>CM066031.1:152764100-155761103 GCA_033557465.1 Ichthyophis bannanicus
GTGACAAGACAGTGGCCAAAGCCAGAAGGAAGCTGGGTGGAATACAGAGAGGAATTAGTGGCAGAAAGGAGGTATTAATGCCCCTATACAAGTCGTTGGTGAGGCCTCACTGGGAGTAGTGCGTTCAGTTTTGGAGACCGTATCTCACAAAGGATATAAAAAGACTTGAAACGGTTCAGAGGTCGGTGACGAAAATGATTTGGAGCCTGCGCCAGAAAACATTTGAGAAGAAAGAAACTAAATATGTATACTGGAGGAGAGGAGGGACAGGGGAGATATGATACTGTGGCAGGTGCAGGCCTGTGATCCACGGTGTCTGACATAAGCAGGCCAGCATGGCTAGCTTGACCTGTAAATGAGGCCTGTGGAGAGGCACATAGGATTGCACAATCCCCCAATATGCTGCTATTGTAAGATAGAACTCAGTAGAGTATTGAATTAGCTTAGGTAAGCAGAACTGAGAGATGGAAAAATACAGAAAAACATGTTTAAAAGTTACTGATAAGAAAAAGTACATCTGCAAGAAATATAATTGGGAGTGCTGACAGATGAGTTGCAGAGCCCTGCTCCTCTGCATGCACAAATTGGCTATATGGCCTTGAGAGTGTGAAAGTAACAAGTTGATGAACTGACCATTGTAATTGGGACTAGAAGGGGGTATGCAGGTGCCATGCCCACTGAAGGGACATAATTGGATAAACTTATCAGTACCGGGACCAATGGAAGGGGTACGGGAGGTACGGGAGGTTACCGGGACCAATGAAATGTTTTTCTATACCTAGAATGGAACAGAAGTCTATAAAAGTTGTTGTAATGCTTGAAAACTATGCTCAGACAATTTTAAATTGACTGGTTCGAGACTTGTGCACAAATAAATGATTTGGACCTTCTGAACAGACTCCTTGTATCATTGGTTTGTCTGCGCTTTGCTGCTACATATTCTTGGTGCGTTGGCCGGGAAGTTGTGGAATCAAAGTGTATATAGGGCAATATACCATGACTTTCCGCCTCTATAGGCTTGGTCCTGCCGGGATCGCGCCCTTCCGACGAGGGCTGCTCCCTGGCGCCACCGGTCCCTTGTATCGTAGGGAGCTGGTCGGACCTCGGCGGGTGCCGGGCCCGGTTGGAGCCAACGCCTCGAACCCGAGTGAGGGGAGTCCGAGGTCCAACTCATGCGCCTGCTTGGGAAGTTTGAGGACCGGATCCGGTGAGTATAAGTTTTGATTGGTGTCTAGACAGAAATAGAAAGAGCAGTACTGCCATTGGAACTTGGAATTTGGAATTTGTAATCTCGAGATATTGGGAATTGGTAAGAGAGCTTGATCACCTCTCAAGGAAGGGCCGAGTAACCCCGCATGGGAATTCGCCGGGTGAAACCCCCATCCTTATTGTAATTGGGAAAAGACTAGTCAGAATAGATAGAAACGAATGCATTCTGGGATACGTTGCTAGCATGATTGTGTGAACGAAGTGTGAATGAGAGGTCTGGCAGCACGGACCAAGTGAAGGCGGACCCCTGAGTAGCGCATTTCCTGACCGGACCGGGCGACCGCGTTCAGGTCGCGAAAAGGGGGAAGCGATTGTCGTCTTGTCTTGTTATTTGTACTCCCTATACGTTTCTAGGGCCGTGAGGACCCCTTACCCACGGTCCGCCCTCCTTTTCCCTTCTGTCTGTTGTTGCGCGCACACATCGAAATGGGAGGGGCGGGGTCTACTAGAAACACTCCATTAGAATGTATGATCGCACATTTTAAAGAGGGATATTCAGGAGATTATGGTATTAAAATGACAGCAGCCCGTTTGCAGATTTTGTGTACTAGGGAGTGGCCCGATCTAGACCCCATCTGGCCCCGAGAGGGAACGTTCAATGTAGAGATTATTCAGTCTATACACCGTAGAGTGCGGATAGCGCACCCCGATCAGTACCCCTATATAGATTCCTGGTTAAGTATTTGTGAGGATCCGCCCCCCTGGGCGCAGCGCTGTTATGAGGAACAGTGCAGAATAATGTTAGCTAAAACAGATTCTAGTCAGAAAACAGAACATCCCAAAATGAAAGAGCAGGATAAGAAAGCCAGAAAGAAGCCCATCCTGGTAGATCCTGATTCCCCAGAGATAATTCCAAGACAGCCCCGAACCCCAGGTCCGATAAGAGTAGCCCGGCGTCCTGCCCCAGAACCCCAGAGACGGCCGGAGCGGGACCCAACCCCTGATCCCCCTCCTGGAGGGCAGAGAGAGGAATCAGCTGAAGACGAGGATGCCATAAAAAGCGAGTCCGAAGTAGAGGGAGAAGAGGAAGAAAAAGAGAATGCCCAAAGTGAAGATGATAGCGTACAAGTGGTTGCTAGTGCCAGCGCGCCAGCAAAAGATACACCCAAAGTGAAACCTGTTGAGAAAGCAAAAGTAGTCCCCGGGAAGATAATTAAGAAAACAGTCCTTAGATCCCAAAAGACAGTTCCCGCCAAGTTGCTGCCTTTGCGGCAAGTCCCGGGAGTGCCCGTAAAGAATGATAATGATGAGGTGGTGGCGGGACCCCTAACTTATGTGTATATCCCTTTCTCTACAACTGATTTATTAAATTGGAGGTCGCATTATGCCTCCTATACTAGTAAGCCCCAGGAGCTGACAGAATTAGTAACTACTATTATGGAAAACTCACCAACCCACTTGGCCAGATTGCCGCCAGCTCCTGACCACCCTATTCACGACAGAGGAACGAGCACGAATTAGAAAAGCAGCTATTGAGTGGATGGCAGATAACCCTGTAGCTCCGAGACAGGGGCAGAATATAATAGACCGTCGGGAAGCAGCTCAGAGAGAATTCCCAAATGAAGACCCCCATTGGGATCCAAATACAGATGAAGGATCCACAGCCCTAGCCCGTTTTCGCCAAGGCTTTTTACAAGGCCTGAAAAGGGGGGGCCAGAAAGCTATGAACCTTTCCAAAGTTGCAGGAGTTATCCAAGGTATAGATGAGAGCCCAGTAGATTTTCATGAAAGATTAACTGAAGCATACAGAATGTATACTCCCTATGATCCCGAGGCACCAGGAAGTTTATGTATGGTGAATTCTGCTTTTGTAAACCAGTCTCAACCAGACATTATACGTAAATTACAGAAATTAGAAGGGTTTTGCGGGCATGAATGCAACACAGTTACTGGAAGTCGCTCATAAAGTGTATGTGAATCGTGATAATGAAAGACAGAGAGAATGTGATAGAAAGATGAAGAAGAAAGCTGATTTTTTGGCTGCGGCCATAGTTGAACAGAAAAGGGGAGGTGTCCCTAATCGACGGAGCAGAGGAAGAGGGCGGGGTCAAGGCGGAGGCCGGACCCAGAAGCTAGGCGTGAACCAATGCGCCTACTGCAGAGAGGAAGGACATTGGAGAGATACGTGCCCGCAACTCGAAGACGCCCAGCAAGATGACGACAGCAGTCATCAGTGGCGAGAAGAAAGACGAGGCTATCCCAGAAACCACGGAGGAGCCAATCGAGAACAATTCCAGCGAGAAAGAGGAGGAGCCATTCAAGCATTGGCCACACCGGTCCATGATGAGAATGACGTGGATTAGGACAGACCGGGCTCCAAATTTGCTTTAGGTCTCCAGGAGCCTATGGTCGGAATACAAATAGGAGAACAAGTTATGGACTTTATGGTTGATACTGGAGCACAACATTCAGTAATAGACAAAAAGATAGCCCCATTTTCTACAAAAGCAGTCACCATTATAGGAGCAACTGGTGCCAAAGCTACAAAATCTTTTCTTCAAAATCGAATATGCAGTCTAGGAGGACAGCAAATAACTCATCAATTCCTTTACATGCCCGAATGTCCAGTGCCATTACTGGGACGAGATATGTTAGCCAAGCTTCAAGCACAAATATCCTTCTCCGAACAAGGAGAAATGCAAATGACAGTAAATTCCCAAGCCAAACCAGCAGGAGTAATGCTGCTGACAGTGCCCGAGAAGAAGAATGGAGGTATTACGTTGATGACTCCATCCAAGACACCTATTTTGAACAAACTTTAAAGAACATCGATGCACCACCTGGAGTATGGGCAGAAGGCAGTCCCCCAGGACTAGCCAAGCATATAGCTCAAGTGATTGTAACCCTCAAGCCTAGTGCTACACCAGTGCACGTCAAACAGTACCCTCTCCCAAGAACTGCAATTGAAGGCATTCATCGCCACCTACAGAGATTGCTCGAGTATGGCCTACTAAAGGTATGTCAATCCCCATGGAACACTCCACTTTTGCCAGTAAAGAAACCTGGGACAGATGATTATCGCCCAGTACAAGACTTAAGAAGAGTAAATGATGCAGTTGAAACTATACATCCAGTTGTACCCAATCCTTACACTCTTCTAGGACTGATACCTGCTGAAGCTACCCATTTCACTGTACTGGATTTAAAGGATGCATTCTTTTGCATAAGATTAGCCCCTGTAAGTCAAATATTGTTTGCATTTGAATGGCAGGACCCCATCTCTGGAAGAGGGGGCCAACTCACCTGGACAAGATTACCCCAAGGATTCAAAAAATTCGCCTACCATCTTTAGTGCTGCACTGAATCAAGACCTTTCAAGATAAGAGTAGCCCGGCGTCCTGCCCCAGAACCCCAGAGGAGTGAAATACTTGGGTTTTCGCATTACCCAAGGAAGCCGAAAGATTAGGCAGAGAAAGAAAAGAAGCAGTATGCAGAATTCCAACCCCAACAACCAGAAAGCAAGTCAGAGCCTTTCTGGGAGCGGCAGGATACTGCCGAATCTGGATACTCAACTTTGCCCAAATTGCTAAACCACTGTATGAAGCCACAAAAGGAGAAGAGAAGTCACCACTGGAGTGGGGACTTGAGCAGGATACAGCCTTCTAGAAATTAAAGGAAGAATTGATGTCATCACCAGCACTTGGACTACCAGATGTCCACAAACCTTTCCACTTGTTTGTACATGAAGCACAGGGAAATGCCTTAGGCATGTTGACTCAGAAATTGGGAAATTGGGAGCGACCTGTAGCATACCTATCGAAACAATTGGACCCTGTGGCCAAAGGATGGCCACCATGCCTGAGAGCAGTTGCAGCTACAGCGCTACTAGTGAGTGAAGCAGACAAACTCACACTAGGACAGAAACATACGAGTCACTGTGCCACATGCAGTCCTTGCTCTCATGGAACAGAAAGCAAATTATTGGCTCACCAATTCCCGAATGTTGAAGTACCAGAGCATGTTATGTGAAAACCCACAGATACAACTTGAAGTGAGCCATGCCTTGAACCCAGCTACCTTGATACCCATCAGTGAAGATCTCCCAGAACATGACTGTATCGAAGTCATGGAAACTGTGTTCTCCAGTCGACCCGACTTGACAGATGTGCCCATAGACAATCCTGACCAGATCTATTATGTTGATGGGAGCAGTCTCATCCTCGATGGACGACGCTGTGCCGGATATGCAGTCGTCACTCAACACGAAGTAGTTGAATCATCAGCTCTAGCCTCAGGCACATCAGCCCAGAAAGCCGAATTGATAGCACTCACCAGAGCATTGTTGTTAGGAGAAAAACTTGTGCTAAATGTATATACAGATTCCAAATATGCCTTCACTACCTTGCATGCCCATGGAGCTCTCTATAAAGAAAGAGGACTCATCACATCCGGAGGAAAATCAGTCAAATATGGTCCCGAGATATTGATGTTTACTTGATGCAGTTTGGGCCCCAACACGTGTAGCTGTTATGCATTGCAGAGGACATCAAGCAGGAAAAGGAGAAGTTGCCCGAGGAAATAGATTTGCAGATGCCTCAGCACGACAAGCAGCTATGACAGGACAGATTGCCCCACAAGCTATGCCAATGCAAGCAGCATTGTTTCCAGTACCTTTGAATCTATGGACACCACGATATACCACCAAAGAATTGAATCACTACTGTAACAAAGAAGATGGAATAATGAAAGATGGATGGATTGAGCTGCCACCAGAAGAAGGCAGTCAACCCCCTGGACGAATAGTGATTCCTGAACTGTTAGGACCATCTTTTGTCAAAGCTTTCCACGAAGCCACCCACTATGGGAAGAGTGCTATGGAAAAAGCACTCAGACCACATTTCTACATCCCTCTGATGACAACCATATCAGCCTCAGTAGCACGTCAATGTCTAACCTGTGCCAAAAATAATGCCAAGCAAGGCCTTATAACGGCACCCGAGTTCAGTCAGGAGGTGTAACTCCCATGCACAACCTCCAGGTTGATTTTTACCGAAATGCCAAGAGCCAATGGATACCATTACCTGTTAGTATTAGTTTGTACTTTCTCTGGGTGGGTAGAAGCCTTCCCAACTAGAACTGAGAAAGCCCGAGAAGTTACCAAAGTCTTGATGAGAGAGATTGTCCCTAGGTTCGGAATTCCAGCAGTAATAGGGTCAGACAATGGACCCTCATTTGTCTCCCAAGTTACTCAGCAGTTAGCAAAAGCTTTGCAGATACAATGGAAACTCCACACTGCATACAGACCCCAGAGTTCAGGGAAAGTTGAGCGAATGAATCGTACCCTAAAAGCCCAAATGTCCAAGCTTTGTCAGGAGACACACTTGAAGTGGCCCCAAGTGCTCCAATAGCTTTACTCAGAATACGCTCAGCTCCTGTAAAGTCAACAGGATTTTCCACTTTTGAAGTTCTGTATGGTAAACCCCCACCAATAGTGCAGGGAGTCAAAGGAAGTTTAGCCCAAATTGGTTCAGAAGTAACCAGACAAGAACTCCTAGCTCTTAGTTTTGTTCTGCAGACTCTCCATACGTGGATCCAAGACCAGTTGCCTATCAACTTGACGGAACCCTTGCATCCCTATCAGCCTGGTACTTCGGTGTGGATCAAAGATTGGAAGAAGACACCGTTGGAACCCCATTGGAAGGGACCGTACACCGTCATCCTGTCTAACCCAACTGCAGTAAAGGTAGCCAAGATCGACGCCTGGATCCACCATAGCAGAGTCAAGCCCGCCGCTGATCCTGAACCTGAGCAGTGGACAGCAGAACAGCATCTTGATGCACCCTTGCGAGTTACTCTGAGACGGCAACCAGCAGCTTAGACACTTCATCACAAGTGCTTTGCAGTAGCCAAGTCTTTCGAAGAGGATTGCTGTTTTCCATGCAGCCACAGTTTTGTTTCAATGAACCCAATTTGCGTGTGATTTGACACACTACTTTGAGACTACATTGACTAAGCCAGACTTCACAAGCCAACTGAAATTGCTAGAAAGTTGGTCAATGTGTACTGGACAACCTGAGGATCTTCAATCAACACTCAGCACCCGTAAATTGCTTCATTAGCAAACGGGACGAAGAATAAGGGAACGTCGTGATCAAGATCAGCAAGCTGAGGATTCAGAAGAACTCCAATCAACATCAACATGCATCTTTACTTTTGCTTTGCCTTGGTTGCCTTCTTTGGAGGTTTTGAACTGACTTATGCTTTACCTCCATGCACTGCTTGCATTACCTCTACTCGAACTGGACTGAAAGTAACTCAGACTTTGCTTTATCATTCTTACTATACCTGCAAGGGAACAGTGACTCGGTGTATCTATAACACCACTGAACTAAAATGTTTGCACTCATGGCAAAATCAAAGCATGCTATAATCCGCATCAAAATCCATCCTATTACACGTTGGAAATAAGATGGAAGGATGCAGATGGACCTATATTAGCTGCTACACCACCACTTAAGGACATTACTAAACCTGCTGTTTTGAATTTTGATGCATGTAATGCCATTAATAGAGATAGTTATTCCACCTGTGGTACATGGGAGAAAGCATATCGAAATGACCATAAGTACATGTGTCCAGAAGGTGCCACAAATTGGTGGAAGTGTACAGGTAAAACGGGATCAGGCTATAGTACTGCACCAGCGGCAGACTACTATTGCCCGTATTGGGGATGTGTTTTTTATGCTACCTGG
Organism: Ichthyophis bannanicus; assembly: GCA_033557465.1. Taxonomy (NCBI): domain Eukaryota; kingdom Metazoa; phylum Chordata; class Amphibia; order Gymnophiona; family Ichthyophiidae; genus Ichthyophis; species Ichthyophis bannanicus. The sequence goes on from CM066031.1 coordinate 152,772,062, forward strand.
AATACTGGTATAACTGATGAGAAAATAGATAAACGGATGGCTACTCTAACCAAGCCAACCACAAATGATAAATGTCAGAAAGATGCTTGCAACCCCTTACACTTACGTATACACAATCCTTATGCTTGGAAACAAGGATATAAGTTTGGTTTACGTATTGCTGGAGGGGCAGTAGATCCAGGAACCATTGTGTATATTAGATTGAATACCCAAGCCCACAAGTCATCTAAATATCATATTCATAATACCTTTTATGAAGCCATGCATGTAAATAAGTTTGAGATCCCTCATCCCTCACAGAATTTATTTTTAGAATTAGCTGGAGCAGTAGTATCTAGTCTTAAGATCTCAGATTGCTATTTCTGTGGCGGAACCCAAATGGGAGACCAATGGCCATGGGAAGCCCAAGAATTGAATTATTCTATGATTTACAATCAGACTGAATTACACAAGGCTACCAGTGAATGGGTGTTAGCGCACTCAATCGTTGGACGTCTTTGCTATGCCAGAACTGGACCCCAGTTCACCCAAAAGGTAGGACAGCTGGTCTGTCTTAGCCAGAAGTACTATAATGCCACGACCAAAAAGACAGCATGGTGGTCAGGAATCAGACACCCTGAACCTCCTAACCCATTAGCTAGATTTCCTGAACTTGCTGGTTTATGGACTAACCTTGCCAAAGTCCAAGCCTGGCAAGCCCCACCTGGCCTATATTGGATCTGTGGAAACCGAGCGTATGCACAACTCCCGCCACACTGGGGAGGAGCATGTGTCTTAGGAACCATCAGACCTTCTTTCTTTTTTTTAAACACTGAACATGGAGAACAATTAGGATACCCTGTATACACTACCCACCGACACAAAAGAGCATTGAGACAGAAAAGAGAAGCCTTACAGATAGGCAAGTGGGAGAAGTGGCAAGGTTAATGATTGGCCACCAGAAAGAATCATTGAGTATTATGGACCTGCCACTTGGAATGATGATGGTATGTATGGTTATCGTACCCCAATTTATATGATTAATCGTATTATTCGCTTACAAGCAGTAGTTGAAATAATAACCAATGAAACTAGTCATGCTCTTACGCTCTTAGCTAGACAAAGTACTCAGATGCGCACTGCTATATACCAGAACCGCTTGGCACTTGATTATTTGTTAGCAGCTGAAGGAGGAGTATGTGGTAAACTGAATTTAACTAATTGCTGTTTGAAAATAGATGATAAAGGTCAAGTAGTTGAAGAAATTGCTAAAGATATGCAAAGACATGCTTATGTGCCAGTACAGACTTGGCACTCATTGAAATTTCCTAACTGGTTTGCTAACCTCTTTTCATGGGTGGGAGGATTTAAGACTTTCATTGTTTTGGTACTAATCCTTGTTGCTGTTATCTTTTTATTACCATGTTTAATCCCATGCTGTATGCGTTCCATTCATAATGCTATTGATAGTACAGTAGAGCGGAAGACCGCAACTAAAATAATGGCTTTATACAAAGCCAGCCCTAGTCGAAATCCTTCAATCATGATGTGATTCTTCTAAAGGTGATTTAACTCTCACACCTTATTAAGTAATAGGGTGAGATTAATCAAAGGGGGGAATGTGGCAGGTGCAGGCCTGTGATCCACGGTGTCTGACATAAGCAGGCCAGCATGGCTAGCTTGACCTGTAAATGAGGCCTGTGGAGAGGCACATAGGATTGCACATCCCCCAATATGCTGCTATTGTAAGATAGAACTCAGTAGAAGTATTGAATTAGCTTAGGTAAGCAGAACTGAGAGATGGAAAAATACAGAAAAACATGTTTAAAAGTTACTGATAAGAAAAAGTACATCTGCAAGGAATATAATTGGGAGTGCTGACAGATGAGTTGCAGAGCCCTGCTCCTCTGCATGCACAAATTGGCTATATGGCCTTGAGAGTGTGAAAGTAACAAGTTGATGAACTGACCATTGTAATTGGGACTAGAAGGGGGGTATGCAGGTGCCATGCCCACTGAAGGGACATAATTGGATAAACTTATCAGTACCGGGACCAATGGAAGGGGTACGGGAGGTACGGGAGGTTACCGGGACCAATGAAATGTTTTTCTATACCTAGAATGGAACAGAAGTCTATAAAAGTTGTTGTAATGCTTGAAAACTTTGCTCAGCCATTTTGAAATTGACTGGTTCGAGACTTGTGCACAAATAAATGATTTGGACCTTCTGAACAGACTCCTGGTATCATTGGTTTGTCTGCGCTTTGCTGCTACAATACAGGCGTTTAAATCCTGAAAGGGTATTAATGAACCAACAAACCTTTTTCAAAGAAGGTGCATAAAATGAAGCTGAAAGGAAGTAAACTTAAAAGCAACGTCAGGAAATTACTTATTCACTGAAAGTGTGGTAGATGCTTAGAATGCACTCCTGACGGAGGTGATGGAGGCAAATACAGTGACGGAATTCAAAATGGCATGGAACAGACAGACCCAGTGGATCCCTTTATAGCTAGAAGATAAAATCAAAATAAACGCTATTTTTTTATACTTCAACAAAAAGAGAGGGGTGGCCTTCATAGAGCGGCGGGTACACCTCCTCTAGCCACCTTCCTGGGCAGACTAGAGGGATCATACTGGTCTTTATCTGTCGTCATTTACTATGTATATTTACAATTACAGGCCTGCAATCATAAATTTCTTCTGTTGCCTTGAGGAGACCCCTGCAGGAATCCTGGTGCCTTTCCATGTCTCCAATCCAGGTAATCCTCAGAGCCACCAGTAGGTGGTGGACAAAATCCAGTGATAGAAAGAGAAAAAACAACAGGAGGTGAAGCTTCAAAACTGAAAATCAGATGCATTCCTAGAAGTAGTATATGCAATGGGAGAAGAGTTCTGTCCTTTCTCTTTTTCCTTTCCCAGGCTAATCTTTTGCCCCCTTGACTACCACATTCTACGCTCAAATAAAGACCAAAGCTGAAAATTGAGCTGCTTTTGATTGTTTTCAAAAGTACCTTTTGTGTGACTTTATTAAGCCTTTTTTAAAAACAATTTCTTTAGAAAAAAAGATGATACTATTTATTATAGCTGTGTCTCCTCAACCCCATTGATCTTTTTATAGGAACTTTTGCAGAACCAATCCTTTTTTTCTTATTAATTAAGCAAAACGTTGGTCATAGAGGGTTTTCAAAGAAATGTCTGCTAAATATCTCTTTCCTTAAAAGAAAGAGACCGGGTCTTGCTGTCTTACCCAGGCTGCACTGTACAAGCTATTCACAAGTGCAGTCCCACCACTGCTGAACATGGGTGCTTTGACCTGCTCTGTTCCCAGCCTGGGCTGGTTCACCCCTCTTTATACAACCTGGTGTTCCCAAGCTCCCCCAGAAACCCCATGTTGATGCCTAGCTTAGTGTGGACACCTGCTCAACATAGCTCACAGCAGTGCAGAAGACCCCAGACTCAAGCCATCCACCAGCCTCAGCTTCCCCAGGAGCAAGGATTACAGGCACAAGCCACTGTGCCCAGCTGCTGTCAGCCTGCTCTCATTGGGCTAAAGCTCTGTCTCTTTGTGACATCACAGCCCAGCCGATTCCACACTGCTCCGCTGCAGCTGAGCAAACTCATTGCCTACATCAAGACGTCCATTCCACTGCTCTTACAGGGGGCTCATAGGAAAAGGGGGGGAATGGCCAATGTCTCTGTTCTGGGAGAGGGGGATTGAAGATTTAGCTTCAAAACCAATACAGAGTTACCAAGTTATCCAGTTCCAGAAATAATCTTTTGCCAGATCAGGTTTTAAATGTGCATGGCAATGCAGTATGGTATTTGTAGTTCCTGATTTTATCCATTGACTCAGAGGTGCAGGTCCCATAATGCATCAGGATGAGCCTGTCAGAAAGCCAAGACTGGCTTAAAATCTCACTGATGGAACTGGATAACTTGGCAACTCTGCCATTTAGCATCTTTGGTATTATGTAGTGGTTGGCTTCCATAGTTCTGCTGCCTTACACAGGTTACCTACGGAAAAGTTCCGTTTGCCCTCGAAATGGAATCTCTGTCTTTGAAAGTCACTCGAAAAAGGACTATATGAGGGAGGATGGTGATGATTTCTGTATTTGCCTGTCCAGGCAGACAGGCTTATCCAGGCCTGATTTTACTCCATTACGTGTCTAGAGGTGCAGTTCCACCTAGGTCCGGTCCAACCACTTCAAACTAGGCGGTCGCCTAGGGCAGCAGCTTCTGATGGCCAGCAAAGTGCAGCAGGGTCAAAGTAAAACAATAGATTCTGACAGCCAGACAAATTCAAAGAGCCATCGGCACAATCTTTTACCTGCAGGCACAGACAGTATTAGGTGTCCTAGGCAAAACTTCAGCCTTGTGCCTCCTTGCTATTAGATTTTAGATCCATAATGCCTCCAGCCCAAAATTGTGATTATTAAACTCTGTTGTTATCATCTGAACACCATCCCTCCCAGAACAATCCTACGAAAATGCATATTTGGACATCATGCATTTAAATAGCAAACTTTTTTTGTCAATACATAAATAATGAGGGAGATTTTAAAATCTGCTTATAAACACAGTACTAAATCTCCATGCATGCTCTGGCAATAATCAGGAGTGACTCTGCTGATCAACGTGGTATGGAGATATCAGGGCTTCCGCCTACCTTTCTAGCAACAAATATGTCACGGTTCCTAGTTGAGCTGATGGAATTTTTGGTTTCGAAAGATAAAATGCAACAATTTACCAAAATAAGGGTATCTCATAAAAATGAATGTGTTTTTCTTAGCCACCACCTCATGCACATAGGCTGCCTTCTTCTGCACACTTTCCTTCTCCTCTGCTCTTGTACCTGGGTGATTCTCCAGGACACAATCCCCATAAGACTTGAGACTGTGTGGGCTGCTCCACACTTCTGTCTCCTGAGAGCAGAAAAGATGCACATGTTAATAATCCTCACTTCTCTTCTAGTGGTTATACAGAGGCTAGATCAGTACTCAATAACGCCCTCCCCTCTCCCCCCTTTTTCTTGCTTGGTGCTGCCTTGTTCAGCACCCCACCTCCACTGACTCTGGGGTTTGCTCTTCCAGCAGTCAGGTTGGCAGCAAAGGAAGGCAAAAAGACACATTTCCCTCCAGAAACTCTACCTTATATGGCCTCTGGGACCAACTTGTGCTTCCCCAGGATTCTCCTAATGACACATTCCGTGTATAGAAAACCTTATATGCAATAGGGTGCATTGTCACAATAGAAACTATTCTCTGGACCGATGATGTAGGCAGAGATGGTCATAATAGAAAGAAAAGAAAGAGGATGGATGGCTCAAGGAAACCACTAATATGTTTCTGCAGCGACTTCCATCAATAACATATTTGTTTCTGTAGTACGGGAATTTTTGAGGGAGGAATAGCAGGGGAAAGGGAGGCTGCATCACATAACCAACTTTAATAGGTGGTTCTAAACCTGGTGTAGACAAGAAGAATTTAGATATATATTGTGTTGATGGACTGCATCTCTCTATGTCAGGAGAAAGGATCCTAAGCAATGAATTCAGGCACTATGTGGACAAGCATTTAAACTAGGGAAAGGGGGTGACGGATGGGACAAAAAACAAGTTCAGGGCATCACTCCCTGCAAAAACATAATAACATTGGAAACGGTCATCATATTAACCCACACATCAATGACCAGTGGGAAGAGGACTCTAGAATAAAATCCATGCAAGCCAACTACCAATTGCTGGAAGGCAGTGAGCGCAATTGCTCGAAGTCTAGCCAACAAAATTCCTGACCTGGAAGTCCTAGTGGTGGAAATGGACTTGGATACTGTGGCCATTACAGAAACAGAAGGTAGGAAGAAAGAGGTAGACAAAGGTGAGCCGGTTGATATAGTGTATCTGGATTTTCAGAAAGCCTTTAACAAGGCCCCTCATGAGAAACTCTTGGCATAGTTAATAAGTCATGGATAGGAGGCAGTGTACTATTGTGGATCTGGAACTGCTTAAAAGATAGAAAGCAGAGGGTAGGGCTGAATGGCCAATATTCCCAATGGAGAAAGGTGAATAGTGGAGTACTCTAGGGATCTGTGCTGGGTGCACTGCTATTTAACATATTCGTAAATGACCGGGGAATAGGAATTATGAGTGAGGTAATCAAATTTGTAGGTGACACAAAATTATTCAAAGTTGTTAAAACTCCATAGGATTGTGAAAAATTGCAAGAGGACCTGGATAAATTGGAAGGTTTGATTTGCAAATGGCAGATAAAATTTAATGTGTACAAGTGCAAAGTTATGCACCTAGGCAAGAACAACCCAAACTATAGTTATGCTATGCATGGTTCCACATTAGAAACCACCACCAGGATAAAGATTTAGGCGTCATCGTGGATAGCACATTGAAACCCTCCATCCAGTGTGCGGCGGCGGCGGCAATGAAGACAAATAGTATGCTAGGAATTATAAGGAAAGGAATGGAGAATAAAAGAAATGATATTATAATGCCTCTGCATTGTTCCATGGTACGACCGCACCTTGAACATTGTGTGCAATTCCGGTCGCCCTATCTTTAAAAGGATATAGCAGAATTAAAAAAGGTACAGAGAAGAGCCACCAAAATGGTAAAGGGGATGGAAGGATACCCCTATGAGGAGGATTAAAAGGTTAGGCCTTTTCAACCTGGAAAAGAGACGGCTGAGGGGAGATATGATACAGGTCTATTACTTGAGAAATGGAGTGGAACGAGTTAATGTAGATCGATTCTTTAGGCCATCAAAAAGTAGAAAGACTAGGGTACATGCAATGAAGCTACTGTGTAACCCCTGAAGTCTAATAAGAGAAAATACTTCTTCACTCAAAAGGTAATCAAATTGTAGAATTCTTTAACGGAGAATATAGTAAAAGCTGTTAGTGTAGCTGGGTTTAAAAAAGGTTTGGACAAGTTCCTGGAGGAAAGGTCCATAAACCATTATTACAGAGGACCCAGAAAATCCACTGCTTGCCATGGGACAAGCATTGTGGAACCAGTGTGCCTTTTTTGGAACCTGTCAGGTGCTTGTGGCTTGGACTGGCCACTGTTGGAAAGAGGATATTGGGTTTGTTGGACCTTGGTCTGACCCAGTATGGCATATCGTATGTTCTTACGATGTTTTTCAACAGCTTGAAAAACTGAAGGTGGACAAGGCCATGGGACCAGATGGGAGACATCCCAGGATACTAAAAGAGCTCAGAGAGGTTCTGGCAGGACCTTTAAATGATATTTTTAACAGACCCTTGGAGACGGGAAGAGGTTCCGCAGGACTGGAGAAGGGCTGATATGATACCTCTTTCCAAAAGTGGTAATAGGGAAGAGGTGACAAACTATAGGCTGGATAGACCCACCTCGGTGGTGGGAAAAGTAATGGAGGTGCTCCTGAGAGGACTTTCAAGTAAACCTATGGGTTGCAAGATCTAAGGCAACCTGGTGTTACCTAAGGACGATCATGCCAAACAAATTTGATTGAGTTCTTTGACTGGGTAAACAGAGATCTACCTAGATTTCAGCAAAGCCTTTGATACTGTTGCTCATAGGAGCCTATCAATAAGCTGAGCAGCCTAAGGATGGATCACAAGATGGTGAACTGAATCAGAAATTGGTTGACTGACAAAAGACAGAAGGTGTCGGTAAAAGGAACTCACTTGTAAGAAAGGAAGGTGAGTAGCGGTGTGCACCAGGGACCGGTACTGTTCAATGTATTTGTGAGTGATATTGCTGAAGAAATGAAGGGAAATGTCTACCTTATTGTAGATGACATGAAAATTTGCAACAGAGTGGACTCCTCTGAGGGAGTGGACAACATGAGGAACGATCTAGAAAGAACGGTCTAATGCTTGGCAGTTAAGATTTAATGCAAAGGTGTGTTGTCATGCTCTTGGGATGCAGAAATCCAAGGGAATTGTATGTGATAGTGGCAGGTGAAGGCCTGTGATCCACAGTGTCTGACATAAGCAGGCAGGCCTAACTAGCTTGACCTGTAAATGAAGCCTGTGAAGAGGCTCATAGGAATTACACATCCCCCAACATGCTGCTATTGTAGGATTAGAACTCAGTAAAAGTATTGAATTAGCTTAGACAAGCAGAACTCGAAGATGGAAAAATACAGAAAAATATGTTTAAAAGTTACTGATAAGAAAGTACATCTGCAAGGGATTTAATTGGGATTGCTGACAGATGAGTTGCAGAGCCCTGCTCCCCTACATGCACAAATTGGCTCTATGGCCTTGGAAGTATGAAAGTAACAAGTTGATGAACTGGCCATTGTAATTGGGACTAGAAGGGGGGTAAGCAGGTGCTGAGCCCACTGGAGGAACATAATTGGATAAGCATATCAGTACCGGCACCAATAGAAGGGGTACGGGAGGTACGGGAGAGTACCGGGACCAATGAAATGTTTTTCTATACCTAGAATGGAGTAAAAGTCTATAAAAGTTGTTGTATTGCCAGAAAACTTTGCTCAGCCATTTTGAAATTGACTTTGCTTGAGACTTGTGCACAAATAAATGATTTGGACCTTCTGAACAGACTCCTGGTATTATGGGTTTGTCTGCGTTCTGCTGCTACATATTCTTGGTGCGTTGGCCGGGAAGTTGTGGAATCAGCGTGTATATAGGGCAATATACCACGACTTTCCGCCTCTATAGGCTTGGTCCTGCCGGGATCGCGCCCTTCCGACGGGGGCTGCTCCGTGGCGCCGCCGGTCCCTTGCATCGGAGGGAGCTGGTCGGACCTCAGCGGGTGCCGAGCCCGGCTGGAGCCAACGCCTCGAACCCGAGTGAGGGGAGTCCGAGGTCCAACTCATGCGCCTGCTTGGGAAGTTTGAGGACCGGATCCGGTGAGTATAGTTTTGATTTGTTGTCTAGACAGAGATAGAAAGAGCAGTGCTGCCACTGGAACTTGGAATTTGTAATGTCGAGAAAATTGGAAATTGGTAAGAGAGCTTGATCACCTCTCAAAGACGGACCGAGTACCCCCGCATGAGTATTCGCAGGGCGAAACTCCCATCTTTTTGTAATTGGAAATTGGGAAAGACTAGTCAGAATAGATAGAACGAAATGCATTTTGGGATACGTTTGCTAGCATGATTGTGTGAATGAAGTGTGAATGAGAGGTCTGGCAGCACGGACCAAGTGAAGGCGGACCCCTGAGTAGCGCATTTCCTGACCGGGCGACCGCGTTCAGGTCGCAAAAAGGGGGAAGCGATTGTCGTCTTGTCTTGTTATTTGTTCTCCTTATACGTTTCCAGGGCCGTTAGGACCCCTTACCCACGGTCCGCCCTCCTTTTCCCTTTTGTCTGTTGTAGCGCGCACACATCGAAATGGGAGGGGCGGGGTCTACTAGGAACACTCCATTAGAATGTATGATCGCACATTTTAAAGAGGGATATTCTGGAGATTATGGTATTAAAATGACAGCAGCCCGTTTGCAGATTTTGTGTACTAGGGAGTGGCCCGATCTAGACCCCACCTGGCCCCGAGAGGGAACTTTTAATGTAGAAATTATCCAGTTAGTACACCGTAGAGTGCGGATAGCGCACCCCGATCAGTACCCCTATATAGATTCCTGGTTAAGTATTTGAGAAGATCCGCCCCCTTGGGCGCAGCGCTGTTATGAAGAACAGTGCAGAATAATGTTAGCGAAGACAGATTATAGTCAGAAAACAGAACAGCCTAGAATGAAAGGGCAGGATAAGAAGACCAGGAAGAAGCCCGTCCTGGTAGATCCTGATTCCCCAGAAATGATTCCCCGACAGCCTCGAACTCCAGGTCCAGTAAGGGCTGCCCGACGTCCCACCCCAGAAACCCCGAGACAGCCGAGGCGAGACCCAACCCCAGAGCTATCACCCAAAGAGCAGGAAGATGAATCCTCTTTACATGAAGGTAAATCGTCTGAGACAGAAAATGGAGAGTCAGATACAGAAGCAGAGCAATTAGAAACTGAAAATTCCCTAAGCGATGCTGACAGTGTAAAAGTGGTTGCCAGCACTAGCTTGCCAGCAAAATGTACATCCAAAGTGAAACAGGTAGAGAAGAAGAAAGTGACCCCTGATAGGACAGTCACGAAAATATCCCTTAGATCTCAAAAGATATCTACTGCCAAGATGTTGCCCTTACGGCAAGTCCCGGGAGTGCCCGTAAAGAATGAAAATGATGAGGTGGTAGCGGGACCCCTAAGTTATGTGTATGTCCCTTTCTCCACAACTGATTTGTTAAATTGGAGGACACATTATGCCTCCTATACCGATAAACCCTTAGAACTTACCGAATTAGTGAATACTATTATGGAAACTCACCAACCCACTTGGGCAGATTGCCGCCAGCTCCTGACCACTCTATTCACGACAGAGGAGCGAGCACGAATTAGAAAAGCAGCTATAGATTGGCTGGCGGATAACCCTGTAGCTCCGGGACAGAGGACGGGGAGAATAGACCATCGAGAAGCGGCCCTGAGAGAATTCCCGAATGAAGACCCCCGATGGGATCCAAATACAGAGGTAGGATCCACAGCCCTAGCCCGTTTTCGCCAAGGCTTTTTACAAGGTCTGAAAAGGGGGGGCCAGAAGGCTATGAACCTTTCCAAAGTTGCAGGAGTCATCCAAGGTATAGATGAGAGCCCCGCAGAATTTCATGAAAGATTAACTGAAGCATACAGAATGTATACTCCCTATGATCCCGAGGCACCAGGAAGTTTATGTATGGTGAATTCTGCTTTTGTAAACCAGTCTCAACCAGACATTAGACGTAAATTGCAGAAGTTAGAAGGGTTTGCGGGCATGAATACAACTCAGTTACTGGAAGTCGCTCATAAAGTGTATGTGAATCGTGATAATGAAAGGCAGAAGGAATGTGATCGAAAGATGAAGAAGAAAGCTGATTTTTTGGCTGCGGCCTTAGTTGAACAGAAAAGGGGAGGTGTCCCAAGTCGAAGGAGCCAAGGAAGGGGGCGGGGCCGAGGAGGAAACCGGCCCCAAATAGGCATAAACCAATGCACCTATTGCTGGGAAGAAGGACATTGGAAAGATGCATGCCCGCAACTCGAAGACGCCCAGCAAGATGACGAAAACAATCATCAGTGGCGAGAAGAAAGACGAGGCCGTCCCCGAAACCGGGGGGGGGGGGGGGCCAATCGAGAGCAATTCCAGCGAGAAAGAGGAGGAGCTATCCAAGCAGTGACTACGACAATCCATGATGAAAATGACGTGGATTAGGACAGACCGGGCTCCGAGTTTGCTTTAGGTCTCCAGGAGCCTATGGTCGGAATACAAATAGGAGACCAAGTTATGAACTTTATGGTTGATACTGGAGCAGAACATTCCGTAATAGACAAAAAGATAGCCCCATTTTCTACAAAAGCAGTCACCATTATAGGAGCAACTGGTGCCAAAGCTACAAAATCTTTTCTTCAGAATCGTATATGCAGTCTAGGAGGACAGCAAATAACTCATCAATTCCTTTACATGCCCGAATGTCCAGTGCCACTACTGGGACGAGATATGCTAGCCAAACTTCAAGCACAAATATCTTTCTCTGAAAAAGGAGAAATGCAAATGATAGTAAATCCCCAAGTCAAACCAGCAGGAATAATGCTGCTGACAGTTCCCCGAGAAGAAGAATGGAGGTATTACATTGATGACTCTGTCCAAGACACTTATTTCGAACAAACTTTAAAGAACATTCATGCACCACCTGGAGTATGGGCAGAAGGCAGTCCTCCAGGTCTAGCCAAACATATAGCTCCAGTAATTGTAACCCTTAAGCCTAGTGCTACACCAGTACACGTCAAACAGTACCCTCTCCCAAGAACTGCAATTGAAGGCATTCATCGCCACTTACAAAGATTGCTCGAATATGGCCTACTAAAAGTATGTCAATCCCCATGGAACACTCCACTTTTGCCAGTAAAGAAACCTGGGACAGATGATTACCGCCCAGTGCAAGACCTAAGGAGAGTGAATGATGCAGTTGAAACTATACATCCAGTTGTACCCAATCCTTACACTCTTCTAGGACTGATACCTGCTGAAGCTACCCATTTCACTGTACTAGATCTAAAAGATGCATTCTTCTGCATAAGATTAGCCCCTGTAAGCCAAATATTGTTTGCATTTGAATGGCAGGACCCCATCTCTGGAAGAGGGGGCCAACTCACATGGACACGATTACCCCAAGGATTCAAAAATTCGCCTACCATCTTTAGTGCTGCACTGAATCAAGACCTTTCGAGCTATCCAGTGGCCCCGGGGAAGAGAGTGCTTCTCCAATACGTGGACGATCTGCTGATAGCTGCCGTATCAGAAAGTGAATGTATACAAGCCACCAAGGACCTCTTGCAGTTACTAGATGAAGCTGGATACAAAGTTTCCAGAGCAAAAGTGCAACTATGCCAAAAAGAAGTGAAATACTTGGGTTTTCGTATAACCCAAGGAAGCCGAAGATTAGGCAGAGAAAGAAAAGAAGCAGTATGCAGAATTCCAACCCCAACAACCAGAAAGCAAGTCAGAGCCTTTCTGGGAGCGGCAGGATATTGCCGAATCTGGATACCCAACTTTGCCCAAATTGCCAAACCTTTATATGAAGCCACAAAAGGAGAAGAGAAGTCGCCACTGGAGTGGGGACTTGAGCAGGATACAGCCTTCAAGAAGTTAAAGGAAGAATTGATGTCATCACCAGCACTTGGACTACCAGATGTTCACAAGCCTTTCCACTTGTTTGTACATGAAGCACAGGGAAATGCCTTAGGCATGTTGACTCAGAGATTGGGAAATTGGGAGCGACCTGTAGCATATCTATCGAAACAGTTGGACACTGTGGCCAAAGGATGGCCACCATGCCTGAGAGCAGTTGCAGCTACAGCATTATTAGTGAGTGAAGCAGACAAGCTCACATTAGGACAGAACATACGAGTCACTGTGCCACATGCAGTCCTTGCCCTCATGGAACAAAAAGCAAATTATTGGCTCACCAATTCCCGAATGTTGAAATACCAGAGCATGTTATGTGAAAACCCACAGATACAACTAGAAGTGAGTCATGCCTTGAATCCAGCCACCTTGATACCCATTAGTGAAGAACTCCCAGAACATGACTGTATCGAAGTCATGGACACTGTGTTCTCCAGTCGACCTGACCTGACAGATGTGCCCATAGACAACCCTGACCAAGTCTATTATGTTGATGGGAGCAGTCTCATCCTCGATGGACGACGCTGTGCCGGATATGCAGTTGTCACTCAACATGAAGTAGTTGAGTCATCAGCTTTAGCCTCAGGCACATCAGCTCAGAAAGCCGAATTGATAGCATTTACCAGAGCATTATTATTAGGAGCGAAACTTGTGCTAAATGTATATACAGATTCCAAGTATGCCTTCACTACTCTACATGCCCATGGAGCTCTCTATAAAGAACGAGGGCTCATCACATCCGGAGGAAAGTCAGTCAAGTATGGTCCCGAGATACTGATGTTACTTGATGCAGTTTGGGCCCCAACTCGTGTAGCTGTCATGCATTGTAGAGGACATCAAGCAGGAAAAGGAGAAGTTGCCCGAGGAAATAGGTTTGCAGATGCCTCAGCACGACAAGCAGCTATGACGGGACAAATTACACCACAAGCTATGCCAATGCAAGCAGCATTGTTTCCAGTACCTCTGAATTTATGGACACCACGATATACCACCAAAGAATTAGATTACTATTGTAACAAGGAAGATGGAGTACTGAAAGATGGATGGATTGAGCTGCCACCAGCAGAGGGCAGTCAACCCCCTGGACGAATCGTAATTCCTGAACTGTTAGGACCATCTTTTGTCAAAGCCTTTCACGAAGCCACCCACTATGGGAAAAGTGCTATGGAAAAAGCACTCAGACCACATTTTTACATTACTCTATTGACAACCATATCAGCTTCAGTAGCACGTCAATGTCTAACTTGTGCCAAAAATAATGCCAAGCAAGGCCTTATAACGGCACCCCGAGTTCAGTCAGGAGGTGTAACCCCCATGCACAACCTCCAAATTGATTTTACCGAAATGCCTAAAGCCAATGGATATCATTACCTATTAGTATTAGTCTGTACTTTCTCTGGGTGGGTAGAAGCCTTCCCAACCAGAACTGAGAAAGCCCGAGAAGTTACCAAAGTCTTGATGAGAGAGATTGTCCCTAGGTTTGGAATTCCAGCAGTAATAGGGTCAGACAATGGACCCTCATTTCTCTCCCAGGTTACTCAACAGTTAGCTAAAGCTTTACAGATACAATGGAAGCTCCACACTGCATATAGACCCCAGAGTTCAGGGAAAGTTGAGCGAATGAATCGTACCCTAAAAGCCCAAATGTCTAAGCTTTGCCAGGAGACACACTTGAAGTGGCCTCAAGTGCTCCCAATAGCTTTACTTAGAATACGCTCAGCTCCTGTAAAGTCAACAGGTTTTTCCCCTTTTGAAGTTCTGTATGGTATGGTAAACCCCCACCGATAGTGCAGGGAATTAAAGGAAGTCTAGTCCAAATTGGTTCAGAAATAACCAGGCAAGAACTCCTAGCTCTTAGTTTTGTTCTGCAGACTCTCCATGCGTGGATCCAAGAACAGTTGCCTATCAACTTGACGGAACCTCTGCATCCCTACCAGCCTGGTACCTCGGTGTGGATCAAAGATTGGAAGAAGACACCGTTGGAACCCCATTGGAAGGGACCATACACCGTCATCCTGTCTACCCCAACTGCAGTAAAGGTAGCAGAGATCGACGCCTGGATCCACCACAGCAGAGTCAAGCCCGCCGCTGATCCTGAACCTGAGCAGTGGACAGCAGAACAGCATCTTGATGCACCCTTGCGAGTTACTCTAAGACGGCAACCAGCAACTTAGACACTTCATCACAGTGCCTTACAGTAGCCAAGTCTTTCGAAGAGGATTGCTGATTTCCATGCAGCAACAGTTTTGTTTCAACGAACCCAATTTGCGTGCGATTTTGCACACTACTCTGATACTATATTGACCCATACTTCAAAAACCAACTGAACTTGCTAAGTTGGTTGAGGTGTGATGAACAATTTGAGGATCTTCAATCAACACTCAGCACCCGTTGAACTGCTTCATTAGCGCACGGGACGAAGAAAAAGAACGTCGTGGTCAAGATCTGCAAGCTGAGGATTCAGAAGAACTCCAATCAACATGTATCTTTGCCTTTGCTTTGCCCTGGTTGCCTTCTTTGGAGGTTTTGAACTGACTTATGCTTTACCTCCATGCACTGCTTGCATTACTTCTACTCGAACTGGACTAAAAGTAACTCAGACTTTGATTTACCATTCTTATTATACCTGCACTGGAAAAGTGACTCGGTGTATTTATAACACCACTGAACTAAATGTTTGCACCAATGGTAAATCTAGAGTATGCTATAATCCGCATCAGAATCCATCCTATTACACGTTGGAAATACGATGGAAGGATGCAGATGGACCTATAATAGCTGCTACGCCACCACTTAAGGACATTACTAGACCTGCTGTTTTGAATTTTGATGCATGTAATATCATAAACAGAGATAGTCGCTCCACCTGTGGTACCTGGGAAAAAGCGTATCGAAATGACCATAAGTATATGTGCCCAGAAGGTGCCATAGGATGGAGAAAATGTACAGGTAAAAAGGAACCAGGCTATAGTACTGCCCCTGAAGCAGATTACTATTGCCCGGATTGGGAATGTGTTTTTATGCTACATGGAATAATGGTATAGTTGACGAAAAGATAGATAAACGAATGGCCACTTTAACCAAGTCAACAACGAATGATAAATGTCAGAAAGATGCTTGTAACCCCGTACACTTGCAGATACACAATCCCAATGCATGGAAACAAGGGTACAAGTTTGGTTTACGTATTGCTGGTGGAGCAATAGATCCGGGAACCATTGTGTATATCAGATTGAATACCCAAGCCCACAAGTCATCTAAATATCATATCCATAATATCTTCTATGAGGCCATGCATGTAAATAAGTTTGAAATCCCTCATCCTTCTCAGAATTTATTTCTAGAATTAGCTGGAGCAGTAGTATCTAGTCTTAAAATCTCGAATTGTTATTTCTGTGGCGGAACCCAAATGGGAGACCAGTGGCCATGGGAAGCCCAAGAATTAAATTATTCTCTGACTTACAATCAGACTGAATTACACAAGACTACTAGCGAATGGGTGTTAGCGCACTCAATCGTTGGACGTCTTTGCTATGCCAGAACTGGACCCCAGTTCACCCAACAGGTAGGACAGCTGGTCTGTCTTAGCCAGAAATTCTATAATGCCACTACCAAAAAGACGTCATGGTGGTCAGGAATCAAACACCCTGAACCTCCTAACCCATTAGCCAGATTTCCTGAACTTGCTGATTTATGGACTAATCTTGCCAAAGTCCATGCCTGGCAAGCCCCACCTGGCCTATATTGGATCTGTGGGAACCGAGCTTATGCACAACTCCCGCCACAATGGGGAGGAGCATGTGTCTTAGGGACCATCAGACTTTCTTTCTTTCTTTTAAACACTGAACATGGAGAACAATTAGGATACCCAGTATATACTACCCACCGACACAAAAGAGCATTGAGACAGAAGAGATCACCCCTCCAGGTAGGCAAGTGGGAGAAGTGGCAGGGTGATGATTGGCCACCAGAAAGAATCATTGAGTATTATGGGCCTGCCACTTGGAATGATGATGGAATGTATGGATATCGAACCCCAATCTATATGATTAATCGTATTATCCGCTTACAAGCAGTAGTTGAAATAATAACCAATGAAACTAGCCAAGCTCTTACACTTTTAGCTAGACAAAGCACTCAGATGCGCACTGCTATATATCAAAATCGCTTAGCACTTGATTATTTGTTAGCAGCTGAAGGAGGAGTATGTGGTAAACTGAATTTAACTAATTGCTGTTTAAAAATAGATGATAAGGGTCAAGTAGTTGAAGAAATTGCTAAAGATATGCAAAGACATGCTTATGTGCCAGTACAAACTTGGCACTCATTGAAATTCCCTAATTGGTTTGCTAATCTGTTCTCATGGCTGGGAGGATTTAAGACTTTCATTATCTTAGTACTAATCCTTGTTGCTGTTATTTTCTTATTACCATGTTTAATCCCATGTTGTATGCGTTCTATTCATAATGCTATTGATAGTACAGTAGAGCAGAAGACCGCAACTAAAATAATGGCCTTATATAAAGCTAGTCCTAGTCGAAATCCTTCAACCATGGTATAACTATTTCACGGTGATTTAGTTCTCACACCTTATTAAGTAATAGGGTGAGATTAATCAAAGGGGGGAATGTGGCAGGTGAAGGCCTGTGATCCACAGTGTCTGACATAAGCAGGCAGGCCTAACTAGCTTGACCTGTAAATGAAGCCTGTGAAGAGGCTCATAGGAATTACACATCCCCCAACATGCTGCTATTGTAGGATTAGAACTCAGTAAAAGTATTGAATTAGCTTAGACAAGCAGAACTCGAAGATGGAAAAATACAGAAAAATATGTCTAAAAGTTACTGATAAGAAAGTACATCTGCAAGGGATTTAATTGGGATTGCTGACAGATGAGTTGCAGAGCCCTGCTCCCCTACATGCACAAATTGGCTCTATGGCCTTGGAAGTATGAAAGTAACAAGTTGATGAACTGGCCATTGTAATTGGGACTAGAAGGGGGGTAAGCAGGTGCTGAGCCCACTGGAGGAACATAATTGGATAAGCATATCAGTACCGGCACCAATAGAAGGGGTACGGGAGGTACGGGAGAGTACCGGGACCAATGAAATGTTTTTCTATACCTAGAATGGAGTAAAAGTCTATAAAAGTTGTTGTATTGCCAGAAAACTTTGCTCAGCCATTTTGAAATTGACTTTGCTTGAGACTTGTGCACAAATAAATGATTTGGACCTTCTGAACAGACTCCTGGTATTATTGGTTTGTCTGCGCTCTGCTGCTACAATAGGGGGTGAGAGATTGGTGTGCATGGACCAGAAAAAGGACCTCGGAGTGATTGTTTCTGAGGTTCTGAAGGTGCCGAAGCAATGTGACCAGACAGTGGCCAAAGCCAGAAGGAAGCTGGGTGGAATACAGAGAGGAATTAGTGGCAGAAAGGAGGTATTAATGCCCCTATACAAGTCGTTGGTGAGGCCTCACTGGGAGTAGTGCGTTCAGTTTTGGAGACCGTATCTCACAAAGGATATAAAAAGACTTGAAACGGTTCAGAGGTCGGTGACGAAAATGATTTGGAGCCTGCGCCAGAAAACATTTGAGAAGAAAGACCTAAATATGTATACTGGAGGAGAGGAGGGACAGGGGAGATATGATACAGACGTTTAAATCCTGAAAGAGTATTAATGAACCAACAAACCTTTTTCAAAGAAGGGGCATAAAATGAAGCTGAAAGGAAGTAAACTTAAAAGCAACGTCAGGAAATTACTTATTCACTGAAAGTGTGGTAGATGCTTAGAATGCACTCCTGACAGAGGTGATGGAGGCAAATACAGTGACGGAATTCAAAATGGCATGGAACAGACAGACCCAGTGGATCCCTTTATAGCTAGAAGATAAAATCAAAATAAACGCTAGCTATTTTTTTTATACTTCAACAAAAAGAGAGGGGTGGCCTTCATAGAGCGGCAGGTACACCTCCTCTAGCCACCTTCCTGGGCAGACTAGAGGGATCATACTGGTCTTTATCTGTCGTCATTTACTATGTATATTTACAATTACAGGCCTGCAATCTTAAATTTCTTCTGTTGCCTTGAGGAGACCCCTGCAGGAATCCTGGTGCCTTTCCATGTCTCCAATCCAGGTAATCCTCAGAGCCACCAGTAGGTGGTGGACAAAATCCAGTGATAGAAAGAAAAAACAACAGGAGGTGAAGCTTCAAAACTGAAAATCAGATGCATTCCTAGAAGTAGTATATGCAATGGGAGAAGAGTTCTGTCCTTTCTCTTTTTCCTTTCCCAGGCTAATCTTTTGCCCCCTTGACTACCACATTCTACGCTCAAATAAAGACCAAAGCTGAAAATTGAGCTGCTTTTGATTGTTTTCAAAAGTACCTTTTGTGTGACTTTATTAAGCCTTTTTTAAAAACAATTTCTTTAGAAAAAAAGATGATACTATTTATTATAGCTGTGTCTCCTCAACCCCATTGATCTTTTTATAGGAACTTTTGCAGAACCAATCCTTTTTTTCTTATTAATTAAGCAAAACTTTGGTCATAGAGGGTTTTCAAAGAAATGTCTGCTAAATATCTCTTTCCTTAAAAGAAAGAGACTGGGTCTTGCTGTCTTACCCAGGCTGCACTGTACAAGCTATTCACAAGTGCAGTCCCACCACTGCTGAACATGGGGGCTTTGACCTGCTCTGTTCCCAGCCTGGGCAGGTTCACCCCTCTTTATACAACCTGGTGTTCCCAAGCTCCCCCAGAAACCCCATGTTGATGCCTAGCTTAGTGTGGACACCTGCTCAACATAGCTCACAGCAGTGCAGAAGACCCCAGACTCAAGCCATCCACCAGCCTCAGCTTCCCCAGGAGCAAGGATTACAGGCACAAGCCACTGTGCCCAGCTGCTGTCAGCCTGCTCTCATTGGGCTAAAGCTCTGTCTCTTTGTGACATCACAGCCCAGCCGATTCCACACTGCTCCGCTGCAGTTGAGCAAACTCATTGCCTACATCAAGACGTCCATTCCACTGCTCTTACAGGGGGGCTCATAGGAAAAGGGGGGGAATGGCCAATGTCTCTGTTCTGGGAGAGGGGGATTGAAGATTTAGCTTCAAAACCAATACAGAGTTACCAAGTTATCCAGTTCCAGAAATAATCTTTTGCCAGATCAGGTTTTAAATGTGCATGGCAATGCAGTATGGTATTTGTAGTTCCTGCTTTTATCCATTGACTCAGTGGCGCAGGTCCCAAAATGCATCAGGATGAGCCTGTCAGAAAGCCAAGACTGCTTAAAATCTCACTGATGGAACTGGGTAACTTGGCAACTCTGTCATTTAGCATCTTTGGTATTATGTAGTGGTTGGCTTCCATAGTTCTGCTGCCTTACACAGGTTACCTACGGAAAAGTTCCGTTTGCCCTCGAAATGGAATCTCTGTCTTTGAAAGTCTCTCGAAAAAGGACTATATGAGGGAGGATGGTGATGATTTCTGTATTTGCCTGTCCAGGCAGACAGGCTTATCCAGGCCTGATTTTACTCCATTACGTGTCTAGAGGTGCAGTTCCACCTAGGTCCGGTCCAACCACTACAAACTAGGCTGTCGCTTAGGGCAGCAGCTTCTGATGGCCAGCAAAGTGCAGCAGGGGTCAAAGTAAAACAATAGATTCTGACAGCCAGACAAATTCAAAGAGCCATCGGCACAATCTTTTACCTGCAGGCAAAACTTCAGCCTTGTGCCTCCTTGCTATTAGATTTTAGATCCATAATGCCTCCAGCCCAAAACTGTGATTATTAAACTCTGTTGTTATCATCTCAACACCATCCCTCCCAGAACAATCCTACGAAAATGCATATTTGGACATCATGCATTTAAATAGCAAACTATTAAAATCTGCTTATAAACACAGTACTAAATCTCCATGCATGCTCTGGCAATAATCAGGAGTGACTCTGCTGATCAACGTGGTATGGAGATATCAGGGCTTCCGCCTACCTTTCTAGCAACAAATATCTCACGGTTCCTAACTGTCCTGCTGAGCTGATGGAATTTTTGGTTTCGAAAGATAAAATGCAACAATTTACCAAAATAAGGGTATCTCAGAAAAATGAATGTGTTTTTCTTAGCCACCACCTCATACACATAGGCTGCCTTCTTCTGCACACTTTCCTTCTCCTCTGCTCTTGTACCAGGGTGATTCTCCAGGACACAATCCCCATAAGACTTGAGACTGTGTGCGCTGCTCCACACTTCTGTCTCCTGAGAGCAGAAAAGATGCACATGATAATAATCCTCACTTCTCTTCTAGTGGTTATACAGAGGCTAGATCAGTACTCAATAACGCCCTCCCCTCTCCCCCCTTTTTCTTGCTTGGTGCTGCCTTGTTCAGCACCCCACCTCCACTGACTCTGGGGTTTGCTCTTCCAGCAGTCAGTTTGGCAGCTAAGGAATGCAAAAAGACACATTTCCCTCCGGAATCTCTACCTTATATGGCCTCTGGGACCAACTTGTGCTTCCCCAGGTTTCTCCTAATGACACATTCCTTGTATAGAAAACCTTATATGCAATAGGGTGCATTGTCACAATAGAAACTATTCTCTGGACCGATGATGTAGGCAGAGATGGTCATAATAGAAAGAAAAGAAAGAGGATGGATGGCTCAAGGAAACCACTAATATGTTTCTGCAGCGACTTCCATCAATAACATATTTGTTTCTGTAGTACGGGAATTTTTAAGGGAGGAATAGCAGGGGAAAGGGAGGCTGCATCACATAACCAACTTTAATAGGTGGTTCTAAACCTGGTGTAGACAAGAAGAATTTATATATATATTGTGTTGATGGACTGCATCTCTCTATGTCAGGAGAAAGGATCCTAAGCAATGAATTCAGGCACTATGTGGACAAGCATTTAAACTAGGGAAAGGGGGTGACGGATGGGAAAAAACACAATTTCAGGGCATCACTCCCTGCAAAAACATAATAACATTGGAAACGGTCATCATATTAACCCACACATCAATGACCAGTGGGAAGAGGACTCTAGAATAAAATCCATGCAAGCCAACTACCAATTGCTGGAAGGCAGTGAGCGCAATTGCTCGAAGTCTAGCCAACAAAATTCCTGACCTGGAAGTCCTAGTGGTGGAAATGGACTTGGATACTGTGGCCATTACAGAAACAGAAGGTAGGGAGAAAGAGGTAGACAAAGGTGAGCCGGTTGATATAGTGTATCTGGATTTTCAGAAAGCCTTTAACAAGGCCCCTCATGAGAAACTCTTGGCATAGTTAATAAGTCATGGGATAGGAGGCAGTGTACTATTGTGGATCTGGAACTGCTTAAAAGATAGAAAGCAGAGGGTAGGGCTGAATGACCAATATTCCCAATGGAGAAAGGTGAATAGTGGAGTACTCTAGGGATCTGTGCTGAGTGCACTGCTATTTAACATATTCGTAAATGACCGGGGAATAGGAATTATGAGTGAGGTAATCAAATTTGTAGGTGACACAAAATTATTCAAAGTTGTTAAAACTCCATAGGATTGTGAAAAATTGCAAGAGGACCTGGATAAATTGGAAGCTTTGATTTGCAAATGGCAGATAAAATGTAATGTGTACAAGTGCAAAGTTATGCACCTAGGCAAGAACAACCCAAACTATAGTTATGCTATGCATGGTTCCACATTAGAAACCACCACCAGGATAAAGATTTAGGCGTCATCGTGGATAGCACATTGAAACCCTCCATCCAGTGTGCGGCGGCGGTGGCGGCAATGAAGACAAATAGTATGCTAGGAATTATAAGGAAAGGAATGGAGAATAAAAGAAATGATATTATAATGCCTCTGCATTGTTCCATGGTACGACCCACCTTGAACATTGTGTGCAATTCCGGTCGCCCTATCTTTAAAAGGATATAGCAGAATTAAAAAAGGTACAGAGAAGAGCCACCAAAATGGTAAAGGGGATGGAAGGATACCCCTATGAGGAGGATTAAAAGGTTAGGCCTTTTCAACCTGGAAAAGAGACAGCTGAGGGGAGATATGATACAGGTCTATAACTTGAGAAATGGAGTGGAACGAGTTAATGTAGATCGATTCTTTAGGCCATCAAAAAGTAGAAAGACTAGGGTACATGCAATGAAGCTACTGTGTAACCCCTTAAGTCTAGTAAGAGAAAATACTTTTTCACTCAAAAGGTAATCAAATTCTGGAATTTTTTTTTTTTTTTATAACTTGAAGTTTTATTGAAAGGCATAAAATCATCAGCAAACATAATTAGGCTCAAACAACAACAACACTGCATATACCTCACACTATCCAACCCACCCACAGGCCAATTCCACCAGGCCCCCCCCTCCCGATAACACCCCCTATTCCCCCCCCCTCCACCCCACCTATCCCACCTGCCCTCCTCCCTCCCGCCATTCCTCATACCGCCCCCAAACATTTTTTATTTATTTATTTATTTATTTATTTATTTATATTCTCTTATATACCGCGCTATTCTGCATCAGTGCGGTTTACATTGAACAAACATCCCTAAAGGCCTTCATGGTATGACGCTGGTGAGCGGTTATTGCACTCATAGTCCACAAATGGTCAATGCGCTGCAGAACCATACCTAATGATGGTGCCACCTCCCCCACCACCCCCTGGCCTGCCCCTATACAGCATCCCACCAGCGTAAGAATCCCCCTGTCCCCCACCTCAGGCATTTCAATCAATAGGATCATAGGCGCTGTAAAGGCCATATCCACCTTTAGCAGGGCCTGGAGCCAGCCCCGCAGGGCCCACCACATCTGTTGAATCTCTGCACATTCCCAAACTATATGTAACAAATCACCCCGCTGCCCACAACCTCTCCAGCATTCCCCAGTTTCCTGCGGGCGAAACACCTTTAGCTTCCAGGGGGTCCAATACATTTGATGTCTCATTTTTAGACTATTTTCAAGATATGAGGGTCCCGGGGCCAGGCGTCGGGACCAGCTATAGATATGTGCCCAGCGCTCCTCTCCCCACTCCCCCACCAATTGTTGCTCCCAGGCCTGCTCCCCTTTACTCTTCCCCTGCCTGCTTTCCCCAACCTGCTGCTGTAACTCAGCATACAAGAGCGTAATCAGCCCCCTCCTCCCACCCCCCTTCCGCATCGCCACCTCAAAGGGAGTAGCAACCTTCCGTAAATCCTTCAAAACCCCCATCTTCCGTACATAAGACACTAATTGCACATACGCAAAATAGTGTCTATCCTCCACGTCATGTAGTTCCTGCAATTCTGCAAAAGACCTTACCTCCCCCCCATCCTTCATCAATTGCCCCAAGGTTTGCAAGCCTTTATCCCCCCACTCCTTAAACACACCCCCCTCCTGCCCTGGGCTGAAATCCTGCATCCCCCTAATATAGGTATCCCTTGTGTACCGCTTCCCCCGCAACAGACTCCCCTTTACCCCCCCCCCCACAACCCCTGCGTGTACTCCCGAAATGGATTCCCCCCGCTACCTCCTCCCCGTCGCCCACCCGGATCCCACATCCACATCCGCAAGCTCAATCCCTCCCCTCTCATCTGTTCCAATTCCACCCAAATGGGGGTCTCCCCCCCCCTGCCAGCTAGCCAGGGCCTTCAATTGCGCCGCAGCATAATACTTTTCCAGCCACGGAACACCCATACCTCCCTCCCGCTGCTCACGATAAAGAGTGTATTGCGACACCCGAGGTCTTCCCCCTGCCCAGATAAAATCCAAGATCAGACGTTTGGCTCTGCGCAAATAACTCATAGGAATCTTACTAGGAATAGAGCTAAACAAAAAGAGAAACCTAGGCAGTACATTCATTTTTATATCGGCAATGCGCCCTATCCATGTCAAATATAAGCTCTTCCACCGACTCAGGTCCCTCTTCACCGCTTGCATGAGTGGGCCAAAGTTCTGATCCCATAACCGCCGCCAATCTTTTCCCATCTGTATCCCCAAATACCTATATTCACCCCGCACCCACCGAAACGGAAAACTACTACGAAGGCTCAGCTCCAACCGCTCTCCCAAATTAAACCCTAAAATCTCGGTCTTACTACCATTTATTTTGTATCCCGAAACCCCGCTATACTGCTCAATTTCCTTCATTAAGACCGGCAAAGAAATTAAGGGCTCTCTAAGGGTATAAATAATATCATCCGCGAATAGAGCTATTTTCGATTCCAATTCATTCATAACCACCCCTTTTACATCGACCGCCCGCCGGACTCGGTCGGCTAAAGGCTCTATAGCTAGAGCAAAGAGCAAGGGCGACAACGGACAGCCCTGTCGAGTTCCCCTCTCCAAGCCAAACACTTCCAAATAGCTCCCATTCACTCGGACTCGAGCCTTAGGCCCTGTGTAAAATGCACGGATCCATTTGATAAAATTCTCTCCCAACCCAACCTTCTCCAGGACCATCAGCAAAAAATCCCACTCCACCCTATCAAACGCCTTCTCGGCATCGATAGAAATAAACACCGCCTTCTGCCCCATCCTTTGTACCTCCCAGGTCAAATTGCAAAGTCGTCTGATATTATCTCCCCCCTGTCGCCCTGCCACAAAGCCTGTCTGGTCCACATGCACTAGTTTAGGCAGCACCCTCTGCAATCGCTTGGCCAGTATTTTCGCCAATAGTTTGGCATCTACATTCAATAATGAAATCGGCCGATAGGAGCCGCAAACCATGGGGCCCTTACCCGGCTTAAGAAGAATAGTAATCCCCGCCTCCGTCATGGATCCGGGAACTGCCCCCGTTTGAAGTACCCCATTGAACACGTCCACCAAAAGCGGCTGCAACACCACCTGGAATACTTTATAGAATTTACCCGTCAAACCATCTAAGCCTGGCGCTTTCCCCAGTTTCAGGGTTTTTATAGCCTCCGCCACCTCGTCTGCAGTGATCAGCCGATCTACCCCCCCCCCCCCCCTCCACCGGGTCTAACTTTGGCAAAGCACACCCTTCCAAATACTGCCTACTTTTTTCCACTCCACCCGAAACCTCACTGCTATACAACTGTTTATAGTACTCTCGGAACGTCTTACGAATCTCATTATTCCCCGACACTAACCGCCCCCTCCCATTCCGTATGCTGCCTATAGTCGACTGGGCCACCCTGGCCCTCAACCGCCTGGCCAAAAGACACCCAGCCTTGTTTCCCCCCTCAAACATAGCTTGCTTAAGAACATTAAGTTCATGGGCCAGTTTACTAGCTCATAACTGACCCAGCCGTCCGCGCAATTTCTGCAACTCGCTGAGGACTCCCTCGTTCTGGTCACATTGATGACTCCCCTCCAATTGCCTTATTTCCCGCAACAAGCGCCCCTCCTCTTCCCCTTGCATCCTACAGCGCCGTGATGCTTCTCCCAGCAGATGCCCCCGGACCACTGCCTTCAATCCATCCCATACCATTCCAAGCTCGACCTCCCCATTCAGATTGAAATCCTGGTATTCCGTAATGACTCCTGCCGTACGGCCGACAACAGCGGGATCTTCCAACAACGAGTCGTTTAACCTCCAAAACTTCACGCCCGTGTCCTTGTACCCCAAATTAAACTCAACGCTCATGGGTGCATGATCCGTCCAAGTAATGGACCCCTGCTCTACCTCTGTCACCTTACTCATCCAGTTACCATCCACCCATATCATATCTATACGACTGTAGCTCCCATGCGGCGCTGAATAGTATGTATATTGTTTCCTCCCCGGATTCCGGCACCGCCAAGCATCCACCAACCCTAGACCTGCTTTCATCTCCAACATTTTCAGCCGCTCTCGTCGTTTCCCCACTCCCGTCCCCTTTCCATTATCTAATCGGGGGTTGAGAGTCAAATTAAAATCCCCCCCGACAATAATCGGCAAATCCCCCAACTTCGCCAAATCCGCCCTCATATATTCATAGAACTCTCCCTGCCCCTCGTTTGGCCCATATAAACTGAAACTCCATACCAACTCCTCTCCCAACTTCACTTTTACTCCCACATACCTCCCCTTCTTATCTCGGTACTCCCCCACCACCTTATCCTGCATCTCAGCCCCCACCATTATGGCCACCCCCCCCCTTCCGCGATTCGGCCCTCTGCCCCGCCAGCACCACCTTGGGGTATTTTCTTGTCTCTAACAACCTCTCTTGACCCACCTTCAAATGCGTTTCCTGAACGCACACAAACTCAGCCCTAGTCCTCACGCCTTCCTTTTCTACCAGTCGACGTTTCCGCCAGGCACGCAAACCGTTGGCATTAATTGTAACCACCCTCAATTTCTGCTCCCCCACCACCCCCTGCCCCCTCCCCCCTCCCTCAATCTCATCCCCCCCACCCCCCCCTCTTCCTCCCCCCCTGCCCCCGACCCCCTCCCACCTCCCCTACCCGCTCCCCCACCTCTCCCCCCTCCCCCGCCCCCCCCAACCCTCTCCTCCGCCCTCTTGAGGCCTCCCGCAGAGTAGTGCCCATCAGTGCAGAGCAGCCCAGTCCCCCTCCGGCCACCCCACTTACCCCCTCCCTCCCCCCAGTCCATGTCCAAGACCCCCTCCTACCCCCCCAACACCACCATCCGATCCTCACCCCTAACCTCCTCCCTACCCTCCCCACCCACTCCTCCCTCAGCCCCCAACAAAGCCTATGCACCCCCACCCTTCCACACCCACCCCTCTACCGTTCCCCAAAACCTCCACCCCTCCCTCTCCTCCACATCCTAACGCTTCAATCATTTTTTACAGTCAGCTAAAGAAAAGCACACATCTATTCCATACCATCCCAACATCCAACCCACCATCCTATGATCCCCTTCCCCCTCCCCCGCAGAGGCCTTGCCCGGGCATCAAAAAAAACTCAATTCTCCCATCCACCTCCGATCAAACCACCCTCCCTCCCCTCATCCTCCAGTCCCCCCACCCCTCCCCCCTAGCACCCAGGTCACAATAACAGCATCACAGAATTTCCACCATCCCATTCTCCCAGCCACCCGTCCACCCCCTCCCCTCCCAACTCAACCGTGGTCCTCAATCCCCAAATACTGGTGCAAATCAAGTCCAGCAAGTCACAATGAAGTCCAGCAATCCCCAAACTGCCAATCACGTCAGCCCCGACTGGGCTTCCTCCTCCCGCTGACTCTGCTCTGGGCTGGGCAGTCTATCTTTCGCCACCACCTGCGATTCCCGCTCCAGCTGTTCATCCAGGGTCTCCCCCAGCCGACTCTGCGGTCCCCGTAGTCACGCCGCCCTCAGGGCCTTCTGTGCCTCCTCACTGTTCTGCACCCTCCAGTTTCGGGTACCCACCGTAAAGCACAGTCCAAATGGGTAGAGCCAGCGGTAGCGCACATTCTCCTGCCGCAGCAGCGTGGTAACAGGCTGCAGCTCACGCCTTCTCTGCAGGGTCCCCGCCGCAAGATCTGCATAGATCGCCACCTTATATCCCTGCCAAACGTACTCCCTCGCTTTCCGCATCTTCATGGCAATCTTTTCCTTGATAGCATAATCGTGTATGCAGACTACAATGTCTCGCGGCCGATTAGGCCTGCTGGGCCCCAGCGCCCGATGCGCTCTGTCCAGGACCACCTTATCAACCTCCTTTTCATCTTCCCCCTCCATCAAAATATCCTTGCAAATTGCTTCAGCTACTCGCCGGCTGTCAGCAAACTGGTTCCTCAGGCACTCCTCTAATGCGCAAATTATTCCTTCTAGTACGATTTTCAAGATCCTCCACTTTGTACTGGATTTGCGCTTTCCAATGCTCCCAGTCTTTCACAGAGCTCTCCAACTCCCCCTGTTTTTTCTTCACAGCCTCCAAATGCTGTTCATGTACCTCCGTTCGCCTGCTCAGCTCACTCACTTCCTCCCGCAATGCGTTGCAAACTTCACCCACCTCCGCTTTGACTGCAGCCAGCTCCGATTTTAACTCCCCAAACCAAGCTTTCAGCTCGGCCCTGGAGACATCATTCACCACCGTCGCACCCTTCTCCATCTCCAGCGCACGTGGCACCAGGCGCTCTATGGATTCCTGGGGCTGTCTCTCCCCCGCCGCCATCTTAGGCTCCCGTCCTCCGACCTCCCCGCCACTATAGGCGAATTCTTTCTGATCTGCCGCCTTCTTGCGAGTCGTCATCTCGCCCAGCACTTCTACCACCCGTTCCGCCACCTCTTTCTGCGGTCCGGTGTGTTTTAGTGAGCTATGGGGTCTTATTTTTTCACAGCTTTCGGGGTTCAACGCCGGAGCTCCTAAATTAGGCTGCCATCCACACCGATGACGTCACTTCCTCCAATTCTGAAATTTTTTAAC
Organism: Ichthyophis bannanicus; assembly: GCA_033557465.1. Classification (NCBI taxonomy): domain Eukaryota; kingdom Metazoa; phylum Chordata; class Amphibia; order Gymnophiona; family Ichthyophiidae; genus Ichthyophis; species Ichthyophis bannanicus. The sequence goes on from CM066031.1 coordinate 152,801,027, forward strand.
GGAGAATGTAGTAAAAGCTGTTAGTGTAGCTGGGTTTAAAAGAGGTTTGGACAAGTTCCTGGAGGAAAGGTCCATAAACCATTATTACAGAGGACCCAGGAAATCCACTGCTTGCCATGGGACAAGCATTGTGGAACCAGTGTGCCTTTTTGGGAACCTGTCAGGTGCTTGTGGCTTGGACTGGCCACTGTTGGAAAGAGGATACCGGGTTTGTTGGACCTTGGTCCGACCCAGTATGGCATATCGTATGTTCTTACGATGTTTTTCAACAGCTTGAAAAACTGAAGGTGGACAAGGCCATGGGACCAGATGGGAGACATCCCAGGATACTAAAAGAGCTCAGAGAGGTTCTGGCAGGACCTTTAAATGATATTTTTAACAGACCCTTGGAGACGGGAAGAGGTTCCGCAGGACTGGAGAAGGGCTGATATGATACCTCTTTCCAAAAGTGGTAATAGGGAAGAGGTGACAAACTATAGGCTGGATAGACCCACCTTGGTGGTGGGAAAAGTAATGGAGGTGCTCCTGAGAGGACTTTCAAGTAAACCTATGGGTTGCAAGATCTAAGGCAACCTGGTGTTACCTAAGGACGATCATGCCAAACAAATTTGATTGAGTTCTTTGACTGGGTAACCAGAGATCTACCTAGATTTCAGCAAAGCCTTTGATACTGTTGCTCATAGGAGCCTATCAATAAGCTGAGCAGCCTAAGGATGGATCACAAGATGGTGAACTGAATCAGAAATTGGTTGACTGACAAAAGACAGAAGGTGTCGGTAAAAGGAACTCACTTGTAAGAAAGGAAGGTGAGTAGCGGTGTGCCCCAGGGATCGGTACTGTTCAATGTATTTGTGAGTGATATTGCTGAAGAAATGAAGGGAAATGTCTACCTTATAGTAGATGACATGAAAATTTGCAACAGAGTGGACTCCTCTGAGGGAGTGGACAACATGAGGAACGATCTAGAAAGAACGGTCTAATGCTTGGCAGTTAAGACTTAATGCAAAGGTGTGTTGTCATGCTCTTGGGATGCAGAAATCCAAGGGAATTGTATGTGATAGGGGGTGAGAGATTGGTGTGCATGGACCAGAAAAAGGACCTCGGAGTGATTGTTTCTGAGGTTCTGAAGGTGCCGAAGCAATGTGACAAGACAGTGGCCAAAGCCAGAAGGAAGCTGGGTGGAATACAGAGAGGAATTAGTGGCAGAAAGGAGATATTAATGCCCCTATACAAGTCGTTGGTGAGGCCTCACTGGGAGTAGTGCGTTCAGTTTTGGAGACCGTATCTCACAAAGGATATAAAAAGACTTGAAACGGTTCAGAGGTAGGTGACGAAAATGATTTGGAGCCTGCGCCAGAAAACATTTGAGAAGAAAGACATAAATATGTATACTGGAGGAGAGGAGGGACAGGGGAGATATGATACAGACGTTTAAATCCTGAAAGGGTATTAATGAACCAACAAACCTTTTTCAAAGAAGGGGCATAAAATGAAGCTGAAAGGAAGTAAACTTAAAAGCAACGTCAGGAAATTACTTATTCACTGAAAGTGTGGTAGATGCTTAGAATGCACTCCTGACGGAGGTGATGGAGGCAAATACAGTGACGGAATTCAAAATGGCATGGAACAGACAGACCCAGTGGATCCCTTTATAGCTAGAAGATAAAATCAAAATAAACGTTAACTATTTTTTTTATACTTCAACAAAAAGAGAGGGGTGGCCTTCATAGAGCGGCGGGTACACCTCCTCTAGCCACCTTCCTGGGCAGACTAGAGGGATCATACTGGTCTTTATCTGTCATCATTATGTATATTTACAATTACAGGCCTGCAATCTTAAATTTCTTCTGTTGCCTTGAGGAGACCCCTGCAGGAATCCTGGTGCCTTTCCATGTCTCCAATCCAGGTAATCCTCAGAGCCACCAGTAGGTGGTGGACAAAATCCAGTGATAGAAAGAGAAAAAACAACAGGAGGTGAAGCTTCAAAACTGAAAATCAGATGCATTCCTAGAAGTAGTATATGCAATGGGAGAAGAGTTCTGTCCTTTCTCTTTTTCCTTTCCCAGGCTAATCTTTTGCCCCCTTGACTACCACATTCTACGCTCAAATAAAGACCAAAGCTGAAAATTGAGCTGCTTTTGATTGATTTCAAAAGTACCTTTTGTGTGACTTTATTAAGCCTTTTTTAAAAACAATTTCTTTAGAAAAAAAGATGATACTATTTATTATAGCTGTGTCTCCTGAACCCCATTGATCTTTTTATAGGAACTTTTGCAGAACCAATCCTTTTTTTCTTATTAATTAAGCAAAACTTTGGTCATAGAGGGTTTTCAAAGAAATGTCTGCTAAATATCTCTTTCCTTAAAAGAAAGAGACTGGGTCTTGCTGTCTTACCCAGGCTGCACTGTACAAGCTATTCACAAGTGCAGTCCCACCACTGCTGAACATGGGGGCTTTGACCTGCTCTGTTCCCAACCTGGGCTGGTTCACCCCCTCTTTATACAACCTGGTGTTCCCAAGCTCCCCCAGAAACCCCATGTTGATGCCTAGCTTAGTGTGGACACCTGCTCAACATAGCTCACAGCAGTGCAGAAGACCCCAGACTCAAGCCATCCACCAGTCTCAGCTTCCCCAGGAGCAAGGATTACAGGCACAAGCCACTGTGCCCAGCTGCTGTCAGTTTGCTCTCATTGGGCTAAAGCTCTGTCTCTTTGTGACATCACAGCCCAGACGATTCCACACTGCTCCGCTGCAGCTGAGCAAACTCATTGCCTACATCAAGACGTCCATTCCACTGCTCTTACAGGGGGCTCATAGGAAAAGGGGGGAACGGCCAATGTCTCTGTTCTGGGAGAGGGGGATTGAAGATTTAGCTTCAAAACCAATACAAAGTTACCAAGTTATCCAGTTCCAGAAATAATCTTTTGCCAGATCAGGTTTTAAATGTGCATGGCAATGCAGTATGGTATTTGTAGTTCCTGATTTTATCTATTGACTCAGTGGTGCAGGTCCCATAATGCATCAGGATGAGCCTGTCAGAAAGCCAAGACTGGCTTAAAATCTCAGTGATGGAACTGGGTAACTTGGCAACTCTGCCATTTAGCATCTTTGGTATTATGTAGTGGTTGGCTTCCATAGTTGTGCTGCCTTACACAGGTTATCTACGGAAAGGTTCCGTTTGCCCTCGAAATGGAATCTCTGTCTTTGAAAGTCTCTCGAAAAAGGACTATATGAGGGAGGATGGTGATGATTTCTGTATTTGCCTGTCCAGGCAGACAGGCTTATCCAGGCCTGATTTCACTCCATTACGTGTCTAGATGTGCAGTTCCACCTAGGTCCGGTCCAACCACTACAAACTAGGCGGTCGCCTAGGGCAGCAGCTTCTGATGGCCAGCAAAGTGCAGCAGGGGTCAAAGTAAAACAATAGATTCTGACAGCCAGAAAAATTCAAAGAGCCATCGGCACAATCTTTTACCTGCAGGCACGGCCAGTATTAGGTGTCCTAGGCAAAACTTCAGCCTTGTGCCTCCTTGCTATTAGATTTTAGATCCATAATGCCTCCAGCCCAAAACTGTGATTATTAAACTCTGTTGTTATCATCTGAACACCATCCCTCCCAGAACAATCCTACGAAAATGCATGTTTGGACATCATGCATTTAAATAGCAAACTTTTTTTGTCAATACATAAATAATAAGGGAGATTTTAAAATCTGCTTATAAACACAGTACTAAATCTCCCTGCATGCTCTGGCAATAATCAGGAGTGACTCTGCTGATCAACGTGGTATGAGATATCAGGGCTTCCGCCTACCTTTCTAGCAACAAATATCTCACGGTTCCTAGCTGAGCTGATGGAATTTTTGGTTTCGAAAGATAAAATGCAACAATTTACCAAAATAAGGGTATCTCAGAAAAATGAATGTGTTTTTCTTAGCCACCACCTCATGCATATAGGCTGCCTTCTTCTGCACACTTTCCTTCTCCTCTGCTCTTGTACCTGGGTGATTCTCCAGGACACAATCCCCATAGGACTTGAGACTGTGTGGGCTGCTCCACACTTCTGTCTCCTGAGAGCAGAAAAGATGCACATGATAATAATCCTCACTTCTCTTCTAGTGGTTATACAGAGGCTAGATCAGTACTCAATAACGCCCTCCCCTCTCCCCCCTTTTTCTTGCTTGGTGCTGCCTTGTTCAGCACCCCACCTCCACTGACTCTGGGGTTTGCTCTTCTAGCAGTCAGGTTGGCAGCAAAGGAAGGCAAAAAGACACATTTCCCTCCGGAAACTCTACCTTATATGGCCTCTGGGACCAACTTGTGCTTCCCCAGGTTTCTCCTAATGACACATTCCGTGTATAGAAAACCTTATATGCAATAGGGTGCATTGTCACAATAGAAACTATTCTCTGGACCGATGATGTAGGCAGAGATGGTCATAATAGAAAGAAAAGAAAGAGGATGGATGGCTCAAGGAAACCACTAATATGTTTCTGCAGCGACTTCCATCAATAACATATTTGTTTCTGTAGTACGGGAATTTTTGAGGGAGGAATAGCAGGGGAAAGGGAGGCTGCATCACATAACCAACTTTAATAGGTGGTTCTAAACCTGGTGTAGACAAAAAGAATGTAGATATATATTGTGTTGATGGACTGCATCTCTCTATGTCAGGAGAAAGGATCCTAAGCAATGAATTCAGGCACTATGTGGACAAGCATTTAAACTAGGGAAAGGGGGTGACGGATGGGCATCCCTCCCTGCAAAAACATAATAACATTGGAAACGGTCATCATATTAACCCACACATCAATGACCAGTGGGAAGAGGACTGTAGAATAAAATCCATGCAAGCCAACTACCAATTGCTGGAAGGCAGTGAGCGCAATTGCTCGAAGTCTAGCCAACAAAATTCCTGACCTGGAAGTCCTAGTGGTGGAAATGGACTTGGATACTGTGGCCATTACAGAAACAGAAGGTAGGAAGAAAGAGGTAGACAAAGGTGAGCCGGTTGATAGTGTATCTGGATTTTCAGAAAGCCTTTAACAAGGCCCCTCATGAGAAACTCTTGGCATAGTTAATAAGTCATGGGATAGGAGGCAGTGTACTATTGTGGATCTGGAACTGCTAAAAGATAGAAAGCAGAGGGTAGGGCTGAATGGCCAATATTCCCAATGGAGAAAGGTGAATAGTGGAGTACTCTAGGGATCTGTGCTGGGTGCACTGCTATTTAACATATTCGTAAATGACCGGGGAATAGGAATTATGAGTGAGGTAATCAAATTCAAAATGGCATGGAACAGACAGACCCAGTAGATCCCTTTATAGCTAGAAGATAAAGTCAAAATAAACGTTAACTATTTTTTTTATACTTCAACAAAAAGAGAGGGGTGGCCTGCATAGAGCGGCGGGTACACCTCCTCTAGCCACCTTCCTGGGCAGACTAGAGGGATCATACTGGTCTTTATCTGTTGTCATTTACTATATATATTTACAATTACAGGCCTGCAATCTTAGTAAGGCTGCTAAGTTCCGCTCAATGGCTAGGATACATTGATCCATGGAGCTTGCCGATGCTTGGGTATCGGTACCGGAATTGCGGGCCATGATCCCTGAGCATGGCACCAAGAGCTCTCCAGGAGGTGGAGGCTGTGGGAGCACCCTGGATCCACTAAGGCTTTGGAGGCAAGGTCCTTCCGCCGGGATTATTTGGCCAGTGTGTCCCCCTCCAGGGCAATGCCCGAGGCATCTCAATGCTGAGAAGGAGATCTACTCTTGGAGGGCCGGCCAGTCTTTGATGAAGACCTAGGTTTCGATACCTGAGATCCTTGGGAGGAAGATGAAGCTCTCGATGATGTCGATGCTAAAGATACTGCATTGGAGGTAGACATCTCTTTGTCATCTTCCTACAGAGAGGACATTCTGACAGTTGATGATCCGGTCCCAAACATTTTAGACACCATTCATAGGTGTCCATGGCCGAAATTGTACTGCCACATTTGGAACACGTCTTAAAACCACTGGATGGTTTTTCCATTTTGCCTGTGACAAAAGGGAAGGCCTAAGCTTAAGATGGTGTCAATGCACCCGAAGGAAGAAAGATTCCTTCCCTCATTGAAGATTTTTTTTTTAAGAAGAAAAGAAAGAAAGCATCGATAGGGTCGGTACCAGCGTCAATGGGAAGGCAGACGCAACCACAAAAAATAAGAAAAAAAAATAAATTTTCTGCGGTGACAGGAATTGCTTCTTGTCGGCTCCATGGAAAACGAAGAACTGAGGAGGGAGAGCTGGAAAGGCGGGAAAGGAGCTACGCAGGCACAGTGGGATGCTCCCAAAGGCTTTCCTATTGGATGCTGGGGAGCGTTCCCGCACAGGCTCCATTGGTACCGTCGTTACCCATATGTGAATACTACATTCCTTCTTGTTCCTGGAGATTATATCCAACTCCAGCTTTCCGGTATCATTAAGTGCTAAATAATCTTTAATAGTGTCTTTCAGTGATCTGATCACTTTCTTCTGTTGCAACAAGGCCTCATTGAGATGCCAGAAGGGTCGCTGATTCCTCTCATGGTCCTCGCCAAACTCAGCCCAGACCGGCAGATGGTCTGACCAAGTAATGGTACCAATTTCCACCCTTTTTAGTTTATCGCTCCCATAGCGGTCACCCAACAAACTATAGCTATCATGGATCGCTGAATAAAAAGTATAATCCAGTGAGGTGAGGTAGTGCATTCACCACAGGTCTCCCAGCCCCCAGGCCTTCACCAACCTCCAAAGCCCTGATCACTCTGATTCAATGTGTTAGTGCCCCCCCCCCCGATCCCAGGATCTATCTTTGTTTGTATTGAGTACTGCATTGCAATTTCCCACCACTATAAGGTGTCCCCTCACCCAGCCCTCCACCCATTTTCTCAGGGCCTCCCAGAACTCTTGACTATCGACATTAGGGCTGTAAATATTCAAGAGTGTGGTCTCAATCCCACCTAACTCTCCCCAGACTAATAAGGCCCTTCCATCCCTTCTATGCTCCATCTCTCCAAGTTGAAAAGGTGCATCCCCTCAAATCATTATAGCAACCCTCCCTTCTTTCTCCCAGAATCTGTTCCCGCAAAATATATCTGGGAATAGGCACCAGGGCACACCGGGCGCTCATCTTTGTCAAGCATTTGCCAGTCCCAGTGTTTGAGGTCATTATACAGCAGGCGACGCTTTTGTGGTGTATTGAGGTCCTTGACATTCATTCAAATACCTCTTATCTCATCACCCAGTGGCTGGTCAACCCATCGCTCCACCTTTTTTTGAGCGTCCATTAATTTCAAATTGTAGTGCAAAGGGGAAGAACCAGCGATATTGGATGTGCTCTTTGAGTAGATATTGGGTGACTCCCCTCATATCTCATTGGCTCTGTAAGGTGGCCGGGGCCAAGCCCTGATAGATCTCAATTGTATGAGAGTCCCACTGGAGTTTCCCTTTTGTGTGGGCAAGATGCAGCAGTTTATCCTTAATTGCATAGAGGCCCATGCATGCCACAATATCTCACGGCTTTGTGCCAGATGGGGGGCCCAGCACCCAATGTACCCACTCAATAACAAATAAACTCTCTGGGGCCTCCAGGGCTTCCTCTGCTGACTCTGACCATAACACTTGGCAGACAGCTCTAACCACCTTAACAGCATCTTTGTATGCTTCAGACTCCAGAATACCTCTGAGGCGGATATTGCAGAATCGGGAGGGGTTTTCTAAATCCTCCACCTTGTCCTTCAGCAATTCCTGTTCCAATTCAAGTTGCTGCATGCGGACCACGTGCATTTCTGCGGCCTCCTTGTGGTGTTCCATCTGCAGCTCTACTGCCTCCAAGTATGCACCGATATCTCGAATTTCCCTATGGAGTTCTCCCAGACCTTCTTTTAATTCCTATTGCACCATGGTAAACTTTTTTAAATTCCTGGAGCCATTGCCAAAGGTCACCACAGATGCATTGCTCGTCTGTGTGATCAATCTCCTCCTCTGATTCTGCTCTCAACCCTGCTTCAGCTCCCACCTCGCGTCACACAGTCTGGGATTTGGGGGAATATGAGGACTTAAATCGCTCCAGTTTTTTCCATACAGAAGTTCTTTCTCGTCCCATGGGGTCCTGTCACCTATAGCTAATAGATGGGAACCTCGGCACTGCTATAATAGCGCTATTTGTGACACCTCTGATGGGAGCCCACACTTTAGGCTGTGAGTTTTTACGGGATTGTTCTGGAATGGTTGAGGCTGGGATAATCTTGATTGCTGAGTTTAATTATGAAAATCTAATGGGAGGCCTAGGGACATGAAAAATAATTGTGGGGGGGAAGGGGGTATAAAGCTGAAGGTTCATCTAGGGCAGAGGTGGCCAACTCCAGTCCTAGTGCACCACAATCCAGCCTGGTTTTCAGGATGTCCCTAATGAATATTCATGAGAGATATTTGCACACAATGGGAGGAATATGAACGATTTTATGGCCAATGGCAATCATTGTTGGACTTTTTTCAGATTTCAATGCTAGAGTGTAAGGGGGTGGGATGGGATTTTTTCAATTAAAAATCTAAATATTGAATTAAGGTGTGTAATAAGGAAGCATTGTTTGTTTGTTTATGTTTATGTTGATGTTTATTTAAAACTTTATATACCATCCATTACATGGTATCAGAGCGGTTTACAATTTAAAATTAAAAAGCTATATAAAGAATGCTGCAGAAGGAAAGGAAAAAGACAGAGGAAAAAGAAGAAAGAGAAGAAAGGTGAACGCCAATAAATGAGTCTCAAAGGAAAGAAAAGGATAGGATCAGGAAAGTAAAAAAGAACAGATAGATAGTGACAGAACAAGACAAATGATAAAGGAGTAAGTGGGAAAGAAAGCAGGAAATTGTTAACTTATCTTTATTGCTTGAGAGGGGGAAGAGGAAGGGGAAGGGAGGTCAAAAGCTGTGCAGAAGAGGTGTGTTTTCAGCTGAACTTGAAGGATCCAATCGGGGGGTGGGGGGGGGGGAGCGACTTCCAAAGCCGTGGTCTCAGGAAGAAAAAAAGCAGAGGATCTGGGACAGGGAAGGAAGGAACATACGATTAATGTGAATAGAACGAAGAAAATGGTGATGAATCTGCAAGAACGGTGTGGTCTGCAAGATAGAGGGGGATACCAGTGTGGATAGTTCTATGTACAAAAATAAGGATTTTAAATTGTATACGATATGTGATGGGAAGCCAGTGCTGGTGCAAAAGAAGGGGAGTGACATGATCAAAACGGGATGCATGGGTAAGGATGCGGACAGTGGTATTCTGGACGCGTTGAATGCGAGAAAGTTGAGATTGGGGGAGGCCAGCCAGCCAGACATTACAATAATCAAGACGTGAGAGAACTAAGGAGAGAAGTAGAGTAGCCATAGAAGAAGAGGAGGAAAGAAAAGGAAGGACAGCACGAAGTTGTTTTAGAGAGAAAAAGGAACGTTGAACCATGGATGAGATGTGATCTTTGAAAGGGAGTGCAGAGTCGAGAGTGACACCCAGGTATCTAAGGGAGGAAACCATGGGAATAGGTGTAGAGGAGAGCAAAGGCATGAGAGAAGGAGGGGGGTAACCAAAAGTGAACCAGATCGCTAAGGTTTTTGCAAGATTAATATGAAGAAAATTGGAAGAAATCCAGAAGGCAACAGAAGAGAGACAATCGTTGAGGGGGGTGATATCTGGGTCAGAGGAATCGGTGCGATAAAGAAGAAAGATATCATCAGTATAGTAATGAGCAGAAACACCGTGCTGTTGGACTAAGACAGTGAGGGGTGCCAGGAAGACGTTAAAAAGAATAGGGGAGAGAACAGAGCCTTGGGGGACACCACAAGGAAGGGGGGTGGAAGGAGAGGAAGCAGAACCAGATAAAACAGAGAAGGAGGGGCAGGAAAGGAAGGAACAGAACCACTGTAGGACCAAATCGGAAAGGCCGGCATCCTGAAGACGAAGCAAGAGGGTGCGATGATCTACCAAGTCAAAAGCAGCGGAAAGATCCAGTGAGAAAGCGAGAGAAAGAGAACCATGATCATGCACAACATGTAACTCATTAAGGAGTGAGAGAACAACAGATTCAGTGCTGTGGCCAGGGCAAAAACCAGACTGTCGAGGGTGAAGGGTAAGAGAAGCCTCAAGATGTGATGAAAGTTGGAGGAAGACCAGTTTTTCCAAGAGTTTAGAAAGAAAGGGAAGGTTAGAAATGGGACGCCAGTTAGAAGGGGAGGAGGGATCCAAGAAGCTTTTCTTTAAGATGGGATGGACCAGGGCGTGTTTCCAAGGAGAGGGAAAAATACCAGAGGACAGACTAGAATTGAAGATAGAGAGAATAAGAGGAGAGAGAGCAAGAGAGGGTTCCAAGAGCCTGTGAGAAGGAATGGGATCAGAGGGACAAGTGGTTTTCCGAGAAGAGGCGAAGACTTTGGAAAGCATTGAGGTAGTGATCGGTTCGAAGACAGACCAGCGATGGGAAAGGGAAGGGGGGACAGAAGGGGGAGAGGGGAAAGAAGGGAGGGGAGAGGGGGATAATGGGACCAGGGAAGGGAAGGTTGGGGCAAGAGGGGAGGGACAGGAAGGGAAGGAAAGACGAAGGGAAAGGACTTTGGAGGAGAAATGTGACACTAGAATAGCAGCGTCAGGAGAGGGGGGGGGGGGAGAAGAGACAGAGGAGGAGTGAGGGGCCGAGAGGGAGCGAAGCACAGAATATAAAGCATGAGAGGAATTAATGGAAGAGGATATGAGCTTTGTATAGTAGTCCTGTTTAGCAGAATGAAGAAGAGAATGGTAAAGGTGGTGACAGTGATGAAAACGAGATAGATTGGAAGGACAGGGATGCTTACGCCAGAGGCGCTCAGCTCGACGAAGATATCTACGATGGAGAAGAAGGCTAGGGTGATACCAGGGGTGATGGGTGGAAGTAGGAGAAGCATGAAAAGGGTGAAAAGGGGCAAGGGTATCGAGTGTTGAGGAAAGAGTTGTGTTCCAGGTGTGTACCTGGGAATCGGTGGGGAGTGAATGAAAATCAGAGGAGAAGAAGGTGTCAGAGGATGGAAACTGGAGAAGGGTATTACCATTAATACAACGGGAAGGGGCAGGACTAGGATTTGGGGTGGCGGGATGAGGTGAAGAGGGTAAAGAGGGTAAAGAGATGGAAAAAAGAATACAAAAATGGTCGAACCACCAATTCGCGAGACTTCAGCTGGGAGAGAAGAGCTGCCAGACCTGGAGTGGAGGCAGCATGGCAAGCCACCTGGCTTTAAGGTAAGTTGGTCGCGCTGCCTCCGAAGTATGTGCCTGGTGGGGCTCTTCCCTTCTCCCAGCCAGCACCCGGGGCAGGCCGCACCCACTGCCCCGCCCTTGGTATGCCACTGCATTTACGTAAGTGATGAATCATGGTTTCTGAACCATTGATGCCGCTGCAGGCCCCACAAAGGGGCAGCACGAGCAGTAGTGGGAGCCCTAGAGGGCTGGCCTCTAGGCAGTTTCCTAGTTTGCCTAATGGTAGCACCAGCCCTGCTACTGCCTCCATTGTATGCCCATCTCTCATGCGTATTCATTAGGGAATCCTGAAAACCTGATTCAATGGCAGCCCTTGAAGGCTGGAAGTGAATACCACTGGCATGGGGGGAGAAATCTGCATAGTGCAGCAATTATAACCCTAACAGCCTTACTAGGCAGACTGGATGGCGCACGTTGATCGTTATCTACCATCACTTCCTATGTCCAGAGCAGAGCAGCTAATGGGGTTCGTCAGATCCCACCAACCAAAGAAGCGAGGAGCAGCCTAATCTGGGCTGGAGCAGAGCAGTCAATGGGAATAATGGGGGTGTGGGTATCTGAATGAGCAAAGAGAGACTGACGTCATGTGGGGGAGGATTGCTGGAAGGAGTACTGAGGGAAAAATGAGTGAATGAGAAGGGCTGGAGACATAAGAAGGATATTACATGCATTTTTAAAGAACATCTTTGGAAAGGCCTGTTTATGGTGGATGGCGTACAGCTTTCCAGTCTTGTTTTCATAGGGGATTAAAGAATTGCAATTGAAATAAAAACAAAATAGTTATCCTTTTGTATTCCAATCCAGACCCACCTCTTTAAAAATCTCACATTTTGGCCTTCAGTTTCACTTATTGGGGTGGGTAAATCTCACTCTTTGCAGTGGATCGCTCTTGGCATCTCTGCAAACACAGCTGCTTGATCTCATCCTTCCCCTAAACTGTCTGCTACTCTTGCCCCCTCCCCACAGATGTTACATTTTCAGGTCTAGGCAGGCAGCAGTAGTGGTGATCAACTACATAAAAAAGATCCTAGCTTCAATAAAAAATACATTCAGTCCAATATCATCGATTTTTACCTCAATGAACGCTGTTAAGTGATCATCATATACAAACCAACTTGTGGCAGTTTTGGTTCAACATTGAATCACTGGTCCAATATCCATTTTTATAGCAATTTTTCAAAGTACAGTTATTTATTTAGTAGGACTTCTATACCACTTTCTCTTACAATCAAAGCGGTTTACAGTATAATGAACAGTTTTTACATAAAACCATGGGAGCGGGGGCATGCATGAGCTTAGTTTAACTATTTACAGGATGAGCTATTTACATTATATTACAAGAGAGGAGAAAGGTTAGGTGGGTGTTAGGAGGGATAGGAGGAAATCACATTTAGAGGTAAGGGCTTGTTTTAAAAAACATTTAACTTAAAAGCTGCCTGTTCATGCCAATACCACATTTCAGGTCCTGGGCCTATGGAATCAGCATGAGCAGATAGCATTGAAGCATTTTTTCTAAAACCTGCTCTGAAAAATAGACTTTCAAGTCTGGATCAATGGTAAACGTTAAATTGAAAGAGAAGACGTTTACTTTTATGCGAGCTGGTTTGCAAATGTTGGTCCTTTAATAGCTTTATTGAGGTATAATCATATCAGACCTAACAAGCTGAATAGGGCACACTTACATTGTGACAAAACAGTGCATTTTCCCTTACTCAATTGCAAACTCATGCATGTCTGCGGGGAGGAGGGGGGGAGGGCAGTGGACTTTATGAGGCATCTCTATGAATGGTGCCATGCATGATTGTGACTGTCTTGACAGTATGTGGGTGTGGGTGTGTCTTGTGTGGAGCTTAGGGGCTGGGGGTACCTTTTGGCACACTCGTAGACATTCTGTCCTCCTTGCCCCCTTGCCCTCAATCTCCCACCCTATGCACTCTCCCCCCCACCTCCCCCACACACACCTTCTGTTGACCTTCCTAGATTCTCTCTCCTTGTCTCTTCCCCCTGGCCTACATTCTCCTCCATTCGGGATCTCCCCCTTCTAAGGTTGCCAACTGGCTCCAGATGCGCCCGACAGGTTCAATGCAGTCCTGGTTTTACCTCATTGCATGCAGGGATATGTAGTTCTGATTTCTCCATTACACTCCATAAGAAAAGGAAAACTACAAGTCACTGCATGCAATGGGGTAAACCCAGGACTGGATCAAGCCTGTCAGGCGCATCTGGAGCCAGTTGGCAACCCTACCCCCTTCTCTTTTATGCTCATTCCCTGACTTTCTTTCCCTCTCCTTTTTTTCCCCACTCACACACTCCCCTCTGGATTTCTGACAACTCCATCCTAGTATATTATGCAGAGCTGCCAAATTACTCATTTCCAAGAGGAAGACTTTTGCTCAGCATTATGGGACCTACAGCACTGATTTCAATGGGTAGATTCAGGGATTACAAATAGCACACTGCCTTGGAACACAAATTCCAAACCAGGACTGGCCAAAAAGTCTCTCTTCTGGAAAAGAGCTACTTGACAGCTCTGAGGATACCCTAGGGCAGTGTTTCCCAACCCAGTCCTATGGGGCACACCGACCAGTCAGGTTTTCGGGATATCCCTAATGACTATGCATGAGATATATATGCATTAGAGATATCCTGCCAACCTGACTGGTTTGTGGCCCTCCAGGGCTGGATTTGGAGACCCCTGCCTTACACCTCTGTCATTTAAGATTGTGAGTGGGCAAGGTGCAGATGTCCTCCTAGACATCGAAAGGGTATATAGAATGTGACACATTCCTCCTCGATTCTCACCACCACCAAAATATTGTCTATTAGACAACAATTTTGGTGGTGGTGAGAATCGAGGAGGAATGTGTCACATTCTATATACCCTTTCGATGTCTAGGACATCTGCACCTTGCCCACTCACAATCTTAAATGACAGAGGTGTAAGGCAGGGGTCTCCAAATCCAGCCCTGGAGGGCCACAAACCAGTCAGGTTGGCAGGATATCTCTAATGCATATATATCTCATGCATAGTCATTAGGGATATCCCGAAAACCTGACTGGCCGGTGTGCCCCATAGGACTGGGTTGGGAAACACTGCCCTAGGGCAGTGGTTCTTAACCAGTCCTCCTTGAACTCCTAGGCCAGTCGGGTGTTCAGGATAGCCCTAATGAATATGCATGAGATATATATGCATTAGAGATATCCTGCCAACCTGACTGGTTTGTGGCCCTCTAGGGCTGGATTTGGAGACCCCTGCCTTACACCTCTGTCATTTAAGATTGTGAGTGGGCAAGGTGCAGATGTCCTAGACATCAAAAGGGTAGATAGAATGTGTCACATGCCTCCTCAATTCTCACCACCACCAAAATGTTGTCTAATAGACAATATTTTGGTGGTGGTGAGAAGCAAAGAGGCATGTGACAAATTCTATCTAACCTTTTTGATGTCTTGGAGATCTGCACCTTGCCCACTCACATTCTTAAATGACAGAGATGTAAGGCAGGGGTCTCTGAATCTAGCCCTAGAGGGCCACAAACCAGTCAGGTTGGCAGGATATCTCTAATGCATATATATCTCATGCATATTCATTAGGGCTATCCTGAGCACCCGACTGGCCTAGGGGTTCAAGGAGGACTGGTTGCCAACTGGCTCCAGATGCGCCCGACAGACTTGATCCAGTCCTGGGTTTACCCCATTGCATGCAGTGACTTGTAGTTTTCCATTTCTTATGGAGTGCAATGGAGAAATCAGAACTGCATATCCCTGCATGCAATGGGGTAAACCCAGAACTGGATTTACTCTGTCGGGCGCATCTGGAGCCAGTTGGCAACCCTAGTTAAGAACCACTGCCCTAGGGCAAGGGTTTTCAACCCTGTCCTCGGGGAACCCTAGGCCAAGGGTTTTCAACCCTGTCCTCGGGGAACCCTAGGCCAGTCAGATTTTCAGGATTCCCACAATGAATATGCATGAGAACGATTTGCATGTTCTGACTTCATTGTATGCAAATCTATTTTATGCATATTCATTGTGGGAATCCCGAAAGCCTGACTGGCCTAGGGTTCCTTGAGGACAGGTTTGAAAACCCCTGATTTAAAGGAATGTGCTTATGGGTCTTTGAATTTGTGTGGCTCTCAGGATCTATTTGTTTTGCTTTGAACACTGTAGCTCTCTGCATCCCAGAAGCTGCTGCCTTAGGCTGCTTTGATTGTCTGGAGCAAGAGTTCTCAACTCAGTCCTTAGGCTTCACCTAGCCAGTCAGGTTTTCTGGATAACCACAATGAATATGCATGAGAGAGATCTGCATGCACTGCCTCCATTGTGTGCAAGCCTCTCTCATTCATATTCATTGTTCAGAAAACTGGATTAAGAACCCCTGGTCTGGAGGGTATCTTCAGAGCTGCCAAATTGCTCAGTTCCAGGAGAGAGGCATTTTGCATGAGGGACATGTAGTTCTGATTTCTCCATTGCACTCCATAAGAAATGGAAAAGTACAGTATAAGTCCCTGCAAGCAATGGGGTAAACCCAGGACTGGATCAAGCCTGTCAGGCGTATCTGGAGCCAGTTGGCAACCCTAATTGCAGGAGAGTGGGTACACACAAAGCAAAGTTTAATATTAAAACTGTGCAGAGTTGCCAAGTTACCCAGTTCCAGGCATGAGAGTTTTTGCCAGTTTTTGTTTTAAATTTGCATTATAATGCAGTATGGTTTTTTACCCTGATTTTACCTATTGGATCAGTGCTGCAGGACCCATAATGCATCAGAATGAGATTGTCAAAAAATCCAGGACTGGCTTAACATCTCACTCCTGGAAGTGGGTAACTTGGAAACTCTGAATTTGACATCTAGTTATGCATTTTTTTACAGAGTTGCTGTAGGAAGGGTGGTGTTTTGATTACCATGTTTGCTGGGTTAATTATCAAAATTCAGGGGAGGGGAGGGATTAAGGCTGAAGGTTTGTCTAAGCAAGGCACAAATCAAGATACAAGTACAGATGACCACCCTCCCCCTTCTGATTAGCCCTCTTCCCTCTCCTAAGAAAAGAAAATCAAGATGTTATAACCCACACTGAAACGAAATGAAAAAAAAAACAGAACGGCCTATGTATATAGTTACTTTTTGTTACACTAATGGAAATAGTTTTCTGTCCGATGTAATTGAATATGTTTTTTCTGTACAATTCAAAGTTTTTATTCATTGTAACCCACATTTGATCTCATGGAAAATATGGTATAGAAAATGTATTATAAATAAAAAATAAAGCACCAAGTACCCTTACACAAGTCCTGAATGCAGCAGCTGCAAGGAAGGAAAAAAAGGCAAATGCAGAGTTGCCAAGTTACCCAATTGCAAGAATTATACTTTTTGACGGGTTCTGGTTTAAAATTTGCATTGCAGTGCAATATGGTATTTGTAGTCCCTGATTTTAAGCATTGGAATCAATGGTGCAGGTCCCATAATGCATTAGGATGAGCTGACAGAAATCCAGGACTGGCTTAAAAACTTGCTCTTGGAACCGAGCAACTTGGCAACTCTGCAAACGGGGAGTAGTCAAGGAGATTGGGAATGCTAATTCCAATGCTGCTGGTCTCCTGTTTCCCTTCTTTATCAGAGACCTGACCAACCTCAGAATTGCCAAGTTACCCAGTTCCATGACTGAGACTTTAAGCCAGTCCTGGATTTCGGACAATCTCACCCTGATGCATTATGGGACCTGCAGCACTGATCCCAATGGGTGAAATCACAGAGGACAAATACTATACTGTAAATTTCAAACCAGAACTGGTAAAAAATCTCACTCGTGGAGCTGGGTAATTTGGCAACTCTGAAAATACCATACTGCTTATTTAAAACCAAAACTGTTAAAAAAGCTCACACCTGGAACTGGATAATTTGGCAACTCTAGCCCCTTTAAAAAAACAGATAAGGGAGGAAAATGAAAGAAAGCAGATAGAAAGAAAAAAAACCACATAGGACTGTGTAAAGCTCAGCCCTCTTCCTTGTGATATCATCAGTCTGTTCCCTCAGTACTGTATATAGCTGCCTTATACAATCTGTGATGTCAATAGTCTGCGCCCAGCAGAAAAATCCCTATGTTGCAGACAAAGAGACTTTCTTCTTTCAGTCTCTCATTTGCAGAGAAAATCTGTAGCTGGAAATCAGAAGCCCTCAGGCTTAAATGCAGGTTCTGCCCCTTTCTACCCCTCCTTCTGCTTCGGTAACAGCTCGGGAGTTACTTGTTCCCACCAGAACTGCAGCAGACAACCACTTCTTCCCCAGCAGTCAGAGAGAGAGCCCCATTAATATGCCTGTAGGAGCTTCTGCTCAGGTGCGAAATTGTCTATTACCCCCCCCCCCCCTTATGTCCTCTCCTCTCTATACAAACAGTGTTGCAGATTTCTAACCTGGGGCACTGCAGAGTCAGTCCTAAATTTAAGATGATTCTGAGCAGACCTGTGTTGAGAAGAGATATTTTGGAACCCGTCTGAGTGTAAGAAGTGAGATGTCTCTGGTTCAATGTTTAGCTGATTTTCAATTGATACAATCCTGCTCTGGGACTGTGTGTTATGTGAGTGTGAATTACATACACAGGAAAAACTCTTAGATGGCCTGTTTGATCCGAAAAAGCTGAGAGGTCTCCTGATGGACGTAATGCAGAAGGTGCTAAGGGTGTTTCTGGCTTGTGTTTCAGGTCCCAGTAACCTTTGAGGACATTGCTGTCTATTTCTCCCAGGAAGAGTGGGAGGATTTGGAAGAACGGCAAAAAGAGCTTTACAAGGATGTGATGAAGGAGAATTATCAGACCCTCAGCTCACTGGGTAAGGATTTTTTTTTGGGGGGGAGGGGTGGAGTTGGAGGGAGGCAGTAGCATCTTCTTTCTCTTCCTTTGAGCTTCTAGCTTATTCAGAAGTAGAGCTGGGATTTGGTACCAGGGCGCCTTCATTTTGCAGCTACCCAGGGATTTTTTCCCTTGTTTTATATCTGCTACAACTAGCTTAGCCCTGTCATTCCAAGGACACTCAGCCAAGGGCTTCTCCTGCTACCCTACAATTGTGGGTCCTAAATCTAGGCATTAGGTGTCACCATTGCAGGTAGAGCTGTGAACTGGCTCCAGATGCGCCCGACAGGCTTGATCCAGTCCTGGGTTTACCCCATTGCATGCAGGGAGATGTAGTTCTGATTTCTGTATTGCACTCCATAAGAAAAGCAAGATTACATGTCCCTGCATGCAATAGGGTAAACCCAGGACTTGATCAAGCCTGTTGGGCTCATCTGGAGCCAGTTGGCAATCCTAATTGCAGGATGTCTGCAAAACTTTCTTGTTCAGGGGTTATGGATGCTACCTTTGCAGACAGGGGCGGTTCTTCCATTAGGCCACGAGAGGCGATGGCCTCAGGCGGCACTCCATTTGGGGTGGCACTCCGACGCTGGCACTCCGGCTCTGTTTTCATTTTAGATTTTGCCGCCTCTGATTTTCCGCGTGGGAAGGCAGAGGCAGGCCAGAGGCGGCAAAATCTAAAATAAAAACTGCTGGAATGCCCCTGCCACCCCGCCAAATGAGAAGTGCAGGTGGAGGGAGTGGGGACAGAAGAAGGACAAGGAGAGACAAAGGGGAGAGACAGGGGAGCAAATGCTGGACAAAGGGGGAGACAGGAGACATGCTGGACAAAGGGGGGAGATGGGACAAATACTGGACAAAGGGGGGAGACAGGACAAATACTGGACAAAGGAGGAGACGGGGAAAAATACTACTCCTCAGCCCACTACCAATGCTAGCCCCCCTAGCTGGACAAAGGGGAAGACAGGGGACATGCTGGACAAAGGGGGGAGACGGGACAAATACTGGACAAAGGAGGAGACGGGGTAAAATATTAGACAAAGGGGAGAGACAGGGGGCAAGCCATTTAACCCTCCGTTGCCTCAGGTACACACAGATTGTGAGCCCTTTGGGGACAAGGGAATGTATTCAGTACCTGTTTGTAGTGATTACATAATGTAAACCGCTTTGATTGAAGGATAAGATGGTATAGAAAACTGTTTAAATAAATAAAAATAAATACTGGACAAAGGGGAGAGACAGCGTGGGTTAGGATTATAATGGGCTGATGGGGGGGTTAGCACTGGTAATGGGTTGATTAGGGGGCTAGCACTGGTAGTGGGATGAGGAGGGACTAGCACTGGAAATGAGCTGATTAGGGGAGGCTAGGACTGGTAATGGGCTGATGGGGGGCTAGCATTGGAAATGAGCTGATCAGGGGGGCTAGGACTGGAAATGGGCTGATTAGTGGAGGCTAGGACTAGTAATGGACTGATGGGGGGCTAGGACTGGTAATGGGCTGATTAGGGGATGCTAGCACAGGTAATGGGGTTTAGGAGGGACTAGCACTGGATGTGAGCTGATTGGGGGGCTTTGACTGGGAATGGGCTGATGGTGGGGAGGAGAGGACAGAGCTGCTGGCCCTGGAAGAAAACTGGGGGCTAGTGCTACAAATGGGCTGATGGTGGAGGGATGGGAGAATGGGGCTGGAAGGGAGTGGATGCTGAGAGGGGCTGCCATGGTATTTGGACTAGAAGGGGCTAGATAGTGGGGAAGTAGGGGGACTGGAAGGGAATGGACACCAGTGGCAGTCATGGGAATGCAAGTTGACATTGGAAGGCACTGGGAGGGAGGATTGGAAAGGGGCTGATACTGGGAAGGGTTACTGGGACTAGAAATAGGCTGATGAAAAGAAGTGAAGAAAACAAAAGAAGAGCTATGAAATGGCAAATGGACCATAGACCACAGAAAGGGAGCTAAGAGAAGACAGGAAAGCAGAAGCCTCAGATCGGGACCAGCATGATCAGAGAATAAAAATGGTCAGACAACAAAGGTAGAAAAAATAATTTTATTTCATTTTAGTGATTGGACTTTGTGCTAACTTTATATTTTACACAGTATGGGATAACTGCATCTCTTATTTATCTGATGTTGCACTGCATACGAAGTCTGACTTCTTGGGATTTCAGTTCAAATTTTGTCTACATATTTTTATTTTTACTTTAGATTGTAAGTCACTTATTCTGTACTTGATGAGGGTCTGTGTTCTGAGTGTGTGACTGAGGCCAGGAGTTCCGTTAACATGGAGTTTGTACATAAAGATATATACTGTACTGTAATAATTTGACTTGTTCAGCTTTTCAAATAGGTGTATGGATGTTCCAGGGCCCACTGTAGTATTTACAGTAATGCTTTTTTTGGATGGGCTCTTATGTGAGTTATGGAAGTTAGTGCTGATATGGTATGGTATGCTAGATTTGATCTATAGATACTCAGTGACGTTGGGGTATGTTTACTAAACAGCGCTAACGTCGCAGTGGCGACGTTATCGTGCGATAATGACGCATTACCGTGCGAGAACGTCACGTATCATGCGATAACATCTCTGCCAGCATTAAGGCGCACAGAGAGTGGAGTAAGGCACCCCAGGGGCGGAGATAAGGGGTCAATGGGCGGAGAGTGGGCGGGGAGAGGCTTCATGCACACTAACGCCGTGAAATGAAGGTCTGAAAATTAGCGCCAGTGAAAACCTCGCGCTAGAGGCACATTTGCAGGAGAGAGAAACCAGTTCAGTCAGAAATGTACAGCAAAGGCAGGAAGACCCAGATAAGTGATAGTAGTGATACATGTGCAGTAACAAAACATGCAAAAAACAGAGAGATAATGATCAGAACCAAAATAGAAATACAAAACACCGAGCTGGCCAATAGAAAAAACAATGATAAACGGTAAGCAACACTACCCATAAAGAATAAAAAAGAAGATGTCACTTTTGGGACTGCCAATTCTGATTCCCCCTACAAAGTGAATGTTCCAACATTGATATTGTTGATGAGGGCTTGCTGTGGTGTATATTGGGCAGCTTGCTTATGTGGCTTTCACATGTGCAGCAACAGCAGAGTGGCCACGTAGGAAAGGGCACTATGGTGATGGTGTAAATGGGGTACAGGGGGGCTGCAGGCGGCACATGCAGTGGGCCAACTAGGGCACAGTGTGGACTAGCAGATGCTGCTTTTCAGTTTCTGCATTCCTATGTGCCAGGTAGGCAAGATAGCAACTGACCAAAGGCAACCATGTTCATGAGTGTGTGTCCTACAGTGCCCCAATGGTGAGAATCGAGGAGGAATGTGTCACATTCTATATACCCTTTCGATGTCTAGGACATCTGCACCTTGCCCACTCACAATCTTAAATGACAGAGGTGTAAGGCAGGGGTCTCCAAATCCAGCCCTGGAGGGCCACAAACCAGTCAGGTTGGCAGGATATCTCTAATGCATATATATCTCATGCATAGTCATTAGGGATATCCCGAAAACCTGACTGGCCGGTGTGCCCCATAGGACTGGGTTGGGAAACACTGATTTAAATCAGTGCTGCCAGCAAAAACACCCTCACAGTGCTGTAGCCTAAGGTGCGTCATAAGTGGCCCTATAGTGCGCCCTATAAAGCACCCTATAGGGCACATTATAAGGTGCCTTGGCAGACAGGGCACTTTATAATGTGCCCTATGGAGTGCCTTATAGGGCGCCTTATTCGGTATCTTAGGTTATGGCACTGTGAGGGTGTTTTTGCTGGCAGCACTGATTTAAATTAAAAGGAAATGTCTCAGACAGCCTTCTTACATACTACCACTGCAGGATCGAACCCATGACCTCTGTCTCCACAGTCAGTGCAGTAACCAGTGGGCTACATCTTTATATCTTCTAACACTGCGCTGGCATGAACTTAGGGTTAACGCACCACGGCGCCCACTATCGCGCGATACAGATTCTTGCTACCTTGCCGCCAGAACGCCCACTCCTTATATGGCATTCTTCACATTAATGCTGCAACTAGCGCCGGTAACATTAAGACGGTTTAGTAAACATACCCCTTTGTTGTAGGGTTTTGTATTAATTCACAATATTTATTTATTTTATTTATTTATTTAACATCTCTTATATACCGCGCTATTAAAATCAGCGCGGTGTACAATGAACAAAATATACTGCAATGTGTACAGGTAACATCGAGTTTACAGAGAACAAGGGAATATATAACATGGAATAACAGGGATAACTATGTACAATCAACATTATACTATGAATATGCTTTTATTATATATAACTATGTACAATCAACATTATACTATGAATATGCTTTTATTATATACCATATTTAAACTCGAGTGGATATTGTACGTGAATTCATGGGTGGCATGGGTAGTGGAGAATGCCTGGTAGTGGAGAATGGTTGTTGTTGTTGTTAGTGAGATGATCAGAATCAGAATTTTTTTTTTAAGATATTGAGTTCTGTGGGTGAATGTCCTGGTTCTGCGGATGCAAAACATATGTTGAAAAAGAAAAAGCAAGATCCATAGCGCAGTTTATAACAACAAAATAAATATGAGTTATAATTTAGTTTTATAAACTATGCTGTGGTTCTTGCTCTCTTTTAATTCCCTGGTGTGCAAACGTCTTGCATTTCCTCCATATAATCGAATCAGCTTTTTGGTTTGGATCAGTCCCTGATTGGAGTTTTGAAAAAGCCCTGCCCCCCTCTACTGGGGGGCGGGGTGGAGGGGCGCCATCTCATCCTTCGCCTCAGGCAGCAGATTGCCTTGAGCTGCCCCTGTTTGCAGAATCCTTGGTCAGACTGGGGAGCAGAAGACCAGATCCAGAAATCAAAGCCAAGTCCTTCTACAGGAGCCAGTGGGCTAGTCATGTTTTTATTTTTTTTTAAAGAAAAATAATATAATATGTATGAAAAGAGCTGGTGTTAGGAGGTGGCAAATAGGGAAATTACCCTGAGCCCCCATGCCACAGGGAGTCACAAGCCTGTTTCAAGCTAAGGGAGGCATAGCCTGCAGGCAAGCTTCACGGCCCTACTCACCATTTTCTGCCCTGGGATCCCTGCATGTCTAACACCAGACTATTTGTTGATTATACATTTAATGTGAACCTCTGTTATTGCAGCCCACTATAGATAAGACCTTTATCTCTGATATTTCCAGTCATAAAAAATGTTGATTTGAGAGTGCGACATGAATGTCATGGGCAGCTAGAGAGAAAACAAGAGCTGTAGATAGAAAGAGAGAATAGTAAAACTGGGAAGGGTATGGTCACAGTGGAAGGACCTGAAAGATATGGAGGGAATAAAAAAGAATGGGAGAGGCGTAGAAGGGAGACTGAAAAATATGAAAGGCGCAAAAGAGCTGTAGGAGGGTTAAAGAAAGGAGCTGGAGGAGAGAATGAATGAGAGGGTCAAAATTATGGTAGAGGACTTGAATGATTAAATTGATGAAGAGGGGAAAAGGCAGGGAGGGATGAAAGCATCAAGGAACTGAAAAGGGGGGAAAGGAGGCAGAAAGAAAAAGTGAGGATGTGCTCAAGCTGAGTGGAAGGGAGAAGGAATGGAGCAGAGAGAACTGATATTTTAGTGAAGACAGAAAGAGACAAAAATAGGGAGGGAGGGAGAAAGGATATTGAGGAAAGAATGGAGGATTATAAGGAGGAGGATGGGGGAATGGATAAGATAGAATAGAGCAGAGAGCGGGATAAATGGAGAAAAGGGCATGTGAGAGGCAGAAGAGGAGAGTAGAAGAGAGAGATGAGGAAGAGATGGTAAGAAAGAGAGCGCAGAGGGACCTAGGAAGGGAAACGGAGACTTGGCAGCGAGACAATGGACTGAAGAAAAGCAGTGTAACACAGGAGCCCTGAAGATGGCAACAGATAAAGGCCCATTCGCTCCTCCTCGCCTCCACCCACACAGTTTGCTGGCTTCTCCCTAACTGCACTGCTCTAGCTAGGAAGATCTCTCAGCTGTCCTCCCCTAAACCTTATGGAGGCCTGTGCCAACTTTAAGAGACGTGTGTGCCTGTCCTCCTGCCGTTGGCATGTTGCTAACGCACGACATTGTGGTAACCCAGCATGCAGAGGCAACTAATGCCACCCATTGAGGTGACGTTACAAGCACCCACGCTAAAGGTAACAAGTGTAGTTAGCACACACCCATCACACCTGCACGATGCTTGTCAACACCCACGTTCTGCTCCCAACCCACACTGTCTCCGCCCATTCGCGCGCTAGTGCTTACCACATGTCGAGGCCTGTACTACATTTAACGTGGTTCAGTAAACATGCCCCTGTGTCCTTCGGTGACACCTCCAGCTCGCTAAGTAAAGTAAATTTGAAAACTATTTTTGAAAACATTTTTTTTAGGGGGGAAGGCGAAGAAATGATTATTGAATGAAAAGACAATAATTGCTTTCCATCTATAAAAATGTATTTTTCATTATTTTCCAACACAAAAATTCACAAGGGGGGGGCTGGAATGTTTGTCACCATGGCCAGGAAAAGAGAAAAAAAACAAATATAGGGGTGGGGGGGGGGGCAGAGAAAAATATAAAGCTGGGAAAGATTCAGTTAGAGGGGAAAGGTAAAAGATTGAAAGTTATGGTGGAAGGAGACAGGAACCTGAGGATGAAGGAGAGGAAGGATGGAGAAGAAACTGGAAGATCTGGAAGCAGGAGAGAGCAGAAATAGTAGGAAGAGTGAGCGATGGAGCTGGAGGAGAGAGAGAAGAGACTGAATGATTCAGGATTCTTGGGTCAGGAGAGGACATCAAGGAGGTCACTGGGGTCCAGGCTCATGGAAATGAGGGTAGCAGCATGCATTTGCATCATTTTGATGCATGGTGCAAATCTGTGCATGGAAACATTGCACATAACGGTTCTCAAATCACATATATGCACATAGGTGTCTCCCACTCACCACCAAGATAATCCAAGTCTCCTAGATTAACCGTTTCTTGAGTGTCTACAGTATTTAACTGCTTAGCTGAGCACAAATGTAAGATTTGCACTTAGTTTTCTGGCTGGATCCTTGTGAAAGCACCCAATAATATTGTGCTCTAACAACACTGAGTGATTGTCAAAAGCCTAATGCAGTGTTCTTACCCCAGGAACAGGCACTTTATCTGTCACCCCTGATATTATATCTCACATTGAACGAGGAGAAGAGCCGTACATCCGGGATGAGCCAGGCTCAGAGGAAAGAGAAACTGGGAAAAGCAGCTGCTCAGGTGAGTCCAGTACTAAAGAGAGACTGGTGTAAAACTGCAGAGCTGAAGAGTGGAATGAGCAGCTGGGAACTGCAGAGACCTCGTCACAAGCTCCTCTGGAGATCAGCTTAATCATTTTCAGGATGATGGCCTGTACCAAATGCGTACGCTCAAAGCCTTTGGACTATATGATTTACATGCATACATACCATACGGTCATATAACACAGCTACAGTTGTGGTCAATATCATTGGCACCCTTGCATTTTAGGTATGTTGTGCACAATATCTTGAGAAATAATTGGAAATATTCCAACTGTATGTCATCATAATATTTTAATAGTATGTTCAAAGGAATACAACAATATGTCGGTGCAACTTAGACCGTAGTAATTTCTGAGAAAGAAATCAAAATATGACCTGGACGGGATTAATGGCACCCTTCACTAATATTTACACAACCCTTGGCAGTGATAACGGCCTCCAAATGTTTCTTGTAGCCATCTATAAGTTTTGTACATCTGTCTGCTGGCAGTTTCTCTCACTCTTCAACTGTGATTTGTTCCAGCTTATGAATGTTTCCAGGATTCCTTTTAACAGTGGCAGATTTCAGCTCTTTCCAAAGGTTCTTGATTGAATTGAGATCAAGACTCATTGCTGGCCAGTTTAAAACAGCCCATTTTTAACTTCTTAACCGTTCTTTTGTACTTTTAGATGTATATTTTGGGTCATTATCCTGCTGACCTTCAACCCAGACCTAGCTTTCTAACACTAGGTAGCTCATTTCATAGCAAAATACCTTGGTAGTCCTCTGATTTCATTTTTTCTTTAATACATTCCAGACCTTTAGTTCCTGAGGCAGCAAAACAGCCCTACAATATTATGGAACCTCCATCATATTTAACTGTAGGAAGGGTGGTTTTTTTGCCTTATAAGCTTCTTCTCCAGGACCAAGCAGGAAGTCAGTCCTCACATATGGGTGACGTTGGCGCCGACGGTGCCCCCGTGTGGAGCATTTCCCCAGCTTTCAAAGAAAGCCTTTGGGAATGCAGCACGCATGCGCGGTCCCCTTCCCACCCAAGGGTGCCATCTTGTCAGTCTTCTTTTTTCCGCGGAACCCGACAGATGTATTTTCGTTTCATCCGAGGAAAAAGTTGATTTTATTCTGCGAGGACCTGTTTTTTCTTCGGTTCGACGCCGGTTTCCCTTTCCTACCTGTGCCCGATACACTGGTATCGAGCCCGGATTTCTTTTTTCGTTTTTTGTCCTTAGTGACTAGCGTACGCGCCATTTTTTCTATTTTCACTAGCAGCCCTGTACTTTGACCTCGCAGGGGCCCTTTTTCCCCCGATGGCTGCCAGCGGGTTTAAAAAGTGTGATCGGTGTAAGAAACTTATGTCTGTCACCGACACACATGACTGCTGCCTCCGGTGCCTTGGACCCAATCATGACCCAATGATCTGTGGTCCGTGTGGGAAAATGTCCTCTAAGGCGTTGAGGAGTCGGCAGCACCAAAAGGAAAGAATCTTCTCTGACTCCTTCAGTCGGGCCCGGACTTCGTCAGAGGCCTCGACATCTCAGGACTCCGGCCCCGAGCAGCGTCGAGGCTCCTCTGAAAGGGGGTCTCCCTCACGGGAGCATCGCAAGAAGAAAAAACCCGCGAGGGCGGCGTCGGTGGACGCACTTGGCTCCTCGAGGGCCAAGTCACATAGCCCCGAGCGTCGTCCCGGGTCTTCGGAGTTGGAGAGGCCTGCAAAACAACCTCATGTGGAGATGGAGTCCCCGGGTCACGTGAGTACTGTAGTCCTCGTGGACTCTCCTCCAGGGGAGCCGACGTCGGGCCCGGTGCCACTGGGGCTCGAGTCGGGGACTGCTGAGTCTCCTGAGCTCGGACTCAGGTTTACGGCCTTGGAGAACAGCTTGGCTGCCTTCATGAAACAGCAGCGGGCACTGATCGCCGGTCTCACCAGTGCATCTGCCCCGACCACTGGGACATCGACGTCCAAGTCGACCCCGGAGGCCGAGCCGATCCTCGAGTCCATGCGCGCTCGAGTTGATCCTCGGCCAAGGTCTCCCTCGGCCTCCTGTTCGGGACCGAGGTTGTCTACGCCGGTACCCTCGGCATCGGGGCGGATGGCATCGATCCCTGCCTGACCGGAGCCTCTTGATTCCTCCTCCGAGGAGTCCGGCTGGGAGACGGAGGATGAGGAGTCCCCCGACACTTTTCGGACTCGGTGCGTCCCTTTGGACTCACCCGAGTCCGAGCCTCGGAGAAGGTCCCCACCGGAGGATACCCGGTTCTCGGACTTCGTGCGGGATATGGCCAAGGCTTTGGCATTCCCCGCGGATCCCGAGGAGCTTGAGGCCCTACAGTATGACTCTCCTCCGAAGGAGGCCTTTACTGTTCCGGTTCCTCCGATGCTGGAACGGTTGCTCTTCTGCATGTGGGAGGCGCTGGCATCGACGCCGGTTTTAAGCAAGCAGGTCGATTCCATCTATCGAGTCCGCAAGAGCCCCGGGTTCCAAAAGGCACAATTACCGCACCACTCCATGGTTGTGGAATCGGCCATGCATCGTCTAAAGAGTCAGAAGATGCACTCCTCGGTGCCTCCTGGCCAGGAGGCCCGGAACCTGGATGCCCTTGGTAAGAAGTGCTTCCAGGGCTCTATGCTTGCTTGCCGTGTCCAGACCTACCAGCTGTACATGGGCATGTACCTTCGAGACCTGGCAAAGGAGATTGCCGGGTTCTCTGCTGGTCTCTCTGGGGAACCTTTGCAGAGGTTCAATGCCCTGTCCTCGGGTATTCGTGAGTGCTCGGTTTATCTCTCGAGCAGCCTATGATGGCTTTGAGGCTTCGGCCCGAGTAGCCGCGGCCGGCATTGGTGCACGCCGTCAGGCCTGGCTACAGTCATCGGACCTCGAGCCATGGGTGCAGGACAAGTTGGTCGATTTCCCCTGCCGAGGTGAAAACCTCTTTGGCAAGCCCATGGCTGAAAAGGCTGCAGAACTCAAGACCCAGACTCTTACCCGGACTAGGCTGTCGAGAAAAACCTCTGCCCCTTCGGAGAAGAAGAAGGGCTCGGGGAAAAAGACCTTTTACCCGAGGAAGTCGTCTGCCTATAAACATTACCCTCATTATCAGGCCTCTATAGCTCCCCAACAGGGTCAGCAGGCCAAGGGGCAGGGACATGGGCCCCGTAGGCAGAAAGCCCCCAAGCCACCAGCACCGGCTCCTGCATAGCAGGGAGCGGGGTTTTGACTCCAGTGGCATAGCCTCTCCTCCTCAGCTGGCACACATCAGCACAGGAGGCTGGCTGGCCCTGTTTGCCCGCAGGTGGTCAGCCATCACAAGGGATACCTGGGTGCTCAGTATAGTCCAAAGAGGCTATCTTCTCCACTTTCACCATTTACCCTCCTCCTATTTTCCAGGGGAGCCTCCATGACTCCCTCTGCACAGGGACTTACTCCTCCAGGAGTTGGCAAGTCTTGTAAAGGAACAGGCAGTGGAACTGGTGCCCCACCACCTGAGAGGTCAAGGCTTCTATTCCAGGTACTTTCTGGTACCAAAAAGCACAGGAGGCCTCAGGCCCATCGTAGACTTGCGAAATCTCAACAAGTTCCTGGAAAGGGAAAAGTTCAAGATGCTCACCCTTGGAATCCTGCTGCCCTACCTCTAGCAGAGAGATTGTCTATGCTCCTTAGACCTAAAGGATGCGTATACTCACATCCTCATTCATCCAGACCACAGACAATATCTCAGGTTTGTCGTGGGAGGAAACCACAATCAGTATAGAGTACTGCCTTTTGGCCTATCCTCCGCCCCCAGGGTATTCACCAAGTGCCTGGCAGTGGTGGCGGCCTACCTAAGGCTTCAAGGCCTCTTTGTTTTTCCATACCTGGACGACTGGCTCATCAGGGGCCAGTCTTCACAGGAGGCCAATCAAGCCACCCTTCGCACTGTTGCTCTCCTTCAGCACTTGGGGTTTGTTATAAACTTCGCAAAGTCCACTTTGCACCCTTCCCAGAACATGGAGTTCATAGGAGCAAGGCTGGACACCCTTCAGGCAAAGGCCTTTTTACCCATGGACAGGGCCCACAGGTTGATGGATCTATCCAGGCAGTTCCACAGCAATTCTCTGGTCTCCACCAGGCAATTCCTGAGGCTTTTAGGCCACATGGCTTCCACGGTCCATGTGACTCCAAATGCCCATCTGCACATGAGGCCAGCTCAATGGGGCCTCAGAACTCAGTAGCACCAAGCCACAGGAAGCCTTACGGACAAAGTGAGGGTGTCCACGCTGCTAGCCTCTTCTCTGCAGTGGTGGCTTCATCTTCCGAATCTAGTGCAAGGGGTGTTTTTTCAGACACCTCCACACTCTCAAGTGCTGACAACTGATGCTTCTCTTCGGGGTTGGGGTGCACATTGCCAAGGGGCATGTGCTCAAGGCCTGTGGACCCCTTGGGAGGCCGCCCAACAGATCAATCTCTTAGAACTGAGAGCTATCCGCTTAGCCCTGAAAACCTTCTCCCATCTCATCTCTCACCAGTCTGTCTTGGTCCAGACGGACAATCAAGTTGCTATGTTCTACGTGAACAAACAAGGGGGCACAGGGTCCCTTCTTCTATGTCAGGAGGCGCAGAGACTGTGCTCCTGGGCAGTCGATCACGGCATCCTTCTCAAAACAGTCTATCTCCCAGGTCAAGAGAATTACCTGGCGGACAGACTGAGCAGGATCTTGCAGCCGCACGAATGATGGTTGAATCCCTTAGTGGTTCAGCAAATCTTCCTGAGATGGGGCCTTCCAACCATAGATCTCTTTGCCAGTCCTCTGAACCGTCAACTTCCAAGGTTCTGTTCCAGACAACTGCATCCTCTCAGAGTGGCAGCGGATGCGTTTCTCATTCCATGGTCCACGGGCCTCCTATATGCGTTTCCTCCCACGCCTCTAGTGCCCAAGACACTGTTCATAGTGCTCAGGGACGGGGCATCGATGATTCTGGTGGCCCCCAGATGGCCGAGGCAACCGTGATTCCCACTTCTGTTGCAACTTGAGGTGGACACTCCTCTTCCTTTGGGGATGCAACCCGATCTCCTGTCTCAGGAGCAGGGATCTCTCTTACACCCCAATCTTCAGTCCCTCCATTCGATGGCCTGGCTGCTGAAAGGGTAGTTCTAGCGCCCTTACTGCTGCCTAGGGAAGTGGAGGATGTGGTCCTGGCCTCTAGGAGGCAGTCCACCAGAAAGTCTTATGCCCTTAAGTGACATAGATTCTCTACCTAGTGTGCTCAACACAACGAGAATCCTTTCTCATGCCTGGTACCAGTGGTGCTGCAATATTTGCTTCACTTGTCCAACCTAGGCCTTAAGTCCAATTCTGTGAGAGTTCATCTTAGTGCTCTTTCAGCACACCACTCCCCAGTGGAGGGTCAGTCTCTCTCATGCCATCCTTTGGTGGCTCGTTTCCTCAGAGGCCTGCTTTTGCTTAAGCCTCCAGTGCGTCCACCTGCCCCTGAGTGGGATTTAAATGTGGTCTTGCAACGGCTTACTTGTCCTCCATTTGAACCTATGGCTACCTGCCCTCTACATTTTCTCTCCTGGAAAGCGTTGTTCCTGGTAGCCCTTACCTCAGCGAGATGAGTGAGTGAGCTTCAGGCCCTAGTATCAGATGCTCCTTATACTAGGTTCTATAGGAACAGAGTAGTCTTGCGGACTCACCCTAAGTTCCTTCCTAAGATTGTCTCCTCTTTCCACCTCAATCAGGAGGTGGTTCTTCCGACTTTCTTTCCCAGGTTGCATGCCAGCTGGGCTGAGATGGTCTTGCATACCCTGGACTGTAGGAGGGCGTTATCCTTCTATCTTGACCATACGCGGGAGCACCGGAGGGCTGTTCAGCTCTTTGTTTCTTTTGACCCCAATAAGTTGGGGTTGGCTGTCTCCAAGCGTACTTTGTCCATATGGGTAGCTGACTGTATCACCTGAGCTTACAGGGCTGCCGGCCTCTCGTTGCAGGGTCGAGTTACGGCTCATCGTGTCAGGGCGAAGGCTGCGTCAGTGGCCCATCTCTGCTCTGTTCCGTTGGCAGACATCTGCCGGGCCACTACTTGGTCTTCAAGCCAGACTTTTGTGGTCCACTACTGCCTTGAGAAGGAGTCCCGCAGGGACAGTGCTTTCGGGCAGGCGGTACTCCATAATCTCTTTGGGGTTTAGGCAACTCCTACAGACATAACATCTTCATTTTCTGTAATTCTCTTAGGTTCATGATCCCAGTGCTTTTCTGGTATAGCGATGTTATAGTGTTTATAAAGTTTCCAGTGGATGAGCCGTGTCACTTTGTTGTGCTTGTCTGTATAGAGATTTTCTGCCATCAGAACGTCACTACCATCTTTATGTTATTTGGCTTTTGTTCAGCAGTGACTTCCTTCTTGCCACCCTTCCATACAGGCCATTCTTATGGGAGAAAGGTGCTTTGCAGTGGCTGCCCTGTTCTGGTGGAACAGGTTACTGGTGTCTTTGTGGCAGGAGGAAGATTTGTTGGCTTTTAGGAAGGCCTTGAAAACCTTTCTGTTTCCTCAATCTGGGTAAAGCAGGCAGGCAGCATTATGGGGGGGGGGGGGGGTAAGGGGTTTTTAGTGTTGCTATATTAGATCTGCTTGGGATTTTTAACTGTGCACCACCTTGAATGCCTTAGGACATATGGTGGGATACAAATATTTTAAAATAAATAAATAAACACTACAGTCAATATTTTCCCCAATCTCAGCTGAAGACCTCTGTAGTTCTTTTGAAGTAATCTTAGCCTCACAGAGGCCTTCCTCAGAAGTTTCCTTTTCTGATTACTACTGATGTCGAAGGGGCAGCCTGATCAAGGCAGTATGTTGGTGGTGCCAAACTGTTTCCATTTTACAGTGATGGTCCTGACAATGCCACAATGCGTTGTCGGGTCCGTTCAACACATCAAAATGTTTTTATTGTCTTCCCTCAAGCTGCTTCTTTGAATAATGTTTATCCTAAAGTTCTTTTGGCAACTGTATGTTTGCATGTTTAGATCTTTTCTTCACATATGCTAATATAGATAAAAGATTTACTTATTTATCAAATTTGATATTTTACCTACAATCAAAGTTCTAAACCTCACGATAATTAGAAAAACAGCTTGATTCTTCATCCAGGAGCATTCAAATCAGTTTGGCTACTGTGAGTAGACACAGATGATCTCTATTAAATTTATTATGAGTCTTGTTAAGGCAATTTTTGAAAATGGAGCTAATTTGGGGTTCTTGTAACTTAAGCAATCAAGCTTTTAATAGCTTCTTATTGTTAAGCTCATTCGTAATGTTGTCTTTGAATATTCCATGTTGAAGATGTAGAGTATGCTTTACAGATCAGTGAAACAAACTCTAAAAAACACAGGGTGTGAAGGCAATTGCAAGTACTGTCTCTTTTTAAGTATTTGGACAGAAAGGATGCTTGGGGCAAGCCATATTGAAATTAGCCAAGGAGCTGAGAGATTTTCCTCAGGCTAGATGGTTTGTTTATTTATTTAACTACTTTTAAATACCACCTGAATCATTATTCCTTCGCTTAGACCCTGTTTCCTCTTCCTCCTCCCCTCCTCTCTATTTCCTTCTTATCTATGCCCCTCCCTCCCTGTCCGTCCAATCTTGGGATTCCTTACTGGCCACCATTACAGAAATTTCCCTCCTTTATCCTCATCTCCTAATTTTAGGAGACTTTAATGTTCATGTTGACTCCCCTTCCACCCCCCGTGATTTTGCCTTTCTTATGCATCTGTCTGACCTTTCCCTTCGTCAATTAGTCTCTTTCCCCACCCATTCCGCTGGACATTCTCTAGACCTTCTTATCTACAATGATTCTTCTCCCTTTCTATTTTCTTCCCTTTCAGCCCTACCCTCCCTTGGTCTGACCATTCCTGTATCCTCTTCTCTTTAGCTACCCCCCCCCCCCCATCTCGTTCCCCTGTACCTGCTCCTGGTCCTGTCTCATCCTCCCAGTCTTGTCGTATTAATGTTAATACTCTTCTTCAGTTCCCATCCTCTGATACCCTCTTCTCCCCTGACTTTTACACTCTCAGTAGATTCCCAGGTGCATACCTGGCACACAACTCTCGCCTCTGCTTTTGATACACTTGCCCCACTTCGCCCTTCTCGC
The DNA here is from genome assembly GCA_033557465.1 of Ichthyophis bannanicus. Taxonomy (NCBI): domain Eukaryota; kingdom Metazoa; phylum Chordata; class Amphibia; order Gymnophiona; family Ichthyophiidae; genus Ichthyophis; species Ichthyophis bannanicus. The sequence goes on from CM066031.1 coordinate 152,834,572, forward strand.
ACCTCTCCTATTCTCACTCGTCATCCCTGGTAGCACCCCAGTCTCTATCTTCACCGTAGATATCTCCGTCGGGCTGAATGCTCATGGCGCAAACACCCCTATTCTTCTACTCTCTCCCACTTCCGTTATTGTCACCAACTTTATCGTTCCCTTCTTCATTCCACTAAACAAGACTACTATTCCAAGCTTATTTCTTTGTCAGTTAATTCCTCTCGTACTCTTTATTCTGTTCTCCACTCCCTCTCAGTCCCGCAGTCCTCCTCCACTCCTTCTCTTTCCCACCCCGCCGACCCTGCCATTCTAGCTTCCTATTTCTCCTCTAAAGTTCTTTCTCTTCGCCTTTCTTTCCCTTCTTGCCCCCCCCTCTTTCCCCAGCCCTCTCGTCTCTGACCTTACCATCCCTTTCGTCCCTACCACCACCTCCCCTATCCTCCACCCCTCCTCCCCTCTCCCATTGCTGGTCCACTTTTGACCCAATCACAGCTCCAATGCTCTCTAAGGTCTTTGCTTCCTCACGGAAAACTACCTGCCCTTCAGATCCTATCCCTTCCCTCTGGCTTTTGGAACCATCCCTTGCATTATCCTCTATCATTCTTTCTATTTTCAATTCTAGTCTAGCTTCTGGTGTTTTTCCCTCTCTTTGGAAACATGCTTTGGTTCGCCCTATCCTGAAGAACAATTCCCTAGATCCCTCCTCTCCCTCTAATTGGCGCCCCATCTCAAACCTTCCCTTTCTCTCTAAACTCTTAGAGAAATTGGTTTTCCTCCAGCTCTCAGCACATCTTGAGGCCTCCCTTACTCTTCACCCCCAGCAATCTGGTTTTCGTCCTGGTCATAGCACTGAATCTGTCCTTCTTTCACTCCTCAGTGAGGTGCATGCTGCCCACGACCATGGTTCTCTCTCTCTTGCTGTCTCACTAGATCTTTCCGCCGCTTTTGACCTTGTTGATCATCACACCCTTCTATTTCGACTTCAGGATGCCGGCCTTTCTGGTCTGGTTCTTCAGTGGTTCCGTTCTTTCCTGTCTTGCCGCTCTTTCTCTGTGTTTTATTTATTTATTTAACTGCATTTATATACCGCTTTTCACCGGGTCAAAGCGGTGTAACATATAACATAAGGGGGGGGGGCAATTTTTCAGGGTGGGGCCATCACCAAGGGGCAACAATTAATGATTTGGGTAGACATAGACATGTACATGTGTTATCTGGTACTGCTTCCTCCCCCTCCACCCCTCTCTCGTGTGGGGTTCCCCAAGGTTCTGTCCTCTCCCCTGTTCTCTTTAATGTCTTTTTGGCCCCCCTCACTCTTCTGATTCAACAATATGGTGTTTCCGCTCACTATTATGCTGATGGCATCTTTCTCCTATACCATACCGATTCCTCTGCACCAGACATTACTCCTCTGAATGATTGTCTCTCCGCCGTTGCCTCTTGGATTTCCTCCAACTTCCTTCACCTTAACCTCAAATAAACTGCAGCGATCTGGTTCACCTTTGGGCACTCCCTTCCACCTCTTGTACCGGTACTCTCTTCATCACCTATCCCCTTAGTCTCTTCCCTTAGGTATTTAGGTGTTACTCTTGATTCTGACCTCACTTTCAAAGGTCATATTTCATCCTTTGTTCAACGTTCTTTTTTTAGCATTAAAACAACTCCGTGCCGTCCGTCCTTTTCTTTCTTCTTCCTCTATGGCTAACCTACTCTGCTCATTAGTTCTCTCGCGCCTGGATTACTGTAATGTCTGCTTAGCTGGTCTTCCTCAGTCTCAACTTTCCCGCATCCAACGCATCCAGAATACAGCTGTTCGCATCCTCTCCCATGCATCCTGCTTTGATCATGTTACCCCCCTTCTCATCCACCACCATTGGCTTCCTGTCTCATATCGCATACAATTTAAGATTCTTATCTTTGTGCACAGAACTATCCACACTGGTGTTCCACTATACCTTGCAGATCAGATACAGTTTCACACTCCTCACCGTTCTCTCCGCTCTATACACTCCAACCGCATGTTCCTCCCTTCCCCGTCTCAGACCCATCTAGAATCCACACGATCCTCCGCTTTTTATTTCCTCGGGCCTCGCCTCTGGAACTCGCTCCCCCCTGCCCTCCGATTAGATCCCTCTTTCAAATCCTTCAAAACCCAATTAAAAGCACACCTTTTCTGTATGGCATTCAATCTCCCTCTCCCCTCCTCTCCCCATGCTTCTCTCCTTCCTCAATGAACAACATAATTAATCTTTTTTTGTTTCTCAGCTGTCCTGTTTTCCTCTTTTCTGATCTCTGTCCTTTTCTCCTCCTTTGAAACTTCTAAATTGGCTTTCTCTTTCTTTTTCTGCAGCATTTTATGATTTTTATGATTGTAAACCGCTCTGACACTCTGTGATGGGCGGTATATAAAGTTTTTAAATAAACATAAACATAAACCTAATCAGAACGTCAAGGCGGTTTATGTATTTTAACAGATTAAAAGAACATTGAAGTTAGATATTAACAAATAGGAACAAACAAAAGTCAGGAACAATAGGCATATTGCTGGAGAATCAACGTGGATAAGCAGGAAAGGTTGGGGGGGCCAGAACCAGTTTGAGTTCAGTCTCCTTACTCCTGGATCCTTTAGTCATCTTAGTAAAATGGTACAATCGATTGTGATGAAGGCTACAGTCACATCTAAAAGTGCCCCAGGGAATCTGTTCTCTTGTCCGGTAACCTATGTTAGGAACGTGTTAGAAAGAAGAGCTGTTTGAGTTCCATGTCCTTTTCTAAAACCAGACAGCATTGGGTCTAGAACATTAGTTTCTTCTGTCTAGCAGGTAGCAAAACAATGTGCTTGGTTTTCACAGTAGAGAATATTGCAAGCTGGTATAAAGTAATCAATAGCATTTGGATCAAGAGACGTTTTATTTTGTAGCCACTGGAAGAGCAATTCACTCAATCAGGATGAATATTGCTCAGAAATATACAATTGCACAGGCCTACAACTTGTATCACCCTCCCTAACTTGCAGTCACAAGTTACTTATTAGTACTCTGTCAGCCTCTTTGTGCCTGACTGCAAAGAGGGCTATGAATAATAGAAGCTTATCCGTAGTGACTGAGGTCAGACATAATGCTGAGGGCCTACTTCTTGGGGCTCCACAAAAGTCAGGGATCAACTGTTTGCTGTTGCCATTTCTGGGATTTTCCTGCCCAATTGGGTGACCTTTTTGACTGGGCTGTGGGAAAAATTTGCAGGTCTCATAAAGCAGTTTTTTAGGATATTGCCTGTGCCTGTTTTGGGTGAGAAAATAGTGGTAATAGAGCAAAAAAAATAAAAGTCCAGCCAGTATCTTCTGTGTTGGGCATGATGTTGGCCATTGGCTTGCATCTCATTGGTCAGGTCTGAGTGCTGGCCAATGAGATGCAACAGGGTGGGCAGCAACCTCCCTTTCCAAGTGTACTATGACATCATTTTGGGGCATGCCTCCCTTACATGGAGCCATGACTTTACCTGCTAGCAACAGGGGGTTGCTATTTTCGGCTAGGTTTTAGTGGGCATTGGTTAGAAATTGTGGAATCATCTGGGTCCCTGGCTGTTTCAAGTTAAAATGCTGCAGAGAGGAGGTGACACAGCTGCTTTGCACTTCCCTTTAAGGTGTGTGTCCATGCTGGAAAATCCCTAACGTAGTCACTGATTTTGATGGAGGTAAAAATATAAATAGAGGAGAACTCCAGAGATCTTTATTGTAAATATGATGAATGATACAGCAAATCAAGAAATTAAATGTTTCCTAGAACCAGTTATTTTTAACATGCTATTTATAAATGATCTGGTGAACGGATCTACACACACAGGATGATCAGATTTGCAGATGTCACAAACTTATTCAAAGTTGTTAAGTCACAAGGACCATGCATGACTGGAGGATCGAGCAGCAGATGAAGTTTAATGTGGACAACTGCAAAGGGAGTGGAGGAGTAGCCTAATGGTTGGGAACCAAGAGACCAGGGTTTGATTCCTATTAGCACTCCTTATGGACTTGGGCAAGTCACATAACCCTCCATGGCCTCAGAAAATCTGTTATCAATATCCCTGTTTAATCTACATTACCAAGTTTAAATTACAATGTAAATCTCTTTGACTGATATGATAAATAAGTAAACATAATCAAAGCTATAGGTACATAATTGGATCCTTTTTAGGAGTCACCACCCAAGAGTCTTGGAGTCATTGTAGACAATGTGTTGAAATCATCAGCTCAGTATGTGGTGGCAATCAAAGAAGAAAATAGAATTTTGCAAATTTGGAGAAAAATAGAGAATATTCTATTGCCTCTGTATCTATCCATGGTGTGACCTCAACTTGAGTAATGTGTGCAATTTTGATTGCCACATTTCAAAAAAAGATATAGAGGAATTATAAAATGTATCAAGAAGGACAACCAAAATGCTAAGGAATGGTAAAGGGGTAGTGCTTTTAAGTTTGAGAGGGAAGATATAAGAGGCCTATAAAATAATGAGGGGGTGGAACAGGTAAATAGGGAACGGTTGTTTACCCTTTTAAATAGTACTGTACGAAGACTAAGGGATACTCCACGAAACCAATACGTAACATGTTTACAACAAATGTAAAGTATTTTTTTCATGCTAGGCACAATCAAGCTGTGTAATCTGTTGCCAGAGGATGTGGGCAGGGCTCTTAGCACAGCTGGGTTTAACAAGGACCTAGGCAAGTTCTTGGAGGAAAAGCCCATTAACTATTATTGGCCCTCTAGTCTTGGGAAAGTCACTGCTAACCAATAAGGAATGGATCTATTCTTTGGGATCCCACTGCATACGTGTGACTGAGATTGGCCATAGAGACAGGTGCTGAGCTCAGTGGACCTTTTTTCTGACTCGGCCAGTACGATACTACTTATGTTTCCTCACATCAAATAACATCTCTTCTTTGTTTTCTTATGCAGAAATCAATGAGACCGAGAGGAGACATGAGCAAACACTTCCCGAGGAACCTACTGAACATCTGGAAGCGACTAAAACTATATCAGAGAGTGAGAGAGTTGATACCTGCCCAAGCAGTGACGTGGAAGAAAACAGCTGGAAACAGTGCAAACCAGAGGAGAGGCTGAGAAGCCCACTTGGAGACTGCACTGTCAACGGGACCCTCTTTGGGAAAAATACCAGTGATATACCACATACTGTGGAGCAACAGAGACACCAGACACTAGGGGAACAATATATATGTAATGAATGTGGGAAATGCTACGTGGATCAGAGAATTCTAAACTCGCACCAGAGACTGAATATAGGTGAGAAACCATGTACAGACTGTCAGAAGAGACATAGTCAGAAGCAGCCTCTCGCAGCATACTCGAAAATCCACATTAATCAAGAGAAACCATTTCTTAGTTCTAAATATGGGAAGCATCTCCTTCAAAAAGCAGATCTGATGATAAATCCAGGAGAGAGACTCTTTTTATGTTCTGAATGTGGCAAAGGTTTCAGCGATAAATCATATCTTTCAAAACATCAGAAAACCCATAGTGGAGACAGACCCTATGCCTGCAAGGAATGTGGGAAGACGTTCCTTCAGAAAAGAGACCTTATAATACATGAGAGATCCCATATGGGAGAGAGACCCTTTCCATGCCACGAATGTGGCAAAAGGTTCCTTCAGAAAGGAGTCCTTACAACGCATCAGAGAATCCATACAGGAGAAAAACCTTTTATATGTAATGAGTGTGGGAAAAAGTTCCATCAGAAAGGAGGGTTAATCATACATCAGCGATCCCACTCGGGAGAGCGACCTTTTCCATGCAATGAATGTGGGAAGAGGTTCCTGCGGAAAGAGAGCCTCATCATTCATCAGAGAACTCACACGGGGGAGAGACCCTACTCATGCAACAAATGTGGAAAGAGTTTCCATAGGAAAGAGAGCCTTATAACTCATCAGACATCTCACACTGGAGAGAGGCCCTTTATGTGCAACGAGTGTGGCAAAAGTTTCAGTCTGAAAGGATATCTGATACAGCACTTGAGAATGCATACCGGGGAGCGCCCTTTCTCGTGCACGGAATGTGGAAAGAGTTTCAGATACACAGCAAATCTTAAAATGCATCAAATAACGCATACAGGAGAGAAACAGTTTCCATGTGTGGAATGTGGGAAAAAATTCATTAACAAAATAAAGCTAGTGATACACCAAAGAACTCACACGGGAGAGAGGCCCTATCCTTGCAAAGAGTGTGGGAAAAGCTTCAGTATGAAGGAATATCTTACGCAGCACCTCAGATTGCATACTGGAGAGAGACCCTTTCCATGTAAGGAGTGTGGTAAAAACTTCAGTGAGAAGCGGAATTTGCAACACCACTTGAGAATGCACAGTGGGGAGAGACCCTTTCCGTGTGCTGAGTGTGGTAAAACCTTTGGTGATAAAAGAATGTTAACAAAGCACCAGAAGACACACATGAGAGAGAGACCATTTTCATGTACTGAATGTAAGAGGAACTTCATTCAGAAGCGGGATCTAATTATACATCAGAGGACACACACTGGAGAGAGGCCGTTTTCATGCAATGACTGTGAGAAAAGGTTCAGTCAGAAGAAAAGTCTTATAGAACACATGAGAGTACATGCTGGAGAGAGACCCTTTTCTTGCACTGAATGTGGAAAAAGCTACAGTCATAAAAAAAGTTTTATAGTACACAAAAAATCTCATACAGGAGAAAGACCCTATCCATGTGATGAATGTGGGAAAAGGTTCCTTCAGAAAGGTGGCCTAGTAATGCATCAAAGAATCCATACGGGAGAAAGACCTTTTTTATGTATTCAGTGTGGAAAAAACTTTATTCTGAAAAGAGACCTGGAAATGCATCAGAGAACTCACACTGGAGAAAGGCCATTTGCATGCACTGACTGTGGGAAAAGCTTTACTCGTAAGGGAAGTCTGCGGACACATCAGAAAATTCATTGCACAAAACAAAACCTGTTGGAGATGTTACCCCGAGATAATGCACAACAGGATGTCCTGGCTCATCCACTGGAAACACTGTAAACAATACAAATATTTCTGCACCAGAAAAAATTGGGATCATGAGCCTGATAAAATTGTAGAGAATGAGATAGTTTTGATCACCTGGGACATTCCCATTTCAGTCAATAAGAACCTTGATGCAAGAAAACCAAACATAACATAGCAAGAAACACTAGAACAGCATTGCTAATAAGTGTCAGTACCAAGTTACTATTCTATACAGTGTATGGAGAAAGAAAAGATATTTAAGTACCAAGAATTAAATATTAAGAAGAGCACTAACAGTAAATGTGAGAAATTGAGACCATACCTAGCATACCCTGGCCTAGGAGTAAGGTTCATTCCTGTCATGGTATATTGTCATACTCTTGCTACCATAGTCCTTATTAGGCGGTCACCTAGGGCGTGTGGTGCAAGCTGCCTTGATAAAGAAAACTCTGTAGCCGTGTTTAAGGCAAAATTATAATGAGGATTTATTCCCTTTCCCGTGTGGATTTCTGTTCTTCTCATACAGCAACAAAGGATTAAAGAAACTGTTTCTTCACAGCAAAATAACCAAAAATGCACCTTCTTTCAAAAACAGGTATTACAATGCTCTTGTTCCTTGGTTAACATAAAGAGGTAATCTCATCCGATATACAGAGCGTGCAATCCATTGGGCTATAATCAATGTCCTGATTAGTGCTCTCCCATTGCATCTGCTCAGTGTCTAAACTTGTAAGTGGATAACACTTTCCATAGCTTCTATTTACAGAACTCTCTTGAGAGGCAGCAGCTCTTGGGGCAAGGAACCGTTCTGTATAAGGGAAGTCCTGGGGACCTGTACTGGAGCCTATTTCTCTGAGGCTTCCCCTTTCCCTCCACCAAGGGTTTTCCTTCCAACAATTAGTCTTTGCTTTTCTAGCTGAGCCCACCTCTTGCCCTCTAGAGAAATTGGTGTACTTAGCTTTGTTTCTTGGATAACCAGCTTCCACTCCTTCCTCTCTTAACCAGGCACTTTTACTTGGGCTGTAGACTGCTTTGCCATGAGAGTTCCCCTCAGCAATTGTTTGGTCAGGGTGGTGGTAACCTCCAGGAAAGGCTTCCCTTCTGCTGTTCCTTACTGCAAGGACACACCCGATGCTTCCTGGACCCAGCAAGCTCTCCTGCTTGTGATCTCTGCCCTCCAGCTGCTTACTCACACTCCTTGGGACGATGCCCCTTCTGGCTTGGGAGACCTGTGCACGAGCACCTTCATTCACTGCTCCTCCCTTGCCTTCCAATGCACCTCCCAATGCACCTTCCAATGCACCTCCTCCTACTGGGATTTCCAAGCCACTTTTATCCTCCTGGCTCCTGCACGTTGTACGTGCTTCCTGGCCCAGGTGGACATGATTAGTTTCCTGGCTTTCTACTGCGTCACAGCCAGTGTAGGGAAAGTTTGTTCTGCTATTTTCTGGAACCTTACAAGCTGAATATGCTTTCTGGCTTTTTGCTGCATCACACCCAGTGCAGGGAAAGCTTGTTCCACCATTCTCTGGCTCCTCACAACCTGAACATGCTTTCTGCCCTTGTGACTGCAAGGTAAGCTCTTCCTTTTTTCCTGTACCCAGGGGTTCTGTGCTGGCCACTGTATCACATATCCCCCCCCTTAAGATATCACGGGCTGGGGGAGTCATGTCCTTACAGCACGTAATACCCGAATGGGTCTGGAGCTTACCCTTTACCCGTCCAAAAGCCGATGTCCTGTCTCGCCAGTGTTTCAAAACATTAATGTGGTACACCTGACAGTGCCCCCTGTCAGTCTCTACCACGTAGGAGACCGGTCCCTTACGATCCACTATGGTGTAGGGTCCCCTCCACTGGGCTTCGAATTTTGGCCCCGGGTCTGCCACCATTACGACTACCCTTTCACCTATGGCCAATTGACGGGGTTTCTTCCCCCGGTCATAGTATCGCTTCTGCTGCTGTTGACTGTCCTGTAAGTGACGCTCAGTGGCCTGCGAAGCTCTTTGTAATCGTGACCTTAATTCTTGCAGAAACTGCGGTACTCCTACCTCTTCCCCTTTTGGCTCTGCCCACTGTTCCCTTAAAATATCCAGGACTCCTCTTGGGGCACGGCCAAACATTAACTCATAGGGAGAGGCTCCCAATGAGGCTTGTGTGCGCTCCCTATTGGCGTATAAAACGAATGGGAGCATGATGTCCCAGTCAGCCATTTTCCCATCCAGGCCCCGCCTCAACATTTTTTTGAGGGTCTGGTTGAAACGTTCTACCAACCCATTAGATTGTGGATGGTAGGCTGCTGTTTTTATGTGTTGTATTCCGAAGGCGTCCCATACCTGCGCCAGGTATCGCGACAGGAAATTACTGCCTCTGTCTGTTAACATCTCCTTCGGAAACCCTATTTCACAAAACAATTTAATTAATTCCCCCGCTATGGTTTTGGCCGAAATGTTTCTTAGTGGCACTGCCCAGGGGAAACAGGTGGCCTGATCCATAATTACTAGGATGTACTGAAATCCCCTAGGGGTTTTCACTAGAGGACCTACTATATCCATCGCCATCCGGCGCACTGGTTCCGATATAGTAGGGGTAGGTATCATAGGGACACCTTTTGGTTTTGCGGCCGATACCCTCTGACACGATGGACAGGCCTCGCAAAAGCGTTTGGTCTCTTTGAATACCCCGGGCCAGTAAAAGTGGGCCAATATCTGATCAAGGGTACCTAAAACACCCTTGTGCCCACCCACCGGGTGATCATGGGCCAGTCTCATCACGACGGCTTTAAAGGCTGTTGGTACCACTAGCTGCTTTCTAACAGCTCCTGTCTGGGGATCATTGCTCTCCCGATATAAAATATCTCCCTCCATCAGGAATCTGGGGAGAATATCTCTATCCGACTGGGAGTACTCGAAGGCGCGCTTTAACGCAGGATCCGCCTTCTGTTCTTTTGGGAACGATGGGAATCTTTTGACTAGATCAGCCGGGACCCAGGGAAAACCTAACCCATCCTCGGCTCCAGCCCTCAACTGAGCCCTGTGGTGGCGTTCCCGTTGCTTTTCTCCCTTACTCTTCTTACAGCTTTTTGCAGGGGGACTGACCAAATCCTCATGTTGGGGCAGCTCTCCTAAAGTTTCATCTAGGGGCCTATCCTCCCCTTCCAGAAAGTCTATCTCCTCCTCTGCAGAGTGGGCAGTGTCCTCCGGGGGCTCCGTCTGCTCCCCTGAACCTTGGGCCTGGGACCTCGTAGATACCATCCCCCTTTTTCCCTGTATGCCCTCTCCTAGACTCTTATAGAAGAGCGGCCAATCTCGGCCTAGAACTAGGTCATAAGGCAACCTGGGTATCACTGCCACTAGGACCTTTCTCCGGGTTCCTAAACCTTTTATCGTAACCCTATAGAGAGGGTAGTAGGTGGAGGACCCGTGCACACAGCGTATCCTAGACCTGCCTTCAGGTTGAATCGGGGTGGACACATTCCTGGCCTGTAGGAGGCACCAGAATTTCTTTGAAATCATTGTTTGGTCCGCCCCCAAGTCAAGTAGGGCCTTGGCTACCACACCCTGGACTTCCACTTCTAGGCGAAAGCCTGCCTGTCTGTATTTTCCATCCTCACTAATCAAAGCTGTTCGTACAACACTTTCATCCTTCCTGTGACCCCGCCTCCCACATTTAAAACATTTAATGTGTGCGTCCTTACCCTCATTTCTAGGCATATTTCTCACAACAGCTGGTACACCAAACATGGAGCCTTTTTCTGCCTTTCCACTATTGGCTACCCCACAAGTGTCGCCAGTGCCTCTCGGCGGTTTACGGGCTAATCCAGCCTCCATGAACCTTTCCGTTAGGTGAGCTGCCTCGCTTGAGGTCTGACAATTTTGCAGAGTCAAAAATGAACGTATCTCGGCTGGAACAGCCTCTGAAAATTGTTCTAAGACAAGCATATCAAGTACACTTTCCATGGTTCTCCCCTCGGGAGTGAGCCACTTTCAGACCAGGTTTTGGATCCTTTGGCGAAGTGCCTTAGGGGTTTCGCCTGGCTGGAGTTGGGTCGTTCGCAACATACGGCGGTATACTATAGGCGATAAGCCTAGTCTGTCCCGTATGGCTGCTCTGACTTCTTCATATTTTGTCACCTGGGCGGTGGGCATAGCCTTGTACGCCGCTAGGGCTTCCCCCGTCAGGGATGTGGCTAATCTAACCACCCACTGCTCATAGGGCCAGCCGGCACTATGAGCTACTCGCTCGAAAGCCTCCAGGAAGTCATCAATGTTATCATCTTTTGTCAATTGTCCAAAGGATAATACCCCACACGTCTGTGGGCCTACCCCACAATAATGTCCCTCTGGTGTCTTCTCTGCTGCTCGCTCCGCCAGCAAAGTCTGAATCAGGTCAGTCAGCGTTTTTTGTTGAGCCTGCATGGCTGCCAATGCTTGCTCCTGGCTCTGCTGGGCTAACTCTCGCTGTTTTTCAAATTGGAGACTGATCCATCGCAGTATCTCCTGTGGACTCTCCATCTCCGAACACTGAAACACAAACAGACAACACAAACACCAAGTGTGGTACTTTTTTTTTCAAAATGCACTATGCTCTGGCTCTGGTGCCTAGTATCCCTTCTCACCAGAATCCCCCTCTGCCTGTGCCCAGATACTGATTACCTGAGTCAGGTGGTGATTCCGGCCTTGAGAAGGTACTCTTGCCTCTCTGGATTCTGGAATCCTCTGGGCGTGGTCAGCAGCAAACCTGTGTCTTGCTCTCCGGCGCTGGTAATTCTGCTGGCTTCCGCTGTATTCTTTGTCCAGAAATCCGAAAAACTACGCCATTTGTCAGACGCTTGCTACCATAGTCCTTATTAGACGGTCGCCTAGGGCGTGTGGTGCAAGCTGCCTTGATAAAGAGACCTCTGTAGCCGTGTTTAAGGCAAAATTATAATGAGGATTTATTCCCTTTCCCGTGTGGATTTCTGTTCTTCTCATACAGCAACAAAGGATTAAAGAAACTGTTTCTTCACAGCAAAATAACCAAAAATGCACCTTCTTTCAAAAACAGGTATTACAATGCTCTTGTTTCCTTGGTTAACATAAAGAGGTAATCTCATCCGATATACAGAGCGTGCAATCCATTGGGCTATAATCAATGTCCTGATTAGTGCTCTCCCATTGCATCTGCTCAGTGTCTAAACTTGTAAGTGGATAACACTTTCCACAGCTTCTATTTACAGAACTCTCTTGAGAGGCAGCAGCTCTTGGGGCAAGGAACCGTTCTGTATAAGGGAAGTCCTGGGGACCTGTACTGGAGCTTCCCCTTTCCCTCCACCAAGGGTTTTCCTTCCAACAATTAGTCTTTGCTTTTCTAGCGGAGCCCACCTCTTGCCCTCTGGAGAAATTGGTGTACTTAGCTTTGTTTCTTGGATAACCAGCTTCCACTCCTTCCTCTCTTAACCAGGCACCTTTACTTGGGCTGTAGACTGCTTTGCCATGAGAGTTCCCCTCAGCAATTGTTTGGTCAGGGCGGTGGTAAACTCTATGAAAGGCTTCCCTTCTGCTGTTCCTTACTGCAGGGACACACCCGATGCTTCCTGGTCCCAGCAAGCTCTCCTGCTTGTGATCTCTGCCCTCCAGCTGCTTACTCACTCTCCTTGGGACGATGCCCCCTCTGGCTTGAGAGACCTGTGCACGAGCACCTTCATTCACTGCTCCTCCCTTGCCTTCCAATGCACCTCCCAATGCACCTTCCAATGCACCTCCCTCTATTGGGATTTCCCAGCCACTTTTATCCCGCTGGCTCCTGCACGTTGTACGTGCTTCCTGGCCCAGGTGGACGTGATTAGTTTCCTGGCTTTCTACTGCGTCACAGCCAGTGTAGGGAAAGTTTGTTCTGCTATTTACTGGAACCTTACAAGCTGAATATGCTTTCTGGCTTTCTGCTGCGTCACACCCAGTGCAGGGAAAGCTTGTTCCACCATTCTCTGGCTCCTCACAACCTGAACATGCTTTCTGCCCTTGTGACTGCAAGGTAAGCTCTTCCTTTTTTCCTGTACCCAGGGGTTCTGTGCTGGCCACTGTATCACAATATGCACACATACAAAACACTCGTCAGCCACTCTCAGAGCATAATCATGATACTTCAGCAAAAATTATATAAACTGCTCCACTTATTAACCACACTGTAACACCTTTCAATAAGCAAAAAAAAACAAAAAATCGGGAGGAAAAGCAAATCTCAGTCTCTGCAAGGCCACCGATCAACCCACAAAGGTCACAGGTGTCTCCCTTGACAAAACAGTAATGATTTGCTTATACTCTTCCTCCTATTATCATCATGGTGGAGTCTATACTATACAGTCCAGAACATACATCAATAAAGATTTATGAAGGTAATTAACATTACATCTCTATCATAACAAAGAGTGAACTGTATATGCAAATCCAAACTATTCAACCATTCAAAAAATGATTTTAAGGACTCCGCCGAGCCTTCCCATAATAAAAAAAATGTCATCGATATATCGACGCAATAATTTAATCTAGGATACAACATTTCTTGCATAGCCATACTACTTGTGAATCAGATTTTGTGGTATATGGCATTTTTTGCTTGGGACAGTAATCCCTGATGGTTTGAATTCCAGTATTGATTGGAGGGCTTGTATGTAGTCTTCAATGATGTATTTGGAGCTGATTGGTGTAAAGATGTAGGTGGGAATGGTCTGGTGGATATCTAGGCGCATGTGTGGCGTTTTTTGTCTGCCGGTTGAGCTGTGTTTGGTTGAGCTGATGGCGACATATGGATGAGAAGTTAAGTAATGTTGCTGGGTAGGATATAGACATTCTATGTTATATACTAAAAGGTGGTGGTTGTTTGTTAACTGTGATGCATTACTTAAGCAATTCTTTTTCTGTTTTTTGTTATTTTCCCCTGATGCAGCTGGATGCGAAACGCTGATGAGACGTCTAAGCGGGCGTTGGGTTTAGCTCACTTGGATTGGTGGATCTATCTAATACATGACACTGAAGGATGAAAGAATGTTTATATCTATGTTAAACTGATACGAAGGGTTTGTGTTTATTACCTTCATAAATCTTTATTGATGTATGTTCAGGACTATATAGTATAGATTCCGCCATGATGATAATAGGAGGAAAAGTATAAGCAAATCATTGATGTTTTGTCAAGGGAGACACCTGTGACCTTTGTGGGTTGATCGGTGGTCTTGCAGAGTATGGTATATGCACAAACAAACCCATTTTTAGATACTTTTCTCAAGAGAAAAATAAAATAAAAAGTTTCAGAGAGAATCTGAAGCCATTCTATAGGGAACTGGGATGGGTTTAATGCACTTAAAATCTATCAAAGCTTCCAGAAGATTCTGTATGACGATCATATATACAGATAAACAGAGTGGAAACACAGGATAAGAAGAAAATAGAAAGCTGAACATCGAAAGTATGGAACGATCGGAAGTGATAAAAGAGAGTTGGGCACCAGAATAAGAAGGGCAGAAACCTGGAACATCCAAGTGCGGAACTTTTGAGACCTGGTAAATGGCAAAAATCATTTCCTCAGCTATTCAGAACTAACAACACAATACAGACTCACCAGGCCTCCTGTTCCTGGAATCGATCTCCCACCCTCCCGGATGAGATAGGGAGACTTCTGTAATAGCTGACTCAGGGGTAGGCTAAATGCTGTGTGCTTTCTCCTTTATTCAAAGCAGACGTGTGTGGGTAGAGGGCAGAGTATGGATGTGGGGATAGGTAGAACAACAAATATACTGCCGGTAGCTAGAGGGTTAAGGGCTCTGGTGGACCAGGAGGGTGGCACAGCATGCAAGAGACAAGGCAGACAAAAGGAGTGGCCAAGAAGAGAAATGAGGGTGAAATTGAGAAAAGAGATGAGTAGTGGGGATGAGAGGAAAATAACAGATAAAAGGAGGGAAGGTTGGGTGAAAAAAATGAGGGACAGAGGGTGGAAGAGGATGAGGGAAGGCGAGAGTTTGCATATGAGACAATCTGGGGAAAAGATGATATGGTGCAGTTAAAATTTCTCAAATAGCAAATGCTTCTCAGTGGAGGAACTCTTCTTCTCTCAAAGAGAGATGCAAATAATATCCCTAGAATCAGTCTGTTGAACAAATGCAGATAGAATTCATGGCCACTAGACTCCAGTAACATTATGGTAATATAGGACTCAACAATAAGAAAGGAGGTCATGGAACCTAGAAGTAGGTCCTGTCAGATGAATCTGATTGATTTTCTTTGACTGACTAGAAAATTGGATCAGGGGAGAGTGCTAGACGGATTTCAGCAAGGCCTTTGACACTGTTCTGCATTGGCAATTTATAAATAAACTGAGTGCCCTTGGGATGGACCCTAAAGTGACAGGGTAACAAACTGGATGAGTGGGAGGCAACAAAGGATAGTTGTAAGTAGGGAATACTCTGAAGATAGGGGCCTTACCAGTGACGTGCCACAGGGATCAGTCTTTGATCCTGTTTTTTTATTTTTTAACATTTTTGTAAGTGATAGTGCAGAAGGTCTGTTGGGAAAGGTATGCCTCTTTGCAGATGATTCCAAAATCTGCAACAAGATAAACACCTTGGATGGTGTGGATACATGAGGAGGGGTTTAGCAAGGCTTCAAGAATGACTGAGAATTTGGCAGCTGTGACTTAATGTTAATAAAATGCAAAGTCATGCATTTGGGCTGCAAAAGCCCATGGAGCAGTACAGTGTAGAGATGAAATACTTTGGTGCATGGAAGAAGAGCAAGGACCCGGGTGTGATCATATCAGATGATCTTGGACTGTCCAAACAGGTGGAAAAGGTGACGGCAAAAGCCAGAAGGATGCTCGTTGCATAGGGAGAGAAGTGGCCAGCAGGAAAAAAGAGGTGATAGTGCCTTTGTCTAGTCTCTAGTGAGACCTCATTTGAAGTACTGTGTACAATTCTGGAGACCACCTTCAAAAGAGTAGAAACAAAATGAAGTCGGTCCAGATGACAGCTACTAATAGGTCAGTGGCCTTTGTTATAAGGCATATGGGGACAGATTTAAAAATCTCAGTATGTATACTTTGGAAGAAAGGTGGGTGAGGAGTGATATGACAGAGATATTTAAATATCTTGGTGGTATAAATGCACAGGAGGTGGTCCCCTTCTAGTTGAAAGGAAGCTCTGTAACGAGGGATCATAGGATGAAGGTGAAAGGGGATAGACAGGCGTAATCTGAGGAAATATTTCTTTATGGAAAGGGTGATAGATGCATGAAACAGCTTCCCAGTGGAGGTGGTGGAGACAAGAACTATATCTGAGTTCAAGAAAGCATGGACATGTACAGAGGATCTCTGCGGGAGAAGAAGGAATTGTGGAACTTAATAATTCTTCATAACCCATATGATCTTTTTCTGCTGCCATTTTATGTGTTTCTGTGATCTTAAGTATAAAGCAAAATGCAGCAATCTGTTGTAGCAGCTCCTTGTAGATTAAGATCCAGAGAGGTGAACTGACACTTCGGCCATGTTTACTAAACATTAGCATGCGCGATCTTCTGCATCACTCATATTATTGATATTGGCATGATGGCAGATAGCGCAGGTTAATATTTAGTAAATATGGTCCTTAGAAAGGATTGATAATATCAGCGAAGAAGAGTGGACTTGCACAAGGAGGTCACTGTAGTATAGTAGATGATGCTGGAAAAAGACATTCTAGTCTATCTAATCTGCCCAGCTATTCCTGTCCAGACTACTAGCAGCCATGAGATGTGAATGGTGGTAAGACGTCACTCTTCATCCAGAACAATTTTTGGAATCTTCCTTCTTTGTATTTTACCATCTCGAGTATACAATAATTCTTTGTTCATGCGCACCCTGCACCTTTCCTTTTCCATGTCTAACCACAGGGCTTTGTAATTGTTTAAGGGTACTCGTTCTACAGTATTTTATAATTAAGTTTAACAGTGGGAAATAGATATCAGTAAAACAGACCTACCAGGATTTGCATATAATGAAGACAGTGTATGTAAATCTCACATGCATATTCAATGTAGTTATCCTGAAAACCCGACTCTCTAGGTGTGTCCCAAGAACGGGTTGAGAACCTCTGGTCTAAATAGTTACTCTTGTGTGTTTCTTAGCCTTCTGGTTATCATAATGGTGTGTTTATAGCACACCAGACAGATTCATCTGTTACGTTTGTCTCATCGCAGCCTGCTGCACAGATGTGGCTCTGTTATTGCCACCATTTACTAGGACTAATTGTTAAATTTTATGTACAGAACATGAGTACTTATATAAAAGATAGAATGTCCCCTGAAATACTGTACTTGGTTTTGTGATACTGAAACCTTGTTTTGACCAATTCTGCTCTCCACACATTCATTCGGGATTGTGAATTCCAGCAGAAACTGACAAAGAAATAACGAAGAGTTGATGTTTGTTTTACAAGTACAAAAGATGTATCGGAGGATTTTTAATATCTTAGATAGATTCTTTGATGTGTACAGTGTGTGTATCTTACAGGTGAGTAATTTTTCTGTCTTGATTTCTTCTGTAAATTTCCCAGTGAAACTTGATTATATCCGTATCTATTAAATGAGAAAAGCTGTATTTAAGGGTACTCGTTCTACAGTATTTTATAATTAAGTTTAACAGTGGGAAATAGCTATCAGTAAAACAGACCTACCTTCTGCATAAGAGAACAAGAGGAAGAATATGAATACAGCCAAACCGTAACAAGATGCTATCATGGAAAACTAATAAAGGAAATTTAAAGTTTCTGGTAGTATTCTCTTTTCAAGGTTATTCTGTGGAGTAATAGCCTAGTGGTTAGAATAGTAGCTTAGCAACCAAGAGACAAGGGTTTGATTCGCACTAGCACTCCTTGTGGCCTTAGGTAAGTCACTTATACCTCTATTGCCTCGGAAGAAAGGCCTGGCAATGTACTTCTGGTCACACTGCCAAGAAAACCCAGAAGATGCTGGGTGGCCAAAGGCACATATTGCATTGCTAGTATCGTAATCAAATGCTCTCATAAGCATGCTTTCAAAAAAACCCTGTTTCTGTGATTCACAGATGACGCCTTCAGTTTCAAGTTGATCAGAAAGCAAAGGTAAACACGTGGTCAGTTCAATCCATCAATAAGCGCAATCCTACCACTTATTTTCTAAGAAAAGACAAGATGTTCTGTGTTGAAATAATGCAGATTGCTTTTAGGCTGCACACATATCCGCTCATGGATGTGGATAAGAAAAATTCACCCTTGCCAGGATCCCCTTAGACCATCCTGAAACATATGGAAAATTTGTTTTAGCCAGGGCAGGAAACAGTCGTTAGGAGGGGACACGGATGTCTGGCAATCTCAAAAGCCTCCTTCCTTTTTGACATTTGATGAAAAACTGTGAACTCTGTTAAATCCTTGTTTCTTTTCAAGGGAACAGCTTTCCTCAGCATACTGGGGGTGGTAGTTCTGAGTGCTGGAGAGAAGCTCAATTGTATACTTTCCCCTTCCAAAACACTGATACATAGCAATCAATTAAGCAGAACAGCCAAGTCATCGGTATATAAACCTGAGTAGAATCCATCTACAGAGCCAAGTAAACATTTGTAAGTATGTTAAGTATCATTTGAAACACTTATCTAGAAAGAAACAGGAACTGAACAGCTGCTTGTCTTCCCAATAATAATTTTGGGACTATTTAGCTCTTGTTTCCAAAAGATGTTCAAAGCTAGTTACATTGTATCCTCTGGTTGACCTTGTAACATAGTAATGGTATGTAACTTTTTTTTTCCCATCAGGAGTTTATGCAACTCTATAGGAGTCAATGCTACTCTGCACAGGACGTAGAGGTAGGAATTGGAACGGTCAGAACGGGATGATCATAATTTCCCTCCCCCCCCCCCCCCGCCTCCCTTCCCAGTAATTTAAAAAAAGATTCTGCTGAACATGGAGCCTTTTGTAAAAGACATTTCCTTATCGTCCCTCCAGTCCAGTCCTGTCCCGAACCTTAGGATAGTGAACCTCTTCCAGCAGCTTGGAGACTGAGCATGTCACAACTTTGATGACATCAGGATACTTAGGCAGCTGGCACCACCCACCAGCCCCAGTAAGCTCAGTCTCCAAGCAGCTGAAGGGACAAATAGGAAGCCAGTTAGGCTGATTGAGGGTGGTTTTTTCTCTTTATTTTCTTAGTTCCTTTTTTTGTCTTTCTCATCGGAAGTTGCTCTCTCTCCCCCCACTCCCCCTCCCTTCTGACCAGGTCTCTGTCTAACAGGAGCAGCTCCTGAGGTCCCCCTTCCTGGGCTAAGCCAATTCTTCATTTAAAAAAAAAAACGCTGCCAGGGGTTTTTGTGTTGGCATGCAGTGCGATGGCTACAGCTCCCGAAACCATTTCAGCAGGTAAGGAGCTCTTGAAGAGGATGGGGACAGGCCAGCTGGGAGACAGATGTAGAAACAGCGACTCCCCTGGATCTCCCGCCTCGGTGGCAAAGCCACGGTTCGGCTGAGCACCGAGGGTCAGCGAAATCAGCGGCACTGGCCCAGACACCATGGGGTGAGTAGCCCAGGGGTATGAGCCGGTGGGCTGCTCCTTTGGCACAGGCCTCGTTTAAGAGGGGAGAGTAAGGCGTGGCTTGAAGACCATGTGGCAGAGGGCCCAGGTGCAGCACAGCAGGCAAACGCGCCATTTTCTTGGTCAGGTGGAAAACTTGCAGAGTTGATCATCGTTTTTACTTTCGGTTTAGTTTTTGTTTCCAGTTTTCTTTTACCTTCAGTTTTTCAACAGGATTACTTGATTCCATCACTCTTGGCTAAGTCTCTGTGTGGTTTCAGGGGCTCAGAGTAAAAAAAAAATAATTATATTTATTTATTTCTCTTATATACCGCGTTCTTCAACATCAGCGCGGTTTACATGGAACATTTAGGTTTTACGGTGGGGGTTACACCGTAAATTACAGATAACAGGTAGCTCAACTTGGATAACCATAATTAACTATTTACACATATTTGAACACATAGTAGTATTTACATATTATACAACATTTGAGGGATGATTACAGTGGACATGGAGATTATTTGCGAGTAGGTCGAGATGGTGCACCTTCATTTGGGTAACATTCGAGGAAAAGGTGGTGGTGGTGAGAAAGGAAATAAGAAAAGAAAAGCCCAGGGGAGTTATGCCAGCAAATCCCCAGTGTGTAGCCTGTGGTGCACATTAGAGCATCCTTACCAAGGAAAGAGTTTGCTGTGGGTATGCAGCAGAGGGGCGCACAGCAGAACAGACTATGCAGGACGAAGTAGGGGCCCTTGAGGAGGCTGTCCCATAGATTCCGGCCTCCCTGCTGGCATTGGTGGTACCGACCCAGCCGGGGGAAGGGGTAGGGCCCTCTTCTCCATTGCTGCAGCCTTTTCAATGAGACCTGGCCTCTCCAAGGCCCTCTTCCTCCAAGGGGGAGGGGGTCCTGGGGGATTTTTCTCCCACGTTTGTGTTGCTGCTTCACAGGGCTTTTTGCTTGAAGCAGCAAGGAGCAGGCCAGGTGGGTGGCAGCAGGAAGAGAGCAGCTGCTAAGAGCCCACAGGGGGCTGAGATGGGGATAAGTCAGCCCCCCAATTAAGAGGCTGCTTGAAGTCGAGGCAGCCGAAAAGACAAGGTCTCCTCCCTCGGAGTGGGAGGCTGAGGAAGGGCTGGAACCCGAGGAGCTAGAAGGAGGAGAGAACCTGCAGGAGGAGGAACCCCAAATAGTTAGAGTCTTCTGTAGGGAGGAGTTGTTGGGGCTCATTGCCAAGTCCCTTAAGACACTCAATATGTCAACGGTGGGCGTGATGGAGGAAGAGTCTCTGGAGGACCCAATTCTTAAGGCCATGCACAAACCTCACTGGGTGTTCCCTTGCATAGAGTAATTAAGCAGATGATCCTGGATGAATGGGACCTTCCTGAGGTTGGTCTCAGGGGGGTCTCGTGCAATGACCTGGTTATACCTGTTGTCAGATCAGGAGAAAGAGATGTTCTGTTCGCCGAAAGTTGATGCTGCAGTGTCGGCGGTAAACAAAAAGACTACGATTCCCGTGGAGGGCAGTATGGTCCTCAAGGATAGTCAGCATAGAAAGCTAGATATCCTGTTGAAGCAAGCATTTGATGTAAGTGCCTTGTCCTTGCAGGCCTCAGTACGTGGGGCCTTGGTAGCATGGGCATGCCTGTATTTGGCACAGAGCATCCCTGAAACGGTGAGAGAATCCCCAGAACAGGGGACCACAGCGAGGCTTGAGTCCAGAATGGCTTACTTGACCGACGCCTTCTATGATCTTGTTAGGGGCTTTCCAACAGCATGGTCTTGGTGGTGGTGGCTCGCTGCTACCTCTGGCTCTGCAACTGGTCGGCAGATGTTTCCTCTAAGGCTCGTCTGAGTAAGCTGCCTTTCAGGGGTAATCAGTTGTTTGGCGAGGACATAGAAAAATTGATAAAGGACTTGGGGAAGTCCAAAGGGGGATGCCTGCCTGAGGATAAACCAAAGCAGGGCCGGGGCTCTGGATCAGGCAGGGGTCAGCCCTGGGAATTTAAGCAGTTTTGGGCGGTATACTTTAAACCATATCAGAGAGGGTGGTTTGCCTCATGGGGACAACCGTTTTGGGGCTTTCGTGGAGCAGGTAGAAGCTACTACTTGGCCTCCACTTCCTCTGCAGCCCACAAGAAACCACAATGATGCGAGGGGGGTACAGGCGGGGGTGCAGCCCATGGGAGGCCACTTGCGGGACTTCTACTCTGCCTGGGCCCAAATAACGTCAAACCAGTGGGTCCTTAAGGTCGTATGGGAAGGCTACGCACTGGAGTTCACCAGACCACTACCACTGGCCTTCATTTGTTCCTCTTGCAAGGCATGTGGGAAGGTGCAAGGTGTGTGGGAAATGCTCGAAAGGCTCTTGAGGTTGGAGGTGGTAGTTCCGGTGCCCGCAGAGCAATGCAGCACAGGTCGATACTCCATTTACTTCATAGTACTAAAAGAAGAAGGCTCCTTTCGGCTGATTCTCGATCTCAATAGGTGTCTGTGGGTACCGAGGTTTCATATAGAAGCCCTCAGGTCAGTGATCATAGCTGTAAGAGAGGGGGAGTTCCTGACCTCTCTGGACCTTCCAGAAGCATATTTGCATTTCCCCATCCATCCGGACCATCACCAGTTTCTCTGCTTTGTGGAGCCCATGGGGCATTTTCAATTTCAAGCCTTGCCCTTCAGTCTCGCGACAGCCCCCCCGGACTTTCACCAAGGTGATGGTTATGATGGCTGCAGCATTGTGTCGCGAAGGCATGCTAGTCCACCCGTACCTGGATGATTGGCTCATTAACACAAAATCTGAGCAGGAGAGCGCTGAAGCCATGGCCCGGAGGGTCGCGTTCCTGCAGACTCTCAGCTGGGTTATCAATCTCTCCAAAAGTCATTTGACTCCCTCACAGGACCTCGAGTACCTTGGGGCTTGATTCGACACTCACGCAGGTAGAGTCTTTCTGCTGCAAAAGAGGGCACAGGCACTGAGGCTGCTAGTCTGGCAGTTCTTCCGCATGGCGGAGCCGGCAACGTGGTACTATCTCCAACTGTTAGGGACCATGGCAGCAACGATTGAGCTGGTCCCATGGGCACAGGCTCATGTGAGGCCATTACAGAGAGCCCTGCTGTGGTGTTGGTCGCATCAGCAACAGCCCCTGTCACACCCATTGACCTATCCACAGCAGGTACATACAGCTCTCAGGTGGGGGCTCCAGGGGGAGCACCTAGTGGCGGGAATCCCGTTGGAGTCACCACTCTGTTTTCCCTTGACGACGGATGCCAGCCTCACAGGTTGGGGAGCCCACTGCGAGGGGTGCGTTTCGCAAGGCCAGTGGACCGCGGAAGAGCAGACTTGGTCCATCAATCAGCTGGAAATGAGAGCCGTTCTTCTTGCCTTGCGGGAATTTCTCCCGCTCCTGCTCAAGAAGGCAGTGTGCGTCTTCTCCGACAACGCCACCACAGTAACGTACATCAAAAGGCAGGGGAGCACAGGAAGCGCCAAGCTGGAAAGTGAAGCAGAAGTGTTGATGACATGGGCAGAGATCCATCTGCAAGCAATTTTAGTGGCTGATGTGGCCAGGACGGAGAACGTGACAGCCGACTACCTCAGTCGGGTTTGCTTCAATCTGGGAGAATGGCAACTGAACCAGGAAGTCTTCAAGCAGATCATACGCCGGTGGGGGTGCCAGTCATTGACTTGATGGTGACATTTGCATCTGCCAAAGTAAGCAGGTTCTTCAGCCGGTGGAGACAGAGAATGTCAGAAGGCCTGGATGCACTGATGCAGTGTTGGCCCAGCCAGGGGCTTCTCTACATCTTCCCTCTGTGGGCACTCATAGGGCGAGTGATACAGAGATTGGAGGAACACTGGGGGTTGGATGTCCTGATCGCCCCAGATTAGCCCAGGCACCTGTGGTATGCGGACCTCATTCAGTTGAAGGCAGCCAAGCCGAGGAGGCTTCCAAGCAGGCCAGACCTGCTGTTTCAGGGTCCAGACTTAATGCCCCAGGTGGATCAGTTCCCGCTTATGTCATGGCTCTTGAGAAGGCTCGGTTAAGGAAGAGAGGTTATTCCATGCAGGTAATCTCCATGCTTCTTAGGGCCAGGAAGAGGTCCATGTCATTGTCCTACATTCAAGTGTGGAGAGTTTTTGAGGTCTGATGCATGGATAAGGGGTGCAGACCGTTGTCGGCATCTGTTCCGGAGGTGTTAGAGTTCCTTCAGCTGGAGCTCGATAAAGGGCTCTCATGTGGCTCTCTGCAGGTGCAAGTGGCCGCACTGGTGTGTTATTGAGGCAAGATCCATGGGGTCTCCTTGGGAATGCATCCGGATGTGACTCGTCTCCTGAGGGCAATTAAGCAGTTCCGATCGCCCTTGAGGTTGATGGTGCCTCCTTGGGATCTCAATTTGGTTCTTTCGGTGCTGACGCAGCAGCCCTTTGAGCCGATAGTGGCCTGCTCCCTGAAAGATTTAACTTTGAAGACAGTATTTTTGGTGGCAATCTGTCCACCCACAGGATCTCGGAACTCCAGACATTGTCGTGTAGAGAGCCTTTTCTATCTTTTTCCAGGGAAAAAGTGGTTCTGCGGACAGTGCCCTCTTTCTTGCCAAAGGTGGTATCACTGTTTCATCTAAATCAGCCTGTCGCTCTCCCAGTGTTGTTGGGAATGGCCAGGGACCTTCAGGACCCGCAGTTGCGCCTTCTCAACGTCAGGCGGGCATTGAGAAGGTATCTAAAGAGGACAGCTTCTTTGCAAAGATTGGATCGGCTATTCAACTTGTTTGGTGGGCCGCATAAAGGGGAGGCAGCAGCAAAATCTTCCATTTCTAGGTGGATTAAAGAAGCGATTGCATTGGCCTATTTGTTGCGGGGCAAAGTAGTTCCGCGGGGCTTGTGGACTCATTCCACCAGGGCGCAGGCAGCCTCCTGGGCGGAGTGGAGTTCAGTTCCGCCAGGGGAGATCTGTCAGGCGGCTACCAGGTTGTCTCTACATACATTTGTGAAGCATTACAGATTGGATGTGCAGGGGGCAGGGGATGCGTGTTTCAGTTCGGCAGTACTCCAAGCAAGGCTTGCATGTCCCTCTCACAGATAAGTAGCTCTGTTACATTCCTAAGGTGCGGGACTGGATTGGAGGGACAATAAGGAAAGTGAAATTAGGCCTTACCTGCTAATTGGCTTTCCATGAGGAATCCAGTCCAGTCCTGGAACCCTCCCATCTACAGTTCCGAAGCAGTGCTCGCAACCCCGGGCCTGAAGAATCTCAACTTAATGGAAGGTCTAGGGCATTAGTAGCGTCAATGCAGTGAAGAAGTGGAGGACATGCAGATGCCCACAGCAGACGGTGGCCTAGCCCCCTTCACGTGGGTGCAGTGCACTCCAACAGACAGGCCCTGTCTGACAAACAGCCATGGACTCCCCAGGGAATGCACTGTTTTTGTGCTAAGGCGGTGGTGCAACAGACACAGCCAGTGCCTTTAGGACCAGAAGGTCACAGGTTCAAATCCCAGCTGGGGCTCCTGCCAACCCAGTCCCCTTATTTTACCCATGAAGAAAACATGGTAGTAAAGACTGAACCATTATTGCTGAGAACATAAGCATGGGTCAAAAACCTCTATTTTACCCTACACAGCACAAACACCATAGAAATGTGCATTACCTACGGCAGAATCCCCCAAATGCAGTCCTGGCGGGCCACAAATCCATTAGGGTTTATGCTGTCTCCAATCTAAGGATGGAGCGGTACTGATGGTGGAGGTGGCAGCGGCTGGTGCCCACAGCAGACCATGGCCTAGCCCTGTCCAGGTGGGTGCCGTGCACTGCAACAAACAGGCCCTGTCGGATGTACAGTCATGGACTCCCCAGGAAATGCAGCATATCTGTGGCAACATGGTGGTGCAGTGCACACAGACAGTGTGTGCAAGAACAAAAGATCACAGGTTCAAAGCCCAGCTGGGGCTACTTCCAATCCAGTCCACATATTTTTCCCACAACTAAACCGTGATAGTAAGGACAAACCTTTATTGCAGAGAACATACGCATGGTTAATACGCCTATATTTTACCCCACCGAGCACAGACACCATAAACGGGCATTACCTAGAGCAGAGTCTCCCAAATGCAGTCCTGGAGGGCCAAACACCATTCAGGTTCCATGCTGCCTCTAATAAAGATGCCTGTGCTGCATATCTATGCACCACCCCCATGGTATGCAGATGTATCTCATGCATATTCATGAGGGACAGCATGAAAACCCGAACAGTGTTTTGCACACCAGGACTGGAGTTGGGAACCTCTGCCGTAAAGCAGCAGCCAACAGGGGCAGACACACCCAAACCCACACCCACAGGCCCCATTGGCCAATGCCTCCTGGAGAGGCAGGACATTGGGCCCTGCGTGCATCTCCCAATACTAGCACTTGCATACCTTAGCAATGCCACCCTACACCTGGGTATACGGTACACAGCTATCAAACGTTTGCTATGATTACTGGCAGATAGCAATTCCTACGTTAAGCACACAGTTTGCTGATTGAGCTCCATCATAACAACCTTTCTGATGTCTGTGGTGTGTGCTTCAGGTCTGGTCTCTGACAGTGTTTACCACCCTGGGGAGTGACCCCCAACAGTATTGCGTACCATATCCATGCCTGTACTGTGCCCAGGACTGGTGTGGTGGCCAGGGCTGCTAAACTCCTCCATAGTAGCACAATGCTGGCATAGGTGTGGGGGTGTCTGTCTGTCTATCCAGTGTGTGGTGGCTGCAAACACCCTCCACAGCCCACACTGTCAGCACTGTTGCCAGTATTGGCCTGCCAATGTGCATAATGAGGAGCAAGGTACCATGGGTATAGCCCGGACAGGGTGGCCTGGCCAGGATACATCTGCACAGGGCATAGGGCACTGGCTGGGACATTTTAGTGCCTGGCCACCACCTACACAGACAGAATGGCCTCAGCATGTCCTGCTGGGAGATCACTTTCACCCTGACTGTGCAGTGACCACAGCATGGCTAGGCACCCCCATAGTGCTATATAGTATTTTTTTCATGTGGTTTTCCTTTTGGAGCCCAGTCACTGACTTATCTGCTTGTTGTGTATGCTGATGTCCCAGTTCTGGGTGCATGCATTATGGACTAGCTAGCAGACTGTTGGCAGCTGGTATGTGTCTTGATAGAGTGCCTTGCAGGGTGTAGCGGCTGAAGGCTTGCTGCAGGAGAATGTCAGATAGTGGTGGGGTGCAGCTTAGCATATCCAGGCCTAATGTCTGTCTGCTATTGTGTTATGGATGTGTACAGATGTGCATTGACTGTGCTGTAGGGTGTCTGTTCCCCAGCAGGACCAGTGTTGATGGTCCCCTCTACTGCCACCATTGCAGGGAGGTAGAATGTGGATCTGTTGATGGGGGACCCTGTTTGCCACCCTCAGCCCTGGAGGGGGAGGGTGGTAGTGCATGATTCTCCTAGGGGGTCCATGGGGGCTACATCTGACTGGGATAGACAGATATATCCAAGGTGTTTCTGCAGAAACTACCTATCTCACACATTAACACTGCTTTGGACCTCCAGCATGGCCTATTTCTGCCATAGAAGGTGCTGTGGACCTGGTGCTGGCCGCCTCACCGCACCCTCAGGGTGAGCACAGTACCCACACAATGTGACGGTGTGTAGCTACTCTGTGCCAGTAAAACACACGGTCAGTACCCCCTACCAGGCTGAGGTGCTGTGGGGGTGCACATGGTCAGTTCCCCCTACCAGGCCGAGGTGCTGTGGGGGTGCATACCCCATCTTGTGTTTATCTGTGGACAGCTGATTTGCATGTGCAGTGCATCATGGGTACGGGTGTGCTAACCCTATCCTGGTGACCACAGCAGACTGTCTGTGTGGTGACGTGTACTCCCTCTGCAGCCAGCCAGGGGCTTGCTAGCAGCTATAGAGCTGTAGCACAATGGTTAAGTCACTGCCTGTGGAGCCAGACATTGTGGGTTCAAGCCCACAGTGGGGTTATTTGGTAGGGTTGCCCAAAGTGTTATCTGTTTTTAATGTACATTATTGCTGCCAGCAAAAACACCCTCATCGTACTGTACCCATAAGGTGCCTCAGAGAGCGCTTTATAGGGCGCCCTATAGGTCACCTTATGGTTACCGTCCATATAAGGTGCACTATACGTTATCCTGTGGAGCAACTTATAGGGTGCCCTATAGGGGACATTGTAGGGTGCCGTGGCGGACAGTGCACTTTAAAATGTGCCCTCTGGGGTACCCTATGAGGCGCCTTATGCAGCACCTTATGTTACAATACTGTGAGGGTGTGTTTGCTGGCAGCACTAATTAAAATAAAAATAAAAAGCCCCCTACAGCAATATTACCTGTAACAGGTAATGCCTCAGCCAGCCCTCTTCATTAGGCACAGTGAGGGATTGAACCCATGACTCCTGCATCATTGGTCAGTGTCTTAACCTTTGTGCTCCACTGCTGCTCCTCCTTGCATGTTAGTGCACCTACTTATGATTTTCATTCCTTAAACTGCACAGTGCTGCCATCAAAAACAGTGCTGTGACCTTGCGGTAACTCATACAGCACCCTATAAAGCGCCCTATAAGCAACATTCTAGGGTGCCTTGGCAGACAGTGCACTTTAAAATGTGCCTTATGGGGCGCCTTATGTTAACACGCTTTGAGAGTGCGTTTACTAGTAGAGATAATTAAAACAAAATAAAATGCCTCCTAAAGCAATCTTCCCCATAATGGGTATTGCCTCAGCCAGCCTTATTCATTGGGCACAGTGGGGGATTGAACCCATGGTCCCTGCATCACTGGTCAATGTCTTAACCATTGTGCTGCGGTTCTGTTCCTATGCTTGCACATCAGCGTGCCGCCTAATATTAAAATGCCTCCTAAAGCAATATTACCCCTAACAGGTAATGCCTCAGCCAGCCTTGTTCATTGGGCACTGGGGGGGGGGATTGAACCCCTGATCCCTGCACCATTGGTCAGTGTCTTAACCATTGTGCTGTGGCTCTTCTCCTCTGCTTGCACATCAGCGCCACTTATGCCTCCCGCGCAACTTTCGCATGCACTAATGTGCGGGGCTCACATGGGCACTGCACACATTAGCGCATGATTAATCCCGGTTTTGCTTTTTTCAGCCAGAAACGCCCACTCCTTATATGGCACCCGCACACTAGCGCGGCCCGCACATTACCGGGTTTTTAGTAAACATACCCCTTAAGCTAATTTGAAATTGTGACAAACACATCGTATATGGAATTTCCTGAAAGATGTCTAGTTATGTTGTCTGCAACCGGCCGACTTTTAGTGCAGCCCAGCAGATTTCTTCTTTATGCTACCCAGCTGGCAAACGTTTCTGGGGAAAACACTGCAAAATATACATGTATTCCTATCAGAAAATAGTAAACAAACATATAGAGCCCGATATTCAAAAAGAGATTACGCAGCTTACAGCCCAGTAAAACCATGTAAATGCCTTTAATCGGGATATTCAACAGTACTTACACCGTTGGTGCCATTGACTATTCCTTTCTAACCCCACTACATACCCTGATGCTAAGCGGTTAGCAATGGGGCGTGTTGGGGGCATTCGGAGCAACTCTTGCCCTCTGACCCTTCTCGACAGCTACCGAGGGTTTCGCCCTGGGGACCCAAGGACTCGGGCTCCTTTGGGCATCAACTTCTGCTCACAACCTTGTGGAGGCATTTTGATTACAGGTGCGGTAGCCTGTAGCTGGGGAGTCCCATAAGTGAGGACTTATTTCCTGCTTGTTCCTGGAGAAAGCGTAGTTACTCACCTGTAACGTGTTCTCCAGGGACAGCAGGAATCTGTCCTCACTACCCTCCCACCTCCCCTGATGAGTTACTGGATTTTTATCCTTCCCTTGCCATCTGCTTGGTAGGGATCGAGGTAAGGGACCTGACTGAGCAAGATGGCACCTTGGGGCGGGAAGAGGACCATGCATGCATGGCAGCAATCCCAAAGGCTTTCTTTAAAAGCTGGGGAATTGCTCCGCGCAGGCTCCATCGGTGCCGACGTCACCCATAAGTGAGGACTGATTCATGCTATCCCTGAAGAACATCTGTTACAGGTGAGTAACTATGCTATACACATCGTAGTCAGTGAAGGTACACATTTTTTCCCCAGTGCACCAGGTTCACACCCAAATCAATTACCTTTAGCTAGACCAGTGTTTGGTGGAACAGGTATGGGGCGGAACTGGGACCGATCACCTGGTCCAATCATGTGCCCTGTTGGGTAGATTTTTCAGAGCAGACCCAGGGCTCCATTTGTGCCAGTGGGCTCTGCATAGTAGCTTTTTGATGTGTTTAGAAACAGTTCAAAAGCATGAAGCTTTTATACAGGAATATTTTGCGATACATAACTCCAAAGTGGCTGTGCTCATGGTGTGGGAGTCCTATAAGGCTTCAGCACAGGGGCGGTTGATAGCCGATGCAGCGTACTGGTGTGACAAATATCTTCAGATTTTGCAAGCAGAGGCAGTGCAATTGCAAGCACAATATCCGCAGACAGGGTCTCGGCAGGTGTGGACGTGATGGATGACCATGAGGGTGAAGCTCGATGAGATTACGCAGTGGAATCTGGAGTTTCAGAGGCGTTGGCGCCAACAAAAATATTATGAAAAGGGAAAAAAGTGTGGGAAATTGTTGACCTTGTGCTTACGTATACAGCAAGCAGACCCAACAGTCTGAGAGCTCCCAACAGTTGGGGTCATATCTGTGTTAAGTTTGCGGAAATTTGGGAAGTCTTTGTGGATTTCCTGGAAAGGTTATATCGGGAGGAGCTGGTTGAGACATCATGCATAGTGGATTATTTAGGAGAGGTAGAGCTGGGGATTCTGACTGAGGATGACCAGGAATGGTTGCATGCCCCCATAACAGTGCACGAAGTGCAGTTGGCTATAGGAGTTTTGCCTGCTGGTAAGTGTCATGAGGCACAAGGATCAGAGCCCATGGAGACAGGGACTATACCTCAGAATGAATACACTTTTGACATTTCAGAGGAAAACAGGGAGAAGGGTTGGCATAGAAACCCAAACAAATGATGTCACACAGTGCTAGGGAACGCCCGAGCCAAGTGCTAACCCATGACTCATTAGGAGAGGGGAAGCAGCTGATGGGAGGCGGAGCCCAAGCAAACGGAAAAGGCAACACATTTAAAAATCCTCTAGTTAGGAGAGAGGAGAAAGGGGAAGAACAGGAGAGAGAGAAGGAGTTGATCAAGAAGGAGAGAACAGTGTGGAAGGACAAGAGAAGGGAAGGGAATCCCCATCTTATCCAGGAAAGCTCATCTGGAGAAGGGAGCTGTGAGAGCCACGCTGACTCCAGGAATCAGGCAGTTCCATGCCGTGGAAAGCAGTACACGGCTGGTCAGTGCACTGAGGAACTCCATTCTCCTGAAGGCAAGGAATATTATTTTAAACCCCTGAGAAGACAGTCTCAGCCTTCTAATACCAAATATACTGAAAGGAAAACTTGTTTCCCTGAAGCTGAGTTTCTGCCTGTGAGAAAGCCCAGGCAAAGCAAAAGGGAAAAGTTTTACCGTGAGCCGTATTGCAGCCAAGGGAGGTCTCTGGACAAGCAATTGCTGGAAGGTAGGAAAATACTTCCAAATAGCATAGCAGAAGATTTTGATCAAAACCCTTGTACGTACCAGGAGCTGTGTGAAAGAGCCAACCGTGATTCTTATGCTAAACACCTAAGCTCCTCTAGGCTGTTGGGGGATGGGAACACTTTACCCTTCACAGAGGAAGTGATTGAGCAGGGGGAAGAGTTCACCCCACAGGAAGCTGAGGACGACGTGAATGGGATGCAGTGTGAGTTTTACCAAGCTCCAGACACAGAGGTTTACATGGACTGTACGTACACGATGTCAGACAGCATACAATCTTTATGCTAGCATTGCTATAATACTGCTATAAGAGAGAAAACAGTCCAAAGAATGTTTGGAGGTTTAAACTGTTTTCTGTACCTTATTTTTCTGTTACCTTAAAGAAGCTGAAGATAAGCGTTGCCTAAGTTTGATTACTCTTTTGTTTCATTGTACCAGAAGTATGGACTTTATGTTGCTGTATTTTCAAGGTTAAATTCCAACCCTGGGAAGGGAATAAATCCCATTTATACCTTACCATTTTGTGCACAACTATTTTCTTCATTGAGCTAAAGGACTACAATACCCAGGAGGCTTTGCCAAGCCTCAAATTAGTGGTTCATAGTCTTAAGAAGAACATCACCCCGCTCACCTTACCCACGCTAAGGCCTCTGGGAGTGAGAGGCGGTGACATAAGGCACCAGTGAGTGATGGCTTCCCACCAGATTATTATAAACGTTTTGCTCCCTGACTAACCGCCAATACTTCAGAACATTTTTTTGTCGGAATGGCCAACCCAGTATAGAGGAAAAACACCTCTTACCGCCGTGGCCTGTCCCTTTTAATCATTCAACAAATTTAAAAGGGACAAATCCGATTATGATAATAATTGTGTTTACAACTGGCCTTCTCGTATGAGTCAGCATCGGAAGAAAGTTTCTTTTGCTATTAGCTCGGATGAATGTTCGGACACTGACTCTAGTGAGTCGGGTCAGCCATCGGGAGTTAAGAAGAATCAATCTTCCTCTGACATTTTGAGAGGGAATTTTTCCCGTGGGCGTAGGCCCCGTGGTAACACCTACCATCAGGATTTTTGGGAAGGTCCGGATACCAGATCCCGGACCCGGAGTCGACAGTTGTGAACCTGTCAGGTCAAACCCTTTCACGGGAGCATTTACAGGTACTGGAATTAGGTTTGTCCTTTGTTCCATCGCCCTGGTATGATGGCTTTGAAATGAGGCTGGCGTTACAAAAGTTTTTTCGTAAACTACGTATAATTCATCATGTTGCCAAGCAAGCTGTTCCCCTGGACAACTCATTGCTAAGAAAACCTTCTCGCTGGCAGCCGCCGGGTCAGTTGGATGCGGCTCTCTCCACCTTTCAACTTCTTATCCTGCAGGATTTGTCACAATTGGAGAAATCTCATTTTTCCTTTTATAATAATTTCTCCAGACAACAACATCAGGCTTTGCATGAGCTGTCTACATCGTCTTTGATAATCAGACGGGCTGACAAGGGGGGTGCGACGGTGGTCCTCTCTGCTGAGCAATATGATCGAGAAATGCATGTGCATTTAGATAATCGCAATCACTATGTTTTGATTGAGGATCCTACTGTGAGCCTTAGGGATCGCATTTTTCAGTTGGTGTCCCAGGCATTTTTGAATAATTGGCTGACTCGGAAAGAAGCAGATTTTTTGATTAACACACATCCGAAGGTCCCTATTTTTTATCTTGTGCCTAAGATACACAAATCTCTTTGTGATCCTCCGGGGCGCCCTATCGTGTCTTGTCGAGACTCGATATTGGAACCATTGTCTCAGTTCTGTGATCTTTTTTTGCAACCGCTGGCAGCGGCAGTGCCTTCCTATATAAAGGATACGGGTGATCTTTTGCATCAGTTGTCAGCTTATACTGATGTACTTACTTGTTCGTTCCTCGTTACCCTGGATGTCCAGTCATTGTATACCAACATCGATCAAAGGGAGGTGATGTCTGGTTTTTTGCAACATCCTATTCCGCTCCCTGATCGCATTCCAAAACATTTTTTTCTTGACCTTCTTGATTTGGTGCTTAATCATAATTTTTTTCTGTATCAGCAGCAATTTTATTTGCAAATCTTGGGAATTGCAATGGGTGCGACTGTGGCCCCTTCCATAGCCACCATATACATGGCTTGGTTTGAAGAATCTCATGTTTATTCACACCCGTTGTTTTCGAAGATCCCTTTTTGGAAAAGATTTCTTGACGATGTCTTCTTCATCTGGACTGGCAATAGAGCTGATTTGGATTCTTTTTTGAGTTCTTTGAATCTGTTTAAATCCAATATACAATTTACGGCTCAGGTGGAAACAGACAAAATTCAATTTCTGGACATTACGATTGAGTGGACTCCAAGCGTTTTTTCAACTTCACTATACCGGAAGCCGGTTCAGCGTAATACGCTATTGAGGTTTGATAGCTACCATCCTCCTGCTCTTAAACGGGGTTTACCTTTGCGTCTTCGTCGTAATTGTACGGAGCTGTCTGATTTTAAAGTTCATGCTAAAGATCTCAGCTTCCGACTTATATCTAGAGGATATCCACCTAAGGCTGTCAAAATGGCTTATAAACGGGCCCGCTTTACACATCGGGAATGGCTTCTGCAACCCCGTGCTCCAGCACCGTCTAGTGATAAAATTACCAGTGTTTTTCCTTTTATGAAGGGTACTTCAGCCGTTGTTTGATTGGTTCATAAATTTTGGCCCATTTTGGCTATACATACCTGTTTTCGAAGGCCATTGCAAATTGCTTATTCTCGCAAGGCTAACCTCCGTGATCTGTTGGTGAAGACTACTGCCCCTCAGAATCGCCCTCTTTTAAGACATCCGAATGCTGGTCATTCTCCTTGCGGTTTCTGTCCCTATTGTTCAAGCACCCTGTCGGGGTTGCTTTGGACAGATAATCGTACTCAGAAGCGCACGGACTGTACCACTGATTATGTGGTTTATTTGATCATCTGTCCTTGTATGCTTTTTTATGTGGGGCGGACATCGCGTACCTGTAAGCAACGCCTAGGGGAGCATGCCTCTCGGCTACATACACGTTTGCTGACAGCGCCTTTGGTTAGCCATTGCTTGGAATGCTTACATCAATTTGAAGATCTCTGTTGGCGGATTTTGGATCATGTGCCCCCCAATCCCAGAGGTGGTGACCGAGTTCAGATGTTACAAAATTTGGAACAAAAATGGATTTTTCGTCTGAACACTGTATACCCGGAGGGTCTCAATCAACAACTGGATTGGCACACTATTTTTTAACCATTCTGATGAGGAGGGGTTCCTGATTGGTGGTTCCTCTTTCCTGATCTGATTGGTGTTTCTGTATATGCTCACCTGATGGGCGTGCCCCATTTGGAGGCGGTTTAACTCTGAAGCCTGGGTTATAAAAAACCGTTTCATTCAGGAGTGATTTCAAGGCTGACGTTATTGAACAGTGGTCTGACCTGAAGCAGGGGGCTTATGGATGTACCCCCGAAACGTGTCACGTCGTATCTGGCACACTGTTGACTACAGCATTTCTACAGCCTGTTCTTCTTCAATACGCTAAGTATTAGCTATTTTTTAATGAGTGCTTTTTTGGATTAAATGATTAAAAGGGACAGGCCACGGCGGTAAGAGGTGTTTTTCCTCTATATTGGGTTGGCCATTCCGACAAAAAAATGTTCTGAATAATTGGTTCTTGTTCACTGGGTTTTTGTGTTTTTGATTTTGATATTATTCTACACTCAGGAGGAAGGTTTTGTGTTGGATTAACCGCCAATACTGGCAAAGGTCTTCAATGCCGTCCTGAGCGGGGTGGGGGGGGGGGGAATTTGCCCTGAATGCAGATGGATGCTGTTGTTGCCTTGATTCCTAAGCCAGTGAAGCTCCCTCTTATCGACTGATCTCTATTTTAAACGTTGATGTAAAAATTTTGGCTAAAGTCCTGGTGAGCCACCTGGGTGTGATCCTACCCCGCTTGGTGCATGGCAACCAGGTAGGTTTTATAGCCGGCCAGCAAGCTGCCAACAGCGTCCATAGAGTGCTCCAGTTTATACATGTAGCTTGGAAGGATAATCAACTGGCTGTCATCTTGGGAATTGATGCAGATAAGATCTTTGACTAGATAAACTGGGAGTTCTTATGGGGGGGTGTTGGAGAAGATGGGCTTTGGGATGCATTTTGTGACATGGCTGAAAAGCCTAAATAGGGCTCCACAGGCCTGTGTCTGCATTAATGGGGGTTGCTCAGGTTTTTTTTCCCTTGGGGTGTGGAACATGGCAGGGGTGTCCCTCTCCCCCCTACTCTTTGCACTGTCAATGGAGCCTCTAGCTCAGCGGTTTTGGGCCTCGGGGGATATCCATGGGATTCATGTGGTGGTGGGGGGGGGGGGGGGTGTCAATTATAAAATAGCTCTGTTTGCAGGTGATTTATTGCTTTCTTTAATGCAGGCCCCTAGTGTCATTGCCTATTGCTATGCAATTCTTCAAGGATTACTCACAGATGTCTGGCTTTCAGATTATCTATATTAAATCGGAGATTTTAAACATTAATCTACCAGCTGAGCTCGGTGCGCATCTATGCGCGAGCTGTCCCTTTTGTTGGGTGGAGTCTTCCCTACAGTATTTGGGGGTGAACTTGATGGTGGATCCCAGGGCACTCTCGGGCTAACCATGCTCCTCTTCTGGGGAGGGTCCATCGGGATCTGGAGATCTGGTCCTGATTGCTTCTCTCCTTGTTTGGTGGGATAGCCACCACATTAAAAATGCTGGTCCTCCCGTGCTTCCTATACTTATTTCAGGTTGTTACGGTTGACTTGTCCCAGGGGTGGGGGGGGGGGGGTGCTGGATGCATGGCAGTGCCTCTTCATGAAATTTGCTTGGCAGTCAAGACATCCCAGAATAGCAAAACATGTCCTTTATGTGCATTGCCAATGGGAAGGCATGGATGTTCCCAATTTAAAATGGTATTATGCTGCTGCACAAGTTCATTTTGGTGTGGAGTGGATGAGCCCTGTCAATGATAAGTGCTGGGTGGCTATTGAAAGGGCGCAGGCAGGGATTCCAGACTTGGGAAAACAGTTGTGGCTCCAGGTGGGTCTCTGGGTATGTAGGGGAGGGGGCAACCCATATGTGGCGCACATCATTCGGTGTTGGGATCGCTTCTTTTGGTGGTGGGGAGCTTCATTCACACCCCTGTCCCCCATTGCTGGTAATAAGGCTTTTGAGCCAGGGGCACACCCTGGTGTTTTCTGAGCTTGGCAAGCGGTAGTGTTAAGATGCCTCAGACAGCTCTTTGAGGATGGCCGACTGCTATCCTTTCAAGAGTTGTAGGATGAATTCAATCTGCCCAGGCAACATGCTTTTGCGCATACATTCAAGTGGTTCATTGGGTGGGTCGTAAGAAAGTCAGAAACCAGGTGGCTTGGACATTTACTGAGCTGGAATCGTTATGTGAAGACCGGACCACTACTAGAGTTCTGGTCTCTGCCCTGTATGCCTGCCAGCAGACTTTGGCCTTTAGGGTGTGGAAACATTGGGATTACTGGACACATGCCCTCCAATTGGACTATACTGAGCAACAATGGGAGCAGATCGAGGGGCGGCTCACGCAGCGCTCTCTCACAGTTAATGCATGAGAAAATAACTATAAGCGTTTGTATGGCTGGTATGTGATGGCAGTGAGATTGGCTCGGGCTTACCCCACGTTGTCTGGGTTGTGCTGGTGCCAGGGGAACATTAGCTCATATTTGGTGAGGCTGCCCAAAAATTCAAGGCTATTGAAAGGGCATGTGATATTGAGTGTGGTGTATGCTGGTGTTGACTGTCCCTGGGACCCGGTTATCTTTTTGTTTCATAAGTCTGTGCTGGGGGTGAAGAAGTCACAGCTGATATTGGTGAAGCATTATATAAATGCATTTAAATTAAACTTGGTTTTGGTGTGGCGGCAGGTGGTGCCATCGTCCCTGGCTCAATGGTTGGTGTGAATGTGGCATCTATATAGAATGGGAAAGGTGCTTTGCACATGTCGACTGGGTCAGCAGCACTTTGATCACACATCGGAGCCATTTGTGAAGGTGTTTGAAGTAAGGTGAATTGATGTTTGTGCATGTGGCATGTATCATCATTCCTTGGGGGAGGGGAGTTGGTAGTTTGTAAAGTTAAGTTTTTTACTGGTTATAAAGGGAGATATGGTAATAGAAAACAACTAAAATAAATGGGGCTATCTTTCATGATAATCTGGATTGCATTTCCCATGTTTGGTGCTTTTCTACTTTTCTATTGACTTATCATGTATATTGCTGTTTCAATAAAGCCTTATATTTAAAAAGAAAATCTATGCACATGTGTGCACTCATGGCCTGCCCCTCTTGCCCTTTCTAACAAGACGTTACATTGGAGAGGGCAGGAGCAGCAGTCCGTGAGTGTACGCATGCATATGGGTGCTTTAAGGCCTGTGGCAGCAGAAAGCCACTGTTTTGAAAAATCATGCAGGGGTTACTATACCCCACCTCCCCCACGTGAGATGATGGATGGTGGGCCTGCCTAGGGTAGCAGAAATCCTTAGGCCAGCTCTGCTTCCAACTATCCCCATCACTGAAATTGCCCCCACAACTGTTCCAGAAGTTCCCAAGTACCCCGACTCTTCAAAACTATCTCCCGAGAACCATTCCATTACCCTACCCTGTACAATAAGCCCATCACCCATCCATCCACCCTCAACCCCTATAATCATCTCCCAAAACTATCCCCACCCCCTAAAACTACCTCCCAGAACTAGTTCATCATCCCCCACAAACTCCCACAAATATCCTATCACCTCCAACACTACACTTCTAGAATTATCCTTCTTTGGAGTAAGTTACCAATGAAACAAGACCTTGTAACCATTCTCCACCTCAGAAAGCAAAGATTTATCTAACAATAAAAAAACATAGCTAGTCACCTGTGACAGGTGATCTCCAGGAACAGCAGGAATCAGTCTTCACATATGGGGTGATGTCAGTACCGATGGAGCCCGTGCGGGAATGATCCCTAGTGTCCAATAGGAAAGCCTTTGGGAGCAGTCCACTGCGCCTGTGCATTTGCCTTCCCGATTTCCAAACTCCTCTCCTCAGTTGAGTTTATAGCTGAGAGAGTTTTTATTTTTTCCTCTATCCTGCAATGCCTAAGGGAGGAGAACAGGTTGTAAAGACTGATTCCTGCTGTTCCTGGAGATCACCTGTTACAGGTGAGTAACTACGCTATCTCCAGGAACAAGCATAAATGCAGTCTTCACATATGGAACTCACTAGTTCTCAGGTACCAGACTGGCATGGGGGAGGCTAAAGCATAGAGCCAAAGAGTGTGGACACAATGTGACCCAGTGGATTTGATTCCAGTCTACTATACCACCTCTAATGGAAGTTTGGTCTCTTGTAGAAGTCTGGGATGGAGGGTAGGAGTTGAATTTAAGTCCCAAAGAAGTGCTGGAGTACAGCTTGGTCAAAGACAGTGTCCCAACAGGAGTCCATGTCCAGACAAAAATGTGCAGCAAAATGGAGTACCAGGTAGCTGCATGACAAATCTCATCTATAGGTAATGAACAGAGGTTGGCAAATTATGGCCTGCAAATTATGAGCATTGACATGACCCTCTAGGGCAGGGGTCACCAACCTCCAGAGGGCCGCGGGCCGCACAGCCGACTACCGGGAACCTCGTGGGCCGCACCCCCCTTCTCCCCGCCCCCGCGAAAAAAAACAATGCTCACGGGAATAATTACACCATGAATTATAATGATTATCAAATCAGCTCTAACCTGTATTTTAAAAGTGATGAAGGCAAAACTGCTGCAACCAGGTCCTCAAATCTTGATTTACTCCTTTGTAATAAATATTGCAGCTCCCTGCTCTCAGGTGCCTCCCAACTTCAGTTTAGGTGAACTGATCCACAAGACCTGCAGGGAGGGGGAAGGTAAGGTCCACTGGACTGATGACGAGACCTGCAGGGAACAGGAAGGTAAGCTCCTCCTCGCTCCCCATCGTGTAAATAAATCCTTGGCGGGCCGCACCGGGGTAGAGCCTCGCGGGCCGCACGAAGGGACCTCGCGGGCCGCAGGTTGGTGACCCCTGCTCTAGGGAGAGGCCCACTTGTGCAGAAGCAAAAGAGATACAGTATGTTATCCATCTGGATAGAGTCCGCTTTGCCACTGGTAGACCGAAGTGACTTGGATCAAAGGAAATTAATAATTAAGAGGATATCCTGTGAACTTTAATTCTATCTAAATAGTAAGCCTTGCATTCTAAGGTGTGTAGTGCTGTTTCCGCATGTGGTCTCGGGAAGAAGATCGGTAGGTTTACCGACTGGTTCAGATGGAAGGAGGAGACCACCTACAGAAGGAAGTGTGGATGGATACAGAGGACCACCTTGTCGTGATGGAACCTGGTATAAGGTGGGTCTGCCACAAGAGCCTGCAATTCACTGATGCAGTGAGCTGATGTGATGGCTATTTTTATTTATTTATTTATTTATTTACATTCTGTTATATACCGCGCTATTCTGCATCAGTGCGGTTTACATTGAACAAACTGAAATTACATTGAACAGGGCATTATAACTTGGAGATAACTATTTTACAGGGAACGTGGGCTATGGAGGGTTAAGTGGCTTGCCCAAGACCACAAGGAGCACCTGTGGGACTAGAAACCCCAGTCCTATAAGGCTATGAGGAAGATTTCAGTGAAGCGGTCACTAAAGGCTCAAAGGGAGGCTTTAGTTGATCTAGAACCATGTTGAACTGGAAGTGGCTCAATGGGTGGCTTGGACAGCAGGAGGCCACACATGAAGCATTCTACTAAGGGGTTTGAGGAGATAGGCCATCCGCCCAGTGGTTTGTGATAGACCGCAATGGCACTTAGATAAACTCTGACTGAGTTGGTCTTAAGACCTACCAAGGACAAGTGGAGGAGATATTGAAGAAGGAATTCAGGCAGGCAAAGGGATCAATGCCCTTTGGGGGGGAGAGCACCAGAGTGCAGACCTTCACCATTTAAAGGTATAAGATTGCCTGGTAGACTGTTTGCATGATGCAAGTAGGATATCCTTGACCTCTTGTGGCAGTTCAAGGCCAGCGAATATTGCACCTTCAGCAGCCATGCTGTGAGTTGAACGGCATGAAGGTTGGGATGGAGAAGCATCCCTTGGTCCTGGGAGAGGGGTTTGAGCACACATCTGAGACTCAGCTGCTTGGAAACTGAGATAACTGGAGTGAGGAGGCGGATCCAGGATGGATATACCAGTTGTCATCAGGAAAAAGATGACGTGTTCTCAGTCTCCAAGCTGCTGTGAGAGGTGCACAACCCAGAGTTGGGACTAGACTGGAGGGACGATTAGGTCCAAAATTGCGCTCATCAGGGTTTCCCTCTCCATTGGACAGGTTTCCTATGGGGTGCACATGTTCCACAACAGCAGGGCGGGCATGTCGGAATGGGCAACTGGACAGATGCTGGGAAAGGGGACACAGAGGGCTGCAGACGACACATGCTGTACTGCAGCTGGGCCACAGTGCGGACTAGGGTGATGCCTAGGTGGCCCATAGGAATGCTGAAACAGTAGAGCAGCCAGACAGCAACTGATGAGGGCCCAGCATGGGCACGAGTGTGCTTCCCACAGTGTCACAGGGGATAGTACCCAGTAGGGACCCCCAAGGGCACAGAACAGTGGCAGGCGGTGCTGGGGGGAAGCGTGGACACCTATGCAGGCACCCCTACCCCAGAACCCGCACCATAGGCAGCCGCCTACCTGCACACTGGATGGCCTGAGACTGCACTCCACCAGCACCACCAGCAGAAGGGCATGTCAGCAGGGTGGCAGAGGGGCACTGGTGGTGGAGGGGGCAGTGGCAGCTGCCCAGAGCAGACCATGGTCTAGCCTTGTGTAGGTGGAATGTACTGTCTCTGTGGCAACACGGTGGTGCAGTGCACCCAGCCAGTGTGTTCAGGAGCAGAAGGTCACAGGTTCAAGTCCCAGTTGTGGTTCCTGCCAACCCAGCCCCCATTTTTTTTACCCACTACTAAAACGTGCTAATACAGACAGAACCTTTATTGCAGATGACGTAAACATGCCCAAAACACCTACATTTTACCCTACAGAGCACAGACACCATAAACAGGCGCATTACCTAGAGCAGAGTCTACCAAATGCAGTTCTGGAGGGCCAAACACCATTCAGGTTCCGTGCTGCTGCCTGTGCTGCATATCTATGCACCGCCCCCATGGTATGCAGATGTATCTCATGCATATTTATGAGGGACAGCATGAAAACCCGAACAGTGTTTGCCACACCAGGACTGGAGTTGGGAACCTCTGCCGTAAAGCAGCAGCCAACAGGGGCAGACACACCCACACCCACAGGCTCCATTAGCCAATGCCTCCTGGAGAGGCAGGACATTGGGCCCTGCGTACATCTCCCAATACTAGCACTTGCATACCTTAGCAATGCCACCCTAAACCTGGGAATACAGTACACAGCTATCAAAAGGTAGCTATGATTACTGGCAGATAGCAATTCCTACGTTAAGCACAGTTTGCTGATTGAGCTCCATCATAGCAACCTTTCTGATGTCTGTGGAGTGTGCTTCAGGTCTGGTCTCTGACAGTGTTTACCACCCTGGGGAGTGACCCCCAACAGTATTGCGTACCATATCCATGCCTGCACTGTGCCCAGGACTGGTGTGGTGGCCAGGGCTGCCAAACACCTCTATAGTAGCACAATGCTGGCATAGGTGTGGGCATGTGTGTCTGTCTATCCAGTGTGTGGTGGCTGCAAACACCCTCCACAGCCCACACTGCCAGCACTGTTGCCAGTATTGGCCTGCCAATGTGCATAATGAGGAGCAAGGTACCATGGGTATAGCCCGGACAGGGTGGCCAGGCCAGGATGCATCTGCACAGGGCATAGGGCAATGGCTGGGACATTGTAGTGCCCAGCCACCACCTGCACAGACAGGGTAGCCACAGCATGTTCTGCTGGGAGATCACTCTCACCCTGACTGAGCAGTGACCACGGCATGGCTAGGTTCCCCCATAGTACTATATAGTAATTTTCTCATGTGATGTTTATGGGTTCTCTTTTGGGGCCCAGACACTGATTTATCTGCTTGGTGTGTATGCTGAAATCCCAGTTCTGGGTGCACGCATTTCCACCGGGAACATGCACTATGGACTAGCTAGCAGACTGTC
The DNA here is from genome assembly GCA_033557465.1 of Ichthyophis bannanicus. Classification (NCBI taxonomy): domain Eukaryota; kingdom Metazoa; phylum Chordata; class Amphibia; order Gymnophiona; family Ichthyophiidae; genus Ichthyophis; species Ichthyophis bannanicus. The sequence continues at coordinate 152,876,951 of CM066031.1, forward strand.
TACAGCTGGTATGTGTCTTGCTAGAACACCTTGCAGGGTGCAGCGGCTGAAGGTTTGCTGCAGGAGAATATCAGATAGTGGTGGGGTGCAGCTTAGCATATCCAGGCCTAATGTCTGTCTGCTATTGCTTTATGGATGTGTACAGAGCTGCATTGACTGTCCTGTAGGGGTGTCGGTTCCCCAGCAGGACTGGGGTTGATGGTCCCCTCTACTGCCACCATTGCAGGGAGGTAGAATGTGGATCTGTTGGTGGGTGACCTTATTTACCACCCTCAGCCCCATGGGGGGGGGGGGGTACATAATCCTCCTATGGGTCCATAAGGGCTAAACCTGACTGAGAAGTACAGATGTATCCAAGGTGTGTCTGCAGAGACTACCTATCTCACACATTAGCACTGCTGGGGACCTGATGCTGGGCACCCCACCTCACCCTCAGGTTGAGTACAGTACCTGCACAATGTGACGGTGTGTAGCTACTCTGTGCCAGTACCACACACGGTCAGTTCCCCCTACCAGGCCGAGGTGCTGTGGGGGTGCATACTCCATCTTGTGATCATCTGTAGACTGCTGATTTGCATGTGCAGTGCATCATGGGTATGGGTGGGTTAACCCTATCCTGGTGACCACAGCAGACTGTTTGTGTGGTGACATGCAGTCCTTCTGCAGCCAGCCAGGGGCTTGCTAGTAGCTATGGAGCTATAGCCCACTGGTTACTTCACTGTTTGTGGAGCCAGAGGTCATGGGTTCAAACCCACAGTGGGGTTATTTGATAGGGCTGTCCGAAGCATTGTCTATTTTTAATGTACATTAGTGCTGCCAGCAAAACACCCTCAGGGTACTGTAACCATAAGGTGCCTCAGAAGGCGCCTTATAGGGCACCCTATAAAGCGTCTTCTGAGGCACCTTATGGTTACAGTCCATATAAGGTGCCTTATAAGGTGTCCTATGGAGCTTCTTATAGGGTGCTCTATAGGGGACATTATAGGGTGCCGTGGCGGACAGTGCACTTTATAATGTGCCCTATGGAGTGCCTTATAGGGTACCTTATGCGGCACCTTAGGTTACGGCACGTGAGGGGGTGTTTGCTGGCAGCAATAATTAAAATACAAATAAAATGCCTCAGGAAACAATACTTACATATCAGAGCTAATGCCTCAGCCAGCCTTAGGCACACAGGGGGATCAAATTCATGACCCTTGTATCATCAGTCAGTGTATTAACCACTGTGCTACACTTCTGTTTCTATGCTTGGATGTCTGTGCGCCTACTTAAGATTACCGCGCGGTAACGCGCTTAGCGGCGCTTTGCCCGATAATGTGTGCAGCAGTGCGCGTTATCGCACGCTAATCCCGTTTTGCTACTTTAGACTGAAACGCCCACTCCTTATATGGCATCCTGCACACTAACGCCGGGCGCACATTAAGAAGGTTTAGTAAACATGCCCCTAAGATCATACTCCACATACCCTGGCTTAGAAGTGAGGTTCACGACTGCCATAGTATGTGCACATCCAACCCATTTGGAGAAACTATCCTGAATAATACTACTGTCTCTGTTGAGTGGTGGCTGCGGTTCCTTCTCTTTGTACCCTAGGATTTGTGAATGCTGCTTCCCCAGCATTCTTGGATGCTACCGACTCAGGGAGCAGAGCCATGACCTGACATTTACACCCAGATCCTGAACTGCACTTGCCTCTGAGCCATTCAGCCCAGCATCCCTATGACATCTGCCGGGCAGAGATTAGCTTGTTGGCCCTGAAGGATCCTGCATTGGGTGACTGGGGCCTGGTGCAGGTGCCAATATTCCACACTGGTGGCCTGCAGTAGAAAGCTGAGGAGGAGCCTTGTCCAGGCAATTTTTTTTAATAGTGATCACAGGGAGCAGGAGTGAGAGCTGCCCCCTCCAAGCTTTCCCTGCACACTACCATTGTAGAACTCGTGCTGCAGCATCCTTTTGCATGACAGCAACCATGCACCTGTCTCTGTCAGCATCCAGGCAAGGGCCTGATGTCCTCTGGAGCAGAGTAGACCTAGACGCAAGCTGCGCTGCCATACACTTTCATCCTGCAAGCAGCTGAGCGGCGAGGATTGTGCCTGCCCCGTCTTGTGACTTGGCCCTTCCTCAGTACAGAAATTCATGGCTGGAAGGGCAGAGGAGTGATGGAGCTTGCAGGATCCTAATGGGACTGGGGCCAGCATAAGGCTGCCCATCACAATGTGCGCTAGACCTTGTATCTCAGTGCCCTGTTGCTTTTGGCTCTGGCTGGTCCAGAGGGCTCCTGCACTGGTGGCTTTGGGCTCAATTCAGGGGGTCTGACACTTCATGCCATTGGTCAGAAGAAGTGGAGGAGCCTGCATGTCTCTGCTGACAGAGCGCATTGGAAGTGATGGTGCTGGGAAGGATGAGCTGTGGCACTAATCGGCGATCATTCTTGGGCCTTCATGGAGCAGCATCATAGCTGTGAGCTCCGGCATCGGCACCGCCTCATCTGCAATCCTGCAAGCATGTCAACCAGGTGTGCAGGCCTGTGCGAGGCTGCACCAAGGGATTGAATTGCTCTGAATCCCTCCCAGGCAGCGTCGGTCAGGCAAGATTCTGACCTGATGCAGGCGTGACTCAATTGGTTGGCAGGTATGTTGCTGCTGTAGCTTCTTCCAGGTTTAGTGCAGGACCTGCTTGCAGTTTAAGGCCGTGTTGGCATGGCAGGCTGGGCCGTCAGCCCCGGGGGCCTTCCCAATAAACCAAGCTGGAGATGGAGGCCTTGTCCAGCACATCCTGTGCCCGGCTTGCTCTTTGCCCCGATAGGATTCTGTGTTGTGGAGGAGCTGCTCCTCAATAATGTCTGCACTTGGCCTTCGGCAAGGGCTGATTGGTTAGCCCTGCGATGTCAGCCACCATTGCCTTCTGATTACCCTCATGGAGGAAGAGTCTATGGGAGCAAATGTTCCTCTGGGAGTGCTTTCCAGAGTGGAGACAGGTCACAAATGGGGGCTGTCATGGGACTGGGTCACCAGCATGTGAGGCCGCAGCCAAGTGAGGAGTCCCCTTTGAATCCATTCATGGTGTAAGGGTTGAGCACATAGCCAGTAGGCAGAGGGGGGTTCTGCAGCCACAGACACCATGCAGAGGGGAAGAAATTCGCTAACTGCAACAGGGACAGGTCAAGAAGGCCTCATGAAGGCAATCCTGTTCTGGAAGTAGGATAAAGGAAAACATTAGAAGAAAGTTTGATTCTTATATTTTAATAATAAGTAGATAGATAGAGGAGAGTAGAAGAATCCATCTGCATGGTCAAGTGGATAGAATAGACTGAGGTTGAAAGTAGGTGGGCACTGTGATGAGATGACTATTGGAGAGCGATTCCATCCACGGCGCCATCGGATGATGTCACCCATGTGTGGCTGACTCATCCTGCTTGTCCATGGAGAACAAAGCTTATAGATGATTTACACCTAGACATCTGCCAGTCTTTAGTTATAACACCTTATCTCAGAAAAAGGAGGTTTCTGGAGAAACATTCACCCTGCATGCTTTATCCTTCATTATTTTGAGAAAGCAACCTGTCTTTTATCAGCTTGGAAAACTAGAAACCTTGAGAAAAACTGACAAACATTAAAGTCTTTGTTTCTTTTGCAATCTTACAAGGATTTTCCTACAACTAGTAGAAGCTCTAAAGAAGATTTATTTCTTGGGTTTTTCTAGTTTTCTCGGCCCCTTCCTTTCCACAGCAAGCACACCTTCAGGCTGATGCTGAAGTCATACGCTATTAGCTGGGTACATGTTTTCATAGCACGCCAATGGCACAAGACTTTAGCGCCAGTATGCACCAAAGGGTGAGTGTGCAAATGAGCCGTGCACAAAACTTTGGCAAACAACTGATGCGCTATAAGGGGCCGCGTGCGCATAAATGACAAATGCTCATGCTATATGCCCAGGATGTGCAGGTTCTTTTGGTGCTCACCCCATAATAATCAACACTATTTCGCCAGAAAAATCATTTTTTTAATGAAATCACAACAAAGACTTAAAATAAAAGATAAATAATATAAATGAGTCCAAAAACTGCACAAGAATAAGAAGAAAAAAACCATTTCCTCTTGAACACCAAACTTTTGCTTAAACACTGAAAGATACGCACAGTACATACCCTAAAACAGTCTTTCCCTACACATCCAAGATGTTTAAGTCACCTCAGACCAGGTGTAGAGATATTGATGTTCCTGCTGCTTATGTAATCCTCTACGCGTTTCTCTGCATTGGGTGTAGACCATTTGAATACATGCAGTTCATTTGCATATTATTTAAATATGCTTGGCATTGCTATGTGCACAAACTTTTCTTTTGCTGTTTACGTGTGCGTCAATCTCTTCTCTGCATTTGGCGTGGTGGAAATTGTACATATAAGTTGCGTTATCTGTGCACAAAGGGCTCATAAGTCTTTCTGCATTGGCCTGCTTGTTTGTCCCTTCCTAATTCTTTCCCTGCTGAGGAACATTTGGACTCACCGGCTGGACCCCTGCTGCTCCTTAATAGAATGGTATATTCATTTCTTTTTTTTTCCTTTTTGCCCTATATTTGGGTGCCTTTCTAGCAGCAGTGGAGTCAGTTGCTAAGCCTCCCTTCTGCATCTGAAATCTGTCTAGGAATCCAGGACCGGATCTCTGCCTGCTTATCTGACATTAGTGCCTGGATGTCTCACTGCCATCTGAAACTGAACATGGCCAAAACTGAGCTTCTTATCTTTCCCCCTAAACCTACCTCCCTCCTTCCTCTTTTCTCTGTTTCTGTGGATAACACTCTGTCTACTCCTCCCTGTTTCCTCAGCTCATGTTGGGGTCATCTTTGACTCCTCCCTCTTCTTCTCCACACACATCCAACAGACAGCAAAAACCTGTCGCTTCTTTCTCTGTAACACTGGCAAAATTCATCTCTTCTTTTCTGAACACACTACTAAGACCCTTATCCATTCTCTAGTCACCTCCCGTCTAGACTATTGTAACTTCCTCTTGGTTGGTCTTCCTCTGAATCATCTCTCCTCACTTCAATCTGTTCAAAACTCAGCTGCATGGCTAATCTGCTAGTATCATTATGTTCATGTAACTTCACTTCTCTAGTTGCTTTGCTGGCTCCCTCTCCGTTTCCACATCCAGGTCATACTTCTACTTCTGACCTATAAGTGCTTTCATTCGGCTGCTTCTCACTACCTTTTCTCTCATATCTCTCCCTACACCCCTTCTCTCTTCTGGCAGATCCCTTCTATCTGTGCCCTTCTCTTCTACTGCCAACTCCGGACTTCGATCTTTCTACCTTGCTGCTCCTTATGCCTGGAACAAACTATCTGAGTGAGTACTTTAGGCTCTCTCTGTGGCCCTGTTCATATCCAGATCTCCCTAGTCGCCTGTTCACTTCCTTTGTGTTTCCTCACTGTTCCCCTAGATGTAGCGTTATCCCCAGTTATGTTGACCATCTTGACTGTCGTATTGCCTAGCTTGATTAGATTGTAAGTTGTTATGAGCAGGGACTGTTTCATACGTGTCCCTGTATAGCTCTGCACAAATGATAACTAGTAGTAATAGTTCTGGAAAAGGGTAGAGCAGCAGTCCAGTTTTTGTCTGTTTTCTGTAAGGGAAAGTGCCTTTACTCCTCATTTACTCTCAGGTTATGAAAAGTAGTTGGATTTCTTTTTAGCTGCTTCCCTGCTCCTGGTTCTCCCAAAGAGCCACTCTCCCTACTTCATTAGTTTCTCACAACATTTCTTTTTTCTCCTTCTGGTGGTTTCCCAACCCTCTCTCAGAGTTTGTTGTTTTCATCTGCCTTATTCCCCCCCCCCCCCCTCCGTACTGAGGTTTTTTTTTCTTTTTTTTTTTCTTCTTGCATTTATTTCAGTAAGCTTTGGTAGGGAGGAGGTTTTTCTCCATCTGCATGTTTGTATCTGTTGGGTGTGCTTGGAGCAACAGAGTCTTTTCTTCTTTCATCCTTTATTTACATTTCTTATATATTTATTTACATTTTCTTATATACCGTGCTATTCTGCATCAGTGCGGTTTACATGGAACAAACTGAAATTACATTGAACAGGGCATTATAACTTGGAGCTAACTATTTTACAGGGAACATGGGCTATGGAGGGTTAAGTGGCTTGTTAAATCTTTAATGTTTAGATTTAACAACTGCAGCTAATATCAGAAACTTTCGGACCCAAATCTCACCTCCTGCTCTTTTCTTCCCTCCTCCTGTCCCTGAGTCCTCTCAGCACTGAAAGAGGCAAACACAACTGTTCCCCAGCAGCCAGGCAAAGTGCTCCAAATTCATTTCTAATCCTGCAAAGCAGCAAAAGCAGAGAGCAAAATGCCTGCAGGAGCTTCTGCTCAGGTAGGAAATTGCCCCCAAGAGCTGGCAACCAATATTTGAGCTCAGCAGCGCTAACCGGGTCCGTGCCTGGAAAAAAGATAGCTGAGGGGAGATATAATAGAGGTCTATAAATTAATGAATGGAGTGGAACGGGTAAACGTAGATCGATTGTTTATGCCATCAAAAAGTAGAAAGACCAGGGGACATGCAATGAAGCTACAGCGTAACTCGTTTAAGACTAATAAGAGAAAATATTTTTTCACTCAAAGCGTAATGAAACTCTGGAATTCGTTACCGTAGGATGTAGTAAAAGCTGTTAGTGTAGCTGGGTTTAAAAAAGATTTGGACAAGTTCCTGGAGGAAAGGTCCACAAACCATTATTAAAGAGGACCCAGGTAATCCATTGCTTGCCCTGGGACAAGCATTGTGGAACCTGTTTGTCTTTTTGGGAACCTGACAGGTACTTGTGACCAGGATTGGCCACTGTTGGAAACAGGATACTGGGTTTGATGGAACTTGGTCTGACCCAGTATGGCATTTCTTATGTTCTTATGTTACCTAGTTAGTGTGACTCTCACATGGCACATTGAAGATAGCAGTAAATTTGAGAGAGTGAGGTCACACTCCCCATGCCCTGGCTTAGAAGTGAGGTTCATGACTATCATGGTATGCACAAAACTAAGTCGGGGATTAGGTTTTATGTCAGAGGTTGTGTCAGCTCTAGTGTGCATTTTCATTGGTAGGAAGTTTCTTTAAAAGCGAGTGACATCAGACGCCGCTTATACGATAGAGGTGTGAGACATTTTTTGTCTGGTTCTTGAAATTCTTATGGAAATCTTTGTGAGAAAGAACCCCTGAAGAAGCCATTCTGGTGAAACAAAAGCTTTTGTTGGGTATTCTGCTGTGACGGCGGACGTCTTTGGGTGTTTGGAAGTTGCAGTGGATAACTTTAGTGGAATCAGATGTGGGGGCTGAGTGGCTGTTCTAGTTACCAACGCGTGCTGAACCACGGAACTGCTCAGATAAGTGAATGCAAACTTACTTAGTGCAGTTAATTATCTATTTAAGAAGATTTTCTCTGTTTTGTTACAGGAAAATGGAATAGCAACCCATGGGTTCCTGTTCTGTGCAAGAATATAGATGCTACTCTCTGAAATGTTATTGTCTTTCTATTGAGATTATTGAGAATCCTAAAAAGTACTTTTATGGATATAATTATTGGGTTTACTACATTATCAGAAGTTTGTGTAATATAAAAATGAAAATTTGAGAAGAAAACATAAGAAGGCTTGAGACCTGTGATGTGAGCGTCTGCTACTTCCTATGGTAATTAATCTCATCACATGTAGGGTTTCAGCCATCCTGAGCTGGTGTTTGCCTTTGTTGAGCTTTATTGTGTTTGTATTTATAGGTAATTTTTTGAAAAGATTATTTAGAAGTATTTGATTTTGAATGTTTTTACTAGGGACATTGTTGTAAATTGGTATAGCTAGCCCTTAGGCAGTTGTTTTTATTACACTGTCAGGATAGTACTGCTGATTATAGTGATCAGCACCTTTATCCGGCAAGCCTCCCTTTGGGCAACTGACTAAGCAATTAGAATATAAACCCCCCTTTATTCAGGGACACTCGGAGCCAGATCTGATTTTATCATCACCAATTGCAATAGAGATAAAACCAAGACTGATTCACTCTCTCTCATAACCTGGACTATCTACTAAGCCCCATGATAGGAGAATTCTGTATGATGTCTCCATTTCACTGAGTCCAGAAATGAGCCCATGATGGTATCCCAGATACAGGGCCAGCCCATCCATTGTGCGAGAATGTTCGCACAGGGCCCCATGCTTCAGGGTGCCCCGTGAGACCTTCATTCCGCTTGGTTTGCAGGGCCGGCTTCAGAGGGAACTGGGGAAGCCCAAGGCGCCGGCTCACCTCTGCATAGCTGATGGAGTAAAGAGTGGGGTGTTCCTTTCTCCGGCAGCTGTGTTCTCATGAAGCATCCTTAAGTGCCGGGAAGCAGGAAATGCCCTTTAACCTGTCCCAGCACTCACCGTACTTCATGAGAACACAGCGGGAGTGAAGGGATATGTTGCTCTTCATTCCAGCACTGTACAGGGGTGAGCTGGGGCTTTGGGCCTCCCCGGCTCCCTCTGAAGCCACCAAAACAGGCATGGGGCTCTTCGAGGGGGGAGGGGGGCTAGGATAGGACTGGAAATGGGCTGATGGGAGCCTAGGATTGGACATAGGCTGATGAGGGGGGTTTGGACTGGAAATGGGCTAATGGGGATTAGGGTAGGGCTGGAAATGACTGATGGGCTAGGATATGAATAGAAATGGGCTGATGGGGGGGCTAGGATTGGAATTGGGCTGATGGGGGGAGCTTGGACTGGAATTGGACTGATGGGGGGCTAGGATAGGACTGGAAATGGCTGATGGGGGGGGTTAGGACTGGAAATGGGCTGATGTGGGGGGGGGGAGAATGGGACTAGAAGGGAGCGGGGATGTTGGGTGGGGCTGGAACTAGAAGGGAGATGATGTTGGGGAGGACTAGAAGGGGATGGGGCTGGGGGAGTGAAGATGGAGAGGGGAAAAGATATTTTGTGTGGGAAGGAAGAAAAATGTACAATTGGCTGGGTATTTAGACAGTAAGGGGGACTGAGGATGGAGGGGTGAAATTTGAGTGGATGAAAAAGGAATAAAAAAAGTAATGGAGGAAAGAGCAAAAGGGGAAAGATCAGTATGTTAAAGCAGATCTAGAGAGAGAATGGAAAATAATTAGAAGAGAGAAGAAAGGACAAATGGAGAGCAGATAATGGAGAGTTAGCAGAAGACACAAAGAAACCAGAAGAAAGTGACTGGAGCAATTGCAACTGAAAAATAAAATGCCCAAACAACAAAAGGTAAAAAAATATATATTTTTTTATTTTGAATTTATTAAATGGAATATGTCAGCTCTGGGAAAAGTCATCTCTAACATCTGCATTTTTGTTTGGTACAAGAGGAAATTAATTTATAGTTTAATTCTCCAGTGTTGCTGTAGATTCCAAGTTTGGCTTTTGGGGTTCCCAGTTTAATTGTCTTCCTATTTCTAAATTGTGATCCCTTGTTCTTGTTTGGTGATGGTCTATGTTCTGCATGTGTAACCGAGCTGAGGTATTCTGTTCATGTAGTTCATGACAGTGCCACTTGTTCTTTCTCCCCAGTAGGAGATGTATTGGTATTTTCTGAGATGTATTGTTTTAATATTTGCAGTGTTACTTTTTGAAAAGTAGGGTTTTGTGCTTACAGCGGGTTTGCTATGGGTTCTAAATGGGCAGTGTTTATAGTACACCAGGCAGGCATGTTACCAGGCGATCCTCACGTCCACCTAGAATTCTTTGGAATTCTCTTAAGATCATGAATCCAGTGCTGCTCTGGTACAGTGATGTAGTGCTTACAAACTTTCCTATGGATGAGACACGCCGCCTTGCTGTGTCTTTCTATATAGAAATTTGCTGCCATCAGAACTTCACAGCCAGCTATAAGGTGAATAACCATTTCCAGCTCTTTATTATAGAGTCTGCATATGTCTATTTTATCTGTTATCTCTATGCTCATTGTGAACCATTTTGTTGTAATCTACTGTCCTGAGCTGTAACTATCAATTTCCTGTTCTTAGGTTTCATTTCGTCTCTCCTGAACCACTTACTTGTCCTTGTTTGATCAACAAATGTCCCTGGAGTAATGCTTTGTATTTCCCACTGTATTTATGAATTTTCCACTTACAGTTACAGTTTATTGATTTGATATCCTGCTGTTCAAACATAAGGTCTTAGCAGCTACAATAATAAAAGTGATAACGATCACAGAAACATAAAACACAGAACAGAAACAGACCCAGCAGAGGGGAAAAGATGGCCTAGGTTACAAAGCAAAGATGGGCAGCTAAGACTATGAAGGGAGGGAAGCAAAACAAACAAAGTGGGTACAGTTGAACAGGCGATAGTAGCCAAAGGAAAAGGAAAGCAAAGTCACAGAGAAAGAAAGACCTGCAGGAAAAAGTGACACTCAAGGTGAGCCTTAAAGTACGTGAGAGACAACAGATTACGGAGATCAAAACATAAAGAGTTCTACAATGTAGGCGCCACCACCCGAAAAGCCAAGGCATAGGTGATGGCAGAGTGAAGTGCTCAGGGGCTCGGAAGCACCAAGAGATTAAGAGAGGAGGAACGGAGGGACCGGGAGGGAACATAAGACTGAATCAATGAGGAGAGAAAAGGGGGGCTGACCAGCATAGAGGGCACAAAAAGTGAGAAGGAGTACCTTAAAAGGGAGCCAGTGTTCAATAGAATGAAGAGGGGCGTCAAATGATCAGTCCGGCGGGCCCCATGGAGCATTTGCACGGTTGTATTCTGAAGCAGCTGCAGTGGAGCAATCTGGTAGCAAGGAAGGCCTATGAGGAGCGAGTTAGCATAGTCCGTGCAGGAAATAGAAACACAGAAACATGATGACAAAAAAAGACCACATGGCCTATCTAGTCTGTCCTTCCATATCAACCACAAAAACCAGTCCAAAAATGTGGCAGAAAGGGTAAGAAAAACCTTTATTATTCCAGGGGGTGAGTAGTGCCAAACCCGACACTGGCCGTGTTTCGTAAGAAACGTCTTCAGGGGTATATGGCTCCACTATAGGTAAATACATAAATAAAATCAAAACCATAAAATGAACAGTTAAATAAGTAATTAATTAGATTAAAAACTTACAATAATAAATAAATAAAACAAAAGTAAAAGGACCATATGTGTAGTACTTAGGAACGTCAAAGGAACAAAATGCTAGGGAAAGGAGAGGAAGGGGAAGGGTGGAAGGGGGGGGGGAGGGGAACAAAGGGGAAGGGAGAAAGCTAGTGGCGCTATTAAAAGAACTAACATAACAATAAAACGTAACACTTATATGAAAAACCATCATATATAAAACAACCATATTAAAACAATAAAAACTAATGAAATATAAGTGAAAATGGAACAGCAACAATATGAATATAAAAACCATTCAATAAATAAATCTAATACATGATAATATGGCACATCCAAAATAAATAACATAAAACCATCATATAAAAGATAAACACTAATAAAAAAGAAGAATAAAAAAGGAGAAATGAAACAGGAGAGGACTGATAAAACAATATATTAAAACTATATATAAACATTAAGCATATTAATAATCACCATTGACAAATAGAAGAAAAAAATATTTAAATAAACACTTGATGTGCCTAAAATATGCGTTAAGAATTTATAGTATATCATGAATCATGAGGAGACTACAGAACAACAAGGGAGGAGCAGGAGGGAAACAGTGGACACCCATTATGTAACAATAGAGTGACCGGCTTCCATATCAACCACTACAACAGTCCCCTTTTTTCCTTTAGAGATCCTCTGTGTTTGTCCCATACTTCTTTGAATTCAGATACTGTCCTCATCTCTACCACCTCCACTGGGAGACTATTCCACGGATCCACCACTCTTTCTGTAAAGAAATATTTCCGCATATCACTCCTGAATCTATCTTCCTTCACCCTCATCCCATGTCCCCTCGTAGCAGAACTTGCTTTCAATCGAAAGAGGCGCTCTCCCTGAACATTTATGCCACAGAGGTATTTAAACATCTCAATCATATCACCTCTATCCCGCCTTTCCTCTAAGGTGTACATATTAAGATCCTTAAGTCTGTCCTCATATGCTTTATAATGAAGACCACTAATCATTTCAGTAGCCACCCTCTGCACCGACTCCATCCTGTTCACATCCTTTGAAGGTGCGGTCTCCAGAATTGCACACCATACTCCAAATGAGGTCGCCCCAAAGACTTATACAGAGGCATTATCACCTCCTTTTTTCTGCTAGCCATTCCTCTCCGTATGCACCCAAGCATCCTTCTAGCTTTTGCCGTCGCCTTTTCTACCTGTTTAGCTACTTTAAGATCATCAGACACAACCACGCCTAGGTCCCGCTCTTCTTTAGTGGACAAAAGTACTTCACCCCCTATACTATATTGCTCCCTTGGATTGCTGCAGCCCAAATGCATGACCTTATATTTTTTTTTACATTAAATAACCAGGAAAAGCAACAGAAGATGGAGTGAAGGAACATCCATATACTTATGAAGGGACTGAAACTGTGTAGAGTGAAAAAACAGCACTGAACAATATAGGAAGTGTGGGGCAAAAGAAAGAGAGGAGTCGAAAAGCATACCCAGAATCCGGACAGAATCCTGAAGGGGAATCCGAACGTTATGGATCAAAACAAGAGAGGAAGGAAAAGGAAGTTCCTTGTTTGCTGATCTAAATCTTTAAAGCGTTTTTATTCTTGTTCTGCAAATTCTGTTCCCATGTGGGTAACTGAAGGGGAGGGGGGTCCTGTGATATATGTTGGCATGGGGTTGGTTGGCAACTGTCGCTGGTAACTAGAGACTAAGCAGCTTTTTGCCAATCAAAAGATAGCCGCTTGCATGAGATCCTGTTACAATCCCTCCCCCCCAAACCCTTAACCCGGAACATTTCCTGTCCTAGTGCCTTCAAGTATCAGCTGCTTAGAGAGAAGCAGAGCCTAAAGCCTTGTCCCGGCAAAGAAAGAGAAAGAAGGGAAAGCAAATCCTCTACAGAAAAGCAGGAAAGAAAATGGCAGAGGCTGCACAGGTAGGGCTGCTTTCACTCCAGAGCTGGGGGCATTTGATCAGTAGCTTTCAGGAGGGGATTAGACAAAAACACTTATATGCAAAGCTCCTCGAAAAGCTGTCTCTGCAGGATTTATGATCAGCTCAGTAAATGTTCTTGAAGTTCTCAGGAGCTCTGGTGGCAATTTTAGTCTGAACTCAGGAGATATTCTGATTTGACTTTTCTTTCTATGCTATAGACTCTGAGATAATCCTGAAACAGGTAGAGGTGAGAGTATATGATCTGTGCTTAACAAAGGGAAGGAAACATGGGTTGGGAACCACTGCATTCACTCATTCCACTAATAAACTCACATCCATCCATTCACTCACTCACAGCACCTCATGCAACCAACTCCTTTTCACCTACTGACTCAATACCCCAGGCCTGAAGCAGATCATTTTGGACGCGGGCGATTCAACGCCAGTCATTTTGACGCCGGCGATGCGACACCAGTCATTTTGACACTGATGATTCGATGCCAGTCATTTCGACGCTGGTTCATTTCGACGCCAGATTATTAGTTGTCGATGCAATTCTAAGTCAATGCCTCAGATTAAAATAAACAATAAATTCTAGTGGTAAGCTATGTTTGTACGTTTTCTAGTGGTAAGCTATGTTTGTACGTTTTAATAAGTTTGAAACCAAGAGTGATACAATGAATAATCTATGTTTAGTATGTTTTAATAGGTTTCATCTACATAACAACATGAAAAAGTTTAATGCCAATTAATGATCGATAATGCTAAAAATATGAAAAAATGTTTACTTTATTATATTAATCAGTCCATTTGAAGATTTTGTGCAACACCACGTAAAACCTCAAGAAGAGTGCGATTACTGAAAGTGGTGACAATGTTCTTGATCCTAGCGTCCGCTGTAATGTACTTAGATCGTTTGTGGGGTGGAAGTTCTCCACGGACAAACTGCTCGTAATCCTGATCTCGGCCCGACTGTAATTTTCGAATACCGTTTATAAATTTCCACAGCATTGGATGGTCCACGCCTAATTCACACTGCATTCGACAGTGAGTAGTTTCAACATGATCGTTTGTGCGATCATCACCATTAATAGTCCTATTGTACACGCTCCATGTACTGTGAGAAAAAAACACACTGAGACGGGTTCCATGACGAGAAAAGTGCCCCATATAGTTATCCTCAAGCCAATTGCCAACCAAGTGCCCCATATAGTTATCCTCAAACCAATGTAATGTTATACGAACGTATACAAAACTGTTAAATTGTTCCATGTAAACCGCCCCTGATCTCTGGAAGGGGCAGTATAGAAGAAACAGATAAATAAATAAATAAATAAATAAAATTCAGGACAGGACATAGCAAATCTGGTGTAGCATCCATTAATTCCTCAAACGCGTTTTCTAGTGCTTCTGGTGGAACAAACGATAAGGCCACAATCATTCTTGCTGAAAGAGAAAAATCTTGATCATTGTAAGTATTCATAAGTCCTTCGTGTGCCAGTTTCTTGCGCATATTTTTCACCAAGTGGAAAAGACAGCCGAACATCTGAGCTGTAGGAAACGACTGTTTCATGGCATTAAGGACTGCCAGTTCAAAATCAGTTGAAATTGATGTAGAGTTGAAGTGCGGCCACATATTCTTGATGCTGGAAAACATTCATTGGTAGATCACCTCCTGTTTTCCCGGCAATAGTGCATACAGTACCGGAAATACAAAACCATTCCTCTTTGCCATTATAACATACACGTGTCGAAAAAGAGAAGGCGCAGACTGAAAGGTTCCATCCACATATATCTTTTTCATCTGGTGGCTCCAGTTGGAGTTCAATGCACGACCAAAGACCAGAATGCGGTCTGCATCACCTACACCAGTGTCAATCAACAAAAAGGTCTCTTGCTGTCCTTCAGTAAATTCGTATGTCTTGTAAGCCTCTGGAATAACAATCAAACCTCTATCGATCGGCTGAGGAGGTGCAGCGTTAGTAACGTTTCATTTCCGTCTTATCATTAATCGGATTGCGTCCTTGTTTGGCATTTGTCCTCTCACAGCAAGTGAAACCCCTTCTAAGGCGTTATTGACAATAACTGATGGAATTTCTTGGGTTTCTTCTGCCCATAGTCTTATGTCACATATAATTCTTCCCGCTTGTACCCCCCCAGCGTTGCCTCCATCTGTGTGAGAGTTCAACAAACATAGAACTGCATTCATGGCAGCATCTGTATGTAGTCGTGCCTTGCATTTATGGCTATCATGTTTTTTGCATCTCAAGAACTTCTTACTCCCATCTCCACTTAATTTGTCGAATGAGAACAAATGCCCATCATAAGCAAACTTTTCTCTTCCGCGTTTGGATTTAATGCTTTCCATTCTCCTTTTTATAATTTGGATTAAAATAAATGAACACAAAGGTGAAATTTCACTTACCGTTAATTTCCTTTCCTAGAATACTGCTAGACCAGTCCAGACAAACGGGTTGTGTCCCCCTGCCAGCAGATCCTGGAGACAGAGAACTCTACCAGAGCTCTAATAGGCTGATCCCTGGTGATGCTGCTGAGATGATGAGACCGTACCCCAAGGGGTCTCCCTCAGTATCGTCCACAAGCTGAACTTCATGAAAACTAAACAACTACATACAGCCAGTCAACTGACCCGGCCTCAACTATGTACAAGGTGCTGAAAGCAAAAGATAACGGCGGCTCAGCTGCACCAGCAGACTGAGACTGACAGCAGGGTGGGTCCTGGACTGGTCTAGCAGTATTCTAGGAAAGGAAATTAACGGTAAGTGAAATATCACCTTCCAATTCATACTGCTAGACCAGTCCAGACAAACGGGCAGTACCCAAGCTACCGACCTCTAGGGTGGGTCCAAGGCCGCCGAAAGCACTGACGTGCCAAACTCATCTCCTGCCGAGCGTGGACGTCCAATCGATAGTGACGGACAAAAGTCGATAGCGACAACCAAGTCGCCGCCCGGCAGATGTCGAGGGGTGCCACATGGGAATGCTCGGCCCAAGACGTCGCCTGCGCCCGCATGGAGTGTGCTCAGAGCCCTACAGGCACCGACTTGTGCTGAAGAATATAGGCTGCTTCAATAGCTCCTCTTAGCCACCTGGCGATAGTAGCCTTAGAGGCTGCAAACCCTCGATGGGACAAAGAGATGATCCGTCTTCCAAAAGGAATTGGTGACTGTAAGATACCGACAGAGGACCCGTTTGAGATCTAACACACGTAAGTGACGCCGCCGACCCGTACACTGCTCTGGAGAGAAGGACGGCAAGAAGAGGGGCTGATTGACATGAAAAGGCGTAACCATCTTGGGCAAAAAGGATGGAACTGTCCAAAGAGTCACGCCCTCCGACGAGAAAGAAAGATAAGGATCCCGACAAGAGAGCGCTTGGAGCTCGGAAATGCGCCGCGCTGAGGTAAGTGCCACCAGGAACACTGTCTTCAAGGTTAAGTCTTTGAGCGAAGAGGCCCGTAACGGCTCAAAAGGCGAAGCCACCAAGGCCCGGAGGACCAGGGCGAGATCTCAGGAAGGGAAGACCGGACGGCACGGGGACCGCACGGATTTAACTCCTCTGAGGAAACGCGAGACGTCA
Source organism: Ichthyophis bannanicus (assembly GCA_033557465.1). Lineage (NCBI taxonomy): Eukaryota > Metazoa > Chordata > Amphibia > Gymnophiona > Ichthyophiidae > Ichthyophis > Ichthyophis bannanicus. The sequence goes on from CM066031.1 coordinate 152,893,586, forward strand.
ACATGCGAAGCGATAGAGCGCCCCAAAACCGGACCACGGAAGCATGTAAGGGCCGCCACCTGAACCTGAAGAGTACCGAGAGCCAGCCCCCTGTCCAGGCCGGCCTGGAGGAACACAAGAATATCAGGAATGCTGCTACTCCAGGGAGACACCCCACGCTGTGAGCACCATGATTCGAAAAGACGCCACACCCGAGCATAGGCTAAGGAGGTGGAAGAACGGCGCACCTTAAGCAAGGTGGATACCACACTGGCTGAATATCCCTTATGAACTAGCCTGCGGCGTTCAAGAGCCAAGCCGTAAGCGAGTAAGGAGCCGGGTCTTCCATGGCAATTGGCCCCTGCTGCAGAAGCACTGGAAAACCCTGAAGCGGCAGAGGAGCTGCTTGCTCAAGCCAGACGAGATCCGTATACCAGGGCCTGCGAGACCAATCCGGAGCTACCAGAATCGCCGGCCCGTGATGCTCCCTGATCCACTGAAGAATCTTGCTGACCATGGACCACGGAGGGAAGACATACAGAAGGAGTCGGGCTGGCCACGGCTGCGATAACGCATCTATTCCGTGCGACCTGCTGTCTTTCCATTGGCTGAGGAAGATCGGTGCTTTGGCATTTTCCCACATCGTCATGAGATCCACTACCGGCTGACCCCATTGGCGGACAATCAGCTGAAAAAGCGCCAACGCCAGAGCTCATTCTCCGGGATCCAGCGTATGGTGGCCGAGGAAGTCCGCTTTGATGTTGCTCTTCCCTGCAATGTGCTGCGCCGAAAAGGCGAGGAGATGCCGTTCCGCCCAAGGAAGGAGAAGCCTCATTTCTTTGGAAGCCCCCGGACTCTTCGTGCCCCCTTGGCGGTTGAGATACGCCACCGTCGTGGCATTGTCGGAGAGAACGCGAACTGCTGGACGATGTACGAGAGGCAGGAACCTTTGCAAGGCTAGGCGAACAACTCTCGCCTCGAGGCGATTGATGGACCAGCGGGCCTCCTGAGGCGACCAGACTCCCTGTGCTGCGTGTGTGCCGCAAAGCGCTCCCCACCCGGAGAGACTGGCGTCCATTGTCAGAAGCAGCCAACGTGGAGACTCCAACGGAACCCCCTGTAGAAGGTTGCGTGCCCGGAGCCACCAACGAAGGTCGAGCCGGACCGACGGCGGAAGTGGAAGTCGAACCTGATAATCCTCCGACACCGGCGACCATCGCGACAGGAGCGCCCTCTGCAACTCTCGCATATGCACCCGTGCCCAAGGCACCACATCAATGGTAGCTGCCATGGACCCCAGAAGCTGGAGGTAATCCCAAGCTCGAGGTGCCTCTTGCCGCAGGAATCGCTGGAGCTGATCTACAATTTTCTGGACGCGAACTTGTGTAAGCATCACCTGCCCGCAGCGAGTGTCGAACCGAGCCCCGAGAAACTCGAGGACCTGAGATGGCTAGAGGGAGCTCTTGGAGTGATTGATCACCCACCCCAGGCCCTCCAGAATGCCACTACGTGGTCTACCGTCTCGCGAGCCTCTGCCAGAGAGTCCGCCCGAATCAGCCAATCGTCCAAGTAAGGATGAACTCGGATCCACTGCTTGCGTAAGTCCGCAGCCACCACCACCATTATCTTGGAAAATGTCCGTGGTGCCGAGGCCAAGCCAAAAGGTATGGCTTGGAACTGAAAATGCTGGCCTAGAACCGCCAATCGGAGGAACCGCTGATGCTCCATGCGGATGGGAATATGAAAGTACGCTTCCGCGAGATCGAGCGATGCCAGGAACTCGCCCCTGCGTACCACCTGGATCACGGAACGCAACATCTCCATCCGAAAATGAGGAACCCGAAGGCTGTGGTTTACCCCTTTGAGATCTAGAATAGGTCAAAAGGAACCATCCTTCTTGGGCACCATGAAATAAATGGAGTACCAACCCATCCCGTCTTCGAGAGGCGGGACGGGACATATGGCGTTCAAAAGAAGCAGGCATTCGAGTGTTGTCTGGACGATGCAGCGCTTCTCGGGAGATCCTGCTGGAGAGACTAGGAAGGCCTCGGGGATCAGGCGAGAGCACTCGAGGGAATAACCCCGAGAGATGCTGTCGAGAACCAAAGATCGGAGGTAATTCGTGCCCACTCCTGAGAAAACAATGCCAGCAACCCCCTACGGGCGACACAGACCGGAGTGGACCTAGCGCCCTGTCCGCGGGAGGACCTCGTGGTCTCTGAGAACTTTCCTCCTGCCGAGTAGGAGTCGGAGCCGGAGTGGGCCCCCCGAAAGGACTGACTTCCTCTTCCAGAGCGATTAGGCCGAGTCGGAGGCTCAGAGGAGCGATACCTCCTAACGTCCCTGCTCCTGGAGAAACGGCGAAAAGATTGTGCCTGTGAAGACTGGTGAGCCGAAGCTTGCAGCCTATCCTCTGGCAAGTGTTGGGGCTTATTTATTTATTTATTTAGACAGTTTTTGTATACTGCCTTATCCTTCAATCAAAGCGGTCACAACACAATTGGGGGATACATTTAACATGTGGGGATATGAGACACATACACTAATACTTACAGGGAACATGGGCTATGGAGGGTTAAGTGGCTTGCCCAAGACCACAAGGAGCATCTGTGGGACTAGAAACCCCAGTCCTTCCAGCCCAAGGTTGCTGTCCTCTAGTGGGATTTGAACCACCGACCTTCCGGCCTGAAGTACCTTGCCCCAACCACTAGGCTACTCCTCCCTTAACCTCCCCAAGATCCTTTAAAAGCTTGTCCAGTGCCTCGCCGAACGGAAGCTTACCCTTGAACGGCAGCTTAGAGAGCCTGGACTTGGAAACGACATCCGCCACCCATTGACGGAGCCACAGCCAACGCCTCACCACCATCACGGCTGCCACCAATCGAGCCGAAAGGCACAACAGATCATAAAAAGTATCTGCCAAAAAAGGCCGTGGCAGACTCCAAACACCCGAGAGAGGAATCTTCAGGCAAGCGCTGGATCCAGCGCAACAGCACTCAGGCCGTTAGCCCCCACATACCATCGCCTGCAGAGCCATGGAGGACGCGGAGAAAGCCGTCCTCAGCAAATTCTCCACCTTCCGACCCTGTGGATCCTTGAGAGCAGCTCCTCCCTCCACAGGGATGGTGGTATGCTTAGTCACTCCGGAAACCAAGGCATCTACCTTAGGGTACACGAGCCACTGCTCCAGAAGCTCTGGCGGCCAAACATATAACTGCCCTAGGCGACGAGCATTTTGCAAGGGCGTGTCCGGAGAGTCCCATTCCCGGGACACCATTTGCTTCTATTCCGTAGGGAAAGGAAAAACCTTAGAGGGCTTGTGAATGCCCAGCAAGATGGGATCCGCCTGAGATTGAGCCTGAGAGGCTGGAGGCTCCCCCGGCGCCGAAAGATGGAGAGCTACCGTCACTTGACCGATGAGGGTGGACAATTCTTCTTTGCGGAACAGCCGGATATCCTGTGACTTATGAAGACTCCCCGGGGTGCACCAAACAGGATGCGCATTGCTGATTTTTCAGCTCCTTCTGCTTCCTGTTACACACAATGCATCTAAGCCCAGAAGAAGGCATTGTGTGTGAAAAATAACGATTTTAAATCTTATTCTCCGGAGCACTCCTCTTTCTATAGTACAATCCTAGTAAAACCCTCTTAAGAGAGGAGAAGGAACAGAGGCACATACAGCAGGGCAGAGCTGAGCTTCCCGCCAAAAATCGGAGCTCCATGGAAATTCAAAATGGCCACTGGACAAATAAACGTTAAATAAAAGGTCAAAAAAGCAGCGAAGTTTTGAAAAAAAGGCAGAAACCAGCCCCCCAGGCCAGGATTGACCCCTGTGCCAAAAATGGGACAATACTGAGAACGCAAAAATTCGGCGGATTTGGACCCCTCAGGAGCTTCAGCATGCATTAAACAAAGGAAAGCTGTACTCACAGATTCCGGCCAGTGCAGGGATTCCAAGGGCAGGATCAGGAAAACCACATCTGATGCCAAGCGAGCACTAATGCAGAGGTAACCCTCGAGTGTTAGTGAACCCTTCTTCCAGCCAAGGCTGCCCTCATGGCTAGCTGCTGGGAATGCCTTCAGTCAGCGAGCGTCACTGTTGCTATACAGGAGCTCAGCTGAAACACCCTGCCAATAGAGGGGATCACTCTCAAAGTAGAGGAGCCCCCGAGCTTCGTCCTGAAATAGGGAAATTAATCCTTTCTCCAAAGGAGCAAAAGAAAAAAGCTACCAGGTCTGCTGGAGACAGAGAAATACTGAGGGAGACCCCTTGGGGTACAGTCTCATCATCTCAGCAGCATCACCAGGGATCAGCCTATTAGAGCTCTGGTAGAGTTCTCTGTCTCCAGGATCTGCTGGCAGGGGGACACAACCCATTTGTCTGGACTGGTCTAGCAGTATGAATTGGAAATACAAGCTAACTTCCACTAGAGCAGGTGTTCCCAACCCTGTGCACGTGGGCGCAAGCGCACCCTCGAAGCTCTTTGCATGCGCCCGCTTCAAAGTATTAAAATAACGAAAAAAAATTAAGCCTTAAAAGTAAGAAAAATAAAAAGTTATTTTAGCTTTTAAAATCTCTCTAGATCTAGCAACTTTAAGAAATTAGCATATGGAATACAATGTCAAAGATCTCACTAATTGTACCTCATTTCTTTTATAATAAATGTACGTAAAACTTAAATTATTTTTTCGGAAATTCGGCTTGCGCCTGCGACTGTTTTTCTCAGTCTCAAATGAGCCCGCACCACAATGATGTTGGGAACCCCTGCACTAGAGTTTATATATATGTTACAGACAAAAAATTAATAGGAAATTATTAATAATAACCGGTTATTATTAATAATCATCGGATTTATCACATTAACCATAACATATACACTATGGGGTATGTTTACTAAACTGGGCTCATTTGCGTGGCGCGTTTTGGGGCCCAAATGTGCCCGCACATGTGCGCGGCGCGCCAATGTGCGATGAAGGCGGGGAAAGGCTCCCAGAGGGCGGAGGAAGGCCCCCCGGGGGTGGAGAGACGGGGTCAATGGGTGGAGAGTGGGAGGGGAGAGGATCCCCGCACATCAGCGAGGCAGAAATCCAAGTAAAAAAATACCGTGAGTGAAAACTTCGTGGTAGAGCCGATTTAAAGGGAAGAGAAACCATTTCTGTCAGCAAAACCAGGGAAACCTACAAAAAGTGATAAGTGTGATACATGTGCATGGTACAAAAGGGCAAATAAACAGTGAAAATCACCCCAACAAAATTTAAAAAAATCATAATAAAGCTGGGCAATAGTGATAGTAATGGGAAACAGCAAAAAACACTCCCAAGAAAGCCCCAAAAAATAAATATGAATTTTGGAAGGGTCTACGCCCTGTCCCCATACAAGGTGAATGATCCCACAGTGAAATAGCACTGATCAGGGTTTCCCTCTCCTTTGGACAGGTTACCTATGGCATGCACATGTTCCACAACAGCAGGACGGGCATGTCGGAATGGGCAACTGGACAGATGATGGGAAAGGGGATACAGAAGGCTGCAGGCGGAACATGCTGTGGTGCAGCTGGGGCACAGTGCGGACTAGGCAGATGCCTAGGTGGCACTTTGGAATGCTGAAACTGAACAGCAGCCAGATAGCAACTGATGAGGGCCCAACATGGGCACGAGAGTGTTTATCACAGTGTCACAGGGGATAGTACCCAGCAGGTACCCCCAAGAGCACAGAACATTGGCAGGCGGTGTTGGGGGGAAGCGTGGACGCCTTTGCAGGCACCCCTACCCCAGAACACGCACCATAGGCAGCCGCCTACCTGCACACTGGATGGCTTGAGACTAAACACCACCAGCACCACCAGCAGAAGGGCATGTCAGCATGGTGGCACAGGGGTACTGGAGGTGGAGGGGGCAGTGGCAGCAGCCCAGAGCCGACCATGGCCTAGCCCTGTGTAGGTGGGTGCCATGCACTGCAACAGACAGGCTCTGTCTGACAAACAACCATGGTATCTCCAGGGACTGCACTGTCTCTGTGAGCACAGTGTGGTGTGGCGAGCACAGCCAGTGCGTTCATGAGCAGAAGGTCACAAGTTCAAGTCCCCAGTGGGTCTACTGCAAGTCCAGTCCCCATATTTTACCTGCTACTAAACCGTGATAGTAAGGACAAACCTTTATTGAAGAGAACATATGCATAGTTCAAACGCCTATATTTTACCCCACCGAGCACAGACATCAGAAACATGCGCATTACCTAGAGCAGAGTCCCCCAAAAGCAGGCCTGGAGGGCCACAAATCATTCAGGTTTTATGCTGTCTCCAATATAAGGCCATGTCAGCATGGTGGCGGAGGGGTACTGGTGGTGGAGGGGGCAGTGGCAGCTGCCCACAGCAGTCCAGGCACAGTCCTGTGTAGGTGGGTGCCGCCCACTGCAACAGACAGGCCCTGTCGGATGTACAGTCATGGACACCCCAGGGAATGCACCATATGCACCAGGGAATGCACCATATGCACCAGGTAAACAACAATCGGAACCATGGTACACAACAACGCTAACCAAAACGAAGAGAGAGCTTAGAAAGTGTGAAAAAAAGTGGAGACATAGCAAAACTCTGGAACGCAGAGCTGAGTACCTCAACCTCCTCGCAAGATACAAAGAAGAGGTAGATGCTGCAAAAAAGAAGCACCACACCAACCTGCTGAACAAAGCCATCAACAAACTACGTGAACTATTTCATCTAGTAAAAACCCTAACCAAAACAGTCCAGCCAGAACAGCAGAGCAATACTATTCATCCTCAAACTCTTGCAAACCACTACGCAAGCAAGCTGACAACAACCTCACCCACTCTCTGTGTCGACACACCACAATTGAAAACTGTAGTGAAGCAAGAACAGGCATGGAACGAATTCCGCAAAATTGAGGATAAGCAAACTATTGAAATAATAACCAGTATCAATACCACCACCTCCCCGCTTGATCCCTGCCCAGCTACATGGCTCAAAGCGGCAAAAAAGGATATCGTCCACCAGGACTCACACATTGTGAACCAATCACTGTGTCAAGGAATCATGCCCAACCAACTCAAAAAGTCTATAATTAGACCGATTCTAAAGAACAGCTCACTCAACAAAGAGGACCCATCATCTTACCGCCCAATCTCTAGCATATCTTTCCTAGCAAAGATTATTGAAAAAGCAGCCCTTATCCAACTGCAAGACCACCTCGATGACCGTGAAACCCTGGACAAGCAGCAATACGGTTTCAGAAAAAATCATGGGGTCGAAACTCTGCTTTTGGCCCTGCTTAACAACCTCCTCAAGGGCCTGGAAGACAGAAAGAAAATGTTTATTCTCATTTTCATCGACATCTCTGCCGCTTTCGACACTGTCCATCATGTAACCCTCCTTAACAAGCTGGCATCAATTGGAATCTTAGGAACCACCTTGAAATGGTTCTCCTCCTACATAACGAACAGGAAGCCGCAGGTCCAATTCAACGGCGAAAAAAGCTGAAGCCTTCACTCAAACTCAAGGCATACCGCAGGGTTCGGCACTCTCGGCACTACTTTTTAACATTTACATGCAACCCCTCAGTGGAATTTTCAGGAAATATGGCATTAACTACCACATATACGCGGACGATATTATGCTGTACAATCAATTGGATGCCGCGAACCCTAATTATACTCAGCTTGAAACCTGCATGAGAGAGATGTTGGGATGGCTAAAACAAAACAATATGTCGATTAACCACAAGAAAACGGAAGTAATGTTTATATCCAATAAACCTGACTTCGAACCGCCTCCAACAATCACATTGTGCAACAACACTTACAACACTAAAAATGAAATCAAATATCTGGGAGTCACAATCGACAGCAAACTAAAGATGGAAAAACACCTCAGCAACACCAACAAGGCCATCTTTCACAAGCTTAGAGTACTACGACCCCTGCGGAATATACTTGAACCATGTGACTTCCGGTTGGTCGCGCAAGCGCTCATCATACCTCATCTAGACTACTGTAACTCCATCTTACAGGGTCTTCCGAAGAAAACGACCAATATATTACAACTGGCACAAAATGTGACAGCGAGGATCATCATGTGATCAAGCGTAACTGAGCATATCACACCTGTATAGATTGAGCTGCACTGGCTACCCATCGTTGCCAGGATTCAATACAAAACTTTGGTAACTACGTTCAAACTAATACATAACCTAGCCCCATCATTCCTCTCCACCCTTATCTGCATGCAACCAACCACCAGAAACAGGAGAACTATCAACTCAGACACACTACAAGTTCCAAACAGCATCAGACATGTAAAAGTCAGTACTAGCCGCAGAGCATTCTCCTTCTCTGCCCCCACCTTATGGAACCACCTACCGCAGGAGCTGAGAGCAATTAAAGACATAATTGACTTCAGGAAGAAATTAAAAACGCATCTGTTCAATTGTCACTACAACCAGATGTAAATCCAAGAGGGATAAAAGAAGAAGCGAATGGCTGTATGTAAAAATGTAAATAGGTGAAGGACAATCTCTTTTGTAAATTTATGTAATTACGTTAAGGTCTATATTTAGACCCTACTATGCTGTGTGCTGTGTATTACCTCTGTACTTTTTATCTATGCCCCAACTTTTCTGTCTTGATTTTTGACAAATCCCAAAGATGTAATCAAACCGCTTCTGATCGCTGGAAGTAGCGGTATATAAGGGTTTACTAAATAAATAAAATAAATAAATAATATCTGTGGGAACACAGTGGCGCAGTGCACACAGTGTGTTCAAGAGCAGAAGGTCACAGGTTCAAATCCCCGCTGTGGCTTCTGCCAACCCAGTCCCCTTATTTTACCCATGAAGAGAACATGGTTGTAAAGACCGAACCTGTATTGCTGAGAACAGAAAAAATGCCTCATATGCATATATTTTACCCCATAGAGCACAAACACCATAAACATGTGCAGTACCTAAAGCAGAGTCCCCCAAAGGTAGTCCTGGAGTGCCAAGCACCATTCAGGTTCCATGCTGTTTCCAATACATATGTCTGTGCTGCATCTCCATGCACCGCCCCCATGGTATGCAGATGTATCTCATGCATATTCATTATGGATATCATGAAAACCCGAGCAGTGTTTGGCCCACCAGGACCGGAGTTGGGAACCTCTGCCCCAGCGCAGCGGACAACAGGGGCAGACACGCCTGCACTCACAGGCCCCATTTTCCAAAGCCACCTGGAGAGGCAGGGCTTCGGGCCCTGTTTCCTACCCCGAATACTAGCACTTGCATAACCTAGCAATGCCACCCTACACCTGGGAATACGGTACACATCTATCAAAGGTTTGCCATGGGTAATGGTGGATAGCAAGTCCTACGTTAAGCACAATTTGCTGAGTGAGTTGCATCATAGCAATCGTTCAGATGTCTGTGGAGTGTGATACAGGTCCTGTGTCTGACAGTGTTTACCACCCTGGGGGGTGGCTCCTACAGTATTGCGTGCCATAGCCATGCCTGCACTGTGCCCAGGACTGGTGTCGTGGCCAGGGCTGTCAAACACCTCAATGGTAGCACAATGCTGGCATAGGTGTCGGAGTGTGTGTCTGTCTATCCAGTGTGTGGTGGCTGCAAACACCTTCTACAGCCCACACTGCCAGCACTGTTGCCAGTATTGGCCTGCCAATGTGCATAATGAGGAGCAAGGTACCATGGGTATAGCCCTGACAGGGTGGCCTGGTCAGGATGCATCTGCACAGGGCATAGGGCAATGGCTGGGACATTGTAGTGCCTGGCCACCACCTGCACAGACAGGGTGGCCACAGCATGTCATGTTGGGAGATCACTCTCACCCTGACTGAGCAGTGACCACAGCATGGCTAGGTTCCCCCATAGGGCTATACAGTATTTTTCTTGGGTGATATTTATGGAGTTTCCTTTTGGGGCCCAATCACTGACTTTTCTGCTTGGTGTGTATGCTGGCAGCCCAGTTCTGGGTGCACGCATGTTCTCCAGAAATATGCACTATGGACTAGCTTGCAGACTGTCTGCAGCTAGTATGTGTTTTGCTGGAACACCTTGCAGGGTGCAGCGGTTGGTGGCCTGCTGCTGGTGAAAGATAGTGGTTGGGGGCAGCTGGGCATTTCAAGGCCTACTGTCTGTCTGCTGTTGCTTTATGGGTGGGTGCAGATACATATTGCCTGCCTTGTAGGGTGTCTGTTCCCCTGCAGGACCGGGGTTGATGGTCCCCTCTACTGCCACCATTTCAGGGAGGTAGAATGTGGATCTGTTGGTGGGAGACCCTGTTTCCCACCCTCAGCCCCAGGGGGTGGGTTGGTTGGTGGTACATAATCCGCCTATGGGTCCATAAGGGCTAAACCTGACTGGGAAATACAGATGTATCCAAGGTGTGTCTGCAAGAACTACCTATCTCACACACTAGCACTGCTGGGGACCTGCAGCATGGCCTATTTCTGCCATGGGAGGTGCTGTGGACCAGGTGCTGGCTGCCCCACCGCACCTTCAGAGCGAGCACAGTACCTGCACAATATGACAGTGTGTAGCTACTCTGTGCCAGTACCACACACGGTCAATTCCCCCTACCAGGCCTAGGTGCTGTGGGGGTGCATACCCCATTACCTGTAGACTGCTGCTTTGCATGTGCAGTGCATCATGGGTGCGAGAGGACTAACCCTACCCTGGTAACTGCAGCACACAGTCTGCAGACGTTATTTTGTAGCCAGCCAGACATCTCTTTACAGTTATAGAGCTGTTGCCCACTGCATGTGGAGCCAGAGGTTGGTGGTTCGAATCCACAGTGGGTTTATGTATTTTATTTACCTTAATTATTTAAATTCCCCCATATACTGCGCTATTCTGCACCATTGCGGTTTGCATTGCACAAACTGGACATACATTGAACAGGGCATTATAACTTGGGGATAGGTATTTTACAGGGTACATGGGGGGCTGTCTGGGCCAGTTTGTGTGTACTTTCAAGTAGTACGGCCAGCAGAAACACCCTCACAGTGCTGTGACCTTACGGTGCCTTATAAGGTGCCTTATGGGGCACCGGAAGATTACAGCACTGTGAGGGTGTTTCTCCTGGCAGCACTGCTGTAACGTAGAAAGGAGACTGCCTCAGGTAACACTGTTGTAACGTAAGAAGACATATGCCTCACGCAGCACTGATGTACATTAAAAGCACTATGCCTCACTCAGCACTGCTGTATAATAATGTGTAATGCCTGACACAGGTAATAATTGACCCCACTGGGGGATTGAACTCATGACCCCTGGTTCAACAATCCATATATTAACCATTGTGCTACACCTCTGTTGCAATGTTTTGCAGGTCAGCGCACCTACTTCAGGTTTCCCTGCATTCACATGCGCAGTGCTGCCAGCACAAGCAGTACTGTAACCTATCGGTGCCTCATAGGGCGCCCCATACAGCACCTTCTAAGGCTTCCTATGGGCAACATTATAGGGTGCCTTGGCGGACAGTGCACTTTAAAATGTGGCCTCTGGGGTACCTTAGGAGGCGCCTTATGCAGCACCTTATGTTACCATACTTTGAGGGTGTGTTTGCTGGCAGCACTAATTAATATAAAAAATAAAATGCCTCCTACAGCAATATTCCCCATAATAGGTAATGCCTCAGCCAGCCTTATTCATTGGGCACAGTGGGGGATTGAACCCATGACCCCTGCACCATCAGTCAGTGTCTTAACCATTGTGCTACACTGCTGTTGCTGTTTGCATGTCAGCACACCTATGTCAGCTTACCACACCTTAACATGTGCAGTGCTGCCATCACAGTAGCCTTGCCGTGCCTCATTGGGCACCCTATATGCCGCCCTTTGGCCACCCTTTCAGCAACATTGTAGGGTGCCTTGGCGGACAGTGCACTTTAAAATGTGCCTTATGGGGGCGCCTTATGTTAACATGCTTTGAGAGTGCGTTTGCTAGTAGAAGTAATTAAAATATAAATAAAATGCCTCCTAAAGCAATCTTACCCATAATAGGTAATGCCTCAGCAAGCCTTATTCATTGGGCACAGTGGGGAATTGAACCCATGATCCCTGCACCATTTGTCAGTGTCTTAACCATTGTACTGTAGCTCTGCTCCTCTGCTTGTCCATCAGCTTATGCTTCCCGCACACATTTCTCATGCGCTAATGTGCGCGGCGCACATTAGGGCGCTGCGCACATTAGCGCATTATTAATCCCGGTTTGCTGACATGCCCACTGCTTATATGGCATCCCGCACACTAGCGCGCCGCGCACCTAACGGGGTTTTAGTAAACATACCCCTATGTCAGCATATGACCATAAGGTTAAAGCTACGGGGTGTTAATTGACGAATTGACATATAATCGCATCTACAACTAATAATCTGGCGTCAAAATGAACCAGCATCAAACAGTCGGCATCAAAATGACTAGCCTTGAATCGCCGGCGTCAAAATGATAGGGTCTCCCCCAGGCCAGTCTATTTTTCAGGGTATCCACAGTCAATATAAATGAGATAGATCTGCATACATTGGAAGCAATGCATGCAGATCTATCTCATGCATATTCATTGTGGATATCCTGAAAATCCGACTGGCCTAGGGGGTGCCTGAAAACCACTGCTGTATACCTAGCTACTCATTCAATCAGCTCCTAAGCCACTAACCGCCCTCCCCCCCCACCCACTTACTGATTCACTCACTCAGCGCATCCCACCAATTATAACTCCTAACTCCTGCATCTACTTATTCATTCAACACTCACCTGCTATTTCAACCTCTCTCACAAAGCTCATACAACGGACGCCGGAGACCAGAACTAGGAGATCTTGCATGATAAACACTCAGCAGTAAGATCTTGTACCCAATCAACCAAGAATCGTGCATTTTCTCTATTCACACCAACTCAATGGTACGCATTACCCCCAGTGATACGAGCCATCCCAGACCTTACATCTTTTAGGAAGGCATTAAAGACATACCTATTCCAACTAGTTTACAATCAGCCACCCTAAACTAGCCCTATGCTCAACCATAGCCTTCGCTGAACACTTAGCTACCACCTATGTTCACTGTTAACTGTTCATGTTAATGCCAAAGTTGATGTAAACCTGTTCATGTTAATGCCAACCCTGACTTAAATTTCTTCTATGTAACCTGTTCTATTTAAACCAGTTTATTGTTCATGTGTTATATGTAAAACTGTTTATTGTTCATGTGTTATATGTAAATCGCACTGATAAAAAAGCACAGTATATAAAAACAAACAAATAAATAAATAACCCCCCCATCCATTTATTCTGTACCACCACCACTAATTCCAACTATCGGGTCACTGGCTTACTCGAGCATCTCACCCCACCACTCCTAATGGCTTCATTTACTCACAAACTGCCATAACACTTATAACCCCCCCCCCTCCTCCATGCATTCACTCTGTCTGTCTGTTATTCAGAAACCCCATTTACTCACTGACTCACTCTGCCATTAATAATCGTACAGACATGCAGCTGTTGTACTCTCATTCACCCAATCCTCCCATCCACTTAATCACTCACTCACTTAACTCCATCTACCAACTAATAACCCTTCATCCACAGTCACTTAGCCCCTACCTCCATGCATATCCCCTCTATCCCCAGAGGAGACAGTGATCCATTCGCTCATTAATTCCCTTGCAAGTGTTAAGTGCTACATCTATACATTGACATTCGGCCACCGTACACGCCATTGGCAAGACATGCCTCTATGCAGTGCCTACAGCAGGCACTTTTCAATTTGTTTATATTTTGTAAACTTTAGAAGTCAACATTTCAGGAGTTTGCGCTATGTGCTTGAGGTAGCAGGTGCTGAGCAGATCCTTCTTCCTATTCTAGATCCCTATAATATTTGAGGACATTGCTGTCTATTTCTCTGAGGACGAGTGGGAGATGTTGGCAGAATGGCAGAAGGAGCTTTACAAGGAAACCATGAAGGAGAATTATGAAACTCTGACATCGCTGGGTAAAAATTATTTTAGTTCTATTTTTAGAGCTTTCATGAAATATTTAGCATGCAGTCAGTATGGAAGTAACTAGAAATTTAGCTGGAGTGTTCTCACTTTCTTGAACTCGGAACCCCCATCCTCCCACAGTTCTGCAGCCACAGGAAAGGCTACAAAATGGATCCTTCCCATAATATTCCTCATTCATCGCAGAATAGTCATGGTTGATGGAGACCTATAGTGCCAGCAGCTCTGTCGCTTCTTCCCTGGTGGTGGTGCCTGCTCTGTTCGGGGCAGAGTTTGAACAAAATTAGCCCAGGCATGATGATCTGTTCCCAGCCCTTCCTCCCTCCCCCCCTTCTGTCACTCTCTCCCTTCCCCTCCCTACTTATCGTTGATGCTGCAATCTGAACTTCTCCATTCTCTGGCTGCTAATGGTGGACTCCCCCCTGCCTTAATTGATGTAAGCAAATTACAGGAGCAGCCTACTTTTGTTTACCTCAGTGGCCTCCCCTGGGACTATTGTTCTCTTCCCTGCTGTAATCCCAGTGACGGTTTTAAGTAGCATCCTTCCCCTCTTTGCTTCCAAGCCAGGACTGTTGCACTTTGTACATGGTTTAGAGCATGACAGCTTGGACCCAGTGGTGGAGGTGGAGGATGCTCTTTAAAGCCTAATGTTATGGATAACCGTCTGCTGCAGAGGAGCTGGAATGGGAGAGTGAGTAGGGAGTACTAGGACAGTAGAGAGTGAGTTGAGAGAGAGGAAGATGACGGAAAGTGAGTAAAGGTTAAGAGGATCACTAGTGGGTGAATGGAGGCAAAGGAGACCAAGTGAGTAAGCGGAGGGGGCAAGAGAGTGAAAGAGAGAATCAGAGGTATGGTGGGGTATGAGTGAGGAAATTGGAGGTGCTATGGGGAGAGAGCAAGGAGTTTGAAGGGGAATGGGGGGATTGAAGGGAGGTAGGACAATTTGAGTAAGAGATGTGATTGGTGTAGGGAAGAAATCTGTGAGTCAATTGTCCCTCCCCCCCCCCCCTTATTCTCTCTCTTTCCTCTACTCCCTTGATTATCCTTGTCCTCCCTATTCCTGTACCCCTCTAGCCTGAGATCCATTTTCCATTTCTCTCCTCTAAGATCCACACTCACACTGCTGAGATTCCGCCACTTCCCTATTCCGCAGCTCTATTCTCCTTCCCTTGTTCTTGGTCACCTTCTCTTCCCAGCACTGATTATTAAGATTGGTTCTCCCCCCAAAAAGCCCAAATAAAATAACAGAGCACACTAGCAATGTCAGGAAGTGACTTTTTAAAAATAAAATATATAAAAAAATAATTGGGTTGATATTCAGCTGTTGTGGTCAGCGGTTAAATGAAATACATATATTGAGCACTGCTGTCTCGACAGCAGATGGCACTGAGTGTATATGTGGAAGGTAATTTCATCAATTCCTGTGCAAGAAAGCACATTGCCGTGTGCATATTTGGGGTCTTTTATATATAATGATGCATGTCTGTGCTTTATTTTATAAAATAAAGGCATACAGAAGCGCCGGAAACTAGGTGGTGCGGTTACGCCTGCACTGGAGCAAGCATAGCTGACAGCACCTGGAGCAGTGCGTTGATGTGTGTAAGTCATAGTATTCTGTACCTTAAGCATGTCAATTGAGGCCATGCCTGTGCTCTGTCCCGAGCTTGCCCCAATGGAACTTGCAAGCAATCAGCACTTTTGTGTGACTTATAGATTAGTGATTGGTTGAAGCGTGTGTGGGCGTGAACATTCACAAATGTAGTTCCTTGAAAATGGGGGACTTAAACACACATAAATAGTGTATAACTTTGCGAGTGGCCCTTATAAAATCAGCCCCACAGTGTGGTCAGTGCCAGCAGTTATCTGGATGGTGTTGATATGCAGTATGCTATCCGGATAACAACCCAGCAAAAAGGCTGTCCTGTTTCAGCTTTTACAACAATCTCTCTATCAGGATATTCTTTCCTTTGAAGATAAGGTTATGTCCAATCGTGCATTTTATTTATTTATTTAGCTGCATTTGTATCCCGCTTTTCACCGGGTCAAAGCTGTTTGACATTTGACAGAAAGGGGGGGGGGGGGGGTACAATAATCAACTCAACAGAGAGAAGGGGGGGGCCGACACCAGGGGGGCCAACAATGATGATCTGAACAGAAAGTAAGCATAGTTACTCACCTGTAACAGGTGTTCTCCAGGGACAGCAGGAATCAGTCCTTACATATGGGTGACGTCGGTGCCGACAGAGCCCTTGTGTGGAGCAATTCCCCAGCTTTCAAAGAAAGCCTTTGGGATTGCATTGCGCATACGCGGTCCCCTTCCCGCCCAAGGGTGCCATCTTGCTCAGTCAGATGACATAGCTAAAAAGCCGGCAAAAATGAGAAAAAAATTAATCAAAGGACTGCAACTCCAGGGGAGGAGAGAGGGTTGTGAGGACTGATTCCTGCTGTCCCTGGAGAACACCTGTTACAGGTGAGTAACTATGCTTTCACCAGGAACAAGCAGAAAGTCAGTCCTCACATATGGGACTCCCTAGCTATAGGCTACCGAGAACACATAGCTGAAAATGGCTCCCTCTAGAAGAGCCGCAGCAGCAGTGATAGGATTTTTCTCCGAGAACACAACCCCCACGGTAGCCTGACACGAAAGGGTCGGAGGGTAGGAGTTGCCTAAACCTCGAATAGGTTACGGAGTACTGCCTGACCGAAAACACTGTCCCGCCAGGACTACCTCTCCAGGCAGTAGTGGGCTGCAAAAGTTTGGCTTGAAGACCAAGTTGCGGCCCGGCAGATGTCTGCCAACGGAACAGAGCAGTGGTTAGCCACTGATGTGGCCTTAGCCCTGACAGAGTGGGCCATGATTCAGCCCTGCAGCTGGATGTCAGCTGCCCTATATGCCCAGGCTATGCAGTCTGCCACCCAGGATAACGTACGCTTGGAGACAGGTAGACCCAGTTTACTAGTGTCATAAGAGACGAAGAGCTGGGAAGCTCTCCAATGTCCCCGCGTACACTCCAGGTGAAAGACGAGCGCCCTCTTACAGTCCAGGGTATGCAGAACCACTTCTGCCCTGCTGGTATGTGGCCTGGGGAAGAAGGTTGGAAGAACCACCTCTTGGTTAAGGTGAAACAAGGAAACCACTTTTGGGAGGAACTTGGGGTGAGTACGTAGGACCACTCTGTTTTTGTAAAACCTTGTATACGGTCTATCCAATACTAAAACTTGCAGCTCGTTCACATGTCGAGCAGACGTGAGCGCCACCAGAAAGAGTGCTTTCCAGGAAAGGAAGCGGAGAGGACAGGTGGACATTGGTTCAAAAGGTGGGAAAGTAAGCCGCTGCAAGACCACATTTAAGTTCCACTCTGTAGCCGGTGGGCGAATTGGAGGCTTCAAGAGGAGAAGGCCTCTGAGGAATCAGGATACCAAAGGGTGAGCTGAAAGAGGTTGCCCGTCCACTGGAGAGTGGTAAGCTGATAGCGCACTCAGGTGGACCCTGACAGAGTTAGACTTGAGGCCTAACTCCGAGAGGTGGAGCAAGTACTGCAATACCTGAGGTACTTGACAAGTGAACGGGTTCTCTTTATTCTGAGCACACCACCCTTCAAATCTACGCCACTTGAACGCGTAGGATTTTCTAGTGGATTGCCTCCTAGAGGCCAGCAACACCTTCTCAACCTCCTTAGGAAGGAGTAGAGGAGCAAGTACCACCCTCTCAGCAGCCATGCCATTAAGTTGAGGGATCTGAGATTGGGGTGTAGCAAGGAACCCTGTTCCTGGGTCAAGAGGTCGGGCTGCACCCCCAGTGGGAGTGGAGTTTCGACCGCCAGTTGAAGGAGAAGAGGGAACCAAGGCTGTCTTGGTCACCTGGGGGCTACCAGGATGACAGAGGCCTTGTCCTGAAGAATCTTGAACAGAGTGCGTGCCACCAGGGGCGTGGGTGGCAACGCATAGAGAAGGCTCTGCGCCCACGAGATCAGGAAAGCATCCGCCGCCACGCTCAGCGGATGTGGCTGCCTCGAGCAGAACCGGGGCAACTGATGGTTTTGCGGACTGGCAAAGTGATCCATGGATGGGAGACCCCAACGGTTGAAGATCCGCTGGGCTACATCCCGGTTCAGTTGCCATTCGTGAGGCTGAAGAATCCTGCTCAACTTGTCGGCCAGGAGGTTCTCCTGACCGGGCAGATAAACTGCCCTTAGGGATATGTGATGTGCCACTGCAAAAGAACAGAGGTCCAGAGTTTCCTGGCACAAGATGCGAGATCCTGTGCCTCCCTGTTTGTTGATGTAGATCATCACTAACTGATTGTCTGTTTGTATCAGCACTGACTGATGTGCAAGAAGATCACAGAAGGCTTGAAGAGCTAGCTGGATGGCTCGAAGCTCTAGAAGATTGATCTGAAGTGCGACCTCTCACAAGGACCACAGACCCTGAGTGCATGAACCCTGGCAATGGGCACCCCAGCCCAGCAAGGAGACATCTGTTGTCAGCACTCTGGTGTGAGAGGGAGGTTGGAATGGTACTCCCTGAAGCAAGTTGGGGGGGGGGGGGTGTGAAGCCACCATTGCAAGGCTGTCACCAGTAGCTTGGAAATTGCTTTTCTGTCTCTGAGGCGGCCAGTGGCTTGCGTCCACTGGTCTCTGAGGCTCCATTGAGCTGTGCGCATGTGGAATCGAGCATAGGGAGTCGCATGCACCGTGGAGGCCATGTGGCCCAGGAGGCATAGGAAGATCCTTGCGGAGACTTGAGGTTTGTGCTGGACCTGCTGTACCAAGTCCAGCAATCGCCTCGCCCTGTCCAGCGGTAGGTACGCCCTTGCCTGAAGTGTGTCCAGTCTTGCCCCTATGAACTCCAAGTTCTGAGTGGGGAGTAAAGTGGACTTTTCGGGATTTATCACAAACCCTAGGTGCTGGAGCAGTGTGACTGTGTGAGCAGTGGCCTGCTGTGCCGATTGGCCCCTGATGAGTCAGTTGTCCAGGTATGGAAAGACGAAGACTCCCTGGCTTCTGAGGAAGGCCGCCACCACTGCTAGGCATTTGGTAAATACTCTGGGAACAGAAGCTAGGCCAAAGGGAAGCACCTTGTACTGGAAGTGGTTTCCTCTGACCACAAACCTGAGGTATTGTCTGTGGTCTGGGTGTACGATGATGTGAGTATAAGCATCCTTTACATCTAAGGAGCATAGCCAGTCTCCCTGGTGGAGGTAAGGCAGTAGGATCCCAAGGGAAAGCATCTTTGAATTTTTCACCAGGAACTTGTTCAGATTCTGCAAGCCCAGGATGGGGTGTAGGCCTCCTTTTCTCTTTGGTATGAGGAAATACCTGGAGTAGAAGCCTTGCCCTTGCAGGTGGTGGGGCACCGGTTCCACCGCCTGATTCTGTAGCAGACCTGTCAACTCCTGCAGGAAGAGGGGGCCTGAGAGGCTCTCCTGGGAAAAAGTAGGTGGGCTCCTGGTTGAAATGAAGTAAATAGCCCTGCTGGACTATTTTCAAAACCCAGGCATCGGCAGTAATGGCTGGCCACCTGTGGGCATATAGAACCAGCCTTCCTCCTGTGCAGGGCCAAAGCACTGGTGGGAGAGGAGCTATGCAGTGGGAGTCAAAAAACCCCTCCCGGCTGGGTAGGAGCCGGAGCTGGAGGCTTGGGGGTCTTCGGCTTATGTGGGCCATGCCCCTGTCCCCCGGCCTGCTGCCCCTGCCGGGGAGCTGGGGTGGCCTGGTAAGTGGGGTAGTTTCTGTAAACCGTACCCTTCCTCGGGAAAAAGGGCTTTTTCCCCCGAGGCCTTCTTGTGAGAAGGTGCAGATGTCTTCTTTGACAACCTTGTCCGGGTCAAGTACTCAGACTCGATTTCTGCAGCTTTTTCGGTCATGGGTTTGTCAAAGAGGTTATCTCCTTGGCACAGGAGATAGGTATGACCTAGATTGGCCACTGTTGGAAACAGGATACTGGGCTTGATGGATCTTGGTCTGACCCAGAATGGCAAATCTTATGTTCTTATGTAGGACATCGACCAACTTGTGCTGAACCCATGGCTCCAGGTCTGATGACATGAGCCAGGCGTGACAATGTCCACCGATGCCGGCCGCGGCTACTCGGGCCAAAGCATTGAAGCCGTCATAAGCTGCCCGAGACATGAACTTCGAGCACTCTCAGATCCCCATGGACAAGGCCTTGAAGCACTGCAAGGGTTCCTCGGAGAGACCAGCTGAGAACCCGACAATCTCCTTTGCCAGGTCCTGCAAGTACATGCACATGTACAGCTGGTAGGTCTGGACACGGCATGACAGCATCGAGCCTTAGTAGCACTTTCTGCCGAGGGCGTCCAGGTTCCGGGCCTCCCAGCCGGGAGGCACCGAGGAGTGCGTCTTTTGGCTTTTCAGCCGTTGCATGGCCGATTCCACAACCATGGAGTTGTGTGGAAGCTGCGCTCTTTGGAACCTAGGACTCTTGCGGACTCGATAAATGGAATCGACCCGCTTGCTGAGCACTGGCATCGAGGCCAGGGACTCCCACATGCGGAGCATCAGCCGTTCCAACATCGGAGGCACTGGTACAGTAAGGGCCTCCTTCGGGGCAGAGTTATACTGGAGGGCATCGAGCTCCTCGGCTCAAGGCTCCACCTTGGTGTCCGCAGGGAATGCCAAAGCCTTGGCCATGTCCCTTACGAAGTCTGAGAACCGAGTGTCCTCCAGGGGGGACCTATTCCGAGGCTCCGAACCCGGAGAGTCCGATGGGATACACCGGGTTCAGTAGGTGTCTGGGGAGTCTTCCTCCTCCATCTCCCATGCCGAGTCCTCCAAGGAGGACTCGATGGGCTCCGGCCTCGAGGGCTTCGAGCCCGGCCGCCACAATGCCGAGGGCACCGGCGTCGATGACCTCGGTCCAAAACGGGAGGTTGAGGGGGACCTTGGCCGAGGATTGACTCAAGACCTGATCGACTCGAGGATCGGCTCAGCCTCGGGCGTCGATTTCGATGTCGACGTCCCGGTGGTCGGGACGGATGGACCGGCGAGACCAGCCATCAGCACCCACTGCTGCTTGATGATGGCAGCCATGCTACTCTCCAGGGCTGCCAACCTGAGACCGAGCTCAGAAGGCTCCGCAGCTCCTGGCTCGGGTCCCGATGTCGGCTCTCCCAGAGGAGAGTCCACGAGGACAACAGACATTACCTTGTCTGACGTCTCCGGCTCCTTGCGAGGTTGTTTAGCCAGCCGCTCTGACTTCGAGGACCCGGCGCGGCGGTCCAGGCTCCGCAGCCTGGAACCCGAAGGCCCAAGCCGATCAGAGGCGTCCAGCGACGCCGCCCTCGCAAGTCTTTTCTTTTTCCAGTGTTCCCTGGAGGGAGACCCCCGCTCAGAAGACCCACAATGGTGCTCGAGCTCCGAGTCCCGAGATGTCGAGGCTTCCGACGAGGTCCGGGCCCGGATGGATGTGGACTCAGGAAAAATCCTGTCACGCTGATGCTGCCTGCTCCTCAAAGATTTCGAAGACATCTTACCACATGGCCCACAGACCACCAGGTCATGGTCAGGGCCGAGGCATCGGAGGCAGCAGTCGTGTGTGTCGGTGAGAGACATCAGCTTCTTACACCGATCACACTTTTCAAACCCGCTAGCAGCCATGGGGAGGAAAAGGGCCCATGCGAGGTCAAACGACCGGGCTGCCAGTGAAAAATGAAAAGAGCGCGAACGCTAGTCACAAAGGACAAAAACGAAAAATAAGACCGGACTCGATACCGGTGTACTGAGCCGAAAGCGGGAAGGGGAACCGGTGTCGAACCGGGAAGCTGAAAGAAGTAATTCAACTTTTCTACTTTTTCCATGGTAAAAACGGGACCACGTCCGTTGAGCTCTGCGGAAAAAAGAAGACTGAGCAAGATGGCACCCTTGGGCGGGAAGGGGACCGCGCATGCGCAATGCAATCCCAAAGGCTGTCTTTGAAAGCTGGGGAATTGCTCCACACGAGGGCTCCATCGGCGCCAACGTCACCCATATTGTGAGGACTGACTTCCTGCTTGTTCCTGGAGAAACAGTACAAGACAGTTGACGTGAGTCTCTCAGTTGATAGCAGAGGGGTTAGATCAGATTGAGTCTGGATGTTGCAATCAGTGAGAGATGTCCATCTCAGATCCAAGATATTCATGAAACAGGAGAGTTTTTAACTGTTTCCTGAATGTGGGGAGGTCTCTGTTCTTTCGGATCTGGTTTGGAAGGGAGTTCCAGAGGGAGGGCGCGTACAGTTAGAATGCCCTGTTACAGGTTGTTGATTGAACTTGGTTCATTCGTGTGGGATAGTGAGAGTGTTGCTGGTGGTCTGGCAGATTTTCAAGCAACTGTCAACTTTCCACCAAGATCTAATTTAAAAGCTGTCTATCTCCTTTTATTCTTCTTTCCAATCCAATGGATGTTTGAAAGAAAATATATACATAGAGGGTTGGAAATGTCTGTCTGGGGACAAAATAACTCTGAAAATTAAAAAAAAAAAACAGGACCAAATTTGGTGTGGGGAAAATCTCAATGAAAAGACAGCGAGTTAAAAAAAGAGGACCAAATTGGACTGGGGAGCTTAAGAAAAATAAAGCCCCACCCCAAAAAGTGGCCCAGTGCATTTTTAAGGGGGAAATTCCAGTTACTGCAGCATAGAAACCCTGATACGCTGAAGCAGAGCATTGAAGGAACCGATCCTTTCAAACTGCCTCTCTGCTTGTCTCTACTCACACAGTCACAAGCACATGCAGATACACCCACATGCATCCTCACACATGCAGATGGATTGGAAATAATCCCACGAGACACGCTCTGCATCCTTTCTCTACTATTCTTCCACTGTCACACCTCTATCGCTGCTGGGATAGCTCTTTGCGATTCAGATGTGTATTTTATTTTCTCTTTTGTAAATTTTACTGTGAAGCCTAGTTACTGAACCGTATGACTTTCTTAATGTTTACTATGCATGGTGGTACTTAGTGACCAAACCATATAGTTTGTTAAATTGCTGTTTATGGCCTCCTTGTGGTGGAACAGCATGGCAATGTTTGCTTCCATGGGATAGTTAAAATGTAAAATCTATTCTTTGAAATCTGTTAAGTGACTTCTAATGGTTAAATATATTAGCACACTTTTTGTTTTATTTTATTATTCTTTCCAAACCTATGGAATGTTTGGATAATACTCCATGTACCCCCTGCCCTCCAAAGCCAACTCTCTTCCAGGTCAGATATATAAGCACAGTGACAACACTAATATTTATTTGCTTTTATATACCACGCTCTTTGGAATCAGTGCGGTTTATATATAACGAAAACGATATAACGGTTTACATGAAACAGTTTGTGTAGAATAGTTTACATTGAATTAGAAACAAGTATAAAACAGTTTACATTAAACTAGAACAAGTAACAGTAAATAACAAGAATAACAGGCGGCTACATTAAATGTTTATACATGGATAATGGCTTGAAGTCTGTAGTCAGGGGAACTAGAAGCGATCTGGGCATAGGCTTTGTTCAGGGTGGCTGGCCGTAAGCTAGTTGAAATAAGTATGATGATTCTCTGTGGACAAGCAGGAATACAGTTCTCACGTATGGGTGATGTTACCGACGGAGCTCCGCACAGGAACGCTCCCTAGTTTCTTTTGGAAACTTTTGGGAGGTTCCACTGTGCCTGTGTGCCTGTCTTCTCACCTGCTGTGGTGCCATCTTCTCCATTCTTCATTTTCCACGGAGCCTCACAGATGTGAATCAGTCATCTACCGGTAAATGGTTCCCTTTTTCCCCTTTGGGGGTTTCTTTTTACTTGTATTCCCTTTTCCTGCCTGCCTCCGTTTTGGCGCTTTTTTGATACTTTTATTTAGTAATGTTTCTCCCACGGCCTGGCTGGGCCCCCGGTCCATGGCTGTCTTCCCAGACCTGTCCCAGAAGCTGGCCAGCAGATTTAAGAAATGCACCAAATGTGCCCAGATCATCTATCACTGAAAAGCACAATTGGTGCCTCCAGTGTCTGTGTCCCAATCACCAGCCCTCTTCTTGTAATTTGTTCCTACAGATGACTAGGAGAGGCCTGAAGGGTCGAGAAGCAGAGAGGATCCCTCTTTGGTCAGAGGTCTGATTCAGTATCTTTGGCACTGGCATCGATGGCTCCCCTTGGTTCCGCTGAGGGTGCATCAACATCAAGAGAATCCAGGGCTCATTCTGTGCCGAGGGCCAGTAGTGCCTTAGAGCATCAGCCATCGGCCGGTCTCCACATGGAATTGAAGAAGACCTCGATTTCATCAACATCGAAAGGGGGCCTTTCCAAGAACTAGGCAAAGCTCCTTGTGCATCAGCATTGGAGCTCTTCCCGATGCAATATTGAGCAAAGGTCGCAAACAGCCTGCCAAGGTACACCAGAGAGAGGAATTGACCCCCATAGTCTCAGAGGGGCACTGACCATTTCCCGATGATGGACACCATGTCGATACTCCTGTAGGATGCCGGAGGCATTGGTCGAAGCTGCTCAGGCCCCAAGGCTTTCAGACACAGTAGCCATAGCGAGTCTTCAGGCGCTCGAGGCTCATATCACATTGATGCTAATGAAACAGCTGGCTGATCCTTCAGTGCCCAAGGCATCGTTATCGACTGTTGTGCAGCCAATTCTCAAAACGCATACCCTGCTTGCAGAAGCATCAATATCAGAGCATCGAAGTCGAGTTTCAAATCTAATTTTCAGGGTCCACCTCAGCACGACTGGGGCCTGCCATCGTATTTTGGAGGAAAAGTCCATATTGACTCAGCTTTTCATGGTTCACTTCATGCAGGGCTTGCTCTTCTTGACATCTTCCTTTAAGCCTCTGGCGGTGGCTTGGGACCTCAGTGTGGCTGTGGCGCACCTCATGTTGGCTCCTCTTGAACTACTGGACTCATGCCATTTGAGGTTCTTGACCTGGAAGGTCTTGTTCCTAGTGGCAGTTTCCTCTGCACACCATGTTAGTGAACTCCAGGCTCTAGTGGCACATCTGCTGTACACCAGGTTCCATCATAATAGAAACATGATGGCAGAAAAAGATGACATGGCCTGTCTAGTCTGCCCTTCCATATCAACCACTACAAGAGTCCCCTTTTTCCTTTAGAGATCCTCTGTGTTTGTCCCATGCTTTTTTGAATTCAGATACTGTCCTTATCTCTAACACAGAGTCCAAGAAGAGCAGTCTCTCACACAAAATCAACCAAAATACAAAAGGAGCAAAGAGCAGTGGTGCAGTAGGTTCAAGATTTATTAATTTGCAGCCCTGACATTTTTCGGCATGCGCCTTCCTCAGGGGAGTGTAGCCTCACAAAAGACAAATAAAAACATCAATTGTGAATAAATAAATAGAACACATAAATAAATGGATAAAAAACATCATATAGATAAAACAGTTAAAATAAGTTAAAACAACCATAAAAACCGTAAGGCTGATAGAAACATTTATCCATTTATTTATGTGTTCTATTTATTTATTCACAATTGATGATGTTTTTGTCTTTTGTGAGGCTACACCCCCTGAGGAAGGCGCATGCCTACTGCTCTCTGCTCTTTTTTGTACGCACGCTCATCTCTACCACCTCCCCTGGGAGACTATTCCACGCATCTACCACTCTTTCCGTAAAGAAATATTTCCCATTATTACTCCTGAGTGTATCCCCTTTCACCCTCATCCTATGTCCCCTTGTAGCAGAGCTTGTTTTCATCGAAAGAGGCTCTCCTCCTGTGCATTTATGCCACGAAGGTATTTAAACGTTTCTATCATATCATCTCTATCCTGCCTTTCCTCTAAAGTATACATGTTAAGATCTTAAGTCTTTCCTCATATGCTTTGTAATGAAGACCACTAACCGTTTTAGTAGCCACCCTCTATACCGACTCCAATCTGTTTATATCCTTTGGAAGGTGCGGCCTCCAGAATTGCACACAATACTCCAAATGAGGTCACACCAAAAACTTACCAAAGACGCCCTCATCGCCCTGGTATCATCCTGCTCTATGTCTCTTGCGTTCCCAGTTGCGTCAGGTCCAACGCCATTGGTCCCGGCATCCCTCTCCGGAGCTGCATCTTCGTTTTAAACAATTGTCATCTGAGTACCGCTCTGCCGTGAAACCTGCTAAGCTTACTTTTTATACGGCCAAGATTTCAGCAGCAGCCAGTTCTTCCCGGCAACTTTTTACTATCCTGCGGAAGCTGTCATCTACCAGTTCTAAGAGCTTGCGGGTTATTAACGCTCCGGATCCCCAGTCTCTTGCCACCTTCTTCTCGGATAAGGTATTAACCTTGCGTTCCTCTTTCTCTGCTCCCTCCCCTCCTCCCCCCCTTTCTCCTCCTTCAGCCGTGTCTGCTACTTCCCCTCCTGCTCTTCTTCCTGACTATCTACCATCAGCTTCCACTTCAGGTGACCTCGTCTTCGCCCACACGTGGTCATCCTTTCGCCCTGTTCTCTCCGAAGAGGTATTAATGTCATTATCCAAGTCTAGGAGAACCACTTGTATTTTGGACCCCATTCCTTCCCGTTGGCTCTCTGAGCCTTCCTTGCAATTGGTACCATTCATTACTACCATTATCAACTCTAGCTTCTCCTCAGGCCATTTTCCGGTGTCTTGGAAATCTGCAGTCCTTCACCCCCTATTGAAACAACCTTCCTTGGATCCATCCATTCTTTCCCATTGGCGCCCGGTGTCCAACCTTCCCTTCCTTGCTAAACTCCTGGAGCGCTGTGCTTTCGATCAATTGAGCTCACATGTCGAATCCACCAACTCACTTCACCCATGACAAGCTGGTTTCCGTCGGGGTCATAGCACCGAAACCATCCTTCTTGCACTGCTGAATGAATTACATGTCACTCACGACCGTGGTGATGTTACCCTCCTTGTGTCCCTTGATTTGTCTGCAGCCTTCGACTTGATTGACCATCGTACCCTTTTGTCCCGGTTATCAGACATTGGCCTCCGAGGTACTGTTTGGCATTGGTTTCGTTCTTTCCTTTCATCTCATTCTTTTTCTGTACACGTTAATGGCCAGTCCTCCACTATCCTTCCTCTCACCTGTGGTGTGCCGCAGGGTTCTGTTCTCTCCCCCTTACTATTTAATATTTTCCTCTCCCCACTACCTCTAATCATTCAGCAATATCCCGTTTCATCGTACATCTATGCGGATGACATCATTCTTCTTTTCCATACCTCACCGTCATCTCCAGATATCTCCCAGTTTAATCTCTGCCTTGCTCATATTGCTTCCTGGCTTTCCAAGAATTTTCTCCATCTTAACCCATCAAAGTCCTCAGCAATGTGGGTATCTTTGAGTGGTCTGTGCCCCACACTTGCTCCCTCTATCGGAACGACTAGTATTCCCCTTACATCTTCTTTCCGTTACTTGGGTGTTCTTCTTGATCCCTCTCTCTCCTTTCACGAGCATATCTCTTCGATCTCCGCTGCTCCTTTGCTGCTCTGCGGCAAATCAGGGCCGTCCGCTCTGTGCTGCCATCTAGTTCCTTAGTCACCCTCGTGCTCGCTCTGGTCATCAGTAGACTAGATTATTGTAATGTTTTTCTGGCCAATCTCCCAAATTATCAACTTCAAAGATTGCAACGTATCCAAAATACAGCAGCACGTCTAGTCACATTTTCCAGTCGATTCGATCATATCACCCCTATTCTCCTCCGGTTACACTGGTTGCCCCTTCGCTATCGCTTTCATTATAAATTTTTGATCTTGATTCATCGGGCTCTCTACACTTGCAACCCCCTTTATTTAGCAGATTGTATTTCTTTACATTCTCCCCATCGTCAACTGTGATAAGGAAGCTTATCATAGCTCAGGTAGGAGCTATAGAAAAGATGATGTGACTCTGAACAAGCAATCTGTCAGTTCTGGTAGAAGCAAGAAAACAGAGTTTTCACATAAAAGACTACCAGTCCCAGAATGCACCAGGTTTCCAGCAGCCATGAGAGGGGCTGAAGTGAGAGAATGTGTGTGCAATCAAGAGAGCTATGAGGTAATCCCTAAGCACTCATCTCAAAGGGCAGGGCCTGATTCAACACAGCTGCGCTGTGTTAGGGAGCAGCACACATTAGAACAGGATAAGAATAGAGCTTATTCTTCAGATAACAGCTACAGAGGGAGGAAGAGATACAGAGACAGCAACGGCTACAAGCACCAGTATCACCTGGAGAAACAGAAGCCAAGCCAAGCAGATAGAGAGAGAAGGAAACTCTCTGGAAGGAAGAGAAGAAAGGCCATTGGAAGGTCTGGGAGATTCCAAGGCAGTACTCATACTGGGAGGTATTCCAAAGGCCAGCAGAGTCCATTGGACTGGATTCAGCCAGAGGAATGGAGTGGCAGAGATAGGAATCACCAGTGGCTACCTGGAAGAGAGAAGACTGCATGTGGAAGGGACTTTCAGACCAAGGCCAGAAGGTATGTGAGAGAAGATCCAGTGTCCAGGGATCAAGATTGGAAGGCTGGACATCAGAATTGGGTTACATATTGGCCAGGCTATACAGAGAGGAATAATGATAGCAGGAGAGGCTCAGGTATGAACACTGATCCAGACCCTATCTATAACAGAGAATGGCAGCCAGGGAATAAGCATTCTCATGATAGTGCCTTAATGAAAGACTCGTCTGTGCCAATGTATGATAGTGACCATATGCTGATTGATGAAGAGGGAGATACAGCAAATGAAACTATTTTTATGGACTGTTCTCTATCTAAATGCTATTGCTAGTTTTCCGTGAGCAAACACATCAGCCATCACAAAGAAACCTAACTTTGTTCTTTATTTCCACTGCAAACAGCTCTTAAAGCAGGATTTGGGCTCACACAGTAGCAGCCAGCCAGCTAAAGGCTTTCAGCTGGTCCATTGATAGTAATTAGGGCTGCACCTGATTGTGTGTGTGAGCAAGGGAGAATCACTGCTGAGATCGGCGTGGAAAATAAGCAGAAGTTAACCTAACCAGCAAAGTTTATTCTTTACTTTGTGCCTTTGTATTTGGTAATTACTTGCTAAGAAAACATTAGCTAATTGCCTGACAAGCTGAAGGTTGTTTTCTGGTTTACTTTGTGACTTTTTGTTATCCATTTTAAACACTGCAAGCAAGTAACCTCATTTATAGTGCTATCAAGCATACATGTGCTGGGTGAATTAAACCCCATCAATAAAAGAAGTATTTTATTGATCTTACCACTTGGTTTCACAACTCAAATTATTGTCATCAGCTGTGTTTGGGAGTGAATGAACTACAATACCCACAATACCTTGCAAGAATCATATGAATATATGCATCGTCAAGATTGTGTAAGTTCTCACCCTAGGCAGTCGTCTGACACAACTTCGTTCAATCCATGCCAACCGGTTATCCCTACCCTCACCTTCCCGAGCCCATTTGGAGCAGACACGTCATTCAGCTTTTTTCTTCCTTGGACCTTTATTATGGAATATGTTACCAGCTCCCCTCAGGTTAGAACCATCATATCCTCAGTTTAAATCACTACTTAAGACTCATCTGTTTCAGAAAGCATTTGACCTTTCCCCTGAGGCCCCTCCCTGATTAGGTCTGTCTGTGTCTTTTGCCCTGTCATAAGCCTCTATTTGCCTTCCCTTTGTCTACAGTTTGTGTTGCCCAGTTGGGCTGTGTCTTTATTATGATTTGATAATAGTGTGCGGTGTCTCTATTCTATCCTGTTTCCTCCTGTCCTGTTTATCTTTTGGCGTTCCTTTTCTTGTTTGCAGTGCCTAACCTGTCTTTTTATTGTACACCGCTTAATGTTTCTACAATAGCGGTTTATCAAATGTTAAATAAAGATAAAGATAAAGAGGCACTATTGCCACCTTTCTTCTGCTGGCCATTCCTCTCCCTATGCACCCAAGCTTCCTTCTAGCTTTCACTATTGCCTTTTCTACCTGTTTAGCTACTTTAAGATCATCAGACACAATCACACCTAGGTCCCGCTCTTCTTTTGTGGATGGAAGTACTTCACCCCCTAAACTATTTTGATCCCTTAGATAGCTGCAGCCCAAAGCACGACCTTGCATTTTTTAACATTAAAGCTCAGCTGTCAAATTTTAGGCCATTCTTCAAGCTTAGCTAGATCCCTCCTCATGTTATCTACACATTCCTGGGTGTCTACTGTATTGCAGATTTTGGTATCATCCACAAAGAGGCAAACCTTACCCGACAGCCCTTCCGCTATATCACTAACAAAGATGTTAAAAAGAATCCGACCAAGGACAGATCCCTGGGGCACACCACTGATAACATCCTTCTCCTCAGAGTGAGCTCCATTTACCTGTGCTCTTTGACACCTCCCACTCAACCAATTTTTAACCCGAACAGTAACTTTAGGACCCATCCCTAGGGTGCTCAGTTTGTTTATAAGTCGCCTGTGAGGAACAGTGTCAAAGGCTTTACTGAAATCTAAATACACCACATCTAGGGCTCTCCCTCGGTCCAACTCCCTGGTCACCCAGTCAAAGAAATCAATCAGATTCATCTGGCAAGACCTGCCTCTGGTGAATCCATGCTGCCTCGGATCTAGTAATCCGTTGGACTCCAGAAACATCACTATTTTCTCTTTCAGCAGCGCTTCCAAAAATTTACTCACCACTGAGGTTAAACTAACCAGCCTGTAGTTTTCAACCACATCCTTACTTCCGCTTTTGTGTAAAGGGACCACATGTGCCTCTCTGCAGTCCTCTGGCACCACTCCCGACTCCAATGAGGCATTGAAAAAGTCAGTTAGTGGAGCCGCTAGAACGTCCTCAAGTTCCCTCAGTATTCTCGGGTATATGCCATCACTTTGTCTACTTTAAGTTTAGCTAGTTTCTCACGGACACAATCTTCTGAAAATTGTTCAAGATGCCCCTTGCTTCTGCTCCTGTTTGTGGGTGTTTTCTGAGGTCCTGCTTCTGGTTCTTCATCTGTGAACACAGAACAGCAATATTTGTTAAGCAATTCTGCTTTATCCTCATCAGCTTCTAAATATTCCTCCCCTTCTCCTTTGAGTCTGACAATACCACTTTTGCTCTTCCTCTTCTCACTAAGATATCTGAAAAATGTCTTAGCCAATGCAATAAAATGGGGGGATATTTCCTCCTCTTTTTGAATCTTTGCTTTCCTGACTACTTTACTAGCTTCTCTAAGTTTTCCAAATATAGATGCCTGTCTTCCTCTCTCTGTGATCTCTTGTATTTCATGAAGGCCTCCCTCTTTTTCTTCACCTTTTCAGCTACTTCATTCGAAAACCGTAACTGTCTCCTTTTCCTTTTACCTTTATTTACCATTTTAACAAAAAGGTTGGTTGCCCTTAAAATATCCCCTTTCAGTTTTGCCCACTGTTTTTCTACATCCCCCAGCTGTTTCCATCCCACTAACGAGGTATTGAAAACATTTATGTGGGTGCACTCCTTGTCCTGGGAGGCCAAGCACTGTGCCTCATGCTGGGTGTCCAAGCGGTTTGTCCCAAACCAAGGTGTACATGCTCGCCCTGTGCATATGCAGTGTGTGCTGATCAGGAGACTGGCCCCATTTGGTATGGTATGGCTGAAACAGCCCTGTGGTGGGCAGCGAGTGCAGTCTAACTTCCCTTGCTGCTATGGATTGGTAGTTCCAGGTGGTTGGGACAGGAGCCATTTGTGTCCTACTTACTGTGGTCATGACAGGACCAGCAAGATGGTGGCAGCAGCCCCACACAGGACTAGTCAGCCACCACTGCAGTTGACATGCATGGCACCTGCTGCTGCAACACTGGACACTGATATGCGCTGTTCTAGGAGGGTCTCTGTCCAACAGGGGCAGGACACAGGGCCCAGATGTGACAGCCACCTATAGTATGCTGCAGTTCTGCAGTAAACAAGGTGACTAGCATATCATGCTACAGACAATAGCTGCCACACACTGGCAGTGATATGGATCTGCAGCACAGTCGGCAGAGTGGTGCTGCACACTCATCCAAATGCACTCTTTCACATGCCTAGGCTGGCTTGAGCTTTGATGGTCATGTCACAGCTCACAGTGTCAGAACCATGGCTGCGTCGGTGGCCAACTTGCGATGGGTCTCTATGGGGATTCCCAATGTGACAGCAACTTTGGCCAATCTCCAGCATTTGTTTGGGAATTAGAATCCAACTCCATCTCCCCAAGGCCCTTCTGTCCGTCCAGGCCACCAAAAAAAAAAGGTCAATCCTCAGAGCATGAATGTTTATGAATGACACTGTATGGTGAAGAAGCTGAATCAGATGAGTTCTCTTTTGGGGACTACCAGTGCTGTAATTGATTCTCCAGTTCTTGTTCACTTGTTCCTATTGGATTTTTCAATCTAGATTTTCAGTAGCCTGTAGCTTGAGAATCCCATCCATGAGGACTTCATTCCTACTTGTCCATGGAGAAAAGGAAGTTACTCACCTGTAGCAGGTCACCTGTAGCTGGTGTCCTCTGTGGACAGTAGGAATAAGTCCGCACAACCCCCCCCCCCCCCACCTCCCTCCCTGAGGAGTTGTCTTCTGCTACAGCTTTGTTATTCTGGAGAAGATGGTGCCGCAGCAGGCATGGAGGAGCCTCCCAAAACCTTCCAATAGAAGATGGAGATTGTTCCCGTGTGGGGTCCAGTCAGTGATATCACCCATACATGAGGACTTATTCTGCTGTCCATGGAGAACACCTGCTATTTTATATATATATACACACACACACACACACGCACACATGCTCAGCATGGTTCCTTACTTATTAAATAGTAGCACTAGCAGACTGATTCTACCGTGGTAAGATGGAGCCCATCCTTTCAGAATAGGCTTCTCCTTCCCCAAAATATTGCCCAGTTCCTAACAAATCTAAAACTGTCTTCACTGTGCCATCATTTTATTCACGCATTGAGATGTGTTCAGGGACTGTCCATCTGATTCAGGCATCACTGAGGGTAGGAGAAGCCATTGTTTCTAAATTCTGCAAGGTGATGTGAAGCTGATCACTGATCGATGGGGGTGAAGGTAGAGTACTAGGCAGCTGCACACATTCACGTGAAGTCTTCCTGAATAACTCTACTTGTGCTATCTGCTTCATGCTATTAAGTTTCTTCTTTATAATCTTGACTGGTAGCCAGAACATTGGCTGATTTCCTGCTGAGTTAAACTTCCTAGAGCAGAAATACATTTTTTCCATCAGTTTACTCAATAGAGTGGTCATATTCACTTCCAAATTTCTGGAGCTAAGCAGGGCTAGGGCTAGGCAGCTCCTCAGTGGGAGATCTCTAAGGAGCACTGGGCGCTGGCTGCTGCTGCATGAAATCCTGAGGGCTGTTCAGCAGGGAATCCCCTCTCCAGACCGAACTAGTTCTCCAGAATTGTGTTGAGCGCTCTGCTTCTGAGGATGCCATTTATAGATAAGCATTAAACCGAAGTCCTTCCTTCTCTACAAACATTAAGTAACATTTGAGATTTCTTGTAAAAGAACTAAAACCAATGTAATGACTATACAAATTTTTATTTTAATTCAATCTAATACCTGACAAAATGTCCTCAATAGAAAGAACCACATTATTTTTAAAAAGGCCCATTCCCCATGTCTTCTTTTTCATTGAATTCCACATCCAAAATTATGATGAGAATAAAGTTCGGGGGGGGGGGGGAGGGGAGGCGGATATTCAGCGGCAGCGGCTAGTGCTGTAAAGTAGCTAGCAGTCACAGCTGTAAACTGAACCTGGATAGTCAATGCTGGAGTCGTATCTGGCCACCGGCATGGAATAGCCGGGTTGGCTGCATAACGGTTTAACTAATCGTTCAGTGGCAATATTCAGTTGCCGGTTGGTTATCTAAACCTGCTAAAGTTAGGCCAGCCATTACGATGAGCATTGCCGGTGCTGCCCCCACAAAGCCCTGATACTGACTGGCTGGCATCAGGAAACTGCATTCCTAGTGAGTAATATTTAGGCGGTTTGCAGACCTGCAATCCGCCTAAATGCCTTTGAATATCGCCCCTCCCCCCTTGTCGTTTAAAGCTCTTGGAAACTAAGTCGGCTACTTTCTTGTTCCCATTTAATTTCTCAGACTTTAATATTTGATCTAGGGACATCTTCTGCATATATTGTCATCAGTAATATTTCTCCATCCATTCAGAATGAGCTTCGCTCTGTTCAGATTAACTTTGTACCAACATTTAGTTAAAAATCTATATTCTTCCTCAATTTAGGAGAGAGTTCATGCAATTCTTTTTGGCTTGGAACAGATTCTTCATGTGAGAAACCTCCTCTTATATCAAAGATTGAGCAGGAGGAATATCCATACGTCAGGGATCAGCAGGACCCTGGAGACAGAAGAAGACTGAAAAGCTGCTGGAGAGGTAAGTGATAGCTCAGAGACAGGAGAGATTTCCTGAGCACCCTGGGGGCAATCTCGCTATATAGAGTAGAGAAAAAGACTGATCAGAATCTTCTGTTTAATAAAGGATTTTTATTTGGTGGCTCTTTCTACCCTTAATGTTTGGTAGTACTGTTTTGTAATTTATGTTAGAATGTATGTATTTTGTCACCAGCACTCCTTTTTGGCCCTGTTAGGCGCCCGCCTAGGGCCGTGAGGTGTGGGTTGACTTATTAAAGAAATAGTCAGTAGCCGTGTAAATAAGGCAAAAGAAATAATTCGGGTTTTATTCCCCGTCCCACATAGGATTCTTTATGAACAGCACAAAGGAACACAAAAGAAAACTGTTTCTTCACAGTATAGAAAATAAACTCTTCGCCAGCACAAGGTATCATAGAACTCTTGCTTGCCTGGCTAACATAGGGATGTAATTTCATCAGACAGACAAAGCGTGCAATCCATGGAATCCAGTTCTATATCACACTCCTGGTTTTCCCATTGCATCTGCTCATAGTCTGTATTTGGAGGCACATAACAATCTTTATAACTGAAATCCTCACAGCTCTTCCCTTGAATGACACTGGTTATTCTATTTGGTAAGTGCTCTACATCAACAGGGTTCAAGAGTCCTGTGCTAGGAACTGTATCTCTCAGGTTCCTTCTCCAATAGGGATTTTCCTCCCAATTACTGGGCTTTGCTCTGCTGGCAATGCCTGGCTTTTTCCCTCTAGCTACAACAGGGTACTTAGCTTTTGTCCCTGGGTAATGAGCTTCTCTCTCTGGGCTTTGGCTGGCTCCTCTCCAAGACTTCCACGTCTCTGTAGCCGGGTCCAAGTTGAAATCACTTTCTGAAGAGAGTCTGTGTCTGCTGCCTCCTGCTACCGGGACACTTCCTTTACTTCCTGGTTCTATCAAGGTCTGCTGGTTGAGAGGACTTCCTTCTTCTTGGTTACTCACTCTCCAGTGACCGAGGCCCCCTCTGGCTTGGGAGACTCCTTTGCAGCTACAGCCTGCTCCACCCTTTGGCTTCTGCTCCTGCCTTTGCTGCCTTGGCTCCAGCCCCTCCCTTTGCCCCACTACTGGGCTTTCCCTGTAGTTTTTATGCTCCTGTTCTCTGCACGTTGTACGTGTCCTTCCAC
Source organism: Ichthyophis bannanicus (assembly GCA_033557465.1). Taxonomy (NCBI): domain Eukaryota; kingdom Metazoa; phylum Chordata; class Amphibia; order Gymnophiona; family Ichthyophiidae; genus Ichthyophis; species Ichthyophis bannanicus. The sequence goes on from CM066031.1 coordinate 152,929,062, forward strand.
TCAGGTGAGCTTGATTAGCCTTTTGGCTTTCTGCTGCGTCACCTTCGGTGAATGGAAAGTTTTCTCCACTATACTTGGGCTTTTTGAAAGCTGAATATGTTTGCTGCCTATGTGTTTGTGAGGTAAGCTCTTCCTCTTTTCCTATTACCATAGGCTCTGAGCTAGCCATTTCCTCATATAGCAAAGGCTCTGTACTAATTACCTCATCACAATTTGTATGTATTTGGTTTTTATTTTGGGTGTTATATTTTAACCTTTTCTGTGGACAAGTGGGAAGTAAGTCCTCATGAATGGGTGATGTCTCCAAATGAGCACTGCGTGGAAACGCTCCCCACTTTCTATTGGAAGTTTTTGAGAGGCTCCACTTTGTCTGCATGCCTCCCTTCCCGCCTGCCACCGCAGTGCCATCTTCTCCAGTGTTTGTTTTTCCTTCATCAGTTTCGGCGTTTCCATTTTTCTTCATCTCCTGAAACTACGGATTCTTCTCTGTGGCCCAGTTGGACCCATCATCACCATCAAGCCATTTGATCTAACCATGGCCATCTTCCCCGACATGTCCCAAAAACCAGCCAGCGGATTTAAGAAATGCACCAAGTCTGCCAGGACTATCTCTGTCACTGACAGACACAATTGGTGCCTGGGTCCTGATCACCAGCCCTCGTTTTGTAATATGTGTTTTCAGATGACAAGGAGAAGCCTGAAGGGTTGGGAGAAACAGAGGGAAACTCTTTGGCCAGAGGTCTGATTCAGCCTCTTCAGCACTGGTGTTTGTCTCAATGACTTCCCAGGGATCCGCTGATGATGCATTGACATCGAGAAGTTCTCGAATTCAATCAGAGCTGAGAACCCGCAGCGCTCTGGAGCATCGGCCATCAGTTGGTCTCTGACTAGAGTTGAGGAAGGATTTGGTCTTGTCTCTGTCGGCATTGAAGGGAGATTTGTGCGAGCACCGGGCAAAGGCCTGGGTGCATCTGCATCAGAACCCATCCAAGCATGGCATCGAGAGCGGGCGCTAATGCCCTGCCAAGGTGCCCCAGAGAGAAAAGACTGTTCAACTTCCAGAGTGGCACCGACCATCTTCTGACAACTGAGGCCATGCTGCTGATATCCCCGTACGGATGCCGGAAATATCAGTCGAAGCTGCTCATGCCCCAAGGCCTTTGGAATCGGCAGCCATGGAGGAGCACCTCCTGCAGGCACTCAATGTCTGCATCTTGTCTTTGCTAGAGAAGCCATTGGCTGGTGCCTCGGTGCCATTGGCATCGAGCATCATGATGCATGATTTGCCCTCTGAGGCATCGATGTCAGGGCATCAAGGGGATCTGTTGCCGGATCCCGGCAGGGCCATCTCCCTCTCAAGTGTTTCGGGTTCTGATACCCTGGCGAAACTCCAGGAGTCCTCAACACATCATCGATCCCGAAGAGGCTGATACTCCCTGTGAAGCAAGAGGGAACCCTGGGCAGAGACTTGGAGGTACTTTGACTTCCTCTCAGAGTCTGATTCTGATGGCTGGGTGACCGATATGGAATCTGAGAACTTGTCAGAAAGCAGGTCTCCTGAGTTCCCATTAGACCTCTCCCCACTGCACAAATGATGGAAGTCTCCTCTAGAAGACATGTCCTTCCAGGATTTCGTAAGGGATATGGCCAAGATCATTCCATTTTCACTAGAAATGGAGGATGAGCCCAGGGAGAGGAGTTGGAGATCCTTCAGTACTCTTTGACCCCTAAGGAAGTGGTGACCGTGCCAGTGCACTGCATCCTACAGAGGCTACAGATGAGAATGTGGCAGAACCACCTCACTGTACCATTGGTCAGTAGGAGACTGGATTCAATGTATAGGGTTCAAAAAGTTCCTGGGTTTGAGAAACCTCAGCTTCCACACCACTTCTTAATGGTAGAGTCCGCCCTTAAGAGGATTAAGAACACTGAGACTCACACTGAGACTCATTCCTCGACATCCCCGGGTAGGGAGACACAGATTCTGGACTCCTTTGGGAGGAGGTGTTAAAGCTCCATGCTTGCAATTCGTGTGCACACTTTACCAGCTCTAACACGAGTATGTTCTTGAAGGACATCATGCAAGATCTCGCCAACATGTCCCAGTTCCTTCTCCTGAAGAAACTAGAGCACTATCATGTCCTGGTGGACCATGGCAAGGACTCAAAGTTCATGGTCTGGGTGACCTATAATGACTTCAAGACTGTCCAGAATGGTGGTGGTGAGCACTGGAGCCCACAGGCTTGCCTGGCTTAAGTCTTCTGACTTGGAACAGTCTGTGCAGAATAAGCTTGTGGAAATGCTGTGCCATTGAGAGAATCTCATTGGGGAGCAAGTAGAGGAGAAGTCTGGTGGCATAGAGAAGCAGCACATCACCCTCACCAGGCTCTCAAGGTGCATTTCCGAACCAGCTACCTAGCAGAGGAGGTATCAAGGTGGAGACCAGAAAAAGATCTACGACCCACGTGAACACAGATACTTCCCTGGACCTCAAAACTTCCCAACAGAAAACACAGGCTCCTTGCCTGCAGAGTCGAGAGAAACCTCAGAAGGCCCAGCCTGCCCCATGGCCAAAGCCAGGGGAATGGGGTTGACTGGTTCCTCCAGAACATAGTCAATCTGCCAGTGACCACAGAGGGGATACCTCCAGTGGGGGGAAGGTTCACTCTTTTTGCGCACAGGTGACAGGTAACTTCAGACTCGTGAGTGCTAAAGATAGATAGTCCAGAGTGGCTACATGTTACACTTTGACGAGCTACTGCCACATTGCTCACCAAGGGCATATCCTCTCGACCCACTCATCTAGATCTGCTTCATAGAGAAATCTTTACCCTTTTGGCCGATCTTGCCATCGAGCTCGTGCCGCGGGAGCAGATCAGGCTGGGATTTTACTCCAGGTACTTTCTGGTCCCCAAAAAGATGGGGAGGGGTGCGGGTTCCGGCCCATCCTGGAGCTCAGAAACCTCAACAGTTTTCTGGTGCAAGAAAGGTTCAAAATAGTATCTCTAGGTACCCTGCTCCCTTATCTTCAGAAAGATGATTCGCTATGCTCCCTGGATCTGAAGGATGCGCATACTGATCAATCCTGGTCACAGGAGGCATCTCAGATTCAGAACACAGAGGGAGCAGGACCCTCACACCAGCAAACAGGAACACACAACAAGCGAGGGCCAATAAGAGTTACAGGTGCTTATTTATTTAGAAAAACCCCAATAAGCACCTGTGACCCTTATTGGCCCTCGCTTGTTGTGTGTTCTGGCATCTCAGATTCATCCTGGAAGAATAGCATGGAAAAGATTTGCTTTCTAGTGCATGGAGCAAGCGCTAGATCCTTTTTCAGTTGCCCCACTGACAGACTACTAGAGTACCTCTTACATCTGTCAGAGTCCACCTCAGCACGATTGGGGCATACCATCGCAGAGGAGAAGAAAGGTCCATCTCGGTTCAGCCTTTAGTAGTTCACTTCATGTGGGGTTTGCTTCTCTCGCATCTCTCCAAGCCCCCAGCAGTGGCTTGAGACCTCAATGTGGTTCTGGAGCAGCTCATGTTAACTCCTTTGAGCTGCTCGATTCGTGCCTATGAAATTCTAGAGATGGAAGTTCTTGTTTCTGGCATCAGTTATGTCAGCATGCCGAGTAACTGAGCTCCAGGGTCTAGTGGTTCATCTGCAGTATACCAGGTTCCATCATAGAGTGGTCCTGCTTATTCATCCTTGATTCCTTCCAAAGGTGGTATCGGCTTCCATTGTAATCAGTAACTCATCCTGCTGACATTCTTCCCAAGGCATCACACGCACAGAGGGGAAGCGGCGCTGCACATATTGGACTGCAAATGAGCCTTAGCCTTCTACAAAGAGCAGATGAAGGCCCACCAAAAATCCATCCAGCTGTTTGTTTCTTTTGACCCCAACAAGTTAGGGGATTTGGCTGGCAGACTACATCTTTCACTTTTGCCCAGGCTGGCCTGAGTCTTGATGGTCGTGTCACAACTCACAGTGTCTGAGCCATGGCTGCGTTGGTGGCCATCTTGCTGTTGTTTTCCATGGAAGAGTTCTGCAGGGCTGCAACATGGTCTTCTGTCCACACATTCACATCTCACCTCTGTCTGGACGGGGAGTCCTGATGCGACCGCAACTTCGGCCAATCTGTACTCTGGCATCTGTTTGGGATTAAAACCATCTCCATTCCCCCAAGACCTTTCTGTCCGTCCAAGCTACCAAATAACAATGTTGAAAAAAATGAATCTGATGAGTTCCCTTTTATGAACTGCCACTTATGTACATAGTTGATTGTCCAGTTCTTGCCCGGCAGCCTCTTTGGTTTTCAGTATCCTGTACCTTGGGAGTTCATACATGAGGACTTACTTCCTACTTGTCCACAGAAAAAGGTAGTTACACACCTGTAGCAGGTGTTCTCCATGGGCAGCAGGAATACGTCCCCACAACCAGTGGCAGGATTCGATCTGAACAGGGACCGGTTTGGATCAATCCTGCCACTGATAGAACAGAATGGGTAGAAGCACGGCATTTGTTTGCGTTGCCAGCACTGCACGCTCAGGCCACTGGCAGCCACCATAAGGCAGCAACTTCCTGGTGAGCCAGTGCCCCGAAATTCCCCACCCCCCACCCGCCAGTGGTTTGACAGCATTGGGGGCTTCTCCCAATGCACAGTCCTCTGATGCCATCAAAACACTGGCGGGTGGGGGAATTCCCGACAGTGCTGCGCCGGCAACAGGATGCCCTTTTCGGCCCGGTTCAGTGAATACGGCCCATTGGCAGGAACTGGTTCACATGAACGAGGCCAAACTGGCCAAATCCCACCACTGCTCACAACCCTCCCACCTTCCCGAGGAGTTGTATTGTACTACAGCTTTGTTATTGGACTGGAGAAGATGGCACCACAGCGAAAGGTGGGCAGAGAGGTGCACAGGCACAGTGGAGCCTCTTAAAAGCTTCCAATAGAATCTGGGGAGTGTTCCATGCGGGGCTCCGTCAAAGATGTCACCTCTATGTGAGGACTTATTCCTGCTGTCCACGGAGAACACCTGCTACAGATGAGTAACTACCTTTTCTGTACGCTGCATAGAGCGGGTTGTTAATGCAGCATAAAAATGGAAATAAATATGGCCAATTCCTGAATGACAACTGTGTATTGGCTATCCTAATTTGGAAAATTTGGTGCCCAGTTAGTGACGAATGACTGCAGCACACCTTTTTCATTTCCACATTAATAATCCAACACTTTGGTTCCCCAATAAACCTTCATCAGGTTTTAAAAATAAATAGGACTGACACCAGAGCTTCAAGGAGGAAGCAGCACCAAACAAACTGTTACAGAATGAGCTTGTTTTAATTTCTAATCTCTCTCGCTCTCCTTCAATCTGTTCATAATTAAGCTGCGTGGCTAGTCTCTTTATGCTCATGTAACACCTCTTCTCAAATCACTTCATTCATTCTTGACCCATTCCCAGTCAGCTGGATAAAGATCACTAGGCAAGAGCTCACACCAACAATCCACAAGATCAGTCCGCTTTCCCTGCAAAATGGGTATCTTCCACCCAACCTCAAAATGGTATTCATTCGTCCTGTAAGAAAAGGAAGCAATAATGACATCAACCAACCGACATCCTACAGACCCATAGCCAGCCTTTCATTCACAACGAGATACTAGGAAAGACTGTTCTTCACTAACTGTAAGACCACAATGATACACACTCCCCTCTTGATCCCCAGCAATACAGCTTTCAACCCCAACATAGAATTGAAACGCTGATGACTGCACTCCTTAAACTGATAACAGGTACTAATAAACCAAACTCAGGATATCTATTCATCTTTCTTGACATCAAGGCAACATTTGACTCAATAGCACACATTTATTTTATTTATTTCTTTTAACAAATGCTTATATACCGCTACCTTCCAGGAAGATCAGGTGCGGTTTACAATGGAACAATTTTTTAAACAGGGTAACATTCTGTTTTTTACATAAAACATAAGAAGCTTTGGTTATACATTACAATGAAACAATTTTTTTAAACAGGGTAAACATCCTGTTTTGTTTTTTTTACAAAGATCTTAAGAAACTGTGGTTATACATTAACAATTATACTTGCTATATTTCAACTGTGTACAAACCTCATAACTATATACAAAGGTTTGTATTTTATTGGCTTATTTAAATAGTATTACAGATTTATTTACCTATTATATATAGGGTATGATTTGAAGTGTATGTGGTGCGTTTGAATGTATTATTGAAACTGGTAGGCTCATTTAAATGTTAAAATTGAAATTTGTATTGAGTTTAAATTTATAAGCGAAAATCATAGGTCAAGATAGGGTATTATTCAGGGGTAATTTTGTTGATTACAAAATTTGGCTCTGGTTTAGTCTATTATTATTCATTTAGAGATTCATTTATCCATTTTCAACAAGTGGAAAAGTGTTTTCCATTGAGTCATAGTGCATTCTGAACATGTGGGTTTTTAGCTTTTTCCTTATTTCTTTTAGTTCGGTTAGTTTTCTTATTTCTTCCGGGAGGGAGTTCCAGAGTGTAGGGGCTGCATGAGAGAATGCTTTTTTATTGGTTATCTTTTTAGCTTTGGTGAAGTCTTTTGGACATTTTATTTTATTAGCGTGGCCTCTCCTGTGGACACTGTTTGTTGAGTCTATATCAATGAGCTTGGTTAGTGTAGGTGGGGCTAAGTTATTTATTGCTTTAAAGGTAGTTATTATTGCTTTATAGTTTATTCTACATTGTATTGGTAGCCAGTGCAAGTGAGCTGATATTGGGGTTATATGTTCAAATAGGTGTACTTTCATTATGATTCTGGCTGCTGTATTTTGGGTAATTTGAAGCCTTTTTATATTTTGTTTTGTTGTACCTAGGAGTGTTAGATTGGCAAAATCGAAATGGGGTGTGATGATCGCATGTATTATGCTAGTGAAGTCCTGTATATGTATAAGTGGGCGTATTTGTTTTAGTATTTTTAGTTTGTAGTGAATTTTCTTTATTGTGTTACTGATATGCGTGTTCATAGTGAGATGAGAGTCAAGAGTGACTCCTAAGTATTTCACTTCCTTTTTTATGTAGATATCATGGTCTTGTAATGTTATGTGGGTTGGAGGGGTGTAGGATTGTTTTTTGTTACTATTAATATTTCTGTTTTAGAGTGGTTAATGTGTAGATTTTGTTCTGTTAGCCATTTTGTTATTTCGTTGAAACTCTCAACTAGTATTTGCATTGGGAGGTGAGGTGTCGTAAGTGGAATATACATCATTATGTCGTCTGCATATATATGATATTGAATTTTGAATTTTTTGAAAATATTGCAGAAGGGTTGAATGTATATATTAAATAGGAGGGCTGAGAGGGTAGAGCCCTGGGGAAGGCCAATAGTTTGGTCATAAGTGTTGGATGTTTGGTTTCCAATTCTTACTGTTTGTGTTCTGTTATTTAGATATGATGTAAACCAATTGTAAACTGTTGAGTTAACTCCAATTTGTTGTAATCTATTTAGCATTATCGTATGATTTACGCTATCAAAAGCAGCTATGTCGAGAAAAAGGAGAATGAAAGCTTGCTTAGAGTTATCAATTCCTCTTTGTAGTGTATCTAGGAGAACTGTCAGGAGTGTTTCCACTCCATGATATGGGTGAAAACCATACTGTTGGTCATCGAGGGTGGCTGATGTATCTATGTATTCTTGTGTTTGGGTTTGGACTACTTTTTCAATAAGTTTAGCCATAAAAGGTATACTTGATATAGGTCTGTAGGAGTTGGGTGAGGTTTTGTCAAGCTTATTATTTTTGAGTATTGGGCGTATTTGTGCGTGTTTTAGTATTGGCGGGAGGTAGCCTTGGTGCAGTAATAGATTTATTATTGGTAGGATAAAAGCTGATAATGTAGGAAGAGTTCTTTATCCATATTACTGGGCAGGGGTCTAGTTTAAGATAATATTTTTCAGTGAATTTTTGGTTATTGGGTGGAACTTGGACCAGTCATTTACTTGCTGGAAGAGATTGCTTGTAGTGGTTTTTGGTGACAAGGCATGCTGATTTGATTTGTTTTTGTAGTGGTTAGCTAGTGTTTGGGCAGATATATCTGTTATGACATGACTTGCATTGTGTGTGTTGTTGGTAAGGTTTTGAACCAATGAAAACAATTCTCTTGGTCTGTTTAATGATTTATTTAAAATGTTTGTGTAGTAGTCTTTCTTTGCGTTAACAGTTGCTTCCTTGTATTCTTTAAGATGGTTATGGTATTTCTCAAAGCTAGGGGTTGATTTGGTGCTGCGCCATTTTGATTCTAGTTTCCTTAGTTCCCTTTTCATTCGTTTCAAGCTTTTAGTGAACCATGGAGTCACACCTGCTCTGGATTTGTTGTTCCTTTTTAAATCATGCTTGTGGATGGCTGCTTTGTTTGTATTATGCCAGGTTGAGACTGCTTCGTCTAGGTCAGTAGGTGATAGAGAGAGATAAGGGATTGTTGAATCTAGGAATTCTTCCTCATTGAATCTTTTAAATCTTGTTATTGGAGCTATTTGATTTTTGTTATTATTATTTGGCTCAGTGTATGTAAGGTTGAACTTAATTAGATGGTGGTCTGACCAGGGGATTGGGGTACATTCCAGAAAAGTTGAGTCAAAATGTTTATAGAGTGCATCAGGGAGGAAGACTAGGTCGAGGGTACCACCTCTATTGTGGGTTTTTTCGTTTATTATTTGGTGATAATCCATATCAGCAATTGCATCAAGGAATAGGGTTGATTGTTGGGTTGGTAGGGATGGGAGATTAAAATCACCTAGCAGTATTATTGGGTTGCGTTCTGTTGATGTGCTAAGGAGTTCTAATAGGGCATCTAGGTTTTCTGCTTTATTATCAGGTGGTCTGTATGTAAGGCATATTCTAATGTGAGCAAATTTTATGATGATTGTGTCAATATTATTGGGATGAGCAGAGGGTAATGGTTTTGCTTTTAGGACGTTTTTAGTCATCGTGAGTACACCTCCTCCTTTTTTGTTATTTCTATGTGTGTATGATATGTCATAGTTATAGTTTTTTAATTGGTTTAGGTATACAATATCGGTGTCAGTTAACCAGGTTTCAGTGACAAATAGTATGTCTGGGTTATAGTCGTTTAATAGATCAGTGAAGATAGGGAGTTTATTTTTCATAGATCTTGCATTTATTAGAATACATGACAGTGAGGTAGGATTTTTTGTTGTTTGTTGGTTGAGTGATTGAAGTGAAGCGGTGGGTTTTATTTGTATCAGTCTGTGATGATTTGCTTTTAAATTATGTTCTGTGAGGATATGTCCCGGGAGAGGTCCAGAACGGATTATTCTTTGTATTATAGGGATAGGTTTATTTTTATTATTGTGAAGACTGCTGGTTAGTGTGATTAGTCTTATTAAGATAATACATATATATATATAGCATTCTTAAGCAATAGGCATTTGATGATAACATTTTAGGGCGAAGGATTGTGATATGAGTAATGAATGGATCTACTACAATTAGTAATAGTAAATACAACTAATTGGTAACAGTGATGTGGTCAAATATTAAAACAATTCTACTGGATATTGACAATCGTAAATGCAGTACAATGTGGGAACAGTTTTGTGAGAACTTCTTGCAATAGTGGATATGGCTACTAGCAACAGTAATGTGATAGATTATATAAACAATTCTGTAGGTTACTAGCTATAGTATGTGTGGCTTTGATAATGTAGACAATATAACTACTTACAGTTGTAAAAATGTCTACTGGCAATAGAAGTATAGTTAAATTTTAACAGTTCTGTAGGCTACTAGCAATAGTAAATACAGTTCGGTATAGGTGCAGTTATGCGGATCTACTAGCAGTAATAGGTGTGGCTAATTGCAAGAGAAAAGTTGTCAATAGTAGAGACTGATTCAATTCAATTATTTAGCATTACTAAATATAGTACATGTAGGCTACTAGTAATTGCAAGCCTGGTCAGTAATAAATTTTACTAAAATTACAATTTGAAGTAGGCATGGTTGCTGTTAAGTATGGTTACCAGCAATGGAGAGTGCAGGCTACTGACGACAGTAAGGTTGTACAAGCTAGAAAGTTGATCTTTGAAAATTAAAGTCAGTTATATGCAGGATACTGACAACAGTAAAGGTGAGCGATTATGTGCAGTTAATTGAAGCTAGTGATAATGTTAATAGCAGCAAATTATGGGTAATTTTCTCTATCCTTTACAGAGGTGTATACTTGCTGTGGTTTCAGAGGTAGTTGTGTCGAAGGTGGGAGCGAGCTCAACCCTAGGGGAGCTCAAGCTACAGATGGCTGAGGTGAAGAATATGGATCGTTGTGAGTTTCTGGGCGTCTCTGTGAGGGCCGTTGCCTAAGGGCCGTGCCAAAGGGCCCTCTTGCGAGGCCCTCAGGCGCGGGTGCGCCTGTGGTGCTCCTTTTTATATGGTGGTGGGCCGCCCCGATTGGGTAGCACTTGGCTGTGACGTTGCTGCTCTAGGTGGAGTCCAGCAGCTTCCCTCCTTCTGAGAGTGCTCTTTCAGCGTGGCCGAGGCTCCGGTCCAGGTAAGCTCTTTGTGATGCAGAGACTTCAGCCCAGGTAAGCTCTTTCTGTGAGGTTGAGGCTTCAGGCTGGGTAAGCTCTTTCTGTGAGGCTGAGGCTCCGGTCCGGGTAAGCTCTTTCTGTGAGGCTGAGGCTCCGGTCCGGGTAAGCTCTTTCTGTGAGGTTGAGGCTTCAGGCTGGGTAAGCTCTTTCTGTGAGGCTGAGGCTTCGGTCCGGGTAGTTGTTCTTATCCTTCCTGGAAGCGCTGGATGTTGAAGATCCTAATCATCCTAATCATCAAGATGCTGCAGACAATCGGACTAACAGAAACCACCCTAAACTGTTTCAAATCCTACCTGTCAAACCATCGACTTCAGGTAAAATCAGGCTCCACAAGATCAAATCCATACACTCAAAATCAAGGAATCTCCCAAGGATCAACCCTCTCTGCACTGATATTTAACATCTTCATCCAACCGATATGCTCAGTCATACAAGTACTCAATATCCACTACCACATATATGCCGATGATGTCATGATTTATGCACCCAACAGCACACTTGACCCTGACATCATGACCATAGCAGAGACAGTAGCTTCACCGCACCAGACACTATAAGCCTAAGCAGTACTCAAATTTAAGTACAACAAGAGGTACGATACCTGGGTGTCATCATCGATCAATACCTGATGTTTTCCACTCACGTCAGAAACAACACCAGGGAGCATTTGCTACAAGCTCAAGACTCTCCTACCCACCAAAACTTTCATAGTTCAAGTCCTCGTCTTACCACATCTGGACTACTGTAACATCATCCTCCAAGGACTACCAAAGACAGCAATCCACATTCTCCAACTAGCCCTCAACACAGCAGCATGCACCCTCTACAATGCACACACAACCGAACACATAACTCCCATGCTCAAACAACTGCACTGGCTGCCCATCATTGAACGCACAAAATTGTAAGGATGGCTTTGAATCTTCAAAGTCCTCAATGGTCTATCATCCACCCACCTCCAAACATTAAACGAATAACAACTGTACCAGGCAAACTGGATCCTACATACACCAGCACTCTTCACTTGATCCAATACCACTACATCCAAAAGAGCATTCTCATTATATGCACCTTCCCTTTGGAACTCAATCCCATACAAGTCCGGGCCACAAAGGACCTACTATCATTCAGAAAGGCCCTAAAGACTCATGCTCCCCTGAAGACACAACATAATATCACTGCACACCTATCTCTGTCCCATATCCCCTGCCCCCTTCCTCCTCCTCCTCTCCCTGAACCCCTGTTAACCCCCTATTCCACTTATTTTATTTTATTTATTTAGTATACTGCTACTTCCAGCGATCAGCAGCGGTTTGATTACAGATTGGAAATTGTCAAATCATGACAGGAAATTTTTGAGGTATAAACACATTGATTAGACAGAAAAGCACAGCACACAGAGAACTATTTTACAGGGAACATGGGCTATGGAGGGTTAAGTGGCTTGCCCAAGACCACAAGGAGCACCTGTGGGACTAGAAACCCCAGTCCTTCCAGCCCAAGGTTGCTGTCCTCTAGTGGGATTTGAACCCCCGACCTTCTGGCCCGAAGTACCTTGCCCCAACCACTAGGCCACTCCTCCACTCCAACCCACTTCAACCCATGCTCCCCTTTATACTGTTTCTTTTTCTCCACGTTTACTACCTTGTTACAATGTATAACAATCTGTTTGATGTAAACCACTTTGACCATAGGATAAAGCGGTATAGAAAAAAACTGTTAAATCGGCTCCTTCTCCATTTCCATATCCAGTTCAGACATCTCCTACTGACCTATAAGCGCACTTATTCGGCTGCTCCTCGCTACCTTTTTTCATCTCTCTCCCTACACCCCTCCTCGGGAACTCCACTTTTCTGGCAGATTTCTTCTATCTGTGCCCCTCTCTGCCACTGCAAACTCCAAAAACTCCGTTCATTTCACCTGGCTGCTCCTTATGCCTGGATCAAACTACCTGAGTTGGTACATCAGGCTCCATCTCTGGCCCTTTTCAAATCCAGGCTAAAAACTCGCCTCTTCGAGGATGCTTTTGGATCCTGATCTGTGCAGTCTCCTGCTCTCCAACTATGTGTTTCCTTACCATTTCCCATGGGCTGCAGCAATCCAAGGGAGCGATACAGTATAGGGGGTGAAGTACTTTTGTCCACTAAAGAAGAGCGGGACCTAGGCATGGTTGTGTCTGATGATCTTAAAGTAGCTAAACAGGTAGAAAAGGCGACAGCAAAAGCTAGAAGGATGCTTGGGTGCATACGGAGAGGAATGGCTAGCAGAAAAAAGGAGGTGATAATGCCTCTGTATAAGTCTTTGGTGCAACCTCATTTGGAGTTTAGTGTGCAATTCTGGAGACCGCACCTTCAAAAGGATGTGAACAGGATGGAGTCTGTGCAGAGGGTGGCTACTAAAATGATTAGTGGTCTTCATTATAAAGCATATGAGGACAGACTTAAGGATCTTAATATGTACACCTTAGAGGAAAGGCGGGATAGAGGTGATATGATTGAGATGTTTAGATACCTCCGTGGCATAAATGTTCAGGGAGAGAGCCTCTTTCAATTGAAAGCAAGTTCTGCTACGAGGGGACATGGGATGAGGGTGAAGGGAGATAGATTCAGGAGTGATATGCGGAAATATTTCTTTACGGAAAGAGTAGTGGATCCGTGGAATAGTCTCCCAGTGGAGGTGGTAGAGATGGAGACAGTAACTGAATTCAAAAAAGCATGGGACAAACACAAAGGATCTCTAAAGGTAAAAAGGGGACTGTTGTAGTTGTTGATATGGAAGGACAGACTAGATAGGCCATGTGGTCTTTTTCTGTCATCATGTTTCTATGTTTCTATGTCCTAGTCCCCATCCGTTGTGCTGTCTGTCTTGACTAGATTTAAGCTGTAATGAGCAGGGACTGTCTCTTACATGTTTCTGTACAGTGCTACTAAAGGATCAGCAGTATTAGTAGTAGTAATTTGCTGCATCTTGATTTTGAGCAGGACGGAGAAAATATAAAAACAATAAAATGCCTGCACCAGTATATTATTAGAATGCATGCAAATTATAGAATTTTGTAATCTCTACATTCTGCCCAAACTCCACCCATGCACACGCCTAACATTAAAGCTCTCTGGGCATGGTCCTGTGCTTCCTCCCGCACGCCCATTGCTCCTTCCCTCAGTTTGTCATCTGCTGGCAAAGATGGTTACTCTCCTCCATCCAGCACGCCCTGCAACACCCCCACATGGACACATAGGCCACTTCTTGTTTCCAGACTGAACTTTAATGGTGTTTTTTATTAAATTTAATTTAGTCAAATGTATTTTTTACTCTGTTTCATCCGTTAGATGTACAGAGTGAAATATAACAAAAATGTGACAAGACCGTTTTCACGTGAGCATTACATTTTCAATAACATCACACCGACGGAACAACAGCCTCTAAAATTAGCAACAGCAAATTATTATTGGTATCTCTAGCCCACCCCATCGACCTTTTGCTGCACTGGCTCCACTATTCCATCTCTCTAAACTCTCTCTATGTCTACGGTTTGGAAACCTGGCAAAAGATTTTGCAGCCATATAGCTGTGAGAACAGAGCCAGCCTTACCTTTAAACAGATGAGGCGGTCGCCTAGGGCAGTAGCTTCTGGAGGGGGGGGGGGGCAGCAAAGATCTGTTGCCATCAAACAAAACAATAGGTCTTTATGGCTCACCAACTCAAAGAATCAATAGCACATACCTTTTACCTGCAATAGCCCATTTACCTGGAAAATGGCTTTTGCTAATTGCCCGCATTCAGTATATACTGTATTGTATATATGACCAATGAGTTAATTGTTAAAATTCAGCATTCGTGTTGAATTACTGTATGCATTTTTGCAAGCTCATTCTGGGAGAGGTGTTGTTCAGTGATCATGGTTGTTCAGTTTAACTAGCAAATTCTTAGGGGTGGGGGAAAACCACCTGAAAACCCCACTTCCCCTAGTATTCTCACATTCCTCCCCTGGCTTATCTTATATCCTCCTCCATTCAGTTTTTGTACCTTTAGAGGGCAATTTTATAAAAGACTGTCTGAGTTAATGCACATTCAAAACATTTTATTAAGAAAAGCAGGCAAATATTTTTCTTTATCTAATAGGGACGCAAGCCACAAGATATGTGCGGTAAACGTGATCACTTATGCCAGCCCTAGACTTGGTGTAAATGCTTGTGCCTAGATTTGTAAAGTAAGTTCTGCTAGGATAAGCAGGATGAGTCAGCCACACCTGTTGATGTCTTCCGACGGCGCCATGGATATGGAAGTGCTCTCCCTAGAGCTCAGAAAGGTGAGCCTTTCTGTCCCCACCCCTGGCCCAGCCCCTACCTGGCTCAGTTCTTGTTCTTCCACCTGCCACACGGATGGAATCCTAGTTCTCCAGAAAATTAATTCATCATGGATAAAGAAAAACCCACTAAGACCCAAAAGAAAACTAGCAAACCTGGTTTTAAAAAATGCCCAAAATGCTGAAAAAAGATGAACGCTACAGAATCTCATGATCGTTGCATGCGCTGCCTGGGAAAGGATCACCAGATGGAAGACTACCCTCACTGCGCCCGCATGTCTCCCGCATGTCTTCACACAGCCATGCACTTCAAGATTTCCTATCTGGCAAAGACTCACCCTCTGAGGTTCACAATCCAGCCCCTGCAACTGATAATGGTGAGAAAAAGAGGAACCCCAATGGCAGAGGTCCATTCCCTGCAGCCGCATGCCACACCACCTCTGCAATTCAGTGTCCCAGGAAATCACAGCCCTGCTAGATGCACAGAGCATGTGCCCCAGAGCGAGACAGGCCGTGGATTTTAATCCAGATACTTCTTGGTCCCAAAGAAGTCGGGTGGAGTGCACCCAATCCTCGACCTTTGCAACCTCGACAAGTTCGTCCGCAAGGAGTGCTTCAGGTTGTACTCCCTCGGGTCTATCCTGCCCCTCCTCCAACAGGATGACTGGCTAGCCTCACTGGACTTGCAGGACCCCTACTCCCACATTCCTATCCACCCTGTACACAGGAAGTTCCTGCGCTTCCGTATATCCAACAACCACTACCAATTCAAGGTGATTCCCTTCTGCCTCTCTCCGGCCCCGAGGGTATTTACCAAATGCATTGCGGTCACAGCTGCTCGCTTCCAAAGGTACAGCATCTGTGTCTTCTCCTATTTGGATGACTGGCTGATCTCTGCCCCTCTCAGCTGGCAGCGGAGGAGGCTATGCACCAAACCACCGCACTCCTGTCCACCCTCTGATTCCTGATCAACCTCAAGAAGCCACATGGTAACCAAGAGGAGTGCCACCTCCACACCCTGGACTGTGTACGTGTGCTGCACATCTACATGGTGTGAATGGCGGCGGCTTGCTGAGGAAGCCAACTTTTTGTGGCCTTTGGCCCCAACAGAACCAGACAGCCAGTCACCAAATGGACACTGTCTCAGTGGCTCACAGTATGCATCGCCTGCTGTTACACATAGGCGGGCGCTGACACACTGGCACACGTCCGGGCGCATCAACTGCGAGTCATGGCAGCCATGCTGGCTAACCTCAGCGCAGTCCCCCTGAGCCACATCTGCAGGGAAGTGATGTGGGCCTCACCTCAGACCTTCCACAGACACTACTGCCTGGAAGAATTGGCATTAACAGACAGCTTGTTCGGCCGCTCTGTACTAGAAGCGGGGACACAGACGAAAGGCGACCAGAATGGTTGACTGACAGGAAGTTACAGCGTTGTTGAACATGCCCTGCCTATTGATTGCTATAAGTGCTGTGTTGTTGAGTTACTGATGTTATTGACCTCGATTACTGTCATTGTTTATTGTTAAGGATGTTACATTACCTATGGCTATGCCTGCCGGTTGCGGTGAGCCCCGCTAATCCAGTAAACATCTTTTGTGTTACAGCCGAATGTGTCATGTTTGGGAAAGGGCTCTTAGCCGGACGGGAGCCTTCCTCCTACCATAGCCTGATACGGCAGAGCCGCACTGGCGAGTCACCAGGTGTGACTGACTCATTGTGGTTGTCCTAGGAGACAGCAGGGTTACGTACCTGTAACGGAAGTTCTCAATGGACAGCAGGATTAGTCAGCCATACGTTTCCTTGGACGAAGGCACCCTTGCCGCTGTGACGGCCATGTCCCTACCTGGACAGTAGATGGATGAAAGCTTGGCACGAACCGAGCCAGGTAGGGGCTGGGCCAGGGGTGGGGACAGGCAGCACATGCTCAGAAAGGCTCACCTTTCTGAGCTCTAGGGAGAGCACTTCCGTATCCATGGCGCCATTGGATGACGTCGCCAGGTGCGGCTGACTAAGCCTGCTGTCCACTGAGAATTCCCGTTACAGGTAAGTAACCCTGCTTTATAACTCCCTTGTGTAAATTTATGCTCCTCCCCTGTCCTTGCCCTGTCCAAAAGTGTGCGCCATCAGCCTGCAGTGCATTCTTATAGAACAATAGAGACACCCTATACATCAAAAGATATTCCTGCATAATGCTTTCTCTGCCTTGGATAATGAGAATGCCCAATCCGTGGAAATTGAAGTGTCATGAAATGAAAGACTCAATGCCCAATCTACTGATAATAAACCAAATAGGAGGAAAAAATCACAAGAGAAAACTACTACTATTTTTATTTATTAATTTACATTCTCTTATATACTGTGCTGTTACTGCATCAGTGCGGTTTACATTGAACAAACTGAAATTACATTGAACAGGGCATTATAACTTGGAGATAACTATTTTACAGGGAACATGGGCTATGGAGGGTTAAGTGGCTTGCCCAAGACCACAAGGAGCACCTGTGGGACTAGAAACCCTGGTCCTTCTGGCCCAAGGTTGCTGTCCTCTAGTGGGATTTGAGCCCCTGACCTTCCGGCCTGAAGTACCTTGCCCCAACCACTAGGCCACCACTCGGCCACCACTCCACTCCTCCACTTGAGATTCCATCATCAGAGGCACCAACTTGGGAACACAGCTCAAAAGAGAGAAGATGGTCAAATGCCTCCCAGGCTCTTCAGCCAGCAGGAATATGAACCAAATTGTTGGTATAGTCAGTGCAGAAAGTGAGCACTCCAAAACTGATGTCATCCACTTGGGCACAAATGACCTGGCTAGAAACAGTGCCTCTGCAGTTCAAAGGGACTTCCAGACTCTGGGAGAGAAACTCAAGCACATTGCTAACACTATAGCATTCTCAGAGGTTCTACCTGTTCATGGTAAGGGGCAGAAACAACTTTAATACATGGCCCCCAACCTGGTGCAAACAAGAAGGATTTAAATATATTGGCGACTGGGGAAAAAGATGGATCAACAAGAGACTATACTGCGCTGATGGACTACATCTCTCTGCCGCAGGGAAAAGGATCCTAAGTGAAAAATTCAGGCAGTATGTAAACAGGCATTTAAACTAGGGAAAGGGGTAACAGATGGAGAAGGACCAGTTTAGGATGTCACTCCCAGCAAAAGCAAAATGACATTGGAAACAGCTACACTTTTAAACCACACATCAATTGCAAGTGGGAAGGGGCGTGTAGAACAAAATCCATGCAGAACACAGGCAAACCAGTCAACGAATGCTGGAAAGCAATGAGCACAAATGCTCGAAGCGTAGCCAACGAAGTTCCTGATCTGGAAGCCCTTATGGTGGAAATGGACTTGGACATTGTGGCTATTACAGAAACATGGTTTAACGAGTTATATGAATGGGATATAGCCGTAACTGGCTATAATCTATTTAGAAGAGATAGAGAGGGTAGAAAAGGAGGAGGAGCAGCCCTATATGTCAAAAGTGATATTAAAGCTGCTGAAATGCAGGGGACATGGGAAAAAGAAGAAGTGCTATGGATTGTGTTGGAAAGAGGAGATGGCACTGTCATCCATACTGCTGTAGTCTACAGGCCTCCAACTCAAACCAAAGAAATGGATAGCAAATTGATTGCTGATATTGCAAAGATAGCCATGAAGGGGGAAGTGATCATATTGGGTGACTTTAATCTACCCAATATGGATTGGAGTATTCCTTCTGCAAATCTGGAAAGTACAAAAAAAAATTGTTGATGCCTTCCAAGATGCATCACTTAGACAAATGGTGATGGAACTGACCAGGGAGAGCTCGGTACTGGATTTAGTGCTCACCAACGGAGATAGCATGTCGAATATCCAGGTGGGTGCCCATGTGAGCAGCAGTGATCATCACACGGTGTGGTTTGAGATAAAAGCCAAGGTAGAATCCAATCACAGCAAGCTCAAATTCCTAGACTTCAAAAACACTGACTTCAGTAAAATGGCTAAGTACCTGAAGGAGGAGTTGGCAGGGTGGGAGGGGATAAGGGAAGTGGAATTGAAATGAGATAAACTAAGGGAGGCAATAAAAGGGGCAACAGATACGTATGTAAGGAAAGTAAATAAAAATAAGAGAAAAAAGAAACCTATTTAGTTCTCCAAAGATGTGGCTGCACAAATAAAGGCAACAAACACAGCTATCACAAAATTCAAAAGTTTGCAAACAGAGTAACACAGAAAAGATTACAGGATCAAACTAAAAGAGACCAAAAGAGAAATAATGATAGCAAAATAAAAGGCAGAAGAAAAGATGGCTAAAGATGTGAAGTGTCCTGACACAACATTTTCCAGGTATATTAGGTAGAGGAGGAAATTCAGAGGTGGAATTGCAGGACTCAAAAGTGCTGAGAACAGATGTGTGGAAAGTGACATTGAAAAAGCGAAAATGCTAAGCAATACTTCTGCTCTGTTTGTTTTTACTAGAGAAAATCCCGGAGAAGGTCCACCTGTGATTGGCAAATATACAAATGGGAATGGAGTAGATATCACACCATTCACAAAAGATGATGTGTTAGAGCAGCTTGCAAAACTGAAAGTGGCCAAGGCCATGGGACCAGATGGGATATACCCCAAGATATTGAAAGCTCAGAGAGGTTCTTGCAGGGCCATTAAAGGATGTCTTTAATAGATCCTTGGAGACAGGAGAAGTTCCACAGGACTGGAGAAGGGCTGATGTGGTACCTCTTCACAAAAGTGGCAGTAGGGCAGAAGTGACAAACTACAGTCCAGTAAGCCTTACCTCTGAGACGGGAAAAGTAATGGAGGCACTCCTGAAAGAGCGAATAGTGGATTTCCTCAAAATCAACAGATTGCATGATCTGAGGCAACATGGTTTTACCAAAGGATGATCTTGCCAAACAAATCTGATTGAGTATTTTGACTGGGTGACCAGAGAACTAGATCAAGGGCATGCGATGGATGTGATCTACCTAGATTTCAGCAAAGCCTTTGATACTGTTCCTCATAGGAGGCTTATCAATAAACTCAACAGCTTGGGGATGGGTCCCAAGGTGGTGAACTGGATCAGAAATTGTTTGACTGACAGACGACAGAAGATGACGGTAAACAAACTCACAGATGAAAGGAGGGTGTGCCCCAGGGTTCCGTCCTGGGACTGGTACTGTTCAATGTATTTATGAGTGATATTGCTGAAGGACTGAATGGAAAAGTCTGTCTTTTTGCAGATGACATGAAAATATGCAACAGAGTAACTTCCGTGAGGGAGTAGATAACACAAGGAAAACTCTACAACCGCTGGAAGAATGGTCTAATGTTTGGCAGTTAAGATTTAATGTGAAGTAGTGCAGTGTCATCCACTTGGGAAGCAGAAATCCAAGGGAATTGTATGCGATAGGGCAGGGGTGGGCAATTCCGGTCCTGGAGGGCCGCAGTCAGGTTTTCATGATGTCCCTAATGAATATTCATGGTTATTTCCATACAATGGAAGGCAGTGGATGCAAATAGATTCATGAATATTCATTAGGGACATTCGCGTATTAATGAACAAACAAACCTCTTCCAAAAACAGGGAAACTGTAAAATTAGACGGCATAACATGAAGCTGCAAGGGGGTGAACTGAAAGGCAGTATCAGGAAATACTTTTTCACTGAAAGAGTGATGAATGCTTGGAATGCCCTCCCGATGGACGTGGTGGGGCAAATTCAGTGACAGAATTCAAAATGGCATGGGACAGATACAGCGGATCTCTTTATAGCAACAGGATAAAATCAAAATAAACATAACTATTTCTTGTATCTCAGTAAATAGGATGCCCTACATGGAGCGGTGGGTACACCCCTAAACAAAGGTATGGGGAGGGGCGACCTGCATGGAGCGGCAGGTGCACCTACTCTTGTTACCTTGCTGGGTAGACTAGGTGGACCATACTGGTCTTTATCTGCTGTCATATACTATGTTACATTAAGGGGCATGTTTACTAAACATTCCTAACGTGCGGGGCCGCGGTAGTGTGCGTGTGCCATATAAGGAGTGGGCGGTTCAGGCAGAAAGAAGAAAAAAACCCGACCGTACGTGTGCGCGTCGCGCTAATTTGCGGGGCCCACATTAGCGCGTGGGAAGGCTAAGTGGGGCGCTGCTGAGCACATATCAGAACAGAGCTGTAGCACAACGGTGAACACACTAACCAATGGTGCAGGGGCCACAGGTTCAATCCCCCATTGTGCGCAACAAAAAGGCTAGCTGAGGCAACACCTTGAATGTGTAAAAGTGGTTCAGGAGGCAAAGTACTTTTGGACAGCATAAGGCGGCGCACTGTTCTTTTTGGGCGGGCACAAGGCGGCGCACTGTTCGTTTTGGGCGGCACAAGGCGGCGCACTAATTGTGGGCAGCAGGAGGTGGCGCGCTGATGGGCATAAGGTGGCGCGCTGATGCCAAAGCAAAGGAACACAGCCACAGCACAATGGTTAAGACACTGACCAATGGTGCAGGGACCAGGGGTTCAATCCCTCACAATGCCCATGAAAAAGGCTAGCTGAAGCAGTATGTTATATGTTGTGGAGTGCTGTAGGAGGCTTTTTAATTTTATTTTGTGATAACTACTAGCAAACGCACTCTCACAGCATATTAATATAAGGCGGCCCATAAGGCACATGTTACAGTGCACCGTCCGCCAAGGCACCCTAGAATGTCCCCTATAGGGCAGCATGTATGTTGCGACACAGGATAATGTATAGTGCACCCTATATGGCTGGCAACCGTAACGTGCCCTATAGGGCGCCCCATAGGGCGCCCCATAAAGCACCCTCAGAGGCACCTTATGGGTACAGTACGCTGAGGGTGGTATTGCTGGCAGCAACATATGTACAGTAAATTAAAATTAATCTGTGGACACCCCTATCACATAACCCCACTGTGGGTTTGAACCCATGACATCTGGCTGCATAGGCAGCAACGTAACCATTGGGCTACAGCTCTATAGCTGTAAGCAGCCCCTGGCTGGCTGCAGATAGCCTGTACATCACCTCACTGACAGTCTGCTGTTGTGAACCACCCGTACCCATGATGCACTGCACATGCAAATCAGTTGTCCACGATTGAACACAGGATGGGAAATGCACCCCTAAAACTCCCCGGCCTGGTAGGGGGAAGTGTCCGTGTGCACCCACACAGCACCTCGGCCTGGTAGAGTGTCCTGAGTGGGTGGACAAACGGCAAAGAGTAGCTAAACACCATCACATTGTGCGGTTACTGTGCTCACCCTGAGTGTGAGATGTTGCGCCCAGGACCAGGTCCACAACACCAGCCATGGCTGAATGCGGCCATGTCAGAGCTCCAAAGCAGCAATAACCTGTGGAATAGGTAGGTGCTGCATAAACAGGGCTTCCCCTCAACAGATCCCCACCCCAATGGCAGTAGAGTGGACCATCAACCCCCAGTCCTGCTAGGGAACAGACACCCCACAGGGCAGTCCAAGCAGCTCCACACACATCCATAACACAATATCAGACAGACATTAGGCCTGGATATTCACCTGCAGAAAGCCATCAGCCACTGCACCCTGCAAGGCACTCCATCACAACACATATCAGCTGTGAACAGTCTGCTGGCTGATCCTGATGGACATGCATGCACCCACAACTGGGGTGGCAGCACACACAAGCAGATAAGTCCATGAAGAGACCCCCACAGGACACCCATACATATCACATGGGAGAATCACAATATAGCACTATGGGGGTGCCTAGCCATGCCGCCGTCACTGCACACTCAGGGTGAGAGTGATCCCCCAGCAGCACATACAGAGGTCACCCTGTCTGTGTAGGTGGTGGCCGGGCACTACCATGCCCCTGCCAGTGCCCTATGCCCTGTGCAGCTGCA
Organism: Ichthyophis bannanicus; assembly: GCA_033557465.1. NCBI lineage: Eukaryota > Metazoa > Chordata > Amphibia > Gymnophiona > Ichthyophiidae > Ichthyophis > Ichthyophis bannanicus. Next base: position 152,951,866 of record CM066031.1, read on the forward strand.
TCCTGGTCAGTCCACTCTGTCTGAGATATACCCATGGTCCCTTGCTACTCATTATGCACATTGGCAGGCCAATACTGGCAACAGTGTTGGCAGTGTGGGCTGTGGAAGGGGCATGCAGCCAACACCCACTGTATAGACAGACACACAATTCCACACCTATGCCATCATGGTGCTACTATTGAGGAGGTAAATAGCCTTGCCCACCAAACCGGTGCTGGGCACGGCAAGGCATGGATATGCTACGCAGTACTGCTGGGGGTCACTCCCCAGGGTGGTAAACACCGTCAGAGGCAAGGGCTGGAGCACGCACCGCAAACACCGAACAGATTGTTCGGATGGGGTCAACTAGCAGTATGTGCGTAACGTATGGATATCTATCTGCCAGTACTCCTAGCAAGCGTCTCAGAGCTGTGCACCATATACCTCAGGTGTAGGGTTACATTGCTAGGGTATGCAGGTGCTAGTATTGGGAGATGCACGCAGGGTCCAATGTTCTGCCTCTCCAGGAGACATTGGCCAATGGGGCCTGTGGGTGTGGGTGTGGGTGTGTCTGCCCCTGTTGGCTGCTGCTTTACGGCAGAGATTCCCAACTCCAGTCCAGGTTTGCATCACACTGATCGGGTTTACCTGCTGTTCCTCATGAATATGCATGAGCTACATCTACATGCCATGGGGGTGGTGCATAGATATACAGCACAGGCATTTGTATGAGTGGCAGCATGGACCCTGACTGGTGTGTGGCCCACCAGGACTGCATTTGGGAGATTCTGCTCTAGGTACTGCCCCTGTACATGGTGTCTGTGCTCAGTGGGGTAAAAGATAGACGTAGTACCATTGCATATGTCCTCGCCACGAAAGGTTTGTCCTTACTATCACTGTGTAGCTGTGGGAAAAATATGTGGGTAGGATTGGTGGTAGCCCCAGCTGGGCTTTGAACCTGTGACCTTCTGTTCTTGTATGCACTGTCTGTGTGCACTGCACCACCTTGTAGCCACAGAATGGCTGGATTCCCTGGAATGTCCATGCCTGTGGATCCGGCAGGGCCTGTGTGTTGCAGTGGACTGTGCCAGCCTGCACATGGCTTGGCCTCTGTCCTCTGTGGCTAGCTGCCACTGCCCCCTGCACCACATGTACTCGTGCTCCAACATGCTGGCATGAGCTTCTCTCAGAAAAAGCAGATGACCTGATTGCAATGTGGCAGTACGGGACTGCATTTGGGGGACTTGGCTGTAGGTATGCCCATTGTTGTGGTGTGTGTGCGGTGTTGGGTAACATATGGGTGTTTCCCCCATGCTTATGTTCCCTGCAATACAGGGGTGTCTGCTCTATCTTTGTTTAGTGGTGGGTAAAATATATGGACTGGGCTGGTAAGTGCCCCAGCTGGGATTTGAACCTTTTGCCTTCTAGTCCTAGAGGTCATAGGCTATGTCCTCTGCACCACACTATGGCCACAGAGACAGTGCTGCCCCTGGAGGTAGTAAACCTGGCAGGATGGAGTCACAAACCCTGCTGTATGCATTTTTACTGTGGGCTCCTTCACCCTGTGTGGTGACAAACGTGCAAATAAAACCCGGGAATGACCACAGAACAAAGGGGGAAAACATATACCCAAGCTGGGCAGCAGTGATATTAATGGGCAACCCTAGATAACACTCCCAGGACAGCTCCAGAAAAAGGGAAATGTTTTTTGGACGAGTCTCCGCTCCGTACACCTTTCCATAAATCATTTCTTTTTTTTGGAGCTTTCCTGGGTGTGTTATCTAGTTTTGCCCATCACTATAACTGTTCCCCAACTGAATTACTATTTTTCATATTTTTGTGGTGGTCATTTTCTATTTATAATTGCACTTTTGTGCTGTGCACATGTATCACACTGCTCACGTTTTGCAGGTTTCCCCGGTTTTGCTGTACATTGCTGACGGAAATGGTTTCTCTTCCCTTTAAATGCATTCTAACGCGAGTGATTCACTCGCACTATTTGTTTTTGGAAATTCAGCCCCGATAATGTGCGGGGCGCCTCTCCCCTCCCCTTCCCCGCCCATTAACCCCTTCTCTCCGCCCCTCTGGGGCCTTCCTCCGCCCTCCGTTAGCCTTTCCACGCCTCTATCGGACATTTGCGGGCACGTACTTGTGCGGCACCCGTTACTGTGACGCGCAAGTGTGCGGGGCTTCATCGCACGTTTGCGGGGCATTTAAGCGCTCTTAAGTACCGCTTTTAGTGCGCTATTTTGCGGCGCGCTAATTAGCGGTTTTTAGTAAACATGCCCCTAAGTCTTGGAAAATATGTCATTTATATAATGTTCTCTGACTCATTATGACCTCCTGTCTGTGCCAGCAGTGAGGCAAACATGCATACATGATTTCACCAAGAACTTTACTTTACTTTACTTTATTACACACTTGATAGACCGCTTACGTCAAAAACATTAAAGCGGTGTACAAATAAAAATAAAAAGGCAGCACTGCAAACTACGGAAAAAGGAACGCCAAAAATAATAGGAAAGAAAGAAAAGAATAGCAAAACTTTTCAAACAATAAGCAATAGTCAACAACCAAACACAGGTAAAGGACAATAAACAAAACCAGCAGAACAGACAAGGGGGTAACAGGACTGAACTAAGGTAAGACAAGACAACAACCTGGGGAAGCATCATGGAAGGCAAACAGAGGGGAGATCAAACACTTTCTGAAACAGATGGGTTTTAAGTGAGGATTTGAACTGTGGTGTGAAAATTCTGATGAATGCTGATTTTGTTTTTGGTATTCTTTAAGAATCCTAATTAGCAAAAAACAAACATCTAAGGGGTATGTTTACTAAACGGCGCACTTGTGCGGGGCGCACTTGAGCGCCCTAAAATGATGCATTTAAGTGCTCTTAAGTGCCCCGTACGCGTGCGCATCACATTAACGGGCCCCGCACGCGTGCGCCGAAAACGCGCACGTTTGCGGGGCGCTCATGTGCGATAGAGGCGTGGAAAGGCGAAATGAGGGCGGAGGAAGGCCCCCGAGGGGCGGAGAGACGGGGTCAATGGGTGGAATGTGGGAGGGGAGAGACTCCCCGCACAGGAGCGTGCCCGAATTTACAAGGAAAAAATACCGCGAGTGAAACACTCTCGGTAGAGCGCATTTAAAGGGAAGAGAAACCATTTCCGTCAGCAATGTACAGCAAAATCGGGGAAACCTAAAAAACGTGAGCAGTGTGATACATGTGCACAGAACAAAATAGCAAATATGATATGAAAATGACCACAACAAATTCTAAGAAAATTATAATCCAGCTGGGCAACAGTGATATTAATGGGCAACCATACAAAACACTCCCAGGAAAGCTCCAAAAAAAAGAAATGATTTTTGGAAGGGTCTACGCTCCGTAGACTCATTCAAAAGCACTGCATTTTAATGGAGCTTTCCTGGGAGTGTTTTCCAGGTTGCCCATTGATATCACTGTTGCGCAGCTTGGTTATGGTTTTCTTCCCCTTTTTTGGAGGGCATTTGTGAGGTTAATTTGCACCTTTGTCCCCATACAAGGTCAACGAGCCCACAGTAAAATTGTGAAGAGCAGGGTGTCTGACTCGTGCGGCCAGGTATCACATCTCCAGAGACTGCATTGTTTCTTTGGCCACAGTGTGGTGCAGTGGACACAGCCAGTACCTGTAGGACCAGAGAGCCACAGGTTCAAAGCCCAGCTGGAGCTACTGCCAATCCAGTCCACATATTTTTCCTACAACTAAACCGTGATAGTAAGGACAAAACTGTATAGCTAGGAACATATGCATGATTAATACACCTATATTTTACCACAGCACTCACAGACACCATAAACAGGCGCATTACCTGGAGCAGAGTCTCCCAAATGCAGTCCTGGAGGGCCCCACACCATTCAGGTTCCATGCTGCCTCTAACAAAGATGCCTATGCTGCATAGCTATGCACCACCCCCATGGTATGCAGATGTAGCTCATGCATATTTATGAGGGATAGCATGAAAACCAGACAGTGTGTGGAACACCAGGACTGGATTTGGGGAACTCTGCCGTAAAGCAGCAGCCAACAGGGCCAGACACCCCCCCACAGGCCCCATTGGCCAATGCCCCCTGGAGAGGCAGGACATTGGGCCCTGCCTGTATCTCCCAATACTAACAGTTGCATACCTCAGCACTGCCACCCTACACCTGGGTATACGGTAAACAGCTATCAAGCATTTCCCATTATAACTGGCAGATCTCCAGTCCTATGTAAAGCACAGTTTGCTCATTCAGCTCCACCATAACACTCAAACAGATGTCTGCGGTGTGTGTTGCAGGTCTGGTCTCTGACAGTGTTTACCACCCTGGGATGTGACCCCCAACAGTAATGCGTACCATATCCATGCATGTACTGTGTCCAGGACTGGTGTGGTGGGTATGGCTGTTGAACCCCTCTATAGTAGCACAATGCTGGCATAGGTGTGGGGGTGGCTGTCTGTCTATCCAGTGTGTGGTGGCTGCAAACACCTTCTACAGCCCACACTGCCAGCAATGTTGCCAGTATTGGGCTGGCAATGTGCATAATGAGGAGCAAGGTACCATGGGTATAGGCCGGACAGGGTGGCCTGGCCAGGGTGCATCTGCACAGGGCATAGGGCACTGACTGGGACATTGTAGTGCTCGGCCACCACCGACACAGACAGGGTGACCTCAGTATGTCCTGCTGAGAGATCACTCTCACCCTGACTGTCCAGTGACCACAGCATGGCTAGGCACCACCATAGTGCTATATTGTATTTCTCTCATGTGATAGATATGGGTTTCCATTTGGGGCCCAGTCACTGATTTATCTGCTTGCTGTGTATGCTGACAGCCCAGTTCTGGGTGCATGCATCTCCACTGGGAACATGCACTATGGACTAACTAGCAGACTGTTTGTAGCTGGTATGTGTCTTGCTGGAGTGGCTTGCTGCAGGGGAATATCAGATGGTGGTGGGGTGCAGCTTACCATATCCTGGTCTTATGTCTGTCTGCTATTGTGGTATGGCTGTGTATAGAGCTGCACTGACTGTCCTGTGGGGTGTGTTTCTCAGCAGGACTGGGGTTGATGTTGCCCTCTACTGCCACCTTTGCAGGGAGGTAGAGTGTGGAGCTATTGATGGGAGACCATGTTTGCCACCCTTGGCCAGGGAGGGGTGGTGGCTGCCACCCTTGGCCAGGGGTGGGCTGCTGCTGCTGCTGCCCACCCTTGGCCAGGGGTGGGCGGCTGCTGCTGCTGCCGCCCCCCCCGCCGCCGCCCCCCCCGCCGCCGCCCCCTATCCTGTTGACCACAGCAGACTGTCTGTGTGGTGACGTGCAGGCTTTCTGCAGCCAGCCAGTGGCTTGCTAGCAGTTATAGAGCTGTAGCCTAATGGTTATGTCCCTGCCTGTGAAGCCAGAGGTCATGGGTTCAAACCCATGTTGGGGTTATTTGTTAGGGTTGTCCAAAGCATTATTTGTCTTTAATGTACATATTTTGTTGCCAGCAAACAAACCCTCAGCGTACTGTACCCATAGGGTGCCACTTTATATGGCGCCCTATCGGGCACCCTATGGTTTCCGTCCATATAAGGTGCACTATACATTATCCTGTGACACAACTTATAGGGTTCCCTATGGGGGACATATTAGGGTGCCGTGGCGGATAGTGCACTTTATAATGTGCCCTATGGAGTGCCGTATAGGGTGCCTTATACGGCACCTTCACTTACAGCACGTGAGGGCGTGTTTGCTGGCAGAAATTAATAAAATAAACATACGGTGCTGCAGGACAAAATATGTACATTGCAAACCTGCTACCACAGCCAGCCTTCCATATTAGGCACCATGGGGAGCAAACCCATGACCCCTGTATCAGCAGTCAGTGTCAACGCACCTACCTATGCTTTTCATTCCTTAAACTGCACAGTGCTGCCATCGAAAACAGTACTCTGACCTTGCGGTACCTCATACGACACCCTCTACAGCGCCCTGTGAGCAACATTCTAGGGTGCCGTGGCAGACAGTGCACTTTACAATGTGCCTTATGGGGCGCATTATGTTCACACGCTTTAAGGGTGCGTTTGCTAGTACTGTAAATTAAAATAAACATAAATTGACTCCTAAAGCAACCTTCCCCATAGTATGTAATGCTTCAGCTAGCCCTGTTCATTGGGCACTTTGAGGAATTGAACCCTTGTTCCCTGCATCATTGGTCAGTGTCATAACCATTGTGCTGTGGTTCTATTCCTGTGTTTGCACATCAGCGCGCCGCCTTATGCCTCCTATTATTAAATAGCCTCCTTAAGCAATAGCCTAATGCCCATCTGCGCGCCGCCTTATGCCGCCCATTATTTGTATGCCTCCTAAAATATCACCTCACCAAGCCCTGTTCATTGAGCACAGTGGGGGATTGACCCCCTGATCCCTGCACCATTGGTAAGTGCCTTAACCATTGTGCTGTGGCTCTGTTTGTCTATTTGCAGATCAGCACGACACATATGCCTCCTGTTCAGCTCTCAGTTGCGGTAAGGTGCGGGGCGCACACGGGCGCCGCGCACCTTAGCGCATCTGTCAATCACGGCTTTTCTTCTTCAGGACGGAACGCCCACTCCTTATACGGCACACGCACTCTACCGCGGCCCGCACTTTACCGGGCTTTTAGTAAACATACCCCTAAATGTACAGGTTATAGACACCTAAGAATAGAAGCCCTACCCATAATGCACCATCCAGGGCAGAATTTACCCTGTTTTGTACCCTAGGCAAATAAGCATTTTCAAATTCCCATAATGGGGGGCCTGTGCGATTCTGTCAGGAGACACGGAAGCAGCAGGTAAGAAGTGGAGGAAAGAATGCAGAATAAAACAAAATAAAACAAAAGATATTATAATGCCTCTGTAGCGTTCTATGGTGAGACCGCACCTTGAATATTGTGTGCAATTCTGGTATCTTAAAGGATATAGCGAAATTAGAAAAGGTACAGAGAAGAGACGCCAAAATGGTAAAGGGGATGGAAGGATACCCCCGAGCAGAGGCTAAAAAGCTTAGGACTCTTCAACCTGGAAGAGAGACGGCTGAGATAGGTCTATAAATTAATGAATGGAGTGGAACAGGTAAACGTGGATTGATTTCTTACGCCATCTATATGTGGAAAGACCCGGGGACATGCAATGAAGCTACAGTGTAACCCATATAAGACTAATAAGAGTAAATATTTTTTCACTCAACACGTAATCAAACTCTGAAATTTGTTACTGGAGGATGTAGTAAAAGCTGTTAGTGTAGCTGGGTTTAAAAAAAATGCTTGGACAAGTTCCTGGAGGAAAGTTCCATAAATCATTATTAAAGGGGACCTGGGACCCTGTGTCTTCTGAGAAAACTGCTAGGTACTTCTGACCAAGATTGGTCACTGTTGGAAACAGGATACTGAGTTTGATGAATCTTGGTCTGACCCAGTATGGCATTTCTTATGTTCTTAAGTGCTGCTTGCAGACTCTCCTTACCCATTGCAGAACAATGCAAAGAGGGAGGAAATAGACTGAACTTTGTGGGCAGCTGTGGCTCTGCTTTTCCTCCCCTCCCTCTTCTTTCTGCCAGTATTTGACATACCAGGCAAAAATCTATTTTAGGAGCCATTGAATTATACATCTGAGAAGGCGCTTCTGAAATGCTTGAGCCCTCGGATATGCGTCTAGTGTTTTTATGCTTTAATCCTGCTCTGCCACCATCGAGGAAGCCATCTTAATTTAGTTTGATAGTTCTTTTCTTGGTCATTAAAGAGTTATTATATGTCATTGACTACACTGCATTTAATAGTAAGTCTGTCCAACACTTGGAAAGCACATTGGAGAGCATACAAGACTTACTTTGTAGACAAAAAGGAAGTGGAATTGTGGAGCTGGCGGGGAGGGGGGCGGAGCGGACAGAAGAGGGTGGGAACAACAGGAGAAAAGGGGCTGGGTTAGGAAACAGAATGACTGTTCTCTGCTTTGCTCCTCTTCCTTGCACGCTGCCTAGAAGGGGAAGGGGAAGGGGAAGGGGGGGGGGGGGTTGGAACGGAACAGTCCCACTGCTTTGCTGTGTGAAAACAAGCAACAGAACTGCATTGCAGGCTGTTTCCACAGAAATTAAGCCCTGAGAGCATGTGTTGCTGCTGTTTTGTGTTTTGCTTTTTCTTCAGTTATGTGGGTACCAGTAACATGATTATGCCTCTGCTATCAGTTGTTATTGGACCAGGACGTTATGCTCCCACACATCCATTTCCTTCTGAAATATATTTGTTGAGTACAACACTTGCCCTTAGATTGCACATTCAGCTTTGAGAGTTTCAATATGGAGCCCGAAAACCTTGTCCGTGCCACAAACCTATGCAATAATGTCTACACATTCTCTCTTATCCTGCAGGGTATGGGATCTGTCACGAAAATAAGAAGCGCCGTAAGGAAAGTGGTGAAAATCTGGAAACCCACAAAATGCTTCCAGAGAAAAGCAAAGAAATCTGTATCCTGAGGTGGAGAAGAGGCTGGAGGAAAGAGTCTCACTCAAGGGTCCATGAAAGAGGGAATCCATATTCATGTATGGAGTGTGGTAAAAGTTTTCAACAGAAATCATATTTACAAACACACCAGAGAATTCATACGGGAGAGAAACCGTTTCAATGTCTTGATTGCGGTAAAAGCTTTAATGTGAAAACAAATTTAAAAGCACACCAGAGGATCCATGCAGGAAAGAAACCATTTGCATGTCCAGTTTGTTGGAAAAGCTTTACACGGAAATCACATTTAGACGGACATCAGAGGATCCATATGGGAGTGAAACCATTTAAATGTCCCATCTGCAGTAAAACCTTTACACGGAAGTCACTTTTAGAAGGACACCACAGGAGCCATCTACTATTGAAACCATTTTTATGTCCTGATTGTGATAAAAGGTTTGTAGAGAAAGCACATTTAAAGGCTCACAGAAGAATCCATATGGGAGATTATCGACACTTGTGTATGGCGTGTGGTAAAAGCTTTGAGAAGAAATCAAATTTAAAAACGCACCAGCGATTCCATAGTGGGGAGAAACCATTCACGTGTCCAGACTGTGGTAAAAGCTTCACACGGAAATCAAATCTTAGAATACATCAAGTAAAACATACGAAAGAGAAACCATTTTCATGTACAGCGTGTGGTAGAAGTTTCAGCCTGAGAGCACATCTAAAATTACACCAGTAGATCCATTCAGCGATATTCTCCCAAGAGAAAAATATATACGTCTGAACCGTGGTAAAAAGTTTCAATCTGAAATTAAATCTAAAAGTACATCAGGTGACCTAGATAAGAGAAACTATGGGGCCGATATTTGACGGCAGCAGCCAGCCTAAGTAATGTAGCTGACCATCATCATTTTAAATTAGACCCAGATATTCAGTGCCGGGATCATATCCGGTCTCCCTTAATGCATTTTAGCTAACCGAGCAACAGAAATATTCAGCCACTGCCTGGTTAGCTAAAGTTAGGCCGGCCTTTCTTTTGTGTTTAATTTTAACTGGTTTGCATTAACTGGCCAGCGGCTGAATATTGCCACAGACCAGTTAATGCGATTACTGCCCCTGGAACATCCTGGTGCTACACAGTTGGCTTCGGAGTGTGCAGCTGTGTTAGGAAGAGATATGTGCCGCTGAATATCCCTCTCACTGCGATTAACACTGTTAGCAGGCTGCTAACCACATTAATTGTGTTGAATATGCCCCCTATATTTATGTGCAAAGAGCGGCAAAAGTTAATCCAAAAGTAGATCAGAGGATCAATGCACTAGCATTGGATTGTAAAGATTGAAATTATAACCAGTGCACTCGGCCTTCAAAGTGAGGTCCATTTCTATCATAAAATGCACAAAACAAAATTCTACGTGTCACAAGAGACCCCAACTTCACCCACCCCCTCATCTATCAGGGTTGGCAACACTGACCTCCATGTCAAAACAGAAATCAGATACCTAGGAATCCTACTAGTTCAAAACTTCCAAGCCCAAGTCTAGAACACCACAAGGTCTGTCGACTACAAACTTGGAACCCTGAGAAACCTATGTCCCCTCCTCACCACAGAAAGCTTCTGCTCGGTATGTCATGGCATCATCATCCCCCTGTTCAACTACTGCAACTCAATATACCAAGGCCTATCCAAGCACAGACTTCTCCCACTACAACTTGCCCAAAACACTGCAGCATGAATCATCTGCCGAGCGTCAAGGCAGACGTACATCACACCCATCCTCAAACTCCTCCACTGGCTACCCATCACCTCAAGAATCAAATAAAGATCCTCACCACCATCCACAAGGCACTAAATAACTACTCCGATGAGCACCTTCAAACACTAATCAGTACACCCAAGACCAACAGCTGAGAAGACACAGCACACAAAATCTCCTCAGCCTCACACCCCATATTTCCAAGAGCAACAAACGCACATGCCACAGAGCATTCTCACTCTACACCCCCACCTTCTAGAACTCACTGTCCCCCACACTAAAAAACATCAGGTCAATTGGGGACTTCTGGAAGAGATTAAAAAACCCATCTCTTTCAAGAACCCTTCGGCTGTGACTCCCAACCGAACACAATGCAACATGATCTGCCGGAAGCCCACAGGATTTCTCCCACCCCTCTCCCCTGAAACTTCCACCTGAGAGGCCTTAACCAACCCCCCAGTGGCCACATCTTTCCAATCCCTGAAGAAGCTTTCCCCACCCAGCACAACCTCTCACCCCACCCCCAATCCACAGCTAGTCCATACTAATTATATGTAAGATATGCCTTGTATTAAACTTTTGTAATCTACTATTCTTAATAATGTTTTATGTAACCCAACTGCATGCAAAGGTTCCTTGTTTTCACCCAGTTACGTGTAAACCATTTTGACTGGTAGAAAAGTGGTATAACAAAATCTGTTAAATAAAGAAATCTACTGATTATAGCATATTACTTACGTGTCTAAGGGAGGCGGAAATCGCAGGTACTGCATATGAGCTGGGTTTTATTCAGTTTTGACTGATTAAATTCCAGCTAGTCACATAGGGGAACATGAATTCATTGTCCTGAAGACTGGATTCAGGGTCAACCTTTGAAGAATCCAAGTTATCAATATTGCCAATGGCCGATTTTCTCAATGGAGAAAAGTGACTAGTGGAGTATGCAGGAATCAGTGCTGAGCCCGCTGTTTTTTAACATATTCATAAATGACCTGGAAATGGGAATAACGAGTGAGGTGATCAAATTTGCAGATGACACAAATTATTCAAAGTTGTTAAAACAGAAGAGGATTGTGAAAAATTTAAGAGGTCCTTGATAAACTGGAAGGCTGGACATTCAAATGGCAGATGAAATTTAAATGTGGACAAGTGTAGAGTTATGCACCTAGGAAAGAACAATCCAAACTATGGTTACACAATGCAAGGTTCCACATTAGGAACCACCACCCAAGGAAAAGATTAAGTGTCATCATGGATGACACGTTGAAACCCTCTGCCCAATGTGCAGCGGCGGCAAAGAAGGCAAATTAAATGCTACGAATCATAAGGAAAGGAATGGAGAATAAAACCAAGGATATTATAATGCCTCTCTATTGTTCCATGGTGTGACCGCACCTTGAATATTGTGTGCAATTCTGGTTGCCGTATCTTAAAAAGGATATAGCGGGATTAGAAAAAGTACAGAGAAGAGCCACCAAAATGATAAAGGGACGGAAGGATACCCCTATGACGAGAGCCTTAAAAGGTTAGGGCTGTTCAACTTGAAAAAGAGACAGCTGAGGGGAGATAGGATAGAGGTTAATAAATTTATGAATGGAGTGGAACGAGTAATCGTAGATTGATTGTTTATGCCGTCAAAAAGTAGGAAGACTAGGGGACACACAATGAAGCTACAATGTAACCAATTTAAGGCTAATAAGAGAAAATATTTTTTTCACTCAAAGCGTAATCAAACTCTGGAATTCATTACCGGAAGATGTAGTAAAAGCTGTCAATGTAGCTGGGTTTAAAAAAGGTTTGGACAAGTTCCTGGAGGAAAGTTCCATAAACCATTATTAAAGAGGACCCGGGAAATCCACTGCTTGCCCCGGGACAGTCATTGTGGAATCTGTGTGCCTTTTTGGGAAGCTGCCAGGTACTTCTGACCTGGATTGGCCACTGTTGGAAAGAGGATACTGGGCTTGATCGACCTTGGACTGACCCAGTATGGCATTTCTTATGTTCCCTGTTTAATGTATATTACCAAGTTTAAGTGACAATGTAAACCGCTTTAACTAAAATGATAAAGCGGTGTAAAATCCCATTAAATACATAAATAAACCTCATTCAGAGTTTTAAGATCCCTGGCCATTTGCTCACTATCTTCAGCTTTGTATTACAGTAGAGCTTAACTATGGCTGTTGTTATGAAGAGTGCTGGATTTATTTATTTATACAGCGCTCTTTAGAATCAGTGCGGTTTACATGTATACTAACTGGTACTTTTTATTCCCTTGTCCCCAAAGGGCTCACAATCTAAGTGTACTTGAGACAATGGAGGGTTAAGTGGCTTGCCCAAGGCCACAAGGAGTGGCCATGAGACTACAGACCCCAGTCCCTCTGGCCTGAGGTTGCTTGTCCCCGTGTGGGCCTGGCCTGAGGTAACCTGAGCCAACGGATGGCAGAGTTTGGGTGTGGGAGGTCTCAGTGTAGATGTGTTGCAGAAAGTGCTGGATGGTACTGTGTAGTGATAAAGGTCTCGGCGTCTGGGGTATCACAGGAAATGTCAGCTGGGAGTGTGTAAGATGGGAAGTCTCAGTGTAGGGGTGTCACAGGCAGTCCTGGATGACAATGTGCGTAATGAGAGACTTGCAGAAAAGAGACGGACGGCGACTGAAAAGCTAGCGCGCAATTTTAACACCAAGAATATCCGAATGCATTTAAATGATAGGCAAATGAGCTGCACATAATCAACTGCTATGCAGATTATGGCTGCGCCCTATGCAGAGACAGGCATGGAGGATTTTACAACCAGCCTTAGTTCCAATATCTCTGTGGGTCTGAAGTGGCTTAAACAGTAGCGCGTGCCCCTGACAGTATTTTGATGGCATCTGGTTCTTTCCTCGATGCCTGTATCCTCTTCCCCTCAGATGATCCAGGCATTGGGCCAATACTGAAAGCAAATCACTGGTAGCCCAGCAGCCCCCCACCTGACTAAAAAAAATATATACCGAGTGACCCCAAACCCCCCCCCCACCCGATTTAAAAATATATATATACCCGGTGACCTTGCAACCTCAAACCCCCTGGGCGGTGCATCCCAGGCTCCACCTTTATTCAAGATGGGGGCCAAGAGTAGGAGCGCATGGGCAATGCTCCTAGTCATTTCTAAAGATACCGGAAGGGGAGTGGGAGGGGGGGGGTTGGGACTGCTAGGCCACCAAGTATATTTTTTTTAGTCAGATGAGGGCTGATGCTGACGTCGATAGAGCGTGACTTCAGCATCGGCCCACTAGTCAGTCAGGTTTTCAGGATAACCATCTTGAATATACATGATAGAAATTTGTATGCACTTTGTATGCAGATTTCTCGTGCATATTCATGGTGTTATCCTGAAAAACCTGACTGGCTAGGTGTGTCCTGAGGACTGGGTTGAGAACCCCTGATATAGAGACACACACAGAACGCAGAGACTTTTTTGGCAGCTTCATTCAGCAGTAAATGCCTGTGGTGGTGGTGAACTTTTCCTTAAATATCCTGCAAAGTGTTTGGCGATGTTTAAAGATGTCCGGTATATTTCTATGACGCAGGACAATAACAAATTTTTCTATCAGGAGACAGCCACAGGATCCAATATGGTGGCAGTGCTCACTTCAGATTAGGTAATATGAAAACAAGGTTTAAGAATTAGGTCTGTATTGCTTGAATACTTAAACTTTTCTTGTGGTTTTCTTTCAATCCTGAAAGAGTTTGCCCTCTTATATGGGCTCGATAGAGAATATAACATGGATTTTGTTTTTGAGTACATGATTTCTTATTGTTTATTTGCTTTTTTTAAATGTTTTCTATTTTCTGGCAAGAAGTTGTATTGTTGTATCGGTGTAGGCCCCCCTTCCTGAGGAGAGATGTAGTTACACTCCTACAATAATGCTGATCATATATAAGTGTAATCAAACTGGTCAAGTGGGTGTTCGGAGTCTAGTATTCACTCATGTGGAGGCTTACAGGGTACACTAACCTTGTCGTATCTTCCTGTACTGTTAAGTAGAGAGAAGTATAAGAGGAAAATAAATCTAATTTAGATAAACCACTCCCCAAACGATGTTACAGTTTTTGAGTGTGATAGAGTAGCAGATTTCAGCATCGAATAAATACATTTACTTCCATAGATGGAATTTTTAGGCAAATTTATTAAACTCTGGAATAAATAGTTAAATAGGCTTTAAAAATGGAGCACTCCAAGAATTTCCACAGCTAGTAAAAACTCAGGAGAAAATAAAGTGTTTTACACTATTGCATATTACTCATTGCACAATCACAGAAATCACAGTTTCTTCCTTTTTAAGCTATTCTCTTTCTGGGCAATCTAGATGGACCATGCTGGTCTTTATCTACCAACATATACTATGTTACTGTGTTACGTTACCCATTCATCCACATTCAAACCCGAATCGCACCGTTTTGTTCAGTTTCAGAGAAATTCTTTTCAGGAATCGGTATTTTAATTTTTCTGAGAAGTCACCACTAAAATAAGCCGTACTTCATTAACCTGAGCTCCAGATTATGCAGTTCATCCAACTGTCACAGACATTAAGCTCAGACACAGGCAAAACTCCTCTTTCAGGAATTTCTTTTCTTAAAATTCCATTCAAATACCTCCAATATCTAACTAGTTCAGGGTTTTATTTCCCTTACTGCTTAGCAGAGGGAAAACCAGTTTCTCTTTTAAAACCACAGCCCTCGGTTTTATTTGCCAACAACCACCAGTTGTTTTTTTTATATGATGATTTTAAAATCCATTTCTTTGTTTTATTATTTACCAAGGTAACCGCTTAAATTTTAGCTGAGCCTCTAGCTCAGACCCTCTCTTTCTCAGACATATTTCCAGATTCCTGTCAAACAGGAAAGTTGGATCAATAAAACTATCAAGAGTTCTGCTCTGCAAAATAAAAGCCTGTACTTCTCTTCACTGCTCAACTGGACTTCCCAAAGAAGTTTCAATCACCATCTTTTTCTCCAATTTTCACTTAAACAGCATGTCAAATGGCCTTTTCCCTTTCTCTTTATAAATACCCACCTTAAAACTAAAATCTCACTTTACACACTTCATACACAACCCGTCTTCTTTCTTCACCAGCCCCAACTGCCCGTTTAAGCACGCATCACTCACGTTCCATCATCAACTGTTTGGTGGTCTTCCTCTGACAATCTCCCAAAGAGTTGAAGGGGAGGAGTGGCCTAGTGGTTAGGACAAGGTACCTCAGGCCAGAGGGCTGGGGGTTCAAGTCCCACCTGGGGACAGCAATCTCAGGCTGGAGGGACTGGGATTTCTAGTCCTATAGGCACTCCTTGTGGTCTTGGGCAAGCCACTTAACCCTCCAGTGCCCATGTTCCCTGTAAGTATTAGCATATGTGTGTCATATCCCCTCATGTTAAATGTATCTCCCAATTGACCACCTTGACCCAGTGAAAAGCAGGATACAAATACAGATAAATAAATAGTTCAGAAGAAGGTTTGTTTATATTTTCGGCTATTGCCATTCTTTGCTCATTCTGTTCAGACTATAGAGAAGCAGATTTTAGTTCCCGAAAGCTAGTCCAGAAATGTACTGGTAGTCCACTAAAAAGTTATCACTTTATATTTATGTTCTTTTGGTTTCTTGATCTTTTATTTCTGAGTTTTTAAATGACCTAATGCAGGGGCAGCACTATTTTTATCTCAAAAGTAACAGAAAACCTTACTAATTGATGGCCCATCCAAGAGACAAACTCACTCCAAATACTCTCAGGCATAATATTACAATTGTGTAAGCCAAAGATTAGGTCAATAGTACATCTCTCTTCTAGTATGTGTTGAGAGGTGGAGGCCAAGCTCTTTCATACTGTCCAAGAAGCTGCTTGTCATCCATTTTGAAGGAATGTCAAAATGGATATTAAAAGCTTTCTAACTGCTTTCCAGCCCACAACTGCTGGAATCCATGGGTAACAGCATAGGACACTGGGCAGCTGCCAACTCAAGAAGACAGCAAACATACTCGAGCTCTGAGCAGAATGTTGAAGCAAGGTGTGGATCACACAGGCCACAAGACCGTGATGTGGGCCAGGGGAGACAGGCCTCTCTGTACTGCTGGACCAGTCCACACACTTTTGCCCCCTGCTGGAGGCAGACAATACTGGCTTCCTTCTGTGGCTATATTAGTGATGATAATCACTGAAAGATGTTCTAGCCTGCTGGCTGGGGAGCATAACCCACTTGTCTGAACTAGTCTAGCAGAATAATAAGGAAAAGATATTTTCCCCCAAATCTAAACATTCAACAGCCTAAGACCATCTAAAGGCTATAATGTGATCTGTTAGAATGAAACAATACCCAGACTGAGCAGTCCATAATATATGGAGACTAGTCTGCTCAACATAGAGCGCCATATGCTACATTTTCCCTCAGTAAGGGAACAATTACTGCTTTTGTAGCTTATCCTGATAAATGTTTCTGTCCTGTGATCAGAGATTCTGTGCTGGAGACTGAGGTCCCCAGTGTCAGGTTCTTGCTGTCATTGTCTGAAAATCATTTTGTCCCTGCTAAGTTTGACTTAGTTACTTTTCTACAATGTCTTTCCCAGATCTCCTGCTATTACATAGTAATACCCTGTGTTTACTTCTTATCTAGACAATAAGGATTCCAGAACCTGTACTACAGAGACTCAGCACGGGGAGCGCAGTAAGAATCATGAAGAGAACAAGAAGTTATCGGAAAGAGACGGAGAGGATACTTCAGGTTCTGACTGTGGAAAAAACAGCTCTGAAAAGAACCACATACATTCAACAGGAGACTGGGCTGAGAATTCTCCTCTGTGCCAGCAGACTGTCAGAAATATCCCACAGACATGGCAAGAGACAACAAAAGACAGGTGTTTATGTGATGTATGTGGGATATTCTTCATGGATTCCGTAACTCTGAAAGCACATCAGAGATCTCATGCTGAAGAAAGCTCTCTTTGGCGCGATGCAAGCATTAAGAAGAACACTAGCTGTGAATCTGAGAGATTAAGCCTCATTCCTTTCATGGCATTTGCCCAGCAAACCCACCTGGAGACACCACCCCAAGAGAGACCATCTAGATGTGAAGACTGTGGGGAAACCATCAGTCATCTAGAAGAAGAGACTACCCAGAAAGGAGAGAGACAATTTACGTGTTCTGAATGTAGAAAAGGTTTCAGTAGGATGCGAGAGGTGACACAGTTTCAGAAAATCAAAGAAAGAGAGATACTGTTTAAAACTACAGAACATGGGAAAAACTTCATAAGGAAAGCAGATGCCATAACATATCACAGTAATCCCTCAGGAGAGCAAGAATTTTTAAGCTTTATCCAGGAGCTAGACTTCAAAAAGAATATGAAAATCTTCGTTTGTAAGTGACCTTTCATGCTGTCAGCTGCTGAAAACTTTAGTTCTGTTTTGAAAGGCGTTATATGTTCACCAGCAGCTGTCCTTGAATTTTTGGCCACTATAGTATATGAATAGTATTGTGCCTGGAAATCTCTCTTAATTGGCCCAATACTATCTATATAATAAAGTGGAGGGAGGGCAGTGTTATGACATTATCCAGCTAGTGATGATATTCAGCCACTGTGAGGTTAAACTATGGGGTATGTTTACTAAACCGTGCATACGTGTACGCTAATGATGCTCTTAAGTGCCGCGCACGTGTGCGCGTCACATTAACGGGCCGGCGCACGTGTGCGGGGCGCTGATGTGCGATAGAGGCGGGGAAAGGCGTACGGAGGGCGGAGGAAGGCCCCCGAGGGGTGGAGGGACGGGGTCAATGGGTGGAGAGTGGGAGGGGAGAGGCTCCCCGCACAGGAGCGGGGCTGAATTTCGGCAATAAAAATACCGCGAGTGAAACCCTCGCGTTAGAGCCGATTTAAAGGGAAGAGAAACCATTTCCGTCAGCAATGTACAGCAAAACCGGGGAAACCTGCAAAACGTGAGCAGTGTGATAAATGTGCACAGAACAAAATAGCAAATATAAATTGAAAATGACCACAGCAAATTCCAAATAAATTATAATCCAGCTGGGCAACAGTGATATTAATGGGCAACCATAAAAAACACTCCCATGAAAGCTCCAAAAAAAGGAAATGATTTTTGGAAGGGTCTACGCTCCGTAGACTCGTTCAAAAAGCACTGCATTTTAATGAAGCTTTCCTGGGAGTGTTTGTCATGTTGCCCATTGATATCACTGTTGCCCAGCTTGTTTTTGGTTTTTTTCCCCTTTTTTGGAGGTCATGTTTGAGGTTTAATTGCACCTTTGTCCCCATACAAGGTAAACGAGCCCACAGTAAAATTGTGCAGAGCAGGGTGTCTGACTCGTGCGGCCAGGTTTCCTATCTCCAGAGACTGCACTGTTTCTGTGGCCACAGTGTGGTGCAGTGGACACAGCCAGTGTCTGTAGGACCAGAAGATCACAGGTTCAAATCCTAGCTGGGGCTACTGCCAACCCAGTCCCCATAGTTTTACCCACCACTAAACAGTGATAGTACAGACACTCCTTTATGGCAGAGAACATAAGCATGGTTCCAACACCTATATTTTACCCTACACCGCACACAAACCATAACAATGGGCATTACCAACAGCCGAGTCCCCCAAATTCAGTCCTGGAGTGCTACAACTCAATCAGGTCATATGCTTTTTCCCAGACAGGGACATGTCTGCATGTTGGCGGAAGGGTACAGGTGGTGGAGGGGGCAGTGGCTGCAAACCACAGCAGACAGTGGCCTAGGCCTGTGCAGACTGGCACCGTCCACCGCAACAGACAGGCTCTGTCGGATGTACAGTCATGGACTCCCCAGGGAACACAGCATATCCATGGCAACACGGTGGTGCAGTGCACACAGACAGTGTGTGCAGGAACAGAAGATCACAGGTTCAAAGCCCTGCTGGGGCTACTGCCAATCCATTCCACATATTTTTCCTACAACTAAACTGTGATAGTGCGGACAAACCTTTATTGCTGAGAACATACGCATGGTTCTTACGCCTATATTTTACCACACCAAACACAGACACCATAAACAGCCGCATTACCTAGAGCAGAGTCTCCCAAATGCAGTCCTGGAGGGCCCCACACCATTCAGGATCCATGCTGCCTCTACGAAAGATGCCTGTGCTGCATATCTATGCACCACCCCCATGGTATGCTGATGTAGTTCATGTATATCTATGAGGGACAGCATGAAAACCCGAACAGTGGTTCGAACACCAGGACTGGAGTTCGGACACTCTGCCGTAAAGCAGCATCCAACAGGGCCAGACACACCCACACCCCCCCCCCCCCCCACAGGCCCCATTGGCCAATGCCTCCTGGAGAGGCAGGACATTGGGCACTGCCTGTATCTCCCAATACTAGCAGTTGCATACCTTAGCACTGCCACCATACACCTGGGTATATGGTACACAGCTATCAAACGTTGCCCATGATAACTGGCAGATATCAATTCCTACGTTAAGCACAGTTTGCTCATTGATCTCCACCATAACAATCATTGTGATGTCTGCGGTGTGCGCTGCAGGTCTGGTCTCTGACAGTGTTTACCACCCTGGGGAGTGACCCCCAACAGTAGTGCGTACCATATCCATGCCTGTACTGTGCCCAGGACTGGTGTGGTGGGTATGGCTGCTGGACTCCTCTATAGTAGCACAATGCTGGCATAGGTGTGGGGGTGGCTGTCTGCCTATCCAGTGTGTGGTGGCTGCAAACACCTTCCACAGCCCACACTGCCAGCAATGTTGCCAGTATTGGGCTGCCAATGTGCATAATGAGGAGCAAGGTACCATGGGTATAGGCCGGACAGGGTGGCCTGGCCAGGGTGCATCTGCAGAGGGCATAGGGCACTGACTGGGACATTTTAGTGCCCGGCCACCACCTACACAGACAGGGTGACCTCAGTATGTCCTGCTGAGAGATCACTCTCACCCTGACTGTGCAGTGACCACAGCATGGCTAGGCACCCCCATAGTGCTATATAGTATTTCTTTCATGTGATAGATATGGGTTTCCTTTTGGGGCCCAGTCACTGATTTATCTGCTTGCTGTGTATGCTGACATCCCAGTTCTGGGTACATGCATCTCCACTGGGAACATGCACTGTGGACTAACTAGCACACTGTTTGCAGCTGGTATGTGTTGTGATGGAGCAGGGTGCAGTGGCTGATGACTTGCTGCAGGAGAATATCAGATAGTGGTGGGGTCCAGTGCACCATATCCAGGCCTAATATCTGCTATTGTGTTATGGGTGTGTATAGAGCTGCATTGACTGCTCCTCTACTGCCACCTTTGCAGGGAGGTAGTATGTGGATCTATTGATGGGAGACACTGTTTGCCACCCTCAGCCCTGGGGGAGGGGGGTGGTGGTGCATGGCCCACCTGGGGGTCCATGGGGGCTGCACCTGACTGAGTCAGACAGATATCCAAGGTATTTGTGCAGGAACGACCTATCTCACACATTAACACTGCTTTGGACCTCCAGCATGGCCTCTTTCAGCTATGGAAGGTGTTGTGGACCTGGTCCTGGGCGCCTCATTGCACCCTCAGGGTGAGCACAGTACCCGCACAATTTGACGGTGTGTAGCTACTCTGTGCCAGTAAAACACATGGTCAGTACACCCTACCAGGCCGAGGTGGTGTGTGGGTGCACATGGTCACTTCCCTCTACCGGGCCAAGGTGCTGTGGGGGTGCATTGGCCATCTTGTGTTGATCTGTGGACAGCTGATTTGCATGTGCAGTGTATCATGGGTATGGGTGGGCTAACCCTATCCTGGTGACCACAGCAGACTGTCTGTGTGGTGACGTGCATGCTCTTTACAGCCAGCCATGGGCTTAAGAGCAGCTATAGAGCTGTAGCCCAATGGTTACTTCACTGCTTCTGAAGCCAGAGGTCATGGGTTCAAACCCACA
Organism: Ichthyophis bannanicus; assembly: GCA_033557465.1. Classification (NCBI taxonomy): domain Eukaryota; kingdom Metazoa; phylum Chordata; class Amphibia; order Gymnophiona; family Ichthyophiidae; genus Ichthyophis; species Ichthyophis bannanicus. The sequence continues at coordinate 152,973,024 of CM066031.1, forward strand.
GTGGGGTTGTATGATAGGGTTGTCCAATGCATTATTTTTTTTAATGTACATATTTTGATGCCAGCAAAAACACCCTCAGCGTACTGTACCCATAAGGTGCCTCTGAGGGTGCTTTATCGGGCGCCCTATAGGGCACCTTATGGTTCCCGTCCATATAAGGTGCACTATACAATATCCTGTGACGCAACCTATAGGGTGCCCTATAGGGGACATTTTAGGGTGCTGTGGCGGACAGTGCAATTTCTAATGTGCCCTATGGAGTGCCTTATAGGGTGCCTTATACAGCAGCTTCAATTACGGCACGTGAGGGCGTGTTTGCTGGCAGCAATTAATAACATAAAAATAAAGTGCTGCAGGACAAAATATGTACAATGCAAAGCTGATGCCACAGCCAGCCTTACATATTAGGCACACTGGGGAGCAAACTCATGACCCCTGTATCAGCAGTCAGTGCCTTAACCATTGTGCTCCACTGCTGCTCCTCCTTCCTTGTCAGCGCACCTACTTATGCTTTTCATTCCTTAAACTGCACAGTACTGCCATAAAAAACAGTACACTGACCTTGCAGTACCTCATACGGCACCCTGTAAAGCGCCCTATAAGCAACATTCTAGGATGCCTTGGCTGACAGTGCACTTTAAAATGTGCCTTATAGGGCGTCTTATGTTAACACGCTTTGAGAGTGCGTTTGCTAGTAGTGATAATTAAAATATGAATAAATTGCCTCTTAAAGCAATCTTCCCCATAATATGTTATGCTTCAGCCAGCCTTGTTCATTGGGCACTTAGGAGGATTGAACCCCTGATTCCTGCACCATGGGTCAGTGTCTTAACCATTGTGCTGTGGTTCTGTTCCTGTGTTTGCTCATCAGCGCCCCGCCATATGCCTGCCAACATTAAAATGCCTCCAAAATCATTAGCACACCACCTTATGGCCATCAGTGCACTGCCTTCTGGTGCCCAATATTACAGTGGCTCCTAAAGTGATGCCTCAGCTAACCATCTTCATTGGGCACTGTGGGGGATTGAACCCCTGATCCCTGCACCGTTGGTCAGTGTCTTAACCATTGTGCTGTGGCTCTGCTCTATGTCTTACACTTCAGCACGCCACTTATGCCTCCCGTGCAGCTATCTCATGTGCTAAGGTGCGGGGTGCACATGGGCGCTTCGCACCTTAGCGCATATGTAAATTCTGCCTTTCCTTTTTCAGGACGGAACGCCCACTCCTTATATGGCACCCGCACACTACTGGGTTCCGCACTTTAACGGGGTTTTAGTAAACATGCCCCTATGTGTCTAGGCCATTGCATTACATGAATGTTTAATGCTGCTCAATAATATGTATATTGCTGCGAAAAAGACATTTTAAATGTGGCACCAGCTGCTGCTGAATATTAGGCCCATTTTGTTTGAAAAGAAAAACCTCACTAGATACACTCATGAATGCAGCAAAATATGACCTTGAGAATATACCACTGGAATTTAAAGACTGCCTGCAAAATCGATTTGCTGCTTTAGATACAAATGACAGAGCTCCGAAAGAGTTATGGAATGACATCAAGAAGGTTGTGTTGGAAGAAAGTGAGAAGTCTCTACAAAAGGTGAAAAAGCAAAAACGGCCAAAATGGATGACGGAAAAAACTCTGAAAATTGCCCAGAAACGCAGAGAAGCTAAAGCCAGAGGAGAAAGAAAGACAATCGCAGAACTAAACAGAGATTTCCAACGTGCAGCAAGACAGGACAAGGAAAAGAACTACAATGACACTTGCAAGGAAATAGAAGCAGAAACAGAGTTGGTGCAAGGAAATAGAAGCGGAAACTATTAGAGGAAGAACACGATCGGCTTTCCTAAAGCTACGAGAGTTAAAGAAAAAGTTCCAGCCTCGAATTGGAATGTTACAAGATGCTCAAGGTTCTATGTTGAATGATGCTGAGAAGATCAAGAAAAGGTGGAAGGAATATACAGAGTTTTTATATGATAAAGATCAAGTGGACCAACAGCCGTTTCAACCTGTACCTTATGATCGGGAACCATTGGTGATGAAAGAAGAAGAAGTTGAAGCAGTATTGAAAGCCTTATCAAAGAACAAAGCACCAGGCATTGATAGCATTCCTATAGAAGTATTGCAGCAATCTGATGCAGCTGTTACCGTACTTACAAGGCTCTGCCAAGAAATATGGAAGACAACATCATGGCCAACTGACTGGAAAAGATCTGTGTTTATACCAATACTAAAGAAAGGTGATCCAACTGACTGTGGAAATTATCGAACAATCGCTCTGATCCCACATGCCAGCAAGATTCTACTGAAGATTATTCAAAAGAGACTACAACCATACCTGGAACAAGAACTACCTGAAGTGCAAGCAGGGTTCAGGAAAGGGCGAGGAACGAGAGACGACATTTCGGATGTGAGATGGATCCTTGAAAAGACTAAAGAATACCAAAAGGATATCTATTTGTGCTTTATCGACTATAGCAAGGCTTTTGACTGTGTAAACCATGAGAAACTCTGGGCCACATTAAGAAGCATGGGTATACCAGAACACCTGATCGTTCTCTTGCGCAATCTGTACATTGATCAAGAAGCAACAGTTCGAACAGAACAAGGAGAAACAGAATGGTTTAAAATAAGCAAAGGTGTAAGACAAGGCTGCATACTTTCCCCCTACCTGTTTAATTTATATGCAGAACAAATCATCAGAAAAGCAGGATTGTATGAAGACAACAGAGGTGTGAAGATTGGTGGAAGACTCATCAACAACCTTCGCTATGCTGATGATACTACATTAGTGGCTGAAAGTGAAGATGATCTGAAACATTTGCTTCTCACAATCAAAGAACATAGTCTCAAAATGGGCCTGCACCTTAATGTAAAGAAGACAAAGCTCATGACAACTGGTATAATCAACAGGTTCATCGTTGAAGGAGAAGAAATTGAAATTGTGAACAACTTTAACCTACTTGGATCAACTATCAATAAAGAAGCAACAAGCAGTCAAGAAATCAAACGACGCATTGCTCTTGGCAGAATGGCTATGAAAGATCTAGATAAGATTCTCAAGAGCAGAGATGTCTCTCTCCATACAAAGATTCGACTTGTTCAAGCCATGGTATTTTCAATAACATCATATCGATGTGAAAGCTGGACAGTGAAAAAGACAGACAGGAAGAAAATTGATGCCTTTGAATTATGGTGCTGGCGGCGAATACTGTGTATACCATGGACTGCCCGAAGAACAAACCAGTCGGTACTAGAGGAGATCAAACCTAAGCTTTCTTTAGAAGCTCAGATGACAAGACTTCGACTTTCATACTTTGGACACATCATGCGAAGAGAGAGATCACTAGAGAAAGACATCATGCTTGGCAAGATAGAAGGTCAACGCAAAAGAGGAAGGCCAGCAATGAGATGGATCGCTACAATAACAGCAGCTACGGGTACCAGCCTGTCAACAATGAGCCGCCTGACTGAAGACCGAACACAATTTAGGATAGCTATCCAGAGGGTTGCCATGAGTCGAGTCCGACTCGACGGCACTTAACAACAACAGTTGCGATTAAACCAGGCGGCCTTTATAAAATTATCATTCACATGAAAACCAACTCTGTTTGGCATTTTTTTAAACACTGGCTGCAGTGTGACTAGGTGCCCTGTTATAAAATTACCTTCTCCATAGCCCTCTGTCTCTTTCTCTACTATCTGCAGCATCCATTCTTCTGTGTCTCCCCCCATATCTCCTTTACCCTTCCCCAACATCCGCCGGCCTGCCTTCTTCTCTAGTACTCCTTTCTGCTGGCTTTCCTCCTCCTTATCTTGGCATCCATTCCTCTACCTCTGTCTCAAACTTCCTTGGCACATGCCCTAGCTTCTCACACCCATCTTGTGTCTGCTCTCCTGTTCTTTCTCACAGTAGAAGATCCGTCCAAAGCTCCATTTCCTTCTGAAAACTATTTGTTTGGATTAAAACACCTGCTCTTAGTTCTCCCCTGCACATTCATCTCAGAGCCTGAATGTGAAACCCGAGAACTTTTCCTATACCACCAACCTATGAATAATGTCTACGCTTTCTCTCTTGTCCTGCAGGTTATGGGATCCATCATGAACATATGAAGCATCATAAGGGATGTGCTGAAAATCAAGAAACCTACAAGATGCTCCCAGAGGAGGACAAAGAAATGTTCATCCTGCAATCAGAGGGGGGAATAGACTGGAGGAATGACTCTGGCTCATGGGTCCTTACGGAATTGAATCCGCATTTATGTACGGAGTGTGGTAAAAGCTTTTCTCACAAATCACATTTAAAATCACATGAGAGGACCCACATTGGTGAAAAAACATTTGAATGTCCTGACTATAGTAAAAGCTTCAATCAGAAAACAAATTTAAAAACGCACCAAAAAATAAATACTAGAGAAAGAAAACCAAAAGCAAAGGTAGCTCAGCACAGATATCAAGAGCAGTGTGTCCTTTATCCTGGACAAGTTGATGTGGATCCTGTTCCTGTCACCTCAAAGGCAATGCCTGTAAAAAAACTGCGAATGAAACCCTGGCTGGAACAGCAGATAAACTCCAATTCCATTCCAGGGCTGGAATGGATCAACAAGGACCTGAAGATTTTCCAGATCCCTTGGAAACATGCTGCTTTAAACAGCTGGGACATGGAAATGGATGCCTGTCTTTTCCGCAACTGGGCCATTCACACTGGACGATATAGGCTGGGCGAGAAAAAGCCTGATCCAAGGAACTGGAAGGCAAATTTCCGCTGTGCCCTGAACTCCTTGCCAGACATCAAGGAAGTGAAAGACAAAAGCATATATAGAGGCTCCAGTGCAGTACGGATTTACAGAATGCTACCAAACCTAGAAAAGAGAAGGAGAACTTCAAGGAAACCAAGGTCCCTTAAAGGGTCTAAAAGCAGGAATGAGACATGGTCAACTGAAGACTCTTTGGGCCTAGAAGACACAGAGGAAGAAGGACAGATCTCAGGTGTACCAGGTGACCACAGCAACTACGCACTTCACAGCTATGGAATCCAGGACTTGGAAAGCGGAAGCTTAGATATTATGGAATGCAATGCGCACGCTGGGTCCCTGAAAGAACCCTCAGCACTACTGTAAGTGGCCACAAGCAACCTCCTTCCTAAAATCTGGCCAACGATGCCAAGGTTTAAAAGAAGGACATGAAAACCCATCAGCTCACAGGGAAAGAAAGGAACATAATTTGCAGAACAGGAAGAAAATTCAGGGTCTGAATTCATGAGCATGCATTTGATTTGGATAAATAAAAGTTAAGTGTGCAGCACTCATTTGAATGAATAAATAGCTATGAATTAATGTGCGTACAGATGATTGTGCACTAAAAAAAAAAGTTCTGGCCCTTTAAAAAAACGAATAGGTGAAACAAACACAAAAAAACTCTGAAAATTGCAAGAAAATTCATTTTCAAATAAGCATGAACCAGAATGTTTTGGCCAAGCACACCCCATAAAAACTATTTAAAGAGTCAGACCAGCAGACATGTTAAAATGAGCAAATGCACAGACAGTGAGGAATAAATACAATGAGTTACTTTTAACAACTGCATGTAGGCGAAACCCTGAGACAGGAATGCTTGAAGAGATGTGAACTTAAATTTAAGGATGAAAGATTGATAATTACGGCACATGATAGTGGACAATGGGTAGAAAAAACTAGTAGAAAAGATAGATGTCAGACCTCCTGTATACAGAAAGGCCAATAGTGTAGCATGGCCCATCCACTGGAAACTGTGAGCACTATAACAGTACTATACCAGAAAATATTATGATCACAACTCAAAAAGAATTCTGAAGAAGTTGTGATTACCTAGGACATTCCATTCCAGCTGATAAAAAGTTCAACGCAAGAAAACCGAACATTGTGGTAAAGGAGAAAAACGTAAGAACGGCATTGCTAATGGAAGTTGTTGGTGCCAAGTGACCATTCTGCACAACACAGGGAGAAAGAGAAGACCTTCAGGTAGCATCAAATGCAGAGACCAAGAACATGTGGTAGAAAGATACAGAATTTGCTCCAGGTGTATTGGGCGCCAGCAGCCTGATTAAAAAGAATTCCCAAGAGCATCTTGATACCGTGCATGTGCATATTACACATTGTGAATTCCAAAAAGAGGCTCACTTGGGAACAAGGCAAGTATTAAGACGTGTAATAGCAGTGAATCTGAGAGACTGGGGTCTCCAATGTACCCTGGCATAGGGGTGAAGTTCATTCCTGTCATGGTATGCACAAAACAAAGTTTAATTAAAAAAATGGTGGGCCAGTCAATTCAAATAACTTATGGAGTAGCTTCATGGGAGTGGAGCAGTAGTCTAGTGATTAGAACAGGTAGGGTTTGAACCAGCACAGCCAGGGTTCAAATTCCACTGATCACCTTGTGAGTTTGGTTGAGTCATGTAACCCTCTGTTGCCTCAGGTAGACTTAGATTGTAAGCCCTCTAGGGACAGTGAAATACCTACTGAACCTGAATGTAACTTACTTTGAACTACTGGTGAAACGATGTGAGTAAAATTTTAAAAAATATATATTTTTGTGCAAAATAAGTTAAGTGTATAAATTTGGGAATTATACCAACTTTTAAAATTCAAAATAATTTTACAAAATCTACTCTTTACATATTAGCTATTTTTTCAGGCCAAACCTGTTCACTTTTTCAATATAAGAACATTTATTTATTTATATTCTCTTATATACTGTGCTATTCTGCATCAGTGCAGTTTACATTGAACAAACTGAAATTACATTGAACAGGGCATTATAACTTGGAGATAAGCATTTTACAGGGAACATGGGCTATGGAGGGTTAAGTCAGTGGCTTGCCCAAGACCACAAGGAGCACCTGTGGGACTAGAAACCCCAGTCCTTCCAGCCCAAGGTTGCTGTCCTCTAGTGGGATTTCAACCCCCGACTTTCCGGGCTGAAGTACCTTGCCCCAACTGCTAGGCCACTCCTCCACATCCATTTGACAGAGAAATACTGGAGCATGTTTACTAAAGGTAAATGCACAGTTATGTCAATTAGTATGCACAAAGTTCCACCACGGTCACAGAGATAAAATGCCCATGGCATCACTTAACAGGCAGTAACGCTATCTCATGTAACTCCTCGTCTCAAGTCTCTTCCCTGACTTTCTATCCATTTCCACATTCCGCTCAAACTTCTCTTACTGACCTACCAGTGCATTCATTCTAAGGTTCCTCATTACCTCTCCTCTCTTAACTCACTCTACACCCTCCTTGGGAACTCCGCTCTTCCGGCAGATCCCTTTTTTTCTGTGCCCTTCTCTGCCACTGCCAACTCCAGACTTCGTTCGTTCCATCTTGCTGCTTCATATGCCTGGAACAAATTACCTGAGCCTATGCGTCGGGCTCCTTCTTTGGCCCTATTCAAATCCAGGCTAAAACCTCCCTCTTCGAGGCTGCTTTTGGAGCCTGGTGTTCCTCACCAGAGCGGCAGACAGTGGCGGGTGGCACAGCAAGTTTGTGCTGCCCCTTTGGTGCCAGTGGTGGGGCATGTGCTTTGGTACACAAGGCCTGCTGCTTCTCACCCTCCCTCCAGAAGATAGAATCAGCAGCAGCAGCAATGGAGCACGATGGGGCGGGCTGGCATATGGGGGGGTGGGGCAGCATGGCCAGGGCTCCTGCCTGGCATGGGAGAAACCCTTGGGCTGGCCTTGCCCCTCACTCACCACTTTTGTGTATCTTACCATACTCTAGTCCCCAGTTTTGTGATCTTCGTCTTGATTAGATTGTAAGCTCTGATGAGCAGGGGCCATGTCTTACACCTTACAGTGCTGCGTACGCCTTGTAGCGCTATTCAAATGATCAGTAGTAGTAGTAGTTCTAGTAATGGGCATTACATTAATGAATGCAAACATTCCCTAACCTAGGGTGTCAAACCTCCAGTCCTGGATGGTCGCAAACCAGTCGTTGGGTTTTTTTTAACACCTCCAATAAATATATATGAAATATATTTGCATGCAGTGGCCCAATGTATGTAAATATATCTCATAAATATTCATGAGAGACATCCTGAAAACCTGATTGGTGCGTGGCAGATCAAGACCTCTGCCCTAACCAAATATCCCAAAATAAAAAATAAAAATTACCTTAAGAGATTACATACAGGCCAGCCCCAGAATGAGTTCAAGGCATTGGCGCCCTAGTCAAACTTTAAGCCTTATGCAAGCCCCCCCCCCCCCCCAGCTGTCAGAATCTATTGTTTAGCTTTGAATACCCTGCTCTTTGCTGGCCTCCAGAAGCTGCCACCCTTGACAACCACCTAGTTTGCCTAATTGTTGCACCAGCCCTGAAGACACAGCAGTGGTTTTTGTCTGTAGAACTACAGCTAATGTGGTAAGGAGTAGAATCTGTAAATTTGTTTGAATTTAAGAAGTTGGTATAATTCCCAGAAAAGGTTATTTGTTTTTTTAGGTGTTTTAGGCAGATACAACGGGGTCGGTATTCAGCCACAGCAATTGCCGTATTTTTTTAAATTAAAAAAAAAACCAAAAAAATTTCCGGGTTTATTGGAGCAAGTGTCCAAAGATAAACAAAAAATTTCTCCACTCTCTCAACAATTCAAAAATACAGAAACTTTTCAGGGAACAGGTCTCAGACTTCTTTGGGGTAGAACCCAGGAGGTATACCTCAGCTGTGGTTAACCAACCCCGTATCTTGCATCAAGGACCCAATGTTCCCCTTTCTTTACTCATTCAAAAAGCGCTCATGGCAATTATAACTAAGTGGTGTTCTCTTCAAAGACAGAATGATGAGTGTGATCTCTTCAATAGACCAAATAAAGCATATCGTTCTTTGTCTTTTTTTCTTAGAAGCGTAACAAGTAAAACCTTGAGGTCTATTACACCTATCAAACTCTGTTGTGCTGGCAAGGTTAAACTTAGCATAGACAAAAACTTATCTTTAATCCCGACGCCAATCCGGTGCGCTTGTGAGAAAACAGACTGATAGAGCTGCATGGCTGCATGTTTACCTGGCATAGTAATAAGGCTGGATACCCCAAAGAAACCACTTGCGCGGTGAAACGCACAAGCGCACCGGATTGGTGTCGGGATTAAAGATACGTTTTTGTCTATGCTAAGTTTAACCTTGCCAGCACAACAGAGTTTGATAGGTGTGATAGACCTCAAGTTTTTACTTGTTACGCTTCTAAGAAAAAAAGACAAAGAACGATATGCTTTATTTGGTCTATTGAAGAGATCACACTCATCATTCTGTCTTTGAAGAGAACACCACTTAGTTATAATTGCCATGAGCGCTTTTTGAATGAGTAAAGAAAGGGGAACATTGGGTCCTTGATGCAAGATACGGGGTTGGTTAACCACAGCTGAGGTATACCTCCTGGGTTCTACCCCAAAGAAGTCTGAGACCTGTTCCCTGAAAAGTTTCTGTATTTTTGAATTGTTGAGAGAGTGGAGCAATTTCGTATTTTTTTAAATGCCAACTTCAGTGATTAAATAAAACCCGGATAGTGACTGGTGCAGACTATCTGTATTCAGTGGTGACAGGCCCCACTATCTGGTAGCAGCAATATTTGGGTAGCTAGCCAGATAACGTCAAACTCTGCCTCTGCCCGTGGACCACCTTGGTAAAAGGAAATATTCAATGGCACTGGATAGATAAGTCAGCGGCACTATCTCACTGACCAGCACTTTTCCAGATAGCAGGTGCCTGTAACTATATTACTGGTCTTGAATATTGGCCCTGTTGTTAATTATAAATCTATAACCTATGCACATACATTAAAGACTCGCTGAGGTGATTTATTTTTGTTCAGTTCTTAAATCGCCCTGCAGTAGCTCACATCAAGCAAAACATGGCACATTTTAGAGTCAGATTGTTAAGGAGGCATTTTGATTTCTCTTTGTGTTGTTGTTAAGTGCCATTGAGTCAACATCAACTCATGGCGACCCTCTGGATAGTTGTCTAAAACTGTGTTCGGTCTTCAGACAGGCAGCTCATTCTTGATAAAGTGCTATCCATAGCTGCTGTTATTATATCGATCCATCTCATTTCCTGGCCTTCCTCTCTTGCGTTGACCGTCTACCTTGTCAAGCATGATGTCTTTCTCTGATGATCTCTCTCTTCGCATGATGTGTCCAAAGTATGAAAGTCAAAGTCTTGTCATCTGAGCTTCTAAAGAAAGCTTAGGTTTCATCTCCTCTAGTACTGACTGGTTTGTTCTTTGGGCAGTCCACTGTGTAATAAATCATTTATATTTGTTACTGTGTTTGTGTATCCAAGTGGTATTTTTAATGATTTTCTATAAAAATAAAAATTGCTGTTGTAATATAATATAATAGAGTTCCAGAAGAGTTATGGAATGACATCAAGAAGGTTGTGTTGGAAGAAAGCGAGAAGTCTCTACAAAAGGTAAAAAAGAAAAAACGGCCAAAATGGATGACGGAAGAAACTCTGAAAATTGCCCAGAAACGCAGAGAAGCTAAAGCCAGAGGAGAAAGAAAGACAATCACAGAACTCAACAGAGATTTCCAACGTGCAGCAAGACAGGACAAGGAAAAGTACTACAATGACGCATGCAAGGAAATAGAAGCAGAAACTATTAGAGGAAGAACAAGATCAGCTTTCCTAAGGCTACGAGAGTTAAAGAAAAAGTTCCAGCCTCGAATTGGAATGTTACAAGATGCTCAAGGTTCTATGTTGAATGATGCTGAGAAGATCAAGAAAAGATGGAAGGAATATGCAGAGTTTTTATATGCTAAAGATCAAGTGGACCAACAGCCGTTTCAACCTGTACCTTGTGATCTGGAACCATTGGTGATGAAAGAAGAAGTTGAAGCAGCATTGAAAGCCTTATCAAAGAACAAAGCACCAGGCATTGATTGCATTCCCATAGAAGTATTACAGCAATCTGATGCAGCTGTTACCGTACTTACAAGGCTCTGCCAAGAAATATGGAAGACAGCATCATGGCCAACTGACTGGAAAAGATCTGTGTTTATACCAGTACTAAAGAAAGGTGATCCAACTGACTGTGGAAATTATCGCACAATCGCTCTGATCCCACATGCCAGCAAAATTCTACTGAAGATTATTCAAAAGAGACTACAATCATACCTGGAACGAGAACTACCTGAAGTGCAAGCAGGGTTCAGAAAAGGGCGAGGAACGAGAGACATCATTGCGGATGTGAGATGGATCCTTGAAAAGACTAAAGAATACCAAAAGGATATCTATTTGTGCTTTATCGGCTATAGCAAAGCTTTTGACTGTGTAAACCATGAGAAACTCTGGGCCACATTAAGAAGCATGGGTATACCAGAACACCTGATCGTTCTCTTGCACAATCTGTACATTGATCAAGAAGCAACAGTTCGAACGGAACAAGGAGAAACAGAATGGTTTAAAATAAGCAAAGGTGTAAGACAAGGCTGCATACTTTCCCCCTACCTATTTAATTTATATGCAGAACAAATCATCAGAGAAGCAGGATTGTATGAAGACAACAGAGGTGTGAAGATTGGTGGAAGACTCATCAACAACCTTCGCTATGCTGATGATACCACATTACTGGCAGAAAGTGAAGATGATCTGAAACATTTGCTTCTCACAATCAAAGAACATAGTCTCAAAATGGGCCTGCACCTTAATGTAAAGAAGACAAAGATCATGACAACTGGCATAATCAACAGGTTCATCGTCGAAGGAGAAGAAATTGAAATCGTGAATAACTTTAATCTACTTGGATCAACTATCAATAAAGAAGCAACAAGCAGTCAAGAAATCAGACGACACATTGCGCTTGGCAGAATGGCTATGAAAGACCTAGATAAGATTCTCAAGAGCAGAGATGTCTCTCTCCATACAAAGATTCGACTTGTTCAAGCCATGGTATTTTCAATAACATCATATGGATGTGAAAGCTGGACAGTGAAAAAGATAGACAGGAAGAAAATTGATGCCTTTGAATTATGGTGCTGGCGGCGAATACTTTGTATACCATGGACTGCCCGAAGAACAAACCAGTCTGTACTAGAGGAGATCAAACCTAAGCTTTCTTTAGAAGCTCAGATGACAAGACTTCGACTTTCATACTTTGGACACATCATGCGGAGAGAGAGATCATTAGAGAAAGACATCATGCTTGGCAAGATAGAAGGTCAACGCAAAAGAGGAAGGCCAGCAATGAGATGGATCGATACAATAACAGCAGCTACGGGTACCAGTCTGTCAACAATGAGCCGCCTGACTGAAGATCGAACACAATTTAGGATAGCTATCCAGAGGGTCGCCATGAGTCGACTCCGACTCGACGGCACTTAACAACAACAACAACTGTGTTTGTGTATCCAAGTGGTATTTTTAATGATTTTCTATAAAAATAAAAATTGCTGTTGTAATATAATATATTTGAATTAACTGGGCACCATTCTTTAATTAAGCGTCCCAGGACTGTGGTCACCATATGGCCTCTCTTAAATTATTGTTATGTGAAAAACAAACCTGTTAGAAAAAGAAGTCCCACAGAGATTTGATTCTCTCATTACATCTTGGTGAGTACCTTCACATAGCGATCCTGTCATGCATCTTTGAGACCAGATCTTAGTAAAGTATGAAAAGAAACAAAAGGACAAATTCTTAATGGTTGTACGATGCCCCAAAAAAGAGGTGCTCACCCTTAGCCTCGGCACTAGAGTTAATGTAAGTAGTTAACAATAATGCAGGTTTCAGGTGACGAATAACCTTCCTGGTACAATTCTAGGCTCTGGGGAACCCGTTCATATACCCACTGCAGCAGAAGACAGACTGCAGGAGCTAATGAAATAAATTCAGAGGACTAGATCTAGCTAAATGGACCCCTGAAGATAAAAAAGAGACAATGGGGTATGTTTACTAAGATCCCGTTAAAGTGCGGGCCGCGGTAGAGTGCGGATGCCATATAAGGAGTGGGCGTTCCGTCCTGAAAAAGAAAAGCCGGAATTTAAATATGCGCTAAGGTGCGCGGCGCCCTTGTGCGCCCCGCACCTTAGCGCATCAGATGGCTGTGCGGGAGGCATATGTGGTACGCTGATGGGCAAACAGAAGAGCAGAGCCACAGCACAATGGTGAAGGCACCTACCAATGGTGCAGGGAGCAGGTGTTTGATCCCCCACAGTGCTCAATGACACTGGCTGAGTTGTTAATTTATGAGGCAGAGAAATACTGGGCAGCCTAAAGCAGGGCACTGATGTTTTGGGCGGCATAAGGCGGCGCGCTGATGTTTTTGGCGGCAGTCTAATACTGGGAGGTATAAGTAGCGTGCTGATGTGCAAATAGAAGAGCAGAGCCACAGCACAATGGTGAAGGCACTTACCAATGGTGCAGGGATCAGGGGTTCAATCCCCCACTGTGCTCAATGGCTGGCTGAGGTGATATTTTAGGAGGCATACAAAGAATGGGCGGCATAAGGCGGCACGCAGATGGGCATTAGGCGGTGCGCTATTGATTTAGGAGGCTGTTCTATTATTGGGAGGCATAAGGCAGCACGTAGATGTGCAAGCACAAGATCAGAGCCACAGCACAATGGTTAAGACACTGACCAATAATGCAGCAATCAGGCATTTGATCCCCCACAGTGCCCAATGAACAAGGCTGGCTGAGGCATTGTGTGTTATAGGGAAGAGTGCTTTAGGGGGCATGTTATTTTTAGTTTAATTATCATTACTAGCAAACGCACCCTCAAAGCGTGTTAACATAAGGTGCCCTATAAGGCACATATTAAAGTGCACTGTCTGCCAAGGCACCCTAGAATGTTGCTTATAGGGCGCTTTAGAGGGTGCCGTATGAGGTACCGCAAGGTCAGAGTACTGTTTTTGATGGCAGCACTGTGCAGTTTAAGGAATGAAAAGCATACGTAGGTGCGCTGACATGCATGGAGGAGCAGCAGTGGAAAACAATGGTTAAGGCACTGACTGCTGATACTGGGGTCATGAGGTAGCTCCCCAGGGTGCCTAATACGTAAGGCTGGCTGTGGCATCAGCTTTGCAATGTACATATCTGTTCCTGCAGCACCGTATGTGTATGTTATTAATTGCTGCCAGCAAACACGCCCTCACGTGCCATAATGGAAGGTGCCGTAAAAGGCACCCTATATGGCACTCCATAGGGCACATTATAAAGTGCACTGTCCGCCATGGCACCCTAATATATCCCCTATAGGGCACCCTATAAGTTGCATCACAGGATAATGTATAGTGCACCTTATATGGACGGGAACCATAAGGTGCCCTATAGGGTGCCCTATAAAGCGCTCTCAGAGGCACCCTATGGGTACAGTACGCTGAGGGTGTTTTTGCTGGCATCAAAATATGTACATTAAAGAAAAACAAATCTTTGGACAACCCTTTCAAATAACCCCACTGTGGGTTTGAACCCATAACCTCTGTCTTCACAGACAGTGAAGTAACCATTAGGCTACAGCTCTATAGCTGCTAGCAAGCCCCTGGCTGGCTGCAGAGAGCCTGCACGTCACCACACAGACAGTCTGCTGTGGTCTCCAGGATAGGGTTAGCCCACCCATACCCATGATGCACTGCACATGCAAATCAGCTGTCAACAGATGAACACAAGATGGGGAATGCACCCCCACAGCACCTCGGCCTGGTAGGGGGTATGGACCGGGTGTTTTACTGGCACAGAGTAGCTACACACCGTCACATTGTGTGGGTACTGTGTTCACCCTGAGTGTGCGATGAGGCGCCCAGGACCAGGTCCACAACACCTGCCATGGCTGATGGAGACCATGCCAGAGGTCCAAAGCAGTGTTAATGTGTAAGCTAGGTATTTCTGCACAAACATCATGGATGTCTCAGTCAGGTGTAGCCCCCAGGTGGGCCATCCACCACCCCCACCCCTGGGCAGCAAACATGGTCTCCCATCAATAGATCCACCTTCTACCTCCCTGCAAAGGTGGCAGTAGAGGGGACCATCAACCCCAGTCCTGCTGAGGAATAGACACCCCAGAGGGCAGTTAATGCAGCTCTATACACATCCATAACACAATAGCAGACAGACATTAGACAAGGTCATGGTAAGCTGCACACCACCACTATCTGTTATTCTCCAGGACCAAGCAGG
Source organism: Ichthyophis bannanicus (assembly GCA_033557465.1). NCBI lineage: Eukaryota > Metazoa > Chordata > Amphibia > Gymnophiona > Ichthyophiidae > Ichthyophis > Ichthyophis bannanicus. The sequence goes on from CM066031.1 coordinate 152,988,159, forward strand.
AAGTCAGTCCTCACTTATGGGTGACGTCGGCGCCGACGGAGCCCTCGCGGAGCAATTTTCCCCAGCTTTCAAAGAAAGCCTTTGGGAATTGCAGCGCGCATGCGCGGTCGTCTTCCCGCCCGAGGGTGCCATCTTAGCCAGTCTTCTTTTTTCCGCGAAAAAGTTGATTTTCTTCTTTATTTTATCCTTTTTTCTTTCGGTTCGACGCCGATCGTTTTCCCGCCCGGACTCGCGACGCCGGTCTCGAGTTCTCTCACTTTTTTCGGTTTTTCTGACTTAGTCAGCTTTCGTTTTCGTTTTCCCTGGCAGCCCGGTCCTTTGACCTCGCAGGGGCCCTTTTTCCCCCGATGGCTGCCAGTGGGTTTAAGCGGTGTGGTCGGTGTGACCGAAATATGTCACTAACTGACACACACGACTTTTGCCTCCGCTGCCTGGGCCCGGATCATGAGGAACTGATCTGTGGGCCCTGCAGCAAACTGTCCTCAAAGGCGTTGAGAAGTCGGCGGCATCAGCGTGAGAGAATCTTCGCTGACCCCAGCCGTACCCGGACCTCGTCGGAGGCCTCCGTGTCGAAAGGCTCCAGCTCGGACCGTCGCCGGAGCTCCTCCGACCGGGGTTCTCCCTCCGGGGACCATCGTCGGAAGGAAAAACCCGCGAGGGCGGCGTCGGTGGACGCTCCTGGTTCCGCGAGGGCCAGGTCGCATAGCCCCGACAGCCGCCCCGGGTCCTTGGAGAAGGAACACGTCCCGAAGCGACCTCGCCTGGAGTCGGAGATGCCTGCCCGGGTAAGTCCTGTGGTCCTTCTGGACTCGCCTCCGCGACAGCCGACGTCGGGCCCGACGCCGTCGGGGCCCGAGTCGGGGGCTGCTGGGTCACCTGAGCTCGGACTCAGGTTGACGGCCTTGGAGAGCAGACTGTCTGCCTTCATGGACCAGCAGAGGGCACTGCTCGCTGGCTTCGCTGGCGTCGCTGCCCCGACCGCCGGGACGTCGACGTCCAAGTCGACCCCGGAGACCGAGCCGATCCTCGAGTCGATGAGAACTCGAGTCGATCCTCGGTCGAGGTCGCCCTCGGCCTCCCGTTCGGGACCGAGGTCGCCGACGCCGACTCCCTCGGCGTCGGGGCGGCTGGCGCCGCACCCTGCCCGGGCCGACCCCACCGAGTCCTCGTCGGAGTCGGTCTGGGAGTCTGAGGAGGAAGAGTCACCTGATTCTTTCCGGACTCGGTGTGTCCCATCGGACTCACCGGAGTCCGAGCCTCGGAAGCAGTCCCCCCCGGAGGATGCCCGGTTCTCGGACTTCGTTAGGGATATGGCCAAGGCTTTGGCCTTCCCTGCGGATCCCGAGGAGGAGCCTCGAGCCGAAGAGCTCGACGCCCTCCAGTATGACTCTCCCGCGAGGGAACACTTTACTGTGCCGGTTCCTCCTATGCTGGAACGACTACTCTTCCGCATGTGGGAGAGTCCGGCCTCCTCGCCGGTCCTGAGCAAGCGGGTCGATTCTATCTATCGAGTCCGCAAGAGCCCTGGCTTTCAAAAGGCACAGCTGCCACACCATTCCATGGTAGTGGAATCGGCCATGCATCGTCTTAAGATCCAGAAGATGCACTCCTCGGTGCCTCCTGGCAGGGAGGCCCGTAACCTGGATGGCCTTGGCAAGAAGTGCTTCCAGGGCTCTATGCTCGCGTGTCGTGTCCAGACTTACCAGCTATACATGGGCATGTATCTCCGGGATCTGGCTAAAGAGCTAGCCGGATTCTCCGCTGGTCTCTCCGAGGAGCCCTTGCGGAGGTTCCTAGCCTTGTCCACTGGCATTCGGGAATGCTCAAAGTTCATGTCCCGAGCAGCCTATGATGGCTTTGAAGCCTCGGCTCGAGTGGCCGCAGCCGGCATCGGGGCCCGCCGACAGGCTTGGCTTCAGTCGTCAGACCTTGAGCCCTGGGTGCAGGACAAGTTGGTCGATGTCCCCTGCCGAGGCGAAAACCTCTTTGGCAAGCCCATGGCGGAAAAGGCTGCGCAAATTGAGACTGAGACTCTCACCCGGACCAGGCTTTCTAGGAAGACCTCCGCCCCTTCCCAGAAAAAGAAGGGCTCGGGGAAAAAGTCCTTTTACCCGAGGAAGGCGGCTGCCTACAAACAATACCCCCATTATCAGGCCCCTGCAGCTCCCCAACAGGGCCAGCAGGCCAAGGGACGGGGTAACGGGTCCCGTAGGCAGCAAGCCCCCAAGCCTGCACCACCAGCCCCTGCTCAGCAGGGTGGGGGCTTTTGACTCGCTAAGCATAGCCTCTCCCCCCCCGCTGGTTCCTCCCAGCACCGGAGGCCGGCTGGTTCACTTCGCCCACAGGTGGTCCAGCATCACCGCAGATGCCTGGGTGCTTCAGGTCGTGCGAGAAGGCTATCTTCTCCACTTCCATCAGGTCCCTCCCTCCTATTTTCCGGGAGAACCTCCGCGCCCCCCTCTGCACAGGGAGTTGCTCCTTCAGGAGTTAGCAGGTCTTCTGCAGGAACAGGCGGTGGAACCGGTGCCACACCACCTGAGAGGTCAAGGCTTTTATTCAAGGTATTTTCTGATACCAAAGAGAACAGGGGGCCTCAGACCCATCCTGGACTTGCGCAACCTCAACAAGTTCCTTGTGCGGGAGAAGTTCAAAATGCTTACCCTTGGAATCCTTCTGCCCTACCTCCAGCAGGGAGATTGGCTATGCTCCTTGGATCTAAAGGATGCCTACACGCACATCCTCATCCACCCAAGCCACCGCCAATACCTAAGGTTTGTGGTGGCAGGAAATCATTACCAGTACCGAGTACTGCCCTTTGGCCTGTCCTCCGCACCGCGAGTCTTCACAAAATGTCTCGCGGTCGTGGCGGCCCATCTCCGGCTTCACGGCCTCTATGTCTTTCCGTACCTCGACGACTGGCTCATCAGAGCAGCGTCCGCTCAGGAGGTCACCAACGCCACGTGCCGCACGGTGACTCTGCTGCAGCACTTGGGCTTTGTCATAAACTTCGCAAAGTCCACTTTGCTCCCCTCACAGGATCTCGAGTTCATCGGCGCAAGGCTGCACACTCCTCAGGCGCGAGCATTCCTACCGCTCGACAGGGCTCAGCGGCTCATGGACCTAGCCGACCGCTTTCGCAGCCAGCCCCTGGTCTCCGCCAGGCGCTTCCTGAGACTGCTCGGCCATATGGCTTCCACCGTCCATGTGACCCCCAATGCCCGCCTGAATATGCGGTCTGCTCAATGGTGTCTCCGCCAGCAGTGGCGACAAGCCACGGGCGGCCTAGCAGACCTAGTGCGCGTTTCCGAGCCGCTGGTCTCGTCTCTCCGGTGGTGGCTCCGGCAGCCGAACCTGATATTCGGAATGCCTTTCCAGTCACCTCAGCCGACCCGGGTGCTGACCACTGATGCATCCCTCCTGGGCTGGGGAGCACATTGCCAAGAGGCACGTACTCAGGGCCTCTGGACCACGTGGGAGTCTGCTCAGCAGATCAACTTCCTGGAGCTCAGGGCGATCCGCCTGGCTCTCAAGGCCTTCTCCCACCTGACTTCCCAACAGTCCGTCCTTGTCCAGACGGACAATCAAGTTGCCATGTTCTACGTGAACAAGCAGGGGGGCACGGGCTCCTTCCTCCTCTGCCGGGAGGCACAGAGGCTCTGCTCTTGGGCCGTCAGTCACGGCATTCTCCTCAAGGCAGTTTATCTCCCGGGCCAAGAAAATTGCCTTGCAGACAAACTCAGCAGGGTCCTCCAGCCGCACGAGTGGCGTCTGGATCCCTTGGTAGTTCAGAAGCTCTTCCTCAAGTGGGGTCTCCCCACGGTGGATCTCTTTGCCAGTCCTCACAACCGGCAGCTTCCTCGCTTCTGCTCTCGTCGGCCACACCCCCTTCGGGTGGCGGCGGACGCCTTTCTGATCTCGTGGTCGGGGAGCCTTCTGTACGCTTTCCCTCCCATCCCGCTGGTCTCTCGGACTCTTTTCAAGGTTCTCCGAGACAAAGCCTTCATGATCCTGGTGGCCCCTCGCTGGCCCAGGCAGCCGTGGTTTCCGCTCCTGCTGCAACTGGCGGTGGAGGATCCAATCCCTCTGGGGGTGCAACCGGATCTCCTCACTCAGGATCAGGGGTCCCTCCTGCACCCCAACCTCAGGTCTCTCAACCTCATGGCCTGGCTGCTGAGAGGGTAGTCCTTGCTCCCCTTCTCCTGCCGGCGGAGGTGGAGGAGGTCGTCTTGGCTTCGCGACGGCCTTCTACCCGCAAATGCTACGCCCTTAAATGGCGTCGCTTTGCAGTCTGGTGTACCCAACAGTCTCAGGATCCCTTCTCCTGCCCGGTGTCGGTGATCTTGCAGTACTTGCTCCACCTCTCTAATCTGGGACTTAAGTCCAACTCCGTCAAAGTTCACCTCAGTGCTCTTTCAGCACATCATGTGCCGGTGGACGGCAGACCTCTCTCCAATGACCCTCTCGTAGCGAGGTTTCTCCGAGGTCTCCTTCTACTTAAACCACCTCTGCGCCCGCCAGCGCCTGACTGGGACCTGAATGTGGTTTTGCAGCGGATCACCTGTCCGCCTTTTGAACCTATGGCTACCTGTTCTCTCCGTTTTCTGTCTTGGAAAACACTGTTCTTGATAGCCCTCACTTCCGCTAGACGCGTAAGTGAATTGCAGGCCCTCGTGTCTGATCCCCCTTACACTAGGTTCTACAAGAATAGGGTAGTCCTACGGACTCACCCAAAATTTCTGCCTAAAGTGGTCTCCCCTTTTCACGTCAATCAGGAGGTGGTACTTCCAACCTTCTTTCCCAGACCACACTCCAGCCGAGCTGAGACGGTCCTCCATACCCTGGACTGTAGAAGGGCATTGAACTTCTACCTTGACCGTACGCGGGAGCACCGTAAAGCTGCTCAGCTTTTTGTGTCTTTTGACCCCAATAAATTGGGGCTCCCGGTCTCCAAGCGTACTCTGTCCATCTGGGTTGCGGACTGTATCTCTTGGGCTTATGGGGCAGCCGGACTCTCCTTAGAAAGTCGAGTCACGGCTCATTGCGTTCGGGCAAAGGCCACGTCAGTGGCTTACCTCCGCTCTGTTCCGCTGGCAGACATCTGCCGGGCCGCTACTTGGTCTTCGAGCCAGACTTTTGCGGTCCATTACTGTCTCGAGAGGGAGTCCCGTAGGGACAGTGCTTTCGGACAGGCAGTCCTCCGTAATCTCTTTGAGGTCTGAGCAACTCCTACCCTCCATCCCGGATGTGGGCTACCGGTGGGTGATAATTCAGCGAAGATTCTATCCTTCTGTGCTGCTGAGCTAGAGGGAGCTCATTTTTGTGCTTAGGGTCTCCGGTAGCCTTGAGCTTGGGAGTCCCATAAGTGAGGACTGACTTCCTGCTTGGTCCTGGAGAAAGCGTAGTTACTCACCTGTAACAGGTGTTCTCCAGGAGCAGCAGGAATCAGTCCTCACTACCCTCCCTCCTCCCCTTGGAGTTGCAATCGTCTGCTTATGTTTTTGCAAATATTTTTATGCTGTCTTTTTTAGCTATGTCATCTGACTGGCTAAGATGGCACCCTCGGGCGGGAAGACGACCGCGCATGCGCGCTGCAATTCCCAAAGGCTTTCTTTGAAAGCTGGGGAAAATTGCTCCGCGAGGGCTCCGTCGGCGCCGACGTCACCCATAAGTGAGGACTGATTCCTGCTGCTCCTGGAGAACACCTGTTACAGGTGAGTAACTACGCTTTCTCCTGCAGCAAGCCACTCCAGCAAGACACATACCAGCTACAAACAGTCTGCTAATTAGTCCTGGGTGCATGCTCCCAGTGGAGATACATGCACCCAGAACTGGGCTGTCAGCATACACAGCAAGCAGATATATCAGTGACTGGGCCCCAAAAGAAAACCCATAACTATCACCCAAGAGAAATACTACATAGCACTATGGGGGTGCCTAGCCATGCTGTGGTCACTGCACAGTCAGGGTGAGAGTGATCTCTCAGCAGGACATACTGAGGTCACCCTGTCTGTGTAGGTGGTGGCCGGGCACTACAATGTCCCAGGCAGTGCCCTATGCACTGTGCAGATGCACCCTGGCCAGGCCACCCAGTCCGGCCTATACCCATGGTACCTTGCTCCTCATTATGCACATTGGTAGCCCAATACTGGCAACATTGCTGGCAGTGTGGGCTGTGGAAGGTGTTTGCAGCCACCACACACTGGATAGACAGACAGCCACCCCCACACCTATGCCAGCATTGTGCTATTATAGATGAGGTCAGCAGCCATAACCACCACACCAGTCCTGGGCACAGTACAGGCATGGATATGGTACTCAATACTGTTGGGGGTCACCCCCCAGGGTGGTAGACACTGTCAGGGACCAGACCTGCAGCACACACCGCAAACATTAGAATGATTGTTATGGTGGAGCTCAATGACCAAAATGTGCTTAACGTAGGAATTGATATATGGCAGTTATCATAGGAAGCGTTTGATAGCTGTGTACCTTATACCCAGGTGTAGGGTGGCATTGCTAAGGTTTGCAACTGCTAGTATTGGGAGATACAGGCAGGGCCCAATGTCCTGCCTCTCCAGGAGGCATTGGCCAATGCGGCCTGTGGGGGGGGGGGGTGTGGGTGTGTCTGGCCCTGTTGGCTGCTGCTTTACGGCAGGGTTTCCCGACTCCAGTCCTGGTGTTCCAAACACTGTTCGGGTTTTTATGCTGTCCCTCATAAATATGCATGAGCTACATCTGCATACCATGGGGGTGGTGCATAGATATGCAGCACAGGCATCATTATTAGAAGCAGCATGGGACCTGAATGGTGTGGGGCCCTCCAGGACTGCATTTGGGAGACTCTGCTCTAGGTAATGCGCCTGTTTATGGTGTCTGTGATTGGTGTGGTAAAATATACTTGTATTAACAATGCATATGTTCTCAGCTATACAGTTTTGTCCTTACTATCACGGTTTAGTTGTGGGAAAAATATGTGGACAGGTTTGGCAGTAGCCCCAGCTGGGCTTTGATCCTGTTCCCTTCTGTTTTTGCACACACTGTCTGTGTGCACTGCACCACTGTGTTGTCACAGGTGTACTGCATTCCCTGGGGAGGCCATGACTGTACAAGCGACAGAGCCCGTCTGTTGCGGTGGACCGTGCCAGCCTGCACAGGCCTAGGCCACTGTGTGCTGTGGCTTGCAGCCACTGGTCCCTCCGCCACCTGTACCCTTCCGCCAACATGCTGACATGTTCTTATCTTGGAAAAAGCATGTGACCGGATTGAGTTGTGGCACTCCAGGATTGTATTTGGGGGTATTGGCTGTAGGTAATGGCCAATGAATGGTTTGTGTGCAGTGTAAGGTAAAATATGGGTGTTTGCATCATGCTTATGTGCTCTGCAATACAGGGGTGTCCTGACTATCACTGTTTTGTGGTGGGTAAAACTATGGGGACTGGGTTGTCATGAGCCCTAGCTGGGATTTGAACCTGTGATCCTCTAGGCACTGGCTGTGTCTGCTACACCACACTGTGGCCACAGAGATAGTGCAGTCCCTGGAGATAGATAACCTGACCGAACGGCTCAGAAAACCTTCTCTGCACAATTTTACTGTGGACTCATTCACCTTGTATGGTGACAAAAGGGCAAATAAACCTCAGAAATGACCTCAAAAAAAGGGGAAAACAAACATAACCAAGCTGGGCACCAGTAATATCAATGGGCAACATTAAAAACACTCCCAGGTAAGCTCCAAAAGAAGAAATGATTTTTGGAAGGGTCTACGCTCCGTAGACCCTTCCATAGATCATTCCTTTTTTTTGGAGCTTTCCTGGGAGTGTTTTTATTGTTGGCCATTGATATCAATGTTGCCCAGCTGGATTATAATTTTTAAAGGTTTTTTTGTGGTCATTTCCATTGTTTATTTGACATTTTGTTCTGTGCACATGTATCACACTGCTCACGTATGTTTGGTTTCCCCGGTTTTGCTGTACATTGCTGACGGAAATGGTTTCTCTTCCCTTTAAATGCAGTCTACCGCGAGTGTTTCACTCGCGGTAGTTTTTACTTGTAAATTCGGCCCCGCTCCTGTGCGGGGAGCCTCTCCCCTCCCACTTTCCACCCATTGACCCCGTCTCTCCGCCCCTCGGGGGCCTTCCTCCGCCCTCCTTTCGCCTTTCCCCGCCTCTATCGCACAGTACCGCACCGCACACGTGCGCGTGTTCGTCGCACGTGTGCGGGGCCCGTTAGTGTGACGCGCACTCGTGCAGGGCACTTAAGAGCACTTAAGTGCATCATTTTCGCACGCTCAAGTGCGCCCTGCACAATTGCGCGGTTTAGTGAACATACCCCAATATATCGCTAGGTTTGTGCCATGAGCCCTACATTTAAATCAAGAGGGTTTCCAGAGCACGCCGGACTATTAGAGGAACAAGCAATGCTGTCTCTGGAGAAGCTGCAGAAAGCAATAGATGCAAACTGAAAATCTCTTAACTGGACAAATTGAAACAAACACCTTAAAACAGCTGAGGGATGGTATAGAAAGAGAAAGTAAAAAAGGATATCTGAAAGGAGCAGCAGAAGAGAGGCGCTGGGGGGAAATGATGAGCTAACAGAAAAAGATGAGAGTACAAATCAGGAGAATAAGAGCAACGTAACATAAAGAAGAGACTAGGAGCTGGAAGATCTGACTACTGATTCTCTGAATCGTGTGGAGATGGATAACTGTGTCGAGATCCCAGAAAGGAAAGACTAGCTACCTGACCCTCAACTAAAATATACGATCAGTAGAATTGGTGAGACCACAGCCTGCATTTAAGGGCCTGTCAATTGATATTATGGAAATAAATAATCTAGAATACTGTGTAGCAAAAATTATTACATAAGACCAGAAGAAAAGAAAGAAGGCAATATCTGGACAAATTTGCTATCCGCCATATGACCATTCAATACACTTTCGTATGATGGCCCCCAGCCCCTCCAACACATGTTCACATAGGCCCGCCAATTTAGGGCATTCAAGGAAGGCACGTTGAAACGTTTCCACTTGGGCCTTATATTTTTTACACTGATCCAAACTCCACATTCCCCTCTCCACTCTTTTTGCTCTAGTTAAGTAACAGTGATACAGAACCTGATATTGCATTTCCTGATATCTAGCACTACAGGTCACCGGTGCTAAGCCCTGGAAGTGTTTCTCTAAATGCTCAGCATGCACGGTGTCCGCAACATCTGCAATCCATGCCTCTGCAAGAGCATCCAGGTAGTGTGTATCCAGCATATCCCGCAATAGTTTTTGCCATGTGGACAGCGTATTCCACCGTGGGGCCAGGTTTCGCAGATCCTCATCTGTTATCATGTCCTCCAGGCTCTGCCGTGCTGTCTTCTCCAGCTGGCACCAATAGTGTCTAATTTGTAGGTACCGGTAGTAGTGCAAGGCTGGCAAACCAAGCAGCTCTCTCAATCATTTGAAAGCAGGAAACAACCCCCCACCCCACTTCAACAGACATCCTACATCTCTCTCTCCCAAGCCCTGAGTGAACCATCCCCACCTCCGATGCATACCCTGGATTGCCTCAAATTTGTAAGAATGGGGTCACCTTCCAGCTTTTTCGGCCCCTCGCTGCCCACTACTGCCATGCCCTGTGCAAGGGGTCAATGAGAGTTCAGTATTCTTTAGCCCACAGTGGTTGTCATGGGTTGTGGATTGTGTTCGCTAAGTGGTATGACTGATAATCCAGTAAGCCTTGAGGGGCATAGCAGTCTGTGCCGCTAATAGCCTCCTTGACCCATCGCATCAAGGTTGCGATGTTATACATGCAGAGGTCTGATAATTCCACCACCCCCCTCCCCCCCCCGGTCACTGGCAGAATCAATTTAGCATACCCTATATTTATTTTATTTATCTGCATTTATATCCCGCTTTTCACTGGGTCAAAGCAGTTGGGGGATACATTTAACATGAGGGGATATGAGACACATACACTAATACTAACAGGGAACATGGGCAATGGAGGGTTAAGTGGCTTGCCCAAGACCACAAGGAGCACCTGTGGGACTAGAAACCCCAGTCCTTCCGGCCCAAGGTTGCTGTCCTCTAGTGGGATTCGAACCACCGACCTTCCGGCCTGTAGTACCAATCCCAACCACTAGGCCACTCCTCCTCTATAGAAGAGCACCAGACTCGCCAAAGAAACGACTGGAGTGTTTCCTTCAGCTGCTCCGCCTCCCTCCACTTGATCCAGATTGACAGCATTTGGAGCTAGTATAGGAGTTTGGGGAAAATAGTTATTTTAACGAGTGCCACCTGGCCAAAGAAAGGCAAGGGAAGGTCCTGCCAGTGCTCGCAAGTGTTTCACTTGTTGAATCTTGTATGTTTTTCTGGTAGAGTTCACGAGGATCCCGATGCAAGTAGATGCCCAGGTACTTAAGAGGTGCCATCGACCACTGGAAGAACTGCAATCCTGAACTTGGTAACTTATCTGCTCTGTCACTTTCCCTTCTGTTTCACTTTCCTTTATTATTGCCTGCCAGCGCACCATCAGACCCCTGCACAGGATTCATCAGGTTGGGTCTGGGAGGGCGGGGAGGACTGAACTGCAGTCCTACCTCCTATTCCCACACGTCTACTCACAGCACAGGGGAGCTGGTTTTGCCCCATTGCATAGAGGACGTTGTAGTTTTGATTCTCTGAGAGACGAATGGGATGGTCAGTGCTAAATCTACCTGCATGCAAAGGAGCAAAACCTGGACTGGATCTGCCTGTTCAGCTGACCTGGAGTGCTGCTTTGAATTGCACTATAATTTCTGCCACCACATATTTGCCAGCCTAGGCACAGGCCTGAAAATGGGATTCCTCGAAAGGGATCCAGCATCCCTCACATTAAAGCTTTTTTAGGATCCAAAATTTGATCCAGCCGTGGCTTTATTGCTCTTAAGCACTTTAGTGAGAAAGCCACAGTTGCCAAGTTACCCAGTTCTATGAGTGAGATTTTAAGCCAGTACTGGATTTCTGACAATCTCATTCTGATGCATTATGGGACCTCCAGCATTGATTCCAATGGATAAAATTAGGAACTACAAGTATCATACTGCATTGAACTGCAAATTTAAAACCAGAACTGGCAAAAAAAATCTCACTCCTGGAACTGCGTAACGTGCCAACTCTAGAAAACAACGATTAGGAATAAGAACATAAGATATGCCATACTGGGTCAGACCAAGGTCCATCAAGCCCAGTATTCTGTTTCCAACAGTGGCCAATCTAGGTCATATGTACCTAGCAGTTTCCCCAAGAGACACAAGTTCCACAATGCTTGTACTGGGTCAAGCATTGATATCTTCGGTCACTTCTTAATAATGGTTTATGGACCTTTCCTCCAGGAACTTGTCCAAACCTTTTTTAAACCCAGCTACACTAACAGCCTTTACTACATCTTCCGGTAACAAATTCCAGAGTTTGATTACACGTTGAGTGAAAAAATATTTTCTTTTATTAGTCTTAAATAGTTTACCCTGTAGCTTCATTGCATGTCCCCTAGTCTTTCTATATTCTGATAAGGTAAACAATCGATCTACGTTTACCCGTTCCACTCCGTTCATTAATTTATAGACTTCTATCATATCTCCCCTCAGCCGTCTCTTTTCCAGGTTAAAGAGCCCTAACCTTTTTAGCCTTTCTTCATAGGAGTATCCTTCCATCCCCTTTACCATTTTGGTGGCTCTTCTCTGAACCTTTTCTAAAATCGCTATATCCTTTTTAAGATACGGCGATCAGAATTGCACACAATATTCAAGGTGCGGTCTCACCATGGAACGATATAGAGGCATTATAATATCTTTTGTTTTATTTTCCATTCCTTTCCTTATCATACCTAGCATTCTATTTGCTCTCTTGGCCGCCACTGCAGGCAGGTGGAACTTCTCCTCAGTCCGCCCAGTTGCCAAAATCAAATGCTCATTAACTCTTTCAAGAACTCAGACAATGCTTCATATGTGGGTACAATTGGCTGCAGTCAACTTTATTGTCACCAAAGAACTTATGGGGCAGGGAGCTTGCCTGGTCACCCGAGCAGATGCAAAGCGAAATTGTCTGCCGTACTGTCCTGCCTGGAATGCTGTTTGTTGGGGCACGGTGGAAGTACCACTTTGCTGCTGAGCAAGGCCTGCACTGTGCCTGCTATGCAGCTTGATCCCTGCCTTCCCAGGAGGGGTGTCCCAGACCACCCAGCTTTGTTACCAGCTAGGGTGATTGGCCCCTCCCTCGTCGGGATCTGTGCATAACTGATATTCAACTCAGGTACCTGCCACAGACATGGAAAAGCCTAACTTATCCAGGTCCCCCAATTAAAAGATCCCCCCCTTTGTCGGTTAGTCATCCACTAGCCAGTGGTACCGAGGCAATGATGGTTGTGATAGTCAGATGGGTATGAGGGGATTGCTGCTCCTAGAGTTCAGAGTCAATGTGGTCCTGTACTGTGGTGTAAGCTGGAGAAGTGTCCAACTGCTTCCACAGCATGCATGCCATGGTTCGGGAGAATGAGGGCAAGCATAGAACCAGTCTCCCAAATGCGTGTACCTCAGAAACCTCTTCCAGATTTTTCCTGGCCCTTTTCAAATCGAGGCTGAAAACTCACCTCTTCAAGGCTGCTTGTATATCCTGATCCACTCAGTCTCCTATATGTCTCCTTACTATTCCCCTAGGTATATCCTTGTCCTCAGCTGTTGTGTTATCAGTTTTGTAAGTTCTGATGAGCAGGGATTGTCTTTTACATTTGTCTGTACAGTGCTGAAGCGCTATACAAATGATTAGTAGTAGTTTTCCAAGCCCAGCGAGCTGAAGACCTTGCCTCCCCATTCTGAGGTATGTACTGTCAGAGGGGTGCCTGGTTGAGAATGTCCACAGTCTTGGCAAAGGCAAATATTCATATGACTTGCAAGGGATTGTGGGAAATGTAGTCCATTCATACCAGACACAGCCGGTCACAATAAATTAGTTGTGCTTGAGTGTAAAGCCAACAAGATATTTATTTATGGGGTTATTTCTCCCAACACAGATATGCTTGGTAGCACATAAAACAGGATACTTGCTTTCAGTGTTAAACTTAGAAAAACAAAATCAGGAAAACAACAGTTGAACTTGTCAGGCAATCAAATCAAAGAATAAAGACCTGGTTGGTAACAAACTGGTCTTTTCTGTAGGCTCTAGCTAATATTTTCTTAGCAATGCTTCAATCAACAAACAAAACCCACAAAGTAGGGAAAAAACTGTTCTTTTCAGGTTAACTTCTTATATCTTCACACACAGACTCAGAAGTGTTCCCTCAGAGCTCACAGCCAATTAGGTAAGGCTCAATTGCTAGCAGTTACCCAGCTGAAACCCCTTAGCTGGCTTACTTTCTACTGCGTGGCTCAAATCCTACTCAGGAGCTTTTCTGAGTAGATTAAAGAACAAGTTTGTATTTCTTTGTGATGGTTGTTGTACTTTGTAACAGAAAATTACCACAGGAGTTTAGACAGAGAGCAATCCATGTAAACACAGCCTTCATCTGCAACCTCTCCCCCTTCTTCAACAATCATGGGTTCAATATCATGGATTGGCACAGAGGAATTTCTCAATGGAGCACTCTCAGGACAATACTTGCTTCCCTGCTGTCTTTCAAGGGTATAGCTAGGGCATAGATCAGTGTTCATACCTGAGCTTCCATTGCTGTTAGAGTTCCTCTCTAAATAGCCTGGCCAGTATGTAGTCCAGTTCTTATGTCTAGCCTTCCAATCCAGATCCCTGGACACTGGATCTCTCTTCACATACCTTCTGGCACGGGTCTTAGGGTCCCTTCCAAATGCAGCCGTCTCCCTCACAGGTACCGTCTGGAGATTCCTGGCTCTGCAGCACCGTTCCTTTGGCTTTCCCCAATCCAATGGTGTATGCTTGCCTCTGGAATGCCTCCCAGTATACGTACTGCTATGGACTCCTTTAGACCTCCCAAATGCTTTTCTTTCTTCCAAAGTGTGTCTTGCTCTCTCTGTCCGTCCGCTCTGGCTTCTGCTTCTGATGATCCTCCAGATGATGATGCAGATGATCAAGCTCTCCAAGATGATTCTCTGTAGAATAAACTCTACCTTTATTCTGCTTAGATGAGTGCTCCTCCCTAGCACAGCGCAGCTGTGCTGAATCAGGCCCTGCCCTTTGAGATGAGTGCTTGGGGATTACCTCATAGCCCTCCTGATTGAACACACATTTCCCCACTTCAGCTCCTCTAATGGCTGTTGGAAACCTGGTGCATTCTGGGACTGGTAGTCCTTTATGGAAAAATTCTGTTTTCTTATTTCTACCAGAACTGACAGGTTGCTTGTTCAGAGTCACTTCACCTTTTCTATAGCTCCTTCCTGAGCTATGATAAGCTTCCTTATCACATACCCCCCTGCTTAAGTTATTACGGACTGGTGTAACTGGTGAAACTTCTTCTTTACAGTCCGTAATACGGGAAAGGGCATCCGCATTTTTGTGTAACTTCCCAGCACGATGTTCCACTTGAAAATCAAATGCCTGTAAGGCCATGTACCAGCGTGTCAACCTGGCATTGTGGTTCTTCATTTGCTGCAACCACTTAAGTGGGGCATGGTCTATGACCAACTGGAACTTTCTCCCTGTAAGGTAAAACCTTAACGCCTCCACTGACCACCTTATAGCTAAACATTCTTTTTCTATTGTGGAATACTTTTGTTCAGCCGGTGACAACTTCCTGCTCAGGTACATCACAGGATGCTCTTCCCCTTCATGACACTGGGTTAGAACCGCTCCTAGCCCTACATCCGATGCATCTGTTTGAACCAGAAAGGGTTTTCTGAAGTCCACCCCTTTCAGTACCGGTCCTGTACACAATTTTCCTTTTAGGACTGAAAATGCTTTTTCAGCTTCAGGTGTCCACTTTAGCTGGTTTGGACAATTCTTCCGCAGCATATCCGTGAAAATTGCACTTTTCTCTGCAAATTGTGGTATAAATCTGCGGTAGTATCCAATAAGTCCCAAGAAACTTCTTAGTTGTTTCTTTGTTGTTGGTGGGGGAAAATTCCTGATGCTATCCACCTTGCTCATTAGAGGTTTAATTTTTCCTCTTCCCACTAGGTGGCCCAGGTATTTTACCTCCCTATTTGCAAAGGCACACTTCTTCGAGTTTAAAGTGATTCACGCTTGCTTCATGGAGCATAGGACTGCCCTGATCCTCTTTAGATATTCCTCCCAGGTGTTACTGTGAATTATGACATCATCCATATATGCAAAAGCATAATTTTGGTGGGGTCGAAGTACCTGATCCACTAACCTTTGGCAGGTAGCTGCCGCTCCATGCAGTCCGAAAGGCATCCTCTTGAACTGGAAAAGGCCAATGGGGGTGCTGAACGCAGTCTTCGGCTTCGACTCCCTGGTTTAGAGGGATTTGCCAATATCCTTTTGTCATATCAAGGGTGGTTAAGTATTGAGCTTGTCCAAGTTGGTCCAACAGTTCTTCAATTCTTGGCATTGGATATGCATCAAAAACTGATATTGCGTTTACCTGCCGGAAGTCAATACAAAATCTTAAAGAGCCATCAGGCTTTGGCACCAGGACTATGGGGCTATTCCAGGGACTCTTTGACTCCTCTATTACTCCCATGTCCAACATCTCCTGGACTTGTGTCACTACTTCCTGTCTCTTGGCTTCAGGCAAGCAGTATGGCCTTTGACGAATTAATTTCCCAGGTGGAGTTATTATTTCATGGGCAACCAAATGTGTCTCCCCAGGTATGGGTGTCAACACATCTGGGAATTCTTTAAGCAATTTCCTAATTTCTTCCTGTTGTACCACTGTCAGGTCCTCACCTATTTGGGGCTCTGAATTTTCTTTACAATCAGATACCTGAGGTCCCAAATCTTCCTTTTCATTCACCTCCCTTTCTTGGGCACAGGTGGCAGCTAGGCTTTTAACCCCTTTGACTTCAGTAGAACCAAAGCCTTTGGTTCCACGCTCAGAATTTTCCAGGGATGTGACCTCCTCCACAGGTGGAAAACCCAGTCTCTCACAGATCAATTGGGCAATTCTGTCTCCTGTCTTCACATGATAGTCATTCTGTCCAAAATTAAATAACAGAACTTTAAGATTGCCCCGGTAATCGGGATCAATTACTCCCGCCCCCACATCGATGAAATATTTAAGGGCTAATCCGGACCTTGGGGCTACTCTCCCATAGTATCCAATAGGTATTTCCACTTGGAGACCAGTATCAACCAGGGCTCTTCCTTGGCTAGGTACAGTCACATTTTCTATACTGCACAGGTCAAACCCAGCAGCTTGAGGGGTTGCCCGCTTAGGAGCTTGGGCCTTCTCTGTGACCCTATGGTACTTTAAGACAAATGTCTGCTTCGGGGTAGTTTGGTCTTCTGGACGCTTAACCATCTTTTTAGCTGGGGTCTCAGGACTTCCAAATAAAGGCCCGGGAGCTATTACCATTAATCCTTCTCCCTCCTTCTTTCCTAGTCCTTCCACTAGACCTTGCTTAAATCTTGGCCAGTCTCTTCCTAGAACCAAATCAAAGGGTAGCCTAGGCACCACTGCTAACAGGACTTCCTCTTGTTCCCCCAGGCACTTAACCTTTAGCCTATAGGTGGGATATGATGTTGCAGCACCATGAATGCATCTGATGTGCACTTGGCTTTCAGGGGTTCTAGGCACAAATCCTTCTTGGGCCTCTATCCTCTTCCAAAGCCTTTTTGACATCATACTCTGGTCTGCCCCAGAGTCTAACAGAGCATTTGTGGTAATTCCTTGCACATCAACCATCAAAAAAAATCCTTCTTTGGGCTGTTTTAAATCAACACCCATTAAGCTAGTGTGTGTCTGGCATCCCTTTTCTAAATGTCCCCATTTTCCACATTTGAAACATTTCTTTCTATTCCACTGTGTCATCTGGTTTGATACAGTACATTCATTTTCAGGAACATTTTTAACCAATTTCTTTTCTGATACAGCACAGCTTGCCTCAGCACCCATCTTCAGAGGGCCACCCATTCTATGGCAAGCCTGCGTGGCTTCCAAGAATCTCTCTGCTAGCATGGTTGCCTCTCCAAGATTTTGGCAATTTTGCTGTATAAGGAAAGTGCGCAAATCTTTAGGCACAGCAGACATAAATTGTTCAAGCATAATAATGTCTAATAACATTTCCACCGTCTTTTGCTCAGGCTCCAACCATTTTACAGCTAATCCTCTGATTCTCTGACTCAGAGCCCTGGGTGTTTCACCCACTCTCAATGCAGTAGCTCTAAACATTCGCCTATACTCTGAAATAGACAACCCTAGGCGATCTCTAATAGCAGCCTTTACATCCTTATAATTCAAAGCCTGGGCTGCTGGCATTGCTCTATAAGCTGCAAGCGCCTCTCCAGTTAATGAGGCTGCCAGCCTTACTGCCCACTGGGTCTCTGGCCATGCTAATGCTTGTGCCACTCTCTCAAAAGACTCTAGAAAATCATCAACATTATCATCTGGAGTTAGCTTCCCAAAACTAAATGCCCCAATTCCCTGATTGAGTCCCACACTGTCCACATGTGGTGTACCAGTATTTACTGCTGGTCTTGCATCTGGTCCACTTTGGTTCTGCAGTTTAACTAAGGCTTGCACCAGATCAAGCACTGGCCTCTGCTGGTCCATTAAGGCTTTCATAGCAGTGTCCTGAGCCTGCTGTGCTAGCTCCTGTTGCCTGCTAAACTGGGCTGCCATCCATTCAGCTAGTTCCCTTGGATCCATCCTGATCCCTGCAAGAAACAAAGAAAAAAAACAAAGTGCACCACCTTCCAAACAGGTGTTTTTCCTACTTTTTTTTTTTCAATTACCCCTGTGCCTTACTCCCATCCACCACTAGACATGCCCAGGTACTTGTTACCTTATGCCAGTGATGAATCCAGCTCTGCACAGGGTCTTTTCCTCCTGGGACAGCTACCTAGAACAGCCACCTCTCCTCCAAAGTGCAGTTGAGGGAAAATCTTTTTTTTCCAGCTTAAAACTTGAACTTTCTTTTTTTCTTCAGACTTGAGTTGTAATCCTTAGCATGTAAATCCTTTGCGCAAAAGCAATCCGAAAAACTACGCCATTTGTCAGACGGGTGCCTGGTTGAGAATGTCCACAGTCTTGGCAAAGGCAAATATTCATATGACTTGCAAGGGATTGTGGGAAATGTAGTCCATTCATACCAGACACAGCCGGTCACAATAAATTAGTTGTGCTTGAGTGTAAAGCCAATAAGATATTTATTTATGGGGTTATTTCTCCCAACACAGATATGCTTGGTAGCACATAAAACAGGATACTTGCTTTCAGTGTTAAACTTAGAAAAACAAAATCAGGAAAACAACAGTTGAACTTGTCAGGCAATCAAATCAAAGAATAAAGACCTAGTTGGTAACAAACTGGTCTTTTCTGTAGGCTCTAGCTAATATTTTCTTAGCAATGCTTCAATCAACAAACAAAACCCACAAAGTAGGGAAAAACTGTTCTTTTCAGGTTAACTTCTTATATCTTCACACACAGACTCAGAAGTGTTCCCTCAGAGCTCACAGCCAATTAGGTAAGGCTCAATTGCTAGCAGTTACCCAGATGAAACCCCTTAGCTGGCTTACTTTCTACTGCGTGGCTCAAATCCTACTCAGGAGCTTTTCTGAGTAGATTAAAGAACAAGTTTGTATTTCTTTGTGATGGTTGTTGTACTTTGTAACAGAAAATTACCACAGGAGTTTAGACAGAGAGCAATCCATGTAAACACAGCCTTCATCTGCAACCTCTCCCCCTTCTTCAACAATCATGGGTTCAATATCATGGATTGGCACAGAGGAATTTCTCAATGGAGCACTCTCAGGACAATACTTGCTTCCCTGCTGTCTTTCAAGGGTATAGCTAGGGCATAGATCAGTGTTCATACCTGAGCTTCCATTGCTGTTAGAGTTCCTCTCTAAATAGCCTGGCCTGTATGTAGTCCAGTTCTTATGTCCAGCCTTCCAATCCAGATCCCTGGACACTGGATCTCTCTTCACATACCTTCTGGCACGGGTCTTAGGGTCCCTTCCAAATGCAGCCGTCTCCCTCACAGGTACCGTCTGGAGATTCCTGGCTCTGCAGCACCGTTCCTTTGGCTTTCCCAAATCCAATGGTGTATGCTTGCCTCTGGAATGCCTCCCAGTATACGTACTGCTATGGACTCCTTTAGACCTCCCAAATGCTTTTCTCTTCTTTCTTCCAACGTGTGTCTTGCTCTCTCTGTCCGTCCGCTCTGGCTTCTGCTTCTGATGATCCTCCAGATGATGCAGATGATCAAGCTCTCCAAGATGATTCTCTGTAGAATAAACTCTACCTTTATTCTGCTTAGATGAGTGCTCCTCCCTAGCACAGCGCAGCTGTGCTGAATCAGGCCCTGCCCTTTGAGATGAGTGCTTGGGGATTACCTCATAGCCCTCCTGATTGAACACACATTTCCCCACTTCAGCTCCTCTAATGGCTGTTGGAAACCTGGTGCATTCTGGGACTGGTAGTCCTTTATGGAAAAATTCTGTTTTCTTATTTCTACCAGAACTGACAGGTTGCTTGTTCAGAGTCACTTCACCTTTTCTATAGCTCCTTCCTGAGCTATGATAAGCTTCCTTATCACAGTACCCAGTAACCGCATTGAGTGCCCTCCTAACTGCCCAGTGGGAGCAAGTGTTGAAGGTCCCACCCACGTGGTACTTCTACCTCCGATCCTATTTATTCTTGCTTGCCCAAATGAGGGCAGGATGGCAGTCCTCATCCACTGGTACATCCAAGAAGCACAACTGGTGGTAGTCTGACAGTCCTTAGCTACTAGTGCCTTGGTGGATTAAGGCCAATGGTTGATTTGCTGGTCCTGGGTTAATTATCAGCTCGATAGCTCAAAGAGCCCACCGAATGGCTAGGTAAACCCTGTATGGAAAGTGTGTGCCTTGCATACTGCAGAAGCTGCTTCAGGCAGTCTAGCAATGCTGGCCTGTTCTATACATTTCCAAGATGCACATCTGTCTGCTCCTATCAGCAAGTCACGCCGCCATGTAATTTGAGCAGATGCCCGCCAGAGCAGCCGATCCATCCAGCCCTTGGGTTGTGATTGCGGTCCTGTTATATCCTCCAGTTCAGGTGAGAACTCACGGGGGCACCCTATCTTGTGGCCGGCTACGTTGCTGTACTTCTTGATTGCCAGTGCACCCTGTCACATGATACCATTTGTATAGGGGTTCGCTGGAGCTTCCCTCACTTTTCTGGGACTTAGGTGGGGTGCCCTGCCTCTTGATTGCTATCATGGTTCAGCTATGCTCATCTGTCCACATGGGGACCTACCAGGGCCCACTCTGCCTTGCTGCAAGGGGAGGGGGTGACCCATTCATCGATTGCCATGGGGATTCGGGCCTTCACCATGGAGCTAGTTAGAGCACCCTGCTTGTTGCTCGCCAGACAGCTGTTCCAGGGCAGCTATGCCATTTCTTTCTGCTCTTAATTGGGACTCACTGGGGCATCTTGCCTGCTTGTCCTTCAGCTCCTAATAGGGACTCACTGGTGCCCGACTTGCTGAGGCACCTTGCCTATAGCCACAGGGTATCCTGCCAGGTGCACCCAGTGTGGTTCTGTTGTCACATTCAACCCGAAATGGAGTTTGCTTTGGCAGCCTCATATGATCTGCTCTAACACCTCAGGTTGAGGAGTGTACCGCATCAGTCTGCAGCTTCTGCTGAATGATTGGGAGTCCATCTCCTAATGCATCAGATCACTCAGCCTAGTGTAGTGCAGCCTAAGTTAGATCTCTGTGATGGCAGGCAGCATTCCCAACTCAAAGGTTCAGACCAAGTACTCTGCCGACAACCAGCACAGCAAGCACTAGGTGATGGGAGGTCCAGCTAAGACACTACATCAGAATTGTGATGGCGGCTAACTAGAATGGCATGGACCTATGACCAAATGGTGGTGCTGTTTGTTCCTTCCACCCTGGCCATAGTTCAGCATCTCTGTTTTGGCATGCAGACCTCACTGCCGTCTGTGCACTAGAATCGATGCCTGATGCAAGGGGGAGCCATTCTGCTGCTCAGCCTTGTTGTGTATACTGGAGCTTGGGGGAGGGGGGACAGCAATATAGTTAGAGACTTCCAGGCACCATTACTTTGCAGGGTCTGCTCGTGAGCCTGGCTGTATCCTCACCAAAACGCCCACAGAATTCATATGCAGGTGCTCCAGCAGAGTTATAGCACCGAATAAAATTCTAACTTTTGGACCAAGGACCAAGCCATAGATGCAATGCATGTCCAGGGTCCTGCAGCCTTGAACGTTGCACATTATTCAGTGTCCGACTGGAACAAGGGATCCCTGAACACTGCCGATACTGAACCCAGTATCCTAATTCTCATACTGGGAGTGTGCAAGTATAACATTCTGTTCCTTCCTGCCCATGACCTGGGGAGACAGACTCTTGCATTTCCCTGCCATAGTGGGACTCTACTGTTCCACAGGGGCAGCAGGCCTGACCTCTTCCTCTCACCTATCCCGTGGCTACTCTCCCGGTATGGACAGACAGGGGTAAGGAAAACAGAGAAAATCAATCTGGCTGGTGATGGCCCCTGTTGGGAGGGGACCCAAGAGGATATGAGAGTGCTCTATTCGGCTACATTGTCCATGCACCCTATGCTGTGCCAAGGTGAGGCAGCTATGCAGACAGTGCAGCAGATGACGTGGGCAAAGTAACCAGATTTCCGCTCTAGTCATAATAGTCATTCTGTAACACGTAACACCGGATATATATATATTTTTGTTATCCTCAAGTATACGTTTCAATGACAGTTCCAGAAGAGAACCGAGACAGCGATCCGCCAAACTATGTCCATAGGCACAGCGGCATCTGCTTTGATTACTGGGTGCCATGCACATTTACCGATACCGTGTCTACTCTAGGCAATAATAACGGCAGCTCTGAAAGCTAGATGCCTTATAAGAAAGGAAATTGCCTGGAAGGCAAGCTGGCGATAGGGGTACAGATATCTGCTGGGCGGATATAGATTAGAATTTAGTTTGAACACAGAGAATGCTTTCTCGTAACTCGCATCCCAGCCATAATATGCTTTCCTATGAGATGTTTGTTCCCCATGCGTTCCAGAGATAGCGGAGAAGCTGAATACATAGTTACGAGCCATGCCAGTGCTTTGAACACTCAACTTCAACCCTGTCCTCGGATCGCAGCTGGATTGCTTGGGATAACCTAATGGCCCGCAAAGAGGCAGGCAAAGCAGCACCTAGGTTCCAGTACCATCAGATGGCAGCTAACAACACTGACAGGCATGAAGAGACTCTAAAGAATAAGTTATGTCATAACGAGCCTTCCCCTGAAAGCAATATGACATTGCTGCATCTACTAACAGAAGGGGTCAGCCAATGATACCAGAATCGTAGGCTCAGCCTCCACCAGATGGCTGACCCAGAAGCCAGACACAAACTGGGCACATCTTACATCCAGCAAGCCGCACGCTGTCCATCATCACGATACCTAGGTGCAGCGGCCATAGTACAGCAGCATCAGCAGTCAGCCCAAGGGTCACATAGATATGAAAACAAGTACACGATTGTATGGAACATATAGAAACATGGAGACCTGGCGGCAAGCAAAAGCCACAAGGCCCCTCTAGACTGTCCTTTCATATGCTGAACATCTTGCTTGCCAGCCTTCACAGGAAAAGCGGGGGTGGGGGAGAGTGATGCAAGCCGATAGTGCACCATTGTGCCAGGCCTGCTGCACACCCCAGGATGTCCCCTACTGCATTGACCCACCTGCTTTGTGAAGGGGTTAAGCTTGTTGGGATCTGTAGTAGTGCACTAGAAAGGACACTGGACAGTCACAAAGGAGGCACACGTGCCTGCAAACAAGTAAGAGTCCAAAGAAAGCAGGCAGAGCTGAAACACCTCTTAAAATCCAAACATCAGCTTTTATTAACCCCAAGCTGCTTTGGATTTTAAGAGGTGATTCAGCTCTGCCTGCTTTCTTGGGACTCCAGAAAGGACACTGGCCAGAACACTGTGGCATGTCTCAGAACCCTCCGCGGGGATCGTTCTGTATGCTATTCATAAGAAAGACTGGCATCCATCTAACCTGTGATGTGTCCATTTGTGTAGTCCAAACACGAAGCCATACACCAGAGTCCACTCACAGACCAGAGTCTGCTCACAGCTCTCCAAGTAAACACACGATGTTGATGCGTTCCAGTTAGGATGAGAGAGGCCACTTCTCGGCACGATCCCCACCTTTATCTGTTGTCTCAGGCTGGGCTTCTCCCATGCTATGTCATGTCATCTTAATGTGCTGGAGGCTTCCTGCTTTGACCTATGTTAATGACATGGCAG
Organism: Ichthyophis bannanicus; assembly: GCA_033557465.1. NCBI lineage: Eukaryota > Metazoa > Chordata > Amphibia > Gymnophiona > Ichthyophiidae > Ichthyophis > Ichthyophis bannanicus. Next base: position 153,011,549 of record CM066031.1, read on the forward strand.
GGGCATACTAGTGGCCTAGTGGTTGGGGCAAGGTACCACAGGCCAGAAGGTCAGTGGTTCATATCCCACTAGAGGACAGCAACCTTGGACCAGAAGGACTGGGGTTTTTAGTCCCATGGTGCTCCTTGTGATCTTGGGCAAGCCACTTAAACCCTCCATTGCCCATGTTCCCTGTAAGTATTAGTGTATGTGTTTCATATCCCCAACTGTGTTGTGACTAGGGTTGCCAACCAGCCGGTTTTCAGCCGGCCTGGCCAGTTTTCCTGTGGTTGGGCCAGCTGCCGGCAGAGAACCAAAACCAGCCATTGAAAAGCCAGTTTTTTGCTCTGGCTGCAAGATTGGGAGCGGCCAGAGCAGAAAACCGGCTTTGCGCTTGCGATCGCGATCACAGTCCTGGCCCCCCCCCCCCTTGCAGCCGCTGCTGCTGCTTCTTACAGAGCAGTGGCTGCAATAAAGTTAATTTAAAAGTAAGGAATCCTGTGAGGGGCCTTCCGGCCCTATGAAACTCCTTCTGCAGTGCCCGCCCCTCTGATGGACCCTGCAGAAGGAGTTTCATAGGAGCTGAGGGATTCTCACAGGTTTCCTTACTTTTAAATTAACTTTATTGCAGCTGCTGCTCAGTAAGAAGCAGGAGCAGCAGCTGCACGGGAGGGGGGGACTACAAATGGGCTGTGATGGGTGGGGGACCTGTACTGGAAAAGGGCCATGGGGGGGGACTTGGACTGGAAATGGGTTGTGATGGGGGGGGGGGACCTGGATTGTAAAAGGGCTATGGGGGGACATGGACTGGAAATGGGTTGTGATGGGGGGGGGACCTTGACTGGAAATGGGCTATGGTGGAGGGAGGGGGAACTTGGACTGCAAATGGGCTGTGATGGTGGGGGGCCTAGGACTGGAAATAGGCTGTGATGGGGGACTTGGACTGTAAATGGGCTGTGATTGGGGGGAGCGGGGGCTAGGACTGGAAATGGCCTGTGATGTGAGGGCTAGCACTGGAAATGGGCTTATGAAGAGCTGGAATAGGACTGGAAATGGTCTGATGTGGCGCATGGGAGAATGGGACTAGAAGGGAGTGGATGCTGGGTGGGTCTAGAACTATAAGGGAACTGATTTTTGGGGGGACTAGAATGGATGGGGAATGAGAATGGAGAGGGGAAAAAATATTTTGTGTGGAAGAAAAGTCTATGATGGGTCGGGTATTGGGAGAGTAAGAGGGGCTTGAGAATGGAAGGGTGAAATTTAAATGGATGATAAAGGATAAGGAAAGAATTGGGGGAAAGAGCAAAAGGGAAACAATCAGTATGTTAAAGCAGATATGTAGCAGCAGAGCGCAGACAAACCAATAATACCAGGAGTCTGTTCAGAAGGTCCAAATCATTTATTTGTGCACAAGTCTCAAGCAAAATCAAATTCAAAATGGCTGAGCCAAGATTTCTGGCAATACAACAACTTTTATAGACTTTTACTCCATTCTAGGTATAGAAACACATTTCATTGGTCCCGGTACTCTCCCGTACCTCCCGTACCCCTTCCATTGGTCCCGGTACTGATAAGATTATCCAATTATGTTCCTTTAGTGGGCTCAGCACCTGCTTACCCCCCTTCCAGTCCCAATTACAATGGCCAGTTCATCAACTTGTTACTTTCATACTTTCAAGGCCATTGAGCCAATTTGTGCATGTAGGGGAGCAGGGCTCTGCAACTCATCTGTCAGCAGTCCCAATTAAATCCCTTGCAGATGTACTTTTCTTATCAGTAACTTTTAAACATATTTTTCTGTATTTTTCCATCTTCCAGTTCTGCTTGTCTAAGCTAATTCAATACTTTTACTGAGTTCTAATCCTACAATAGCAGCATGTTGGGGGATGTGTAATTCCTATGAGCCTCTTCACAGGCTTCATTTACAGGTCAAGCTAGTTAGGCCTGCCTGCTTATGTCAGACACTGTGGATCACAGGCCTACACCTGCCACATTCCCCCCTTTGATTAATCTCACCCTATTACTTAATAAGGTGTGAGAATTAAATCACCTTAAAATAGTCACATCATGATTGAAGGATTTCGACTAGGACTAGCTTTATATAGGGCCATTATTTTAGTTGCGGTCTTCCGCTCTACTGTACTATCAATAGCATTATGGATAGAACGCATACAACATGGGATTAAACATGGTAATAAGAAAATAACAACAACAAGGATTAGTACCAATATAATAAAAGTTTTAAATCCTCCCAGCCATGAGAAAAGGTTAGCAAACCAGTTAGGAAATTTCAATGAGTGCCAAGTTTGCACTGGCACATAAGCATGTCTTTGCATATCTTTAGCAATTTCTTCAACTACTTGACCCTTATCATCTATTTTTAAACAGCAATTGGTTAAATTCGGTTTACCACATACTCCTCCTTCAGCTGCTAACAAGTAATCAAGTGCTAAGCGATTCTGATATATAGCAGTACGCATTTGAGTACTTTGTCTAGCTAAAAGTGTAAGAGCTTGGCTAGTTTCATTGGTTATGATTTCAACTACTGCTTGTAAGCGGATAATACGATTAATCATATAAACTGGGGTTACCGATATCCATACATTCCATCATCATTCCAAGTGGCAGGCCCATAATACTCAATGATTCTTTCTGGCGGCCAATCATCACCCTGCCACTTCTCCCACTTGCCTACCTGGAGGGGTGATCTCTTCTGTCTCAATGCTCTTTTGTGTCGGTGGGTAGTGTATACTGGGTATCCTAATTGTTCTCCATGTTCAGTATTTAAAAGAAAGAAAGAAGGTCTGATGGTTCCTAAGACACATGCTCCTCCCCATTGTGGCGGGAGTTGTGCATACGCTCGGTTTCCACAGATCCAATATAGGCCAGGTGGGGCTTGCCAGGCATGGGCTTTGGCAAGATTAGTCCATAGATCAGCAAGTTCAGGAAATCTGGCTAATGGGTTAGGAGGTTCAGGGTGTTTGATTCCTGACCACCATGACGTCTTTTTGGTCGTGGCATTATAGAATTTCTGGCTAAGACATACCAGCTGTCCTACCTGTTGGGTGAACTGGGGTCCAGTTCTGGCATAGCAAAGACGTCCAACGATTGAGTGCGCCAACACCCATTCGCTAGTAGTCTTGTGTAATTCAGACTGATTGTAAGTTAGAGAATAATTCAATTCTTGGGCTTCCCATGGCCACTGGTCACCCATTTGGGTTCCGCCACAGAAATAACAATTCGAGATTTTAAGACTAGATACCACTGCTCCTGCTAATTCTAAAAATAAATTCTGAGAAGGATGAGGGATTTCAAACTTATTTACATGCATGGCCTCATAGAAGGTATTATGGATATGATATTTAGATGACTTGTGGGCTTGGGTATTCAATCTTATATACACAATGGTTCCTGGATCTATTGCTCCACCAGCAATACGTAAACCAAACTTGTATCCTTGCTTCCATGCATTGGGATTGTGTATGCGTAAGTGTAAGGGGTTACAAGCATCTTTCTGACATTTATCATTTGTCGTTGACTTGGTTAAAGTGACCATTCGTTTATCTATCTTTTCGTCAACTATACCATTATTCCATGTAGCATAAAAAACACATTCCCAGTTAGGGCAATAGTAATCTGCTGCTGGGGCAGTACTATAGCCTGGTTCCTTTTTACCTGTACACTTTCTCCATCCTGTGGCACCTTCTGGGCACATATACTTATGGTCATTTCGATACGCTTTTTCCCAAGTACCACAGGTGGAATGACTATCTCTGTTTATGACATTACATGCATCAAAATTCAAAACAGCAGGTCTAGTAATGTCCTTAAGTGGTGGCGTAGCAGCTATTATAGGTCCATCTGCATCCTTCCATCGTATTTCCAACGTGTAATAGGATGGATTCTGATGCGGAGTATAGCATACTCTGGATTTACCATTTGTGCAAACATTTAGTTCAGTGGTGTTATAAATACACCGAGTCACTTTTCCAGTGCAGGTATAATAAGAATGGTAAATCAAAGTCTGAGTTACTTTTAGTCCAGTTCGAGTAGAAGTAATGCAAGCAGTGCATGGAGGTAAAGCATAAGTCAGTTCAAGACCTCCAAAGCAGGCAACCAGGGCAAAGCAAAGGTAAGGATACATGTTGATTGGAGTTCTTCTGAATCCTCAATTTGCAGATCTTGACCACGACGTTCTTTTCTTCGTCCCGTTCGCTAATGAAGCAATTCAACGGGTGTTGAGTGTTGATTGAAGATTCTCAAGTTGTCCATCATGCATCAACCAACTTAGCAATTTCAGTTGGTTTTTAAAGTATGGTTCAATATAGTATCAAAGTAGTGTGCAAAATCGCACGCAAATTGGGGTCGTTGAAACAAAACTGTTGCTGCATGGAAAAACAGCAATCCTCTTCGAAAGACTTGGCTACTGCAAGGCACTGTGACAGAGTGTCTAAGTTGCTGGTTGCCGTCTCAGAGTAACTCGCAAAGGTGCATCAAGATGCTGCTCTGCTGTCCACTGCTCAGGTTCAGGATCAGCGGCGGGCTTGACTCTGCTGTGGTGGATCCAGGCGTCAATTTCTGCTACCTTTACTGCAGTCGGGGTAGACAGGATGACTGTGTACGGTCCCTTCCAATGGGGTTCCAACGGTGTCTTCTTCCAATCTTTGATCCACACAGAGGTACCAGGCTGATAGGGATGCAGAGGTTCCGTCAAGTTGATAGGCAACTGGTCTTGGATCCACGCATGGAGAGTCTGCAGAACAAAACTAAGAGCTAGGAGTTCTTGCCTGGTTATTTCTGAACCAATTTGGGCTAAACTTCCTTTAATTCCCTGCACTATTGGTGGGGGTTTACCATACAGAACTTCAAAAGGGGAAAATCCTGTTGATTTTACAGGAGCTGAGCGTATTCTGAGTAAAGCTATTGGGAGCACTTGGGGCCACTTCAAGTGTGTCTCCTGACAAAGCTTAGACATTTGCTCAACTTTCCCTGAACTCTGGGGTCTATATGCAGTGTGGAGTTTCCATTGTATCTGCAAAGCTTTTGCTAACTGTTGAGTAACCTGGGAGACAAATGAGGGTCCATTGTCTGACCCTATTACTGCTAGAATTCCAAACCTAGGGACAATCTCTCTCATTAAAACTTTGGTAACTTCTCGAGCTTTCTCAGTTCTGGTTGGGAAGGCTTCTACCCACCCAGAGAAAGTACAGACTAATACTAATAGGTAATGGTATCCATTGGCTTTTGGCATTTCGGTAAAATCAATTTGGAGGTTATGCATGGGGGTTACACCTCCTGACTGAACTCGGGGTGCCGTTATAAGGCCTTGCTTGGCATTATTTTTGGCACAAGTTAGACATTGACGTGCTACTGAAGCTGATATAGTTGTCAATAAAGTAATGTAAAAATGTTGTCTGAGTGCCTTTTCCATAGCACTTTTCCCATAGTGGGTGGCTTCGTGAAAGGCTTTGACAAAAGATGGTCCTAACAGTTCAGGTATTACTATTCGTCCAGGTGGTTGACTGCCCTCTGCTGGTGGCAGCTCAATCCATCCATCTTTCAGTACTCCATCTTCTTTGTTACAATAGTAATCTAATTCTTGGGTGGTATATCGTGGTGTCCATAAATTCAGAGGTACTGGAAACAATGCGGCTTGCATTGGCATAGCTTGTGGTGTAATCTGTCCCGTCATAGCTGCTTGTCGTGCTGAGGCATCTGCAAACCTATTTCCTCGGGCAACTTCTCCTTTTCCTGCTTGATGTCCTCTGCAATGCATGACAGCTACACGAGTTGGGGCCCAAACTGCATCAAGTAACATCAGTATCTCGGGACCATACTTGACTGACTTTCCTCCGGATGTGATGAGCCCTCGTTCTTTATAGAGAGCTCCATGGGCATGTAGAGTAGTGAAGGCATATTTGGAATCTGTATATACATTTAGCACAAGTTTTGCTCCTAATAATAATGCTCTGGTGAGTGCTATCAATTCGGCTTTCTGGGCTGATGTGCCTGAGGCTAGAGCTGATGATTCAACTACTTCGTGTTGAGTGACGACTGCATACCCAGCACAGCGTCATCCATCAAGGATGAGACTGCTCCCATCAACATAATAGATTTGGTCAGGATTGTCTATGGGCACATCTGTCAAGTCAGGTCGACTGGAGAACACAGTTTCCATGACTTCGATACAGTCATGTTCTGGGAGTTCTTCGCTAATGGGTATCAAGGTGGCTGGATTCAAGGCATGACTTACTTCTAGTTGTATCTGTGGGTTTTCACATAACATGCTCTGGTATTTCAACATTCGGGAATTGGTGAGCCAATAATTTGCTTTTTGTTCCATAAGGGCAAGGACTGCATGTGGCACAGTGACTCGTATGTTCTGTCCTAATGTGAGCTTGTCCGCTTCACTTACTAGTACTGCTGTAGCTGCGACTGCTCTCAGGCAGGGTGGCCACCCTTTGGCCACGGTGTCCAACTGTTTCGATAGATATGCTACAGGTCGCTCCCAATTTCCCAATTTCTGAGTCAACATGCCTAAGGCATTTCCCTGTGCTTCATGTACAAACAAGTGGAAAGGCTTGTGAACATCTGGTAGTCCAAGTGCTGGTGATGACATCAATTCTTCCTTTAACTTCTTGAAGGCTGTATCCTGCTCAAGTCCCCACTCCAGTGGCGACTTTTCTTCTCCTTTTGTGGCTTCATATAATGGTTTGGCAATTTGGGCGAAGTTGGGTATCCAGATTTGGCAATATCCTGCCGCTCCCAGAAAGGCTCTGACTTGCTTTCTGGTTGTTGGGGTTGGTATTCTACATACTGCTTCTTTTCTTTCTCTGCCCAATCTTCGGCTTCCTTGGGTTATACGAAAGCCCAAGTATTTCACTTCTTTTTGGCATAGTTGTGCTTTTGCTCTGGAAACTTTGTATCCAGCTTCATCTAGTAACTGCAAGAGATCTTTGATGGCTTGTATACATTCATGTTCTGATACTGCAGCTATCAGCAGATCGTCCACGTATTGGAGAAGCACTCTCTTCCCCGGGGCCACTGGATAGCTTGATAGGTCTTGATTCAGTGCAGCACTAAAAATGGTAGGCGAATTCTTGAATCCTTGGGGTAATCGTATCCAGGTGAGTTGGCCCCCTCTTCCAGAGATGGGGTCCTGCCATTCGAATGCAAACAATATTTGACTTACAGGGGCTAATCTTATGCAAAAGAATGCATCTTTTAAATCTAGTACAGTAAAATGGGTAGCTTCAGCAGGTATCAGTCTTAGAAGAGTGTAAGGATTGGGTACAACTGGATGTATAGTTTCAACTGCATCATTCACTCTCCTTAGGTCTTGCACTGGGCGGTAATCATCTGTCCCAGGTTTCTTTACTGGCAAAAGTGGAGTGTTCCATGGGGATTGACATACTTTTAGTAGGCCATAGTCGAGTAATCTTTGCAAGTGGCGATGAATGCCTTCAATTGCAGCTCTTGGGAGAGGGTACTGTTTGACGTGTACTGGTGTAGCACTAGGCTTAAGGGTTACAATTACTGGGGCTATATGTTTGGCTAGGCCTGGAGGACTGCCTTCTGCCCATACTCCAGGTGGTGCATGAATGTTCTTTAAAGTTTGTTCGAAATAAGTGTCTTGGACAGAGTCATCAATGTAATACCTCCATTCTTCTTCTCGGGGAACTGTCAGCAGCATTATTCCTGCTGGTTTGGCTTGGGGATTTATGGTGATTTGCATTTCTCCTTTTTCAGAGAAAGATATTTGTGCTTGAAGCTTGGCTAACATATCTCGTCCCAGTAGTGGCACTGGGCATTCGGGCATATAAAGGAATTGATGAGTTATTTGCTGTCCTCCTAGACTGCATATACGGTTCTGAAGAAAAGATTTTGTAGCTCTGGCACCAGTTGCTCCTATGATGGTGACTGCTTTTGTAGAAAATGGGGCTATCTTTTTGTCTATTACTGAATGTTCTGCTCCAGTATCAACCATAAAGTTCATAACTTGGTCTCCTATTTGTATTCCGACCATAGGCTCCTGGAGACCTAAAGCAAACTCGGAGCCCGGTCTGTCCTAGTCCACATCATTTTCGTCATGGATTGCCGTGGTCAATGCTTGGATGGCTCCTCCTCTTTCTCGCTGGAATTGTTCTCGATTGGCTCCTCCGCGGTTTCGGGGACGGCCTCGTCTTTCTTCTCGCCACTGATGATCGTTTTCGTCATCTTGCTGGGCGTCTTCGAGTTGCGGGCACGCATCTCTCCAATGTCCTTCTTCTCTGCAATAGGCGCATTGGTTCACGCCTAGCTGCTGGGACCGGCCTCCACCTCGGCCCCGCCCCCTTCCTCTGCTCCGTCGACTAGGGATACCTCCCCTTTTCTGTTCAACTATGGCCGCAGCCAAAAAATCAGCTTTCTTCTTCATCTTTCTATCACATTCTCTCTGCCTTTCATTATCACGATTCACATACACTTTATGAGCGACTTCCAGTAACTGCGTTGTATTCATGCCCGCAAACCCTGCTAATTTTTGTAATTTACGTCTGATGTCTGGTTGAGACTGGTTTACAAAAGCAGAATTCACCATACATAAACTTCCTGATGCCTCGGGATCATAGGGAGTATACATTCTGTATGCTTCAGTTAATCTTTCATGAAATTCTGCGGGGCTCTCATCTACACCTTGGATAACTCCTGCAACTTTGGAAAGGTTCATAGCTTTCTGGCCCTCCCTTTTCAGACCTTGTAAAAAGCCTTGGCGAAAACGGGCTAGGGCTGTGGATCCTTGCTCTGTATTTGGATCCCATCGGGGGTCTTCATTCGGGAATTCTCTCTGGGCCGCTTCCCGATGGTCTATTCTGTTCGTCCCCGGTCCCGGAGCTACAGGGTTATCTGCCATCCACTCAATAGCTGCTTTTCTAATTCGTGCTCGCTCCTCTGTTGTGAATAGAGTGGTCAGGAGCTGGCGGCAATCTGCCCAAGTGGGTTGGTGGGTTTCCATAATAGTAGTTACTAATTCTGTAAGTTCCTGGGGCTTATTAGTATAGGAGGCATAATGCGACCTCTAATTTAACAAATCAGTTGTAGAGAAAGGGATATACACATAACTTAGGGGTCCCGCTACCACCTCATCATTATCATTCTTTACGGGCACTCCCGGGACTTGCCGTAAGGGCATCATCTTGGCAGTAGATATCTTTTGGGATCTAAGGGATATTTTCGTCACTGTCTTATCAGGGGTCACTTTCTTCTTCTCTACATGTTTCACTTTGGATGTACTTGTTGCTGGCTTACTAGTGCTGGCAACCAGTTTTATACTGTCAGCATCGCTTAGGGAATTTTCAGTTTCTAATTGCTCTGCTTCTGTATCTGACTCTCCTTTTTCTGTTTCAGACGATTCACCTTCCTGTAAAGAGGATTCATCTTCCTGCTCTTCGGTTGATAGCTCTGGGGTTGGGTCCCGCCTCGGCTGTCTCGGGGTTTCTGGGGCGGGACGCAGGGCAGCCCTTACTGGACCTGGGGTTCGAGGCTGTCGGGGAATTATTTCTGGGGAATCAGGATCTACCAGGATGGGCTTCTTCCTGGACTTCTTATCCTGCCCTTTTGTTCTAGGCTGTTCTGTTTTCTGACTACAATCTGTCTTAGTTAACATTATTCTGCACTGTTCTTCATAACAGCGCTGCGCCCAAAGGGGCGGATCTTCACAAATACTTAACCAGGAATCTATATAGGGGTACTGATCGGGGTGCGCTATCCGCACTCTACGGTGTACTAACTGGATAATTTCTACATTAAAAGTTCCCTCTCGGGGCCAGGTGGGGTCTAAGTCAGGCCACTCCCTAGTACACAAAATCTGTAAACGGGCTGCTGTCATTTTAATACCATAATCTCCAGAATATCCCTCTTTAAAATGTGCGATCATACATTCTAATGGAGTGTTCCTAGTAGACCCCGCCCCTCCCATTTCGATGTGTGCGCGCAACAACAGACAAAAGGGAAAAGGAGGGCGGACCGTGGGTAAGGGGTCCTCACGGCCCTGGAAACGTATAAGGAGAACAAATAACAAGACAAGACGACAATCGCTTCCCCCTTTTCGCGACCTGAACGCGGTCGCCCGGTCAGGAAATGCGATACTCAGGGGTCCGCCTTCACTTGGTCCGTGCTGCCAGACCTCTCATTCACACTTCGTTCACACAATCATGCTAGCAACGTATCCCAGAATGCATTCGTTTCTATCTATTCTGACTAGTCTTTTTCAATTTCCAAAATACGAAAAGATGGGGGTTTCGCCCTGCGAATACTCATGCGGGGTTACTCGGCCCATCTTTGAGAGGTGATCAGGCTCTCTTACCAATTTCCAATTTCTCGAGATTACAAATTCCAAGTTCCAAGTTCCAATGGCAGCACTGCTCTTTCTATATCTGTCTAGACAACAAATCAAAACTATACTCACCGGATCCGGTCCTCAAACTTCCCAAGCAGGCGCATGAGTTGGACCTCGGACTCCCCTCACTCGGGTTCGAGGCGTTGGCTCCAGCCGGGCTCGGCACCCGCCGAGGTCCGACCAGCTCCCTCCGATGCAAAGGACCGGCGGCGCCAGGGAGTAGCCCCCGTCAGAAGGGCGCGATCCCGGCAGGACCAAGCCTATAGAGGCGGAAAGTCGTGGTATATTGCCCTATATACACTCTGATTCCACAACTTCCCGGCCAACGCACCAAGAATATGTAGCAGCAGAGCGCAGACAAACCAATAATACCAGGAGTCTGTTCAGAAGGTCCAAGTCATTTATTTGTGCACAAGTCTCAAGCAAAATCAAATTCAAAATGGCTGAGCCAAGATTTCTGGCAATACAACAACTTTTATAGACTTTTACTCCATTCTAGGTATAGAAACACATTTCATTGGTCCCGGTACTCTCCCGTACCTCCCGTACCCCTTCCATTGGTCCCGGTACTGATAAGATTATCCAATTATGTTCCTTTAGTGGGCTCAGCACCTGCTTACCCCCCTTCCAGTCCCAATTACAATGGCCAGTTCATCAACTTGTTACTTTCATACTTTCAAGGCCATTGAGCCAATTTGTGCATGTAGGGGAGCAGGGCTCTGCAACTCATCTGTCAGCAGTCCCAATTAAATCCCTTGCAGATGTACTTTTCTTATCAGTAACTTTTAAACATATTTTTCTGTAATTTTCCATCTTCCAGTTCTGCTTGTCTAAGCTAATTCAATACTTTTACTGAGTTCTAATCCTACAATAGCAGCATGTTGGGGGATGTGTAATTCCTATGAGCCTCTTCACAGGCTTCATTTACAGGTCAAGCTAGTTAGGCCTGCCTGCTTATGTCAGACACTGTGGATCACAGGCCTACACCTGCCACAGATATAGAGAGAGAATGGAAAACATCTAAAAGAGAAGAAAGGCCAAATGGATAGCTCGCAGAAGACACAAAGAAACCAGAAGAAAGTGACTGGAGCAAATGCAACTGAAAAATGAAATGCCCAAACACAAGGTATTGTTTATTTTATTTCACATTTGTTATACCGCCCCCCATAACATCGGGGCGGTTTACAAAAACAAAACCAATAGCAATTATAGAAGAAGAAAAGAAAGAATTACAATAAATGATAGAGCAGGAAGAGAGTAAGGACAGAAGAGTCAAGCAAACAAAGGTAGAAAAAAACTTTTTATTTTGAATTTATTAACTGGAATATGTCTGGTCTGGGAAGTGTGTATTGCTAACATCTTTGCGTTTTTGTTTAGTGCAAGAGGAAATTACTTTATAGTTTTATTTCTCCAGTGTTGTACATTTCATGTTTGGATTTTGGGGTTCCCAGTTTAATTATTATCTGACCAAGGAAGTTAGTCTACACGTCTCCTCGGTAATTTTTGTGGGTGGGGCTGGGGGCGGGGCAGGGGTGGGACTAGGGGAGGAGAATGGGTGGAGCATGGCGAGCCAAAGGTGTCGGGTTTTTCTCGGTGAAAAAGTTGGCAACCCTAGTTGTGACCACCTTGATTGAAGGATAAGATGGTATAAAAAACTGTCTAAATAAATAAATAGTGCAGGCTTCTACTAGAGTACACCACCATCTTAAATCTTTGGTCCTTGGCACATGGCTTACAAAGCCAAAACTGGATCTCTGCTCCTCCTGGCATGGAGTAGACTGGCAGAGCTGTGACTGAAATCTGGAGTCTCAACAGCTTTTTGCTAATCAAAAGATTCAGATAACTTTATTGATACAACAATTTTACATCAGAGTTGCCAAGTTATCCAGTTACAGAGTGAGATTTTAAGCCAGTCCTGGATATAGGACAACATCATTCTGATGCATTATGGGATCTGCAGCACAGGTTCCAATGGGGAAAATCAGAGACTACAAATACCACACTGCATTTTAATGAAAATTTAAAACCAGAACTGGCCAAACATCTCGATCCTGAAACTGGCAACTCTGTTACATCATGTGTTGTCAAACTATATAAAGTGGTTAAGACAAATACATAGAACAACATTAAAATAAAATGGTCACCTAAGACTACAAGTGTTTTTTCTTAAGTCTTTTAGTTTCTCCGTCTGAATCCCTCCTTCCCTTCCTTTCTCCTCCTCCTGACCCGGAACATTTCCTGTCTGCAGCTGCTCCGCGAGCAACAGCCATTGAGAGAGAAGCAGAGCCTGAAATCTGATCCCAGGAAAGAAAGAGCGATAAGAGAGCGTGAATCCTCACTTGAAAAGCAGGAGAGAGAATGGCTGAGGCGGAGCCTGCACAGGTATGGCAGCTTCCACTCCAGGGCTGTGAACATTTCAGCAGCAGTTTCCAGGAAGGACTTGGTCCACCTCTGGGTTCCTCTTCCCTTCTTGCTCTGGTGACCATGAGTACTGTCTGTGGTGGTGTGTTAAAACGGGGAGTCCCTGTAGCAAGGGTCCAACAGTCTTTATTACATACACACAGACTTTACAGTGGGAGACAGAGTACATCATGTCTGCTCTTTATACCTGGGGGAATTCTGCACAATAAAATTAAAATTCTGCATGCTTTATTAGTACATTTTTGGGCAGAATCCCCCCCCCCTCATAAAGCTTAACCCCTCCTCTAGACCTGAAATTTCCCCTGCCTTTTTCCTCCTTAGCTCTCTTGCTCCAGTCCTAGTTCTGTCCCCAACCCATCCTTTTTTCTCTCCTCTAACTTCTAGTCCCCTAGCATCCCCCCGACTCACCAACAGCTCATCTCCAACCACAGCAACCCCTCTCCCCCGAAACACCAGCAGTCCATCTTCAGCCCCAGCAACCCCCCCCCCAAAACAGCAGCAGTCTATCTCCAGCCCCCAGCAAACCCTCCAATTCACTATCCCCCCTATCTGCAGCAACCCCTCTGATTCACCAGTGGCCCACATCCAGCCCCCAGCAACCTCCTGCTCACCAGCAGCCCTTTTTCTGCCCCCCAGCCAACCCCCATGACTCACCAGAAGCCCTTTCCTGCCTCCCTCACCGATTCACCAGCCACCCGATCTCAGGAACACAGCTGCACGAACACATCTGTTTGCTGCCGTGGCTGTGTTAAGAGTCCAATGTCAGCACATTTTCAAAGGTACATAAGAAGTGTACCTTTCAAAACGTACCAGCATCGGACTGTAGCACAGCTGTGGAAACAAACAGATGTGCTCCTGTGGCTGTGTTGCCGCTACAGTGAGCAGGGCCAGCCTGAAGTTGGGTAACTTCGGCTCTGACAGTGAGGTAGGATCAGGCACTCTTGAAGCTTGTGCACCCAATCCTGCCTCTGTTTGACCAGTACTTGCACAGAATTCTGCGTCGCGCAGATGCATCCAGACTAGGGTTGCCAACTGGCTCCAGATGCGCCCGACAGGCTTGATCCAGTCCTGGGTTTACCCCATTGCATGCAGGGACATGTAGTCTTGCTTTTCTTATGGAATGCAATGGAAAAATCAGAACTACATGTCCCTGCATGCAGTGGGGTAAACTTAGGACTGGATCAAGTGTGTCGGGCGCATCTGGAGCCAGTTGGCAACCCTAGTCCAGACACATGCACTTATCCCTAGGCCAGCATTTCCCAACCCGTGTGTTCTGCATTGGAGTAAAGTCACCATGCTGATGCTTACATCCAAACCTGCACCTGGGCTCTGCACTCAACTCCTCACAGCAGCAAGAGACACCAGTATTGGTTCTTAAATATGTAAGAGCTCCTTTCTGAGTACATGTGCAGCCCGAAAAGCTTCTCCTCCTTCCTGAGCCCTGGCATGTGGGCAGGGCCAGCCCAACCATTAGGCAAACCAGGCAGTCACCTTGGGCGGCAGCTTCTGTGGGTTGCAAAGAGCAGGGCATTCAAAGCTAAAAAGATTCTAACAGTGGGGTGGGGAGGGGCATAAAGCTTAACGTTTGCCTAGGGTGCCAAAACCTTGAACCAACTCTGGGGCTGGCCCTGCATGTGGGCTTTAATGAGTGACATCAGGGTATGGATACTCACCTTGTTTTATGCAGCATACATATACTGAACATAGCACCTCCTCCTCGGCTTCCTGCTTATAGCTAGGCTGAGAGAGAGAGGGAGCATGCACCAAGCCCCCATGTATGGAAATTAATGGGTGGCATTCAAGATATGGATATTTGGACATCGCTTTGTGCAGCACACACACACATTATACAGCGTCTCCTGCTTTGAATCCTTGCAACATCTGTCTTATGCCTGGGCTGAGCAAGAGGGGAGAGGGTGCACTGAGAACCAGATGAACTAAGCTTAGTATGCTTTTTTACTTATGCTTTAATGTAACATTTCATGGCTTAACTTTACTCATGATTTAATTTTTTAACTTACAAAATAGGTTAAAATACTGTTCAACAAATACCAGGTGCCAGGTCACCACTGTGTCTAGAAATTGTACCCTGGCAATTGGATTTCATGTCCTCCAGTCCTGGCAGCCTTCTCTGCAGGTACAGTTGTGGTCAACATTATTGGCACCCTTGCATTTTAGGTATGTTGTGTACAATCTCTCGAGAAATAATTGGAACTATTCCAACTGTATGTCATCATAATATTTTAATAGTATGTTCAAAGGTATATAGCAAAAAAAAAAAAAAAAGATGTCTGTGCAACAGTCGTAGTAGTTTCTGAAAAAAAAACCCCACAAAATATAATCTGGACAGGATTAATGGCACCCTTCACTAATATTTGGTTGTACAACCATTGGCAGTGTTTGGAGGCCATCTATGAGTTTTGTACATCTGTCTGCTGGTAGTTTCTTCCACTCTTCAACTGTGATTTGTTCCAGCTCATGAATGTTTCCAGGATTCCTTTTATCAATGGAAAATTTCCAAAGGTTCTCGACTGGACTGAGATCATGACTCATTGCTGGCCAGTTTAAAACAGTCCATTTGTTCCTTTTTAACCATTATTTTGTACTTTTGGATGAATGTTTTGGATCATTGTCCTGCTGGAGGACCCAGACCTAGCTTTCTGACACTAGGTAGCACATTTAGCGCCAAATATCTCGGTAGTCCTTTGACTTCATGATTCCTTTAATACGTTCCAGGCCTCCAGTTCTTGAGGCAGCAAAACAGCCCTACAACATTATGGAACCTCCACCAATTTTAACTGTAGCAAGAATGGGTTTTTTTCCTTGTGTCCCCCCTCTATGTAAAAGCTGGGGTGTTATAGCGGTCTTGGACTCCTACAGATATTTCCTTCATAGTCAATGGGCCAAGGGATACCTCAGAGTCTGAAGTCTTCACAGGAGGAGGCTCACAGAAATTACTAACCTCGTCCTATTTTTTCCTCCCAATTAATAGAAAGATTAAAGGGATGCAATTTTTAAATTCTAATTTGAAAATGATTATATACCTAGACCAAGGTGATGTTACACTTTTAGCGTGAGACATATATACAATAAAATATACTGGAATACCTTTCTCAGTATAATTGGAACAACATTTATTGTAAAAACTTATAATTTAAAAAAACATCCATGTATGTATTTGTGGACAATATGACATTCTCAAAGTGGCTTTTACTCCACATTCCTTATTTTTGTCATCTACAACCTTAATAAAATTCTTCACACAAGATTTTTTTGAGGTATAACTTCACCAGTTTACAATTGGAGTTTCATGTACATCACCCTTCTTAAGTTTCTACATCTTTTTATCAAAGATTTTTCTCCAAGCTTTATTTCTTGTTAAAGGAATTTCCCTTTAATCTGGAAAATTTCCTTTACCCCAGACTAAATTCAAATAAATTTTTACTTAATAAACTTGTGTGTTCAATTCAATGAATGTGCACATATAACTCATGAATGTCTCTTATTCAGCCCTCTTGAGATGGGGCCCATGAGTTTTTCAGGTTCTCTGGCTGTCAGGATCTCCAGCGTTTTCTTCAGGATCTTCAACGTTCCAGATGGTAGTGTGCAATTACAATTCTTCTGTCTGGAGAACCTATTACCTAGCTTTAAAAATCACTAAGGCAAAACCCTGAATAAAATAGGGGCTCCGGTCTAACAGAATAAGGCTTAACGGACTGTGATACTGTCCTATATAATCCTATTAGTTTAAACTCCCTCCCAAACCAATTATCCTTTAAAACCATACTAAATTCTCTTAGGAATGTCTCTCTCTTTTCTCAGAATGTTGCAAAGAGCAAGGTTTGTAAAGGAATCTCAGCTTTTAAATTCAAAGCTTCAATGACTTCTAACACAGCCTGTCAGTTTCCAAAATTCCATTCCACTCAAGTTCCGACCTCTTACAGGATTTTTCATCCTACTTCTGCTTATTCAGACATTGAATCTGTTTCCCTGAATCCTATACAAATTTCCTTTAGATTCTGACTTTTTTTAAATAATTCCTCACAAGTCACAGAGATGTTCTTTAACTTCCTTTGTAAAATGCCTCAAACACAGACTGTCAGCCATTTTCCAATTTCGGACATCTTTTTAAAGGATTCCAGGAGTATTATATAAGGATATCACTCCTGCTATCTCAGTTAGGAATGAGTATTTTCTAAATCCCACAATAATTTTTATTCCTAGCTATAGATTCCTTCTAGCAGTATTCAGGAATCTCAGATTTCCAAACTCTGAATTCAAAACAATTTTCTAACCTGTGCTACAGTTGAATTCCAGATTTTTTTATTCTTCCTTCTTTTAAATCAGGGAAAATTAAAGTCCTTTTTACCAGAACTTCAGTACAGACCGATTTTACACTAGTTATTCTCAACCAAAATTTCTCTTATAAATCCCAGTCTCTTACAGACTATTTTCTCTAGAATACTGCTCATATAAAACCCTAAATTCAAATTCTTCAGTTCCTCTCAACCATTATAGCTCCTCTCCTCTTCAATCACAGCCCCAAACTGCAGTGCTAAAGGTCAGGTACAGACACCTACATGCCAATCGGCAGCTTCAGTGTCCTTCCTCTTGCACAACTTCAAAAAGTTCCCCAATAAGCATCTTTGTTTACCTTAAACACTTAAAAGCTGGACC
The DNA here is from genome assembly GCA_033557465.1 of Ichthyophis bannanicus. Classification (NCBI taxonomy): domain Eukaryota; kingdom Metazoa; phylum Chordata; class Amphibia; order Gymnophiona; family Ichthyophiidae; genus Ichthyophis; species Ichthyophis bannanicus. Next base: position 153,029,001 of record CM066031.1, read on the forward strand.
ACTTCAACTTTTTCTAAATCATTCCTGTAAGGTTTTATCGACATTGTTCTTTTTGAGTACCTCACAAACATCATCTTTACTTACAGTTATGGGTTTAAGAATAGATCCCTACGCTTCATTACCACCTTATAATGTGGTCTATGAAATCGGAACTAGTTTTTATATAAACACATATTTTATCACGTCAATAAGTTTATATTAGGTTCAAATTACAGAATTAACCTTCCTTAAATATAAGTAAAGTCCCTATTTTGGTTTTTTTTCCCCTCAAAGGCACAAATCCACCCCTCCCCCTTTCCGGGAAACATACACTTTTTCTAGCTACTCAAATAATTTTTTTTTTCAAAAACCAAACACATTTTTGTGGAGTGCGCATCTCCTGCATCTGAATTCTAGTCTTGACATTTTTGAAATCTAGCTTTAAAAATCTCTAAAAATCTTTTTTTTACCTCTATGGGCTGACATCACTCTGAAGCTTCTGAGCCTCATTTGCATATGACCTACACAGTTTTCAAGCAGATCTGAAGCCTCTAGTTTGATTTACCTCAGATTCTTTAAATTAAGGACTGATTAACCTAAAAACAAAAATCGAGGCTTCATTAACCTCTTCCCTACCTGGAAAGCACATTTTTAAGTTTTAAAATTTACTTTTAAACTCTGGCTCATTTTTAAGGTCGGATTCCTTTATAAAAGGGCCTTTTGACTTACTTTCCAAAATCAGGATCTCTGTTCCTTCCTGTGCATCCCTCCTGGCCCTTTTCATTAACTTTAGATCACTCTGTGGCCCCCGGGACACTTTTTTAAGACATACTAAGCCCAATTCCAAGGCCCCCTGCCTTGAGTAATTGAATTTGGCCTCCGTGGCTACTGAAGGAGCTCTGTGCCTTAACCCTGCCCCCTTTCTTCCTCCGGCCTATCACAGCCCACCCAACAATGCCAGTGCATTCCCCTCATGTCAGGCCTGCTCCGTCCCAAAGAATCTCCAAAGGCCTCCCCCCGCCCCCCCTTCTCGGGTTTAAACTGGGCCCCCTGCACCCTATATGCCTCCGGGACTCTCCTCCTCTAGAAATAGGCTCACCACAGCCCTTTCTGCCTCCAGGACCCCCCCCCCCCTTAGGCCTCCAGACCTCCTCTATTTCTCTCCTGCATTGGGGACAGGAATGGCAAAAGCCACTGCCTTCCCCGATCACAGGAGGCAAACTGCCTCCTTCATTGGGGACAGCCGCAGCTCTCCCTGATGCCCCAGACTCCCCTAGCAAGCAATCAGCGCAGCCACATAAAGCCGCAACTGCACGGACTACCTGCCAGCACACCTCCCCTCACTCCTGGGGTCAGCCGTGCACATGCGACTGCCCCAGCACCTGGTGCCTGCCTTCCTCTGCCTCGGGCCCAGCCGTGCAGCCCTTATTAACTTTTTTAAAAATTTTAAACCCCTCTGCTGCCTGTAAATGGACCGCCAAGCAGCCCCAACATAACAAAAACCCACGACAGCCCTCCGCTGCCTCCAGACATGCCCAAGGCACCCTGGAGCACCATGAGGTACTCCAGAGCCCCTCAGAGACCTCCCAGGACAGGTACAAATTTTCCTCTGGTTACACTTATAAGCTTCATTTCTGCACCTGTAAATGTATCGCTGGTCTGCATTGCAAAAGAGCTCAAGTTTGGTTTTATTTGTCCACAGAACATTTTCCCAGAAAGATTCTGGTTTCTCAAGGGGGGGGGGGGTTGGCAAAGATCAGGCATGTCTTTTTATGTCTACCTTTGAGCAGTAGGGTCCTCCTTGGCTTTTGCCCATGAAGTTCTTCTTTGTTTAGTATGCGGCGTATGGTGCAGGTTGAAACCACCACTCCAGATTGCTTTAGGTCAGCCTTAAGCTCTTTGGATGTTGTATATGGTGTTTTTCCAACAGTTCACACTAATCTTCAAAGACTTCTTGGATTAATTTTCCTCTTCCCACAACATCCTGGGAGGTTCTTGACAGTTCCTTGAGTAGAAAACCTCTTAATAACATTGCAGACTAGATACACAGGAATCCCAAAGTCTTTGGAGATGGCCTTGTACTCCTTTGATGTTTGGTGATAATGGCTTTCCTGAGGGCCTCAGGCAGATCTCTTGTCATTACCATTATGAAAATGGAACAAGGAGTGAATGTGGTCATTTTAAACATTAGAGCCATCATTCAATGGTTGATTCAAGTCATGTGAGTACTGACAATTGATCACAGGTGTGCCTAATTTTACTGCAATGGGAATGTGGTTCTTCTGTTCAAACTAATTTGAATTGTTTATAACGATGCCAATAATCGTGTCCTACCCCTTAGAAAGTCCAGTGCTATCAGAATGAAGAGAATAATAGCTAAATGAAAATGTACATCATCCTACCTTATCAAAGGAGACTGAGGGTGAAGGGGGATAGATTCAGGAGCGATATGCGGAAATATTTCTTTACAGAAAGAGTAGTGGATCCATGGAATAGTCTCCCAGTGGAGGTGGTAGAGATGAGGACTGTAAATGAATTCAAAAAAGCATGGGACCAACACAGAGGATCTCTAAAGGTAAAAAGTGGACTGTTGTAGTTGTTGTTATGGAAGGACAGACTAGATAGGTCATGTGGTCTTTTTCTGTCATCATGTTTCTATGTTTCTATGGTTGATATGGAAGGGCAGACTAGATAGGCCATGTGGTCTTTTTCTGTCATCATGTTTCTATGTTTCTATGGTTGATATGGAAGGGCAGACTAGATAGGTCATGTGGTCTTTTTCTGTCATCATGTTTCTATGGTTGATATGGAAGGACAGACTAGATAGGTCATGTGGTCTTTTTCTGTCATCATGTTTCTATGGTTGATATGGAAGGACAGACTAGATAGGTCATGTGGTCTTTTTCTGCCGTCATGTTTCTATGGTTGATATGGAAGGACAGACTAGATAGGCCATGTGGTCTTTTTCTGTCATCATGTTTCTATGTTTCTATGGTTGATATGGAAGGGCAGACTAGATAGGCCATGTGGTCTTTTTCTGTCATCATGTTTCTATGGTTGATATGGAAGGACAGACTAGATAGGTCATGTGGTCTTTTTCTGTCATCATGTTTCTATGGTTGATATGGAAGGACAGACTAGATAGGTCATGTGGTCTTTTTCTGCCGTCATGTTTCTATGGTTGATATGGAAGGACAGACTAGATAGGTCATGTGGTCTTTTTCTGTCATCATGTTTCTATGGTTGATATGGAAGGACAGACTAGATAGGTCATGTGGTCTTTTTCTGCCGTCATGTTTCTATATTTCTATACCCATATTATCTAGAAACATTATTATTGTAGGGAGAAAAAGGATCTCTGTGCCAGTGAGCCACTTGATCTTGGCTTACAAATCTTGGCCACGGATTGGCTCCATTACATCAATGATCCAAAAAACTCCCACAATTTCTTACTATTAAACCTTGGCACTCATTAATACTACTCACATGTATACAAATATTGATACATAAATATATGCAAGCATGCTATTGGTATACACATACAAACCTACAAATGTTGATACATAAACAGCAAGTGTAACTGGCAATACAGTAACATATTGACAAATACCCAGCCAACACACTATAAAACAAATGGCAGCTTGCTAATTGCTTACACAACCAGCCCCCACTGGCTTGCCAAAGCACAAGCGATAGCTTTACTAATAGTTAGAGCGCTTACCGTGATTTTGAAGTTTGGATGGACGTTTCTATAATTTGCATTGGGGATAATGTTGGGTCATTTGGTGGTTTCTGGTGGACGCTGATATAATGGGTGTTTGTGGGCATGATGTTCAATAGCATGTGTTTGGAGATATGCTGAATAACTGGAGAATGTGTTTATGACATCAGGATGAAAGGATGAATGGAACTATTTGAGGCTGATAATGATTGGCTGCTGGGGGCATATGCTGATTGGTTGTGAGATGGATTTAAGTGTGCATGTCAGAAGGGTGAATGGCCTCTTGCTGATGGCAGGCAAGGTGTTTTTCTGGGTCTCTGACATGTGAGTAAAAAATGCTTATGGAAAAAATAGATAAGGGAGTATGTTGAGCTGATGTGTTTTAGTGTAAGGTCTGTATGTGTCCAGTGATTTGTGAGGGAGAAAATTTGTGGTATTGGCTAAAGTGATTGTAGTGTTCTAATGCTCTAGCGGTATGCTATATTGTGTTTTTTGAGCAAGTGGGCATGATCGGTTGAGCAGCTGGTTCATGAACCGACCAGAGGGGAAGCAATATTAGACCTAGTCCTTAGTGGAACACCAGATGTAGTGCAAGAGATAAGGGTGTTGGGGCCACTTGGCAATAGTGATCATAGCATGATTTGCCTTTGATTTAATTAGTGGAGGAGGGATAGTAAGGAAATCCACAGTACTACCTTTTAACTTTCGAAAGGGAGACTATGATAAAATGAGGAAAACAATTAAGAAACAACTAAAAGGAGCAGTTGCAAAGATTAAAGACTTACATCAAACTTGGGCGTTGTTGAAAAATACTATCTTGGAAGCCCAAGCCAGCTTTATTCCATGCTTTAAGAAAAGTGGAAGGAAATCAAAAAAACTGCCAGCATGGTTAATGAGGTCAGAGAGGCTGTTGTTGCCAAAAAAGCATCTTTCAGGAAATGGAAAAAAGAGCCAAATGACGAAACCTGGAAACAGCACAAGCACTGGCAAGTCAAATGCAAGGCATTGATAAAGCAGGCAAAGGGAGAATTTGAGAAGAAGCTAGCTGCGGAAGCAAAAACGCGAAATAAAGATTTTTTTCAAGTACATTCGCAGCAAGAAACCTGTGAGAGAGTCAGTTGGTCCATTAGATGATAGAGGAGTTAAAGGGGCACTAAGAGGCGACAAGGCGATAGCAGAAAGAGTGAATGAATTCTTTGCTTCGGACTTTACTGAGGAAGATATAGGGATGTTACCCATGACTGACGTGGTATTTAAAGGTGCGGAAGAATTGAAGGAAATATCAATACATCGGGACGATGTATTACAACTATTAGATAAACTGAAGAGTAGCAAATCACCTGGGCCAGATGGTATACATCCAAGGGTGTTGAAAGAACTGAAATATGAGATTGCAGACCTGCTATTAGTAATCTGTGAACTATCATTAAAATCATCTCTAATACCTGAAGATTGGAGGATCGCCAATGTAGCACCAATTTTTAAAAAGGGTTCCAGGGGTGATCCGGGAAACTACAGACCGGTGAGCCTGACGTCAGTACCAGGAAAAATGGTAGAAACCATCATAAAGAATAAAATTACTCAGCATGTAGATAGTCATGGCCTAATGGGAGACAGCCAACATGGCTTTAGACAAGGAAGATCTTGTCTTACTAATCTGTTATGTTTTTTAGAAGGTGTGAATAAACAGGTGGACAAAGGTGAGTCAGTTGATATAGTGTATCTGGACTTTCAGAAAGCCTTTGACAAGGTCCCTCATCAGAGACTTTTGGCAAAACTAAAGAGTCATGGAATAGGAGGCATTGTACTACTGTGGATCAGGAACTGGTTAAAAGATAGAAAGCAAAGGGTTGGGCTAAATGGCCAATTTTCCCAATGGAGAAAGATGAATAGTGGTGTACCCCAGGGATCTCTGCTGGGTCCACTGCTTTTTGACATATTCATAAATGACCTGGAAAGTGGAATAAAGAGTGAGGTTATCAAATTTGCAGATGACACAAAACTATTTAAAGTTGTTAAAACCCAAGAGGATTGTGGAAAATTGCAAGAGGATCTTGATAAATTGGAAGACTGGGCATCAAAATGGCAGATGAAATTTAATGTGGACAAGTGCAATGTTATGCACCTAGGGAAGAACAACCCAAACTATGGTTACACGATGCAAGGTTCCACATTAGGAACCACCACCCAGGAAAAAGATTTAGGGGCATGTTTACTAAAAACCGCTAATTAGCGCGCCGCAAAATAGCGCACTAAAAGCGGTACTTAAGAGCGCTTAAACGCCCCGCAAACATGCGATGAAGCCCCGCACACTTGCACGTCACAGTAACGGGTGCCGCACAAGTACGTGCCCGCAAATGTCCGATAGAGGCGTGGAAAGGCTAACGGAGGGCGGAGGAAGGCCCCGGAGGGGTGGAGAGAAGGGGTTAATGGGCGGGGAAGGGGAGGGGAGAGGCGCCCCGCACATTATCGGGGCTGAATTTCCAAAGAAAAATAGCGCGAGTGAATCACTCGCGTTAGAATGCATTTAAAGGGAAGAGAAACCATTTCCGTCAGCAATGTACAGCAAAACCGGGGAAACCTGCAAAACGTGAGCAGTGTGATACATGTGCACAGCACAAAAGTGCAATTATAAATAGAAAATGACCACCACAAAAATATGAAAAATAGTAATTCAGTTGGGGAACAGTTATAGTGATGGGCAAAACTAGATAACACACCCAGGAAAGCTCCAAAAAAAAGGAAATGAGTTATGGAAAGGTGTACGGAGCGGAGACCCTTCCAGAAAACATTTCCCTTTTTCTGGAGCTGTCCTGGGAGTGTTATCTAGGGGTGCCCATTGATATCACTGTTGCCCAGCTTGGGTATATGTTTTCCCCCTTTGTTCCGTGGTCATTCCCGGGTTTTATTTGCACGTTTGTCACCACACAGGGTGAAGGAGCCCACAGTAAAAATGCATACAGCAGGGTTTGTGACTCCATCCTGCCAGGTTTACTACCTCCAGGGGCTGCACTGTCTCTGTGGCCATAGTGTGGTGCAGAGGACATAGCCATGACCTCTAGGACTAGAAGGCCAGAGGTTCAAATCCCAGCTGGGGCACTTGCCAGCCCTGTCCATATATTTTACCCACCACTAAACAAAGATAGAGCAGACACCCCTGTATTGCAGGGAACATAAGCATGGGGGAAACACCCATATGTTACCCAACACCGCACACACACCACAACAATGGGCATACCTACAGCCAAGTCCCCCAAATGCAGTCCCATACTGCCACATTGCAATCAGGTCATCTGCCTTTTCTGAGAGAAGCTCATGCCAGCATGTTGGCGCACGAGTACATGTGGTGCAGGGGGCAGTGGCAGCTAGCCACAGAGGACAGAGGCCAAGCCATGTGCAGGCTGGCACAGTCCACTGCAACACACAGGCCCTGCCGGATCCACAGGCATGGATGTTCCAGGGAATCCAGCCAATCTGTGGCTACAAGGTGGTGCAGTGCACACAGACAGTGCATAAGAACAGAAGGTCACAGGTTCAAAGCCCAGCTGGGGCTACCGCCAATCCTTCCCACATATTTTTCCCACAGCTACACAGTGATAGTAAGGACAAACCTTTCGTGGCGAGGACATATGCAATGGTACTACGTCTATCTTTTACCCCACTGAGCACAGACACCATGTACAGGGGCAGTACCGAGAGCAGAATCTCCCAAATGCAGTCCTGGTGGGCCACACACCAGTCAGGGTCCATGCTGCCACTCATACAAATGCCTGTGCTGTATAGCTATGCACCACCCCCATGGCATGTAGATGTAGCTCATGCATATTCATGAGGAACAGCAGGTAAACCCGATCAGTGTGATGCACACCTGGACTGGAGTTGGGAATCTCTGCCGTAAAGCAGCAGCCAACAGGGGCAGACACACCAACACCCACACCCACAGGCCCCATTGGCCAATGTCTCCTGGAGAGGCAGAACATTGGACCCTGCGTGCATCTCCCAATACTAGCACCTGCATACCCTAGCAATGGAACCCTACACCTGAGGTATACGGTACACAGCTCTGAGACGCTTGCTAGGAGTACTGGCAGATAGATATCCATACGTTACGCACATACTGCTAGTTGACCCCATCCGAACAATCGGTGTGGTGTTTGCGGTGCGTGCTCCAGCCCTTGCCTCTGACGGTGTTTACCACCCTGGGGAGTGACCCCCAGCAGTACTGCGTAGCATATCCATGCCTTGCCGTGCCCAGCACCGGTTTGGTGGGCAAGGCTAATTACCTCCTCAATAGTAGCACCATGATGGCATAGGTGTGGAATTGTGTGTCTGTCTATACAGTGGGTGTTGGCTGCATGCCCCTTCCACAGCCCACACTGCCAACACTGTTGCCAGTACTGGCCTGCCAATGTGCATAATGAGTAGCAAGGGACCATGGGTATATCTCAGACAGAGTGGACTGACCAGGATGCAGCTGCACAGGGCATAGGGCACTGGCAGGGGGGCATGGTAGTGCCTGGCCACCACCTACACAGACAGGGTGACCTCTGTATGTGCTGCTGGGGGATCACTCTCACCCTGACTGTGCAGTGACGGCAGCATGGCTAGGCACCCCCATAGTGCTATATTGTGATTCTCCCATGTGATATGTATGGGTGTCCTGTGTGTGCTGCCACCCCAGTTGTGGGTGCATGCATGTCCATCAGCATGACTGTTCACAGCTGATATGTGTTGTGATGGAGTGCCTTGCAGGGTGCAGTGGCTGATGGCTTGCTGCAGGTGAATATCAGATAGTGGTGGGGTGCATCTTTGAATATCCAGGCCTAACGTCTGTCTGATATTGTGTTATGGATGTGTGTGGAGCTGCTTGGACTGTGCTGTAGGGTGTCTGTTCCCTAGCAGGACTGGGGTTGATGGTCCACTCTACTGCCATTGGGGTGGGGATCTGTTGAGGGGGAAGCCCTGTTTTATCCACCTGGGGGTCCCCACTAACTGAGCTAGACAGAGATCTCCAAAATGTTTATGCAGCACCTACCTATTCCACAGGTTATTGCTGCTTTGGAGCTCTGACATGGCTGGTGTTGTGGACCTGGTCCTGGGCGCAACATCTCGCACTCAGGGTGAGCACAGTAACCGCACAATGTGATGGTGTTTAGCTACTCTTTGCCGTTTGTCCACCCACTCAGGACACCCTACCAGGCCAAGGTGCTGTGTGGGTGCACACGGACACTTCCCCCAACCAGGCCGGGGAGCTTTAGGGGTGCATCTCCCATCCTGTGTTCAATCGTGGACAGCTGATTTGCATGTGCAGTGCATCATGGGTACGGGTGGTTCACAACAGCAGACTGTCAGTGAGGTGACGTACAGGCTATCTGCAGCCAGCCAGGGGCTGCTTACAGCTGTAGCCCAATGGTTACATCACTGCCTATGCAGCCAGATGTCATGGGTTCAAACCCACAGTGGGGTTATGTGATAGGGGTGTCCACAGATTTATTTTAATTTACTGTACATATGTTGCTGCCAGCAATACCACCCTCAGCGTACTGTACCCATAAGGTGCCTCTGAGGGTGCTTTATGGGGCGCCCTATAGGGCACGTTACGGTTGCCAGCCATATAGGGTGCACTATACATTATCCTGTGTTGCAACATACATGCTGCCCTATAGGGGACATTCTAGGGTGCCTTGGCGCACGGTGCACTGTAACATGTGCCTTATGGGCCGCCTTATATTAATATGCTGTGAGAGTGCGTTTGCTAGTAGTTATCACAAAATAAAATTAGAAAGCCTCCTACAGCACTCCACAACATATAACATACTGCCTCAGCTAGCCTTTTTCACTGGGCATTGTGAGGAATCAAACCCCTGGCCCCTGCACCATTGGTCAGTGTCTTAACCATTGTGCTGTAGCTGTGTTCCTTTGCTTTAGCATCAGCGCGCCACCTCCTGCTGCCCACAATTAGTGCGCCGCCTTGTGCCGCCCAAAATGAACAGTGCGCCGCCTTGTGCCGCCCAAAAAGAACAGTGTGCCGCCCGGATAGTACAGTGCGCCGCCTTATGCTGTACAAAACGAACAGTGTGCCGCCTTATGCCGTCCAAAAGTACTTTGCCTCCTGAACCACTTTTACACATTCAAGGTGTTGCCTCAGCTGGCCTTTTTGTTGTGCACAATGGGGGATTGAACCTGTGGCCCCTGCACCATTGGTTAGTGTGTTCACCGTTGTGCTACAGCTCTGTTCTGATATGTGCTCAGCAGCGCCCCACTTAGCCTTCCCACGCGCTAATGTGGGCCCCGCAAATTAGCGCGACGCGCACACGTACGGTCGGGTTTTTTTCTTCTTTCTGCCTGAACCGCCCACTCCTTATATGGCACAGGCACACTACCGCGGCCCCGCACGTTAGGAATGTTTAGTAAACATGCCCCTTAGACGTCATTGTGGATGACATGTTAAAACCCTCGGCCCAGTGTGCAGTGGCGGCCAAGAGAGCAAATAGAATGCTAGGTATCATAAGGAAAGGAATGGAAAATAAAACAAAAGATATTATAATGCCTCTATATTGTTCCATGGTGAGACCGCACCTTGAATATTGTGTGCATTTCTGGTCGCCGTATCTTAAAAAGGATATAGCGTTATTAGAAAAGGTTCAGAGAAGATCCACCAAAATGGTAAAGGGGATGGAAGGATATTCCTATGAAGAAAGGCTAAAAAGGTTAGGGCTCTTTAACCTGGAAAAGAGACGGCTGAGGGGAGATATGATAGAAGTCTATAAATTAATGAACGGAGTGGAACGGGTAAATGTAGATCGATTGTTTAAGTTATCAGAATACAGAAAGACTAGGAGACATGCAATGAAGCTACAGGGTAAACTATTTAAGACTAATAAAAGAAAATATTTTTTCACTCAACGTGTAATCAAACTCTGAAATTTGTTACCGGAGGATGTAGTAAAGGCTGTTAGTATAGCAGGGTTTAAAAAAGGTTTGGACAAGTTCCTGGAGGAAAGGTCCATAAACCATTATTAAGAAGGGACCCAGGATATCAATGCTTGACCCAGTACAAGCACTGTGGAACCTGTGTCTTTTGGGGAAACTGCTAGGTACGTGTGACCTAGATTGGCCACTGTTGGAAACAGGATACTGGGCTTGATGGACCTTAGTCTGACCCAGTATGGCATATCTTATGTTCTTATGTTCTTATTGATTTGGTGAGCACAATTAAGAGATTGAAGTTGCTGTACTCGTTGTTTGGTCCCCTGATGAAGCTATTGTGAAGCGCATAGGGCATCCCTTAGGACGTTGGGACAAGTTTCAGCATCAAGATAAGTGCTCCAGCTGTTAATAAAGCTATCGCTTGTGCTTTGCCAAGCCAGTGGGGCTAGCTGTGTAAGCAATTAGCAAGCTGTTTGTTTTCTAGTGTGTTGGCTGGGTATTTGTCGATATGTTGCTGAATTGCCAGTTACATAAATTACAGCATAACAAGTGTATCAACATCTGTAGTTTTGTATGTGTATAGCATTAGCATACTTGCATATATTTGTGTATCACTCTTTGTATACATATGAGTAGTAATAATGAGTGCCAAGGTTTAATAGTAAGATAAATCTTGGCCACGGATTGAAACTGATCCGTGGCCAAGATTTATAAGCCAAGATCAACTGGCTCACTGGCACTGAGATCCTTTTTCTCCCTACAATAATAATCTCTCTAGATAATATGGGTATAGTTTGATAAGGTAGGATGACGTACATTTGGATATAGCAATAATAGTGTCCTGGCAATGTCCCAATTTTTATACCATTTCCTACTATTCTTTTTTTAGTTGGTCTTGTTTTATTTTATTCTTTTATGTGTGAAATATGTGAGCATATATAGTCCAAAGCCATTTCACTGGCCACTTTTTTTTTAGGAGATATTGGACATTAAGGGATTGAACTGCAAGGGTGCCAAGTAATGTTGACCACAACTGGACAGGCATTCCTACACTTCACTGTTGGCTCTGAAAGAATTTGAGCCACAAGGTGCAGGAAAAGCTTGTAGAGGTTTCAATTTTGCACGATTTGAGATAGTAAAACCAATAAGTTCCTCTTGTACCACACAGCAAAAATTCGCTGAGAGCTCAGTAGCAGTAGGGTGAAGATGCAAGGAAAGCCTTTCTCTGACAGCCAGCCAGACAGGTAAATAAGAGGAAAGAGTGTCATAGCTCCTGACCTCCAGAGCCTGACTGCAGTCAGAGCCAATGCAAGAATGAGGCCTTGAAATAGCGCTCTAGGCTGCTGCCTAATTTGCCTAATGGTAGTGCCAGCCCTGACTGCAGTGAACTGGCTGCAAAGGGTGAGTCCATTACAAACGGAGGAAAAAGTCACCAGACAGTAGTAAATGGACTATTATGGCACCAGAGTTCAAGCTCCCATTCTGACCAAGTAGGAAAATAAAAGGAGAAAGCGGGAAATACCGAGGGGAAAAAACACCCAGTGCAGGGGAGGATTGTTAACTGGATGAGAAAACTAATAGAGCAACAGAACAGAGTGTGATGATGTATGGAATCAGAGAAAGAGGGTAGAAGGCGCTATAGAAAGATCATACTGACTTACCCAGTTTGCTCAGTTATTTCTTTCCACACTGCAATGAAATATCCCAGCTGCATACAGTAGATAAAATCCAGACCCAAAAAGTGCTTTTAGACACTGAAGATTCCTGCCAGTTTGTATAAGAAGATAATTTTTATCCTTTCTAACTCAGCGGAAGTTGGAAATATTTCTCGAACCCTTTTGTATAATTGTCTGTTCATCCATCTGTCTGGGGCAAAATAATCAGGGCTGGCCTAAGGGCCAGTGTATGTTAGTGGACATCCTAGACAAACCTTCAGCCTTATGCCCCCTTCCCCTTTGAAATTTTGATAATTAAACTCAGCACTCATGTTCGTTTGAACAGCAGCTTTCCAAGACCAAACCTGTAAAAATGCATAGCTGGGCATCCTACTTCTAAGTATTACATTTTGCTTTGTGTATGTGTGCCCGCTCTACCTGTCAGTAAAATAATGTGCTGATGCTTCTGAATTTGTGGCTATCAGAATCTGTTGTTTTGCTTTGCCTGTGGCTGCTTTGTGATTGCCCCCCCCACCTCCCACCCAAGAGCTGTCGCCCTTTGTGACCGCCTTATCTTGATTAATAACTGGGCTGGCCTTGAAAATAACTCTTGGTGAACTTAACAGAATGGGAAGAACCAGTAAAAATACACATGGCGTTCAAAAAATGGGCCAGATCAGACCAGGGATTCCAGAGAAATGAACCCCAGCCCCCCCCCCTCCCCTCCCCATTAAGTGGCCCAGTACATTGCTATGGGAGAAGCAGTTCTGTCTTCTGCCAAATAGAAACTTACATACAGTGAAACATAGCAGTTAGGAAATTCCTCCTTTCAAATGGCCTCTTCCTGTTTGATTTGTTACATTATATATTCTGCCTTTAACGAATAAATTACATCCAGATGGATTACAGCAGTATATTAATATACACAAATTAGCAATAAATTAATGAATGAAACAATAAAATTAACATTTAACACTAAATAAAGTATACAATAAAATTATAATGGAACAATAAACTCCAACTACTTAAACTACCCCCCCCCCCCCAAAATAAAAAACCTACCCCACAACTGTCCCAACCAGGTAGGTTGCCAATTGGCTCCAGATGCCCCCGAAAGGCTTGATCCAATCCTGGGTTTACCCCATTGCATGCAGGAACATGTAGTTCTGATTTCTCCATTGCACTCCATACGAAAAGCAAAACTACATGTCCCTGTGTGCCATGGTGTAACTGGATCAAGCCTGTCGGGCATGTTTTTTGCACAAAGCCCCACTCTAAGCTCAGCATAAGAGTCTAAGAGAGGTGTGTTGAGATAGGGACTGGTGGGGAGGAGAGTTCGGGGAGCCATGGCTACAGCATTTATTTATTAATTTAACATTGTTATATACCACATTTCCCACGGTCAATATGATTTACATGTAACAACTTGAAAAATATATTGAACAATTAAATGCAAACCATATACAATTGTGGAGGGTATAGTATCTTGCAGGTACAATGCGGGTACAATAAAATTCAAATTCTAAAAATAATTGGCTTGCAAACGAATATTCAGTGGTGGGGGGAGTAACATAGTGTTGGCTACGTTGTTACTTAACTTATGTACATGAGGTCAGGCATTTAGTTACAGCTGAATGGTCCATTTACGGAGCATGGAGTCATGTTCGACTCATTGATGGGAGGATATAGGGAGATTATACTGACAAGAGGTTTGGGGTGGGGGGTGCAGTATAAAGTCTTTTCTGCTATGTCTTTTCATCAAAGTGTTCTCTGAAGAGTGGTCTTTATATCCTTTCAGAATTGTGTGAGGTTGTCTGTGCTTCTCAGTTTTACAGAAAAGCTATTCCATAAGTCTGATGTGTACAGCAAGAAGGCTAGAGAACGCGTTGTTTGGTTGAATATTAATTTGTCAAGAGATACGGTTAACCTGTTTTGATTACATGCTTAGTTCTGGTTCTGTTTTCTGGCTGTTTCTTGAGGATAGTTTTGTAAGGTTTTGAATATGGTCATGAATACTTTGAGGTCGATTCCGTACTGGCCGTCCAGCCCCTGTGTGGCTGATCAGAATCGGGGCGTATAGAGGTAAACCTGATTCTGATCCTGCAGTGGCTAGACATGCCCGCAGGATCAGAATCAGGCCTACGTACGCCCAGCCAACATACCCAGCTAACTCCATGACACTGCAGCTCATTTCAGGAGCTGCAATCCCCATCCAACAGACACTGTCCTTTCCTCGCAGCCTGTTCCCCAGTCTGGCCTCCCATGGCCAGGGTCAGGCTGTGGGGATCCCCCTGCACCCCTTCACCTTCCGTCTCTGCTTGGCGCTGTTGTACCCTGACATCCAGGGGGACTTATACCACCTCCAGTGGAATAAGTCCCCTATCTCCATGGCCGACCCCAGACATACAGGATCGACCTTAGAATCAGCCCTGTATGTCCGGGGTCGCTCTCCACCCACCCTCGCTCCGCCTCTGTCCCACCCCCTCCCTCCCACGAACAAAGCTCCCCATACAAATTGCCTGTTCGTACAGGGAGCTCTGTCCCCAGCAGGATGCCCAGCCATTTAGAGGGTTTGAATATCCGGATCAGACATCTAGACCTGCTAAACAGAGTTCAGAATGACCCCTTTGTATTTAACTCAGGATAGGAGAGGTAGCCAGTGCAGCTGTTTGAGTATGGAGGTGATATGTTCTGTTCTGGAGGCTCCATTCAAGAATCTTGATGCTGTATGTTGGGCCAATTGAAGCAAATGTAATATATTTTTAGGCATGCCCTGGTAAATGTTACAGAAGTCCAAGTGTGGGGAGATCATTGCCCGGAATACCGTTCAGAAGCGATTTTGATCAATCAAAGGGCATAATTGTTGAAGGGTTTCGATCTTTTGGTAAATTGTTGTGGTTGTTCTATTGATGTAGGATTGTAGAGAGAGTCGGTGGTCAATTGTTGTTCCTAGGTAATGGATCTCCTGTTTTAACTTTTAGCTCCGCATTATTGACTTTTAAAACTGTGGGTGCGGAGAAGTGTTGGTTTCTAGTTATAAAGAGCACTTCTGTTTTCTCGAGGTTTATTCTGAGCTGGTGTTGACATAGCCATTTGGAGATTTCATTGAAGCATTGTAATATTTGAGTGTAGTATGCTGTTGCAATGGAAAAAGGAGTGTAAATCATGATATCGTCTGCATAAATGTGGTATAAAATGTTGTGATCCTGAATGATTTTTCAAATTGGCTGTATGTATATGTTAAATAGTAGTGAGGAGAGTGCTGAACTTTGTGGATCTCCATGAGTAAGCTTGTATGAAGAAGATATAGTATGTCCTATTCTCATGTGTTGGTGATGTACCATTAGGTATGAGCGGAATCAATCAAGGGCAGAATTTTGCACTCCTATGTTTTGTAAGAGTGTGAGCAATAGTTTGTAAGCTACTGAATCAAAAGCAGCCTTTATATCTAGGAAGATTAAAATGAAGCCTTGATCAGGGTTTTGTATATCTTTTATAAACTTTTCAAAGAGGGAGGTGATAAGTGTTTCCACACCATGATATTGTCTGAAACCATGTTGCTGTGTATCCAACAGGGAGTTTGTTGATGAAATCCTGAAATTGCATTTGTACTACCTTTTCCATTATTTTAGCTAGGAAGGGAAGTCTAGTGATAGGTCAGTATGAACTAGGGTCACTTGTTGCTAACTTGTGATTCTTTAGAATAGGGCGGATAGATCTATGTTTGAGCTGTGATGATTTGTGAGCTTGTTTGAAGGAATATTTTATTATCCTGCTGATGAAAGGAGCTAGTTCAGAATGATCAAGCTTGATCCAGCTCACTGGGCAGGGGTCAAGAGGAGAAGTTGTAGTGTTGAGGGCACAAATGATGGTTTCTAGATTTTCAAGTGAAGGTGGGGTGAGCTTCTGCAGAGGAGTATTGGTTGTTTGTTCATATTGTGGTAAGGGGAGGTTGAGATCTTCTTTATCGACCTTTGCTTGGGAATAGTTTGCCAGCTCATGTGGTGTTGGCATGTTGAGCATTCTGTTATTGTCAGTACAATAGAGATTCAGTAGAGATTTGGCAATGTTGAAGAGCTCTCATGATCTATTTATGGAGTAGATGATTAACTTTGTATGATATTGCTTTTTGAGCTCATTGACTCTGTCAGTAGATGTTTAGGTTCTGCAAGTATCTACTTTTATCTTGTTTTTTGTGAGTGGCACCATCTGTGTTCCATCTTTCTTAGACAATCTTGAATTGTTTTAATTCTGGGCTGTACCAATTTGAGTTATTGGTAGGTCTGTTACGCCTGTTTTTGGTGCTGTAGCTTATTCACTTAAGGTTTTATTCCATTTAGATATGAGATCATCATGGTTGCTTGAATCCTTGTTTAATATAGGAGAAATTTAATCTGGGAATGTTTGTTTTATCATAGTGTATGAATCAGCTTCCTCTGTTGGTATTGGAGTTATTGTGGTGTGTTAGGAAATTATAGGGCAGTTGGAATGATATTAGATGGTTGTCAGACCATGGTACCTGATCAATTTTTATGTTGGGTTGTATCATAGAGTCTGGTAGTTGTATCGGGGTGAAGATAAGATCAAGTGTGTTTCCTCCTGTGTGTGTAGCACTATCAATGATTTGTTTGTAGTCTAATGATTCCATCGCTTCAATGAATGTCTGTGCTTGTCTTGGTGGTAGGATATAAAATCTCCTAGCAGAATGAGCTGCTTCTTTCTAATAGTATTCAAGCATGCCATTTTCATTATGGTTGATAGTACTGTATCATCCAACCTAGGTGATCTGTAGGCCAGGCTAATTAATATGTGTTGGTTTTCGAGAAGTATCAAATTGAGACTGTGTGTGCTAACTATTGATGAGATAGAAAAGTTGAAATTGTCTTTTGCAATGATGAGCACAGCTCCACCTCTGCGGCTGCTTCTGTTGCTGCTGTATAGCTCATATCCAGGTATTTTCAGAAGATTCATGAGAACATTGTCTTCTTCTGTGAGCCAGGTCTCCAGTTAAACATATGGGGCCCGATTTATTCAAAAGGCATTTACATGGTTTACAGCCTGGCAAGCCATGGAAATTCCTTAACTGGGGATATTCAACGACACTTACATGGTTAGTGCCATTGAATATTCCCTTTCAAGTCCCCCTACGTGCCTGATGCTATCCGATTAGTAGTGGGGACGTTTCGAGGTGGAGTCGAGGTGGTGACACGTGCTAACAGGGCAGTAGTGATATTGCATGCTGCCTGGTTAGCGATTTCCACCTTAAAGATAGGCGAGGGAAAATCCTTGCCTATTTTTAAGGTGCAGGAGCTAACTGGGCAGCATGCAATATCGCTGTTAGCTTCAGCAGCTTCCGGGGTGTGCGGCGGTGAGCGGATATTCAATGTCGTTGCCATGGCATTGAATACCCAGTTCAGAGGACGGTGGGGAAGACTATGTGCCAACGAGCTGCATAGCCCTTCCAAACTGCGAACAGCTGAAAATTAGGCCCATGGTGTCTCGGTTATCAGAGGGATTTTATTCCTAACTGAACAAATATTAATTAGCATGCATTTTGGGTTTTGAGGATTGAGTGATGCATGATTTTGGCATCCTAGTTTTATTTGAGTTTGTGTGTCAATTTGTTTTAGGAGGCTATAGGGCCTTAAGGGGTTCCTATAATTGTGTATAAGTGGTATATAGTTTGAGCACGGCATTAAGGCTTCAGATGTTAAAAGTGTTAGTAGCAATGGAATTATGGTAAACAGGGGTGGCTCAAGGCAATCTTCTGCCTGAGACGAGGGATGAGATGGCACCCTCTTCCCCCCCCCCCCCCCGGGTGGGGATCTTTCTCAAAACTCCAGTCAGTGACTGAACCAAATCAAAAAGTCAATTAGATAATGTGGAGCAAATGCAAGATGTTCACACACCAAGGAACTAAAAGAGTGCAAGAACCACAGCAGTTTATAACTCCAAATTATAATTCATTTGTATTTTGTTGTTATAAACTGTGTCATGGTGCTTTTTTTTTTTTTTACATACATTTTGCATTCACAAAACCCCCTCCTCAACCATGGGTGCAGAGCAAAGGTAGGACATTCACCCACAGAACTCAATATATAAAAAAAAAATCTGATTCTGGTCATCTCACCAGCAACATTCTCCAGTATCAGGCATATTGGGAACTAATATAAAATCCTACTAAAGTCACTAAGATCTGCAAGGCCAAATCTACCATACCAGCATACACTTCCAAAACTCATACTATAAGGGGCCTACCAAGAAAAAAGCAGCACTATAAACACTGAAATGGGCCCCAAAACATCCATACACCTTTTTGAAAAGCTGAACTAGTCAAATTACTACAGTACAGATCCCTACATACAAACTCCATGTTAACAGAACACCTGGCCTTGGTCGCACACTCAGAACACAGACCCTCACCAAGTACAGAATAAGTGACACAACCTAAAGTAAAAATTAAAATATGTAGACAAAAATTAAAATGAAACCCCAAGAAGCCAGACTCCGCATATGGTGCCACACCAGATAAGAGATGCAGTTCCCCATACTCTGTGAAATATAGATAGCACAAAGTCCAATCATTAAATTGAAAATAAAATTCTTTTCTACCTTTATTTATTTATACATTTTTTTTTATACCGCCCCTTCCAGAGATCAGTGGCGGTTTACAGATAACAAAAGTGTTAATAATAGGAGACTATTATTTTACAGAGAACATCATAGAACAATTTAACATTTTAACATTTAACTTTTAATAACAAAAACCGGTGGCATATAAGATGCCACGCCATATAACTATAACATTCATAACTGAAAGATAACTATTTACATTAATGACAGACAAATGTGTTCATATATTAATTGATCAAGGAGGTATATGGCTGTTTGATGATTTTTGATCATGCTGGTCCCAATCTGAGGTTTCCGTTTTCCTCTGTCTTCTCTTAGCTCTTTTTCTATGGTCTATAGTCCATCTGCCATTTCTTGTCTCTCCTTTTGCTTTCTTCATTTTCTTCCATTAGCCTTTTTTTCAGTCCCAGAAACTCTCCCTAGTATCAGCCCCCTTTACAGCCTCCCCTCCCAGTACCAACCCCCTTGCCTTCCCAGTACCGCCACTGGTATCTATTCTCTTCCAGTCCCCCTCCTTCCCCATCATCCAGCCCCTTCTAGTTAAAGTACCATCCCAGGTATCAGCGAATATCCAGTGCCCCCCTCCCATGTCAGTTCCCTTCCAGTCACCCTCTCCCCTGTCCATCCACCTTCCAGTGCCATCCACGGCTGTCAGCTCCCTTCCAGCTTTCCCCCCCCCCCCCCCCATATCTGTTCTGCTCCCTTCCAGGCCTCCCTGTCTGCTCCCTTCCAAGCCCCCATGTCTGCTCCCTTCCAGCTCCCCCCATATCTGCTCTGCTCCCTTCAGCTCCCCCACATGTCTTCTTCCTTCCGGCTCCCCCTCCCCATGTCTGCTACCTTTCCTCCTCCTCCACCCCTCCTCACTGATTCATCCTTTACAAACAAACGAAAGCAGCCACGGGAACATTTCTCTGTTCCTGCGGCTCTGCTTTCAAACTGCTGGGTCGCGTCCATCTTCCTAGAGCCGGGGGGGGGGGGAGGGGCCTGAGATCATCGCTTCCGCCGCCCTTCTGTTCCGCTGCTGCTGCTTCCTCCAGAACGAAAGCAGTCACGGAACAGAGAAATGTTCCCACGGCTGCTTTTGTTTGTTTGTAGAGGATGAATCCGGCTGGACGGCGGTTCTATCAGTGCCGCTCCCTAGAAACTGCTGCCTGAGGCCAGCGCCTCAGTTGGCCTAAGACAGAACCGCCCCGGATGGTAAATTAGAATGAACATATTGCTCTGCACAGAGTGAGCCTTGGAGAAGGGCGGATGTGATACCTCTTCACAAAAGTGGTGACAAGGAAGAAGTGACAAACTACAGGCTGTGAGCCTTACCTCAGTGGCGGGAAAAGTAATGGAGGCGCTTCTGAAAGAGCGAATAGTGGACTTTCTCGAAACCAACAGGTTGCATGATCCCAAGCAACATAGTTTTACCAAAGGATGATCTTGCCAAACAAATCTGATTGAGTTCTTTGACTGGGTGACCAGGGAACTAGATCAGGGGCATGCGATGGATGTCATCTACCTGGATTTCAGCAAAGCCTTTGATACTGTTCCTTATAGGAGGCTTATCAATAAACTCAGTAGTTTGGGGATGGGTCCCAAGGTGGTGAACTGGATCAGAAATTGGTTGACTGACAGACGACAGAAAGTGATGGTAAATGGAGCTCACTCGGATGAAAGGAGGGTGATTAGCGGGGTGCCCCAGGGTTCGGTCCTGGGCCCGGCACTGTTCAATGTATTTGTGAGTGATATTGTTGAAGGACTGAATGGAAAAGTCTGTCTTTTTGCAGATGACACGAAAATTTGCAACAGAGTGGATAACATGAGGAAATATCTGCAATAAAAGCTGGAAGAATGGTCTAATGCTTGGCAGTTAAGATTTAATGCGAAGAAGTGCAGTGTCATGCACTCGGGAAGCAGAAATCCAGGGAAAATATACGCGATAGGGGGCGAGAGGTTGGTGTGCACGGACCAGGAGAAGGACCTTGGTGTGATTATTTCTGCGGATCTCAAAGTGGCAAAACGGTGCAACAAGGCGGTGGCAAAAGCCAGGAGGATGTTGGGTTGCATACAAAGAGGAATTACCAGCAGAAAGGAAGAGGTACTAATGCCACTGTGTAAGTCACTGGTGAGGCCTCACTTGGAATACTGTGTTCAGTTTTGGAGACCATATCTTACAAAGGATATAAAAAGACTGGAAACTGTTCAGAGGAAGGTGACCAAAATGATTTGGAGCCTGCGTCAGAAGCCTTATGAGAAGAGACTTGAAGACCTAAATATGTACACTTTGGAGGAGAGGAGGGACAGGGGAGATATGATTCAGACCTTTAAATACTTAAAGAGAAATAACGAACAAAGAAATCTCTTCCAAAGACGGGTAAGCTGTAAAACTAGAGGGCATAACATGAAGTTGCAAGGGGGTAAATTGAAAGGCAATGTCAGGAAATACTTTTTCACTGAAAGAGTGCTGGATGCTTGGAATACCCTCCCGATGGAAGTGGTGGGGGCAAATGCAGTGACTGAATTCAAAATGGCATGGGACAGACACAGTGGATCTCTTTACAGCAACAGGATAAAATCAAAATAAACTTAACTAACTAATTTCTCAACATACAGGGGTGTCCTACACGGAGCGGTGGGTTCACCCCTAAAACAAAGACATGGGGAGGGGTGGTCTGCATGGAGCGGCAGGTGCACCTACTTTTGCCATCTTACTGGGCAGACTAGATGGACCATACTGGTCTTTATCTGCCGTCATTTACTATGTTACTATATAGCTTCCCCAATGTTAGTCTTTATACATACCCATGTTTGATGTAACATTACCTATATTCGATGTACAATGTTCGTTCTTTGTAAACTGCTCCTGATCTTGGGAAGGAGCGGTATAGAAAAGCTTTGCAAATAATAAATAAATAAATAAAAGCTGGCTATAGTGGAAGCTACCAATTTAAGCCTTGAGCTGTACCCGGAGCTAAATCTGTACGGTAGCAATTTATCTTGTTCATTTTTCCCAGTAGGCGAAGGTTTCCAATCTTTTTGGTTGCGTGGGCGTCTTCTTAATCTCCAGAAAGTTCAGGGACCCCTAGTTCGTCCATACCACTCTTTCTGAATCGCCTTCCCTCAGCACCAAGCCTATCCCCACTAGCCCTCTCTATCTCACTTCCCTTTCCTGTCTCTACCAGTTTCTCTGTCCCCCCTCCAGTCAGTTCCCACGAGTTTGTCTCTTTCTCTCCCCCCCCCCCTCCCCAGGCAGTTCCCTCCAGTCTCTCTCCTTCCCAGCCAATTCCCACCAGCCTCTCTCTCTCTCTCTTTTTTCTGTCCTGCTGACCTCCTCTAATGGTCTCATGGGCTCTCAGAGGTCCACAGCTTACAAGCTGGGACTGCTGTAGGGTCCACTGCAATATTAGGCTGTGCCTTTTCTATGTTACGGTGTGGAAGATGTGTCTGGGTAAATGAAAAGTCGAGTTTTCAGTGCAACTGATGCAGATATGTTTGCATACAGGTAGAAATGCAGCCCTATAAACCCTTGTATGGAATGGTAATGACCCCACAAACTTACATTGATGTGGTAGTGGTCTGAAGGCTGAAGGTGCTTAATGGCTGAGGGGAGGCTGCTTTCGGTGCAGCTAGTACGGCTTCCAAGGAGGGTGATGTAATGGTGCAGCTCAGTGGAGATGTGAATTGGTAGGGCCGACTGGTGGAGCAGTCTTACGTTGTCTGTGCTTCTGCTTGCCCTGTAAGGCCCCTCTTAAGAGCCACACCTAAGTGCCCTTTGGCGAGGCCCTTAGGCACGGACATGCCTTGTGGGCTTTAAATTTAAAGTGCAGGCAGCGCTGCTGGTTGGCTCATCGAGCAGGGGAGCGGGGAGTAGTTTACCTCCTTGCTCTCTCCCAGTGCTGCCATTTTGCTCTGGCGGCGGCGGCGGTCTTCGCTTGGAGGGTGTGTGTGTGATGCATGCATGTCTGGGCGCCACCGTCATCAAACATTCCGGAGTAAAGAGCTGCCGTCACTACCTGAAGTGATGGGGAGCACTTTGTTTGTGTCTCATGCGGGAGATGGAGTGCAGCTGGAAAGGTGCCTCAGTGGGAGCAGCATGCGGGCCGAGCGCTGGCGGTCTCCTGATGCAGGACAGGCAACGATACTTCTCCAGCTGAACAGCACCAGGACATACGGCTCCAGCGTGCTGCTGGACAGCAGACCCCTGTTTAAAGTTTATTTTATTTATTTAACGGGTTTTTTTATACCATCTTTCTACAAGTCAAGACGGTTTACAAGTAACTCGGTGTAGTAATAGAAAACAGTTCAAACAGTAGTGCACGGTATATTGAACATGTTGAATATATTGTAACAAATGCTATTAACAAATTCTCAGACAAGTAGCCGAACTATGTACATGTTGTGGTGCAACAATGTAAATTGCTTAGAGCTCAGGGTGTATGTTCTGTGCTGGTTTAGTATCGTCTGTTGCTGGGCCATAGTATTCTGTGAATAGGAGGGTTTTCAAGGATTTTCTGAAGTCTTGCAGGAGTTGACTGTCTCTTACTTGTGGTGGAAGTGAGTTCTACACTGCAGGGGCATATAGCAAAAGGGCCCTCTTATTGGTCCTTTTGGCTGCCTTTTTTTTCTTTCTGCTGGGATATCTAGCATGTTAGATGTACCCTGTCTTATGGGTCTATTGCAGCTGCGAGTTGATATTAAGGAATGCAGAATGTGAACCGAGGCGTTTTGAATGATTTTGTATATTCCTTATCGTCACTCCAGTCCAGTCCCTTTACTTCAGGGTTACGCAACCCTTCCAGCAGCTTGGAGGCTGAGCCCAACCTTTTTGGGGTGGAGCGGTATATATACCACTGGTGCCACCCACCAACCCCAGTATTCTCAGCCTCCAAGCAGCTGGAGGGTTCCGTAAGCCTAGGGCTTACTGGAGTCCTAACTTCTCCTAATTTTAATTTTAATTTTAATTTTCATCAATTTGATTTATTTTATTTCCTCTTAGGTAGATTCTTTACTTAATTGGCTTAAGTTACTTCATTTTAGTTCCCTCTTGTGGGAGCACTCTCCTCTCCTCCTCCCCCCCCCCCCCCCGCGGCCCGATTCGGGGACCGAAGGAGATTTCTTCTGCCCACTGCTGCAGCGAGGAGGAACGAGCAGACTTCCTCTCGCTGTGAGAGCGACCTGCTCCTCTGCAGCCCTGCCTGAAGCCCTGCCCGTCCTCGCGCCGAAGCCCCCGCCGGCGGCTGAGCGCTAGAGGACTTGCCGGTCAGGAGGGAGAGGGTACTACTTTCTTCAGCTCCTCTTCTCACCGCGGCGCGATCGAGGGCAGCGTCTGACTCCGGAGCCGCGAGGGAGGCTACCGCGGTAGTCGGGTCGCGGCTTCCAGTCTCTCCTCCACCCGGAGCGGCCGAGACAGAAAAAAGAGCTTTGGGACGAGCTCCGCTGCAAACGGCTCCACGTGGTCGGGGCCTACCACGTGTTGAGCCGACTCCGGAGGATCACGGCCTCGGGCCTGGAGAGAATCATCCAAACCGCAAGTATTCAGCTGATGTGCTGAAAAAAGGATTGAATCGTTGTTAAAGTTCTTTATGTTTACTCAGCCTGAACAGGGTGATTCGTCCTAAAAGGACTTCGGTGTCCCGGTTTTTCTTCGGGATTCCTGTCTTTGCAGGCCGGCTTCTGGGGAGCATTTCCTTTCTTAGTCGGGGGATAATTGCTTCTCTTTTTAATTTTAATTTTAATTCTTAATTAATATATTGAGTTAATTTTTGATCTTAATTTTTGATCTTAATTTTTGATTTTAATTTTAATCAATTTAATTTTTTTCCCTTATTGACTTGATTGGGGTAGTTTCTTTCCTTTCTGTAAGGGAAATCCCTTTAGCTACTCCCGAGGAGCATGGCAGGCAAACCAAGGTGTCCATCGTGTGGCACCCGGAGAGGTACTGCATCCGAGGCAGGGGTCTGCAGGGGCTGCGCTGCAGTGGCTTCCTCGGTGGAACAGGAAATCAGCCTTGCCATGTCCCAGGTCTCGCAGGGGTCCTCGGGCCCGTCGGAAGGGGAAGTGGCGTCCCAGTTGTCCCCCCCTTCTCACTCAGAGGCTCCTCTTCCCCCTATTCCTCCCCCCTCCCTTCCTACAGGAGAAGGGGGAGCCGGGGACCTCTTCTCTCCTGATTTCATTCTCCTGCTGCACCAGGCCTATTGCATGCGTAAGAAGGGTCTTGGTCCAGGGGAAGCGGGTCCTTCGGCCGAGGCTAAACTGGTCAGACCCATGAAGTCTAACGCTCAGGACTCTGGGATACCCTCAAAGCGCCCCAGACTGGTGGTTGAAGAGCCCCTCACTCCGCTCTTCCAGGGCTTGCCTGAAGAAGAGACCTCGGATAAGGAATTGGAGGAGGAAGAGGAGGAGCTGGAGGAAGGGGAGATCCCAGAGGAGGACCACTCTCGCATAATAAGAGTATTTCGGCGGGAGGAGTTGCCCGCTCTAATAAATGACTCCCTGAAAGCTCTCAACGTAGCCTCGGACTCCCCCGCGGAGGAGGAAGCTTTGGAAGATCCCTTGATCCAGGCCATCAGAAGGTCCCAGAGGGTTTTTCCTGTCCACAGAGTGGTGCGTCAGATGATTCAGGAGGAATGGAATCAACCAGAGTCAGCGTTGAGGGGGGTCAGGGCCATGTCTCGGCTCTACCCTCTCCCAGAAGCAGACAAAGAGCTTCTGAAGTCCCCCAGGGTGGATGCGGCGGTTTCGGCAGTGACGAAGAAGACCACCATCCCAGTGGAGGGCAGCGCGGCTTTGAGGGATGCACAAGACAGAAGATTGGACACACTCCTTAAGCAAGCCTTCGACGTGAGCGCTCTCGCCTGTTTGAGGTGGTCACAACAACTCCAGGCAGAGGAGGGCTCCCCCGAGGGGGTTCTAGCCAACGCGGCTAGGTTGGAATCAGGCACGGCCTTCTTGGCGGATAGCCAGTATGACCTCATCCGGAGCTTAGCTAAGAACATGGCCTCGGTGGTGGCAGCCAGACGCTATTTGTGGCTCCGGAATTGGGCCGCTGATGCCTCCTCCAAAGCTCGCCTGAGTCGCCTTCCCTTTAAGGGGAAACTTTTATTCGGAGAGGACCTTGACAAGTTAGTAAAAGACCTGGGTGAGTCCAAGGGCGGCAGGCTTCCTGAGGACAGGCCCAAGCAAGCTCGATCTTCTGCCACAGCTCGGAACCAACCTAGAGAACCTCGGAGGTTTCGCTCATCTAGGCCTAACCCTTTCCTCAGGGGTCGTTCTAACGCTAGGGGCCAAGGATCCCGGGGGTTTCGGGGCAGGGGGTTCTCATCCTCCTCCTCCTCCTTTTCCTCGGGCCCCAGAAAACAACAATGAGATACAGGGGGCCCAGGAGGGCGGATTGCCGGTAGGCGGTCGCCTGAGGCACTTTCTTCCCGCCTGGTCCCGAGTCACATCCGATCAGTGGGTGCTAGAGGTGATTCGAGAAGGATACTCCCTCGAATTTGCAAAGCAAATACTCCCAGCCTTTGTTCAGTCTCCCTGCGGTTCCACAGCAAAAAGGAACGCTATAGAGTCTACTCTTTCTCGCCTCTTGGATCTCGGGGCCGTAGTTCCGGTGCCTCCAGACCAATGCGGTACGGGTCGATACTCGATTTACTTTGTCGTCCCAAAAAAGGAGGACTCCTTTCGTCCGATCCTGGACCTAAAGCAGGTCAACCGCTGCCTCAAGGTACCTCACTTCCGGATGGAAACCCTGAGATCAGTGATAGCGGCTGTGAGAGCCGGAGAGAGTTCTTGACTTCGTTAGATCTGACAGAAGCGTACCTGCATATCCCGGTCAGAAGGGCCCATCAGCAGTTCCTCAGATTCGCTGTCCCTCGGGGTCATTTTCAATTTCAGGCGCTACCCTTTGGTCTAGCGACAGCGCCGCGAGCCTTTACCAAGGTGATGGTGGTGGTGGCGGCCGCCCTACGAAAGAAGGGAATCTTAGTGCACCCCTACCTGGACGACTGGCTGATACGGGCAAAATCAGAAGAGGAAAGTCTCCGGGCCACAGCCGAAGTGATTCAACTTCTGGAGGAGCTAGGATGGGTCATCAATCGGGCAAAGAGCAGCTTGCTTCCATCCCAGGAGCTCGAATATCTCGGAGCAAAGTTCCACACAGGCAGAGGCAGGGTCTTTCTGTCCAGCTCAAGGATGAAGGACCTGAGAACCCTAGTCTCGCAGTTCTTGAGCAGGCGGCTCCCTTCAGCGTGGCATTACCTACAATTGCTGGGAACCATGGCGGCAGCAATAGAGGTTGTTCCGTGGGCCAGAGCACACATGCGCCCGTTACAGCGGTCCCTGTTGCGGCGGTGGTCTCCCCAACAGCACCCCTTGTCCCGGCAGCTTCCCTGCGCCCCTTGGACAAAGCACTCTCTCCTCTGGTGGAGGTGTCCAAGGAACTTGAGTCGTGGAATGCCCCTCGAGCCTCCTCAGTGGGTGCTGTTGACGACGGACGCCAGTCTGGCCGACTGGGGAGCACATTGCGAGGACCAGTTTGTCCAGGGGCTGTGGTCGGCAGTGGAATCCTCATGGCCTATCAACCGTCTGGAATTGAGAGCCGTCGCCCGGGCACTCAAGGCGCTTCAGTCCTCGGTGCTAGGGAAAGCGATTCGCGTTCTCTCCGACAACGTCACGGCCGTGGCGTACATCAATCACCAGGGCGGCACCAGCAGTCCGGCATTGGAAAAGGAGGCGGACTCCCTGTTCAAGTGGGCGGAAGTTCACCTGAAAGCGCTGTCGGCGCAGCACGTGGCCGGGACGGACAACATCATGGCCGATTACCTCAGCAGGTACAGGATAGACCACGGCGAGTGGGAGCTGCATCAGGAGATCTTCGACCAGATAGTAGCCCTGTGGGGCCCCCCAGTCATGGACCTCATGGCGCGGTTCGCATCCGCCAAAGTAAGCCGATTCTTCAGCCGGCGGAAGGAAAGGATGTCCGAGGGCCTAGACGCCCTGTCTCAAAGGTGGCCCTCGGAGGGTCTTCTTTATGTCTTCCCCCCTTGGGCACTAATCGGGAAGATTCTCCAGCGGGTGGAAGCTCACCGGGGCCTTGTAGTCCTTATTGCCCCGGATTGGCCCCGTCGTCCTTGGTATGCGGACCTGGTAAGGATGATCGCCGACCGCCCGTGGCGCCTCCCCGTCAGGAAGGACCTACTCAAGCAGGGTCCGGTTCAGATGCCACACGTGGATCGATTCTCGCTTACGGCTTGGCTATTGAAAGGGCGAGGCTCTTGAAGCGTGGCTACTCGGCGGCAGTAATCGCGACCATGTTAAGCGCGAGGAAGTGCTCCACCTGTCTTTCCTATGTAAGAGTTTGGCGTATCTTTGAGGCATGGTGTACGGAGCGCCGGAAGAATCCTCTGTCCGCCTCGGTCCCGGAGGTGCTGGAATTTTTGCAAGCGGGTCTCGACAAGGGGCTAGCCCACAGCTCCTTGAGAGTACAACTGGCGGCCATCGCTTGCTATAGGGGCAAAGTGGGTGGAAAAGCTTTGGGAGCCAATGCGGACGTTGTCAGGTTCTTGAAAGCGGTCAGGCGGCTTCGACCGCAGCGAAGATCGGTCATCCCCCCTTGGGACCTCAACCTGGTACTAAATACACTAGCCGCGGAACCCTTTGAGCCTTTGAAGAAGGCCTCCTTGAAGGATCTGACGCTGAAGACAGTGTTCCTGGTGGCCATTTGCTCAGCTAGAAGAGTCTCCGAGTTACAAGCCCTGTCCGCTCGGCCTCCTTTTCTGTCCTTCCTCAGGGATAAGGTAGTCCTTCGGACAGTCCCTTCATTTTTGCCTAAGGTGATCTCTCCCTTTCACGTTAACCAGTCCATCTCTCTCCCAACTCTCTCTCCGGAGGGACCGGGAGGGGGAGACAGTAAGCTTCATCTGCTCGACGTCCCCAGGGCCTTGAAGCGTTACCTCTCCCGCACGGCGCCCTTCCGGAAATCAGAACGACTCTTTGTGCAGTTCGGAGGGCCTCACAAGGGAGAGGCGGCGGCCAAGGCCTCAATTTCCAGGTGGATCAGGGAGGCGATAGCCTCCGCCTATATCCTCAAGGGGAACATGTCCCAGGGGGCCTGCGCGCTCACTCAACTCGTGCACAGGCTACCTCTTGGGCAGAGTTCAGCCTAGTTCCCCCTTTGGACATCTGTAGGGCAGCAACTTGGTCCTCGCTGCACTCCTTCACCAAGCACTACAGGCTGGACGTGCAGAGCACGGCGGACTCCAGGTTTGCGCAGGCAGTGCTACATTCCGGAATGGCGAATCCCACCCGGGCGGGTACTGCTCTGGTACTTCCCTGAAGTAAAGGGACTGGACTGGAGTGACGATAAGGAAGAGGTAATTAGATCTTACCTGCTAATTATTGTTCCTGAAGGAACGACAGTCCAGTCCCTATTCCCCTCCCTAGCTCTTTAGCCATTCCGGCTGCTTCTTTGAGGCGGGTCTGCGGCCCGAGGGCGGATTCAGGCTGCTCTGGTGGGTCAAGCGGAAGGAAAGGCCCGCTCTATAGCAGTTCTCCTACCTCCCTTCCTTGACCTCCGCTTCTACTACCTATTTCTGATTAAAAAAAAAAAAAAGAGAATTAAATATATATATATAGAGAGTTTTTGGCTTGAATTTGGTTATTTACGGTTTCACAGTTATATAGGTTTGAATAGTCTGCTTTTACAGTAGGCTACTGGAGTTGGTGGGTGGCACCAGTGGTATATATACCGCTCCACCCCAAAAAGGTTGGGCTCAGCCTCCAAGCTGCTGGAAGGGTTGCGTAACCCTGAAGTAAAGGGACTGGACTGTCGTTCCTTCAGGAACAATAATTAGCAGGTAAGATCTAATTACCTCTTTTGTGTGTGTTGATAAGGACCTTATATTTGATTCTTTGTGATACGGGCAGCCAGTGAAGCTGCAGGAAGAGCAGCGTGATGTGGGAATGGCGAGCTTGCCCCAGGATAATCCTTGCAGCAGTGTTGTGTGCTAGCTGCAGTGGCTATAGTGAGCTCTTTGGAGTGCCTTGATATACTGTGTTGCCACAGTCGAGCAACAGTGTTATTACAGCTTGACATATGGACCGGAGGTCGGCTGGTGAGAGGAGTGGGCGTAGGTTCTTTATTATACACAGCTTGTAATATATTGCAGATGTTGTATGGTTTATGTTTGGAAGAAGAGTGAGCTGTTGGTCCAGTGTTATGCCAAGGTATTTAATCTCATTTTTTACTTTAATTTGAATGTTGTCAAATGTGACTGGTGGTGGTGGTGGTGGTGTAAAGTTCTGGTCTCTTGTGATGTATAGTAGCTCAGTTTTGATATGGTTTATATTGAGGTTGTGTGCCTTGAGCCATTTAGACATTACACAAAACTCAACAACTGCTTCATAGCAATCAGGGCATTTGTGGTGAATGGGGTAAAAAGCATGATGTCATCTGCATAAACTAGGCACCGTATGTTAAAGCGCTTGATCAAATTGCAAATTGGTTGTAAGTAGATATTGAAGAGGATGGAAGAAAGCGCTGATCCCTGTGGTTCACCTTGTCTGAGGGAGAAAGGGAGGGATGTGGTTGATCCTATTTTAATTTGTTGTAAGCAGTTGGAAAGGTAGGAATCGAACCATTTTAAGGTGGTACCTCATATTCCGATTTGCTGTAGCCTGTTTAGGAGTAGCTGGTGCGATAGTCAAATGCTGCAGAGATATCTATGAATTGCTTCTTGTGGTGGTTTTTCTGTGCCTATGATTAGGGTGTTGATGAGGTAGGTGAAAAGGGTTTCAATTTCATGGTTAGGTCTGAACCCGTGCTGCTGCGGGTCTAGCGGTATATGTATCCAGATGTTCCTGGAGCTGCGATTGAACTGCCTTTTTGATGATCTTGGCTATGAAAGGATATAGGTCTGTAGGAAGTTGAGTTTGTTGGATCTAGGGTGGGTTTCTTGAGTATGGGTCGTATGGAGAATTGTTAGAGCTCAGGTGGGCGGTTTTCTGTGTTCTAGGGAGTCGTTGACCATGGTGAGTATGAAGGGTATGAGGGGTTACCCTGTGCGAGGTTTCCCCTAATCAGTGGTTTTGTCTTTTTTCACATCTGCCTTCAAAGCCTGTGAATGTTTCATTTGCTGTCTCCATTTTCCTTACCTCCGTTAGCGCTCTCGTAGATACTTAGCTTCTGGTATTGACAAGGAGACCTGGAGTCTAAATATCGAGCTTTATTTATTATATCTAATTTTCTGTCATCATGCTATGCATATGTGCCAACTTATACTTCCATGACCTGGGGAAATGATGAAGAAAAGTCCAAGTAAAAAGCTGCATGGTCCCTTATTCTTTACATACTGAGGGTCTATTTATGTTCTGTGCGTCTGACCCAGGCCAGATGTTTTGTTAGCATGGCGTTTCAGTTTAGGGATCTGTACGGTAGCAATTTATATTGTTCATTTTTCCCAGTAGGCAGAGGTTTCTGGGGCAGAGGTTCCCAATCTTTTTGGTTGCGTGGACGTCTCCTTAATCTCCAGAAAGTTCAGGGACCCCTAGTTCGTCCATACCACTCTTTCTGAATCGCCTTCCCTCAGCACCAAGCCTATCCCCACTAGCCCTCTTTATCTCACTTTCCTTTCCTGTCTCTACCAGTTTCTCTGTCCCCCCTCCAGTCAGTCCCCACGAGTTTGTCTCTTTCTCTTCTCTCCCCACCCCCCAGGCAGTTCCCTCCAGTCTCTGTCCTTCCCAGCCAATTCCCACCAGCTTCTCTCTCTCTTTTTTTCTGTCCTGCTGACCTCCTCTAATGGTCTCATGGGCTCTCAGAGGTCCACAGCTTACAAGTTGGGACTGTTCTAGGGTCCACTGCAATATTTACAGTGCAGCCCTTTTCTGGGTAGGCAGGGCCAGTGCAAGGATATGAGGCATCCTAGATGAACCTGATTCCCAGCGCTGCCCCTGCTCCACAGTGTGACTATTGCTGCCGCCCCTCTCCAGGACATGCAGTGGTGCCAATACATTTTAAAAGGCACCGCAGTTACCTTCTGTTCCAACGCCGCGGTGCCAAGGGCGTGCCACTGCCCTCTGATTCCACTTCCTGCCTCTTTAAATGTATTGCTGCCACTACATGTCTCGAAGAGGGGCAGCAGCGGTAGCAATAGGCACTCCCAGACTGTTGGCACTCTAGGCAGCTGCCTAGTTCACCTAATGGTTACGCTGGCCCTGAGGGTAGGCTCCTTGTGTGAGTTTTGGAATTTATTGCTGTTGTGGAATGGTAGATTTGCTTTATAGGCCCTGTATTGTGGTTCTTGCTTTTTGTTTTTGTTCCTTGTATGGCATCAACTGTAGAGTGTTGGTGGGAGTAATGGCACATGGATAATCTTTGAGATTTTCAGTTTTGTTTTCTTGATGCTTACAATCTGAAATGTAAAATATTTTTTAGTTCAGATTCAAGGAAATATCAAATTTTAAGGGAACATCTCAGTTTAATTTTGTTTTATGGCCTGTTAGCTTCACTATTGCTGATTTTCCAGCTCTGGCACAGTCCAGTCCAGCTTGCGCACTATGCTCTTGAATTTACAGCTGCTAGGATTATTTTCTGGTATACAAATGAGGCCCTGCAAGGAATCTATTCTCATGGCTCCTCATCACCCTTGGGCTACCCCTGGTCCTGTCAGCCCACAAACTGCCCACCCCAAAAGCTATCCTCCTACAACAGTTCTGAACACTGCTCCAACCCCCAAAAACTGCCCCTGCAACTGGCTTGCCAACCCACAATGCCTCACCCCTAAAAGCTAACCCCCTGTAACTTCCCTGCCACCCTGCAAATTGCCCCACCCCCAAAAACTATCCCCTTGCAACTGTTTCACTACCCTGCAAACTGCCCGAACTCCAAAAGCTACCCTGCTTCAACAACTCCGCAGACTGCCCCCCCCCCAAAATAAACCCTACAACTGCCTTGCCACACTGCAAATTTCCCCATTCCCAAAAATTATCCCCTATAGCTGGTCTGCAAACCCGCAAACTGCCCCGCCTCACCCCTAAAAATGACTTCACTGCAACTTCCCTGCCACTCCGTATATTGCCCACACCACTCCACAAGCTGTCCACCCCCAAAAACTATCCACGCAGCTGCCCCACCTCAAACTGCCCTGCCCAACACACACTTCGCACACAACCAGGGCAGAAGCCCTGGCCGTGCCGCCCCCTCCCCCCAATGCACCGAGCCGCGCTACCACCAATTCCGGCAGTGAGGTCGAGGGGGAGGCGAGGCGCTGCTCAGCTCGGCTGGAGGCCATGTGGGCCTGCCGCTTCTGAACCCCCTCTGACATAACTTTGGGGGTTCAGAAGCAGCAGGCGATGTGTGCACACAACAAAAAGCATACAAAACAGAGAGAGATCCATACACCACACATGCAAAATACAGACAAAATGGACACATAGGTAAAGTAGATATTAACACAGATGTGTGAGCGTTTGTGAACATTCATGCACATACACAAACACGCACACACACA
The DNA here is from genome assembly GCA_033557465.1 of Ichthyophis bannanicus. NCBI lineage: Eukaryota > Metazoa > Chordata > Amphibia > Gymnophiona > Ichthyophiidae > Ichthyophis > Ichthyophis bannanicus. Next base: position 153,062,408 of record CM066031.1, read on the forward strand.
AGGGTTGGAGAGAGTTCCATGAGCCATGCTCCTGTAGGCTTTATCCGTTTGCTAATATTTGCAAACTTCAGAGTTCAATATGTCAGGAGTTTGTGCTGACGTACCTGAGGCAGCAGGTGTTGAGCAGATCCCTCTTTGTGTTCCAGGTCCCTGTGACATTTGAGGACATCGCTGTCTATTTCTGTAAGGACGAGTGGGAGATGTTAGCAGAATGGCAAAAGGAGCTTTATAGGGAAACCATGAAAGAGAATTACGAAATTCTGGCATCTCTGGGTAAAGATTTTTTTGTTCCATTATTAGAAGTTGTACACTAAAAATGTTCTGAAAGCCTTTCTGTACGGGATAAGTAAAAATTCAGCTGGAATGTTCCCAGTCTCTTATACATAAACATCTACTGGCTATGGGATATGTCAGGTACTCGTGACCTGCATTTGCCACTGCTGGGTGCTGGCTTGATGGACCTTTGGTCTGATCCAGTATAGCAATTCTTATGTATTTGAGAGAGGGCCGGGAATGTGTTGCAGAGAATTGTGTTTGCTTTCTGATTGCAGGCTCACATCCCTTTAATTTTCTGTTCGGTAGCGTGATTATATGTAGATTAATTGGATTTGCAGGCAGATAAGTCTTTTCAAAAGTGCTGTTAGCGCTTAAGAGACTCGCCCACCCCATGTCCTGCTTTTATCATATACCCTAACCTTTTCCCTTAGAATTGGTGCCTGTGACTTGGTTTTAGGTTTGGATTTTAGATTAATTGCTCACCTTTCCAAATTCACGCGCAAGGTAAGTTACAATTTCAGGTTGATATTAAAATGGTTGATAACCACATAAATCGTAACTTTTAAAAATTCAGGACTGGGGACCACATAACTTTGGCGGAACAACTTGATGCCCGGCCAACAGTTATCATTTAACCATGGGGGGAGGGTGGCTTGGAGATGTTTTTGTGACAGGGCTGAACGTTAGCTGGATAGCTCCCATGCCAATTGCTGAAGCTTTAGTATTTTATCTAATGTCTCCTGTGTGTATTGATTTCAGTAATATTTCTCCATCTATTTCAAATGAGCTTCATGCAGTTTAAATCCGCTCTTTACCTTGTAGCTAAAGAAATATTTGGCCTGATATTCAGTTGTGACGGCTATGTACCTCTAAAGCGCATAGCTGTCACTGCTGAACCTTAACCATGGATATTCAAGGCCGGAGCCATATCCGGCCACCGGAATTCAATATCCAGGACTTCCACAACGCATCACAAGATGCAGAAACTGACCAGGCAGCACAATATTGAGCTGTTGCCTGTTTAGCTCCCATGGGTAAAAATAGGCCAGCTTATCCCACGCCTATCTTTACCCGTGGGTCACTAAAAGGGCAGTGGTTCGATATCACCACTGCCCGGTTAGCAAGGGTGCCATCTCCACTTTGTCCCAGACAGCCCTGCTCTGCCCCAGAGAGCATCAGGATGTGTAGCGGCGGAACAGGTGTAAGTGCTGCTGAATACCCCTGTAGCTGCATTTACAGTTTACAGGTTTTTATACCATGTAAATGCCTTTGAAGATCGAGCCCGTTGCCCTTAGTTTAGGAGAAAGCTGATGTAATTCTTTTTGGCTTCAAACAGATGCTTCTTCTGAGAAACCTTCTCTTATATCAAAAATTGAATGGAAGGAAGAACCGTGTGTCAGGGACCAGCAGGACCTCGGAGACAGAAGAAGACTGAAAAGCTCTTGGAGAGGTGAGTGACAGTGGAAGATTCCTCACCAGCCTGGAGGCACCTTCTGTTTATGTGGAGAGGTGGGGGGAGGATGGCTGTGAGCTTCTGATGCCTAATGGTATAGAGGAGCTGTGAGTGAATTTTGTGTGTGGGTCACTTGAAATGAATTATGAAACCCCCTGTAAAGGAAGCTTCCAGATTCCTATACACCATGGATTACTAATCAGTGTACAGAATAAAATCAGTGCACAGAATAAAATCTTCCAACCACCCTCCCCTCCCCTCCCCCTAGACACACTATAATTAAACCTTGTAGAGCCAATACACTGGTATCCAGCACTTCCTGTGAACTACACTGTCATTCTGCACTATGTGTGACACCACCACAGTGAGACCTCCCAACTCCCAAACACTATTAGAAAGACATTTAAAAATCCACCCAGTAAAATTCAATATTCCCTTGACACCCACACATTGAGACCTTCCACCCCATACACTGCCATTCAGCATCCCTGTGATACCCCTACCTCATACACTGCCATCCAGCATCCCTGTGACACTCCCCCACCTCCCGACCCCCATACACTGCCATCCAGGACTCCCTATGACACTCCCCCACCTCCCGACCCCCATACACTGCCATTCAGCATCCCTGTGACACTCCCCCACCTCCCGACCCCCATACACTGCCATTCAGCATCCCTGTGACACTCCCCCACCTCCCGACCCCCATACACTGCCATTCAGCATCCCTGTGACACTCCCCCACCTCCCGACCCCCATACACTGCCATCCAGGACTCCCTATGACACTCCCCCACCTCCCGACCCCCATACACTGCCATTCAGCATCCCTGTGACACTCCCCCACCTCCCGACCCCCATACACTGCCATTCAGCATCCCTGTGACACTCCTTCACCTCCCGACCCCCATACACTGCTAACCAGCATCCCTGTGACACTCCCTCACCTCCCGACCCCCATACACTGCCATCCAGCATCCCTGTGACACTCCCCCACCTTCCGACCCCCATACACTGCCATCCAGCATCCCTGTGACACTCCCCAACCTCCCGACCCCCATACACTGTCATCCAGCATCCCTGTGACACTCCCTCACCTTCCGACCCCCATACACTGCCATCCAGCATCCCTGTGACACTCCCCCACCTCCCGACCCCCATACGAAAGCAGAAACCACCCACCAAATCGCTCACATAATAAACCAATCACTCCAACAGGGCACCATGCCAACACAACTTAAGAAATCCATCATTAGACCAATACTAAAAAACAAAACACTCAACAAGGAAGACCCAGCATCTTATCGCCCAATATCCAGCATAGCACTGCTAGCAAAAATTATTGAAAAGGCGGTCCTACAACAATTACAAGACCACCTGGACAACAACGGAACACTAGACGAGCACCAATACGGCTTCAGGCCACACCATGGGGTCGAGACCCTGCTTATTGCACTATTAGACAACCTACTCAAAGGGATTGAAAACAAAAAGAAAATGTTCATTCTCATATTCATTGACATCTCAGCAGCTTTTGATACAGTTCACCATCAAATACTCCTAAACAGAATAGAAGCTATAGGAATAACGGGAACCCCACTAAAATGGTTTTCGTCGTATATCTCCGACAGAATGCAACAAGTACAGTTTAACAACGAAAAAGCAGAGGCTTTCCCCCAAACTCAGGGCATACCACAAGGCTCAGCTCTTTCCGCGCTTCTTTTCAACGTATACATGAAGCCAATCTGCGAAATATTCAAAAAGCATAAAATCCACTATCACATATACGCTGATGATATTATGCTCTATACTCAACTCGACACAAATAACCCAAACTACTCACAGCTTGAAGAATGCATAGAAGAGATGCAAGCATGGCTTCAACGAAGCAACATGGCCATAAACCATAAAAAAACCGAAGTCATGTACATCTCAAGAAAACCAGAGTTCAAACCACCAGCTACAATCTCCCTATGCGAAAATACTTATCACACTAAGAATGAAATAAAATACCTCGGAGTAACACTTGATAGTGAACTAAAGATGACAAAACACCTCCGCATAGTAAACAGAGCCATTTTTCACAAGCTCAGGGTTATACAGCCACTAAGGAACATCATTGAAGCTTCCGATTTTAGGACAGTAGCTCAAGCCCTCATCATACCTCACTTCGATTACTGTAATGCAATCCTTCAGGGCCTTCCAAAAAAAACTCTAAGCATACTCCAGATGTCACAGAAAGTCGCAGCCAGAATCATCACTAAAACAAGCTTGGCAGAACACATCACACCAGTTCTAGTTGAACTACACTGGCTCCCCATCACAGCTCGTATAAGATACAAAACCCTAACGACCACATTTAAACTCATCCATAACCTGGCACCAACTTTCCTCACTAACCTTATCAACTTACAACCTGCCAACAGAAATAGGAGAACCAACACCATAAACCACCTGCAGGTACCAATAAGTATAAGATCAGTTAAAATAGCCACAAGCAACAGGGCATACTCCTACACTGCCCCTCACTCTGGAACCAACTTCCGCCTGAGCTGCGCTCAATCAACGACCTTATGGTCTTCAGAAAAAAACTGAAGACATACTTATTTCAACAGGCCTACAACTTGTCTTGAACAGAAATGCATTTTCAACCATTATCTGCATCACCAAAAAGTAGTCAAGTGTAAATGTTTTACGCTCCGAAACGTAATCAAGTGTAAAATGTATATATGTAAATCTCCCTCTCCCCCCTCCTAACTGTGTGTTGTGCATAACCCATGAATCATGTTGTACACATAATTGAAAATGACTGACTTTGTTCTAACAACCTCTCATATAACCTTGTAAATCACGCTGTAATTCTTGTAATTTGCCTTTGATCAGGCCTTTCTCTGTTTTACAAAATCAAACCACTCCTGATCGCTGGAAGTAGCGGTATACAAATATATGCTAAATAAATAAAATAAATAAATAAATAAATAATACACTGCCATCCAGCATCCCTGTGACACTCCCCCACCTTCCGACCCCCATACACTGCCATCCAGCATCCCTGTGACACTCCCCCACCTCCCGAACCCCATACACTGCCATCCAGCATCCCTGTGACACTCCCCCACCTCCCGACCCCCATACACTGCCATCCAGCATCCCTGTGACACTCCCCACCTCCCGACCCCCATACACTGCCATTCAGCATCCCTGTGACACTCCCTCACCTCCCGACCCCCATACACTGCCATTCAGCATCCCTGTGACACTCCCCCACCTCCCGACCCCCATACACTGCCATCCAGCATCCCTGTGACACTCCCCCACCTCCCGACCCCCATACACTGCCATTCAGCATCCCTGTGACACTCCCCCACCTCCCGACCCCCATACACTGCCATCCAGCATCCCTGTGACACTCCCCCACCTCCCGACCCCCATACACTGCCATCCAGCATCCCTGTGACACTCCACCACCTCCCGACCCCCATACACTGCCATCCAGCATCCCTGTGACACTCCCCCACCTCCCGACCCCCATACACTGCCATTCAGCATCCCTGTGACACTCCCCCACCTCCCGACCCCCATACACTGCCATCCAGCATCCCTGTGACACTCCCCCACCTCCCGACCCCCATACACTGCCATCCAGCATCCCTGTGACACTCCCTCACCTCCCGACCCCCATACACTGCCATCCAGCATCCCTGTGACACTCCCTCACCTCCCGACCCCCATACACTGCCATCCAGCATCCCTGTGACACTCCCCCACCTCCCGACCCCCATACACTGCCATTCAGCATCCCTGTGACACTCCCCCACCTCCCGACCCCCATACACTGCCATCCAGCATCCCTGTGACACTCCCCCACCTCCCGACCCCCATACACTGCCATCCAGCATCCCTGTGACACTCCCTCACCTCCCGACCCCCATACACTGCCATCCAGCATCCCTGTGACACTCCCTCACCTCCCGACCCCCATACACTGCCATCCAGCATCCCTGTGACACTCCCTCACCTCCCGACCCCCATACACTGCCATCCAGCATCCCTGTGACATTCCCTCACCTCCCGACCCCCATACACTGCCATCCAGCATCCAGGTTACACTCCCCACCTCCCGACCCCCATACACTGCCATCCAGCATCCCTGTGACACTCCCCCACCTCCCGACCCCCATACACTGCCATCCAGAATCCCTGTGACACTCCCCCACCTCCCGACCCCCATACACTGCCATCCAGCATCCCTGTGACACTCCCCCACCTCCCGACCCCCATACACTGCCATCCAGCATCCCTGTGACACTCCCCCACCTCCCGACCCCCATACACTGCCATTCAGCATCCCTGTGACACTCCCTCACCTTCCGACCCCCATACACTGCCATTCAGCATCCCTGTGACACTCCCCCACCTCCCGACCCCCATACACTGCCATCCAGCATCCCTGTGACACTCCCCCACCTCCCGACCCCCATACACTGCCATCCAGCATCCCTGTGACACTCCCTCACCTCCCGACCCCCATACACTGCCATCCAGCATCCCTGTGACACTCCCTCACCTCCCGACCCCCATACACTGCCATCCAGCATCCCTGTGACACTCCCTCACCTCCCGACCCCCATACACTGCCATCCAGCATCCCTGTGACACTCCCTCACCTCCCGACCCCCATACACTGCCATCCAGCATCCCTGTGACACTCCCCACCTCCCGACCCCCATACACTGCCATCCAGCATCCCTGTGACACTCCCCCACCTCCCGACCCCCATACACTGCCATCCAGAATCCCTGTGACACTCCCCCACCTCCCGACCCCCATACACTGCCATCCAGCATCCCTGTGACACTCCCTCACCTCCCGACCCCCATACACTGCCATCCAGCATCCCTGTGACACTCCCCACCTCCCGACCCCCATACACTGCCATCCAGCATCCCTGTGACACTCCCCCACCACCCGACCCCCATACACGGCCATCCAGAATCCCTGTGACACTCCCCCACCTCCCGACCCCCATACACTGCCATCCAGCATCCCTGTGACACTCCCCCACCTCCCGACCCCCATACACTGCCATCCAGCATCCCTGTGACACTCCCCCACCTCCCGACCCCCATACACTGCCATTCAGCATCCCTGTGACACTCCCTCACCTTCCGACCCCCATACACTGCCATCCAGCATCCCTGTGAGACTCCCCCACCTCCCGACCCCCATACACTGCCATCCAGCATCCCTGTGACACTCCCCCACCTCCCGACCCCCATACACTGCCATCCAGCATCCCTGTGACACTCCCTCACCTCCCGACCCCCATACACTGCCATCCAGCATCCCTGTGACACTCCCCCACCTCCCGACCCCCATACACGGCCAACCAGCATCCCTGTGACACTCCCCCACCTCCCGACCCCCAAACACTGCCATCCAGTGTACTTGTGATATCCCCCCCTTCCAACACAATACACTGCCATCCAGCACTCCCTGGGTCACCCCCCGACCTCACAAACTGTCATCCAGCATTCCCAGGGACTGTCCTACAGTGAAGCCAAAGAAATCACACACCCAGGAGCAGTGATCTAGTGGTAGACTAGGGGCTGAGAACCAGGGACGGCAGAGTCCAAATCCTTCTTCCCTCACTGATGCTCATGAGTAGGGACAGAGACCTACCTACTGTACCTGAATTATGACTCTGCTTTGGAAAAGTGAGTAAATAAAAAAAATTTAAATCCAAATAGAAAAATGGCTGAAATGCAAGCAAGGACAGACATGGATGAAAGATAGGAAGAATGCCGTTCTCCTCCCACCGTCTGCATCAGAGGGGAAAAGGGGGGGATACGATGGAGGGCGAAATGAGTGGGGGAACATGTAGAAGCTGGAGGGGGCACATTGATATTTGTTTGCCCTGGGCATTAAGATGCCTTGTTACAGTTCTGCCCTGCTCTGCACAAAGAACATCAACTGAGTTTAAAGGGCTCCCTGCACCATGGTGTTCCCATGTATCACTGTGTAATTTAACTGAACAACTTAGGAACTAAGCTGGCTCATCACATTTAATTCCTCAGGGTTTAAAATTTTACCAAACGCCATCTCCTCTCTATATTGCCATCAATAGTATTTCTTTGCTTATTTGGAATGAGCTGAAGCCTGTGACAGCTGGATTTCCTTGCACTTTTGTTGTAGAAAATAAAACCATGTCCTTAATCGAGAAGAAACATATTGTCATTCTCTTTTCCTGGGAACAGACTCTCCAGCCGAAGAATCGGATCTGGCAGTGAGCATTAAGCAGGAGGAAGATTCCTGTGTCTGCGATCAGCAGGACCCAAGAGGCAGCAGACAGCGTGAGAGCTCCTGCCCAGGTGAGTGACAACTCCGGTAGAGGAGGAGACTCCTATGTAAAGGGCCATATGGTCTCAGGGGGGCCCCTCCCATATCAATATGGGAGGAGGAGTCCTAATTCCTACAATATTTAATCATTAGTGGCTTTTCTTTCCCTCATAATGGCATTAATGTAGCATTGACAGATCTGACATTTAGCTACAGAAGAAAGAAAATATGTTACGTCATCATGATCAACTTTCATCCTGTTAATCGGATGTTGTGTATTAGAAACCTAAAGGGTCTGGTTAGAATTGTATATTTTCATTGGCCACGTTTGCCTCGTTATTTTAAAACCAGTCCATTACTCCACGTGTGAAATTGGGACAGGAGTCATCACATTTTACACATGGATTTAGTTGGTGGTTGGGCTTCAATCCCCTTTCTGGTTACTGGGATTCTCTTTTAGTTTAGATCAAACAGATGATGTAGTGGAGCAGCCCAAGGTGAACATAAGAGATGCCATACTGGGTCAGACCAACGTCCATCAAGTCCAGTATCCTGTTTCCAACAGTGACCAATCCTGGTCAGAAGTACCTAGCAGTTTCCCAAAAAGATACACAGGTTCCACAAACCTTGTACTGGGGCAAGCGGTGGCTTTTCCGGGTCCTCTTTAATAATGGTTTATGGACCTTTCCTCCAGGAACTTGTTCAAACTTTTTTTAAAACCCGGCTATAACAGCTTTTACTACATCCTCTCCGGTAATGAATTACAGAGTTTGATTATGTATTGAGTGAAAAAATATTTTCTCTTATTAGTCTTAAACGGGTTATACTGTAGCATGTCCCCTAGTCTTACTTTTTGATAGTGTAAACAACCAATCTATGTTTACACCTTCCATTCCATTCATTAATTATAGACCTCTATCATATCTCCCCTCAGCCATCTCTTTTCCAGGTTGAAGGGCTGTAACCTTGTAAGCCTCTCTCCTCATGGGGATATCCGTCCATCCAGCAGAATTTACTGGAGAGGGATGACCAAGTCCCTCTGTGGTGGAATAATTCCTGGGATAGCTCAGACTTAGCATACAGGAGAACCACAGAAAGTGTTTAATGACTGCAAAATCCAGTCCCGGGCAATGAATCAGAGTAGAGGTAGTGCTGATGATTCAGTAGTGTCTATTTTTATTTTCAGAAGCAGAGACATTTGCACAGTCCACATCTACAAGCAATCCACAGTGTAGTTAGTACAGTCCATTGGTATACAATGAGATCCCTCTCCAGCTGTTTACTAGGTGAGGAGGAGACCAGCTCTCAGCACAGTTAGGAATTTACACATCCCAAAGGATGGGGTCCCTACGACCCTAAGCTTACAACACAGTCTCCTTTAATAATTCTTAATTGCCCTCACATTATTCAACCACATCAACCCTTGCTCGGTTCTGCATGTAGAATATTTGATGAATCCTCCCAGATAACCAGGAAATTCTCTGCCGAAGTTCGCTATATTCCCCCAGTAGCCTTAGATAGTAACCCAGAACCTAGAAATTGGAGAGTAGATCATTTCTCCAGAGACAGGCAGGACAATATCAGCCACACCTGAGTGACATCATCCCTGACAGCACCAGTTCAGATGTGCCCTCCCGGAACCCAGAAGAGTCTGGAAACTCCTCTGGGCATGTGCGAGTGCTCCATCCTGTGTAACCATTGCTTCTCCCCTCAGTTTCCATCACCCACTCTTTAAAGCAAGAATGGTTTCTCTCTCGCTCTCGCTCTCTCTCTCTCTCTCTCTCTCCTCTTTCATGAAAACCTACTCTAAAAGAAGATAGCCCTTGAAAGCAAATGTTAACCCAACGGGCCTTCCAACAGTACCTGCGAGTGTTTCTCAAGTCAATAGAAGAAGCGCCTGGGCGTGTTCTTCGAACCTGCAAATGCATCAATCTAAAGAGCTCTGTAAACAATACCTGTGGGTGTTTCTGAGGCCCATTAAAAGACCAAGGTGTTGCCTGCAAATGTTTTTTTACATTTGGTCGCAGAACTAACCACAAACCCCCCTCCCCCACTACAATGGGCTCTGACAGTACCTATGGTTCCTTTGCCCAAAAGAAAGAACTGCTTCAGCCTGCAAAGTATCAGTGGTCGGGGGATGCCCTCTGAAGCAACGGTAGGAACCCCCCGCACCCATCCACAGCTCAAGTGTTAAGCACACCCTCATGGGAACCTAACAACTCCCCTACTAACATCTGTCGGCTGTGTTGTACACATGCCTATGATTTTAGTTTAGAATGAGTTGCCTACCAAGCATTTACCCTTAACCCCAGTGCTCCTCACGGGTCCTCCTCAAAGTGGTAGGCACACTCTTTCCCTATGAGCCTGGTGCATGTCACTAGATACCCTCTTTTGCTTGGGGAGCATGGGGTGCATACAGAACCTGCAATCCGTCATTGGGACCCTGGTTTTAGGACTTTTATGAGCTCCCCAGTATAACTCGCAGCATGCATCTGCAGCACTGTAGCTAGCCCTATGCGAGCAGTGCAGCAGGGGTACATTTGAGGTTGCCGGCCTCGGCTCCTCTCACCACTGCCTGCCGTTGCCCCATTGCCGTTTTTTATGTGTCTGCCGTGAGAGCAGAGGCAGCAGAGGAGCAGATATCAAACTGAAATAAAAAACCCCACTGGTCTTTCTGACTCCGCGCTTGCATGTATGTCTGATACCTCCCTCCTCTGACATATCCCCACGTCAGAGGAGGGAGGGACCAGAACTGCCAATCCCTTCCTCTTCTCACATGGAATTTCTAGCCCTGAAGATCCTATAGAACAGGCATGTCCAACAGGTAGATCGCGATCTACCTGTAGATTGCAGAGGGGTCAGAGGTAGGTCACCAGCCCCACTTGGCTCCATCTCTCCAGCAGCTCGCCCCGTCGCTAGGAGAGAGCTCATGCCGGCAGGTCGTCTGCCGAGGGCTTAGAAGTGTGTTATATACTGGGTGATATCCATTCACCCAGGCTTTACCTGAATACACTTACCATATTAGTTGTGTCGTATGCTGGTCGTTGGTCGCTTTATAGTTCGCTTTCATTAAACGTTTTCGGGCAGACACAACAAAATGTCAAGAATTTGGTGATTTTGGCGGGCTTTTCCAATTTTGTTCTAACTTGCCTATGCCTTGCCTTTGAATTGGCAAACCACTGTGACTTTTGCTTGCCTCTGCAATTTTATTTTGCCTAGCCTTTGCGTTGATTCTACACTGCAATTTTATTTCGCCTTGCCTTTGCGTTGATTCTACACTGTGTGCAGAATTTATTAAATAGTGTGTGGTGGTATTTTTGTTTGGCGGTATTTTTTTGATGATTGTTTGGTGGCATTTGATTATTGGTGCCAGTATGATGAATTCTTCTTTTTACTTTTAGAACTGCATGTGTGGTTTTGGCATCCCCAGTCCTTGTATTGCACATCATCCAGAGGTCTTCAGTTCCTGTTGATCTTTAATACTTTGGGACAGTGACAGTTTTGTACCAGATTCAGCCAGTGTTTATACTAACTTAGCAGATTTGGCCTTCTTACATCCAGCCACCACAGTATAACGAAGATGAGTGTTCCAAAGAAGAGCAAAACCTACCACTTTCATGATGAATGGGAAATGGACTATTTCTTCATCATGGTGAAAGACAAGTGGTGTTGTCTAATTTGTAACGCCCCAGTATCCTTGCCCAAAAAGGGTAATCTGGAACGTCATTATAAGGCTCTGCATAGCAATAAGTTTGATGCTGATTTTCCACCCAAAAGTGAAATTCGTAAACTGAAACTCAAAGAACTTACATCGAAATTGGCTACTCAGCAACAGTTGATGGCGAAGCCAAGGTCACATTCGGTCAAAGCAACCATAGCATCCTTCAAGGTCAGCAACCTGATCGCAAAGAAATGCAAACCTTTCACTGAAGGGGAATTTGTAAAAAATTGTCAGCTGCTTCAAGAAAACAAACTTTTTGAAGGATTTAAAAATAAGAAAGAGATCATAGCTGCTATTCAAGATGTACAATTGTCAAGAAACACCGTCGTGCGGCGAATAGAAAAGATGTGTGGAGACACAACTGAACAATTGTTGGAGAATGTTTCAAATTGTGTTGCTTTCTCACTCAAACTGGATGAATCTACAGCCATAAGAGACATAGCCCAGTTACTAGTCTTTATCCGGATGGTTTTTGAAGACTTCAGTGTTAAAGAAGAACTACTTGGAATGATTTCTTTAAAAGGGAGAACTACCGGTCAGAAAATATTCAGTTCTTTCCATTCTTGTGTGACAAAGTGTAATCTTCCATTGCATAGACTTGTTTCCATCACTACTGATGCAGCAAGAGCAATGACAGGTGAGGTTAACGGTTTCATAGCCCTCTGTAGACAGCATGACTACTTCCCAGATTTCCTTTCTTACCACTGCCATCATTCACCAGCAAGTTTTGGCAAGCAAGAGACTCAATACAAAGACCGTCATGGACATTACTTTCAAAATTGTAAATTCAGTTCGTGGAAGATCACTTCAAAGACGGTTTTTCAATCTTATTCTTGATGAAGGGACAGCGGAAATCATTTGCACACAGATGTAAGGTGGCTAAGTAGGCACACATTTCTGCAAAGATTTTGTGATTTGCTGAATGAGATAAGAAGTTTTTTGAAGGAGACGGGAGATGACCAGGTAGAGTTGGAAGATGAGGAGTGGTTATGTGATGTGGCATTTCTTGCTGACTTTACAGGCGAACTAAGTGATATGAACCTTGAACTACAAGGTAAAAACAAATGCATTGGCGATATGATGAGTACAGTTTCATCCTACAACTGCAAATTTGAGCTAACAATGACTGACCTTGCAAACAACACTTTTGATCATTTTCCTAATACGCAGGCCCATCTGGGACAATATACAAATTTTGTTTTTCAGAACGAGAAGTATGTGACAGAAATCTGTTCTGTTATCCAGGAATTCGAAAATAGATTCTATGACTTACAGAAAATTGTTGTGGAGTACTTGTCATACCCATTCAAAGTAGATGTGGACATTAAAGAAACTGCAGCTGCTATCAGTAAAAATTACTCATTGAACAAGTCATCTCTTGAAAACAAAATATTAACCCTTAAAAATGACATTTTTCTCAAGACCCGTGCTGAGCAAGAATCGTTTTGTAAGCTAGTGCCTAGAGACAAATTTCCCAACTTGAGAAGATGCAATGAAGCTATACACTCCTGTTTCGGTTCAACTTATTTGTGTGAATCTGCATTTTCTCATCTGAAAATGACAAACAGTATACAACATTCCAAAATGACAGAAGAACATCTCCAGGATTCCCTGAGACTGGCCCTCACGCAATATTCACCCAACTTCAAAAAGCTGGTGGATGAAATGCAGGCTCAGACGTCTCACTAATGAGCAAGAGCGAAATATTAAAGATTGTGCAAGACCAGCCTGGATCAATACCCAACCTAAATTTAACACAAATTACTCAATAAAAGTTAAAGAAAGTTATTAAGACAGAGTTATTACTCAATAAAACTTTAAGAAAAATGTACTTTCCATTTCCCCTCGCAGTTCTTACTGGATCTTCGTCTCTCTGTTTTGTTTTTGCTTAATTTGCTTAACAGCTGATCACATCCAAGTAAATGACAGAAGGTTCATTAAAAATGGGAGGGGGAATCCTCCAACTTTATTGGGTTAAAATTTAATTTCAAACTTAATTTTCATGATGGTAGATCACCGGCACTTTTGGCCGGAAAAAGTAGATCACGACCTGTTCGAAGTTGGACATGCTTGCTATAGAACATTTTATTTCTTGCAGAACTTATCCTATTTGACTCAATTTCTTCTTTAACATATAGAGCAGCGATGGCGAACCTATGGCACGCGTGCCAGCTGTGGCACGCGAAGGCCTTGCAGCTGGCACGCGGGCAATAGGTCCGCAAAAAAAAGAAAAAAGCTGTCTCTGACTGCTGCCGCGGACGCGGCAAGGGCAGAATGCAGCGTCCCGCGGGGCCCCCTCCGCCCGCTAAGCCCCTCTGCAAGAGCTTTCAGATTCGCAAGGGAGAGCGTCTCCCTCGCGTCTCTGTTAAGCCCGCAGGGGCTAATGGGAAATTTCCCATCAGCCCCTTTAGACGCGAGGGACTGATGGGAAATTTCCCATTAGCCCCTGCGGGCTTAACAGAGACGCGAGGGAGACGCTCTCCCTCGCGAATCTGAAAGCCCTTGCAGAGGGGCTTAGCGGGCGGTGGGGGCCCCGCGGGACATTGTAATCTGCCGCGGCAGCAGCCGGAGCCTTCTTTTTTTTTTAAAAAATTTGCCGGGGGGGGGGGGGTGAGGACTGCTAATGGGCAGGAGGAGGTGTGGGGGTTCTGACTGCTAATGGGCAGGGGGGTGGTTAGGACTGCTAAAGTGCAGGAGGGGGGGATAGGACTGCAACTGGGCAGGAGGGGGGGTGTTAGGACTTCTAAAGGGCAGGAGGAGGGGGGGTGTTAGGACTGCTAATGGGCAGGAGGGGGGGTTAGGACTGCTAATGGGCAGGAGGGGGGGGTTAGGACTGCTAATGGGCAGGAGGAGTGGGTTAGGACTGCCATTGGGCAGGAGGAGGCGGGGTGGTAGTACTGCTAATGGGCAGGAGGGGGGGGTGTTAGGACTGCTAATGGGCGGGGCGGGGGGGGGGGGTTTAGGACTGCTAATGGGCTGGGGGGGTTAGGACTGCTAATGGGCGGGCGGGCGGGCGGGGGGTTAGGACTGCTAATGGGCAGGAGGGGGGGGTTAGGACTGCTAATGGGCAGGAGGAGGGGGGGTGGTAGGACTGCTAATGGGCAGGGGGGGGAGGGTTAGGACTGCTAATGGGCAGGAGGGGGGGGGGGTTAGGACTGCTAATGGGCAGGAGGGGGGGGGTTTAGGACTGCTAATGGGCAGGAGGAGGGGGGGAGTTAGGACTCCTAATGGGCAGGAGGGGGGGTTTTAGGACTGCTAATGGGCGGGGTGGGTGGGGTTTAGGACTGCTAATGGGCTGGGGGGGTTAGGACTGCTATTGGGCGGGCGGGCGGGGGGTTAGGACTGCTAATGGGCAGGAGGGGGGGGTTAGGACTGCTAATGGGCAGGAGGGGGGGTGTTAGGACTGCTAATGGGCGGGGGGGGGTTAGGACTGCTAATGGGCTGGGGGGGTTAGGACTGCTAATGGGCGGGCGGGCGGGGGGGGTAGGACTGCTAATGGGCTGGGGGGGTAGGACTGCTAATGGGCTGTGGGCTGATGGGGGCTGTCTGGAAATGGGGTGATGGGGGTTTAGGGCTGGAAGTGAGTTGATGGGGGGGGCTAGGACTGGTATTGGGTTGGGGGGTTGCTAGGACTGGAAATGGGCTGATGCAGGGACTAGAAGGGAATGGATGCTGGGTGAGGCTGGAACTAGAAGGGAGCTGATGTTGGGGGAGGATTAGAATGGGATGGGGCTGGGAGAGTAAAATGGAGAGGGGACAAATATTTGTGTGGGAGGGATAAAAAATCTACAATTGGCCGGGTATTGGGAGAGTAAGTGGGGATTGAGGATGGAGGGGTAAAATTTGAGTGGATGAAATAGGAATGAGGAAAGAGCAAAAGGAGAAAGATTAGTATGTTAAAGCGGATGTAGAGAGAGAGAATGGAAAAAAAAACTAGAAGAGAGAAGAAAGGACAAATGGACAGCAGATGATGGAGAGTTAGCAGAAAACATGAAGAAACCAGAAGAAAGTGGCTGGAGCAATTGCAACTGAGCTGAGGTATTCTGTTTATGTAATTCCTTTTTGACATTGCCACTTGTTCTCTTTCCCCAGTAGGTCATGTATTGTTATTGTCTGAAATGTATTGGTTTAATATTTGCAGTGTTGCCTTTCGATAGGTATGGTGTGGTGCTTTGTGAGTCCTGGTAGTGCTGTTAGGATACGGCGGGTTTGCTATTGGTTCTAAATGGGCAGTGTTTGTAGTAGTTCCTAATGTGCCTGGCGGTTGGCACTGGATTATAGTAATGTAGAAATCTTTTAGTCTGTCTTTATCCATACACTCATTAAGAGACATGTTTACTAAAAGTTAGTGTATGTTAGCATTATGCAAATATTTATGCAAATTGACGTGCTGGCACTTTGAGGAAATTCTTTGGTTTTGTGCGGCAGTTTGGGCACTCGGGCTCAAAAAGGTTAGCCATCACTGATATAGAGTAATTTTATTAGGTGCACCTAGGTTAACGCACGTATCTTCTAAAGTCGCACTTGACTTTATGAAATAAAGGCATAAGTAGTTGAAATCCTGTGTTAAATCTAGGCATGAAGACTTACACTAGCCCTATGCCTGACGTAAATTTCTGTGCGTATCTAACGTGCTTACCGCCCATGTTATATACAATACTCATGTAAATTCACGCTTCACCTACATTCTGCCTATGTGAACAGCCACACTGAAAGTACAGTGCGTGCAATCCACTGAACGCGCTTGTAGAATAGCAAACAGCTAAAGTACACTCGTAAAGACCAATCAGTGCACCTAGTCCAGGGGTGGGCAGTTCCGGTCCTGGAGGGCCACAGACCAGTCAGGTTTTCATGATGTCCCTAATGAATATTCATGGACCTATTTCCATACAATGGAAGGCAGTGTATGCAAATAGGTCCATGAATATTCATTAGGGACATCATGAAAACCTGACTGGTCTGTGGCCGTCCAGGACCGGAATTGCCCACCCCTGACTTAGGTCATTTGAAACTGCATGATATATGTGTGTCAGTGGCATGTTACTTTCCACGGTTCCTTATAAAATTACCCTCATAGTGCTGTCCCTCCACCATTTTCATTTATTCTATCACTGCGATATAATTTGTAACTTGGTAGCACAGTGTTCCATTAGTTATCCTCCTTCCACCTGGTCTCTGAGATGTCAATTATATCTAACCTTTCAATCAGTGCTATATATTCTAACTCTCCCATCTTACTTTTTAGACTTCTAGCATTTGCATGCAAGCATTTCAGAGTTTGTGTTTTGTTCATTTGAACAGTCTGGTTAACAGCTGATGGGGTAATTTGGAATCTTTCAGCTCTGCTTGCTCTGTACTTAAAGGTATTTGGGTTGCTTTTACCTTTTTCGGAACCTATTGGAATGCCCTAATTTCCCTCTTTTGCTAGTCCATCAAGGATACTTCCTTCCAAACCCTGCACTCTTGGATGACTGTCAGCTGTCCCCTATTATCTAGTTTGAAAGTTGCACTATCTCCTTTGTAAAGGTTAATGCCAGCAGCCCGGTTCCACTCTGGCTAAAGTGGAGCGCATCCTTTCGGAAAAGCCCCTCCTTTCCCAGAATGTTGCCCAGTTCCAAACAAATCTACAATCCTCTTCCCTGCACCATCGTCACATTCATGCATTGAGATTCCAGAACTCTGTCTGCCTCTGAGGTCCTGAGCATAGAACAGGACGCATATCTAAGAATGCTACCCTTGAAGTGCTGGATTTCAACTTTTTTATCTAAAATCCTAAATTTGGCTTCCAGAACCTCCCTCCCATGCTTTCCTTTGTCATGGGTACCCACATGTAGCAAGACAGTCAGCTCTTCCTTAGCATTGTCTAAAATCTCATCTAGGGGACTCATGCGGTCCACCACCTTCGTTCTGTGGAGGCAAGTTACCAGATGATTTTCCTGTCCACCAGCTACCTACATGCCTAATGTTTTGAATCACAAATTACAATGACCATCTTAACCTTTTCTTTCTGGGTACATATCTCTGGAGACGATGCCTCTGTACAAGAGGATATTGAATCACCTAGAGAGCAGGTCCTAGCAACAGGATCACTCCTGTCACACCAAGATGGTGCTCTCCTTTCTGGTGACTGTTTTTTTTTCCATGGCAGCGCAAAAGCTGCCAGACTAGAGGTGGGACTTCTCTATGTCCCAAAAGTTGTCTCTATATACCTTTGTCTACTTCAGGAAGTCTGCTGCTTTAGCCTCCAGAAAACACATTTGTTTCCTGAGAGTTAGGAGCACTTTGCACCAACTGCACACATGACCTCTTGACAAGTGAGAGATAATCATACATGTGACACTCCGTGTGAAAGACTGGACAACCCCATCTCACTGCCGTCTGAATTTTAATTTTGATGATTTGTTTAGTTATTTAAAGTTACTAAGGGAGTAGGTATACTTAAACTAATATGTAGTCCCTTAAACATATTACACATGGTGTATGATATTTATTATATGTTCACTTCAAGATGAACCTCCAGAATCTAGAATTTTTCTATTCCTAATGACTAATAACTCACTGATAAAGATGACCAGTTCAACCTGGAGGTGAAAAATTTCCCTTCTATCCTCTTAATTGGCTTAATAGCCTATAAATCAAAGATTCAGTTGGGCGGAAATAAACACTAACTAAAGGTCTGGCTGTGAAACTATGTCCTAACTGACTATATAAATAAACACGGAATTTTAAATAGACACAGGTTTTATTGGTTTAACTCAAGCTCCCTTTTCCCCAAAATTTTGAGACCATTTCCCAGTAAGTAAAGACTTACCAGCAATAGCAGATACTGTCTCGCACTCCTTCAGGAGAAATGGGGATTCAGTGTGCTCAGGGTTATAAAACTGAAGGTAATTATTAATAGCCTCCATCAAATGAAGACATCATTCAGCATATAAACTCACATCATCTTTGTAATATAAAGCAAGAGATATTCTGTTGTCTCCAGCAGTTTTAACACATTCTCCATCCTAAATCCTTCAAAGTGGTATTGTCCCAGTGTCCGACAATAGCTGATGTTTCGGCAAAAGCCTCCATCAGGGGAAAATTATATATTAACCAATGTTTATAGCGTTGCTTAATATCATTGTTATTCAAGAATAGCAATAGTAGTATATGCAGAAATGAGGTGGTTACAGTTTCATTTTCTTTTTCTTTTTTTGTTTTTACATTTTAAATCTTTATTAATTTCAAACCATAAAAACATATTACACTTTGTTGCACACTATATCCCCCCCCCCCTCTTTGCTGGATGGCTCATCCCATTCCCATTCCTTACCCCACTTCCATCCTCCCACCCTCTAACCTCCCTTCCCCTTCTTTTCCAACACCCCCAGGCACCGAACTTCAAACCTATCCAGGTTACTTTTAACTGCTTTTTTGTGCAGGCAATGGTGAATTGTAAGTACCCATCAAAGTTCCTCTTTTCCAAAGAATACAAGTCTCTCAGGCCCTCGCAAGGAAGCACCTCCTCTTTTTGACATAGCTGTGACATGCTCACCATCCCCTGGGCTATGAAGAAGTTGAGCAGACGGTCTCGTTCCTGCAGAGAAATGGATCCTAATTGTGTACAGTGGAGAGAACTTCTTATCTACTAGCAACTTCCCCCACTTCCTAAACCAAATGTCCAGCATGTGTTGACAAATGGGCTACTTCACCCCTCCCTAACTCTGCCCCCCCCCCATAGATCTCTCTCTCAAACTGGTTCCCTTTCAGCATGTCTCGCTCTATACCAACCTATTCTTTCCCTCCTCTCTACACCAGGGATATGCTGCCGTGTAGTATGCCTTGAGGTCTGAGAGACTGTCCCCCTACCCACTTCGTCCATGGAGCACACTCCTGGCAACTTGCGGTGGCCTCCCATTCCAGATGAACCACTTTTCCCTCTTTAGTATGCTTTTTAACACTCACTCTAGCACAATTTTGGTACTATCGCCATTTTATACTGGAGATCTGCCCCCAGCCATGACCAATGCAAGCATCCCCACTGCCCCAGCAGGACCTCCAGTTAATTCAGTAACTTATTATAGTTTAACCCAGGGGTTCTCAACTCGGTCTTTGGGACATATTTTGCCAGTCGGGTTGTCAGGAAAGCCACAATGAATATGCATGAGAGAGATCTGCACACAATGGAAGCAGTGCATGCAAATATCTGAAGACCTAACCGGCAAGGTGTGTCCTGAGGACTGGGTTGAAAACCCCTAGTTTAACCTATATAGCATAGTTACTCACCTGTAACAGTTGATCTCCGGGAACAGAAGGAATTTAATCTTCACATATGGGTGATATCGGATACTGATGGAGCCCGTGTGGGAAGCTCCCCAGCTACTAATAGGAAAGCCTTTGGGAGCAGTCCAGTGCACCTGTGGTGTCTTCCTGCTCTTCTGACACGCTCTCCTCAGTTGAGTATATAGCTGAAGAAAAGGATATTAAAGAGAAATAGAGAGAGAGAGAGAGAGCCCTACAACTCCACGGGGAGGTGGGCGGTTGTGAAGACTAAATTCCTGCTGTTCCCGGAGATCACCTGTTACAGGTGAGCAACTACGCTATCTCCAGGAACAAGCAGGAATGTAGTCTTCACATATGGGACTCCCTAGCTCCCAAATATCAGAGGATAGGACCTCGTTGGCCTCAACCTCCCTGTCATGGAGATCTTTTCAGAAGTAGGCAGGAGGTAGGAGTTGTATCTATGTCCCAAAGAGGTGCCGAAGGACCGCCTAGCCAAAGGTTGCATCCCAGCGGGAGTCCTTGTCCAAGCAGTAGTGGGCCGCGAAAGTATAGATGGAAGACCATGTAGCAGCTGGGCAAATCTCATCAATGGATACTGCATGTAAGTTGGCCACATTGCCTGGTCATTGTGAGCAGTGATGTTCCCTGCAAAGGAAAGTCCTGCCTTGTCATAAGAGAAAGAGATGCAGTCCACTATCCATCGTGATAGAGAGCATTTGGTCACTGGTAGACCTAGGTGTGTTGGGTCAAAGGATACAAAAAGCTGAGAGGCTTTTCTGAGGTTTTCTGTTCTCTGGAGATAAAAGGTTAGGGCCTTCTTGCAGTCAAGTATATGCAGAGCTGCTTCCGCACAGGAGGCATGTGGTCTTGGAAAGAACACTGGGAAGATGATTGATTGATATGGAAAGGGGAGACCACTTTTGGGAAGAAGTGAGGGTGTGTCCATAGGGCTACCTTGTCATGGTGGAAACCCGTGTATGGGGCGTGAACTACCAGGGCTTGCAGCTCATTGATGCATCTGGCCAAGGTCAGGGCAATGAGGAATAACACTTTCCAGGATAGATAGCGGAGGTGAGTGGTTGCTAATGGCCCAAAGGGCAGTTTGAGAAGTTGGGCTAGCACCACATTGAGATCCCCCCACCACTGGTGGTAGGCAAATGGGTGGCTTGGTGAGGAATAGCTCCTCTTGAATTGTGCCACTAGAGGAGCTGTGGAGATGGGTTTGCCATCCACATGGTTATTGAAAGCTGAGATAGCACTAAGGTGTACTCAAACAGAGTTTGATTTAAGACCTAGTGAGATAAATGCCAGAGATAGTGCAATCAATATCAATATCAAAAAGTCAAAACAGAAAAAGCCAGAAAATCAGCATATTAAACCTCAGTGATCTAACAAAAACCAAAAAATCATGAGGGAATGTACAATTTTTTAATGTCGGGATCCGTGGACAAGAGCTGGGGAGAGGAGGAACCCCCCACTCAGTGTCAGCAGAGGCCTTTTATTTATTTTATCAAAACCCAAACAAATAAACTCAGTAGTGAAAATCACTTATCTGATAAAAGCCAAACGGGCAGCAAAACTCCAGCCAGACAGAGATAGTGCAATAGCATAGGAACTGATACTTTGAATGGATTATGAGCATTCTGAGAGCACCATGTAGCATATCTGCGCCACTTGTAGAATAAGCCTTCCTGATGGAGGGTTTCCTGGAGGAAAGGAGGATATCCTGCTGCAGATAGAGGAAGATCCTGAGAGACTATGCTTTCAGGAGTCACACTATTAGGTGAAGGAATCAGAGATTGGGATTGAGGAGTGCTCCATTATCCTGTGAGAAGAGACCCAGCCTGGATTCCAAAGGGATTGATGAAGTATGTGCCAGATGAAGCAGAAGGGAAAACCATGATTGACGAGGCCAGTGCGGGGCTTTGAGAGGCTTTGAGAATCATGGAGCCCTTGTCTGTTCTCAGTTTGAAGAGAATTTTTAGGATTAGAGGGATGGGGGAAACGCATACAGGAGTCCCTGACTCCAATGGATCATGAATGCGTCTGATGCCAGACTGAGTCTGGATGGTATTTTGGAGCAGAATTGGGGAAGCTTGGTGTTCTGTGGAGTGGCAAAGAGATCTATCCATAGAGTTCCCCAGAGGTGGAACAACTCTGTTGCCACTGTCAGATCGAGAGACCATTTGTGGGGTTGCAGGATGCAACTCAGCATGTCTTCCAGGAGATTGCTGTCTCCTGGAATATAAACTGTACATAGGTGCATGTGGTATAGAATGTCGAAGTCCCAGAGTTTGCAGGCTTCCTGACACACAGGGAGAGAGCCCATTCCCCCCTGTTTGTTTATATAAAACATTGCCACCTGATTGTCTGTCCATATGAGGATTGGACTGTTGGAGAGTTGATGTTGAAAAATGTGGAGAGCTTTTGGGACTACTCTTGCGCTGTCCACAGATCCTGTGTGGAGAGAGATTCCAGATGTGCTCCCCAACCCTGCTTGGAAGTATCTGTCGTCAGAGTAAGCTGTGGCTGGAGTGTCTGAAAAGGTGACCCTGTGACTAGATTTGCTGGGATGCACCATCACTGGAGGGAGTCGGCCATGGGAGATGTTATCTGGATCATATTCTGTAGGTTCCCTGTAGCCTGAGTCCACTGGGTTGAGAAAGTCCATTGCATCTGATGCATGTGGAGCCTGGCATATGGGACTACGTGCACTTTGAAAGTCATGTGGCCTAGAAGGGATAGAAAGCGGTGTGCTGAAGCCTCTTGGCTTTGTCACATGCTTGTGGCTAATTGTATTAAGCATTCCATGTGGTCCACTGGGAGAAAGGCTTCACACTGTCTGTCTAGGATGGCTCCTATGAATTCCAACCTTTGAGTTGGAATGAGGTGGGATTTTGGGAAGTTTATCACGAAGCCAAAGGATTTCAGAAGTGCTAGAGTCTTTTGCCGAGATGAGCAGAGTTCTCCAGGGGAGTCTGCCTTTATTAGCCAGCCGTCTAAGTACGGGAAAACAGATCTTGTTGTTTTGAAGATGAGCTGCCATGATGGCAATGCATTTTGTGAAAACTCTTGGTGCCGATGCCAGGCTGAAGGGAAGAACCCTGTTTTGATACTGGGTTCCTTGACATGTGAAGCGGAGATACTGCCTGTGGTTTGGATGTATCAGGATAAGTGTATAGGCCTCCTTGAGGTCGAGGGAACAAAGCCAGTCGTTTTCCTGGAGATAGGGAGATCACCTTGAATTTTTCTTTTGCCAGGAATTTGTTCAGATTTCTGAGGTCCAGAATGGGCCTGTGGCCTCCTGACTTCTTTGGAATTAGGAAGTAGGGGGAGTAGAAGCCTTTGAACCATTCTTGAAGAGAAACAGGCTCTACGGCCCCGTGGATAAGGAGAATGTTTGTTTCTTGCTGGAGAAGGGCATCCAGGGGAGGCTTGGAAGGAACATCCCCTCTGTAATGGTGAGCAGGAAGCTCGTGAAAGTTGAGTTGATACTCCTTTTGTATAACTATGAGAGTCCATTTTTCTATGGTGATGATATTCCACCATTGGGTGAACAGCGAGAGCCTTCCTGAAATGGCTATGGGATCTAAATCAAATAAACCGGGCTAGTTACCAATATATATAATCCAAAAATATGAAAAACAACCAATGCACCTTGAAGGTAAAATACTTCTTTTATTCACAATGATACAGTTTATAAAAATAAAGAATGTTTAAATTGAGGTGTTACAAAAATACCTAAAACCTATCCAAATATTATCCTATCCTAACCATCCACATCCATTCAAACATCCATTCATACTCACCATACCATGCTCCCTTTATTATACTAATACACTCTCCTGCCAACCATAAAATACATATATTGTAAGATCTTTAATCCACTAATCCCTCAACTAACTTGACAAATCCAAATTAGAATAAATAATATGTATTAATCACAGATTTTTTATGTCTCCCATTAACCGCAATTTCTTTGATAACAAACAATGATTCAATTAGATTTAACATTTCATCAATGAAATAGTTCTCCAAAAATTCGTTCCTCGATCTTCATATGATCTTCCCATGATCTTCATAGTACACTATCTTCTTGCAAAGCTGTTAGAAAAATGTTGTCAATTCTCTCAATCGTCTTTACTTCAACTAATAAAATGGGACAATAACATACAAAACACATGCACAAATACAGTCATAGATGATAAATGGAGGAAAACCCCCTCATACTGTGAATGTGTCATAGATGTAATCCAAACCTCCTCAAAACTGTGACTACATCATAGATGTAATCCAAACTTCCCCAAAGGTGGCAAAGGGAAATGACCTGTTCAAAAACTCCACAAATGCCACAAGAACCAAACTCGCCGAAGCTCTTCAAAAGCTTCTCCAAAGGCTCACCAAAAGAGCACCAAAGCTCCCCCATAGCTGGCAAAATGAATTCCTTTATCCGAAATGATCATGTTCACGTAAGTGTCACACAGTATGATACTCCAAGGAGATGCACCATCATCATCCACAATCCATATCTTGCTAACGTCACACTGCTTACACAGTATATTGATCGACTTTGGACCATAGTTTCGCCATTATGACTTCATCAGGAAAATCTTCAGCATTGCTCAACTGGGGGGGTGGAGGGGGCACTCCTGAGAGATGTGGTCGGGACCGAGACATTTAAGGTACCAATGGTGTTTATCAGTGATTGACATGGTGCTGGAACATTTTGTACATTTTTTTAACCCACTAGCGGGTTTCTCCATCTTGAGAAAGGTGGGAAAGGCCCACAGGTCATGAGGCCCTGAGGGAATAAGGGTCTTGTGGGTTTTTTTGGGGGGGGGGTTGTTTTTTTTAAGAATAGGAAAGTAAAAGAAGGAAAAAATAGTATCGATCAATACTGCGGTAGTAGAGCAGAAAAAGGAAGGTGTTTGAAGATTCTTCAGTGGTAACAGGGAGAAGACCTATCAGCTCCACGGAAAAAGAACTACTGAGGAGAGTGCATTGGAAGAGCAGGGAGGCACCAGCACAGGCGCAGTGGACTGCTACCAAAGGCTTTCCTATTGGTAGCTGGGGAGCTTCCCGTGTGGGCTTTGTCGGTACCAGATGTCACCCATATGTGAAGACTACATTCCTGCTTGTTCCTGGAGATAATTCTTGATGATCCCTGCTTGTCTGAACCCTTAGAAAGTGTACCCCTTTGGCAGCCCATCTCAACTGAAAACCCCTCCTCAACCTTTCTGCAAGCTTCTCCAGCACCATCAGATTCAGTATCTCTGAGTTACCCATATTATGACCAAACCTGGACAGCCGTCCATATTCTCTCAGCTCCCATACTATTAAGGGCAAGGAGATCTGTGGTCAAGTTACTGTAAAAATATAATCTACAAGATATACGATAGTCCTTCCCAACCTCCTCTATCCCCCTTATATCTTGGCTCATTTGTATCCACTCAACCAATGGATCAACAGAAATGGCAAACAGAAGGGGCGATAATGGGCACCTCTACTTCATCCCCCTACCCAAATCAAAGAAACCTGAATAACCTCCATTGACCTTAACACATGCCTTTGGGGCAGTATATATTGCCATAATCCAACCCCTAAAGTCCTCTCCAAAGCCCATTCTTTCCAGGACTTGAAACATAAATTCCCGTGATACCTGATCAAAGGCTTTCTCAGCATCTATAGTAAGCATTAATGTGCTTCCCTTCCTTTCGTAGTCACCCAAATAAGGTTCAATGCTCTCCTGATGCTATCGTGTGACACCCAGGCATAAATTCTGCCTGATCTGGATGGATCAGCTGCGGTATTGCCCCTTTTAACTGTGTAGTTAGTAGCTTTGGTAAAATCTTCACATCTAGATTTAAAAACAAGATGGCGCTATACGACATGCACTGTTGTGAATCCTTCCCTTCCTTGGGTATCAACGAGATCTCCACCCATTCCATGGTCTCAGCCAACCGCCACTTGTCCTCACTGAATTGAAAAGGGTCTACACAGCTGTTCTCCAAACATCCTATGGAAAACTATGGTGTAGCCATCTAGGCCTGGAGTCTTAGCAAGTGTAAGCTCCCCTATCACCTTCCTTGCCTCCTCTTCAGTAATCTGTTGCTCTGAACCCTCAGTCACTGACACATCCAATTTCTTCAAAGGAATAGAATCAAGATAACTATCTATATCCCCCATTGGAGTGCCCGGCCTTGCCTTATAAATCCCTTCATAAATATACAAAGTTAGATAATGGTATAAGAGAATACTCAGGTTTTTGATGTTATAATGTTACTGTTGATATGTCAAGTTTCTGGAATAAGTTGATATATACAACCCCCTTATGAACCTCCTACATCGGGGTAGAGCCGGTGGAGCCAGAAGGTGAGGCACATCAGACACTATCATCATACCCAGTGCCTTTGCTAAAACAAGAAAAGACACTTAGGGGTATGTTTACTAAACTGCGGTAAACGTGAATAACGCGTGTTGTATGATGTTAACGATCGTTAGAGCGCTATAGCGCATTAACGATTGTAAACGCGCTATAGCGCGCTATCATGCGCTAATGAGTATAATGCTCCGCGGCGCGGTAAAACACCGCAGAAGGTGGAGAGAGGGCGGAGAGAAGGGGTCAATGGGCAGAGAGTGGGCGGGGAGAGGCTCCCTTCACACCAACGTGCTGAATTTCAGAGCTGAATTCCAACGCGAATGAAAACCTACCGGTAAAAGCACTTTAAAGGGGAGAGAAACCATTTACGTGTCAGCAATGTACAGCCTAGGCAGGGAAACCAAAATAAGGTGATAGGTGTGATACATGTGCACAGAACAAAAGGACACAGAAACACCGAAAATGACCCCAACAAACTGGAAAAAAACAACAACCAAGCTGGCCAATAGTGGTAGCAATGAGAAACATCAACCCGCCCCCCCCCCCCCCCGAGTAAGCTCCATAGAACAGATATAATTTGTGGAAGGGTCCATACTCCGTCCCCATACAAAGTGCATGGGCCCACAGTGAAATAGCGCTGCTCAGGGATTTCCCCACCATTGGACAGGGTTCCTATGGCGTGCACAAGTCCCGCAACATCAGGGCGGGCATGTCGGAATGGGAAACCGGGCAGATGCTGGAAAAGGGGATACAGAGGGCTGCAGGCGGCACATGCTGTGGTGCAGCTGGGCCACAGTGGGGACTAGGGTGATGCCTAGCTGGCCCATAGGAATGCGTAAACAGTAGAGCAGCCAGACAGCAACTGCTGAGGGCCCAACATGGGTAAGAGTGTGCTTCCCACAGTGTCACAGGGAATAGTACCCAGCAGGTACCCCGAATGGCACGGAACATTGGCAAGTGGTGCTGGGGGAAAGCGTGGACAGCTATGCAGGCACCCCTACCCCAGAACCCGCACCATAGGCAGCTGCCTACCTGCACACTGGATGGCCTGGGACTGCACACCACCAGCTCCACCAGCAGAAGGGCATGTCAGCATGGTGGCTGAGGGATACTGGTGGTGGAGGGGGCAGTGGCAGCTGCTCACAGCAGACCGTGGCCTAGCCCTGTGTAGGTGGGTGCCGTGCACTGCAGCAGACAGGCCCTGTCTGACCAACAGTCATGGTAGCACCAGGGAATGCACCATCTCTGTGAGAACATGGTGGTGCAGTGCACAGAACCAGTGTATTCAGAAGCAGAAGGTTATAGGTTCAAGTCCCAGCTGTGGTTTCCGCCAACCCAGTCCTCATATTTTACCCACTACTATAACGTGCTAATACAGACAGAACCGTTCTTGCAGATGACGTAAACATGCCCAAAACACCCACATTTTACCCTACAGACCACAGACACCATAAACATGCACATTACCTAGAGCAGAGCCTCCCAAATGCAGTCCTGGAGGGCCAAACACCATTCCGGTTCCATGCTGCCTCTGATGAAGATGCCTGTGCTGCATTTCTATGCGCCACCCCCATGGTATGCAGATGTATCTCATGCATATTCATGAGGGACAGCATGAAAACCCGAACAGTGTTTGGCACCGCAGGAATGGAGTTGGGAACCTCTGCTGTAAAGCAGCAGCCAACAGGGGCAGACACACCCGCACCCACAGGCCCCATTATCCACAGCCTCCTGGAGAGGCAGGACTTTGGGCTCTGTGTGCATCTCCCAATACTAGCACATGCATACCGTAGTAATGCCACCCTAAACTTGGGAATATGGTACACATCTATCAAAAGGTTGCTATGATTACTGGCAGATAGCAATTCCTAGGTTAAGTACAATTTCCTGAGTGAGCTGCATCATAGCAACCTTTCTGATGCCTGTGGAGTGTGCTACAGGTCCTGTGTCTGACAGTGTTTACCAACCTGGGGAGTGACTCCTACAGTATTGCGTACCATAGCCATGCCTGCACTGTGCCCAGGACTGGTGTGGTGGCCTGGGCTGCCCAACACCTCTATAGTTGCACAATGCTGGCATAGGTTTAGGAAGGCCTTAAAACACTTCCAGTTTAGGAAGGCCTTAAAACACTTCCTCTTCATTAAATACCTCACAGCCTCCCCCGAACCCCAGCCACCATGTATGAGCAACACACAATAACTCCATCTCACATATATACAGTTACCTTGTTCAATGTTCCACACATGTAGATAGTTTCCCCTGTTATCCAAGTTTACTGCTCCTGTTCATTGTAATGACCTGACTCTTGTTTATTGTCGGATACTGTTCGTTCAATGTAAACCGCGCTGATCGCAAATAGTGCGGTATATAAGAGATGTAAATAAAATAAATAAATAAATAAATAGGTGTGGGGAGTGTGTGTCTGTCTATCCAGTGTGTGGTGGCTTCCAACACCCTCCACAGCCCACACTGCTAGCACTGTTCCCAGTATTGGCCTGCCAATGTGCATAATGAGGAGCAAGGTACCGTGGGAATAGCCTGGATAGGGTGGCCTGGCCTTGCCGCATCTGCGCAGGGCATAGGGCAATAGCTTGGACATTGTAGTGCCCGGTACCACCTGCACGGACAGAGTAGCCACAGCATGTCCTGCTGGGAGGTCACTCTCACCCTGACTGATCAGTGACCACGGCATGGCTAGGTTCCCCCATAGTGCTGTATAGCTCTTCTCTCATGTGATATATATGGGTTTCCTTTTAGGGCCCAATCACTGACTCATTTTCTTGGTGTGTGTGCTGACATCCCTGTTCTGGGTACATGCCTCTCCTCCAGGACCATGCACTATGGACTAGCTGGCGGACTGTCTGCAGCTAGTATGCTGTCTTGCTGGAGCACCTTGCAGGGTGCAGTGGCTGGAGGCTTGCTGCTGGAGAATGTCAGATAATGGTGGGGGGCAGCTGAGCATTTCCAGGCCTACCGTCTGTCTGCTATTGTGCTATGGCTGTGTGCCGCTTTGTCTGTTCCCCCGCAGGACTGCTGTTGCTGGTCCCTTCTACCACTGCAGGGAGATAGACTGTGGATCTATTGGTGGGTGATCCTGTTTCTCCCTGAGCCCCAGAGGATGGGTTGTGTGGTGGTACATAATCTGCCTATGGGTCCATACACCACCCCCCCTTCACCAACAGCAGGTAACGATGGCACCAACCCAGGATATGCACTGGTCTGGGTGCAACAGTGCCCATAGGGACTAGACATGACCAGGACACAGCTGTATCCTAGGTGTATCTAATGGAGCTACCTATCACACGCTGATGGGAACCTGCAGCATGGCATATTTCAGCTATGAAAGGTGCTGTGGACCTGGTGCTGGGCGCCCCACCTCAACCTCAGGGTGGGCACTGTACCCGCACAATATGACTGTCTGTGGCTACTCTGTGGCAGTGCCACACACGGTCTGTTCCCCCTACAAGGCCGAGGTGCTGTGGGGGGGCATACCCGATCTTGTGCCCATCTCTTGACTGCTGATTTGCATATGCAGTGCATCATGGGTACGGGTGGGTTACCCCTATCCTGGTAACCACAGCAGAATGTGGGTGTGGTGCCGTGCAGGCCTCCTGTAGCCAGCCAGTTGTTTATTAGCAGCTCTAGCCCACTGGTTACTTCACTGCCTGTGGAGCCAGAGGACATGGGTTCAGAACCCACAGTGGGGTTCATCAATAGGGCTGTCTTAGGCATTGTCTATTTTTATTGTATATTAGTTCTGCCAGCAGGACCACCCTCAGGGTACTGTCCCCTTATGGTGGCTCATAGGGCGCCCTATAGGGCGCTTTATACGGCACCCTATAAAGCGCCTTATAAGGTGCCTTATATGGTGTCCTATAGGGGACATTATAGGGTGCCTTGGCAGACAGCGCACTTTATAATGTGCCCTATGGAGTGCCCTCTAGGGTGCCTTATGTGGCACCTTAGGTTACGCCACTATGAGGGTGTGTTTGCTGGCAGCACTATTCAGGTACAAGTAACCTTCCTCTCAGCCCACTACGTAACCCTTTCCAGGCCAAGCCCAGTACTTTCGGGATCTCATCTTCTGCCTATATATTCCTATCAAATGGTATATAATACATGACCATGCCAGAGGGAACGTCACTATTGGAACATATTGGGTACGACGGGTACAATTTTCCTGACATGTGCAAACATTAACCCGGCTGCAGAATGTGGATTAAAATATTATAGTAGGCCTTCAAAGGGTTACACATGATGTCTCAGCCAGCCTTATTCATTAGGCACACTGGGGAATCAAACCCATGACCCTTGTACCATCAGTCTGTGTAGTAACCATTGTGCTACAGCTCTGTTTCTGTTTTTGGGTGTCTGCGCACTGTCTTAAGCTTGCGCGCAGTAGCACACGCGCTGTAGCGATAGTTGCTGCGCGGCGCGCAATACCACGCGCAACTGCACGTTATCGGTTACGATGTACCGCCCATGTCCTTTTTTGGCTTTCCTTCCACTAACGCGGCTCCTAACGCGAATTGCACTAACGCAGTTTAGTAAACATACCCCTTAAGGTAGAGCACTATCCCTGGCCACTCATGCTCTCTGGAACTCACTCTCTGACAACCTGAGATCAACAAAAGACCTCAAAGACTTCTGGAAGATGCTAAAAACAATGCTCTTCACAGAACACTACAATGACATCACATGAACTGCCCAAACAAAATGTAAATTGTTCCTGTACATAGCTCATACTGTATATAGCTCACCATGCAATCAACCTCCTCACACCACTCACACACACGCCTCGATGTTTCACTGCATACCCACACCCACGCACCCTGCCACTTGATTTGTTTGCTGCGTAATCCGCTTTGATTTCAAGATAAAGCGGTATATAAATTCTTTTAAATAAATAAATAAATGAAGGCCGCCTTAATAGCTGGGGGCTTTGAGAAACAGAGATAGAGACACTGGCTGAGGGCTGGGGGGTGGCTATGGGAGATATTTTTGCTTTACTTATTCCCAAGCCACGGAGATATGTGAAGCCAAAAATGAAGTTGCTTCAGGTGCAGCTATAAAGGGTCACCAATATGCTAACAACGTACTCATTGTGGGTGGGAAGGAGGGGGGAGGAGGCGAAGAATTGCATCCTTCTGTTAGCACTGTTCAGTGGTACATTAAGGGCCTGATGTATTAAGCTTTCTATTCCCATAGAAAATGGGAAAACAGTAAATCAGGCCCTTAAAAGAGCTGCATTATACCTTTCAAGAGTTTGGGGGGGGGGGCACTGTGACCGAGATCTTTGCAACTGGCTCCTAGATTCCAAGAAAAATTGTCAAGGCCTGACCTAAAGGGACATTAATGGGTTACAAGGAGTATTAGGTAATATGGAGAAAGTGTTAACTGATCCTCCAGGAGCAAACTGATTTCACAGCCTCTTCCGCAGAGACCTGCCTATAAACCTCACTGAACATTTCCTTACCCGGCCATGCCATGATACACCAGTGTTCAGGATAATAGCGCTTAATGATTGACAGGAGAACTTTTATATAATCTGTATTAATTATAGACTGTGAATGCTCCAGATATTAATAGGTCTGTCCTGAGCTCCATTTTCTCATGAAAACTGTTTGAGTAAAATACCTTTTCTTGGTTCTCCATTGCGTGTTCAGCTCTGAGGGTCTGAATATGGATCTCTAGGACACTTCCTGTACCACCAACTTTTAAAACAAGTCTGCACTTTCTTTATTCTGCAGGTTGTGGGATCCATCATGAAAATAAGAAGCATCATAAGGAATGTGTTGAAAATCTAGTAACCAACAAGATGCTCCTACAGGAGGCCAAAGAAGGATCAGAGGAGGAAAGAGACCAGAGGAGTGAGTCTCACTCAAACAAGGAAAGGGAAAGCCCTGCAAAACCCAAAAGTGACACAGACAGTATTTCTGGATACCTGACAATCACCAATAAATCCCAGACAAGTGCAGATCAAAAGTTATCCCCTTTTGTAAAGTGGGAAGAAAATATCAAAAGGCAAGAGCGACTGATAGCTCACAAACTAAGATACGCTAGAGAGCAACATTTTCAGTGCGCAGAATGCGGTAAAATATTAAGTTCAAAGTCATTTCTAAGAATGCACTGGAGGGTGCATGAAAGAAAAGTATGCAGGCAAGAAGTCGGTCGAAAAAAGCAGTTAGCACAACATCAGAGGATTTGTGCAAAACGATCCAATTTAGAGAGACTGCCCTTGGGAGGGAAACCATTCCCATGTCTACAGTGTGGTAAATCCTTTAACTATAAGTCCCATTTAAAATTCCACTATAGAATCCATATGGAAAAGAAATCATTTATATGCTCAGAGTGTGGTAAAAGCTTTAATGATGAATCACATTTAAAAGCTCACAAGAGGATCCATACAGGAGACAATCTATTTACATGTTCAGAGTGTGGTAAAAGCTTTATTTGGAAATCATATTTAAAAATACATCAGCGTATCCATACGGGAGATAAACCATTTGCATGTACAGAGTGTGATAAAAGATTTAACCAGAAATCACATTTAGACACCCACCAGTGGATACATACAGGAGAGAAACCATTTATATGTACAGAGTGTAATAAAAGCTTTAATAACAAATCATGTTTAAGAGTCCACCAGAGAAGACACACGGGAGAGAAACCATTTTCATGTTCAGAGTGTCAAAAAAGGTTTAATCAGAAATCACATTTACAAGCCCATCAGAGGATCCATACAGGAGACAAACCATTTACATGTTTAGAATGTAGTAAAAGCTTTAATGATAAATCACATTTAAAAAGACATCAGCACATCCATACAAGATCATCAAACAAATAAAAAGAAGTGGCAAAATACATAAACACTGTGGAAAATACAAAGAGTAACTCCAGGAAGTGGATGTTGTTCAAAACTGCACATATGAATAGTTAAGGAGAAAAGAATAGAATCCGAAGGATGAGAGATTAATAGTTGAAGCCCAGGATAGTGGATTATGGACAAGATGGTTCACAGCAAACATAGAAAATGCTGGTAAAACAAACCTGTAGATTCTGTAAGGAGTGTTGGAAATGGGTACTTCTCTCATAACTGCCTATAGAGTTCCGATGGGAGAAAATTTCTATACCCAAAGATGCACAATAAGATATCACGTCTCATCCACTGGAAACTTTGCAAACACTACAACATTACTGTACTGGGTTCATAACCCTAAAAGAACTATGACGAATGAAGAAGTTAGGATCACCTAGGACATTTCCATTCCAACCAATAAAAAGCTTGAAACAAGAAAACCAGACATCATAGAAAGGAACAAACATGAAAATAGCAGTGTCGGTGCAAAGCAATTATTCTGTACTTTGCGCAGACAGGAAGAAGATATTCAATTGTCAAGAAATGCAATCAGAGACCACAAAAATGTGGCAGCAAGAAAGACATATTTCCCATCATGATGAAGGCTACAGGTCTGAAAAAAGTAATTTACAGATATACGACTAATAATCATTTGTATAGTGCTAAAAGGCGTACGCAGTGCTGTACATATAGATGTAAGACACAGTCCCATATTATATCCCATATTATATGGAGGGAGGAGTGGCCTAGTGGTTGGGGTAAGTTACCTCAAGCCAGAAGGTCAGGGGCTCAAATCCCACTAGAGGACAGCAATCTTGGGCCGGAAGGACTGGGGTTTCTAGTCCCACTGGTGCTCCTTGTAGTCTTGGGCAAGCCACTTAACCCTCCATTGCCCATGTTCCCTGTAAGTATTAGCATATGTGTCTCATATCCCCTTGTGTTAAATGTATCCCCCAATTGTGTTGTGATCACTTTGATTAAAGGATAAGGTGGTATACAAAAATGTCTAAATAAATAAATATCCTGTGAATTCCAGAAGAAAGCTGTCTTTGGCATGATGCAAATACTAAAGGGAGCATTAGAAGGAAATTTGAGAGACTGAGATCATACTGTACATGTTGTAGCATAGGAATGAGGTTCATTACTGTCACAGTATGCACAAAATTAGCCCATCTGGAGATATTGCTGCTGAGAGAAATCATTTATATGCTGTGAATTTCATAAAAGCTTCAAACAGAAGGCATACTTCAAGTTACCAGAAAATTTATACATTCAGATTCCATCCTTAAACTTGGGCACACACTCTGATAAACGAAGAAAACGGAGTAAGGATCCAACAGCACATAGGGGGAAAGAAGCAACAGAGTTTACAAAACAAGAGAAAAATATTTTTTGAAGAATTAGACCAGCAAACAAGGAAAAACAAGCTGAAACACAAATACAGAAGAAAATACATTGGGGCATGTTTACTAAAACCCCGGTAAAGTGTGAGCCGCGGTAGAGTGCGGGTGCCATATAAGGAGTGGGCGTTCCGTCCTGAAAAAGAAAAGCCGGAATTTACATATGCGCTAAGGTGCGCGGCGCCCATGTGCGCCTCGCAGCTTAGCGCATGAGATAGCTGCGCGGGAGGCATAAGTGGCGTGCTGAAGTACAAGAAAAAGAGCAGAGTCACAGCACAATTGTTAAGACACTGACCCATAGTGCAGGGGTCAGGGGTTCAATCCCCACAGTGCCCAATGAAGATGGCTGGCTGAGGTGTTAATTTCTGAGGCACAGAAATACTGGGCGGCATAAGGCGGCGCGCTAATGTTTTTGGCGGCATAGTAATACTGGGCGGCATAAGGCGGAGCGCTAATGTTTTTGGCGGCATAGTAATACTGGGCGGCATAAGTGGCGTGCTGATGTGCACACAGAAGAGCAGAGCCACAGTGCAATGGTGAAGACACTGGCCAATGATGCAGGGATCAGGGGTTCCATACCCCACAGTGCTCAATGTAGACAGCTGGCTGAGGCACTATTTTAGGAGCTAGTCTAATATTGTGCGGCATAAGGTGGCGCGCTGATGGGCATTAGGCGGCGTACTATTGTTTAGGAGGCTTTTTAATATTGGGCAGCATAAGGCGGCGCGCTGATGTGCAATCACAGGAACAGAACCACAGCACAATGGTTAAGACACTGGCCAATGGTGCAGGGATCAGGGGTTCAATCCCCCAAAGTACCCAATGAACAAGGCTGGTTGAGGCATAACTTATTATGGGGAAGATTGCTTTAGGAGGCATTTTAGTCATATTTTAATTATCACTACAAGCAAACGCACTCTCAAAGCGTGTTAACATAAGCCGCCCTATAAGGCACATTTTAAAGTGCACTGTCAGCCAAGGCACCCTAGAATGTTGCTTATAGGGCGCTTTAGAGGGTGCTGTATGAGGTACCACAAGGTCAGTGTACTGTGTTTTTATGGCAGCACTGTGCAGTTTAAGGAATGAAAAGCATATGTAGGTGCGCTGACAGGCAAGGAGGAGCAGCAGTGGAGCACAATGGTTAAGGCACTGACTGCTGATACAGGGGTCATGAGTTTGCTCCCCAGTGTGCCTAATACG
This sequence comes from Ichthyophis bannanicus, assembly GCA_033557465.1. NCBI lineage: Eukaryota > Metazoa > Chordata > Amphibia > Gymnophiona > Ichthyophiidae > Ichthyophis > Ichthyophis bannanicus. The sequence goes on from CM066031.1 coordinate 153,098,299, forward strand.
TAAGGCTGGCTGTGGCATCAGCTTTGCATTGTACATATTTTGTCCTGCAGCACTTTATTGTTATATTATTAATTGCTGCCAGCAAACACGCCCTCACCTGCCATAATTGAAGGTGCCGTATAAGGCACCCTATAAGGCACTCCATAGGGCACATTGTGAATTGCACTGTCCGCCACAGCACCCTAAAATGTCCCCTATAGGGCACCCTATAGGTTGCGGCACAGGATAATGTATAGTGCACCTTATATGGACGGGAACCATAAGGTGCCCTATAGGGCGCCCTATAAAGCACCCTCAGGGGTAACATATGGGTACAGTACGCTGAGGGTGTTTTTGCTGGCATCTAAATATGTACATTATAAAATATAATACAGTGGACAACCCTATCAAATAACCCCACTGTGGGTTAGAACCCATGACCTCTGGCTTCAGAAGCAGTGAAGTAACCATTGGGCTACAGTTCTATAGCTGCTAGCAAGCTCCTGGCTGGCTGCAGAAAGCATGCACGTCACAACACAGACAGTCTGCTGTGGTCACCAGGATAGGGTTAGCCCACCCATACCCATGATGCACTGCAACATGCAAATCAGCTGTCCACAGATTAACACAAGATGGGCAATGCACCCCCACAGCACCTCGGCCTGGTAGGGGGTACTGACCGTGTGTTTTACTGGCACAGAGTAGCTACACACCGTCACATTGTGCAGGTACTGTGCTCACCCTGAGGGTGCAATGAGGCACCCAGGACCAGGTCCACAACACCTTCCATGGCTGAAAAAGGCCATGCCAGAGGTCCAGAGTGGTGTTAATGTGTTAGATAGGTGGCTTCTGCACAAACACTTTGGATATCTCTGTCTGCCTCAGTCGGGCATAGCCCCCATGGACCCCCAGGTGGACCATGCACCCCAGGCCAAGGGTGGCAAACAGGGCCCCCCATCAGTAGATCCACATTCTACCTCCTTGCAAAGGTGGCAGTAGAGGGGACAATCAACCCTGGTCCTGCTGAAGAATAGACACCCCACAGGGCAGTCAATGCAGCTATATACATATCCATAACACAATAGCAGATGAGACATTAGGCATGGATATGGTGAGCTGCACCCCACCACTATCTGATATTATCCTGCATCAAGTAATCAGCCACTGCACCCTGCTCCATCAAGACACATACCAGCTGCAAACAGTGTGCTAGTTAGTCCACAGTGCATGTTCCCAGTGGAGATGCATGCACCCAGAACTGGAATGTCAGCAAACACAGCAAGCAGGTAAATCAGTGACTGGGCCCCAAAAGGAAACCCATATCTATCACATAAACCACCCTGATATCATGAAAAGCAGTATATAAGAAATGTTAAATAAATAAAAAATGAGGGAAATACTATATAGCACTATGGGGGTGCCTAGCCATGCTGTAGTCACTGCACAGTCAGGGTGAGAGTGATCTCTCAGCAGGACATACTGAGGTCACCCTGTCTGTGTAGGTGGTGGCCGGGCACTAAAATGTCCCAGTCAGTGCCCTGTGCAGATGCACCCTGGCCAGGCCACCCTGTCTGGCCTATACCCATGGTACCTTGCTCCTCATTATGCACATTTTCAGCCCAATACTGGCAACATTGCTGGCAGTGTGGGCTGTGGAAGGTGTTTGCAGCCACCACACACTGGATAGACAGACAGCCACCCCCACACCTATGCCAGCATTGTGCTACTATAGAGGGGTTCAGCAACTATACCCACCACTCCAGTCCTGGGCACAGTACAGGCATGGATATGGTACGCAATACTGTTGGGGGTCACTCCCCAGGGCGGTAAACACTGTCAGAGACCAGACCTGCAGCACACACCACAGACATCAGAATGATTGTTATGGTGGAGCCCAAGGAGCAAAATGTGCTTAACGTAGGAATTGATATCTGCCAGTTATCATGGGAAACATTTGATAGCTGTGTACCATATACCCAGGTGTAGGGTGGCATTGCTAAGGTATGCAACTGCTAGTATTGGGAGATACAGGCAGGGCCCAATGTCCTGCCTCTCCAGGAGGCATTGGCCAATGTGGCCTGTGGGTGTGTGTGTGGGTGTGTCTGGCCCTGTTGGCTGCTGCTTTACGGCAGAGTTTCCCAACTCCAGTCCTGGTGTTCCAAACACTGTTTGGGTTTTCATGCTGTCCCTCATAAATATGCATGAGCTACATCTGCATACCATGGGGGTGGTGCATAGATATGCAGCACAGGCATCTTTATTAGAGGCAGCATGGAACCTGAATGGTGTGGGGCCCTCCAGGACTGCATTTGGGAGACTCTGCTCTAGGTAATGCGGCTGTTTATGGTGTCTGTGTTTGGTGTGGTAAAATATAGGCATATTAACCATGCGTATGTTCTCAGCAATAAAGGTTTGTCCTTACTATCACGGTTTAGTTGTGGGAAAAATATGTGGGCAGGATTGGCAGTAGCCCCAGCTGGCCTTTGAACCTGTGACCTTCTGTTCTTGCACACAGTGTCTGTGTGCACTGCACCACCTTGTTGCCACAGGTATGCTGCTTTCCCTGGAGAGTCCATGACTGTACATCCAACAGAGCCTGTCTGTTGCGGTGGACGGTGTCAGCCTGCACACGCCTAGGCCACTGTCTGCTGTGGATTGCAGCCACTGCCCCCTCCACCACCTGTACCCTCCGCCAACATGCAGACATGTCCTTATCTGGGAAAAAGCATATGACCTGATTGAGTTGTGGCACTCCAGGACTGAATTTGGGGGACTCAGCTGTAGGTAATGCCCATTGTTATGGTTTGTGTGCGGTGTAGGGTAAAATATGGGTGTTGGAACCATGCTTATGTTCTCTGCAGTAAAGGAGTGTCTTTACTATCACTGTTTAGTGGTGGGTAAAACTATGGAGACTGGGTTGGCAGGTGCCCCAGCTGGGATTTGAACTTGTGACCCTCTGGTCTGACAGGCACTGGCTGTGTCTGTTGCACCACACTGGGGCCACAGAGACAGTGCAGTCCCTGGAGATAGGAAACCTGGCCTGATGAGTCAGAAACCCTGCTCTGCACAATTTTACTGTGGGCTCATTTACCTTGTACGGAGACAAAAGTGCAAATAAGCCTCAAAAATGACCTCCGAAAAAGAGCCAAAAAACCATGACCAAGTTGGGCAACAGTGATATCACTGGGCAACCATAACAAACACTCCCAGGAAAGCTCCAAAAAAATGCTATGCTTTTTGAAAGGGTCTACGGAGCGTAGACCCTTCCAAAAATAATTTCCTTTTTTTGGAGCTTTCCTGGGAGTGTTTTTTATGGTTGCCCATTAATGTCACTGTTGCCCAGCTGGATTATCATTTTTATGTAATTTGTTGTGGTCATTTTCAAATTATATTTGCTATTTTGTTCTGTGCACATGTATCACACTGCTCACGTTTTGCAGGTTTCCCCGGTTTTGCTGTACATTGCTGACGGAAATGGTTTCTCTTCCCTTTAAATCGGCTCTAACGCGAGGGTTTCACTCGCGGTAATTTTCTTGCAGAAATTCAGCCCCGCTCCTGTGCGGGGAGCCTCTCCCCTCCCACTCTCCACCCATTGACCCCGTCCCCCCGCCCCTCGGGAGCCTTCCTCCGCCCTCGAAATGCCTTTCCACACCTCTATCGCACATCAGCGCACCCCGCTCTTGTGCGGGCGGCGCGCACGTGTGCGGGGCATCAAAAACACACTATTAGCATGCAATAAGGTACCTTATCGCACGCCCAAGTGCGCCCCGCACATTTGCGCGGTTTAGTAAACATACCCCAATGAGATACGTTAGAAATCATATATGGATAAAAAAAAATCTGTCACAAGAAATGGTTAAGGGGAGGGAAACTTAAACCTAGAGATGACAGTGGATTATGTACAAGATGGTTCAGAGCCAGCATAGAAAAAAATGGAAAAAATAAACAGGCAAATGCAGATTATATAAAACAGAACTGGAAATAGACCGTACCTTTAACACAAGAAGCCCCAAAAGGCATTTTACCTAGAAACCCCAAAGTGCGTCAATTGATGCATTATCACGACGACTGCGTTTATCATGAAATGCAGATGTGAATTAATGTGAAGTTACTTATTTGTTAAATACGTGCAGTATTTGATGTCATTACATGACGTCATCGTGTGTTTATTGTTTGTGATGTCGGAGTAAGACTGTAAACAGTGATTGAGATGCGCCACCTAGCGGGAACATGAATTTATACCTAGAAGCCCCAAAGTACGTCAGTTGACGCATCCAAGACAACTTAGGGGGATGTTTACTAAAAACCGGAAATGTGCGCGCCGCAAAAGAGCGCACGTAAACGCGGCACTGAAACGCTAATAAACGTGTTTAAATGCCCCCCACACGTGCGTGTCACCCCCGCAAAGGTGCGCGGCACACTAACGGGCCCCGTACAAGTGCGGGCCTGCAAATGTCCGATAGAGGCGTGGAACGGCTAAAGGAGGGCGGAGGAAGGCTCCGGAGGGACGGGGTCAATGGGTGGAGAGTGGGAGGGGAGAGGCTCCCCGCACAGTATTGGGCCCGAATTTGCATGTAAAAACTACCGCGAGGGAAACACTCGCGGTAGAGAGCATTTAAAGGGAAGAGAAACCATTTCCGTCAGCAATGTACAGGAAAACCGGGGAAACCAGCAAAACGTGAGCAGTGTGATACATGTGCACAGCACAAAAGTGCAAATAAAAATAGAAAATGACCACAACAGAACTATTAAAAATAGTAATTCAGCTGGGGAACAGTTATAGTGATGGACAAATACAGAAAACACACCCAGCAAAGCTCCAGAAAAAAGAAATGAATTTTGGAAGGGTTTACGGAGCGGAGACTCTTCCAAAAAACATTTCCTTTTGTGGAGCTTTCCTGGGAGTGTTTGCTATGGTTGCCCATTAATATCACTGTTGCCCAGCGTGGTGATATTTTGTCCCCCATTTCCCATGGTCATTTCCGGGGTTTATGTGCACGTTTGTCACTAGACAGGGTGCATATGCCCACAGTAAATTTGCGTAGAGCAGGGTTTGTGACTCCATCCTGCCAGGCTTACTACCTCCAGGGGCTGCACTGTCTATGTGGCCATAGTGTGGTGCAGCGGACAGAGTCAGTACCTCTAGGACCAGAGGGTCAGAGGTTCAAAGCCCAGCTGGGGCACTTGCCAGCCCAGTCCCTATATTTTACCCACCACTAAACACAGATAGCGCAGACACCCCTGTATTGCAGGGGACATAAGCATGGGGAAAACACCCATATTTTACCCAACAACGCACACACACCACAACAATGGGCATTACCCACAGCCAAGTACCCCAAATGCAGTCCCGTACTGCCACATTCCAATCAGGTCACCTGCTTTTTATGGGAGAAGCTCATGCCAGCATGTTGGCGGACGAGTACATGTGGTGCAGGGGGCAGTGGCTGCTAGCGACAGAAGACAGAGGCCTAGCCATGTGCAGGATGGCACAGTCCACAGCAACAGACAGGCCCTGCCGGATCCACAGTCATGGACTATCCAGGGAATTCAGCCAAGCTGTGGCTACACAGTGGTGCAGTGCACACAGACAGTACATGCAAGAACAGAAGGTCACAGGTTCAAAGACCAGCTGGGGCTACCAGCAATCCCACCCACATATTTTCCCCACAAATAAACAGGGACAGTAAGGACACACCTTTCGTGACAAGGACATATGCAATGGTAATACGTCTATCTTTTACCCCACTGAGCACAGACACCATGAACAGGGGCAGAACCTACAGCAGAATCCCCCAAATGCAGTCCTGGTGGGCCACACACCAGTCAGGTTCCATGCTGCCACTCATACAAATGCCTGTGCTGTATATCTATGCACCACCCCCACGGCATGTAGATATAGCTCATGCATATTCATGAGGGACAGCAGGAAGACCCGAACAGTGTGATGCAAAACTGGGCTGGAGTGGGGAAGCGCTGCCGTAAAGCAGCAGCCAACAGGGGCAGACACACCCACACCCACAGGCCCCATTGGCCAATGTCTCCTGTAGAGGCAGAACATTGGACCCTGCGTGCATCTCCCAATACCAGCACCTGCATACCTTAGCAATGTCACCCTACACCTGAGGTACACAGCTCTGAAACGTTTGCTAAGAGTACAGGCTGATAGATATCCCTACGTTACGCACATACTGCTAGTTGACCCCATCCGAACAATCTGTTTGGTGTCTGCGGTGCGTGCTCCAGGCCTGGCCTCTGACGGTGTTCACCACCCTGGGGAGTGACCCCCAGCAGTACTGCGTACCATATCCATGCCTGTGCCATGCCCAGGACCGGTGTGGCGGCCAAGGCTAATCACCCCCTCAATAGTAGCACAATGCTGGCATAGGTGTGGGAGTGTGTGTCTGTCTATACCAGGGGTGGGCAAACCTGGTCCTGGAGGGCCGCAGACCAGTCAGGTTTTCGGGATATCTCTAATGCATATATATCTCATGCATGTTCATTAGGGATATCCCGAAAACCTGACTGGTCTGCGGCCCTCCAGGACCGGAGGTGCCCACCCCTGGTCTATACAGTGTGTGTTGGCTGCAAACACCTTCCCAAACCCACACTGCCAGCACTACTGCCAGTATTGGCCTGCCAATGTGCATAATGAGCAGCAAGGTACCATGGGTATAGGTCAGACATGGTGGGCTGGCCAGGATGCATCTGCACAGGGCATAGGGCACTGGCTGTGACATTGTAGTGCCAGGCCACCACCTACACAGACAGGGTGACCTCTGCATGTGCTGCTGGGGGAGCACTCTCACCCTGAGTGTGCAGTGATGACAGCATGGCTAGGCACCCCATAGTGCTGTATTGTGTTTCTCTCTTGTGATATATATGGGTTTCCTGTTGGGGCCTCCTCACAGAACTCTCTGCTTGTGTGTGCTGCCACCCCAGTTTTGGGTGCATGCATTTCCATCAGGGGCTAACCAGCAGACTGTTCACAGGTGAATATCAGATAGTGCTGGGGTGCATCTTTGGATATCCAGGCCTAAAGTCTGTCTGATATTGTGTTAGGGATGTGTGTGGAGCTGCTTGGACTGCCCTGTAGGGTGTCTGTTCCCCAGCAGGACTGGGGTTTGATGGTCCACTCTACTGCCATGGGGGGGGGGGGGGGGGTAGGATGGGGATCTGTTTGCCACCCTTGGGGGGGGGTAGGATGGGGATCTGTTTGCCACCCTCGGGGGGGGGGGGGGGTCTTTGACCACCTAGGGGTCCATGGGGGTTTCCACTAACTGAGACAGACAGCGATATCCAACATGTTTCTGCAGCACCTTCCTATCTCACAGGTTAGTACTGTTTTGGAGCTCTGTCATGGCCTCATCCAGCTATGGCTGGTGTTGTGGACCTGGTCCTGGCCACCACATCACACCCTCAGGGTGAGCACAGTACCCGCACAATGTGACGGTGTGTAGCTACTCTTTGCTGGTAGTCCACCCGCTCAGGACCCCCTACCAGGCCGAGGTGCTGTGTGGGTGCACATGGACAATTTCCCCTACCACTCCGGGTAGCTGTTGGGGTGCATTCCCCATCTTGTGTGCATCTGTGGACAGCTGATTTGCATGTGCAGTGCATCATGGGTACGGGTGGCCTAACCCTATCCTGTCTACAACAGCAGACTGTCTGTGGGGTGACGTACAGGCTCTCTGCAGCCAGCCAGGGGCTTGCTGTCAGCTTTAGAGCTGTAGCCCAATGGTTATGTTACTCCCTGTACAGCCAGAGATCATGGGTTCAAACCCACAGTGGGGCCCTTTGCTAGGGCTGTCCACAGCTTTATTTTTATTTACTGTACATATGTCTATGCCGGCAAAACCACACACAGCTTACTATACCCATTAGGTGCCTCTGAGGGTGCTTTATAGGGCGCCCTATAGGCCACCTTATGGTTGCCATCCATATAAGGTGCACTATACATTATCCTGTGTCGCAACATACATGATGCCCTATAGGGGACATTCTAGGGTGCCTTGGCGGACAGTGCACTGTAACATGTGCCTTACGGGCACCCGTATGTTAACACACTGTGAGAGCGGGTTTACTAGTGGTGGTGAGGTAGCTGTAGGTAGCCCTTCCCCCAAGCCATGCTGCAAGCCGGCTCTGATCAGCCTGACCCTTCCCCCGCAAGCCATGAGGCAATCAGCCTGCTATTTCTTTAGACACCCTTCCCCCACTCCAGGTCTGAGCACAGTATCCCCTAGCCCAGAAACCAAAAGACCAGAGCACACCGGTTTGGACAGGTCACCCAGGTACCTTCCCCAGGGGCTGCTGATTGGTGGACAAGAAATACCTGTGGCAAATGGGATTACAGAATGAGTTTGAAATTATACTGTATTTAAGGCATTGAAGGACGTCCCTCGGGGTTCAGACCCTTGTGGAGGTTGCTGGTATCTCTGTCTGATCCTGTGTGCACATTAAAGATCCTGATTGCATTCCAGCCTGTCTGAGAGTTTTCCTTCTGTGGGTGAGTGATAGAATAAGAGCTTTTCAAAGCGCTTTCCATTACATTTTGGCACCCCAGATGGTACCCTTTTAAATTAAAAGAAAAGCCTCTCTCATCACACCCACGGTGGGAAGACTTCTGCTTTTGCAGCGTCTGGGCCTCCACCAGTCAGGGACCGGCCTCCCCAGGTGATTAACGGTCCTTGGCGCCCCCGGGCCACTTTGTGCTCGGAAGGACACCTTGATTTGTCTGGACAGCTGATCCCTGCGGTTGAATCCCCGATTGAAAAACCAGCTGGATAGACTGGCATCCAAACTTCCTGTCTGATCAGAGTTCTGGTGAGTACTGCTACCTTACTGTCTGGGGCTAGTCCTGTACTCTATCTGTGAGTCCTGGTAATTTCTGGGAACCTGTAGCAGTCTGATCAACTGCACGAGCAGTCCTATTAGGGGCCTTAGTGGCCCTGAAGCCATTGCTCGTCCTGTATCTGAATACCGGTAAAAATATCTGAACTGCAGTAAAAAGTAACCAAACTATAGCACTTGATAAGCTCTCTAATGTGCTCCGATGTTAATTTCTGCCTCCCCATGTGCTCCGGTGTGGATTTACTGCCTTTCCCTGAACCCCCGATGTAATTTCTGTGCTCCGATGTAAATTTCTGTTCCCCCATGCTGCCGCTGTGTTAATTTCTGCTCCGATGTGAATTTCTCTCTCCGTTGTGCTCCGATGTTAATTCTGCCCCCCCCCCATGCTGTCCGATGTGAATCCATGCTCCCCATGTGCTCCCATGTGAATTACTGCCTTCTCTTGGGCCTCCGCTGAGGTTCCTGCCTTCTCTTGGGCCTCCGCTGAGGTTTTGTGCCTCTCGGTGCTGTCCCGGTGCACAGCTGACCCCCGCTGAATTTTCCGGTCTTCCCCTGAGCCCCCGCTAAGGTTCCGGTCTTCCCCTGAGCCTCCGCTGAGGTTCCTGCCTTCCCTTGGGCCTCCGCTGAGGTTTTGTGCCTCTCGGTGCTGTCCCGGTGCACAGCTGACCCCCGCTGAATTTTCCGGTCTTCCCCTGAGCCCCCGCTAAAGTTCCGGCCTTCCCCTGAGCCCCCGCTGAGGTTTCCTGCCCTTAAACCTGAATATGAGAAACTAACCTTTTTTTTGGGTCGATTGAGGGAGAAGTGATCATTTGAAGGTCCATCATTTTCTTTTTTTTCCATCTGTGGAGTAGAGGGGAGCCGGTGTGAAGGAGCACGGTGGGGTGGCAGCCATCTTGGGAACACCACGTGTGCGAATTCCCCTGCACCCAGGAGCAGCTATCGGGACGCACGTGGAGGCGGCCATCTTGGAAAGACCACGTGTAAGCTACACTGCAATATACTTAAAGTGACTCTGGAGCTCCATCTAGTGGACATTAGCTGTAATTACTACTATTCCCTGTGTTTTAAGTGATCCTGGAGCTCCATCTGGTGGACATTGTAAGAATAGCTAGCTTATATATATTTTAACTCTTGTCTAAATCAAATCTGAGTATATATATATTTTGTTAAATTGCCAAGGCCTATATTATAAAAATTTTGTGTTTTTTTTCCCCTCTCTCCCCTCCTGTATTAAGAATAGATAGGGTCTGTATTATAAATTGTATTATTTTTCCCGGATTAAGTCTAGATAGGATCTGTATTGTAAATTGCATTTTTCTCTCTCTTACTGTAAATTGCATTTTTTCCCAAATTGAGATTAGGCTAGAAGATCTGTTCTACATTGTATACTGTACTTAGATATTGAACTAGAATTAGAGCATGGGGTCGGGAAAGTCTAAAGAGGAAAACGCCCCTACAGTACATGCTTCGCCATTTTAAATCTGGGTTTAGAGAAGATTATGGGGTACCTCTCTCCGCCTCCAGATTAACCCTTTTGTGTGAGAGGGAATGGCCAGCCTTAGTTAAGTTATGGCCTCCTCAGGGGTCTATTGATTTGGCCACTGTGTCCTTGGTCCATCAAATTGTAGCAAAAGAGCACCCTGACCAGTTCCCATATATTGACTCATGGCTGGCCATATGCCAACTCAGACCAAGGTGGCTCCAGCGCTGTCACGAGGATCAGTGTAGAGTAATGGTGGCGGCCATCTGTCGCCAAAAGGGACGGACACCCGCCCCTATCTACCAGGGACGGGACTCTCCTGATATTCCCCCACGCCCCCTCCCTCTACTTCAACCCCGTGTCCCGTCCGCACCACAGCAGGATCCGCCCACATCTGAAAGCTCAGGAAGACCTCTTCTTGGGGTGGGTGATGCCAGAGTTAGGGAAGGTTCTACAGACTCCGGCCCTTCATCTTCAGATTCCCCTCTCACATCTGGTGCCACCTCCAGTGGCACCATCTCCTCCCCCGAGAGCACAGGGGCTGAGCCAGAATCGTCACCCTCGTTAGCCCACCGCCTGCGGTCGCAACATCTCCAATTACCACTACGACAAGTACAGGGGCTCCCGTATATTGATGCTACTGGAAAGGTGGCAGTGGGACCATCAAGCCTGATTTATGTCCCTTTCTCCACTACGGACCTGCTCAACTGGAAAACCCACTATGCCTCATATACTGAAAAGCCCCAAGAACTGACAGATCTTATGACCAGTATTATGCAAACACACCAGCCTACCTGGTCGGACATTAAACAATTGCTTGTCACCTTATTCAATACAGAAGAACGGGCACGCATTGTACGGGCCGCCCTCAAGTGGCTGGAGAAACATCCTGCCCAAGAGGGAGAAGTAAATCCACGGCAGCAGGCAGAGGCAGAATTCCCGAATAAAGACCCCCGCTGGGACCCGAATGACCCTGTTGGAGCAGCGTCTCTCACTCGCTTCCGGACTGCACTCCTTGAAGGCCTTAAGAAAGGGGGGCAATGAGCTATGAACATCAGTAAAGTCGCAGAAGTTCTCCAGTTTCCTGACGAAAGTCCGGCGGTATTTTATGAGCGTCTGACTGAAGCATACCGATTATATACCCCCCATGATCCAGCAGACCCTGAGAATCTTAAGATGGTGAATAATGCCTTTGTGGCTCAGGCACAAGGTGATATACGGCGGAAGCTGCAGAAACTGGAAGGGTTTGCGGGCATGAATGCAACGCAATTGATGGAAGTGGCACAAAAAGTATATGTAAATCGTGACCAGGAGCAGAAGCGAGAGTCGGAGCGCCGGATGAAAAAAAAGGCAGACTTCCTAGCAGCCGCCTTAGCCGAGCGACCACCAGTTCCAGCCTGGGCCAGAGAAGGAAATAGGGGACGAGGACGCGGATATGGGCGGCCGAGGTTTCCCCTAAGCCCCACTCAATGTGCCTACTGCAAAGAGGAGGGACACTGGAAGAATGACTGTCCAAATCGTAACACAAGGCGAGGGAGATATCCATCCACGAGGGGTGTAAGAGCACCCGTACGAACTACACGGGAGCAAGATCAGCATAATGCTTTCCCGCCTCCACCGGTTCCAGCTCTCGAAGGCCTTGCAGCTATGGAACATTATGACCCGGATGACTACTAGGCCAGACCGGGCTCCAAGTTTCTGTTAGGTCCCCAGGAGCCTATGGTCAACATGAATTTAGGGGACCGGAAAATGCAATTCATGGTCGATACCGGAGCAACACACTCAGTGGTCACCCAACAAGTAGCCCCGATCTCCTCCCAGTCAGTAACTGTTGTGGGAGCTACGGGGGAGAGGGCCCAGAGACCTTTCCTGCAAAACCGCACGTGCCAGTTGGGGGGACGGACCATCACTCACCAGTTCCTGTATATGCCTGAATGTCCCATACCCTTGCTGGGTCGGGATGTTCTGGCAAAACTCCAGGCCCAAATCTCATTCGGGTCTGATGGCCAGGCTGAGCTCCAAATACCCAGCCTGGGCCCAACAGTTTTGGTACTGTCCGTCCCCCGAGAAGAAGAATGGCGGTTATATGAGAACAGGCCCAAATCTGATGTGGCTACCCTGGTTAAGTGGGAATCAGTGCCCCCTGGAGTATGGGCAGAAGGAAACCCCCCCGGAATGGCCATTAACATCCCTCCCGTATGTGTTGAAATGAAGCCGGGAGCCTCCCCGGTGCATGTGCGACAATACCCGCTGCCGCGGGCAGCTGTAGAAGGAATCCATCATCATCTGGTGCAGCTACTACAGCATGGTATCCTGCGGCCCTGCCAATCGGCATGGAACACTCCTTTGCTGCCAGTTCGAAAACCTGGAACCACTGACTATCGACCTGTTCAGGACCTCCGTCGTGTCAATGAGGCCACTGTGACTCTGCATCCAGTAGTACCAAACCCTTATACACTGTTGGGCCTCATCCCAGCGACTGCTTCTCACTTCTCAGTACTGGATCTAAAAGATGCCTTCTTTTGTATACGCCTGGCTACTGCAAGCCAGCACCTGTTTGCTTTCGAGAAAGAGGACCCTGCTACTGGCAGAAAGTCCCAAGTTACCTGGACTCGTTTACCACAGGGATTCAAGAACTCTCCTACCATCTTCAGCACAGCATTGGCCCAAGATCTCGCTAGTTTCCCTCCAGGGGAGCCCGGCAGACGAGTACTTCTGCAGTACGTTGATGACCTACTAATCGCTGCTGACTCTGAGGCTGAATGTGTATTGGCAACCACAGAACTTCTCCAACTCCTGTACAATGCGGGATACCGAGTCTCCAGAAAAAAGGCTCAGTTATGTCAGTCGGAAGTGAAGTATCTGGGATTCCATCTGTCAAAAGGAAGCCGACGGTTGGGGAGCGAGAGGAAGGAAGCAGTGTGCCGGATCCCAGTGCCAACAACCCGCAAGCAAGTACGTGCTTTTCTCGGGGCAGCTGGGTACTGTCGTATCTGGATTCCCAACTTCGCAAAGATCGCAAAGCCCCTCTATGAGTCTACAAAGGGCCCAGAGAAGAGCCCCCTTGAATGGGGTCGTGACCAACAGGAGGCCTTCGAACATTTGAAAAGGGCATTACTGTCATCACCAGCCCTAGGCCTTCCGGATGTCACCAAGCCTTTCACCCTCTATGTGCACGAAGCAGCAGGAACAGCTTTGGGAGTCTTGACCCAACAACTGGGGTCTTGGCCACGACCAGTCGCCTACCTGTCAAAACTGCTGGATCCAGTGGCCAAGGGATGGCCACCTTGCCTGAGAGCAATAGCAGCAACAGCCTTGTTGGTGGAAGAATCTGATAAACTGTCCATGGGCCAAGGCCTTCTAGTCACCGTCCCACATTCAGTCCAAACATTGCTAGAGCATAAAGGAAGTTACTGGTTCACCAGCTCCCGAATGTTGAAATACCAGAGCATGTTATGGGGAAATCCCAGGGTGCAGATAACTACCAGCCAAGCCTTGAACCCTGCTACTTTCCTGCCTGTTGGCCCGGGACCACCTGATCACGACTGCCTGGAAGTGATGGAAACAGTCTTCTCCAGTCGCCCTGATCTGACGGATGTGCCGTTAAGCAATCCGGATGAGACCTACTACGTAGATGGGAGCAGTCTGATGCTGGAGGGCCGCAGGTGTGCGGGGTATGCGGTGGTGACGATGGAAGAAATAGTTGAAGCACAGCCTTTGCCCCCTGGAACCTCCGCACAGAAGGCGGAACTCATTGCCCTTACCCGTGCCTTAACCCTTGGGACTAACAGTCGTGTAAATATATACACAGATTCCAGATATGCCTTTTCCACTCTCCATGCCCACGGGGCCCTGTACAAAGAAAGAGGGTTAGTTACTGCAGCTGGCTCTGAGATAAAGAATGGCCCCCAGATATTGGCCCTGTTAGAAGCAGTCTGGCGTCCGAAAACAGTAGCCGTAATGCATTGCAGAGGCCACCAGAAAGGGAACGGTGAAATAGCTAAGGGAAATAGACGGGCTGATGCAGAAGCCCGGCGAGTAGCAACCACATCCTTGTCCCAGTTTTTCCCGCAGAGCTCCCAGGATCTACAAGCCCCCCTGTTTCCAGTCCCACTAAGCCAATGGGCCAAGAGGTACACTACACGAAAGCTAGATTTTTTCTGTCAGGAGGAGGGTGGGGTGTTACACACAGATGGTTGGATAAGGTTACCTAGAACAGGGACAGCTCCAGTGATAGTTATCCCAGACAGCCTTGCCCCAGCATTCCTATCATCCTTTCATCAGGCCACTCATATGGGCAAGACAGCAATGGAAACTACCCTCCGCCCATATTTCTTCATTTCTTGCTTATCCTCGTTGACAGCTGCAATTGCTAGACAATGCACCACATGTGCTAAAAACAATGCCCGCCAAGGCCCAAGCCAACCCCCAGGGGTCCAGTCTTATGGGGTCACCCCTATGGGAAACATCCAGGTTGACTTTTCAGAAATGCCCCGAGCAAATGGGTACCGGTATCTGCTGGTATTGGTCTGTACTTTCACGGGGTGGGTGGAGGCCTTCCCAGTCCGCACAGAAAAAAGCCAGAGAAGTGACTAAGGTGTTGCTGCATGAAATCATCCCCCGATTTGGGCTTCCAGTAGTAGTGGGATCTGATAATGGACCTGCATTTGTGGCCCAAGTGATACAGCAGGTAGTAAAAGCCTTACAGATCGATTGGAAGCTACACACAGCTTACCGCCCGCAGAGCTCAGGGAAAGTAGAACGCATGAATCGCACCATAAAGAGCCAGTTAGCAAAATTGTGTCAGGAAACCTCACTGAAGTGGCCCCAATTGCTCCCTATAGCTCTGCTCCGCATACGGTCAGCCCCACGAAAGGGTATCGGTGTTTCCCCCTTTGAAGCTGTGTATGGTCGCCCTGCACCCCTCATACAGGGCGTCCATGGAGATTTAGTGCAGATAGGTTCAGAAATAACCCGGCAGGAACTGTCGGCTCTCAGTTCTGTATTGCAGAAATTGCACCGGTGGATCCAGGAGCGACTCCCCATCAACCTGACTGAAGCGCTCCATACGCACCAGCCTGGTTCCCAGGTGTGGGTCAAGGAGTGGAAGAAAGACCCATTGACCCCCCAGTGGCGAGGCCCGTACACTGTTCTGTTGACCACCCCCACGGCTGTTAAAGTGGCTGAAGTCGCTCCGTGGATCCATCACTCTCGTGTCAAGGCCGCTGCACCAGAAGTTGATCCAGCCTGGACCGCAGTCACGATTCCAGATCAACCCCTGCGTTTGAAACTGAAGAGGGACCTTTCTGCCCAGTAAAGGGCTCTAACAGACTGCCGACGAGACCCCCGGAGAGACTGATCTACGAGACCCCCTTTTCCAGAACCAGGAGCAGAATGAGAAGCGGTGCCCTAGCCTTACTCGTTTCCCTGACATGGGCCCGTTTTCCAACAAGTGCAGAGACTACTAACACAGCAGTATTACTCGCCCAAACTGCTCTGAACATGACAAACTTTTGTATACGAAACTCTCTACAAACCTCTCTTATTGCTGTACCATCTAGTTTGTGTGAGATGCAGAACTTCACTATGCTTGCTAATTTAAACTGTAAACAACCTGGAATATATTTCTACCATATTGGGGTTACCCGACCGACTTCTACACTTTTCAACCAAGTGCCTTTTTCCTTACAGGTAGTTTCCACTCTAAATGCTAGTGATTGTTTCTTTTTTGTCAATGCCAAGAAGGGAGGAAACAATGTATCAAATACTGTGTTATCATGCAGCTCTGTTACAAATGTATCCTATTCACACTCAGAAATGTATCTTCCCTTAGGCTGGTTTTTAGTATGTGGCAAAATGACGTACACTTACGTCCCTGCAAATGCCACTGGTGGTCCGTGCACTTTTGCTAGGCTTACAACTGCTGCCTTCGTCCGGTCCCCCAGTTATCCCCGCTCTGCCCCCATGCCCTCGACCTGTAACTCAAACGTGGAGCCTTACAGTGATGAGACAGCTCTTGGGCTGTCAGTGTCAATCCTTGGGACACCTGGATTGGCCCTACACAACTCCCTGGAGGTAAGCCGACTCGCTTGCTCCCTAGCCAAGACCATTAACCTCACCTCAACCATACTAGCTTCCATAAATTATGAGCTGTCCAGCCTACGTACAGCGATTCTACAAAATAGAATGACCATAGATTTCCTGCTGTTACGCCTCAACCATGGGTGTGAGGAATTCGAAGGAATGTGTTGTTTTAACCTCACAGATGAAAGTGTGTCCATTGAGCGCTCAATCCAAGACCTACGTGACTTGGCGAAACAAATCTCAGACCCGTCCATGGGACTGGGGACGGGGTGGTTCTCCAAATTGTTTGGTTGGTTGGGGGGCCTTAAAACCCTAGTTATAGGAGTTTTCCTTCTTATCTTAGTATGTGCCCTCATACCATGTTGTATCCCCATCCTCCACCGCTCCATTACCACCACCCTCGACACCCTGGTAGAACGCAAGGCTGCTACCACTGTTATGGCCCTGACCCAATACACCCCTCTGCGGCATGCCTCCAGTAATACAGCCCTCTACCGCCTCTAGCGGTTGAGGTCTTACTTAAAAAGGGGGGAATGAGGTAGCTGTAGGTAGCCCTTCCCCCAAGCCATGCTGCAAGCCGGCTCTGATCAGCCTGACCCTTCCCCCGCAAGCCATGAGGCAATCAGCCTGCTATTTCTTTAGACACCCTTCCCCCACTCCAGGTCTGAGCACAGTATCCCCTAGCCCAGAAACCAAAAGACCAGAGCACACACCGGTTTGGACAGGTCACCCAGGTACCTTCCCCAGGGGCTGCTGATTGGTGGACAAGAAATACCTGTGGCAAATGGGATTACAGAATGAGTTTGAAATTATACTGTATTTAAGGCATTGAAGGACGTCCCTCGGGGTTCAGACCCTTGTGGAGGTTGCTGGTATCTCTGTCTGATCCTGTGTGCACATTAAAGATCCTGATTGCATTCCAGCCTGTCTGAGAGTTTTCCTTCTGTGGGTGAGTGATAGAATAAGAGCTTTTCAAAGCGCTTTCCATTACAGTGGGAAATAAAATATAAATGGAAGGCCTCCTACAGCACTCCTCACCATGATACATACTGCCCCAGCCAGCCTTGTTCACTGGGCACTGTGAGGGGTTGAACCACTGGCCCCTGCACCATTGGTCAGTGTCCTAACCATTGTGCTGTGGCTCTGTTCCTGTGTGTGTGCATCCGCGCGCAGCCTTGTAGCCATCAGCGCGCCATCTTGTGGCGCACTAAATTAACAGTGCGCCGCCTTATGCCGCACAACATGGAAATGCCCCTAAAATAATGCCTCAGCCAGCTGTCTTCAATGGGCACTGTGGGGAATTGAACCCATGATCCCTGCATGAGTGGTCAGTGTCTTAACCATTGTGCTATGGCTCCGTTCCTGTTGTTTGCACATCAGCGCGCCACTTCTCCCTCCCACTATTGGACTGCCCCCTCACACATCAGCGCGCCGCCTTCTGTTGCCCACATTTATCAGCGCACCGCCTTCTGCTGCCCAAACTTACCAATGCGCCGCCATCTGCCGCCCACACTAAACAGTGCGCTGCCTCATGCCGTAATAAAAATAACAGTGCGCCGCCTTCTGCCGCCCAAAATTAATATGCCTCCTAACCACTTTTGCCCATAAATGTTGGTGCCTCAGCTGGTCTTTTTTGTTGAGCATAATGGGGGTTTGAACCCCTGGCCCCTGCACCATTGGACGGTGTCTTCATCATTGTACTATGGCTCTGTTGTTGGGTTTTGCAGCAGCGCCCCACTTAGCCTTCCCACGCGCTAATGTGGGCCCCGCACATTAGCGCGACGCACACACGTACGGTCCGGTTTTTTGCTTTTTTCTGCCTGGCCCGCCCACTCCTTATATGGCACCAGCACACTAACGGGGACCCGCACAGCAACGGAGTTTAGTAAACATACCCCTTAGTGCGTCAATTGACGTACTTTGGGGCTTATAGGTATAAATTCATATTCCCACTAGGTGGTGCATCTGTCATTAATTTTCTATGTACATATTTGAACATCTTGACCTTGCTAACAAAGTCATGGAACATGACTGACATGGTTCTAGCAGTGGTGCTGGTATACAACTTTGAAGATGCATTTGCATCAATTGACGCACTTTGGGGCTTCTAGTGTAAATATTGTGTGCAGTTCTGGTCACCATATCTTAAAAAAGGATATAGCAGAAATAGAAAGGAGTCACCAAAATGGAAAGGGGATGGAAGGATAACAGCCATAGCGGAGGCAGCATTGCAAATTTAATTAAAGTAATTGTCTATGCTGCTGTGTGGATGCCCTTTTTTATGTTCTTGGGCAAAGCTTTTATTTTGTTGCTAGAATTCCTTTTTCGTCTCCTTTAGCTTATAAGTTCAAAGAGGTAGGAAAGTGCTTTGAAATTGCTCAGGGGTTCTGGCCGTCTTCACCGGTACCGATACCTAGGCATCAGCAGCATCGATAGACCAGAGGTTCCTCGCTATCGAACGCAGCATCACAGCTCTTCTCTCAGCTGCGGTACAGTTGGTCCAATGGGCACCGGTACCAACACCGATGCCAGTACCTACACCGGCACCGGTACCGGTACCGACGGTACCAGTACCGATGGTACCGGCCCTGATGGGAATTCTTCCCACGCCATTTTTGGCTGGAATCGACAGATCGGTACCGGATCAACTCGGTACCGACTTCAATCGATACCGGGACTGTGCTTTGCATGAGCATCATGGTCAGAAATACTTTGAATCCTCCGATTCCGAAGACTCTGACAATTCTGCTGGTACTAGAGAGTTTCTCCCAGAGGATCCCTCTTCTCCCCAACGCAGAATGTCACCTCCAGAGGACATGTTTTTTCAGGATTTTATTCATGATATGGCCAAGGGCCTTTCAATCATGGTAGCTCCTGAAGAGGAACCCAGAGCAAAGGAAATGGAAATTCTCCAATATCCTAAAGCTCCAAAGGAGGCAGCCACTCTGCCCATCCATGAAATTCTGCATAACTTGATGCTAAGAATGTGGGAGACACCTCTGACTACATCTCCTCACTCTAGGAGACTTGATACTATGGGGTATGTTTACTAAACTGCGTTAGTGCATTTCGCGTTAGGAGCCGCGGTAGTGACAGAAACCCCAAATAAGGACATGGGCGGTACATCGTTACCACTAACGCGCGTTCCAAAAACTAATGCGCGTTACAGGGCGCCATGGCGCATTACTGCGCGTTAATCGTAAGAAGGCGTACAGACACAAAGCACTGAAACAGAGCTGTAGCACAATGGTTACGGTACTGACTACTGTTACAGGCAGCTATGGGTTCGAGTCCCCAGTGTGCCTAACGCAGAAGGCTGGCCCAGGTATCACCCTGTACATTACATAGGGAATGAGGAGGCATATTTTTCTTTACGTTGAGTAGTGGTGTCAGAAACACACCCTCGGAGTGTGCCTAGCCACGTACATTGGTATGGGCGTAGCCCCGTGCGTACAATCGTGCGTGGGTACGTGTGTTTTTACCAGCATGGGCACCCTATATTACAGACTCTTTAGGGTGTCTCGCACCTATGCATTATGCCAACAGATGTACGTGTGATGGTCTATGGTTTATCAGAGCCTGTGAGCAGGTGCTGGATTTTCACAGGGTTGGATTGTGCCAGTCACACCCATGATGCACTGCACATGCAAATCAGCTGTCCACAGATACACACCATGGGGAATGCACCCCCACAGCACCTCGGCCTGGTAGGGGGAACTGACCATGTGCACTCCCACAGCACCTCGGCCTGATAGGGGGTACTGACCGTGTGTTGTACTGGCACAGAGTAGCTACACACCGTCACATTGTGCGGGTACTGTGCTCACCCTGAGGGAGCAGTGAGGCGCCCAGCACCAGGTCTACAGCACCGTCCAAAGCAGTGTTAATGTGTAAAATAGGTAGTGTCTGTAGAAACACCTTGGATATCTCTGTCTGTTTCAGTCAGGTGTAGCCCCCCATGGACCCCCTCCCCCAGGGCCAAGGGTGGCAAACAGGGTCTCCTAACAATAGATCCACATTCTGTCTCTCTGCAAAGGTGGCAGTAGAGGGGAACATCAACCCCAGGCCTGCTGAGGAACAGACACCCCACAGGGCAGTCAATGCAGCTCTGTACACATCCATAACACAATAGCAGACAGACATTAGGCCTGGATATGCTAAGCTGCACCCCACCACTATCTGATATTCTCCTGCTGCAAGCCATCAGCCGCTGCACCCTACAAGCCACTCCATCAAGACACATACCAGCTGCAAACAGCCTGCTAGTTAGTCAATAGTGCATGTGCCCAGTGGAGATGCATGCACCCAGAACTGGGATGTCAGTATACACAGCAAGCAGATAAATCAGTGACTGGGCCTCAAAAGGAAACCCATATCTATGATATGAGAGAAAACCTTATTATAGCACTATGGGGGAGCCTAGCCATGCTGTGGTCACTGCAAAGTCAGGGTGAGAGTGATCTCTCAGCAGGACATACTGAGGTCACCCTGTCTGTGTAGGTGGTGGCCAGGCACTAAAATGTCCCAGTCAGTGCCCTATGCCCTGTGCAGATGCACCCTGGCCAGGCCACCCTGTCCGGCCTATACCCATGGTACCTTGCTCCTCATTATGCACATTGGCAGCCCAATACTGGCAACATTGCTGGCAGTGTGGGCTGTGGAAGGTGTTTGCAGCCACCACACACTAGATCAGGGGTGGGCACCTCCGGTCCTGGAGGGCCGCAGACCAGTCAGGTTTTCGGGATATCCCTAATGAACATGCATGAGATATATATGCATTAGAGATATCCTGCCAACCTGACTGGTTTGTGGCCCTCCAGGGCTGGATTTGGAGACCCCTGCCTTACACCTCTGTCATTTAAGATCGTGAGTGGGCAAGGTACAGATGTCCTAGACATCGAAAGGGTATATAGAATGTGTCACATTCCTCCTCGATTCTCACCACCACCAAAAGGTTGTCTAATAGACAATTTTTTGGTGGTGGTGAGAAGTGAGGAGGACTTTGACAAATTCTATCTAACCTTTTTGATGTCTTGGACATCTGCACCTTGTCCACTCACAATCTTAAATGACAGAGGTGTAAGGCAGGGGTCTCCAGATCCAGCCCTGGAGGGCCACAAACCAGTCAGGTTGGCAGGATATCTCTAATGCATATATATTTCATGCATATTCATTAGAGATATCCCGAAAACCTGACTGGTCTGCGGCCCTCCAGGACCAGGTTTGCCCACCCCTGCACTAGATAGACAGACAGCCACCCCCACACCTATGCCAGCATTGTGCTACTATAGAGGTGTTCAGCAGCCATACCCACCACACCAGTCCTGGGCACAGTACAGGCATGGATATGGTACGCAATACTGTTGGGGGTCACTCCCCAGGGTGGTAAACACTATCAGAGACCAGACCTGCAGCACACACCGCAGACATCAGAATGATTGTTATGGTGGAGCTCAATGAGCAAAATGTGCTTAACGTAGGAACTGATATCTGCCAGTTATCATAGGAAATGTTTGATGGCTGTGTACCATATATCCAGGTGTAGGGTGGCATTGCTAAGGTATGCAACTGCTAGTATTGGGAGATACAGGCAGGGCCCAATGTCCTGCCTCTCCAGGAGGCATTGGCCAATGGGGCCTGTGGGTGTGTGTGTGGGTGTGTCTGGTCCTGTTGGCTGCTGCTTTACGGCAGAGTTTCCGAACTCCAGTCCTGGTGTTCCAAACACTGTTTGGGTTTTCATGCTGTCCCTCATAAATATGCATGAGCTACATCTGCATACCATGGGGGTGGTGCATAGATATGCAGCACAGGCATCTTTATTAGAGGCAGCATGGAACCTGAATGGTATGGGGCCCTCCAGGACTGCATTTGCGAGACTCTGCTCTAGGTAATGCGCCTGTTTATGGTGTCTGTGTTTGGTGTGGTAAAATATAGGCGTATTAACCATGCGTATGTTCTCTGCAATAAAGGAGTGTCTTTATTATCACTGTTTAGTGGTGGGTAAAACTATGGGGACTGGGTTGGCAGGAACCCCAGCTGGGATTTGAACCTGTGACCCTCTGGTTTTACAGGCACTGGCTGTGTCTGTTGCACCACACTGTGGCCACAGAGACAGTGCAGTCCCTGCAGTTTTCATTCGCGTTGGAATTGAGCTCTGCACTTCAGCGCGTTAGTGTGAGGGGAGCCTCTCCCCGCCCACTCTCCGCCCATTGACCCCTTCTCTCCGCCCACTCTCCACCTTCTGCGCTGTTTTAACGCGCGCGGGGCTTTACGATTGTTAACTACGGTTAACGCGCGTAGTATGACATTAACGGTCGTTGGCGCGTGATTACGCGCGTTATACTGCACTTACGATCGTTAACGTCATACAACGTGCGTTATTCACGTTTACCGCACTTTAGTAAACATACCCCTATGTATCGAGTTCCGCCATGTCCTGTATTTCAAAAGACTCAGCTGCCACACCATTCAATGGTGGTGGAGTCAGCCATGCATAGGATGAAAAGTGCAAAGAGGCATGCATCCAATCCTCCAGGTCGTGAATGCAGGATTCTGGACACTTTTTGGCACCGAACTTTTCAGGTTTCCATGCTTCCAGCTAGGATCAGTTCATATATACTGTATATGGGAATGTTCCTCAAGGAAGTTACAGGAGATTTGGAGCTTATGAGCCCATTTCTCCCAGATGACAAGAGACAAGACTTTCTTGCTGTAGTTAAGCATGCTCAAGATGTCTCCAAGTTTGTAAATCGTGCAGCCTTTGACTGCTTTGATTGCATCAGCAGAACCTCTACTATTGCCATTGGCGCACGACGGATTGCCTGGCTTCAGGCATCAGACTTGGAGACTTGGGTACAGGACAAGTTAGGCAACATCCCTTGCACGGGAGAGAATCTCTTTGGCAAGAACTGGCAGGAAAAGTCTAACGAGTTGGATGCTGACAATACTACTCTAGATATATTGTCGAAATCTACAGCCACTCCAGCCAAAAAGAAGTCTTATTTTAAAAAACCCTCTTTCAGCAAAAAGAGGAAATTTTATCCTTCCTATTCCCAGCAGAGTCAATCTCAGGGTCAGGTTGCCCAAAAGGGACAAACTAGACAGCAAAAGAAGCCAAAAGGCCCCAGAGCCCAACCAGCTCTGCAGGTTCAGCCCCCTCAAGGGCTTTGACTCCTTCCTAGAGAGTTTAGCCTTCCTGCCTCTGAGGGGTCCCCAACCCCTCAATATCCCAGGCAGGTTATGCCACTTTGCCTACAGATGGCATCAGATAACAGCAGAAGATTGGACTTTGTCCATTGTAGGAGAAGGGTACAAGCTTCATTTTCACAGCATGCCCCCTCCTACAATTCTAAAGCAATTTAATTCTCAAACCTCCGCAAACAATCTGCTAGATCATGAGGTCTCAGCACTTCTTGCCTAAGGGGCAATAGAGGAGGTACCCATTCTTCAACGAGGTGCAGCGTTCTACTCCCCCTATTTTCTTATTCCAAAGAAAACAGGAGGACAAAGACCCATTTTAGACCTCAGAGAATTGAACAAATACCTGTTCCGAGAGAAGTTCAAAATGATTTCTCTAGGAACTCTTCTGCCATACCTTCAAAGCCAGGATTGGCTTTGCTCTCTAGACTTAAAGGATGCATACACTCACATTCTGATCCATCCAGATCACAGGAAATTCTTACGATTCCTTTTCAGGGGAAAACATTTCCAGTACAGGGTTCTTCCCTTTGGTCTAGCTTCAGCACCAAAGGTATTCACGAAATGCATGGCAATAGTAGCTGCATTTCTACGAACCCTGGGGATATTCGTCTTCCCTTACTTAGACAACTGGCTCATTCGAACCCCTACAGTTGCAGAGGCCAGCACTGCACTGTCTTGCACAATGCGAATCCTCCAATACTTGGGGTTGGTAATAAACTTCCCAAAATCCCAACTTGTTCCTTCCCAATGCCTGGAATTCATAGGGGCCTGTCCAGATACCAGAAAGGCATTCCTTCCACAGGCCCGGTGTCTTCGCATAATGCAACTAGCTTCTCAAGCAGCAGAGAAACCCTCCATAACTGCTCGAGAGCTACTACAGTTGCTGGGACATATGGCATCCACAGTTCATGTAGTCCCATATGCTCGCCTCCACATGCGAGCAGCTCAGTGGACCCTATCCACACAGTGGACACAGGCCACAGGTCATTTATCGGACAAAATAATAAACTCTCAACGACTAATTTTGTCCCTGCAATGGTGGCAATCCCTAGAAAATCTGACAGTGGGGTCTCCTTTTCATCAACCCCTTTTTCAGGCCACCCTAACAACAGATGCATCGCAGGTGGGTTGGGGAGCACACTTGAATCATCTCTCTACCCAGGGAACCTGGACTCCACAGGAGGCTGGTCTACACATAAACCTCCTGGAATTAAGAGCAATCTATTTAGCTCTTCGAGTATCCCACGCTCAGCTCAGCTACAAGACAGTCCTAGTCCAGACGGACAATCAAGTAGCAATGTTCTATGTAAACAAGCAGGGCGGGATAGGCTCTCTGTCGTTATGCAACAAAGCTTTACAACTGTGGGCCCTCGCCAGAGAGTATCAAATTCACCTTCTAGTGGTATATCTTCCAAGCATTCAAAACCTTTGGGCAGACAAACTCAGTCGAGTACTGCTGCCTCACGAGTGGTCCCTCCACCTGGACCAGGTGGCAAAGATATTTCATCTCTGGGGCACTCCAGACATAGACCTCTTCGCAAGTCCACTGAATGCCAAACTTCCCCGGTTCTGTTCCAGGATTCCGGCTCACAATTGTCAGACAAGGGATGCCTTCCTCCTTCACTGGGGTCAGGGCTTCCTTTATGCCTTCCCACCCATTCCCCTCATCCCCAAAACACTCTTCAAGCTTCATAGAGACAGGGGTCGCATGATTCTCATAGCACCACGATGGCCACGCCAAGTGTGGTATCCCCTGCTTCTACATCTATCTCAAGCTGCACCTCTGGAGTTAGGGCATGCTCAAGATCTCCTTTCCCAAGAGAACGGGGCACTATGGCACCTGAATACCCAGTCTCTACATCTCACGGCCTGGTTGCTAAAGGCTTAGACCTCCAGGATTTCAACCTGTCCCAACAGGTAAAGAATATCCTTCAGGCTTCTAGGAAACTTTCCACAAGAAGATCTTATGCCTTCAAGTGGAAACGTTTTACGATATGGTGCTCCAAGAGGGATTAAACCCCCTTGGCATACCCTTAGAATCAATACTAGAGTATCTCCTTCACTTATCGAATTCTGGTCTAAAGACCAATTCGGTAAGAGTCCATCTTAGTGCAATTGCAGCTTCTTATAAGCCTCTGAATGGGCAACCAATTTCCTCTCATCCACTCATAACCAGATTTATGAGAGGTCTTCTATTAACCAAACCTCCCATTAAGCCACCACCAGTGGCATGGGATCTAAATCTAGTTCTCGGGCAGCTCATGAAGCCGCCTTTTGAGCCTTTAGCCACTACAACCCTTACGTTTTTGACCTGGAAGGTCATCTTCCTAATTGCAATCACCTCTGCACATCGCATTAGTGAACTGCAAGCTTTAGTGGCTAATCCTTCTTATACTAGGTTTCACCATGATAAGGTTGTTCTTAGAACTCATCCACACTTTATGCCAAAGGTGGTTTCACCTTTTCATTTAAATCAATCAATTTATCTTCCTGTATTTTTTCCGAGGCCTCACGCCTCTAATGCAGAAAGAAACCTTCATACTTTGGATTGTAAAAAGGCCTTAGCCTTTTACCTACAGAGAACACAGCAACATAGAAAGTCCTCGCAACTTTTTATAGTTTTTGACCCTAGTCATTTGGGACAACCAGTCTCCAAAAGAACTTTATCTAAATGAATTGCCCAATGCATATCCTTTGCTTATGAGAGTAAGGGTCTGCCTCTTCAGGACCACGTCACAGCTCATAACGTGAGAGCCATGGCAACTTCCATGGCTAATCTCCACTCTGTGTCTATCAATGACATTTGTCGAGCAGCCACCTGGGCTTCGGTACACACCTTCACAGCCCACTACTGCCTGGATAAAGCCTCCTGTCGGGATGCCTTCTTTGGCCAAGCTGTTCTTCAAAATCTCTTTTAGACCTAATTCAACTCCTACCCACCAACCCTGGTGGAATGCCAGAGATCCATGGGAGGAAGGATTCCCACCTTTCCAGGGTGGCACCTTCATGGGGCTATCTCCCTGGCATCTTCAGCTAGGGAGTCCCCATATGTGAAGACTACATTCCTGCTTGTTCCTGGAGATAGCGTAGTTACTCACCTGTAACAGGTGATCTCCGGGAACAGCAGGAATTTAGTCTTCACAACCCACCCACCTCCCCTAGGAGATGTCTCTCTATCTCTTTGTCTCTTTCCTCTCTTTCCTCTCTCCCTCTATCCTTTTCACTCAGCTACAAACTTAATTGAAAAGGGACAGTTGGAAAGGCGGGAAGGCAGCGCGCATGTGCTGAGGGATGCTCCCAAAAGCGTTCCTATTGGACACTGGGGAGCGTTCCCGCGCAGGCTCCATCGGTACCGATGATACCCATATGTGAAGACTAAATTCCTGCTGTTCCCGGAGATCACCTGTTACAGGTGAGTAACTACATTGGTTGATAGGGAAAATCTTGGAAGCAAATAGTTCTACATTTGGATATCTACTGAAAGTAAACAGTTTGATATTCTTGAAGGAGCATTGATTAGGTAATTTTACAAAAGGAACACATCGATCTATATATCTCAGACACATAAGATCAGAATTTACTAGTGCAAAGTAATAACTCTTTAGCAAGCAAGCAGAATTACACACAGGGAAATAGAACAACACTTTTAGAAAACACATAAGAGGTTAGCTGCTTTTACTCTTTAAGGTTAACAGGAAAAGTTAGGAACTTTAGTAGGTCTCTCTCATTTATTCAACAGGTACCAAAGCCCCACCAACTGAACAATGACTAGAAAAAATTGAAATGCCAAAGCTGTTGCCTGCATTACAACTTCTGCCTCTGTTCAGACAGACATCCTGATGCCAGTCGAGGGATCAGTTCCATGTGCAAGATGCCTGCAAGCTGAAGCCCTCATGAAACAAGTGGAGGAGCTCAGAGAAGAGATGGTGAGACTGAGAGGCATCCAAGAAAGGGAGAAGTGCATTGATGAGATGCTTTTTGAACCATCCAAGCTCTCCAATAGAGGTGACGATGGTATGCTACAGAACTCGAGTGTTGAATTCGAGTCACCAGAGCCTGCAGAATCAACAATCTAACTCCTCCAGCTCTTGAACTGAAGAACCAGTATGCAGCCCTGGAAGTGGAGGAGGTGAAAGCATCCCAGGAAGGAGAAGAACCAGAGCTCAAGCACACCAAAGATGCAGAATCAGTGATCACTCTTTTCTGAGGGGTACTGAGATGTCCATCTGCTGACCAGATATAATGTCCAGGAAGGTGTGCTGTCTACCAGATGCCAAAATCTGAGATGTTATGGAGAGTTTGATGAGATTTGTCAAGCCTACTGACTATTATCCAATGTTGCTCATCCATGTCAGCACAAATGATACTGCTAGGTATGCTTGCAAGCATATGAAGATTCTGGGACAGAGGGTGAAGCAGATAGGTGCACAGATGGTATTCTCTCCAGTGCTCCCTCTTGAGGGTAAAGGCCGAGGCAGAGAAGCTCACATCCTGGAGATGATCACATGGATGGTGTCAGCGAGAGCATTTTGGTTTCCTGGACCAAGGGATGATTTTCCAAGGGCTGCAGAGCAGAGATGGTGTCCATCTATCCAAGAAGGATCAAAGTCTACTCCACAGCAGACTGGCTAATCTACTGAAGAGGGCTTTGAATTAGATTTGTTGGAAATGGGTGATAAAAGCCCTCAGATAAGTAAAACAATATATACCTTTATAGAAATGGGTAAAAGAGGCAACATCTGAAAAGCTATGTACATAAATGCTCGTAGTGTGGGAAATAAAATCCCAGATGTTGAAGCTTTAATGGAGGAAGCTGACTTGGATTTAGTGGCAGCTACAGAGACATGCTTCATGGACAACGATGACTGGGATGTAATTATAAAGAGCTAGACTTTATTCAGGAATGACAGGGGAGGAAGAAGGGGAGGGGGAGTGGCACTATATGTAAAAAATAATATTAAAGCTACAAAATTACAGGGTTTACAAGGGAATGAGGAGGAACTCTAAGTTAAACTAGAAAGGAGGTACAGGCATCCATTTGCATTGGTGTGATATACAGATCTCCTTCACAGGTCGAAAAAGTGGGCATAGTCTTAATAGAAGACATATACAGTATTGCCAAGAAAGGAGAAGTTTTACTGATAAGTAATTTCAGTATTCCAGATGTGGACTGGCACATCTCTGCTGCAGTATCATCTAGAAGTAAGGAGATCCTGGATTCTCTACAGGGAGAACTATTCAGACAATTGGTAGAACCCACAGGTGAAGAGGCCATACTGGACCTGGTGCTTATCAAGGGGGAAAGTGTTCCTGATGTTATAGTGGGATATCATCTCACATCCAGTGATCACCAGATGGTGTGGTTCAGTATTAGGACTAGGGCTGATAAAGTCCATCCAAAAAACAAGGGCCTTAGACTGTAGGAAAACAAACTTTGCCAAGATGGGGCAATGCCTCAAGAAGTCATTAGCGGATTGGGAGCAGCTGGGGGATGTAGAAATTCAACTGGCAAAACTGAAAGGGGATATTTTAAGGGCAACAAACCTTTATGTGAGAAAGGTAAATAAATGTAAAAGAAAAAGGAGGCCATTATAAATCTCAAAAGAAGTAGCTGAAAAATTGGGTGGCCTTCATAAAATACAAGAGATCAGTGTATCCTTTTTATAGCAACAGGATAAACTAAAAATAAACTCAATTCTTTCTTATATTTCAATAAATAGGGAGACGTGCATGGAGCGGCAGGTCACTCATAAATAAAGGCATAGAGGGGGTTGACCTACACGGAACAGCGGGTACCCCTATTCTTGCCACTTTGCTGGACAGACTAGATGGATCATGCTGTTCATTATCTGCCGTCATATACTATGTTACAGAAAGAGGAAGACAAGCATCAATATTTGGAAAAACCTAGAGAAGTTAGGAAAGTAGTCAGGAAAGCAGAGATACAAAAAGAAGAAGAAATAGCCAATGCGATAAAATAGGGGACATTTTTCAGATGTTAGCGAGAGGAGGAAATGCAAAAATAGTATTGTCAGGCTCAAGGTGAACAGAATGAATATGTAGAAGCTGATGAGGATAAAGCAGAATTACTTACCAAATATTTTTGTTCTGTGTTCACAGATGAAGGGCTAGGAGCAGGACCTCAGAAAATACCCACAAGAAGGAACAGAAGTAAAGGGGATCTTGAACAGTTTTCAGAAGACTGTGTTTGTGAGGAACTAACTAAACTAAAAGAATATTGAAGGGGAAGTTCTAGGAGCTCCACTCTCTGACCTTTTCAATGCTTCTTTAGAATCGAGAGTGGTTCCAGAAGACTGGAGAAGGGCACATGTGGTCCCTTTATATAAAAGTTGAGATTTAATGCTAAAAAATGCAGGGTCCTGCATTTGGACTGCAAAAATCCAAGGGAGCAGTACAGTATAGGGGGTGAAGTACTTCTATCCACAAAAGAGGAGTGGGACCTGGGCATGATTGTTTCTGATGATCTTAAAGTGGCTAAACAGGTAGAAAAGGTAATGGTGAAAGCTAGAAAGATGCTTGAGTGCATAAGGATAGGAATGGCTAGCAGGAAAAAGGAGGTGGTAATGCCTCAGTATAAGTCTTTGGTGAGACCTCATTTGGAATATTGTATGCATTTCCAGAGATTGCACCTACAAAAGGATATAAACAGGATGGAGTCGGTGCAGAGGCTGGCTACTAAAATGGTCAGTGGTTTTCATTATAAGCCATATGGGGACAGATTTAAAGATCTCAGTATGTATACTTTAGAATAGTAGTTCCCAATCCAGTCTTTGGGTACCCCTAGCCCAGTCAGGTTTTCATGGGATCCACAATGAATATGCACTGCTTCCATTGTATGCAGATCTATCTCATGCATATTCATTGTGGTTACCCTGAAAACCTGACTGGCCTGGGGGTACCCAAGGACTGGGTTGGGAACCACTGCTTTAGAGAAAAAGCAGGAGAGAGGAGATATAATAGGAATGTTTATATACCTCCTTGGTATAAATGCACAGGAGCAGAGCACCTTTCAATTGAAAGAAAGCTCTGCAACAAGGCGAGATGGCGCCGTGAGCAGCTGCACAGATGACTGAGCGAAGTGAGGAGAACCTGCTTGCCCAGATGCCACGAAAGAGGAAGGGGAAAGCCACGGCAGTGGTTACCGCCTCCACGCCGAAGGCTATGGTGCAGTCCCTTCTCCCGTTTACGCCATCTCCCGGTGTCACAGCTTTCTTCGGCTCAGTCTGCTGCTTTGGCATCAGACGCTAACTACAGTGGGGTATCTTTGAGCCCCAGACTACATCCCTGCCACTGCCGCGACCAATGATGATGGTAGGAGGGCAGGGTGACCTCGGAGGAGAAGTTCTGGGGCTGACCTTGATGGCAGAGATCCCTTCAACAGTTGAGTCCTCAATGGAGGGGTCTCCTGGCTCACTGGTTGGAGGATATACAGCAGTGGCTGAGAGACCGGCTGTGGTAACACTTAGAGCATTGTGTGATGCCATTAAAGCTGTGAATTTATCTCTGGTGAAATATGCTGGTAATTTCAAATCTCAAATGGATCAAGTTTCAGCAAGACAGCGCACCATGAGCTAATTTTGGCTCAATATGCTACTTGATTGGAGCAGGTGGAAGCTGCCCTGGACAATCTCCAGACAGTGAGTAATGCCAAGATAAGGGAAAAGGAAATCCTGAATAGGAAAGTGTTATTCCTGTAAAATTTTGTTTGTAAGAACAATTTAAGATTTCTTAACTTCCCAAAATGTCTTGTAATACCACCTATGGACATGTTAAGGAAATATCTTGGAGAAGTTTTGAAAATCGCTGGGGATGTAGTTCCACCCATAGTTTAGGCTCAATATCTATCCCTTAGCGCCCCCCCCCCCCCATGAGGAGTGTGGAGGGAAGTTGAGCCAAACCAGACTCCTGAAGCCGAGAGTCTGACTGCCTTTCTGGAATTATCATCAGAGGTCATCACGGAGGGGCAGTGCCTGGAGCTACACAGAGTCAGAAGCATGCTGTGATAACTCCTACATTCAACAGGATAAAACTATTAAATACTGACTTCTGATCTTTAACCCTTCAGTGCTTAATAACATGTTAGAAAACAAAGGCAACAAAGCAGAATCAACTATGACCCTTGTAACTGGTAATAAAAGACCAAAAACAACTCCTCCAACTCCAGTGAAGGCTTCACCTCGGGATAAGGCCTCTCTCCATGATCTGATTATGCATGAAATTCATCTCTTAAAAGGCATGCTGAAAACTCAACTGGAACTTACTAGAGAACTTCAACGAGAGATTGAAAGCCTAAACAACAAGTTTACCCTTTCACAAGAGAAAATTGCAGACTTGAAACACCGAATATCTACTTTTGAAACTCTCAAGGATACCATTAAACAAAATGAATCAGAAATTTAAAAAATGCACATTGACCTCGAGGACCTCTCCAACAGGAATCGATGAAATAATATTCGTATTTTGGGTATACCTGAAGGGGCTGAAGGTTCTGATATGCCTCACTTCATACCACACTTCCTCACCAAGCTTCTGGACCTCTTTCCAACTTGCTTTGGAAATTGAAATAGGTCATTGAAAGCCAACCAGACCCCTCTCAAATAGAAAATATCCAAGACCTGTAATCATCAAACTGCTGCACTATCAGCAAGTCTTGCAAATTCTGGCAACTTCCAAATCCAAAAAGCAAGTTCTTTGTGAAGGTAAGAAAATATTGATTGTACGGGATCTCGCCAAAACCACTGCTCTTAAGTGCCATCATTTCTTAAAAAGAGACAAGACCTTAAAGATATAGGTGCAAAATTTGTCTTACTTTACCCAGCCAGAATGATTGTCACATATGCAAATAAAACCACTACCTATTCTGATCCTGACCAGCTTCAGGATTTCATAGACAAGTACAAGATGCGATGACTCTCTCTTTGACCATATACTTATCTCTGCACTACTTTATTCAATATTAATTTTAATAATGCTTCTACAGATTTACCTCCCCAACCAGAAATAAGCATAGATCTGGTTGGCAATATAGATGTTTGCTCTTGTGGACTTTGTGTGTTGCGGTGTCTGATATGATCGCTCATGGACTCCTTGCTATATGGCTTTCGTCCACTGGCTTTACACTCTACATTTCTCTTTTGACTCTTCAAGTTTACCAGATCAATGCACTAAGCTGTGACTGTTTGCTGTAGCACATTAGGGCTCTCTACTATAGTTGACTACATACACTGTACGTTTCTGCGGCTACCTCACTGATCATTATTTTTTTGCTCAGAATTTTATTACTTTATGCGGAACTCAAGCACTCTGTTTAATTTATCATTTTCTATACTTCACTAAGCATTGTATTATCACAAATATATCTCAATAGCTACTTTCTATATGAGTCACCCATGTTCTGTCTGATATGTTTGTTAAAATTTCTGCTTGTTTGACATATTCTTATTGACCATGGATCTTAATATGCTTTGATCACATTAAATATCCATTCTTTAATTAATATTTCTTTATTTATCTTTTTAAGCCCCTATTGCTATCTGATTTAGGGGCATGTTTACTAAACCGTCTTAACGTGTGCCTGGCGTTAGTGTGCAGGATGCCATAAAAGGAGTGGGGGTTCTGGTCTAAATGTAGCAAGCGCGCGTTATCGCCCGATAAAGGGAGCAGTGCGCATCAACGCACGTTAATCTTAAGTAGGCGTGCTGACCTGTAATGATAACAACAGAGGGGTAGTACAATGGTTAATACACTGACTGATGGTACAAGGGTCATGAGTTTGATCCCCCACTGTGCCTAATGAATAAGGCTCGTTGAGGCATTACCTTTCACGGTTAAGTATTGCTTTTTGAGGCATTTTATTTATTATTTTAATTAGTGCTGCCAGCAAACACACCCACACAGTGGCGTAACCTAAGGTGCCACATAAGGCACCCTATAAGGCACTCCATAGGGCATATTATAAAGTGCACTGTCCGCCAAGACAACTCCGGTCCTGGCGGGCCAAACACTGTTCAGTTTTCATGCTGTCCCTAATGAATATGCATGAGATACATCTGCATACCATGGGGGCGGTGCATAGAAATGCAGCACAGCCATATTTATTAGAGGCAGCATGGAACCTGAATGGTGTTTGGCCCTCCAGGACTGCTTTTGGGAGACTCTGTTCTAGGTAATGCGCATGTTTATGGTGTCTGTGCTCTATAGGGTAAAATCTAGGTGTTTTGGGCACTAACGGTTCTGTCTGTATTACCATGTTTTAGTAGTGGGTAAAATATGGGGACTGGGTTGGCAGGAACTACAGCTGGGTCTTGAACCTGTGACTTTCTGCTCCTGAACACACTGGCAGTGTGCACTGCACCACTGTGCATTCCCTGGGGATTCCATGACTGTTCGTCAGACAGCACCTGTCTGTTGCAGTGCACGGCACCCACCTACACAGGGCTAGGCCATGGTCTGCTGTGGGCAGCTGCCACTGCCCCCTCCACCACCAGTACCCCTCTGCCACCATGCTGACATGCCCTTCTGCTGGTGGTGCTGGTGGTGCGCCATCTCAGGCCATCCAGTGTGTGGGTAGGCGGCTGCCTATGGTGTGGGTTCTGGGGTAAGGGTGCCTGCATAGCTGTCCATGCATCCCCCCAGCACTGCCTGCCAATGTTCTGTGCCCTTGGGGGTACCTGCTGGGTACTATCCCCTGTGACACTGTGGGAATCACACTCGTGCCCATGTTGGGCCCTCATCAGTTGCTGTCTGGCTGCTGTACAGTTTCAGCATTCCTATGGGCCACATAGGCATCACCCTAGTCTGCACTGTGGCCCAGCTGCACCACAGCATGTGCCGCCTGCAGCCCTCTGTGTCCCCTTTTCCAGCATCTGTCCAGTTGCCCGTTCCGACATGTACAAGAACAAAAGGGCAAATAAACATTAAAAATGACCGAAAGAAAATGTAAAAAAAACATAACCAAGCTGGGCAATAGTGATATTAATGGGAAACATCAAAAAACACTCCCAAGAAAGCTCCAAAAAAAAAGATATGAATTTTGGAAGGGTCTATGCTCCGTCCCCATACAAGGTGAATGATCCCACAGTGAAATAGCGCTGATCAGGGTTTCCTTCTCCATTGGACAGGTTTCCTATGGCATGCACAAGTTCTACAACAGCAGGGCGGGCATGTCGGAATGGGCAACTGGACAGATGCTGGAAAAGGGGACACAGAGGGCTGCAGGCAGCACATGCTGTGGTGCAGCTGGGCCACAGTGCGGACTAGAGGGATGCCTAGGTGGTCCATAGGAATGCTGAAACAGTAGAGCAGCCAGACAGCAACTGATGAGGGCCCAACATGGGCATGAGTGTATTTCCCACAGTGTCACAGGGGACAGTACCCAGCAGGTACCCCCAAGGACACAGAACAGTGGCAGGCGGTGCTGGGAGGAGGCGTGGACAGCTATGCAGGCACCCCTACCCCAGAACCCGCACCATAGGCAGCCGCCTACCCGCACACTGGATGGCCTGAGACAGTGCACCAGCAGCAGAAGGGCATGTCAGCATGGTGGCAGAGGGGTACTGGTGGTGGAGGAGGCAGTGGCAGCTGCCCAGAGCAGACCATGGCCTAGCCCTGTGTAGGTGGGTGCCATGCACTGCAACAGACAGGTCCTGTCTGACAAACTGTCATGCTATCCCCAGGGAATGCACTGACTCTGTGGCAACACGGTGGTGCAGTGCACACAGCCAGTGTGTTCAGAAGGTCACAGGTTCATGTCCCAGCTGTGGTTCCTGCCAACCCAGTTCCCATATTTTACCCATTACTAAAATGTAGTAATACAGACAGAACCGTTATTGCAGATAACGTAAACATGCCCAATACACCTACATTTTACCCTACAGAGCACAGACACCATAAACATGCGCATTACCTAGAGCAGAGTCTCCCAAAAGCAGTCCTGGAGGGCCAAACACCATTCTGGTTCTATGCTGTCTCAAATAAATATGGCTGTGCTGCATTTCCATGCACCACCCCCATGGTATGCAGATGTATCTCATGCATATTGTGGTGATGCACATGCTGCAGAGCCCTTTAAAACTGAAAAAAAAGGTTGTTTTTTTCATAAACGGGGGATGGGCTCACCAAAGCATAGCTCCCAGGTAGAAAGAGAAACTAAAGCACACACTAGCAGGGCTAGCCTGAAGCCACACCCAGCCTCTAGAACAGTTGCAGGCAGAGAGAGGGTGGGGCCAGGGAAGGAAACAAGCCACAAAACATTTAAGCTGCGTCACACAGGACGTGAACCGGCAGAACAAGGAAGAGAATCAGGAGAGCAAGCAGGACGTGCTCGGACACAGGAAGGACTGCAGAGAGAGACTGCCAGAGGGCAGGAAAGACTGCAGGCCAGAAGCCAGGAGGAGAGGCAGAGAGTCCAGAGAGACCAGGGGAAGAGGCAGCATTACAAGGCTGTGAGACCTGGTAGTTGAAAAGGGACCAGCCACCACTCCCAAGGCAAGTGTCAAGGTTGTGGGCAAGAAAGGAGCTGGGGAAGAAGTCAGGACTATACGTCTGATTCTGAAGGCAACAGCTCAAGTCCTGGGCCCTTGAACAGACAGTACAGAAAGTCTGATAAAAGGAGGGTTTCTGCCAGCCAAACAACTCATATATTCCCTGAGTGGAGTTGTTAAGGGAGAGTAGGGCAAGAGGTTCTGACCCAGTTAAAAGGGGGAGCCAGAAGCTAAAATGGGGAAAGCTTTTTAAACTTTTAAAAGAAGTGCAGCAGAGTGTGCCAGAAGTTGCCCCAAGCCCTGAGCTTTATAGTTCACAGGAAGAAATGGAAGTGGAGCTTTATCCAGACAGTCCAGTGTCTTCAGCAGAGTCAATGGAGTGTGGACTTTGTGTGAGCAATGATTAATGCTTTTATAGAAGGCTATATGATACAGGTTAAGAAGATAACATATGTGCTGGTATCAATGAATGCCTAGGAGAAGGGCAGACAAGAAGATAGAAACCTCGTGTTTAAAAGCAGTCAGTTTTTCCACTGCTAAAGCCCAGTTAAGAAGGCTATTGGTTTTAAACTAAGGGGCAGCACATGGCTGGTATCCTAATCTGCAGCAGCTGAGAATGTGAATTCAAAACTGTCTTATTGAAGTTTTGTTGAACTGTGCACTTAACAGTATTTATGCTGGTTTTGTTAAATGGAAGAAAGCAAAGTTAACAAGAGTGGAGAAACTACTTGGAGAGTTTTTGCTAAGAAAGTTACTGGAGAAAGTATCCTATTTTTGGTTATATTTTTGGTTTGCCTTATCATGGTCATTTGTCAAAAATTGATTCCACGAAGAAAACAATAAAAAGCAATTTATTTTTACAAATTGTCCTGTGTCCTCATCCACTCATACTGCTTACAAAGCAGGCCACAACTACATAAAAAGAGTGATGACCGGCGCACCCCACTAGGCAGCCGCCTAGACGGACGGGGCGCAGCCACAGGTGGCGTAGTAAGTTGGATTTTTTCGCTGGAATCAAGTTGGCACGCCAGAGAGGCAGTCCGGACCAAAGGCGAAGGAGAGACATCCCCAGGAGCAGCCGTGTCAACCCCAGGTCTGCGGAGCAGAAGGGAAAATCCGGAGAGGCGGTGGAGCTGGATTCCGGATCAACGGAGTTGACAAAGTGAGACTCTGCACCAGAACCAGGTAACCCGTAGGCTGGAGGGTTAATCTGGATAGCACTGGTGTAGGAGGGTGGCTGTGGGGGAAGTAATCACCAAGGCAGGGGAAAAGAGAAGAAGTCCGCACTTGGTGTTTCTGTCTTTTGTTCTCTCTACAGGAAAGAGGAACCATGGAGTCACGCGACATCCTGGACTGGGCGGCTGGCCAGATAGCCAGACAGCAGGAGTTGTCCGCACAGAGCCTGGAGCAGGCAAAGGCGTTATTCCAGTCGCAGCAAGCGCCACTCATTGAGGTGATGTCCAGCTGGCTTGCAGCCCAGGGAAAGAAAGAAGATGCTGCCGGGACTGTGCCAGGTGCAGGGGCAGGTTTTCAGGGCTGGGACTGGCCAGGTACTGGGACTTTCTCGGGTGGGCGCCTCACGAAAGATGACGATGTGGATGATTACATCGAGGCTTTCAAGAGAATAGCTCTCTTAGCCAGATGGCCAAAAGAGCAGTGGGCGCTAAGGTTCGCTGCTTCTCTCACGGGCGAAGCCTTAGCGGCCTACAGAGCTATGCCTGCTAGTTTAATTAAGAGTTATGATTATGTAAAGCAAGCTGTGAAAGATCGCTTAGGTTTAAATCCGGCGGTCTATCGCAGGCAACTGCGCTCATGTAAGTTGAGGGCAGGTGAGACACCTCAGGCATTATATCACCGTGTGAAAAGCCTGGTATACAAGTGGCTGATGCCAGAAATAAAGGATATAGAGTCTATTTTAGATACGATAATCCTTGAGCAATATATGGAGTCTGTACCGAGCAGCGTGCAAACCTTCCTAGTACTCCAAAATTGCAAAAACACTCGGGAAGCCATTGCATTGACTGACCGCTTTCTGGAGGCTAATAAATTAAGCCCAGAGAAAGAGGGTGATTTCAAAAAGGACAAACTGGAGTCTCTAGAAAGGAAGGCCAAGCTTGAGGGATTTGCAGACGAAAATGTAAAGATGTATAGAGGATACAATATGCATAGGAAGTGTTTCTCGTGTGGAGAAGCTGGTCATTTAAAGAGGGACTGTAGAGCCAAAAAGGCCTTGATAACAACCCAGCTCAGAGATGCAGGAGAAGGGTTCCTGTTAAGGGTGGAGGTAGAAGGGATACCAACGGAGGCATTATTGGACTCGGGCGCAGACCAATCCATGATTTCCCAGAGGCTATGGCAGCAAATAGAGGCGAAAGACAAACCCTCGCCACTGACCTCTGGGAATCATATTAGGATACGCTGTGTCCATGGCGCCGCTTCTACCTACCCCATACAGTCTGTGGTAATAGAGGGAGTAGGGCTGAGAAAACAGATGGAGGTGGCCATAGTACCCAAGCTTCCACATGAGGTAGTCCTGGGCCGTGACTGGCCACAGTTCAGGAAAGGTTTAGCTGAAGAGTTGCAGGGCGAAGCCAACCAACCAGCTACCTTTTCACAGGCAGGTAGTTTAGCCAGGGAGAAAACCTTACCCCAGATAGGAAAGGTTGCTGACCCCAAGCTAAGAGGAAATAGGGTCACTGAAAATACCGCAGCCAGGGAGAAAGCCTTACCCCAGATAGGAAAGGTTGCTGACCCCAGGCTAAAAGACAGTAAAAAAGGTATGATCACTACCCGTACAGGTGGTAAGCCCGTAGAAAAAGAAAGTAGCCCTCAGAAAGACCTTAGATCAGGGAAATCTTTTCAGGGAGAATTGAGTGCCCCCTCAAAAAACATTCCCAGGAAGGGAAGAGCCAGCTTTCTACCCGCTCCTTTGTTTGGAACCACGGGTAAACGGAGGGAAGAAAGAGCCCCAGAGGGAAAAATTTGACCCAAAGCCTAAGTTCATACTTAGGGTCTGTAGGACCACCCCGGAGGCTAAGGTGCCTAAACGGGTGACAGAACGGGCTGCAGGGGTTGATCTCTGCAGTGCTGTGGACACTGTCGTACCACGACAGGGGAAGGCCCTAGTAGAGACGGGCATCCAGGTGGAAATACCGCCTGGCTGTTATGGCCGAATTGCCCCTCGGTCAGGGATGGCTCTTAAGAATTTTATTGATGTGGGGGCAGGGGTCATTGATCCGGATTATAGGGGATCCATAAAAGTACTCTTATTTAATTTTGCACGGGAGGATTTCAGGGTGAGTGTGGGGGATCGCATTGCCCAATTTATTTGTGAGCGGGTAGGGTTCCCACCCATAGAGGAGGTGGATGAGTTATCCCCTACTGCCCGGGGTTCGGGTGGCTTTGGCTCTACAGGAAAGGCCGAGATGAAGGGTTTGACTGCCAGTTGTGTGGAGAGGGAAGAGGAGGACTTAGGCCCACAGCTCGTGGATGGAAAAGCAGAGCAGGTACTCAGGATGGGAGAGGATGGGCTCAGCGGGAGGCAATGTCCAAATTGCTGAGTGGGTTCTCGGATGTCCTTACCCCTTTACCAGGGGAGACAAACCTGGTGGCACACGAGATAATCACCCCATATGGCGAAGTAGTCCGCCAACGTCCCTACAGACTCCCTGAGGCAAAGCATGCGGAGGTCATAAGGCAGGTCCAGGAAATGTTGAGGTTGGGGATAATCGAGGAGTCTAAAAGCCCCTGGAACAACCCAATAGTTTTAGTGCCAAAACCTGATGGGTCATTACGTTTTTGTATTGATTTTCGTAAGGTAAATTACATCTCCAGGTTTGACACCTACCCTATGCCTCGAATAGAGGAACTTTTGGATCGTTTAGGCCGAGCCACTTACTTAACCACATTAGACATGACCAAAGGGTATTGGCAGATTCCCCTCACCCGGGAATCTCGCCAAAAGACCGCATTTAGTTCTCCAATTGGACTATTCCAATTTCGCCGGATGCCCTTTGGTCTTCATGGGGCCGCAGCGACATGTCAGCGGTTAATTGACATGGTCCTCCGCCCACACCAGTCTTACGCGACAGCATATATGGATGACATCGTCATCCATAGCTCGCGGTGGGATGATCATTTGGTTCGGGTCAAGGCTGTATTGGAGGCGATGAGGCGGGCAGGCCTCACGCTCAACCCAGCTAAGTGTATGTTTGGCGCGACTGAAGTAAAATATTTGGGTCACTTAGTCGGCCATGGTATAGTAAAGCCGCTCTTGGATAAAGTAGAGAGCGTTAAGACGTTCCCGAAGCCGCAGACGAAGAAGCAACTTCGGAGCTTTTTGGGTCTAATCGGCTATTACCGCCGTTTTATCCCGCATTTCGCGACTGAGAGTGCAGCTCTTACCGAGATGCTTAAAAAGAATGCCCCTACACAGTTGCAGTGGTCTGGGATCACGGAACAGGCCTTTAAAGTATTGAAGGAAAAGTTGTGTGAGGCACCGGTTTTGCGCGGGGTGGATTTTAACCAACCTTTTATCGTCCAAACCGATGCTTCGGAAACGGGCCTTGGAGCAGTGATGTCACAGAAACACGAGGGGACGGAACATCCCGTGATGTTTTTAAGCCGTAAGCTTACCCCTCCGGAGAGAAAGTATTCGACGATCGAGCGCAAATGCCTTGCAATAAGGTGGGCTGTGATGGCCTTGCGTTTTTATTTAACCGGACGGCGGTTTCTATTGGTAACTGATCACGCCCCGTTACAGTGGTTAAACAAAATGAAGGACAGTAATGCACGTTTGACGCGCTGGTATATGGCCCTCCAGGAGTTTGATTTTCGAATACAGCATAGGGCCGGGAAGCTCCATACCAACGCGGATGCCCTGTCTAGGATTACCAGCTGTGCGCGGGTTGTGGCGCCAGCCGGTAATAGCTTAAGGGGGGGGGATATGTGGTGATGCACATGCTGCAGAGCCCTTTAAAACTGAAAAAAAAGAGGTTTTTTTTCATAAACGGGGGATGGGCTCACCAAAGCATAGCTCCCAGGTAGAAAGAGAAACTAAAGCACACACTAGCAGGGCTAGCCTGAAGCCACACCCAGCCTCTAGAACAGTTGCAGGCAGAGAGAGGGTGGGGCCAGGGAAGGAAACAAGCCACAAAACATTTAAGCTGCGTCACACAGGACGTGAACCGGCAGAACAAGGAAGAGAATCAGGAGAGCAAGCAGGACGTGCTCGGACACAGGAAGGACTGCAGAGAGAGACTGCCAGAGGGCAGGAAAGACTGCAGGCCAGAAGCCAGGAGGAGAGGCAGAGAGTCCAGAGAGACCAGGGGAAGAGGCAGCATTACAAGGCTGTGAGACCTGGTAGTTGAAAAGGGACCAGCCACCACTCCCAAGGCAAGTGTCAAGGTTGTGGGCAAGAAAGGAGCTGGGGAAGAAGTCAGGACTATACGTCTGATTCTGAAGGCAACAGCTCAAGTCCTGGGCCCTTGAACAGACAGTACAGAAAGTCTGATAAAAGGAGGGTTTCTGCCAGCCAAACAACTCATATATTCCCTGAGGTGGAGTTGTTAAGGGAGAGAAGGGCAAGAGGTTCTGACTCAGTCAAAAGGGGGA
This sequence comes from Ichthyophis bannanicus, assembly GCA_033557465.1. Taxonomy (NCBI): domain Eukaryota; kingdom Metazoa; phylum Chordata; class Amphibia; order Gymnophiona; family Ichthyophiidae; genus Ichthyophis; species Ichthyophis bannanicus. The sequence goes on from CM066031.1 coordinate 153,140,008, forward strand.
GCCAGAAGCTAAAATGGGGAAAGCTTTTTAAACTTTTAAAAGAAGTGCAGCAGAGTGTGCCAGAAGTTGCCCCAAGCCCTGAGCTTTATAGTTCACAGGAAGAAATGGAAGTGGAGCTTTATCCAGACAGTCCAATGTCTTCAGCAGAGTCAATGGAGTGTGGACTTTGTGTGAGCAATGTTTAATGCTTTTATAGAAGGCTATATGATACAGATTAAGAAGATAACATATGTGCTGGTATCAATGAATGCCTAGGAGAAGGGCAGACAAGAAGATAGAAACCTCGTGTTTAAAAGCAGTCAGTTTTTCCACTGCTAAAGCCCAGTTAAGAAGGCTATTGGTTTTAAACTAAGGGGCAGCACATGGCTGGTATCCTAATCTGCAGCAGCTGAGAATGTGAATTCAAAACTGTCTTATTGAAGTTTTGTTGAACTGTGCACTTAACAGTATTTATGCTGGTTTTGTTAAATGGAAGAAAGCAAAGTTAACAAGAGTGGAGAAACTACTTGGAGAGTTTTTGCTAAGAAAGTTACTGGAGAAAGTATCCTATTTTTGGTTATATTTTTGGTTTGCCTTATCATGGTCATTTGTCAAAAATTGATTCCACGAAGAAAACAATAAAAAGCAATTTATTTTTACAAATTGTCCTGTGTCCTCATCCATTCGTACTGCTTACAAAGCAGGCCACAACTACATAAAAAGAGTGATGACCGGCGCACCCCACTAGGCAGCCGCCTAGACGGACGGGGCGCCGCCACAATATTCATTAGGGACAGCATGAAAACCCGAACTGTGTCTGGCCCACCAGGACCAGAGTTGGGAACCTCTGCCCTAGAGCAGCGGCCAACAGGGGCAGACACACCCCAACCACAGGCTCCATTATCCAAAGCCTCCTGGAGAGGCAGGATTTATTTATTTATTTATTTAGCATACATTTGTATACCGCTACTTCCAGCGATCAGTAGCGGTTTGATTACAGACGGAAGACTGGCAAATCATGACAAATTTTGAGGAATATACACATTGATTCGAAAGGAAAAGCACAGCACAGCACACAGAGAGTGGGTCTAATCCGGAACAGACAAAATTCACCAGGGATGCGCTCTTATCTTCCTTGACATTGCAGCGGCCTTCGATTCTGTGAGCCACGAGATCCTCATACAACGCCTCAGCGAAAAAGGAATTCAAGGGACAGCCCTAGAGTGGTGCAAGTCATACTTGACTAATAGATGGCAACATGTAAGGTCTGGCTCCACAACCTCTGAACCATTTTTGCAAAACCAGGGTGTACCACAGGGTTCTTCTCTATCTGCATTGATGTTTAACATCTACATGCAGCCCATATGTGCCCTAGCACGTTCATTCAAGGTCAACTGTCTAGCCTACGCAGACGATATCCTCCTATACATCCCATTCAGGACAAACCAACCAGACCTCTCCCCTCTAATAAGCTGTTTTGAGGCAGTAGCAGAATGGCTCAACACACAAAATTTAAGAATCAACTACAGCAAAACAGATGTCCTTTTCATCTCAAGGAACCAGGACTTCATCCCTCCACCCTCCTTAAAAATCGGCGACACAGAACTGAAAACCAAATCAACAATCCGCTACCTGGGCATTACTCTGGACCAACACTTGGACCTGAAAACCCACATAAAAAACACTGTAAAAACAGTATACATGAAAATAAGGACTTTAAAGCATCTCCGACCACTACTAGATTTCAGCGACTACCGATCGATCTATCAAGCATTAATATTACCACATTTTGACTACGCCAACGTAATCCTACACGGTCTCCCCCAATCAACACTAGCACCTCTCCAGCTCGCAATGAACACGGCTGCGAGAGTACTAACAGGGGCCTCAAGGAGAGAGCACATAACACCAGTACTGATGAACCTCCATTGGTTACCTGTTCAAGCAAGAACCCTCCACAAAGTCCTAACCTTGACCTTCAAAGCTTTAAACACTTTGACTCCCACAGCTATCAGCAAGATGATACACAAAGTACCACATAACAGAAACAGAAGACCCACGACACAAAACACCCTAGAGGTCCCAAAGGCAACAACGAAATGCACAAAAGTGACAACAAACAGAGCCTTTACAATTTATGCACCTAGAGCGTGGAATGCCCTCCCCACCCATATACGAAACATCACCCACCTAACCCAATTCAGGAAAGCATTAAAGCACCACCTGTTCACCACATACTACCCTGAATCCAGTCTCAGTAATCATACATGTTGCCCCTCAGACAATCACACGCCACACCTAAACAATCAAACCCAGTATGAAAAAGGTTAATCCACATGATTCTCAAAAGTAAATAAGATGTTGATAGACCCTGCCTGAAAAAGGTAATAGTGTAAATACAATGTAGATAGTTTCCCCAGTTGTTTCCAAGTTGATTTCCCTGTTTATTGTAAAAGTACAACTCAGAATGCCTGTGTTGTATAGTTGATGTTGAATGTAAACCGCGCTGATCTGGAATAGCGCGGTATAGAAGAACTGTTAAATAAATAAATAAATAAAATAAGGAGGGGGGGTCAGAAATTTACATATTTACATATATACATAACTGCATCTATGGTTCCTTTAGAGGCCTATTGCAGACCCGCTATGGTTTATATCAGATTGTAGTAGCACTGGAAAAGATGCGTCTTGAGTTTATTTCTGAACTCCATAAGGCCTTTAATGTCGCGTAGTTCAGTCGGTAGCTGATTCCAGAGGGTCGGGGCAGAGTAAGAGTATACTCGGTGGCTTGTACTGGTTTTTACGGATCTGATATCAAGAGGCACTTGGAGTCTGTTCGAGCTGATTGTTCTTCTGCTCCTGTTGGGGGGTTGCGTGTTGATGAGGGTGGCAAGAAAGGATGGTGCTATGTTATGTATGAGCTTGTATGTGGTTATTAGGGTTTTATATTTCACCCGGGCAGCAATGGGGAGCCAGTGGAGTTCAATCAGTACAGGCGTGATGTGTTCAGCAAGGTTTTTTTCCCATGATGACCCTAGCTGCTACATTTTGGGCCATTTGCAGAATGTTAAGGGTTTTCTTCAGAAGGCCCTGTAAGATTGCGTTGCAATAGTCGAAGTGTGGTATAATGAGTGCTTGTGCAACAGTCCTGAAATCATGAGGTTCGATGATATTTCTTAGAGGTTGTAGGACTCTAAGTTTGTAGAAAACAGCTTTGTTGGTTTTGCGGAGGTGCTTTTCCATTTTTAGGTTGTTGTCAAGCGTTACCCCTAGATATTTTATTTCATTCTTTGTATTGTACGTATTGTTGCATAGGGTGACTGACGCAGGAGGGTCAAAATTTGGTTTACCGGAGATATACATCACCTCAGTTTTTTTATGGTTGATTGTCATGTTGTTTTGCTGTAACCATTTTAGCATCTCATCTAGGCATGATTCCAGCTGAGTATAGTTAGGGTTAACAGTATCCAATTGTGTGTAGAGCATAATATCATCCGCATAGATGTGGTAGTTGATATTATGCTGTTGGAAAATCTTACAGAGGGGTTGCATGTAAACATTGAAAAGTAGTGCAGAGAGAGCCGATCCCTGGGGTATTCCTTGTGTTTGCGTGAAAGCTTCTGCTTGTTCACCATTGAAGTGAACCTGTGGCATCCTGTTGGTTATGTAGGAAGAGAAATAAATATCAATAACAAGAAGCACCACCCTCTCAGTAATCCACTAATCTAAAAATCAACTATAATTTAATTTAATTTTCTATTTGGTTTACTAAAATTCCAAACTCTATTCACAATAGCACACTAGGTAATAGTTGGACCTCAGGATTTACACACCCTCCATTTGGCGAAATTTATCACCATAGGGAAATGGTGGACACTTACATCATAGGTCCAATACCTTGACAGACTTCAACAAACTTTAATTAATATTTAATCAAAACCCCTCAAAGAGAATAAATTACTCCACTTTCCCTACCATCAACTACACATAAGGATTCATTTCTCATTCATACCAACATCAAAAAATAGGAATTCACTAATCCATTCATACCAACGTAGCAAAACCTACATACAACCATACCATACATAAAACACACCACCAGTGTTAAAAGTGTCCAATATATTTTCCGTAATTACTATAAAGCAGAGAGTACAGCAAATAGCTTCTAATGCTTATGTAAGGCGTAAGAATCAAGGTATTTCATAAGAGTATCCAATCTCGATAGCCACGGAAACTGCAAAAGAAAGTTAAAAGAATCTTAAGCCAATATACTGCAATTGCACCATATAAAGAGCAAGCCAGTACTTATCTGCTATAGAGCTAGTGACGAACACCTCTGCACGGCACTGTTAACTCCGGCAATATGCCCATAAGGCCACTCGCCACGGTCCCACTGTCCTACGAAAGCTCCCGTTTCGCCACAAGGCTTCTTCAGGAACAAGGGATGAACATAATTCACGAGCTATGCTTTCTTCTTTTTCAGACACAAACAGCGTCTCCTCAAACAGCTCACTGGCGTCCTAAGTCAGCGATCAAAAACAGGTGCCAATCAATTTACTTATACCATCAGCCCCTTTCAACAACTTTATAGACAAAACACAAAACTAACATAAATATATCATTAATAAATAAGACCAAGAGGAGAGTAGACAGGAACTGCAATAGTCAACATCTTCTTTAGAAAAATAGAGCCCAGTCGATCTTATCATTTAAGCCGTCTGGATCTAGAGTATGTAAGGAATGAATCCACTTCTGTTCTTTCTGAAGCAACTGGAGTCCTCTGTTGCCCCGTCGGATATTAAAAGGCACCACTTCTAGAACTGTGCAACGAACATCTTCAAAAGTATGAGAGAATAAAGTCCAATGTTGCACCAAAGGAGTATCAAGATGAGCTTTAGATAAACTATATTTGTGCTCTACCAGTCTAGTGCGTAGGGGACGAGTTGTCTTACCTACATATGTTTTCAAGCAGGGGCACCATAAAGCATAAATGACGAATGAAGTATTGCAATTAGTATCTTGACAAAGACGCCGGAACCCCAAAGCAGGTGCTAGGTGGGTTGCAGTAGCCATACATTTACAAAAAGAACAACGTCCACAACTTTTATGAAGAAATTCTTGTATTCTAGGGGGAGATCGAGGGACTGCTGAGCAGAGCCGATCACATAAGTTCTTACCCCGCTGATATGCTACTCTAAGAGAACTCCCAGCCAATACGGGATGAGACATAAATAATTTCCAACGTTTATATAAAGCAGAAACTATGCGATTAGACAACCCCGAATAGGGGAGAACGCAGGTTACAGTAGGTAAAACTTCTGAGTTAGCACTAGTTGCACTGGTACCAGACGTGTTCGGGCATAACAGCCACTCGCGATGGTTAAACTTAGCTCTCTTATAAGCCTTTTTCAGTACCGATGAGGGATATCCCCGCTCACGGAACTTAACCAACATATTGGCAGCCTGTGTTTCAAATTCTGAATTGGAAGAACAAATGCGACGACAGCGCAGTAACTGAGAGTATGGGAGACTTTCTTTTAGATGAGGTGGATGAAAACTTGCAAAATGCAGTAATGTGTTCTTATCAGTGGGTTTAGTATACACGGTGGTCAGAAATTTCTCAGAGCTCTTGATAACGGCGACATCCAGAAAATGAATAGTTGTCTTTTGAATATTAATTTCAAACTGAATAGCAGTATTGCATTGATTCAGATAGCTGAAAAAATCTTCCAATGCAGCACGTGAGCCGCTCCATAATAAAAAGATATCATCGATATATCTATGCCATCGTAGAATAGATGAAGCAAAACTAGAACCATAAATCCACCGTTGTTCAAACGAATGCATATATAAATTAGCTAGCGATGGGGCAAATGTAGCACCCATCGCGGTACCTGAAATTTGAAGAAAGTACTCTTGCTGATATACAAAGTAATTCCGTTTCAAAGCCAATTCAGCTAAATGGGCTAAGAACTCAGTGGGAACACGATGTGGACTTGGGCGGGCGTCCCAAACAGATGTCAAAACAGGACGAGGCGATTCATCTGTTCTACGATGGCACAGATATATCGATGATATCTTTTTATTATGGAGCGGCTCACGTGCTGCGTTATCAAGAGCTCTGAGACATTAATGACCACCGTGTATACTAAACCCACTGATAAGAACACATTACTGCATTTTGCAAGTTTTCATCCATCTCATTTAAAAGAAAGTCTCCCATACTCTCAGTTACTGCGCTGTCGTCGCATTTGTTCTTCCAATTCAGAATTTGAAACACAGGCTGCCAATATGTTGGTTAAGTTCCGTGAGCGGGGATATCCCTCATCGGTACTGAAAAAGGCTTATAAGAGAGCTAAGTTTAACCATCGCGAGTGGCTGTTATGCCCGAACACGTCTGGTACCAGTGCAACTAGTGCTAACTCAGAAGTTTTACCTATTGTAACCTGCGTTCTCCCCTATTCGGGGTTGTCTAATCGCATAGTTTCTGCTTTATATAAACGTTGGAAATTATTTATGTCTCATCCCGTATTGGCTGGGAGTTCTCTTAGAGTAGCATATCAGCGGGGTAAGAACTTATGTGATCGGCTCTGCTCAGCAGTCCCTCGATCTCCCCCTAGAATACAAGAATTTCTTCATAAAAGTTGTGGACGTTGTTCTTTTTGTAAATGTATGGCTACTGCAACCCACCTAGCACCTGCTTTGGGGTTCCGGCGTCTTTGTCAAGATACTAATTGCAATACTTCATTCGTCATTTATGCTTTATGGTGCCCCTGCTTGAAAACATATGTAGGTAAGACAACTCATCCCCTACGCACTAGACTGGCAGAGCACAAATATAGTTTATCTAAAGCTCATCTTGATACTCCTTTGGTGCAACATTGGACTTTATTCTCTCATACTTTTGAAGATGTTCGTTGCACAGTTCTAGAAGTGGTGCCTTTTAATATCCGACGGGGCAACAGAGGACTCCAGTTGCTTCAGAAAGAACAGAAGTGGATTCATTCCTTACATACTCTAGATCCAGACGGCTTAAATGATAAGATCGACTGGGCTCTATTTTTCTAAAGAAGATGTTGACTATTGCAGTTCCTGTCTACTCTCCTCTTGGTCTTATTTATTAATGATATATTTATGTTAGTTTTGTGTTTTGTCTATAAAGTTGTTGAAAGGGGCTGATGGTATAAGTAAATTGATTGGCACCTGTTTTTGATCGCTGACTTAGGACGCCAGTGAGCTGTTTGAGGAGACGCTGTTTGTGTCTGAAAAGAAGAAAGCATAGCTCGTGAATTATGTTCATCCCTTGTTCCTGAAGAAGCCTTGTGGCGAAACGGGAGCTTTCGTAGGACAGTGGGACCGTGGCGAGTGGCCTTATGGGCATATTGCCGGAGTTAACAGTGCCGTGCAGAGGTGTTCGTCACTAGCTCTATAGCAGATAAGTACTGGCTTGCTCTTTATATGGTGCAATTGCAGTATATTGGCTTAAGATTCTTTTAACTTTCTTTTGCAGTTTCCGTGGCTATCGAGATTGGATACTCTTATGAAATACCTTGATTCTTACGCCTTATATAAGCATTAGAAGCTATTTGCTGTACTCTCTGCTTTATAGTAATTACGGAAAATATATTGGACACTTTTAACACTGGTGGTGTGTTTATGTATGGTATGGTTGTATGTAGGTTTTGCTACGTTGGTATGAATGGATTAGTGAATTCCTATTTTTTGATGTTGGTATGAATGAGAAATGAATCCTTATGTGTAGTTGATGGTAGGGAAAGTGGAGTAATTTATTCTCTTTGAGGGGTTTTGATTAAATATTAATTAAAGTTTGTTGAAGTCTGTCAAGGTATTGGACCTATGATGTAAGTGTCCACCATTTCCCTATGGTGATAAATTTCGCCAAATGGAGGGTGTGTAAATCCTGAGGTCCAACTATTACCTAGTGTGCTATTGTGAATAGAGTTTGGAATTTTAGTAAACCAAATAGAAAATTAAATTAAATTAAATTATAGTTGATTTTTAGATTAGTGGATTACTGAGAGGGTGGTGCTTCTTGTTATTGATATGTAGGAAGAGAACCATTTCAGGGGGGTTCCCAATATTCCTATTGATTCTATCCTGTTTAGGAGGATTCCGTGATGAACTGTATCAAAAGCGGCTGAGATGTCAATGAAGATGAGTATAAACATTTTATTTTTTTCTTCAAGTCCTTTGAGTAGGTTGTTGAGCAGTGCTATTAGAAGTGTTTCAACCCCATGATGTTGTCTGAAGCCGTATTGGTGTTCATCTAGGGTTTTATGTTCGTCTAGATGATCTTGAAGTTGAATTAGGGCTGCCTTTTCAATGACCTTTGCTAGGAAAGATATGCTGGAAATGGGGCGGTATGATGCCGGGTCGTCCTTGTTGAGTGAATTGTTCTTTAGAATTGGCCTTATTATTGATTTTTTGAGTTGTGTGGGCATTATTCCTTGCTGTAGCGATTGGTTTACAATATGGGAGACTTGGTTTGCAATATCTTGTTTCGCCTCCTTAACCCACGCAGCTGGGCAGGGATCTAGCAGGGAGGTGGTGGTACGGATGTTTGTTATTATTCTGATAATTTGTTGAGCATCAAAGTTGTAAAAATTGTCCCATGTTTTTTCCTGGTCCTCAGTGGCTGTCATGTTGGGGTCCACGATGGTTGTTGTGATGGGGTGGAATGCCTGGTGGTTTGTGTTCCAACAGTGCGTGGGTGTGTTTACAGTAAGTTTTTTTGCGTAGTGGTCTGCAAGCGTTTGGGGTTTAATGACGTTCCCATAGTGGTCTTCCTGAGATACTTTGGTTAGTGTTTTCACTAGGTCGAATAATTCACGAGGCTTGTTGATAGCTTTGCTTAATATATTGGTGTGATGCGACCTTTTTGCGGAGTTAACCTCGTCTTTGTATTTTGCGAGCTGATTGATGTATCTAGTCTTGAGTTCGGTGGATTTGCATCGTCTCCATTTTCTTTCTAGTCTTCGGAGTTCTCTCTTCATTCTGGTCAACGTTTCAGTGTACCAGGGTTCAGATCTGGGTTTAGTTGAGTTCGTGGGGGTTTTCCATGATGGGTGCGATGCGGCCTCAATTCCCTTGTCCCAGTTGTTTATAAGTACATCGAGGTCATTGCATTCTAGATCTATGTGGGCGGTAATGTTACTTACAAGACTTTCCAAGTTGAATTTGCTGAATCGCCTTTGTGGGTGTATTGTTCTTCGTGCTTTTGCGTCTTTGGGTAGGGAGGGTAGTTTTTATTTGAAGATTAATTTGATGGTGGTCGGACCATGGTACTGGAGTTATCCTTACCATTGGTTTTGCTTCGTTACTCTGGTGATTCGTGGGGGTGAACACCATGTTTAGGGTATGACGCTTGTCGTGGGTGGCTTCACTTATTATCTGTTGATATCCTAGTTGGGTCATGGCCTCCAGGAATGTATTCGCGTGGGTGGGTGGCATTGACGCTAAATTTAGGTCTCCCAGGATGATTTGGAATTTCCTGAGTTGCGTGGAGGAGATGTTCTCTAGGGCAGCAGCAAGGGTTTCGTGGTGTGGCGAGGGGGATCTGTATATTAGGCAGATGGATAAAGCTGTATTCTCTATTTTAAGCAAGTCAATGTCAATGCTTGAATTCAGAGATGTGCTCGTAAGTTGCAGGTTGGACTTGGCTACGATGAGGACTCCACCACCTCTTTTGTTGGTGCGTGGGCAATTGTATAATTTGTATCCAGGATTGTTTATCTGGTTTAGTATCGCAGCGTCGGAGTCAGTAATCCAAGTTTCTGTTATACAGAGGATGTCAGGTTGCTCATCAGTGATGATGTCATAGATGATGTGTGTTTTGTTCCTGATTGATCTGGCATTGATGAGGATGATGTTACATGTATCATGAGATGTTTGTGGGGAGTGTGTGGGTATAGTCTGGGTTAGTATGGTCTTGTTTACATGCGTCTTTATAGGTTTAGGTTTGCGGTGCCTCTGTGATTTATTTATTTTATTTATTTAGACAGTTTTTGTATACCGCCTTATCCTTCAATCAAAGCGGTCACAACACAATTGGGGGATACATTGAACATGCGGGGATATGAGACACATGCACTAATACTTACAGGGAACATGGGCTATGGAGGGTTAAGTGGCTTGCCCAGGACCACAAGGAGCATCTGTGGGACTAGAAACCCCAGTCCTTCCGGCCCAAGGTTGCTGTCCTCTAGTGGGATTTGAACCCCCGACCTTCCAGCCTGAAGTACCTTGCCCCAACCACTAGGCTACTCCTCCCTGTTGATCTGTTGTGCCTGGTAATAGAGGGTCTTGGAGATGTTGCAGGTGTTGGATCTTTGATGTTAATGTGGTATGGGGTTAGTGGGGGTAGTGAAGGTGATTGGATGGGGTAGAGATAGTAGATTGGAGTGCATAAGTGTGGTAGGGGGTAGTAAAAATTTGAGTTGATGGCGGATGCTGGAACCAGTATGAGCAGATATATGCCCATTATAAGGTTGAGGGGTTCCATTCCTCACCCGTTTTGTGGATAACTGTATCGTGCTGTGAGTCTGGAGACACTACACAGTAACAAGTATTATGTCGTCAGTGGCCTAGTATCAGCTACCACTACACAGTAAAAAGTATCAGCTAACACTACACAGTAACAAGTATTATGTCGTCAGTGGCCTAGTATCAGCTATCACTTCACAGTAAAAAGTATCAGCTAACACTACACAGTAACAAGTATTATGTCGTCAGTGGCCTAGTATCAGCTATCACTTCACAGTAACAGGTATTATGCTGTCAGTGGCCTAGTATCAGCTATCACTTCACAGTAACAGGTATTATGCAGTAAGTGGCCTAGGGTCAGCTAACACTTTACAGTAACAGGTATTATGCCGTCAGTGGCCTAGTATCAGCTATCACTTCACAGTAACAGGTATTAATGCAGTAGGTGGCCTAGGGTCAGCTAACACTTTACAGTTAAGAAGAACTATTTGAGTCAGCAGTTGTTATTATGCAGTCAGTGTCCTAATCTGAGCTATCTCTCAGTAGTCTCTTCACAGTAACAGTGTAATGGTCAGGCGTTATTATAGAGATTCCGACCTTTTACTCTTTTGGTAGTTTGCTTAACTGGTTGGGGCTGTGCTTTGCGGCTTACCTCCTTCCTTGGGTTTTGATCCTTGCAGATTGTTCGGCAGTCCTGTGTGATGAGGGGTTCGACCCAGGCTGGCTGTCGGTTATGTAAATTGACTACTGTGCCATATCCAAAAAAGAAAACGGTGTAGCAAACCTGAGGACGCTGGAGTCGGCTGGGTAGAGGTGGTTTAGCGAGCTCGACCTGTGTTGGGAGCTCAAGCTTTGATGGGCCTCCAGCTATGTTTCTGCCGTTGATTTGTCAAGTAGGTTTTGTGGTTTCTTAGTGGTCAGGACCGGAGATTTTTGGGATCTTTGAAAGGATTGTGCGGCTCGACCTGTGCAGGGAGCTGGTGCTTGCGTGGTGCTGGTTAAAGCACCCTGGTTGAGGTAGGTCCTGGGGCGGTATTAGTGCGGCGCTCAGTGCGTTGAGGGGCCCCCGCCTAAGGGCCACGCCAAAGGGCCCTCTGGCGAGGCCCTCAGGCGCGAGCCCGCCAGGCACGGGCGCGCCTTGCAGGGATTCCGCTTTAGAGCGCTCAGGTGTGCCGGCTCTGCTACTCCCACTGCCCCGATTGGGCAGGAGTAAGTTGGTGGGCGGTCGGGTGGCAAGCGGCTCCCTCGATGCAGGGACGCCGCTTTAGAGCGCTCAGGTGTGCCGGCTCTGCTACTCCCACTGCCCCGATTGGGCAGGAGTAAGTTGGTGGGCGGTCGGGCGGCAAGCGGCTCCCTCGATGCAGGGAGGCCGCTTTAGAGCGCTCAGGTGTGCCGGCTCTGCTACTCCCACTGCCCCGATTGGGCAGGAGTAAGTTGGTGGGCGGTCGGGCGGCAAGCGGCTCCCTCGATGCAGGGACGCCGCTTTAGAGCGCTCAGGTGTGCCGGCTCTGCTACTCCCACTGCCCCGATTGGGCAGGAGTAAGTTGGTGGGCGGTCGGGCGGCAAGCGGCTCCCTCGATGCAGGGACGCCGCTTTAGAGCGCTCAGGTGTGCCGGCTCTGCTACTCCCACTGCCCCGATTGGGCAGGAGTAAGTTGGTGGGCGGTCGGGCGGCAAGCGGCTCCCTCGATGCAGGGACGCCGCTTTAGAGCGCTCAGGTGTGCCGGCTCTGCTACTCCCACTGCCCCGATTGGGCAGGAGTAAGTTGGTGGGCGGTCGGGCGGCAAGCGGCTCCCTTGATGCAGGGACGCCGCTTTAGAGCGCTCAGGATGTTGGGCCCTGCGTGCATCTCCCAATACTAGCACTTGCATACCTTAGCAATGCCACCCTAAACCTGGGAATACGGTATGCATCTATCAAAAGGTTGCTGTGAGTAATGGCAGATAGCAATTCCTAAGTTAAGCACAATTTTCTGATTGAGCTGCATCATAGCAACCTTTCTGATGTCTGTGGAGTGTGCTACAGGTCTTGTGTCTGACAGTGTTTACCACCCTGGGGAGTGACTCCAACAGTATTGTGTACCATAGCTATGCCTGCACCGTGCCCAGGACTTGTGTGGTGGCCAGGGCTGCCAAACACCTCTATAGTTTGCACAATGCTGCCATAGGTGTGGGAGTGTGTGTCTGTCTATCTAGTGCAGAGCTACTCAATTCCAGTCCTGGAGGTCTGCAACCCTGCAGGTTTTTGGGATACCCCTAATGATATGCATGAGATATATATGCATTAGAGATAGCTTGCCAACCTGACTGGTTTTTGGCCCTCCAGGGCTGGATTTGGAGACCCCTGCCTTACACCTCTGTCATTTAAGATTGTAAGTGGGCAAGGTGCAGATGTCCAAGACATCAAAAAGGTTAGAATTTGTCACATTCCTCCTTGCTTCTCACCACTACCAAAATATTGTCTATTAGACAACTTTTTGGTGGTGTTGAGAATCTAGGAGGAATGTGACACATTCTATCTACCCTTTTGATGTCTAGAACATCTGTACCTTGCCCACTCACAATCTTAAATGACAGAGGTGTAAGGCAGGAGTCTCCAAATCCAGCCCTGGAGGGCCACAAACCAGTCAGGTTGGCAGGCTATCTCTAATGCATATATATCTCATGCATATCATTAGGGATATCCCGAAAACCTGCAGGGTTGCAGACCTCCAGGACCGGAATTGAGTAGCTCTGATCTAGTGTGTGGTGGCTGCCAACACCCTCCTCAGCCCACACTGCTAGCACTGTTGCAAGTATTGGCCTGCCAATGTGCATAATGAGGAGCAAGGTACTGTGGGTATAGCCCGGACAGGGTGACCTGGCCTGGATGCATCTGCACAGGGCATAGGGCAATGGCTTGGACATTGTAGTGCCTGGCCACAACCTGCAGTGACAGGGTGGCCAAAGCATGTCCTGCAGGGAGGTCACTCTCACCCTGACTGGACAGTGACCATGGCATGGCTAGGCTCCCCATAGTACCATATTGTATTTTTTTCAAGTGAGTTGTATGGTTTCTTCTTTTTTGGGGTCTATTATTGACTTATTTGTTTGGTGGGTGTGCTCATATCCCCTTCAGGAGCATGCACTGTGGGTTAGCTAGCAGACTGTCTGCAGTTATATGTGCATGGTTGGAACACCTTGTAGAGTGCAACAGCTGGTAACTCACTGTGTGTTCTGCTGGTGAATGTCAGATGGTGGTGGGGGGCAGCTGAGCATTTCCAGGCCTATTGTCTGTCTGCCATTGCATGCTGGATGTGTGCAGCTCTACATTGGCTGCCCTGTCGGGTGTCTGTTCCCCAGCAGGACTGGGGTTGATGGCTCCTCTCTACTGCCACCATTGCAGGGAGGTAGAATGGGGATCTGTTGGTGGGAGTTCCTGTTTCCCACCCTGAGCCACAAGAGAGTGGGTAGGGTGGTGAGCACTGTTCCCTCTAAGCTGTGCGCGTGTGCGCGCGCACACACCTCGCCGAGTGAGCGCACATACTTTATAACAGAGCGCACAAAAATTACAGTTCTGATTCTGATAGAAAACAACACAGACGTCTTAAAATTTAAAAGAAGTTCTGTATTTATGGTTTTCACAAGTTCTACCATATTTTCTAGTGCAATCAATGTGGTGTACATACTGTATTCTGACGTATAGTCAAATTTTAAAGTATATAACTCCGAGTGTTGTTATGTGGCGCACAAAAATTTAACCTTCCTTCAAAAGCCGCACAGCTGATATTTTATGCGCACACAGCCTACAGAAAATTAGAGGGAACATTGGTGGTGAGACATAATCTGCCTATAGGTCCAAACACACTACATCATGTTACCACGGCACCAACACAGAACATGCACTATTCTGGGTGCATTATAGCCCATAAGGGCTAGACTTGATTGACAGATACAGATGTGCTTGCAGGAACTACCTCTCACACACACTGGCACTAATGGGTACTTGCAATATGGCCTATTTCAGGTATGGAAGGTGCTGGCCGCCCCACCGCACCCTCAGGGTGAGCACAGTACACACACAATGTGACGCTCTGTAGCTACTCTGTGCCACTAACACACACAGTTGGCACCCCCTACCAGGCTGAGGTGCTGTGGGGGTGCACTCGGTCAGTTCCCCCTACCAGGCTGAGGTGATGTGGGGTGCATACTCCATCTTGTGATCATCTGTGGACTGCTGATTTGCATGTGCTGTGCATCATGGGTATGGGTGGGTTGACCCTATCCTGGTAACCACAGCAGACTGGTTGTGTGGTGACATGCAGTCCTTCTGTAGCCACTCAGGGTTTGTTAGGAGCTGTAGCCCACTGATTACTTCACTGCCTGTAGAGCCAGAAGTCATGGGTTCAAAACCCCTATGGGGTTTTTTGATAGGGCTGTCTGAGGCATTGTCAATTTTTTAATGTACATTAGTGCTGCCAGCAAAAACACCCTCAGAGTACTGTAACCTTAAGGTGCCTCATAGGGCGCCCCATAAGGTGCCTTATAAGGTGTCCTATAGGGGACATTATAGGGCAGCGATGGCGAACCTATGGCACGCGTGCCAGCTGTGGTACGCGAAGGCCTTGCAGCTGGCACGCGGGAAGGTCCGCAATCAAAATATGCGGCATTAAAAAATAAATAAATAAAAAGCTGCCGCTGCCGGGGCCGGGGCCGCCGCGGCAGAATCGAGTGTGCCGCGGGGCCCCCCCGCCCAGCAGAGCCTGCCCTCCGTCCCCGGTATCACCTTCTCTCAGCTGTCTCTAGTCAAACGCGCCTGCTTTGAGAGCGCGAGTGGAGTTTCTTCCTCGCTGCTCTGTTATGCCCGCGGGGGCTGATGGAAGTTCCCATCAGCCCCCGCGGGCTTAACAGAGCAGCGAGGGAGAAACTTCCCTCGCGCTCTGAAAGCCGGCGCGTGTGACTGGAAGCAGCTGAGAGAGGTGATACCGGGGACGGAGGGCAGGCTCTGCTGGGCGGGGGGGCCCCGCGGCACACTCGATTCTGCCGCGGCGGCCCCGGCCCCGGCAGCGACAGCTTTCTTTGTAAAAAAAATTTCGCTGGGGGGGGGGGGTTAGGAGTGGTAATGGCTGGGGGGGGGGTTAGGACTGGTGATGGGCTGGGGGGGGTTAGGAGTGGTAATGGCTGTGGGCTGTTGGGGGGTTAGGACTGGTGATGGGCTGGGGGGGGCTAGGACAGGAAATGGGCTGATGGGGGGGTAAGGATTGGTAATGGCTGGGGGGGTTTAGGACTGGTCATGGGATGGGGGGGTAAGGAGTGGTAATGGCTGTGGGCTGTTGGGGGGTTAGGACTGGTGATGGGCTGGGGGGGTATAGGACAGTAAATGGGCTGATGGGGGGTTAGGAGTTGTGATGGGCTGGGGGGTTAGGAGTGGTAATGGGCTGGGGGGGTTAGGAGTGGTAATGGCTGTGGGCTGTTGGGGGGTTAGGACTGGTGATGGGCTGGGGGGGTTAGGAGTGGTAATGGCTGTGGGCTGTTGGGGGGGGCTAGGACTGGTACTGGGCTATGGGGGGCTAGGACAGGAAATGGGCTGATAGGGAGGTTAGGAGTGGTGATGGGCTGGGGAGGTTAGGAGTGGTGATGGGCTATGGGGGGGCTATGGGCTATGGGGGAGCTAAGTCTATATGGGCTGATGGATTAGGACTGGAAGTGGGTTGATGGGGGCTTAGGACTGGTAATGGGCTTTGGGGGGCTAGGACAGGAAATGGGCTGATGGGGAGGGGTTAGGACTTGAGGTGGGCTGTTGGGTGGGGTTAGGACTGGTAATGGGCTATGGGGGGCGAGGACAGGAAATCTGCTGAGGGGGAGGGGTTAGGACTTGAGGTGGGCTTTTCGGTGGGGTTAGGACTGGAAATGGGCTGATGGGGGTTAACACTGGAGGTGGTCTGATGGGGTTAGGACTGGTAATGGGCTATGGGGGGGGGTTAGGACTGATAATGGGCTATGGGGGGGCTGGGACAAGAAATGGGCTGATCGGGAGGGGTTAGGACTTGAGGTGGGCTGATGGGGTTAGGACTGGTAATGGGCTGTGGGCTGATGGGGGGGTTAGGACTGGCAATGGGCTATGGGGGGGGTTAAGACTGGTAATGGCTGTTGGCTGATGGGGGCTGTCTGGTAATGGCTATGGGGGGTTAGGACTGATAATGGACTATGGGGGGGCTAGGACAGGAAATGGGCTGATGGGGAGGGTTAAGGACATGATGTGGGCTGAGGGGGTTAGGACTGGTAATGGACTGTGGGCTGATGGGGGGGTTAGGACTGGCAATGGGCTATGGGGGGCTGACTGGAAATGGGTTGATGGGGGTTAGGACTGGAAGTGGGCTGATGGGGGGGTTAGGACTGGAAGTGGGCTGATGGGGTTAGGACTGGTAATGGGTTATAGGGGGGGCTTAAACTGAAATGGGGTGATGGGGGGTTAGGACTGGAAGTGGGTTGATGAGGGGGGGCTAGGACTGGTATTGGGTTGGGGGGTTTCTAGGACTGGAAATGGGTTGGGGGGCTGCTAGGACTGGAAATGGGCTGATGCAGGGACTAGAAGGGAATGGATGCTGGGTGAGGCTGGAACTAGAAGGGAGCTGGTGTTGGGGGAGGATTAGAATGGGATGGGGCTGGGAGAGTAAAATGGAGAGGGGAAAAATATTTTGTGTGGGAGGGATAAAAAAATCTACAATTGGCCGGGTATTGGGAGAATAAGTGGGGATTGAGGATGGAGGGGTAAATTTTGAGTAGATGAAATAGGAATGAGGAAAGAGCAAAAGGAGAAAGATTAGTATGTTAAAGCAGATGTAGAGAGAGAATGGAAAAAAAAAACCCAAGAAGACAGAAGAAAGGACAAATGGACAGCAGATGGAGAGTTAGCAGAAGACACGAAGAAACCAGAAGAAAGTGGCTGGAACAATTGCAACTGAAAAAAAATGCACAAAAGGTAGAAAAATATCTCTTTATTTTGAATTTATTAACTGGAATATGTCAGCTCTGGGAAATGTGCATCATTAATTTTTGCGCTTTGTTTAGTACAAGAGGAAATTAATTTATAGTTTTATTTCTACAGTGTTGTTGTATATTCCAAGTTTGGCTTTTGGGGTTCCCAGTTTAATTATTGTCTTCCTGTTTCTAAATTGTGATTCCTTGTTTGGTGATGGTCTGTTCTGCATGTGAAACTGAGCTGAGGTATTCTGTTTATATAATTCCTATTTGACATTGCCACTTGTTCTTTCCCCAGTAGGTCATGTATTGTTGTTCTCTGAAATGTATTGGTTTAATATTTGCAGTGTTGCCTTTTGATAGTTAGGGTATGGTGCTTTGTGAGTCCTGGTAGTGCTGTTAGGATACGGCGGGTTTGCTAT
Organism: Ichthyophis bannanicus; assembly: GCA_033557465.1. NCBI lineage: Eukaryota > Metazoa > Chordata > Amphibia > Gymnophiona > Ichthyophiidae > Ichthyophis > Ichthyophis bannanicus. The sequence continues at coordinate 153,157,870 of CM066031.1, forward strand.
GGGTTCTAAATGGGCAGCGTTTGTAGTAGTTCCTAATGTGCCTGGCGGTTGGTACTGGATTATAGTAATGTAGAAACCTTTTAGTCTTTCTTTATCCATATACTCATTAAGAGGCATGTTTACTAAAAGTTAGTGTATGGTAACATTATGCAAATATTTATGCAAATGAGGCACCTTATGCAAATGAGGCTTTAATTGACGTGCTGGCACTTTGAGGAAATTCTTTGGTTTTGTGCGGCAGTTTGGGCACTCGGGCTCAAAAAGGTTAGCCATCACTGTTATAGGGTGTCTTGGCGGACAGTGCACTTTATAATATGCCCTATGGAGTGCCTTATAGGGTGCCTTATGTGGCACCCTAGGTTACACCACTGTGAGGGTGTGTTTGCTAGCAACACTAATTAAAATAAAAATAAAATGCCTCAAAAAGCAATACTTAACCGTAAAATGCAATGCCTCAGCCAGCTTTATTCATTAGGCACACTGTGGCATCAAACTCATGACCCCTGTACCATCAGTAAGTGTATTAACTATTGTACTACACCTCTGTTACTATGTTTGTAGGTCAGCGCGCCTACTTAAGATTAATGCACGTGGATGCACACTGCTCCCTTTATCAGGTGATAATGTGTGCAGCTACGTTTAGACCGGAACGCTCACTCCTTTTATGGCATCCTGCACACTAACACCGGGCGCACGTTAAGACGGCTGAGGTGCTGTGGGGGTGCACACGGTTGGTTCCCCCTACCAGGCAGAGGTGCTGTGGGGTGCATACCCCATCCTGTGATCATCTGTAGACTGCTGATTTGCATGTGCATTGCATCATGGGTACGGGTGGGTTGACCCGACCCTGGTAAGCACAGCAGACTGTATGGTGACATGCAGTCCTTCTGTAGCCAGCCAGGGGTTTATTGGCAGCTGTAGCCCACTGGTTCCTTTACTGCCTGTGGTACCAGAGGTCATGGGTTTGAATCCACAGTGGGGTTATTTGATAGGGCTGTCTGAGGCATTGTTTATTTTTAATGTACATTAGTGCTGCCAGCAAAAACACCCTCAGAGTACTGTAACCTTAAGGCGCCTCATAAGGCACCTATAAAGCGCCTTATAAGGTGTCCTATAGGGGACATTATAGGGTGCCTTGGCGGACAGTGCTCTTTATAATATGCCCTATGGAGTGCCTTATAGGGTGCCTTATATGGCACCTTTGGTTACGCCACTGTGAGGGTGTGTTTGCTGGCAGCACTAATTAAAATAAAATGAAAATGCCTCAAATTAGCACTACTTAAACATGAAGGGTGACACCTCAGCCAGCCTTATTCATTGGGCACACTGGGGGTTCAAACTCATGACCCCTGTACCATCAGACAGTGTATTAACCATTATACTACACCTTTGCTTCTCTGGGTGTGTGCTTAGTGGCTTCTCACATGATAGGGGTATGTTTACTAAACCCTCTTAACGTGCGCCCGGCGATAGTGTGCAGGCTGCCATAAAAGGAGTGGGCATTTCAGTCTTAAAGTAGCAAAACGGGATTATCACGTGATAACGCGCGCTGCTGTGCACATTATCGGGCGAAGCGCTGCTAAGCGCGTTAACGCGCGGTAATCTTAAGTAAGCGCCCAGAGATGCAAACATAGAAATAGAGGTGTAGCACAATGGTTAATACACTGACTGATGATACAGGGGTCATGAGTTTGATTCCCCAGTATGCATAAGGCTGGCTGAGACATCAGCTTTGACATGTAAGTATAGGTGTGTGAGGTATTTTAATTATTGCTGCCAGCAAACAGACCCTCACGTGCCGTAACCTAAGGTGCCGTATAAGGCACCCTATAAGGCACTCCATAGGGCACATAATAAAGTGCACTGTCCACCACGGCACCCTATAATGTCCCCTATAGAGCACCCTATAAGGCGCTCCATAGGACACCTTATAAGGCACCTTATATGGACTGTAACAATAAGGTGCCTCAGAAGGCGCCCTATAGGGCACCTTATAAGGCACCCTATAAAGCGCCTTCTGAGGCACCTTATGGTTATAGTACTCTGAGGGTGATTTTGCTGGCAGCACTAATGTACATTAAAAATAGACAATGCTTTGGAAAGCCCTATTAAATAACCCCACTGTGAGTTTGAACCCATGACCTCTGGCTCCACAGGCAGTGAAGTAACCAGTGGGTTACAGCTCTATAGCTGCTAGCAAAACCCTGGCTTCCTGCAGAAGGACTGCACGTCACCACACAAACAGTCTGCTGTGATCACCAGGGTAGGGTTAACCCACCTGTACCCATGATGCACTGCACATGCAAATCAGCAGTCTACAGATGATCACAAGATGGGGTTTGCACCCCCACAGCACCTCGGCCTGGTAGGGGGAACTGACAGTGTGTGTTACTGGCACAGAGTAACTACAGACCGTCACATTGTGCGGGTACTGTGGTGGGGCGCCCAGCACCAGGTCCACAGCACCTTCGATGGCAGAAATAGGCCATGCTGCAGGTCCCCAGCAGTGCTAGTGTGTGAGATAGATAGTTCCTGCAGACACACCTTGGATACATCTGTATTTCTCAGTCAGGTTTAGCCCTTATGGACCCATAGGCGGATTATGTGCCACCATCCAACCCACCCTCTGGGGTTGAGGGTGGGAAACAGGGTCTCCCACCAACAGATCCACATTCTACCTCCCTGCAATGGAGGCAGTAGAGGGGACCATCAGCCCAAGTCCAGCTGGGGAATAGACACCCTACAGGGCAGTCAATGCAGCTTTGTACAAATCCATAAAACAATAGCAGACAGAGATTAGGCCTGGAAAGGCTCAGCTGCACACCCCCACTATCTGATATTTTCCTGCAGTAAGCCTCCAACCGCTGCACCCTGCAAGGTATTCTAGCAAGACACATACTAGCTGCAGACAGTCTGCTAGCTAGTCCGTGGTGCATGTTCCAGGAGTAGATGCATGCACCCAGAACTGGGATGTCAGCATACACACCAAGCAGATAAGTCAGTGATTGAGCCACAAAAGGGACCCATAAATATCACATGAGAGAAATGCTATATTGTACTATGGGGTAACCTAGTCATGCCATGGTCACTGCTCAGTCAGGGTGAGAGTGACCTCCCAGCAGGACATGCTGTGGCCATGCTGTCCATGCAGGTGGTACAGGGCACTACAATGTCTGAGCCATTGCCCTATGCCCTGTGCAGAAGCGGCCAGGCCAGGCCACCCTATCCAGGCTATTCTCACAGTACCTTGCTCCTCATTATGCAAATTGGCAGGCCAATACTGGCAACAGTGATAGCAGTGTGGGCTGTGGAGGGTGTTGGCAGCCACCACACACTGGATAGACAGACACACACTCCACACACCTATGCCAGCATTGTGCAACTATAGAGGTGTTTGGGAGCCCTGGTCACCACACCAGTCCTGGGCACAGTGCAGGCTTGGCTATGGCACGCAATACTGTTGGGGTTACTCTGTCAGACACCAGACCTTGGGCACACTCCACAGACATAAGAAAGGTTGCTATGATGCAGCTCAATCAGCCAATTGTGCTTAGCATAGGAATTGCTATCTGCCAGTTCTCATAGCAACCTTTTGATAGCTGTGTACAGTTTTCCCATGTTTAGGGTGGCATTGCTAAGGTATACAAGTGCTAGTATGGGAAGATGCACGCAGGGCCCAACATCCTGCCTCTCCAGGAGGCTTGGGATAATGGAGCCTGTGGTTGTGGGTGTGTCTGCCCCTGTTGGCCGCTGCTCTAGGGCAGAGGTTCCCAACTCCAGTCCTGGAGGGCCAGACACTGTTCGGGTTTTCATGCTGTCTCTAATGAATATGCATGAGATACATCTGCATACCATGGGGGCGGTGCATAGCAATGCAGCACAGCCATATTTATTAGAGGCAGCATGGATCCTGAATGGTGTTTGGCCCTCCAGGGCTGCATTTGGGAAACTCTGCTCTAGGTAATGCGCATGTTTATGGTGTCTGTGCTCTGTAGGGTAAAATGTAGGTGTTTTGGGCATGTCTACATCATCTGCACTACAGGTTCTGTCTGTATTAGCATGTTGTAGTAGTGGGTAAAATATGGGGGCTGGGTTGGCAGGAACCACAGCTGAGACTTGAAGCTGTGATCTTCTGCTTCTGAAACACTGGCTGTGTGCACTACACCATCGTGTTGCCACAGGGACAGTGCATTCCCTGGGGATACCATGACTGTTCGTCAGACAGGGCCTGTCTGTTGCAGTGCATGGCACCCACCTACACAGGGCTAGGCCACGGTCTGCTCTGGGCAGCTGCCACTGCCCCCTCCACCACCAGTACCCCTCTGTCACCCTGCTGACATGCCCGTCTGCTGGTGCTGCTGGTGGAGCGCAGTCTCAGGCCATCCATTGTGTGGGTAGGCAGCTGCCTGTGGTGCAGGTTCTGGGGTAGGGGTGCCTGCATAGCTGTCCACATTTCCCCCCAGCACCGCCTGCCAATGTTCTGTGCCCTTGGGGGTACTGCAGTGCCAGGTCCCACAGTACCTGCTGGGTACTATCCCTTGTGACACTGTGGGAAGCACACTCGTGCCCATGCTGGGCCCTCATCAGTTGCTGTCTGGCTGCTCTACTGTTTCAGCATTCCTATGGGCCCCCTAGGCATCACCCTAGTCCGCACTGTGGCCCAGCTGCAGCACAGCATGTGCCGTCTGCAGCCCTCTGTGTCCCCTTTCCCAGCATTTGTCCAGTTTCCCATTCCGACATGCCCACCCTGCTGTTGTGGAACATGTGCATGCCATAGGAAACCTGTCCAATGGAGAGGGAAACCCTGATCAGCGCTGTTTCACTGTGGGATCATTCACCTTGTATGGGGAAGGAGCGTAGACCCTTCCAAAATTCATATCCTTTTTTTGGAGCTTTCTTGGGAGTGTTTTTTGATGTTTCCCATTCATATCACTATTGCCCAGCTTGGTTATGTTTTTTTTATATTTTGTTGGGGTCATTTTCACTGTTTCTTTGCACTTCTGTTCCGTGCACATGTATCACACTTATCACTTTTTTGTAGGTTTCCCTGATTTTGCTGTACATTGCTGACAAAAATGGTTTCTCTTCCCTTTAAATCAGCTCTAACACCAGGGTTTCACTGGCGTTAGTTTTCAGCCTCGGCTTTCACAGCGTTAGTGTGCCTGGAGCCTCTCCCCTCCCACTCTCCACCCATTGACCCCTTCTCTCCGCCCCTGGGGAGCCTTCCTCCGCCCTCCGGGAGCCTTTCCCCGCCTTCAGCGCTCGTTTGCGCCGCAGCGCGCATTATCCCGCGATAAAGTACCTGTGCGCCTGATAAAGCACCATTATCGTGCGATAACGTCACAGAGCGCACTTTAAGACGGTTTAGTAAACATACCCCTTAGTTTTCTCTTTCTCTTATAATGAGACAGTGCATTGCGATTATTGTGGAGACTACTCCAAATTATTAACTCAGTATTCTCTTTATTCTGATATCATTTAAACTGTTATGTCTGAATGTTAATGGGATTAATCACCCCATCAAATGCAAAAAACATCTTAGCTTATCTTAAGAAAGAAAAATCTTACATTGCCTTTATACAAGAAACTCATTTACCACATATGGAATGCTTTAAATTTAAAGATAAATTTTTATACTCGCCTCTTTTTTTCACCGGCACTTAATAAAAAGCAGGCCTTTCAATTCTCTTATGCAATATTATTCACCTTCAATTAGAAAGACAACTTTCAGATACTCAAGGAAAATGGCTTATATTTGCTGACCATCTTCTTAATACGAAAATAACGCTATTAAATCTTTATGCGCCCAATGAAAATGACCCAACTTTCTTTCAAACTTCATCTCAAAAACTTCTTGAATTTTGGAACTATCATAAAATCATTGTAGGTGACTTTAACTTACCATTAGATTACACTTTAGTCAGAAATTCTGCTTGTCGACCTTCCAAAACCAGTTCATGGAAAACATACAGTAATATGATCTCCAATTTGGATTTCATTGACCCATGGAGATTACTCCATCCTCTAGATAGAGATTACACATTCTACTCTAACCCACACAATATATACTCAAGAATTTACCATTTTTTTATCATATATGATTTATCCCATAAAATTACCCATTCTCAAATTCTACCTATATTTATTTCAGATCACACAGCAATCACTCTTTCTCTTGATTTGGAAATGGAAGTTCACAAACTCAGACAATGGAGATTCAATAATATGCATCTTACTGATCCTCATTTTATTAAACGCATTAAACCTTTACACAAGACTTCCTTAAAAACAATCCTCTAGATTTATATGAGCCTCCACTACTTTGGGAAACTTATAACACAACACTCAGAGGTGAAATAATGAGTTTTTCTGCTTGGATGAAGAAAAAAAGAAAAATTAAACTAGAACATCAAATTCAAGATTTAAAAAAAAAAAGCATATTAAACACACTGCCCCACAAAATTTACATTCATTAAACCAGGCCCATGACCTAGATAAACCCTGGCAGACTTGTGCTACTGATACGGCAAAGTCAGAGTAGTGTGAGAAGATCTTGGCCGGAGGCTTGACCACGGCAAGAACGGAGGTGAGGTCACCTTGCTAATCGTACGGCTGGGGACGGATCCCTCCACGGGGGTTCTGGGTGTTGATTATTGTTATGAGTGTTCAATTGTTTGAGCTATTTAATAAAGCTGCGACCAGTTGCTTCCATAAACAGTGTCGGTGGATTTTGTGGGTGAGCTAAGGTTGGGAGGTGGATATGGGGGGTGTGGAGAGCTTGGGATGCTGTTGGGTGTTTACGCAATCTGGGTGCATCAGGTCCGGCTACCCGGTTAGAGTAAGGGCGTGGGCAGGGTACCTGTGCCCGCGGGTAACCAGGTGTCTGGCCCGATGCGGACCCCCTGCTTGCGCCCTGGTCGAGATATTGGTGGTGAGGGAGGGGGGGAAGAGTGAGACGTATGCAGGACGACGTCGTTGTGGCGTCCTTTAAGTTGATTGGATCCCCTGCGGGAGAGGTGGTATAAGCAGTTGTTTTTTTTGGTGAATTGGGCATGGCAGTCACCATCGGGGCCGGGGCTGGGTGCGGGGGGGGGTCTCCACCGCCCGATTCAGGCCATGGGAGGCCAGCCATGGGTCAGGCGGCGGGGATCTTGGGGTCCAGAGCCATGGCAGTCTGGGGCGTCTGAGGGGAGGACATCCCCACTGGCTGGAGGGGCATACCAGGCCATCCTCTGGCCTGGTTCTGGCTCCTGCAGGAACATTTTGTCCCGTGTACCAGAATTAGATCCTAACGGCCCCATCTTCGGCAAGGATGTATGCATGGTCCAGACGTCCCGCTTTCAGAATCAGGCTCCACGTCAAAGGCTTTGCTGAAATCTTAAGTAGCTCACATTCATCGCATGCCCTCGATCTAGTTCTTAAGTTGAAGAAATCAGTCAGATTCATTTGGCCTAATCTTCCTTTGGTAACACCATGTTGCTTTGGATCTTGCAACCTAGATAGGCTATTTGGAAGGGCAGACTAGATAGGCCATATGATCTTTTTCTGCCGTCATGTTTCTATGTTTCTAAATTAGAACAGTACAGATCCCTACATACAGATTCCTTATTAACAGAACGCCTGGCCTCGGTCACACACTCGGAACATAGGCCCTCACCAAGTACAGAATAAGTGACTACAACCTAAAAATAAAAATATGTAGATAAAAATTAAACTGCAACCTCAAGAAGCCAGATTCTGCATACAATGCAACACCAGAGAAATAGAAAGATGCATTTCCCTGTACTGTATAAAATATAAAGACTGAAAATACAATAATTTTTTCTACCTTTTGTTGTCTGATCATTTTATTTTCTGATCATGTTGGTCCCAATATGAGGTTTCAGTTTTCCTCTGTCTTCTCTTGACTCAGTGGTTGGGGCAGGTTGCCTCAGGCCAGAAGGCCAGGGGTTCAGTTCCCACATGGGGACAAGTAATCTCAGGCAGGAGGAACTGGGGTCTCTAGTCCCATGGCTGCTCCTTGTGGCCTTGGGCAAGCCACTTAACCCTCCATTGCCTCAGGTACACTTAGATTGTGAGCCCTTCAGGGACAAGGGAATTAAAAAGTACCTGTTAGTAAATACATACATGTACAGTATATCAAGTGCCATAACCATAACCATGATCGCTAATCCATCTGCCATTTCTTGTCTCCTCTTTTGTTTTCTTCACGTTGTTCCATCTTGGATATTGATCTTTTCCCTTCAGCTTTCTTTGAGTTATTTTTCTCTATGTGTACTCAGACTTCACTACTCTTTCTTAATATCCAGTCCTCAATCCCCCTCTTTTTTACTCCATTTACCTACCACTTTTCAGCCCTCACACCAGTCCTCCCATTCCCCAATTTTCAGCCCTCACACCAGTCCTCCCATTCCCCAATTTTTTCCTGGTCCATTATTCCCCATTCTCAGTCACACACACCCCCCCCCCAATCCAGCATATCCCATCTCTCTTTCACATATTGTGTGATGCCCACCTTGGCTTCTTTCTTTTTCCGAGTCAGTGACAGAAAGATCTCATAGCACCATCCCCAGCTTTATCTTTATTTCTCCGACTCAGCACACAGTAGCCAGTGCTGCCTGTAGCCTCCACTTCTGGTGAATGGTCCTGTGCACTGGAAGTGAATGCTACGGGCAACACTGGCTGATTTGCTGATTCAGATAAAGAAAGATGACGCTGGGGATGGTGCTGCACGATGCTGGAGCTGCATGCACAAGGAGTTTTGCCAGCTCCTGGGCCCACCATTTGAGTCCCCACTTACTCTCCCCATACCCTGCCAATCTTAGATTCTGTCTTCTTATTTTCTCCCATCCAATTTTAAAGTCTCCACCTAAGTCCCAGTCCCTGCTCTCTTCCATCTCCCTTTCCCCAGTACCACCTCCTTACATCTCTTCTTAACACCCACTCAGCTACTTCCTTCTCCAATATTCATGAACCCTGCCATTCCTCCTCCTTACCCCAGCATTCATTCTTATGGCCCTCCCTTTCAGCTGTTCCCATTGTATGACCTTTTTTTCTTCCCTCCCACACAAAATATCTGTCCCCCTCTCTATCCTCACTCCCCAGCTTCTTTTTTTCTCCCTCAGCCCAAGTCCCACCCCCTTCCAGTCCTTCCCAAGCATCAGCTTGTTTCTAGTTCCAGCCCCTCCCAGCATCATCTCCCTTTGTCCCAGTCCCTCCATATCCCAGCATCACCCCATTTCCATACATAGTCCCCCCTCTCCACTATCAGTCTCCCTCAAGTCCCAGTCTCTCCCATCATCTCTGTCTAGTCCTCCTATCCCCCAGTAGCCATTCCAGTCCTAGCTCCACCCCATCCAGTATCAGTCCTCTTGCCCAGTCCCTACCAGCATCAGCTCCCTTCCAGTTCCAGGCTCTCCATCCCCCAGCATCATCCCATTTCAGGTTCTAGCCCTCCAGTAGCAGTCTCCCTCCAGTTCCAGTCCCTCCCAGCATCAGCTGCCTTCCAGTCCTCCCATCCACCAACATCATCCCATTTCCAGTACTAGCCCCCTTCCAATCCCTGCCCATCCCAGCATTATCTCCCTTTCAATAGCAGTCTCTTCATCCCCCAACATTAACCCGTTTCCCATTCTAGCTGCCAGTCCTCTTAAAGTGCCAGTGGCCCCACCCACACATGGCCCCACACTATGGGGGGCCCCGCGTGCACCTGACCAGCTTGAGGGAGCCGGTGAGGCCCAAAGTCTGGTGCCCCATCTCACCTCTGCACAGCCGCGGGAGTAAACAGCGGTGTTTTCCTTTACTCCCCTAGCTGTGCTAAGTCGCAGATACCGGTGCCACTGAGTTCCTGGAGATTAAACAGGGGCACTTCCAGTGAGAAAGGCAGTAATGGCTTAAAATATCACTCTGGAACTGGGTAACTTGGCAACTCTGCAATATGCTTATGTTGTTACTGAGATGAAACCAAAATCGGATTTTATTTTTTGTTATGGTGAGTTCTACAAGGAAATGTCCTAGTTCTGCTGGAACTTTTCACATCAAACCCAATAAAGATGAATGTCATTTTCTGATTGTCCTTTCATTTGCAAAGCAAACATGCAGATCTTTCCAAATTTATACCACAAATGCAGTGTGAGAAAAACCTCACTCATTGGGATGGACCACCCTTGGCATCTCTGAATGGGACAAAATCAGAACTGGATCAGACTGTGCAAGTCATCCTGGGGTCGAGTTGGCAGTCTGTTATTTGGAAGCCATGACTATAATCGGAGTCTGAGTAGCTCTTTGCCAATCAGAAGATGGCAGTCATTTAGCCTTCTCTGTCTGGATTCCTCCTCCCCTTCCCCTCTCCTAACCCGGAACATTTCTTACCGCTCTGCCTGCAGCTTCCCTGCAAGCAACAGCCATTGAGGGAGAAATAGAGCCTGAAGCCTTCATCATCCCAGGAAAGAAAGAGAGAGAAAAATGAGAGCAAATCCTCCTGATCTGGGAGAGCGAATCTTCCCTGGAAAAGAAGGCGAGAGAATGGCCGAGGCAGAGCCTGCACAAGTAGGACAGCTTTCACTCCAGAGCTGGGGGCATTTCATGAGGAGTTCACAAGAGGGGATTAGACAAAAACACTTCTGTACCGAGGCAGCTTTTCATGGGGCTTTGCATGCATTTATGCTCCATTCAGGAAATGTTCTTGCAGCAGTCAGGAGCTTTTATGTGGCGGAGTTGCCAAGTTACCCGGTTCCAAGAGTGAGACTTTAAGCCAGTCCTGGATGTCTGACAAATCTCATTCTGATGCATTATTGGGACTTGCAACACTGATTCCAATGGGTAAAATCAGGGACCACAAATACTATACTGCATTGTAAGGCAAATTTTAAACCAGAACGGACCAAATATCTCACTCCTGGAACTGGGCAACTCAGCAACTCGGATGTGGACCCTCAGTTGCGTTTGTAAACTTTTACTAATATTGCAAGATTTTTAGATTACATGCACATGCTTCTGTAGTTTACATATAAATGCAGGGAAGGGCTCTAGCATTTTTATCTCCACTGTTCATGACCAGCGTTATCCAGCCTGTCCCCTTACACCTTACCTAATGAGTAAACTCTGATAAAAACATATTGCTCAAGTACTGTATAATATTTGCTCAGGATGGAGACTAGAGTCTGTGTATTGCAGCCTTGGCTGACTTTAAAATCTCTGATTTCCTCCGATTTGTTTAAGGATAAAAATATTCTGCTAGGCTTTGAACCAGGGGCTGTTGGGATGAGGAGCTGGTGAAGATGGAGGAATAGTCTAGTGCAGTGGTTCTCAACCCAGTCCTCTGGGACCTCTAGTCCAGTTGGGTCTTCTGGGTATCCACAATGAATATGCGTGAGATAGATCTGCATACAGTGGAAGCAGTGCACGCAGATCTATCTCATGCATGTTCATTGTGGATATCCTGAAAAACTGATTGGCCTGGGGGTCCCAGAGGACTGGGTTGAGAACCACTGGTCTAACTGTTAGAGAAGTGTGTTGCATCCCAGAATAGCCAGGATTCAAGCCCCACTTCCCCCACTGATACTCCTTGTCACCTTGGGCAAGTTACTTTCCCGCCACCGTCTTAGGTACACAGCTTAGATTGTAAGCCCTCTAAGGAAGACAAATACCTGAATGCATCTCAACCGTTGCAGGGCCGGTCATCAGGTAAACTAGACAGTCTCCTGGGGGGGGGGGGCAAAGAGTAGGGCATTCAAAGCCAAACAGTAGCTTCCAGAACTGAGCATGGTACTCAGTGAGGGGACTCACTAGTGACCTATATCAGGGTAACAGGGGTTGTAAAGCTTAAGATTTTCTGTGGACAGGCTCTTTGATCACTTTGAATGAGTTTTTGATATGGTTAAATTCAGTTAAGCCGAATATTCAATTCACAACTCATATGGAATCTCAGTCCATTGAATTTTTGGACATTTATATTTACTGCACCTCAGAGGGTTTACAAACAACACTTTTTTTAGGAAACCAATGCAACACCTTACTACATTATCAGTCATCATCCTGCTGCTCTTCGGAATGGTCTTCCATTTGAGCAATTTTTGCGACGGAGGTGCACCTGTTCAACATTACAGGAAATTCAATATCATGCAACAGAACTGAAGCTTAGGCTTCTTGACCGTGGATATCCTAGAGCAGTTATCATACGCGCTTAGAAACGAGCTCGCTATTCCCATCACAAGTGGTTATCGAATCGATCTGTTACTATGTTTATTTGGCATTTGATATACCATACCTTTGTTACATCAAGGCGGTTAACAATACAGAAAAAAAAGAATACGAGAGTGGCTGAGGCCAGAAAGGAAAGAGAACTACAATTAATGACAGGACAAAGAACATTCACACAGCTAGTTAGGAGAGGTGACAGAGAGGGATCAGATGGAGCTGGGAGGCAGGTCAAATGCGCTACAGAAAGGGTGAGTCTTCAATAGGTTCTTGAATTTGGAAAAGGGGAGTTCCTGGCATAGGGCTGAGGGGAGGGAGTTCCAGAGTAAGGGACCCAAAAAGAAAAATGCAGAGTGGCAAGTGGACTGAAGGTGTGCTTGTGACGGGTATGGGAGGACCAGATGGCTGACATGAAGTGAGTGAAGACTGCGGGCGGGTGTATGAAACTGGAGCAAGCCGGCTAGATCCTCAAGGGGATGAAAAAGTGATCAGTATACCCCCTTTCATGCAGGATGTTTCAGAAGTTACCCAAAGGTTGTGCAAACATTGGTCTATTCTCCGTTTGCACCCTTGTTTTTGCAAACCTCTATTGATTGCTTACTCTTGGGGTACTAACATTCGGGACAGAGTTGTCCATTCTACTGTGCAAATGGATCACTCTCCTATTTCCCATGATCTCCCGGGCCATTTTGCTTGTGGCAACTGTAGACACTGTACATCTACTTTGGAGGGACCAGTTTGGTCTGATCCTAGATCTGGAATAGTATTAGGATCTCTTTGGCACATAGCAGTAGCAAAATGGAACAAAACTATAAGGTTAGCGTCCGAGCCTCTACCTTCGCAGATGCGGCATAAGTTTAGAATAAATGAGAGGTGGTTTACATCTTATTTATTTAACATTTCTTATATACTGCCTTTCATGATATTAAGGTGGTTTATATTGAACAAGCTGAAATTACATTGAACAGGGCATTGTAACTTGGAGATAACTATTTACAGGGAACATGGGCTATGGAGGGTTAAGTGACTTGCCCAAGACCACAAGGAGCACCAGTGGGACTAGAAACCCCAGTCCTTCTGGCCCAAGGTTGCTGTCCTCTAGTGGGATTTGAACCCCTGACCTTCTGGCCTGAAGTACCTTGCCCCAACCACTAGGCCACTCCTCCACTCTGAACTAGTAACACTTTGGAAAGGGCTCAGGAAAATGGAATCTACTTGGAGAAGAAAGAAAAGTCAAGAACACAGATTACATTACTTTTCACTGCTAAAGGCTTACAAGGATGCTATCAATAATGCAAAGAAGCAATATCACACTAAAGTTTTATCAAAGGCCATAAGCTCTCCCAGGGAATTATTTGAGATTGTTAAATCCCTGACCAAAACTCCTACTGGTAATTCATACAAGATTCCTATCAACCCACAAGCATTAGCAAATCATTTTGCCAACAAACTCAAACAAAATTACCTCTTCACACCAACCTCACTATCTCATCCAGCTAACAACACCCAGGAATTGAGCGAATTCCACGCAATAACGAGCAAACAACTGCACCAGATAATCACTAAGCTCAACTCTACAACCTCTCTGCTAGACCCCTGAGGTCCGGTGGCATGGATTAAGGAAACAAAAGCAGAATTGGCTCCAGATCTACTGAACATAGTGAACCTGTCACTGCTTCAAGGATCTATACCTGAGGAACTCAAAAGGTCAGCAATCCGTCCTTTACTAAAGAATAAATCTCTGGACCCCAAAGACCCCTCCTCATACCGTCCCATTGTAAGCATACCATTCCTCTCCAAAATTATAGAGAAGATTATCCAGATCCAATTACAAGACTACATAGACTCAGTCACCATTGGATGAACATCAATATGGGTTCCAACCATTCCATGGGGTTGAAACCCTCCTTTTAGCTCTAATTGACACTATCACTAAGGGTATCGATAATTCCAAGCGAGCCTTTATCCTCATTTTCCTCGATATTTCCTCGGCTTCCAAGCAGACAAAACTGACCAAGAAATACAAACAGTGATGCATTTTCCCACACTGTGTAAAATACAAAGATAATGGATGTAAATTCTAAAAACTGACATTCAAATCACTAAATTGAAAATATATATTTTTATTACCTCCTCTGTCCTCATTGCTGGAATTGGGGACAGGAGACTGCCAGACAGATGAGAGTGAGGGACACAGCTCTAAAATTGGGGACAATCTCAGAAAATTGGGGACATGGTAACCTTACTCAGAGGGTGATAGATGCTTGGACTAACCTAGCAGCAGTGGTTATGGAAATCAAATCTGTGACGCAATATAAACATATTTAGAACAAATATAGACAATGGTGGGATTCAAAACCTCCTAGGGACCGGTTCAGTTGGTGGTGGGAATCAGCCAGTTCGCACCATTTCTTGCGTTCTCTGTACTGGTAGGATTCAAAACACCCGACAGTATTTTGATGGCATTGGGGGCTTCTCCTGATGCTGCGATCCCCCCGATGTTAGGACCAGCTGGGAGAATGCGGGAAACGCTAGGAACCGGTTCGCATGAACCAGTGTGAAATGGCTGAATCCCACCACTGGATAGAGAGGCCATCAATGTAGAGTGGAGAAGTAGCCTAGTGGTTAGAACAACAGCCTAATACCCAAGAGATCAGGGTTCAGTTCCCACTGGCACTCCTTGTGACCTTGGGCAACTCACCTTATGCTCCATTGCCTCAGAAGAAAAGGCCTGGCAATCTATTTCCGGTCATATCTTGCCAAGAAAACACAGGGGCTGCTGAGTCAGCATTGACTTGACAGCACTCAAAAAAAACAGAGGACAGTGGTGAGAACAGAGTTCAGAGACTGGCTTAAAGAACAGTGAAACCCTAAATCTGGATCTGAGTACAGGGCCTTGTCTGCTCATCTACCAAACTGGTAGACCAATCAGTTCTTATCTGCCATCATTTACTATTACATCAATTTTCAAAGTATTTGGGTGTTAGATATTGAAACAGGTCAATTTGAATATTGACTAAATATAGGTTCCTGGTTTTACTTGACCACAAAATTTAGGATCCTCAAAATGGGTGACTATGGGAGTGGAACAAGGGCAGGGAAAAAAGGGTAAAGGGCTTATCACTCGTTTTCAGCACTCAGCAACTTCCCGAAGTTCTTAAATCTAAACAAATGAATTGTACATCTAGATTTTAGGGGACTGATACTCCAAAAGCATTTATGTGTCAGCACATACATGCTCTTTTGAAAATTTGCAGCAGTTCTGCAGATAGATTTGGCTTTTTTAATTCCAGAATGGTCAAATTTATTCATCCAGAAAAGGGAAAGTAAAACACATTGTATGTTCAGTGGCAAAATTCAGCCTCTGAACGTATAACTTATCCATCTAAAAGACAATGGGTAGATAAGAGGTATAATTCATAAATCGATATTCAAAGTTATATCTGTATTTTCAAAACACCACTTAGGGGTATGTTTACTAAACCGTCTTAACGTGCGCCGGCGATAGTGTGCAGGATGCCATAAAAGGAGTGGGCGTTTCAGTCTTAACGTAGCAAAACGGGATTATTGCATGATAACACGCGCTGCGCACATTATTGGGTGAAACGCCGCTAAGCACGTTAACGCGCGATAATCTTAAGTAGGTGCGCAGACATGCCAACATAGAAGCAGAGGTATAGCACAATGGTTAATACACTGACTGATGGTACAGGGGTCATGAGTTTGATCCCCCAGTATGCATAAGGCTGGCTGAAGCATCACTGTTTGTTGTTGTTGTTAAATGCCATCGAGTCGGAGTCGACTCATGGCGACCCTCTGGATAGCTATCCTAAATTGTGTTCGGTCTTCAGTCAGGCGGCTCAGTGTTGACAGACTGGTACCCGTAGCTGCTGTTATTGTATCGATCCATCTCATTGCTGGCCTTCCTCTTTTGCGTTGACCTTCTATCTTGCCAAGCATGATGTCTTTCTCTAATGATCTCTCTCTCCGCATGATGTGTCCAAAGTATCAGTAACAGTAAGATCACTGTTTAAGTAGTGCTTTTTGAGGCATTTTACTTTTATTTTAATTAGTGCTGCCAGCAAACAACCTCACGGTGGCGTAACCTAAGATGCAGCATAAGGCACCCCATAACGCACTCCATAGGGCACATTATAAAGTGCACTGTCCGCCAAGACACCCTATAATGTCCCCTATAGGACACCTTATAAGGCACCTTATAAGGCGCTTGATAGGGCGCCTTAAGGTTACAGTACTCTGAGGGTGTTTTTGCTGGCAGCCCTAATGTACATTAAAAACAGACAATGCCTCAGACAGCCCTATCAAGAGACCCCACCGTGGGTGCGAATCCATGACCTCTGGTTCTACAGGCAGTGAAGTAACCAGTGGGCTACAGCTGCCAACAAGCCTCTGGCTGGCTGCAGAAGGACTGCAAGTCACCACACAAACTGCCTTCTGTGGTTACCAGGATAGGGTTAACCCACCCGTACCCATGATGCACTGCACATGCAAATCAGCAGTCGACAGATGGGCAAAAGATGGAGTATGCATCCCCACAGCACCTCGGCCTGGTAGTGGGAACTGACCGTGTGTGGTACTGGCACAGAGTAGCCACAGACCGTCACATTGTGCGGGTACTGTGCTCACCCTGAGGGTGAGGTGGGGCGCCCAGCACCAGGTCCACAGCACCTTTCATGGCTTAAATATGCCATGCTGCAGGTCCCCATCAGTGCTACTGTGTGTGATAGGTAGTTCCTGCAGACACACCTAGGATACATCTGTGTCCTTCTGTATTTCTCAGTCATGTCTAGCCCTTATGGGCTATGATGCACCCAGAATCATGCATATCCTGTGTTGGTGCCATGGTTACATGATGTGGGGGACAGGGAAGGGGGGGGTGTTTGGACCCATTGGCAGATTATGTACCACTACACAACCCACCCTCGGGGGCTCAGGGTGGGAAACAGGATCACCCACCAACAGATCCACATTCTACCTCCCTGCAAGGGTGGCAGTAGAGGGGACCATCAACCCCAGTCCTGCTGGGGAACAGACACCCTACAGGGCAGGCAAGGCAGAGCTGTACACATCGATAAAGCAATAGCAGACAGACAGTAGGCCTGGAAATGCACAACTGTCCCCCACCACAATCCGACATTCTGCAACAGCTGCACCCTGCAAGAGGTTCCAGCAAGACACATACTAGCTGCAGACAGTCTGCTAGCTAGTCCATAGTGCATGGTCCTGGAGGAGATGCATGTACCCAGAACTGGGGAATCAGCATACGCACCAAGCAGATAAGTCAGTGATTGGGCCCCAAAAAAGAACCCATAAACATCACATGAGAAAAAGACTGTATAGCACTATGGGGGAACCTAGCCATGCCGTGGTCACTGCTCCTTCAGGGTGAGAGTGACCTCCCAGCAGGACATGCTGTGGCCACCCTGTCCGTGCAGGTGGTGGCCGGCCACTACAATGTCCGAGCCATTGTCCTATGCTATGTACAGATGAATCCAGGCCAGGCCACCCTATCCTGGCTATTCCCACAGTACCTTGCTCCTCATTATGCACATTGGCAGGTCAATACTGGCAACAGTGCTAGCAGTGTGGGCTGTGGAGGGTGTTTGCAGCCACCACACACTCCCTACACCTATACCAGCATCGTGCAACTATAGAGGTGTTTGGCAGCCCTGGCCACCGCACCAGTCCTGGGCACAGTGCAGGCATGGCTATGGTACGCAATACTGTTGGG
This sequence comes from Ichthyophis bannanicus, assembly GCA_033557465.1. Taxonomy (NCBI): domain Eukaryota; kingdom Metazoa; phylum Chordata; class Amphibia; order Gymnophiona; family Ichthyophiidae; genus Ichthyophis; species Ichthyophis bannanicus. The sequence continues at coordinate 153,175,820 of CM066031.1, forward strand.
GACACCCCACAGGGTGGTAAACACTGTCAGACACAAGACCTGTAGCACACTCTACAGACATCAGAAAGGTTGCTATGCTGCAGCTCACTCAGAAAATTGTACTTAACTTCAGAATTGCTATCTGCCAGTAATCATAGCAACCTTTTGATAGCTGTGTACCGTATTCCCAGGTTTAGGGTGGCATTGCTAAGGTATGCAAGTGCTAGTATTGGGAGATGCACGCAGGGCCCAACATCCTGCCTCTCCAGGAGGCATTGGATAATGGAGCCTGTGGGTGCGGGTGTGTCTGCCCCTGTTGGCCGCTGCTTTAGGGCAGAGGTTCCCAACTCCAGTCCTGGTGAGCCAGACACTGTTCGGGTTTTCATGCTGTCCCTCATGAATATGCATGAGATACATCTGCATACCTTGGGGGTGGTGCATAGAAATGCAGCACAGGCATCTTTATTAGAGACAGCATGGAACCTGAATGGTGTTTGGCCCTCCAGGACTGCATTTGGGAGACTCTGCTCTAGGTAATGCGCATGTATATGGTGTCTGTGCTCTGTAGGGTAAAATGTAGGTGTTTTGGGCATGTTTACGTCATCTGCAATAAAGGTTCAGTCTGTATTAGCATGTTGTAGTAGTGGGTAAAATATGGGGACTGGGTTGGCAGGAACCACATCTGGGACTTGAACCTGTGACCTCTGCTTCTGAACACACTGGTTTTAAGCACTGCACCACCATGTTGCCACAGTGACAGTGCATTCCCTGGTGATACCTTGACTGTTCGTCAGACAGGGCCTGTCTGTTGCAGTGCATGGCACCCACCTACACAAGGCTAGGCCACGGTCTGCTCTGAGCAGCTGCCACTGCCCCCTCCACCACCAGTATCCCTCTGCCACCATGCTGACATGCCCTTCTGCTGGTGGTGCTGGTGGAGCGCAGTCTCAGACAATCCAGTGTGCAGGTAGGCGGCTGCCTATGGTGCGGGTTCTGGGGTAGGGGTGCCTGCATAGCTGTCCACGCTTCCCCCCAGCACCGCATGCCAATGTTCCGTGCCCTTTGGGGTACCTGCTGGGTACTATCCCCTGTGAACCTTTGGGAACTCGTGCCCATGTTGGGCCCTCATCAGTTGCTGTCTGGCTGCTCTACTGTTTCAGCATTCCTATAGGCCAGCTAGGCATCACCCTAGTCCGCACTGTTGGCCAGCTGCACCACAGCATGTGCCGTCTGCAGCCCTCTGTGTCCCCTTTTCCAGCATCTGTCCAGTCACCCATTCCGACATGCCCGCCCTGCTGCTGTGGAACATGTGCACGTCATAGGAAACCTGGCAAATGGAGTCGGAAACCCTGCTCAGCGTAATTACACTGTGGGCTCATTCACCTTGTATGGGGATGGAGCATAGACCCTTCCAAAATTCATATCTTTTTTTTGGAGCTTTCTTGGGAGTGTTTTGTGATGTTTCCCATTGATATCACTATTGGCCAGCTTGGTTATTTTATTTATACATTTTCCTCTGTACATTTTCAAGGTTTATTTGCCCTTTTGTTCCGTGCACATGTATCACACTTATCACTTTTTGTAGGTTTTCCAGGGTTTGCTGTACATTGCTGACGGAAATGGTTTCTTTTCCCTTTAAATCAGCTCTAACGCCAGGGTTTCACTGGTGTTAATTTTGAGCCTCGGATTTCACAGCGTTAGTGTGCGGGGAGCCTCTCCCCTCCCACTCTCCACCCATTGACCCCTTCTCTCCGCACCTGGGGAGCATTCCTCTGCCCTCCGGGAGCCTTTCTCCGCCTTCAGCACTCGTTTGCGCTGCTGCGCACGTTATCGCACGATAAGGTACCTGTGCACCCCATATAAAGCGCTATTATCGCGCGATAACGTCACAGAGCGCACATTAAGACGGTTTAGTAAACATACCCCTTAGACAGATAAATGCCATTCAAAATAAATATCAGCATCGGTGTCTGCTATGCCAGTACTCGGTCCTACGATGCCCTCCGGTACTGATTCTCCAGTACCGGTTATTCCCAGTACCGACCTCAGTCGGTACGGGTATCGGGCTCTGCAGGAGCACCCGGACAGATGATACTTCGAGTCCTCAGAAGAATCTGAGGATTCTGAAAGTTCTGTCGATGCAGAAATACTTTTTCTGGAGGAGTTCTCCTCCCCTAAACGCAGGATGTCTCCTCCAAAGGACATGTCTTTCCAAGACTTTATCAGAGAGGTGGCTCAGGGCCTGTCTATCACTGTGGCCCCTGAAACAGAGCCAAGGGCCATGGAGTTGGAAATTTTACAATATCCCAAAACTCGTAAGGAGGCAGTTACCTTACCCATTCATGAGATTCTATATGATCTCATGTTAAGGATGTGGGAAACACCTCTTACCAACTCTCCTCATTCTCGTAGGTTAGATACTATGTATCGTGTCCCTCCTTGTCCTGGGTTCCATAAGACTCAGCTTCCTCACCACTCTATTGTGGTGGAGTCAGCTATGAGAAGGATAAGAAATGCAAAAAGACATGCCTCTAATCCTCCAGGACGTGAATGCAGAACCCTGGATGCTTTTGGACGTAGAGTCTTTCAAGCTTCCATGCTTGCTGCAAGAATCAGTTCCTATAGTGTCTACATGGGAATGTTCCTAAAGGAGGTCACAGATAATTTACAGACTTTAAGTCCTTTCATTTCTGAGGATAAAAGACAGGACTTTCTCACTTGGGTCAAACATGCCCAAGATGTCTCTAAATTCTCCAACCGTGCAGCCTTTGACTGCTTTGAGTGTATAAGAAGAACCTCGGCTATTGCCATAGGTGCACATAGAATTGCTTGGCTCCAGGCATCTGATTTAGAGCTCTGGGTACAAGATAAGTTGGGAAATATCCCTTGTATTGGTGAGAACCTGTTTGGGAAAGATTGGCAAGAAAACGCCAATGAAATGGATGCTGAAAATTCCACCTTGGATAGACTGTCCAAGTCCACTGCTGATCCTGTTAGAAAGAAGTTGTTCAAGAAAACACCTTTTTCTAAAAAGAAAAGATTTTATCCTGCTTATACTCAGCAGGCATCTTCTGCAGGTCAGTTTTCAACCAAACGTCAGCAACCACCCAAACAGAAGAAAGTAAAGGCTGCTAGGCCTCCACCGGCTCAGCAGCCTCCTCAGAGCCTTTGACTTTCAGCTAGAGAACTTAGCCTTTCTGGTTCTGGAAGGACCAGAACCGTCCACCATTCCAGGAAGGTTATGTCATTTTGCCCCCAGATGGGGTCAAATAACAGCAGAGCATTGGACACTCTCCATCATAAAGGAGGGGTACAAACTTCATTTTTCAAGCATGCCCCCTCACACAATAGTGAAGCAGTTCAATTCTCCGACACCTCTCATCAACCTCTTAGGTCAAGAGGTTGCCATTCTTCTTGCCCAAGGGGCGATAGAAGAAGTGCCTCTTCATCAACAGGGCACAGGGTTCTATTCCCCTTATTTTCTTATCCCAAAGAAAACAGGGAGATACAGACCTATATTAGATCTCAGAGAATTGAACAAATTCCTTGTCAAGGAGAAATTCAAGATGATTTCTCTCGGTGCTCTGCTTCCATACCTTCAGAGTCAGGATTGGCTTTGTTCTCTAGATCTCAAGGATGCATACACCCATGTACTCATCCATCCAACCCACAGAAAGTTCCTTCGGTTCCTTTTTCAAGGAGCTTTTGGTCTGGCCTCTGCTCCAAGGGTGTTCACGAAATGCATGGCTGTGGTAGCAGCATTTCTCCGTACTCTGGGAATATTCGTCTTCCCTTACTTGGACAACTGGCTCATTCGAGCTCCAACACAGTCAGAGGCCAAGACTTCTCTATCCTGCACAATGCGTATCCTCCAGTATTTAGGGCTGGTAATAAACATCCCAAAATCCAGTCTGACTCCCACTCAATCTTTAGAGTTCATAGGAGCTATTCTGGATACCACAAGAGCAAGGGCCTATCTCCCTCAGGCCCGTTGCCTTCGCTTAGTGCAGTTAGCTTCTCAAGCAGAAATCCACACTAGCTAAAACTGACCCTGCTGCCTACAGACCCATCTCAAGCCTCCCCCTCATTGCCTAGATCATCGAAAAGGCGGTCCAACATCAACTCCAGAACCACATAGATATCCACACCCCCCTGGACTCCAATCAGCACGGCTTCCGACCAAACCATGGGGTAGAAACTCTGCTAATTCAACTCTTTGACAAGCTGATCCGGACTATTGATAACATCAAAATGGGAGTCCTCATGATCTTCATAGACATCTCCACAGCATTTGACACAGTGAACCACACAACCTTGCTAGCTACAGTAGACTACAGGAAATTGGACTACACGGCACCACCTTGAACTGGTTCACATCCTATCTAACCGACAGATAGCTACAAGTCAAATGCGGCTCAGATACCTCCCAGCCTCTGAGAGCCATCCAGGGTGTCCCACAAGGCTCATCCCTCTCCGCCCTGCTATTCAATCTATACTTACAACCAATCTGCTCCATCATCAAGAACCACAAGATTCAATACACCATCTACGCCGACGACATCATGATATTCACCCCAATCAACTTGGACACCCCAGACTACTCCAACCTAGCCAATTGTCTTCAGCAAATTACAACCTGGCTCCTAGATAACAATCTATCCATAAACCATTACAAAACAGAAGCACTATTCCTCTCAAGAAACCCCACCTTCTCATTTACACCTACCATCAAACTGAATGACATCGCAATAACAGTAAAGCCTGAAGTGAGATACCTCTGAGTGACTCTTTACAAGGACCTGAACCTACAAGCCCACATTGCCAGAACTACAAGAAACGCTTACCTCAAAATGAGAACCATCAGGCTCCTCAGACCCATTCTCGCACAGGACCACTTCCATACAGTCTGTCAAGCTCTCATCACTCCCACACTAGACTACTGCAACCCCATATACCTCGGGCTCTCAAAATAGGCCCTCCGGCCACTGCAGTTGGCACAGAACACTGCTGCCTGCATAATAACAGGCTGCTCAGGTCACGACCACATTACACCTATCCTGTACCACCTCCACTGGCCCCAATCAGCTCCCGTATCCAATACAAAGTTCTCCTGAACATATTCAAAATAAGACAAAACCTCTCAGCTGACAGCCTGCAACTGCTCATCAAAGCTGACCTATGCACCAGACCCAGAAGAAAGGGAACCACAGACACCATCACCACCCCAAAAGAATTCACCAAATCAAGACAGGACACGTCAAGAAGAGCACTGTCCCTGGTGGCACCCACCCTGTGGAACTCTCTCCCAGACGATCTGAGATCAGCCACGGACCTCAAAGATTTCAGAAAGCTGCTCAAAACAAAACTCTTCATGGAACACTACCAGGACATCACCTGAACCAGACTCTGCCTTATCCAACCCTGCAACCCATACGAACTGTATATAGACCTGTACATAGCTCAGTTGTATATAGCTCAAATTAATCTCTCACACTCCTCCCACACCACTCATGTCGATGTTTCCACTGCATGTTTTCACACTATAACACCTCCTCATGATTGTTTGATGTGCTAACCGCTTTGATTTAATGATAAAGCGGTATATTAAATACGACTAAAATAAATAAATAAATATCCACAGGGTTGCCATGAGTTGACATCAACTCGACGGCACTTAACAACAACAGCAACAGAGGAGCAAATCATTATTGGAAAGTTGATTCATTACTAAACTGTGCTTGTGTTACTATTCTGGGAAAACTCAGACTTTATCTACCGCCTTTGACAAAGCCAAAATTCAAAGTGTTATTGCAGAAAGGAAACCGCTGGGAGGTTTCAGACTTACAGGAAGTTGTTGTGATTTTGTAGTTCCTTGGGATTAACGTTTCAACTGAAGACCAATATTTCTCCAAATGTGAGCAGAAAAAAATCATTTTTAATATTTGTAAACTTCAGAGGTGAACATGTCAGGAGTTTGCGTGATGTGCTTGAGGCAGTGGGTGCTGAGTGGGTCCCTCTTTCTGTTCCAGGTCCCTGTAACGTTTGAGGATGTTGCCATCTATTTCTCAGAGGATGAGTGGGAGATGTTGGCAGAATGGCAGAAGGAGCTTTACAAGGAGACCATGAAGGAGAATTATGAAACTCTAACATCACTGGGTAAAGACTATTTTGTTACATAACTGGAAGTTGTACACTTAAATGTTTTGAAAGACCTCCTATTCCATACTAATATAGTAGATGTGACTGATAAAGACCACATTGGCCCATTCATTCTGCACAGTTGAGATTCTTTGGGTTGAAGAGTATTTCTATTCCCATATGCACCCCATCTTTATCTACTCTGCCCTCTGACTTCTAAATCCTTTATCCACTACTATCCTCCTTATCTGTCTCGAGCATGTGCGAAAGCTATGAAAAGTGCTGGCCTGCACCTCCTCTGCTGGTAGTCCATTTCAGGCCTTATCTTAACCCCACACTCTCTCCATCTTTCCCACTCCTTCCATACTCCCGTACTTGCTCTTTCAGTTACTCCCCTTCCCAATTCATCTAATTGTTCTTCCTCCTCACTCCACTTGCACACACCCCGACTTTCTCTTCCCCTAACCCATTCTCGCTCCCATGATCTCTCCACTCTTCACTCATCCTACTCACTCGTACGCATTCCCCATTCAGTCACCCCATGCTCTTCCTCCAGTTACTCGCCCCCCATGTTCACTCTCTCTCTCTATCCCCAATCACTCACCTCCATGTTGTCTCTTCCTTCTCTACCCATGCTCAGACCCCCCCCCCCCCCTAGAGGGATGGGGTCAGACTTGAAAGTCTGCTTTCCAGCCAGTGGGATCTGGCAATCTCTGCCCGCACTGCAAAGACACTTCTCCCAAGCCTTCAGCAAGCAAAACTTGGGTGATTCCCTTCTAGCACATTCCATCATGTCCACCCATGTCCAGCACCAGGAGCACCCCTGCCTAGGACTACAAACCTTTTCAAAACTCATCTTCAACACTTCCCATGTGCTGATCTCCCATATCTCTAGAACAGCATACAGGAAGTGCCTTTGAGGTGTTTTAACGAAGCTGGTTGTGCGGGCACAAAGCATTGGCAGCAGGCAGAATGAATTCCTCCTCCTCTGCTCTCCCAAGATTTGTGCATCTTCTTGAAGATTTTATCACCACCCGTTCTTCAACCGATGATCACAAAGAATCCCAAGAGCAAAACAAGAAAAACATTGAAAAATAACACACTGGCCATCCCCATGAACAAAACGAAAGCCAAGCAGACAACATGTAAGAGAGCGTTCTCCTTTTATGCTCTGCCATTATGGAATGAACTGTCTGATACAATAAGAGCTATTAAAGACCTCTCAGACTGTAGGAAACAATAAAAATATTCCTCTTAATGGAGTATTATGGACCCACCTTATGAGCATAAAGTGCTCTCTTCCCTGGTACAGTCTGTTGAACATGTCCCATGCACATCATCCGCCCTTCCTTCCCTTGTCCTAAATATTTTGTAAACCCTTCCACCAACTTGAATTGCAACCTCTTGTCCTGGTAATATACCCAGGCACCTAGTACTTACTCTCGTCTAGGGACCATCAAATACTCTTGCATATATTTACTTGAATGTATGTATTCCCTTCAGTGTTTATTTACACTAGGGGGTATGTTTACTAAACCGTCTTAATGTGCGCTCTGACACGTTAGCGCACGATAAGGCGCCTTATCGCACAATAATGGCGCTTTACCGTGCGATAAGGTACCTTATCGCGTGCTAACGCGCTCAGCGGCGCAAACAAGCGCTGAAGGCGGAGTAAAGGCTCCCTGAGGGCGGAGGAAGGCTCCCCAGGGGCGGAGAGAAGGGGTCAATGGGTGGAGAGTGGGAGGGAAGAGGCTCCCTGCACACTAACGCTGTGGATTTCAGGGCTGAAAACTAACGCCAGAGAAACCCTGGCGTTAGAGTAGATTTAAAGGGAAGAGAAACCATTTCCGTCAGCAATGTACAGCAAAGCCAGGGAAACCTACAAAAGGTGATAAGTGTGATACATGTGCATAGAAGAAAAGGGCAGATAAACATTGAAAATGACCTGAACAAACTGGAAAAAAACATAACCTAGCTGGGCAATAGTGATATCAATGGGAAACATCAAAAAACACTACAGAGAAAGCTCCAAAAAAAAGATATCAATTTTGGAAGGGGCTATGCTCTGTTCCCATACAAGGTGAATGATCCCACAGTGAAATAACGCTGATCAGGGCTTTCCCTTGTTACTGGATAGGTTTCCTATGGCATGCACATGTCCCGCAACAGCAGGGTGGGCATGTCATAAGAACATAAGAACATAAGATATGCCATACTGGGTCAGACCGAGGTCCATCAAGCCCAGTATCCTGTTTCCAACAGTGGCCAATCTAGGTCATACGTACCTAGCAATATCTCCAAAAGACACAGGTTCCACAATGCTTGTACTGGGTCAAGCATTGATTATCCTGGGTCCCTTTTTAATAGTGGTTTATGGACCTTTCCTCCAGGAATTTGTCCAAACCTTTTTTAAACCCAGCTACACTAACAGCCCTTACTATATCCTCCGGTAACAAATTCCAGAGTTTGATTACACGTTGAGTGAAAAAATATTTTCTCTTATTTGTCTTAAATAGTTTACCCTGTAGCTTCATTGCATGTCCCCTAGTCTTTCTATATTCTGATAGCGTAAACAATTGATCCACGTTTACCTGCTCCACTCCATTCATTAATTTATAGACCTCTATCATATCTCCCCTCAGCCGTCTCTTTTCCAGGTTGAAGAGCCTCAACCTTTGTAGCCTCTCTTCATAGGAGTAGCCTTCCATCCTCTTCACCATTTTGGTGGCTCTTCTCTGTACTTTTTCTAATAACGCTATGTCCTTTTTAAGATACGGTGACCAGAACTGCACACAATATTCAAGGTGCGGTCGTACCATGGAACGATACAGAGGCATTATAATATCCTTTGTTTTATTTTCCATACCTTTCTTTATGATACCTAGCATTCTATTTGCTTTCTTGGCTGCCGCTGCACACTGGGCGGAGGGTTTTAACATGTTATCCACGATGACTCCTAAATCTTTTTCCTGGGTGGTGGTTCCCAATGTGGAACCTTGCATTGTGTAACTATAGTGTGGGTTGTTCTTTCCTAGGTGCATAACTTTGCACTTGTCCACATTAAATTTCATCTGCCATGACATGGCTAGGTTCCCCCATAGTGGTACATAGTCTTTCTCTCAAGTGATATATATGGGTTCTCCTTTTGGGGGCCCAATCACTGACTTATCTGCTTGGTGGGTATGCTCACATCCCAGTTTTGGGTGCACACATCTTCTCCAGGAACATGCACTGTGGACTAGCTAGCAGACTGTCTGCAGTTAGTATGTGGATGGCTGGAACACCTTGCAGAGTGCAGCGGCTGGAGACTCCCTATGCTTGCTGCAGGAGAATGTCAGACAGTGGTGGGGGGCAGCTGAGCATTTCCAGGCCTGTCGTCTGTCTGCTATTGCCTTATGGAATGCTACCGATCTGCACTGACTGCCCTGCAGCGCATCTGTTTCCCAGCAGGACTGGGTTTGTTGGTCTTCTCTACTGCCACCCTGGCAGGGCTGTAGAATGTGGATCTGTTGGGGGGAGATCCTGTCCCCCACCCTGATCCCCAGAGAGCAAGTTCGGTGGTACTGCATAATCTGTCTATGGGTCCAAACACCACCACCCTTGAATCATGTGGCCATGGCACCCACAGAGGATAGGCAGGTGTGAACTCTCACCAATACTTTATTGATCCATATATGTAAAAGGGAGACCTGACCCGACACAGGCTGTGTTTCGATAAATTCTTCTTCAAGGGTTGGCTCACCTCATACTAAAAACACATTATAAATAAATTAAAACACAAGCATAAGAACATAAATAAACTAAATGCACAATTTATAAAACTGTAAGAACACGATAATAAATAAATAATATGTATGATATGTATAAGAAACAAAAATGCTGTTCATCAACTCATAAGCGAAATCATATATTAATATGTATCACACTAGGACAGTGGTTCTGAACCAGTCCTCCTTGAACCCCGAGGCCAGTCGGGTGTTCAGGATAGCCCTAATGAATATGCATGAGATATATATGCATTAGAGATATCCTGCCAACCTGACTGGTTTGTGGCCCTCTAGGGCTGGATTTGGAGACCCCTGCCTTACACCTCTGTCATTTAAGATTGTGAGTGGGCAAGGTGCAGATCTCCAAGACATCTAAAAGGTTAGATAGAATTTGTCACATGCCTCTTTGCTTCTCACCACCACCAAAATATTGTCTATTAGACAACTTTTTGGTGGTGGTGAGAATTGACACATTCTATCAGGCGCAAAGGTACCTTAGCGCGGGATAACGCACGCAGCGGTGCAATTGAGCGCTGAGGGTGGAGAAAGGCTCCCCGAGGGCGGAGGAAGGCTCCCCAGGGGCGGAGAGAAGGGGTCAGTGGGCAGAGAGTGGGAGGGGAGAGGCTCCCTGCACACTAACGCTGTGAAATCCGGGGCTGAAAACTAACGCCAGTGAAACCCTGGCGTTAGAGCAGATTTAAAGGAAAAAGAAACCATTTCCGTCAGCAATGTACAGCAAAACCAGGGAAACCTACAAAAAGTGATAAGTGTGATACATGTGCATGGAACAAAAGGGCAAATAAACATTGAAAATGACCAGAAGAAAATGTCAAAAAAACAGAACCAAGCTGGGCAATAGTGATATTAATGGGAAACATCAAAAAACACTCCTGAGAAAAGCTCAAAAAAAAGATATGAATTTTGGAAGGGTCTATGCTCTGTCCCCATACAAGGTGAATGATCCCACAGTGAAATAACGCTGATCAGGGTTTTCCCTCTCCATTGGACAGGGTTCCTATGGCATGCACATGTTCCGCAACAGCAGGGTGGGCATGTCGGAATGGGCAACTAGACAGATGCTGGAAAAGGGGACACAGAGGGCTGCAGGTGGCACATGCTGTGGTGCAGCTGGGCCACAGTGCAGACTAGGGTGATGCCTAGGTGGCCCATAGGAATGCTGGAACAGTAGAGCAGCCAGACAGCAACTGATGAGGGCCCAACATGGGCACGAGTGTGTTTCCCACAGTGTCACAGGGGATAGTACCCAGCAGGTACCCCCAAGGGCACAGAACTGGCAAGCACTGGCAAGTCAAATGCAAGGCATTGATAAGGCAGGCAAAGAGAGAATTTGAGAAGAAGCTTGCTGCGGAAGCAAAAACGCGAAATAAAGACCTTTTCAAGTACATTCGTAGCAAAAAACCTGTGAGAGAGTCAGTTGGTCCATTAGATGATAAAGGGGTTAAAGGAGCACTAAGAGGCAACAAGGCGATAGCGGAGAGACTGAATGAATTCTTTGCTTCGGTCTTTACTGAGGAAGATGTAGGGATGTTACCCATGACTGAAGTGGTATTTAAAGGTGTGGAAGAATTGAAGGAAATATCGATACATCGGGAAGATGTCTTACAACTATTAGATAAACTGAAGAGTAGCAAATCACCTGGGCCAGATGGTATACATCCAAGGGTGTTGAAAGAACTGAAATTTGAGATTGCAGACCTGCTATCAGTAATCTGTGAACTATCATTAAAATCATCTCTAATACCTGAGGATTGGAGGATCGCCAATGTAACACCAATTTTTAAAAAGGGTTCGAGGGGTGATCCGGGAAACTACAGACCAGTGAGCCTGACATCAGTACCGGGAAAAATGGTAGAAACCATCATAAAGAATAAAATTACTCAGCATGTAGATAGTCACGACCTAATGGGAGACAGCCAACATGGCTTTAGACAAGGAAGATCTTGTCTTACTAATCTGTTATGTTTTTTTGAAGGAGTGAATAAACAGGTGGACAAAGGTGAGTCGGTTGATATTGTGTATCTGGACTTTCAGAAAGCCTTTGACAAAGTCCCTCATGAGAGACTTTTGGCAAAACTAAAGAGTCATGGGATAGGAGGCAGTGTACTACTGTGGATCAGGAACTGGTTAAAAGATAGAAAGCAGAGGGTAGGGCCAAATGGCCAATTTTCCCAATGGAGAAAGGTGAATAGTGGTGTACCCCAGGGATCTGTGCTGGGTCCGCTGCTTTTTGACATATTCATAAATGACCTGGAAAGTGGAATAACAAGTGAGGTTCTCAAATTTGCAGATGACACAAAACGATTTAAAGTTGTTAAAACCCAGGAGGATTGTGGAAAATTGCAAGAGGATCTTGATAAATTGGAAGACTGGGCATCAAAATGGCAGATGAAATTTAATGTGGAGAAGTGCAAGGTTATGCACCTAGGGAAGAACAACCCAAACTATGGTTACACGATGCAAGGCTCCACATTAGGATCCACCACCCAGGAAAAAGATTTAGGCGTCATTGTGGATACCTTGTTAAAACCCTCGGCCCAGTGTGCAGCGGCGGCCAAGAGAGCAAATAGAATGCTAGGTATGATAAGGAAAGGAATGGAAAATAAAACAAAAGATATTATAATGCCTCTATATCGTTCCATGGTGAGACCGCACCTTGAATATTGTGTGCAATTCTGGTCGCTGTATCTTAAAAAGGATATAGCGATTTTAGAAAAGGTTCAGAGAAGAGCCACCAAAATGGTAAAGGGGATGGAAGGCTACTCCTATGAAGAAAGGCTAAAAAGGTTGGGGCTCTTTAGCCTGGAGAAGAGACGGCTGAGGGGGGATATGATAGAAGTCTATAAATTAATGAACGGAGTGGAACGGGTAAACGTAGATCGATTGTTTACCTTATCAGAATATGGAAAGACTAGGGGACATGCAATGAAGCTACAGGGTAAACTATTTAAGACTAATAAAAGAAAATATTTTTTCACTCAACGTGTAATCAAACTCTGGAATTTGTTACCGGAGGATGTAGTAAAGGCTGTTAGTGTAGCTGGGTTTAAAAAAGGTTTGGACAAGTTCCTGGAGGAAAGGTCCATAAACCATTATTAAGAAGGGACCCAGGATATCAATGCTTGAACCAGTACAAGCATTGTGGAACCTGTGTCCCTTGGGGAAACTGCTAGGTACGTATGACCTAGATTGGCCATTGTTGGAAACAGAATGCTGGGCTTGATGGACTTTGGTCTGACCCAGTATGGCATATCTTATGTTCTTATGTTCTTATGAACATTGGCAGGCGGTGCTGGGGGGAAGCATGGACAGCTATGCAGGCACCCCTACCCCAGAACCCGCACCATAGGCAGCCACCTACCCGCACACTGGATGGCCTGAGACTACGCACCACCAGCACCACCAGCAGAAGGGCATGTCAGCATGGTGGCAGAGGGGTACTGGTGGTGGAGGGGGCAGTGGCAGCTGCCCGGAGCAGACCATGGCCTAGCCCTGTGTAGGTGGGTGCCATGCACTGCAACAGACAGGCCCTGTCTGACGAACAGTCATGGTATCCCCAGGGAACACACAGCCTCTGTGGCAACATGGTTGTGCAGTGCATACAGCCAGTGTGTTCAGGAGCAGAAGGTCAAAGGTTCAAGCCCCAGCTGTGGTCCCTGCCAACCCAGTCCCCATATTTTACCCACTACTGAAACGTGGTAATACAGACAGAACCTTTATTGCAGATAACGTAAACATGCCCAAAACACCTACATTTTACCCTACAGAGCACAGACACCATAAACATGCACATTACCTAGAGCAGAGTCTCCCAAATGCAGTCCTGGAGGGCCAAACACCATTCAGGTTCCATGTTGCCTCTAATAAATATGGCTGTGCTGCATATTCGATGCCAACTAGCATGCAGATACCAGCACTGTATAATCTGGATTTTCTTACCTGTGGCAGCTAGCAGTTAAAAGAAAAATGCTGACCGACACGGGCTGAAAAATTGGTAGCAATTTTTTTTTACTTTAGGAAGATGATATAATTGTTTTTGGTTCTGAACAGGCTTTTCATCTGAGACACCTTTTCTAATGTCAAAGATTGAGCGGCAGGAAGATCCGTATGTATGGGATCAGCAGGAGCCAACAGACGGAAGACAACTGAAAATCCCCTGGAGACGTGAGTGACTGCTCAGGCCCAGGAGAGGACGGAGAACACCTTTCTGTCTGTAGGGGAAGGGGAGAAAGAGGCTGGGTAGTGCCCTCTGAATCCTTTAAAGCATGCAAAATATCGGCAAGTTTTTTTTCTGACTTCCCATACCTCCTTCCCTCTAGTGAGTTCATTTTGAGTAGCTTAAGATTTTCTCTGTGTAGAGTTTATACTGCAGACTCTGTATCGTTCTCTGAATCGTTCCCATCCTCACAAGGCCCTCATGAAGGTCTAGCCTCCAGAACTGAGCATGGTACTCAAGGAGGGGTCTCGCTAGTGACCTATATCAGGGCAATATTACTTCCAGTCCTTGTTGCTGATATCAGGGCTGGATTTAAGATTCTGGTGCTCATAGACAGAGGACCAGTAGGGAGAGTGTCTTCTAGAGATTTTGGGAGTGGGAGTTCCCAAGCTCCAGTTTTTGGGTGCCTTCAGTTTATGGCGCTGTAGACATAGGCCTATGTTGTCTGTGCTTAAATCCAGCCCTGGCTGATACCTCTACATATGCACAAGAGCACACTGGGAGCCTTCCCTCTCACTTTATCGTATGAAACTGTACCTTCAGCTCTTCTAAGATGATCACTCCTGGACAGGGTATTGGATGAGTGGAATGGACTCCCGAAGAGTGGTGGAGACAAACTACAAAATCATTTTTTTAAAAAGCTGGGATTAGCACAGAGATTTCCTAGTAGCAAAGAGGCTGATAATGAAGCGGTGGGGAAAACCTGCCAATAGTGCGCTACAATGTAAAACAGCACTGGGATGATTGTGCTGGTCTTCAGAGATGGTTGGAATAACCTGTAAAGTTAAACCCCAGACTTCAGTGAGCAAAGGAGGCTAGATATTTTTGGTGGTGGTGGTGATTATTAAAATGCAGGAAATGATGCACAGAAGAAGGGGGCTGGGCGTAAGAAGCAGAGATGATGATGACGAGGCATGAGATGGCCTACCAGCGGATGTACTGGAGACCTGAATGTTTAACAGATATTGAGTCTCACTGGCGTAGCTGTGGAGGGCAGTTATGGGGGAGGAACTGAAAGTTTGGGTGGGAGCAGGATTGGCACTTCTCTTGATCGCCTAAAGTACTGAGATTCTGAGGGCCACAAAAAGGCAGTGGTCAGGAATTTTTAATTTCGTCCCTCCCCTAGAGGCCCTACCTCCAGCACTCCTCCCTCCCTGGGCTGGCAGAAAGAAGGGCACTCACTATTGTAGTTTCATCTATGCCATGGGGTCAATCTCATGATAACAGCCGTGAGATCCCTAAACTGTTTCCACATAGCAGATGAACTGAAGCACTATTAAGTGACCTCCCTCTTGCCAGGCACAGGAGCCAAGATGCCAGGGGAAACACTGGGGTAAGACCTTTGATAGAGGGAAGGAATTTAAACTACTTGCCCACTGCCTTTGCTGCTAGGGTTGCCAACTGGCTCCAGATGCGCCCGACAGGCTTGATCCAGTCCTGGGTTTACTCCATTGCATACAGAGACATGTAGTTCTGATTTCTCCATTGCATTCCATAAGAAAAGCAAGACTACAAGTCCCTGCATGCAATAGGGTAAACTCAGTACTGGATCAAGCCTGTCGGGCGCATTTGGAGCCAGTTGGCAACCCTATTTGCTGCCCAAAAAATCTTGTTGAGCTCCTGGAGAGGTGAGCTGTCAGGAGATAGGTTATGGCGGGAGGTGGGGATGGATGGAGTAGGGCCTCCGATATCCTTGCACCAGCATTAGGTGGAAGTCAGGATGGAGGGGGGGGGGGGGAAATTGATGTAGGGTTGCCCATGGGAATTGGTGTGCTTATTGATCCTAAGTCAAAGATTGTTCGCTGGGCAGATTTGATGGACCAGCTTGATCTTGATGCACAGCCATTTTACTATGATTGTATGGTGGCAGATAAAGACCAAAAAGGTCCATCATTTTCAGTGGCTGTAGCCCAGCTAAAGAAAACCATGTAACTGTACTTGGTTATCTTTGACTACATAACTCAATTGCACTTACCTGGGTAAAATTGTGACTGAATATCCAGCTAAGGAATGGCGTGAGAGCTCCCGCATACAGGGCCGGCACTACCATGAGATGAAACAGGCAGGCGCCTAGAGCACTGAACTTTGGAAAGTAGCCCATTACTGCAGCTGCCACCCACGACTGCAGCAATGAAAAGAAGACAATAAAGAAGTACTTAGCAGAGCCTGAATCATTGCGTGGGGTGCTGCTCTCTGAATGTTCAGCCAGTCCTGCCCCCTTTAACACAGACTTCCTGTTTGCATGGAGGCGGAACTGGCCGGCTTTTCAGAGCACAGCACCAGCACACAGCAGTTCAATGCTTCTCTGATATTTTATTGCCACCACCACCGCTGCAGGTCCTGGAGATATGTGGCACTAAGAGCGGCAAAGGAGAGGCAAAATGAATCAGGTTCCACCTAGGTCACCCCATATCTTTGCACCGGTTTATATTTAATACACTTAGCAGATAATCAAATTCAAATAGTAAATCTCAAATAATGGATAAGCAATAACAACAAACTATATTGATAACTACAATTAAAACAATCTAAAATACATAAAAATTACTGCCAGAAGCCATGGTTATAGTATACTGCACATGAACACTTACATTTTTGATTACACACATCTGTAAAAACAGATCAAGCTGCCCAACATGTTTCAACGGAAGCCTGTCTCAAGGGACTTATTTAAATGTGTCGATGTAGAAGGGAGAACCACAAGACTACCTCGCAGCCTCTATGAAGGGACTGCTAAATCTTATTAGCTGTAACACAGAAAGATGTTATAGGAGGGTCCCACTACAAAGCAGAATATAAAAAGCCCAGTCTCCGCATTTCCAGATGCGGGGAAGGTAGTGGACGCATCCTGAGCGCGCTTCGAGACCCCCAGCCCCTGCCAGAGAATTTAAAGCAGTTTGAAATAGCCTTGGTCTGTCGGGAATCCCCCCGGAGTGGAGCGGATAGTGTGCAGAAGACGTACTTTGGGGAGTGAGCGGTGCTTACCATGGCGGCAGCCGCAAAAATGTCTCGCAGGGATAAGGAGCGCGTGGCCGGCCCTAGTAAGATGGCGGAGGGGTCGGCCGTGCCAGCCTCACCGGGCGCATCTACCTCTCCTGCCTTCATTGATGAAGTCTCGGCGGCGGTTGCAGCTGCCCTATCTTCACAGTTTGAGGCTCTCCACGACAAAATTGACGGTCTACAGACTTCTGTTGGCGCTATGGGGCCCAGAATCCAGGAGGTAGAAGATCGCCTGAGCCGCGCCGAAGACACCATCAAGACGTTGGTCCAGGAGGTAGCCGGCCTGAAATTGCAGGCCTGCCTCCAAGCTGCAAAAATCGACGACCTTGAAAACCGGTCGCACCGGAATAACTTGAGGATACTGGGAGTCCCCGAGACTGTGGCAGACAAGGAGCTTACAGAGTATTTGGAGGTCTTGATGTGCCGGTTGCTGGGGAGCACGGAGTTGGGAGGAAAAGTGCACATTGAAAGAGCGCATCGGGTTGGCAGCAAGCTTACCCGAGATAGTCGGCCAAGGGTGGTACTTGTTAAATTGCTGCATTTTCCCCAGAAGGAAGCGGTATTAAGAGCTGCTCAGAAGAAGGGGGATGTGATACATGACAATGTTAAACTACGAATTGCTCAGGATTTTTCTACTGTGCTCAGCCAGAAACGTAGAGCCTATGCCTCCCTGTGTGATAAGCTGCTGAGTGCAAAAATTTGTTTCTCTGTGCAGTACCCGGCAAAACTACATGTGTTTCACAAAGGCTCACACCGCATGTTTGAATCAGCGGAAGCGGCAGGACCCTATGTGGACCAGATTGTCACCAGAGAGCCTTTAGCCTCGATGTCCCCGCCAAGATGAGAGACTGGAGACTGGTTGTGGACTCTCCCTAATAGTTGCTTGACTTCTCTCAGGAAGCTGCAGTGGCCTGCAGTATAGTGGAGTTGGTTGTCTGATCCTCCCTGACTGGATGAATTTGTTGTGCTGGGGCAGGGAAGGGGGAGAGGAGACCTAGGGAGCGATCCCTTGGGGGGAGACCTGGCAAGCTTGGCTGCGCCACTTGGCATAAGACAGGGAGCTACTAGGCCTCATATTGGATTATATTAAGGTATATGGGGGGAGTAGCTCCTGTCTGGGCCACCACTGAGCATGGCAGAGCCGCTCGGTGACATGGCTGTCCTGGGGAGCAGGGGGAGTTGTGGATCCCCACTGCTCTATTAGGAGCCGGAGGGTGTGCGTTTCTTTTGAAGTTTGGTTTGTTTGCCTATTCTTAAGGGTTTGGCTATATGGAAGGTATGATGGGGAGACAGTGTTGATGTTAATTTGGCTGTTGTCTAGAGGATGAGACTAGGGCTACAGAGTCTGAACTCTAAGGTATGGGGGGTATGGGGCGTGCCAGAGGGAGCTGAATTGGGTTCTCCCAAGGAGGGGTAGGGGAGAGATCCGAGGTTAGAGATGGTAGAGGGGGGAAGGGGGTAGAGGGGAGAAGGGGGGAGCTGGGGGGGCATATAGGAGGAAGGGGGAGGGTAGGGGGTGTTTGTAGGGTACCTGGGAGGGAGGGGATGGAAGGGACATATAGGCTGGCACAGAGTATTAACGGGTTGGTGGTTCTGGGGAGGGGGGATAGTCGCACTTCGTACGCCCGTGATGGGCCTTTAGAGAGCTTTAGCAGGGTAATTGAGGGGAGGTCCCAGGCTGGGGAGGCTTTCTCTACAAGACAGCAACTAGGGCAGTTGTTCTGGCGTGATTGCTATTTAACACACTGAAGATAATTTCTTGGAATGTCTGCGGGTTGGGTAGCCCGGTGAAGAGATATAAAATCTTAAAGGCTCTCTCCCGACAGCAGTGTGACATAGCGCTCCTACAAGAAACCCACCAGACAGCCGAGGAGCACGGTAAACTGTGTAGGGATTGGGTTGGTCAGGTTTGGGGGGGCCCCAGCAGCAGGTAAAAAAGGAGGAGTGGCCATCCTATCTCATAAACGAGTGCGTTTTGTCTTGGACAGGGCAGTTGCTGATCCCAATGAGTGTTTTGTTTTGTTACAAGGAATGTTAGAGGCTCAAGGAGTTATTCTGGGTAACTTATATAGCCCTAATGTGTTAGACCAGGATTTATATCATCGCATGGTTGCTAGGGTTGAACAAATGGCCGACTTCCCGCTGATATTGGGGGAGACTTCAATGGGGTGTTTGAGGTCGCTCTCGACACTTCTAGCGGGCTGGCATCGCAGGAGAGATCCCGGACAGCTTCTGCTTTGCAGAAATTTCAGAATAGATTGGGATTGGTAGACCCGTGGAGATTGCTTCACCCGTCCGAAAGGGATTTCACCCACCAGTCTAGGGCGCACAGTACTAGTGCAAGGATAGATTATCTTTTGATATCGGCAAGTCTTTTTGCCTTAACGGGCGATGCACAAATTGGTCCCTCGGAGATCTCGGATCATACTCTGATCTGGGTAGATTTGCATTGGGGTGGGAGGGGTCTCTACGCTCATCATATTTGGCGGTTTCCAATGGACTTATATACCGATACTCAGTTTATTCAGTTTCTCCATCAACGGTGGCAAGAATTTGAGGCAAACCACGTCTGTCATCAGGATGATCCGGAATTGATGTGGGAGACTGCTAAGGTGGTGATGCGGGGTGATATTATTGGATATGTGGCAAGGAAGCGGAGGTTGATGGCGCAGCGAATCATCCAATTAGAACAAAGGATAGTACAGGAGCGGCGTGCCTATGGACTCTATCCCACGTTGGCGAACAAGAAGAGATTGTGGGAAACCCAATCGGTATTGAATGAGCTTTTGCATCAGAGAGCAAAAAAATCAATGATGTATTACCGTTATAAGCTGTATCGCTTTGGAGATAAACCTGGTAAATTGTTGGGTTGCTGCTTGAGGGGTGCCCGAGGGGGGAAACTGGTTGCGGCCGTTCGTGATGCACAGGGGGGTCTTTGGAAGGACAGGGATGAAATAGCAGGATTTCTTTCGAAAATTATACGCAAAAGATGGGGAGTCCTCAGGCGCAATGGAGCAATATTTTCAAGATCTTGATTTGCTTAAATTAAGTAGTGCGCAGAGTCGGTGTCTTGGGCGGCCTATTACCCTTCAGGAGGTGCAACAAGTTATTGCGAAGGCGTGTGGTTATAAGTCACCGGGCCCCGATGGGTTTGGGGCAGAATTTTATAAACTCCTGTTGGATAAGATAAGCCCCCTATTAGTAGCTATGTTTTCTCAGAGGAGGGAGTCGGGCTCTATTCGTTGGGGTGGTAATCAGGCGC
This sequence comes from Ichthyophis bannanicus, assembly GCA_033557465.1. Taxonomy (NCBI): domain Eukaryota; kingdom Metazoa; phylum Chordata; class Amphibia; order Gymnophiona; family Ichthyophiidae; genus Ichthyophis; species Ichthyophis bannanicus. Next base: position 153,196,200 of record CM066031.1, read on the forward strand.
ATATTGTGCTCATTCCTAAACCAGGGAAGGATGTGACACAAGCGGCGTCATACCGGCCTATCTCTTTGTTGAATTTTGACTCGAAATTGATGGCCAAAATACTGGCGGAACGTCTGGCGGAAGTTCTGGGAGACTTGGTGCATGAATCTCAAGTAGGGTTCGTTAAGGGCAGATATACGGTGCGCAATTTGCGCAAAATCTTGGCTTCTTTGGAGTGGGTGCATGCGCGGGATCTACCATCTCTCCTTATTAGTTTTGATGCTGAAAAAGCTTTTGACCGGGTTAACTGGGATTACTTGCATTATCTGTTGCCTTTATATGGATTGGGATCATCGTTTTGCGAAATGGTGAAGCTCCTTTACATGGCTCCAACAGCTAGGATTTGCTGTAATGGCATACTATGGGAACCTTTCCCACTGGAAAGGGGTACGAGACAGGGTTGCCCTTTATCACCACTTCTGTTTGTTCTATCATTAGACCCCCTAATTCGTAGGATAGAGACGGATAAAAGTATACGTGGAGTGGATATAGGTTCCCAAGGGTTTAAAGTGTCGGCTTTTGCAGATGATCTTTTGGTACATGTGGTCGACCCGCGAGAATCGGTACCTCGATTGTTGGCGGCGATTTCGAACTTTGGCAGCTTTGCCGGGCTTTGTATTAATGCTGATAAGTCGGAGGCTTTAGATGTTTCCGGTCGTCTACAGGGACAGTGGGGGGAAGCATTTCCTTTGAAATGGGCCTTAAACCAATTTGTGTATTTAGGTATTATCCTGACTCGGATGCCTCAAGATCTCTATGCGAGTAACTTCACGAGAATTCTGTCTCGATTGCGGGCGCAGTTGAGTGCTTGGAGCCACCTCCCACTGTCTCTATTGGGACGGGTAGCGGCGGTGCAAATGGCGATTTTATCGAGGATATTATATTGGCTGCAGACCCTCCCGGTATGGTTGTGGCGTAAGGATCTCTGTTCCATTGAGAGGGAATTTAAGAGGTTCTTGTGGAAAGGGGCCAGAGCTCGTATCCCACTAAATCGTTTAGTAGGTAGGTGGAAGGCGGGGGGCGTGGGACTCCTGGATCTCTGGCTGTATGCGCTGGCTTGCCAGGCAAGACATTTGGGAGACTGGTTAGGGGGCACAGATACTTATACACCTAGGGCCTTAGAGGAAGCCTTTGTGGCCCCTCTTACGGTACTAGCCGTTTTACACACGGAGAGCAACTTACTGCCGGTAGGCATTAGGCGGAGCAAAATGCTTACTTCAATGCGGCATACCTGGCGACAATTGAATATGTATTGGAAACGTAACTGGACAGTGTCCAGTTGGCTACCCTTACAAGGCAATCCGGGTTTCTCCCCGGGTTCGGAATCCGGAGTCTTTCGAATATGGAAGGGGAAAGGCATGCAGAATTTAGGACATGTAGTAGACCTTTCGGGGAAGTGTAAATCATTTACCGTGTTGTCGGTAGAATATGAATTACGGCCGAGCCATTTCTTTGCTTACATGCAGCTGACCCACTATGTGGCTAGCTTGCCAGCGGTCGAACTTGCGGGTGAAAGGTCGGCTCAGATCTTGGAATATTTTGATTTGGGGGGGGGGAAGTCCCCCGACTATAGCTCAGCTGAAGGCCCGATTAGAGTGTTACGTAGCCAAACCAGAGTATGGGGACGTGGAGAGGGCCTGGGCACTCGAGTTACATCGAGAGGTGCCGCCCGGTTCCATCTTGGGGGCACTTAGACGCATTTCTGACTTAGTTGAAGGGGCGCGTTGGAGGGAAATTCAATTTAAGTGTATAACGCAAGCGTATTTCTCGCCTAGGAGAGCCCTACGTAGCCATATTACTACGGATGGGAGCTGTCCCAGATGTGCAGAGCCTTTGGCTAACCTCTTACATATGTGGTGGGAATGTCAATACATTAGACCGTACTGGAGGCGGATCAGCAACTGGCTGGCGGGGATTTTGGGCCAGCAGATTCCCTGGACGGGCACATTTGTAGTCCTCGACCAATTGAGCCAGGATTCCCCCAGGGGGAGGTGGGTTCGGCGTTGGGTGCGTAAAGCATGTCTGGTGGGAAAGGGCCCAGTGCTTCGTCGATGGTGAAAGCCGACTCCGCCCTCCTTCTGGGAGTGGCGTAATGCTCTACATCAGCAGCTATTAGTAGAACACTGGAGGGCACGGGGCAACCCGCAGAAATGGTTAATTTTTATGCGACAGTGGGAACCTTACATTCAAATACTGGGCCCGCGTTGTCGTAATGAAATCTTGAATGTGGGGTATTAGTTCAGCGCAGTGACCCTCAACATGGTTGGAGGGAAATTGGAGGGGAGCGATAGAGGAGGTAAAGCTGCTAAAGTACTTGGGTGTGTGATGTGCGACTGGGTGGGGGGGGGAAGGGAGGGGGGATAGAGCACTAACAAAATATAAAATGTTATTGCTGTGGTTGTTTTGCCTTTTGCTATCCACATATGCCTGTATCGGTCGTTTGCCTCCGGCCAAGGATAAGAGTACACCTAGGCTGGCGGCTTATGGTTGTGTGATGTTTTTTCTTTCTGGCATGTTTGATTGCTTTCTAAATAAAGTTCATAAAAAAAAAAAAGCCCAGTCTCCATGGGGTGGTATATCACCATAAAAAAGTGCACTTAAACAACACACTACTAAAATACTTATCCAATCATTGGTCACCCCCCCATCTTGACTATTGCAACCTCCTCCTTGCTGGTCTCCCTCTGAGTCACCTCACCCCCATTCAATCTATTCAATCTTTTGCCAGCCCCAATATACTCATTTAACCCCTCTTCTTAAGTCACTTCATTGGCTCCCCCCTTCTGTTTCCATATCCAATTCAAACTCCTCCTTCTGATCTATAAATGCACTCACTCTACTGCCCCTCACTTCCTTTTTTTTATTTATTTAGACAGTTTTGTATACCACCTTACCCTTCAATGAAAGTGGTCACAGCACAATTGGGGGATACATTTAGCATGAGGGGATATGAGACACATACACTATTACTTACAGGGAACATGGGCAATGGAGGGTTAAGTGACTTGCCCAAGACCACAAGGAGCACCTGTGGGACTAGAAACCCCAGTCCTTCTGGCCCAAGGTTGCTGTCCTCTAGTGGGATTTGAACCCCTGACCTTCTGGCCTGAAGTACCTTGTCCCAACCACTAGGCCACTCCTCCTTTTCTCTCTTATCTCTTCCTAAGCCCCTCCTTCTGAACTCCACTCTTCCTCTGACTTGCTTCTCTCTCCGCCCCGTTCTCCCACCGTTCCACTGCCATCTCCAGATTTCGATCTTTTCACCTCGCTGCTCCTTATGTCTAGAACAAACTACCCAAGTCTGTACGTCAGGCTTCATCTCTCCCCCTTTTCAAATCCGTGCTGAAGGCTCACCTCTTTGAGGCTGCTTTTGGATCCTGATCCCTTGTTTTCCTTGTGTTGTCTTACCTTTCCCTATTTGTATCCTTATTCTCAACTATTGCATTGTCTGTCTTGACTAGATTGTAACCTCTGATGTGCAGGGACCATCTTTTATATGTGTCTGTATAGCGCTGCGTATGCCTTGTAGCGCTATATAAATTATTAATAGTAGGAGTAATAGTAGAAACAGTGCTCACCAGCCTGAAAAGACAGCATATATCACATCACAGAGACTGTGCTTTTTAGTGGGACCCTCCTATAACATGTTGGGCGACTTCAGTGTTGATGCACAATAAACTACGCCCATGATTTCTGGTGGTTATTTATATCTGTTTTGCAAATGCAATGTGTGCCTTCGAGTCAATGCTGACTCCTTGGGACCCAGCAGCTCCTGGTTTTCTTGGCAGTGTGTCTGGAAGTAGATTGCCAGGCCTTTCTTCCAACGCACTGAAGGGTTAAGTGACTTGCCCAAGGTCACAAGGAGTGCTGTGTTAGATGGTTTTAATGGCAGTGGTTGGTGTTTCTTTATATTCTTTGTGAATTCTGTAACAACTGAGCCATCAGCCTATAAGATAATGTCTGCAACTTCTTTCTTATCCCACAGGTTATGGGATCCATCAGGAAACTAAGAAGTGTGATAAAGGATGTGCTGAAAATCAGGAAATGCACAAGATACTCCCAGAAGACGATGAAGAACTGTTTATCCTGGGATCAGAGGAAGAAAGAGAGGAGAGGAAAGTGTCTCACTCAATGGTGCATACAAGAGGGAGTCCATATTTATGTATGGAGTGTGGTAAAAGTTTTAATCAGAAATCAAATTTAAGGACACACCAGAGAATCCATACTGGTGAGAGACCATTTACATGTTCAGACTGTGGTAAAAGCTTTAATCATAAATCAAATCTGAAAGCGCATGAGAAGATCCACACGGGAAATAAGCCATTTATATGTCCAGACTGTGGTAAAAGCTTTTATCGGAAATCAAATTTAAAAACACACCAGAGGATACATACTGGAGAGAATCCATATTTGTGCACAGAATGTGGAAAATGCTTTAATGAGAAATCAAATTTAAACACACACCAGAAGATTCATACGGGAGAAAAGCCATTTATCTGTCCAGATTGTGGTAAAAGCTTTTATCAGAAATCACTTCTAAGAACACACCAGAGGATCCATTTGGGAGAGAGTCAGCAGCCATGTGTGGGATGTGGTAAAACCTTTAAACCAAAATCATATTTTAAAAAACAATTTATGATCCATACAGGAGAAAGCCCATTTATTTGTCCAGACTGTGGTAAGAGCTTTACCTAGAAATCAGATTTAGAAGCACATCAGAAGATCCATCTTGGAAATAAACCATATTTATGTATGGAATGTGGTGAAAATCCTAATCAGAAGTCAGATTTTAAAGCACACCAGAGAATGACTATGGAAGAAAAACAATTTATATGTCCAGACTGTGGTAAAAGCTTCACTCAGAAATCAAAGTTAAAAACACACTTGAGAATCCACACGCGAGAGAAACCATATTCATGTTCAGACTGTGGGAAAAGTTTTAATGAAAAATTGAATTTAAAAGTACACCAGAGAATTCATACAGGAGAGAAGCAATTTTCATGTTCAGATTGCGGAAAAAGCCTCTATCAGAAATCAAATTTAAAATCATACCAGAGAATCCACACTGGGATCTTGACCCTGATAGAATTGTAGAGAACATAGAAATTGTGATCACCTAGGGCATTCTCATGCCCACCGATCAAATGTTTGAAACTAGGAAACCAGACATTGTGGTAAAGGAGAAAAATACAAGAACAGTGTGACCAATAAAAGTCTCAGTACCAAATGTCTATTTTGTACAACGTATTTAGAGAGAGAGATTTTCACTACCAAAAATTGCTATCAGAAGCTCTGTAAATGTGGTAGAAAGACACAGAAAGTGCCCCAATTGTATTAGGTGCCACAGATTGATTAAAAGAACTTCCCATGAGCACTGATATGTTGTCTATATATGTTACATGCTCTGATATCAAAATGGAGGCTCTCTTTTATATAGTACAAGTATTTAGAGCACTACCAGTAAATTTAAGAGATCGGAATCATATTCTGCCTTATGAGTAATGTTCATAGCTATAACGGTATGCACAAAACTATCCATTTGGAGCTAATACCCCTGTAAGAGAAACCTTTAATATGTCTTGTAGGTGGTAGACATTTTCATAAGAAGTCAAATTTAAAAACACTTCAGAGGATTCAGGCTGGTTCAAAAAAACCTCAGCCCATGTGATATAAGAAAAAGAAAACTTCCTATGTCCACCAGTTGATCTCTAAGAACCAGACATCAAAAATGCAAGTGTCTAAGCACCAAGAATATATATCTTAAGATCTGAATGTGGTATTGATTTTATAGAAATATTAAACATATGGAATTCCTACTGTTGGCCTTCAAGCATGCTTAACAGCATCAATAGTCAAGCCCTCGAGCCCACCTTCATACAGTTTATCTGTAGAAAACAAGTAAGAAAATTTTTGAAAGAAATCAAAAGGAAGTCCTTGCCAGCCATATAGGCTGAGCAAAAAGATAAAGTCAGAAGATCTGTAAGAAGAACTTTTGCAAGGAACACAGGCCAACTAGAGAATCCAGTATCTGGTGGTGCATGTGAAATGATAAAAAAAATATTATGGCAAACCTCTATGAGAAAAAAAGAAGTTGAGGCTTCAGCGAGAGAGCAAATGGAGTATCTAGACCTGCTGGCATCATGAATGGAGGGCACTGAGACATCCTCCAACATGCAAGCCAGTAAGACTGAGGTAGTGAAAAAGAAAGCTAATAGGTAAGAGGTGGCTGAAAATAGAAAATCAGAAATACAACACAGAAGATAATTTGGTGTCCTGGACTGCACTGACGTTTCGCAAACATGGGAGCTGACGCAGACAGCATTAGTGCCACGCACTAGAACATAAGAAATGCCATACTGGGTCAGACCAAGGTCCAACAAGTCCAGTGCCCCGTTTCTAACAGTGGCCATGCACGTGGTTGTCTATCACGAGAACACTGCAAAGGTTGTGTGCAAATGAGATAGGTACAAAACGCTTGCGCTAAATGTGCAGCGGGCACTAGATGCACGCGCGGAAAAATTACTGCGATAATAGCGGTGACGTATCTGTAGCAAAATTTAAAAGAATAATTTATTCCATTTAAAATATCAATTCACAGCATGGAGTAAGAATTATTTACCTGCATGGCAGTGAGGAAAGTTGTGCGCTTCAGTGGTTTCTGGAGTGTGCCTATACGTTTTGTAGGCCCAGTAAGGAAAGGACACCACTGCAAAGCCACCAGTGATAAATCACACCAGAAAACATTTCTGTTCTCCTACGTGCTGATCTGTTTTCTCCTCCAAGCGCTGAAGCTTCGCCTGTCAACGTTTTCTTCTATATATGCTGATGTTTTACGTCACTTCCGATCAGACGTTCAGACAGTGGTGCTACTGAACTCTGTGCTCAGCTTTTCGGTCTTCCGCATATTTCTTTGCATCTGAGTGGGATAGCTAATGACCTTACTGCCGTGTCATTTGAATATGCACAGCTCATTATAATATAAATGTAATAGGTGCCGGGCCATTTGTGCGCAGGTAACACTTGCACCAATCCCCTCTCCGCTTTCTGGCGTGACGGTGAGTGTGTGCAGATATCACGCACTAACTATGGAAGTTAAAAGGAACATGCTGAAGTTGGATGAAGCTCATGGGTTGTTTGGCCCCTCTCTTCCTGATGATAGTGGACTCTTCGAAAACTCGTGCGTTAAGAAATTAGACTATAAAGAGCCACCAGCCTCTGTCGTTTTTACTCCTAATGTTAATTGATACCAGGCCATCACTGGTAAATTTCTTTATTTGTTTTCAAGACATTTATTTATTTAACTTTTTTTCTATATACTGCCTTCCATTGTTATCAAACTCAACAATTATATATAGAACTGTTACATCTAACTCAACAATTATATATAGAACTGTTACAGGTATAACTATGATACATTCTAGGAAATTAACTGTTACAACAACAGTGGCAACGATATACATTTCAATGACAATGGTTGACATTAAGAGTAAGGGATGGTCAGCCAGGTTTATTACAATCCAGATGTGGATATTTTCGAGTGAGGGGGTGATATGAAAGTCTTTATGTATTTGAGTTGTGGTTGGGTATTGAGTGTTGGGCCGTAGTATTTGGTGAACAGGTAAGTCTTCAGCTTTTTCCTAAAATCAGAAGTGTCATTGATTGTTCTTAGGTAATGTGGCAGTGAGTTACAGAGGGTCGGACCAAAGATTTCAAAGGCTCTCTGGCAGATTGTTTGAGAATTACTGATTTTTATGTGTGGAGTTGAGAGGGTGTTTTGATGTTGTTTCCTCCTTGTCTGGGACTCTGGGGTCATCTGAATGGGAGGAATGGCCTAGTGGTTAGGACACGGTACCTCAGGCTAGAGGGACTGGGGCTTCTAATCCTATAGGCACTCCTTGTGGCCTTGGGCAAGCCACTTAACCCTCCATTGCCTCAGGTACACATAGATTGTGAGCCCTTTGGTGACAAGGGAATGTATCCAGTACCTGTTTGTAGTAATAAATCACCTTGATTGAAGGATAAGGCGGTATAGAAAACTGGTTAAGTAAATAAATAAAATCTGAATCAATGGTTGTAAGCAACTGGCAGTTTGCCTATATATCATCTTGTATGTTATCATTATTGCTTTGTACTTTATGTGTGATTGTATTGGTAACCAGTGGAAGTATTGAAGGGTTGTAATGATGTGTTCTTGTCTTTTGGATCCAGTGATTAATCGAGCAGCAATATTTTGAGCAAGCTGTATTGGCTGGGTGGTGTATTTGGGGAGGCCTTGAAGTAGTAAGTTGCAATAGTCTAGGTGTAGAGTAACTATTGCCTGACATACAGTGCGAAAGTGGCTGTGCTCTAGTAGATGTCTTATGTTTTGTAGCAGTTTCATTTTGTAGTATGCATTGGCGATCATCCTCTTGATATGCGTTTGAAAGTTGATCCTCTGGTCTAGGATGACACCTAGATATTTATTTATTTTATTTAATTTAAAGGCTTTTATACAAGTGCAAAAGAAAAAAATTCTGTACAAACTGCACATGAAATACTTGTACATATATCAACAAAAAATCTTCAACCAGAACAATTGCTACATCACAGCCTTATATTTTTTATAATATCATCTGCAAAGAGTGCTATTTTGTATTCACAGGTGCCCACCCTCACACCAGCGACATCTGGGTGCTCGCAGAAGCTTTGCACCAGAGGCTCCATCACCAACGCAAACAGTAACGGGGACAATGGGCACCCCTGCCGAGTTCCCCTCTCCAAGTCAAAACTCTTCAATTGACCCCCATTGACTTGAATGCTAGCTCAAGGCCCTTGATACAGACTGTGCACCCATCAAATGAAATTAGCTCCAAATCCCATCTTGTCCAATACCTGCCATAAAAAAACCCAGCTGACTCGATCAAATGCCTTCTCGGCATCAACACCCACCGATAGTGCTGCTTGAGATCCCTGTCTCGCAGCATGTATCACTTGCAACATCCGTCGGACATTGTCCGTGGCCTGCCGGCCAGGTACAAAGCCAACCTGGTCAGGGTGCACCAGATCTGGAAGGGCCTGATTTAGTCGGGCAGCCAGCACAGAAGCCAATATTTTAACATCACTATTTAATAAAGAAATGGGACAATAAGAGGCCGCCTCTTGGGCTGGTTTACCCAGCTTAGGTATCACCACAATGACAGCCTCCCATTGTGTAGCGGGCAGTGGCAACCCACGCAACACTTCATTAAAAAGCACCTCCAGGGTGGGTGATAACTGGGCACTTTACTTTTTGTAATACTCCGAGAGGAACCCATCACTACCTGGCGCCCTCCCAGTCTTCAAACGCTAAATAGCCTCATCCACTTCCTGTGCGGTAATCTCTGCCTCCAGCTGCACCCTATCCAGATCAGCCAAGTGCGGCAGAGAGATATCCCATAGATATTCGTCCACTTGGGCTAAGTCAAAGGGTACAGCCTTATACAGCTGTGCCAAGTAGTCTGCTAACACTGCGCGTATCTCTCAGGATACCACCCGCAAGCCTCCCAACAAATCCCGAAGCTCACGTACCACTCGCGAGGTGTGTTGTTGTCTGAGTCAAAGTGCAAGGTAGCGCCCCTCTTTATTCCCCTGTTCATAAAAGGTTTGTCACAGTCTACGATGCATATTATCTGAATCCCTTTGCATATAGGCATCCAAGCAGGCCCCAGTTTCCCACCACTGGTGTCAAATATGTTTAGAGCCAGTCTGTGCATGCTCTAACTGGAGGTGCCTGGCTTCCTCTTCTAACCGTTGAAATTCCCGTGCCCAGTTTTTCTTAGTTCAGACCGCATCGGCCAACAGACGGCCATGAGCCATAGCTTTAAAAGCATCCCACACCACCGGTAAGGTAACTTCCCTGGTATCATTCAGCTCGAAAAATTCTTGTATAAATCATTGGTGATCTTGAACAGCAGAGACCCGCCGAAAAAATCGCCCATCCAGTCTCTACAGCCACCTCCGCTCCCCACCCAGATCACCAGGAAAAAGAATCCAGCACGGTGCATGGTCCAACCACATCAAGGCCCCATGCCCCGCCTCCACTCCTCCATCCATCAGACGCTGATCTAGCAGAAAATAGTCAATACGCACATGTGTCTGATGGACTGGTGAATAGTATGTATAACTCCTTTCCCCTCGATGAGTATCCCTCCAAACATCCCGCAGGCCCAGGTCGGTCATGAACATCCGTAACGCTCGACTAATCCCATTTCCCTCCCGTGCATTCTTCCCCGTGGAGTCCAAATGTGGTGCCATATGAGCATTGCAGTCCCCTCCCAAAATGATAGGCCCCTTCGCAAACTCTGCCAAAAGAACCTTCAGCTGCGCAAAAAAGTTCACCTGTCCCTCATTAGGCACATATATATTAGCCAGAGTGATGAGATGCCCATCCAAGCGGGCATTCATAAGGAGCCAATGCCCTAACTTGTCCTTCCGAACCTCCTCTACTCTTAAGGACAGTGCTTGGTGAAACAGCATGGCCGCTCCACATTTCTTCCAGCCTCTCTCATCTGATGCTACCCAGACTTCAGAGTAGGGCTTACATTTTAGGCAGCCTTGGTAATTACTATGGAGGTGCGTCTCTTGTAAGAACACTATTTCCCCCTTCAAGGACCTCAGCTCCTTAAATAACAGTGAGCTTTTTTGAGGAGAATTGAGGCCCTTTACATTAAAGGAGACAACCTTCAGCATAATAGATCATCCTCCCCCCTTCCCCCTCCTCTTAATGGCTTCTGCCCCATGTAGTTTGTCAGGACTTCAAACCCTGTCATCCATTCCTCCCTACCTTGCATCAACTGCTCCCCTCCCAACTTCCTCTTGAGAAAAAACAAAAAATAGATCTCCATTCCCCTCTTTCTCCATTCTATTGTTCTCAAACCCCTTCCCAAACCCTCTCCCTCCCCCACCCCCACCCCCTCCATCCCTCTCCTTCCCCATCCCCCCTCCAACCCTCTTCCTGTCTCTCACCCCCCCCCCCCCGTACAACTCCACCCTCCTTCCTCGTCATCACCACTTGTCTGACAACTTGACAGGTCATGGAATGGATGACCCAAAATCTAATCCACCCAGGTCCCTTTCTTTCACCCCAACCTTACAACAGTAATCAGCAGCCCCCAACAGTATCAACAATTAACATAATATCATAGCAAGAAAAAGATAACAGCAATTAAGAAAAAAGGCAAGATATCTAGCCAATACACTTAGTCCAGATATGTACCCCCTAGTAGGGTTTATCCATTCATAGCTCCACATCTTCAGCAGCTTTAGCCGTCAGCTCACCATGCAGCCACCATGTCTCCTGCGACCAGTTCGATCTTTCTCCCAAATGTCGGTCACGCAGGATCATTCCATCCCTGAAATTGAATGCTTCTTCCTACTCATTTCCATTTTATATGCTGGGTCTTGGTAGCTGCGGTCACCAGTGGTGCATTATCCTCCACGAGGCCGGCTTGGTGGAGCGATCTCAACGCCTCAGTGTGATCCTTTGCAGATATTTTTTTATTCCCCAGCATAAAGTTCATTCAGAATGGGAAGGACCATGAATAGCAGATCCCCTCTCTATTCAACACCTCTATGATCAGCTTCATTTATTTATTTATTTAGCTGTATTTATATCCTGCTTTTCACTGGGTCAAAGCGGTCAATTGGGGGATACATTTAACACGAGGGGATATGAGACACATACAATAATACTTACAGGGAACATGGGCAATGGAGGGTTAAGTGGCTTGCCCAAGCCCAAAAGGAGTGCCTACAGGACTAGAAATCCCAGTCCCTCCGGCCTGAGATTGCTGTCCCCAGGTGGGACTTGAACCCCTGGCCCTCTGGCCTGAAGTACCTTGTCCTAACCACTAGACCACTCCTACCTATGTGCACTGGTGCATCTCCTGCCGATGCACCAGTGTGAATGTCGCGAGGTCCTGGTACAGAGAGACAGCCGCATCCTGATACTTGACCATTTTCTTCTCACGGCCTCTCCGCAGCAAAAGCTCTGCATCGGTGTATCATAAAAAGTGAGCTATGACATCCTTCGGCTGGTTATTGGGAGGCTTTCCCAGGACCCGTTGCACCCTTTCAATCTCTATGCTGGTCCCATGAGATGCAAATTCCTCTGCTTTTAAGAGGCTGCTGGTCAGCACTCGCATCACCTCCACCAAGTTCTCTGCCCCACCTGCAGCCTCCGGTATGCCTCTGAAGTGCACATTGTTTCTACATGCCCGATTTTCTGTATCATCAATCGTACAGGTAAGTTCCAGCACCTGAGAGTGCTGCCTAATCTGCTGTGCACTGCAAGCTCACCAAAGTTTCAGTATGATCTTCCATTTTAGTTTCCACCCTCCTCCACCCGATGACCCAGCTCTTTAATATTGCCACAAAGCTATGCAATCGTTATCATCACCTCCTCCCGCATAGAACAAAATTCTGCAGCCAGTTCCTCAAAACCCCTCCGGAGTTCTCTCTGCAGAAGAGATTGCGTGGATTTCATTACAGGTCCCTGTTCTAGTTCACTTAGTGTTTCCTCCCCCGACTCCTCCGAAGCCTGCCTCTGCGGGGAACTGTCATGCGGTCCAACCTTGTCCATCAACCACTGTGAAGCATGCGGCTTCTCCTTTGGCTCTAGTCCCTTCATTTTTGTAACCGTTTACCAGCTCCACTCGGCACCATATCTTACAGTTTTCAATGACTCTCCAACTCCGACAAGCACTCTTTGAAGGGTTTTTTTTTTAACCTCCTCTAAGTGGCAGGGTTAAAGGCTCAAGCCACCGTTTATCTCAGTGACAACACCAGAGTGCTAATGGAGCTTCTTGAAGTTTGTAGATAATCCACCGCGGGAACCACTGCAGACGCCCACAGCCATCTTCAGCTCCCCAATCAGGGTAGAGCTCCTGAGCGGGCCGACCAGCCTTCCCACTCAGGCCTCCAGCCCAATCGGGGCTGTGGGAGGAGGGGCCAGAGATCCAAAACAGCAGCCGCCACCTGTCGGGCCCGCGCCTGAGGGCCTCGCCAGAGGACCCTTTGGCATGGCCCTTAGGCGCGGGCCCTCCTGATTCCCTCACCGCACCGTTCCAGTAAAACCAGCCCACCACTCCAACACATTGCCTGATGAATCATCCACCGACCCTCCGTGGCGCCTTGCTATTAAAAAGGGACACCACTTTTCTATGAGGTAATTCCCCTCATTTGATAGCGTACACCCCACAGAGACTTGTAGAACTGATCATTTTATCATTTACCGTATCTCCTCCAAAAGCTAAATTGCCTTGCTTAAAACCGTAGATGTGCTTATTACTAGATATCATGATGTGAATAGCTTTTCATTCTTGTATCTATACGCTCTGATTTAATGTAATTTTGCTACAGCGCTGACACAGTGGATACATTACTGCTACATTGTTTATATCCCAACCACTATTGCCTTAACTTGTACATAAGAACATAACATAAGAACATAAGATATGCCATACTGGGTCAGACCAAGGTCCATCAAGCCCAGTGTTCTGTTTCCAACAGTGGCCAATCTAGGTCATATGTACCTAGCAGTTTCCCCAAGAGACACAAGTTCCACAATGCTTGTACTGGGTCAAGCATTGATATCTTCGGTCACTTCTTAATAATGGTTTATGGACCTTTCCTCCAGGAACTTGTCCAAACCTTTTTTAAACCCAGCTACACTAACAGCCTTTACTACATCCTCCGGTAACAAATTCCAGAGTTTGATTACACGTTGAGTGAAAAAATATTTTCTTTTATTAGTCTTAAATAGTTTACCCTGTAGCTTCATTGCATGTCCCCTAGTCTTTCTATATTCTGATAATGTAAACAATCGATCTACATTTACCCGTTCCACTCCGTTCATTAATTTATAGACTTCTATCATATCTCCCCTCAGCCGTCTCTTTTCCAGGTTAAAGAGCATAGCCTTTCTTCATAGGAGTACCTTGGTATCAAACTCAAATCTTGCACCCAAACGTATTAGCCGTCCATCCAAAGTCGCTGCCTCACATAGAACATCCTAAAAATGCCGTCCTTCATATCCTTATTCCTCCTCCTCCTTACCTCTTGGGCCCCCAATCCTCTACAACAATAGCAGAAGATGGTCTGAGAACCACCGTCAACACTCAATAAAAGCCAGTGCCCTTCATCCTCACCTTCTACACATTCCCTTACAAGACTTTAAAAGGATCCAAACTGAGAAACGCAACTACCAACGGTTACTCAAATGTGCGCTTATCAATGCCAGATCAACACGCTCAAAATGGCCTGCAATCAACGACATTATAACTCTACATGACCTTGATATCCTAATGATAACTGAATCTTGGTTATCCATCTGCGATAATGCTCTAATCAACCAGATGTCACCACCTGGTTATTCAACCTTTGCCTGCCATAGGACCCACCAGAGAGGAGGTGGAACACTCATCTTTGCCAGATCCGAACTTCAATTTACACTAAGCAATACTACTAGCTCAACCTACCTGGACATAATATCCATATTGAATGAACACCGTTCAATGAACCTATTATACCGAGCACCAACTGCATCCCCAGATGACCAACCGTCAATAATCGACCTAGCTTGCAACTCCACCAACCCACGCACCCTAATCTTTATCTTTATCTTTATTCGTCGCTTGATATACTGCCCAGGCAGGTGCGTCAGGGCGGTGTACAATATAATTAAACAGTAAAATCAAGAAAAGGGAAAAGAACGCCATTACTCAGATAGGACAGCGAGAGACAGAAAAGCAAAAGTGGGAGAGAGACAGGTTAGGGGAGGTATGTGTGGGAAGGCCAGTCACTCCTAAGGGTCTGGTAAATGTCCTGATGGGAGATTTCAACCTGCCCTCCTTACATGATACCCATTCAACAGCATTCATGGATGCAATGAATGAGCTGGGCTACACGCAACTCATCAACTCCTCTACTCATAACAAAGGCGGCATATTTGACTTGATCTTCGTACCACAGACTGCCATCAATCCCTCTCAGAACTTGCTACTCTCCATAACACCTGTACCCTGGTCCGACCATCATTTACTCCTCTTTCACATACCCACCAACGATCTCAGCACTTCCAGCAACAAATCACATGCCCTTACCAGAACGGTTACAACACGCTTTTGACCACTTGTTAAGGATAAGGCTCTTGAGAAGATCCTACCTCTACTCTCCAACGATTCTCTTGACCCAGATGAACTGGTTTCCAATTGGGACGACACCCTTAGAGCTGCCGCCTGCCTATCATCCATCAACACAAACCTTGCGAAACGCGTGCATGCACCATGGTACTCCCAGGATCTGCGAGCATCGCTCCTCCAACTACATAAACTTGAGAGACAGTGGCGCCATACCCGGACTCCTGAGGCACTCGATGCATACTCCACTCACCTGCAAGGCCACCGACGAAAAACCATGGAAAAAAGAAAACTTTATTACTCAGAACTACTAAGGCGATCACTTAACAAACCTCACGACTTATTTAACATAGTAAAGTCACTAACCGGAGACCCAGCACTAGCACAAACAACCATGCCCCAGCCGCAAGAATATTCTACCTACCTTCAATCTAAGATGATACAGACCAAGTACAATATGAACTCATCCATATTATCTACCTACACTTCACCTGGACCCCCCAACCAACTCATTTACTGTCATTCTCTAAGGTATCTAACAAAGAAACTTTAGATATCATCACATCTATTAACCTCACCACTGCCCCTAACGATCCCTGCCCTGCTAGCTGGATCAAAGAGTTGCGCCATGACCTCAGTCCATCTATATGCAGAATTTTGAACCAATCACTTACAACAGGATCCTTTCCTCAAAACTTAAAATATACATCAATCTGCCCCCTGTTAAAGAATAGTAAGCTCGATCCATCTAAAGTTGAGTCCTTCCGACCAATCTCGAGCATCCCATTGCTTGCCAAAATTATGGAGAAGGTAGTCCTACGACAAATACAACACCATGTTGATACTGTTGCACCACTGGACCCATCCCAACATGGCTTCAGGGAAGCTCACGGAGTAGACACCATCCTCACAACCCTCTTCAACAACCTAATCACAGGAATCGACAATATCAACCATGGATTCGTCCTCATCTTCTTAGACATAGCAGCTGCCTTTGATTCAGTGAATCACGAAACACTTTTATTTTGCCTCAAAGATAAAGGTCTGCAAGGCTCAGCACTAGCCTGGTGTGAATCCTATTTATGTAACAGATGGCAACAAGTCAGAGCAGGTTCCAAGACCTCTGAACCATTCTTACTGAAGCAAGGTGTACCTCAGGGATCTTCCCTCTCTGCATTAATGTTTAACATCTACATGCAGCCTATTTGCGCTTTAATCCGTTCTTTCAACGTCCAATGCCTTGCATATGCAGACGACATCCTAATGTACACACAGTTTAAAATCGATCAACCTGATTTTTCTCCAATTATAAGATGCTTCGAAGCGGTAGCAGATTGGCTCCTCTCTCAAAATCTACATATTAACCATAGCAAAACAGATGTACTATTTATCTTGCGAAACCAGAAATTCACACCACCTTCCTCACTTCTAGTCAATAACATTGAACTGAAGTCCAAATCTACAATTCGATACCTGGGCATCACCCTCGACCAGCGTCTTGACATGTCAGCACATGTCATAAACACAACTAAAGCAATCTATTATAAGATCCGTTCACTATGCCATCTCCGCCCACTTCTTGACTACCCTGACTACCGTTCAATATTTCAAGCTTTAGTCATCCCACACCTCGACTTTGCCAACATTATTCTCCTTGGACTCCCACAGTTGACTCTTAACCCACTACGTCTTGCCATGAACTCAGCTGCAAGGGTACTATCAGGGCTCTCAAGATCAGACCACATAACGCCAGTTCTAAAGAACCTACACTGGCTCCCGTTGTGGGCCAGAATCCATTTCAAGGCCCTTGTCATGGCATTTAAGGCCCTTAAGAACCATCCCCCCACGCCCATCAGTGATCTTCTCCACAGCACTCCAGACAACAGAACCAGGAGATCTACTTCGTTGAATAAACTTGAAGTCCCAAAACTGTTGATAAAATGTAAGAAAACAACAGCAAGTAGAGCCTTCTCCATTTTTGCACCTAAGAACATAAGAACATAAGATAGAACATAAGATATGCCATACTGGGTCAGACCAAGGTCCATCAAGCCCAGTATTCTGTTTCCAACAGTGGCCAATCTAGGTCATATGTACCTAGCAGTTTCCCCAAGAGACACAAGTTCCACAATGCTTGTACTGGGTCAAGCATTGATATCTTCGGTCACTTCTTAATAATGGTTTATGGACCTTTCCTCCAGGAACTTGTCCAAACCTTTTTTAAACCCAGCTACACTAACAGCCTTTACTACATCCTCCGGTAACAAATTCCAGAGTTTGATTACACGTTGAGTGAAAAAATATTTTCTTTTATTAGTCTTAAATAGTTTACCCTGTAGCTTCATTGCATGTCCCCTAGTCTTTCTATATTCTGATAAGGTAAACAATCGATCTACGTTTACCCATTCCACTCCGTTCATTAATTTATAGACTTCTATCATATCTCCCCTCAGGCATCTCTTTTCCAGGTTAAAGAGCCCTAACCTTTTTAGCCTTTCTTCATAGGAGTATCCTTCCATCCCCTTTACCATTTTGGTGGCTCTTCTCTGTACCTTTTCTAAAATCGCTATATCCTTTTTAAGATACGGCGACCAGAATTGCACACAATATTCAAGGTGCGGTCTCACCATGGAACGATATAGAGGCATTATAATATCTTTTGTTTTATTTTCCATTCCTTTCCTTATCATACCTAGCATTCTATTTGCTCTCTTGGCCGCCGCTGCACACTGGGCCGAGGGTTTTAACATGGTATCCATAATGACGCCTAAATCTTTTTCCTGGGTGGTGGTTCCTAATGTGGAACCTTGCATCGTGTAACCATAGTTTGGGTTGTTCTTCCCTAGGTGCATAACCCTGCACTTGTCCACATTAAATTTCATCTGCCATTTTGATGCCCAGTCTTCCAATTTATCAAGATCCTCTTGCAATTTTTCACAATCCTCTTGGGTTTTAACAACTTTAAATAGTTTGTGTCATCTGCAAATTTGATAACCTCACTCGTTATTCCACTTTCCAGGTCATTTATGAATATGTCAAAAAGCAGCGGACCCAGCACAGATCCCTGGGGTACACCACTATTTACCTTTCTCCATTGGGAAAATTGGCCATTTAGCCCTACCCTCTGCTTTCTATCTTTTAACAAGTTCCTGATCCACAATAGTACACTGCCTCCTATCCCATGACTCTTTAGTTTTGCCAAAAGTCTCTGATGAGGGACCTTGTCAAAGGCTTTCTGAAAGTCCAGATACACAATATCAACCGACTCACCTTTGTCCACCTGTTTATTCACTCCTTCAAAAAAACATAACAGATTAGTAAGACAAGATCTTCCTTGTCTAAAGCCATGTTGGCTGTCTCCCATTAGGTTGTGACTATCTACATGCTGAGTAATTTTATTCTTTATGATGGTTTCTACCATTTTTCCCGGTACTGACGTCAGGCTCACCGGTCTGTAGTTTCCCGGATCACCCCTGGAACCCTTTTTAAAAATTGGTGTTACATTGGCAATCCTCCAGTCTTCAGGTATTAGAGATGATTTTAATGATAGTTCACAGATTACTGATAGCAGTTCTGCAATCTCATATTTCAGTTCTTTCAACACCCTTGGATGTATACCATCCGGCCCAGGTGATTTGCTACTCTTCAGTTTATCTAATAGTTGTAAGACATCTTCCCGATGTATCGATATTTCCTTCAATTCTTCCGCACCTTTAAATACCACTTCAGTCATGGGTAACATCCCTACATCTTCCTCAGTAAAGACCAAAGCAAAGAATTCATTCAGTCTCTCCGCTATCGCCTTGTCGCCTCTTAGTGCTCCTTTAACCCCTTTATCATCTAATGGACCAACTGACTCTCTCACAGGTTTTTTGCTACGAACGTACTTGAAAAGGTCTTTATTTCGCATTTTTGCTTCCGCAGCAAGCTTCTTCTCAAATTCTCTCTTTGCCTGCCTTATCAATGCCTTGCATTTGACTTGCCAGTGCTTGTGCTGTTTCCAGGTTTCGTCGTTTGTCTCTTTTTTCCATTTCCTGAAAGATGCTTTTTTGGCAACAACAGCCTCTCTGACCTCACCTTTAAACCATGCTGGCAGTTTTTTGGACTTCCTTCCACTTTTCTTAAAGCGTGGAATACAGCTGGTCTGGGCTTCCAAGATAGTATTTTTCAACAACACCCAAGCTTGATGTACGTCTTTAACCTTTGCAACTGCTCCTTTTAGTTTTTTCTTAATTGTTTTCCTCATTTTATCATAGTCTCCCTTTCGAAAGTTAAAAGGTAGTACTGTGGATTTCCTTACTATCCCTCCTCCACTAATTAAATCAAAGGTGATCATGCTATGATCACTATTGCCAAGTGGCCCCAACACCTTTATCTCTTGCACTAGATCTGGTGTTCCACTAAGGACTAGGTCTAATATGGCTTCCCCTCTGGTCGGTTCATGAACCAGCTGCTCCAAGAAGCAGTCATTTATTTCATCTAGGAATTTTATCTCCCTAGCATGTCCTGACGTGACACTGACCCAGTCGATACCGGGGTAATTGAAATCTACCCATTATTATTACTGCGCTGTAACTTTTGTTAGCTTCCTTGAATTCTTTGAGCATTTCATCATCCATTTGGTCATTCTGGCAATTCTGGAATGCCCTCCCAGCTGAAATCCGGGCCATCTCAAACCTGGTACTATTCCGGAAAGCCCTCAAATACCATCTATTCTTACAATATTATCCTGACACCATTCCCGACACTCACAAGGCCACCAACTCACATCCCTACCTAGCCCGTCCCTTAGATCATCCTCCAGTAGATAACGGCTAACCATTCCTTCCTTACCTGCCTTCTCGACCCACCAACCAAGCCTCTAGGTAAAGTTCTTATCTTTATTTATCCGTAAGAGTATCCCTATTTATATAATTTTATATAATTTGTACATAGTTTTCCCTCGTTGTTTTCTCCATGTCTACATTCCCTGTTCAATGTAAAAAAAACCTCGATGTAACTTGTTACATTCTTGTATGTTCTGTTCAAATGTAAACCGCACTGATTATAATAGTGCGGTATATAAGAAAAATAAATAAATAAATCCACTAGTAATTGAGCCAGGGCAAATGAAGAACATTCAGAATCTGATAGGAAAAGTCCCACTTTCTGCCACCAGATGGCACTCCAAGCCTGCTAATTACACAGAGTTCCTCTGGGCCGTTGAGAGCAGTAAAGATTACAGCATTGGCACAGGTATATTTGCCCTTATTCAAGTCCTCACTCAGGCAGCAGAGAGACAAAAAGGGTACTGCAACTGCAAGGGGTCTTCTGTCCACAAAGCTCTGCAAAGATGTTGCATTCAGGACACCGACCGGAAGGGAGCCTCAGCCGCCAGAAACCTGTTCTTCCCGCTCAAGAAAAGCATCTCTGCGTGTCAAGAATGTGTTCCGGGACCTCGTGTTAATGGCCGCAGTAGCATAGGACCCTTAAAGTACAGCAAGTCAGCCAGACAGCATCGTATCGTCGCTTCCCAGCACACCCGGCATTCACAGGTATTTACGGCGAAATGCCGGCTCTCTTCTTCACCCCGTTGCGGCTATTTAAGCTGGTTGCAAACTTTCAGATGCTTCACAGCAGGATCAGCATTAAAGGAGCCAAGTTTAATCTATGTATGCGGTGGCACAGGACAGCTAGGACCTGCGGGGGGCTCAGTAGTGACACAAAGCTCACCGGATTTCCAGTGGGGGAATCAATCGGGCATTCAACGCTGCCGGCATTTTCAGCGAGATCAACTCTAATAGTGCGAGGCTGCCGATCCACACTGCATTGGCACTAAGGCTCACAGTCACGATTACCAAAGTCACAGCTTAGAAAACATAGCAAAAAGAGCATTTCTGCCACTTCTCTCGGCGCTTTATTAGGACCTGGGTGCAGAGCTGTTCTATCTTGCTGCCATCTTTCCGCGGGCTCACGAGCGCCCCCTTACATCTAGATATTTTACTTCCATTTTTCACCGGGATGGTGAAGTTGTCGATTTGAGTGTGTCAGGTGGAATATATATGGGATCTCTAGTGACTATAAGGACTTCTAATTTGCTGTAGTTGACTGTGAGGTTGTGAAATTGAAGCCAGTTTGTAACTGATTTCATGCAAGATGTTATAGAGGAATAGTCCGGTTTGGCGGATTCAAATGGGGGATAAATCATAAGATCATCTGCATAGAGGTGATAGTATAGGTTTTGTTCTTGTATGATTTTGCAGACCAGTTGAATATATATGTTAAATAGGAGGGCGGATACTGAGGATCCCTAGGGTATTCCTTGTTGTAGTTTAATTGGCTTAGAGCCGTGGTTCTCAACCTTTTTGTACCGTGACCCCTTTTACCATTGGTCAACTTGTGATGACCCCCAATGATAAAATCAAATGTGTCTCTCTTCCTTTACCGTTAACGCATTGTCGCTGTAATCATTTGTTGAATTATAAATATATTATAGGCCTTTGCAATATGTTTTATTTATAAAATTTACTTATTTAAACCACAATAATTAATCCCAATAACATGTAATAATATTTGATTTCAAAATTATTATGATTTTGTAGTGAAATCACTAATATGAAATAAAATTATTTTTTCTACCTTTGTTGTCTGAACAATTTATTCTCTGATCATGCTGGTCCCGATCTGAGGCTTCTGCTTTCCTGTCTTCTCTTAGCTCTCTTTCTGTGGTCTATGGTCCATCTGCCATTTCTTATCTCTTCTTTCGTTTTCTTTACTTCTTTCCATCAGCCTATTTCCAGTCCCAGTAACCCTCCCCAGTATCAGCCCCTTTCCAGTCCTCACTCCCATTACCTTCCATGTCAATTTGCATTCCCATGTCTGCTACTGGTTTCCATTCCCTTCCAGTCCCCCTCCTTCCCCACTGACCAGTCCCTTCTAGTACAAATACCATGGCAGCCCCTCTCAGCATCCACTCCCTTCCAGTCCCATTCTCCCATCCCCTCACATCAGCCGATTTGTAGCCCTAGCCCCCAGTTTTCTTCGAAGGCCAGCAGCTCTATCCTCCCCTCCCCACCATCAGCCCATTCACAGTCGAAGCCCCCTAATCAGCTCATTTCCAGTGCTAGTCCCCCCTCAACCCCATTATGAGTGCTAGCCTCTCCTAATCATCCCAATACCAGTCCTACCCCCTATCAGCTCATTACCAGTCCTAGCCTCCACTAATCAGCCCATTTCCAGTCATAGCCCCCCCCCCGATCAGCTCATTTCCAATGCTAGCCTCCCATCAGTCCATTACCAGTCCTACCCCACCCCATCAGCCCATTACCAGTCCTAGCCTCCCCTAATCAGCTCATTTACAGTGCTAGTCCCCCCTCAACCCCATTACCAGTGCTAGGCTCCCCTAATCAGCCCCTTACCAGTCCTATCCTCCCCCCCCCATCAGCCCATTACCAGTCCTACCCCCCCCCCCCCTCAGCCCATTACCAGTCCTAGTCTCCTCTAATCAGCCCATTTCCAGTTCTAACCTCCCCGATCAGCTCATTTCCAATGCTAGCCCCCCATCTGTCCAGTACCAGTCCTACCCCCCTATCAGCCCATTACCAGTCCCAACCCCCCTCCTTGATCAGTCCATTCCCAGACCTAGCCTTCCCTAATCAACCCATTACCAGTCCTAGCCCCCCCCCCATCTGCCCATTATAATCCTAACCCACACTGTCTCTCCCCTCTGTCCAGCATTTATCCCCTCTCTGTCCAGTATGTTCCCCTGTCTCTCCTCTTTGTCCATGTCAGCCCCCCTCCCTCCCTCCATGTCAGCCCCCCTCTGTCCATGTCATCCCCCCTCCCTCCCTCCATGTCAGCCCCCCTCTGTCCATGTCAGCCTCCCTCCCTCCCTGTCAGCCCCCCCTCTGTCCATGTCAGCCCCCCTCCCTCCCTCTCTCCATGTCAGCCCTGTTGCAGGTTCCCTGCCCCCTCCTCCCCTCTCCCTGTCTGCCTGCTACTGCCCTGTTCTTCTGCAGCCGCGGCTCCCTGTCTCTTAGGGAACCACGGCTGTGCCTGTGAAGCCATTGCGGAGCCTTCCCGTCTCTCGACGACCTCCGTGCAGCACTGTCACGCCTCCAAAGGAAGTTGTTTACCACTTCCTTTGGAGGCGGGACAATGTTGCACGGAGCCCGTCGAGAGACAGGAAGGGCTCCGCAACTGTTTCACAGGCTCAGCCGCGGTTCCCTGAGAGACAGGGAGCCGTGGCTGCAGAAGATTGGAGTCGGTGAGTTTGCCGCTGCCAAGAAGCGGTCTCGACAGCAACTTGTGCGCTTTGTTAAAAAAAAATTTAATTTTGTGGAGTGAGGCGACCCCCGCTAAATCCTGTGGCGACCCCTGTGGGGGTCGCGACCCACAGGTTGAGAACCGCTGGCTTAGAGGTTCTGTTCTTTATCTTGACCTGGGAGTGAGGGTCAGATAGGTAAAACTGGAACCAAGAAAGAGTTATGCCGCAGATTCCAATCTCCATCAGCCTGTTTATGAGCATGGTGTGTTTTAGTGAGTCGAAGGCAGCTGCTATATCTATGAAGATAAGTATAAATCCTTTAATGTATTGGTTAGTGAGTTTAATAATGTTTCTACTCCATGACTTTGTCTGAACCCATGCTGTTGTGGGTCCAGAGGAGCGGTAGAATCACTGTGGTCCTGTAGTTGTATTTGTACTGTTTTTTCAATTAGTTTTGATAGGAGAGGTATTCTGGATATAGTTGGGCTCAGGTGTATTGCCTTTTAGTTGAGGTCTTATAGAGGAAGTTTTTAATATGGTAGACATGTGTCCTTGTGATAGCGAGAGGTTTATTATTCTGCAGAGCAGGGGTATGAATTCTTGCTTGGACATCTTTATCCAAAAGGTGGTGCAAGCATCAAGTGGTGACGTAATTGTGTTCAAGTTGGTGAGGAGTTTACTGCAGTGATCTTCTGTGATTGGGTAGAAAGAGAACCAAGTATTTTGATTGCCTTTGTCAATCCTAGG
This sequence comes from Ichthyophis bannanicus, assembly GCA_033557465.1. Classification (NCBI taxonomy): domain Eukaryota; kingdom Metazoa; phylum Chordata; class Amphibia; order Gymnophiona; family Ichthyophiidae; genus Ichthyophis; species Ichthyophis bannanicus. The sequence goes on from CM066031.1 coordinate 153,220,386, forward strand.
TGCAGAGTTTGGAATCGTTGAATAATTTGTGCAGAGGAGTTTATTTTGTAGGTATGCTGCAAAAGAGTCTGGGGTTAGGGTAGAGTTGTCTTGATTCTGAGGAGACTGTGTGAGAGATTTTACTATCTCGAACAGTTCTTTGGGGCAGTTTAGCGATTTCATAATGGTGTTTGTGTGATATTCCTTTTTGTGTGTGATGATGAGTTTGTTATATTCTCTTTGTTTTGTTGTACATTCAAGGAGGTGTGTTTGATTTCTGGTTCTTCTCCATTGTCTTTACAGCTGTCTTAGTTTGAGTTTGCCTTGCTTGATATCTGATGAGTACCATGGTTTCTTATCTGATCATATAGATGTCTTTTTCTGAGGGTCGAGTGCTATTGGTGTAATGATGTCATTCCAATTCATTATTACTGATTCGAGGTCTGTCTGAGGTGGTATCTAGTTTTAGTAGAATGGAACCAATTATGATGTCCTTATCGAATTCCCTGAAGCATTGTTGGTGGACTGTGTGTTGCTGTTTAGTACAGGGTAGTTGAGCTGGAATCTTGAATGGGATCATGTGATGATCAGACCAAGGAATTGGTGCTATCCAGTACGGGATGCGAGTTGAGTTAAAATAAAGTCTGTCAAATACGAATATCAGATCAAGGGTGTTTTCGTCTGCGTGTGTTGGTCCTTCTAGTATTTGGATCAGGTCCATCATGTTTAGGGCATCGAGAAAGGCAGAAGATTGTGCTGTGGTGGCCAAAGTCAAGTTCAAGTCGCCTAGCAGGATAAAAGGTTTACTCTTACTAGAGTAGGTGCATGCCAGCTCTATTATGGATGATAGATCATCTGAATCAGCAGTTGGGGATCTGTATATCAGGCATAAAGATATTTGTGTGTTTTCCAATAGTATGCTGTTTAGAGCGGGTGTTGATATTGTGGCGATTGGCTTGAGGTTCAGTCGCTTGTTTGATAAAATGAGTACTTCTCCACCCCTTTGATGCTGTCTCGAGCAGTTGTGGATGTACATGGTTGATGAGATGAGTTGCTTCATTAGGACGGTATTTGTGTGTGTTAGCCAAGGTTCTGTAATGCAAGTTATATCAACTCCCTGGTCTTGCATATAATCTGATATAATGTGAATCTTGTTATGGACAGAGCGGGCATTGACTAGAGAACATCTGATTTGTTGAGGGTGCTGTTGATTTGGATGAGGAGGATGTAGTGTTAATGTGGTGTATATTGGTATCACCTGTGGGAATATCCTGGCGTCCCAGAACACCCACTACACAGGAATATACTTCCCTACTTACATTCCCATTCCCTAACTAACACCAATAATATCCTACCCCAATACCCACCATGAAATACTGACCACCAGTTAATTTATCAATAATCTTTACTGAATTTGCTACATAAGGAATATCCATCATCAATTTCAAACAGGAATTATTATCAGAGCTTTATTCCTTAGGGGTAGGTAAATACTCACACAGCTCTCTCTAAAATCATTGAGCTTGTCTGTGCTGAAACACCTACCCTGACAGTTTGCAAGATTCAGACATTTATAGCAAAAAACCACAAACATATTGGCAGCTATTCAAGTTTCTTTTCTACAATTTTAAAGTCATTATATCCCCTTAACCTTTACTCATGCATATGGAACTTTCCACATTCTGCCTCCTACACCAGTTTCCTTCGTTCTGCATACTGCTGTAGTCTGAGATCTTATCTCTGATATTTCCTGTTATCTCTGAGCATCCGCCTTCTTGCCTCTGGTCTGTTTAGCAGGTGTGACAACCATAGAGCATCCTGTTTCTATATATTATACACACTTTCATCACAATTATAACTGTTCCCAGTATAATAATAATGTGATTACTCGAGGTTATAATCCAACTATAAATGTAATTCACCAGGATAAGATATTTGGCAATATAAGCTGACACCATTCTTCCTTGTTCCTGGCCCAGAGAAAAATCATTCTATGGCACGCCAATATGCAGGCAGTGTGTATGTCTCCACATGCATGAGTATACCTCGCAAACCCTCCCTCACAAATTGTAAAAGCATGAAAATTAATAAGTAAAAATTAATAAGTAATAAACCCGTAATAAACCCACACACCACACACAACAGCTGTCGAGAGCCTATGAAAGAACCAAAAAGGAAAAAAAAAAAAACGCTCTCTATATAACACTCTAAGTAATTTTTTATACATAAATACCAATATCAAAAAAATCAATTCCAAGCATTATGACCTCAGATAGCACAACCCCTCATTTAGTGAAGTTCACCATAGGGTGTTGATAGACGCTTACATCACCGGTCAAGCCTCCACCAAACTCCTAACTAAATTCACAAAAATCTTACAAATTTTCAAACAACCACTAATTAACCAATGGGATAAATGTATCTAAATCTAAAAAGAGACATATACACATTCACACAGCATTCACAAGCAACCACATCTCCAACAATCTACTAATAAAATGCATCTGTGGTATATGTACACACAAGGTACTGACAGGGCTGAACGCAGCCAAGACAACCTGGATGTAACTCCTGCAAGAATAAAACCAAAAACTAAAAAAACTCACTCAATAACACCAAGAGAGTATTCGAAAAACTTATCTCATAACTGAAGTCTTGCAGCCAACTGGGTTCTCTGCCCTCCAAACGGATGCGTAGTACAAGGGGTCTACTCCAACCTCCAATGCGGGAAATAAACCTCACATCGATTAGCAGCACTACCATTCATCATCAAACGACCACTGCTCTACAAAAGCTTTCGTTTCGCCATCTATCGGCTTCATCAGGAGCTATGTCGTATAAAAGTAAACACTGCACAATGGCAGGAAATTCTGAGAAGCCATTGTGCAGTGTTTACTTTTATACGACATAGCTCCTGATGAAGCCGATAGATGGCGAAACGAAAGCTTTTGTAGAGCAGTGGTCGTTTGATGATGAATGGTAGTGCTGCTAATCGATGTGAGGTTTATTTCCCGTGTTTCTGTCCTAACTCCCTCACCCTCTCACTCCCAAACACTCAGCATCCATGCACACTCCTCACTTCCGGGTATATCAAAAGACTGGAGATTTCCAATGAGGTCTCAGACATCATTCCAATAAGATCAAGCCTGATTCTTCAGTTTCCTCAGCTCTTTATCTGCCCAGGTGGCAAAGGTTTTAGTTTTGTTCATTTTTGACCTCCTGCCTTCAGTTAGCAGCTCATGGATCATGGGCCTGGCTTCGACCAGCTTCAGCACATCCTTCCCAAAGGCTGTACACAAATCCCCTATCAGGCCAGCACCACAGGCCACTACCCAATCGGTGTGATCTTCGTCTCTAGCAATATGATCAATGGAAAGACAAAATAAACTCTACCCTGGGCTGCACCAACATCACCTCAGGATGCACATTTTCCTGGTCACCCTTCAAGCCCTGAATGATGCCAGTGTATGCTTCAAAGTCACTAGAAAAAATCCCCCAAGGGCCAAAGAACACTGCCAGCCCTTAATCAATCAATAGAACAAAAAGAGCAGGTTCTGAAAAATAGTGAACCTCCAAAATACAATTTTTGTCGGATCAAATGCCTCCAGGCAAGAACATCTCAACCGGAGGACGAAGTCCTTTTAATCAAGTGCAGTATAACATTTAAAACTGCATCGCAAAATCTTAAAGCTCACTAGTTTGTTCAATTTACATGGCGGGTTATTGATGGAATTCTCCCCTTCAACCTTGGTGAAGATCGTTTATCCCGTTTGCAACGGGTTGAAGAGCAATGGATTTTCAGATTGGATACTGTTGTGCCAAAGGGCTTAAATTTGGAAATTGATTGGCATGGTCTTTTCTGATTTTGCTGTTCTTTGACCAACTGGGTGGGGTTTGCATATCTGTTGCTCTCAGTCACTGGTTGGTTAGGCATTTAACATGTGATTTTTGGTGACGTCAGACGCCGACTTTAAAAACCTCCATTTTGGGGATTCCCTTATGCGCATTTTGATATTGGCGGTGGAATGGAGAAACCTGAAGCAAGGTCTTGAAAATGGGATGACCCAAAATGCAGGATTGTGTCGTTTTACCACCAGACTTGTTCTATTGCTGTGCTGTTTTGGGGATTCAGTTAAGTACTTCTTGCTTTAAGATTTTGCGATGCAGTTTTCAATGTTATACTGCACTTAATTCAAAGGACTTTGTCCTCCAGTTGAGATGTTCTTGCCTGGAGGCATTTGGTCCGACAAAAATTGTATTTTGGAGGTTCACTATTTTTCAGAACCTGTTTTTTTTGTTCTATTGAGTATAGGCTTCAAGACAACCCTCCCTCAACTCATTCAGGTAATCCACCATGTCATAGTTTGTCTTATCCACCTGGGCTTGGATGCCTGCTGCAGCATATTCAACATCACTTCTAAATTCTTCTTGAATTCCCCTCCAATGGCCAGAGCAATATCACCAAACACAGAGAGTATCTGAGGTTTCACAGAATGGTGAACATTTTCATTCCCAAGATTCTCCAGCAACTGCTTCCTAGCCTCATCACAGAAAGGTAAGATATTGGACTGTAGAGTCCTGCACAGGTCTCCCATGAAACCCACAGCAGCCAGACACACCTGGCATTCTGCATAGTTCTTAAGTCCAATACCCAGGAATGGTTTGAAGGCATCCATGTACTTCAGAAATTCCCCACCCACAACTTCCACCAGTGTGCTGACAGCCATTAGTTCATCTTCCTGCACACCACCTATGCCTGCTGTGCTCTGAAACATCCTAAGGAGAGAGGCCATCACCACATCTGATATCTGCAATGCATCCTGGTGCTGTACCTTCTGCAGAACATTCTGCAGGGTAGCACACAGCAAAGCCTGGAGGTCATTAAACTGGATCCTGTCAGATGTGCTCTGGATGTGAGACTCCATCTGAAGCACATGCTGCTGTCGCTCCATGATAACCAGTGTGATCTTCTGTACCGCAGGGTAACAATCCTTGGCACTGTTTTCCATGAGGGCTTCATATGCAGCACTCCTTGGGTTATTCTGGTGTCCATTAGGCCTATCTGTAGTCTCCAGGAGCTTCTGGACAATTATTTCAAAAGAGGATGACAAGCAGTATGTAGCTGGCTCTTCTTGATCATCAACCACATCAGCAGCTTTATAAGCCGCCTCAGCTAGGCTGGAAAAGGCCCAGCACACATTGGAAGCCACTCTGGGTTCAGCACCCAAACCCTCTATTAGGCATGCAGCAAGGGTGCCAGATACACATCAATGATGGCAGCTTCTGGTAACAGTTCACAGATTCTTCCCACAGTCCATGCAGTTGTGTCTTGCACCACCACACTCAGGTCCTTCATCGGTTCTATTAGAGTAGGCATAGCGTAAATAACTAATGGTTTCAGCTGGCTGGGCTCTGGACCTTCCAAGATGCAGCCAAAGGCCATGATGGCAGCATCTCGGTAGGGCCAATCTGGGTTTTTAATGTGTTCCTTGATGAACGGCAGCACATGGGGAACAATATCATCTTCACAACAGGTGGCCAGAAACATAAGACAGACACCAGCAGCTTTATAGGGAATCCAATCATTGTCAACATCGTCCTTCTCATCCTGCTTTGTCAGAGTTTGCGTCAGAATTGGGACCAAGTACTGGAGGGCTCCCTTGGCATAGAATTTACTGGTGTGCTCTGGAGGTTTTCCTTGCTCAGCTGCCTCAATAGCCAAGTCCATTTCTTCATCACAAACATTGTACCAGAACTCTATGCCCTGCAGAGCCACTTCATCTATGTCACTCTTCATAGCTTCAACTGTGATTGCAAAAAGCACTGGCCCCATGTATTTTTCCATGTACTGGTAGCAGCCAATTTCACATTGTTACTAGGCTCTTCTTTCCTCATCCCTTGAATAATAGCTGTCAAAATCTCATTGGATTTATTCTGCAGTTGTTCTGGACCAATATCCTGGCAAAGGTAACCAATTGCTTCCAGCATTGATTCTTTCATATGTTCTGTACTATTGGGGTTCGTCACATTGACCACCAACTGTGGAATGAGTTCAGACCCCTGGCTGACTGGGATTTCAGCACATGCAATGCCAGCCAAGCATTGAGATTCTGAGCTGGTTCTGTAAATTTCAGTTCCCAAAGTCTGGAGAACATATATCTGGACTTCTCCTCGTGCATTGGTATCGATAGCAAGCTACCTCTGCTGGTACTGTGCTTTCAAATCTGGGTCCTTAGATGTCAATGAATTCTTAATTTGCAGACCGGAAGCAACTCTGGCAACTTGGCTGTTCCCTGGGTTTGCCAGCACTTTTGATAGTGCCACCAAGAATGTGGGCCAGGGACATGGTTTTCTCCAAGATGGTAATGAGCTCCATGGTTGCGGATGGTCAGGGCGACTTGGGCGGTGGCGGCAGTGCAGAGGAGCAGGGTAACAGTGTCTGCCTGTATAGGATCATATACAAAAGTACTAACAACTCTGGTACCCCCGTCTTTCTTATAGCATTTTTAACTCCACCCCTCGTATTCTTACCTCTCCAAATTTAACTAATTTGTTATGCAATATTTATATTTGCTCCCTCTCTCCTCTGCTTATAAGCAGGCTAGTTTCCTGGCAACATCTCCCAGGGACTTATTGGGTATGTGGATTCCGCACCTTCTCAGTTTTCCCAAAAGAAGGACAGGGTCTTTGTTTTATTGGCCTTGTAGTCCCAGGTGTGCGAATCACCACTACCCTCCCTGAGGGACATTTGAGAAACCAGAGATCTACTGAAGATGGCCATAAGAAAGCCTTAGCCACATAGTGAGCAAGTACGATAGTGACTCAGTGGGTCGGGGACTTCTTCCCAGTGTTTTCTTTAATGTTAGGTGTCATGATGAATCATAGAGACATATGTACTCTTGCTTCTATTCTGTTTGCTTTTTTGAATGAAACTACAGGTGCTTTTGAAAATGTTAAGGAAGAAGTGAGTCAGTTGCGGAGCCTTGCACTGCAAAATTGTTGGGCCCTTGATTACCTCCTTGCTGCCCAAGGAGGGGTATGCAATTTGATCGGAAGTGAGTGTTGTACCTATGTTTCTGACCAGACCCTAAATTTAACTTACCATATTAGTGCCATGAAGATTTACAGAGACCCCTCCAAAATATTATTAGGGATAAGACTGGATTAGGAAACATAGCTGAGTGGTTTGGAAGCTGGGGTTGGATACAAAAACTTGTGTTTTATTTAATTATAGTTGTTGCTCTCCTAGTCTCTGTCTGTTGTTGCATTCAGTGTCTCCCAGGTTTGGTGCAGACCTTCAAAGCCTGCCTTACTCCAGTTACAGTTATGAATGCTAATCTCCTTGTCTCTGAACTTCTCCTGATCGAGTCTCAGGTATGCTCTGAGCACCAGAGACGTAATCAGACATGCTCCCCACTCTAGCTCAAGGACTCCCCTGCCATCACAATGGCCAAGAAGAACCTGAGCAGAGGGAAGCAGGAGCAAAATGTGTGATTGCCTCCGGGGATAAGGAAGCAATCAAAGGGGGGAATGAGAGGGTCTGGATGGAAGCACATACACAGACAGTCTGGAACAGATAAAAAGCTATATATTTACATCCAGACTACAAAGGAGAGGGGGAGGAGTAAAGGGGAGAGTGAGAGGCTTGCTTTTGCTAGTGCTTTTGAAAAAAAAACAAGCTTAGGATAGTTTTACAGACAGCTTAACCACAAACGTCCTGTAAGCTGCAAGGGGAGATAAAGTATTGCCACATCTGAACTGACCAATCAGAGACCTTTAACAGTCAGATACTTTCCAGACATACAACTAGATATTTTTTTTAGAAAGAAGAAGTCAACTGGCTCAAAATTCTTCCAAATGGCTATCTTGCTCTTACACCTGTATAATCACGTGGCAAACTGCCATGCTAAGACTGTATAAGAATATAGCTTGAATCGGGGCTGGACTCCCTGCTTTGCTTGAAGTGAGCCAGCCCTGCTATAGTAGTGCAAATAAAAAAGTCTGGAAGTTTTGGTTTTCTCTTGTCTTGCTTTCTCTTGTTCCCTCCTCATCAGGTGTCATCCAAGCTGGACCGTAACCCTGCTAGATGCTAATCCCGTAACAGTAGCACTAGGAAGTGTGCCCATGGACCGGGCACTACCAGACCACACAAGCAATGTTCCCTCTAATTTTCTGTAGGCTGTGTGCGCATAAAATATCAGCTGTGCAGCTTTTGAAGGAAGGTTAAATTTTTGTGCGCCACATAACAACACTCTGAGTTATATACTTTAAAATTTGACTACACATCAGAATACAGTATGCACACCACATTGATTTTAATCAAATTAAATGAAAATAGACGATTACTAAATGAAGCAGAAAATTTCTAGTAATTACAATCACAACTTTTAAATTTTAAGACGTCTGTGTTGTTTTCTATCAGAATCAGAACCGTAATTTTTGTGCGCTCAATAGTAAAGTATGTGCGCTCGCTCGGCGAGGTGTGTGCGCGCGCACACGCGCACAGCTTAGAAGGAACAGTGCACACAAGGCACTGACATGGGTCCTGGATGACCTGGAGTACTCTGAGGAGGATGAAGGGGCTCCAAAGTCTGAGGTGTCCGTGGAAGGCTTCAGGTCGGAGGATGCTGAGGTACCTCCCCTGGATGAAGAAAGAGAAACACAGGTTGTTGGACTTTTCCACAGGGAAGAGGTGGCCTCATTAATTGTTAAGGTCACCACAGAACTCCGCATCCTGGAGGTTGCAATAGCGAAACCCTCAATCTGGCGCTGACCGTATTCTTAAAGGCATCAAAGCTCTGTCACGGGCCTTTCCCTTTCCAACTGAGCCCCAACAAATGGAGACTGAGGAGTGGAACAAGCCTGATGCCACCCTTTGGGCAGTCAGGCATTTGGGGTGCATTTATCCTTGGTCCCAGGATGATCTACAGCACTGGCTACCATACCTCAAGGTTGACTCATTGGTGACGGCCTTCACCAAACACACAACCATCCCAGTAGAGGGTAGTGCAGCTTTGCATGACCCACAGGACCAAAAGGTGGCGGGACTCCTGAAGACAGCCTTCACTGCATCCTCCTTGGGGCTGCAGACGTCTGCTTGTGGGGGACTGGTAGCCCAGGCCTTATTATGCTGAATTCAGCTACTACTGGAGGGTGAGCACACCGCATGCCTGGAGACTGTAGTGGCCTTCCTGGTGGATGCCTTTTATGATCTACTGTTTCACTGGGAAGTGGGGGGGGGGGCATACTGAAGTATGCCCCTAGCTGTACTGAGTATCATATCAATAGTGATGTCACAACTTTTCTTGTAGTTTCTCTGTTTCATCATCTGCTGGTTGGGAGTGATAACCCATTTGTCTGGACTGGTCTAGCAGGATTCCAGGAAAGGAGATTATCGGTAAGTAAAATTTCCCCATTGTGAATATGCATTCCTTAAGCCTTTGTATTTTGCTCAAGACAGGTTAATATGCATTTCCTTTTCTCTTTCTTCAGTGTTCCACTGCTGAAGGAGTCTGATTTGTTGGGATTTCCATTTCAGTTTTTGTGCATCTTCTGTGTTACTCCTTATTCTATAGGAGGTCTGTTTGTCCTACTAACTCACAAACTGCTCCACTCCCAAAAACTACTCTTTAACTTCCGCACCAGCTCGTAAAATGTCCCACCCCAAAACACTATCCCCCTGCAACTGTCCCACAACCTCTCATAGAGAGATGAACTCAGGATACAGAATAGCATTTTATACAAAGTGTCCGATTATTATACCCAAATTACTGCAGTCAGAAATGTTAAAATGTATATATTCAAGGGGTATGTTTACTAAACTGCGGTAATCGTGAATAACGCGCGTTATGTAACGTTAACGATCGTAAGCGCATCATAACGCGTGTTATGATGCGCTTACAATCATTAACGTTACATAACGCGCGTTAACCGTAGTTAACGATCGTAAACTCCCGCGGCGCGGTAAAACACCGCAGAAGGTGGAGAGAGGGCGGAGAGAAGGGGTCAATGGGCGGAGAGTGGGCGGGGAGAGGCTTCCTCCACACTAACGCGCTGATCTGAAGAGCTCAATTCCAACGCGAATGAAAACCTGCCGTTAAATGCACATTACAGGGGAGAGAAACCATTTCAGTGTCAGCAATGTACAGCCCAGGCAGGGAAACCTAAAGAAAGTGATAAGTGTGATACATGTGCACAGAACAAAAGGGCACATAAACACTGAAAATGACCCCAACAAACTGGAAAAAGACCATAACCAAGCTGGCCAATAGTGGTAGCAATGAGAAACATCAAACCCTCCCCCCCCCCCAGAGTAAGCTCCATAGAACAGATATAAATCATGGAAGGGTCTATACTCCGCCCCCATACAAGGTGAATGAGCCCACAGTGATATAGCGCTGCTTAGGTTTTTCCCCACCATCGGACAGGGTTCGTATGGCGTGCACATGTCCCGCAACATCAGGATGTGCATGTCGGAATGGCAACTGGACAGATGCCGGAGAAGGGGATACAGAGGGCCGCAGGCGGCACATGCTGTGGTGCAGCTGGGCCACAGTGCGGACTAGGGCGATGCCTAGGTGGCCCATACGAATGCTGAAGCAGCAGAGCAGCCAGACAGCAACTGCTGAAGGCCCAACATGGGCACGACTGTGTTTCCCACAGTGTCACAGGGGATAGTACCCAGCAGCTACCCCCAAGGGCACGGAACATTGGCAGGCAGTGCTGGGGGGAAGCGTGGACACCTATGCAGGCACCCCTACCCCAGAACCCGCACCATAGGCAGCCGCCTACCTGCACACTGGATGGCCTGAGATTGCGCACCACCAGCACCACCAGCAGAAGGGCATGTCAGCATGGTGGCTGAGGGATACTGGTGGTTGAGGGGGCAGTGGCAGCTGCCCAGAGCAGACCGTGGCCTAGCCCTGTGTAGGTGGGTGCCGTGTACTGCAACAGATGGGCCCTGTCTGACGAACAGTCATGGTATCACCAAGGAATGTACTGACTTTGTGACAACAAGGTGGTGCAGTGCACAAAACCAGTGTATTCAGAAGCAGAGGGTCACAGGTTCAAGTCCCAGCTGTGGTTCCTGTCAACCCAGTCCCCATATTTTACCCACAACTACAACGTGCTAATACAGACAGCAACTTTATTGCAGATGACGTAAACATGCCCAAGACACCTACAGTTTACCCTACAGAGCACAGACACCATAAACATGCACATTACCTAGAGTAGAGCCTCCCAAATGCAGTCCTGGAGGGCCAAACACTATTCAGGTTCCATGCTGCCTCTGATAAAGATGCCTGTGCTGCATTTCTATGCGCCACCCCCATGGTATGCAGATGTATCTCATGCATATTCATGAGGGACAGCATGAAAACCCGAACAGTGTTTGGCACCGCAGGACTGGAGTTGGGAACCTCTGCCGTAAAGCAGCAGCCAACAGGGGCAGACACACCCGCACCCACAGGCCCCATTATCCAAAGCCTCCTGGAGAGGCAGGACTTTGGGCTCTGCGTGCATCTCCCAATACTAGCACTTGCATACCTTAGTAATGCCACCCTAAACCGGGGAATATGGTACACATCTATCAAAAGGTTGCTATGAGTACTGGCAGATAGCAATTCCTAGGTTAAGTACACTGTTCTGAGTGAGCTGCATCATAGCAATCTTTCTGATGTCTGTGGAGGGTGCTACAGGTCTTGTGTCTGACAGTGTTTACCAACCTGGGGAGTGACTCCTACAGTATTGCGTACCATAGCCATGCCTGCACTGTGCCCTGAACTGGTGTGGTGGCCTGGGCTGCCCAACACCTCTATAGTTGCACAATGCTGGCATAGGTGTGGGGAGTGTGTGTCTATCTATCCCAGGGGTGGGCACCTCCGGTCCTGGAGGGCCGCAGACCAGTCAGGTTTTCGGGATATCCCTAATGAACATGCATGAGATACATATGCATTAGAAATATCCTGCCAACCTGACTGGTGTGTGGCCCTCCAGGGCTGGATTTGGAGACCCCTGCCTTACACCTCTGTCATTTAAGATCATGAGTGGGCAAGGTACAGATGTCCTAGACATCGAAAGGGTATTCAGAATGTGTCACATTCCTCCTCGATTCTCACCACCACCAAAACGTTGTCTAATAGACAATTTTTTGGTGGTGGTGAGAAGTGAGGAGGACTGTGACAAATTCTATCTAACCTTTTTGATGTCTTGGACATCTGCACCTTGTCCACTCACAATCTTAAATGACAGAAGTGTAAGGCAGGGGTCTCCAGATCCAGCCCTGGAGGGCCACAAACCAGTCAGGTTGGCAGGATATCTCTAATGCATATATATCTCATGCATATTCATTAGAGATATCCCAAAAACCTGACTGGTCTGCGGCCCTCCAGGACCAGGTTTGCCCACCCCTGATCTATCCAGTGTGTGGTGGCTGCAAACACCCTCCACAGCTCACACTGCTAGCACTGTTGCCAGTATTGGCCTGCCAATGTGCATAATGAGGAGCAAGGTACTGTGGGAATAGCCTCGATAAGGTGGCCTGGCCTGGATGCATCTGCACACGGCATAGGGCAATGGCTCGGACATTGTAGTGCCTGGCCACCACCTGCACGGACAGGGTGGCCATAGCATGTCCTGCTGGGAGGTCACTCTCACCCTGACTGAGCAGTGACCATGGCATGGCTAGGTTCCCCCATAGTGCTATATAGCATTTTTTTCATGTGATATTTTTGGGTTTTCTTTTGGGGCCCAATCACTGACTTATCTGTTTGGTGTGTATGCTGACATCCCCGTTCTGGGTACATGCATCTTCTCCAGGACCATGCACTATGGACTAGCTGGTGGACTGTCTGCAGCTAGTATGTGTCTTGCTGGAACACCTTGCAGGGTGCAGCGGCTGGAGACTTGCTGCTGGAGAATGTCATATAATGGTGGAGGGCAGCTGAGCATTTCCAGGCCTGCCGTCTGTCTGCTATTGCGTCATGGATGTGTACCGCTCTGTCTGTTCCCCAGCAGGACTGGGGTTGCTGGTCCCCTCTACTGCTGCCATTGCGGGGAGGTAGACTGTGGATCTATTGGTGGGTGATCCTGTTTCCTACCCTGAGCCCCAGAGGGTGGGTTGTGTGGTGGTACATAATCTGCCTATGGGTCCATACACTCCCCCCCCCCCCTTCACCAGGTAACGATGGCACCAACACAGGATATGCACTATTCTGGGTACAGCATCGCCCATAGGGACTAGACATGACCAAGACATACAGCAGGACACAGATGTATCCTAGGTGTGTCTAACTGAACTACCTATCACACATTGATGGAGACCTGCAGCATGGCGTATTTCAGCCATGAAAGGTGCTGTGGACCTGGTGCTGGGCGCCCCACCTCAACCTCAGGGTGGGCACAGTACCCGCACAATGTGACTGTCTGTGGCAGTGCCACACACGGTCTGTTCCCCCTACAAGGCCAAGGTGCTGTGGGGGTGCATACCCAATCTTGTGCCCATCTCTCGACTGCTGATTTGCATGTGCAGTGCATCATGGGTACGGGTGGGTTACCCTTATCCTGGTAACCACAGCAGACAGTTTGTGTGGTGCCGTGCAGTTCTTCTGCAGCCAGCCAGGGCTTTGTTCACAGCCTTATAAGGTGTCCTATAGGGGACATTATAGGGTGCCTTGGCGGACAGTACACTTTATAATGTGCCCTATGGAGTGCGTTATGGGGTGCCTTATGCGGCACCTTAGGTTATGCCACCGTGAGGGTGTGTTTGCTGGCAGCACTAATTAAAATACACGTCACATGCCTCAACAATCACTACTTAAATGTAAAGGGTGCTTCCTCAGCCAGCCTTATACATTAGGCCCACTGGGGAATCAAACCCATGACCCCTGTACCATCAATCAGTGTTGTAACCATTGTGCTACAGCTCTGTTACTGGGCTTGTATGCCTGCGCGCCTTCTTAAGATTAACGCGCGGTAACGTACCCTGTAGCGCTCGTTCATTTATGGCGCCTTGTAACGCACGTTCTCGGCACGTTCTCGGAAACGATGTACCGCCCATGTCCTTATTTGGGATTTCTGTCTCTAACGCGGCTCCTAATGCGAATTGCACTAACGCAGTTTAGTAAACATACCCCCAAGTCACAGCCATGTGAATTGTCACTACCTGGCCCATAATAATTTTTACTGGCCTAACATGTAAAGTGAGATCAAATACTTTCAGGCCAATGCTGAAACGTGTACTAGGCTTTGTGCACAGGTTAGCTCGGTTTTAGCGCATCATTCCTAATTGTCCTTCCAGGCCAGTCCAGGAATTCCAAATACGCTTGGGTAGTCACCATTCTCCAGCAGCTGAGAACTGAGCATATCCGAATTCTGAGAACCCAGTAGAAGAGCTTCCCCACGAGCTTCAGTATCCAGTCTCTCAGTTCTCAGCAGCTGAAGAAGGAGTTCCCCTAGCATCTGGTGGTAGTTGCTTGGTTTTCAGAGGTCAGGTATTTGAAATCTGCATTTGACAATGTAGATCACAATATCCTCCTATCTAGACTTAACAGCATAGGTATAAAAGGTACAGTCTACAAATGGTTCCAATCATACATATCTGACCATGCACAATACATTCAATTTGAACAGGAAACGTCTGCAACCTTCCCACAAGAACAGGGAATCCCCCAAGGCTCGGCTCTCTCAGCTCTCCTGTTTAATTTATATCTCCAGCCCATATGCTCCATATTCAAAAAACACAATATAGGATTTCATATATATGCAGATGATATAATGGTGTACTCCCCCCTAGACATAACAAACTCCAACTATGACAACCTATCAGCATGTCTTTAAAAAAAAAAGAAAACTGGCTCCACTCAAATAATATGTGCATCAACTTCAGTAAAACGGAAGTTCTAGTTACATCAAGGAATGAAAACTTCAACCCCCTCTCAACTATCATCCTTCACAACACTGCACTCCCAGTAAAGCAAGAAGTTAATTATCTAGGAGTTATCTTCGATAAAACCCTAAACATGACGTCACACATAAGGCAGAAAGCCAGAACAATATTTTTCAAGCTAAGGATTATTTAGCAGCTTAGGCCCCTGATAGACCTGAATGATTTTAGATCAGTAGTCCAAACACTTATCACACCACACTTTGACTACTGCAATAGCATACTACAAGGAACAACTAAAAAGAACTTAAATACATTATAAATGGCTCAAAACGTTATAGCCAGAATTATTAGAATTAGGAGTGGAGGAGTGGCCTAGTGGTTGGGGCAAGGTACTTCAGGCCAGAAGGTCAGGGGTTCAAATCCCACTAGAGGACAGCAACCTTGGGCCAGAAGGACTGGGGTTTCTAGTCCCACAGGTGCTCCTTGTGGTCTTGGGCAAGCCACTTAACCCTTCATAGCCCATGTTCCCTGTAAAATAGTTATCTCCAAGTTATAATGCCCTGTTCAATGTAATTTCAGTTTGTTCAATGTAAACTGCACTGGCTATCAAACCACATCACACCCATCCTGTATGAACTTCACTGGCTCCCAATTGCCAGTAGAATAAAATCATAATGATCACGTTCAAACTTATAGCTCCCTCTTAACCTCACATCCCTTATCCACAACCACCAAGACACCAGATCCAGAAGAAAATCCAATCTGAACACTCTCTCAGTTCCACCATCCTTTTGTAAGACAAAACAAGCAACGAGCAACAGAGCCTTCACTTATATTGCCCCCATCCAATGGAATACCCTCCCAAATATCTTAAGAGAAATCAAAGATCTCCAAACCTTCCATAAAAAATTAAAAACATTACTATTCACTAACAACACCCCCTACTCACAGCACTCTATCCCTACCACTCCCCAATCTATCCCCCATCCCACGTTTGAACTCAATACTTCTACTAATGTTCATTCTACTGAATACATTAAACTGTTATCATTTACTCTCATTACTAACCTTAATAATGTTCAAATGTGTTATAGTTGTATTGTAAATAGTTAGTTTGTTAAAACCCAACTTTTGTTCAATGTATCTTGTTGAGTTTCAATGTAAACCGTCCCTGATCTCTGGAAAGGGTGGTATAGAAAAACATTACAAATAAATAAAATAGTTGCAGAGGATCCTTCAGTTTGATTTATGTGGACTCCTAATTTTAAAAAAAAGAGGATTAAGGGGGCAGCCGGGGGGGGGGAGGTCGGGGGGTACAACCTTCCTTCCTATCCTTGCTCAGGGTTAAACTACCTGGGAGCCCCAGGTCCCTTTCCCCCTCCACTGCATTACCTATGATGATTGAGGTCCCGGAACTCTCATTGTAACTGTGCGCCGTTTTTCCAAGGCTAGGTGGTTATCCAGGTTAGATTAAGCAGAGCAGGCCGTAGCAGTTCAGAGCGGGGGAAGCGACTGGCACCTGCTCTGTGGTAGTGCTCCTTCTCTCTCTCCCTCTTCTTGTCAGGACCGGCACATAATGGACTATGCATGCTGCCTCTGCCTATACGGTGTGCTGTGTGTGAGAGCATCCACAGCGTCATATCTTCAGGTTTGTGCCTGTGCTTTTTTTCTCGGGGCCAGCAGTTACAGCATTTGGTGTCATTCTCCAGCTCCTCCATGGCTTCGGGGGCAGAAGTGAAGCGAGGTTCAATTGGAGAGGCTGCAGCTGAGTTGGCGTGAACTGCAGCCATTTCGTCCGCGGGGGCTATTTTCCAGGAGACAGGGCCTAAGCATGGGAAGAAGAAGAAAGCAAAGTTGGCTCTATTGAAAATAGTTGCCCCGACATCGCGGTTGGCCTCAGAGTTCCCTGAGGGGTTTTTCTCTCCGGATTTCATTCTCTCGTTCCACAGGGTATACTGCTTAAAGAGAAAGCAAGCCCAGGAGGGAGTTCTTCTAGCAAGCATGGCTGTTTTGAGTTAGAGAGACCACAGACTAAGGAAAAGCCTTTTCTCGAAAAAGCAGGTATTAAAGACAATATGGGGGATACTGACGCTTGGCTAGCTCAGGATTCCCCGCGGTCACAAACCTCAGAGGATCTGGGAGAGGGTTCCTCAGACCTCTGGGGTGAGCAAGCAACTATAGAAGGGAAAGAACTGGATATTCTCTCCGGGAAAGATCCCAATGTCTTCCGAGTTTTCTATAAGGAGTTGGCAGTGCTTATTTCCCATTCTTTGTCGTCACTCAATATTGTACCTGTCCCTTTGGTGGAAGAGCCCCTGGAGGATCCGCTCTTGCAGGGGTTCAAAGGAGCACAAGCGTGCTTTCTGGTGCACAGGGTGATCAAAAAGATGATTGAGGCAGAGTGGGAATTTCCTGAAGCCACTTTGCGAGGTAGCCGAACCTTAGGGAAGCTATATCCCATTCCACAGGAGGACAAAGACTTCTTCAGAATGTCCAAGGTGGATGCCTTGGTGTTGGCGGTCACCAAGAAAACCAGTATTCCCGTAGAAGGTGGGGCAGCCCTCAAGGACTTGCAGGACTGGAGATTGGAGTCACTGCTTAAGCAGGTGTATGACCAGTGAGTTAGGCTCTGCAAATTGCCATCTGGAGAGCTATGTGTCCCGAGCCTCCATCCAGTGGATTCAGGGGATGGCAATGGGGGAGTTGGGATCTCAGAGAAAGGTTGCAGGCTTGAGTCGGCAGCCGCTTATATGGCAGATATCTTCTACGATCTCGTTCGGGTGGCCTCTAAGACCATGGCTTCAGTGATGGCAGTTCGGTATTTTCTTTGGCTCTGGAATTGGGCAGTGGACACTTCCTCCAAGTCAAGATTGAGTAGATTCCCCTTTAAGGGCAAGCTGCTCTTTGGGAAAGCTTTGGAAAAGATAGTGAAGGACTTGGGGGATAGTAAAGGGGGCCGACTGCCAGAAGATTTATTTATTTATTTATTTAACAATTCTTTTATACCGCGCTATTACAATCAGTGCGGTGTACATTGAACAAGAAACATACTACAATGCATACAAGTAACATTGAGTTTTACATTGAATAGGGAACTTCAACAATAGGACAACCGGGGGAACTATGTATAGAATAACTTAATGGTATATACAGTAATAAAACTCGTTTGGATATTGCAATGTGGTTCGCTAATAGGACTAGAGAGAAGGTTGATCGACTAGCCCTTTTCAGGTTGTATTGAGGTGCTAGTTTTGTTAATGTCTAGGTTGACTTCTGGGTAGCATTTTGTGAACAAGTGGTATTTCAGTGCTTTTCTGAATAGGATTAGGTTTTTGATAGCACGGATTTCGTGAGGTAGCGCATTCCAGTTTAGAGGTGCAAATAAGGAGAAGGCCCTGTTGGAGGTGGCCTTAGTGCACTTCGTTATTATTTTTGGGACTATTAAGGTGTTCATTGATGTGGTTCTCCTTTTTCTGTTTTCCAGGGTGCCATGGATAAGCTTGCTGATTGGCGTAGGGGGGTAGTTATTTAGAGCCTTAAAAGTAAGGACTTAAAAGATAAGCCAAAAGGGACAAAGACAGGGACTCCCCAGCAGGGTCAGTCTAAGGACTTTTGGCACTTTCAGGGGGAGCATTTTTCTCCCTATCAGAGAGGCTGCTTTGGCTCACACAGTTCCTACTGGGGAGTTGGACAGGGTTTCTACTCCACCTCCCTGGATCAGAATAAGAAAACAATGAAGCCAAGCAAGCCCAGATGATGGTGCCAGTAGGAGGTCGGCTACAGCAGTTTTACGACACCTGGGTTTCCCTCACGACCGACCAGTGGGTCTTGGAGATTATTAGGGAGGGGTATGCTCTTGAATTTGCAAGACTGCTTCACAAAGCCTTTGTTTGCTCGCCCTGCAAGGCACCCGTGAAGGCTGTGGCAGTTCAGAGAACCCTTGGCCGCCTGCTATACTTGAGGTGGGGTTCTGGTACTCCCAAACCAGTGCGGATGAAGTTGATACTCCATCTATTTTGTGGTCCCCAAGAAGGAGGGGCGTTTCCGCCCTATCCTGGACCTCAAGTACATGAATTGGGCGTTCCGCGTTCCGCATTTTCAGATGGAACCTTAAGATCCATCATGTTAGCAGTATGGCAGGGGGAATTCCTCATGGCCTTGGACCTCATGGAGACTTATTTACATATTCCCATCAGGTCCAAACATCAGCAATTCCTGAGGTTTGCAGTACTGATGGGGCACTTCCAGTTTCGAGCCTTGCCCTTTTGGCTAGCCATGGCGCCACAGACCTTCACCAAGATAATGGTCATGGTGGCGGCGGCCCAATCTCAGGAAGGTATACTGGTACATCCGTTTCTGGACAACTTGCTCATCAGAGTGAAGTCCGAAAAGGACTCCTGCAAGGCGACAGTAAGAGTCCTCGAGCTTTTATGGAGCTTGGGCTGGGTGGTCAATCTGGCCAAGAGCCAGCTTCAGCCACTTCAGCACCTAGTTTACTTGGGCGCTCAGTTTGATATAGCAGTGGAAGTCATCTCCCTCCCGGAGGAACACATTTGCAAGATACAGCGACAGGTCATCAGATTTTTGAGCAGGCCGGTTCAAGTGGCATGGTACTATCTGCAGGTGTTGGGCTCCATGGCGGCGACTCTGGACCTAGTCCCATGGCCCAGAGCCCACATGCACCCTCTGCAGCACGCCCTACTGTCCCACTGGGCCCCACAGTTGCAGTCAATGTGCCAGCGGCTGGAATGTCCGGAGGAAGCGCTGCGCAGCTTACAATGGTGGCCACAAACAAGCAACCTGGCGGTGAGAGTGCCATTGGAAGCACCTGTCTGGACGCTGGTGACGATGGATGCCAGTTTCTTGGGCTGGGAGTCCACTGCGAATCTTGGGTAATGCAGGGTCAGTGGTCAGTGGAAGAGAGCTCGTGGTCCTTCAACCACCTGGAAATGAGGGCTGTGTTCCTCGCCCTTCAGCATTTTCATCCCTGGATTGCATGGAAAGTGGTTCGGATTTTTTCAGACAATGCAACCACGGTAGCTTGATGAGGTGGAACAGGCAGTGCCACACTCTTGAAAGAGAGCCTGGCAATTCTGGCCTGGGCAGAAAAGAATTTGCTAGCCCTGTTGGCAACCCATATGGCAGGCAAAGAGAATGTCCAGGCAGATTTCCTCAGACAGCATCATTTGGATACAGGCGAGTGGGAGCTCAATCCGGCAGTGTTCCGCAACCTCAAAATACGTTGGGGCAGCCAGTCATGGATCTTATGGCATCACAGTCAAATGCAAAGGAGAATAGGTTCTTCAGCAGGTGCAGGGAACTCATGTCCGAAGGCCTGGACGCTCTGGTCCAACCCTGGCCGTCGGAGAGGTTGCTGTACGTTTTTTCTCCATGGCCTCTAATAAGTCAGTTGCTGTGGAGGATAGAGGAACACAATGGGCCAGTGATTCTGATTGCACTGGATTGGCTAAGAAGACCCTGGAACTCGGACCTCAGAAGGCTACTGATCTCGCATCTCTGGCAGCTTCCCGACAGGATCAACTTCTTCCTTCAGGTTCCAGTCGTGATGCCTCAAGTAGCGCGATTTTCACTTATGGCATATTTTTCATATTTCTGGGAAATTGACCTGTGTATGTGGAGTATCTATTTGCAGAACTGCAGATGTTAATCACATTCTCCATTGCCACCATAGTAACATAGTATATGATGGCAGATAAAGACAAGCATGGTCCATCTAGTCTGCCCAGTAAGGTGGCTAGAGTGGTTGTACCTGCTGCTCTGTGCTGGTCATCCCCCTTTATGCCTTTGTTTTAGGGGGGATAAAGCGTAGTTACTCAACTGTAAGGTGTTCTCCAGGAATAGCAGGAATCAGTCCTCACATATGGGTGACGGTGCCGACGGAGCCTGCGCGGAGCATTTCCCCAGCATTCAAAGAAAGCCTTTGGGACATGCTACCATGAAATAGCTAGGATGGCAGTAAAAACAAGGTACTGTATAGAGGCTACACCCAGGGGAGGAGGGAGGGTTATGAGGACTGATTCCTGCTGTCCCTGGAGAACACCTGTTACAGGTGAGTAACTATACTTTATCCAGGAACAAGCAGGAAGTCAGACCTCACATATGGGACTCCCTAGCTCCAGGCTGCCGAGGACCAAACCAGGACAGCACCTGTGGCGACCAATGGAGTAGCTGTGAATTGCAGAAGATGAGTCCCAGCTGAGATACTCTGTGAGACCCTAGCATCCAGCGACACTATGACTCCGGTAGCCTGAACACAGAAGGGTCAGAGGGCAGGAGTTGTCTACACCCCGAGGATATTACGGAGTACCACCTGAACTAAGGCACTGTCCCTGCAGGACTCGCTCTCCAGGCAGTAGTGAGCTGCAAACGTATGAATTGATGATCATGTGGCGGCCCTGCAAATCTCCATCACCGGCACTGAGTGGAGGTTGGCCACTGACGTGGCCATTGCCCTCACGCGATGCACTGTGATCCAGTGCTCAAGGGAGATTCTAGCTCGCTCGTAGGCGAGGGCAATACGGTCCGCCACCCAAGTGGACAGAGTTCGCCTGCTCGTGAGGAGCCCCAGTCTGCTGGGGTCATAAGATATGAAAAGCTGCGGTGATTTCCAATGGGTCTGAGTAGAAGGACAGGGCCCATTTGCAATCTAGTGTATGAAGGATCAGTTCTTCCCTGCCAACATCAGGCCTTGGAAAGAAGGTAGGGAGGACTACCTCTTGGTTGAGGTGAAAGGGAGATACCACCTTCGGGAGGAATTTGGGATGCGAGCGGAGCACCACCCTGTTCTCGTATATGGTGGATCCAACACTAGGGCCTGAAGTTCGCTCATTCTTCGAGTCGATGTAAGGGCCACTAAGAAGGCCACTATCTACGATAGATACTGCAGGTGGCAAGTGGCAAGGGGCTTTACCGGTGGTCTGGTGAGCTGGGAGAGCACCATGTTAAGGTCCCATTCTGCTGCTGGAAGTCGGAGAGAGGGCTTGGATAGCAGAAGGCCCCAGAGGAACCTGGAGACTAGGAACTAGCTGGAGAGGGGCTTCCCCTTGATGGCTCTGTGAAGAGCGGTATGGTGTACTGAGTTAGATTTCAGCTCAGCGCGTGATAAGTGCAGCCGGTACTGGAAAATGAGCTGCACATGGCAGGAGAAGGTATTCTCCCCTCTGTCTTCACACCAGATGAAGAACCTCCGCCAGTTAAAGGCGTATGGCCTTCTGGTGGAAGGCTTCCGGGAGGCCAATAGGATTTCCTAGACTTTTAATGGAAGATTGAAAGGGGCTACGTTTACCCTTTCAGAGCCATGCTGTTGGCATCAGGGACCCCACATTGGGGTGCAGGAGTGAGTCCCCCTTCTGGGACAGGAGGTCTGGGGCTTGGCTCAGTGGGACTGGGAGTGCTGCCGACAAGGAGAGCAGCAGGGGAAACCAGGGTTGCCTGGGCCACCTGGGAGCGATCAGTATCACTGATGCTGCCCTGTCGCTCTGAACCTTGAAGATGGTCCTGGCTACCAGGGGGGTTGGCAGAAGCACATAAAGTAGGCCCTCGGCTCATGAGATTAGGAAGGCATCTGCTGTCACTCTCTCCAGGTGTGGCTGACAGGAGCAGAAGCGAGTCAACTACATGTAGTCTGGAATGGCGAATAGGTCTATCAAGGGCCTCCCCTAGAGGCTGAAGAGCTGTCTCGTTACCTTGGGGTGCAAGCGCCACTCATGTGGCCACAGGACTCTGCTCATACTGTCCGCTAGACAGTTGTCCTGGCTCGGGAGATATATGGCTCGCAGCAGCATGCTGTGGCATGCCGCAAAGGAGAGGAGGGCCACTGCCTCCTGGCAGAGGGAGTATGAGCCCGTGCCCCCCTATTTGTTGATGTAAAACATGACCACCTGGTTGTCCATCTGGATCAACACTGGCAGATGCCACAGGCAGTGGTGGAACACTTGTAGGGCCAGAAAGATCGCCCGGAGTTCCAGGAGATTGATCTGTAGGAGGGACTCCTCCGGAGACCAACTGCCTTGTGTGCATAGGCCTTCACAGTGCACTCCTCAACCCAGGAGAAAGGAGTCTGTGGTCAGGGTCGCTTGCGGTGTGGTGCCTAGAAGGGCATTCCCACCTGCAGGTGGTGTAAATTCTGTCAACAGTTTAGCGAGGTCACCAGTCTGCGAGTGACCTTGACTCTGTCCCTCAGCCTGCCTGTGGCTTGAGTCCACTGCGAGCGCAGGTACCATTGAGGCCATGTGACCCAGAAGACGGAGGAGGCGGCATGCTGGGACTATCCTGTGGAGCTGCACCTCTCCTGTCAACTGCTGGAGGAGTGCTGCCCTTTCCCTTGGGAGGACTGCCCTTGCTAGCATGTCCACATGTGCCCCTATGAACTCTAGGCCTTGAGTCAGCGAGAGATGGGATTTGGGGTAGTTGATGACAAACACCAGGTGCTGCAGGAGGTATATTGCCCGCCCTACAGCCTGGCTGGTCTCAAGGGCCATACTACCTCTGATGATCCAGTCGTCCAAATAGGGGAAGATGAAGGCCCCCTTGTAGGTGCAGGTAGGTGGCTACTACTGCCAGGTACTTTTTGAAAACCATTGGCGATGAGGCCAGGCCGAACTGGCAGAGCTCTCCTACCACGAATCTTAGGTACTGTCTGTGGTAGGGATGGATCAGGATGTGGGTATTCGCGTCCTTCAGATCCAAGGAGCACAGCCAATCTCCCTGGTGGAAGTAGGGCAGCAGTGTCACAAGGGAGAACATCTTGAACCTCTCCCTCATCAGAAACTTATTCAAGTTTTGCGGGTCTAGTATGGACCTGAGGCCCCCAGTTCTTTTGGGGACAAGGAAGTACCTGGAGTAGAAGCCTTTTCCCCACAGATGTCTGGGTGCAGCTCCACTGCCCTGTCCCTGAGCAGGTCTGTGAGCTCTGAAAGGAGCAAGGTTTGATGAAGGAGAGGCCACATTGGCTCTCCTGGGAAGTACCCCAGGGTATTTGCTGGAGGTGGAGGAGATACCCCTCCCTTACCACTCACAGGACCCACTGGTCCATGATGACCCCAGCCCACCTGTGGGCAAAGAGTGCCAGGCGGTCCCCTGTGGGCTGGGGAGCGTCTCCTGGGGGAGAGGAGGCCCTATCCGGGTAGTCAAAAGCTCCCCCCAGGTTGGGTGGGAGCTGGGGCCTGGGGCTTCTGAGCCTTTGGCTTTCTCAGCCCATGGCCCTGACTCTTGGGCTGAGGGCCTTGTTGCTGTTCTTCCAAGAAGGGCTGGTAGTGACCCTAATAAAAGAAACCCTTTTTCCTCAGGAAAGAGGGTCTTTTCCCCAATGTTTTTTTCCAGGAAAGGGCTGAGATCTTCCTCGAGAACCTCTGCCTAGTCATGATCTCAGCCTCTATTTTGGCCACCTTGTTGGCAATGGGTTTGCCGAACAAGTTGTCCCCAGTGCAGGCGACGTCGAGCAATTTCTATTGTACCTATTACTCTAGGTCGGAGGTCTGCAGCCAGGCTTGGCATCTGGTACCGATGCCGGCTGCTGCCACCTGGGCTGATTCAAAGCCATCGTAGATGGCGTGGGACAGGAATTTTGAGCAGTCCCAAATCCTGACTGAAGAGGTTCCCCGGCAAGATCTGCGGAGAAACTTGCAAGTTCCTGGATGAGGCCCTTGAGGTACAAACCTATGTATAATTCATAAACCTGTATCTGGCAGCCAAGCATGCAGCCCTGATAGCATTTGTGCCCGAGAGCATCAAGGGCTTGGACCTCTCTGCCTGGGGGAACAAAGAAATAATTCTTCTCGCTCTTGTTTCTACATAGATGACTCCTTAACCATGGAGTTATGTGTGAGCTGAGCCTTTTGGAAGCCAGGGCCCTTTTTGACGCGGTAGATGGCGTTAAGGTGTCGGCTGACCATGGACACCAAGGCTGGGGTCTCCCAAATTCACAGGAGCAACTGCTTGAGAATAGGTTGCACCGACACCGTGAGATTCTCCTTTGATGGGGACTTATACTGGAGGATCTCCAGTTCTTCAGCGCGCAGGTCCTCCTCTGATTCAGTCGGGATCTACAGGGCCCAGGCCATATCCCTGACGAAGTCATGGAAGGCCACGTCCTCTGGGGGAGAATGGTGCCGGGATGCCTCGGGAGACAGCTCCGAGGGGACGTCTCGGTGCCGAGAGGTCTCTGGGAGGCCTCTTCGTCTTTCTCCCACTCAGAACCAGAGGGTGCCAAGGACTCAGAGGCTCTGGATTCTTGTGCCTCGAGACCAGCTCTGGGGAACCAGGCTCCCCCAGAGGATCTCAGGTCCAACTCCCGGAAACTGGCCGGGGAGGACCAGACACCCAAGGGTGGCAGAGATATTCTGCTCTAAGACTGCCATTCTGGTTTTGAGGCCAGAAGGCTCCACAGCTTTTGGCATGGTCACCATAGTTCTTGGGCCCAACACCAGCACTCTCGCGAGTGCATCCTTGATGAGGACCACGGCCTCAAGGAGCCTCACATAGTCTCTGCTGGCTGAGGACTCCTTTTTAGAAACCTTAGGGGGGCACTGTTTGGAGTCGCCCAAGTCCCTCCGCAGGACCTTGACTGGCTTCGAGGATTTTTTCTTTTTCTTCTTGGGGTCGAGGGTCCTTTTCGAGGAGCCGCAGCCCCGGGACTCCGAGGATGCCCTGGCCTCATGGGAAGTACTGGGCTTGGAGCTCAGCATCGGGTAAACCAGAGCTGAGTCGGACTGTGGGAACATCTTCCCCTGCAACTCCAACTGTTTCTTGTTGGTTTTCGGAGTCATGGCCTGTCACAGGTACAGCTGGTGCTGTCGTGGTCTGAACCCAGCATAGGCGGCAGCAGTCATGGGTGTCTGTGACAGACATAGTTTGACTACAGCGGTCACAGTTTTTGAACCCACCAGGAGACATAGTGAAAGACACCCGGCCGGGGTCGACGACTCAAAAGGGTGCGAATGCCGGTCAAGGCAAGCCTTGTCAAAAAAGAGAGAAGGAGCCGAGAAATGGCATTGGGGTCAGCGCTGACTCAAAGCAGGAAGAGGAACAGGTACGCAAACTAGAAAAAGCCAACTTTTAAGGATAATTTTAGAGAGATTTTTCTGGGGGAAACAGGATGTGTCCATTGGGCTCCATGGAAAAAAGGAGACTGAGCAAGATGGCACCCTTGGACAGGAAGGGGACCATGCATATGCAGTAGCATATCCCAAAAGCTTTCTTTGAAGCTGGGGAAATGCTCCATGCGGGCTCCGTCGGCACCGACATCACCCATATGTGAGGACTGACTTCCTGCTTGTTCCTGAAGATGACATTTTTCAGAGATTTTTTTTTTTTTTGTATCTTAAATTTTTATTCGGTAATAACACAAACACAACACACAACACTTATCAGGCACTTTGTTGGAACAGGCTTAATACATGTATCTCTAACGTCTCTTATGTTTTGCTTACAGTGCCCTCTAGAGCACCGCCTGTTACTCCGCTACTCTTACCTAAACCACTTTAATATCACCCCCATCCCTCCCCCTCTCTCCCCTCAACCCCCTTACACCTAAAACCCTAGCTTGCATATTTTACCGCCTGTGTTAACATTCATACTCCCCCTTACTGATGCCCTACACCCTCACCCCCACTACCCCTGTCTTCCATTCCCCCCTGCTTAACCATCTCCACACCCCCTCCCACTTCCTCTCCCCCTTTCCCCCTGTTAACCTGTGCATTTGATACAATTCTGCCAAGCGCCGTACATATTTTTCTATGGGTGGCATTCCCCCATGCTTCCAATGTAATGCAATTTCACATCGTGCCGCAATTATACATTGCCACACTATACTCCAATTCCCTTCTCCCTCATCATTCTTCTTTAATAAGAGACATAATTCCGGCGTCAGATTGACTCTTGCACCTATTATGCCCTCTATAATGTCTCCAATTTTCTCCCAATACTGTTGTACTACCGAGCATGTCCACCACATATGCAGCCAGGTTCCTTTCTCTCCACACATCCTCCACTATTCATCCGTCCCACAAGCCCCCGCTTTATACAGTCGCTCCGGTGTCAGGTACCACCGAGACAGCACTTTCCATCCATTCTCTCGCAGGGACGTGGCAATAGACGCCTTCGCTATACCTTGAGCAATTCGCTCCCACTCCTCTACCTCCCACGATACCCCTAATTCCTTCTCCCAAGCCTTAATGTAACTTAATTTCCCCCCCCCTCTCTCTGTTAATCCTTTATATATTTGAGAAATGACCCCCTTCCTCCCCAACGAACCCAGACAACTACCTTCAAACCATCCCGGGTCCTTTACAATATCTTGCCAGTGCCTTCTCTGCCTAACATATGATCCTATCTGAAGATAGTGGAATCTATCATTTTCTCGCAACCGATATAAGTCTCGTATACCTACAAATTCTCTTATCCCTTGCCCAAGGATTATCTGTGACACTTGTCGTAACCCCTGTTGTGCCCACCTTTGCACTACCAACACGTCTGGGCCTTTTCCCTCTTCACAGCAAGCTAGTAATGACATCACACGCGCCCACCTCTTCTCCCCTATTAACCTCCACCTATGTAGCTGCCACAATCCCAGAGTATGACCGACCATCATATTTTCTCCCTTGCTTCCCTTCCCTCCCCAGACCATTCTCTCCAATTCACCTGGTCTGAGTCCCTCTTCTTCCATCACCACCCAATGCTTATGCTGTTCCCTCAGCCAAGAGTACACAGCCCTCAACTGCGCCGCTATACAGTACTTTCTGAAACTGGGAACACCCTTGCCTCCCTCCATCCGCGCCACTTGCAAAGTTCTAGCTGCCACCCTGGGGCGCTTATGTCCCCATATGAACCTCTCCACTTGCTTTTGCAGCCTAGTTAGCGTCTTTATGGGTACCGCTACTGGCAGCACTTGAAAATAGAAAAGGAACTGGGGGAGCAACATCATTTTCAGCACTGCCATTTTCCCCAACCACGATATATACCCCCTATTCCATGCCCCCAATTGCGGCTCTACTTGCCTGAACACCTTCTTATAGTTCAGCTCATATAGGTCCTCCAAATCCCGCCCCACATGCACTCCCAAGTACCAAATTGATCTTTTTGCCCACCTAAATTGGAAGGTATGTTGTAGGCTCCTTTGCTGCTCCTCCTCTACTGTCAAGTTCAGGATTTCCGACTTACTCCAATTAATCTTAAATCCCGCCATTTCCCCATATATCTGTACCTCCCTCATTAACGCCAGCAGCATCTCATTTGGCCTAGTGAGCATAAGTAGAAGTCATCAGCAAACATGGCCATTTTGTATTCCCTCTGCCCCACCGTTACCCCCGTAATATCCAACCCCCTCCTTATCCTCCCCGCTAGCGGTTCAAGGATAAAGCGAACAATAAGGGCAAAAGGGGGCATCCCTGTATCGTTCCCCTCCCCAATGGGAAAAATCCTGAGTATCCCCCATTAACTCTCACACACGCTTTAGGTCCTGCGTACAATGCCTTTATCCATCCTACAAAGCCATTTCTGAACCCCATGTGGTCCAATACTGAGAACAAGAATCTCCACGACACTTGGTCAAACGCTTTCTCTGTGTCAAGCGAGAGAAGCAGTGCTGGTTCCGACGTATGTTTCACTGACCATATTACATTTAAGGTTTTCCGGATGTTATCCGCCACCTGCCTCCCTGGTATGAACCCCGCTTGGTCCTCATGCACTATTTTCCCCAATATTCTATTAAGTTATTTATTTATTTATTTATTTATTTAACATTTCTTCTATACCGCGCTATTATAATCAGTGCGGTGTACATCGAACAAAACATACTACAATGCATACAAGCAACATTGAGTTTACATAGAACAGGAAAAGAAACATAGGACAACCGGGGTAACTATTCACAGGGTAACTATTTACAGGTTAAATTAGTATTGTCACCAATACTCTAAGCTAATTTGGGCTTCACTAACAGTTCATGCCTCCGTAATAGATGTGTTTCTTGCAATAGCACTAGTGAGGCTTTTTGTCTCGTTATTTCCCTGTACAATTTCTGTCTCTTAAAGGGTGAATTTAAGCCTTTCACATTTAGGGTAATAATTTTCAGGTCACCTGTGCTGATCCCCCCTCCTGCTTCCGCCCTCTGTCGTGCCTACCCCCTCTCCCCCCACCACCCCTTCCTCTTCCTCCCTTCCTCCTCCCTCGCCCTCCCCCCTCTCCCATTAGGTCCCTGCCTCCCCCCTCCCCTTCCCATCCTCCCCACCTCCCCTCCTCTCCCCCCCTCTCAAAAAGAGAGATTCATCTTCCATAGTGGTGACCGGTATCGGGCCATGCCTGTCTCTATCCTTCCCTTCCACCTCCCCCCCTAACAACAACTCCCCTCAACATCACATTTCCCACTCTCCCCCCCTCTCGCTTCTCCCCCCTCCGCTTCCCTATGCCAACTTCCATCTCCTACTCCTCTCACCTCCCCGCTCGCTCCTCCTCCTGTCCTCCCCCATCCCCCCTTGCCCCTAATCAGGGACCTCACCTTCCCCCCCCCCCCCCCCCCGTCTACACGTTGTTATATCAGAGAAGAACATAACAACACAACGATTAACAAAGAGTCCACATTTTCAGCCTTCTCCTGGTTCTGCCTCTTGCGCTCCCGGATTCTCTCTGTTCAATCTCGCCGCTCGTCTTCCGGACACTGGTACTCTGTGCCACCTCTGTACACTCCTCTTTAGATTGGTAGATGTTGTGGTATTTGCCGAGGCTCCCACCGGAGGACCCGCCCTTTCCGGTATGTTAGGGAAACCCAATTCTTCCAACATACTCCAAGCTTCCTCTCTGGTCTGCACCCTTTAGCTGTGATTAGTAGACTAAATGGGAATAGCTACGTGTATCTTATGTCCTCAAATAGGTCGTCACCTCCTTAAGGTTTCGTCTTCTTTGCAGCGTTCCCGCAGAGAGATCTTGGAAAAGCTCAGGTTGATGCTCCTCCCAGGATATCTGCTGTACTTTCCTCGCAGCTTTCAGCAGCCCCTCCTTAACTTTGAAGGAGCTAAGACACACCACTATATTTCTTGGTTTAATGTCCCGTATCGGACCCAGATCTCTGTGTGCCCGCTCTATTTGCAAGGGATCCATTTTTGTGCCCCCCTCCGGGTCTGCGGCAACTACTAAGGAGTTGAAAATTTTGAGCAGAACTTCTTCACAGTTCCTGTATCGAGGTTCCTCTGGGAGACCACGGACCCGTAAATTACATCTCCGGGATCTATCTTCCAGATCATCTAATTTCACC
Organism: Ichthyophis bannanicus; assembly: GCA_033557465.1. Lineage (NCBI taxonomy): Eukaryota > Metazoa > Chordata > Amphibia > Gymnophiona > Ichthyophiidae > Ichthyophis > Ichthyophis bannanicus. The sequence goes on from CM066031.1 coordinate 153,250,520, forward strand.
TGCTGCTCTGTATGGGCTCACTTGAGATCTCCCCAGTCTCTTTGCATTTCTTCGATTGCCACCCCCTGTTGATCTATCTGGGTCTCCATCTCCTCCACTCGGTTACCGATGTCCACAATGTCCTGTCTCAATGCTTGTATGGACTCTTTCAGTTCGTGCTTCATTCTGCCAATTTCTGTCTTTATCTCCTCTTTCACATCAGTAAGCCAATCCTTCAGTTTGGTTACTCCTCCTGGACTGCAGCCCCGCTCCAACTCCTCCGCCAAATCTTTTGGTTCTCCCTCCTGCATTCGACTCTCCTTCTCTGTGTCTTTTCCGCCTCTGGCTGCTGCATACGGGGAGCGGAAGTCTGCCAATTTCTTCCTTGCGGCCAGACTTCCTTTGCTTTTTTCCATACTGCCACTTAGAGCCACTTGGGCAGTGAAAATTTCTAAAAAGTTCAAAAAGATCCCCAAAAGGGCACCCCCCTTTAAGGCCACTCACTTGCTTTCACAGCCTCTTCCCAAAGCTTCTAGCCGTCCTCTCTCTCTGGATCAATGTTATTCCGCCAGGGTCACCCCTGCTCATCCAGGCTGCTGTTGGAGTTCCACCTGCTCTCTTTACTCCAAACTCCTGTGCTTTCCCGCCAGGTCCTTCCAGGGAGTTCTGCACTGCCTCCCCACTCCCTGGGGCTCTAAATCAGCACCCTCCGCTTCCTCGAGCTCTGCACCAGTCCTCCTGACAATGTGCCGCTCCCGTAGCTCACCTTTCACCTCCTGCAGCCTTTCACCGCCCGGGATCGGTATCCCGGCGGCCCAACTCTCTTCCTACGATCCAGACAGCACAGCCGCACGCTTCACAACTCCGGCCCCAGTCATCGGCCTGCCACGCGGTCTGCGAATCAGGCCCTCGATTCCTCCATGCTCCTAGTCTTCTCTCATTCCCATCAGGGGACTTGCTCCACTGCACTGCTGCTTTCCCCGCTGACGTTCTGAGCCACTTCAAGCCTCGCTGCATTCAATGGGTTGTAGAAACCCTCGTCGCCGCTTCTCCTCCTGCACTCCGGCCTGCCACACGGTCAGCTGGGTCCTCGGCCCGCTCTGCTTCTCCTCTGCTAGCGACTCACCGGCTGGGGAACGATTCGCGGTTTTCACTCTCCTGCTCACTGGGTCCGTCCCCCGGCTCACCTCAACTTCGCCCCTCACTGTAATCGCTTTTAGGGGGACCTATCCCCCTTGCTACAGGCTCAGGCGGTGGAGCTCTGCCTCTACACCGCCATCTGCCCTGATGTCGTCACCGGAAGTCAGAGATGTTTTTTTAACAAGTTTTTAGTTAGTGAGAGGAGGAAGTGCAAAAGTGGTAATGTCAGATTCAAGGGTGAAGGGGAGGAATATGTACAAACTGATGATGATAAAGCAGAATTGCTTAACAAAATATTTTTGCTCTGGGTTCACAGATGAAGGGCCAGGAGCAGGACCTCAGAAAACACCCAGACCAGATGGAATACATCTGAGAATAATGAAGGAACTTGGGGATGTTCAAGTGGCTCCACTGACTGATCTTTTCAATGCTTCTTTAGAGTCGGGAGTGCTCCCAGAGAACTGGAGATAGGCACATGTGGTCAACATCTGGAGACAAGCTGCAGGAAACTGTGTGGCACGAGCAATTAATTGATATTGGGTCCTGTGAATTCTGTGCATGTTGGGGTGAACACTGTAGCCACACTCCCAATATAGAGGGTGTCCAAGAACTCATAGAGGATGCCCTCCGAAACCCCCCACAGAGTCCAATGGATTGCAGGATCCAAGGCAGCATGGGTTTACCAGAAGCAGGTCTTGTCAGACAAAACTGATTGATTTTTTTGACTGGGTGACCAGGGAGTTGGACTGAGAGAGAGCCCTAGATGTGGTATACTTAGATTTCAGTAAAGCCTTTGACAGCGTTCCGCACAGGCGACTTATAAACAAATTGAGCATCCTAGGGATGGACTCTAAAGTGACTGACTGGGTTGCTTGAGTGGGAGACGACAAAGGGTACAGGTAAATGGAGCTCACTCTGAGGAGAAGGAGGTTACCAGTAGTGCCACAGGAATCTGTCCTTGGCCCGATTCTTTTTAACATCTTTGTTAGTGATACTGCGGAAAAGATGTTGGGTGAGGTTTGCTTCTTTGCAGATGATACTAAAATCTGCAATAGAGTAGATACCCAGGAAGGAGTACTGTAGATAACATGAAGAGGAATGTAGCTAAATTTCAGGAATGGTGAAGGATTTGGTAGCTGAGATGTAATGTTAAAAAATGCAGGGTCATGCATTTGGTCTGCAAAAATCAACGGGAGCAGTACAGTGTAGGGGGTGAAGTACTTCTATCCACGAAAGAGGAGTGGGACCTGATTGTTTCTGATGATCTTAAAGTGGCTAAACAGGTAGAAAAGGTGATGGTGAAAGCCAGAAGGATGCTTGGGTACAGAGGGAGAGGAATGGTCAGCAGAAAAAAGATGATAATGCCTCTGTATAAGTCTCTGATGCAAACACATTTAGAGTATGATGTGCAATTCTGGAGACCAAACCTTCAAAAGGATATAAACAGGATGGAGTCGGTGCAGAGGGTGGCTACTAAAATGGTTAGTGGTCTTCATTATAAAGCATATAGGTGTGGTCTTATCCTTCCAGGGGAGAGCATCCTCCTGGCCGAGATCGGCCTGTTGTCCTCGGTTCTTGTGGCTGGTAGGGGCAGAAGAAATAGTCAAGTAATAAAGACACAGACACCAGCTTTACTGTCTTAGGCCAAAGAGGAAACAACAAGGAGGCTGCTTATAGCACAGCTTCTCTCGCTGCTTCAACTTCTTCATGCTCAGGCAGCTCTCTTTATTTGGTTTTTCTAGCATACACATCAATAAATTCCATGTCTACTTGATCAACAAAGCTCAAACTACAGCTGTACCTCCATGCATCACAGTGGTTTTTCACAATGGTAAATTCCTACAGGTGTCACTGGGATGGGGGAAATTCCTGCTTAGCATGATTTGCCTTTGTTCCAGACACGTTGTTAGCGACTACTCCTATCATGCTTGATCTAAACTAAGTCTTTGCAGCTGTTGTGGTCATGGTTGCTTTTTCCTGTTCTGTTACAAGTCCTGAGTATGAAACACATTATTTTTATGCTTCTATCTTTTTATCGACTTCTCTCACCACAGTTTTATAAGATTTATCTCCACAATAGGGACAGACTTAAAGACCTTAATATGTACACGTTAGAGAAGATATGATAGAGATGTTTAAAAACGTCCATGGCATAAATGCAAAAGAGGAGATCCTCTTTGGATTGCAAGCATGCTCTGCTATGAGGGGAGATAGGATGAGGGTGAAAGGGGATAGACTCAGGAGTAATATGCGGAAATATTTCTTTACGGAAAGAGCGGTAGATGCATGCAATAGTCTCCTGGTGGAGGTAAAGTAGAGCGGGGACAGTATCTCAAGTCAAGAAAGCATGGGAGAAACACAGAAGATCTCTAAAGGAAAAAAGTGGACTACTGTAGTTGTGTTTCTGTGTTTCTACCCGCCACTCTGTGCAGGTCACCTCCCCTTCTCCCCTATTTATTAAAGTATAGAACATTTGTAAGTTTACTTTGATTTCATCCTCTTGCTATAACGAGATCTACTGTGTCTGTTCCATGCCATTTTGAATTTTGTCACCGTATTTGCCCCCACCACCTCCATCGGGAGGGCATTCCAAGCATCCACCACCTTTCAGTGAAAAAGTATTTCCTGATGTTGCTTTTAAGTTTACCTTACAGCTTCATCATATGCCTCTAGTTTTACAGCTTCCTCTTCTTTGAAAGACGTTTTTGTTCTTTAAATACTTAAAGGGTATACATATCATCACCATGGCACCGGGATGCCCAGCAAGAGCATTGAAAGCCTGCCACAGCAACAAATTTCAGTTCCCCACCACCTGACCCTTGGTAGGGGCAGCCAGGGCCAGGATTGGGCAGCAGGGACTCACCTGCATCCCCTCTGGTTGTTTGGTGAGGTTGCATGGCACGATCACTACTGCACCTCAGGCTTATTCCACCTCCGAAGTGGTATAAACCCCACGTCTACCCTTCCGCCAGTGGACATACAGGGCCATGACCTGAATCGGCCCTGTATATCTGGGTGCCTCGACCTGCTCCCACTTCTCTTCTGGCTGCTCAACAATATTTTTAGCGTGTCTGCTCCAGCCTGCTGGCCTACATCTTCCCACCTTCACGGTGGCCATTTTAAAGCACTGGTTTTCACGCCTACTGCATGTGGCAGCCATTTGCTCCACAGAGACTGCAGACAGCACTCCAGAGCCAGTAACTCAGTAGGGGATTCTTTTCCCCAGAGACTCCAGGCAGCACTCCAGAGTCAGTGACTCAGCAGGAGATTCTATTTTTCAGTCTTCCATGACTGCAAATGGGCCCACCACATTAACTTGCCACTGGGGAGACAATGCAGCATTGTTATGCCTCCGCTTCTGTCATGATGCCTTGCTTGTGGGCGTAAATCCGGTAATTAATAGACCATAATTGTGCCACCTGCTCTGCCCACCCTGGTGAGGCCTCAGCTTCCACATTGCCACCGGGAGCCCAGGAAGGCAGGATGCAGAACCCTCCAGCGATGGACCACGTGACTGCTCCCCCTGGTGCTGTTCCAGCTTCAGAGGAAGGACCCTCCCCCCCTGGCTGCTCCCCCAAAGATCCAGGGCGGTAAATCCAGATCTCACACCTGCAGACATGGACCTCGAATCTGACAGATTCATGGCTCTTTTTTAGGAAGGTGTGGGATGCCTGGCGCGATGCACTGCCCTTCTCTCAGGGTTCTTCAATGCCGTCGCCGACTTTATCTACTTTGTGCCAACATTCCACCAGGAAATGTGCCACAGATGCTCAGGGAATGGAGGTCACATTCCACACCCTCAAGACCGTCTCTTGGGTGGCTGGGGTCGACTCGTCGCCTCCTCAAATTGACTTGGATCATCTCTTGGAGACTGGCAGCCAGCATTCTGTCTCAGATCGTGAGGACAGCGAATGGTCCTTGTCTAAGATCCCAACAAGGACCTTCATGACTCCCAAGACATCAGGTTGTTTCACAGAGACGAGTTGGCAGTGCTTATTGAACAAATTGTAGAGGCTCTTCATATTTCAGATGGCCCCAAGGCAACACCGGCTCAAACCTCATTGCAGGCCGATCCATTCTGGCAGGCATCTGAAAGCCAGCTAAGGCCTTCCTGTTTCCGCTGGAGCTCCAACAGATGGTCTCCTTGGAATGGCAAGCCCTGGAGGCAGTGCACCGGTTAGCGTGATGGTTAAGGAAACTTTATTTGTTGTCACCAGCTGACCTTGACAGCTGGCTTTGCTTCCCCACCGTGGACATCTTGGTCATGGCCATGACCAATCACACCACCATTCCAGTGGAAGGAGGAGTGGCGCTCCGTGATTAGAATGACCGCAAGGTGGAAGGCTTGTTGAAGACAGCTTTCTCCTCCTCCTCGCTTGCCTTGCAGGTGTCCTGGCGGCTCGCATCCTCTTCCATTGGGTTCAATACTTGCCCAAGGATTCTGTCTCAGCACATATGGAGTCTGCTGTTGTATTCGTGGCAGATGCTCTCTATGATCTCATTAGGCTAGTGGCCCAATCCATCGCAGCCATAGCGTAGCACGCCGCTGCCTCTGGCTCCAGCATTGGTCAGCCGATTCTGCCTCTAAGGCCCGCCTTGCCAGGTTACCCTTTAAGAGCAAGCTCTTCTTTGGTGAGGATCTGGATCGATTGGTCAAGGACCTTGGTGAGGTGAAACCTCAATGTCTACCCAAGGACAGACCCCAATCTTCCTAGTGTAGGGAAGCCAGTGGATCCGCAGCTCCTACCGCATCACGAACTTGCTTCAGGAGCAATCACCACTACCGTCCTGGCAGATCCTCCTCGGTATCGTCGGCCCGCAGGTCAGCACCCACCTCTCAGTCCTTTCAGGCATTTCGCAGAGCAAAGGATTCCTTCTTTACCTTTACAGTCAAGTTCCCTAGATCCCGCCAGCAGTCCCACTGACTCCATCAGACTCTACTCTGGGACACCGCCGGTGGGAGGGCACCTATCTCTTTTCTCCCGCGAGTGGGCCCGCATCACTACAGATCAGTGGGTCTTAAGCATCATTCAGCACGGCTATGCCCTTGAATGCGCCCAACCCATCCAGGACAACTTTTTAATCTCCCCTTGCATGGCTTGAAAATGTCCGGCCATGCACGCAACTCTGCAGCACCGCGGCTGGATCTCCAGGCCATCTGTCCCATTCCAGCCTCTGAACAAGGGTCCGGATGCTATTCCATCTATTTTGTCATATCCAAAAAGGACAGGTCATGGCGCCCTATTTTTGACCTCCAGAGAGTTAATCACTCACTCCGATTTCCCTGGTTTCGGCTTGTTATTCAAGTGGTCAGACAGGGGGAGTACTTAGCATCCCTAGATCTTGCCAAGGCTTACCTCCACATCCCTATCCACACAGACCATCAGCGGTTCCTGCAGTTTGCCATTCTCCGACAACACTTTCAGTTTCAGGCACTGCCTTTCTGCCTAGCAATGGCACCCCGCACCTTCTCCAAGGTCATGATCGTGGCTGCCGCAGCGCTGAGACACGATGGGTTGTGGGAGCACCCCTACCTTGATGATTGGCTCATCTGGGCAAAGTCTTACAACAAGTCTCTGCTGGCTATTTGTCACATTGTCCAAGTTTTGGAAGACCTGGACTGGGTAGTGAACCACGCCAAGAGTTCCCTCGCCTTCATGCAATCTCCTGAATGTCTCAGAACCTGCTTCGATACCCAACAAGACAGGGTTTACCTCACACAGGAACGGTTTCACTGGTTTACCAATGAGCTGCGCAGTTTTCTACCGACAGCGTGGCCACGAGCCTGGGACTATCTTCAGGTGATTGGGGCCATGGCGGCCATCATAAATGTTGTCCCTGGGTGTGGGCGCATATGCGGCCTCTTCAGGGTCACTGCTCTCCCAGTGGTTGCCCATTTCCAGGGACTTCAACCTTATCCCTTTCACCTTCTCTACACCTCAGCCTTCGGCGGTGGCTCCATCCAGGGAACCTGCTCCGAGGGGTCCCCTTAGAGGCACCACAATGGATAGTTGTGACTACCAATGCCAGTCTCTCCAGATGGAGGGCGCATTGTTGCAACCGCACTACACAGGGTGTCTGGAAACCTTGGGAGGCATCCTGGCCCATCAATCGCCTGGAAGCCAGGGCTGTGTGCCTGGTCTTGCTGCACTTTCTGCCTTACATCCGTCACAGAGCAGTATGGATCTTTTCAGACAATGCCACGATGGTGTCCTACCTCAACAAACAGGGGGGCACCAAGTGTCTGAGGGTTGTGAAGGAGATGTCTCGCCTATTCGCCTGGGTGGAGAGACATGTGCTGATGGTGTCAGCTCAACATATCATGGCTAGACAACATGCAGGCCAACTTTCTCAGCCAACATGCCTTGGATCCTGGGGAATGGGAGCTTGACCCGTGGGCCTTCCAATGGATAGTTCAGCAGTAGGGTCGGCCAGAGATCGATCTGATGGGAAACCACAGCAAATGCCAAGGCCCCGATGTTCTTCAGTCGAAGGAGGGAGCCCTGAGCTCAGGGGGTGGATGCGCTGGTTCAGACCTGGCCGACGGTGACCCTCCTGTACCTCTTTCTTCCCTGGGCGATGATCAGGCGGACCCTTTGATGCATCGAAGCTCACCGGGGACTAGTGTTTCTGGTGGCCCATGACTGGCCACGCCGCCCATGGTTCGCCGACCTCATTCTCCTCATGGTGGGGTGGACCCTCCCGCTGGGGTCTTGCCGTGGACTGCTCCGACAGGGACCCGTATGGATGGACGATCTGGCTCCTTACTTGCTTACAGCCTGGCTCTTGAAAGGCGTCATCTAGAGTGCAAAGGTTATTTGCAGCGAGTCATCACAATCCTGCTTCAGGCTCGTTGGTCGTCTACCTTGCTGGCTTATGCACGGGTCTGGCGCTTCTTCGAGGTCTGGTGCACACACCGCAGAGTTTCGCTCTGGCGTATACAGATCTCTGACATCCTCACCTTCTTACAGGATGGCTATGACAAGGGACTTGCGGTGAACTCCCTGAAAGTCCAAGTGGCTGCTCTCAGTTGCTTTAGAGGACCCATCTCAGGCCACTCGCAGATTACTGTGCCCCGCCTCTGCGTCCTATGATTCCTCCATGGGCCCTCTCTCTGGTCTTGTGCAGCCTTCAGAATCCTCCTTTCGAGCTTCTTAAGGAGACTACGCTGTGAGATTTGTCTTATAAAACTGCCTTCTTGGTGGCCATTATATCTGCTAGATGGGTGTCAGAGCTCCAAGCGCTTTTTTGTCAGGACCCCTTCTTAATCTTCTCTGTAGAAGGAGTCTCTATCTGACTTGTGTTGTCCTTTTTACCCAAGGTCGGGTCGCCATTCTACTTTAATCAGCCTATCTTTTTGCCCACCTTTTCCAGTCAGGACTGCACGGCCTCTAAGCATAATCTTAGGGCGCTGGATGTCGGCCGCATTCTGAGCCGCTACTTGCGGATGACAAATTCCTTCAGGAAATCAAATCGCCTTTTTGTCCTCTTCACGGGACCCAGCAAAGGGCTTGCCGCTTCCAAGCAGACCATTGGCCAGTGGATCAAGAAAACCATTGAATCTACCTATATTTTGCAAGGCAAACCGGCCCCATTAGGCCTACGAGCACATTCTAGTAGAGCACAAGCCATCTCCTGGTGGAGCGGTCCTATGTGGATCTGGTGGATATTGGTTGAGCAGCTACCTACTCTCTTGTCTACTTTTGTGCATCATTATCAGCTGGATATCCAGGAGCAAACTGTGGTAGCTTTCGGGACTAGCGTAGTGTCTGCGGCTGCATCATCCCTCCCACAGGTGGGGTAGCTGTGGTACTGCCACTTGTAAGGATTGGTCTAGCAGAAGATTTGGAAGGTGAAATTTTATTTACCGCTAATTTCCTTTTCTGGATTCCTGCTACACCAGTCCATCTCCCACCCTCACTCACTGTATTACTGGCCATAGTTCTTCAGCAGCCGTCACAACAGCCGTGACAACAGTTTCCAATTAGCGGCTATACTCTGCAGTCTGTTAATTTGTACATACTTATGTGGCACTGGGCGCTAGTTGCGCTCTGGTTCTCACTTTTAGTTTAATAGAGGTGCTACTTGTGCTCACTTGACGCTTCTGCTTTGCCAGAGGTATACTGAAGGCGAAACCTGGGTGCAGGGCATGCTCGGTGAAGCCTTTGGTATTATATCTGTCTCCAGCATCTGCTGGCAGGGGAATATAATCCACTTGTAAGGACTGATCTAGCAGGAATCCAGGAAAGGAAATTAACGGTAAATAAAATTTCACCTTTCCCACCTGCAGCAGAATGCTGCATTTGCTATGTAGAATTCTGCACAGACCCCGGTACTGGTGAGCCAGGGAGATTGGAATGCACAAGCTTTAAGGGTGCCCGAGCCTGCCTCACTCTTCCCTTCTTCACAGCAGCGAGAGTGTGTTCCTTTGCTCTTGCAGCTATGCTTTACTTCCGAGGCTGGCACTGCAGCTTTTTAAGAAGGCACTAGAGACAGAAAGTGCCTCCATTTGCCTTCTTAAAACACGGCAGTGCTGACGTTGCAAGTATAGAACAGCTGCAGGAGTGAAGGGAAATGGTCTTGTGGGGGTGTTAAAAAAATACCATTGCAAATCGAACAGAGGTGGGGAGTGACCGCTACTGGAGATGGGCTGATGGTGAGTGGAGGGGGCTGGGGGCTCTAGATAGGTGTATGCCAGGAGAGGGAGGAGAAAGAAAGGGGGAGATATGTGTTTGGGAAGAAAGAAGGAAAGGTAAGAAAGGGATAAGGGATGGTGCATGGGGAAGACAGAAAGGAGGTATGTGCATAAGGGTAGACTTGGGACCAACAGCAGTAGGGATCTTTTAAGTTGGAGAGAGAACAGGGGAACAGAGAAGTCTTGGGAGTTGGGGAGAGAACTGTGATTGGAGTGAGAGCTAAGGAGGGAGGAATTTCAGGTCTAGAGGAGGCTTTATGATGGGGCAATTCTGCGCAAAAGCTTACTACTAACATGCAGAATTTTAACTTGTTTTTGTGCAGGATTCCCCCAGTGAACATAATGCATCAGGACAGGGTTGCCTGAAATCCAGGAGTGCCCAAAAATGCCCCTCTCGGAACTGGTTAACTTGGCAGCTCTACTGTGATGTGTCGTTTTATGCCTTTTTTCTGGGATTATCTGGGGCAAATGCTTCACAATTCTCACTCAGTACTAGAAAAAAAAAAGGGGACCCAATATTCAAAGGCATTTACATGGTTAGTGACACTGAATATCTGTGGTTGTTGCTGCTGCACATGCAGATCCTAACAGGGGCAGTCCACGGCCATAACCAAGCTGTGGTGATATTGAGCTGCTCTTCGGTTACGGCTGCGTGGCGAAAGTCAGATGCAGAAAGGGCTGGCTTAACTTTCGCTGTGGAAGCTAACCAGGCAATAGCTGGATATTGCTACTGCCTGCAAATCCAGACAAGCTGGATATTCAATGCCAGGACCGGATAGGATTCCAGCATTGAATAGCCGGGTTTAAAATTCAACAGCAATGGCAGCTAGCCACATTAGACTGGCTAGTTGCCACTGCTGAGTATCAGACCCATGATTTCTTCTGAGCCTTTAGTGCTATGCTGCAACATTATTGGTGATACACTTGATTTTTTTGGAGCATCTTCTGACTGAATAGATCAGGGACGCAGCTGGAACTCAATTTTTGGGGGTGGGGGGGGGGGAGGGCTAGGATCAACATGGGGGCGGTCGGGATATTCTGGGTCCTCTCCCCTTCCCAGTATTGCAGTCACCATTTTCATGGCACAACATTGCTCTCAGGCCTTCCTCCCCCGATTTCCATCTACGGTGTGCACATTAAAACAGGATTTGCATGCTGTAGCAGCAAATCGGGGAAAGCCATGGGAGGGGCCTGGGCCCTGCCAGGCTAGGGTCAATGCTTGGTTTTCGACCAGACATTCCGGTTTTGCAGCCCTTTGTACAGTGTCCGATTACAAGCTGTAACCAAACCCTGTGTTGCCTGGTCAAGCCTCACTTCAAGACACGTCGGAGTGACGTAAGATGTCCCGATTGGACCCTTAAAGGTTTATTGCTACAGTGGGCTAGGACAAACAATAAAAAAAAACAATCTGCCTCGCAAAGGTAAAGTTTTTATTATATTTCGTTCTCTGTTATAATAGGAGTCACACTGCAGTGGAATACAAGCAAGTGACCTCCTCCTAGAGGAAGTATAGACTTTTTATACCTTTTCTAAGCCAGGAACATAAAGAAGGAGTAAAGGAGGGAAAGGGGAGGGAAAACATCCCAAAGTTATCCCATGGACACAATTTAGTTTATTACTGACAGGCTGCTTCCGGGGACTTAAATAAATTACAGAAGAACAGCTTTACAAATGTCTAATGAACTTAGCGGTAATGTGTTTAACATTACTGTGTGAGCCTTTGAAATGTTGCACAATTTATACAGAGGGTATAGACTGGTATGTAGTGGATACAATAAACTGCTTTGTACATGTTAATCTTTAGTGCATCTGAGCAGAAAGTTATTGTTGTAAATTTGCTGTTCAGATTGGACATGTCTGATATGCAGGACTATACCAAGCTAGAAAACCGCTCTGTGCAAGACCTCCTAACAGAAATGTTTAAATTTTATTTAACCAGTTTTCTATACCGCCTTATCCTTCAATCAAAGCGGTGGGCAATGGAGAGTTAAGTGGCTTGCCCAAGGCCACAAGGAGTGCCTACAGGACTAGAAACCCCAGTCCCTCTGGCCTGAGATTGCTGTCCACAGGTGAGACTTGAACCCCCGGCCTGAAGTACCTTCTAACCACTAGGCCACTCCTCTCCACTAAAATGTTGTTTTCACAAAATGTCTGCGAAAAGGCTAATGTAGCACAAAGGAGAAATAGACACTTATAGAATGCAATCCTGTGCAAGGCTGCCTGTCACATTACACTCGCCCTTACCAACTTCCTAATTCCATGCCTGGTGATAATGGTTCTTAGACTTTGCTAATCTTATGTTTCCCCTTTTTGTCCCCCTTCCTTCCTCTCTCCCTCCCTCCCTCGACCTAATCTGTGGTGCATAAAGACAGAGAGGAGAAATAGAAACTTAAGGACAGAAGGCATACTGAGACCAGAAGAGAGAAGAATATTGAAAAAGAGTCAGGAACCACCCCATATAAGGAATAAAGTAAATAAAGGGAAAGGGTGAATGGAGGAAGCCTTAGGAGATGTAAACAGAGGCGGAGACTCACATGATATGAATAAGGATCACTGATAGGTTGTGAACTTAGTAGTACCCTCGCCAATAGGGTGTGAGGGGAAGGACTTGTAGATGAAATGAATGGAATTAATGCTGAGCTTTCTGTATGTTCGGGGTGCCTGCCTACTTACATAGGACACACGCTCTTGCAAGAATGCAGTAAATTTGTTTTACCTGCTTCACTGAGGTGTCTGTCATTGTGCAAAAAGTTATATTTCTGACACTCCCCCCAGACACGTGCAGTAGCTTGCTCTTATTGAGCTTCCTGGAAGCCATTACTACTACTACTGATCATTTGTATGTCATTACAAGGCATACACAGCGCTGTACAGACACATGTACAAGACGGTCCCTGCTCATCAGAGCTTACAGTCTAGTCAAGACAGACAACGTAACAGCTGAGGACAAGGAAATATCTAGGGGAGTGGCAAGGAAACACATAGGAGACTAAGTAGATCAGGATCTAAAAGCGGCCTTAAAGAGGTGAGTTTTCAGCCTGGATTTGAAAAGTGACAGAGAGATAAAGCCTGACGTACAGACTCAGGTAGCTTGTTCCAGGCATAAGGAGCAGCGTCTGGAGTTGGCCAGTAGAAGAGAAGGGCACAGATAAAAAATCTGCCAGAAGAGCAGAGATTATGAGGAGGGGTGTAGGGTGAGATAAAAAAGAAAGATAGTAAGGAGCAGCAGAATGAATGCACTTATAGGTCAGTAGGAGAAGTTTGAACTGGATACGGAAATGGATAGGGAAGCAATGAAGTGGGGTAATATGAGCATGATGAGGCTGGTGGAAGATCAGCCATGCAGATAAGTTTTGAACAGATTGAAGAGGAGAGAGATGATTCAGTGGGAGACAAGCAAGGAGAAGGTTGTAATGGTCTAGACGGGAGGTGATTAAAGAGTGGATAAGCCTCTTGGTAGTATATTCAGAAAAGAAAGGACGAATTTTGCTGATGTTGTAGAGAAAGAAGCGACAGGTTTTAGCTATCAGTTGGATGTCTGTGGGGAAGGAGAGGGAGGAGTCAAAGACGACCCCAAGCTTTTGAGCCTTCCCCAGAGAGTCAGTCATTAAACATAAATTGCATACTAACAGAGTACTCAGCATTGGTCGCACACACACATAATACAGATAGGCCCTTCACAAAATGAAAAGAGAAATATGTAGACAAAAATTAAACTAGGGTATGTTTAATAAACCGCGCACACGTGTGCGGCGCACAGTAGCGTACGCTAATGATGCACTTAAGTGCTCAAGTGCCCCGCACGCGTGCGCGTCACACTAATGGGGCCGCGCACGTGTGCGGTGCGCTGATGTGCGATAGAGGCGGGGAAAGGCGTACGGAGGGCGGAGGAAGGCCCCCGAGGGGCAGAGAGACGGGGTCAATGGGTGGAAAGTGGGAGGGGAGAGGCTCCCCGCACAGGAGCGGGGCCGAATATACAAGTGCATTTAAAGGGAAGAGAAACCATTTCCGTCAGCAATGTAGAGCAAAACCGGGGAAACCTACAAAACGTGAGCAGTGTGATACATGTGCACAGAACACAATTGCAAAGAAAAAGTGAAAATGACCACAACAAAATTCTAATAAATTATAATCAAGCTGGGCAACATTGATATCAATGGGCAACAATAAAAAACACTCCCAGGAAAGCCCCCCAAAAAAGAAATGATTTTGGAAGGGTCTACGCTCCGTAGACCCTTCCAAAACTCATTTCGTGTTCTGGAGTTTTCCTGGGAGTGTTATTAATGCTGCCCATTGATATCAATGTTGCCCAATGTGGTTATGTGTGTTTCCCCCATTTTGTCAAGGTGAATTTGAGGTTTATTTTCCCTTTTGTCCCCATGTAAGGTGAATGAGCCCACAATAACATTGTGCAGAGCAGGGTTTCTGACTCGTCAGGCCGGGTTTCCTATCTCCGGGGACTGCACTGCTTCTGTGACCACAGTGTGGTGCAACAGACACAGCCAGTGCCTGTAAAACCAGAAGGTCACAGGTTCAAATCCCAGCTAGGGCTCCCACCAACTCAGTCCCCATAGTTTTATCCACCACTATACAGTGATAGTAAAGACACTCCTGTATTGCAGAGAACATAAGCATGGTTCAAACACCCATATTTTACCCTACACCGCACACAAACCATAACAATGGGCATTACCTACAGCCGAGTACCCCAAATTCAGTCCTGGAGTGCCACAACTCAATCAGGTCATATGCTTTTTCCCAGATAAGGACATGTCTGCATGTTGGCGGAAGGGTACAGGTGGTGGAGGGGGCAGTGGCTGCAAGCCACAGCAGACAGTGGCCCAGGCCTGTGCAGGCTGGCACCGTCCACCGCAACAGACAGGCTCTGTTGGATGTACAGTCATGGACTCCCCAGGGACTGCAGCATATCTGTGGCAACACAGTGGTGCAGTGCACACAGACAGTGTGTGCAAGAACAGAAGGTCACAGGTTCAAAGGCCAGCTGGAGCTACTGCCAATCTTGTCCACATATTTTTCACACAACTAAACTGTGATAGTAAGGACAAACCTTTATTGCTGAGAACATACGCATGGGTAATACGCCTATATTTTACCACACCAAACACAGGCACCATAAACAGGCGCATTACCTAGAGCAGAGTCTCCCAAATGCATTCCTGGAGGGCCCCACACCATTCAGGTTCCATGCTGCCTCTACTATAGATGCCTGTGCTGCATATCTATGCACCACCCCCATGGTATGCAGATGTAGATCAGGATCGGAAGGAGGAGCGTAACTCTTGCAGGTACACAGGAGAACAAAAAGAGCAAGAGAATAGAGTAGGTTTGGAACAAACTGCTTTATTGAAGATGGTCCCTACGCGTTTCGGCTTGCGCCTTCTTCGGGGGACATACAGCTACCATGGGGTAAAACAAAAATGTTTCAGCAATCAATATATCACATGCAAGATAAGTGATAGTCTCAAAAGAATATTTTTATACAATACAAATAAAAGAAAAATCATTTAAAAACAATAAAAGGAAAACTTTTTAAACACTTATATCCACACGTATGTGATATGTATAAATTACATGTAAAACAAAAGAACAAACCAGAGAACCAATTAAATTGTTAAAGGTTAAAAATGGAGAACATTAAAAATGGAAAACATTAGAAATATTAAAAATGTATTAAAATTATATTAAAAATATATTAAAAATACATTGTGGATCATGCATATTTATGAGGGACAGCATGAAAACCCGACCAGTGTTTGAAACACCAGGACCGGAGTTGGGAAACTCTGCCGTAAAGCAGCAGCCAACAGGGCCAGACACACCCACACACACCCCCACAGGCCCCATTGGCCAATGCCTCCTGGAGAGGCAGGACATTGGGCCCTGCCTGTATCTCCCAATACTAGCAGTGGAATACCTTAGCAATACCACCCTACACCTGGGTATACGGTACACAGCTATCAAACGATGCCTATGATGACTGGCAGATAGCAAGTCCTACGTTAAACACATTTTGCTCATTGAGCTCCACCATAACAATCATTCCGATGTCTGCGGTGTGTGCTGCAGGTCTGGTCTCCAACAGTGTTTACCCCCTGGGGAGTGACCCCCAACAGTATTGCGTACCATATCCATGCCTGTACTGTGCCCAGGACTGGTGTGGTGGGTATGGCTGCTGAACCCCTCTATAGTGGCACAATGTTGGCATAGGTGTGGGGGTGACCTCAGTATGTCCTGCTCAGAGATCACTCTCACCCTGACTGTGCAGTGACCACAGCATGGCTAGGCAACCCCATAGTGCTGTATAGTATTTCTCTCATGTGATAGATGTGGGTTTCCTCTTGGGGCCCAGTCACTGATTTATCTGCTTGCTGTGTATGCTGACATCCCAGTTCTGGGTGCATGCATCTCCACTGGGAACATGTACTATGTCTGAACTAGCAGGCTGTTTGCAGCTGGTGTGTGTTTTGATGGTGTGGTTTGCAGGGTGCAGTGGCTGATGACTTGCTGCAGGAGAATTTTAGATAGTGTTGGGGGTGCAGCTTACCATATCCAGGCCTAATGTCTGTCTGCTATTGTGTTAGGGATATGTATAGAGCTGCATTGACTGCCCTGTGGGGTGTATGTCCCTCAGCAGGACTGGGGGTTGATGGTCCCCTCTACTGCCACCTTTGCAGAGAGGTAGAGGGTGGATGTACTGATGGGAGATGCTGTTTACCACCCTTGGCCCTGGAGGGGGTGGTGGTGCACGGCCCACCTGGGGGTCCATGGGGGCTACACCTGACTGAAGCAGACAGAGATATCCAAGGGGTTTCTGCAGAAACTACATATCTAAAACATTAACACTGCTTTGGACTTCCAGCATGGAAGGTGTTGTGGACCTGGTCCTGGGCGCCTCATCGCACACTCAGGGTGAGCACAGTACCCGCACAATGTGACGGTGTGTAGCTACTCTGTGCTAGTAAAACACATGGTCAGTACCCCCTACCATGCCGAGGTGCTGTGGGGGTGCATTCCCCATCTTGTGTTCATCTGTGGACAGCTGATTTGCATGTGCAGTGCATCATGGGTACAGGTGGCCTAACCCTATCCTGGTGGCTGCAGCAGACTGTCTGTGTGGTGATGTGCAGGCTCTCTGCAGCCAGCCAGGGGCTTGCTAGTAGCTATAGAGCTGTAGCCCAATGGCTGCGTCACTGCCTGTGATGCCAGAGGTCATGGGTTCAAAACCACAGTGGGGTTATTTGATAGGGTTAGCCAAAGCATTATCTTTTTTTTAATGTACATTTTTGATGCCAGCAAAAACACCCTCAGCGTACTGTACCCATAAGGTGCCTCTGAGGGCGCTTTATAGGGCGCCCTATAGGGCACCTTATGGTTCCCGTCCATATAAGGTGCACTATACATTATCCTGTGACGCAACCTATAGGGTGCCCTATAGGGGACATTTTAGGGTGCCGTGGCGGACAGTGCACTTTAAAATGTGCCTTATAGGATGCCTTATGTGGACACGCTTTGAGAGTGCGTTTGCTATTAATGATAATTAAAATAAAGATAAAATGCCTCCTAAAGCAATCTTCCCCATAATATGCATTGCCTCAGCCAGCCTTGTTCATTGGGCACTGTGAGGGATTGAACCCCTGATCTCTGCACCATTGGTCAGTGTCTTAACCATTGTGCTGTGGCTCTATTCCTGTGCTTGCACATCTGCGCGCCACCTTATGCCTCCCAATATTAGAAAAGCCTCCTAAATCAATAGCACACCGCCTAATGCCCATCAGCACGCTGCCCTATGCTGCCCCATATTAGACTGGCTCCTAAAGGAACACCTCAGCCAGCCTTGTTCATTGGGCACTGTGGGGGATCGAACCTCTGATCCCTGCACCATTGGTATGCGCCTTAACCATTGTGCTGTGGCTCTGCTTGTCTGTTTGCTCATCAGCACGCTGCCTTATGCCGCCCCATATTGAGATGCCTCCTAAAAAATTAGCACGCCGCCTTATGTCCATCAGCGCGCCACCTTATGCCGCCCCATATTGAGATGCCTCCTAAAAAATTAGCACGCACCCTTATGCCCATCAGCGTGCCGCCTTATGCCACCCAGTATTAGACTGCCTCTAAAACATTGGCGCGCCGCCTTATGCCGCCCATTATTAATATGCCTCCAAAAACATTAGTGCACTGCCTTATGCTGCCCATTATTTTACTGCCTCAGCCAGCTGTCTTTATTGGGCTCTGTGGGGGATTGAACCCCTGCTTCTTACACCATTGGTATGTGCCTTAACCATTGTGCTGTGGCTCTGCTTTTCTGCTTGCCCATCAGCGTGACACATATGCCTCCCGCGCAGCTGTCTGATGCGCTAAGGTGCGGGGCACACAAGGGCGCCGCGCACCTTAGCGCATATGTAAATTCCAGCGTTTCTTCTTCAGCGGGGAACGCCCACTCCTTATATGGCACCCGCACACTACCAGGGCCCGCACATTAGCGGGGTTTTAGTAAACATACCCCTAAAACTTCTAGAAAGCCAGATACTGCTTACAGTGCAGCACAAGAGAAACAGAAATTCATTTCCTCCTGTATTGTACAAAATAAAAGACAGCAGATGTCAGGATTGGCATGAGGAGGGATGCAACCTGGCAATTGCCCTGAGTCCCCAAGCTAGAGAGAGCCTGTCTGAGACTGAAAAAAGCACAGCTTGCAAGTTGGCTTTAGGGTCCCCTCTCAAATCTTTGCCCTGGGCTCAGCCCCAGCCATGTCCAACAGTCCTGACTCATGTATTTTCCAAACATCAACATTTTCTAGTCACAAAATAGAAAATAAAATTATTTTTTCTACCTTCGTTATTGGTCATTTTATGTTCTAACTGTGTTGGTCTCAGTCTCTGTCTTCTCTTACAGTTGTGGTCAACATTATTGGCGCTCTTGCAGTTCAACCCCTTAATGTCCAATATCTCCTAAAAAAAAAGTGGCCAGTGATATGGCTTTGGACTATGTATGCACACATATTTGACACATAAAAGAATCAAAGAAAACAAGACAAATTAAAAAAGGAATTAGTACAAAACCAGGGATATTTTCAGGAAATGATTATTGGCACCCTTATAAACAATTCAAATCAGTTTGAACAGAAAAAACATATTCCCACCGCAGTAAAATTAGACGCACCTGCGATCAACTGTCAGTACTCACATAATTTGAATCAACCAATGAATGATAGCTCTAATGTTTAAAACGGCCAAGTTCACTCCCTGTTCCTTTTTCACAATGGTGAAGATAAGAGAGCTGCCTAAGACCAACAAAAAAAAGCTATTATCACCAAACAAAGAGGTCACCTCCAAAGACCTTGGGATTCCTGTGTCTACAGTTTGTAATGTTATTAAGAAGTTTTCTGTTCATTGAACTGTCAAGAGCCTCCTAGGATGTGGTGGGAAGAGGAAAATTAATCAAGAAGTCATTGAAGGTTCGTGTGAACTGTTGGAAAAACACCACGTACAACATCCAAAGAGCTTAAGGCTGACTGGAGCAATCTGTAGTGGTGGTCACAACTCACACAATATGCCATGCACTAAACAAAGAAGGCCTTTGGCGAAGGCCAAGGAGGGCCCCACTGCTCAAAGACAAACATAAAAAGGTACACCTGATCTTTGCCCGAACCCACCTTGAGGAACCACAGACCTTCTGGGAAAATGTTCTGTGGATAGCAGTGCAGACCAGCAATACATGTACAGGTGAAGAAATGAAGCTTATAAGGAAAAAGACACCCTTCCTACAGTTAAATATGGTGGCGGTTCCATAATGTTGTGAGGCAGTTTTGCTGCCTCAGGAACTGGAGTCCTGGAATGTATTAAAGGAATCATTAAATCAGAGGACTACTGAGGTATTTTGGAGAGGAGTATGTTACCTCATGTCAGAAAGCTAGGTCTGGGACATAGGTCATAGGTCCTCCAGGAGGACAATGACCCAAAACATACATCCAAAAATACAAAAGATTGGTTAAGAAGGAAAAAAAATGGACTATTTTAAACTGGCCAGCAATGAGTCCTGATCTCATTCCAATCGAGAACTTTTGGAAAGCGCTGAAATCTGCCACTGGTAAAAGTAATTCTGGAAACATTCATGAACTGGAACAAATCGCAGTTCAACAGTGGGAGAAACTACCAACAGACAGATGTAAGATGCTTACAGATGGCTACAAGAAACGTTTGGAAGTTGTCATCACTGCTAAGGGTTGGCCTATGTAAGGGGCGAAGGGTCAGCTGGACTGTGGGCCAAACAGCTCCCAAGCAGACACCTTCCTCCGTCCAAAAGGGGAACCACTCAGAGAGGACATATCACTTCCCAATAAAAGAAACATGCACAGAGGACTTACACTTCCCAATAAAATCTCACCTTATGCAGGACAACACGCTCGTACATGGTAATAACTATCTCACATATTTTTCTTCCAAAAGGATCTTTTTATTATTCCCTATCTAAAAGAAACAAAAAGTCTAAGAACAAATGAAAACAGTCCAGTGGAATTACAGATCTTGCCACTTCTCACAGCAGGCAAACAGGGTCATTCTGTATTTATCTCAGATGCAGATCTCTAAACAGCTACAAGCCAGAATATCTGTTCCTGCCTTGCTCAGGACCATACTTGCTTTTGGGCATTCTTCTCTAATTAGCTAATGCTTGTCCCAGCTGTCTAGGGCCCCCACTTGTGTGATTTGCCATGTTATTCTACTGATGTCTGAACCCCTCACCGCTGACCTTTTTCTCAGGCCCTTGCCTGGAATTATCAGTCTGGGCCTTGTCACATTGATATTGTTATCTGACCTCTGCCCCCCACACTTGGTTCTTTACCTGGTTCTCTTCATGGTTCTCTCCCACCCCTCAGTTCCCAAGAAATATATCTCTTTAGCTCCCCATATTCTGACAACTATACTGGGGACCAACTGTTCTTCTTCATGCTAAGCTGGCATGTTTATATCTCACGATTACCTTTTACCCTCTCTCTGTCCACCACTTACTAAGGGGGATGTTTACTAAAGTGCGGTAATCATGAATAACGCACGTAAAGTACGTTTAACGATCGTTTGCACGTCCGAACGCGCGTTCTGATGTGCGAACGATCGTTAAACGTACTTTACGCGCGTTAACCGCAGTTAACGATCGTAAACCTCCGCGGCGCGTTAAAACAGCGCAGAAGGTGGAGAGTGGGCGGAGAGAAGGGGTCAATGGGCGGAGAGTGGGCGGGGAGAGGCTCCCCTCACACTAACGCACTGAATTCCTGAGCTCAATTCCAACGCGAATGAAAACCTGTCGTTAAAGGCATATTAAAGGGAAGAGAAACCATTTCCGTCAGCAATGTACAGCAAAACCGGGGAAACCCACAAAACGTGAGCAGTGTGATACATGTGCACAGAACAAAATTTCACATAAAACGTTAAAAATGACCACAAGAAACATTGTAAAAAGCATAATTCAGCTGGGCAACAGTGATAGCAATGGGCAACAAGGAACAACACTCCCTGGAAAGCACCAAAAAAAAGAAATGATGTTTGGAAGGGTCTACGCTCCGCAGACCCTTTCAAAGATCATTTCATTGTAATGGAGCTGTCCTGGGAGTGTTGTTCCTTGTTGCCCAATGATATCATTGTTGCCCATCTTGGTTATGGGTGTGTGCCCCTTTTTTGAGGTCTTTTCTGAGGTTTATGTGCACCTTTGTCTCCATACAAGGTAAGTGAGCCCACAGTAAACTTGTGCAGAGCAGGGTTTCTGACTCGTCTAACTAACTCCAGGGACTGCACTGTCTCTGTGGCCACAGTGTGGTACAACAGACACAGCCAGTGCCTGTAAGACCAGAGGGTCACAGGTTCAAATCCCAGCTGGGGCTCCTGCCAACCCAATCTCCATAGTTTTACCCACCACTAAACAGTGATAGTAAAGACACCCCTTTATTGCAGAGAACATACGCATGGTTCATACACCTATATTTTACCACACCAAACACAGACACCAGAAACAGGCGCATTACCCAGAGCAGAGTCTCGCAAATGCAGTCCTGGAGGGCCCCGCACCATTCAGGTCCCATGCTATTGTTCTATGTAAACCGCGCTGATCGCAAATAGTGCGGTATATAAGAGATGTAAATAAATAAAAAAAAAAAATGCTGCCTCTAATAAAGATGCCTGTGCTGCATATCTATGCACCACCCCAATGGTATGCAGGTGTAGCTCATGCATATTTATGAGGGACAGCATGAAAACCCGAACAGTGTTTGGAACACCAGGACCGGAGTTGGGGAACTCTGCCGTAAAGCAGCAGCCAACAGGGCCAGACACACCCACACACACACCCACAGGCCCCATTGGCCAATGCCTCCTGGAGAAGCAGGACATTGGGCCCTGCCTGTATCTCCCAATACTAGCAGTTGCATACCTTAGCAATGCCACCCTACACCTGGGTATATGGTACACAGCTATCAAACGTTTCCTGTGATAACTGGCAGATATCAATTCCTACGTTAAGCACAGTTTTCTCAGTGAGCTCCACCAAAACAAGCATTCTGATGTCTGCGGTGTGTGCTGCAGGTCTGGTCTCTGACAGTGCTTACCACCCTGGGGAGTGACCCCCAACAGTCTTGCGTATCATATCCATGCCTGAACTGTGCCCAGGACTGGTGTGGTGGGTATGGCTGCTGAACACCTCTATAGTTACACAATGCTGGCATAGGTGTGGGGGTGGCTGTCTGTCAATCCAATATGTGGTGGCTGCAAACACCTTCCACAGCCCACACTGCCAGCAATGTTGCCAGTATTGAGCTGCCAATGTGCATAATGAGGAGCAAGGTACCATGGTTATAGGCCGGACAGGGTGGCCTGGCCAGGGTGCATCTGCACAGGGCATAGGGCAGTGACAGGCACATTTTAGTGCCAGGCCACCACCTACACAGACAGGGTGACCTCAGTATGTCCTGCTGAGAGATCACTCTCACCCTGACTGTGCAGTGACCACAGCATGGCTAGGCACCCCCATAGTGCTATTATAGTATTTCTCTCATGTGATAGATATGGGTTTCCTTTTGGGGCTCAGTCACTGATTTATCTGCTTGTTGTGTATACTGACATCCCAGTTCTGGGTGCATGCATCTCCACTGGGCACATGCATTATGGACTAACTATCAGACTGTTTGCAGCTGGTATGTGTCTTGATGGAGTGGCTTGCAGGGTGCAGTGGCTGATGGCTTGCTGCAGGAGAATATCAGATAGTGGTGGGGTGCAGCTTACCATATCCAGGCATAATGTCTGTCTGTGTACAGAGCTGCATTGCCTGCTCTGTGGGGTGTCTGTTCCTCACCAGAACTGGGGTTGATGTTCCTCTCTACTGCCACCTTTGCAGGGAGGTAGAATGTGCATCTATTGTTAGGGGACCCTGTTTTCCACCCTTGGCACGGGGGGGGGGGGGAAGGAAGGGAAACATGGGGGCTACACCTGACTGCAAGGTGTTTGTGCAGAAACTACCTATCTCACACATTAACACTGCTTTGGACCTGCGCCATGGACGGTGCTGTGGACCTGGTGCTGGGCGCCTCACTGCACCCTCAGGGTGAGCACAGTACCCGCACAATGTGACGGTGTGTAGCTACTCTGTGCCAGTACAACACATGGTCAGTACCCCCTACCAGGCCGAGGTGCTTTGGGGGTGCACATGGTCACTTCCCCCTACCAGGCCGAGGAGCTGTGGGGGTGCATTCCCCATGGTGTGTATCTGTGGACAGCTGATTTGCATGTGCAGTGCATCATGGGTGTGACTGGCACGATCCAACCCTGGGAAAATCCAGCGCCTGCTCACAGGCTCTGATAAACCATAGGCCATCACACGTACATCTGTTAGCATAATGCATAGATGCAAGACACCCTAAAGTGTCTGTACTATAAGGTGCCCACGCTGGTAAAAACACACGTACCCACGCACGATTGTACACACGCACCAACGCACGGGGCTATGCCCGTAACAACGCACGCAGCCATGCATGCACCAACGTAGATGGCTATGCGCACTGCGAGAGTGTGTTTCAGTAACCACTATTGAACGTAAAGAAAAACATGCCTCCTCATTCCCTATGTGATGTACAGGGTGATGCCTGGGACAGCCTTCTGCGTTAGGCACACTGGGGACTCGAACCCATGCTGCCTGTAAGAGCGGTGAGTACACTAACCATTGTCCTACAACTCTGTTTCAGTGATTTGTGTCTGTATGCCTTCATACGATTAACGCGCAGTAACGCACCACGGCGCCCTGTAACGCTCGTTAGTTTTTGGAACGCGCGTTAGTGGTTACGATGTCCCGCCCATGTCCTTTTTTGGCTTTCCTTTCACTAACGCGGCTCCTAACGCGATTTGCACTAACGCAGTTTAGTAAACATACCCCTAAGTGTGTTTTCACATCTTTTCCATTCGATGTCACATAAATCTGAAAGCTTCATGTATGCATCTCAGTACAATTTCAGCATTCAGACAACATTATGATGATTTTTTTGTTTCGTGTTAACCCATTCTCCTCTGGCTCTCACACCTATCAAATATTAGTGAAGGGTGCCATTAATCCTGTCTAGGTCATATTTTGTTTTTTTTTCTCAGAAATTACTATATCTAAGTTACATAGACATCTTTTCTTTGTTGTATATCGCTAAACATACTATTAAAATATTATGACATACAGTTGGAATATTTTCAATTATGTCTCAAGATATTCCTGAAGGAACCGCCGCACATCTTGGTGAGGCCAAGGATCGGCCCACAATTGCCCATCGAAAAGCCGCCAGCGCGGCAACCTTCACGCGCAAGGAATTCCAAGCTAGTCCCTTGTATAAGCCATCCTGCAGAAATTCCAGAATTGTGGGAATAAGGATCTTCCATGGTGAGATTTGATGATGCTTACATCAAGCGGTAAATAGGAGCCAGACTTGGACATAAGACATGGAGGTAGATGACCTCCGGGCCTGGAGTAAGGTCGCAATGACCGGCCTGGAATAGCCTCAGCTCTTTAGGTGTTTTCTTTCAAAGGCCACGCCGTTAGCGAAGCGAGAAGGGAACAGTGTTTTCCATGAGGACGGGCTCCTAACGGAGGAGTCCCCGCCGCTCCCCCAAGGAGAGTGGTGAACCGGTGAGGAGCCGCACTAGATCAGCATACCAGGAGCGACAGGGCCAATTGGGAGTCACGAGAATGATGAGGTGTAGTTGCCTCTCGATCCAGCATAGCATGTGAGGCAGCATGGACCAAGGTGGAAAGATATACAGGAGTACATTGGAGTGCCATCCCTGGACTAGCACATTTATGCCACTAGATGCTTATTCCCTGCGATGACTGTAGAAGCAGTGAACCTTGGCATTCTTCTGCATCACCCTTGGCGTTTTTCTGCGTTGCCATGAGATCCATGCCTGGAATTCCCCAGCACTGGAGTATGCATTCAAAGGCTGCCGGACTCAGCTCCCACTCTCCTGGATTGATCAGGTGACGACTGAGATAGTTAGCCTTGACATTTTGCACCCCCACTATGTGCTGGGCTGAGAGAGCCTGCAAGTGTAGCTCCGCCAAGGGGAACAAGAGAGCCATTTTGCTCACCACCCTGGCAATTGATATAAGTAATGGCAGTGGCATTGTCTGAGACGACTCGTACTGATCAACCGTGTAGTAGGGTACTGAACTTTGTGAGAGCTAGCTGGATGGCTCGCACTTCCAGTCGATTGATAGCCCAGCGGGCCTCCCTGGTCGACCACTGGCCCTGAGCCATGTACCTGAGACAATGTGCTCCCCAGCCGGAGAGGCTGGCATCAGTGGTTAGGAGAGTCCAGCGGCATTCCTATCAATGGGTTCCAGTGGTCTAACCACCAGCGGAGACCAAGGCGAACTGCAGGAGGAAGCGGCAGTGGCTCTCGATAGTTCTGTGACACTGGGAACCAATGCAACAAGAGAGATTGCTGGAGAGGACGCATGCGCACCTGGACCCAAGTTACAAAGTCTAAGGTCGCCACCATCACTCTGAGCAGCTGTACATAATCCCAAGCAGTGGGGATTGACAACCGAGTGAACTACTATAGCTGCTGCGTTAGCATGGAACAGCGTGCCTGAGTCAGGAAGACATTGGCGGCATGCGTGTCAAAATGTGTGCAGAGGAACGCGAGTGTTTGAGAAGGCCAAAGACAGCTCTTGTGTTTGATCACCCAGCCCAACAGTTCGAGGAGCTGGATTATCCTTTGCACGGCTGCTTGCGTTTCAGAGTAAGAATAAGCTAGTCATCGAGATAAAGATGGACGCAGGTCCCCTCTCTGTGAAGCACAGCTGCCATGACCACCATAATCTTGGAGAAGGTGCGAGGTGCGGTTGCGAGCTCGAATGGGAGAGCCACAATTTGAAAATGTCCTCCGAGAATAGCAAAACATAGAAACTGCTGCTGATGTGGGTGAATGGGAATATGGAAATAGGCTTCCGTGAAATCCAGAGAGACAAGAAACTCATATGCACTGCTTGAATGACGGATCTGAGGGTCTCCATGTGGAAACAGGGAACTTGGAGGCAGTAGTCTGCACCCTGCAGGTCCAGAATGGAGCTGAAGGCGCCATCCTTTTTGTGATTGACGAAATAGATGGAATAATGGTCACACCCTCGGTCTTCTGGTGGCACCAGTACAATGGCTCGGAGCCGCATGAGCTGCTGGAGGGTGTCGCGAAAGCGGCCTTTTTTGGAGGAGCACCACAGGGCAAAATGAGGAAGGCATCCCTGATGGGCCTGGTACAGTCGAGGGCATATTCTTGCCAAACAATATCGAGGCCCCAGTGGTCCGTGGTGATAAGGGCCCATTCGTGGTAAAAGTGCTGTAGGCGCCCTCCCACCTGCACTACTTTGGAATGGACCCCCGCCCTGTCAACAGGCGGAATGGCCTGTGGCCTTACCGCTCGAGTTGGGGGCCTGAGAATAGGCCGGCGGCCCTGCCAAAAGGAATTGGTCCGATGGGAAGGGACCGAAGGAGCAGAGTACTGTCAGCCTGGGCAGTATCTCCGGGAAATTTCAGAACTTTGCGCACTAGGTGTCACTGATGGAAGATCTCTTGCCGGAGTTCTTGGGCTTATCCTCTGGTAAACGCTGAGGTTTCACTTCTCCGAGGTCCTTCACCAACTGTTCCAAGTCCATGCCAAAGAGCAGTCTGTTCTTGAAAGGGAGTCTAGCTAGTTGGCCTTTAAAGGACACATCAGCTGACCAACTGTGAAGCCAAAGACACCTTTGCACAATGGGGACCGCTCCAGGTTGAGAGAAGGAGTAGGTCGTAAAAGGCATCTGCTAGGAAGGCTGCCAAAGCCTCCAGATGAACGGAGGTATTGTCCTCGGGTAATAATTTAATCCAGCAGAGGAGTGCTCTAGCTCCTAAGCCGCCAAAAGCAGACAGTTGAAGGGTGAGAGACACTGTTGAAAATGCTATCTTGAGAAGACTCTCCATCTTGCGATCCTGGAGATCCTAGAGAGCAAAGCCCCCTTCGAAAAGGATAGTGGTACGCTTTATCACAGCGATGATCAGCGCATCTACCTTAGGAAAACGCAGCCATTTGTCAAAGTCTGCTGAGAACCAGGAGTATATCTGCTCCAACTGACGGCCCTGCTTCAATGGAGCATTGGGAGACTCCCATTCTGCTACAACCATTTGCTGGAGTTCAGCTGGAAAGGGAAAGATCCATGTAGGCCGCTTAATCCATTCTAGAATGGGATCTGTTTTCAATAGAGGATGAGAAAGCTCGGGCAATTCTGGAATATGCACTTCCTTGATGATTTGGGAAATGAGGCCAGGAATCTTATCCCTGTGACACAGGAAACTATGGTGGAGCAAGATTCCTCTTCTATGGGTGATAGCTCCTTTTCCTCCGCCTCCGAAGGAGAGCATGAAGACCCACCTGGGGAAAGGGCACCCAATTCCTCTCCTTCAGTGGATCCTTCCTCCTCCCAGCCAGACTCCCTAAATTCTGTAAGGGCAGCATCTATGCGGCACCTCTTGCGGCCTCCCACTGATTGAGAGGACCTTGGCTGCGGCGAGAACCAGACCTGCCCTTCTTTCCATAGGTTACAAGTATGTTGAAAAAAAACGAGAAAATTCGGAGGCTCCAGGAACCATAGCCAGCCGTTGAGGGAGGAGTATGGAGGAGAAGGCTCCGCGTGCTAAGACGAATTAGCCGCCGAAGCATCCTGTCCGTGATTCGGGAGGGACCACCCCCCATGTTTCTTCCCACAGGCCAGGCCCTTCGGCACTGCCGACGGCATGGCTGGGTGAATTAAGATGGTGCCGATGAAGCAGATTCCCGCTCACAGAAAAAGGTGCAAAATCGCAAGTACCGCCAGACAAAGCTGCGTGGCCATGGAGAGGAGGCCATAGTCACGAAAATTCAGTTTGGTGCAGTGGTAACACATAACTCCCCAACCGCTGAAATAAGGCTAAAGATAGCCGGTAGCAGAAATGCGGTTAACTGCTGAACTCAGTGTCCCTGCCCATCGGGAGGGGGGGGGGGAGTAGGTCCAGGGAAGGGGGAATTGAGACAAGACCCAGCAGTCTAGAGTAAACTTCAGACAGCAAGGCAGACTAGGGAAACCAAGAGTTAGCTATAACCGAGTACTGAAAAAGAAAATGAATTAGGAGGCATTCCTAACAGTGGCTCTACAGGTCAAACAATGGTAAGGATTTGAGGGTTTAGTTTTATTAAATTGCTAGCTCTCTGACTGGGAGCTCTTAAAAGGGTTTTGGTATATTTTTAAAGCAAAGTTACATTCTTTTTGATGCTTTAGTAGAAATATTTTCTTTAGTGGGGTAGGTTTTAAACTCTGGTAACCTTCTCAGCTCTTGGGAACTGCTGACACCTAATCAGGAGTTAGTAGGCCTGATTAGCCTGTGAATGAACTGAGAGCAGCTGAGGCTTGCATAAAAGGCTTCAGAGCCATGCCCTGTTCAGGCATTCCTAACAGGGGCTCTACAGGTCAAACAACGGTAAGGATTTGAGGGTTTAGTTTTATTAAATTGCTAGCTCTCTGACTGGGAGCTCTTAAAAGGCCCGTTAGTTTAACTTCGGTGGTGAGTAAATTATTGGAAACGCTGCTAAAAGAGAAAATAGTGAGGTTTCTGGAGTCCAGCAGATTACAGGATCCAAGGCAGCATGGATTCACCAGAGGCAGGTCTTGTCAGACAAATCTGATTGATTTCTTTGACTGGGTGACCAGGGAGTTGGACCGAGGGAGAGTCCTAGATGTGGTGTATTTAGATTTCAGTAAAGCCTTTGACACTGTTCCTCACAGGCGACTTATAAACAAACTGAGCACCCTAGGGATGGACTATAAAGTTAGTACTTGGGTTAGAAATTGATTGGGTGGGAGGCGACAAAGCGTACAGGTAAATGGAGCTCACTCTGAGGAGAAGGATGTTACCAGTGGTGTGCCCCAGGGATCTGTCCTAGGTCCGATTCTTTTTAACATCTTTGTTAGTGATATAGCGGAAGGGCGGTCGGGTAAGGTTTGCCTCTTTGCGGATGATACCAAAATCTGCAATAGAGAAGACACCCAGGAAGGTGTAGATAACATGAGGAGGGATCTAGCTAAGCTTGAAGAATGGTCTAAAATTTGACAGCTGAGCTTTAATGTTAAAAAAATGCAAGGTCATGCTTTGGGCTGCAGCAATCCAAGGGAGCGATATAGTATAGCGGGTGAAGTACTTTTGTCCACTAAAGAAGAGCGGGACCTAGGCGTGGTTGTGTCTGATGACCTTAAAGTAGCTAAATAGGTAGAAAAGGCGATGGCAAAAGCTAGAAGGATGCTTGGGTGCATATGGAGAGGAATGGCTAGCAGAAAAAAAGAGATGATAGTGCCTCTGTATAAGTCTTTGGTGCGACCTCATTTGGAGTATAGTGTGCAATTCTGGAGACCGCACCTTCAAAAGGATGTGAACATGATGGAGTCGGTGCAGAGGGTGGCTACTAAAACAGTTAGTGGTCTTCATTATAAAGCATATGAGGACAGATTTAAGAATCTTAATATGTACACCTTAGAGGAAAGGCGGGATAGAGGTGATATGATTGAGATGTTTAAATACCTCCGTGGCATAAATGTTCAGGGGGAGAGCCTCTTTTAAATGAAAGCAAGTTCTGCTACGAGGTGACATGAGATGAGGGTGAAGGGCGATAGATTCAGGAGTGATATGCAGAAATATTTCTTTACGGAAAGAGTGGTGGATCCGCGGAATAGTCTCCCAGTGGAGGTGGTGGAGATGAAGACAGTAACTGAATTTAAAAAAGCATGGGACAAACACAGAGGATCTCTAAAGGAAAAAAGGGGACTGTTGTAGTTGTTGATATGGAAGGACAGACTAGATAGGCCATGTGATCTTTTTCTGTCATCATATTTCTATGTTTCTATAAAATAAAAGGCAAGAATCCTAGGGTCTCTGAAAAGGTCCTCTTGACCCAAAGCCCTCTCCAAACTGTTCTGGCTCTCATAGCCACGAGCTAGCCCAGAAGCTGATCCACAGGCTGGGTATCTCATGCACCCTCAGGATCCAGTATGCACTGCATGCAGAGAAATTCAGAGAGATAAAGTTCAACATCTCTTGAGACAGAGAAAGTACTGAGGAGACCCTTAGCTGTGCCTGTGGTATATACCAACAGTGAGGTCACAGTTCTGATTGGCTCTCACTACTTTCTCTATCTCGACATCTGCTGGCAGGGGGACTTAACCCACTTGTCTGGACAGTCTAGCTGGATGCTCTGGAAGCTGTGGAGTGGCTCTTGCTCTCGGAGGCAGACAGGAACTCCTGGTGTGTGTGTTTGCATGACCTGCGAGCCTGGAGGCAGGGCCGTCCCATCCATTGAGCGAGAATGTTGTTCGCACAGGGCCCCGCGTTTCAGGGGGCCCCGCGCCAACAACATCCTGCACGCTCTGGGCTCTCGGCAGGTCAGGAACTGGTCACGGCTCCCGGCAGGTCAGTAACAGCTCCTTACAGCCGCCAAAGTGAAGAGCGTTGTTTCCTTCACTTCGGCCGCTGTGTTGTAATGAAGATCGCAGGCGCGCTGAGTACCTGGACACCGGAAATGTCCTTTGACCTCCAGCGGCTCTTCACTTTGGCGGCTTTAAGGAGCTGTTACTGACCTGCCGGGAGCCGCGACCTGCTAAAAGGAGGTGAGCTGGGGCCTCTAAAGCCTGCCACAGGGCTCTTCGGGGAAGGGGAGGACTTTGGCTTGAAATGGGCTGAGCTGGGGAAGGGAGCTGAGTTGGAGCAGGGGGCTAAAATCATAAATGTGCTGAGTGGGGGGGGGGGGCTAGGATTGGAAATGGGCTGAGTGGGGGGGGGTGTGGCTAGGACTGTAAATGAGCAGATGGGGAGGACTAGGACTGAAAATGGGCTTTTGGGGCATAGGACTGGAAATGGACTGAATGAGGGGGAGCTTGGACTGGAAATGGATTGATGTGGGGCTGGAATAGGGTTATAATTGGTTTATGGGGGGTTAGTATTTGAAATGGCTGATGGGGGAGCTTAGACTAGAAATGGGCTGATGGGGGCTGGAATAGGACTGGAAATGAGCTTATTGGGGGAGGGCTAGGACTGGAAATGAGCTGATGGGGGAGCTTGTACTGGAAATGGGGAGATGTGGGGCTGGAATAGGATTATAATTGGTTTATGGGTGGGCTAGGATTGCAAATGGGCTGATTGGGGGGCTAGGACTGGAAATGGGCTAATGCGGGGGTGGGGGTGGGAGAATGGAACTAGAAGGGAGCGGATGATGAGTGGGGGTGGAATTAGAAGGGAGCTGATTTTGGGGAAGGACTAGAAGGGGATGGGGTCTGAAGGAATGAGGATGGAGGGAGAAAAGATATTTTGTGTAGAAGGGAAGAAAAATCTACGAGTGTCCGGGTATTGGCAGAGTAAGTGGGGATTGAGGATAGAAGGGAGAAATGTGATTGGATGATAAAGGAATAAAAAAGAAATCAGGGAAAGAGCAAAAGGGGAAAGATCAGTATGTTAAAGCAGATGTAGAAGATAGAATGGAAAAAATCTAGATGAGAAGAAAGGACAAATGGACAGCAGACAATGGAGAATTAGTAGAAGACAGAAGAAACCAGAAGAAAGTGACTGGAGCAACTGCAATTGAAAAATAAAATGCCCAAACAACAAAAGGTAAAACAATACTTTTTTATTTTGAATTTATTAACTGGAATATGTCAGCTCTGGGAAATGTGTATTGTTAACATCTTTGCGTTTTTGATTAGTACAAGAAGAAATTAATTTATAGTGGTGTTGTACATTCCAAGTTTGGCTTTAGGGGTTCCCAATTTAATTATTGTCTTCCGATTTCTAAATTGTGATTCCTTGTTCTTTGTTTGGTGACGGTCTATGTTCTTCATGTGTAACTGAGCTGTTATTCTGTTTATGTAGTTTCTATTTGTCAGTGCCACTTGTTCTCTTTCCCCAGTAGATGTACTGGTATTCTCTGAGATGTATTGGTTAATATTTGCAGTGTTTGCTTTTTGATAGGTAGGGTTTGGTGCTTTGTGAGTCCTGGTAGTGCTATTATGATATGGTGGGTTTGCTATGGGTTCTAAATGTGCAGTGTTTATAGTACTTCCTAATGTGCCTGGCAGTTGGCACTGGAGTATAGTAGTGTAGAAATATGGTAGTCTTTCTTTATCCAGACACTCAGTAAGAGGCATGTCAACACTATGCTAATATTTATGCAAATGATGTGTTTATGCAAATGAGGCCCCACAATGAGTCTCCACACATGGCCTCGCATCCCCCTTGGGCTGCCCCTGCCTGGGGGATATGTGGACACAGTGAGGACAGTCCTCCACATGGTGGGCTTCTCCCAAGCAGCGGATACAGCGGTCATGGGAGTCCTCTAAAGTCATCTTCCTGGCACATTTTTTGAATCCAGGTTTGCTTGCCTTTCCTTCGTTTTCTTTGTCCTTGTTTGATTCAGGTTGAATGTAAGTTCAGAAGAGCTGGTAGTTCTGTCCTGCTGGCTGGGCAGATGACAAGAAACTGAGCCAGGAAGGGGCGGGCCTAGGGGTTGGGGCACCAGGGCATGCTCAGTAAGGCTTAGCCTTTCTGAGCTATAGGAGAGCACTCCATACGATGGCGCCGTCGGATGATGTCACCAGGTGTAGCTGACGCATCCTACTTGTCCATGGAGAAAGAGTTTTGAATGGAAATCTACTTTGGTATGTTAAAAATTTACAAGGCTAATAGATAGGTAGCCCCGGGTGCAAGATTTTCAGATCTAGGTTTCAGTTTGGAACCTAGGTCTTACTTAGGCATTTAACAGTATCCTCAGGCAAGACTTTTAAATTGTTAACATAACCAAGAACTTAGTAAAAGCAAAGAGGAGTTTTGGAATTAAATATAAAGTTAAAGTTCTAGAATTGTACTATCTATTCTGATTTGTGTAGCAGTTAATGGGTGGGCTTAAGGCTGCAGGTAACTATTCACTTCTTACACATTCTTGCTAAGGGAAAAAGAGAAACAACTTTAAAGTGTACACATTTCACCAGAGTTCAACTGGAAGATAGGAAGGAGGGGGCCTCAGCTATGTATGGAAAGGAGAAAGTTTACTTTCTGTTAATTTCCTTCCTGTATCCCTGCTAGACCAGTCCAGACAAGTGATTTGTATCCCCCTGTCAGCAGATGATGAGACAGAGAAAATTCCAGAAGCTTAGTGACATCATCCTTGGTAGATAACCCTGTACCCCTAAGGGTCAGCTTCAGTATATCCGTAGCAAGCAGAGTAGTCTGGATTCATTGAGAAAGGTTTGAAGAAAAATTACAATAGAACGGTTGGAGTGAACCCCCGGAATGAACAAACTATTTACATGGCGAGAGCCAAGCTATGTACAAGGAAGAGACAGGCCGGACTGTCAGCTACACCGATGAGTTCTTAGGCGCCAACAAGGCCAGGTCCTGAAAATGAAGCATATAGGGGAGGGCTCTGGACAGGTCTAGCAAGGATACAGGAAAGGAAATTAACGGTAAGTAAAATTTCTTCTTCCGGTTCATCCTGCTAGACCAGTCCAGACAAGTGGGGAGTACCAAAGCTAAGTCCCTTCTGGGCAGGAACATACAGCAGCAACCAAGACGCTGGCACCAAACCAAGCTGCTTCTCGAGTGTGGAGGTCCAGACAATACTGTCAGACAAAAGTAGGGAGCGAAGACCAGGTGGCAGCCATGCAGGTAGCTAACGGAGCAACCCGTGCCCTCTCTGCCAATGTTGAGGCTTGAGCCCTAGTAAAATATGCTCTGAGGCCACTAGGCACAGGCTTGTTCTAAAGAATGTAAGCAGACTCAATTGCCTGCTTGATCCAGTGTGCAATGGTAGCCTTAAAAGCAGCCTCTCTCCTGCAGTGGCCTCCAATTAGCACAAAGAGGTGATCGTAAAGGAGAAAGGGATTGGTAACCTTGAGGTAGTGCCGCAATGTCCTGCCAACATTGAGTGAATGGAGCACAAGGGGGTCACCAGTCTGCTGTCCTTTCAGGAAGGAGGGGAGGATCACAGACTGGTTGACATGGAACACGGACTTCAGAAAAAAGGACGGGACTGGGTGAATAGTTACACCTTCTAGAAAGAAGGACAGAAAGGGGTCCTGACAAGAGAGCACTTGAAGCTCAGATACATGTCAGGCCAAGGTGACTGCTATTAGGAGGATAGTCTTGAGAGTTAAATCTTTAAGGGATGCTCTGCAGAGCGGCTCAAAGGGAGGCTTAGACAGCGCCCTGAGGATCAAAGAAAGGTCCCAGAACAGAACCACCAGGCAGAGGGGTGAACACAGAGTGAGCAGCCTCTGCAAGAAGTGAACCAGGTCAGGATGGGAGGCTAGGGAGCATCTTTGGAGAAGCCCGCGGAAGCATGTGAGCGCAGCTATCTGAACCTTCAAAGAATTCAGGGCCAGTATATGATCGAATCCATTCTGAAGGAAGGCCAGAATGTCTGGAACTTGTGCCTTCCAAGGGGACAAAATTCTGTCAGCGCACCATGTGGAAAAACTCTTCCAGACCCTAGCATTGGCCCACAATGTAGAGGGGCGCCATGCCTTCAGGAGAGTAGCCATCACCTGAGGCAAATAGCCTTTTCATGCTAAGCGTCTCCCCTCAAGAGCCAAGCCGTAAGCGAGTAAGGAGCTGGGTCATCCATGATAATTGGCCCTTTGCTGCAGGAGACCCCTGCAGGTGCTGAGGGGAAGAAGCATCACTAGTGAGAGGTGCACAAGGTTGGTGTACCACAGGCGCCGTGGCCAGTCAGGTTCTACCAAGATGATGCACTCGGGGTGGAACTCAATGCACCTGAGAATTCTGCCTATCAGCAGCCACAGCAGAAATGCATAGAGTAGGTGATCCACAGGCCAGGGCTGCACTAGGGCATCTGGACCCTGAGAGTTCAGCTTCCTGCAGCAGCTGAAAAAGAACAGCGCCTTGGCGTTGGAGGCTGTGGCCATGAGATCCATTGCTGGACAGCCCCAGCAAACCATGATCCTCTGGAAGATCCTTGGAGAGAGCTCCCATTCACTGAGATCCAGGAGATGTTGACTGAGAATGTCCGCGTGGACATTCTCCACCCCTGCAATGTGTTGTGCTGAGAGGGCCTGCAGGTTCTCCTCCACCCAAGAAAACAGAAAGGCCATCTTTTGTACCACTCTTGGACATTTCATCCCCCCTTGCTGATTGAGGTAGGCCACTGTGGTCGCATTGTCTGAATGTATGCGTACTGACTTCTGGAGGAGCATGGGGCTGAAGGCAAGGAGTGCCAGATGGAGCATCCGGGCCTTGAGGCAATTGATCGACCAGGAGGCCTCCTGTGCTGTTCGTCCCAGAGAATGAGCTCCCCAGTCCACTAGGCGGGCATCGGTGATCACGAGTACCCATTGTGAAGTCTCCAGTGGGACTCCCTATAAAAAGGTTGCGACGGTAGAGCTGCGGCGCATCACTAAGGTAGATGGAGTTTGAGCTGATAATTCTGGGAGCTTGGAGACCATAGGTACAAGAGAGAATGCTGGAGAAGGAGCATGTGGGCCTGAGCCCATGGAATCAATTTAATTCATGGTCCCGAGAACCTGCAGATAATCCCAGGAAGAGGGAGTCGGAACACGAAGAAAACGCGGGAGCCACATGATCAGCTTCTCACATTTGTCCTGGGTAAGATATACCTGGCCCATCTAAGTGTCAAATTGGGCCCCTAGAAACTTCAGTGATTGAGAAGGCTGCAGACCGCTCTTGTCCTGAATGATTATCCATCTGAGGCAATTCAAGAAGGAGACTACCTGCTGAACTGCCTTGACCACCTCCTGGGGCGACTTCACACAGATGAGCCAATCAAGCAGGTAGGGGTGAATCCAGATTCCTCGGTGCCAGAGAGTGGCCGCTGCTACCACCATGACCTTGGTGAAGGTGCAGGGTGTCGTGGCCAGGCCAAACAGCAAAGCCCTGAATTGATAATGGCAATCGAGTACTACAAAGCAGAGGTACTGCTGATGTGCCGGGCATATGGGAATATGAAAGTAAACCTTGACTAGGTCGAGCAATGTTAGGAATTTGCCGGGTCTGACCACCTGAATGACCAATCGTAGCATCTCCATTCGAAAATGCGAAACATGCAGACATTTGTTGATTGCCTTTCAGGTCCAGAATAGGCCTGAAGAAGCCGTCCTTCTTGGGTATGATAAAATAGATGGAATAATGCCCCAAGCCAGAATCTGCGAGGAGAACCGGGCAGATTTCTGGAGCCAAAGGAGGCACTGCAGCATCTGCTGGATGGTTACTCGTTTGTCTGGCACCTGGCATGGAGATATCAGAAAGGTGGATGGGACAGGCCTCTCCAGTTCGAGAGCATACCTGTATGTAATGACTTCGAGCACCCACTTGTTGGAAGTGATCCAGGTCCATTCAGAGGAGTAACACTGTAGCCGACCACCTACAGGAAGCACCCCAGAATGGACCACGAGCCAGTCAGCAGGAGCACCTGTCCGTGCCAGCGAACTTGTTTGTCGTGGGAAAACTGTCCTTGCGACGGGCCCCATGAAACAACTGGGGCCGGGATCCCATCTTTGCGGAGTAAGAGCTGAAGCATCCCGGCTGGTAGCAGAGCCTGTCTCTGACATGTGATATGTAAGAGGATGAAGGGGTTGAGGCGACCTAAGGACAGTGAGACCCTACTTTGGGTTTGTCCTCCGGGAGGTGTTGAGGTTTAACTTTGCCTAAGTCCTTGACTAGCTTGTCCAGATCTTCTCCAAACAAAAGCTTGCCCTTAAAGGGCAGCTTGGCTAGACGGGCCTTGGACGCGGAGTCTGCATTCCATTGGCAAAGCCATAGCCACCGTTGAGCCACCGTTGCAGCTGCAATAGACTGAGTCATCAGGCATAACAGATTATAGAAGGCATCTGCCAAAAACACGGTGATGGACTCCAAGCGGGTCAGCACAGGATCTTCCAGGAGTAATTGGAGTCAATGCAACAACGCCCTTGCAGCCAAGCCGCCACACAATGAAGCTTGGAGCACCACGGAAGATGAAGAAAAAGTAGTCTTCAAGAGTAGTTCTCAACCTTACAATCAATCTGATCCTGAAAAGCCGTGCCCCCCTCGAATGGTGGCATGTTTGGTGACCGCCATTACCAAGGCATCCACCTCTCTAAGTCGTCAGGGGCCCAAAGGTAGGTGCGGCCCAGGCAACAAGCGGACTACAAAGAAGCCTCCAGGACTCCCATTCCCAGGTAACCATTTGTTGTAACTCCGGGGGAAAGGGGAATGCCTTTGACGGCTTCTTGATGCCCAGGATAATGGGATCTGCTTGACGCTGTTCCGGATCCATTGTTGGAGATGGCTGTGACCCTGAAAGGTGAAGGGTCTCCGCAATCTTTGTAATGGGGGCCAGCAACTCCTCTTTATGAAAGAGGCGTTTGTCCTGCCTGTCCTCCCTCATTTCTTGGCCATCCTCCAGGTGCGATAGCACTTCTTCCTCCCTATCCAAAGTCAAGTGAAGGGAGCGGTCATCAGAGAGACACTCACCATCTTCTCCTACAGGGTGCCAGTCCCCTGAGGGTGCGAGATTGGCCTTGGGTGTACACAGAGACTGATGGGAGAGCCTGTGAGGAGGAGGAGGTTGTCCCATTACAGTAGGAGATGCTGCCAGACCTCCAGAGGCTCCTGAATGCCAGAAGTCCCAGGCATGGTGGAAAAAGTCCATAAACTGTAAATCCGCGGGAACTGTAGAAGCTGGGGAAAGCTGCTGTAAAGGATGTCGTAAGCCTGAGTCTGCACAGACAACTGCTCTTCTGGGAGGAGGAACAGAGGAGGGAACTCCTGTGTGAGGGGGGGACCCGAGAATGGGGTGCCGGACAGGACTAACAAGGCTGTGGCAGGTGCTGAAGAAGCAGCTACTAAAGAGGAAGCTGTGCCTGCCGAAGTTTCCCCCTGATCTGCCATACCTGTAGCGCAGAGATCTCCCACGAAGACAGGGCATTTCCTGCCGCAGCCGAGGCAGCGAAGGAAGGAGGAAGACATCCTGCGGCAAAAGGGCAGAGCTGGACTGGGATCCAAATGTAGGGGCAGTAAAACAATGAAAAGGTGAAATTAGACTTACCTGCTAATTGTTGTTCCTTGAGGAACTCCAGTCTAGTCCCGAACCTTAGAGTTGTGCTCCTCCTCCAGCAGCTTGGAGACTGAGAAACATCATTCTCGTGATGTCATTGGTACATAAGCTCCGGAACCACCTCCTCTCACCAGTAACCTATTGACAAAGCAGACTCACCAGAGCAACAATTAAGCAAGAAACTGTACCAATCAACCTGTACGAACTAACTAAACTGTGCTGCACCGCTCGACTATGTACATACCGATGAAGCCTCATAGAAGTGCCTCGGCCTCTGGCCCCTGTTAAGTACCCAGAAGCCTTTCCGACATTACCAACACGCACACCATGCTCGACTAATCAGGCCTTCGCACCCGCACATACTTTGCTTGCCTGTTATACCACTCTGCTTCAGGCCCTAATCCACAGAATCCTCCCGGGTGGGATACGGGACTAGACTGGAGTTCTTCAAGGAACAACAATTAGCAGGTAAGTCTAATTTCACCTTACTTATCGTCCCTCCAGTCTAGTCCCGAACCTTATAGGATGTAACAGAGCAGTGAACCATCTAATGGGCGGGACCCTGTAGACCAGCCTGAAGCACCGCTGATCCAAAACAGGCATCCCTTTCCGCCTGCACGTCGAGACGGTAATGCTTGACAAAAGAATGCAGCGAAAACCAAGTCGCGGCCCTGCAAATCTCTACTGGCGGTACTAAACTGCACTCCGCCCAGGACGCCACCTGCGCTCTAGTGGAATGCGCATGCAGCCCCTTTGGTACTGGCCTACCTCTCAGAATATATGCCGACGCAATCGTCTCCTTCACCCATCGAGCAATGGAAGCTTTAGCTGCCGCCTGGCCCTTCTTTGGCCTGCTAAACAGAACAAACAGCCTATCCGACTTACGGAAGCTGGCCGTCCTGCGAAGATAACTCTTTAAAGCTCGACGAACATCCAAACTCCTCAGGTTGCCTGAAGAAGGACCAACCTCGCCTTTGCCGAATACCGGCAAAGAAACCGTCTGATTTACATGAAATGCCGACACCACCTTAGGCAAAAAGGATGGCACCGGCCTCAAAACCACCTTTGAGGCCAAAAACTAAAGGAATGGCTTCTTACAGGACAGCGCTTGCAATTCCGAAATCCTTTACATGGAAGAAATAGCTACCAAGAACACAACCTTCAGGGTAAGATCTTTTAAAGAGGTCCTCGACAGAGATTCAAAAGGCTCACGCAACAACGCCTGCAGGACCAGGGGCAGATCCCATGACGGTACTACTGGCCTACGCGAAGGTCTCAATAAGGCTGCTGCGTGCAAAAATCGCTTGACATCTGGATGGACTCCGAGCGGAATGCCTCGCACTTTCCCCCGGTAACAGGACAGCGCCGCCACCTGCACTCTCAAAGAAGACACTGCTAGGCCTTTCTGAAACCCCTCTTGCAAGAAGGATAGAAGCTGCGGAAGCGTCGTCTTTAATGCCACCAGCTGCCTGTCCCCACACCATGCTTCAAACACTCGCCATATCCTGATATACGCCAACGAGGTCGACCTACAGCAGGCCCTCAACAAAATGGAGATAACTCCCTCCGAATATCCTTTCGCTCTCAGCCTCGCCCTTTCAATAGCCAAGACGTAAGCGAGAATCGACCCACTTGGGGCATGAACAGCGGACCCTGGGAAAGAAGATCCCTCCGGATCTGGAGCTGCCACGGATTGTCCACCAACAGCCACATCATGTCGGCGTACCAAGGCCTCCTTGGCCAATCTGGCGTGATGAGAATCACCTGACCTTTGTGCCATTCTATGCGCTGCAACACTCGACCTATTAATACCCAAGGCGGAAACACGTATAGGAGCTGATCCTCCGGCCAGGCCTGAATCAGAGCGTCTAGACCCTCTGACATTCTCTCCCTTCTCCTGCTGAAGAAGCGTTCGACCTGAGCCAACTGAAAGGTCGCCATGAGATCCATCACTGGTGAACCCCAGCGCCGGACCAGCCGAGCGAACACCTCCCGGTGGAGTACCCACTCCCCCGGGTCTACTCTCACCCGACTCAAGAAATCGGCCTCGACGTTGTCCACTCCTGCCACGTGTGCCGCCGACAAGGCCAGCAGA
Organism: Ichthyophis bannanicus; assembly: GCA_033557465.1. Classification (NCBI taxonomy): domain Eukaryota; kingdom Metazoa; phylum Chordata; class Amphibia; order Gymnophiona; family Ichthyophiidae; genus Ichthyophis; species Ichthyophis bannanicus. Next base: position 153,291,081 of record CM066031.1, read on the forward strand.
TTTTCCTCAGCCCACTCGAGCAGACCCCCAGCCTCCGTCTCGAGGGCCACACTGCTCGTACCTCCTTGGTGATTGATGTACGCCACCGCTGTTGCGTTGTCGGAGAATACTCGAACGGCCTTCCCAAGAAGATAAGGTTGAAACCCCTGAAGAGCCCGTGACACCGCTCTCAACTCCAACCTGTTGATGGCCCAACTGCTTTCCTCTACGGTCCATAGCCCATGCAAGAAACGTCCCTGGCAATGCGCTCCCCAGCCCACTAGACTGGCATCCGTCATAAGCGATACCCACTCCGGGGCCTCTAAGGGCATTCCCCTTTCGAGGTTTCCTGGACGCAACCACCACTATAGCACTGTACGCGTCGCCGGTGGACAGGGCAGCCGCTGCGACAGCTGATCCGTCTGATGCGACCACCTCCTCAACAACGCCCTTTGCAGTGGCCTCATGTGAGCCCTTGCCCACGGCACTACCTCGAAAGTCGCTGCCATGGTCCCGAGCACCTGTAGATAAGACCACGCCATGGGAGCCGGTGTCCTGAGAAACCTTCGCACCAAACACCGTAGTCCCAGCGCCCACTGCTGTGGGAGGAAGACTCTCCCAAGCTCCGTATAGAAGCGAGCGCCCAAATAGTCCAGCCGCTGGGAAGGACGTAACATGCTCTTGGAGAAGTTGACTACCCAGCCGAGACTCTGCAAGAAGGACACCACCTTGGCCGTTGCCGACTCGCTTTCTGCCTCGGACTTCGCTCTTATTAACCAATCGTCCAGATACGGGTGAACCAATACTTCTTCCCTTCGCAACGCCGCTGCTACCACTACCATGACCTTGGTGAATGCTTGTGGTGCTGTAGCTAGCCCAAATGGGAGCACTTGGAACTGGAAATGTCCCATCGGCACCGCGAATCTGAGAAACTTTTGATGTTCGTGCTGTATCGGAATGTGCAGATAAGCCTCTGTCAGGTCCAATGATGTAAGAAACTCCCCCTTTCTTACTGCTATGACCTGAGAGTCTCCATCCGAAAGTGAGACACGTGGAGACACCGATTCACTCTCTTGAGATCTAAAATCGGTTGAAACGTACCCTCCTTTTTTGGAACCACAAAATATATCAAGTATCGACCGATACCGCACTGATCGGGAGGAACTGACACAATCGCTTGGAGACACAACAACCGACGTACTGTGTCTCGCACCGCCCTGCGCTTTACTGGCGCATTGCACAAGACCTGATGAAAGAGTCAGACACCGGCCTCTGCAACTCCAAGGCATAGCCCTCTCTGACCACCTCCAACACCCACTGATCGGAAGTGACTCGGACCCAGGCCAGGTAAAAATTCCGTAAGCAACCCCCCGTGGGAACCCGCTCCACCTGGGCCCCTTGGCATCATTGTGATCTTTTAAGATTTGAGGTAGAAGGGGAGGCAGCCGCAAATCCCCTGCCTGCACCTCAAAACCCCTGACTTCTATAGGGGAAACGGCCCCTCTGACTCTGCACAAACTGCGGGGCCCAGAAACGTCTAAACTCTCGTTGCTGGTTCTTAGGCAACGGGGCACCACGTCCCTGTTTCTGCTTATCCTCCGGCAACCTACCACCTTTGGACTTGCCCAAGTCCTTAACCAACTTGTCCAACTCCTCTCCAAAGAGCAGTTTACCCCGAAAAGGAAGTTTACTCAACCTTGCCTTGGACGACCCATCTGCAGCCCAATTCCGCAGCCAAAGGTGTCTCCTTGCTGCCACCGCCGAAGCCATACTCTTTGAGAGACCTCTGATAAGGTCATAATGAATATCTGCCAGATAGGCTGCGCCTGACTCCAACCTGGACACTTCTGTCGTCGCTCCTTCTGCTTGCTCTCCTTGGAGATGCTGCACCCAACGAAGACAGGCCCTCGCTACCCACGCTCCACAAATAGACACCTGCAATGAGAGCGCATTTACCTCAAAAACCTGTTTCAACAACGCCTCCAGCCTGCGATCCTGGACATCCTTCAGGGCCGCACTGCCTTCCATGGGAATGGTAGTCTTTTTGGTAACCGCCGATACTGCGGCATCCACGCTGGGATTCTTAAACAACTCCCTATCCTGGTCTATCAGGGGATAGAGACAAGCCATGACCCGAGAGCCCTTCAGCGCCGACTCGGGCAAATCCCATTCCTCTTGAATCATCTCCCGAAACACCCTATGCACGGGGAAAGCTCTCTGAGTCTTCCGAAATGCTTGCAACAAAGGATCTTCCAGCGCAGTCTCCTCTGTCGGAGCCCCTGATGGCATATTCAGAGCCTTCAGCATCTCTGAAATGAGGGCCGGTAACTCATCTCTCTGAAAAACACGGACCACCCTGGCCTGATCCTCCTGCTCTGCTATCTCGCCTTCTTCCAGCTCTTTATCCAAATCCAGGTCCGGATCCGGGTCCTCGGAGCCAAAACCCTCTGACAGCACCGAGTTCTCTGACTGGTCCTTCTCATGCCAGAATCTCTTCCCTGGTACCCCTGTGACCGCCATTACCAATGGAGTTCCTGGCCTCTTCAAACCTAGGTCTAGGAGTGGGACCCCTGGGTCTGGCCCTCCTTTTGATGATGCCAAAGCGTGCTGCATGAGGGCCACAAACCCTGGTGAAAAAATGGCTGCCAGGCCTTCAGGTAAGGCCGGTTGCGAGCAAGGGAGATCCGCTGTTGGGGGCATTGCAGTTGCAGAGTCCGAGCCCACACCCGAAGCCCCTTTGAAGTCAGCCTCCCCAACTTCAGAGAGCTGATCCATATCCGCCACTTCTGGGGTGCAGTCCCTACACACCCCCTTCTCTGACACAGAGCTCCTCTTTGCCCCACAGAGCAAACAACGAGCCTTTGCAGGCATCCCCTTCTGCACTGCCCACCGCTATCCTAAGGACCTGCCAGCCACAGCCCTGCACCAAAAGGACCGTGCCTCTTTGGCGTTGTTTTTTTTTTTAAACTTTCAAACAACCTATAGGGCCCCATCCCTCCTGCCAGCTAAAGGAGGTGAAAACCGCCACCACACAAGGCTTTCCGGCCGTTTCTCCGGCCCTCAAAAAACTCCTCAGAGCAAACGGCGCGAATCTGCTTCCCACGTAGCTGACACGTGGCTGGACCTGCCGCGCCTCCAGCCGCATTGCAGCGCGCCGCCACTAGCACCGGCTAGCCTCGTAGACCCAACGCAGAAGAAGAATAACACTTACCCCCGAACTGGCGTGCTTTTCCTCCTCTTACGCTCCCCGGCTCAACCACAAGCGGGAACCCTCACCACGGGAGCCGAAAGCTGAGCGGCAGCCGAAAGAATCTGGCAGCCCTGCACTTGCTCCTGCACGCTACTGTTTGCAGGCAGCCCTTCTGCGGCACTGCAGGCTGAGCTCCTGCACTCTCCACGCTCTAGTGCTTGATCCCCCAGGCCACTCTTCCTCTTGGCACTCAACTTCAAGGTAACGGAAAGCTGCCTGGACGAGCTGCTGCCAACGGGGGAAGGGGAGGGGGTAGGATGGGGGGAGGCCTCAGCACTTTAATCAGCTCGGCTCCAGTACAGGAAACAACCTAAACCTTCAACCCCCTTTATCCTTCCTAACCTTTACCTTTTTTTTTTTTTTTTAAAATCAAACAACCCAAAGTAATCAAATTAAATTAAATCTACTCCACTAAAAATACTACACTAACTCTCCTTAATTGCTCCTCTAGTGAGCCTGACCTACAGGCTCACTAGACCTCCAGCTGCTTGGAGGCTGAGATAACTGGTGAGAGGAGGCGGTTCTGGAGCTTATGTACCAGTGACATCACGAGAATGATGTTTCTCAGTCTCCAAGCTGCTAGAGGAGGAGCACAACTCTAAGGTTCGGGACTAGACTGGAGGGACGATAAGGAATGGCATCTACCAGATTAAGCAGGAACTAAAAAATGGCATCACTGCACCAATTCGGCGGGATAATCTGAGAGCCAGTGAAAGAAAAACTGCAAAGTCCGAGGCAGCTGCAGCTATGTTAAACTTGTAATAAAAAAGCGGTGCACAGCAGGAGTCGCAGCTGAGTGCCACGTGGGAATAGCAGCATTGGAACAGGTCTGACATGTGGGACTAGCGACGGCAGAAGGAGAACGAGCCTGGCAGGGAGGGAGAGGCCTGTAGAGCCGAGTACCAAAAACAAATTACTCACAGGAGGAGCATTAATGAACGGGGAGGCTTCAGGCTGCCAGTTGTGGGGAGAGCACCGACTGAGTGACTGACACAGTGGGGCTGTCTGTACCTGCACTGTTTAGACCAGGGGTGTCCAACCCTGTCCTGGAGGGCCACAATCCTGGCAGGTTTTTGGGATAGCCCTAATGAATATGCATGAGATATATATGCATTAGAGATATCCTGCCAACCTGACAGGTTTGTGGCCCTCCAGGACTGGATTTGGAGACCCCTGCCTTACACCTATGTCATTTAAGATTGTGAGTGGGCAAGGTATAGATGTCCTAGACATCAAAAGGGTAGATGGAATTTGTCACATTCCTCCTCGCTTCTCACCACCACCAAAATTTTGTCTATTAGACAAAACCTGCCAGGATTGTGGGCCTCCAGGACAGGGTTGGACATCCCTGGTTTAGACGATTACCGCTGTCTCTCTTAGCATGCTCCTTCCTCTTAGTTTTGTTTTGTTTTTTTAAATATTTGGCACAACACGGTGCAATGTCCAGGCTGGGTCCCTGTAGCAGAGATAGTCTGAAGCTGAGTTACTCGCTGAAGGCCGACACTCAAGGAAGGGATTACCACACAGCGCAGGGTTACACTTTTCCTCCTGAACAGGAGTCCTGTGCCTCAGAGATGCTCCACTGACCCTCCTGAACAGGAACAGCTCTGGATGTAGTAAGGGGATCTTTTCCTCTAGAGAGCAGCAAAAGGTGCTAATAGAAGTGTCTGCGGAGACTACACTAGAGCCAGACCAAGTAGGAGTCCACCATCTGCTGAGACAGAGAAAATACTGAAGTTGGCCCCTAGGGATACAGGGTTATCTACCAAGGGTGATGTCTCCAAGCCTCTGGAATTTTCTCTGACTCATCATCTTCTGACAGGGGGACACAACCCACTTGTCTGGACTGGTCTAGCGGGATGTACCGGAATCTCTATTTGCAAGCACAATTATTGTTTTCATTTTTCGAAATCGTGATCCCTTGGTGATGGTCTGTCTGTTTTGCATGTATATCCATAAAAAAGCCTGGTATAGCTTACAAAAAACCACCAAAGCAGAAAAAACTACTTATATTTGTTTTTGTCGGAAAAGCCGTCACAGTATGGAGGACTCCACCCCCTTACCACTGCAGCCTATCCATTTTATTAGAAAATCTTTAATATCTTATGTGTCAAAGTTACTTAGCTGAAGGAGGCTGTTATGAATCTTCAACGGAGAACAACCAGGACGACATGTCACGTTTCGGGGATTATTTTGTACCCCCCTGCCTCAGGTCCAGTCGTCACAAAATATCTAGCCTTCTATATTATTATTGTTGCACTGTCACACTGTTCCTTGAGACTATTGTGAGGGTTGCTGTTGTTGTATCACTCTTATAAGAAATGTACCTCATTCATGTTATGCTCTTACGCTGCTACTTTGACTAGTTACAAGTTACGGTGATGTTCATTAAGAGTTACTGAAATAAAATCCCCTTTTTTGCCACCCCTACGGCGTCTCAGTTAATGGACTAACTACCTGCAGGTGGTATCTCAATTAATGGACAAACTACCTGCCGGGAACAGCCTATGGGCTCCATCTGTCCACAGCCACAGTAGGCCTCACAGCTGCAGCTCTGGAGTCACCAGGTGTGGCTGATGCATCCTGCTTGTCCATGGAGAAAGTGGGGTTACTTACCTGCAATGGAGGTTCTCTGTGGCTGGCAGGATAAGTCAGCTCACATTCCCGCCCTCCAGATGAAGCCATGGCCAGACCAGACAAGGTCCACTACCTACCAGCAAGGGAAACCTAAGCTAGGAATGAACTGAGCCAGGTAGGGATGTGTCCAGAGGTGGGAGCAGCCGGGCATATTCATAAAGGCTTAGCCTTTCTGAGCTATAGGAGAGCACTCTGTCCCATGGCGCCGTCAGATGATGTCACCAGGTTTGACTGACTTATCCTGCTGTCCATGGAGAACCTCTGTTACAGGTAAGTAACTCCACTTTCTTTCACCTCCTTTCCCCAAACATTTTCACTTAGGTTGCATAAAGCTATGCACAGACACAGTTAAGGTATTACTAATAGGAAAATGGAGTGGAGGAATAGCCTAGTGGTTCGATTCCCACTGGCACTCCTTGTGAACTTGGGCAAGTCACTTTACCCTCCATTGCCTCGGAAGAATAGGCTGGCAATCTACTTCCATTGATATTTGCAAAAAAACCCAGAGGTAGCTCGGTTGCCAAGAGTCAACACTGACTTGATGGCACTTAAAAAAAAGGAAAAGGTTCCATTAAGTATCAGCCTACATGATACATTTTAAGGGATAAACTAATCAAAACCCTGATTGCTTTATTCCAATTGTTAATATACAATTTAGAAGATTACTTAAAAAAAACAATCTTTAAGCTGTAACATTTGTTTGTAACTCTGTATGACCTGCCTGACCATAAATTAAAGGGTGTTGCCCAAGCTGAAATAAAGAACTAAGTTTGAAGGGGCTCACAGCAGACGAAGAACAAAGAACACGAAGCCATATCGAAGGGTCAGAGCAGTTAGGCCTGATCATTGTGGTGGAGCCACCCGCCCTACAAACTAGCCAGTAGGAACACAGAATGAGAAGCTATTAGCCCAAGAGCTACGAATTTTGTGGTTTATGAAATTATCAAGATGGAACACTTGCTTTAGGCCCCTTCAGTTTTGTTTTCTCAGCCTTTGTGTTTCTGCTTTTTGGCCTATAAAAGATGTGCCTGATCAATTCTGGGCAGAGACTTGTATCTCGTGCTGGAACTCCTGCATGTCTGACAATTCTCTCATTGTGCAATTTATCTACAAGACTGCTACTGGCTTTGCGAGAGCAGCTCTTGCTGCAGTATAGAAATAAACTTTGCATTTGCTTTACAGATACATTCCAGTATCATTTGCTCTTTCCGCTCAAAATATGGACCTGTGAAGGGCTGGGCACTCTTCCGATGACAGCTCCACACCATGAAGGCCCCGCATGCGTCCAACTGGCTTAAGAGGGAACCAGTGAGGCCCGAAACTGTGGGGAAAAGATGAATCCCCTTCAGGTACCTTTATTACAGGTTGAATCCATCTTGTGCTAACGTCTATAACTTAGGCCTAAGAAACAGCTTGCTAAGAAACAGCTTGTTCTGGCTTCTTCACACTGAAACTGCAAATTCAGCAAAGATTGGACAATGAAATGACCTCATATCCTATCCCAGAGAGCTTACACAATGAGAATCTCTGGACACTATACATCTAATGAAAGACTGTCACATGGGCCTACATGGGCCTCTCGAATGCACCAAGGAAAAAGTAAACAAAGAAGACGGACAACAGAATCTACAGTTTATCTAACAGGAAACACGACTCGCAAAAGGCAAGTGAAAAAACAGGAAACAAAAGCCAGCATACAGAGACAAGGCGAGTAAGACTGGAGACAGGATATCGAGCCAGTGAGAACAGAATGCTACAGAGGGTAGGGATCAGAGGGCAGATGTTCTATAGAATAATAGAGAATAAGAAAAAGTAAATCTATTTATCAGCAATTTTAGATATAAATATGGAGAAGGAATCTTAATAGACAGAGACTTTAGCTGATCTCATTGGAGTGAGGCTAATTTGTGTCTCCAGAACTGTACTTGAGCTAGGCGCTTTGCAGGTTATGCTATGAAATTGAAATTAAAATTTGTATCTTATTAACAGCAAAGCTTGTTGTTACAGGCCTGGCAAATCTAAATTAAAACAATTTTATGCTTTTATGGTGGCATGAGTAAATTATTTAAAGTCCTGTATATGTATGTTGGGGTTGAACACAAACAGCCAAAACAAAACAGTTAGACAATCCCCATAATAATTTTGGGGAAGCCCAGAAAAGCCCCAACAAAACCCAGCTCCTCGATTCACCTCTGCATAGCTGCGGGAGGAAAGAGCCGCCAGAGTGTTTTCCTTAATTCCCATGGCTGTGTTAAATTGCAGCTGCCGGCACCACTCAGTACATAGATGTCAAACAGGGACACTTCCTGTCTCTTGCACAAAAGACGGGAAGTACCCCTGTTTGACCTCTACATACTGAGCGACACCAGTAGCTGCAACAACACAGCTGCGGAAGTTAAGGAAAACAGTCCACCGGCTCTTTACTCCCATGGTTGTGCAAAGGTGAATAGGGGAGCCGGGCCTCATTGACCCCCTCTTTGGCTGGACAGGCACATGTGGGGCCCCTCAAAGTGTGGGGCCATGTGTTGATACCATTCCTGCACATGCCTCGGGCCGGTCCTGGTGAAGAAATCCATTAGAATTCGTGTGGGTGGGGGCAGTATTATAAACACAACACCTCCTACCTGTTTCCCATCAGCGCCGGCGGGCTCAAATAACAAAGCCGCGAGAAAGGGAAAGTCTCCCTTTGCGGCTCTGAAAAGCAGGCCTGCACTGAAAGGAGAGCTCTACAGGGGAGGTGCGGGGACTGTGGGGCACTTCATTCTGCTGCTGCTGCGGCGGCTCGATGTTTTTTATTTGTTTGTTTGTTTTTTTCTGAAGGCCAAGTGAGGCGGTCTTTTTGGGGGCAATTTTTGCCGCCCCCAAAAAGTTGCCGCCTGAGGCCACCGCCTCACTTGGCCTCATTATAAAGCTGCCCCTGAACACAGAGCAGGGGTTCCTCTTTTGTTCAGTATAGTTTCATTGTGCAACTAAAGCCAGCCCTGACCTCTGCAAATCTAGCTTTCTGCCCAATATACATACATTTCCTACTGGAGGCTTTTTGTCTCTTACAATAATATAACAAAAACTAAGGTCATTACCAGAGCTTAATCAAGATACTTCATCTAACCAAATGTCCAGCTCTATTCTCTAACCATATCGTAGTATCGTTCACTTAGCAAATCAAAACGGAAAAGGCAAATCTCAGAAAACTCCAAAACCACCCATTGACCATGAAAGTGGACGTAGGTATTTTCTTGAGTTAAAACGTCAACGATTTGCTCAAACATTTCCTTTAACAAAGATGGATTCAATAGCCAATCATACAATTCACAATATGATAACATGGACAGACTCTTTACATTTCATCTATACAGCATTCTATTACAATCTGTTCAAATAATAATACATCCTCAATGTTATCATTCACTTAATACATATATGGCACATGATTTCCACCCCTTAAAGCAGGCGAGCCAACCCAAATACAATAATATGGCAACTAAAAGAAGCAATTTTCTTGCGTATGATAGATACACTTTAAATACATAATCTGGTATCCTGCACAGACAACACCTGTCCACATTTCTCACAATCTTTCTTCCCCTCTCTTCTTATTTACTTTATACCTTACATAGGGTTAGCCCCTGACTCTTTTTAATATTTTTGGCCTCTCATGGTCCACACAGTATTCTGTCTGGCCTTATGTTTCTGTTCCTTCTTTCAGTCCTTATCATAACAGACCGCAAAGATGAGGAGGGGAGGAGGAGAGGGGGGTAGAGGGGAAGTATGTGCGTAGCAAAGCCTAAGATCCTTTATCTCCAAGTGCAGAACAAGGGAGTGGGGTAAGGGTCAGCGTGATATAACAGGCAGTTATGCCAGGCAGTTTTTGCAAAGCATTCTAGAAGCCTCTGTGATACTACACTTACTTTTGCCTTATATCCTGAATATTCTGTAAAAATAACAATTAATATTCTTCTATCAGCAGCACAGTAATCATTTGCACAGGGATAGAGAATATAGGTTTGGATTTTATATAGTATGAGAGATTGTATGTTGGAGAACTGAGGAGAGGATTCATTGAGAGCTGAATAGTGCAACATCTTGTATTCCCTACCTCCCCGATGTGGCCAGCAGGTGCTGAAGCTTGCACGTGTAATAAACAATAATAATTTTATCACAATAACAGACACCTCAGTGAAACCAAAGGTTTCCTTTTATTTATTTATTACAATCTTGCAAGAAGGGGTAGTCAGATATCATATTTCTTGATAAATGAGTACACACTTTGGGGTATGTTTACTAAAGTTTCTTAACGTGCGCGGCGCGCATGAGCGCATGCTAAGGTACCTTAGCGCACGCTAATGATGCTTTACAGGGCCAAAATGCGCTTTAGTGCGCGCTCATGCGCGCAGTGGCGCACACGAGCGCTGAAGGCGGGGAAAGGCTACCGGAGGGCGGAGGAAGGCTCCCCAGGGGCGGAGAGAAGGGGTCAATGGATGGAGAGTGGGAGGGGAGAGGGTCCCCACACACTAGCAAGGTGAAATTCGAGGCTAAAAATAACGCAAGTGAAAACCTCGCGTTAGAGTCGATTTAAAGGGAAGAGAAACCATTTCTGTCAGCAATGTACAGCAAAACCAGGGAAACCTACAAAAAAGTGATAAGTGTGATACATGTGCACAGAACAAAAGTACAAATAAACATTGAAAAGGACCCCAAAAAAATAAAAAAAAATTATAATCAAGCTGGGCAATAGTGATAATAATGGGAAACATCAAAAAACACTCCCAAGAAAGCCCCAAAAATAAATATGAATTTTGGAAAGGTCTACGCTCCGTCTCCATACAAGGTGAATGATCCCACAGTGAAATAGCACTGATCAGGGTTTCCCTCTCCATCAGACAGGTTTCCTATGGCGTGCACATGTGCGGCAACAGCAGGGCGGGCATGTCGGAACGGCCAACTGGACAGATGCTTGGAAATGGGATACAGAGGGCTGCAGGCGGCACATGCTGTGGTGCAGCTGGGGCACAGTGCAGACTAGGCAGATGCCTAGATGGCACTTAGGAATGCTGAAACTGACCAGCAGCCAGACAGCAACTGATGAGGGCCCAACATGGGCACGAGAGTGTCTATCACAGTGTCACAGGGGATAGTACCCAGGAGGTACCCCCAAGGGCACAGAACATTGACAGGCGGTGTTGAGGGGAAGCGTGGACGCCTATGCAGGCACCCCTACCCCAGAACACGCACCATAGGCAGCTGCCTGCCTGCACACTGGATGGCTTGAGACTGCACACCACCAGCACCACCAGCAGAAGGGCATGTCGGCATGATGGCAGAGGGGTACTGGTGGTGGAGGGGGGCAGTGGCAGCTGCCCAGAGCCCACCATGGCCTAGCCCTGTGTAGGTGGGTGCCATGCACTGCAACAGACAGGCTCTGTCTGACAAACAACCATGGTATCTCCAGGAACTGCACTGTCTCTGTGGTGCAGTGAACACAGCCAGTGTGTTCAGGAGCAGAAGGTCACAAGTTCAAGTCCCAGCTGGGGCTACTGCCAATCCAGTCCCCATATTTTACCCGCTACTAAACCGTGATAGTAAGGACAAACCTTTATTGCAGAGAACATACGCATGGTTCAAACGCCTATATTTTACCCCACCGAGCATAGACACCAGAAACATGCGCATTACCTAGAGCAGAGTCCCCCAAATGCAGTCCTGGAGGGCCACAAAACATTCAGGTTTTATGCTGTCTTCAATATAAGGCCATGTCAGCATGGTGGCAGAGGGGTACTGGTGGTGGAGGGGGCAGTGGCAGCTGCCCAGAGCCGACCATGGCCTAGCAATGTGTAGGTGGGTGCCATGCACTGCAACAGACAGGCCCTGCCGGACAAACAGTCATGGTATCATCAGGGAATACACTATCTCTATGGCAACACGGTGGTGCAGTGCACACAACCAGTATGTTTGGAGGCAGAAGGTCACAGGTTCAAGTCCCAGCTATGATGCCTGCCTGCCAGCCCAGTCCCCATATTTTACCCACTACCACAACGTGCTAATACAGACAGAACCTTTAGTGCAGATGACGCAAACATGCCCAAAACACCTACATTTTACCCTACAGAGCAAAGACAACATAAACAGGTGCATTACCTAGAGCAGAGTCTCCCAAATGCAGTCCTGGAGGCCCAAACAACATTCAGGTTCCATGCTGCCTCTAATAAAGATGCCTGTGCTGCATATCTATGCACCACCCCCATGGTATGCAGATATATCTCATGCATATTCATGAGGGACAGCATGAAAACCCGAACAGTGTTTGGCACACCAGGACTGGAGTTGGGAACCTCTGCCGTAAAGCAGCAGCCAACAGGGGCAGACACACCCACACCCACAGGCTCCATTAGCCAATGCATCCTGGAGAGGCAGGACATTGGGCCCTGTGTGCATCTCCCAATACTAGCACTTGCATACCTTAGCAATGCCACCCTACACCTGGGAATACGGTACACAGCTATCAAACGTTTGCTATGATTACTGGCAGATAGCAATTCCTACGTTAAGCACAGTTTGCTGATTGAGCTCCATCATAGCAACCTTTCTGATGTCTGTGGAGTGTGCTTCAGGTCTGGTCTCTGACAGTGTTTACCACCCTGGGGAGTGACCCCCAACAGTATTGCGTACCATATCCATGCCTGCACTGTGCCCAGGACTGGTGTGGTGGCCAGGGCTGCTAAACTCCTCTATAGTAGCACAATGCTGGCATAGGTGTGGGAGTGTGTGTCTGTCTATCCAGTGTGTGGTGGCTGCAAACACCCTCCACAGCCCACACTGCCAGCACTGTTGCCAGTATTGGCCTGCCAATGTGCATAATGAGGAGCAAGGTACCATGGGTATAGCCCAGACAGGGTGGCCTGGCCAGGATGCATCTGCACAGGGCATTGGGCACTGGCTGGGACATTGTAGTGCCCGGCCACCACCTATGTTTATGTTTATGTTTATTGGTTTTTGATAAAATCGCCTTTCTTCAGAAAATCAAAGCGACACAGACAGGGTGGCCACAGCATGTCCTGCTGGGAGATCAATCTCACCCTGACTGTGCAATGACCACAGCATGGCTAGGCAACCCCATAGTGCTATATAGCATCTCTCTCATGTGATATTTATGGGTTTCCTTTTGGGGCCTAGTCACTGACTTATCTGCTTGTTGTGTATGCTAACATCCCAGTTCTGGGTGCATGCATTTCCACCAGGAACATGCACTATGGACTAGCTAGTAGACTGTCTGCAGCTGGTATGTGTCTTGATGGAGTGCCTTGCAGGGTGCAGCGGCTGAAGGCTTGCTGCAGGAGAATATCAGATAGTGGTGGGGTGCAGCTTAGCATATCCAGGCCTAATGTCTGTCTGCTATTGCGTTATGGCTGTGTACAGAGCTGCATTGATTGCCCTGTAGGTGTCTGTTCCCCAGCAAGACCGGGGTTGATGGTCCTCTCTACTGCCACCATTGCAGGGAGGTAGAATGTGGATCTGTTGATGGGAGACCCTGTTTACCACCTTCAGCCCTGGAGGAGGAGGGTGGTGGTGGTGGTACATAATCCTCCTAGGGGTCCATAGGGGCTACACCTGACTGAGACATACAGATATATCCAAGGTGTGTCTGCAGAAACTACCTATCTCACACATTAGCACTACTGGGGACCTGCAGCATGGCCTATCTCTGCTGTGGACCTGGTGCTGGGCACCCAACCTCACCCTCAGGGTGAGTGCAGTACCTGCACAATGTGACGGTGTGTTTCTACTCTGTGCCAGTACCACACACGGTCAGTTCCCCCTACCAGGCCGAGGTGCTGTGAGGGTACCCCATCTTGTGATCATCTGTAGACTGCTGATTTGCATGTGCAGTGCATCATGGGTATGGGTGGGTTAACCCTATCCTGGTGACCACAGCAGACTGTTTGTGTGGTGACTTGCAGTCCTTCTGCAGCCAGCCAGGGGTTTGCTAGCAGCTGTAGCCCACTGGTTACTTGACCGCCAGTGGAGCCAGAGGTCATGGGTTCAAACCCACAGTGGGGTTATTTGATAGGGCTCTCCAAAGCATTATCTGTTTTTAATGTACATTATTGCTGCCAGCAAAAACACCCTCAGCGTACTGTACCCATAAGGTGCCTCAGAGGGCGCTTTATAGGGTGCCCTATAGGGCACCTTATGGTTACCGTCCATATAAGGTGCACTATACGTTATCCTATGGAGCGACTGATAGGGTGCCCTATAGGGGACATTATAGGGTGCCGTGGCGGATAGTGCACTTTATAATGTGCCCTATGGAGTGCCTTATAGGGTGCCTTATGCGGCACCTTAGGTTACGGCACATGAGGGTGTGTTTGATGGCAGCAATTAATAAAATACAAATAAAGTGCCGCAGGAAACAATACTTACATGTCAAAGCTGATACCTCAGCCAGCCTTACGTATTAGGCACACTGGGGATTAAACTCATGACTCCTGTATCATCAGTCAGTGCCTTAACCATTGTGCTACACTGCTGTTCCTCCTTGCATGTCAGCGCACCTACTTGAGATTTCCATGCGTTTAAATGCACAGTGCTGCCATCAAAAACAGTGCTATGACCTTGCCGTGCCTCATAGGGCACCCTATATGGCGCCCTATAGGCCACCCTTTAAGCAACATTGTAGGGTGCCGTGGCGGACAGTTCACTTTAAAATGTGCCCTCTGTGGTGCCTTATGCAGTATTTATTTATTTATTTATTTACATTCTCTTATATACCGCGCTATTCTGCATCAGTGCGGTTTACATTGAACAAACTGAAATTACATTGAACAGGGCAATATAACTTGGAGATAACTATTTTACAGGGAACATGGGCTATGGAGGGTTAAGTGGCTTGCCCAAGACCACAAGGAGCACCTGTGGGACTAGAAACCCCAGTCCTTCCGGCCCAAGGTTGCTGTCCTCTAGTGGGATTTGAACCCCCGACCTTCCGGCCTGAAGTACCTTGCCCCAACCACTAGGCCACTCCTCCACTTATGTTACAGCGCTTTGAGAGAGTGCGTTTACTAGCAGCAGTAATTAAAATAAAATTAAAAAGCCTCATAATGCAATATTACACATAAATGGTAGTGCCTCAGCCAGCCTTATTCATTGGGCACAGTGGGGGATCAAACCCATGACCCCTGCACCATCTGTCAGTGTCTTTACCATTGTACTGCAGCCCTGTTCCTCTGTTTGCACATCAGCGCGCCTGCTTATGCTTCCTGCGCGCGTTCCTCGTGCGCTAATGTGCACGGCGCACAAGAGCGCACAGCGCAGAGCAGCGCACGCTAATCCCGTTTTGCTAATTTTTGACCGGACCGCCCACTCCTTTTATGGCATCCTGCAGACTACCGCGGCGTGCACGTTAAGAGGGTTTAGTAAACATACCCGACGTATTTCAGTGACATTTATACATTTGTCAAATCAGCAAGCCCCTACCCCCTGCATCTTATTGGCTAACAAATACAGTGTTATTGATCTATCTGCTGTGCTCAGGCAGCACAAGTGGGTTTCTGCTCATTCCCTTTATTTATTCTTTTACTTTATTTAACATAATTCCATATTCTTACATGACAGGCCATATGCAAGAATGCAATTTATCTTGTTCTTGACATCTTTAATCCCCTTTATGGCAGTACACACTGATATTAGTCCTTATCTTTCTTTTTCAGGTACAGGTGGTCAATGGTTTATTTACGTTTGTGCTTGCTCCATAAGACCTTTGCATTGCAAAAGGTCAACAGAGCGAGGATCTCTCTCCTTTATTTACCATAGCTTCATTATATTACTCAAACCATCCCTGACCTTTGCAAAACGAATTTTTCTGTCTTGCATATATTTCCTACTGAGGACTCTTGTCGCTTACAATATGGCAACTAAAAGAAGCAGATTTCTTATATGTAGTATAATAGACACACTTTAATCCTCTATATTTTATATGGAGGCAGCTCCCTGACTTTTTAACAATTTTTGTCTCTCATGATCCACACAGTATGCCTTCTAACTTTAGGTTTCTGTTCTTTCTGTCAGTCCTTATCATAAAGGACCACAAAGATAACTCCCCTGTCCCCCTCTCCTCCTTATGTGCTTAGCAAAGCCTTAGAGCCACTATCTCTAAGGGGTATGTTTACTAAACTGAAGTAATGTCACTTGCGTTAGGTTCCGCGGTAAACGTACAGATGCCCATATAAAGGCATGGGCGGTGCATCGTTACAGCAAGCCGTATCAGCTAACGCACGTTACAAGGCGCCTTAGACTAATGTGTATTACAAGGCGCCTTATAAGGCACCTTACAAAACACATTACAAGGCGCCTTGTAAGGATACCTTGTAAGATGCCCTATAAAGTGCCTTGTAAGGATGCCTTGTAAAGTGCCCTATAAGGTGCCTTGTAAGGTGCCTTATAAGGCACCTTGTAAAGTGCATTATAAGGTGCCTTGTAAGGCGCATTATAAGGTGCCTTGTAAGGTGCCTTGCAAGGTGCCCTGTAAGGTTCCTCATAAGGTGCCCGATAAGGCACCCTATAGGGCTCCTTAGGCTAAGTGCCGTATTAGGCACCCCTGGACAAGGCAGCGTAGAAGGCACCCTGGGCTATGGAACCATAGGTTAAGGTGGCCTAACAAGGTTACGGTGCCCTGGTTAGTGTGCCCTAAGGGCTGCAAGATGCCTCAGGAACACATGCATGACCTGTGAGGAACAGAGACAGCCCTAACACTAGATAGAGCACTTAGGAAAGGCAATGAACAGGTGAGTGAAGGAGGGAAAGCTGGGAGCCGTTGGACCTGCCATATCTGCGTGCAGCCCATGTGGTTGCCAGTACTGATGACACACATGGTGGGGGCAACTGTACCACAGCATAGGGTGTTGGCAATGTAAAGTACTGGAAAGACAGTTGGTGGCAGACGATGGGAATACGTGTCCCCCAGTGGAGGCGGAGGTGGCAGGATAGTTACAATGATGGGTGGACAGAGGAGTGGTGGTGCCATGCAGATCAGGCACAGGTGAGGCAAGCATGAAGAGGTACAATGCAGGAAAGGATTGCAGTGCAGGACATGGGGTGGCAGACTGCACAGGCAGACAGGACTCTACACAGCTGACAGACGCAGATAGACGGACCGAGGGAATGTTGGCAATTGTGGCGAGGGTATTATGGGCTGATTGTTACAGGCATGCACACTATTTGAGTAGGACAGGCATGAGAGGAGGGAACAATGAGACCCATGAACACTGCCGAGAATGGCATTGTATTACCCAGTAGGCTAAACCTCCGTGGTGTATGTCACAGCAATGGCTGGGTACAGAAGGACTGCAGGTCACCGCACAAACTGTCTGCTCTGAGTGCCAGGATAGGGTAACCCCCACCAGTACCCATGATGCAATGCACATGCTGAATAGCAGTCAACAGCTGATCAGCAAATGAGGTCTGCACCTCTCCGGTACATCAGCTTGGAAAGACGAACCAACAGTGCTTAATACTGGCACAGAGTAGCTACAGATCATGCCATTGTTCAGGTTCTGTGTTCACCCTGAGGGATAGGACGGGTGCCCAGCACTAGGTCCGCAGTACATGTGGTGCTAGAGATAGATCCTGCTGTACATCCCCATCACTACCAGTGTGTGACATGTGTTCTTTGCAGTGCAGCTGAAGGTAATTAGGTGTACATCTGTATCCTGCAGTCACATGTGGCCCTCTGGGAGCAGACACCATCCAGATTAGTGTGTACCCTATATTAGGGTCTGGCTGACAGGGGAACCTGTTTTCAGGGCAGAGGGGTTTCTAGACTTGCATGGGGTTGGTGTAATGGTGCCTTTATAGATCACAGTGGTATATGCTACATACCCCAAAGGGCCCACATCACCTTTTTTGTAGGTAAGGAACAGGTGCCCCAGCCCTGGTGTAGCAACCTCCACCCTGCTGGTATAAAACAGCCCATCAGGGTTGGTGGGGCAGACCAGCAGCAATGCCGAGGTTAGGTCTGGAAAACCCCAACTGCCTTACATCACTGTCTGCCAGTCCACTAGCCAGTCCATAGTGCATGCTTATAGTGGAGCTATGTACACCAAACAGGCATCTCAGTGATTGGGGCCCCAGCACTGGGAACACAAAAGTGGTACTGGAGACAAATAGTGTAGAGCGCTATGTGGGAACCTAGACATGCCATTGTCACTGTTCGGTCAGAGTGAGTGCCCTCCCAGCATGCCATGCTGTGGCCACCCTATCCATGCAGGCGGTGGTCGGGCACTCCAGTGTCCCAGCCATTGCCCCACACCCTGTGAAGATGCATCCTGGCCAATCCACCCTGTCCGGGCCATACCCACAATACCTTGCTCCTTATTATGCACATATTCAAAATGTCCCACGCTGGTAACAGTGGGACATTTTGGGCCCAGTGAGGGGTGGACAGCCACAGAACAACGGATAGACACACACACACACACCCCTATTGCAGCATTGTGCAAAGATAGGGGTGGTTGGCAACCCTGCCCGCCACACTGGTCCTGATCACAGTGCCGACATTGCTAAACTGTACAGGAGGTAGTGTAGTGCTCTGGTGATAACTGCAGCTCAATGCTGGGGTCAACAGCCTGACTCTCCATGCATCTTTGGATTATGGAGCTTGTGTGAGTGGGTGTTTGTACCCCTGTTTGTCGCTGCTTTGGGCTTTGCACATGTTGCTGTTGTATCTGCATTGTAGGGTAAAATATAGGCCAAACAAAAAATATATATTGTGGGTCTTACTGGAGCAAAAAATATGATAAACAAACAATACTCCACTTTTCACTTACACAGAAATACTGATCTTCGGGATCGAAGATAAGTCTAACTATACACCTCATGATAAGTTTGAGTGACCTTTTGCTTTTCCACAATTAAAAAAGTAGCAGATTGCTTTGGACTTTACAATTGAATGGTCAACACTTATCTATCTCCAAGTTCAGTAACGTTTAGTGGCCCAGAGAGGCTTTTTTTGAATGTCTTGGGAACGCTTGGGTCCTTGATGCAAGAAACGGGTTTGGGTGACCACAGCAGAGGTTCACCTCCTGGGTCCCGCCCCACTATATTCTGAGACCTGTTCCCGAAGATCAGTATTTCTGTGCAAGTGAGAAGTGGAGTATTGTTTGTTTATCACGGGTAAAATATAGGAACATGCTCTGCAGGAACCACAGCTGGGACTTGAACCCGTGACCCTCTGCTTCTGGACACACTGGCTGGGTGTACTGCACAATACTGTTGCCACAGATGCATGGTTGTCCCTGGAGCTACCTGTATGTTTCCTCAGCCAGACCTTTTATGTTGCACTGCACACCACGTACTGGTACAGGGCATGGCCTAGGTCCACTGCAGGCAAATGCCACTGCCCCCTCCAGCATGGGCGCACACCACCTGCCATGCTGACATGACCAGGGAGCAGGGTCTGGGGCAGGGGGCATACATGAGCATCCTCACATCCCCCTCATCACCGCCTACCAATAGTATGTCCCTTCTGCTTGGGGGAGGGTTGGCTGGGGGGACGTCAGGTCAGTGCCCTGGCAAATGTTAGCTCGGGTGGACCAGGTAGATGTAGGTGGATTGTGTTTGGCCTTTGTCAGCTGCTGTCTTGCTGATTTCCGGTTTCTATGTTCCTATGTGCCACCTAGGCGCCCGCCTAGTCCACCTTGTGCCCCAGCCACCCCTGCTACATGTCCCACCTGCAGCCCCTTATGCCCCATTTGCACCATCGCCATAGTGGCCTTTCATACTTGGACACTATGCTGTTGCTGCAAATGGAGCACTACTATCACGTTTCTTGGGCTTCCTGCCTATGCTGTACATTGCTGACACTGAAATGGTTTCTTTCTCCTGCAAATGTGCCTCTAACGGCAAGTTTTCATTTGCGGTAGGATTCAGCCCTTCAGTTCAGAGCGTTAATGTGCAGGGAACCACTCCCCGCCCATTGACCCCTTCTCTCCGCCCTCCACCTTCTGCGGTGTTTACCGCGGCCGGGAATGCTAACGCTCGTTAGGTAATGTTAACGCGCACGCGTTAACGTTACCTAATGAGCATTAACGTAGCCGCTGCAACGTTACCGCAGTTTAGTAAACATTCCCCTAAGTGTAGAATAGAGTGAGATAAGAATCTGCATGCCAGAGGTTGTTGGTTTTTTTTTTTTGGCAAAGCACTTTTAGAAGCCTCTACACTTACTTTTCCTTAATTTCCTGATCGTTCTGTATTTTATAAAAACAACAAATTAAACTTCTAAAACCTAACACACTGCTGCCATCACTTTAGCTATTTTGGAGGGAGGGGAAGGGGTTTCTCTTTCAAAACGTTGGCTACCCTAGGTCTGACTACAATATAGAAGGAACTGGCCTTTGGTGATCAGGTCTTTCAAATTGAATGCTGGTGGCTTTCTCCTAGGACAAGCAGGATGAGTCAGCCACACCTGGTGGCATCATCCGACGGCGCCGAGACGGAAGAACTCTCCTATAGCTCAGAAGGGCTTTTGCACTTCTGAGCATGGGCCAACTGGCCCCACCCCCCTGCCTGCCCCTAGCTAGCCAGTTTTCAATTCTTCCGCCTTGCCAGCAAGATGGACTTTGCTACTCTCCACCAAAAACCAATTTTCTTCTATAAAGTATGTATTATCAGTTAAATTACCTTATGCCTTCGGTTCTTCTTGCTTCTACAGATAGAGCTCTCATGCTACGACCAGGAGCTTGGGGGCAATGGGGCTGGAAAGGAAACACAGCCAGCGCGGCAGCCCAGGACGTGCCTAACAGGCCTCCGTCCCCGGCTAGCCCCTCTACAGGCCTTTGTTTTCTCCAGATATTACAGCGGAACTCCAATTCCTTCGGTTCACGTGCTCTCTGCTGCGCGAAGAGGAGCGGGGGGTCACTGGTTCAAGCAGCACTCCTAGTTGAGAGTCGCTGCCGCCACTACATCCAGCCATGCCTCCGATGGACAGCCCTGCTCCCTGTAGCACGAGCTCTCCCTTCTGGACCCCCCACGGTGCTGCTGCTGCTATGTCGCTTTGGCCGATGCGAAGGGGCATCGCACTACCTCCCCCAGCCGTAGACCTCCGGTAGACATCTCTGTGCCTACTCTTCAGTGCTCTCTCCTCCGGTCCTGTTGTCCTGGAGAGTCCAGAGCCGGCCCGCCACGAGGTTCTCATGGCGGCGGCCATCTTGCCCAATTTCATCACGGGCCAGCCTCCTCCCCCTCACGGCGCCATTGGCTGGCGCCGATCCCAGCATCTGGAGAGGAAGGGCCACTCGCAGAGGACTCTCACTGCATAAACGGGCCCGGCTCCTCCCCCCTACAGTGCCACTGGTCGGCGCCGATCCATGCATCAGGGGAGGAGGAGCTACGCACGGAGGACACTCCATTGCCGACGGTCCCGCTCGGCGCGGAGGCATCGGCGAGGACATCGCTGTTGCTCTCGGCACCGGCGCAGGAAAATCTCCAGCAGCCAAAGGGTAAGCTACTCTCCACTGCGCTGACGAGATGGATAGGCCTCAGCCTCGGGTTGTCGGTGCCGAGAGTGGAATGGAAGGGCTCCGAGGTTCGCCTGCATACCCTGCTCCGGCGCCTCTCAGCTCTGGGTAGTTTTGCTCTGATGTTGTTCTCTAGCGCCGTGACAGCGTGGGGTCCAGGTGCCACGCCGATCTGCGAATCCAGACTTGGCTCCATACTAGCGAAGGTCCACACCTGGACCTGGAAGGATTCTGCACTGGAGTCTGCATCTCCAGCACGACTACCGCGCCGACTGATCTGAGCACCCGTCCGACAGGGAGCAGCGTCTTCTGCACCGCCCAGATAAGTCTGGCCGGCTCGCTTAGGGGGTCACGCAGACCGTGACAATCTAGGCTCTTTCTGCCCCGATAGAAGGCGACACCGCTGAGCCGCTGACAGCACCCTAGGGAGGCTGATCCACCAGCTCCAGTATGATGCCAACTCCATGCTGATCCCCGTGCACAATATCAGTGCCATGGACCTTGCCTCCAGAGGCTTCTCTCCTCTTCCTCCTTATGCGGTACAGGTCAGCAATTATGCCTCATCCCCCGCCCAGGTGACTTCAACCCTGCTGGAACCCTCCGAAAATCGCTGCGGAGACAAGGGAAGGGAGTAGAGGAGTAGCCTAGCCAGCTGCCTGCAATGAGTTCTCAAGACAAAAAAAAAACCCTGCCGGGGGACTATGTACCTATGTGCAGTTGGAATACCACCACATACAGTAGGGCAACAGCGTGGACCAGCAGGTCTTGGAGCAGGGCATTACAGGTTCCAGTTCCAGCTGTTAATGAGCCCCAGCTGAGGTTTTTTGCAGAGCAGAATGGCAATGGAGCAGAGAAGTAGCCTAATGGTTAGAGCACTGGCTTGGGGCCCAAGAGACCAAGGTCCAATTCCCACTGACACTCATTGGGGGCTTGGGCAAGTCACTTAATCCTCCATTGCCTCAGAAAGTCCTATAAATGTTACAAGGTAAACTGTTACATGGATGATTTGCCACCAGCCAAGGCTTCTGTATTGGGCAAGGCTCAAGGTCACAGGTGGCAATCTGGTTCGTTCGCCACAGAGTTGGCCCTTCAGAACGCTCCTGCATCCTCCAAATGCAAGGCTGAGAAATCCACAACCATTTAAAAAAAAAAAAAAAAAAAAAACCCTTCTCACAGTTAAGATGACACTTAATGCCTAGGATGCAGAGGTAGTTCCTCACGGCCTACCAATCAATGCATAAACATACAGAGCGTAAGGCTCATTGTCCACTAGTTACTATATGACCTTGAGTCCGCGGTTCCCCCTACCACAGATGGCATAGGAAACCAATCTCACATGGCATAGGAAACCAATCTCTGCTCCTGGATGTAAGGCAGTTGGCTCCTGCAAACCAGGTCCATATATATTGCCTGAGCCTATCCTCTTCATGCACTGGGTTGGTGTTTGGAACACCATTCTATCTCCCCGGAGATCCGCATTCCATTCACCGTTCCCCTTGACAGCGACAGCAGTAGCCACGAAGGCTCTAACAGAGGAGAATGCAGTGGAGGAGGACCCTTGTGATCAGAGCAACTACCTAGTATGGTACATTGCCAAGTAAACCCAGAAGTAGCTGGGTTGCTATGAACGTAGCCCTCTAGTTAGTACAGGAGCTTCGGGAACAATCTATCACGAATGGCATAGGAGACCATCCTCTGCTCCTAGGGGTAAGACAACTGTGGTAGCCCTAGGAGCAGGTTCAGCAAATTGGGCAGTTATGTTGAACACCCACCCCAACCTCCTCACACCCAGCAGCACCTCTGGCTCAGCCACATTGCCCTACTGCCAGGCCTGCGCCTCGTGCCCCCTATCCTCTGTCTGGACCTCCTCACATCTGCCTGGACTTCCTCACATCCTCTACAGCTCAGGGATGATCAGAGGTCATACCCCAATGTGTGCCAGCTGACTCCTGTGGCAGATATTGGCCTCCCCCTTCTTGGAAATGAGTCAACCTCTGCCGTGCCATCATAAGGATCAACCAAGAAATAGACTTCCAGAAGTCCCGCATCAACTGAAGGCTGCTGCACTTGCGGAGTGCTCTTGGAATGGGCATCAGCACCGGCGGGGTGCTGGTGGAGTGAACAGAGTAGAGGAGTAGCCTAGTGTTTTCAACACTGGCTTGGTAACCAAGCAACCAGGGCTCAATCCCCACTAGCACTCCTTGAGGCCTTGGGCGAGTCTCCACCCTCCATTGCCTCGGGAAAAAAGGCCTGCCAATCTACTTCCAGTGACACTACCAAGGAAGCCCAGGGCTGATTCAGAGGCACACATTACAAGAATGAACATAAGCACTGACGGGGTGCTGTTAGATTTAACATCAGCACCATGGTGTTGTTGTGCGCCAAGACAATCCTCATGACTCAGGGCACATCCCATAT
Source organism: Ichthyophis bannanicus (assembly GCA_033557465.1). Taxonomy (NCBI): domain Eukaryota; kingdom Metazoa; phylum Chordata; class Amphibia; order Gymnophiona; family Ichthyophiidae; genus Ichthyophis; species Ichthyophis bannanicus. The sequence goes on from CM066031.1 coordinate 153,314,871, forward strand.
CCAAAATGGCTGCAGTGCGGGATAATGTGCACCCACTATACCTTAGAAGGAGCCACATGTCCGTGTCCCACTGCGGAGCCCGGAGAGCAGGTCTCTGTTGCAGTGCCATGGCCTAGTATGAAGCCTGCATCTCTGATAGATTTTCACATGGAGCGCCCAGACCCGCAGTTCCCGGCGCGGTCAGTGGCCACCTTCTGTCCAGGTGCACAAGGCCAAGGACAGCACCAAGATCCGCAGTTTTAAGAATTTCGCTGTATGCTCCAGAAAGATAAGTATCTCCGATGCTCATCTTAGGGGCCTCCATTGCCTGGGAAGGGACAATTAGGTGCAAGATTGCCCACTACACCCAGATGTCTCCCAGAGCATGTAAGTCCCATGGGCATGCTCTCAGGAATTCCTGGCTTAACCCCTGCAACAGCCAACAAAGAAGTCTGAGGCAACCTGGGAACGCAGACCCAGGCCTCTGTTCCTGGCAGCACGCACTGGCTGCGTTCAATCATCTTGAGACAGGGTCAATTGGAACCGCCTGTCTCCCGGAAATGGGAACAGCAAGCTACCGTCTTGCCACCCTTGCAGAGAGAATCTTGCCCTCACAGACCCAGATCTCTGACACGGACCCCAAATAGCCTGCAGCACTAAACCCATGCCACTGTGGTCATGAGCAAAGGAGGGCAGAGCCCTGCAGCGCCAAACCCAGGTCCCTGTGGCCATCAGTGCAAGGTGGCAATGTCATAGCCGACCAACAGTTCACCATTGCGCAAAGATCGCGACAAAAGGCCCACACGAATGCCCTAGAACCTCTGATGTGCCAGACTTAACTGCGGCCAAAGGCCCAACAGTACCATCCATTCGGGCAGGAAAACCACCACCCTGCGCCATCAGCTTACCTCTCCCGCTCATGGCTGACCGCAACTCGTCCTACCAGAATGGTCAGAGCCAGGCTATCTTCATCATGCCCCGACCAGCTCCAAAGCGTTTCCCCAGGCTTACGGCCTACGAAATCCTGGATACCGTGCACAGGGAGTAACTCAAGAAGCCGACACGGTGTATCACCAACTCTTTCCCGACTTGTCGGTATCATCTGTCCCAACTTGTCATTCCCTGATTGAAAAGCTATCCTACAAGTACTACAGAGCCATCTTCCACCAGGCAGGGCGATCGCAGCCACCTGCGACCGCGCCCAGCAGCCTTGCTGACACACACACAAAAAAAAAAAAAAGAAACAAAGGACGGGGTGGACCAACAACCCCATGGCAGCTTGGCTGGCGGTCCAGATCGCTAGTCCGGATGGCATACCTACCACATACATAATGCTACCATGGCTGCCAGAGACACTCCACGCTCTGGACGTCATCGCAGCCCTACGCAACTACTTGCCCAGGGCATACACGAAGCATTAACAGCGATCCACTGGCAGCGACACCTGCCATCACCCCTAGCTGTCTCAGGTCTACATGCCTAGCTGTCTCAGGACTGCATGCACCTTTGACAAACACGTCGCCAGCGGTCTCAAGGTCTTGGCTGCTAGCACGGCCGATATTGCTGCTGGTGCGTCAAACTCACACACCATTGCAGCGCTTCCAACATTGTCACAGCAGCTACCTGCTCTCGGTGGTGAACCCAAAGCTAATGCTCGTTGTTTTACCCTACGCTGCTGCATCTCTGGGCCTGCCCATTGTGACAACTACTCTCAGGGCCTGCCCATGGAGACAACTACCCTGCGGCCACATAGGACGTAGGCCTGCATGCCTACATGTTCCGTATTACGACCACAGCACTTCAAATAGGTGCGTGCCCATTACCACCACAGGCTGCACATTCTCCGTGTGCGCGTTCAATGCACATTGGCACATTAAGGACAACAGTCCAAAGTGGCCCAGGGCACTCCATTACAACATCCATGCCCTGATAAAGTGACACCTGAACCTGATCTCGGCCTCCCCCTTTCCACCACATCGTAACCACAGCTTGGGAGGCACCAGGTGTGGCTGACTCATCCTGCTTGTCCTAGGAGAAAACGGAGTTACTTACCTGTAACTGGAGTTCTCCGGGGACAGCAGGATAAGTCAGCCACACATACCCGCCCACCTCCCCTGGAAAGGGGTCGGCCTCCGTCCGAATGCCCGCCTCCTAGCGGCAAAAAGGCTCAGTTAGTGACATACTGGCTAGCTAGGGGCGGGCAGGGGGGTGGGGCCAGTTGGCCCATGCTCAGAAGGGCAAAAGCCCTTCTGAGCTATAGGAGAGTACTTCCGTCTTGGCGCCGTCAGATGACGCCACCAGGTGTGGCTGACTTATCCTGCTGTCCCCGGAGAACTCCAGTTACAGGTAAGTAATTCCGTTTTCTTGTTTAGGAACAGCTGAAATTACAGAGACAGCTATCTTGGGGGCAGTTGGTGAATAGAAAGGGCAAATGAATCAGCATGGCTGCCATCTTGAGTACTAGCAGTGGCCATCTTTGATGAGGGCAACATTAGCAGATAGCCGTCTTTGACGAGGCCAGTCACACGGCGGTGGGTATCTGGCTAGTGCCCGTCCAATCCCCGTTAGCTTTCTGAATCGGCCAATAGTGGAGTTCTCGTTTTAGAAGAGGAAGAGAGGACGGTCTATTACAATACAGATCCGTTGCTAGAAAGGACTGCTGAAAGGTGAGCTCACGTCCCGAGGAAACACGCTTTCAAATTAGAAGTTGGGAAGATGAGGCACAATGCATGCAGAAAGAGCTCAGCAACGACGCAGAACAGCAGAGGTGAGAGCTGCCAGGAAGGAGCGCTTTTAAAGTAGGAAATGTTAATTACAGCCCCGACGCTACTCATGCTTTACTTCTAGTCTTTTTATCCACATTCCTCACCTACTCTTCTTGGCCGGCATTGTGGATTGTGAACAACTTTAAATCGCAGGGCTTTCACCTCCTGCCTGTTAATTTCACAGCAGTGCTGCAGGAAGTGTTAGCATTTGCAGACAAAGAAGAAACCCAAGCGGGTGGTTTTGTGCTGCTCAGTATGAGGGATTTGGGCAGGGAGTTTCAGATCGGCGATGAGCTATGGGTTGGAGGCAGGCAGACATAAGTATTTCAAGTAAAGGCGGAATTAAAAGCGCGCGGTCGGTGCTTGTACGTTTTCGAGGGGATTTTATAGTCCAATGCAAGAGCATAAAGTAGTCCAAGTAACGAAGGGCGTTCTAAGCCTAATCTTCCAAAAAGATCAAATAAAGGGCATTTTCAATAATTATTGTATTTAAGAAATATTAAACCATACAAACATATTCAGTAAAAAAATAAATAAAAGGTTTATCCAATTTGTTGTACATGCTATCATTTGGTTTCAGATCAGTCGGATGGATTTAGTTATTTCCTCTGTCAGCAGATGATGGTAAAGTTACCAGATTTTTTGCAGGCAAATCTGGGACACTTACCTAAAGAGGGGGTGGGTACTTTAGCTCCCAGTTTGAGCAACAAGACATGAAAGAGTGTTTAACCCCCCTCCCCCTTCCCCAATCCATCCCATGACAGCAACAATATCACTTCCAAGCAGACAAATCAGCAGAGAAATAGAAACCGTCAGGCATTTTCCTGGTACCATGCAAAATGTTAAGAGAGTGGATGTAAATTCTAAAAATTGACTTTCATATCACTAAATTGAAAATTGTAGAGAAGGCCTAAATGGGGTGCCAGGAGCATCTGAAATGGTTAACAATATAAAGAATGAGAATAGCTTTGGGGCATGTTTACTAAACCGTCTTAATGTGCGCCTGGCGTTAGTGTGCAGGATGCCATAAAAGGAGTGGGCGTTCCGGTGTAAACGTAGCAAGCGCACGTTCCTGATCGTGTCCCCAGTCTAGTCCCGAAACCTCTGGGTTGCCCATCTGATCCAGCAGCTTGGAGACTGAGAAACTCCTCTTTTTGTGACATCACTGGTATATCTCTCCGGGAACCTCCTCCTGCCACCAGTTACCTCAGTCTCCAAGCAGCTGTATAGATGGGGAGCCCGGGGGTCCGGGCTCGCTGGAGAAACGATTCAGAATTGGAACTTTTCAGTGTAGTGTTTAACTATAGGTTTTTAGTTTCTGTAAGGAGGAGTTTCTTTTTTTTTTAAATTTATGTTTATTGAAATTTTATATTCTGACAATACAGTATCAGAAGACAAAAGAAAGTAGCAATAAATATATCAGCAGGAAACCATCACAAAATAATCATAATCCCAAGTACTTCAGCCCACATCACGGGGATAAACAAAAAGGAAAAAATATATCCCAAGAAAGCAAAGTCAGGAACACCAAACAAGGATCCCTGACTAACATCATAACCCAACCTACAGATTCCCTCCAACAAAGAAGCATATTAAACAGCATAAAAAGAGGAAAGAGAACCCTCAATGCCTTTTTTCCCTTTCTAAGAGCCATCTATCTAAATCAGTGGAAGACATAAAAATAAACTTATCCTGATCCTTAGTAATTATACATTTACAGGGCTAGCGGAGATAAAAGGTAGCCCCCAATAGCGACGATTCGTGCTCTATAGGCAAGGAAAGCTTTCCTTCGAAGTTGCATTGACCGAGACACATCGGGAAAGATGGAAATCTTCTCACCACAGAACAAAAGATCCTTCTTCCGAAAATAAGCCTTGAGGACTAAGATTTTGTCTTCCTCAGAGGACAAAGTAACTAACAAAGTCGTCCTAGTGGGAATAATATCCTGTGTGTCCTCCAAAAAAGCGGTTAAATCAAACGCAACAGGTTCCTCCAAAACAGCTAAATCGTCGCCATTGGTATATGTAGCTACCTTCGAAGAAAGATAATAACACTTAAGTAATGGTAAGGTATCTGCAGTAGACAGTTGCAATATGTCTTTCAAATATTTTCTGAAGAGAATAGAGGGAGAAAGTAAAGAAATACAAGGAAAATTTAACAACTGTAAATTTTTACACCTATGCATATTCTCTAGATTTTCTAATTTCTAAGAAAAAAACCAAGCTATCCTTGACACTGACAGACTGGAAAGAAAACAATGCTTTAACCTAAGTATCTAAATTTGCAAAACTGGAAGACAGATTCTTTACTTGCAAGTCCACAGACTGAAACTTGCAGATTACATCTTTAGTGAATTGGCAAAGTGAGGGAACAGTCTCCATCAAGACGTGTTCAGTTCTTTTAACTACATGCCAACATAAACATATATCCACCAAAGAAATTGAAGACCCCAAGGGACTTTCAGCCGAAAAAAACGGCTCCTTCCAGTTTACAGATTTGGGCAGAACACTGATTTCCAGAGGCTCCGAGGAAAGAGAAGGCACTTCTGAGAGTTCCAAAAAACCCGGAGGTAAAGGCGGAGTACGCTCCACCGAACTGAGGCTAGCACCCTCGACGGAGGGGACAGAAGAAACAATACCTGATTTCACAGGAACCGGCGTCGACACCACATGCCTGTCCATAGGGCCCTCTGTCGTCTCTGTGGCAGTGGTCTTTTTCTTTCTTTTACCCCCAGGCATATTAAAGAACCACAAACTCGCTCCAAAGTTGCTCCTAAGGGGCTCCCAAGGGGCGTGTCCTGCCCCTTTCGATACGCCCCTTAGGATACGCCCACTGCAGACGCCGAAGCAGCTCAGTCCAGCTTTATCCAGGAAAGAAGGAGGCGGCAATCGGGGGGCTTTCGGTGACGTAGATGGAGCTGCCCCGAAGAAGCCGGCAAGCTGCACAGACCAGGTGGACTCACCCCCTCCGCAGAAGAACAGCAGCGGTAATCACTCCCGACACCAAGAGCACACAGAGATCTTTTATGGGGGCCTTCGGTGACGTAGATGGAGCTGCCCCGAAGAAGCCGGCAAGCTGCACAGACCAGGTGGACTCACCCCCTCCGCAGAAGAACAGCAGCGGTAATCATTCCCGACACCAAGAGCACACAGATCTTTTATGGGGGCCTTCAGTGACGTAGATGGAGCTGCCCCGAAGAAGCCGGCAAGCTGCACAGACCAGGTGGACTCACTCCCTCCGCAGAAGAACAGCAGCGGTAATCACTCTCGACACCAAGAGCACACAGAGATCTTTTATGGGGGCCTTCGGTGATGTAGATGGAGCTGCCCCGAAGAAGCCGGCAAGCTGCACAGACCAGGTGGACTCACCCCCTCCGCAGAAGAACAGCAGCGGTAATCACTCCCCATAAGGAGGAGTTTCTGTTTTGGATGTCTGTGCCTTTAAATTCTGAGCAGACCAGTTCTCTCGTCTTTACTCCTTCTCCCCTCCCCCCCCTTCCTCTCTCCGATTTCAATTTCTTTCCCTTCGGGGTTAGCGGGGGCCTGCTGCATCGGAGGATTGTGCCTGATAAAAGCAGAGCCAGTACCCAACACAAGTGCTGCGCCAAACGGAGGAGAGAACAACAAGGCTTAGCCGGTGCCACGCAGAGGTGTGTGCCTGCAAGCGCGCCTGGCGGCTCTAACCCATCGCACGGAGCCGGCAGTTTGTTTTTTTCGGCGGTGCGGTGCTGGCAAATTTTTCCGAGTCAGGAGAGTGTCTCCGGAGCCGTGGGCGAGCGCAGTTTGAGAGTGAGTCTCCGGGCAAATCGCTCTGCCGCCGGAACAGGTAAGGTGGTGTCATTTTCTTTAGCGAGGTCTCCTCAGCGCATTTTGGCGTGAAGCTGACTGTCAGCCCGGCCGCGTGGCGTCGGCCTGGGCAGGCTACGGGCCCAGAGGCTTAGTTTATCCTAGGGCTTCAGGAATAGTGCGGTGCTCCTTCGGGGCATAGGAAAAAAAGAAAAATAATAATAATAAATCTATAAAATAAAATAAAGGGGGGAATAAGGCACAGTACACTTTGCTTATTGCATGGACAGAACTCCAGAACTTCTTCTTTCTTAGGGGCTCTAGAGTTCCACTGTGTGCAGCAGGGCATTCTGCCCGGTTCAAGGGGGAGCGAGTTAAGGGAGCAGCACTCAGCCCAGCTATTTTGTGTAGCCAGCAATGCCAGCCAAGCCACATTGTGTGGTGTGTGGGCTCAGAAGGGCTCTGGCGCAGGAGTCTATAAATCTTGTGCAACAGATTCTGCGGCCTTGGAACACACCCGAGAAGAGGTAGAGGGGATCCCAGGCGTTGAAGTGGAAGGTACGTCTCCGCTGGTTCCCGAATTGGAGCAGGAGGAGCCGGTGGCAGATCTCTCTTCCGGCTCGGGTGCGTCTACCTCACAGGTGGTCCTTCCTAAGGAGCTAGCTTCCATTTTTTTCGCCGCAGTTTGTTGCTCTTCTGCAGCAAATGGTGTTTGGGGAAGCTAGACAACAGGGCATCATAGCGGGCACTGAGCGGTGCTAAGAAGCGCGCTGCGTCCTGGCTAGGTGCGGGCCACCCGAGTGGAAGCAAGAGGCCCCGTGGGGAGGGGGACCTCAGAAAGCAGGCTATGTCCTCGGAGGGTCCTCTGTCGGATGAGGACAGTCACAGTTTGAACTTCGAAGAGGAGTTGGAAGAAGGAGAACTATTTGAGAGGGATGATCAGGCTAAAGTGGTGCAAGTCTTCCGGAAAAAGGAGCTGCCGGCGCTCATTTTGGAGATGCTAACAGTGCTCAACATGCCAGTGCCGGGGTCCGTGGAGGATGAAACGCTGGAGGATCCTTTGTTGCATGTATTCCGCAAAACTCAGAGCATTTCCGGTACATAGGGTGTTTCCAGAGATGATTCAGGAAGAGTGGAGTCTTCCGGAGGCGCCTCTGAAAGGATCCAGGATTATGAATCGTCTATACCCGCTGTTGGACCAAGACAAGGAAATGTTTAAGTCACCCAAGGTAGAGGCTGCCGTCTCGGCGGTGACCAGGAAGACTACTGTTCCAGTAGAAGGTAGTGCGGCCCTCAAGGAGATGCACAAGACAGAAAGTTGGATGTGTTGTTGCGACAAGTGTTTGACGTCAATGCAATTTCGTTACCGGTGGCTATCTGCGGAGCGTAGGTGGCTAGAGCCTGTCTTCGCTGGGCACAGCAGGTGCAAGAGGGACAGCCGAGTCCTTTGGTGGGGGAGGCTGCCCGTTTGGAACCCAGAGCAGCCTACCTGGCGGACATTCATTAGAACCTCATGCGAGGCTTGTCCAAAAGCTTGGTTTCGGCAGTGGCAGCGTGCTGTTACCTATGGCTACGTAATTGGGCGGCGGATAGTTCCTCTAAGGCTAGATTAAGCAAGCTACATTTAAAGGCCGTCTGTTGTTTGGTGAGGAGTTGGAAAAGCTGGTTAAGGAACTAGGTGAGTCCAAGGGAGGTAGATTACCAGAGGACAAGGTTAATTCGGCTCGTAATGCCCTGGTGAGCAGGGGACAGCTGCAAGATTTTCGCCGGTTTCGGTCCCAAAGGTTTAATTCAGGGCAAAGGGGACGGTTCCCCAATAGAAACCGGGGGTTTCGAGGAGCGGGGAGAGGCTTCGGTTCTTCCTCCTCGTCCTCGCTTAGCTCCAAAAAGCCTCAATGAGATGAGGGGGGCCCAGGCGCCCCTAACTCCCGTAGGGGGGCATTTGCAGGAGTTCTACCCCGCCTGGGACCAACTTATGTCAGATCAGTGGGTGCTGGAGGTCATTCGCGAAGGTTATGCCCTGGAGTTGTTGCGCCCAGTACGAGAGGTTTTCGTCCAGTCTCCCGCCAAATCCGCTGCCAAGTGCACGGCTTTGCGGGAGACAGTGCAAAGGCTTCTGAACCTCAGGGCGGTAGTTCCGGTACCTTCAGACCAGTATAGTTACGGTCGATACTCCATTTATTTCGTTGTTCCGAAGAAAGACGGGGGGGGGGGGGGTCCGGCCGATATTAGGTCTCAAAGGAGTGACTCGTTGCCTGCGGGTGTCACGTTTCCACAGGGAGACTATGCGATCGGTTATAGTGGCCATTCAGAGAGGAGAATTTCTCACCTCTCTGGACCTGTCGGAAGCCTATCTCCATATTACCATAAGACCGGATCCCCACAACTTTCTCAGGTTCGCGGTCCCATTTGGGCATTTTCAGTTCCAGGTGTTGCCCTTCGGGCTGGCGACGGCACCGAGAATTTTCACCAAAGTAAGGAGCAAGGAGGGCGTCCTTGTGCTCCCTTATCTAGCCGATTGGTTAATTCGAGCAAAATCGCGGGCTGAGAGCGTGACAGCTACGGCCCAAGTGGTAGCCTTCCTAGAAAGCCTCGGTTGGATAGTCAACATGGCAAAGAGTCACTTGGTTCCCTCACAGAGCCTGGAGTACCTGGGAGCTCGTTTCGACACTCAAATTGGAAGGGTGTTTCTTACCACTCAGCGAGCGTAAGCTCTGCGGAAATTGGTGGAGAAGTTCTTGAAGTACAGCGCTCCCTCAGCTTGGCATTGCCTGCAGTTGTTGGCCACCATGGCGGCTACGATAGAAGTGGTGCCATGGGCAAGGGCGCGCATGAGACCGGTGCAAAGAGCATTGCTTCGCCGGTGGTCCCATCAGCAGGGTTCTCTGGCCCGGAGATTGCCATGCCCAGAAGAGACGCGTCGAGCACTGAGTTGGTGGCTGCTTCCCGGGTCGTTGGAGAAGGGGAAGTCTCTGGAGGCACCAGCTTGGGTGGCACTAATGACGGATGCCAGCTTTCTGGGCTGGGGAGCTCATTGTCAGGGGGCACTCGCACAGGGGCAGTGGAATCCCCAGGAGAGAACGTGGGCAATCAACCGGTTGGAGTTGAGAGCGGTGTCTCTGGCACTTCGGGAGTTCCAAACGTTGCTTAGAAGACAGTTGGTGCGAGTGTTGTTCGACAACGCGCTGGCCGTAGCCTGCGTCAACAGGCCGGGATGCACCAGCAGTGTGGCGTTAGAAGTTGAGGCCGAAGTCCTATGCGATTGAGCCGAAGCAAACCTTCTAGATCTCTCGGCAGCACATGTGGCAGGTGTGGACAATGTGGAGGCCGATTTTTTTCTCAGTCGGGTAAACGTGGTTACGGGGGAATGGGTCCTCCATCCAGAAGTCTTCGACAGGGTGGCTCGCGAGTGGGGATCGCCGGTCATGGACCTTATGGTGACATTTGCGTCAGCAAAAGTCACTCGCTTCTTCAGCAGGCGCAGGGAAAGAATGTCGGAAGGCCTGGGCGCCCTCATACAGGCGTGGCCGGAGGAACAGCTGCTGTACGTCTTTCCTCTGTGGGTTCTGATCGGAAGAGTTCTGCAACGCGTGGAGCGTTTCAGCGGCCAAGTGATTCTCATAGCGCCAGATTGGTCACGTCGTCCCTGGTACGGGGACCTGATCAGATTGCTGATGGCGAAACCTTGGCGGCTTCCTTTGCGAGTGGATCTGTTAACTCAGGGGCCTCTAGTCATGCCTCACGTGGATTGATTCTCGCTTACGGCTTGACTCTTGGAAGGGCGAGGCTGAAATCCAGGGAGTATTCAGCGGCAGTCTTTACTACTTAAAGTCCATCGGGATGTCAAGCGGTTTTTACGGGCGGTGTCGCTCGTAAGGCCACCGTCTAGACCATTATTTCCTAAGTGGAATCTACCATTTGTGTTAGACGTTTTGGAGAGAGCCTTTTGAACCCTTAGCCCAAGCGCCGCTCAAGGACCTCACTCTTCAGGTGGTGTTCCTGGTAGCTGTTTGTTCCGCTAGAAGGGTGTCGGAGCTACAAGCACTTTCCTGTAGTGAGCCCTATCTGTCGTTATCTGCGGCAAAGGTCATGTTGCGGACAGTACCGGGCTTTATCCCGAAGGTAGTTTCGGCGTTCCATGTAATCCAGGAGATTGCATTACTGGTCTTCTCTGTGGGCTCGGAGGAGTCCTCCTCGAGAAAGCTTCATCTTCTGGATATTCGGCGAGCGTTGAGGTGTCTTAGGCGAACAACAGCTTTTCGTAAATCTGATAGACTCCTTGTACTCTTTGTGGGTCCACGAAAGGGAGAAGCAGCTTCCAAGGCGTCCATTGCAAGGTGGATAAAGGAAGCGATTGCTGCAGCTTATGTGATAAACTGTAGAGTGGTACTGGAGGGTCTGAGAGCTCATTCCACTAGGGCTCAGGCCACTTCCTCGGGGGAAGTTAGGTTGGTGTTGCCGGGAGAGGTTTGTAAGGCGGCAACCTGGTCGTCGTCAAATTCTTTTGAGAGACGCTACCGGCTAGATGTCCAAGGGACGGAAGAGACCTCGTTCGGTTCAGCAGTACTTCAGGCCGGTTTACCAGGTCTCTCCCGTGTTTGATATTTTTTCACTGCTCTGGTACGGACCCAGAGGTTTCGGGACTAGACTGGGGACACGATCAGGAAGGTTAAATTAGACTTACCTGCTAATTGTTGTTCCTGGAATGGAACCAGTCTAGTCCCGTATCCCTCCCGAGTGCTCAAAGTCGTACATAGGCCTGAAGTGTTTCCGTGGTTTACAGGTAAGAAGAGCTGTTTTGATTTCACATTTTGGGGAAATAAAAAAGTAAAAAAAAAAAAAAAATTAGACACAAGGGGGGATATATGTCTGTATTACTTAGTCTGTTGGGACTTGCTATGCTTCCTTCTGAGGGAGGGAGTGTCCTATTCAAGTTTCAAGTCACAGTGTTGCAGAGGGTCGGTTTTCCTCTCATAATATTTCATGTTACAGTTCTGGTTGGTTTGATATGATTAGATAAGTTCTTACTTGTTACTTCGGTGAGTCTGCTTTGTCAATAGGATACTGGTGGCAGGAGGCGGTTCCCGGAGAGATATACCAGTGATGTCACAAAAAGAGGAGTTTCTCAGTCTCCAAGCTGCTGGATCAGATGGGCAACCCAGAGGTTTCGGGACTAGACTGGTTCCACTCCAGGAACAACAATTAGCAGGTAAGTCTAATTTAACCTTATTGCGCGATAATGTGCGCTGAGCGTGTTAGCACCTAAGAATGTGATCAGCGCGTGTCAAAGCGCGTTAATCTTAAGTAGGCGCATTGACCTGCAAACATAGCAACAGAGGTGTAGTCCAATGGTTAATACACTGTCTGATAATACAGGGGTCATGAGTTTGATTCCCCAGTGGGCCTGATAAATAATAATACTTTTTTAATTTAAATCTGTGCTGCCAGCAAACACACCCTCAAAGTGCCATAACATAAGGTGCCCTATAAGGCACTCCAGAGGGCATATTATAAAATGCACTGTCCGCCAAGGAACCCTAGAATGTTGACTATAGGGCGCCTTATAAGGTGCTTTATAGGGTGGCCTATGAGGCACCGCAAGGTAACAGCACTGTTTCTGATGGCAGCACTGCGCATGTTAATGCATGAAAATCTTATGTAGGCGCGCTGACATGTAAACAGGAACAGCAGTGTAGCACAATGGTTAATACACTGACTGATGATACAGGGGTCATGAGTTTGATTCCCAAGTGGACCTGATGAATAATAATACTTTTTTAATTTAAATCTGTGCTGCCAGCAAACACACCTTCAAAGTGCTGTAACATAAGGTGCCACATAAGGCGCCCTATAAGGCACTCCAGAGGGCATATTATAAAGTGCACTGTCCGCCAAGGCACCCTAGAATGTTGCCTATAGGGCGCTTTATAGGGTGCCCTATGAGGCACCGCAAGGTTACAGCACTGTTTTTGATGGTAGCACTGCACATGTTAACGCATGGAAATCTTAAGTAGGCACGCTGACATGCACACAGGAACAGCAGTGTAGCACAGTGGTTAATACACTGACTGATAGTGCAGGGGTCATGAGTTCAAGTCCCCAGTGCTCCTAATGAATAAGGTTGGCAGAGGTAATTCATTTTTCTGCTTGCAACTGTACAACAATCTGTGCTGCCATCTAAAAAGAACTGCACCCTGGTGCCATAAAGTAATGCACCTTTTAGGGTGCACCAGAAGGCACATCCTAAACAACCACGTCAGCGAAGGCGGGTTATAATGTGCCCCAGAGGCCATGTTGAAAGGTTGCCAACTCCCAAGGCACCATAGTAGGCACCCCATAAGCTGCCTGAATCGAAGGTGTGGCGTAAGATGCCCCAAGGATGTATAGGTGAACCCAAAAACGTTGGCCAAGAGCAGTAAGGTCCCCCAATTTGAAGGGCAAGAGAGGCATGTGCCAAACACACATGTAACCCAAACACTGCACAGAGCAGCAAGGAAAGACAATGCATAAGTAATGGAAGGACGTAGATCAGAGCTCATGGACCAGACAAATCAGCCTCCAGCCCATGTGGCAGCTAGAAAAATGGACAAACATATCGGGGGCAGCTGTAGCTATGCACAGAGCGATGGTAATGTACCATGCAATAATGACAGTGTGTGGCAGAGGATGGGAAGATGTGTGCAGCAGAGGAGGTAGAAGTGCAGGATAGGTGTAATGACAGGAGGACAGAGAATTAGCAGTGCTATGCAGAGCACACACAGGAGAGGCAACCAGGGAGAGCTGCAATGCAGGAATGTGTAGGAGTGCAGGACGTGGGGTAGCAGCATGCACATCAGGGTAGGATGGCACACAGCTGCCAGACACACGTAGATGGACAGAAGGATGGGTCACAACTGTGATGAGGGTACAATATGCTCACAGCACAGATCTGCACAGATATGACTGTCACAGGAATGAAAAGTAGTTCTGCAGGACAGGCATACAAATGAAAGAGAACAGAGAGGAATCAAACCTATGACAGTACCACAAATGGCAATGCACAAACCGGTAGGCCACACCACCAACATGAGCTCATTAGCAAAGGCTGCATACAGAAATAGTGCAGGGCATCACACAAGACGTCTGCTGGCTGTCAGGACAGGCAAACTCCCAACAGTAACCATGACCAAATGCACATGCAGATCTGCTGTGTACAGATCAGATCACAGTCTGTAATTGGGACCAGAGCCACATAGAACTACATGCACACACACAATGAAATGTTATGCAGTGGATACAGCATGCAAAAGAGGAAAGAACCTAAACCCCAAGGGCAGCAGAGGATGCTCTGTGGAGCTGGTGCAAAATCTGGAACAGGACATGAGAGAATTGAACATGCAAACAGGTGTACCACACACCAGCTGAACCACAGCAATACCAAACCCCCAAGTGGACTGCCATGTAAACATCATAAAGAAAGAGACCTATGTAACAGCTAATATGTGATGGCTAGGCAGCACAGAGGCACACCTTGGTGTACAGTGAAGAGAGGGAAGGGTGTGTGTAAAGGTGATGAACCTGCTGGTACCTAATGGTCATGTTAGCACAACAGAAAAGAAAAAAGTAAACCACATGTGGGGATCAAACCTGCAACCTATGACATTATAACACATGCCTGTAACCACTACCCCAAACAACCACAATGAGCACACTGAGCACAATGCAAAAATAGTACCCCAAAGGGAGGGTGTGTATGGGAACCTGTAATAACCAGTGATGTGGCAAATGGCTGGCAGATACACAGCTGCCACCGTACAAGGATGTGAGCACAGGTGGGCCATGTACATGACCAGCAAATCAGTAGATACAAGTGTCAATGTGATCAAAGAGTGGAGGAGTAGCCTAGTGGTTAGAAAACTGGCTTGGTCACCACACAACCAGGGTTCATTTCCCACTAGCAGTCCATGTGACCTTGGGCAAGTCACGTAACCCTCCATTACCTTGGAAGAAAGACCTAACAATCTACTTCCAGTGACACTGCCAAGAAAACCCTGGAGTCTCTGGGTTACAAGGAGTCAGGACTGACTCAAAGGCACACTTTGTATTGCATGTTTGTCACCATGATCAAGCAGCAGCAAAGACAAATGTATATCAAACACATATTTTTATTTGGGTTCATCTTCACAGATAGTGTAGATACCGCCATCATAATATCAAGGTGAGTGGATCCCAGGTGAAAGACAAACACATTTAGCAGGACAGCAACCCACATCCTACAGAAAGGTCACTGGCCCATCTACAAATGAGGGGCAGGAGACATAATGTGCAGCACTATGCATTAGGCCCCCACCCCCCACATGCTGCTGCACGCCTCAAATGTGTTACTCACATATGAGTGCATGTAGACAGTAGGCGGTGCATGATGAGGGACCAATTATGATCTGTTCCCTAAAACATATCTATCTGGCAACACAGGAGGCACACAAATGAAAACAGCATATGTTGTTGAAACGTTGTAACTTTAAAAACACATATTGAAAGTAATGTTTCAGCTCTCACATAATGCCTGATATAGGAATCCAAGCTGCAACAATGTAACCCTAAACAATCATCAAATGCACAATGAGGATATGCTAACAGGTAGCAGAGGCACATGAACACAGACAGAATTCAAATGAAAACTACCTGCAGAAACATGCAGAGATAACACCATGCAGGAGGTCCCCCTGCACCGGTTGGTGTGTAGACAGTGTCTGTACACATATATCACCGTACATGGAATGCACAAGTGAAGGAAGACAACGGACACTCACACTGCAACACTCAAAATATAACGTGGCAATGTGAGTGTCGTTACCTCAGGGGATAAATAGGACTGTGCAGACATGCAATGCAAGGTTTGTAAATCAATGCAGAGCATCACGTCTGTACAGTAAACAAACACAAGAAACAGTATATAGAGAGGGAAATTAAGGCCAAACATGTTACAGTAAACCACACAGAAGCCATATTGCCACCTGCTGTGTTTCCCCAGCATAGTCAGTCATATGCACATGCACCATCGACATTTCAACATGATACAGTGATGCCACACATGCACGGAAAGACCCTTGGTGATTGAAAACATCAATCCAGGATGCTGGTGTGCATTAAAGCGGTGTTGTGGCAAAACCTGTATCATGTCCAGGTGGAGAGTAGGTGGACATTAGACAGCAGGATCTCTCCATCGCTCCCCCTATGCCACACGCATGGCTGTATGCTTGTGTGGAAACAAACAGATGAGCATATCCTGTGTTCCATGTCACACACATGGCTAAAACACAACTGTGGAGGAATGTACAACATACAGTGACAATGTCAGTCCCTGCTGCACATGTGGGGACCAGTACACAGTGTGCAAAGTCCAAAGCATATCTGCAATCCAACACGTCAGGTTAAGACTATCCTTTCAACCCTAGGCATGCATAGTCAAGTGTCACATCCCAATATGCCACAGTACATGGAAGGTCCTGTGTGTCTCCTGCAATGAGCACGACTCCCAACCAGAGCATGGCAGCAACAGTGTGTTGGACAGGTCTGTCATGGCCAAAGTAGCAATCCAAAAATAATACTGTCCATCCTAGGCATGTGTCCCACTCGCAGAGGTCAAACATCCTATGGCACCATTTTCCAGGGAAAGTTCCATGGTGTTGTGTCCCCTAACAGATGGGTGATGGCGATGCCAGATGCACTGTAATAGATGTGTCTGGTTTGTTCTCTGCCCTGTGTCAGAAGAGGAGAAATATTGCATTGGTATGCGCCTTGCAACATCAGCACAAATTGCAGAGAGTCAAACATTAAGAAACACATAATAAAGGGACACACAGGCAAACATGGCATGATCGCAACACAAAATACATTTATTTTATTTTATTTATTACAGTTTCTTATATACTGCGCTATTCGGTATCAGCGCGGTTTACATCATAACATAACTACCATAACGACAAGTTGTCAGGTTTTACATCGAACAGGGATACAAACTTGGATAACAGGGTAAACTATGTACATAAGCTATTTACATAGCAAGGATAGGTAAAAATCAGAAAATGAGTATGAGGGCATTTCTAGAGGGGTCTAGCGTGGGTCATTTATTGAGAGGGGTATCTAGGTTTAATTGCTGGCTGGGAAGTATTGGAGGAAGAGGTGGGTTTTGATTACATGTTGGGGACATTTTGAATTGGAACCGTAGACACGGGTGTCACATGGATATGGTCCTGCCCATGCCCATGTTACACAGGCGTTTCACAGCTCCATCCTATGTGCATCAGCGTTCGTGAACAGAGAGCCAACATGAAATGTATATGAGACAAACAGTAAATCATTAACATGTAAAGGCTGATGTCATTCCCAAAAGAACAAAGGTGCAAACTACCTTGTGCTTGCATCAGTTGTATGTCTCGGATCCCCTGAGCCACTCAAAGGCCATAACAGGTCACAGTGAAGGGAGACAATGTCAGCAAAATATGTAGAATCACCAAGTCACACCACTGTTGATGCATGTCCACATTATGGCGATATCTGTGATACAAAAAAGCAGGTCAACAGTGGTATGTCAGAACACAAGACACAGTTCTGCTCCCAACACACAACACATGTCCACAATGGTCACACGGTAAACAGCAGTGAGGTAGAGATAGCACAGTCACCACTGCCCCCCAGGTGTACAGGCCCCTCACACCACATGATAATGTAAAAAGCCTGAACACTGTATCATCACACAGCCAACCCAAGAACACACACCCACACAGTATGCTAAGGGCAGCGTGCCAACAGTGCACAAGTGGAGATTTGTAGACATAAAGGCCCTGTGAATTGCAATGATACCCTGGTGTTGGCTGATGGTACAATGTCGGAAGGGTGCACTTGTAGGCCACCACCCAAAAACCTAGGACCTCCACACACATGCAGCTCTGTTGGACATGTCCTAGAGAAAGTGTTGCAGAAGACATACTGGACAGGAACACATGGGGATATGTGTGCCAACAGCAAGATGTTTGTTTGTTTAATTAAAATTTGATATACCACCCACACCAAATAGGTAACTGAGTGGTTTACAATTTAAAAAAATACATGGCTGCAGAAATAGAAAGGAACACCATCATTTAAAAACAGTAGAGAGGAGAGAAAACACAAAAACAGATAAGATAAAACGTAACAACAGGAATAGGTCAGAGAGAAGATGGGGAGAAAAAACAGATGGGGGCAGGGCTATGGGGGGAGGTTAAATGCCATGGTAAATAGGTGAGTTTTGAGCTTAGTTTTAGTGCAAATCATTTTTATTAAGTTTTCACAAATACAGAGAGGAACAGGGGTTCACATAGAGAACCAACAGTATAACATTAACAGAAAAAACAGGTCATCCCCGTAGCCCCCATTGAAACAGACAACACAAAACATCTCAAGCGGGAAGCCTGAAATAGTTGTCAATGGCAGTGGGGCAGCTCCATCAACCCCCCCCCTCTCCCCAGATCCCTTTTGCAGACAAACCTGAGAAGACCCCAAACTACTCCCCCCTCCCCCATCCCTCCCAGCCCCTCTCTACCACAGTACAGACATTCAGCCCAGTAATCCCTTTCAAGTCTTAACACTCGTACACTCTTTGCAAGTCTTAACACTCGTACACCCAGAGTTCAAGTTTCCCCACACATCACACCCCCTCATTATCTGTCCCTACACCCCCCAGGAGCCCCCGGGCTGAGAAGTGATGCTCCGTGACCCCTCTCCAGATACTCTCACAATGCGCCTTCTGCTTGGCCCCCAGGAGTCTCGCTGTGCGCAGCTCGTGGTCTCTCAGAATTAAAAGAGTTCTGCACCATTCCCGAATCCCCGGGGGGCGGGCGTCCACCCAATGTCGCAGGATACACTGTTTCGCAATCAGGAAGGCTCTAGTATAAAGCTGCCGAGTAGCCACGCCACTGGAGGCAGCGGTACTATCATGTCTGGGTCTTTGCCCACCCCCATTAGACACTGCAGTCAAATCTGGAGAGGATTCCCTGGAAGCTATAGCACACACCCCAAACAAACCCCAGTCATACGTGAGCTCCCCTCTCATAGGTCTGCAGGCGCGCAGCTCAGTGTAAATCTCCCCCCAAAACTGAGTTATCCAGGTGCAGCTCCAAAAACGATGGAGTAAGGTCCCTTTATGAGTGCCACACAGCTGGCAGACATCAGTCGAGAGCAACTTCATCTGGAACGCCCGTGTGTTGGGTACATATGCCCTCCATAACAATTTATACTGGATTTCACGTAATTTAATCGATTCCGAGAGGAGCCTGAGATGCTGGAAAGCAGTCTGGAGTAACTCTACCGTAAGGGACACATCATCAGCGTTGCACCACTGCTGTGCCAGTCGTTCCAACGGAGTCCGGTCCCCCCCCGGCCAACACTCCTCACGCCAGGAGCGGAGCGAAAACTTGCCATCTGCGTCCGCTATGAGATCCCACACCCCTCTATCTCGAAACTGAAAACCCATAGACCGCTGGAGCGACTGTATATAGTGTCGCACTTGCAAATAGAAGTAGAAGGAGTGAGGCGCAAGCTGATAGCGCCGGGATAAAGTTTGAAAGGAGTCCAATGCCTCCTGAGATTGCATACGCAATTGACCCAGATGTCCCAGTCCAGCCGCTGTCCAACTGCCTGGAAGTCCTCCCAGGGCACCCGGCGCAAAATCAGCATTCCCCCTCAAGGGCAAACACTCCGTACTGTTCCAAGGCACTCGCTTCTTCTGACATAGAAAGCGCCACGCCTGTCTCAACGCACTAAGATATACCGAGTGCCGCCAGAAACGCGGTAGGCCCATCGGAGGGCTATGTAGCAAGTAGGCCGGATGATAGGGCGCCGATAGTGTCGCGATCAACCCCCACGGCAGGGCTCCCTCCCCACCCCGGATCAAATTGCGCAAGGGCCGCAACAAAGCAAGAAAATTATAATCCCGGATCGAGAATAGTCCAAGTCCCCCTTCCTCCCTATTACTCATCAAGACCTGGAGCGGGATTCGTGCTCTCCTACCACGCCATAGAAATTGTCTGAGATAGCGCTGAAACAATATGACATCTCGCCGCAACAGCCACAGAGGTAAATGGCGTAAAAGATATATCCAACGGGGCACCTCCATCATCTGAAACAAAGCCAGCCGCCCCATGAGCGAGAGAGGAAGATCTCGCCACCTATGCAGTACAGCCGCCAATCTCTGCATCATGGGGCGGATATTGACATCATATAATCGGGAGATCTGATCTGGTATCTGAATCCCCAAGTAGCGAAATTCCCCATTCGCCCAACGCAAAGGAAAAAACCCTCGCCATTGTCTCCGCGCCCGGCCCCCTACATCTAACGCGACACATTTACTAAGATTAATCCGGAGCCCTGAGAACGAGCCAAAACTCTGAATCACTCCCAAAGCGTACTCCAGTGAAGGCTGAGGGTCACTTAAACACAAAAGCATATCGTCAGCAAACGCGCTGACCTTGATTCCCCCTTGCGGCCATTCAATCCCGTGTATCTCAGGCTCCGCGATGAGAGCCAGGAGTAAAGGTTCCAACTGCAGAACAAATAAGAGGGGCGACAGCGGGCAACCCTGCCGAGTACCTCTGCGGAGTTCAAATGGTGCCGAGAAAGTTCCCCCACTGGCCACACACGCCAGCGGTCCCGCATATAACGCTCTCACCCACGAAAGAAAGGCACCCTCAAAGCCAAATTTTTTGAGCGTTTCGAACATATAAGCCCACGACACTCTGTCGAAAGCCTTCTCGGCATCAAGGCTCACCAGGAGAAGAGGCGCCCCCTGGTGCAGACAATGTTCCATGCCCAGAAGTACCCTACTAATATTAGTAAAAGCATCCCGGCCTTTAACAAAACCCGATTGATGGGCACCAACGAGCCGGGGCAAAACCTCTTGTAGCCGGGCCGCCAGGACCGAGGCCACCACTTTCATATCATAGTTGATTAAAGAGATGGGGCGATAAGATGCAGGGTCTTCCGGATCTCGGCCCTCTTTTGGAATGATAGTAATGGCTGCCGTTCGCATATCTCGCGGATATGAACCTCGCTCCTGCGCCTCCTGATACACTGCCATCAGAGTAGGCACAATATGGGGCATCAATATCTTGTAGAACTCTGCACCATAGCCGTCGGGGCCCGGAGCTTTATGTGCTTTCCCTTTCTTTATCACAGCTTGGATTTCTGCGCAAGTTATCCCAGCATTTAAAGCCTGAAGTTCAGCCTCCGTCACTCGAGGTAAAGACACGGCTGTAAGAAACGCGCTCTCCTGTTCTCTATTCTCCGCATCTGGGGTATATAAATCCTGATAATATTGACGAAACACCTGCACAATCTTTGGCATGGTAGTCTGCTGCACCCCCTGGCTGTCCCGGATCCGAGTCACCCCCTGGATGCCTCCTCTACGTTTAACTAGTCTCGCCAGTAGACGTCCCGACCGATCACCAAAACGAAATAATTGGTGGCGATAATATTGTAGCGACTGTACTGCACGCTCCTGGAGCACCTCATTAAGAGCTCTCTGCACTTCAAAATATGCCGCGAGGAGCTGCGGTCGAGCCACAGCCGCTCGCTTCGCCTCCTGTAATTGGCGTGATAACTCCATGAGCCGCGCGTCCAATCTCATCCTCTCCCTTGCAACATACGCTATAATGTGTCCCCGGAGCACTGCTTTCCCAGCCTCCCAGAAGGTCATTACATCCACTTCTCCGGTGTCATTCCGACTAAGATACTCCTCCCACTGGCGGATCAAATAGGTTCGGAAAGCCTCATTTTGCCAAAGATGCCCCGGGAATGCCCAACGGGCTCCACCCTGGGATCCTCCTCTCCAATCCAACACCACCTTAGCATGATCGGACACTACAATAGGATCAATTTCCACTTTGACCACTTTTCCTAAGCTCGCTCTCGAAATCAAGATGTAATCAATCCGGGACCAGGTTTGGTGTGCTCTCGACAGATGTGTATAATCTTTTTCCCCACCATGCAAGACCCTCCAGGAGTCCACCAAGCCCCCCAACTTACACAGGTAATCTACCCCTTTATTACGCCAAGCCCCAGGAGAAACCCCCCCAGCGGATCTATCCAAGAGCGGGTCATGCGGGCAGTTAAAATCCCCCGCCAGTATCAAAGGTATTGTCGGGGCCCCTAACACTTTCCCCAGGAGTAACTGGAAAAAACGGTGATCATATGTATTTGGGGCATAGATGTTTCCCAGGAGTAGCTCTTGTCCCTGAATCTTGGCATGTAGAAAGAGGAACCTCCCATTCGGGTCCGCCTCCTCTCTAATCACCTCCAGTGTTAAACCTTTTTTCACCAAAATCGCCACTCCACGCTTCTTTACCTTCGTAGAAGCGGCGTATACCTGCCCCACCCAATCTTTCTTCAACTTAGTGTGTTCAACCGCAGTTAAATGGGTTTCTTGTAATAAAGCTATATGTGTATGTCCCTTCTTCAGGGCCTGCAGCACTTTCGTCCTTTTTACAGGCGTATTCAGCCCCCCTACGTTCCAAGAAACGACACGTAGATCATCACTCATTCAGCTCACACCATGTACGTCTCATCCCACAGGACTCCCATGCATACCAACGTTCCAAGTCGCCCAGCCTCGACTCAGAACAGTCAAACATCAATCTCTCCCTCCGGGCGCATAAGTGTTTGGATAATAGGCGCTGTTGTTTGCTAATCCATAGCCACCATAGAACACACTCACTCTCTGTCTGTACTGCATACCTACCCCCCCTCGCATATGCCCCCGAACACTCACAGCAATATTCCCCCTGAACCCCCCACACATCCTTCCATACATCCCTCAATTCCCACCCCCCGCCCCCTTCCTCCCCCCTCCCACCCGCCCTCCCCCCCACCCACCCCCAAGGTAAAACATACCCAGCAGCACGCCCGGCTAACTGCGCCAGGCTCGGGGCCCACTTCTTGTGCACAGCAGGGCTATCTCGCCCCCCCCACAAATACACAGCACAACTCTCGATGAGTATACCCCCTCCCCCACCCAAGACAAACTAAAGCCAATACAGTCCCCATTCAAAACCAGCGATCCTACAGTGGACTCTGCACCGGATCTCATCTATCTCGCAGCAAAACTACATCTGCTTCACCCCTCTGAAGGACACTGGCACTGATATTCCCCCATTAATGTGATGATAAACCTTCATAAATAAAGATCAACCAAAAAGAAATATATACAATACAGTCCCCCCACCCACCGCCCACCACACACCTCGTAACAAACCCCACAATAGCAGAGAAAGTCCCAAACATCAAGTGAGAGGCGTAGGGCCGGGCGCGGCCACGCGGTGTCTCCTCCAGGTTCAGCAATTAGGAAATCACCCAGTTATCAGCATGCCAAAGCCACTGCACTAGCCAAACCTGTCGAACAGGCCAATACAACACTAAGGTAGTGTCAGGTGGCAGATGTCCCTTCAAGTCGAAGACACCGGGCTCCCCAAGGCCTCCACAAACTTCCGGGCTGCTGCCACAGTGCTGAGAACATGATTCCTCCCCTCATGGAACACTCGTAGCGTCGCGGGGAAGGCCAGTGTGAACCGCAGTTGCCGCTGGAATAAAGTAGAGCAAAAGGGGGAGAACTCCTTGCGCTTCGCCGCTACAGAAGCCGAATAGTCCTGAAACATGAGGACTTTGTGATTGTCCAGCAATAGTGACCGCTTCTTGCGATAGGCCTGGAGCCAATTGCCACTTGTGTTGAAAATTCAAAATGCGAGCAATCACAACTCGGGGTCGCTGTGAAGCCTCCGACTTAGGCCCAATACGGTGCACCCGCTCAGCTCTTATTTCTCCCACCAGCTGCTCCAACCCAAGCTCTTTGGGCAGCCAAGACTCCACCAGCGCCTGCAGCAAGTTTTCAGTGTGTGCTTCAGGAATGCCCACTAACCGCAGATTATTCCTGCGTGAACGATTTTCTAAATCATCCACTTTTTCCTTCAGGGCCTCAATAGTCTTCTGCATGGCTGTGTGCTCACGTGTCTGCAGCCCCTCGGCCTCCTCAATCGCGGACACCCGATGCTCAAGTTCTTCGACCCGTTGACCAAAATCAGCCAGGGTCTCTCCGACAGCCTCGAGCTTGGTCAGTATGCGGTCAAATTTCGGCTCCAGGAATTTAGCAACCTCCTTCGCTAACTCTTCCGAGCTCGATTCCACGCTCTCCGCATCCGGCGACCGCGGCTGTATCATGGTGGATGCCATCTTACTCGCGGAGGCCACCCCCGACTTCGCCACCTTTTCCCGCTCCTTCCTGGCCGTGAGAGGCATTGCGGAGAGTAGTAAGTTGCTCTACACCGGCAGCAAATCTTGCGGTATCACCCCCGATGCTCTGGTGGGGTTACAGCCAGGGGGGGGGGGGGGTCAAAGATCAATAGAAAGGCAAGATAGCCCCGGAGCAAGGAGAGATGCGTCTCACCCGCTCATGCGTCACGTGGTTCCCCTCTTGAGCTTAGTTTTAAAGTGCTGGAAGGATGTTTCGGAACGGAGGGAAAGAGGGAGCGAATTCCAAAGTCGTGGACCCAAGAAATAGAAAGCGGAAGAACGAGTGGATTCCAGGTGGGCATGTGAGGGAGGGGGAAGGAACATACGGTTAAGATGAATAGAACGAAGTGAACGGTGAGGGGTGTGAAAGTTAACCTGGTCAGCAAGATAGAAGGGAACACCTGTGAAGAGTGCCCTGTGAACAAAAACAAGAATCGTATAGTAAATACGAAAGGGTACCGGTAACCAGTGTTGTTGCATGAGGAGAGGGGTAACGTAGCACTGGGGATGATGGTCCCCTCTACTGCTACCATTGCAGTGAGGTAGACTGTGGATCTATTGGTGGCTGAACCTGTTCTGCACCCTGAGCCCCGGAGGGTGGGTTGTGTGGTGGATCATGATCCTCCTCTCTCTTCCCCCCCCCCTCTCCCTCTCCCCCCCTCTCTCTCCCCCCTCTCTCCCCCCTCTCTCTCTCCCCCCTCTCTCTCTCTCCCCCCCCTGCATGGGTTAGAAGACGAACTGCAGTGTCCTTAACGCGCTGAATTCGGACGATTTGGGACTGAGGGAGACCTGCTAAGACAATGTTACAATAGTCAAGCCGAGATATAACTAAAGAGAGGAGAAGCATAGCTAAGGCAGAAGAAGAAAGAAAGGGGCGAACGGCCCTTAGTTGTTTAAGAGAGAAGAAAGATCGCTGGACAACTGAAGAAATGTGTTCCCTAAAGGAAAGAGAAGAATCGAGGACCACACTGAGGTAACGAAAAGAGGAGACCAGAGGAATAGACTGGGAAGAAAAAATCGGAGCACACGTGGGGGAGGTGCTCCCTAGTGTAAACCAAGTGGCAAACGACTTAGAGGGGTTAGCGTGAAGAAAATTAGAGGAGAACCAGGATGCGACAGCGGAAAGACAACAGTTAAGAGGAGAGATGACCGGTTTAAGGGAATCAGTGTGAAGTAGGAAGAGAATATCATCCGCATAATAGTATGCGGAGATACCGAACTGCTGGACAACAAGTGCAAGGGGAGCCAGAAAAACGTTAAAAAGGAGTGGGGCAAGAACGGAGCCCTGGGGTACACCACAAGAAAGAGGGGTTGGGGTGGAGGAAGAAGACCCAGAGACAACAGTGAAGGAGCGGTTGAGAAGAAAAGAATGAAACCACTGAAGAACAGTGTCTGTAACACCAGCATCTTGAAGACGAACGAGAAGGGTACGATGATCCACCAAGTCAAAAGCCGCGGAAAGATCGAGAGAAACAAGAGAGATAAGTCCGTGATCGTGTGCATAGTGAAGTTCATTGAGGAGAGAGAGAAGGATAGATTCCGTGCTGTGGCCAGAGCGGAAACCAGATTGCCGAGGGTGAAGGGTAAGAGAGGCTTCAAGGTGGGAGGAGAGTTGATGAAAAACAAGTTTCTCAAGAAGTTTCGAGAGAAAACATAGGTTGGAAATAGGGCGCCAATTGGAGAGAATGGTAGGATCGGAAGTGTGTGATTTCTGAATTGGGTGGACAATAGCGTGCTTCCATGGTGTGGGAAAGATACCCGAGGACAGACTAGAATTGAAAAGTGCAAGCATGTAGGGGGACAGGAGCAATGAAGGCTCCAGTAACCACTGCGAGGGAATGGGGTCAGTAGAACATGTTTTGCAGATGGAAAGAAAGATCTTATGTAAGGTGGCTGGGGAAATCGGCTCGAAAGAGGACCAAGAGTGCGACAGTACAGGAGAGGGAGAAGAGGGAGAGGGGAAGGGAGAAGACACAGAAGAGGGGGGAGGGCATGAAGGGAAGGATTGACGGAGGGTGTGAACCTTAGAGGTAAAAAAGCAGGCAAGTGCAGAAGAGTCAGGAGAAGCAAGGGAAGACGAAGAAGGAGAGGAAGAGGAAGAATGTGATGCGGTGAGAGAACGGAGAACAGTATGTAGTTGACGAGAAGAGTTAGAAGAGGAAGAGATAAACCTAGAATAGTAGTCGCGCTTAGCGGAGTGAAGGAGAAGGCGGTAATGTCTGTGGCATGAGCAAAAAGACTGCAAGGTAGAGGAAGATGGATGTTTACACCAATGACGTTCAGCGCGGCGAAGGTATTTCCGTTGCAGAAGAAGGCCAGAATGGTACCAGGGGTGGCGGGGATGACGGGGGAACGGGCGGGGGCAGAGAGGAGCAACACTATCTAGGGCAAAGGTAAGAGAAGAGTGCCAGAGATGTGCCTGAGCATCAATAGGAAGAGATCTAAAATTGTCCGGGAATAGAGAAGTGGAAGGAGGAAATTGAGATAGTGTGTCAGAGGTAATCTTGCGGACAAGCAACGGTTGGGCTGATCTGGTGTTAGAAGTGTTGCCAAGGGATTGTAAAGATGGGCCCAACAAAGAAGACGGAACAGGAAGGGAGAAAAGAAGGCAGAAGTGGTCGGACCAGGGAAGGGGGAGGGAAGAAAGGGAGGAAGGAGGAGCAGGGGAAGAGGCAGAAGTAATAATGAGGTTGAGGGAATGTCCCGCAGTATGAGTAGGAAAAGAGACAAACTGGCGGAGGGACAGATCAGACAAGAAAGTAAGAAAAGAAAGATCTCTTGCTGAGGAAGGGGAATCGACATGAACATTAAAATCATCCAATATCAGGAGGGAAGGGTACTGCAGTGAGACTTCCAAGATGGTAGCTAAAAGAGAGTCCCAGGCAGCTGCAGCGAGAAATGGAGGAGCATAGATGAGGAGAAAGTGACAAGGTGAAGAGGAGGAGTTAAGTCGAAGAAGCAAGGATTCTGGATAAGACAGAGAAGAGGAGGTAGGGAGCTCAGAGAGAGGAAGGGAGGAGCGATAGATAGTAGCGACTCCTCCGCCAGACCTCCCCCGGCGGGAAGTGGATAGAAAAGAATAACCTGGAGGCAGACAGCGATTGAGAAAGGACTCTTCGCCCTCTCTCAACCATGTTTCGGTTAAGAAGAGGAGGTCTAAGGCGTGTTGAGAGATAAGATCGTTTACCAGAAGGAGTCTTAGATCGGAGTGAGCAACAATTCAGTAGAGCAAGCTACAGGAACAGAGCAGAGGGGGTAGAGGGAGATAGAAAAGGCGAGGAAATGCGCGGCAATAGATGAGGTTTAGGGGTTGACGAGCAAGATGCCCAAGGGGAACAGGACCAGGTAAGGAGGGGCGCCAGCCCCAATGCACAGGTATATCTGACATGAGGAAAAAGAACCAAAATAGCAAAGAACCAATTGACAGCCAAGACAGCCAACTGCAACAAGAAGTTTAAGAGACACAAGACCGAGCAGCGGGGGCAAAGATTCTGGAATAGTTGCCCCGTCCCTCGCCCCAAGGAGCTCGCACAAGGAGCAGGTCGTGCTCCTTCCGGAGCGGATGTTATACAGGGCTGAGCTCTCCGTCACTTCCGGCGGGTCGGACCAGGTAGGGTGTTGTAGGAGAAATGGTAATACCTGGGGAGACACAGCACAAGTACGTCTGTAGACACAGTAGCAACAAATAAAGCAGCAGGCAGGCAAGGAGGCAGCAAGCAAATAGACAGCAGCAAATGGGTTAGGGAGGTGCAGGGAAAAAGAGGTGAACCACAACATCTGGACAATATGACAGATCACTGAGGACATGTGTTCCCCCTGACTGCTGGCACAGACAATGTAGCTGTAGGTCCACCTACCCCAGACCACAGCATGTTGGCTGATGTACAGTCACCTGCCAATGCACCACAGCACCAAGAGCTTCACCAAGTATGTCCTGTGCATTGGGAAACACAAGGAAAACATACATATGTCATGTTCTAGCTGTGCAACACACACTGCACCTTCCTGTCCCCAGCTTGCAGACCCCACCAACATCCTTTACAGACTGACTGTTCACCATCACACTGTACACATCTCTCCCATGTGAGAGGCATCAATGACATGTCTTTGGCAAACTACAGGGGTCCATACTCTGTCTGTCCCCTCCTTCACCTCTCTGTTGTCGTACACACTGGTGAACAGAAGTGTTTGCTCCCTACCGTGTTCCTGCCTCACTCCAAGGCTGCAGTATTATCCTGGGTCCCCCATATTGCTCCCAATGCCCCTTCACTGTGTGTACTGGTGTCCCAATGTCGTCTGCTACCCCGCTGTCAATTGCTGTAACACATGGAAATATGCAGGGGCACCTCCGGTATCCTCTGTCCAAACACATTTCCTGGTGTGTATATCTCATACCTTGACTAACATTAACAGCTGTGTGCTAATGAGTTGCAAAACATATATCTCAATGTCTGCATTATGTCTGCTAAACCACACTCCGATGTCTGCTTGTGACCTGACCTTGATGGCTGCATGTCATCCCACTGTGTGAAAGTGATAATGGCAAAGCATGGATAGCCTATATGTGCACCTAATAACCCCCCTCCCATCAGAGCCTCTTTGTGTATGTGGACATAACTTTCCTTCCCTAGGGTCCGCAATGTAGTTGTTGTCTTGGACTGCACTCTCCTCCTCTACACACTTACACAGCCTGTAGTTGAGTCATGGGTTTATGTCGAGATGTCATCAGCTAGATTTGCTCTGTCCTCCCTGAAAACACCCCTAAAACCCAGTCCACCCCCATATTCATCTCTCTGCTTGCCTACTGTAACCTACACCTTGCTGATCTTGCCTGAATCACCTCTGTTTGTGTGTACATATGCAACACTGCACTGCATGGCTATTCTACACCGAAAAAAAGGAGCAATGATACTCCCCCTGGCTGGACACTGCACAGGTTCCCTATCCTTCACCGCATCCATGTTAGGGCTATGACCTGTACAGTCATCCACACTGTGGTGTTCCACTAACTCCCCTTAAGGATTTTAAATACCATTATGACAAATAGTACTGAGCATGTATATAGTGCTACATATCACATGTAGCGCTATACAAAACTACAGACACACAGATCCAGCTTACCAGAGCATACCACACACACAATCAGCTCAAAATACTAAATAAAAAACACGCACAGCTGGACAACTGGCCCCAAACATGGTCCTCTCTCCCACTGTGAAACCCACACCACATGCCTCTCACGTTGCTGCACCCAAAGCATAACACCAACTAACTGTGGTTGCACAGCAGCCGCTATCACAATCATCCACAAACCAGGAATGTCACCCCAACACCTCCCACAAGCCTAAAACCACCCACACACATAATCCACCTCGACCCGCTGTTCTGCCCTGCCCACATCGTTTGGTTTTCAGTCATGCTTATATTTGACGTTGGGATGGCCAGCCAGTGTCTGTTACATGTCAGTGCAGTGTTGCATCCTACTGATATTGGTCTACAAATGTTAACCTGTATTAGCAGTACACACATATACCAACAAATGTAGGTGGGAACATATGCAGTACGCACATGAGAAGAGCTCTGCAATCACCTGCTGCCTGACTGCTGTGCCCTCACGTGTGTCACCACGGGCACGTACAGGGGGGCATGTCGGATCATCCTCCGGACCCTCATTAATCTCAGCAGGGATATTGTGCCTGAGAGCAATGTTGTGCAGGATGCAACAGGCTATGATGATTTCTGCCACAGTCTGTGGAGTATATTGTAGGGCCCCGCCTGTCCTATCCAGACACTTGAAGCGACTCTTTAAAACGCCAAAGGTGCGCTCTATGACAGAGCGGCTGGTGGCATGGGCCTCATTGTACCTCCGCTCTGCACGTTTCCGTGGTTGACACACAGGGGTCAGCAACCAGGGGTGACACCCATATCCTGCATCACCTGTAGAAAGAAATGAGGTATGTTAAAGCAGGAGCTCATGTCCCCCCAAATGGACACAGGTATATATGTGCAAAACAAATGCATAACACATCATGACCTTTAAAGCCTCAAAGAGCCCATCTCTATCACCTATCAGCAATATCATACATGTCACTCAAGCTAACAGATCCAGGAGATCTGTGACATTGAATTCCATTGACCTTCCGAAACTCCTTACGAAATGCTCTAAATCAACAGCCTCTAGAGCCTTCTCATTGTTTGCGCCCAGAGCCTGGAATGCCCTTCCACCCGAAATCAGAGCCATCACAAGCCTAATGACGTTCAGAAAGGCCTTAAAATATCATTTGTTCCTAATATACTACCCTGAAGCTACTCCGAATGAACATAGCCCTCATGCTGGTCTTTCCCACTTTACCCCAGTAGAAAATGGTTAATCATGCCGGTTCATACCTGCACACTCTACCCATACCATATTTATACTGTACTTGTGATTTATTTATTTACCACTACCATGTAATTAATAATTACCATTTACTTGCGATTTATGTATTTACTACTACCATGTAATTAACCAAAAATATACCATGTATATAGTTAACCTTGCTTACCGCCACATTTTTGTATATAGTTAACCCTGTTTACGGCCAAGTTTTTGTACCCTGTTCATTGTAAAAAAAACAATGCTGACCGTGTCATTGTGTTTTAAATTTGTTCATATGTAAACCGCACTGATTAAAAGAGTGCGGTATATAAGAAATAAAAATAAATAAATAAATAAAAATAAATCCTGACAGAAACATATGACATCACAACTATGCAGCATAGCAACATTGAAATATGATGACACAAAAGGACCATATGGCCTATCTAGTCTGTCCTTCCATATCAACAAGTACAACAGTCCCCTTTTTACCTTTAGAGATACTCTGTGTTTGTCCCATGCTGTTTGGAATGCAGTTACTGTCCTCATCTCTACCACCTACACTGTGAGACTATTCCACGGATACACCACTTTTTCAGTAAACAAATATGTTGCCATTTCACTCCTGAATCTATCTCCCTCCACCCTCATCCCATGTCCCCTCATAGCAGAACTTGCTTACAATTTAAAGAGGCTCTCTCCCTCAACATATATGCCACGGAGGTATTTCTACATCTCCATCATATCACCTCTATCCCGCCTTTCCTCCAAGGTGTACATATTAAGATCCTTCGGTCTGTCCTCATGCTGTATAATGAAGATCACTAATCATTTTAGTAGCCACCCTCTGCACCGACTCCATCCTGTTCACGTCCTTTTGAAGGTGCGGTCTCCAGAATTGCACACTGTACTCCACATGAGGTCGTACCAAAGGCATATACAGAGGCATTATCCCTTCCTGTTTTTCTGCTAGCCATTCCTCTCCGTATGCACCCAGGCATCCTTCTAGCTTTTGCCCTTGCCTTTTCAACCTGTTTAGCTACTTTGACATCAGCAGACACAACCACGCCTAGGTCCCGCTCTTCTGTAGTGGACAAAAGTATTTCACCCCCTATACTATATTGCTCCCTTGGATTGGTGCAGCCCAAATGCATGACCTTACATTTCCTACCATTACATCCCAGCTGGCAAATTTGAGACCATTCATCAAGCTTCGCTAGATCACTCCTCATGTTATCTACAGCTTCCTGGGTGTCTACCCTATTACAGATTGAGTGGGGGAACCTAAGACACACAAGACAAGGGGTAGGTGTATGGATTGCCGACAACATAATCTGTAACAACCACACAAATGCTCGCATCCAATTAACCAGCATCACACAGCACCATAGCAGGGCGGATTTGGAGGGCACCAACCCCCCCCCCCCCTATATCCTACACAGGCAGATCACACACACACACAATGAGGGATCTACTCCAAGACAGACATTTGCACATACGCGTAGTCACATGAACACCATGTGCATGTCAGAAATGGGAAATACCCACCCAGCAATATACAGTCCTCATACTATCCTGCCTCAAATTGTCTGAATAGTGCCGAGTGATGCAGGATATAGGAGTCATGGGTGGACCCCGCAAATCTGGGGACCACATTCAGAATATGCATATTTGCATCACATAAAACCTGAACATTCAGGGAATGATGGTGTTTACGGTTGCGGAACACTACCTCCCTGTCTCTAGGCGGGACCAGGGCAACATGTGTGCAATCAATAGCTCCCATCATGTGTGGTATCCCGGCTAACGCCTCAAAGGTCTGGTTCAGGGTCCACCACTGTTGCCTAGTGTGTGGAATGGCAATATAATTCCGCACCTGGCTGACTATGGCACGCAGTACTTGGTGGAGACAGCGTGAGAAGGTGGGGCGGCTCATGCCACCCACTGCGGCCACAGATGACTGGAAACAGCCAGAGGCAAAGAAATGTAGGGCACCAAGGAGCTTGACCAAACCTGGTATGGCATGTGACCGATCAGTCAGGGGCTCGAGGTCAGGTCTTAGATCCTCATAGAGCTCCCTAATAGCCACTGTGCTCAGTCGGTAGAGGGAGATGACCTGGTCCTCACGCATGCCCTGGAGCTGGGCCCTGGGCCTGTAGAGGCGAGGCTGGCGAGCCTGCACCTCAGCACGCCTCCTGCGCCGTGCGGGCACAGCCCCTGCCTGGCCTGCCCTCACAGCTGCAGGTCTGATTTGCAGCGGGACTACACCCATGCCCTATGCTTCAGCCCCATAGACACCATCTCCCCTGTCAGGCAACCGCACCACCTGCCCACCTCCCACTGCAGCTGCAGCAACCACAAAGGCCGCCATAAACTCCACCCATCCTGCTCCTCTAACCCACTCAAACACAAACACCACTTCACTAACCAAGACACACACCTTACACACCACACAGAAACACAGCCACACAATACAACCAACACCAATCACAAACCCAGCCACACTCCACAATACACCTGATTCTGACTTGCTCCTTCCTTCACTGCCAACACACGCCTTCTCTCCCTCGCCTACAAAAAACTCCTCAACGTGCAACACGTGTACAGGTATATTCATAGGATTTTTTTACGTAGCGCGCGTTGCGCATGCACAGTTGCTTGAGCGCGCCATCTGCGCATGCTACGCATGCACATTTGGCTGTGCGCATTGCGCATGCGCCACACCTCACGCGCAAACAGCATATATAGTTGACACACGCACGCACGCAAGCACCTCCCGTGTCTGCGCGGTGCATTCGCAATGCAGCCAGCCAACTACGCATGCGCAGCGTGTGCAGCCGCTGCACTCACGCAACTGCACATGCGCTACATAAAAAAAACCTATAAATATACCCGTACACGTGTTGCACGTTGAGGGGTTTTTGGTAGGGGAGAGAGAGAAGGTGTGTGGTGTCGGTCAGAGAGAGAAGCAGGTGTTTAGTGTAGCAGAGTTAGTGTGTTGCGGTTGAGAGTGTTAGAGTCTGGGTTGTGGAGGAGAGGTGTGAGGCAGAGCAGGGGAGACAGAGAGGAGGGGAGGCAAGGAGCAGGTGAGTGAGAAAGGAGGTGAGGTGAAGAGCAGATAGCAGGGAGAGGAGGGAGGTGTGAGGTGGAGCTCAGAAGGGCAAGAGCAGGAATGTGTGTCAGGGAGGGAGAGGGCACAGAGGGCAGGGAGATGGAGCCACAGGGCAGGAGTGGAGAGGGAGAGGGAGGGGGGCCACCTGTTGGGGAGGACACAGATATGGCAGGGAGTGTGGTGGCGGATGCAGGCACATCGGCCAAGCCCACGCAGGGTCCTCTCAGTGCAAAATGCAGGCGCATACCGGTGCCAGCTGTGCAACGGAGGAGGGTTCTGAGATTCACCCAGCAGAAAAACCACATCCTGCTGGCGAGTGTCCTTGAGCATTATGAGGTCCTATACGGCCGGCTAAGCAACAGCACCACTGTTGCAACACGCACCCAGGTGTGGGAGGAGGTGCAGGAGGCCGTTGCACAGGCAGGGGTCCACACAGAGACCTGGACAGCCTCAGGAAGAGGTTCAGCGATATAAAGCGGGGTGTGTGTGCACACATGGTGGCAGAGCGGCAACATGCCATGGGCACTGGTGGGGGAGGCCCCTTTGCACCCTCCCTAACACCCCTGGAGCAGGAGTTGGCGGAGCAGCTAGGGCCCATCTACCTGTGTGGACTGCCAGAGGCACTGGACACTGCACATCCCCAGGCAGGTAGCTACCCAACTCACACCTTGCTGCTCCCAACGCATAGAGTACATGCCCTTTGGATATGCGTCAGGCATCTTATTAGCACCTCCTCATACCTGGTCCCCTGGATCATCTCCTACCCTCTGCCTTCGGCTCATGGGTGTGCTGTCCCCCATTCCACCCCTTTTACTCTGCCTGTTTCTGCCTTCCAACCACATGTTTCTTTAACACCATCCCTTTTTATGTCTGCCCTGCACATGTGGCTACACGTCTGCTACAAGCCCCCTCTCAGACCTGTCCTTGTTATGTCTGTGTCTAATCTAAGCACTGCTGAGCAGGGATAGTCCTTCTGTGGGATAATGTACAGCAGGGGTCCTCAAACCTATTAAACAGGGGGCCAGTTCACTGTCCCTCAGATCGTTGGAGGGCCGGACTATAGTTTAAAAAAAACTGTGAACAAATTCCTATGCACACTGCATAAATTCAAAATAAACAGATATTTTTCTACCTTTTGTGCATTTTTTTTCCAGTGGCAATTGCTCCAGCCACTTTCTTCTGGTTTCTTTGTGTCTTCTGCTAACTCTCCATCGTCTGCTGTCCATTTGTCCTTTCTTCTCTCTTCTAGTTTTTTTCCATTCTCTCTCTACATCTGCTTTAACATACTAATCTTTCTCCTTTTGCTCTTTCCTCATTCCTATTTCATCCACTCAAATTTTACCCCTCCATCCTCAATCCCCACTTACTCTCCCAATATCCGGCCAATTGTAGATTTGTCTTCCCTCCCATACAAAATATTTTTCCCTCTCCATTTCACTCTCCCAGCTCCATCCCATTCTAATCCTCCCCCAACATCAGCTCCCTTCTAGTTCCAGCCCCACCCAGCATCCGCTCCCTTCTAGTCCCTGCATCAGCCCATTTCCAGTCCTAGTCCCTGCATCAGCCCATTTCCAGTCCTAGCCCCCCATCAGCCCATTTCCAATCCTATCCTAGCCCCACCATCAGCCCATGTCAAATCCTAGCTCCCCTCCACTCAGCCCATTTCCAATCAAAGCCCCCCATGAGCCTACTTCCAGTTCTAGCCCCTCCATGAGTCCATTTCAATTCAAGCCCCCACCACAGCCCATTTCCAGTCCTATCCTAGCCCCTCCATCAGCCCATTTCCTGTCCTAGCCCCCCCACTCAGCCCATTTCCAGCCCTAACTCCCTCCCCTCACAGCCAATTTCCATTCCAAGCCCCTGTCCCCATCAGCTATTTGCAGTTCACTGCACTGCATGGCTATTCTACACCAAAAAAAAGGAGCAATGATACTCCCCCTGGCTGGTCACTGCACAGGTTCCCTATCCTTCACCGCATCCATGTTAGGGCTATGACCTGTACAGTCATCCACACTGTGGTGTTCCACTAACTCCCCTTAAGGATTTTAAATACCATTATGACAAATAGTACTGAGCATGTATATAGTGCTACATATCACATGTAGCGCTATACAAAACTACAGACACACAGATCCAGCTTACCAGAGCATACCACACACAAAATCAGCTCAAAATACTAAATAAAAAACACGCACAGCTGGACAACTCAGTCCACTCAGACCATTTCCAGTCCTAGCAACCCCCCCAGCCCATTACCAGTCCTAGCCCCCTCATAGCCCAGTACCAGTCCTAAGCCCCCCATCAGCCCACTTCCAATCTTAGCGCCCCCCCATAGCCCATTACCTGTCCTAACCCCCTCCCCCCCATCAGCCCAGCTAGGTTAAAAAATAAACAAAAAACGGCTGCTGCTGCCGCTTCCACCGTGGCAGCGGCAGAATCGAGCATCCCCCGGGGCCCCCCCTGCTCTGCAGTGTCCTCCATGCGGCTTCAGCGCGGGCTTTTCAGAGCCGTGCAAAGGGAGAGTTTCCCTTTCTCGCGGCTCTGTTAATCCTGCTGCGGAGCTGATGGGAAATCCCATCAGCCCCGCGGCGGGATTAACAGAGCCGCGAGAGGAGAAGCTCTCTCTCTTTGCGCGGCTCTGACAGCCAACATGAGGCTGCATGGAGGACACTGCAGAGCAGGGGGGGGGCCCCGCGGGATGCTCGATTCTGCCGCTGCCACGGCGGTAGCGGCAGCGGCAGCAGCCGGTTTGTATTTTTTAAACCTAGCTGGGCTGATGCTCAATGGACGGGCCGGCCCTGGGTAGAGCTGCCCCTGAGGACAGGCAGCGGTGGCAAAAACACCCGGCGGGCCGGATAAATGTCCTCGGCGGGCTGCATGTGGCCCGTGGGCCGTAGCTTGAGGACCCCTGATGTACACAGTGATGTGTGTGCTAGGTACTGGCCTATATATGCCTAATGGTGGTAGCA
This sequence comes from Ichthyophis bannanicus, assembly GCA_033557465.1. NCBI lineage: Eukaryota > Metazoa > Chordata > Amphibia > Gymnophiona > Ichthyophiidae > Ichthyophis > Ichthyophis bannanicus. Next base: position 153,351,137 of record CM066031.1, read on the forward strand.
GGAGCTGTAGTGGTAGCTATGCAGCACATGTACGGGGCACGGCCAAACACACATTGATTGTGGGGTGGATGTATTATACAGTTTTACGTAGTTGCACCGTGCAAACCTATCTGTGCTGTGTATGGTCTTCCACAACCCAGGTGACTACACAACCATGGGGCCAGCTGAGGAGGAGGATGTGCGATTGCCCCAGGATGTGGCGGAGCCCCAACCCACAATGTCCGGGGGCAGCACCAGTGATGGGGAATGGACGCCAGGGACCCACGTGGAGGCTGAGGCAGAGGACCTGCCCCCAGACGTCACCACCACAGAGGACTCCGAGGTCAACGGAAGCCACCACCCCATGCATGCGCCAGGGACAGAAGACACCCCTCCAACAGACTTGGGCCCTATCCTTGCTGAGCTGCGGGAACACACTGCTGCAGCACGGCGCGATGCGAAGGTGGGTAACAGCATACCCCACAATCCCCACGGAGTTGTCATAACATCCACAACGAGATTGCATGTTGCCCACATAGCATAGCGTTCTGATGTTGGGGGTCTTGTCTTATGCCCTCTGTGTTTCGACCTCCTGTAGCATGGCTTGTCAGGTGTCAGCATGTGTGAGGGGCTCAGACACACGCACACTGTGCTTGGCCATATACCCCACGTAAGCGCAAAGAGGAAACCAATGATCTCAGGTCACCCAGACACCCTACGTGACAGACACCTGTCGCGGGGGGCTCCCCGTCTACGCCTTATTAATGTTGGGGTGACCCCGGGCAAAGATTATGCTAGGCAGTCAAGGGAATGTAAGTTCACTTGGCGTAGTTGAGAGAAGTGACCTCACAGATTCCAACTACCTAGGAGCACTCATTAATGAGACCAGGTGGAGGGAAATAAGGCTTTTATTCCCTGGTAAATGCAAAGGTTCAACATAAGAGATAATCCATGAAACAGAAAGTCCTTTGTGTCAAAAGGTACCAGTATTTACAATGGTTGCTTAATTGTTGCTTCACAACTAAGGCAGGTTTCACTACTGGAATTTTACAAGAAACAGCATTTACATTTCATTCATTCTTCTTCACTATATAGAGCATAGAGACTCTGGAGCTGAGGCCGTGCACCAGTCACATTCCATGAGGTCTGGTAGAGATAAGGGAACAGTATTTGGGTATTCAATCTCCATGGACTCCCCTTCGCTATACTCAGTAGAGGAATATTCACTGTCCCTGTCTGACCCAGCTTTGTAGGTTAGGACTCTGGAGTCTGGCTTCCCACAGCCAGGGGTTCTTAAGGGTGGAGGAATTTGACTGAACCAATCTGGTTTCTTTCCCCTCTCATAAGGGGCACGGGTTTTAGCAGAGCCTTTAGGAGCACAATATTCACAGTCATTGGTTAATGTTTCATACCTGGATTTGGATGAGTTCAAATCACCAGTGTATTCTCTTCCAGCCACTCTCCTTTGGTAGCTGAGCCTCTGCCTGCCAGCGTTGGATACAGCTGTGCTTCTAGGCAGAGGAGTAAAACTTGTCCTGGATTCTCCTCTCACTCTGGGTAAGAACTCCAGCTGACCATAAAAGTGTTTTCCTCTCTGACCTGGTAAAACTTGGTAATAATCCTTCAGAGATTGTAAGCTCTTCTCAGAACCCTTCTCCCTGGTTCTTGGCTTCTGTCTCTCTGTTCTGGATTCAGGCAGACTGTAAGAACAGGGCGTGGCAGACACTCTCACCTTAGAGCTGGCTCTAGCAAACTTCCCTTGTGCAGCAGGGTCAGTTTGGGCCTTCTGGCTCCCAACCTTGTGAAGTCTGTTCCCACTCAGGTTCTTCTCAGTCCTCTCTTGATAGCTCTCAGCCTTCTCTTGCTCCTTCTCTAGGTGCCTCTCAGCTCTCTCTCGGTGGCTCTCAGCCTTCTCTTGCTCCTTCTCCTCTTCAGTTCTAGAAGCATTCTGTTCTGATTTATAAAGCAAACTGCTTGGTATGACTTCCGGGTTCCTTTCCAGGTGCAAGTCATCAGAGTTCCTAGGCTCATTAACTCCCGAATGTCTGTTCCTGCTCCCTCTAGCTGTGCCTGGGGGTAATTGCACACCTAGTTCCTTAAAAGAAACAGGATTTCTTTTCAAACACTCATCTTTATTGACACACGCCTCATGACACACCTCTCAATGGGTATTGTCAGGCAGCATCATTTGTCAACATTATCTGCACTGTGCGCCAGCATTATAGAAATGGGGGCACCCCAGATATGTGTATGTGTGTGCCATGCCCCCTCAGATCATCTGACCTATCCCAGACGAGCAGTGTGCAGACCAGGCATTGACATATTAAACTGGGGCAATGTGCCATGTGTGAGATCTGTGATTCTCATGACCCCTCATCCAGACCCCTTCCAGACATGGGGATGGCTCATGGGAGACACAGATCTAAACATGGTCATGCGTTGCTAGGTTTGGCAGGCATGACTGTTCTGCAGACTGATCTGGTGGGATATGCGTGACATGTGTATGTGTGACGGTTGGTTACTGGAGAGGTATCTCACATATCTTTATCTTCTTTATCTTTCTTTATCTTTATTAAAACACTTGATAGACCGCCCAGGCTGAAGCATCAGGGCGGTGTACAATCATAAAAAATGACAGCCGCTGGAAAAGAAGGGAACAAAGGAACGCCAAAAATAATAGGACAGGAAGAGGGACAATAAAGAACAGAGAGAGAACAATAAGAACGCAAGAAGGGCAAAAGGGGATGAGGGGAAGAGGGGGAAGAACATGAGCAAATTTAAAAGGGATGGGAGGCGCAACTAGGGGGATAAAACACCATCAGTGGAAGGGAAAGCACGGGAAAACTAAGGGGGCTGGGAGGCGCAACTAGGGGGAAGAGCAGCATCAGCAGTGAAGGGGAGATCGAAAGCCTGACAGAAAAGGTGTGTCTTAAGAAGGGCCTTGAAACGAGTGTAAGACAGTTCGGTGCGGAGTGAAAGGGGAAGAGAGTTCCAAAGGGCGGGACCTAAGAAAAAGAAAGCGGAGTGTTGAGTGGATTCGAGGCTGGCCTGTGTAGGTGAGGGAAGGAAGAGACGATTGCCATGGGATGAACGGAGAAGGCGGGGAGAGGGCTGAAGATGAATGATATTGGCTAAGTACTGGGGGGTATCAGAGTGAAGGGCCTTGTGAGCAAGGATGAGTAGTTTGAACATAAACCGGAACTTGATTGGGAGCCAGTGTAAGGAAAACAGACACGGTGATACATGGGAACGAAAAGGGGATGAAGTAACAAGATGGGCAGCAGCATTCTGAACAAGTTGGAGGCGACGGAGTTGATAAGATGGAAGACCAGCATAGATGACGTTACAATAGTCGAGACGAGAGATAACCAAAGACAGGACAAGAGTGACAACAGAGGATAAAGGGAGAAAGGAACGGACGGCCTTGATATGGCGTAGGTGAAAAAAAGAAGAGCGGACAACGGAGGAGATATGTTCATGAAAAGAAAGGGACGGGTCTAGGGTAACACCCACGTAACGAAGGGTAGGGGCAGAAGGGATGGCACTCGACAGGCACTCCAGCGCATATACGTGGCTATGGGGGATAATATGAGGGAGCTGCGGCTGCTCCGGGAGGAGATTCGGTTGGGGGCGCTTGCCCACATTGCGGGCGCCCTGGAGGAGATCGTGGCCCTAATGCGGCAGCCAGCACCAGCACCGTCACCCGAGGCGCCAGGACAAGGTGCAGCACCGCGGGGGGTGTAGGCCGTGGGAGGCATGGGTGGCCACACAGGAGGTGACTGTGTGTGTAATAAACAGCCTTTAACCAGTACATCCAATGTGTGTCTCTGTGGTCCCCTAAGTAGTGTGCAAACGCATGTCGTGTCCCTGACCATATGACCCGCACCCAGGCCCCTCGCTGGTGGGGTGTCTGTACTGCCAGGTATCACTGCACAGACGCCATCACATGCCGTGTGTGCCATGCACTGTGTCAGGTCCCAGCCCCTGGGCCGCAGCGTGGCGGTTTACACATCTTCCCGGGATGCACAGGGGGAATGTCCTGAAGCTACATGTCCAGTGTTGGGATCCATCACCGTTTTCCTCCCCTCATGCCCCCTACATTGGACGCACATGTCCCTGCCTGCAACACTGCCTACGTGCCTGCCCCCCCACATAGGCATGCATGTGGCACAGACAGACAAGGGTGGCTTGCGTAGGTCAGCTGCTCATTCCCACAAACGTATACGGTTACTCACCGACCATCCCTGTGACATGTATTGTCCCAGGACGAACTCAACAGCTTTACCCCTGAGTAGCTCCTGGGCTCAGCAGTACATCTTACCCTGCCTGCGCAGACGTAGTGGTTTGCCAGTTCCACTATTGGCACACAGGCATGTTGCATCAGAAACGATTCCCACACATTGCACACAGCATGCATGTGCCTTGGTATCCTGGGACGTCCTCTACATTGCAACATCTCAGGGTCCACCCTGGTCTCACACACCTACACACATGGTCAGCCCCCACGACTGCATGTGGAGCCAGTCCACGTATGATACCCATGTCTACCTTTTTTTTTTTTTTTAAACTTTATTTATGGTTACATGTCTACCTTTTACTACACATATCTGTCTACACACATATCCCATGCTTGCATCCATAGTGTGTCGGTAAGGGAGACATGTGACCATTGTGAGTTATCAAAAAATGTGTTTATATTTAACATAACTAATAATCTAAAACAATATGATAATACATCCCATGCCGCATGTCCAGTGATGGAACACAGGACAGCACAGGGCACATGTGTGGACATCACAGGCGCCATCAGACACTCCTGTGACGCCCTTCAGGGGATGGCAGCCGACAGGGCAGACGCTCCATCTTGGTGGCCATCCGCTGAATGGCTCCCGTCAGCCACTGGTATGTGTGCACCAACAGATGGAGGCGTTGCTCCATGCCATCCTGTGCCACATACAGGTCCTGCACACACCTGCCACCACACACACACAGTGCCAGGGGTTTGTGTGGTGGCATGCTCATGTGACCTGTGTGTGGCTCTGGATGGCGTATCCACACACCGCCGCCCATCCTGTGCAGCCACATGCAGTGGCTGCCGGGAACCCATAGTGCCCTGTGCTGCTCTGTGTTCCCCATCACCCTCCCCCCCCCCAAAAAAACCCCTCCTCCACACCCCACCCCCACATCAGCCACACCCTCTCCCTCCCCTGCCGCCCCCCACCCCTTCCATGCTCCCATCAGCCCCTCCTCCGATGATGCGTCTGCCGCATCCTCCGCCTCCTCTGCCTCGCCCTCCATCTCCTCAACCCCGTCCTCCACCACCATCATCTCCTCCTCCATTGCATGGTGGGCAGGGGTGCGCCTCAGGGCATATCCGGCCGTGGAGGGGTCCTCGCTGTCGGCATCGCCCTCTGTGGAAGATGACAGTCATGAGCACACTATCATGTGTGTCACATAACACATGTACATATGCAGGCACCACACAGGCTGGTGGGCCAATGTGACATTTGTTACTGGGCAGCAAGGTCGGCAATACTCACCATCACGCTGGGACACCGCCCCCCTCTGGAGGCGGGCAAGGTAGTCTGCATGGTGCAGCCTTAGCTCACGCCCCTTCTTCCTCAGATCCTCTACCTGTGGATGTGAAAACAATGGGTGGGGGCATCAGTGACTGTTTATCTCTGGTGGGTGGCCAACATAAACAAACATCTGTGTGGGCAGCATCTTGCTGCTCCTGCTCCACTGCTGTGTGTGTCATGTACAGCATAGTTACTCACCTGTAACAGGTGATCTCCGGGAACAGCAGGAATAAGTCTTCACATGTGGGTAGCATCGTTACCGACGGAGCCTGTGCGGGAACGCTCCCCAGCATCCAATAGGAAAGCTTTTGGGAGCATCCCACAGCGCCTGCGTGCTGCCTTCCCGCCTTTCCCAACTGCCTCTCTCCAGTTGAGTTTAAAGCTGAGACAAAGAGAGAGAGAGAGATAGGGAAAGAGAGAGAGAGAGAGAGAACTCCTAGGGGAGATGGGTGGGTTGTGAAGACTTATTCCTGCTGTTCCCGGAAATCACCTGTTACAGGTGAGTAACTATGCTATCTCCAGGAACAAGCAGGAATTAGTCTTCACATGTGGGGACTCCCTAGATGTAGATGCCAGGGAAGGATCCCCAGAGTGGTGAGGCCCTGTGGAGGGGTTCCACTTCCTCCCATGGATCTCTGGCATCCCGTAAGGGAGGCGGGTAGGAGCTGATTAAGTATGGAAGAGGTGTTGGAGAACAGCCTGACCAAACATAGCATCCCTGCGGGAGCCTTTATCCAAGCAGTAGTGGGCCGTGAAGGTGTGAACCGAGGACCAGGTAGCTGCTCGACAGATGTCGTTAATAGAGACTGAATGGAGGTGAGCCCTAGAGGCTGCCATGGCTCTCACATTGAGCGGTGACATGGGCCTCCAGTGAAAGGTTTTTGCTATGATAGATGAAAGTAATACATTGAGCAATCCAGTTGGATAGAGTTCTCTTGGAAACTGCTGTACCCAAATGGGAAGGATTAGAGGCTATGAATAGCTGAGAGGACCTTCTGTGTTGCTGGGTCCTCTGCAGATAAAAAGCCAGAGCTCTTTTACAGTCCAAAGTATGAAGAGTCTTCTCTGCATTTGAAGCATGAGGCTTTGGAAAGAAAACAGGTAGATAAACCTCTTGGTTTAAATGAAAGGACGAAACCACCTTAGGCATGAAGTGTGGATGTGTCCTTAGGACTACCTTATCATGGTGAAACTTTGTGTAAGGTGGATCAGCCACTAGAGCTTACAATTCACTGATACGCCTTGCTGATGTGATTGCAATAAGGAATAGTACCTTCCAGGAAAGAAACTTTAAGGAAGTAGTGGCTAAGGGCTCAAAAGGCGGCAGCATAAGCTGGCCTAGAACCAGATTGAGATCCCATGCCACTGGAGGTGGTTTAAGGGGAGGTTTTGTTAGAAGCAGGCCTCTCATAATTCTGGATATGAGAGGATGGGAAGAAATGGGTTGTCCATTGATGGGTTCAGAAGAAGCAGCAATGGCACTTAAATCAGGGGTCTCAAACACGCGGCCCGCGGGCCGCATGCGGCCCGCGAGACAACTTTGTGCGGCCCGCGAAAGAGAAAAAAAAAAACCCCCCAAAACCCTGACTTCTGCCGTTGCCGCCGTGGCAGCGGCAGAATCAATTGTCAAATAAAAAAAAAAAAGACTTCTGCTGCTCAAGCAGCAATATCACCTGTCCTGCGGCCCCTTCCCCTGTGCCCGGAGATCCGAATCTGCTCATCAGCGGCGTGCTTTTCAAGCCGCGAAGAGTATTCCCCTCTCGCGTGGTTTCAAGCCGCGCGAGAGGGGAATACTCTTCGCGGCTTGAAAAGCACGCCGCTGATGAGCAGATTCGGATCTCCGGGCACAGGGGAAGGGGCCGCAGGACAGGTGATATTGCTGCTTGAGCAGCAGAAGTCTTTTTTTTTTTTATTTGACAATTGATTCTGCCGCTGCCACGGCGGCAACGGCAGAAGTCAGGGTTTTGGGTTTTTTTTGTTTTCCTCTGTCGGGGGGGGGGTATGACTGGAAATGGGCAGATGGGGGGGGGGTATGACTGGAAATGGGCAGATGGGGGTTAGGACTGGAAGTGGGCTATTGGCAGGGGGGGGGGGTTATGACTGGTCATGGGCTATGGTGGGGGCTAGGACTGTAAATGGGCAGATGGGGGTTAGGACTGGAAGTGGGCTATTGGCAGGGGGGGGGTTATGACTGGTCATGGGCTATGGTGGGGGCTAGGACTGAAAATGGGGTGATGGGGGTTAGGACTGGAGGTGGGCTGATTGGGGGGTTAGGACTGGTAATGGCCTATGAGGGGAGGTAAGACTGAAAATGGGGTGATGGGGGGGTAAGACTGGAAGTGCGCTATGGGGAGGTTAGGACTGGTAATGGGCTATGGGGGGTCTAGGACTGGTAATGGGCTGGGGGGGTTGCTAGGACTGGAAATGGGCTGAGTGGAAGGGGGGCTTGAACTGCAAATGGCTGATGGGGAGGGGGGCTTGGAATGGAAATGGGCTGTGAGGGGAGGGAGCTAGGATTGGAAATGGGCTGATGGGGGGCTAGGATTGGAAATGGGCTGATGGTGAGGCTAGGATAGGACTGGAAATGGACTAATGGGGGGACTAGAAGGGAGCGGATGCTGGGTGGGGCTGGAACTAGAAGGGAGCTGATGTTGGGGAGGATTAGAATGGGATGGAGCTGGGAAAGTGAAATGGAGAGGGGAAAAATATTTTGTCTGGGAGAGAAGACAAATCTACAATTGGCCAGGTATTGGGAGAGTAAGTGGGGATTGAGGATGGAGGGGTAAAATTTGAGTGGATGAAATAGGAATGAGGAAAGAGAAAAAGGAGAAAGATTAGTATGTTAAAGCAGATGTAGAGAGAGAATGGAAAAAAAACTAGGAGAGAAGAAAGGGCAAATGGACAGCAGACGATGGAGAGTTAGCAGAAGACATGAAGAAACCAGAAGAAAGTGGCTGGAACAATTGCAACTGAAAAAAATGCACAAAAGGTAGAAAAATATCTCTTTATTTTGAATTTATTAACTGGAATATGTCAGCTCTAGGAAATGTGCATCATTAATGTTTGCGCTTTGTTTAGTACAAGAGGAAATTAATTTATAGTTTTATTTCTACAGTGTTGTTGTACATTCCAAGTTTGGCTTTTGGGGTTCCCAGTTTAATTATTGTCTTCTTGTTTCTAAATCTTTTAGTCTTTCTTTATCCATACTCATTAAAGAGGCATGTTTACTAAAAGTTAGTGTATGGTAACATTATGCAAATATTTATGCAAATGAGGCCCCTTATGCAAATGAGGCTCCGCGTCTTATGCGGCCCCCGGGTTACTTTACAAGTCCTCATTTGGCCCTCAAAGCAATTTGAGTTTGAGACCCCTGACTTAAATGGACTCTGACTTAGTTTTGAGACCAGTGTTTGATAAATAAAGGAGTTATTCCAATAATGCTTCTATAGGGATGACAAGAGGGTTAAAGCCCTTTTGTGAACACCAAATGGAAACTCTCTTCCACTTGAAGGCATAAGAACGCCTTGTGGAAGGTTTCCTGGAAGCATAAAGGACATCTCGCACTTCCTGAGTGAGGGGAAGGCCAAAGGAGTTTAAGCCTTCAGTAGCCAGGCTCTGAGGTGCAGAGACTGGGGGTTTGGATGCCATGGTTTTCCCTCCTCCTGCGACAGTAAGTCTGGAGCTGACCCTAAGTCCAGGGGTGGAACCTGGGACAGATGTAGAAGCAGAGGGTACCACACCTGGTGTGTCCAGCGTGGGGCTATGAGGATCATGTTGCCTCTGTCCCTCTGGAGCTTGAATTGGGTCTTGGCAATCAAGGGAATGGGAGGAAAGGCATATTGGAATTCCTGCCCCCAGTTGAGGAGGAAAGCATCCCTCGCTTGGCAGCCCTGAGCCGGAATCCGTGAACAGAACCGGGTAAGTTTGTCATTTGACGGACTTGCAAAGAGGTCTATATCTGGAGTTCCCCAGAGTTGAAATGCTCTGGAGAGTTGGTCCATGTGTAGAGACCATTTGTGCAGAAGCAGAACACGACTGAGTCTGTCTGCCCAAGAGTTCTGATTGCCAGGGAGATAGACTGCCAGGAGATGGATCTGATGCTCTCTGGCAAACGCCCACAGTTGAAGAGCTTCGTTGCAAAGGGACAGAGAGCCTGTTCCTCCTTGTTTATTCACATAGAACATGGCTACCAGATTGTCTGTGTGAACTAGTATTCTCTTGCCCTGTAGAAGGGAATGGAATACTTGAAGAACCAGGCGAATTGCTCTGAGCTCCAACAGATTGATGTGGAAATGAATCTCCTGAGAATTCCAGGTGGCTTGGGTGGAGGTGTCCAGTAGATGAGCACCCCACCCCACTTTGGAGGCAACTGTTGTTAATGTGATCTGAGGAGGGGGTTGCAGGAAAGGTGACCCCTCCAACAGGTTTTGTGCTGACCGCCACCAGTCCAGGGACAGGGTAAGGCGGTTTGAGTTTACTATCAGATCTGAGAGACAGCCTGTTGCTTGAGTCCACTGGGAAGAGAGGGCCCATTGGGCTGCTCTCATGTGGAGACGAGCGTAGGGGACCACATGCACCATAGATGTCATGTGCCCCAGCAGCTGAAGCATCTCTCGAGCCGAGAGGTGAGTCTTTTGTAGTGCTGAAGAAACCAGTTGCACAATGCGAGGACAGCGAGGCTGAGGCAGGTGGGTCTTTGCCAGTCTGGTATCTAGCCTTGCTCCTATGAACTCCAGCGATTGCGTGGGAGTCAGAAAAGATTCTTGGAGATCTATGACAAGGCCTAGATATTGGAGTACACGCATTGTGTAAGAGAGAGAGGCCTGGGCTTGTGTTTGTGACTCTGCCCAGATGAGCCAATCATCCAAGTAGGGGAAGACAAATATTCCCCTGGTCCGGAGAAAAGCGGCTACCACAGCCATGCACTTTGTGAATACTCTGGGTGCTGAGGCAAGGCCGAAGGGAAGAACTTTGTATTGATAGTGTTTTCCTTGATAGAGGAACCGAAGGAACTTTCGGTGTGATTGGTGGCTGAGAACATGTGTGTACGCATCCTTGAGATCTAGAGAACAAAGCCAGTGCTGGCTGTGGAGGTAATGAAGTAAGGTTCCTAGAGAAATCATTTAGAATTTCTCTTTGAACAAGAACTTGTTAAGCTCTCTGAGATCTAAAATGGGTCTGTGACCTCCTGTTTTCTTTGGTATGAGGAAATAGGGGGAGTAGAACCCGGAACCCTGTTGAAGATGAGGTAAGAACATAAGAACATAAGATATGCCATACTGGGTCAGACCAAGGTCCATCAAGCCCAGTATTCTGTTTCCAACAGTGGCCAATCTAGGTCATATGTACCTAGCAGTTTCCCCAAGAGACACAAGTTCCACAATGCTTGTACTGGGTCAAGCATTGATATCTTCGGTCACTTCTTAATAATGGTTTATGGACCTTTCCTCCAGGAACTTGTCCAAACCTTTTTTAAACCCAGCTACACTAACAGCCTTTACTACATCCTCCGGTAACAAATTCCAGAGTTTGATTACACGTTGAGTGAAAAAATATTTTCTTTTATTAGTCTTAAATAGTTTACCCTGTAGCTTCATTGCATGTCCCCTAGTCTTTCTATATTCTGATAACGTAAACAATTGATCTACGTTTACCCGTTCCACTCCGTTCATTAATTTATAGACTTCTATCATATCTCCCCTCAGCCGTCTCTCTTTTCCAGGTTAAAGAGCCCTAACCTTTTTAGCCTTTCTTCATAGGAGTATCCTTCCATCCCCTTTACCATTTTGGTGGCTTTTCTCTGAACCTTTTCTAAAATCGCTATATCCTTTTTAAGATACGGCGACCAGAATTGCACATAATATTCAAGGTGCGGTCTCACCATGGAACGATACAGAGGCATTATAATATCTTTTGTTTTATTTTCCATTCCTTTCCTTATCATACCTAGCATTCTATTTGCTCTCTTGGCCGCCGCTGCACACTGGGCCAAGGGTTTTAACATGGTATCCACAATGACGCCTAAATCTTTTTCCTGGGTGGTGGTTCCTCATGTGGAACCTTGCATCGTGTAACCATAGTTTGGGTTGTTCTTCCCTAGGTGCATAAACTTGCACTTGTCCACATTAAATTTCATCTGCCATTTTGATGCCCAGTCTTCCAATTTATCAAGATCCTCTTGCAATTTTTCACAATCCTCTTGGGTTTTAACAACTTTAAATAGTTTTGTGTCATCTGCAAATTTGATAACCTCACTCGTTATTCCACTTTCCAGGTCATTTATGAATATGTCAAAAAGCAGCGGACCCAGCACAGATCCCTGGGGTACACCACTATTCACCTTTCTCCATTGGGAAAATTGGCCATTTAGCCCTACCCTCTGCTTTCTATCTTTTAACCAGTTCCTGATCCACAATAGTACACTGCCTCCTATCCCATGACTCTTTAGTTTTGCCAAAAGTCTCTGATGAGGGACCTTGTCAAAGGCTTTCTGAAAGTCCAGATACACAATATCAACCGACTCATCTTTGTCCACCTGTTTATTCACTCCTTCAAAAAAACATAACAGATTAGTAAGACAAGATCTTCCTTGTCTAAAGCCATGTTGGCTGTCTCCCATTAGGTCGTGACTATCTACATGCTGAGTAATTTTATTCTTTATGATGGTTTCTACCATTTTTCCCGGTACTGACGTGAGGCTCACCGGTCTGTAGTTTCCCGGATCACCCCTGGAACCCTTTTTAAAAATTGGTGTTACATTGGCGATCCTCCAATCTTCAGGTATTAGAGATGATTTTAATGATAGTTCACAGATTACTGATAGCAGGTCTGCAATCTCATATTTCAGTTCTTTCAACACCCTTGGATGTATACCATCCGGCCCAGGTGATTTGCTACTCTTCAGTTTATCTAATAGTTGTAAGACATCTTCCCGATGTATCGATATTTCCTTCAATTCTTCCGCACCTTTAAATACCACTTCAGTCATGGGTAACATCCCTACTTCTTCCTCAGTAAAGACCGAAGCAAAGAATTCATTCAATCTCTCCGCTATCGCCTTGTCGCCTCTTAGTGCTCCTTTAACCCCTTTATCATCTAATGGACCAACTGACTCTCTCACAGGTTTTTTTGCTACGAATGTACTTGAAAAGGTCTTTATTTCGCGTTTTTGCTTCCGCAGCAAGCTTCTTCTCAAATTCTCTCTTTGCCTGCCTTATCAATGCCTTGCATTTGACTTGCCAGTGCTTGTGCTGTTTCCAGGTTTCGTCGTTTGGCTCTTTTTTCCATTTCCTGAAAGATGCTTTTTTGGCAACAACAGCCTCTCTGACCTCACCTTTAAACCATGCTGGCAGTTTTTTGGACTTCCTTCCACTTTTCTTAAAGCGTGGAATACAGCTGGTCTGGGCTTCCAAGATAGTATTTTTGAACAACACCCAAGCTTGATGTACGTCTTTAACCTTTGCAACTGCTCCTTTTAGTTTTTTCTTAACTGTTTTCCTCATTTTATCATAGTCTCCCTTTTGAAAGTTAAAAGGTAGTACTGTGGATTTCCTTACTATCCCTCCTCCACTAATTAAATCAAAGGCGATCATGCTATGATCACTATTGCCAAGTGGCCCCAACACCCTTATCTCTTGCACTAGATCTGGTGTTCCACTAAGGACTAGGTCTAATATGGCTTCCCCTCTGGTCGGTTCATGAACCAGCTGCTCCAAGAAGCAGTCATTTATTTCATCTAGGAACTTTATCTCCCTAGCATGTCCTGACGTGACACTGACCCAGTCGACACCGGGGTAATTGAAATCACCCATTATTATTACTGCGCTGTAACTTTTGTTAGCTTCCTTGATTTCTTTGAGCATTTCATCATCCATTTGGTCATTCTGGCCAGGCGCTCGATAGTACACCCCCACTGCCATTGCCTTCCCCCTTTTATATGGAATTTCAATCCATATAGATTCTACAGCAGATTTTGTTTCCTGCAAAACTTTAATCCTTTCTGAGTCAATGCCCTCTCTAACATAGAGCGCAACCCCTCCACCAATTTGATCAGCTCTATCATTACGATATTGTTTGTACCCAGGTATCACAGTGTCCCACTGGTTGTCCTCCTTCCACCATGTCTCTGCTATTCCAATCATATCTAACCTTTCATTTAGTGCTATATATTCTAACTCTCCCATCTTATTCTTTAGACTTCTAGCATTTGCATACAAGCATTTTAGAGAATGTATTTTATTCATGTTAATTTGGTTATTGTTAGACATGCGTAAATTGGGATCTTTAAGCTCTGTCTGCTCCATACTTGAGGGCATTTGGGCTACTTTACTCTTTTGTGGAACCTCTCTGCTTTTGGTAGTATCCTTCAAGGATACATTCTTCCGAACCATCCGCTCTTGGGCGACTGTCGGCTTTCCCCTAATATCTAGTTTAAAAGCTGCTCTATCTCCTTTTTAAAGGTTAATGCCAGCAGCCTGGTTCCATCCCGGTCAAGGTGAAGCCCATCTCTTCGAAAGAGCCCCTCCTTTCCCCAGAATGTTCCCCAGTTCCTAACAAATCCAAAACCCTCATCTCTGCACCATTGTCTCATCCACGCATTGAGACTCCGGAGCTCTGCCTGCCTTTTGGGTCCTGCGCGTGGAACAGGAAGCATTTCGGAGAATGCTACCCTGGAAGTTCTGGATTTCAACTTCCTACCTAAAAGCCTAAATTTTGCCTCCAGAACCTCCCTACCACATTTTCCTATGTCATTGATACCGACATGTACCAAGACAGCAGACTCCTCCCCAGCACTATCTAAGACCTTATCTAGGTGGCGCGTGAGGTCCGCTACCTTCGCACAGGGCAGGCATGTTACCAGGAGATCCTCACGTCCACCAGCCACCCAGCTATCTACATGCCTAATGATTGAATCACCAACTATAACGGCTGTCCTAACCCTTCCCTCATGGGCACATGGCCCTGGAGAAACTTCCTCGGTGCGAGAGGGTTTTACATCACCTGGAGGACAGGTCCTAGTTACAGGATCACTTCCTGCCACACCAGGGTGATGCTCTCCTGTCACGTGACCTTTTTCCTCCATGGCAACAGGGGTGCTGCCAGACTGGAGGTGGGACTTCAGGACTATATCCCTGTAGGTCTTGTCTATGTACCTCTCTGTCTGTCTTATGTTTTCCAAGTCTGCTACTTTAGCCTCTAGAGAACGGACTTGTTCCTTGAGAGCAAAGAGCTCCTTGCACCTAGTGCACACGTAAGACCTCTTCTATTGCTCCTTGAGCTAGGAGACGTTTTACCTCTGGATTCAGTTGGGGGGAATTTTGAGAACTGAACTTCCTTACTATTGTAGGAGGAGGCAGACTTTGGGAATGAAGCCTGTACCCTCTTCTATGATGGACAGAGTCCAGGGTTCTGATGTTATTTGCCTCCATCTGTGGATGAGGTGACATAACCTTCCTGGGATTGTTGAAGGTTGTTTTCCCTGGAGGGCCAGGAAGGGCAAGTACTCTATCAAGGAGTCAAAGGCCCTGTGGGGGCTGAGGCTGCTGGATCTGCTGAGGCTGAGTAGCTCTCGGCTTTCTCTGCTTAGTAGATTGTTGACCCTTTCTAGCAGCTTGTCCTGCAGGTTGTCCTTGTTGAGCATAGGACTGATAGTATCCTTTCTTTTTGGAGAGGAAAGGCTTTTTGAAAGCTTTCTTCTTTGCAGGATCTACAATTTTTGAAAGCCTGGTCAAGGTAGAATTGTCAGCATCCAATTCTTTGGCTTTTTCCTGCCAGTTCTTCCCAAAAAGGTTTTCACCAGTACAGGGGATGTTGCCCATTTTATCCTGTACCCAGTGTTCCAGGTTAGAGGCTTGCAGCCAGGCAAGTCTCCTTGCCCCAATGGCAATGGCGGAGACTCTGCCTATGCCCTCAAAACAGTCAAAAGCTGCCCTGTTGACAACTTTAGAAATGTTCTGGGCATGCTTGACAAGTGCTAAATAGTCTTGTCCTCTGTCATCTGGGAGAAGAGGACTTAGCAGTTCTAGATCTCCTGCGACCTCCTTCAGGAACATTCCCATGTTCAGGATATAGGAACTTATCCTGCCTGAAAGCATGGATGCTTGGAAGACACGGCGACCAAAAGCTTCTAAGGTCTTACACTCCCTACCAGGACGGTTGGAGGCATGTCGTTTGTAACTTTTAATTCTCCTCATAGCAGACTCCACCACGATGGAGTGATGAGGGAGCTGTGTTTTCTGAAAACCAGGGGACAGAGGCACACGATACATAGTATCCAGCCTGTGAGAATGTGGAGAGGTGGTAAGAGGAGTCTCCCACATTTTCAAAAGAAGATCCTGTAAGATCTGATGTATTGGCAGGGTGGCTGCCTCCTTTGGAGCTTGGGGATATTGGTGACTCTCTAGCTCCTGTGCCCTGTGCTCAGATTCAGTTGCTACTGAAATGGAGAGGCCCTTGACTACATGTCTGATGAAAACCTGGAAGGACATATCCTCAGGAGGGGACAATCTCCTCTTGGGAGAAGCAGGCTCCTCCTTGAGAGGTACATCGGTACCCTCTGAGCTGACAGAGTCATCAGACTCCTCAGAAGATTGGACGTATCTTCTCTCAGGGTGCTCAGGTAAAGTGCGGTATCGGTACTGGTCGGCATCGGTATCGGAGTGACCTGGTATCGGGGTGTCGATACCGGTACTCATCGGCACCGATGGTGCAGTTGCTGATGCCGGTACCGCAATCGGTGTGGATACCGGTGCCGCAATTTGCGGGGTCTGGGGTGGTACCGAGGGCTTTGATGCCGCAAGGATAGCCGCCAGACTGCGTTCGATGGCCAGGATCCTCTGGTCCATCAACGCTGCCGATGCCTGTGTATCGGTACTGGCCGAAGCCGGTACCTCAGAGCATGGCACCAGGAGTAAGGATGAGGTTGAGGCCTCCAGAACTTCCTGGAGCCCCAAAGTGGCTTTGGAGGCTGAAGACTCCCGCCGGGGCTGTTTGGCCGGAGCGTGTTCCTCAAGGGCAATGCCGGATGCATCCCTATGTTTGGAGGGGGATCTACCCTTTGAGGAATGGCCAGATTTGTGTTTGGTTACCTGAGATCCACAGGAGGAAGAGGAAGCCCTTGAAGACATGGATGCCTCCTTGGCCATGTCGGAGGGAAAGAGGGTACTGAGCTTGGCTGCTCTGTTCTGCCGACCCCTCTTGGATAACATCCCACAGGCCAAACATTCAGACATGGAGTGATCCAGCCCTAAGCATTTGAGACACCAATCATGGTTGTCAGTGACGGAGAAGGTACCGGCACATTTTGAGCATTTTTTAAAACCCGAGGAGTGTTTTTCCATGATGGAGGAGGGATTAGGGCCTAAGACCAAACCGAGGGGAGACCTACAAAGGAGGTTTTCCCTCTTTTTTTTTTTTTTTCTTTTTTGTTTATGTGAGGAAATCTCAACTTTTAGAGAGAGAAATTAAAAGACCGGTGGCAATAGAATAGAACTTTTTCTGCGATGAAAGGAACGATGACCTGCTGGCTCTGTGGAAAACGAAGAACTGGAGAGAGGCAGTTGGGAAAGGCAGGAAGGCAGCATGCAGGCGCTGTGGGATGCTCCCAAAAGCTTTCCTATTGGACGCTGGGGAGCGTTCCCGCGCAGGCTCCGTCGGTACCGACGATACCCACATGTGAAGACTAATTCCTGCTTGTTCCTGGAGATTAACTGTTCCCAGTGCCACCTGCATGCGTAGCTGTGGGTTAGGGCATGTGTGCAGTGACACCTATGTGCAGTGTGCATGGCACCCTGAACACACCATTCCATTCCCCTGTGGCCCCCTTGCATGACATGGCACGACCATGCCACGTTTGGGTTGGCAATGATGGTGTCCAGGGTACCCCCTAATCCCGTATGTGGTCTGGTGAACACATTTGTGTTGTCATGATCTACACACGTCATCCGACCCAACCCCACTGGCAACATGATATCCTAACACACATGGGTGATGTGTCCATACATGGGACGTTGGGTGGGTGGCCCTATGCACCTTGCCAGGGGCCACTACCATGACATTTGGCTTTCTACAAGGCCCAGGATAGCAATGCTTGACCCACTACAAGCATTGTGGAACCTGTCTCTCTAGGGGATACTGCTAGGTACGTATGACCTAGATTGGCCACTGTTACAAAGAGCATACTGGGCTTGATGGACCTGGGTCTGACCCAGTATGGCCTGTCTTATGTTGTTATGTTCCTATGACCTGGGCCTTGTATGGTTAGGGCAGGTGTGGCTGCCAACACCAGGGGCAGGGGCCATTGCACCGGAATAGGCTATTGCCACCTGTGCTCATGGCTGGGTTTCAGGCTGTGCTGTGCAACCTCAACAGGTGCATGTATCCTTCCAACAGCATCTGTAATGTTCGTCTGCAACTAGGTATGGGATTCCTGGCGAGTGGGCAGATGTGTGACCTGACTCAGCATACAGTTCTGGGGACATGGATCTGTTACAGGCCTTCGTGGTCAGATCTCATAGCTCATAGGGGTGGGGTGCTGTTAAGCACATCCACATATGCACCTACCATACCATCTGAATACATCAAAGACGTGTGTGATGAGGTGTTGACCTCACGGACTAGGGGAGATGTGCAACCTACCCGCCATAACCTAACACAATATCTGAATGACATACCCACCATTGCAATCAGGTCTCAGGCCTCCTGGGGGTTGGGTGTCCTAGCACACATCATCAGCAGCATACACCATAGCACCAGGGTGACTGACAGGACACCTTACACAGGTCTCAGGACTCCTGGGGATAGGGAGAATGTATTGAATTGCATAGGCACACAGCACCATAGCACCAGGGTGACTGACAGCCCACTTTGATGGGCTCTCAGGGCTCCTGGGGGTAGGGGGGATTGGAAAACAGCAACAGCAGCATATTCCATAACACCAGGGGTGCTGGGGCCCACTTTAATTGACTCTCTGGGCAACTGGGGGTAGGGAGATGTTTATACTGCTGGGCCACACACACCCATTTCACCAGTGGGACTAACATACCATTTGGGGCACGTTTCACGACCCCTGGGGGGTGGGGAAGATGTGTTACCCTGCAAATGCAGAACCCACCATACCAGCATGATGTTTAAAAACCTCCTTAGGGAGATCTATGGGCTACCTGTGTTACGGTGTGTTGCAGCACATCAACAGATGCAGCTGCCATGACACCAGGATGGCATCAGGATCTCTCTGAACAGGTCCTTAGCCCCCTGAGTACAGGGCAAACCACTCAGATGTGATACATATACAATATGGCATGTGGGTTTACCTGATACACATAACTGAGATAGACTACCTACACACAGCAGCATGCATAGCTATAATCAACACTGGATATGTATATGGATATACTGACCTGTCCCCATACACTTACCTCACGTGGGTAGTCTGCCACACGTTTGTAGCGCCGTGTGACATGGTCCCAGGCCCTCCGTACCCTCCCCAGGTCCTGCCGCCTGGAGGACCCAGGGAACAGCTTGTGCTGCCTCCTTGCAATTATCCCTGCCAGGTGGCGCAGCTCCTGCCTGGTGAAAGCAGGCTTTCTCGATCTGGTGGCCATTTTCACCAATGCCCTGATGAAGAACGCACGCATGCCGCAACGCGCGCAGTTGGGCCCCGCGCCGCAGAGGCCTATGTGCGCTGCGTGTATCTTTCTGCCGCACAGGATATGGTGTCGCCAACAATATTTATACGGATCTATGCTGCAGACACACATTGCACTGATGTGTCTGACATTTAAAAACACAATGAGATTTTTAGGAATTTCTCTTGTTGTTTACACACTTGGGTCTTGAACCCATCACCACTGGTTCCTAGGATATTGTCTGAACCGGTGTGCTATGCCTTTTCACATAGCAGTGACTGGCTAAACAGTTACACCAAGGAGTCCTGAGAGCCCATCAACGTGGGCTTTCAGTCACCCTGGTGATTATGAGGTTGTGTGTGCCTATGGGGTATGTTCACTAATCCATCTTAATGTGAGTCCAGCAATGATGTGCAGGATGCCATAAGGGGGGGGGGGGGGGCTTCTGGTCTAAACGTAGGACTCGCGCAATAGGTTGCGTGGCGCACATTATGACACGATGGAGGTAGGCGTGCCACATTAATGCACGTTAATCGTAGGTAGGTGTGCTGACATACAGACCTAGTGGCAGAGGTGGAGCACATTGGAGCACATTGGTTGACAGACTATCTGATGGTACAGGGGTCATGGGTTCAGTCCCCTAGTGCAACTATTGCATATGACTGCCTGAGACATTACCCTTTAATATTAGCAGTGGTTTGTGAGGCATTTGGGTTTTATTTTGATTTGTGCTGCCAGCAAACACACCCTCACAGTGCCATAACCTAAGGTGCCGCATCATGCGCCTTATGGGGCACTCCTGAGGACACATTATAAGGTGCACTGTCCGCCACGGCACCTTATAATGTTCCCTATAGGGCACCTTCAGGCTGCAGCACTGAGGGTGTTGTTGCTGGTAGCACTAATTTAAATTAAGAAAGAAAATGCCTCAGATAGCCCTATCAGATAACCCCACTGTGGGATCAAACCCATGACCTCTGGCTCCACAGACAGTGAAATCACCATTGGGCTACATCTCCATAGCTGCTAGCTAGCTCCTGGCTGGCTATAGTAGGACTGCAGCCCACCACACGAACTGTCTGCTGTGGTTACCAGGATAAGGTTAAACCACACATACCCATGATGCACTGCACATGCAAATCAGCAGTCTACAGATAACCACAGGATGGGGTATGCACCCCCACAGCACCTCAGCCTGGTAGGGAGTACTGACTGTGTGTGTTACTGGCACAGAGTAGCTACTGACCGTCACATTGTGCGGGTCCTGTGCTCACCCTGAGGGTGATGTGGGCCGCTCAGCACCATGTCCACAGCACCTGGCTTAGCTGAGATAGGCTATGCTGCGGGTCCCCATTAGTGCCAGTGTGTAATAGGTAGGTCTTGCAGATACGCTTCAGAATACACCTTTGTCCATCTGTATTTCCCAGTCAAGTTTAGCCCTTGGGGACTATGATGCACCCAGAATAGTGCATATCCTGTGTGGGTGCCATGGCCACATGAATTATTTGACCAGGGGGCGGCTGTTTGGACCCATAGGCGGATTTTGTAGTACCACCCAAACTGCCCTCTGGAGCTCAGGATTTCCCACCAACAGATCCACATTCTACATCACTGCAATGGTGGCGGTAGAGGGGACCATCAACCTCAGTCCAGCTGGGGGACAGACAACCTCGAGGACAGTCCATGCAGTTCTGTACACATCCATAAGGTGATAGCAGACAGACAGGAGGCTTGGAAATGCTTAGCTGTCCCCCACCCCTATCTGACATTCTCCAGCAGCAAGCACAGTGAATCTGCAGCCACTGCATCCTGCAAGGTGTTCCAGCCATACACATACTAACTACAAACAGTCTGCTAGCTAGTCCATATTACTGGAGAAAATGTGTGCACCCAAAACTGGGATGTCAGCACACCCACCAAGCAGATAGGTAAGTGATGGGGCCCCAAAAAAGGAAACCCATATATATCACTTGAGAGAAACACTATATAGCACTATGGGGGACCTAGCCATGCCATGGTCACTGCTCAGTCAGGGTGAGAGTGACCTCCCAGCAGGACATGCTGTGGCCACCCTGTCCATGCAGGTGGTGGCCGGCCACTACAATGTCCCAGCCAATGCCCTGTGCTCATGCATCCTGCCCAGGCCACCCTGTCCGAGCTATACCCACAGTACCTTGCTCCTCATTATGCACATTGGCAAGCTAACACTGGACACAGTGCAAATAGTGTGGGCTGAGTAAGGTGTTGGCAACCACCACACACTGGATGGACAGACACACACTCCCACACCTATGCCAGCATTGTGCAAATATAGAGGCTTTTGGCAGTCCTGGGCACAGCGCAGGCATGGCTATGGTACGCAATACTGTAGGAGTCACTCCCCAGGGTGGTGAGCACTGTCAGACACCAGACCTGAAACACACTCCACAGACATGAGAGAGGTTGTTATGATACAGCTCTGTGAGCATATTGTGCTTAACTTAGGAATTGCTATCTGCCAGTAATCATAGCAACCTTTTGATATATGTGTACCGTATTCCCAGGTTTAGGGTGGCATTGCTAAGGTATGTAAGTACTAGTATTGGGAGATGCACGCAAGGCCCGATATCCTGCCTCTCCATGAGGCATTGGATAATGGAGCCTGTGGGTGCGGTTGTTTCTGCTCCTGTTGGCCGCTGCTCTAGGGCAGAGGTTCCCAACTCCAGTCCTGGTGGGCCAAACACTGTTCATGTTTTCATGCTGTCCCTAATGAATATGCATGAGATACATCTGCATACCATGGGGGTGGCGCATGGAAATGCAGCACACACATCTTTATTAGAAACAGCATAAAACCTGAATGATTTGTGGCCCTCCAGGACTGCATTTGGGGCACTCTGCTCTAGGTAATGCGCATGTTTATGGTGTCTGTGCTCTGAAGGGTAAAATATGGGCGTTTGACGCATGCTTATGTTCTCTGCAATAAAGGTTTGTCTTTACTAGCACAGTTTAGTAGTGGGTAAAATATGGGGACTGGGTTGGCAGGAGCCACAGCTGGTATTTGAATCTGTGATCTTCTGCTCCTGAACACACTGTCTGTGTGTACTGCACCACACTGTGGCCACAGAGACTGTGCAGTCCCTGGAGATAACATGGCTGTTTGTCAGACAGAGCCTGTCTGTTGCAGTGCACGGCACCCACCTGAACAGGGCTAGGCCACGGTCTGCTGTGGGCAGCAGCCACTGCCTCCTCCACCACCAGTACCCCTCCGCCCCAATGCTGACATGCCCTTCTGCTGGTGGTGCGCAGTCTCAGGCCATCCAGTGTGCGAGTAGGCGGCTGCCTATGGTGCGGGTTCTGGGGTAGGGGTGCCTGCATGGCTGTCCACGCTTCCCCCCAGCACCACATGCCAATGTTCCGTGCCCTTGGGGGTACCTGCTGGGTACTATCCCCTGTGACACTATGGGGAGCACACTCGTGCCCATGTTGGGCCCTCCTCAGTTGCTGTCTGGCTGCTCTACTGTTTCAGCATTTCTATGGGCCAGCTAGGCATCACCCTAGTCCGCACTGTGGCCCAGCTGTACCACAGCATGTGCCGCCTGCAGCCCTCTGTGTCCCCTTTTCCAGCATCTGTCCAATTGCCCGTTCCGACATGCCCACCCTGCTGTTGTGGAACATGTGCACGCCATAGGAAACCTGGCCAATGGAGTCGGAAACCCTGCTCAGCGCAATTTCACTGTGGACTCATTCACCTTGTATGGGGACGGAGCATAGACCCTTCCAAAATTCATTTCTTTTTTTTGGAGCTTTCTTGGGAGTGTTTTTTGATATTTCCCATTGATATCACTATTGCCCAGCTTTGTTATGTTTTTTTTACATTTTCTTCTGTTCATTTTCAATGTTTATTTGCCCTTTTGTTCCGTGCATATGTATCACACTTATCACTTTTTGTAGATTTCCCTGGTTCTGCTGTACATTGCTGACGGAAATGGTTTCTTTTCCCTTGAAATCGGCTCTAACGCCAGGGTTTCATTGGCGTTAGTTTTGAGCCTCGGATTTCACAGTGTTAGTGTGTGGGGAGCCTCTCCCCTCCCACTGTCCACCCATTGACCCCTTCTCTCCGCCCCTGGGGAGCCTTCCTCTGCCCTCTGGGAGCCTTTCTCCGCCTTCAGCGTTCGTATGCGCCGCTGCGCATGTTATCGCACGCTAAAGTACCTTATCACCCAGTAATACGCCATTATTGCGCGGAAGGTACCTTATCGAGCGATAACGTGGCAGAGCGCACATTAAGACGGTTTAGTAAACATGCCCCTTTGAGTTAACTGGCAGCCTAGCAGCAGGGAAGCCAAAATCATATCTTTACAGAAGCAGCTAGGCAGGGAGACGGGTGTTCTTGGAATGCAGAATGTTTATAATTCAAGAAATGCTTTATTATAGTTAGAGATGACCAATGTTTGTGTCCAGCTTGATCTGTAACATATAGATGTCAACTATAGATATAAATTTGCGAAATGCAACGCAAAGCTTGATGTATGCAGATAAGGCAAAATTGTACAATGTGATAGTAGTTTGCTAATAAAACGAAGTGCTGTTATAGATGGGGGAAGGGCATTGCAAGTAACCATTCCAGTTTGTGGAATCTATAATTCCTTGCTGAAGCACTTCAGTGGCACTGTTATTGTTAGGAGAGAACTCCATGTGTGTGTGTTTTTATTCCTTCCTCATTTGCACTGAATTCAGGGAATTGGAGCCAAGAGCCAAGGTTGGTGTCCGCTGCTTGTTGCCCTCGGTCAAGATTAGAGCATACCAATATTTTTTTTTTGTATCTTTGTTTATTTATAAATATGAGGAATACAAAAATACCAAATGGTTATTACACTCAGCTGTCAACACAGTATCCATCTATCATCCATGCCATACTATTTGATGGAGTACATATTATATGCAAATGTCAACTGCCCTCCACTTGTTTCAATTAAACATTTTTACAATATATTCTTCATAATAAATAATCTGCAATTATTAACAAAATATAACAAAAAGGGGGCAAAGCTCCAGTTGGTGTCCATAAGCCCCTAGCATTACAGAAGTATAAAAAAGAGGGTGGAGATGGAGAAACCCGGGCGAGGTGGTCTGGGCAACTGAATGTAATTGGGCATATCTAACATTAACTACAGCAATAGCTGCCGGATTCTGCGAGGTCCATCTTAGGATAGAGAAGAAAGTGTGGGGAGAGGGGACTTCTTGATAGAATCCTAATCATCCTTCCAAATGTGTACACAACCAAAGCATATAAGGAGCCCAAACTCATTCAAAACGATCCTGGTGGCCTTTAAGCCTAGTGGAGAGCTGGTCTGTATTCATCACAGTATCAACCTGAATCTGCCAGTCAGCTTCTCTAGGGCCCTCTACTACCCGCCATTGCTGCGCAATGACCATCCTAGCAGCCACCAAGAGCTGTTCTATCAGGCCATAACTTAAAGCTGGAGTAGTCGCATCCTCAATACCCAATCCCAATAGACAGGCAGCAGGTTCAACCAAAAGGCGAGTACCAGCAATGGAGTTAATCTGACCCACAATTTGTGCCCAAAATTCCTGAGCCCAAGGACATTCCCACCACATTTGATAGAAGGATCCAACATGACCATATCCTTGCCAACATAAATCCGAGTCTCGCAAGCCAACCGCCATAGGCGCTGGGGAGTGCCATAGGCCTGCTGCAAAAACTTGAAGTGGGTTTGTTGGCAATTGGTATGACATACATATTGGTATAGTTGATGATGTATGCCTTGCTAGTCACCCTAGGAAAGTACATGCCCAAGAAAGCTGTGCCATCCTGCCACATGGGCTCCAATCTCTGGGAAATAGAGTTGGAGAAGAGCCCAATTACAGCTTAGCCAATATTCCATACCAACCCTGGCCCTGACTGAAGATAATCACCTCTAGCTCTGAAGGAGGACGGAGCAGCTGTGACCGGTAATCATCCCGACTTACAAACTAGCAGAGCTGTAAATACTGAAAAAAGGGGATGCAGACCCCACCTCCTAATCAGTTTGCTCCATACTCCTAAACGTGTCAGCCTCCAGCAGATCCCTAAACTGGATAAGACCATTCACGTCCCAACTGACTCACAGGCAGTGAAAATCTGCACCACTGAATGGGTAGAAGTCGTGAATTTTAACGTGCGGAAACAGGGTTCCTTTGAGCTTCCCCTGCCGCTGCACCTGAGAACACCTGAACCATAGGGGCCAGGATGGTGTGGCCCTCTACTACACTCACACCCCTACCCTCCAGCTCAAACTCTGACTGAAGAGAGATCCAAATTCTCTCCATCTGGACCACCTGCACATCTGGCAGTCAGATGTAGTGATATCGTAGCCCATGGATGACTGCTGCCTTGTAGTATAGCAGAAGCTTAGGGAAACCCAGTCCACAAGTCTCAACAGGACAAAACAGGTGTTTCCAACCAATCCTCGCTCAAGGGGAGTTCCTCACAAATCGACCAAAGCTTTTCTCCAACTTTGCAAAGAACTCCGCTGACAGCTTAATGGGTAATTGTGAAAACAAATATAGCCATTTCGGAAGGACCACCATTTTTAGCGCAGTTGCCCCCCCCCCCCATATGCCAGATCTTCTCGAATTTTGGCGATTAAGGGGGCATAATTGAGGGAGAAGAGGTCCTCTACCTTGGAGGATACCCTCACCCCAAGGTATTTCACTGGGCCTGTTGCCAACCGAATTGGGCAGTTTCCCGGCAGAGTGACCGCACCGTTCCCAAGGACTAGTATTTCTGATTTATTGAGATTGACTTTTAATCCCGTTATCTTAGCAAAGTCTTTAAGTATTTGCTCCAGACCCTTTAAGGACTTCTCTGGATCCTCAAAAAAAAATCATGTATCATCTGCGTATTTATTTTATTTATTTATTTGGTTCTTCTATACTGCCCCTTCCAGCGATCAGGGGCGTTTACAATTAACACAACAAAGTTACAATAAACAGGATTTGAACTATGTACATAGATACATGTTACATTACATTTAACAAGTCATGAACTCCTACATGAACATTGTAGCCTTAACAGGGGGCTACTAACTATATACAAATTTACTAAACAGGCATGGTTCTTTGTGTTAGGGTAGGTTAAAGGAAATGAAAAGGAGGGAGTGAGGTAAAGGAGTCAGAGAGGGAGTTATTGGGTGTGCTGTTTATCCATTTGTGGGGGCGGGTTTTCATTTGCATTTCCAAAGTGTTCCTTAAATAGGTATGTTTTTAGTTCCTTTCTAAATAACTGCAGTGAAGGACAGAATTAACCATAATAGGAATAATAACTGGGGCAGAAGGTAGGCAAGGGGCTTGATGGTCAATGCAAATAAAAGCGGGGACAGGGGGCAGCCCTGTCGCATTTCCCGATATAGCCGGAAGACCACAACACATTGACCAACACTTGTGCCCTGGGAGCTGCATATAGTGCTCTTACCCATCCCACATAATGTTCACACAAGCCAAATCTGGCCATGATCGCAAAAAAGATAGTCCCATTCAACGTGGTTGAAGGCCTTTTCGACATCTAGAAATACACAACAGGCAGCATTTGTTGCCCGTGATATGTGGAGAGTAATATTTAATAATATTGCCGCCACCAAAGGAACCCGGATTGGTCTGGACAAACCAAATCAGAGAACACCGTTTAGTTTGTTGACCAACATTTGAGCGAATATCTTCATGTCACTATTCAGTAGTGAAATTGGGCGATAGTTGCCACAATCCTCAGGCGACCGCCCCTCTTTTGGGATAAGAGAGATCTCTGCATCATACATAGTTGGAGGCAAACATCCCAAACTCAAGGTTTCATTGAAAATGCACTGCAGTATGGGAGCCAAAGAGGCGCCCATAACCTTATACCATTACATAGGGAAACCATCCGAACCCATTGCTTTACCAGAGGCGAGTGACTTAATGGCCATGACAATCTCATATCCCTTAATATCCCGGTTCAGCAAACCCTGTTGCTGGTCAGACAGCCCTGGAAGTCTGGCCTGATCCAACAGAACTGCTATATCTGAAGGGATAGCCAGAAGCTCAGATTTGTATAATTTTGAATAAAAGGCTTGGAATGCTTGGATATCCCAAGACTATCTCTCTGAAGCACCCTATTGGAATCATATAGCGCACTAACAAAACGACTAACTTGTTTTTTGCAAAGCTACCATTCCAGCAGCCGCCTGACCTTCCCTCCATACTCTACAAAGTTCTGTCTCAAGATCATCAAGTTGCCGACTGACCTCTAAAATCTGTTGATAAGTCTTGCGGTTCCCTGACTTTTTATGAGCCATCTGTAATTCCTCTAGGCAAGCCCGCAATTTAACCAGCATGGCTTCTCGCAGTCGCTTCCGCCGTGAGGCCAACTGGATGAGCCAACCTCTCATATAAGCCTTCTCCACCTCTCACAATAGACCGGATGAAGGGTTACCATCATCATTGTGCAAGAGGAAGTCCGTCCATCATATCTCCATCAACATCTTAACCCCCTCTTCCTATATCAACCGAACATTTGCCTGCCAATGCCGCCCCCCTCCCTACCCTGTGTCGTAGAGGGTAAAGGGAACTCTATACTTAGCAGGATGGCCACACCTCTCTTCTTGGAGTTATAATGAAATAATAGATCTTGTCTCGATGTTTACCTTGAAGTTTCTCTGTTTCCAAGGGTGTTAGCCGTACTTCCTGCAAGAGGGCAATATCCACCTGCTCCTAGCGGAGGTAAGCCAGCACTCGCTTTCATTTGATGGGGTTTTTAAGCCCTCCAGAATTCAAAGTGGCAATCTTTAGGGCCATCAGTGGTACCAAAAAGGAAATAGCCTGCTACCCCATATATCAACCTCTCACCCCAGCCACAACAGAATACTGGAACATCCAATCAGCAGTCCTCTTTTAGGAATACCACACACGTGTAGGCTTCAGCCAGGGCTGAGCCATCACACCAAATTAATCCCCTGTCTCCCCCAGCTCGGGGAGGCATGGGTCATCACTAACCCCACACCCCATCACTCAAAATCCCTCCCAAACCACCACGGCTCACCTCCCCCCTTCCCCACATCAACACACATCACAGGCTGAACTACATACATACACCAAACAACTCAGCACACCCATAACAGGCAGGCCAGCATCCTCTCTGACTAGAGGTCTCCCACCAACTAGGCAAAATAACACCCCCTTACGCAATCAATCATGCCGCATGCTTTGAATTAAACACACTTAGCTGCGACAGGGTGAGACCTCTGCTCCAGCGCACACGAAACCTGCATTCTGGGTCAATCACTCATCTATATCTGCCCCACTAACCTAAGCTAAATCATCTCATTTCACAGTCCGATATTAACGGGATGGGTATTAAAGTAAGGGTGGGGGGGGGGGGGCAATGTTCAGCAATGCACTTCCGTCATGGACACTTCACCTTTCATTCTTACACTCTTACCCCCCAAACCTGCATATTAGAGAGTCCCCTCTGCCACAGCAACCCCAACTGCGGGTATAAAAGCAGCTAAATTATAAAGTCCCCGGTACTGGGATTAATCACGCGGTTACAGGGGGAAGAGGGAAAAACACACAGGGGGTCAGAAAATAGTGAGCTCAGATATGACAATTCAAAGAATGTAGTTATATTGCATAAGTCTTTGTGCAAGTGCAGCTGCCGCCTCAATCTCCCATCAGTTCAATTGCTGCATCCTCTTCGACAATGTCACTTTCCTCAGAACTTGCCGCTACCGTGAACCCTGGTCCATCCCACACAGGTAGGCAATCAAACCACTCAGATAGTCGACCTTCCGCAGTAAGAAACCCTTCTTCCAGAGGAAGGGGTTCCCTTACCAGGGATACCCTCCCTATCCGCCTGCCCCTATGCTGGCGCCCAGCAGCCAAGGCAAAGGGGGAGCTCAGGGTCACCATAAAACTAAGGGGCCCAAGACTCAACCACCGGCGCCAGCCCCTGGGTTTTGATGCCAAATGCATAGCCTCTCACCTCCTGGTGGCACCTCTGCTAATGGGAGGATGTCTGTCCCTTTTTGCCCCCGAGTGGGAGGCCATCACATCGGATACCTGGGTCATCCAGGGCGGCTATTGTCTTCATCTGGACAGACTCCCTCCTCCCTTCTCCTCAGTGGAGCCTACTCGGCTTTCCTCGCACCAGACTTGCTTGCAGTAAGAGTTGAACAATCTCCTCGGTCAACAGGCGGTCGAAAGAGTCCTGCCACACCTTCGAGTTCGGGGGTTTTACTCCCATTACTTCCTTGTTCCGAAGAGGACGTGGGGGGGGGGGGTCTGCGCCCCATCCTCGATCTCAGAAACCTAAACAAATTTCTCTTCCGGAAGGGCGATTGGCTTGGATCTCAGAGACGCATAGGTCCACATCTCTGTCCACCCCAAGCACAGAAAGTACTTGTGCTTCAGGGTGCAGGGGGATCACTTCCAGCACAGAGTGCTACCCTTCGGACTCACTTCTGCCCCGCGAGTCTTCACAAAATGCCTATTAGTGGCCGCAGCCCACCTCTGGCTGCAGGGCATATCCATCTACCCTTATCTAGATGACTGGCTTGTCACAGGTGCATTGGCAGAGGAGGCTTGTCTCTCGGCGTCACGTACAGTTCTCCTCGAGCGCCTCTGTTTCCTAAACAACTACTCCCAAGTCTCACCTCAAACCGGTGCAGGCACTGGAGTTCATTGGCGCTCTGCTTGACATAGAACGGGGGACTGCCTTCCTCTCTTGAGCACACATAGACCACCTCCGTGCTCTGGCTGCTGAGATTCAGAGCCAGTCCAGGGTCTCGGCACGGGCTATGCTGCGCCATCTAGGGCACATGGCCTCAACAGTGCATGTCATCCCCCACGCTCACATGCATATGCGAGCGGCCCAATGGTGCCTCAGAGCGCAGTGGTCCCAAACCTCCGGCCGGCTCCAGGATCCCAAATCGATCTCCCGCAGCCTATCCAGTTCCCTGGATTGATGGCAGAATCCTCAAAACCACCTTTGGGGCATGCCCTTCCAGACTCTGAAGCACGAGCTCATTTTGACGATGGATGCCTCACTGTGGAGCTGGGGAGCCCACTGCGACAATCTCCGTCCCCAGGGACGGTGGTCACCCGAGGAATCATGGCAGCAGATCAACCTGCTCGAACTTCAAGCGGTCTGGTTGGCCTTGAAGGTTTTCGAGTACCACTTGTGTGGCAAGCACTGTTCCCTCTAAGCTGTGCGCGTGTGCGCGCGCACACACCTCGCCGAGTGAGCGCACATACTTTACAACAGAGCGCACAAAAATTATGGTTCTGATTCTGATAGAAAACAACACAGACATTCTTAAAATTGAAAAGTTGTTGTGTATTTATAGTTTTCACAAGTTCTACAATATTTTCTAGTGCAATCAATGTGGTGTACATACTGTATTCTGACGTGCAGTCAAATTTTAAAGTATATAACTCAGAGTGTCGTTATGTGGTGCACAAAAATTTAACCTTCCTTCAAAAGCTGCACAGCTGATATTTTATGCGCACACAGCCTACAGAAAATTAGAGGGAACATTGGTGGCAAGTCATTGCTTGTGCAGACCGACAACAAGGTTGCGATATTCTGCATAAACAAGGAAGGGGGTATGGGCTCCTGCTTCTTCTTCGGGAGGTTGCCGTCCTCTGCTCCTTCGCCATACACCAGGGCATGACTCTTAAGAGCTGTTTGTCCTGGCCCGGGAGGTAATGTCCTCACGGATAGGGTCAGCAGGCTTCTCCGCCCACACGAGTGGCGCCTGAGTTCAGAGGTGGTTCTCCACCTGTTTCGCCAAAGACCTGTTCGTCAGTCCAGCAAACACACAGCTTCTCCGCTTTTGTGGGCCGATACCGTACCCGAGCAGGGTAGCCCCGGATATGTTCCTCCTGAGCTGGACGTGCGGGTTTCTGTAAGTATTCTCCCCCACTCCTCTCATTGTGAGGACCCTCCACAAGATTCAGCGGGACTGAGCCTCGGTGATTCTCGTGGATCCCTCGTGGCCTCAACAGCTTGGTTTCTGCTCCGGCTCTCCTCGGAGGCCTGGTCCCCCTGGGCAGTGCCCCGGGTCTGCTGACACAGGAGGGATGGTTGCTTCGCCTGAGCCTGGACTCGCTATCCCTAACAGCCTGGTGGCTGAACGGGTCTCTTTAGCCTTGCTGCACCTCCCAGAGGAAATCAAGGAAGTCCTGCTTGCGTCGAGGAAGGACTCGACAATGCGGGCCTACGCCCTCAAGTGGCGGTGCTTCTCGGTCTGGTGCTCCAAGCTCCAGATCGCTCTCTTGCAGTCGAGCGTATGCAGGACCGCCAATGTCCAGTCGGTGTGAGGTCTTGGGAAGAAAGTCGGTAAGACTATTTCTTGGTTGAGATGGAAATCCAAGACAACTTTCGGTAGGAACTTGGGGTGAGTTCAGAGGACCACCCTGTTCCCGTAGAACCTGGTGTAGGGAGCTGCGGCCATGAGGGCTTTCAGCTCGCTGACTCACCGAGCCGAGGTCAGCGCCACCAGAAAGACTACCTTCCAGGAGAGGTGCCAAAGCAAGCCCGTCGCCATCAGCTTGAAGGGCGGCTGCGTCAGCTGCATGAGCATGATATTCAGGTCCCATTCTGCCGGCAGAGGCCGGGCGGGGGACTTGGAAAGTAAGAGGCCTCACATGAAGCTGGAGACCAGAGGTTGGCCTGAGAGAAGTTTGCCCTCGACGGGGAAGTGAATGGCCAAAATGGATAGAGGGCTTCTGACTGGTTTGTTCTTCTGGCAGTCCATAGTATACACAGTACTCGCCGCCAGCACCATATTTCAAAGGCATCAGTTTTCTTCCTGTCTATCTTTTTCACTGTCCAGCTTTCACATCCATATAATGTTATTGAAAATACCATGGTTTGAACGAGTTGAATATTTGCATGGAGAGAGACAGCTCTGCTCTTGAGAATCTTGTCTAGGTCCTTCATAGCCATTCTGCCAAGAGCAATGCGTCATCTGATTTCTTGATTGCTTGTTGCTTCTTTATTGATAGTTGATCCAAGTAGGTTAAAGTTGTCCATGATTTCAATTTCTTCTCCTTCAATAATGATGTTACTGATTTTGCCAGTTGTCATGATCTTTGTCTTCTTTACATTAAGGTGCAGGCCCATTTTAAGACTATGTTCCTTGATTGTGAGAAGCAAATATTTCAGATCATCTTCAGCCAGTATTTATTTATTTAGACAGTTTTGTATACCACCTTATCCTTCAATCAAAGCAGTCACAACACAATTGGGGGATACATTTAACACGTGGGGATATGAGACACATACACTAATACTTACAGGGAACATGGGCAATGGAGGGTTAAGTGGCTTGCCCAAGACCACAAGGAGCATCTGTGGGACTAGAAACCCCAGTCCTTCCGGCCCAAGGTTGCTGTCCTCTAGTGAGATTTGAACCCCCGACCTTCCGGCCTGAAGTACCTTGCCCCAGTAATGTGGTATCCCCAGGATAGCGAAGGTTGTTGATGAGTCTTCCACCAATCTTCATACCTCTGTTGTCTTCATACAATCCTGCTTCTCTGATGATTTATTCTGCATATAAATTACTTCAACAAAAACAGCTCCACCTTCTAACTTTATCACAGTATCATTTAATCAGCAAATCAAGAGGAGAGAAAGCAAACCTCAGAAAATCATAAACGGAGCTTGTTATCAATAAGTGGAGTTAAGCGCCTGCTAGACTTAACACATCAATGGTGTGCTTAAAAACCTCTTCACCTTGCCTATATCGTATAGCGTGGATGCCATACAGTTTCACACAACATTTCATACCCCTCTCAGCACCCTTATATATAAACAAAAAAGAAATTAAACATTTTTATAACAGAAACTATTACTAACATGAAATCAACTCATATACAGATGTAGGGTGTACAAATAACATTTTTCAACAAGGCTTCCACTACTCAAACAAATGAATTAGAGATCGAAAAATCAACCCTGATGCCCGCCTGGACGTCCCTTCAGCGTTTCGCCTTTGCTGCTTCAGAGGAATGGAACTAGAAAATAAAAGCCAAATAAAACCTTCACTGTAATATACATACCATGATGCTAACAAGTCCCTTCTTTCTTCTGTATTGAAAACCAATTTATCTTACCCAACCAATGCTCTTAACGAAATATATTCTATACCACCATGTTGAATCCTTTAGACGGTTGCTCACTCATCATCACTTCCTCTAATTCGATTTCACATCTCACAATCCAAGAATGGTATACAGACTTAAATAGGAAAAAGACCTCTACATATACTTCCTGTCAGTGAGCAGACGCCAATGCAGACCTAAAATGCTTGTATGCAAATGCTAGAAGTCTAAAAAATAAGATGGGAGAGTTAGAATATATAGCACAAAATGAGAGGTTAGATATGATTGGGATATCAGAGACATGGTGGAAGGAGGACAACCAGTGGGACACTGTGATACCTGGATACAAACTATATCGTAATGATAGAGCTGATCAAATTGGTGGAGGGGTTGCGCTCTATGTTAGAGAGGGCATTGAGTCAGAAAGGATTAAAGTTTTGCAGGAAACAAAATTTACTGTAGAATCTCTATGGATTGAAATTCCATGTAAAATGGGGAAGGCGATGGCAGTGGGGGTGTACTATCGACCGCCTGGCCAGAATGAACAAATGGATGATGAAATGCTCAAAGAAATCAAGGAAGCTAACAAAAGTTATAGCGCAGTAATAATAATGGGTGATTTCAATTACCCCAGTATCGACTGGGTCAGTGTCACAGCAGGACGTGATAGGGAGATAAAGTTCCTAGGTGACATAAATGACTGCTTCTTGGAGCAGCTGGTTCATGAACCGACCAGAGTGGAAGCCATATTAGACCTAGTCCTTAGTGGAACACCAGATCTAGTGCAAGAGATAAGGGTGTTGGGGCCACTTGGCAATAGTGATCATAGCATGATCTCCTTTGATTTAATTAGTGGAGGAGGGATAGTAAGGAAATTCATAGTACTACCTTTTAACTTTCGAAAGGGAGGCTATGATAAAATGAGGAAAATAATTAAGAAAAAACTAAAAGGAGCAGTTGCAAAGGTTAAAGATTTACATCAAGCTTGGGTGTTGTTGAAAAATACTATCTTGGAAGCCCAGACCAGCTGTATTCCACGCTTTAAGCAAAGTGGAAGGAAGTCCAAAAAACTGCCAGCATGGTTTAAAGGGGAGGTCAGAGAGGCTGTTGTTTCCAAAAAAGCATCTTTCAGGAAATGGAAAAAAGAGCCAAACGACGAAACCTGGAAACAGTACAAGCACTGGCAAGTCAAATGCAAGGCATTGATAAAGCAGGCAAAGGAAAAATTTGAGAAGAAGCTTGCTGCGAAAGCAAAAACACGAAATAAAGATTTTTTCAGGTACATTCGTAGCAAAAAGCCTGTGAGAGAGTCAGTTGGTCCATTAGATGATAGAGGAGTTAAAGGGGCACTAAGAGGCGACAAGGCGATAGCGGAGAGACTGAATGAATTCTTTGCTTTGGTCTTTACTGAAGAGGATGTAGGGATGTTACCCATGACTGAAGTGGTATTTAAAGGTGCAGAAGAATTGAAGGAAATATCGATACATCGGGAAGATGTATTACAACTATTAGATAAACTGAAGAGTAGTAAATCACCTGGGCCGGATGGTATACATCCAAGGGTGTTGAAAGAACTGAAATATGAGATTGCAGACCTGCTATTAGTAATCTGTGAATTTTCATTAAAATCATCTGTAATACCTGAAGATTGGAGGATCGCCAATGTAACGCCAATTTTTAAAAAGGGTTCCAGGGGTGATCCGGGAAACTACAGACCGGTGAGCCTCACGTCAGTACCGGGAAAAATGGTAGAAACCATCATAAAGAATAAAATTACTCAGCATGTAGATAGTCATGGCCTAATGGGAGACAGCCAACATGGTTTTAGACAAGGAAGATCTTGTCTTACTAATCTATTATGTTTTTTTGAAAGTGTGAATAAACAGGTGGACAAAGGTGAGTCGGTTGATATAGTGTATCTGGACTTTCAGAAAGCCTTTTACAAGGTCCTTCATCAGAGACCTTTGGCAAAACTAAAGAGTCATGGGATAGGAGGCAGTGTACTACTGTGGATCAAGAACTGGTTAAAAGATAGAAAGCAGAGGGTTGGGCTAAATGGCCAATTTTTCCAATGGAGAAAAGTGAATAGTGGTGTACCCCAGGGATCCGTGCTGTGTCCGCTGCTTTTTGACATATTCATAAATGACCTGGAAAGTGGAATAACAAGTGAGGTTATCAAATTTGCAGATGACACAAAACTATTTAAAGTTGTTAAAACCCAAGAGGATTGTGGAAAATTGCAAGAGGATCTTGATAAATTGGAAGACTGGGCATCAAAATGGCAGATGAAATTTAATGTGGACAAGTGCAAAGTTATGCACCTAGGGAAGAACAACCCAAACTATGGTTACGCGATGCAAGGTTCCACATTAGCAACCACCACCCAGGAAAAAGATTTAGGAGTCATTGTGGATAGCATGTTAAAACCCTCGGCCCAGTGTGCAGCGGCAGCCAAGAGAGCAAATAGAATGCTAGGTATCATAAGGAAAGTAATGGAAAATAAAACAAAAGATATTATAATGCCTCTATATCGTTCCATGGTGAAACCGCACCTTGAATATTGTGTGCACTTCTGGTCGCCGTATCTTAAAAAGGATATAGCGTTATTAGAAAAGGTTCAGAGAAGAGCCACCAAAATGGTAAAGGGGATGGAAGGATACTCCTATGAAGAAAGGCTAAAAAGGTTAGGGCTTTTTAACCTGGAAAAGAGACTGCTGAGGGGAGATATGATAGAAGTCTATTAATGAACGGAGTGGAACGGGTAAACGTAGATCGATTGTTTATGTTTTCAGAATATAGAAAGACTAGGGGACATGCAATGAAGCTACAGGGTAAACTATTTAAAACTAATAAAAGAAAATATTTCTTCACTCAACGTGTAATCAAACTCTGGAATTTGTTACTGGAGGATGTAGTAAAGGCTGTTAGTGTAGCTGGGTTTAAAAATGGTTGGACAAGTTCCTGGAGGAAAGGTCCATAAACCATTATTAAGAAGGGACCCAGGATATCAATGTTTGAACCAGTACAAGCATTGCGGAACCTGTGTCTTTTGGGGAAACTGCTAAGTACTTATGACCTAGATTGGCCACTGTTGGAAAAAGGATACTGGGCTGGATGGACCTTGGTCTGACCCAGTATGGCATATCTTATGTTCTTATGTTCTAATATGTCATACACACGCTTTCCAATCAATTCCCGAGTTCAACCCCTCGGGAATGACCGTTCCCAGTAAATAGATCCAGCGTTGCTCTCTATACGTGAGGTGTTGCTCATGTGTCATATCCTGAAAACCCGAGCCTACCCGCTCTATACAAAAACACTGCAGATCGTTAAAACTATGGGGCATGTTTACTAAACCTTCTTAATGTGCGCTCTGTGACATTATCGCGCGATAAGGTACCTTAGTGCGCGATAATGGCGCTTTATCAGGCGCTCAGGTACCTTAGCGCGCGTTAACGTGCGCAGCGGTGCAAATGAGCACTGAAGGCGGGGAAGGGCTCCCGGAGGGCAGAGAGAAGGGGTCAGTGGGAGTGGAGAGGCTCCCCGCACACTAACGATGTGAATTCCGAGGCTCAAAACTAACGCGAGTGAAACCCTGGCGTTAGAGATGATTTAAAGGGAAGAGAAACCATTTCTGTCAGCAATGTACAGCAAAACCAGGGAAACCTACAAAAAAGTGATAAGTGTGAAACATGTGCACGGAACAAAAGGGCAAACAAACATTGAAAATGACCCCAACAAAATATAAAACACCCATAACCAAGCTGGGCAATAGTGATATTAATGGGAAACATAAAAAAACACTCCCAAGAAAGCTCCAAAAAAAAGATATGAATATTGGAAGGGTCTACGCTCCGTCCCCATACAAGGCGAATGATCCCACAGTGAAATAGCGCTGATCAGGGTTTCCCTCTCCATTGGACAGGTTTCCTATGGCATGCACATGTTCCACAACAGCAAGGCGGGCATGTCGGAATGGGCAACTGGACAGATGCTGGGAAAGGGGACACAGAGGGCTGCAGACGGCACATGCTGTGCTGCAGCTGGGCCACAGTGCAGAGTAGGGTGATGCCTATGTGGCCCATAGGAATGCTGAAACAGTAGAGCAGCCAGACAGCAACTGATGAGGGCCCAGCATGGGCACGAGTGTGCTTCCCACAGTGTCA
Organism: Ichthyophis bannanicus; assembly: GCA_033557465.1. Classification (NCBI taxonomy): domain Eukaryota; kingdom Metazoa; phylum Chordata; class Amphibia; order Gymnophiona; family Ichthyophiidae; genus Ichthyophis; species Ichthyophis bannanicus. The sequence goes on from CM066031.1 coordinate 153,388,607, forward strand.
CAGGGGATAGTACCCAGTAGGTACCCCCAAGGGCACAGAACAGTGGCAGGCGGTGCTGGGGGGAAGAGTGGACATCTATGCAGGCAGCCCTACCCCAGAACCTGCACCATAGGCAGCCGCCTACACACACACTGGATGGCCTGATACTGCGCTCCACAAGCACCACCAGCAGAAGGGCATGTTAGCAGGGTGGCAGAGGGGCACTGGTGGTGGAGGGGGACAGTGGCAGCTGCCCAGAGCCGACCGTGGCCTAGCCCTGTGTAGGTGGGTGCCATGCACCGCAACAGACAGGCCCTGTCTGATGAACAGTCATGCTATCCCCAGGAATATACTGTTTCTGTGGCACCACAGTGGTGCAGTGCACACAGCCAGTGTGTTCAGGAGCAGAAGGTCACAGGTTCAAGTCCCAGCTGTGGTTCCTGCCAACCCAGCCCCCATATTTTACCCACTGCTAATACAGACAGAACCTTTATTGCAGATGACGTAAACATGCCCAAAACACCTACATTTTACCCTACAGAGCACAGACACCATAAACAGGCGCAGTACCTAGAGCAGAGTCTCCCAAATGTAGTCCTGGAGGGCCAAACACCATTCAGGTTCCATGCTGCCTCTAATAAAGATGCCTGTGCTGCATTTCTATGCGCTGCCCCCATGGTATGCAGATGTATCTCATGCATATTCATGAGGGACAGCATGAAAACCCGAACAGTGTTTGGCACACCAGGACTGTAGTTGGGAACCTCTGCCGTAAAGCAGCAGCCAACAGGGGCAGACACACCCGCACCCACAGGCTCCATTAGCCAATGCCTCCTGGAGAGGCAGGACATTGGGCCCTGCGTGCATCTCCCAATACTAGCACTTGCATACCTTAGCAATGCCACCCTAAACCTGGGAATACGGTACACAGCTATCAAAAGGTTGCTATGATTACTGGCAGATAGCAATTCCTAAGTTAAGCACAATTTGCTGATTGAGCTGCATCATCGCAACTTTTCTGATGTCTGTGGAGTGTGCTTCAGGTCTGGTGTCTGACAGTGTTCACCACCCTGGGGAGTGACCCCAACAGTATTGCGTACCATATCCATGCCTGCACTGTGCCCAGGACTGGTGCGGTGGCCAGGGCTGCCCAACACCTTTATAGTTGCACAGTGCTGGCGTAGGTGTGGGAGTGTGTGTCTGTCTATCCAGTGTGTGGTGGCTGCAAACACCCTCCACAGCCCACACTGCCAGCACTGTTGCCAGTATTGGCCTGCCAATGTGCATAATGAGGACCAAGGTACCATGGGTATAGCCCGGAGAGGGTGGCCTGGCCAGGATGCATCTGCACAGGGCATACGGCAATGGCTGGGACATTGTAGTGCCCGGCCACCACCTGCACAGACAGGGTGGCCACAGGATGTCCTGCTGGGAGATCACTCTCACCCTGACTAAGCAGTGACCACAGCATGGCTAGGTTCCCCCATAGTGTTATATAGTCTTTCTCATGTGATATTTATGGGTTCCATTTTGGGGCCCAATCACTGACTTATCTGCTTGGTGTGTATGCTGACATCCCAGTTCTGGGTGCACGCATCTCCACCAGGAACATGCACTATGGACTAGCTAGCAGACTGTCTGCAGCTAGTATGTGTCTTGCTGGAAAACCTTGCAGGGTGCAGCGTCTGGAAGGTTGTTGCAGGAGAATATCAGATAGTGGTGGGGTGCAGCTGAGCATTTCCCGGCCTAATGTCTGTCTGCTATTGCTTTATGGATGTGTACAGAGCTGCATTGACTGCGCTGTAGGGTGTCTGTTCCCCAGCAGGACTGGGGTTGATGGTTCCCTTTACTCCCACCATTGCAGGGAGGTGGAATGTGGATCTGTTGGTAGGAGACCCTGTTTCCCACCCTCCGCCCCAGAGGGTGGGGTGGGTTGGGTGGTGGTACATAATCCTCCTATGGGTCTTTAAGGGCTAGACCTGACTGAGAAATACAGATGTATCCAAGGTGTGTCTGCAGAAACTACTTATCTCACACACTAGCACTGCTAGGGACCTGCAGTATAGCCTATTTCTGCCATGGAAGGTGCTGTGGACCTAGTGCTGGGCACCCCACCTCACCCTCAGGGTGAGCACAGTACCCGCACAGTGTGACGGTGCATAGCTACTCTGTGCCAGTAACACACACGGTCAGTTCCCCCTACCAGGCTGAGGTGCTGTGGGGTTGCATACCCCATCTTGTGATCATCTGTAGACTGCTGATTTGCATGTGTAGTGCATCATGGGTATGGGTGGGTTGCCCCTATCCTGGTAGCCACAGCAGACTGTTTGTGTGGTGACATGCAGTCCTTCTTTAGCCAGCTAGGGGCTTGTTCAGAGCTGTAGCCCACTGGTTACTTCACTGCCTGTGGGGCCAGAGGTCATGGGTTCAAACCTACAGTGGGGTTGTTTGATAGGGCTGTCCAAAGCATTGTCTGTTTTTAATGTGGAGGTGGAGTGGAGGAGTGGCCTAGTTGTTGGGGCAAGGTACTTCAGGCCGGAAGGTCGGGGTTCAAATCCCACTAGAGGACAACAACCTTGGGCCGGAAGGACTGTGGTTTCTAGTCCCACAGGTGCTCCTTGTGGTCTTGGGCAAGCCACTTAACCTCCATAGCCCATGTTCCCTGTAAAAATAGTTATCTCCAAGTTATAATGCCCTGTTCAATGTAAACCGCACTGATGCAGAATAGCGCGGTATATAAGAGAATGTAAATAAATGTACATTAGTGCTGCCAGGAAAAACACCCTCAGAGTACTGTAACCATAAGGTGCCTCAGAAGGCGCCTTATAGGGCGCCCTATAAAGCGCCCTCTGAGGCACCTTATGGTTACAGTCCATTTAAAGTGCCTTATAAGGTGTCCTATGGAGCGCCTTATAGGGTGCCCTATAGGGGACATTATAGGGTGCCGTGGCGGACAGTGCACTTTATAATGTGCCCTATGGAGTGCGTTATAGGGTGCCTTATGCGGCACCTTAGGTTACGGCACGTGAGGGTGTGTTTGCTGGCAGCAATAATTAAAATACAAATAAAATGCCTCACAAAACAATACTTACATGTCAAAGCTGATGCCTCAGCCAGCCTTATGCATTAGGCACACTGGAGGATTAAACTCATGACCTCTGTATCATCAGTCAGTGTATTAACCATTGTGCTACACCTCTGTTTCTGTGTTTGCATGTCTGCGCACCTACTTAAGATTACCGCACAGTAACGCGCTTAGCGGCGCTTCGCCCGATAATGTGCGCAGCAGTGCGCGTTATCGCGCGATAATCCCGTTTTGCTACTTTTTGACCAGCACGCCCACTCATTTTATGGCATCCTGCACTCTAATGCCGGGCGCACATTAAGAAGGTTTAGTAAACATGCCCCTCTGTCTCTTCTGCAAACAATGTTCAACCATAGGGGCCTCCCGCCTTTTACACTGTATTCTACTTTTATGTTCTCCTAATCTAATCTTAAAAGGTCGAATCGTCTTACCCACGTATAACAATTGGCAAGGAAAAAAAATCCCATAAACAACAAAGTCCAAGTCACAGGAGGTAAAAGATCTTAAACAATATTCCCGGCTTTTATATAGAAACCGATCTGTTTCCCAAATACCGCACACACAATACAATGTCCACATTTCACTTGTCCGACCCTCCGTTCTTGTATCATTTCTATAAGTCGCAACTGAGAAGGACTTAATATCTCCTTCAAATTAGGGTTTCTTAACCAGACACATCGAGGGCTTTTCGCCTCCAACCCTTGCACTATGTTCAACACATTAGCATGTTTTCGCAAAATCCACTGAATGCTCATACTTAACGGGGAATACCTGGAAATAAAATTAACATATTCCTCCTCCCCATCAATATGAACCCTAGGGGATAACAACCAACTTCTGTTGTTAAATAATGCTCTCTTGTAAGCTCGTTCTACTATCTTAGTGGGATATTCCCTTTCAATAAAATCTTTTTTTGAGAGACTGTGCTTGGATCTTATAATCTGCTGTAGACGAACAATTCTGTCGGTATTGAATAAATTGTGAAAAAGGCAAGCCTTTGAACAAATTAGACAGATGGGCACTCGAGTAATGCAAAAAGGTATTCCGATCCGTGTTTTTCTTATATACCGTAGTACCCCAACCATCTACCTGCCGAAAAACCTTGACATCCAAAAAATTCAATAATATTGACATCATAAGATATCGTAAACTGTATATGAGAATCTAAAGTATTCAACCAATTGAAAAACTGCATTAAAGAATCAACAGATCCCTCCTACAATAGAAAGATGTCTTCGATATATCGATGCCATAATTTTATCTGGGAGGAATAAAAAGACCCACCAAACTATCGTTGTTCATATTGGCCCATAAATAAATTTGTCACTGATAGAGCAAATGATGCCCCCATCGCGACCCCCATGTTCTGTTGAAACCTAACCGTATGACCTCTAAAGCCGCATCTTGTGGGATGCTTGTATACAACGCTTTCACATCTAAAGTAGCTAACAATATCGAGCCATTTTTCGCCCAGTCAGAAGCACCCGCCACTATTTGTAAAAAGTGCATGGTATCGCGCACATATGAAGGGGATGGTTTTTAATAATGGTCGTAAAAAAGAATCAATCAACATAGAAAGTGGTTCTAACACCGACTCGCGAGTTGAGACTATGGGTCTGCCCGGCAGCTGCTTCATATCCTTGTGTATTTTTGGAAGAAGATAAAACTGTGGCATCAAAGGTGATTTCACATTCAAAAATGTCATTTCCTTCTTAGGGGTATGTTTACTAAACGGCGCTAACGGCGCAGCTGTGACATTATCGCACGATATGTGACGTTATCGTGCGATAATGGCGCATTACCATGCGATAATGTCTCCTGCGGCGGTAAGGTGCGCTTAGGATGGAGTAAGGCTCCCCAGAGGGTGGAGTAAGGCTCCCCAGGGGCGGAGAGAAGGGGTCAATGGATGGAGAGTGGGCAGGGAGAGGCTCCAGGCACACTATTGCTGTGAAATGAAGGTCCGAAAAATAGCACGAGTGAAAACCTGACGTTAGAGGCAAAAGTGAAGGAGAGAGAAACCATTTCAGTCAGCAATGTACAGCAAAGGCAGGAAAACCCAGAAAAGTGATAGTAGTGATACATGTGCAGGAACCAAAAAGGCAAATAAACATATAAAATGACCAAAACCACATTTGAAATCCCAATAACCAAGCTGGCCAATAGTGATATTAATGATAAACATAAAGCAACACTACTGATAAAGCGTAAAAAGGAAGATATCATGTTTGGAAGGGTCTATGCTCTGTCCCCCTACAAAGTGAATGATCCCACATTGAAATAGCGGTGATCAGGGTTTTTGCCGTTTATATTGGGCAGGCTTGTTAGGGCGTGCACATGTGCAGCAACAGCAGAGTGGGCACGTAGGAAAGGACAACTGTACTGATGCTGTAAATGGGATACAAGGGGCTGCAGGTGGCACATGCTGTGGTCCAGCTGGGTCACAGTGCGGACTAGGCAGATGCCTAGGTAGCACATAGGAATGCCGAAACTGTAAAGCAGCAAGACAGCAACTGACGAGGGACCAACATGGGCACGAGTGTGTTTCCCACAGTGTCACAAAGGATATTACCCAGCAGGTACCCCCAGGGCACATAACATTGGCAAGCGGTGCCGTGGGGAAGCGCGCATGTCCATATAGGCACCCCTACCTGAGAACCCACACCATAGGCAGCTGCCTACTGGCACACTGGATGGCCTGGGACTGCGTACAACCAGCACCACCGGCATAAGGGCATGTCAGCATGGTGGCGGAAGGGTGCTGGTGGCGGAGGGGGCAGTGGCATCTGCTCACAGCAGACCACGGCCAAGCCCCATTTAGGTGGGTGCCGTGCACTGCAACAGACAGGGTCTGTCTGACGAACATTCATGGTATCCCCAGGGAATGATTTGCCCCTGTGGCAACAGTTTGGTGCAGTACACACAGCCAGTGTGTTCAGGGGCAGAAGGTTGTAACGGGTCTGCTCCTGTTGGTCACTCCAGGCCAGGGAAGTCCCGAACCCTCATCTGCGGTGTGCTGCTTAGGCTGGCTGGAATCCAGGGGAATAAAACTCACAACCAACACAGAAGGAAAAGTGTGCAAGTTTATTCCAAATGTTAGAAGTGCAGTCTAACTTTTATACAGTAGCAAAAACATATATACGTCATAAACCCATCCCAGCAGCATAGCCCTGCTCCTGATATTGCTAATTAGCAATCATACAAACTAGTACCTGTCTCTGTGAAGATCACTGAATCTTGTCTTAGCACAACACATTCCTTTCTATCTAGGTATTCACAGATGGGCCTCATGGTCCCTCTGTATAACAAGAAACTGATTTCCCCTTATAATACTTATTTTCCCTTTACAATTCCCCCCTTTGGGCCTGTATAGGCCCACTAGAAGAACAGCCTAACAATCTACTACAAAATAACTAAACAGGCATTATTAACAGAATATCTGTACGCGGCAGCTCAGGTACATCAGCCACCGTAAAAGCAGGAGTATAGGAATACATAAAGGTAGTAGAGCTCTGCAGGGCCTTGCGACAACAGCCAAGAATAAATGAGAATACACAACAGCAAACAAGCAATACACCACAGCCTATTAACAAAGCAATAAGTAATCCTTTGAAGCCCCCACCTAAACCCTGAAACCACTTAACCCCCCCCCCCCCCCCACACACACACATTGCCAAAGTCCAGGCCTCCCTGGAGATCAGCCAAGTTTAAATCTGACAGGGTTTTAATTTTTTTCATAGCATTTAATACAAAAACAGTGTGGTTTGCGATCACCGTACAACAGCTAGTTTCATTTAAAAAAGTACATGCCCCCCCCTCAGCAGCCAAAAGCAAATCCAAAGCCCTCCTATTCTGTAATGTCATTTGAGTATTTTGTTCCAAAGATTCAGCTAACCTGGAAATAGATTCAGTAACAGAACGCATCTGAACATGCAACAGACATTGCAAGCGTCTAATAGCCATACCTAGTTCAGCAGTGATAGCAGGAGTTTGAAAGATCGGGATCCAGGAGGTCCAGCTAAGGGCATCTAATCGGGTTTTAGTCAAAGGATAAGTAGAATTTATATATTGATAGGAAGCCTGTATGGCTTCATCCTCTGGGTCCTCAGGCTTCCAGGGATTAACATTCCTCTTAAACCATTTATGGTGGGATATATTAAGAGGAATTAAAGCAGAATAAGGAGTTATTTTAACCACCGCACAAGGTAACAGAGAAAGATTAAGAGATTGGTATAAAAACCCAGAACACAAAAAGTAGCGTCCGGCCAAGGCAGGGGCTGATGGAGTATCTTTATCCCACGGAAAATGTTCAAAGGCATGATTATACATAGTTTTTGACTTACTCATCCTCCAAGAGCTCGCTGGAAGATAACAGGATAACCAAGGACTAAAATGAGTAGAGCTGCACTGATCATATATTATAGACCCTTCAAAGCCACGATTCATTTTAATAGCAGCAATAGCAGAAGATGCTTGAAAATTAGCTGATGAAATGACCCTAGTAGTGCTAGTAATATTCCTTAAGGAGGCAGAGGCATTATGGGTGAAAGGCAACCAGAAAGGCAATAAAGCTCCTGTTCGGACTATATACTTACGCTCAATCGGGAAGTAAGTGAGGTTACAACGACTGGAAAGAGGGGAGAGGGTAGAAGAAGCAATATCATAACACAATAAAAACTTCATAGATTCTGGGACGGATACCAACATGGGAACAGGGTCACCCATATTATTAGCCGCCCAAGTATCAGCACAGTCTGTGGGAACATAGCAGGAAGCATTATAAGTGGGGTTATCCATACAAGGATTGGGACTAATAATTTCATGCAAAGTAAGAGGGTGCACTACTACTGGAGTCATGTGCACACTTAAGGGAAGCGGAGTACATATAATACAGTCAGTAATGTTCATTAAACGCACAATCTCCAGTACCGTAATCTTCCATAAATTCTCTGAAGGCAACCCCCGCTTGCTGTGAAGTACAGTCAAATCGGTCTGATTCAAAAGAGTCAAGCCCCCCCTTGGCTCCACCGGGGGCATATAGGATCCAGTTTGATTGGTTCGTTTCTGTCCTTGGATGAGCGCCCTCAATTGTCCCATCAGGATGTAAACCTTCGATAAGAAGCACAATGATAATAGAGATTCCCGATAGAAAACACACGGGTCCCCACGGAACAGGCTTGACAGCAATCATTGTGAACAGCTCGGCTCAATCCCTGTCAGCTGTGCTGATCTCTTCAGGTGCCGTCTTCACACGAGACACGTGGACCCAGGTGGGATGTTGATCTGTCAGCACGGCAGTTCTGGTCACGGCCAGCACCTCCTCTGGTTTACCAAAGGGCGGATCCCACTGTCCTGCCCCATGGAACAGCTTCACCAGGACCCGATCTCCAGGGTGGAAAGGATGTGTTGGTTCTGTAGAGGGACAGGGTAAAAACTGATAAACCTGTTCAGATACCTAACATAAATATTTAGCTAATTGCATAGCATACTCTTCCTGTGCAATAAGCAGATCATCAGCCGTAATTACTGCTCCCTCTGGCCATTTCCACGGTAAAGGGAAGGGGCGTCCCATTAAAATTTCAAACAGAGAAAACCCAGAAGCTCCAGGAGTAAGTCTAATTTCTGCTAATGTTGTTGTTGTTAAGTGCCGTCGAGTCGGAGTCGACTCATGGCGACCCTCTGGATAGCTATCCTAAATTGTGTTCGGTCTTCAGTCAGGCGGCTTATTGTTGACAGACTGGTACCCGTAGCTGCTGTTATTGTATCGATCCATCTCATTGCTGGCCTTCCTCTTTTGCGTTGACCTTCTATCTTGCCAAGCATGATGTCTTTCTCTAATGATCTCTCTCTCCGCATGATGTGTCCAAAGTATGAAAGTCAAAGTCTTGTCATCTGAGCTTCTAAAGAAAGCTTAGGTTTGATCTCCTCTAGTACAGACTGGTTTGTTCTTCGGGCAGTCCATGGTATACACAGTATTCGCCGCCAGCACCATAATTCAAGGGCATCAATTTTCTTCCTGTCTATCTTTTTCACTGTCCAGCTTTCACATCCATATGATGTTATTGAAAATACCATGGCTTGAACAAGTCGAATCTTTGTATGGAGAGAGACATCTCTGCTCTTGAGAATCTTATCAAGGTCTTTCATAGCCATTCTGCTAAGAGCAATGCGTCGTCTGATTTCTTGACTGCTTGTTGCTTCTTTATCGATAGTTGATCCAAGTAGGTTAAAGTTATTCACGATTTCAATTTCTTCTCCTTCGACGATGAACCTGTTGATTATGCCAGTTGTCATGATCTTTGTCTTCTTTACATTAAGGTTCAGGCCCATTTTGAGACTATGTTCTTTGATTGTGAGAAGCAAATGTTTCAGATCATCTTCACTTTCCGCCAGTCATGTGGTATCATCAACATAGCGAAGGTTGTTGATGAGTCTTCCACCAATCTTCACAACTCTGTTGTCTTCATACAATCCTGCTTCTCTGATGATTTGTTCTGCATATAAATTAAACACGTAGGGGGAAAGTATGCAGCCTTGTCTTACACCTTTGCTTATTTTAAACCATTCTGTTTCTCCTTGTTCTGTTCAAACTGTTGCTTCTTGATCAATGTACAGATTGTGCAAGAGAACGATCAGGTGTTCTGGTATACCCATGCTTTTTAATGTGGCCCAGAGTTTCTCATGGTTTACACAGTCAAAAGCTTTGCTATAGTCGATAAAGCACAAATAGATATCCTTTTGGTATTCTTTAGTCTTTTCAAGGATCCATCTCACATCCGCAATGATGTCTCTCGTTCCTCGCCCTTTTCTGAACCCTGCTTGCACTTCAGGTAGTTCTTGTTCCAGGTATGATTGTAGTCTCTTTTGAATAATCTTCAGTAGAATATTGCTGGCATGTGGGATCAGAGCGATTGTGCGATAATTTCCACAGTCAGTTGGATCACCTTTCTTTAGTATTGGTATAAACACAGATCTTTTCCAGTCAGTTGGCCATGATGCTGTCTTCCATATTTCTTGGCAGAGCCTTGTAAGTATGGTAACAGCTGCATCAGATTGCTGTAATACTTCTATGGGAATGCAATCAATGCCTGGTGCTTTGTTCTTTGATAAGGCTTTCAATGCTGCTTCAACTTCTTCTTTCATCACCAATGGTTCCAGATCATAAGGTACAGGTTGAAACAGCTGTTGGTCCACTTGATCTTTATCATATAAAAACTCTGTATATTCCTTCCATCTTTTCTTGATCTTCTCAGCATCATTCAACATAGAACCTTGAGCATCTTGTAACATTCCAATTCGAGGCTGGAACTTTTTCTTTAACTCTCGTAGCTTTAGGAAAGCTGATCTTGTTCTTCCTCTAATAGTTTCTGCTTCTATTTCCTTGCATGCGTCATTGTAGTACTTTTCCTTGTCCTGTCTTGCTGCACGTTGGAAATCTCTGTTGAGTTCTGTGATTGTCTTTCTTTCTCCTCTGGCTTTAGCTTCTCTGCGTTTCTGGGCAATTTTCAGAGTTTCTTCCGTCATCCATTTTGGCCGTTTTTTCTTTTTTACCTTTTGTAGAGACTTCTCGCTTTCTTCCAACACAACCTTCTTGATGTCATTCCATAACTCTTCTGGAACTCTATCATTTGTATCTAAAGCAGCAAATCGATTTTGCAGGCAGTCTTTAAATTCCAGTGGTATATTCTCAAGGTCATATTTTGCTGCATTTCTGCTAATACTGCCGGTAAATAAGTAGGCCATTTACCAGGAGCATGTTGAGTTGCTTTTTTTTAATTTCTCTTTTATAGTGCGATTCATTCGCTCCACTATTCCCGAGGACTGGGGATGGTAAGGAACATGGAATTTCCAGTCAATAGCAAACATTTGAGTAATATGCTGTAACACTTTAGAGATGAACGCTGGGCTTTGATCAGAATCTGTTGACAGGGAACACCCAAACCGAGAGATGACTTCTTTACATAAAACTTTGGCTACCGTTCTAGCATCCTCCTTGGTAGTGGGAAAGGCTTCAGGCCACTTAGAAAACTGATCTACAATCACTAACAAATATCTGAAACCCCCAACAGACCTAGGCATACAGGTAAAATCCACCTGCAGGGCCTGGAAAGGGCCCTACGGCGGGGGCAGATGCTGCAGTTGTCCAATTGCTTTTCCCTGCTGTATATTGTTCCTAGCACATGTTAAACATTGACTTAATTGTACTTCTACCAGCTGGGGCAAATCTCTACACACAAACACTTCTTGTAGTTCTTTTGACACTGTTTTCCTATTTTTGTGACCCACCCCATGGACCTGGCTAATTAAAAGTGGGGCAGCGGCCTTTGGCAATCCCCTACGACTACCCCCTTTTTCTTGCCAAATTTGTGCTGAATTTAAGCACATATTATGTTGTTCCCAATAGGCTAAGTCCTCAGGATCAGCTGCTGCTTGTAAATGATGAAAAGGGAAAGAATATTCAAGAGGAGAAACATAGAATCCAGACAACAAAGGGTCTGTAGCAATGGGCGGGGCTGGTGTCCTATTCCCAGGATCAGTGAAAGATTGCAAGCGGTCACTCTCAGCCTGAGCACACTGTTTTGCAGCAAGATCTGCTAGGGCATTGCCTTGTGAAACAAAAGATGTATCATATCTATGCGCAGCACATTTAATAACAGCTACTTCCTTTGGTTTACACAGAGCTTGCAACAATTCGTTCACCAACTGTGCATGTGAAATGGGCTTATCGTCTGCAGCTTTCCATCCCCGTCTCTTCCATAGCAGGCCAAAATCATGCACTACTCCATAAGCATATCTGGAATCTGTATAGATATTAATACGTTTATCAGCAAATAATTCACAGGCCCTAGTAAGCGCTACCAATTCAGCAGCTTGTGCAGAACCATAAGGTAATAACTGAGCTTCATGCAAAATATTCAGGAGTTCTACAATAGCATAAGAGGCAATATAAGCATTGTCTGCAGGGCGGACACAGCTCCCATCTACAAATATGTGTGGGGCATCCGGGAGCGGGGAGGAAGACAGATCAGGACGTACTGACGTCTCAAAGTTAATCAGTTTCAAACAATCATGCTCTTCTGGGGGCTGCTCAGAATCATCTACTGGGCGCATTAGAGCCTGTAGCGCCAGCATAGGGGTGAAGGCGGGAGATTGCTGCTTAACAGTCAACCCTTCAGTGGTAGTCAAAATAACCTCTTACCCACTCAAACGCTGAGCGGTCATGTGCTGAGTAGTGAGATTTTTCAAAACCTTCAATACAGAGTGGGCAGATAACAAAGTAGTCTCATGTGACAGGGTAATGGGAGTTACCAGCTGCACGGCAATTGCCGAAGCAGCCAAGGCTCGCAGGCATACCCTGTACCTGAAGGGGCAATTTTTTAGAGAGGTAAGCGACCGGGCGCATTCCTCCCCCATGATCTTGAGCCAAAATGGCTGCCATTGTTCCCCCTTCTTCTCTTACATAAAGGTAAAACATTTTTCCATAGTCCGGCAGTCCCAAAGTGGGAGCTGAGATCAACAACTTTTTTAAAGTGGCAAAGGCAGAGAACATTTCCTCAGTCCATTCAATAGATGCAGAACCAGGCAATTTCAGTGTAGCCCTTCTCAAAATAGAATCCCAATAAGCACAGTCTGGGATCCAAGCACGACAGAAGGAGACCAGTCCCAAAAATGCCAACATTTGGGTAACTGTTGAGGGAGGAGTCAGATTCATAATTGCTTGTACGCAGGCGGGAGAGAGCGCCCGATTTCCAGGGGACAGCACAAACCCCAAATAAGTGACGCGATCACAGCACCACTGCAGCTTTTTCAGAGAGGCTTTATGTCCATGAGAGGCAAGGTGGCAGAGCAGAGATACAGAGTCTGTAGCACATTCATGACATGTCTTAGAACACAATAACAAATCATCCATATACTGGAGAAGAGTGGAGGAACAAGGCGGATGCCACATTTCAATTGATGCTTTAAGAACTAGGGAATAGGCTGCTGGGGAATCAATATATCCCTGCGGCAGCCGAGTCCAGGTATATTGTCTGCCTGCATGCGTTGTGACTCTACACCTCCCCCATTAGGCGCCCGCCTAGGGCATGCGGTGCAGGTTGCCTTCTGAAAGAACAGTCTGTAGCCGTGTGTTCAGGCAAAATAATAATTGGGCTTTATTCCCCTTCCCTTGTGGATTTCCTTTTTATACAGCAATAAAGGATAACATAAATGAACTGTTTCTTCACAGCAAAATTAAAAATAAACCTTTTTCAAGCAACCATAACACTGCTTCTGCTTGCTTATTCAACAGAGAGATTCTATCTCATCCTAGAGACATATCGCGCAATCCATAGGACTGGTTTCTACCTCATGGCTAGTGTTTTCCCACTGCATTTGTTCACAGTCCAGGCTTGTAACTGGATAACACTCTTCAGAGCTGCTATTGACACAACTCTTTCCTTGGGAAGCAGCAGTTCCTCTAGCAGGGAGCTGCTCTGCATAAACAGGGTCCCGTTGCACTTAACTTCTCTTCAGGTGCCTCCCCCATGATCAGTGAAGTGCCTGAAGAGAAGTTAAGTGCAACGACTATTTTGTTATAAGCTGGGGGTGCATCACTAACACTGTACAAAAGCGATAAAAAGAGACTGGGAGGGACGGTGGACTGTCATTGATGCTATCGGGGCACAGCGAGATACTTGGTATCATGGTTTAGTGCCGATTTGTCTGAGTCGTCCCCGTGCCCTTTTCAGGAGATGCACCAAACAGTTTACTTGTCCTCATATAAGTGCTGATAATAGAGTAATTTTTTAAAATTTTGCTCCTTGCTACCGGGGCATACCCAGTGCTTCCTGGATCCAGCAAGCTCTCCTGTTTGTGACGTCTGCCCTCTACCTGCTTGGTCACTCTCCTCGGGTCGATGCCCCCTCTGGCTTGGGAGACTCGTGCACTGGCTTTTCCAGCTCTCTCTGCTTCAGCTGTCTCCTCTCTCTCTGCCTCGGCATCTGTAACTCTTCCAGCCACACCCACTTCTTCTCTTCCTTTCTCCTCCTCCTCTCTTCTCCCCTCTGCTGGGACTTCCCAACTGCTTTTATCCTTTTGTCTCTTGCACGTCGTACGTGCTTCCCTGCTCAGGTGAACCTGACTAGCTCTCTGACTTTCTGCTGCGTCATACCTGGTGTGGGGAAAGTTTGTTCTACTATTCTTTGGCTCATTTTAACCTGAATGTGTTTGCTGCTTATGTGACTGCAAGGTAAGTTCTTTTTCCCTTATTATCATAGGTTCTGTGCTGGCCACTGCATCACAGCGTAAAAGCCATCAGGGGCTGCGTTTGGGAGTCGACGGGCACGCTAAAAAAGGCGTTGGCCAAATCTATTACAGTGAAACATTTAGCATCTACTGGGATAAGGGTTAATAATCCAGCAATAGCCGGCATCACCGGGGCCAATGGAACAACCAATTGATTTACCGCCCGCAGATCCTGGGTAAAACGGAACCCCTCCCCCTTGGGGACGGGATTCACAGGCGTATTGAAAGGAGATACAGTGGGAACAACTATCCCTGCGACCACAGACTCAGCAATCATGGATCGTAAAGCTTCATCTTTTGCACTAGACAAAGGATACTGCCTAACACAAACAACCGCCATGGGCTTCTTTAATTTGGCAACATAAGGGGTACATGGAACTAACCCAGCATCGGTAGGAGAGGAGGCCCATAATGAAGGAGGGACCTGCTCCAGCACTGATGCTGTATCAACATTCTCCTGCGACAAGTTCAAAAGATAAGGGGAAAGTAGAGAAAATGTGCCGTCAGCAGCACTGACTGTAGTAGCCTCTAACTTGCATAACAAGTCTCTCCCTAGCAAACTAACTGGGCAAGAAGGAATTATAGTAAAACAATGCGTAAACAACGGGGACATTTGCCCTAGGGGCGTAATGGGTAATGGGGGGGGGGGGGTAATCCAAGTGGGGGTTGAGGTTCCATTAATCCCTATTGAGGCAGGACCTGGTGTCAGAGACTCTTTCCAAATAGAAGCATGCAACGTAGAACAAGTAGCTCCTGTGTCTATAACAAAGGACACAGGGCGGCCCCCAATCAACAAAGAACAACAGGGGGGGTCCTTCCATTTCTCTGCTAGCTGTACCCAGGTCGGAACCGTCGCCTCAGGGCAGCCCTAGGCATGACCTGTGGGAGGCTGCCATGTAATTGGAATGAGTGAGGCCGGAGCTGCAGGGGCTCTGGAGCCAGGCACTGCAGGCGCCGAAGCCACCGGAGGGGGGGGGGGGCGGGAGGAAAAGACATGGCTGTTACATACGGACACTCATTCTTCCAATGTCCCTGCTGCTTACAATTAAAACATATCTGATTACTGGGCATACCACCCCTCCATCGAGCCCCCCCCCCCCCAGCCTCTCCCTCGCACCCGAAATCTCCCACCTCGTCCTGGAAAGGGTCCCTGATTCCCCCATCCCCCATAACCGGCCCCCCCTCTCCACTCACCTGGAGGGCAGGGCTGCTGCCATGCGTGCGACATCTTCACCTTCCCTCTTTCTCTCTGGCTCTCGACTCCAGCAAAGCATCCTGCCGCTTCTTTGGACAAAATCACTTTCTCTAACTTCACTGGCGACATATCGAACCACTCATCAACCATCTGCTTTATTGCAACCTGTACCTCGGGCCGCATGGCCCCTAACAACGTCTGTATATACATAGAAGCCATCAAACCATCTGCAGGAATAGCTAATCCTGCCTCTTCTTTCCAACACTTTCTGAATCTTCGCACAAACTGTGAAACACCCTCTCCTGGTTCCTGCTGACAGGCAATCGAAGCAGCCAAATTCTGCTTAGCTCCAAACAATCGCTCAAACTCTTTCTGCACTTTGGTCTGCTCCTGTTGGTCACTCCAGGCCAGGGAAGTCCCGAACCCTCATCTGCGGTGTGCTGCTTCAGCTGGCTGGAATCCAGGAGAATAAAACTCACAACCGACACAGAAGGAAAAGTGTGCAAGTTTATTCCAAACGTTAGAAGGGCAGTCTAACTTTTTTACAGTAGCAAAAACATATATACGTCATAAACCCATCCCAGCAGCATAGCCCTGCTCCTGATATTGCTGATTAGCAATCATACAAACTAGTACCTGTCTCTGTGAAGATCACTGAATCTTGTCTTAGCACAACACATTCCTTTCTATCTAAGTATTCACAGATGGGCCTCATGGTCCCTCTGTATAACAAGAAACTGATTTCCCCTTACAGTACTTATTTTCCCCTTACAAAGGTCACAAGTTCTAGTCCCAGCTGTGACTCCTGCCAACCTTGTCCCCATATTTTACCCAGTACTAAACCATGGTAATAAAGACGGAACCTTTATTGCAGATAAATTAAACATGCCTGAAATACCTATATTTTACCCTACAGAGCACAGACACCATAAACATGTGCAATCCCTAGAGCAGAGTTTCCCAACTACAGTCCTGGAGGGCCAAACGCCATTCAGGTTTCATGCTGTCCCTAATAAATATGCCTATGCTGCATTTGTATGCGCCGCCCCCATTGTATGCAAATGTATCTCATGCATATTCATTAGGGACAGCATGAAAACCTGAACAGTGTTTGGCCCACCAGGATCGGAGTTGGGAAACTCAGCCCTAGAGCAGAGGCCAACAGGGGCAGAAACACCCACACCTACACCCACAGGCTCCACTATCCAACGCGTCATGGAGAGTCAGGCTGTTGGGCCCTGCGTGGAGCAGCATCTCCCAATACTGGCACCTGCATACCTTAGCAATGCCGTCCTAAACTTGGAAACACGTTCCACATATATTAAAAGGTTGTTATGATTAATGTCAGATAACATATCCTAAGTTAAACACGATTTGTTGATAGAGATTCATCATAGCAACCTTTCTGATATCTGTGGAGTGTGTTTCAATTATTGATTCTGACAGTGTTTACCACCTCTATATTTGCACAATGCTGGCATAGGTGTGGGAGTGTGTGTCTGTCTATCCAGTGTGTTGTGGCTGCCTACAACTTACTCAGCCCACACTGCTTACACTGTTTCCAGTGTTAGCTTACGTCTCTTTAGTCGGTCTTTAGTTAGAGCAATGAAAATATCAGCTACAAATAAGAAAAATGCTCCACTTCTTAACTGTCAAAAATACAATGCTCAATGGTGAATAGGTCTCAGACTAAATCGGAGGGGTTTTGTCAGGTAAGTTACCTCTGATCACAATACCCCTCTTGTTTTGCATCAAGGACCTGAAACTTCACCTTTTAAACTTGTTTTCTATATTCATTCAGCCCAGTTTCCTGGATCTTTAAACAAATGTGCTTGGTTTAACTACTATTGACGCCCTCTATTTTTCAAAAGACTAGCAAAATATGCTTATCTGAAGGGTATTCAGGAGTCAAAGTTTCAGCCCCAACGCGAATCCTCAGCGCTTTTGCGTTTCACCGATCAAGCGATTTCTTCGGGGGGTTATGCAGCACTTTATCAATATGCGGCAACGGCTCACAGATTTGAATTCTAAATGAAATAATCAAAAAAGAACTCTTATCTACTCGCAGTATTTTTTTAAAAAGGTATATTTACCGACTATATTAATTCTTAGTTAAACATTCACACCATTCAAGTGGAAGGCGCACATACCTCGCTTCTCTCCACATAGGACTTGTCTTTGCTAAAAAAACGCCGCGCATGCGTATTAATTACATGAGTAACCTGATTTTATACAGGTGCCTTCCTTTAATCCAATTCAGTTTTCAACGTCGATTTCTTATTTTTGCATCTCATATCTGATTGTATTCAGTCGATATTATATCCTGTACCCATAATAAATGATCTAATAAGCACTTCACAGACACCACTCTACTTTTGTTGTTTTTTCAAGCACAGACCGTCCAATCGATTTGTGCATTTAAACCTTCTGGGTAAGTGGATCGTAAGGTATATATCCAGTGTTGTTCACATATCAGTAAACTTTGATCCCCTGTTTTACCATTGAAACCTACAGTCACTTGGTCCACACAAAAGCAGCGAAGCTGTTCAAATTGATGATTTAAATTTAGACAGTGAGCTACTATTGGTGCTTCTCTCCTTTTATTTATTTACATTCTCTTATATACCGGGCTATTCTGCATCAGTGTGGTTTACATTGAACAAACTGAAATTACATTGAACAGGGCATTATAACCTGGAAATTACTATTTTACAGGGAACATGGGCTATGGAGGGTTAAATGGCTTGCCCAAGACCACAAGGAGCACCTGTGGGACTAGAAATACCAGTCCTTCCAGCCCAAGGTTGCTGTCCTCTAATGGGATTTGAATCCCTGACCTTCCAGCCTGAAGTACCTTGCCCCAACCACTAGGCCACTCCTCCACTCCTTAATGGATGGATGGTTTTTCCAATGTAAAGTAGATGACAGGGGCATTGGATGCCATACACCACATACGTTGATCCACATGATGTCTGTTTTCTTAAAAAGTAAGTTTTTCCATGATATTGGAATTCGGTTAACTCTAGAGTAATATCACAAATTTTGCAATTGCCACATTTTGTATGGCCATATTGCTTGTTGCTCTCTTGATTTTCTATGGGCCTTAGCACTGCTGGACTGAGGAGCTCTTTCAAATTCCTGTGTCGTTGCCATACACACCGAATCGATTTTTCTTCTAATCCGGGGATGTTGTGAATCACATTCATATGGCGTTTTAAGATCTTTTTAAGGTGATGACTATAAGGTGAATATTTTGTTATCAGATTCATATTTTCTGCGTCATGTTGATCTTTATTGCCACTCTGTAATAATAAGTCTCCATTGTTAAACAGTGCCCTTTTATATGCCTGTCTTATGACTTTCACCGGGTATCCTCTACTTTGAAGTTTCTTTTGAAGAATCTTAGATTGCACTTTGAAGTCAGTGTCTTCTGAACAATTCCGTCTGTAACGGAGAAATTGTGAGAAGGGTAGACTATTTTTAAGTTGGATCGGGTGAGCACTATTATAGTGCAAAAAAGTATTTTTGTCTACCGGCTTTCTATGAATTGAAGTGATTCAATGATGGTCCCCTTTCATAATGTCCTCATCTAGAAAAGTTATTTTTTGCTTGTTGTAGGAATATTTAAATTGTATATGAATATCTTGTTGGTTCAACCATATGAAAAACTCATTTAACTGGTATTCCTGGCCTGTCCACAACATAAAAATATCTATAAATCTACCCCAGCATTTTATATACTGCTGGAAAGGGGATGATGTTATCCACTTCCGTTCAAATTCCCCCATATAAAGGTTTGCTATAGAGGGGGCACACGTAGTCCCCATAGCTACTCCAGCTATTTGATGATATAGAACGTTTTCAAAGGAGAAAAAGTTGTGAAATAAGACTAATTCCGTCAGTTCAGTCAAAAAAGTGATCTGTGTTTCGGTCAAATCTCCCCTATTTTGTAATGCTAGCAGAATATTCGAAAAAGCTGCTGCTTGTGGGATATTAGTATATAACGAAGTTATATCCAAAGTGACTAAGATGACCTCTGTGTCACATGCCCATTGAGAATGCTGTGTTAACAATTGTAAAAAATGGGTTGTGTCCCTAATATATGATGGAATGTTCTTCAATAGTAGTCTTAAATATGAATCTAAGAAGGTGAACAAAGGTTCTAAAACCGTCCCCCGGGTCGAAACTATCGGACGCCCGGGAGGGTTATTTAATATCTTGTGGATTTTAGGTACTAGGTACAATTTCCAGTGTTAGCTTGCCAATGTGCATAATGAGGAGCAAGGTACTGTGGGTATAGCCCGGACAGGGTGGCCTGGGCAGGATGCATCTGCACAGGGTATAGGGCAATGGCTGGGACATTCTAGTGCCCGACCACCACCTGCACGGACAGGGTGGCCACAGCATGTCATGCTGGGAGGTCACTCTCACCCTGACTGAGCAGTGACCACGGCATGGCTAGGTTCCCCCATAGTGGTATGCAGTATTTCTCTCAAGTGATATTTATGGTTTTTTTTTTTCTGGGGCCCAATCACTGACATACCTGCTTGGTGTGTGTGCTCACATCCCATTTTTGGGTGCACACAGTTCCTCCAGAAACATGCACTATGTACTAGCTAGCAGACTGTCTGCAGTTAGTATGTGTATGGCTGGAATGCTGTGCAGTGGGTAGAGACTGACTGTGCCCTCTGCTGGTGAATGTCAGATACTGGTGGGGGGCAGCTGAGCTGCTCCAGCATTCTGCCTGTCTGCCATTGCCTTATGTGATGTGTACAGATCTGCAGTTGGAAGGGGATCCAATCCTGGAGGGTCTTCATAGAACATTCAGAGCCTTTCCATTTCTGCAGGCTCATTGGAGTATGATCCTGGCAGAGTGCATGTTTCCTGACATCTCTCTACAAGGGGGTCAGGTCCTGAACAAGCTCTGTCATCTGCCTCAGGTGGATTTGGATAACTGGCTTTGTTCTTTCAAATGGATGTATTGGTGGTGGCAGTCACTGAGTGGACTATTGTCCCTGTGGAGGGCAGTGTTGTTCTCGGGGACCAGCAGGAATGCGAGGTGGAGGCATTATCGAAAATAGTATTCTGTGATTCTGCAATGAGTCTCTGTCACCAACAGCTGCCTGGCCTTCACTGGGTGCAGTTTCTGCCAGAGGACGTGTTGTCTTCTCAGTTGGAGATGGTAGCAGTGTTCCTGGCTGACACTTTGTATGATGTCCTTTGCCTTCTACAAAGGAGATTGCTGCAGCAGTGGTGGCCTGCCGCTGCTTATAACTAAGTCACTGGGCCGCAGATGCAGCCTCTAAGGCCTGTTTGCCTAAGCTTCCCTTTCGGGTGGGGGGTGCTCAGATTTGGGGAAGACCTGGAAATGTTGGTGAAAGATTGGTGTTTTCCAATCTGCAATGACTACCAGAGAACAAGCTGAAGAGTTCACCTAAGTGGTCTCCTCTCATCCATCTTGCCTTCGCATTAAGGACTCTGGTACTGTCTGAGCATATCATCTTCTCTATTTGCCAAGGCTCGAGGCATGTCTGAGCCTTTTCATGGAGTGCAGGCCCTTACTCCTCAGGAACAGCTACCTCAGAGACACGTCCTCATCGGGCCAGAGTCTCTCGGTGCCTGTGCCAAAGACTGCGGAGCCATCTGGGCTCGAGTCCAGGATGGCGACCTTGGAGTGCAGTGTAACTGTCTTCTTGGACCAGCAGCAGGTGCTGATGTCCGGCATATCTGGTTCCTCTGCCCCGACCACTGGGCATTCGACGTCGAAGACGTCCCCGGAGGCCGAGCCAATCCTCGAAGTCATGCGGGCCCAAGTAGATCCTCGCCCAAGGTCGCACTCAGTCTCCCATTTGACAGGGCTGAGGTCATCCCAGATGAGCCCTCTGGAGTCGGTTCGTACGGCGCCAGGTCCCTCAAGACCCGAGGAACACCACCTCCTTGAGTCTTCCTCGGAGTGTTCCGACTGGGAGACCGAGGACGAGGAGTCCCTGGACCCTCGTCTGGAGTGGCTTATGTTCCGCATGTGGGAGACACCCGTGTCAGTGCCGGTGGTCAGCAAGTGGCTCGACTCGATGTACCGAGTCCACCGGAGCCCTGGCTTTCAAAAGTCACAACTGCCGCACAACTCCATTTTGGTGGAGTTGGCCATGCATCGGCTGAAGAGCCAGAAGATGCACTCCTCGGTGCCCCCTGGCAGGGAGGCCCGCACTTTGGATGCCCTCGGCAGAAAGTGCTACCAGGGCTCGATGCTGAATTGCTGGATCCAGGCCTACCAGCTGTACATGGGCATGTACCTGAGGGACCTGGTGAAGGAACTCCGGGTTCTCAGCTGGTCTCTCCGAGGAACCTTTGCAGTGCTTCAAGAGCCTGTCTAAAGCCATCCATTAGTGCTCCCAGTTTATGTCTCGGGCGACCTATGGTGGTTTTCAGTCGGCGGCCTGGATAGCCGCGGCGGGCATTGATGCACGCTGCCAAGCTTGGCTCCAGTCATCCGACCTCGAGCAGTGGGTACAGGACAAGTTGGTTGATGTCCCTTGCCAAAGGGAGAACCTCTTTGGCAAACCCATGACCAACAAGGCCGTAGAGCTGGAGACCGAGTTCATGACGAGGACCAGGCTGGAAGGGCTTGGGTAAAAAGCCCTTTTACTTGAGGAAGTCCACTGCTTACAGAAACTACCCACCTTAACAGGCCTCCCCGTCCCCAGATCCCCAGCAAGGGCAGCAGGCCAAGGAACAAGTGCACGGCCTGCATAAGCAGAAGGCTCCCAAGCCCCCAGGCTCTGGATCTGGCCCAGCCAGAAGGGAGCTTTTGACTCCTGCAGCGTAGCCCCTCTCCCACACGGAGTTCAGCAGCCCACAGGGGGTCGCCTCACCCTTTATGCCCACAGGTGGGAGTTTATAACCACCGACTCCTGGGCACTAAGAGTGGTCAGGGAGGGTTACCTCCTCCATCTGAGTCAAACACCCCCTCCCCTTCTTCCCAGGAGAGCCCCTCAGGTCTCCCCTCCACCAGGATCATCTTCTGAAGGAGTTGGTAGGGCTTATCGAGGACAGAGTGGTGGAACCGGTGCCCCACGACCTCAAGGGCAAAGGGTTCTACTCTAGGTACTTCCTCATGCCAAAGAGGACTGGGGAGCCTAAGGCCCATCCTCGACCTGCGCAACCTCAACAAATTCCTGATGTGGGAGAAGTTCAAGATGCTCTCCCTTGGAACATTACTGCTCTACCTCCAGCAGGGAGATTGGCTATGCTCCTTAGACCTAAAGGATGTCTATAGACACATCCTAATTCACCCAAACCGCAGGCAATACGTACACTTTGTGGTAGGAGGCAATCATTTCCAATACAGGGTGCTACCCTTTGGCCTAGCATCAGCCCCCAGGGTCTTCACAAAGTGTCTAGCAGTTGTCGCCGTCTTTCTCAGGCTTCAAGGGGTTTTTGTCTTCTCCTACCTCGACGACTGGCTCATCAAGGGCACCATTTTATTTATTTATTTAACAGTTTTTATATACCGTCTTTCTGCGAATCAAGACGGTTTACAATAGAACATAACAAGGCAGTATATTTCAT
Organism: Ichthyophis bannanicus; assembly: GCA_033557465.1. NCBI lineage: Eukaryota > Metazoa > Chordata > Amphibia > Gymnophiona > Ichthyophiidae > Ichthyophis > Ichthyophis bannanicus. The sequence goes on from CM066031.1 coordinate 153,411,718, forward strand.
CTGTTTACAATGGAATAACATAACAAGGATAAATAGGTATAAATGTGAAACTTTTTACAATTATCAACTATTACATGGCCACCGAGGTGCAGCAAGCAACAGCGCTCACCACCCAAGTTCTGCAACACTTGGGTTTCATGATAAACTACCCCAAGTCTAACCTGGAATTCATCGGGGCAAGGCTCGACACCCTTCGGTCGAAAGCATTCTTGCCCACGGACTGGGCAGCTCGACTCATGTCTCTGGCCCGGAACGTGCAGTACCGTATCTCGGTGTCTGCCAGGCATCTGCTGTACCTTCTTGGGCACAAGGCCTCCATAGTCCACGTCACATCGGATGCCTGTCTCCACATGCAGACGGCACAGTGGTCCCAGGCCACGGGCCATCTCAAGGGCAGAATCCATGTGATCTGCCTGTTGGCAAAGTCTCTTGTCTGGTGGTAGTCGCCCCGGCATCTGGAGGCGGGCATGCCCTTCCAGGCCCCCAACCACTCGAGGGTCTTCACCACGGATACCTCCCTGCTGGGCTGGGGAGCACATTGAGAGGGCTTTCGCACCCAGGGCACTTGGTCCCTGGTCGAGAGTACTCAACAGATCAACCTTCTGGAACTGCGGGCCATTCACCTCGCCCTGAAGACCTTTCTGCATTACCTAGGCCACCGGTCAGTCCTGGTCCAGACGGACAACCAGGTGGCCATGTTCTGTGTGAACAAACAGGGAGGCACGGGATCCCGTGCCCTCTGTCAGGAGGCATTGGCCCTGTGCTCTTTTGCGATCCAGCAGGGCATTCTCCTCAGGGTGGTGTACCTGCCGGGCCAGGTCAACTTGCTGGCCGACAGACTCAGCAGGATTCTCCAGCCGCACAAGTGGCAGCTAGACACCAGAGTAGCCAACAGGCTTTTCCAAACCTGGGGGGAACCAGTGATGGACCTGTTTGCAAGCCCGGACAATCACCAGTAGCCCTGCTTCTGTTCCCGGCAGTCCCACCCCGCCAGGGTGGCAGCCGATGCATTCCTGGTCCCATGGTCGGAAGGACTTCTGTACGCCTTCCCTCGAACACCACTGATTGCTCCTTTTCAAGATCCTCCGTGACAGCACCTCGGTCATTTTAGTGGCTCCACGGTGGCCATGGCAGCCGTGGTTCCTGCTGCTTCTGCAGTTGGCGGTGGCGGATCCCATACCCTTGGGGTGCGCTCCCCGACTCCTTTCGCAGGAGGGGGGCTCTCTCCTCCATCCCAACCTGGGATCACTTTCACTGACAGCTTGGCTGCTGAGAGGGTAACTCTAGCTCCACTCCACCTACCCAGAGTGGTGGAGGATGTCTTGCTGTCCTCGCGCAAGGCGTCGACCAGACGGGCCTACGCCTTTAAATAGTGCAGATTCTCAATTTGGTGTACTGAGTGGTGGGCTGACCCCTTCTCTTTCGAGGGTCACGGTACTGGAGTATTTGCTCCATCTCTCTCATTCGGGGCTCAAGTCTAATTCGGTTAGGGTGCACCTCAGTACCCTAGCAGCGAACCACTACCAGGTGGATGGCCAGCCCCTCTCGGCCCATCCGGTGGTGTCTCATTTCTTGCAGGGCCTGTTCCTGTCTAAGCCCCTGGTTCGCCCTCCGGTGACCGAATGGGATCTCAATGTAGTGTTGGGGCAGCTCACTCGCCTACCATTCGAGTCTTTGGCTACTTGCCACCTTCGCTACCTCTCCTGGAAGGTAGTTTTCCTGGTCGCCCTCACTTCTGCATGCAGAATAAGTGAGCTCCAGGCCCTGGTGGCGGAATCGCCCTACACCAGGTTTTAAAAGAATAGAGTGGTGCTCCGCACGCACCGGAAATTCCTTCCGAAGGTGGTGTCCTCCTTCCACCTCAACCAGGAGGTGGTCCTCCCTACCTTCTTTCCCAGACTGCACGCTAGTCGGGCAGAGGCAGTCCTGGACTGTAAGAGGGCCTTGTCCTTTTTTTATACAACGCACCCAGGGTCACCAAAAAGTCTCTCAGCTTTTTGTTTCTTACGACCCCAGTAAGCTGGGGGAGGCGGTGATCAAGGGAACTCTGCATGGGTGGCGGACTGTATTGCCCTTGCATATGAAGAGGCGAGGCTTCCGTTGGAAGGCCGGGTCAGGGCTATGGTGCATTCTGTCCCGCTAGTAGACATCTGCTGGGCCGTCACCTAGTCTTCAGTCCATACTTTCGCGGCTCACTATTACCTGGACAGAGAGTCCCAATGGGAAAGTGCTTTCAGCCAAGCCGTGCTCCATAACCTTTTAGGGGTCTAGGCAACACCTACCCTCTCACCCTTCTGTGTTCAGGCTACCAGAGTGCTGGTTCTTCGGACTCAGGGATCCTGCTGGCCAGTCTATACAGACACAATTGCTGCTGCTTGTGGCTCTCTCTGAGGGAGCTGTATTTTCGCTATGGGTTCATGGCAGCCTGTAGCTGGGGAGTCCCATATGTGAGGACTGACTTCCTGCTTGTTCCCGGAGAAAGCGTAGTTACTCACCTGTAACAGGTATTCTCCGGGGACAGCAGGAATCAGTCCTCACAACCCTCCCTCCTCCCCTTGGAGTTGCAGCTGTACTATTTTTCATTTGTTTTGTCGTCTTTTAGCTATGTCATTTGACTGAGCAAGATGGCACCCTTGGGCGGGAAGGGGACCATGCATGCATGGTAGATATCCCAAAGGCTTTCTTTGAAAGCTGTGGATTTGCTCCGTGCGGGCTCTGTCGGCACCGACGTCACCCATATGTGAGGACTAATTTCTGCTGTCCCCGGAGAACACCTGTTACAGGTGAGTAACTACGCTTTTTATCCTGTTGCTATAAAGGGATCCTCTGTGTCGGTCCCATGCCATTTTGAATTCTGTCACTGTATTTGCCCCCACTTCTTCCATCGGGGGGGGGGGGTGCATTCCAAGCATTCACCACCCTTTCAGTGAAAAAGTATTTCCTGATGTTGCCTTTTCGTTTACCCCCTTGTAGCTTCATGTTATGCCCTCTAGTTTTACAGCTTCCCCGTCTTTGGAAGAGGTTTGTTTGTTCATTAATACTCTTTTAAGTATTTAAAGATCTCGGTCATCATATCTCCCCTGTCCCTCCTCTCCTCCAGAGTATACATATTTAGGTCTTCAAGTCTCTTCTCATGCGTCTTCCAACTCAGGCTCTAAATCATTTTGGTCGCCTTCCTCTGAACCGTTTCCAGTCTTTTTATATCTTTTGCGAGATATGGTCTCCAAAGCTGAACACAATTCTGCTTGTAATTCCACTCAGTATGCAACCCAGCATCCTTCTGGCTTTTGCCACCACTACGTCACACTGTTTTGCCACCTTGAGATTCTCAGAAAGAATCACTCCGAGGTCGTTGTCCTGGTCTGTGCACACCAACCTCTTGCCCTGTATCACATACGATTCCCTTGGGTTTCTGCTTCCCAAATGCATGAACTGCACTTCTTCACATTAAATCTTATCTGCCAAGCATTAGATCATTCTTCCAGCCTTTGTAGATCTTTCCTCATGTTATTCACACCCTCAGGGGAGTACACTGTGTTGCAAATTTTTGTGTCATCTGCAAAAAGACAGACTTTTCCATTCAGTCCTTCAGCAATATCACTCACAAATACATTGAACAGTAGCAGTCCCAAGACTGAACTCTGGGGCACACCGCTAATTACCGCTCGCTCCCTTTTAAGCTCTGTAATTCTATTGCTCTACTTTTTTTTTTTTTACCATACAGTGCTGCTACTCTTTCCCCTTTTCCTACCCTATTCTTCCTGAATAAAGTATAGCCCAGTATAATTACATCCCAGTTATGGTTGTCCGTGAACCACATCACCGTAAACGCCACTAAATCCATATAATACCCATCCTTAAAAATTACACTGACTCCCCCTCCTCTGTTGCATATAATACAAAGCAATTATGACTATCTTCAAATCTTACATGACATGTCTGCCATCCATCTACAAACCATGCTGAAAAAGCTTCCAGTAAATAGAACCAGAAGATCATGCTCAATATATACCCACAGAAAAGCTGAAATATAACTGTAATAAAGCATAACTTTTTACACAATAACAGACTCCTCAGTGAAGCAAAGGGTTACTTTAAGTACATTCTTGCCTGACTGAACAGACACATTTATCCTCTGTTTCACAGTTTTTATAGTACCCTATGTCTTCTCCCAGCATGTCTATAACTCATTGGTTAATATTGTGTCAGTCCACTTTACACTTCCGCATCTGTGACAGGCTATGTGTTACTAGCCACGTAGTCTCCTTACAGGATGCAGATATACAACAAAGGGAGTCAGAAAGTAAAACGCACTGTAAAAGCCATTTACTACAAGATCAAAACCCTTCGGCACCTGAGACCCATGTTGGAGACCGAAGACTTCCGCACAATATTTATTTATTTTATTTATTTATCTAACTTTCTTATATACCGCGCTCTTTAATATCAGTGCGGTTTATATGTAACATATTTGTGCAGTGCAGGGGACCTGCACTGAACTTACAATATAACAGGGGGTCTTGTACAGGATTCAAACAGGGTAACTATATACAAATTAATTATTAACATATGTACATGGTTCATTCAACTATTTACATGTTGGCTCCGTTGTGTGCGTGCTGTTAGTGGGATGGGTGTGGAACTATTTGTCAGGGGGATCGGTGTTTGGTGGGCTAGGTTTCTGTGTTACGTGGAGGTTGCATGGAGGTTGTCACACCCCGTTTTGACTACGCGAATATCATACTTCATGGCCTCCCCAAGAATACCCTAAACCCGCTTCAATTAGCCATGAATGCTGCGGCCCGCATTTTGTGTGGAGCATCAAGGAGAGACCACATAACACCTTTCCTAAGGGATCTACACTGGCTTCCGATAAGTTGCAGGATTTCATATAAAGCACTCCTCATTACTTTCAAAGCCATTAATAAAATATCACCCTCCTCAATTTCAGCCCTTCTCACCCACACCCCGAACAATAGATCTAGGAGATCTTTAGCTGAAAATATGCTGGTTATCCCAAGTGAATCCACAAAATGGGCTCAATTAACTAATAATAGAGCATTTGCGTCCTATGCCCCCAGATGCTGGAACAAACTCCCTCCCAGCATCAGATCAATCAGAGACCTTATGCAATTCAGAAAAGCCCTCAAGCACCATCTGTTCCTTATTCACTTCTCTCAACTTGACAACGCCTCCCCCCTCCCCCCCCACAACTCAATACCTTATTATGATTAACCAAATATGCCTTTTACAGAACATGTAACACAGACCATATAGAATTGTATCCAGTTATACTACTGCACGATGTTACTTTACTGTAAATAGAACACCATCATGGTAAATGTTTAAATGTAAATCATTTCCCCCAGTTCATATCCATGTTACGTTCCCTGTTATTTGTAAACTTAGGTCAGGTCTTAACTGTCTGAGTAATATATTGTTGAATGTAAACCGCACTGATAACAAAGAGCGCGGTATATGTTAAATAAATAAATAAAGTCATTACATACAAAATTATATTACAGAATGGGAAATGAATGGAATACAAGAATTATGTTACATTGTAAAAATAACATATTACATTTGTTTATACCAAACCCCTCCCTCTTTCTTTTTAAAGTTTTCTTGTTACTTTTTACATTTACTCTACAGTTCCATAGGAAACTTCTAATTTAGATAACAACCTTCCTGACTCTTTATCTCTTCCCCTTTATTGTCCATTAATAACATTGCATCCTTGTGCACTGGAGGTGATACAATCATCTGTTTAGTGCTTGCTGTTTCTATCAATCTTTGAGTTAGCCCTCCTATACACAGTATTATACAACACCCCACCGTAATTAATACTCCAGTTACAACAAGTACAGAGGTAAATCTAGATATCACCACCCTTTCCACTTCCCCTTTATTGCATCCCGGGTATAATTGATAAACTGCTGTTGGTTATAATATATATAATTTATCCAATCTACATTTATGTTTATCGTGATTACCCATAACAGGGATTCAAATCCAGCTGCAACCTGGTTTTGTGCTTTATACTCATCCAGAACTCCCCGAGGGACTCCCATTGCGTCTATATATATCCTGTCATCAAATGAGGCTCCCAAAGTACTCCTCCTTTTCCTTTATATTTGCCCCTTGTCCCCTTCTGTGAACACCAAGGTGAAAGGAACTGCCAATTGAACTATTGCACATGTTCCCGATAGGGTAGGCAATGTTGCTCCCAACGTCCACCCTTCAAAGTACCATCACAGGTCTGCCCTAGGGATTACCAGGTTGGAGTAGTTCTTCTCTTCTCCTTCCATCCCTGTCAGGTTTAAGCTTAGAAAGCAGATGTTCAGTTCCCCCACTTCCCTCGTGTAGTTCTTCCCCCCGCCTGATGAGACAGGCGGACTGATTTTCAAACACTGCTGAAAATGTGGGCGGAACTTTTACCTCTTTCAAGTCTGTAGGGGGAAAGTGCAAATTCAATGACTTGCAACTTTCATTTCCCCAAGTCACTTTTCCTGATACAGAGATATGAGGCATCTTACTCCATCGGGATCTGTATCCCACCTCAAGGTAAGGGCACAACCTGTGCAATGGGCCTCCCAGAGGCACATGTGTAGCAGTTGCTATGGTTTAGACTTCCTATGGTATATTTAACCCATTCCACCCAGGCATTCACATCCCCATAACCCGTTTCCACCTCTAGAGTGTCCCTCAAATCTTTAATCTCCACTATCTTGACTGCTTTAGGGTCCTTATTAGGTTCAAAGGATACGCTGGGGAATGGTGTGGAGATCTGAGTCTGATTCTTGAGGGGTATTTTTATCCTCAGTCTTCCCAGGGGATCTTGCCCATTAACATCTATTCCTAGTCCATAGGTCCATCCAGTGAGTCATCCCTTCCAGAGAGGGTGACCACAATGGGGTTTCAATTTTCTGGTTACATTGCTGAACGCTGTGTTTCTTTATCGTTGTTATTTTCTTTTGAACTGAGTGCCTCTTCCCCTCTGTGGAGACCCAGCCTCCATCCTTGGTGGTCCAACAAACTTGTGACCACCCGTAACAGGGCATCCCATACACAAGTGTCTGGGCAGTCTCTGGACACATATACTTATGACTATTTTCCCACAGCTTTTCGTAGTATCCCCCATCACAACTTATCACTTGGCAGGCATCAAATTCTAGGCTCACTGGTCCCTCTCCCTCTGGTACGGTTACAGTAAATATGTTAGGGGTTGTCAGACGGCTGCCTGGGTGAGAATCTTCACAGTCTTGGCGTGCATATGTCTATATGATTTGCAAGGGATTGTGGGCAATGCAGTTCATTCACACCAGACACAGCTGCTGACAATAATTTAGTTGTGCTCAAGTGTTAAAGCCAATAAGATATTTATTTATGGGGTTATTTCTCCCAACATAGATATGCTTGGTAGCACATAAATCAGGTTACTTGCTTCCAGTGTTTAACTTGGAAAAACAAAATCAAAATCAGGAAAACATTCAAACTTGTCAGGCATTAGCTAATGTTTTCTTAGCATATATCAAACAACAAACCAAAAGCTACAAAGAGAAAAAAAACCTGTTCTTTTCAGGTTAACTTCTTATATCTTCCCACATAGATTCAGAAGTGATTCTCTCCTAGCTCACAAGCAATTAGGTAAGGCTCAATTGCTAGCAGTTACCCAGCTGAAACCCCTTTAGCTGGCTTGCTTTCTACTGTGTGGGTCAAATCCTGCTTCAGGAGCTTTTCTGAGTAGATTAAAGAACAAGTTTGTATTTCTTTGTGATGGTTGCTGTACTTTATAACAGAAAATCACCAAAGGAGTTTGGACAGAGAGCAGTCCATATAAACACATTCTTCATCTGCAATCATTCCCCCTTCTTCAACAAGCATGGGTTCAATATCATGGATTGGCCCAGATGAATCTCTCAATGGAGTACTTTCAGGAGAATACTTGTTTCCCTGCTGTCTTTCAAGGTTATAGCTAGGGCATAGATCAGTGTTCATACCTGAGCTTCCATTGCTGTTAGAGTTCCTCTCTATATAGCCTGGCCAGTATGTAGTCCAGTTCTTATGTCCAGCCTTCCAATCCAGATCCCTGGACACTGGATCTCTCTTCACATACCTTCTGGCACAGGTCTTAGGGTCCCTTCCACGTGAAGCCGTCTCCCTCACAGGTAGCGTCTGGAGTTTCCTAGCTCTGCAGCACCATTCCTCTGGCTTTCCCCAGTCCAATGGTGTATGCTGGCCCTTGAAATGCCTCCCAGTATACATACTGCTCTGGACTCTTCTAGACCTCTCAAAGGCTTTTCTCTTCCTTCTTCCAAAGGGTTTCTTTCCTTCTCTGTCCGTCCGGTTTGGCTTCTGCTTCTGATGATCCTTCAGATGAAACTGATGATCAAGCTCAAGCTGATTCTCAGGATAATGAGGATAATTCTCTGTAGAATAAACTCCACCTTTATTCTGCTTAGATGAGTGCTCCTCCCTAACACAGCGCAGCTGTGCTGAATCAGGCCCTGCCCTGTGAGATGAGTGCTTAGGGATGACCTCATAGCCCTCCTGATTGAACACACGTTTCCCCACTTCAGCTCCTCTAATGGCTGCTGGAAACCTGGTGCATTCTGGGACTGGTAGTCTTTTGTGGGAAAATTCTGTTTTCTTATTTCTACCAGAACTGACAGGTTGCTTGTTCAGAGACACTTCACCTTTTCTATAGCTCCTTCCTGAGCTATGATAAGCTTCCTTATCACAGGGTATACCCTTCCCCATCGTGTTTGTGTTTGTATTTGTTCATCTGTCCATCCCTTTCCCCGTGCTAGATCCCACGTCATTCCCCTTAACAGAGAAAGTGACCCTTGACAGTACACTCAGATTAACCTCCCATATAAAACAAACGGCTAATGCTATCTTCTTTAAACTTCGGACCATTCAACAGCTCAGAGCCCTCATAAATACAGATGACTTCAGGATAGTTGTCCAAGCACTTATAACACCGCAGTTAGACTACTGCAATGGCATACTGCAAGGCACAACCAAGAAAAACGTACATAGGCTACAAATGGCCCAAAATGTCCCTGCCCAGATTATTTTTAAAGCCAAGCTATCGGACCACATCTCCCCCATTTTATACTCCCTTCACTGGCTCTCTGTTGCAAGTAGGATACAATATAAAGTCATAATGACCACTTTTAAGCTCATTAACAAAATAACCCTCTCTCGTCTCTCAACCTTAATCCAACGCCCCCCTCCCCCAGAAAACAGGTCAAGAAGAAGGTTGAACCTCAACATGCTGCTAATTCCTGATTCTATTCGAAGAACAAAGCAGATAACAAGCAATTCTGCATTTGCATACTTTGTACCTTTTCTATGGAACAATCTTCCAATGAACCTATTTATTTATATTCTCTTATATACCATGCTATTCTGTATCAGTGTGGTTTACATTGAATGAACTGAAATTACATTGAACAGGGCATTATAACTTGGAGATAACTATTTTACAGGGAACATGGGCTATGGAGGGTTATGTGGCTTGCCCAAGACCACAAGGAGCACCTGTGGGACTAGAAACCTCAGTCCTTCTGGCCCAAAGTTGCTGTCCTCTAGTGGGATTTGAACCCCTGGCCTGAAGTACCTTGCCCCAAACCACTAGGCCACTCCTCCACTCCACTCCACTTGGCCACTCCACCTAAGAGAGATTAAGGACCTCCAAACCTTCAGAAAAGAGCTAGAAACATACCTCTTCATCCAGCATTTCCATAATCTGCAGCACACTTCTGAGCAGACTTCACAAGAACATAACAATTATCAAACACAAGTTGACCCTACTTAATACATTTCACACACAAACTCATTACCCGCTGCCCTCTGCCTAGTCTCTTCTTTAATCCATACCATTCAAGTGGCATAAGGTACTTGGAATCTAAGTATTATTTGTTAGACTGTATATAGTTGACTGTAAATAGTTTTTCTCAACAGCTAGTTCAAAAGCTCTAGCTTTTTGTTCTTTGTGAATAGTTAATACGTTTTCATATGGTTCTTATGTTCAATGTCATTATTATTATGTTTCGGTTCCCTGTAAACCGCCCCTGATCTCTGAAAGGGGCGGTATTAAAAAAAAAGCTTATAAATAAATAAATAAATAAATAAAGTATTTCCCCCCACCATAGCAACACCATCCACTTTGCTTTGTCCATGTTATAATTTTTATTAGTCCCTTTTAACCAGCTCTTCTTCTGTTTTAACTTGTTATTTTCCGGCGCAGAGGGTCATTAGTTCCCTGGACCTGCCATTGTTCGTCTGAAGGAGCTTCGACCGGACCTTTAATTCATGTATAATGAGTCCAACCTTTTTCCGCAGTTCTTACAGCAGTCTTGGTACCCGGTAAAACCTGGAATAGGCCTTCCCAGTCTGGTTGCAATTTGGATTCCTTCCAGGATTTTATCAAGACCCACTGTCCTGGTTTGAGACCGTGAACTGCAAACTCCAACGGGGGTGTTTGTGCCAACAGTCCTTTATTCCTGAGAACAGATAAAGAAGAGGACAGCCCAAGTATATGTTCTTTAAGAAACTTATCTTTAGTTTCAAGCTGGGGAGGTTCCTTTAATTGTCCCATATAGGGTAATCCGAATAACATTTCGTAGGGAGACAATCCTAAATCTTTCTGAGGAGCTGTTCGGATTCTTAACAATGCTAAGGGCAAACACTTAGTCTAGGGTAATTTTGTTTTTAACATCAATTTGGCTAGCTGCTTCTTTATAGTCTGATTCATGTGTTCCACTCTCCTTGAGGAGGGTGGATGCCATGGGATATGGAAATCCCAGTATACTCCCAGAGTTTCCATTATGTTTTGCAATACCTTGGCTGTGAAGTGACTTCCCTGGTCCGAGTCAATATGACCTCTTGGAATTCCATATCTTGGAATGATTTGTTCCAAGACTATTTTTGCTACTTCTATTGCTGTGGCAGCTACCATGGGATATGCCTCCACCCATCCCGTCAAATGGTCCACTATTATAAAAAGGTACTTCACCCGCCCAACCAGGGGCAACTCAGTGAAATCAACCTGTATACTTTAGAATGGATGAAGACCAGGGTCTCTGCCTCCCTGCGATTGTTTCCTAAGGATCTTTTTGTTAATTTTCTTACCAGTTATGCACCTCTCACACACTTGCTTGGCTACTGTGTATATTCCCATATACCCATAGTGCCTTAGAACCAAATCACACATTTCCTGTATTCCCCAATGACTCCCTTGATGTAGAATGGCCATAATTTCTCTCATTATTTGTTTGTTTACCATCTGCCTGCCATTGGGTAAAACCTATTTCCCCCTTTCAGTTTCTCCTGCCCTTATATCTTCGAGTTTTCATTTTTCCCTTTCAGTAAATATGGGATTTGCTGCCTGACTCACTATTTCTGGGTTTAAATTGTATATAAGGGTTAGGTTTTTTCCTCTAAGGCAGCTTCATCTGCTAATCTATTTCCTCTGGCTTCAAAAGAATTCCCTGCTTAATGACCATTTACATGCACCACTGCTATTTCTTGTAGCAGCAGCAAATTCTTTTGTTGTTGCTGTTGTTGTTAAGTGCCGTCGAGTCGGAGTCGACTCATGGCGACCCTCTGGATAGCTATCCTAAATTGTGTTCGGTCTTCAGTCAGGCGGCTCATTGTTCACAGACTGGTACCCGTAGCTGCTGCTATTGTATCAATCCATCTCATTGCTGGCCTTCCTCTTTTGCGTTGACCTTCTATCTTGCCAAGCATGATGTCTTTCTCTAATGATCTCTCTCTTCACAAGATGTGTCCAAAGTATGAAAATCTTTTCACTGTTTACATATAAGTTAAGGATTTGACATAACCACCCTTCATCTGTGCCAAATTTTGGCCAGAAGACTGCAGCTGGCTTTATGCTTTTTTTTTTGTCCACGTAAAATAGCAATTCTTAAAACACTTCTTTGCTTTATCCTTATTCTTAATGTGTTCATTACTCTCTGCCATTTACTTCAACATCTTCCCTAATAGACTGTCTGGAGGAATGTCCCCGGGGTCTGTACTGCCAGCCCCGTCCTTACTCGAGTTTCCTTTAGAATTCCTAATCCCATCGAGACTCCTTTCACAAAAGTGTTTTCACTTCGTCTCTCTCCGGCCGCACTCCTCGCGGATGTGTCGGAACCGCGAATTGAGACTCTGCACTCACTTGGTGTTTAGGACACATCTCATACACACAACAATCTGTCTCGATACCCACCACCAAGGTAATACTTTACAGTCTTGTTTCTTACCTTGGTCCGTGCACGGAGTTACCTAGTTGACACGTTTGTGCCTGCTTAATACCTGGTCTGCTTTGCTGAGTGTGTATTGATTTTTCCTTCATGGTCTCAGGATTTTGCTGTCAGTTTGCTGTCGGAGCTCCCCATCATTGATACACGAGGCCGTTGAACTCAATGGGATGCATCTCCCTGTCCTAGGTGGCGGTGGTCTCCTCTAGCAATGACACAATCTCGGATGAGCTCCCAATCTGTAATAAAACATAACTTTTTACACAATAACAGACTCCTCAGTGAAGCAAAGGGTTACTTTAATTACATTCTTGCAAGAATGGTGCCTGACTGAACAGACACATTTATCCTCTGTTTCACAGTTCTTTTATAGTACACTGTGTCCTCTCCCTCTTCCAGCATGTCTATAACTTATTGGTTAATACTGTCTCACTCCACTTCTTGCACTTCCGCACCTGTGACAGGCTACGTGTTACTAGCCACGTAGTCTCTCCTTCCATGATGCAGATTTACAACAAAGGGAGTCAGAAAGTCATTACATACAAAATTATATTATAGAGTGGTAGATGAATGGAATCCAAAATCTGATATTACTTTGTAAAAATAACATATCACATTTGTTTATATCAATAACCAAACAACTTGTGAAAGAGCCATCTCACTATATGCACCTGGTCTATGGAACAACTTGCCACCTAAATTCAGAAACATTGATGACATCCACCAATTCAGGAAGGAAACGAAAACTCTACTATTCAAAGAACATTTCAAAGATCAAACATAATTCAGCTTCAACAACGACTTCTCTTCATGTTACCACTACACAGTCCACCAACATTTACAAATGCACCTGATCCCACACACTCACAATGATCTTCCAAATCACCATATAATCCACACGATACAACACTGGCCACTCATTATAGAAAGATTTTTACCACATTTTTAGTTATCTTTTTTTCTTTTATTCCTTAAATGTTATGCATGTTAATGTTCACTTTATATACCTGTGGAGGATTAGCCTAATGGTTAGATCTCTGGCTTGAGAACCAAGAGACCAGGGTTCAATTCCCACTAGCACTCCTTGTGGCCTTGGGCAAGTGGCCTTGGGCAAGTCACTTAACCTTCCATTGCCTCAGAAAATTCCACTTTATCAATGTCCCTGTTTATGTACATTACCAAGTTTAAGTTACAATGTAAACTGCTTTGATTGAAATGGTAAAAGACTTGTTAAATAAATAAATATCTCCAGGAACAAGCAGGAATGTAGTCTTCACATATGGGTATCATCGGTACTGACAGAGCCTGTGCAGGAACACTCCCGAGCGTCCAATAGGAAAGCTTTTGGGAGCATCCCACAGTGCCTGCGTGCTGCCTTCCCATCTTTCCCAACTGTCCCTCTCCAGTTCTTCATTTCCTGCGGAGCCGACAGGTCGCACATCCTGTCACCACAGAAAATAAAGAACTGGAGAGGAGTGGAGGAGTGGCCTAGTGGTTGGGGCAAGGTACTACAGACCAGAAGGTCAGAGGTTCAAATCCCACTAGAGGACAACAACCTTGGGCCAGAAGGACTGGTGTTTCTAGTCCCACAGGTGCTCCTTGTGGTCTTCAGCAAGCCACTTAACCCTCCATAGCCCATGTTCCCTGTAAAATAGTTATCACCAAGTTATAATGCCCTGCTCAATGTAATTTCAGTTTGTTCAATGTAAACTGCACTGATGCAAAATAGCACAGTATATAAGAGAATATAAATAAATATAATAATTCCCTTCTATTCTTCTTTTTTGTGGTCGCGTCTGCCTTCCTTCGACGCTATACCGGTACCGCCGGTTCTTCTTTCTTTTTTTTCCCAAAAAACCTTTCTTCTGGAGTCTTTTCCAGTTATTTTCTCCTCAGGTGCCACGTGCCATTTTGGGCACTAGGCCCAACTTTTTCCTTTAAAATGGAAAAACCCTCTTCGGGTTTTAAAAAGTGTTCCAAGTGTGGCAGTACCATCTCCGTCACCGACACCATTGAGTGGTGCCTCAAATGTTTAGGTCCTGACCATTCTATTTCGGAGTGTGTTGCCTGTGGGATGATGTCAAAAAGGGGCCGGCAGAACCCAGCTGCTAAACCTAGCACCCTTTTCCCCTCCGATGCAGCCTCTGTGGCATCGACGTCTTCCAGGGCTTTGTCTTCCTCCCATGGATCTCAGGTAACTAAACATAAATCTAGCCGGTCCTCAAAGGGTAGATCTCCCTCTAAGCATCGAGATGCCTCTGGCGTTGCCCTTGAGGGACTTTCACCGGTAAAATTGCCCGATGGGAGGCTTCGGCTTCCAAAGCACCAACGGGGCTCCAGGATGTTCTCGAGGCCTCACCTCAGCAGAACTACTGGTGCCATGCTCTGGGGTACCGGCTGCTTCATCCAGTACTGATACCCAAGCATCTGCAGCGTCGATAGACCAGAGATTCTTGGCTATTGAATGCAGTCTGGCGGCTCTTCTCACAGCCTTGATGCCCCTGAAACCGCTTCAGACAATTCAACCGGTACCGGCACCGACTGCATCGACATCGGCAGGTATTCTACCAGGACTGAGTCATGCTTATCCATCCGGTATCGACAAGTCGGTACCGGACCCCTCCGATGCCGACTTTGATTGGTACCGGTACCGTGGCTTGCACGATCACCCGGATCGGAGATACTTTGAATCTTCGGATGAGTCTGAAGACTCTGAAAGCTCTGCCGATACCAGAGTACTTCTTCCTGAGGATTCTTCTCCTCAGCATAGGATGTCTCCACCAGAGGATATGTCCTTTCAGGATTTTATCCGAGATGTGGCTCGAGGTCTTTCCATCACAGTGGCTCCTGAAAAAGAGCTTAGGGAAAGGAATTAGAAATCCTACAATACCCTAAAGCTCCCAAGGAGGAAGCTACCTTATCTATTCATGAGATCTTGCATGATCTCATGTTAAGGATGTGGGAAACACCTCTAACAACATCTCCTCACTCTCAAAGACTCTACAGCATGTATTGAGTTCCTCCTTGTCCTGGGTTTCAGAAGACTCAGTTACCACACCATTCCATGGTGGTGGAATCAGCTATCAGAAGGATCAAGAGTGCAAAAAGGCATGCATCTAATCCTCCAGGATGTGAGTGTAGGACTCTTGATGCCTTTGGACGTTGAACCTTCCAGGCTTCCATACTTTCTGCTAGGATCAGTTCCTATATATTATATATGGGAATGTTTCTTAAGGAGGTCACGGGAGATTTAGAGCTTATGAGCCCTCTACTTCCTGATGATAAGAGGCAGGATTACCTCGCCCTTGTCAAACATGCTCAGGATGTTTCCAAGTTTGTGAATCGTGCAGCCTTTGACTGCTTTGAGTCCATAAGCAGAACCTCTGCTATTGCCATAGGTGCACGTAGGATTGCCTGGCTCCAGGCATCTGACTTGGAACTTTGGGTACAGGATAAACTAGGGAATATTCCTTGCACAGGAGAGAATCTCTTTGGCAAGAATTGGCAGGAAAAAGCTAATGAGATAGATGCTGACAATATCACTTTGGATAGATTGTCTAAATCTACAGCTGATCCTGCAAGGAAAAAATCAAAAACCATTCTTCAGTAAGAAGAAGAAGTTTTATCCCTCCTATACCCAGCAGGGGCATCGTTTAGGTCAGTCTGCCCAAAAGGGACAGCAGCAACAACCTAGGCAAAGAAAAACAACAGCTGCTAAGCTTCAACCGGCTCAGCAGACTCAGCCTCCACAGGGGCTTTGACTCCTATCTAGAGAACTTTGCCTTCCTGGCCCTGAATGGCCCAGAGCCTTCCACCATTCCAGAAAGGTTATGTCATTTTGCCCCCAGATGGGGGCAGATAACAGCAGAAAATTGGACTCTGTCTATTGTAAGAGAAGGGTACAAGCTTCATTTCCTCAGCATGCCCCCTTCTACAATGATAAGACAGTTCAATTCTCAGACCTCTCTCAACGACCAGTTAGGTCAAGAGGTCACTATGCTTCTTGCCCAAGGGGCAATAGAAGAGGTACCCATTCTCCAACAGGGTACAGGGTTCTACTCCCCTTATTTCCTTATTCCAAAGAAAACAGGAGGACACAAACCCATTTTAGACCTTAGAGAATTGAACAAATTCCTGTTCAAAGAGAAGTTCAAAATAATTTCTCTAGGAACTCTGCTGCCATACCTTCAGAGTCAGGATTGGTTTTGTTCTCTAGATCTCAAGGATGCGTACACTCATGTTCTCATCCATCCAACTCATCAAAAGTTCCTTCGCTTTCTATTTCAAGGGAAGCACTACCAATACAGGGTTCTTCCTTTTGACCTGGCCTCGGCACCATGGGTGTTCACAAAATGCATGGCTGTGGTGGCAGCATTTCTTCGCACCCTAGGAATATTCGTCTTCCCTTACTTAGACGACTGGCTCATTCAAGCCCCTTCAGAGCCAGAGGCCAGGGTTTCTCTCTCTCGCACAATGCGCATCCTTCAGTATTTGGGACTTGTCATAAACTTCCCAAAATCCAACCTAGCTCCCACTCAGTCCCTAGAGTTTATAGGAACTCTGCTGGATACCAGACAGACAAGGGCCTACCTTCCACAGCCCCGCTGCCTTCGCATTGTGCAGTTAACTTCCCAAGCAGTGCTAAAACCTCACCTCACTGCTCGGGAAATGTTACAATTGCTAGGCCACATGGCATCCACTGTGCATGTGGCTCCTTATGCTCGCCTCCATATGAGGGCAGCCCAGTGGACTTTATCCACTCAATGGACTCAGGCGTCAGGTTGCCTGTCAGACAAAATTGCCACCATTGGAGGGACAAAATAAGGCGATCTGAGTTTGCTATCACCACAAAACCTTTTGGTGGGGTCCCCTTTTCAGTAACCTCCACCCCAAGCCACTCTAACAACAGATGCCTCACAGGTGGGTTGGGGAGCCCACCTGCAAGGGCTCTCTACCCAGGGTACCTGGACTCCACAGGAGACCTATCTACATATCAATCTTCTGGAACTCAGAGCAATCTTCCTTGCTCTTCGAGTATTCCACACCCAGCTCAGCTACAAGACAGTCCTAGTTCAAACGGACAATCAAGTAGCCATGTTCTATGTGAACAAGCAGGGCAGAACAGGCTCTCTGTCACAATGCAACGAAGCTTTGCGACTATGGGCCCTCACCAGAGAGCATCAGATTCATCTCCTTGCGGTGTATCTTCCAGGCATTCAAAACTCTTGGGCAGACAGACTCAGTCGAGTTCTGCTTCCACACGAATGGTCTCTCCATGCAGACCAGGTGGACAAATTTTTCCAAATTTGAGGAACCCCGGACATAAACCTCTTCGCAAGTTCACTGAATGCCAAACTTCCCCGGTTCTGTTCCAGAATTCCGGCTCAGGGTTGTCAGGCCAGGGATGCTTCCCTCTTCCATTGGGGCCAGGGCTTCCTGTATGCCTTTCCACCCATTCCCCTAATTCCCAAAACCCTCTTCAAGCTTCAGAGACACAGAGGTCATATGATTCTCATAGCTCCACATTGGCCACGGCAAATGTGGTACCCTCTGCTCCTACATCTCTCTCACGCTCCGCCTCTGGATTTAGGATCTGCTCCACATCTCCTTTCTCAGGAGGATGGGATGCTGTGGCATCCCAATCCCCCCAGTCTCTGCATCTCAGGGTCTGGTTGCTGAAAGCCTAGACCTTCACAGTCTTAACCTTTCTCAGCAGGTAAAGGATATCCTTTGTGCTTCCAGGAAGCCTTCCACAAGACGCTCTTATGCTTTCAAGTGGAAAAGGTTTACCATATGGTGCTCGCAGAAGGGTCTTAACCCTCTTGCGATACCTCTGGAATCATTACTGGAGTATCTCCTTCATTTATCTAATGCAGAGCTTAAGACCAATTCAGTGAGAGTTTATTTGAGTGCTATTGCAGCTTCTTTCAAACCTCTAAATGGGTAACCTTTTTCCTCTCATAGCGAGATTTATGAGAGGCCTTCTTTTGACTAAGCCTCCCATTAAGCCACCACTGGTGGCATGGGACTTAAATTTGGTTCTTGGGCAGCTTATGAAACCGCCTTTTGAACCATTAGCCACTATCTCCTTGAAATTCCTTTCCTGGAAGGTCATCTTTCTTATTGCAATCACATCAGGACGTCGCATCAGTGAATTGCAAACATTGGTGGCTGATCCTCCTTATACAAGGTTCTATCATGATAAGGTAGTCCTTAGGACTCATCCACACTTTATGCCAAAGGTGGTGTCACCTTTTCATTTAAACCAAGCGGTTTACCTTCCTGTATTCTTTCCAAGGTCTCATGCCTCAAATGCAGAAAGGTATCTTCATACTTTGGATTGTAAAAGGGCTCTAGCCTTTTACTTACAAAGGACACAGCAACATAGGAAGTCCTCTCAACTTTTTGTTGCTTTTGATCCTAGTTATTTTGGACTTCCAGTCTCCAAAAGAACACTATCCAACTGGATTGCACAGTGTATATCTTTTGCCTATGAGAGTAAAAACCTTCCTCTGGAAGGCCATGTCACAGCTCACAATGTGAGAGCCATGGCAGCCTCTATGGCTCATCTTCACTCTGTGTCTATTGACGACATCTGCCAAGCAGCTACTTGGGCTTCAGTTCATACCTTCACAGTCCATTACTGTGCCTTGTTGCCTTGTTTGGTCAGGCTTGTTCTTCAACACCTGTTCCATACTTAATCAACTCCTACCCACCATCCCTGATAGGATGCCAGAGATCCATGGGGGGAAGTGGAGCCCTTTCACAAGGGCACACAACTTCTGGGTTTCTCACTGGCATCTGCAGCTAGGGAGTCCCCATATGTGAAGACTACATTCCTGCTTGTTCCTGGAGATAGCATAGTTACTCACCTGTAACAGGTGATCTCCGGGAACAGCAGGAATTTAGTCTTCACAACCCACCCACCTCCCCTAGGAGTTGTATCTCTCTATCTATCTTTTTCTCTCTTTCCCTCTCTCTTTTGTCTCTGCTTTAAACTCAACTGGAGAGGGACAGTTGGGAAAGGTGGGAAGGCAGCACGCAGGTGCTGTGGGATGCTCCCTAAAGCTTTCCTATTGGACGCTGGGGAGCGTTCCCGCGCAGGCTCCGTTGGTACCGACGATACCTATATGTGAAGACTAAATTCCTGCTGTTCCCGGAGATCACCTGTTACGGGTGAGTAACTATGCTTTTTCTTCCATTGTTAAATATTATTGCACTTTGTTCCCAGTTCTATGTAAATTAACTTAAATTGTTCTTTGTAAACCGTTTTGATCTTAGGAAATACGGGGCCCATTTTCGAAGGCATTTACACGGGTAACTGCCCATGTTACCCATGTAAATGCTTTAACCGGGATTTTCCAAAGACACTTACATGGGTAATGCCTTTGGAAATTTATTTATTTATTTGGTTACATTTATATACCGCTTCTTCCAGCGATCAGTAGCGGTTTACATCGAAAACTTCACACAGTTATCATTTTATACATTTGCATATGCGTAACACATAATTGGATTTGTACAGTAGATCATTTGAAGGTTATGTACATATATACAGGCTGCATATTAGTGGTTTGAGTTTCAGGTTGTTTAGATAGGCTTGTGTGCTATTGCATCGGTAGATATATATATTGTCCCCCGCAGCCCCCCCTGGTGGCGGCGTAGTTTTCCATGGAAGGGCTGGGGAGCGCACAAGACTATGGTGATTGGGGTTGGACAGGTGCGAGGGTCAAGGGTAGCAGCCCCTTGTGCCGGCCTCGTTACCAACTTCCCAAAAAGAACAAGTTCACACGAAAATGGAGGGAAAAATGAAAAAGGCTTTATTTCCCCTTTGCACAAAAATGGTTCAAAAACAGGATAAACGGCTTTGGAAAGTAACACAACTGAACGAATCCTTGCATCAGGTTTAAAGCACAAATGAAAAGGTCAAAGTAATGGCTGTTAACTTCACAGTAATTTAAGGTAAGACAAAACACTGCATTCACTTATGCATTCATGGAGCTAGAAATAAACTACAGCTTCACTGCTGTACAATATGTACATTCCATCGGCTCATCAGACTCTTCGCCTGCAGATTCCACTTGCATAAATTCTATGTCTGATAGCTCTGAGTCTGAGGCTTCTGCATAACTGAACTCTGGCTTTTTAAAAGCGTGCCGTACAGTTTCCCAGTGTCTGGTAGTTAGGTTAGGGCGTCAGCTTCTGGCCACTGTGTAAAACAATGGCTCCACATCAGCTATAGTTTTAAAAGCTCTCTCAGCACAATGCTTAGTATTTACAGTTCTCCTCTTAGAGAAATTGTCTGTTAGCTTTTGCTTATAAATGTCATTGTTACAAGGAGAAACTTCCTTCCCCTGTCTTTCTCTTATGTTAGGCTTGAGCAAACAATTGCAAGTAATAGAAGCTTTACCTTTGAGCTTTCTTCTTTCCTTCTCAGGGAAGGCTTGAGGCCTAGTCCGGTTGTCCTCTAACTCAGGATGACCCAAGTTCTCCCACGATATCTCTCTTGCTTTAGTATATGGACGAACCTCTCTGTGCCAAGGCTGCAGCTGTTGCCATCTGCCCTTGCTTTCACTCCTGAGGCTGTCGTTGCCTGGTGGCCTTGCTCCTTCAGCAACTCTCTGCTCACCAGTCCTCTGTGTTCTCCACTTTTCTCCCAGGCCAGCACTCTCGTTGCTTCTCAGGCCTGCTTTCTCTCTCTCATTCAAGACTGCCCCTTCTTTGGCTCTTGAATCTCTGTCCTCCTCTCTCAGGATACTTCTCTGGATATCTCCCTGGATATCTTTCTCTCCTTCCTCCTGGATATATCTCCGGATACCCCTTCCTCCTTGGATATCTTTCTCCTCCGGATATCTTTCTCTCCTTGGATATCTTTCTCTCCTTGATTCAGACCTGCCTCTGCTTAAATCCAAACTGACTGGGCCCAAGTCCTGCCCATAGAGGCGTGGTTCTTCAGACTCTGTACTGACTCTCCTGCTCCTTCTATGTGGATCTTCAGGATATTGCAGCTTATACCTGTTTTTTTCTGGATTTAAAACTTTTCTTCTATCTGCAAGAGGGTCTGCTGTATCACAATATTTACAAGTTGCATATCCGAGGGTTTTTGCTTCGGGTCATTTATATAGTGCAGTCGCATTGGGTCATATTGCAATATTCTTGGAATAAATAGGTTTTTAAGTGTTTCCGAAAATCGTGTAAATCATTGTTGTTTCTTAGTTGATTTGGTAGGTTGTTCCATTGGGTGGGCGCTGTGTATGTGAAAGCTCTGTTACTGGTGAGGGTTTTGGCATTGTGTAATCCCAGTTAAGTCCCTAACGCATGCCCAGATGCTATGCAGTTAGCATCTGGGCATGTTGGGGGCAGAGCAGGGGCAGAGGAAAGGGCTAAATGGGTAGCAGCGATTTTTGTTGCTACCCGGTTTGTCCTCAGCACATTAAAGATAGATGAGGTTTTCCCTCACTTAACTTTGAGGCACTGGGCCTAATCGGGTAGCATCGAAAATCGCTGCTACCCGCTTAGCCTCGATGGTGCCACGGAAGTGAAAATCTGGGTAAGTGGATTGGCGGGGAAGCTATGTGCCGACGTGGCACATAGCCTGCCTAAAGGAAAATCGGGCCCACGGTATATAAAACTTGCTAAATAAGTCAGCCTCTTCCATTAAAGCCTCAACATCTGGGATCTTATTTCCAATGCTATGGGCATTTATGCACACCGCTTTGCGGATGTTACCCCTTCTATCAACTTCTACAGAGGTCTATAATGTTATCTCTAGGAACAAGCAGGAATAAGTCATCACATATGGGTACGTCGGTACCGACGGAGCCTGCGCGGGAAAGCTCCCCAGCTTTTCAGATGAAAAGCTTTTGGGGCCTCCCACTGCACATGCGCGCTGCCTTCCCGCCTTCCTGACCAGCTCTCCTCAGTTCTTCTTTTTCCGCGGAGCCAGCAGGTCGTGTTCCTGTCACCGCTGAAGAATTTGTTACTTTTGTTTGTTTCTTTAGACCGCGTACCTGCCTTCCCCATACCAAAACCGGTATCGCCGGTCTCTCTTTCTTTCTTTATAAAAAAAAAAAAAAAAAAAAAGACTTTTTTATTTTCTTCAGCACAGCTTGGTACCCGTTGTTAGGCCTTAAGGCCTACACAAATTCTCCTCATGGAGAAGCCAGTCCCTGGTTTTAAAAAATGTACCAAATGCAGTGCTGTCATTTCTGTCACAGACACCCATGAATGGTGTCTCAAATGTTTGGGACCTGAACACTCCATACCGGACTGCCCATCCTGCACCCAGATGTCTAAATGCGGTTTGCAGAACCGGGCTAACAAGCTCCAGGTGCTGTTTCATTCAGAAGCATCACAGTCATCCAGGTCTTCCTCTCCGGATGGATCTCAGGTAACCAAAACTTCTGTGGGCAAATCCTCTAAAAGCAAATCTCTTTCTAAAGATCGAGAGGCTCTCAATTCTGAGTTCGAGGATTCTGCCCAGGTCAAAAAACCCCGGCGGGAGGTTCCGGCCTCCAAACCAATCATGGGGTCACAGGTTGACATCGATGGCACGGCCTCGACAGATCACCTGTTGGACTGCTCTGGGGTACCGGCCCATACCGGTACCGATATCCAGGCAGTAGTGGCGTCTATGGGCAGTACTGTCCAGACCATGCAGCAAGCCGTTCTGGCATTCATTAAGGCTGCGACGCCCTCGGTACCGATTTCATCGGTACCGACCCCGGTTCCGGTATCTACACCGGAACCGAGACCATCGACTTCTAAACGTCGATCGGTTCCGCATGCCGGATTCCGGCTTTCGCCCGGTACCGATCCCATGCCCGATACGCCCGATGTTGATACCGATCGGTATGCGTATCGTACATTGGCAGTACAGAGGGAAGACTCAGATTCTTCTGATGAATTCAATTCCTCTGATGACTCTGCTGAGCTTACTCTTCCTGAGGAGCCCTCTTCTCCCAAGAGGAGGATGTCTCCTCCAGAGGATTTATCCGTTCAGGATTTCATTGTTGATGTAGCTAAAGCACTTTCTATTGCTACATCTTCTGAAAGAGAACCTAGATCAAAAAAATTGGACATTTTAGGATACTCAAAAGCTCCTAAAGAGGCAGTCACTCTGCCTGTCCATGAAATCCTTCAAGAACACTTGATGGATTTGTGGGAGACTCCTTTAACACTGTCTCCCCATTCCCGCAGGTTGGACACCATGTATCGGGTCCCTCCTTCGCCTGGGTTCCAGAAAACTCAGCTGCCTCACCACTCCATTGTGGTGAAGTCTGCCATGAAGAAAATAAAGAGTCCTAAAAGGCATTCTTCTACCCCTCCAGGGCGAGAATGTAAGAACCTAGACTCTTTTGGAAGAAAGATGTTCCAGGCTAGTATGCTTATAGCCAGGATCAACTCTTATAGCCTTTATATGGGCATGTATCTTGGGCAACTTGCCCTAAAAATACAGAATTTTGCCCCCTTTATCCCTGATGATCAAAGGGCGGACTTCTTTTCTATGGTGACACAACTTTCAGAGGTCTCCAAGTTCTCCAACAGGGCAGCCTTTGATTCCTTTGAAGTTGCAGGCAGAGCTTCGGGAATTGCTATTGCAGCCCGACGTCTCGCTTGGCTCCAGACTTCTAACCTAGAACCCTGGGTTGTAGATGGCCTCAGGAATCTGCCCTGTACCGGTGAGAACTTATTTGGGGAAGACTGGCAGATTAAAGCTGCTCAAATGGATGCAGAAAATGCCACTCTAGATAGACTTTCCAAGTCTACTTCTACCCCTACCAAAAAGAAGCCTTTTAAAAGGCCTTACTATAAAAAGACCAGATTTCCCACAAATACTGGCCAGCAATCTGCTCAGCCTCGCCTTGCGGCTAAGCGTCAACAATCTAAGCAGGTAAAGTCAAAGCCTGCAGTGTCTGCTACACCCCAGCAGGCTCAACCCCCTCAGGGGTTTTGACTTCCCTCTAGAGAACTTGCCGTTTCTGGCTCTAGAACAACCAGAGCCCCTCACCATTCCTGGAAGGCTAGCTCATTTTGCTCCCAGAAGGGAACAAATCACATCAGAGCAATGGACCCTCTCTATTATCCGAGAGGGCTACAAACTTCATTTCTCCAGCCTTCCTCCCCATACCATGGTGAGGCAATTCAGTTCTCCCCCATCTCTTCTGACCCTGTTGGGTCAGGAAGTCTCTTCTCTTCTTGCCCAAGGGGCAATAGAGGAGGTTCCTCCTCCACAACAGGGGTTAGGTTTCTACTCCCCTTACTTTCTCATAACAAAGAAGACAGGGGGCTTCAGACCTATCCTAGATCTGAGAGAATTGAACAGGTTTCTATTCAAGGAGAAATTCAAAATGCTCTCTCTGGGCCTTCTCCTTCCATACCTTCAGAGTCAGGATTGGCTTTGTTCTCTAGATCTCAAGGATGCGTACACTCATATACTCATCCATCCATCCCACAGAAAATATCTAAGATTTCTGTTCCAGGGAAAACATTTCCAGTACAGAGTACTACCCTTCGGTTTGGCCTCTGCTCCAAGAGTCTTCACAAAATGCATGGCAGTCGTAGCCGCATTTCTCAGAGGCATGGGAATCTTTGTCTTCCCATATCTGGACGACTGGCTCATCCGAGCTCCATCTCAGTCAGAAGCCCAGATGTCTCTGGACCGCACAAGGCGTATTCTTCAATATCTGGGACTTGTGGTAAACATTCCCAAGTCCCAACTCATCCCTACTCAGTCCCTGGAATTCATAGGGGCCCAATTGGACTCCACCACTGCAAGGGCCTACCTCCCTCTGGTCCGAGGCCAAAGACTAATAAGCTTGGCCTCCCAGGCTCAGTCCAGAAGTCACTTGTCAGCCAGAGAAATGCTGCAACTTCTGGGCCACATGGCCTCCACGGTACACGTGGTGCCCTACGCTCGTCTTCATATGAGAGCAGCTCAATGGACCTTGGCCACCCAGTGGTCTCAAGCATCAGGACTGCTCTCAGACCAAATACTCAACTCAAAACGACTGTTTTGGTCTCTCCAGTGGTGGACGTCCTCCAAAAATCTGTTGTTGGGGATCCCCTTCCAACCTTCGTTGCCCCAAGCAACCCTCACAACAGATGCCTCCCAAACAGGGTGGGGAGCTCATCTCCACCACCTCTCCACTCAGGGCACCTGGTCTCCCCAAGAGACCACCCTTCATATCAACCTTCTGGAACTGCGAGCAATCTTCCTTGCCCTCACAGTCTTCCATACTCTCCTTGCCAACCTGACTGTCCTAGTTCAGACAGACAATCAGGTGGCCATGTTTTATGTCAACAAACAAGGAGGGACGGGCTCTCTGTCGCTTTGCAACGAAGCTCTCAGATTATGGGCCTTCGCCAGAGAGCACCAAATTCATCTTCTGGCAGTATATCTTCCAGGAGTTCAAAACTCTCGGGCAGACAGACTCAGTCGAGTTCTGCTCCCACACGAATGGTCCCTACATATGGACCAGATACGCAGAATCTTTCAGGAATGGGGGACCCCGGACATAGACCTCTTTGCAAGTCCGTGGAATGCCAAACTTCCCCGGTTCTGTTCCAGGACTCCGTGTCAGGGAGCTCAGGCCAACGATGCCTTTCTCCTGCATTGGGGTCAGGAATTCCTGTACGCTTTTCCACCCATTCCTTTGATTCCCAAGACTCTGTTCAAACTTCAGAGGGATCACGGATCCATGATCCTCATTGCTCCACGCTGGCCACGCCAAGTGTGGTTCCCTCTCCTTCTACAGCTCTCCCAGGGCTCCTCCCTGGACCTGGGAGCTGCACCAGACCTTCTGTCTCAGGAGCAGGGGACTTTGTGGCATCCAAACCCCAAGTCCCTACATCTCCGAGCTTGGTTACTGAAGGCTTAAGCCTTCAGGAGTTTAATCTTTCTCAACCAGTGAAAGATATCCTTTATGCCTCTAGGAAACCCTCTACCAGGCGTTCCTATGCTTTCAAATGGAAACGTTTTTCCATTTGGTGTGCTCAACAGGGTCTTGACCCTCTGGCACTTCCTTTGAATTCTCTACTAGACTATCTCCTGCATCTTTCCAATGCAGGCCTCAAGACGAATTCAGTACGAGTCCATTTAAGTGCTATTACAGCATCCTTAAAACCTATAAATGGACAATCTGTTTCCTCTCATCCTCTTATTGCAAGATTCATGAGAGGCCTAACCCTCACTAAACCTCCCATCCGGCCTCCTCCGGTAGCATGGGACTTGAATTTAGTTCTGGGTCAACTTATGAAGCCACCTTTTGAACTGTTGGTTTCTACCTCCCTGAAATTTCTTTCCTGGAAGGTCCTTTTCCTTATTGCAGTCACTTCGGCTCGCCGCATCAGTGAACTGCAGGCTTTGGTGGCAAATCCACCTTATACCAGATTTCATCATGATAAGGTGGTCCTTAGGACGAATCCCCACTTTATGCCTAAAGTGGTCTCGCCTTTTCATCTTAATCAAGAGGTATATCTACCTGTCTTTTTTCCGGCTCCTCATGCATCCAGTGCAGAGAGGAACCTTCATACTCTTGACTGTAAAAGGGCTCTCGCCTTTTACCTCAATAGAACTCAGCCACATCGAAAGTCTTCTCAGCTTTTCGTGGCTTTTGATCCTTCTCATTTGGGACTTCCAGTCACCAAACGCACACTTTCCAACTGGATTGCTCAGTGTATTTCCTTTGCTTACCAGAGTAAGAACATTTCTCTGGAAGGCCATGTCACAGCTCACAATGTGAGAGCCATGGCCACTTCTATGGCTCATCTTCACTCTGTATCCATAGATCAGATCTGTCGAGCAGCCACTTGGGCCTCGGTTCATACCTTCACAGCCCATTACTGCTTGGACAAGGACTCCCGCCGGGATGCCTTGTTTGGTCAGGCTGTCCTCAAACACCTGTTCCATACTTAAACAACTCCTGCCCACCTTCCCAGAATGGATGCCTGAGATCCATACGAAGATGGTTACCCTTGGAGGTGGATCTCCCAGGCATCTCAGCTAGGGAGTCCCCATATGTGATGACTTATTCCTGCTTGTTCCTAGAGATAGCACAGTTACTTACCTGTAACAGGTGATCTCTGGGAACAGCAGGAATTAGTCATCACAACCCACCCACCTCCCCTAGGAGTTGTCTCTCTATTCCTCTATCTTCCTGTCCTCTCTCTATTGTCTCAGCTTTAAACTCGAACTGAGGAGAGCTGGTCAGGAAGGCGGGAAGGCAGCGCGCATGTGCAGTGGGAGGCCCCAAAAGCTTTTCATCGGAAAAGCTGGGGAGCTTTCCCGCGCAGGCTCCGTCGGTACCGACGTACCCATATGTGATGACTAATTCCTGCTGTTCCCAGAGATCACCTGTTACAGGTAAGTAACTGTGCTTTATTTACCCAGGGGCTTTCTTCACCCATCCCCAATGAATCTTGTTTAAAGCACTCTTTAGTAGTTAGCCAGTCTGCTGCAGAAGACACTTTGATCCTTCTTGGACAGGTGGATGCCATCTCTGCTCTGCAACCCTTGGAAAATCATTCCATTGTCCAGGAAACCAAAATGCAATCGATGATACTATCCATACAGCCATGCAGTTGTCTGCAGGATGCAAGCATCTCTGCCTCTGCCTTTACCCTCAACAGGAAGGATTGAAGAGAACATCACCTGCGCATCTATCTGCTTCACTCTCTGTCCCAGAGCTATGAAGTCACTTTTGATGTACTCAGAGGGATACCTGGCAGTATCATTTATGCCGACATGGATGAGCAACATCAGATAATAGTCAGTAGGCTCGATGAGTCTCGGCAAACTCTCTGTAACATCTTGGATTTTGGCATTTGGCAGACAGCACACCTCCCTGGCTATCAAGTCTGGTCGGTAGATGGATGCTTCAGTATCCCTCAGAAGAGAGTCACCATCCACCACTACCTTTCACTTCCTTGTCACTGATTCCCACAATTTTGGTGTGCTTGATATCTGGTTGTTCCCTTTCCGGGGATGCTTTCACCTCCTCCACTTCCAGAGCTGCATACTGATTCTTCAGTTCGAGGGCTGGAGGAGTTTGGATTATCGATTCTGCAGGTTCTGGTGACTCGTGTCCAACTCTCCTTCATTTTGTAACCCCCATCTTCACCTCTCAGGGAGCTTGGATGCTTCAAGGAGCATCTCATCATTGTACTGTCTCAAATGTTTCTCAGTCTCTCCACCTTTTCTCTGATATCCTCCACTTGTTTCATGAGGGCTTCAGCTTGCAGGCATCTTACACATGGAACCGGTTCCTCGACTGGCATTAGGCTGCCTGTCTGGACAGAGGCAGAGGCTGTAACTTGGGCAGCAGCTTTGGCAATATGATTATTCCCAGCCATTGTTCAGTTGGTGGGGCTTTGGTCCTTGTTAAAATAAGCGAGAGACACATACCAAAGTCCCTAACTTTTCCTCAGCTGTCCTTTTAAGAGAAAAAGTAGTCAACCTCTTTTATGTGTGTTCTAACGGTGCTATCCCTGTGTGTAGTTGTGCTTCCTTGCTAAACAGGTATTACTTTACACTAGTAACTTTTGATATTATGTGTCTGAAGTATTTAGATTAATGTGTTCCCTTTGTAAAATTACCTAATCAAAGCTCCTTGAATGCCAAATTGTTTACTTTTAGTAGATATCCAAACATGGAACTATTTGTGTCCTAGATTTTCCATAAAAATCTTTTGCCCAAGTTGTCAAGTTTATTGGGTAGTTAACCCTATATAACAAGAATTCTCACATGGGGGAGGGAGGCTGGAGTGGGAAAGAAGGGATCTAGGAGACTAGGGTTTGATTCCTGCTAGCGCTTCTTGTGGCCTTGGCCAAATCACTTAACTCTCTGTTGTCTCAGAAGAATAAAGTTACCTATGTCTCTGTTTAATGCACATTACCAAGTTTAAGTTACAATGTAAACCACTTAGACTAAATGATAAAGCATTATAAAAAATGGTTTTATTTTTAACACTTGAGGAGGTCAGTGACTTCAAACAACTTGCCTATTCTTTTGAATTTGAAGGGCAGAGGAGAGAAAAACACTAGCTGCAGAAAATAAGCTTTGCCCAAGAACACAAACAAATTTCTCTTTTGCAATACAGCAGAAAAAAATGTAGCTATTAAAAATGACAAAAAAGCCCTCTTTAAGAGCTCTCGGGCAGAGAGTTTGTACTCAAGAGCCCCACAGTAGTACCTTGCTTGCAATGCAGACCATCTGGGAATGTCTATCTGTCTGGATTAAGGGGGTTTTGACCGTGATCCAGTGGTTGAAGACCCATAATGCATACCTGATCACACACAGTTGAGGAAGTTGATGTGACTGCACTCCTTCACAGTCCAGGTGCCTTTGGTGCAGAAGTGGGCAACCCAACCTGTCTTTGAGACATCCATCATGAGGAAGCAGTTGCTGAAGGGGCTTGCCCCTCCCCCTCTCCTGAGAAATTATTCAGTTATGCTCACCAGATGAGTGACTCCCTCCTTTTGGATCCAGTGGAATGCGACTTGGCATCAGTTGATAGTGTTGCTTCCAGCCTTTGCTCAGGTGACATTGAGGGTGATGTATATGAAATCTGGCAAGGGGTAGGACTTGGGTGGTTATGGGCAATTGGCCTGGGAGATGCAGCAGTGTCCCGATGGTAACTTGGCTGGCTGATAAGACCTTCAGGGCCAACGAAGTGAAGGTGTTCACTTGTAGTGTGGGCAGGAACACCTTATTTATTTACATTCTCTTATATACCACACTATTCTGCATCAGTGCAGTTTATATTGAACAAACTGAAATTACATTGAACAGGGCATTATAACTTGGAGATAACTATTTTTACAGGGAACATGGGCTATGGAGGGTTAAGTGGCTTGCCCAAGACCAATTGGAGCAGTAGCCACTTCCCATATAAATTTGATTACAAAGTATTCCCCGATTAGTTCGAAAATACAGAAAATTATTAAGAAACATTCTAATGTTTTGATGGCTGTCCCAGGTTTAACCGGGAAGACAGTAAGATGTGTTTGGACTCGAGATCGTAATCTGAAGGAGTTTTTAAGTCCCGCGGTTTTGCGACCAATTGAGATGGATACGGTTGTGCCCTCAGAAGCAGGTCATCGCTGCTGTGGAGAATGTGATATTTGTATGTTGACTCTGGAGGCCTCGGTTTTTGAATACAATGGCTTCCGTAGGACGTTAAGATTTTCTACGACCTGCGGTTCCCATAATGTGGTGTATGTTATTTTGTGCCCTTGTGGTCTAGCGTATATAGGGAAGACCAAGCGGGCGTTCCGGATTCGAATTCATGAACATAAGAGCCGCTTAAAACATGCAGTAATGGAGGCTCCCATAGTTCAACACTGTGTGGAGCAGCGACATCAGTTTGAACAGCTTCGTGTTTTATGTGTAGATCAGGTGTTACAAGATGATTTTAGAGCACCAGAGGATCAGGTTCTCATTCGACGGGAACAATGGTGGATCTATACGTGTGACACTGTATCTCCTAAGGGGCTGAATGCTCAGGTGGAATGGGCTCGATGTCTTCGATAATGGATTGAATGGGGGATGGGACGTATCCATGGATAAGTTCTGAGTGAGAGACCCCTTGATATGTGCTGTAGTAATGGGTATTGGTGTTACTCTTTAGGAATTGTTTTTTAGAGCTTGTTTGTAGTGAGTATGGTGTCAGTACAGGGGGATTCCTGGGTTTTTGTGAGACGGGAGTTAAATGTGAGGTTGGCAGCTGTGTGGAGTTTTGCCTGAAACACATTTAACGAGTAGGAATAGCCGAAGGTGATATGGAGGTAGCTGATTGGCTGTATGAGTAGGAGTGGCTCCTATATGATAGGAGACGCGTTTGTTAGTCCGCATGCGCGGCGTTTCGTGTTACCATTTTATTGACTCGGAGATTCTCTTGGTGAAACGTGGGCAGCTATGGAGTTTTAAAAGGTGGGTTTAGTTCTTTTTAGTAATTGGAATATAGGTTTTAGGGTGGTTTGTAAGTTTTTATTTTAGGATGTTTTTAACAGAGGGTTGATTGTTCTCTTTATGTGTGGTTTATTAGGAACGGTAGAATTGGATCGGGAATTGGATCGGAGTAGTGGACAGATCCCCTGATGAAAGTTGGCGTTGTGAAACGCTATACTGGTACCAAAGGGAGGCGTCGGGATCAACACTCAAATCCATGAGAGTGGGCTGTTTTTTAGCACAGATAAGAACACGAGTTTTGGACTTTTAAATAATTTATTTGGGTCTGTAGGGCTGTGCTTGTTATCTGCTCACACTCACGAGGTCGTTGATGCAAAAGGGCTCGCTGCCACGATAACGGACGTTTAGTCCTTATGGCAGAGCTATAATAAGTCTGAGACCTCAATAGTTCAAATTAGTAGATATATTCTTAGTTACAATAATTTTTTGAAGATAAATTAAGCATCCAGTTATACGTGAACGCATTTTTTTGTGTAAATCAAGACCACAAGGAGCACCTGTGGGACTAGAAACCCCAGTCCTTCCAGCCCAAGGTTGCTGTCCTCTAGTGGGATTTGAACCCCTGACCTTCTGACCTGAAGTACCTTGCCCCAACCACTAGGCCACTCCTCCACTCCACCTTGGATGGGATGGTTCTCATGTCTGCTCCAATAAACTCCAAGTTCTATGTGGGTTGGAGGCATGACTTCCTTAAGTTTACGAGGAAGCTAAGTGATGAAAGCAGTGTGAAATTCTGTTCAATGGATGTCTGGACCTCCTGTTGTGATGGTGTGGCCAGTCATTTAGGTAGGGGAAAAACACATATGCCAAGCTTGTGGAGGTGTGCAGCAGCCACGGCGATGTATTTTATTTATTTATTTAGCAGTTTTTATATAGCGTCTTTCTTCAATTCAAGACGGTTTACAGAGAATATAACATGACAGTATATTTCAACTGATTATATAGACTCAAACTACATAACAAGAGTATATATGGTTAATATAAGTAACTTTTGTACATGGACAAGAACTATTTATATGCTTATTTACAGGAGAGGTTAGGGAGAGGTCATAGGAAAATGAGTTAAGGTATTAGAGGAAGGGTTGAGCGGGAGGGAAAGGGTGTAGAGGGAGGGCTATGGTGGTAGGGAAAAACGTTCTTGGAAGAGATGAGTTTTTAGCTTCTTCTGGAGCTCGGTATGATCGGAGCAGTTCCGTAGTTCACCTGGTAGGGCATTCCATAAAGAGGGAGCATAAAGGGAGAATGCCCGATTACAGGTAGTTTGATTGCATTTTCTCTTAGTAGTTGGGATAGTTAGAAGGTTTTTAGTGATAGTGCGTGTTCTATTGTTGTTGGAATTGGTTAGGAGCAAGGAGAGGCATGGAGCTGACTCATTGGAAATGATTATCTCCAGGAACAAGCAGGAATGAGTTTTCACATATGGGTATCGTCGGTACCGACGGAGCCTGCGCGGGAACGCTCCCCAGCGTCCAAAAGGAAAGCTTTTGGGAGCATCCCACAGCGCCTGCGCGCTGCCTTCCCGCCTTTCCCAACTGCCTCTCTCCAGTTCTTCTTTTCCGCGGAGCCAGCAGGTCGTGTTTCCTGTCACCGCTGAAGAATTTCTTATTTTCTTATTTCTTATTTTCTTTAGTCGCGCGTCTGCCGTCTCAAGGACCGGTACCACCGGTCTTTTTTCTTTCTTAGTAAAAAAAAAAAAAAAAAAAAAAAATACTTTCTTTCTACTTCAGTTCATTTTCTTCTGTGGCCTTAGGCCTACAGTCTTTTTCCTCATGGAAAAGCCCGCCTCCGGGTTTAAAAAGTGCACAAAGTGCAGTGGCACTATTTCTGCCACAGACACCCATGACTGGTGTTTAAAATGTTTAGGTCCTGATCATTCCATCGCGGATTGTGAGTCCTGTTCCATGATGTCTAAAAGAGGGTTACAGAATCGGGCAGCCAAGCTCAGTACCCTGTTTCCCTCCGATGCAGCTTCGGTGGCATCGACGTCTTCCAGGGCTTCTTCTTCATCTCAGGTAACAAAACTTAAGTCCGGTCGGTCCTCAAAGGGTACTTCTCCCTCTAAGTATCGAGATGTACCCGAACTCACGATTGAGGAATCCACACCGGCAAAATTACCCCGGCGGGAGGCTCCGGCTTCCAAAGCATTATCTATGGGGTCACAGGTTGACATCGATGGCACGGCCTCGACTGATCACCTGTTACAATGTTCTGGGGTACCGGCGGTTCCCGGTACCGACATCCAGACATTGGTGGTGTTGATGGATCAGAATATTCTGACCATGCAGCGTGCCATTACGGCCTTCATACAAGCTGCGACGCCCTCGGTACAACAACAAACTCCGTTGTCGATACCGATTCCGGTTCCGGATCCAGCTCCGGTTCCGATACCAGTACCGCTTGCATCGGCATCAGCATCGATAGCAGCGGTACGGTATCCAGTGATGCCTGTTAGTACCGATTCGGTACCAATGACTCCCGATGTCGATACCCCTCGGTTCTCGTATCGGGCTCTGAAAGAGCATCCAGACAGTTGATACTTCAATTCCTCTGAAAAATCCGATTCATCAGAGGTTTCCATTGAAGCATCGGAGATCCGTCCTCAAGAACCTTCTTCTCCAAAAAGGAGAATGTCACCTCCTGAGGACTTGTCTTTCCAGGACTTCATCAGGGAGGTAGCCAGAGGCCTGTCTATTACAGTAGCCTCTGAGACTGAGCCCAGAGCCAAAAAATTGGATATTCTTCAATATCCTAAAGCTCCTAAAGAGGCAGCCATTTTACCAATACATGAGATCCTTTATGACCACATGTTGAGTATATGGGAAACTCCTCTTATAACCTTTCCTTTTTCCCGCAGGTTGGACACCATGTATCATGTTCCTCCTTGTCCTGGATTTCATAAGACTCAGCTTCCTCACCACTCTATTGTGGTAGAGTCTGCTATGAAAAAAATCAAGAGTACAAAAAGACACTCTTCTGCTCCTCCAGGAAGAGAATGCAGAACTCTAGATGCTTTTGGCAGGAAAATCTTCCAGTCCAGTATGCTTATAGCCAGAATCAACTCCTATAGTCTCTATATGGGGATGTTTCTAAAAGAGGTTACAGATCATCTCTATACCTTATCTCCTTTTATTTCAGAAGATAAGAGAGAAGAATATCGTACCTGGCTTAAACATGCACAGGATGTATCCAAGTTTTCCAACCGTGCTGCCTTTGACTCCTTTGAGGGTGCCAGTAGAGCTTCAGCTATTGCCATAGGCGCATGCAGAGTAGCTTGGTTACAAGCCTCTGATTTGGAATCTTAAGTACAGGATGGTCTGGGCAACCTTCCCTGTACAGGTGAAAATCTGTTTGGCAAAGATTGGCAAGCAAAAGCCACCCAGATGGCTGCTGAAAATTCTGCTTTAGATAGACTCTCTAAGTCTACTACTACTCCTTTCAAGAAGAGGTTATTCAAGAAAGGATCTTTCCCAAAAAAAGGGAAATTTTCTTCTGGTTATGCTCAGGCCTCTTCTCACGGTCGTTTTGCTGCAA
Source organism: Ichthyophis bannanicus (assembly GCA_033557465.1). NCBI lineage: Eukaryota > Metazoa > Chordata > Amphibia > Gymnophiona > Ichthyophiidae > Ichthyophis > Ichthyophis bannanicus. The sequence continues at coordinate 153,446,491 of CM066031.1, forward strand.
AGAGACAGCAACAACCAAAACAGGCCAAGGCTCAGGCTGCCAGGACTGCTACAGCCCAACAGCCTCAGCCTCCTCAGGGCCTTTGACTTTCCACTAGAGAACTTAGCATTTCTGGCTCTGGATCATCCAGAGCCTCTCACCATCCCAGGAAGGTTAGCTCACTTTGATCCCAGATGGGAACAAATCACAGCAGAGAAATGGACCCTCTCCATCATAAGAGAGGGATACAAACTACATTTCTTAAACCTTCCTCCTTACACCATGGTGAAACAGTTCAACTCTCCAACATCACTTCTCGACCTTCTAGGTCAAGAGATTGCCACCCTTATTGCCCAAGGGGCCATAGAAGAAGTACCCCTCCTTCAACAGGGCTCAGGGTTCTACTCCCCCTATTTTCTCATCCCAAAGAAAACAGGGGGCTACAGACCCATCCTAGATCTCAGAGAGTTGAACAAGTTTCTATGCAAGGAGAAATTCAAGATGATTTCTCTTGGTACTCTCCTTCCATACCTCCAGAGTCAGGACTGGCTTTGTTCTCTAGACCTCAAGGATGTGTACACCCATGTCCTCATCCATCCAACACACAGAAGATTCCTTCGGTTCCTTTACCAAGGAAAGCTCTACCAATACAGAGTGCTTCCTTTCGGTCTGGCCTCTGCTCCAAGAGTGTTCACAAAATGCATGGCAGTGGTAGCTGCATTTCTACGCACTCTAGGGATATTCGTATTCCCATATCTGGACGACTGGCTCATCCGAGCTCCATCCCAGGCAGAGGCTCAGACTTCCCTGACCTGCACAAAGCATGTTCTTCAGTATCTGTGATTGGTAATCAATACTCCCAAATCCCATCTCACCCCTACTCAGTCTCTAGAGTTCATAGGGGCCCTACTGGATACCACAACTGCAAGAGCCTATCTTCCCCAGGCCCGTTGCCTCCGCTTGGTGCAGTTAGCCTCCCAGATTCAGTTAAAATCCCATTTAACTGCTCGAGAGATGTTGCAACTCTTAGGCCACATGGCATCCACAGTGCATGTGGTTCCTTACGCTCGCCTTCACATGAGGGCAGCTCAGTGGACTCTATCCACCCAATGGACCCAGGCATCAGGTTGCCTGTCAGACAAAATAGCAACCTCCAGTCGCCTCTTTTGGTCCCTCCACTGGTGGAAGTCCACTCAAAATCTGTTGTTGGGGTCCCCCTTTCAACAGGTGCTACCCCAAGTAACCCTTACAACAGATGCCTCTCCAAAGGGTTGGGGAGCTCATCTTCAAGATCTCTCCACTCAGGGCATCTGGTCTCCACAGGAGACATCTCTCCATATCAACCTCTTAGAGCTCAGAGCAATCTTCTTAGCTCTCAGAGTATTTCACACCCTGCTCAGCTACAAGACAGTCCTCATCCATACGGACAATCAGGTGGCCATGTTCTATGTGAACAAGCAGGGGGGGACGGGCTCTCTATCGCTTTGCAACGAAGCTCTGAGATTGTGGGCCTTCGCCAGAGAGCATCAAATCCATCTCATGGCAGTGTATCTTCCAGGGGTTCAAAACTCTTGGGCAGACAGACTCAGTCGAGTTCTGCGTCCACACGAATGGTCCCTCCATGGGGACCAGATAGCCAGGCTTTTCCGGATTTGGGGTACCCCAGACATAGACCTATTTGCAAGTCCGTGGAATGCCAAACTTCCCCGGTTTTGTTCAAGGATTCCGTGTCAGGGAGTTCAGGCCAGGGATGCCTTCCTCCTTCACTGGGGGCAAGACTTCCTCTATGCCTTTCCACCTATTCCCCTCATCCCCAAGACTCTGTTCAAGCTTCAGAGAGACAAGGGGTCTATGATCCTCATAGCACCACATTGGCCACGCCGAGTGTGGTACCCTCTACTTCTACATCTCTCTCAAGCTCCCTCCCTTGACCTGGGGTCTGCTCCAGATCTCCTCTCCCAAGAGGAGGGAACCCTGTGGCATCCAAATCCTCAGTCTCTTCATCTCAAAGCCTGGTTGCTGAAGGCCTAGACCTTCAAGATTTACACCTTTCTCAGCAAGTGAAGGATATCCTTCATGCTTCCAGAAAGCCTTCCACCAGACGCTCTTATGCTTTTAAATGGAAAAGGTTTCCATTTGGTGTGCAGAAAATGGTCTTAACCCTTCTGCAATACCTTTGAATTCGTTACTGGACTATTTGCTGCATTTATCCCATGCAGGCCTTAAAACAAATTCAATCAGGGTCCATTTGAGTGCTATTGCAGCATCCCTGAAGCCTCTTAATGGACAACCCATTTCCTCTCATCCTCTTATAGCAAGATTCATGAGAGGCCTTCTTTTAACTAAACCTCCCATTAGACCACCTCCAGTGGCATGGGACTTAGATTTGGTTCTTGGCCAGCTTATGAAGCCACCCTTTGAACCCTTAGCCACTACCTCCTTGAAATTCCTTTCCTGGAAGGTTATTTTTCTCATTGCACTCACCTCAGCTCGCCGTATCAGTGAGTTGTAAGCTCTAGTGGCTAATCCTCCTTATACAAGGTTCCATCATGACAAGGTAGTTCTCAGAACTAATCCACACTTTATGCCTAAAGTGGTCTCACCTTTTCATCTGAACCAGGAGGTATATTTACCTGTCTTCTTTCCAGGACCTCATGCATCAAGTGCAGAGAGGAGTCTTCATACCCTGGATTGCAAAAGAGCACTTGCTTTCTATTTACAAAGAACACAGCAACATAGAAAGTCCTCTCAACTTTTTGTTGCTTTTGATCCTTCCCATTTAGGACTTCCAGTCTGTAAGAGAACTCTGTCCAGTTGGATTGCTCAATGTATTTCCTTCGCCTACCAGAGTAAAAATCTTTCTCTGGAAGGCCATGTCACAGCTCACAATGTGAGGGCCATGGCAGCCTCTATGGCTCATCTAAACTCTGTGTCCATCGACCAAATCTGTCGAGCAGCCACCTGGGCCTCAGTTCATACCTTCACAGCCCATTACTGCTTGGACAAGGATTCCCGCCGGGATGCCTTGTTTGGTCAGGCTGTTCTCAAACACCTGTTCCATACCTAATCAACTCCTGCCCTCCATCTCTGTCTGGATGCCTGAGATTCATAGGTGGAGATGGAGCCCTTCCAGGGACTCTCAATCAGGGTGATCTCCCAGGCATCTCTAGCTGGGGAGTCCCCATATGTGAAGACTCATTCCTGCTTGTTCCTGGAGATAGCACAGTTACTTACCTGTAACAGGTGATCTCTGGGAAGAGCAGGAATTAGTCTTCACAACCCTCCCATCTCCCCTAGGAGTTGTATCTCTCTATCTATCTTTCCTTTCCTCTCTCTCTCTCTCTTTGTCTCAGCTTTAAAACTCGAACTGGAGAGAGGCAGTTGGGAAAGGCGGGAAGGCAGCGCGCAGCTTTCCTTTTGGACGCTGGGGAGCGTTCCCACGCAGGCTCCGTCGGTACCGACGATACCCATATGTGAAGACTAATTCCTGCTGTTCCCAGAGATCACCTATTACAGGTAAGTAACTGTGCTTTATGTATGAGGGTGATTACTTTGAATTTAACTCTGGACTGAATGGGAAGCCAGTGGAGATCATGGAGGATTGGCGTTATGTGTGATCGTCTAGGGTTATTTGTGATGAGACGAGCTGTTGTGTTCTGTGCCATTTGGATGGGGTGTATGCTGTTCTTGGGAAGACCATGATAGATGAGATTGCAGTAGTCAAGGGATGGAATGGTGAGAGCCTGGCAGACAATGCGAAAGGAGTCGGTGTTTAGGAGAGGCTGGAGGTTCCGAAGAGTACATAGTTTTGCATATATTGTATTAGAGGTTCTTTTTATCTGTTCAATGAATGTGAGGTTCTGATCGAGGATAAGACCAAGATATTTCACTTGATTTTTAATGGTGAGGGTGAGATCACCAAGAGTAAGGGTTCTTTGGTGGAGTATAGGAAGTGTTGGTAAATACTTGAAGAGCTTTGGTTTTAGATTGGTTAATTAGGAGATTATGATGCAAGAGCCAAGTCCTTAGGTTTGTGAGGCATTCGCTTATGTTGGTAAAGTTAGGGTATGTTATATTGAATGGGGTGAAGCACATAATGTCATCTGCATATAATTGGTAATGGATTCCATGGCTTTGGAAAATCTTGCAAACTGGTTGAAGGAAAATGTTGAATAGTAGAGTAGATAAACTGTATCTTTGGGGGACTCCCTGTTTTAGGATAAAGGGTAGGGATGTGTCATTACTTATGCGGACCTGTTGTGTTCTATTTTCTAAGTAAGAGTGGAACCACCTTAGGGTTGTGTCCCTCAGTCCTATTTCGTGGAGCCTGTCTAAGATTGGTGGTGGGGAAGGGAATTAAAGGCTGAAGATAAGTTGAGAAATATGAGAAGGCATCCTTGGGTGGGATTCTGGGTGTATAGGTACATTGAATCTAAGAGAGAAGCAAGAAGGGTTTCAACTCAGTGGTTCTTTTTGAAGCCATGTTGGAATAGGTCAAGGGGAACGTGTTCATCTATGAAATTCTGAAGTTGAGTTTGGACTAGTTTTTCAGATATCTTAGCAAGGAAGGGGGATACTGGAGATGGGCCTGTAGGAGGTAGGTAAGGTGAGGTCAAGCTTTGATCCTTTTAGGATGGGACGGATTGTGGTGCATTTTAGTGGTGGTGGTACGGAGCCAGTCTGGGGGGAAGCTTGTACAATGTGAAGTATGTAAGGGCTAATGGAGCTTCTTGTGGTCTTAAGCCAAGAGACAGGGCAGGGGTCATAGTAACATAGTAAATGATGGCAGATAAAGACCAGCATGGTCCATCTAGTCTGCCCAGCAAGATGGCAAGAGTAGGTGCACCTGTCGCTCTGTGCAGGCCACCTCTCCCCATGTCTTTGTTTAGGGGTAAACCCACCACTCCATGTAGGACACCCCTATTTGTTGAGACGTTATATGGTTCAGAAGTTAGATGGTACCGTTTATCTTGTTTTTATCCTATTGCTGTAAAGGAATCCACTGTGTTTGTCCCATGCAATGTTCCCTCTAATTTTCTGTAGGCTGTGTGCGCATAAAATATCAGCTGTGTGCAGCTTTTGAAGGAAGGTTAAATTTTTGTGCGCCACATAACGACACTCAGAGTTATATACTTTAAAATTTGACTGCACGTCAGAATACCGCCCAAGAGAACTATTCACAATTATAAAAGCACTAACAAAAACCCAAACAACAGAACCAGAACAAACAACAATAAGTGCACAAACCCTTGCAACTCATTTTGCTAATAAACTAAAAAATAATTCATCTAGCACAACCATAACTACGCTCACAGACATAGAAACAAAAAATACATGGACAACCTTCCAAAACATTGATCACAAACACCTGATCAATGTAATATCAATGATCAACACCACTACCTCCCCCCTTGATCCATGCCCCGTATCATGGATAAAGAACACCAAAGCTGATCTTGCTATCCATATACTAAATATAGTGAACCAATCACTATCACAAGGTATCATGCCTGAAGCACTAAAACTTACCTCCTTACGCCCAATAGTAAAAAATAATAAACTCAATCCGAAAGACCCGAACTCCTACAGACCAATAGCCAGCATACCATTTATTGCCAAAATAATAGAAAAAATAATACAGATACAACTACAAGACTTTATTGACACTCATGCTCCACTTGACTCACACCAATTCGGCTTCAGACCATCCCACGGAGTCGAGACCCTACTAATAACACTTATGAACGACCTCATCAAAGGCACTGACTCACACAACCAAGGATACATCCTCATATTCATTGATATAACTGGAGCCTTTGACAATGTACACCACAACACACTCATTAATAGACTCCTAAACCTAGGAATAGGTGGAACAATTCTGCAATGGTTCATATCATATATCACAAACAGATCGATACGCGTTAAATTAGGACAAACCACCTCAGAGCCCTTCACACAAGGACAAGGTATCCCACAAGGCTCGGCACTATCTGCCCTTCTTTTCAACCTGTATCTTCAACCCATCACAAATATATTTAAAAAATATAAAGTAAACCACTACATATATGCTGACGATATCATGCTCACCCTACCGATAAACACAAATAATCCCACATACCAGAAATTACTAGACTGTATCAGTGAAGCAAATACTTGGTTAGAAAACAATAATCTCAGCATCAACCTAAAAAAAACTGAAGCAATGATAGTATCAAGAAAACCAGACTCTAATCTCCCTGAAACTATAACAATTAACAACACAATAATCCCAGTTAAAAAAGAAGTAAAATACCTAGGCATTATAATAGACCACACACTTAGTATGCTTCCTCATATAAAACAAACAGTGAAAACCATATTCTATAAACTTAGGATCACCCAACACTTAAGACCACTACTTGACACACATGACTTCAGATCTGTCATCAGCACACTTATCACTCCTCATCTCGACTATTGCAATAGCATACTTATTGGCCTCCCTCTTACAAGCACCAACCTACTCCAAAGAGCTCAAAACATCTGTGCTCGAGTAACAGCACAAGCCCGCCTCGCTGACCACATAACTCCCGTATTAGCCGAACTACACTGGCTTCCCATAAATAGTAGAATAACATACAAAATACTCCTAACCACATTTAAAATAACAAACGGCATCTCACCCTCACATTTAACCACTCTGATTCAAGCTCCAAAAGAAATTAGAGCCCGCAGACAAAACGCAACCTACTCACTAGAAATAAAAAAATCCATCCGGAAAACAAAGAAGACCACAAGCTCAAGAGCCTTCTCTTATGCAGCCCCCACCCTATGGAATAAACTCCCGCTAGAACTCCGCAAAATAAAAGATCTTCAAACATTTCGAAAAGAACTGAAGACATTTCTATTTAAAGAACACTTCACAAATTTAAATGAATCCTATCCACCCAACACACCACACAACCATAACAATCCTCCTTAACTACAGCTCAACAAGCCTCAACACTCACTACATTTAAGAAACAAAGCTTAATTTAGCAAAGAATCAATGTAAATAGACAAAGCATTACTAGCTAATGTTAAAATGTAAATAGTTCTGTAACAATAATCCATGTTAAACTGTATTTAGTTCTGTAACAATGTTCCATGTTATCGTTTATCATGTTAACTGTACATAGTTATGAAAAAAACGATGTTCTATGTAAAACCATGTTCACTAAATGTTACCTGTAAACCGCCTTTGATCTTTGGAAAAAGCGGTATAGAAATAAGCATAAATAAAAAAAAAAATAAATAAAAAATACAGTATGTACACCACATTGATTTTAATCAAATTAAATGAAAATAGACGATTACTAAATGAAGCAGGAAATTTCTAGTAATTAATCATAACTTTTAAATTTTAAGACGTCTGTGTTGTTTTCTATCAGAATCAGAGCCATAATTTTTGTGCGCTCTGTTGTAAAGTATGTGCGCTCGCTCGGCGAGGTATGTGCGCGCGCACACGCGCACAGCTTAGAGGGAACAGTGGTCCCATGCCTTTTTAAATTCCGTCACCGTGTTTGCCCCCACCACTTCCATCGGGAGGGCATTCCAAGCATCCACCACCCTTTCAGTGAAAAAATATTTCCTGACATTGCCTTTCAATTTACCACCTTGCAGCTTCATGTTATGCCCTCTAGTTTTACAGCTTCCCCGTCTTTGGAAGAGGTTTGTTTGTTCATCATTTCTCTTTAAGTATTTAAAGGTCTGAATCATATCTCCCCTGTCCCTCCTCTCCTCCAAAGTGTACATATTTAGGTCTTCAAGTCTCTTCTCATAAGGCTTCTGACGCAGTCTCCAAATCATTTTGGTCGCTTTCCTCTGAACAGTTTCCAGTCTTTTTACATCTTTTGCAAGATACGGTCTCCAAAACTGAACACAGTATTCCAAGTGAGGCCTCACCAGTGACTTATACAGTGGCATAAGTACCTCTTCCTTTCTGCTGGTAATCCCTCTTTGTATGTAGCCCAACGTCCTCCTGCCTTTTGCCACCGCCTTGTCGCACTGTTTTGCCACCTTGAGATCATCAGAGATAATCACACCAAGGTCTGTCTCCTGAACCGTGCATACCAACCTCTTGCCCCCTATCGCATGCATTTCCCTTTGATTTCTGTTACCCAAATGCATGACACTGCACTTTTTCACATTAAATCGTAGTTGCCAAGCATTAGACCAGTCTTCCAGCTTTTGTAGATCTTTCCTCATGTTAACCACTCCCTCGGGGGAGTCCACTCTCTTGCAAATTTTTGTGTCGTCTGCAAAAAGACAGACTTTTCCATTCAGTCCTTCAGCAATATCACTCACAAATACATTGAACAGTGCCGGGCCCAGGACCGAACCCTGGGGCACCCCGCTAATCACCTTCCTCTCATCCGAGTGAGCTCCATGTACAATCACCTTCTGTCGTCTGTCAGTCAACAAATTTCTAATCCAGTTTACCATCTTGGGACCCATCCCTAAGCTACTGAGTTTGTTGACAAGCCTCCTATGAGGAACAGTATCAAAGGCTTTGCTGAAATCCAGGTAGATGACTTCCATCGCATGCCCCTGATCTAGTTCCTTGGTCACCCAGTCAAAGAACTCAGTCAGATAGGGTCAAAGGCAGAAGTTGAGGCGTTTAGATCTTTGATGACCTTGGTTATGTTTTTCAGGGTGAGGGGTTCAAAATCGTTCCAGGTATTTGAGGGGGTGAGAGCATGAGTCTGGATACGATGGTCATATATTGGTTGGGGGTTGGTTGTTAAGGGGGGTGGGAGAAGTTTTGAGGTGAGGTGGTTGGCTATGGTTTGGGAGGTTATTTTTGGTGGCTGGTTCTGATGTAGGGGTATGCTTATTAAAGATTTGGCAATGGAAAAGAGTTCTCTGGGTTTATTGAGCGAGTGTTGGATCATATTTTCATTGTATTCTCTTTTGTGTCTTAGGGTTTCTGAGCAGTAAGCTTGGAGTTTTCCTGTATAGTTTATATGTGTGTTTGGATCTCGAGAACGTCTCCAGTGATGTTCCAGGCGTCTGAGTTCTCTTTTAAGGTCTCTTAGTTTTGTAGAATACCAGGGAGCTCTTCTGCGTTGGTTTCAAGAAAGTTGTTTTCATGGTAGTAGGGCAGCAGTGGTGAGGATTTCATTCCATTCATTGATATGGGAGTCTTGGTTCAGGTGTTTGCTGTTGAGTAGATCCAGTGATGGTATTATTTGCTCAAGGAAGTTGACAGCATTGAATTGTTTGAATTTGCGGGTATGTTGGGGATGGGTAGTTTGCTGTCTTTTATGTGAGGAGTAGGGGAGTGAGAAGAGGATAAGGGAGTGATCTGACCATGAGATAGGCTGAATGGTGTGTATGATCTGTCTGGAGGTGAAACACCCTGTACTGATAGTATCCGCCAAGCACATGAAAGCATAGATATCTCTTGTGGGCCCAGTGGATGGGAATGTGGATGTTTGCATCCTACGAGTCTAGTGATACCATTCCAATCATTGGTTTATTTATTTAGTTAAACATTTTTATATACAGTTTTTATCATACAGTCAAAGCGGTTTACATTTAACAGTGAACTCTAACAATTACATCATAACCATTAACTTATAAACAAGGAAATGAGGAGCTGGGGAGGGATGAACATGGAAAGATGGTGAAGGGAGGCAGCTGGTAACAGGTGTACTGCATTTAAGAGCTGAATTAAGGAGGGGGTATCTGCCATTGTCTGACCCAAAGCATTCGGTGAATAAGTATTTAGGGGTTTTTTTGCTGTAGCTCGGATACATTGACGGTTTGTATGAGTGGAATGATGGAGCCCAAAGAGTACATCCAGAACCTTTCTCTGTGTATGAGGTTGGATGGGGCAGACACCGCCGGACCTCCTGGGAATCAAGAATTACCTGAAGTAGAACCAACCAAAGAAACAGCAGCAGCTACACTCAGCAGGGACAAAACCAAAAAACAAAGGAGGCAGGTTCACACACAACACCTTTACTGTATATTCAACAAGTGGCCTAAACCCAACACAGGACCGTGTTTCGTGTTACACTTCGTCAGGGGTTGTCAGGGCACACTAAAAAAACATTTAAGAACATAATAATATAAATAAACACGATAATAAATTTTTTTTTAAAATAAGTATATAAAAACAGGCTAAAACATATTGACGTATTGTTAACATTAAAAGGTTAAAAATCAACACATCAATAAATACATAAATACACTATACCATGAACCTAATGCATCAGAGAAAATCATAAGTTAAATAAATATTTAAAATACGCTAAAGGAATATAGACACATAAAATCAAGATATTAAGCGTAAAAAAGTTATTGAAAGATACAATTAAAAGAGACCATAAGGATAAGAAGAACAAATTATTGAAATGTGCACCATAAAATTACATATAACAGAGACCAAGGGAATGAGGAGGACAATTGGAAGCAGGAGTGAGTACTAAAATAGAGAGAAGGACATTACCTGATCGGTGTGTGGTGGCAGTGGACTTCACAGACACATAAAATGTAACTGAAGCCACTAATACAAAGAATAGTAACACTTCTGAAAAACAAATATACATTTTTTTTTTAAAAAGGAACATTGTGGCCAATGTCAGACAAAATATCCATTGTGACAAAAACGTATCCATTGTAGCAAAAGAGTAAGATACTACATTTAGTGGGCACTTCAATTGAGAACCTCTAACATCATACAAATGAGCGTGGCACTATTTCTTATACAAAGGGTAAAAATGGACCATACTTAAGGCTTATTATCAAGAGCACAAGAACTAACTAAAAAAATGTTATTAAAAGTGCAATCTAAGCCATTAGGCAAAAATAAAAATAAAACATGGACCCATTGAGGCCAACCTAAAATCAAAGTACGCCTTAACCACATAAATAGATGGCCTTATGTGTAAAAGTATCTTCCAAATAACGGTTTCATAAAAAAGTAATGTATGTAAATAACAAGGGTTGCGTGAGATATACATGGAACATAAACAAAAGAGATTGAAAAACCACTATCCTGAATTATAAGAGACACCAAAAGTACAGCTTCAAAGGCATGGAGCACTTCTAAGTTACAGGATACAATAGAACGCTGACGCATGCGTATCCAAGAAACCAAAATCCCGAAGATATACAAGCCATGGAAATATGGAAGTATATATGAACATCAAAAATCGTGTAAAACTTTTATAGATACAAAAGAGATTGAATACCCATTATAACTGAACTGTGAAAGCCGCCAGAAGCATATAGCACATCTGAATTACAAAGATTCAAGAGAAACGCTAACCTCTGCGTATCCGAGAAAACAAAAATCCAGAAGTGTACAAACTGTGGAAATGTATATGAATAAAAAAATTGCGTGAAACATTTATAGAACATAAACTAAGGAAATTGAATAACCATTAGACCTGAATCGTAAGAACCGCCGAAAGCACAACTTCAGGGCGTGTTGCACATCTGAGCTGCAAAGCTTCAGAAAGACGCTAACGCATGCGTATTTAAAGAGACAAAGTTCCCAGAGGTGTGCAAACTGTAGAAATGTAAAAAATATATGAACAATGTATAAAATAAAGAAAACTGAAAAATCTGAAACGATATAAAAGTATTTTACCAAATAAAACTTTAATGTTCAACAATGAAGATCTATCACGTGCAACGAAGTGTTTACTGAGTTGCGTCAACCATGGCATAGGCTTATAGCAAAAGATAATGACATTGCAAAAAATTGTATATAACCTCCAAGGATTGTTTAGAAAAACGATGAAGTATAAACGAAAAAAGTTAAATCATCATGATACCTGAACTATAGGAACCGCTAGGGGAACAGCTCCAAAGACGTTTTACACATCTAAACCTCAAAGGCTCAAGTAAACACTCACGCATGCGTACTAAAAAAACACAGCAATCCCGGGAATATACAAACTATAGAGATATAAAAGATATAAATGAACCAAATTAAAAATAACTAAAAACACTAAATCAATATAAAAAAGATTTTATCGCATAAAACGTTTGCATTTGCAAATAATAATCTAACATAAGCAACAGAAAACGTTTTTGAATCGTCCCAAACAATGAAAAAGCTTGTGGTACAAAGTGCTGACGATGCATAATGTAAAAGTACTTATGCATGACAATATCAAATCATTAACAACACCAGGCTGAGTCCAACCAGGATCCAATAAATAAATAGAAGTTATAAAAGAATAAAATACATGTGCACAAAAAATGACACCATGCCATGCCGAAAAATCTGCATAAAAAAGGAGGGGCAAAAACATTCTAACCAACCGTCAATTGTGAAAAAAAAGGGTTGTTGCACCAAGTAGCAATAAATATATAGGCATTCGTGACCTATATCCATAAAAGGTATAAAAAAAGGGGAAGAAAATCTGAAACTTACAAACAGGAAAACCCGTGAGGATCACTAAAACAACCTAATGAACCATATCAAAAAGCAGGGAAGGAAAAATGATCAAGGAAAGAGGACCCTTAAAGAAAAACAGACAGGTCCCTCTCTAAATTCAATCCGCTTGGAAACATAGTATCCATCAAAAAAATATATTTCTGCTCTAATCGTAGAAATGTCTTGTCGTTATCCCCACCCCTCCAATTGGGTACCACTTTTTTAATTACAAAAAACCGTAAATCTGATACTTTATGATCATTGTCCAGCCAATGTTGGACTAAGGGTTTATCCTCCAATCTTCTCCTAATACAACTTTTATGCTCCACTATTCTCACACGTATATTCCGCAGAGTCTTACCAATATACAACTTCTTACATGGACACATAATGATGTAAATGACATTTGCAGTGTCACAATTGGAGAAATCATGAATATAAAACTTTTTATTTGTAGTTGGATGTGTGAAAACCTTCCGAACCGGCAGCACATGTGTGCATACGGAACAGTGTCCACACTGATACTGACCCTTGTGAACAGAAAGAAGTCTTTTTTCTGTAAGAGCCGACGTAACCAAAAGATCACGAAGGTTGACATTTCTCTTATGTGCAATCATCAATCCTGTTTCTTCAAACCCTGGGATGGCCTGAATCAAGTGCCATTCCTTCCTTAAGATGTCTATAATTCTCTGAGATTCCAAAGAATATTTTAGTGGACAAACCATCTTATTCTGAACGTTCTTCTTGTCCTGTGGCTTTAGCAAAACGGTTCGTGAGGAATCCCGTGCCCTATTATAAGCTTTATTGATGGCACTAGATGGATAGCGACGTGCATGAAACCTTTTCTTAAGAATAGTGGCTTGGGTCTCAAATTCTTCATCTGAAGTACAGATCCTTCTTGCACGAAGAAATTGACCCACGGGTAAGTTATTTTTAAAAGATGGATTATGAAAACTCGAATGATGTAATAAAGTGTTTCGATCAGTTGGTTTCCTGTACAAAGTAGTACTAAATTCGGACCCTACTTTTTTTATGAGCAAATCCAAATAAGAAATCTGTGTCTTGTCATAAGTAATTTGAAACCGTAGATTAACATCCAAATTATTGATCCAGGTATTAAACTCTGATAATAGTTCTATTGAACCATCCATATTATCAGTATATCATCTATATATCCATAAGCGGATATTCTCTTTATAAGAGTGATCCTTCAAAAAGCTTTCCTCAAAACTATGCATGTACAGATTTGCAATATCTGGTGCGAATGAAGAACCCATCGCCACTCCCTTGATCTGTTGGTAAAAAAGATCTCTAAAGCAGAAAAAATTCTTGCAAAGAGCGATTTCCGCAAGTGCAAATAGAAAAGCAGTAGAGATACGCTTATGGGTTTGTCTGACCAGGAAACTCTGTTGAATAATACGTAAAGCCTCCTGCTGTGGTACATTAGTATAAAGAGACTCGACGTCCAGAGTGACCAAAATGACTTCAGCATGTAAATCTTTGAATGATGACAAGATCTCTATCACGTGAGCCGAATCTCAGACATAGGACCACATCTGAAGTACAAAGGGTCTGAGAATAACATCAAGAAATTGAGATACCGGTTCCAATAAAGATTCTATAGCTGACACAATGGGTCTCCCAGGTGGGTTATCCAAAGATTTATGAATCTTTGGTATCACATAGATGGTAGGCATGACAGGATATTTAACTATGAGAAAATCATTTTCCTTCTTTGTTAAATGGCCTGTTTCATAGGCAATAAGTACCAGATTGTCAATACTACTCTTAAGAGCATTAGTGGGATCTTCATCTAGTCTTAAATAAAATTCTTTGTCACGCAATTGTCTAGTGACCTCCTCCACATATTTACCTTTATCTAAAACAATGACTGCACCACCCTTATCTGCGGGTTTAATAATGATGTTAGGATTGGTTTGCAGAGATTTGATGGCGATTCTCTCTCCATAGGTCAAATTGTGAAAGGGTAAACGGGAGTCCAACTTAATATCGTGTACCTGTTTTAAAACAAGTTTCTCAAATGATTCTATAAGAGGGTCCATTTGAGGGGGAGGAACCCATGTGGAAGCTTTGATGACAATGGATATAGTGTCTGAAGGAGTCACATGCTCTTTGAAAAAATATTGTACACGAATCCTGCGGAAAAACTTATACAAATCTATCTCCGTCTCAAATGGATCAAAACTGTGGATAGGCACAAAAGAAAGTCCTTTGCTAAGAACTGAGATCTCAGACGTGAGGCAATAATTTGAAATATTGATTACATTACTGGAATTCAATATCTCTTCTCATAGGATCCGTCCCTCCCCCATCCACCCCTCCCTCGTCCCCGGCCCCAACCCCGTCCCCTTTGTGGAAAATTTCCATGTTGAACCTGGTCGTTCTCTATCCTTTGATTCCGTGGTCTTTCCAAAAAGGGGGGGTGGGATGGGCGAGACCTGGAGGAACTCCACCCTCCACCCTTCCAAAGGCTGTCCATATTCAAAAAATTCTTCTTTTTATTGCCCTGTTGTTTAGGGGGGTCTAAATTATTCTTTTGTGTTGGAAAAATTGGGGCCGAACCTTCATTATGTTCAATCGACTCACTCCTGCTTCTCTTCTTTTTTTGTTCATTGTTTTCTTAGACCAGTGGTAAACATAACCTACTCTATAGTCCTCCTCATCCCTTATAAATTTCTCCCTTTTTTTGTCCTTAACTTCTTTCCTATACTTTGTCATATTGCTAATGTATTCCAAATGTGTCAACAGGGCAACTCCGCCCTCCACCCTTCCAAAGGCTGTCCATATTCAAAAAATTCTTCTTTTTATTGCCCTGTAGGTTATGTTTACCACTGGTCTAAGAAAATGGATAATGACAGACTGTGGGTCAAAAGAAGGTCCGCCTTCTTTGACCGACGCGAAAGTAATTTAGAAGAACCAGTACTTAACCATTCAAACACTGAACAAAAAAAGAAGAGAAGCAGGAGTGAGTTCCAGTAATGTAATCAATATTTCAAATTATTGCCTCACGTCTGATGAGATCTCAGTTCTTAGCAAAGGACTTTCTTTTGTGCCTATCCACAGTTTTGATCCATTTGAGACGGAGATAGATTTGTATAAGTTTTTCCGCAGGATTCGTGTACAATATTTTTTCAAAGAGCATGTGACTCCTTCAGACACTATATCCATTGTCAGCAAAGCTTCCACATGGGTTCCTCCCCCTCAAATGGACCCTCTTATAGAATCATTTGAGAAACTTGTCTTAAAACAGGTACACGATATTAAGTTGGACTCCCGTTTACCCTTTCACAATTTGACCTATGGAGAGAGAATCACCATCAAATCTCTGCAAACCAATCCTAACATCATTATTAAACCCGCAGATAAGGGTGGTGCAGTTGTTGTTTTAGATAAAGGTAAATATGTGGAGGAGGTCACTAGACAATTGCGTGACAAAGAATTTTATTTAAGACTAGATGAAGATCCCACTAATGCTCTTAAGAGTAGTACTGACAATCTGGTACTTATTGCCTATGAAACAGGCCATTTAACAAAGAAGGAAAAGGATTTTCTCATAGTTAAATATCCTGTCATGCCTACCATCTATGTGATACCAAAGATTCATAAATCTTTGTATAACCCACCTGGGAGACCCATTGTGTCAGCTATAGGATCTTTATTGGAACCGGTATCTCAATTTCTTGATGTTATTCTCAGACCCTTTGTACTTCAGATGTGGTCCTATGTCCGAGATTCGGCTCACGTGATAGAGATCTTGTCATCATTCAAAGATTTACATGCTGAAGTCATTTTGGTCACTCTGGACGTCGAGTCTCTTTATACTAATGTACCACAGCAGGAGGCTTTACGTATTATTCAACAGTGTTTCCTGGTCAGACAAACCCATAAGCGTATCTCTACTGCTTTTCTATCTGCACTTGCGGAAATCGCTCTTTGCAAGAATTTTTTCTGCTTTAGAGATCTTTTTTTACCAACAGATCAAGGGAGTGGCGATGGGTTCTTCATTCGCACCAGATATTGCAAATCTGTACATGCATAGTTTTGAGGAAAGCTTTTTGAAGGATCACTCTTATAAAGAGAATATCCGCTTATGGATACGCTATATAGATGATATACTGATAATATGGGATGGTTCAATAGAACTATTATCAGAGTTTAATACCTGGATCAATAATTTGGATGTTAATCTACGGTTTCAAATTACTTATGACAAGACACAGATTTCTTATTTGGATTTGCTCATAAAAAATGTAGGGTCCGAATTTAGTACTACTTTGTACAGAAAACCAACTGATCGAAACACTTTATTACATCATTCGAGTTTTCATAATCCATCTTTTAAAAATAACTTACCCGTGGGTCAATTTCTTCGTGCAAGAAGGATCTGTACTTCAGATGAAGAATTTGAGACCCAAGCCACTATTCTTAAGAAAAGATTTCATGCACGTCGCTATCCACCTAGTGCCATCAATAAAGCTTATAATAGGGCGCGGGATTCCTCACGAACCGTTTTGCTAAAGCCACAGGACAAGAAGAACGTTCAGAATAAGATGGTTTGTCCACTAAAATATTCTTTGGAATCTCAGAGAATTGGAATGGCACTTGATTCAGGCCATCCCAGGGTTTGAAGAAACAGGATTGATGATTGCACATAAGAGAAATGTCAACCTTCGTGATCTTTTGGTTACGTCGGCTCTTACAGAAAAAAGACTTCTTTCTGTTCACAAGGGTCAGTATCAGTGTGGACACTGTTCCGTATGCACACATGTGCTGCCGGTTCGGAAGGTTTTCACACATCCAACTACAAAAAAGTTTTATATTCATGATTTCTCCAATTGTGACACTGCAAATGTCATTTACATCATTATGTGTCCATGTAAGAAGTTGTATATTGGTAAGACTCTGCGGAATATACGTGTGAGAATAGTGGAGCATAAAAGTTGTATTAGGAGAAGATTGGAGGATAAACCCTTAGTCCAACATTGGCTGGACAATGATCATAAAGTATCAGATTTACGGTTTTTTGTAATTAAAAAAGTGGTACCCAATTGGAGGGGTGGGGATAACGACAAGACATTTCTACGATTAGAGCAGAAATATATTTTTTTGATGGATACTATGTTTCCAAGCGGATTGAATTTAGAGAGGGACCTGTCTGTTTTTCTTTAAGGGTCCTCTTTCCTTGATCATTTTTCCTTCCCTGCGTTTTCATATGGTTCATTAGGTTGTTTTAGTGATCCTCACGGGTTTTCCTGTTTGTAAGTTTCAGATTTTCTTCCCCTTTTTTTATACCTTTTATGGATATAGGTCACGAATGCCTATATATTTATTGCTACTTGGTGCAACAACCCTTTTTTTTCACAATTGACAGTTGGTTAGAATGTTTTTGCCCCTCCTTTTTTATGCAGATTTTTCGGCATGGCATGGTGTCATTTTTTGTGCACATGTATTTTATTCTTTTATAACTTCTATTTATTTATTGGATCCTGGTTGGACTCAGCCTGGTGTTGTTAATGATTTGATATTGTCATGCATAAGTACTTTTACATTATGCATCGTCAGCACTTTGTACCACAAGCTTTTTCATTGTTTGGGACGATTCAAAAACGTTTTCTGTTGCTTATGCTAGATTTTTATTTGCAAATGCAAACGTTTTATGCAATAAAATCTTTTTTATATTGATTTAGTGTTTTTAGTTATTTTTAATTTGGTTCATTTATATCTTTTATATCTCTATAGTTTGTATATTCCCGGGATTGCTGTGTTTTTTTAGTACGCATGCGTGAGTGTTTACTTGAGCCTTTGAGGTTTAGATGTGTAAAACGTCTTTGGAGCTGTTCCCTTAGCGGTTCCTATAGTTCAGGTATCATGATGATTTAACTTTTTTCGTTTATACTTCATCGTTTTTCTAAACAATCCTTGGAGGTTATATACAATTTTTTGCAATGTCATTATCTTTTGCTATAAGCCTATGCCATGGTTGACGCAACTCAGTAAACACTTTGTTGCACGTGATAGAACTTCATTGTTGAACATTAAAGTTTTATTTGGTAAAATACTTTTATATTGTTTCAGATTTTTAAGTTTTCTTTATTTTATACATTGTTCATATATTTTTTACATTTCTACAGTTTGCACACCTCTGGGAACTTTGTCTCTTTAAATACGCATGCGTTAGCGTCTTTCTGAAGCTTTGCAGCTCAGATGTGCAACACGCCCTGAAGTTGTGCTTTCGGCGGTTCTTACGATTCAGGTCTAATGGTTATTCAATTTCCTTAGTTTATGTTCTATAAATGTTTCACGTAATTTTTGTTATTCATATACATTTCCACAGTTTGTACACTTCTGGATTTTTGTTTTCTCGGATACGCAGAGGTTAGCGTTTCTCTTGAATCTTTGTAATTTAGATGTGCTATATGCTTCTGGCGGCTCTCACAGTTCAGTTATAATGGGTATTCAATCTCTTTTGTATCTATAAAAGTTTTACACGATTTTTGATGTTCATATATACTTCCATATTTCCATGGCTTGTATATCATCGGGATTTTGGTTTCTTGGATACGCATGCGTCAGCGTTCTATTGTATCCTGTAACTTAGGATACAGTGCTCCATGCCTTTGAAGTTGTACTTTTGGCGTCTCTTATAATTCAGGATAGTGGTTTTTCAATCTCTTTTGTTTATGTTCCATGTATATCTCACGCAACCCTTGTTATTTACATACATTAGTTTTTAATGAAACCGTTATTTGGAAGATACTTTTACACATAAGGCCATCTATTTATGTGGTTAAGGCATACTTTGATTTTAGGTTGGCCTCAATGGGTCCGTGTTTTATTTTTATTTTTGCCTAATGGCTTAGATTGCACTTTTAATAACGGTTTTTTAGTTAGTTCTTCTGCTCTTGATAATAAGTCTTAAGTATGGTCCGTTTTTACCCTTTGTATAAGAAATAGTGCCACGCTCATTTGTAGGATGTTAGAGGTTCTCAATTAAAGTGCCCACTAAATGTAGTATCTTACTCTTTTGCTACAATGGATACTTTTTTGTCACAATGGATATTTTGTCTGACATTGGCCACAATGTTCCTTTTTAAAAAAAAATGTATATTTGTTTTTCAGAAGTGTTACTATTCTTTGTATTAGTGGCTTCAGTTACATTTTATGTGTCTGTGAAGTCCACTGCCACCACACCGATCAGGTAATGTCCTTCTCTCTATTTTAGTACTCACTCCTGCTTCCAATTGTCCTCCTCATTCCCTTGGTCTCTGTTATATGTAATTTTATGGTGCACATTTCAATAATTTGTTCTTCTTATCCTTATGGTCTCTTTTAATTGTATCTTTCAATAACTTTTTTACGCTTAATATCTTGATTTTATGTGTCTATATTCCTTTAGCGTATTTTAAATATTTATTTAACTTATGATTTTCTCTGATGCATTAGGTTCATGGTATAGTGTATTTATGTATTTATTGATGGGTTGATTTTTAACCTTTTAATGTTAACAATACGTCAATATGTTTTAGCCTGTTTTTATATACTTATTTTAAAAAAAATTATTATCGTGTTTATTTATATTATTATGTTTTTAAATGTTTTTTTAGTGTGCCCTGACAACCCCTGACGAAGTGTAACATGAAACACGGTCCTGTGTTGGGTTTAGGCCACTTGTTGAATATACAATAAAGGTGTTGTGTGTGAACCTGCCACTCCTTTGTTTTTTGGTTTTTACCTGAAGTAGAAGCCATGGTTGACCACTTCTGAGGGAAACGGGCTCTATAGCCCTTGATGACAGGAGAGTGTATCACTATGGTCATGGCAGGGAGGATCTATTGTGGTATCTCACTGGAAGGGATGGTGTATTGATGCAGGGTAGCAGAGAAATTGATACAGTAGCCTGTGGTGATGATTTCTTGAATCCATTTGTCCAGGATGTCCAAGAAGGCCAAGAGCCCATCCTCCTACGGGAAGGTTGGTACTTCATTTCAGGCTTCTTGGAACAGGTGAACCTGGATGCAGAAGTCTGCCAGATTTTCAGAAGGTTGTCCTGGAGCACCTTTAGGACTGGTAGCACCACCGGCATTCTCAGGGTATCATAGTACTTGAGCATTCCCAGGACTTCATTCATTGGGTCTTATATGTCGGTTGGGGTGACAGAGAGCTGAAACACCAGCCTCTGCAGAAACATGGGGTATGTGAAATATTCCAGCGGTTAAGGCAGCTGTTGGGGTGATGGTGAGGCCTCAGATTTGGAGCCAAGCAAGGTTAGTGATTGATAGGCTCCCTCGGTGGAGCAGTGGGGCCATTTCCTCCTCTCCACTGTCGGTCATCAAGAGGTCAGGCGAGAAACGTGGTAGAGATGGAGAAGGCGGCGTGCATGCGCTCCATGATGACTCTGAGTTAGGAGGCAGTACTGAACTGAGAACGGTGGGTGCCTCTGTCCTTCAAGGGGCACGTGGCTCCAAAACCAGGCAAGGAGATCCATGATAGCCATGGATGCGTGTTGTAGCTGTCCTGGCCTCTGTGCCACCATCCGATATGTGACAGTTTTCAGACTGCTGGATATGTGCTTACGGGGTAGAGATCTGGAGCTGCTGAGGCTGCAGGTGCTGTGGATGATCACTGGCATTTAGTGGTTCCTGGATCCGTGGAGTCTTCTGGCTAGGAGGCTGTAGGGGTTGCTGCTGTTCCTCCTGTGGCTATGAGGGCTGCCCTTGCTTCTTGCTCCATCTCCGTGGCATTTGCTGCTACTGTGGCAGTGAGCTCATGAAGGGATTGGTGCCTGGGAGGACTCAAGGAAGTGCTCCTGATGTGGAGAGGAGATTGGTATGTCGCTGTGTTGACATTCCATGCTGCCATCCATGAAAGAGGTGTTTCCTGCGCCATTTCGATCTGGCTGAGGCGGCACAGACTGGGGAATGCTGCTAGGGCTCAGTTTAGTAGCTGTGGCAGGCTGGGCCACCACTGAAGGAATAGTCTCCATGGCAGCTCTGGGGGTCTCTCATTGAGATGGAGGTCTTCACAGGTATATCCCATGCTGCGGTTTGTTACTTGCCGTGGTGTTTTTTGTGGGCCACATGGGAGGTAGTGGTCTGCTCTGTGGAAATTCCGGTGGTGGAAATGAAGTCCTGGAGAGTGTACGTATGTGATTGTTGGGCCCGGGGAGACATTGATTGATTTTACTTAACAGGTTTTGTATACCGCCTTATCCTACAATCAAAGCGGTTTACATGGGAACTAGCAAATTACATATTAGGCTGTGGGCACATTGGGGACAGTCTTCAACCCAATGAGTGACCCCCAAGGCACCAGATGCATTGGGCTAGTCAGCTATCCTAGTGGCCAGAAACAGTAACCTCTTATGTATTGCCATGTTGGTGCACTTGGGCCCCGATTTCTCACTAGAGGCGCAAGCAGAGCCATGTGGAGCACTTCTACTAGGATTCCTGTTCCAGATCTCCCCTCCCCAAGCACTCAAACAGTGATTTGGAAGCCAACCATTCCCACTCCATTCCTATCCAGTGAACATCAGGGGGCTGAAAATAATGGTATTGCATACCTAGCTCTTAGTACTGCTACTTTACAGTAAAGTGTTAATTTTGGATACCCTAAACCTCCATCAGTTGCCAGGCTAAACACCACTGGTTGATATGAGCCTTCTTCCCCTCCCCGCTCTGACAAATCTGCAAAATCTATGTTCTTTTTGCATAAAAAGAACATCAGGACCTTGATGGGAATATTTTGACTTTTTAATAGTTGTATTAAATTCTGCTAATTCCTCTGTGTCAGTTCATGATCTCCAGAATTATTTCCCTGTTTTTCTTCCTTTTATCAGGCATTAACAGCTGTCTGTAACCTATAGGTCAGTTGAGTCTTTGCCTAAACAAGTTTCCTGTAATATGACATGTCTTTGTTTATCACTATCAATGAAATCAGGGTGTCTGCTTTTATCTTCAAAGGCTGAGGGGTGTGAGAGTCTCCAATTCATTTCTAATCCTGTAAAGAGAGCCCAGAAAGCAGCAAAAGCAGAGAGGAAGATGCCTGCAGGAGCATCTGCTCAGGTAAGAGATTGCCCACTGCTTCCTACTCTCTCTGTACAAACACTATTGCTGCTTTCTAACCTGGGACTCTGCTGAGTCAGCCCTGACTTCACTAGGATCCAGCGCAAGACTGAGCTGAAGAAAAGGGCGCTCTGGAAGCCTCCTGATTGTAAGGAAATATAACAAAAGTCCCAGTAAGTGATATGTTTTGGACAAGAGTCTGTGTTTAACTGATTTCCAATTGATGGAATGTTGTTCTGAGACTGTTAGTGACTGTGAATTACATATACATATATAACCCCCTGGCCAGAGTCCCTCACTGGGCACTCATCTCTCTGTGGGAAGACTGACTGTCTGGCTACTACCATCCTTGGGATTATGTGGTTCTGGGTTGGGCCTAGCTAGAGCTAAGAAGCTGTTGGCCCTTGGGATCACTCACTTTGCCACTGACTTCCACAAACTCGCAGTCCAGTCCAGAGATTTGTTTTGAACCAAGAAAGTTTGCTGAAAGTCTTTCAATTGATAAAAATAATTAATAAAAATGCAGATTAAAACAAAATAGTAATATTAATAGTCTCCTTGTTCTCTACTCATGGAGAGGGAAGCTCCTTCTCAGTCTGGGGTCTGCCTAGATGGTAGGAATCCATTTCTTTCTCACACAAGACACAAAACCTTGCAGCAGTCACTTCTTCAGCTTGGTGCGCCTTGTCTCAGCTCCTGGGGATGTCTCTGACTCTTCCTCTTTACTTCCCCAGAGAAAATCTTTTGCTCGCTTTCTCTGAGAGGCCAGTGACCTGAGCAACCACAGTCACTTCATTTCTGTATGGTTCAGTGGTTTAGTTGGCCAGAGACCCAACCCATGTGGTGGGTTCGATAGCTTAGCCAGAGACAGGAAATGGCCTTTGGGCTTAATAATTATACCATTTAGTTTTCCCTCCAATTTGAGGTCTCCTACCATTTCCTCATTGTTAAAGAAACACAGAAACATAAAAATATGACGACAGAAAAAGACCACATGGCCTATCTAATCTGTCCTTCCATATCAACAACTACAGCAGTCCCCATATCAACAACTACAGCAGTCCCCTTTTTTCCTTTAGAGATCCTCTGTGTTTGTCCCATGCTTTTTTGAATTCAGTTACTGTCCTCATCACTACCACTTCCACTGGCAGACTATTCCACGGATCCACCACTCTTTCTGTAAATAAATATTTCCGCAAATCACTCCTGAATCTATCCCCCTTCACCCTCATCCCATGTCCCCTCGTAGCAGAACTTGCTTTCAATTGAAAGAGGCTCTCCCCCTGAACATTAATGCCACGGAGGTATTTAAACATCTCAGTCATATCACCTCTATCCCGCCTTTCCTCTAAGGTGTACATATTAAGATCCTTAAGTCTGTCCTCATATGCTTTATAATGAAGACCACTAACCATTTTAGTAGCCACCCTCTGCACCGACTCCATCCTGTTCACATCCTTTCTCCAGAATTGCACACTATGCTCCAAATTAGGTCACACCAAAGACTTACACAGAGGCACTATCACCTCCTTTTTTTCTGCTAGCCATTCCTCTCCGTATGCACCCAAGCATCCTTCTAGCTTTTGCCGTCGCCTTTTCTACGTGTTTAGCTACTTTAAGATCATCAGACACAACCACGCCTAGGTCCCGCTCTTCTTTAGTGGACAAAAGTACTTCACCCCCTATACTATATTCCTCCCTTGGATTGCTGCAGCCCAAATGCATGACCTTACATTTTTTTTTTTTAACTTGAAATTTTTATTGGTTTTACATAGCACACACAAAAGAACAGTCTGTAGCAGGTACAAGTTTTCACCCCCACCCATTCCCAAAGCCCAAGTACACCATATCAACATCGCTAATAATGCAAACAAAAGCTAACAAAGAGCTACAAACATCCCCCTGTGGACCCTGCCCTCCCTCCCCCTCCCCCCTTAGTCACTCCCCCCCCCCCGGTTCAAGTAGCTCGTGCTTCCAAATATACCACCAAAGGCTGCCACTGCTTAGAGAACTTCTCCCCTGCCCCCGTCGAAGTGCTGTAAGACGCTCCATAGTTAAGATCTTATGTAGCCGGGAGTGCCAGTGAGACAGTTCCGGTGGCGTACTTTGTTTCCACTTCCATGCAACATCACATCGAGCCGCAACAATGCATGTCAGCAGCACCTTACGCCATCGGAAAGCTAGGTTATCAGGCCACACCCCCAACAAAAATAAGGATGGGCTCAGGTCCGGCTCCACCCCAAAAATCACCCCCAGTTGTTCTCGAATCCTCAGCCAGTATTGAGATATCACTGGACAATCCCACCACATATGAAGATAGGTCCCCCGGGCACCGCAGCCCCGCCAACAAAGGTCCGAGGCCCCAGGAAACATCCTCCAATAGCGAACCAGAGTATAATACCATCTCATCATTAATTTATAGGCATTTTCCTGAATAAGTGTACAAAGCGAGGATTTAGACACCCCCTTAATTATAGCCAGCCACTCCTCCTCGGCCCACTGGACCCCCAGATCCTTCTCCCATTCCAGCATATAACTAGGCCTGCCCTCCCCTTTTCTAGCCCGTTGGAGGCTATTATACAGCAACCGAATCAATCCTCGGGATTGCTGATGACCTAACCAGAGGGCCTCCAAATCATTGGGTCCCTCTTCCATCTTATCCATGTTTTCCTTTTGGCCCAAATAATGCTTCACCTGTAGATGCGCAAACAAGTCTCTGGACCCCAGCTGAAACTCAGCCTTTAATTGCTCGAAGGACTTGGGTTCCCCCATATCAATCAATTGCATAAAATTATCCAAGCCTTTCCTTGCCCAACTTTGAAAGATGCCCTCCCTCCCCGGACTAAAGGCAGGGGTAGCCTGGATGGGAGCCAACAAGGAAGGTCCCACCCAGACACTGATCCGTTTCCATCCCCGCTGCCATTCACCCCATAAGTGGCGAATAAAGGGATTCAATGTCCATTCCCCACATAATACCCCTTTCTGTAACCAAGGGAGGTGTTGAAGGCGCCAACCCTCTACCCAAAATTGTTCTATGCCATGGAATCGTTTAGTGTGTTCAGATTCCCGCCACTCCACCACCTGTCTCATCTGGGCTGCCAAATAATAATCCGCAATCTCTAACATCCCCAACCCCCCCGACCGCCGGGAGCGATACAATACTCGACGCGCTATGCGCGGGGGCCGATGCCGCCATACAAAAAGAAACATTTTCCGTTGTAACCGTTGGAGGACAATGTGAGGCACCCGCACTGGTAACACTTGGAAGAAATACAGCAACCTAGGCAGCACCATCATCTTAAGCGTAGCTATTCTACCCAACCAAGAGATCTCCTCCTTATTCCACTTATCCATATCGCGTTCAATCTGGTCTAGCAAGGAAGGATAATTCGCCCCATATAACTTCGCCGGGTCCGCAGTTAGGCGGACTCCCAGATACTGGATATACCGGGGGTCCCAACGGAATTTATAAGTCCCCTGTAAATGCCTCACCAAAGAATCAGATAGACTAACATTGAGCGCCGCCGTTTTATCCCAATTAATTTTGAAGCCCGCTACCCTCCCATAAAGTTTTAGCTCGTTCATATAGATGGGCAGAGCTATTAACGGACTGGCCACAAACAACAGCATATCATCGGCGAATAGCGCCACTTTATGCTCCTCTGTACCCACCCTAAAGCCTTTAGCATCCGGATTACTCCGCAATCGTCTCGCCAACGGTTCCAGAGTTAAAGCAAAGAGTAAGGGGGATAACGGGCACCCCTGCCGAGTCCCCCGTTCTAGATGGAAGAACTCCGAGTAGCGGCCATTCACTTTAACAGCCGCTACCGGGTTAGCATATAGAGCCTTAATCCAGGCCATCATATTCCCGCCAATCCCCAACTTTTCCAGCACCGCAAACATGAAGCTCCATTCCACCCGGTCGAAAGCTTTCTCAGCATCGACACTTAGCAACAACAAGCCCTGGTGCAGTTGCCGCGCGGACCACATCACCTGGATGGCTCTCCGGACATTATCCCCCGTATTCCGCCCCTGGATGAACCCGGTTTGGTCTGACTGAATCACCTTAGGCATAAGGCCCCCGAGGCGATTCGCCAGCACCTTTGCGAGGATCTTCCCATCCGTATTCAATAACGAAATTGGACGATAAGATCCACACAACGTTGGATCCCGGCCCGGCTTTACCAAAACAGTAATCCCCGCCTGCTGCATAGAAGGCGCTAGCGGTTTACCCTATAACACCTCATTAAAGAGCCGCTGCAACAGGGGGGCTAGCCGGTCCGCGAATTTTTTATAAAAGATAGCCGGAAAACCATCCAAGCCAGGGGCCTTATGCAAAGCCAAGCTCTTAATGATCAACCCAATTTCCTCCAGGCCAATCGGCCGATTAAGCATTTCCCTATCCAGATCTGTAAATTCCGGGAATATATCCCTGTCATGCAAATATTCCCCCGCTCGGTGTTCCATTCCCCCTAATGGGCTGGCATATAAGGTTTGATAATAATGCACAAATTGCTCCCGAATCGCCTTAGTACTAAACAACAGCTGGTCCCCAGGGCCCTTAATTTTTAATATAGCAGATCTGCGCTCCTGGTCCCTCAACTTCCTGGCCAGCAATGTGCTAGCCTTATTATTAAAGGCATAATAATGTTGATTAACTCGTTGCAATTGATAATGGATGGTCTCCGTCCGCAACTGCATTAGCTGCGACCGGGCACAATCCAATGCTGCTCGCACTTTCACTCCCCCCTCCCTTTTATGACGTCTCTCCAACTCTGAAATCCTATCCAGTAACTGGGTCACCTGTCCCTCTCTCTCCCGCTTAAGCCGTACAGACCAGACCTTACATTTTTTAACATTAAATCCCAGCTGCTAGATTCTAGACCATTCTTCAAGCTTAGATAGATCCCTCCTCATGTTGTCTACCCCTTCCTGGATGTCTACTCTATTGCAGATTTTGGTATCATCCGCAAAAAGGCAAACCTTACCCGACAGCCCTTCAGCTATATCACTAACAAAGATGTTAAAAAGAATCGGACCAAGGACTGATCCCTGGGGCACACCACTGGTAATATCCTTCTCCTCAAAGTGAGCCCCATTTACCTGTACTCTTTGTAGCCTCCCACCCAACCAATTTCTAACCCAAGCAGTAACTTTAGGGTCCATCCCTAGGGTGCTCAGTTTGTTTATAAGTCGCCTGTGAGGAACAGTGTCAAAGGCTTTACTGAAATCTAAATACACCACATCTAGGGCTCTCCCTTGGTCCAACTCCCTGGTCACCCAATCAAAGAAATCAATCAAATTTTTCTGACGAGACCTGCCTCTGGTGAATCCATGCTGCCTCGGATCCTGTAATCCGCTGGACTCCAGAAACCTCACTTTTTTCTCTTTCAGCAGCGTTTCCAATAATTTACTTACCACCGAAGTTAAACTAACCGGCCTGTAGTTTTCAACCACATCCTTACTTCCACTTTTGTGTAAAGGCACCACATGAGCCTCTCTCCAGTCCTTTAGCACCACTCCCGACTCCGAGGCATTGAAAAGGTCAGTCAGTGGAGATGCTAGAACGTCCCCAAGTTCCCTCAGTATTCTAGGGTGTATCCCATCCGGTCGCATCGCTTTGTCTACTTTAAGTTCAGCTAGTTTCTCACGAAAACACTCTTCTGAAAATTGTTCAAGATGTCCCTCACTTCTGTTGCTGTTTGTGGGTGTTTTCTGAGGTCCTCCTCTTGGTTCTTCATCTGTGAACACAGAACAGAAATATTTGTTAAGCAATTCCACTTTATCCTCATCAGCTTCTACATATTCCTCCCCTTCACCCTTGAGTCTGACAATACCACTTTTGCCCTTCCTCTTCTCACTAACATATTTGAAAAATGTCTTATCCCCCCATTTTATTGCATTGGCTATTTCCTCCTCTTTTGAATCTGCTTTCCTGACTACTTTGCTAGCTTCTCTAAGTTTTTCCAAATATAGATGCCTGTCTTCCTCTCTCTGTGATCTCTTGTATTTCATGAAGGCCTCCCTCTTTTTCTTCACCTTTTCAGCTACTTCTTTCAAAAGCCATAGCGGTCTCCTTTTCCTTTTACCTTTATTTACTATTTTAACAAAAAGGTTGGTTGCCCTTAAAATATCTCCTTTCAGTTTTGCCCACTGTTTTTCTACGTCCCCCAGCTGTTCCCATCCCGCTAATGACTCCCTGAGGTATTGGCCCATCTTAGCAAAGTTAGTTTTCCTAAAGTCTAAGACCCTCACCTTTGAATGGATTCTAACAGCCCTAGTCCTTATACTGAACCACACCATCTGATGATCACTGGATGCAAAATGATCTCCTACTATAGTATCAGAAACACTTTCACCATTGGTAAGCACCAAGTCCATTATGACCCCTTCACGTGCGGGGTCTGTTACCAATTGCTTGACTAGTTCTCCCTGTAGAGAATCCAGGATCCCTTTACTTCTAGATGATACTGCAGCAGGAATGTGCAAATCAACATCTGGCATATTGAAATCCCATATTAGTAGCACTTCCCCTTTCCTAGCAATGCTGTGTATGTCTTCAATTAACTCTCTGTCCACCTCTTCCTCTTGTGAGGGAGGTCTGTATATCACGCCAATGGAAATAGATTTCTCTTTCCTTCTTTCTAGTTTAACTCACTATGCCTCCTCTCTCCCTTTTAAACTCTGTAATTCCAAAGCTTTAATAGTATTTTTTTACATATAATGCCTCTCCTCCTCCCCTTCTTCCTAACCTGTCCTTTCTGGATAAAGTATAGCCAGTATACCCGAGAGAGCCCTTCTGGAAAGTACTGAATGGCATAAAAAGATCACCTCTCAATTAGTAAGACCACTAGAGGTCTCTGCCTTCAATGCTTATAGAACTCTTAGGGTCTCCACACACAGACAACTCTCCCTTGCCTTAAACTCCTGAATTCATTGCCAAAGGACGCTCTAAAAGGAGTTAGCATAGGTGCATTTAAAAACGTTTGGAAAAGTCACCAAACTATTATAAATGAAAACATGGAAATGTACTGTTTATCCCTGGGAATTAGCAGCATGGAATCTCTACTGTTTTGGATCTTGTCCTGGATTAGCCAGTGTTGGAACCAGACCTTTGGTCTGACCTAGTAGGATAGTTCTTCTTAGGTTGTTATTGCAAGCTTTGGGAGGTCTTCTGATGGACGTGATGCAGAAGTTGCTGAGTGTGTTTCTGGTTTGTGTTTTAGGTCCGAGTAAGCTTTGAGGACATTGCTATCTATTTCTCCCAGGAAGAATGGGAAGATTTAGAAGAACAGCAGAAGGTACTTTACAAGGATGTGATGAAGGAGAATTATGAAATCCTGACCTCACTGGGTAAGGGAGAATTTTACATTTTCTTAGCAATCCTGTAACATAGAATCAGTGATGTCCCTGTTTAATGTAAATTACCAAGTTTAAGTTACATTGTAAACTGCTTTGACAGAAATGAGAAAGTGGTATAAAAAATACCCTATTATAAATTAGTTGCATGTACCTGACATCGTGACCAAGGAAGGTTTCCTCAGCAGGGCAGCTTTTACCTATGCGTAGGAGGGGGGCCCATTATATGAGCACACAGAGTTCTGTCCCCATAACTCTGCAGGCCAGTGTCCAAATCTCAGGCAGCAGAGAACACCTCTCCTTCTGACATTTAGAGGAGTTGATCTGCTTAGTTTTCTATGTGTTTCTTTACTGTTCTCCAGGACCAAGCAGGAAGTCAGTCCTCACATATGGGTGACGTCCACGCCGACAGAGCTCCTGTGCGGAGCATTTCCCCAGCTTTCAAGGAAAGCCTTTGGGAATGCAGCACGCCTGCGCGGTCCCCTTCCCGCCCAAGGGTACCATCTTGCTCAGTCTTTCTTTTTCCGCGGAGCCCGATGGACGTGAGTTTGTGTCACCTGGGAAAAGGTTGGTTTTTTTTTCGGTGATTTACGCGTTATTTTGTCCGGTTCGATGCCGGTTCCCCTTCCCGCCTGGGCGCAGTACACCGGTATCGAGTCCGGACTTGTGATTTTCGGTTTTTGTCCTTCGTGACTAGCGTTCACGCTCTTTTTTTTTTTTTTTTTTTTTTTAATTTATATTTATTGAAGTTTCAATTTACAAACTTAACAATACACACAGTCAACATGGTAGAACCTGTCCAACTCCCCCCTCTAACTAACTTCCTACAATCTTCCTCTCTTCATCCCCCCCCTCCCTACCCACCCAACCCCTAGCCTCCCCCCCCCCCGCCTCCTTGTGGATCCGTGACCTGCAAAACCAAAATTTGGGTGCGTTGCTGACAAACCAGCTGCAAGATCGTGCATATAGCCTACAGTTCACCAAACTTTTGCCTTAGCCACATATTCATCTAGATACCACTATTTGCCTTTGGCTGGGTGCCTACGCTGCCCCATATCTACTTGCACACTCAGAGTATTTCTGAAACTTCTCTGAGCTGCCACCTTCTCATATACCTTTTCGTACTTGGCAAATACACACACTAAGTTCCACCAGTGATGACTATCTAACTTCGATGAGAATTTCCAGTGGTTCATTATCACGTTTAGGGCGATTGCCATCATAAAGTTAAACACAAAAAACTTCTCTTTAGTCAACCCTAACAATTCAGCTTTAGACCGTAGAATGACTGTCTTCCAAGACAGCGGAGCTTGCAACTCCAAAATATGTTGAATCTTGTCCCATACCTGGTGCCAAAAGTTTTGAACGTGAGGGCAAACAAACGTCATATGCCTCAGTATGCCCGGGGTCTGACCACAGCTCCAGCATCTGCTGCCAACTTTGGGATCCCACTTAGTAAGTCGAACAGGGGTAATAAATGCTCGATGTGTCAAGAAGTACAAGGATTGAGTTATCGCAGCAGCCTGTGATACTCTTTTCACCCGATTCCAAATCTCTTCCCAGTCTTGTTGCGATATTTTAGTTTCTAACTCTTTTTCCCAGTTTTCCTTTACCCTCTCCAATCGAGAGGGAAACCCATCCCTTAGCAACGTGTAGAAATTAGACGCTACTCCCTTATGACTTACACACATTTCCGCCACCACCTGTAGCCCCCAATCTGGCTCTAACCTTTCAACTACAAACCCTGCTTTGGACAGGCAATACCTTAATTGGATCCATTGAAACTGACAGCAACCCGGGAGCTTGAAATCACGCTACAGATCCCCGAAGGCCTTCCATGAATGAGAAGAGACTAACTGGCCCACCGTCCAGATACCGCTTTTCTACCACTTCTCCCATGAAATTACTTTTTTGTTTATTTTAAGGTGAGGATTTATACCATAGAGGGAGTGACAGCGAGGAGGAGTTATCATTGCCCATCAAGCATAGTTACTCACCTGTAACAGGTGATCTCCGGGAACAGCAGGAATTTAGTCCTCACATATGGTATCGTCGGTACCGAAGGAGCCTGCGCGGGAACGCTCCCCTGCGTCCAATTAGAAAGCCTTTGGGAGCATCCCACAGCACCTGCGTGCTGTCTTCCCACCTTTCCCAACTACCTCTCTCCAGTTGAGTTTTAAAGCTGAGACAAAGAGAGAGAGAGAGAGGGAAAGAGAAAGAGATAGATACAACTCCTAGGGGAGGTGGGTGGGTTTTGAGGACTAAATTCCTGCTGTTCCCGGAGATCACCTGTTACAGGTGAGTAACTATGCTATCTACAGGAACAAGCAGGAATATAGTCCTCACATATGGGGACTCCCTAGCTTTAGATGCCAGGGAGAGACCCCAGAAGTTGTGTGTCCCTGTGAAAGGGCTTCACTTCCCCCCATGGATCTCTGGCATCCAACCAGGGATGGTGGGTAGGAGTTGATTAGGTATGGAACAGGTGTTGGAGAACAACCTGACCAAACAAGGCATCCCAGTGGGAGTCCTTTTCCAAGCAGTAGTGGGCTGTGAAGGTATGAACTGAGGCCCAGGTGGCTGCTCGACAGATGTCGTCGATAGACACAGAGTGTAGATGAGCTATTGAAGCCGCCGTGGCTCTCAAATTGTGAGCTGTGACATGGCCCTCCAGAGGAAGATTCTTACTCTGATAGACAAAGGAGATACACTGAGCAATCCAGTTAGACAGTGTCCTCTGGGAGACTGGAAGTCCCAAATGAGAAGGATCAAAAGCAACAAAGAGTTGAGAGGACTTTCTATGTTGCTGTGTTCTTTGTAAGTAAAAGGCTAAAGCTCTTTTACAGTCCAAAGTATGAAGATTCCTTTCTGCATTTGAAGCATGAGGCCTTGGAAAAAACACAGGCAGGTAGATCGCCTGGTTTAGATGAAAAGGCGAGACTACCTTTGGCATAAAGTGTGGATGAGTCCTAAGGACTACCTTGTCATGATGGAACCTTGTATAAGATGGATCAGCCACTAGTGCCTGCAACTCACTGATGCGACGTGCTGATGTGATTGCAATGAGAAAGATAACCTTCCAAGAAAGGAATTTCAATGAGGTAGTAGCTAAAAGTTCGAAAGGTGGCTTCATGAGCTGACCAAGAACCAGGTTTAAGTCCCATGCCACTGGTGGTGGTCTAATGGGAGGTTTAGTTAGAAGAAGGCCTCTCATAAATCCTGATATAAAAGGATGGGAGGAAATAGGTTGTCCATTTAGAGGCTTGAAAGAAGCTGTAATAGCACTCAAATGGACTCTTACTGAGTTAGTCTTAAGTCCTGCATTGGATAAATGAAGGAGATACTCCAGCAATGATTCCAGAGGTATCGCAAGGGGGTTAAGACCCTTCTGCGAACACCATATGGTAAACCTTTTCGACTTGAATGCATAAGAGCATCTTGTGGAAGGCTTCCTGGAAGCATAAAGGATATCCTTTACTTGCTGAGGGAGGTTAAGATTAAGGAGATCTAGGCCTTCAGCAACCAAGCCCTGAGATGCAGGGACTGGGGATTGGGATGCCATAACCTTCCGTCCTCCTGGGACAGGAGATCTGGAGCAGACCCTAACTCCAGAGAGGGAGCTTGAGAGAGATGTAGAAGCAGAGGGTACCACACTTGCCGTGGCCAAAGTGGAGCTATGAGGATCATACGGTCTCTGTCTCTCTGAAGCTTGAACAGGGTTTTGGGAATTAGGGGAATGGGTGGAAAGGCATAAAGGAAGTCTTGACCCCAGTGAAGGAGGAAAGCATCCCTGGCCTGAGAGCCCTGAGCCGGAATTCTGGAACAGAACCGGGAAGTTTGGCATTCAACGGACTTGCAAAGAGGTCTATGTCCGGGGTTCCCCAAATTTGAAAAATCTTGGTCACCTGGTCTGCATGCAGAGACCATTCGTGTGGAAGCAGAACTGGACTGAGTCTGTCTGCCCAAGAGTTTTGTATGCCTGGAAGATACACTGCCAGGAGATGAATCTGATGCTCTCTGGCGAGGGCCCATAGTCGCAAGGCTTTGTTGGAAAGTGACAGAGAGCCTGTTCCCCTCTGCTTGTTCACATAGAACATGACTACTTGATTGTCCGTGTGAATGAGGACTGTCTTGTAGCTGAGTAGGTTGTGGAACACTCGAAGAGCAAGGAAGATTGCTCTGAGCTCTAAGAGATTGATATGTAGATGAGTCTCCTGTGGAGTCCAAGTGCCTTGGGTGGAGAGGTCTTGCAGATGAGCTCCCCAACCCATTGGAGAAGCATCTGTTGTGAGAGTTGCCTGGGGTAAAGGTAGTTGAAATGGGGACCCCAGCAACAGGTTTTGAATGGACTGCCACCATTGGAGGGACAAAATAAAACAATTTGTGTTTGCTATTTTGTCTGACAGGCACCCTGATGCCTGGGTCCATACTGGGCTGCTCTCATATGGAGGCGAGCATAGGGGACCACATGCACAGTAGATGCCATGTGGCCCAGTAGTTGTAACAATTCTCGAGCAGTGAGATGAGGTTTTAGCACTGCTTGAGAACCTAACTGCACCTTGCGAAGGCAACGGGTCTGAGGAAGATAGGCCCTTGCTTTTCTGGTATCCAGCAAAGCTCCTATGAACTCTAAAGACTGAGTGGGAGTTATACTGGATTTTGGGATGTTTATGACCAGACCCAAATACTGAAGGATACGCATTGTGCAAGATAGAGAAATCCTGGCCTCTGACTCTGATGGGGCTCGAATGAGCCAGTCGTCTAAGTAAGGGAAGACGAATATTCCTAGAGTGCGAAGAAATGCAGCTACCACAGCCATGCATTTCATAAACACCCTTGGTGCTGAGGCCAGGCCAAAAGGAAGCACCCTGTACTGGTAGTGCTTTTCTTGAAAAAGGAACCGAAGGAACTTTCTGTGAGTTGGATGGTTGAAAACATGAGTGTATGCATCCTTGAGATCTAGAGAAGAAAGCCAATCCTGACTCTGAAGGTATGGCAGCAGAGTTCCCAGAGAAATCATCTTGAATTTCTCCTTGAACAGGAATTTGTTCAATTCTCTGAGGTCTGAAATAGGTCTGTGTCCCCCTGTTTTCTTTGGGATAAGGAAATAGGGGGAGTAAAACCCTGTACCCTGTTGATGAATGGGTACTTCTTCTATTGCCCCTTGGGCAAGAAGCATAATGACCTCTTGATCTAACAGGTTGATGAGAGAGGTCTGAGAATTGAACTGTCTTACCATTGTGGGAGGGGGCATGCATGCAAAATGGAGCTTGTAGCCCTCTTTTATAATGGAGAGTGTCCAATGTTCTGCTGTTATCTGCCCCCAGCTGGGGGCAAAGGGACACAGCCTTCCTGGCTCTCAATGGACCAGAGCCTTCCACCATTCCAGGAAGGTTAAGTTCTCTAGATGACAGTCAAAGGCCTTGAAGAGGCTGAGACTGCTGAGACGGTTGAGGTTTAGCAGTCTTTGCTTTCCTTTGTTTAGGTGGTTGCTGACTCTTTCAAGCAGATTGACCTGCAGAACATCCCTGCTGGGAATAAAAAGGATAAAACTTCTTCTTCGAGAAGAAGAATGGTTTCTTGAAAGATTTCTTTCTTGCAGGATCAGCTGTGGCTTTGGATAATCTGTCCAAAGTAGAGTTGTCAGCATCTAATTCATTGGCTTTCTCCTGCCAATTCTTGCCAAATAGGTTCTCACCTGCACAAGGAATATTGCCCAGTTTGTCCTGCACCCAGAGCTAGGAACTGATCCTGGCAGAAAGCATGGAAGCCTGGAAAGTATGACGTCCAAAGGCATCCAAAGTTCTACACTCAAGTCCTGGAGGATTAGAGGCATGCCTCTTTGCACTTCTGATCCTTCTCATAGCTGATTCCACTACAATAGAGTGGTGAGGAAGCTGAGTCTTCTGGAACTCAGGACAAGGAGGGACTCGATACATAGTATCCAGTCTACGAGAATGAGGAGAGGTGGTAAGAGGTGTCTCCCACATTCTTAGCATGAGATCATGTAAGATCTCATAGATAGGCAAAGTAGCTGCCTCTTTAGGAGCCTTGGGATACTGTAGAATCTCCTACTCCTTTGCTCTGGGCTCTGTTTCGGGATAATGCTTTGGAAGCCGAAGCCTCACGCCAGGGCAATTTTGCCGGTACAGAATCCTCAAGGGCAACGCCAGAGGCATCTCGATGCTTGGAAGGAGATCTACCCTTTGAGGACCAGCCAGACTTATGTTTAGTTACCTGAGATCCATGGGAGGAAGACGAAGCCCTGGAAGAAGTCAATGCCACAGAAGCTGCATCGGAGGGAAAAAGGGTACTGAACTTAGCAGCTCGGTTCTGTCGACCCCTCTTGGACATCATGGCACAAGCCATACATTCGGAGATGGAATGGTCAGGACCTAAACATTTAAGACACCACTCATGGGTGTCGGTGACGGAGTTGGTACCACCACACTTGGTGCACTTTTTGAAACCCGAAGCGGATTTTTCCATAGTGGAAGAAATTCTGGACCTAAGGCCCAAAATGGCGCGTGCACCTGGAAAGAAAAAATTTGGAAAAGAAAAATACTATCTAAAATTTTTATTTATTTTTTTTAAAAAGAAAGAAAAACTGGCGGTACCGGTATAGCGTCGAGGAAGGCAGATGCGACCACAAAAAAGAATACGAATAAGGAAACATTTTCTGCGGTGACAGGAACAACGACCTGCTGGCTCCGTGGAAAACGAAGAACTGGAGAGAGGCAGTTGGGAAAGGCGGGAAGGCAGCACGCAGGTGCTGTGGGATGCTTCCAAAGGCTTTCTAATTGGACGCTGGGGAGCGTTCCCGCGCAGGCTCCGTCGGTACCGACGATACCATATGTGAGGACTACATTCCTGCTTGTTCCTGGAGATATTGCGCTAGTACGTGGAACGCATCCTGTGTGGCAGTAATTATTCTACCTGCTGGAGAAGAGTCCGGAAATCTCATGCCAACCAAAAGTGCTAACGGAACAGGCGCCGTTCTCCTCTTTTCAATTTCTAACCACACTGGTTTCGACTCTCCATCCTCAGACACCAACCAATGAGCCCCTTGTTTGAGCCGAAACGCGAGATGATACTTTTTAAAGTCCGGGAACTGCACCCCTCCCCATTCCTTCTTAGCTTTTAACTTACTGGTTACTATTCTTGGGGGTTTACCTAGCCAAAGAAAATTCACCAGTACATGCTCGATGGAACTATAAACATTCGCTGGCAATACCATCTTTATTGATTTCAAACGCCCCCACCAAGAGAGATGTAGAAGGGACCATTGCATCGTGAACCCCTGAACCATCTCTCTTAAAACATTTGAGTTTACCCTAACAATCTCATCCAGACTGGGGCAGCATCGGACTCCCAAATATTTAATCTCAGACGAAACCCATCTGAACGGGAAAGGATCGGCCAAATCCTTACTGTTCAGCTTATTCATTGGAAATGCCACTGATTTCGACCAATTTATCTTATATCCTGAAAGACGCAAATAGCTGCCTATCAGCTCTAACACCTTTCCTACTGAATCGGGATGAACAAAGAGCAGAAGATCATCCGCATATGCTGAGATTTTTATCTGCAACTCCACTACTGCAACCCCTCGGATCTCTTTGGCTTGTCTGATCAGTATCGCCAAAGGTTCCAACGCCAAATTAAAGAGCAAGGGAGAAAGTGGGCAATCCTGTCTGGTGCCCCTAAACAATTGTAACGGCTCTGAGAGTGTCTGGTTAGCAAAAATACGAGCCGACGGGCTAGTGTACAGGACCTGGACCATTCGAATAAATTTAGCACCAAATCCAAACCACTTAGCACCTGAAATAGGAAAGCCCATTCTACCCTATCGAAGGTCTCTAATGAGAGACCCAACAAAGGAGAATCAACATTCTCCACCACCGCCTGTAAGTTTAACAGGAGCCGAGCATTGTCGGCGGTGGAGTGTCCTGCCATGAAACCACATTGATCAGGATGAATAATAAAAGCAATCACTTTTGCGAGCCTATGAGCTAATATAGAGGAGTATAGCTTATAATCGGTGTTCAGCAGTGAGATGGGATGATAGTTCTCTACCTTTAATTTATTTTATTTTCTTATATACCATGCTATTCTGCATCAGTGTGGTTTACATTGAACAAACTGAAATTACATTGAACAGGGCATTGTATTTATTTATTTTATTTATTTATTTCAACTTCTTATATACCGCACTCTTTGACATCAGCGCGGTTTACAAATAACAGAAAGGAACCAGAACAACAGGCTGTTTGGTATTACATATAACAGGAGTATCAACTTGGATAACATGGGAGAACTATTTACATGGAGTATATAATCTATTAGCTAGATAGCATGCTCGAACTATTTACATAAAATTAGCAGTGATGCTTGGAACAAGAGGGATATTGTGGATTATACTAGGGTAAGGCTGTTATGTTACGGTTCATGTAGGGTAGTATTTGATGAAAAGGTGCAGTTTAAGGGCCTTTCTGAACTGGGTTAGGTCGGTTATGGCGCGGAGATCAGGTGGGAGAGCATTCCAGTATTTTGGTGCGCTAAACATGAAAGCTCTGTTTGATGTTGATAGGCTGCACGTTGTTATAGCCTTTGGGGTTGTTAGTGAGTTTAATGCTGCATGTCTCCTATTTCTATTTGATGGGACGGATTGGATGAGTTTGGTAAGTGATGTGGACGATAAACCATTTAAGGCCTTAAATGTGAGGATGAGGGTTTTGAATGTAAGTCTTCCGTGTATAGGGAGCCAATGGAGCTCTTTGAGGATAGGTGTGATGTGTTCACTTCTGGCCGCTCCTAGAAGAACCCTGGCAGCGGTGTTCATTGCGAGTTGCAAGGAGCCTTATGGTGGATTGTGGGAGTCCTTGTAGAATGGAATTGGCGAAGTCGAAGTGCGGCAGTATCAGTGCTTGGTAGATGGTTCTGAAGTCTTCGTGGTCTAGTAGGGGACGCAGGTGTCTAAGGGTGCGTATTTTGAAGTATACAGATTTTACGATATTGTTTATGTGTGATTTCATGTCGAGCCTATGGTCTAGTGTGACTCCGAGGTATTTTATTGTATCCTTGGTGCCTAGGTCAGCTCCCTTGACACTTATATGTGGTGGTGGGGTGAAGTTGGGGTCTCTTGTGATAAAGAGAACCTCAGTTTTCTTATGCTGAATGCGGAGGTTCTGTGACAGGAGCCATTGTGAGACTGCATCGAAGCAGTTTGTTATAGGCAGTAGATCCATTTGCATTGTGGAAAATGGCATGTAGAGTAGGATATCGTCAGCGTATATCATACATTTCACATTGAAGGACCTGATGATATCGCAGATAGGCTGCATATAGACGTTGAACAAGAGGGATGAGAGTGAGGACCCCTGCGGAACACCTTGTCTTTGATGGAAGAGTTTTGATTCTCCTGTTGCGGATTTGACGTATTGCATTCTGGTGTCGAGGTATGATTTACACCATTCAAGTGCTGAGTTGCAGATGCCTTTTCCTTCCAGTCGACCGAGGAGAATCTCGTGATTTACTGAGTCAAACGCTGCTGCTATATCCAAGAAGATTAGCACGACGCCTTGTCGGATGTTGTCTATGGTATTGAGAATATCATTGAAGAGGGTGGTAAGCAGTGTCTCAACGCCGTGGAATTCTCTGAAACCGTGTTGAGAATAGTCTAGAGGGGCTGCGGAGTCGATGTGGTCTTGGATTTGGCGCTGTGCCTCTTTCTCAAAGATCTTTGCTAAGAGGAGGATACTGGCTATTGGCCTGTAGGAGTCTGGCCGTTTTGGATCCAGTTTAGCGTTTTTTAGTAGTGGCCTGATGGATGTGAGTTTTAATGCAGATGGGAAGGCGCCAGTAGTGAAAGAGAGGTTCATGATTCTTGCAATGAAGGTGCTAAAGTCACACCGCAGATCCTTTATCCAAAAGGCTGGGCAGGGATCGGTTTGCGCAGTGGTCGTGTTGAGTGAGGAGATGGTGTCTTCAATGTGTTTAGAAGAAGGCGTGTGAAGTGCGGATAGGGATGTTGGGCAGGTCGTTTCTTGTATATTGTTTTTTGAGAGTTCATCTGTCTGTAGGAGTTTTGATTGCAAGTAATCAGCGAATTCTTGCGGGTGGATATCATTATTTTGTTCAGAAGATGGTTCCTTTGATAGTGACTTAACCAGGTTGAAAAGGTCACGAGGTTTGTTCAATGATCTCTTGAGCATATCTGAGTGGTATTGCTTCTTTCTGGCTGCGATTGCCTCGCGGTGAGTTGAGAGGTGAAGAATGTAGGCTTCGTGGTCGTCGGTAGCTAGTGAGCGGCGCCAGCGTTTTTCTAGCCTTCGTAGGTGCATAAGAGAGGCCCGTAGTTCAGGGGAAAACCATGGTGCAGAGGTTCTTTTCCCTGATAAGGTCTTTTTGTTTGGTAGTTGAGCAACAGCGTTGAGGCTGTCGTTCCAGGCAGCGATTGACTCGTCGAGGTTGAGTGATGTTGTTGAGGATTGGTTGGGTACTTGATAGAATAAGTTCTCTGTTGAAAGGTCGAAAGCCCCGTGTTACTCTGGATGTATTGGCGCGTTTGCTGGTGTTCAAATTATGACTGTTGTTCAGAGGGATTCGTAGGTTTATGAGTTTATGGTCAGACCATGGGACATCGGTGACCGATGTTACAATGTTGCTGTTTTGCTCGGCGACATGGTGTGGGGCAAATACCATGTCAAGAATGTTTCCTTTGGAATGAGTGGGTTCAGTGATCATTTGTTTATAACCAAGATTTTCGATGGCATTGAGGAGTGAGGAGGATTGGTTTTGTTGTAGTGATGGGAGGTTCAGGTCTCCCATAATCCAGTTGGGAGTGTTGGGGTTGCTGGTGTCAGCGGCCAGATCCAATATAGTGGGCAGATCGTCTGGGGAGCTCGAGGGGGCTCTGTAGACCAGGTTCATGGAGCATTGTTTATTGGCTATGGTGATTATGTCCAGATTGTTTGTGCTATGGGAGTTAGTCATGTTGAAGAGGAGTTCAGACTTGGTGAGTATGAGTGCTCCTCCTCCTTTCTTGTTTTCTCTGTGGGTTGTGTGTATAGTGAAGTTTGGTGGAATGAGTTGGTTGATAAGGACATTGTCTTCTTTAGATAACCAGGTTTCGGTGATCATGAGAGCATCAAGATCATAGAGGGTAACTATGTCTAGGATTACAGGCCATTTTTTTCGAATTGATCGAGCATTTATAAGAGCACATTTTAGGTTTTTTGAGGGCGATGGTTTGTGTTGCTTCAGGTTGCTGGATTGCTGTATTGCAATGTGGATGAGGTGGGAGTGTCGGATATGCGCTTCCCTAGTCGGATACTGAAAAGGGTTGCCTGTCCATTGCTTTCCGTGGTTTTTGAGGATGGGGATAAGACTGTA
Organism: Ichthyophis bannanicus; assembly: GCA_033557465.1. Lineage (NCBI taxonomy): Eukaryota > Metazoa > Chordata > Amphibia > Gymnophiona > Ichthyophiidae > Ichthyophis > Ichthyophis bannanicus. The sequence goes on from CM066031.1 coordinate 153,487,723, forward strand.
GGTGGGGGAGTATGCAATGGTGGCTCCGAGCCAATTTGTGAGAAGATAGAAACTGAGGAGAGTAATGAAGTGGAGGGACATTTTGGTTTCTGGGATATAGTATGAGGGGGTAATTGAGTTTTGGGTGGTAAGAATACACAATACAGTGGTAGCTTGGAGATAACTATTTTACAGGGAACATGGGCTATGGAAGGTTAAGTGACTTGCCCAAGATCACAAGGAGCACCTGTGGGACTAGAAACCCCAGTCCTTCTGGCCCAAGGTTGCTGTCCTCTAGTGGGATTTGAACCCCTGACCTTCTGGCCTGAAGTACCTTGCCCCAACCACTAGGCCACTCCTCCACTCCAATGGGTCCTGTCCTTGTTTTCCTAGAACTATAATTGTTGCCTTGTTAAAAGAACCCACTGCCGACACCTGCGTGAACAAAAGGTGAAAGTATTCCAATAAGCACGGAGCTAGGTCCAAACCAAACGCCTGATAGAATTCAGAATGAATCCCATCAGGGCCTACCGCCTTTCCTTTTACCGCAGCGTTTAGAGCTTCTCATACTTCTTCACTTGAAATCTCCTTCTCCAACTCTAAAATTTATTGGGGAGAGAGAGAAGGATGTGATAGTTGCCCTATCAATGCTTGAAAATCATCTACGCTAGCTCTAATTTCTGAAGAGTACAGTTTAGCATAGAAGGAGTGAAACTCTGCAACTATCTCATTACTTTTTAACACAGGCTCCGCATTGTCTCCCTGTAAGGCCGCAATTCTAGCTTTCGCTGCCTTGGGCTTAAGCGCATTTGCTAGCAATTTACCCGACTTATTACCTTCCAAATAATAAGTCGAGTGCTGACGATGCATGAGTTGTACAGCTTCCTCGTGTAATAGTTGGTTATATTGAAATCTCAGCTTTTGCAGGCGTAGCAAAATACTCGAGTCAGCCCTAGACATTAAAAGCCTTTCTCCCGCCTTAATTTGCACATCTAGGGCCTCTAGCTTAGCCCTGCTTTCCCGCTTCAGCTTGATAGAGTAACTAGTGATTCTGGCCCGCATAGATGCCTTAAATGCCTCCCACCAAGCCCAAACAGGGGTGCTGCCTGGAAGGTTGATGTCAAAATATGCTCTTATTTTTGTTTCATATACTCACAGAAATTTATCTCCAGGAAAAGCAGGAATGAGTCTTCACATATGGGTATCGTTGGTACCGACGGAGCCTGCGCGGGAACGCTCCCCAGCGTCCAATCAGAAAACTTTTGGGAGCATCCCACAGCGCCTGCGTGCTGCCTTCCCGCATTTCCCAACTGCCTCTCTCCAGTTCTTCTTTTTCCGCGGAGCCAGCAGGTCGTGTTCCTGTCACCGCAGAAGAATTTCTTATTTCTTTATTTCTTTTCGTGGTCGCGTCTGCCTTCTTCAACGCTCTACCGGTACCGCCGGTTTTTCTTTTCTTTCTTTAAAAATAAATAAATAAATAAATAAATAAATAAGTATGTCTGTATGTCTGTATTTATTTATTTTTCATTTTTCATTTTTCTTCAGGTGCACTTGCCTTGTCTGGGCCTTAGGCCCAAACATTTTATTTTTCCTTAACATGGAAAAACCTGCTTCAGGTTTTAAAAAGTGCACAAAATGTGGCGGTACCATTTCCGTCACCAACACCCATGACTGGTGTCTAAAATGTTTAGGTCCTGACCATTCCATCACAGATTGTGGGTCCTGTGCTATGATATCTAAAAGAGGTCGGCAGAACCGAGCTGCTAAGCTCAGTACCCTGTTTCCAAATCATACTGCTAGACCAGTCCAGACAAACGGGTTGTGTACCCCTGCCAGCAGATCTTGGAGACAGAGAATTCTACCAGAGCTCTAATAGGCTGTATTCTGGTGATATGGTCCTACCCCTAGGGGTCTCCCTCAGTATTTCTCTGTCTCCAGCAGATCTGGTTGCTTTTGTTGTTTTTCCCTCAAAATCTTTAAAATTATTTAGAATCCCTTTGGGGACTGATATTTCCACTTGCCTGTTGCTGCCAGTATAGTTTCACTGTGCACCAGGCTGTTTGCAGCTGAGCTCCTGTTTCTGACACAGTAGAGCTCGCTGACAGGAAGAATCCCCAGCATCTGGCCATGAGGGCTTGTCAGCTGGACGAAGGCTTCCCTAAAATCAGGTTTCTCTGTATCTTGAGGCTCCTGGATGCACCCAGATTACACAAGAGGTGTTACTCTGGGTTTCCCAGCAACTTGATTCCCCAGATAAACTCGGGGAGCTCCTGAACCTGTTTTCAGTAGAGCTCCCAATTTTCTTTAAGCAGCGCTGAGTCTTTGCCACTAGGGTTTAGACAGCAGGAGCATCAGGTATCAATTTCTGAGAGAAACTGTAAGTAAACTGTTTTCTTACTTGCCTCAGCTGCCCTGGGTTGATTTCAGCTGCATCAGGACCGGCTGTCTCTGCCTGATTCCTTCATTTTTATTTCCTGGCTGCACCCAGAGCACACAAGAGGTATTTCTCTGGGTTTTCCAAGCTTCCCTCTTGAAGGCCTACTTTAAATTTTTAATCCACAGTCTGCAGCCGGGTTACTTTATACCTATTTCAGGAAAATTGTACCCGTCTTATTCAATATGTTCTAATAGTGATGTTCCTTCTGTTTTGGTCATGTGTAATATACCATTTGATAGGAATATTTAGTCATCATTTGGATCCTGACAGTTTTGGGCTCAGCCTGGAATGGGTTAATAACTGTATTTTCTGTAATCAGCAATGCAGCAGGGTTTGAGCTTCTGATTTCTGTCAGTGCAGCTCCCCAGAAACACCTTCCAGCCCCTGCCATGAGGGTCTGAGTGGCTGCAGAGGGATCAAGCTCTAATTTCCCTACTTTTCAGTCACTGTAATTACCTTACACTGACTTTGAAAGTTTCTCTTCTCCATGTGCAATGAGCTCCTGTGTATCAGCACAGTGCATAACTGACAGTTTCCTTCTCCCCTCCGTTTCTGGTGATTCCGGGTCTATCAGGATTTGAATTTTTAAGCTGCTGGCAGCACTCTTTGCCTCTTCAGCAATTTTGCTGCATTTTTAGGGGTTTTAGAGCTTAGGAAACTTTTATTTTGCAGTTTTTCTGTGCCGGTGGCCATTTTGAAAATCAGGAGGGATTTCTCTTCACTGTTGTTTTTGGAGGGAACAGCTCTGGGCAGCCATTTTAAAACATTTAAACATGCTGTGAGGGCACAGGGAGTTCCAAAATCCTTTTCTTTGAAGAGTCTTCTGTTTTCCCTAAGTCTACCTTGATTTTTGTTAAACAAACAAACAAACAAAAAAAAGTGGTTTAAGCCTCTGCATTACCTGTTTCTCTGCACAGCTGTATTATATGTAATAAGCAGAAGGAGGAGTTAATAGATTGCTTGTGTTCCATCTGCATGCTGCATCCAGGAGACTCTTCCTCCATTCCCTCTGCGCTGCCAGCTGGGGACATCAGCGCCTTAACTCCTCCCTCCTTACAGCCCCTGCAGCACGATCTTCCTGCTGACAGGACTCAGTCAGCTCCCATTTTGCTTCCACAGCTGCTGGAACCAAAAGCAGCCTTGGCTGACAGTGAGTTCCTCATGCTCTTCCATCAGGCATGGCACCTGTGACATTCGGAGTCTTTTGGTATACTTCCAGCACCCACCTAGTAGCAGACAAGGATATGGCGGGGTCTCGCAAGCACTCCCAAAAATCCTCAGACCTTAAAGCATTACGTCCTCCCAGGAACGTTGCATGTGGCTTGCGGAACACTACAGATATTCAAGAAGAGTTTAAATCTTCGGAGGTGAGCCCTGCCTCGTTGGAGAAAGAAGATGGGGAATATTCTCTGTCTGATTCTTCGCTGACAGTTCACGAGGACTCTCAAGATATCAGACTTTTCGGAAGGAGGAGTTGCCGGCCCTAATCACACAGGTGATGGAGTCGCTATGCCTAGCCGACACGCCTGATCCTCAGAGTTCTCAAACCCTGTTGCAGCCGGATTTCATTTTACAGGACATTCGTAAGCCTTCCAAAGCTTTTTCCTTTCCAGCCGAATTACAGCTTATGGTATCTCGAGAGTGGGATTCTCCAGAGTCCTCTCTACGTACGGCACACGGTATTGGTCAGTTATACCCTTGGTCTCCCTCTGGCTTGGACCGTTGGCTGACATACCCGAAAGTTGATGCGTTAGTGACCGGGATCACCAAGCATACCACAATTCCTGTTGAGGGCGGAGCGGCACTCCGTGACTAGCAAGACCTAAAAAGTTGAGAGTATGCTAAAGATGGGTTTTTCGTCGTCTGCTCTTTCCCTTCAAGGAGGGGTGTGCAGAGGTCTAGCAGCACGGGCCTCCCTTCGATGGATTCAGCAGCTTCCAGGTGATCTTGAGTTGGCTCGTTTAGCATCCATCGCTGCATTCCTGGCAGAGGCCTTCTCTGATCTCTTGCAGCTCTCAGCTCGCTCTGTAGCACTGGTGGCAGTAGCTCGGAGTTAGCTCTGGCTGCGTCAATGGACAGCGGATGTTGCTTTGTTCAAAGACTCCAGCGTTTAGATGCCATTCGTCCAGTTCCACCGTTGGAAAGAGGACTAGGCTGTTACTCTGTCTATTTCTTGGTGCCAAAGGAAAAAAAAAAAAAAAGAGGACGGCTCCTTTCGTCCTATCTTGGATCTCAAAGGCATCAATCGCAGTCTGCGGGTACCACACTTTTGAATGGAGACTCTGCGATCCGTTATTCAAGCGGTACGCAAGGGGGAATTCTAGCTTCCCTCCCTCTTGCGGAAGCATTCTTTCACATTCCCATTCAAGAGGGGCATCAGCGATTCGTTCGATTCGCAGTACTCGGTCAACATTTCCAATTTTGTGCGATGCCCTTCGGTCTAGCTTCGGCGCCTCGAACCTTCTCCAAGGTACTGGTGGTAGTAGCTGCGGCCTTACGCAGCCGCGGCATCAGAGTTCATCCTTATCTGGACAACTGGCTCATTCGCGCAGACTCTCTCCCCGAGGCTTGCAGCACAGTCTCAGTGGTTGTTGCCTTTCTCGAAAGCCTCGGCTGGGTAATCAACCGTGACAAGTGTTGTCTTCAGCCGTCCCAGGAGATTGCATTTTTGGGGGCTCGATTCGATACAGCCTTAGGTCGGGTCTTTTTGTCAATGCCTCGATTCCTCAAGTTAACTTCTCAAGCTCGCAGTCTCCTAGCACAGGTATCGCCTCGAGCATGGTGTCAGAGGATTATCAAGTTCGGTTGCCTCTACTACCGGCGGTGAGACTTTGCCTCCGTTGGTGGCTCCGGCCCCACAATCTCCTTTGAGGGGTTCCCTTGGAGACTCTGCGCTGGGTGTTGGTAACGACCGACGCCAGTCTCTCCGATTGGGGAGTGCATTGCGGCTCACACTCAGCGCTGGGGATTTGGTCTCCTCGGGAGGCCCGGTGGTCCATCAATCGCCTCGAGACGCGAGCAGTGCAGTTAGCCTTGCAAAAGTTTCAGCCTCTTCTGCGGCGTCAGGCGGTTCGAATTCTGTCCGACAACGCTACGACAGTGGCATACCTCAACCGCCACGGGGGCACGAAATGTCCAGGTGTATCGAAGGCATAGGTAAAAGCGCGGGAACGCTCCCCAGCGTCCAATCAGAAAACATTTGGGAGCATCCCACAGCGCCTGCGTGCTGCCTTCCCGCCTTTCCCAACTGCCTCTCTCCAGTTCTTCTTTTTCCGTGGAGCCAGCAGGTCGTGTTCCTGTCACCGCAGAAGAATTTCTTATTTCTTTTCGTGGTCGCGTCTGCCTTCTTCAACGCTGTACCGGTATCGCCGGTTTTTCTTTTCTTTCTTAAAAAAAAAAAATAATAAAAAATAAATAAATAAATAAATATATAATGTGTGTGTGTATATATATATATATATATATATGTTTTTTCATTTTTCTTCAGGTGCACTTGCCTTGTCTGGGCCTTAGGCCCAAACATTTTATTTTTCCTTAACATGGAAAAACCTGCTTCAGTTTTTAAAAAGTGCACAAAATGTGGCGGTACCATTTCCGTCACCGACACCCATGACTGGTGTCTAAAATGTTTAGGTCCTGACCATTCCATCACAGATTGTGGTTCCTGTGCTATGATATCTAAAAGAGGTCGGCAGAACCGAGCTGCTAAGCTCAGTACCCTGTTTCCCTCTGATGCAGCTTCGGTGGCATCGACGTCTTCCAGGGCTGCTTCTTCCTCTCATGGATCTCAGGTAACCAAACATAAATCTAGCCGGTCCTCGAAGGGTAGATCTCCTTCTAAGTATTGAGATGCCTCTAGCGTTGCCCTCGAGGATTCTGCACCGGCAAAATTACCCTGGCGGGAGGCTTTGGCTTCCAAAGCATCAACATCGGGGTTCCAGGATGATCTCGATGGCGTGGCCTCGACAGATCTCCTGGTGCCATGCTCTGGGGTACCGGTGGCCTCCACCGGTACCAATTTCCAGGCATTGGCGGTGTCGATGGACCAGAGAATCCAGTCCATGGAGCACAGTCTAGCGGCTATCCTTGTGGCATCGACGCCCTTGGTACCGCAACAGACTACTCCACTGGTACCGGCTCCGGTTCCGGTACCGATGGCATCGGCATCGGTATCCACTATGTCGGTACCCTGTCCTCCGATGCCCTCTGGCACCGTTTCCCCGATACCGATTATCCCCGGTACCGATCTTGATATTGGGCTTTGCAGGAGCATCCGGACAGACGATACTTCGATTCCTCTGAAGAGTCTGAGGATTCTGTCGATGCAGCGATGCTTCTTCCGCAGGAGCTCTCCTCTCCTAAGCGAAGGATGTCTCCTCCAGAAGACTTGTCTTTTCAAGACTTCATCAGAGAGGTGGCTCGGGGCCTATCCATTACTGTGGCCCCTGAGACAGAGCCAAGGGCCAAGGAGTTAGATATTTTACAATATCCTAAAACTCCTAAGGAGGCAGCTACCTTACCCATTCATGAGATTCTATATGATCTCATGTTGAGGATGTGGGAAACACCTCTTACCACCTCTCCTCATTCTCGCAGGTTAGATACCATGTATCGTGTCCCTCCTTGTCCTGGTTTTCATAAAACTCAGCTTCCTCACCACTCTATTGTGGTGGAGTCTGCCATGAGAAGGATTAGAAGTGCAAAAAGACATGCCTCTAATCCTCCAGGACGTGAATGCAGAACCCTGGATGCTTTTGGACGTAGAGTCTTTCAAGCTTCCATGCTGGCTGCAAGAATCAATTCCTATAGTCTTTACATGGGAATGTTCTTGAAAGAAGTCACAGATCATTTGCAGATGTTCAGTCCTTTCCTTTCTGAAGATAAAACACAGGACTATCTCACTTGGCTCAAACATGCCCAAGATATCTCCAAATTTTTCTAACCGTGCAGCTTTTGATTCCTTTGAATGTGTAAGCAGAGCCTCGGCTATTGCCATAGGTGTACGTAGAATTGCTTGGCTTCAAGCATCTGATTTGGAGCTCTGGGTCCAAGATGAATTGGGGAATATCCCTTATACTGGTGAAAACCTGTTTGGTAAAGATTGGCAGGCAAAGGCCAATCAGATGGATGCTGAAAATTCCACTTTGGATAGACTATCCAAGTCCACTATTGATCCTGTTAGGAAAACGTTGTTCAAAAAGACAGCTTTTTCTAAAAAGAGAAGATTTTATCCTGCTTATGGGCAGGCATCTTCTGCAGGTCAGTTCGCAACCAAGCGTCAGCAACCACCCAAACAAAAGAAAGCAAAGGCTGCAAGGCCTCCACCGGCCCAGCAACTTCAGCCTCCTCAGGGCCTTTGACTTTCGGCTAGAGAACTTAGCCTTTCTGGCTCTGGAAGGAAGAGAGGCCTCCACCATTCCAGGAAGGCTATCTCATGTTGCTCCCAGGTGGGGACAAATCACAGCAGAGCATTGGACACTCTCCATCATAAAAGAGGGGTACAAACTTCATTTTTCAAGCATGCCCCCTCACACAAAAGTGAAGCAGTTCAATTCTCCGACCTCTCTCATCGACCTGTTAGGTCAGGAGATTACCATTCTTCTTGCCCAGGGGGCAGTAGAGGAAGTGCCTCTGTATCAACAGTGCACAGGGTTCTATTCCCCTTATTTTCTTATTCCAAAGAAAACAGGTGGATACAGACCCATCTTGGATCTCAGAGAAGTGAACAACATAAGAACATAATAACTGCCATACTGGGTCCAGACCTAGGTCCATCAAGCCCAGTATCCTGTTTCCAACAGTGGCCAATCTAGGTCATATGTACCTAGCAGTTTCCCCAAAAGACACAGGTTCTGCAATGCTTGTACTGGGTCAAGCATTGATATCCTGGGTCCCTTCTTAATAATGGTTTATGGACCTTTCCTCCAGGAACTTGTCCAAACCTTTTTTAAACCCAGCTACACTAACAGCGTTTACTACATCCTCCGGTAACAAATTCCAGAGTTTGATTACACGTTGAGTGAAAAAATATTTTCTTTTATTAGTCTTAAATAGTTGTAGCTTCATTGCATGTCCCGTAGTCTTTCTATATTCGGATAACGTAAACAATTGATCTACGTTAACCCGTTCCACTCCGTTCATTAATTTATAGACTTCTATCATATCTCCACTCAGCCGTCTCTTTTCCAGGTTAAAGAGCCCTAACCTTTTTAGCCTTTCTTCATAGGAGTATCCTTCCATCCCCTTTACCATTTTGGTGGCTCTTCTCTGAACCTTTTCTAATAACTCTATATCCTTTTTAAGATACGGCGACCAGAATTGCACACAATATTCAAGGTGCGGTCTCACCATGGAACGATATAGAGGCATTATAATATCTTTCGCTTTATTTTCCATTCCTTTCCTTATGATACCTAGCATTCTATTTGCTTTCTTGGCTGCCGCTGCACACTGGGTGGAGGGTTTTAACATGTTATCCACAATGACGCCTAAATCTTTTTCCTGGGTGGTGGTTCCTAATGTGGAACCTTGCATCGTGTAACCATAGTTTGGGTTGTTCTTCCCTAGTTGTATAACTTTGCACTTGTCCACATTAAATTTCATCTGCCATTTTGATGCCCAGTCTTCTAATTTATCAAGATCCTCTTGCAATTTTCCACAATCCTCTTGGGTTTTAATAACTTTAAATAGTTTTGTGTCATCTGCAAATTTGATAACCTCACTCGTTATTCCACTTTCCAGGTCATTTATGAATATGTCAAAAAGCAGCGGACCCAGCACAGATCCCTGGGGTACACCACTATTCACCTTTCTCCATTGGGAAGATTGGCCATTTAGCCCAACCCTCTGCTTTCTATCTTTTAACCAGTTCTTGACCCACAGTAGTACACTGCCTCCTATCCCATGACATTGCCGCTGCCTTCGATACAGTAGACCATGAAGTCCTCCTTCGACGCCTCCGAGAGAAGGGAGTCCACGGTTCTGCGCTATCATGGTGCGCGTCATACCTCTCGGATCGTTGGCAGCACGTCCGTTCTGGCCCCTCCACATCCGACCCCTTCCTCCAAACGAAAGGTGTTCCACAAGGCTCCTCCCTATCTGCCTTGCTGTTTAACATTTACATGCAACCCATCTGTGACCTTATCCACTCATTTAACATCAACTGCCTTGTCTATGCTGACGACGTCTTGATGTACATGCCAATCTCGACTGAACATCTTGACCTCTCCCCTCTAATCAAATGCTTTGACGCAGTCACAGATTGGATAAATGCTCAAAGGCTTAAGTTAAACTTCAAAAAGACAGAAGCCCTCTTTGTCACCAGGAATCCAGCATTTACTCCACCCATATCCATTAAAGTTCGTGACGCAGAGCTCATATGCAAGGCTACAGTAAGATACCTGGGAGTTACACTTGATCAGCAGCTCAACATGAAGGCTCATATCAACAACATAACAAAATTGGTATATCATAAAATCCGGACCCTTCGTCATCTTCGTCAACTGTTAGAACCTGAAGACGTTCGAACTGTTTTTCAGGCCCTAATAATGCCCCACCTTGATTACGCCAATGCGATATTACACGGCCTTCCAAAAAGTACGACCAACCCCTTACAACTTGCAATGAATTCAGCCGCAAGATTCCTCCACGGAGCCTCCAGAAGATCCCACATTACTCCAATATTAAAGCAGTTCATTGGCTCCCCATACAAGCCAGGATCTCGTTCAAGATTCTAACTATGACCCATAAGGCCATCAAGAAATACCCAGCCACTGCCGTCTCTGAGCTAGTATCAATTACACCTCCTAATCGGGTAAGGAGATCCAATGCCTCAAATACCCTCATTCTACCTAAGGCAAGCACTAAGTGCTCTCAAGTTACCAATTCTAGAGCCTTTGCCTTCTTTGCACCATACTTCAGGAACTCTATAACTGCAACTATCAGAACCATCAGTGATCTCTGTCTATTGAAGAAGGCACTGTAACATCTCCTTTTTCTCCTTCACTATGATGCCTCAGTCTCCACCTCACACATCCACCCACTTCCACACCTCAACGCAGCTCCTCAAGCGCATGCATCTCACATTCTTGACTGAATACTCGCAATCACACATTTAACCTTCCTCCACTATGAGATGCTTGTACAGTCCATTTAACCCTTTATATAGCTACATAAAGTGGTTTTGTATATATTTATCATGTTTTTCCCTGTTAAGAAATTGTTTTAATGTATATCCAAGTTATGATACCTGTTTATTGTAAGCACAAATCACCAAGCTGAGATGTGTAGTTTAATGTTCACTGTAAACCGCGCTGATGTCAATAGCGCGGTATAAAAGAGACTTTAAATAAATAAAATAAATAAAATGACTCTTTAGTTTTGCCAAAAGTCTCTGATGAGGGACCTTGTCGAATGCTTTTTGAAAGTCCAGATACACTATATCAACCGATTCACCTTTGTCCACCTGTTTATTCACAATTTCAAAAAAACATAACAGATTAGTAAGACAAGATCTTCCTTGTCTAAAGCCATGTTGGCTGTCACCCATTAGGCCATGACTATTGTGATGCCTCTTCAGGACCCTATTAGGCCTCCGCCTAGGGCCTTGAGGATCAAGTTGCCTTCTAGCACAAAAACAGTCTGCAGTCAAGTAATTAAGGCAAAATAAGCATAGGGCTTTATTTCCCCTTCCCCTAAGAATTTCCTCTTATACAACAAAACAGGGAAAACAAACAGCTTCTTCAAAGAAAAATATGTTCTTTTCCTTTGGTACTTTTACAGGGCTTCAGCTCACTTGTTTAGCACAATGATTCAGTATCATCAGAGAAACATAACGTACAATCCATTGGCATGGGTTCAAGGCTACAGCTATTATCTTCCCACTGCATTAGTTCACCGTCATCTGGGGTTGCAGGTGGGTTAAAATCCTCATAGCTGTTTATATTGTAAAACCCTCTCTGTGAGGAACTGGTTAGCTTATCAGGAAACTGCTCTATGCAAGCAGGGACTTGGATACCTGGTATTGTGGCATTTTCTCTCTGGCTTTCCTTTTCTCTCCAGTAATGAGGAATTACTTCATAACTCCCAGCATTTACTTTACTTCTTGTGCCATGCCCTGGCCCTCCAGACAAAACAGAGTTCTTAGCTTTTTCTCTCTTAAAGCTAGGTTCCCACCTTCTCTCTGTTGTCCTGGCTCCTCTCTCTGGGCTACAGACAGCTCCTTCCCGGGATCTCCAGCTACCAGCAGTCTGAGCAGTGCTCTGGCCACGTTCCTGAGAAGTTTTTCCCCGGCTGCTTCCTGCTACCGTGCCACACCTACTGCTTCCTGGATTCAGCAGGCTTGCTTCTGTGTGACATCTGCTCTCAGCCTGGTTGCTCACTCCTCCCAGGTCGCTGCCCTCACTGGCCTTTCCTGGATTTACCCAGCAGCTTTTATCCTCATGTTCTTTGCACGCTGCCTGTGCTTTCATGGACAGGTGATCCTGATTAGCTTTTAAACTCGCTGCTACGTCAGGACTAGTGTGTGGTAAACTTATTCTGTTACTCTTTTGCTTCTTATGAGCTGAATGTGTTTGCTGCCTATCAGACTCCAAGGTAAATTCCTCTTTTTCATCTATTATCATGGGCTCTACCCCGGCTACTGTATCACACTATCTACATGCTGAGTAATTTTATTCTTTATGATGGTTTCTACCATTTTTCCCGGTACTGACGTGAGGCTCACCGTTCTGTAGTTTCCCGGATCACCCCTGGAACCCTTTTTAAAAATTGGCATTGGATTGGTGAGCCTCCAATCTTCAGGTATTAGAGATGATTTTAATGATAGTTCACAGATTACTAATAGCAGGTCTGCAATCTCATATTTCAGTTCTTTCAACACCCTTGGATATATACCATCCGGCCGAGGTGATTTGCTACTCTTCAGTTTATCTAATAGTTGTAATACTGTCTTGAGGGACTAGAAAAAAGGGGCTGTTACTTCTGGAGAGAGATCTGCAACTGTGAGTGTATACTTCTGGTAATTATCTAAAAGGAATTCTTTGTATTAAAGCTAATTAATCTGTGAACCCACTATTTTTTTTTTGTTAAATCAGTCAGGGCCTAGTAGCAGCAGTTTAAATTTAAAACACATAGGAGAACTTTCTGGTTACATTTCATACCCAGCAGAGAGCTTGTAGTTTACATTTAATAGTCACTCAGGGCTTAGCATCAGAAAAGTACTTTTAGTTTTAAAACACAGAAGAGAGCTTTCTGGTTATCTTTAGAACCCAGCAGAGAGCTTGTAATTTAAATTTCATAAGAAGTTAGAGCCTAGCAGCAGCTAAGAGCTATAATTTAACTCAAATCAGAATATAGCTTACCTCAGCAGCACAAGACAGGGTACTGTGTAGCAGCCCTCTTTTAATAAGTGTTATTTCCCTCCCTCCCTCCCCACACACATCCACCCCTGGGATAATCGTAGCTTTATAGGTACTTAAACATCTTAAGAGACAGGAGGTGCTTTCAGGTGAAGCTCATTACCCAAATCAGTCATACACTAAGGACCTGAGATTAATTAAGCTTCAGGTGAACAAGGTATATTACACGTATTAGGTACAGTTTTATTAGTATACATATCCATAGCAACCCTTAGTAAGTAAAGAACTTAGATCTAAACACAAACTTAGAACAAAGATGCAGACAGCAGACCAGCAGCGGGATGGGGGCTTTCCAGTCTTTTGCATTGAGTGTCACATGTATGATTTTCTCCCAGTTGGTGAGAGGTCTTACGTGTGCACTAGGTGCAAGGAGCTCTTTGCTCTCAGGGAACAAGTCCGTTCTCTAGAGGCTAGAGTAGCAGACTTGGAAAACATAAGACAGAGAGGTACATAGACAAGACCTACAGAGATATAGTCCTGAAGTCCCACCTCCTGTCTGGCAGCATCCCTGTTGCCATGGAGGAGAGAGGTCATGTGGCAGGAAGTGATCCTGTAACTAGGACCTGTCCTCTGGGTGATGTAAAACCCTCTCGCACCAAGGAAGTTTCTCCAGGGCCATGTGCCCATGAGGGAAGGGTTAGGACAGCCGTTATAGTTGGTGATTCGATCATTAGGCATGTAGATAGCTGGGTGGCTGGTGGACGTGAGGATCGCCTGGTAACATGCCTGCCTGCTGCGAAGGTAGCGGACCTCAGGCGCCACCTAGATAAGGTCTTAGATAGTGCTGGGGAGGAGTCTGCTGTCTTGGTACATGTTGGTAGCAATGACATAGGAAAATGTGGTAGGGAGGTTCTGGAGGCAAAATTTAGGCTTTTAGGTAGGAAGTTGAAATCCAGAACTTCCAGGGTTGCATTCTCTGAAATGCTTCCTGTTCCACTCGCAGGACCCAAAAGGCAGGCAGAGCTCCGGAGTCTCAATGCGTGGATGAGACAATGGTGCAGAGATGAGGGTTTTGGATTTTTTAGGAACTGGGGAACATTCTGGGGAAAGGAGGGGCTCTTCCGAAGGGATGGGCTTCACCTTAACCAGGAAGGAAGCAGGCTGCTGGCATTAACCTTTAAAAAGGAGATAGAGCAGCTTTTAAACTAGATATTAGGGGAAAGCCGACAGTCGCCCAAGAGCAGATGGTTCGGGAGAATGTATCCTTGAAGGATACTACCAAAAGCAGAGAGGTTCCACAAAAGAGTAAAGTAGCCCAAATGCCCTCAAGTATGGAGCAGACACAGCTTAAAGATCCCAAATTACCCATGTCTAACAATAGCCAAATTAATATGAATAAAATACAATCTCTGAAATGCTTGTATGCAAATGCTAGAAGTCTAAAAAATAAGATGGGAGAGTTAGAGTATATAGCACTAAATGAAAGGTTAGATATGATTGGAATATCAGAGACATGGTGGAAGGAGGACAACCAGTGGGGACACTGTGATACCTGGGTACAAACTATATCGTAATGATAGAGGTGATCAAATTGGTGGAGGGGTTGCTCTCTATGTTAGAGAGGGCATTGAGTCAGAAAGGATTAAAGTTTTGCAGGAAACAAAATTTGCTGTAGAATCTCTATGGATTGAAATTCCATGTAAAAGGGGGAAGGCGATGGCAATGGGGGTGTACTATCGAGCGCCTGGCCAGAATGACCAAATGGATGATGAAATGCTCAAAGAAATCAAGGAAGCTATCAAAAGTTACAGCGCAGTAATAATAATAGGTGATTTCAATTACCGCGGTATCGATTGGGTCAGTGTCATGTCAGGACATGCTAGGGAGATAAAATTCCTAGACGAAATAAATGACTGCTTCTTGGAGCAGCTGGTTCATGAACCGACCAGAGGGGAAGCCATATTAGACCTAGTCCTTAGTGGAACACCAGATCTAATGCAAGAGATAAGGGTGTTGGGGCCACTTGGCAATAGTGATCATAGCATGATCGCCTTTGATTTAATTAGTGGAGGAGGGATAGTAAGGAAATCCACAGTACTACCTTTTAACTTTCGAAAGGGAGACTATGATAGAATGAGGAAAACAGTTAAGAAAAAACTAAAAGGAGCAGTTGCAAAGGTTAAAGACGTACATCAAGCTTGGATGTTGTTGAAAAATACTATCTTGGCAGCCCAGACCAGCTGTATTGCACGCTTTATGAAAAGTGGAAGGAAGTCCAAAAAACTGCCAGCATGGTTTAAAGGTGAGGTCAGAGAGGCTGTTGTTGCCAAAAAAGCATCTTTCAGGAAATGGTAAAAAGAGCCAAACGACGAAACGTGGAAACAGCACAAGCACTGGCAAGTCAAATGCAAGGCATTGATAAGGCAGGCAAAGGGAGAATTTGAGAGGAAACTTGCTGCGGAAGCAAAAACACGAAATAAAGACCTTTTCAAAGTACATTCGTAGCAAAAAACCTGTGAGAGAGTCATTTGGTCCATTAGATGATAAAGGGGTTAAAGGAGCACTGAGAGGCGACAAGGCGATAGCGGAGAAACTGAATGAATTCTTTGCTTCGGTCTTTACTGAGGAAGATGTAGGGATGCTACCCATGACTGAAGTGGTATTTAAAGGTGCGGAAGACTTGAAGGAAATATCGATACATCGGGAAGATGTATTACAACTATTAGATAAACTGAAGAGTAGCAAATCACCTGGGCCGGATGGTATAAATCCAAGGGTATTGAAAGAACTGAAATATGAGATTGCAGACCTGCTATAAGTAATCTGTGAACTATCATTAAAATCATCTCTAATACCTGAAGATTGGAGGATCGCCAATGTAACCCCAATTTTTAAAAAGGGTTCCAGGGGTGATCCGGGAAACTACAGACCGGTGAGCCTGACATCAGTACCGGGAAAAATGGTAGAAACCATTATATAGAATAAAATTACTCAGCATGTAGATAGTCATGACCTAATGGGAGACAGCCAACATGGCTTTAGACAAGGAAGTTCTTGTTTTACTAATCTGTTATGTTTTTTTGAAGGAGTGAATAAACAGGTGGACAAAGGTGAGTCGGTTGATATTGTGTATCTGGACTTTCAGAAAGCCTTTGACAAGGTCCCTCATCAGAGACTTTTGGCAAAACTAAAGAGTCATGGGATAGGAGGCAGTGTACTATTGTGGATCAGGAACTGGTTAAAAGATAGAAAGCAGAGGGTAGGGCTAAATGGCCAATTTTCCCAATGGAGAAAGGTGAATAGTGGTGTACCCCAGGGATCTGTGCTGGGTCCGCTGCTTTTTGACATATTCATAAATGACCTGGAAAGTGGAATAACGAGTGAGGTTATCAAATTTGCAGATGACACAAAACTATTTAAAGTTGTTAAAACCCAAGAGGATTGTGGAAAATTGCAAGAGGATCTTGATAAATTGGAAGACTGGGCATCAAAATGGCAGATGAAATTTAATGTGGACAAGTGCAAGGTTATGCACCTAGGGAAGAACAACCCAAACTATGGTTACACGATGCAAGGTTCCACATTAGGAACCACCACCCAGGAAAAAGATTTAGGCGTCATTGTGGATTCCATGTTAAAACCCTCGGCCCAGTGTGCAGCGGCAGCCAAGAGAGCAAATAGAATGCTAGGTATGATAAGGAAAGGAATGGAAAATAAAATAAAAGATATTATAATGCCTCTATATCGTTCCATGGTGAGACCGCACCTTGAATATTGTGTGCAATTCTGGTCGCCGTATCTTAAAAAGGATAAAGCGATGTTAGAAAAGGTTCAGAGAAGAGCCACCAAAATGGTAAAGGGGATGGAAAGATACTCCTATGAAGAAAGGCTAAAAAGATTAGGGCTCTTTAACCTGGAAAAGAGACGGATGAGGGGAGATATGATAGAAGTCTATAAATTAATGAACGGAGTGGAATGGGTAAACGTAGATCGATTGTTTACCTTATCAGAATATAGAAAGGCTAGGGGACATGCAATGAAGCTACAGGGTAAACTATTTAAGACTAATAAAAGAAAATATTTTTTTCACTCAACGTGTAATCAAACTCTGGAATTTGTTACCGGAGGATGTAGTAAAGGCTGTTAGTGTAGCTGGGTTTAAAAAAGGTTTGGACAAGTTCCTGGAGGAAAGGTCCATAAACCATTATTAAGAAGGGAACCAGGATATCAATGCTTGACCCAGTATAAGCATTGTGGAACCTGTGTCTTTTGGGAAACTGCTAGGTACTTATGACCTGGATTGGCCACTGTTGGAAACAGGATACTGGGCTTGATGGACCTTGATCTAACCCAGTATGGCATTTCTTATGTTCTTATGTTCTTAATACATCTTCCCGATGTATTGATATTTCCTTCAATTCTTCTACACCTTTAAATACCACTTCAGTCATGGGTAACATCCCTACATCTTCCTCAGTAAAAACCGAAGCAAAGAATTCATTCAGTCTCTCCGCTATCGCCTTGTCGCCTCTTAGTGCCCCTTTAGCTCCTCTATCATCTAATGGACCAACTGACTCTCTCACAGGTTTTTTGCTACAAATGTACTTGAAAAAATCTTTATTTCACGTTTTTGCTTCCACAGCAAGCTTCTTCTGAAATTCTCTTTGCCTGCTTTATCAATGCCTTGCATTTGACTTGCCAGTGCTTGTGTTGTTTCCAGGTTTCGTCGTTTCTCTCTTTTTTCCATTTCCTGAAAGATGCTTTTTTGGCAACAACAGCCTCTCTGACCTCACCTTTAAACCATGCTGGCAGTTTTTTGGACTTCCTTCCAATTTTCTTAAAGCATGGAATACAGCTGGTCTGGGCTTCCAAGATAATATTTTTCAACAACACCCAAGCTTGATGTAAGTCTTTAACCTTTGCAACTGCTCCTTTTAGTTTTTTCTTAACTCTTTTCCTCATTTTATCATAGTATCCCTTTCGAAAGTTAAAAGGTAGTACTGTGGATTTCCTTACTATCCCTGCACTAATTAAATCAAAGGCGATCATGCTATGATCACTATTGCCAAGTGGCCCCAACACCCTTATCTCTTACACTAGATCTGGTGTTCCACTAAGGACTAGGTCTAATATGGCTTCCCCTCTGGTCGGTTCATGAACCAGCTGCTCCAAGAAGCAGTCATTTATGTCATCTAGGAACTTTATCTCCCTAGCATGTCCTACTTGTGACACTGACCCAGTCGATACCGGGGTAATTGATATCACCTATTATTATTACTGCGCTGTAACTTTTGTTAGCTTCCTTAATTTCTTTGAGCATTTCATCATCCATTTGTTCATTCTGGCCCGGTGGTCGATAGTACACCCCCACTGCCATCGCCTTCCCCTTTTTACATGGAATTTCAATCCATAGAAATTCTACAGCAAATTTTGTTTCCTGCAAAACTTTAATCCTTTCTGACTCAATGCCCTCTCTCACATAGAGCGCAACCCCTCCAACAATTGATCAGCTCTGTCATTATGATATAGTTTGTACCCAGGTATCAGAGTGTCCCACTGGTTGTCCTCCTTCCACCATGTCTCTGTATTCCAATCATATCTAACCTCTCATTTAGTACTATATATTCTAACTCTCCCATCTTATTTTTTAGACTTCTAGCATTTGCATACAAGCATTTTAGAGACTGTATTTTATTCATATTAATTTGGCTATTTGTAGACATGGGTAATTTGGGATCTTTAAGCTCTGTCTGCTCCATACTCGAGGGCATTTGGGCCACTTTACTCTTTTTTGGAACCTCTCTGCTTTTGGTAGTATCCTTCAAGGATACATTCTTCTGAACCATCCGCTCTTGGGCGACTGTCGGCTTTCCCCTAATATCTAGTTTAAAAGCTGCTCTATCTCCTTTTTAAAGCTTAATGCCAGTAGCCTGGTTCCATCTCTGTTAAAGTGAAGCCCATCTCTTCGGAAGAGTCCCTCCTTTCCCCAGAATGTTCCCCAGTTCCTAAGAAATCCAAAACCCTCATCTCTGCAACATTGTCTCATCCACGCATTGAGACTCCTTAGCTCTGCCTGTCTTTTGGGTCCTGCACGTGGAACGGGAAGCATTTCGGAGAACGCTACCCTGGAAGTTCTGGATTTGAACTTCCTACCTAAAAGCCTAAATTTAGTCTCCAGAACCTCCCTACCACAATTTCTATGTCATTGGTACTGACATGTACCAAGACAGCAGACTCCTCCCCAGCACTATCTAAGACCTTATGTAGGTGGCGCGTGAGGTCCGCTACCTTCGCACCAGGTGGGCATGTTACCAGGCAATCTTTACGTCCATCAGCCACCCAGCTATCTTCTTGCCTAATGATCGAATCACCAACTATAACGGCTGTCCTAACCCTTCCCTCATGGGCACATGGCCCTGGAGAAACTTCCTCGGTGCGAGAGGGTTTTACATCACCTGGAGGACAGGTCCTAGTTACAGGATCACTTCTGCCACACCAGGGTGATGCTCTGCTGTCATGTGACCTCTCTCCTCCATGGCAACAGGAATGCTGCCAGACTGGAGGTGGGACTTCAGGACTATATCCCTGTAGGTCTCGTCTATGTATCTCTCTGTCTGTCTTATGTTTTCCAAGTCTGCTACTCTAGCCTCTAGAGAACGGACTTGCTCCCTGAGAGCAAAGAGCTCCTTGCACCTAGTGCACACGTAAGACCTCTCACCAACTGTGAGAAAATCATACATGTGACACTCAGTGCAAAAGACTGGAAAGCCCCCATCTCGCTGCTGTCTGCATCTTAGTTTTAAGTTTTTGTTTAGATCTTTACGTTCTTTACTTACTAAGGGTTGCCAATAAAACTGTACCTAATACGTTTAATATACCTTGTTCACCTGAAGCTTAATTAATCTCAGGTCCTTAGTGTATGACTGATTTGGGTAACGAGCTTCACCTGAGAGCACCTTCTGTCTTTTAAAATGTGTAAGTACCTATAAAGCTACGATTATCCCAGGGGTGGGTGGGTGTGGGGAGGGAGGGAGGGAAATAACACTTATTAA
The DNA here is from genome assembly GCA_033557465.1 of Ichthyophis bannanicus. Lineage (NCBI taxonomy): Eukaryota > Metazoa > Chordata > Amphibia > Gymnophiona > Ichthyophiidae > Ichthyophis > Ichthyophis bannanicus. Next base: position 153,507,549 of record CM066031.1, read on the forward strand.
AAGAGGGCTGCTACAGAGTTCCCTGTCCTGTGCGGCTGAGGTAAGCTATATTCTTATTTGATTTAAATTATTGCTCTTTGCTGCTGCTAGGCTCTAACTTATTATGAAATTTAAACTACAAGCTCTCTGCTGGGTTCTAAATTTAACCAGAAAGCTCTCTTCTGTGTTTTAAATTTAAATGAAAAGTATTTTGCTGATGCTAGGCCCTGAATGACTATTACATTTAAACTACAAGCTCTCTGCTGGGTATGAATTTTAACCAGAAAGCTCTCTTCTGTGTTTTAAATGTAAACTGCAACTGCTACTACTAGGCCCTGACTGATTTAACAAAAAATAGTGGGTTCACAGATTAATTAGCTTTAATAAAAAGAATTCCTTTCAGAAAATTTCCAGAAGTATATACTCACAATTGCAGATCTCTCTCCAGAAGTAACAGTCCCCTTTTCTATTCTTTCAAGACTGAGGATCACAGAGCTCCTTGTCAAATTCCTTGTCAAGTTGAAATTCAAAATGATTTCTTTCGGAGCTCTGCTTCATATCTTCAGAGTCAGGATTGGCTTTGTTCTCTAGATCTCAAGGATGCGTACACCCATATACTCATCCATCCATCCCACAGAAGGTTCCTTCGGTTCCTGTTTCAAGGAAAGCACTATCAATACAGGGTGCTTCCTTTTGGTCTGGCTTCTGCACCAAGGCTGTTCACGAAATGCATGGCAGTGGTAGCTGCATTTCTACGCACTCTGGGGATACTCGTTTTCCCTTACTTGAACTACTGGCTCATTCGAGCTCCAACACAGTCAGAGGCCAAGACTTCTCTGTACTGCACATGGCGTATCCTTCAGTATTTAGGGCTGGTAATAAACATCCCAAAATCCCATCTAACTCCTACTTGGTCTCTGGAGTTCATAGGGGCCTTGCTGGATACCACAAGGGCAAGGGCCTATCTCCCCCAGGCCCGTTGCCTTCGCTTAGTGCAGTAAACTTCTCAAGCAGTATTGAAGCACCTTCTAATTGCTCGGGAGATGTTGCAGTTGCTAGGCCACATGGCATCCACCGTGCATGTGGTACCATATGCTCGCCTTCACATGAGGGCAGCTCAGTGGACTTTATCTACCCAATGGACCCAGGCATCAGGCTGCCTTTCAGACAAAATAGCAAACACAAGTCGTCTCATTTTGTCCCTTCAATGGTGGAAGTCCACTCAGAATCTGCTGCTGGGGTCCCCCTTCCAGCAACCATTGCCCCAAGCAACTCTTACAACAGATGCTTCCCCAATGGGGTGGGGAGCTCATCTGCAAGACCTCTCCACCCAAGGCATCTGGTCTCCACAGGAGAGTTGTCTGCATATCAATCTCTTGGAACTCGGAGCAATCTTCCTTGCTCTGCGAGTGTTCCACACCCTGCTCAGCTACAAGACAGTCCTTATCCATACAGACAATCAAGTAGCCATGTTCTACGTGAACAAGCAGGGGGGGAACAGGCTCTCTGTCGCTTTGCAACGAAGCTTTGCGACTGTGGGCCCTCGCCAGAGAGCACCAGATTCATCTTCTGGCAGTGTATCTTCCAGGCGTTCAAAACTCTTGGGCGGACAGACTCAGACGAGTTCTGCTTCCACACGAGTGGTCTCTGCATGCAGACCAGGTGACCAGGATTTTTCGAATTTGGGGAACCCCGGACATAGACCTCTTTGCAAGTCCGTTGAATGCCAAACTTCCCCGGTTCTGTTCCAGAACTCCAGCTCAGGGGGCTCAGGCCAGGGATGCTTTCCTCCTTTATTGGGGTCAAGACTTCCTGTATGCCTTTCCACCCATTCCCCTAATTCCCAAAGCCCTATTCAAGCTTCAGAGAGAGAGGTCGCATGATTCTCATAGCACCACATTGGCCACGCCAAGTGTGGTACCCTCTACTTCTACATCTCTCTCAAGCTCCCTCCCTGGATTTAGGGTCTGCACCAGATCTCCTATCCCAGGAAGACAGAAAGTTATGGCATCCCATTCCCCAATCTCTGCATCTCAGGGCTTGGTTGCTGAAGGCCTAGATCTCCAGGATCTTGATCTTTCTCAACAAGTGAAAGATATTCTTCATGCTTCCAGAAAGCCTTCTACTAGACGTTCTTATGCTTTTAAGTGGACGAGGTTTACGATTTGGTGTTCGGAAAAGGGTCTCAAACCTCTTGCGATACCTCTAAAATCTTTACTGGAGTATCTTCTTCATTTATCTGGTGCAGGCCTCAAGACATATTCAGTAAGAGTCCATTTGAGTGCTATTGCGGATTCCCTAAAGCCTATCAACGGACAGCCTATTTCTTCTCATCCTCTTGTAGCAAGATTCATGAGAGGCCTTCTCCTGACTAACCCTCCCATTAGACCACCACCGGTGGCATGGGACTTAAACCTGGTTCTTGGACAGCTCATGAAGCCACCTTTCGAACCCTTAGCTACCACCTCCTTGAAATTTCTTTCTTGGAAGGTTGTCTTCCTCATTGCAATCACATCAGCACGTCGCATTAGTGAGTTGCAAGCCTTAGTAGCTAATCCACCTTATACAAGGTTCCATCATGACAAGATAGTCCTTAGGACTCATCCACACTTTATGCCTAAAGTGGTCTCACCTTTTCACTTGAATCAGGAGATATACCTACCTGTCTTTTTTCCAGGACCTCATGCATCAAGTGCAGAGAGGAATCTTCATACCTTGGACTGTAAAAGTGCTCTAGCTTTTTACTTGCAAAGAACACAGCAACATAGAAAGTCCTCTCAACTTTTTGTTGCTTTTGATCCTTCTCATTTGGGACTTGCAGTCTCCAAGAGGACACTATCAAGTTGGATTGCTCAGTGTATTTCTTTCACGTATCAGAGTAAGAACATCTCTCTGGAAATCCATGTCACAGCTCACAATGTGAGAGCCATGGCAGCCTCTATGGCTCATCTATACTCTGTGTCTATCGATGACATCTGTCGAGCAGCCACCTGGGCCTCGGTTCATACCTTCACAGCCCATTACTGCTTGGACAAGGACTCCCGCCGGGATGCCTCGATTGGTCAGGCTGTTCTCAAACACCTGTTCCATACCTAATCAACTCCTACCCACCAACCCTGGTTGGATGCCAGAGATCCATGTGGGGAAGTGGAGCCCTTCTCAGGGACACACAACTTCTGGGGCCTTCCCCTGGCATCTAGAGCTAGGGAGTCCCCATATGTGAAGACTCATTCCTGCTTGTTCCTGGAGATAGTACAGTTACTTACTTCTAACAGGTGATCTCTGGGAACAGCAGGAATAAGTCTTCACAACCCACCCACCTCCCCTAGGAGTTGTATCTCTCTCTCTCTCTTTGTCTCAGCTTTAAACTCGAACTGGAGAGAGTCAGTTGGGAAAGGTGGGAAGGCAGCATGCAGGCGCTGTGGGATGCTCCCAAAAGCTTTCTGATTGGACGCTGGGGAGCATTCCTGCGCAGGCTTCGTTGGTACCGACGATACCCATATGTGAAGACTTGTTCCTGCTGTTCCCAGAGATTACCTGTTACAGGTAAGTAACTGTGCTTTATCTGCTAACAGGGCCCTATAAAAAAAAAAGCTTGGGTTCACGTCCTTCCTCTCGGCCCCCGACAGGGTCAGTGTAACAGCGGCATGATCCGAGATCTGCATAGGGCAGATATCAGCTGCCCCGACTGACGGGATTAAGGACTTTGAGATGAGCATAAAATCTATCCGTAAGTGGGACTTTTGTGGGAGGGAAAAAAAGGAATACCCTCTTTCCTTATGGTGAAACAGGCGCCATATGTCAACTAGCCCCTCAGCCTGCATGATAGACGATACCACCGCAACAGCACGCTGCTGCCTCCACGATCTAAGGGGTTGACAGTCAAGCAATGGATCCAAAATTAGGTTGAATACCCCTCCCAATATTGTGTCATTTTTAGATAGCTCATGCACTTTTTCTGCAATCTTCTGAAAGAATGACACATCATCAACATTGGGAGCATAGATGTTTATGATTGCTAATTTCCTATCATTTATCTGAACCAAGGCTGTAGCCCAGCTACCATCCAAACTAGCTTGGGAACAAACTACTGTCAGTACCAACGCCTTCCTTACCAAAGTAATTACCCCGTTTTTCTTCTGCCAGGCTGCTGCATGACTTACTACCACATAGAGCCCTGTTCCTAGCTTTTGAGCTTCCACAGAAGACAAATGAGTTTCTTTAAGTAGAACCACATCAGCCTGTTCCTTCTTACAGTACAACAGGATCTTTTTACGTTTCATTGGATTATTTATTCCCTTCACGTTCAAAGATAGAACTTTAAGCGAACCGATGGGACAAGATTCTCCTATACCGCACCACTAGCCCAGCAAGGCTATGTACCATTTTACCCAAAACCAAAGAAATAGCACCCTCATAGCACTTTCCCCATAGGACCCAACAAGGAGGCAACCACAAATCTCTAATTAGGGCTCTAAGTGGGTGAGCCATTGCAAGAAGATTACACCCCAATCCCACCCTACCCTCCAACAGGTACTTTCTTTACCCCTGCCCTGAAGCCCAGAGTTACACCAAAATTGTCCTACCCCCGATTAATCAAACACCTCTGAACATAAAGACCCCACTCAATTTTACCAGCTTTCCAACACATCTCCCTCTTAACCCTCACCCACGGCCACAATTACACATAACAGCCCCCAGCACCACTCCCAACAAACATAAAATAGAGTCCATCTTCCTTCTTCCGTCCAAGACTTCCCTCTTACTCCAAATTGCACTCTTCTGCCCCTGCTGAAACAGCATCATCTCATCACTGCAGCCTCTTGCTCTTCCACGAATGCCCGGAGTGCAGCAGGGTCCTCAAAAGACTCAGTCAGGTTATGAAGGGTAACCCTGAGTCTTGCCGGATAGAGCAAACCAAATCGCGCTTGAAGGAGCTGGAGCCGTGGCCTAAAAGCTAGAAGCTGTTTACTTCGCTGAACCGTTGCTTTGTGAAAGTCGGGATAAAAAGCAATCTGCTGATCATCAAGTTTAACTGGGGCAGCCGACCTTGCCACAGCCAAAATCTGCACTGCTTGTGTGTGCCTCAGCAAACAGATAATGATTGGGCGTGGCTTTCTCACGTTTGGGCCTGGATGTGACGGAATCCGGTGAGCCCTCTCAGTTTCAAAAGGCTGGCTGAAACTCACCCTCAGGACTTTTGGGATCACTTTTTCCAGGTACTGTTTTATATCTGATCCTTCATCCCCCTCCGGAATACCAACAATTCGAATGTTATTTCGCCTTGTCCTGTTGTTTAGCTCCTCCAGACTCCGCTCCAAATTCACAATACGCTTATGGTTTGCAGTAACTTGCTTGAGCCGCTCCTCGTGGACCTCCATTTTGATCTCCATACCGGTAATCTTTTCCGCAAGCCCGGATATCTGCTCTTTGAGCTCCGTCACCTCCACGATATTGGCCTGAACTCCACAGAGCGACTCCCCATTTGCCGCCACCATTTCTCTCACCGCCCTTATCTCCGCTAAGAGCTCTTGCATTCCCAGAGAGGCTTCACGAGCAGCCACCTTCTTCTGTGGTGAGGGAGGATCCAGCTTCACCCTTTTCATTCCCGAGCTGGCTGCCGTGCTGTAGTCCAACCGCGTAGGTTTACCACCGGACATCTCCTGCCGAGGTTGGCACCTCTTACATAGGGCTAGGTCTAGTTTTAAAGGGGTAAATTCAGGATTTCCTCAAACGGATAAGATGAGTCAAGGATTTAGGCGGCAATCTTCCTCTCTGTTGGCTCCTTCCCCCCATGTTCGCGCTTTTTTTATGTTTTCACTGGCAGCCCGGTTGTTTGCAGGGGCCCTTTTTCCCCCGATGGCTACCAGCGGGTTCAAAAAGTGTGATCGGTGCAAGAAACTTATGTCTCTCACTGACACACATGACTGCTGCCTCCGATGCCTTGGGCCCGACCATGACCGCTGGTCTGTGGCCCGTGCGGCAAAATGTCGAAGGCGCCTCAAAGCCGTCAGCATCAGCGTGAGAGAATATTCTCTGATTCCGCGTCCCGCCGGGCCCGGACTTAGTCAGAGGCTTCGACATCTTGGGGGTCCGACCCCGAGCACTGTCGGGGGTCCTCTGAAAGGGAGTCTCCCTCGCGGGAGCACGGTAGGAAGAAGAAGCACGTGAGGGCGGCGTCGGTAGAGGCTCGAGGGCCAGGTCACGTAGCCCTGACCGCCGCCCCAAGCTCTCGGAGTCAGAGAGGCCTTCCAAGCTACCTCGTGTGGAGCCGGAGACCCCGAGTCACGTAAGTGCAGTTGTCCTTGTGGACTCTCCTCTGGGGCAGCCGACATTGGGCCTGATGCCTTCGGGGCCCGAGTCGGGGGCTGCTGAGTCTCCTGAGCTTGGACTCAGGTTGACGGCCTTGGAGAGCAGCTTGGCTGCCTCCATGGAACAGCAGTGGGTGCTGATCGCCGGTCTGACTGGTGCATCTGCCCCGACCACCGGGACCTCGATGTCTAAGTCGACCCCAAAGACCGAGCCGATCCTCGAGTCGATGAAGTCTCGAGTCGATCTTCGGTCATGGTCCCCCTCGACCTTCCGTGCAGGGCCGAGGTCGTCGACACCGATACCCTCGGCGTCGGCGGGTGGCACTGAGGCCCGCACGGCCGAAGCTGCTTGACTCCTCCTCGTGGGAGTCGGATTGAGAGACGGAGGATGAGGAGTCCCCGGACACCTTCCGGACCCGGTGCGTCCCCTCGGACTCACCGGAGTCCAAGCCTCAGAGAAGGTTCCCCCCCCCCCCCCCCGGAGGATACCCGGTTCTTGGACTTCGTGAGGGACATTGCCAAGGCCCTGGCCTTCCTTGCGGACGTCGAGGAGGAGCCTCAAGCCGAGGAGCTCGATGCCCTCCAGTATGACTTTCCTCCAAAGGAAGCCTTTACCTTACCGATTCCTCCGATGCTGGAACGGCTTCTCTTCCGTATGTTGGAGGCATTGGCCTCGGCGCCGGTTCTTAGCAAACGGGTCGATTCTATTTATCGAGTCTGTAAGAGCCCTGGGTTCCATAATGCGCAGCTACCGCACCACTCCATGGTTGTGGAATTGGCCATGCACCGTCTGAAGAGTCAGAAGATGCACTCCTCGGTGCCCCCCAGCCGGGAGGCCCGGAACCTGGATGCCCTCGGTAGAAAGTGCTTCCAGGGCTCTATGCTGTCTTGCCGTGTCCAGACCTACCAGCTGTACATGGGCATGTACTTAAGAGACCTGGCAAAGGAGATTGCCAGGTTCTCAGCAGGCCTCTCCGAGGAACCTTTGCAGAGGTTCACGGCTTTGTCAACAGGGATCCGAGAGTGCTCGAAGTTTATCTCTCGAGCAGCCTATGATGGCTTCAAGGCTTTGGCCCGGGTAGCTGCTGCCAGCATCGGTGCATGCTGTCAGGCCTGGCTACAGTTATCGGACATGGAGCCATGGGTGTAGGACAAGTTGGTCGATGTCCCCTGCCGAGGTGAAAAGCTTTTCGGTAAGCCCATGGCTGAAAAGGCTGCAGAAATCGAGACTGAGACTCTCACCAGGACAAGGCTGTCCAGGGAAACTTCTGCTCCTTCTCAAAAAAAGAAGGGCTCGGGGAAAAAGTCCTTTTTCCTGAGGAAGGGTGCTGCCTACAAATCCTACCCTCACTATCAGGCCTCTCCAGCTCCCCAACAGAGCCAGCAGGCCAAGGGGCAGGGGCATGGGCCCCGTAGGCAGAAGACCCCCAAGCCGCCAGCTCCGGCTCCTGCACAGCAGGGAGTGAGGTTTTGACTCCCACAGCATAGCCTCTTCTCCACAGCTGGCTCCACTCGGCACAGGAGGTCAGCTGACCCTGTACACCTACAGGTGGCCAGCCATAACAGGGGATACCTGGGTCCTCAGCATAGTCCAACAAGGCTACATGCTCCACTTCCACCAGATACCCCCCTCCTACTTCCCAGGGGAGCCTCCAAGACTCCCTCTGCATAGAAACCTCCTCCTTCAGGAGTTGGCAAGTCTTCTAAAGGAACAGGCGGTAGAACCGGTGCCTCACCACCTGAAAGGGCAAGGCTTTTACTTCAAGTACTTTCTGGTACCAAAAAGGACAGGAGGCCTCCGGCCTATCCTAGACTTGCGAAACCTAAACAAGTTTCTGGAGAGGGAAAAGTTCAAGATGCTTACCCTTGGGATACTGCTGCCCTACCTCCAGCAGGGAGATTGGCTATGCTCCTTAGACCTAAAGGATGTTTATAGTCACATCCTCATTCATCCAGACCACAGGCAATACCTCACATTTGTGGTGGGAGGAAACCATTTTCAGTACAGAGTACTTCCCTTTGGCCTAACTTCCGCCCCCAGGGTTTTCACCAAATGCCTGGCGGTGGTGGCGGCCTATCTCAGAAATCAAGGGTTTTTTGTCTTCCCATACCTGGACGACTGGCTCATCAGGGGTCAGTCTCTCCAGGAGGCCAGACAAGCCACTCTTCGCACTGTCTCTCTTCTTCAGCATCTGGGCTTTGTCATAAACTACGCAAAGTCCACTTTGCTCCCCTCACAGAACCTAGAGTTTATAGGGGCAAGATTAGACACCCTACAGGCAAGGGCTTACTTGCCCGAGGACAGGGCCCACAGACTGATGGACTTGGCCAACCAGTTCCTAAGCAATTCTCAGGTCCCCGCCAAACACTTCCTGCGGCTCCTGGGCCACATGGCATCCACAGTACATGTGACCCCGAATGCCCGTCTGCACATGCGGGTGGCTCGGGGTGCCTCAGAGCTCAGTGGGCGCCGGTCACAGGCGACCTCCGAGACAGAGTAAGGGTGTCGAAACCGCTCTTGGACTCCTTGCAGTGGTGGCTACATCTCCCAAACCTTCTCAGGGGGTACTCTTTCAGGCCCCAGCACACACAAGAGTGCTGACGACAGATGCTTCTTTAAAGGGCTGGGGTGCACATTGTCAGGGCACTTGCACTCAAGGCCTCTGGTCTCCTCGGGAGGCCACACACCAAATCAATCTCTTGGAGCTGCAAGCAATCCGCTTGGCTCTATAGACTTTTTCTCATGCCCTCTCTCACCAGTCTGTCTTAGTTCAGACAGACAATCAGGTAGCAATGTTTTATGTGAACAAGCAAGGGGGCACAGGGTCCAGACTTCTGTTTCAGGAGGCGCAGGCCCTTTGCTCCTTTGCAGTCAAACAAGGCATGTTTCTCAGAGCAGTTTATCTACCTGGTCAGGAGAACTTCTTGGCATACAAACTAAGCAGAATTCTCCAGCCTCACGAATGGCAGTTGAATCCACTGGTGGTTCAGCAGCTCTTTCTACAATGGGGACTTCCGTCCATCGATCTCTTTGCCAGTCCACTGAACCATCAGCTGCCCAGGTTTTGCTCCAGACAGCCACATCCTCTGAGAGTGGCAGCAGATGCTTTTCTGATCTCTTGGTCAACGGGCCTCCTGTATGCGTTTCCTCCCACGCCCCTGGTGGCCTGAACTCTGTTCAAGATTCTACGAGACAAGGCCTCGGTCATTCTGGTAGCTCCCAGATGGCCGAGGCAACCGTGGTTAACACTTCTTCTGCAGTTGGCAGTGGAAACTCCATTCCCTCTGGGGTTGCAACCCGATCTCCTGTCTCAGGATCAGGGTTCCCTTCTTCACCCCAATCCCAGGTCCCTCAATCTGATGGCCTGGCTGCTGAAAGAATAGTTCTGGCTCCCTTGCTTCTACCTAAGGAGGTTGAAGAGATGGTTTTGGCCTCTAGGAGGCAATCCACCAGGAAGTCCTATGCCCTCAAGTGACATAGATTCACAATGTGGTGTGCTCAGCGCAATGAAGATCCTTTCTCCTGCCTTGTGCCAGTAGTACTGCAGTATCTACTTCACCTGTCAGACCTAGGCCTTAAGTCTAACTCTGTTCGGGTCCACCTCAGTGCTCTATCAGCACACCGCTCACTGGTGGAGGGTCAGTCTCTGTCGGTTCAGCCCTTGGTGTCCTGCTTCCTCAGAGACCTGCTTGTGCTCAAGCCTCCGATTCGTCCACCAGCCACTGAGTGGGATTTGAACGTGGTCTTGCAGCATCTTACTCGCCCACCGTTTGAGCCCATGGCTACTTGCCATTTACGCTTCCTTTCTTGGAAGGCACTCTTCCTGGTAGCTCTTACCTCGGCCAGATGTGTGAGTGAACTACAAGCTCTGGTTTCTGATAGACCGTACACACTGTTTTATAGGAACAGGGTGGTCCTTAGGACTCATCCGAGGTTCCTTCCAAAAGTTGTCTCCTCTTTCCACCTCAACCAGGAGGTGGTTCTTCTGACATTCTTTCCCAGGCCGCATACCAGCCGGGCTGAGACAGTCTTGCATACTCTGGACTGTAAGAGGGCGTTGTCCTTTTACATAGAGCGTACGAAGGGACATCGAAGGGCTACTCAGCTCTTCCTATCCTTTGACCCTAATAAGTTGGAGTTACCTGTCTCCAAGCGTACCTTGTCCACTTGGGTAGCAGATTGTATCGCCTGGGCGTAGAGGGCAGCTGACTTCCCCTTGCAGGGTCAAGTCACGGCCCACCATGTCAGGGCAAAAGCCGCGTCAGTAGCTCGTCTCCGCTGTGTTCCCTTGGCAGACATCTGCCGGGCCGGTACTTGGTCTTCAAGCCAGACTTTTGCGGCCCACTATTGCCTCGAGAGGGAGTCCCGGAGGGACAGTGCTTTCGGACAGGCGCTCCGTAATCTCTTTGAGGTTTAGGCAACTCCTACCCTCCGGCCCTTGTGTTGGGCTACCGTACGGGGACGTTCTCAGAGGATATTCTTATCACGGATGCTGAGGCTCTACAGAGGGAGCCAGTTTTTCAGCTTGGGTTCCTGGTAGCCTAGAACTGGGGAGTCCCATATGTGAGGACTGACTTCGTGCTTGGTTTTGGAGAAAGAGTAGTTACTCACCTGTAACAGGTGTTCTCCAGGAGCAGCAGGAATCGGTCCTCACGACCCTCCCTCCTCCCCTGGAGTTGCAGTCATATACTTTATTTTGTTTTTTGCTGTCTTTTAGCTATGTCATCAGACTGAGCAAGATGGCACCCTTGGGCGGGAAGGGGACCGCGCAGGCACGCTGCATTCCCAAAGGCTTTCCTTGAAAGCTGGGGATATGCTCCGCACGGGGGCTCTGTCAGCGCCGACGTCACCCATATGTGAGGACTGATTCCTGCTGCTCTTGGAGAACACCTGTTACAGGTGAGTAACTACTCTTTCCCCTAGACCTATCCTTGTCCTCAGCTGTTGTGTTGTCTCTCTTAGCTGATTGTAAGATCTGATGAGCAGGGACCCGTTGTTTACATGTGTCTGTACAGCGCTGCGTGTGCCTGGAGGAAAAACTGAAGAACAAATAACAGTTGCTCAGTTCTCTAATCCTGGGTAAGAACCCTCTAGACCAGTGGTTCTCAACCTTTTTTGTACCTTGACCCCTTTTACCATTGGTCAACTTGTGGTGACCCCCAATGATAAAATCAAATGCGTCTCTCTTCCTTTACTGTTAACGCATTGTCGCTGTAATCATTTGTTGAATTATTAATATATTATAGGCCTTTGCAATATGTTTTTATTTATAAAATTGACTTATTTAAACCACAATAATTAATCACAATAACAAGTAACAATATTTGATTTCAAAATTATGATGATTTTGTAGTCAAATCACTAATATGAAATAAAATTATTTTTTCTACCTTTGTTGTCTGACCAATTTATTCTCTGATCATGCTGGTCCCGATCTGAGGCTTCTGCTTTCCTGTCTTCTCTTAGCTCTCTTTCTGTGGTCTATGGTCCATCTGCCATTTCTTATCTCTTCTTTCGTTTTCTTCACTTCTTTCCATCAGCCTATTTCCAGTCCCAATAACCCTCCCTAGTATCAGCCCCTTTCCAGTCCTCACTCTTAGTACCTTCCAATGTCAACTTGCATTCCCATGACTGCCATTGGTGTCCATTCCCTTCCAATCTCCTTCCTTCCCCACTGACCAGTCCCTTCTAGCACAAATACCATGACAGTCCCTCTCAGATCCACTCTCTTCCAGTTCCATTCTCCCATCCCCTTGTATCAGCCCATTTGTAGCCTTAGCCCCCAGTTTTCTTCCAGGGCCAGCAGCTCTATCCTCCCCTCCTCACAATCAGCCCATTCCCAGTCGAAGCCCCCCAATCAGCTCGCTTCCAGTGCTAGTCCCCCCTCAACCCCCATTACCAGTGCTAGCCTCCCCTAATCAGCCCATTACCAGTCCTAACCTCCCCGATCAGCTCATTTCCAGTGCTAGCCTCCCCTAATCAGCTCATTTCCAGTGCTAGTCCCTCCTCAACCCCATTACCAATGCTAGGCTCCCCTAATCAGCCCATTACCAGTCCTAACCTCCCCGATCAGCTCATTTCCAGTGCTAGCCCCCCATCAGTCCATTAGCAGTCCTACCCCCCTATCAGCATATTACCAGTGCCACCCCCCACTTGATCAGTCCATTCCCAGTCCTAGCCTTCCCTAATCAACCCATTACCAGTCCTAGCACCCCCATCTGCCCATTATAATCCTAACCCGCACTGTCTCTCCCCTCTGTCCAGCATTTATTGCCCGTCTGTACAGTATGTCCCCCTGTCTCTTCCCTTTGTCCATGTCAGCCCCCCTCCCTCCCTCCCTCCCTCCATCCATGTCAGCCCCCCTCTGTCCATGTCATCCCCCCTCCCTCCCTCCATCCATCCATCAATGTCAGCCACCCCTCCCTCCATATCAGCTCTCCCCTCCCTCCGTCCCTCCATCCATGTCAGCCCCCCTCTCTCCATGTCAGCCCTCCTTCCCTCCCTCCATGTCAGCCCCCCTCTGTCCATGTCAGCCCCCTCCCTCCATCCATCAATGTCAGCCCCCCTCTGTCCATGTCAGTCCCCCTCTATCCATGTCAGTCCCCCTCTATCCATGTCAGCCCCCTCCCTCCATGTCAGTCCCCTGTCCATGTCAGACACCTCCCTCCCTCCATCCATCCCTCCCTCCATCCATCCCTCCATGTCAGCCTCTTTGCAGGTTCCCTGCCCCCTCCCCCTTCTCCCTGTCTGCCTGCTGCTGCCCTGCTGTTCTTCTACAGCTGCGGCTCCCTGTCTCTTAGGGAACCGCGGCTATACCTGTAAAACGGTTGCGGAGCCTTCCTGTCTCTCGACAGGCTCCGTGCAGCATTGTCCCTCCTCCCAAACAACTTCCTTTGGAGGCGGGACAATGCTGCACGGAGCCCGTCAAGAGACAGGAAGGCTCCGCAATGGTTTTACTGGCATAGCCGCGGTTCCCTAAGAGGCAGGGAGCCGCGGCTGCATTAGAAGGGATTGGGAGGCGGTGAGTTTGCCGCTGCCGAGAAGCGGACTCGGCAGCAGCAACAACTTGGGTGCTTTTTTTTTTTTTTTTTAACGGCGGAGTGAGGTGAGGCGAGGCGATCCCCGCTAAATCCTGTGGCGACCCCCGTGGGGGTCGCTACCCACAGGTTGAGAACCGCTGCTCTAGACCGATCCCCACCCTAACCCCAATCTCCACTGGTACCCACTGTGCTCCCAACCTCTATCCCTCTTTCAAAGCAACCATGCCAATCGCTCTTTATTTTTTTATAATGTTGTTTCCGTATTGTCCTGTTACACCAGTCCAGGCCAAGTGGGTTGTGTTCCCCTACCAGCAGATTGGTGGAGACAAAGAACCTATGAGAAGCCAAGATTTCATTGACATCACTCCAATGCCTCTATTAGCCGCAGCCACAAGAGGTCCCTTCAGTGTTTTTTGTCTCTAGCAGCTGGTGGGTGGATTTCTCCTTTCTGAAGAAAATTCTGAGGATTTGAGAGGAAGAGATTGATTGATTGATTTAAAATGCTGCGGGTTGATCTCTCACTAGAGCACGAAGTGGGAGGCTCCACTAGACTACTGTTCCTCATAGGAGACTTATCAATAAACTCAGTAGTTTGGGGATGGGTCCCCAAGGTGGTGAACTGGATCAGAAATTGGTTGATTGACAGACGACAGAAAGTGATGGTAAATGGAGCTCACTCGAATGAAAGGAGGGTGGATTAGTGGGGTGCCCCAGGGTTCGGTCCTGGGCCCGGCCCTGTTCATTGTATTTGTGAGTGATCTTGCTAAAGGACTGCATGGAAAAGTCTGTCTTTTTGCAGATGACACGAAAATTTGCAACAGATTGGACTCCCCTGAGGGAGTGGATAACATGAGGAAAGATCTACAAAAGCTGGAAGAATGGTCTAATGCTTGGCAGTTAAGATTTAATGCAAAGAAGTGCAGTGTCATGCACTCGGGAAGCAGAAATCCAGGGGAAATGTACGCGATAGAGGGCGAGAGGTTGGTGTGCACGGACCAGGAGAAGTACCTGGGTGTGGTTATTTCTGCGGATCTCAAGGTGGTAAAACAGTGCGACAAGGCGGTGGCAAAAGCCAGGAGAATGTTGGGTTGCATACAAAGAGGAATTACCAGCAGAAAGGAAGAGGTACTAATGCCACTGTATAAGTCACTGATGAGGCCTCACTTGGAATACTGTATTCAGTTTTGGAGACCATATCTTGCAAAGGATATAAAAAGACAGGAAACTGTTCAGAGGAAGGTGACCAAAATGATTTGGAGCCTGCGTCAGAAGCCTTATGAGAAGAGACTTGAAGACCTAAATATGTACACTCTGGAGGAGAGGAGGGACAGGGGAGATATGATTCAGACCTTTAAATACTTAAAGAGAAATAATGAACAAACAAACCTCTTCCAAAGACAGGGAAGCTGTAAAACTAGAGGGCATAACATGAAGCTGCAAGGGGGTAAATTGAAAGGTAATGTCAGGAAATACTTTTTCATTGAAAGGGTGGTGGATGCTTGGAATGCCCTCCCGATGGAAGTGGTGGGGGCAAATACAGTGACAGAATTCAAAACTGCATGGGACAGACACAGTGGATCCCTTTACAGCAGCAGGATAAAATCAAAATAAACTTAACTGATTTTTCAGCATAGAGGGGTGTCCTACACGGAGTGGTGGGTTCACCCCTAAACAAAGACATGGGGAGGGGTGGTCTGCACGGAGCAGCAGGTGCACCTACTCTTGCCATCTTACTGGGCAGACTGGATGGACCATACTGGTCTTTATCTGCCGTCATTTACTACGTTACTATGACTACAGTCTTTTTGGTAGCCATAGGAGGAGGGAACATTGGTTCAGCTCCCCACTCCCTTACCTGTTGAGCAGCCAGTAATTTGAAGGATTTGGAAGGGTCTGGAAGAATATGAGTACTGCACACAACCTCAACGCCCCCTTCGTCCTCCTCTATTCCCCCCCCCCCTGCTTTCTCCCAAAGATTGCAGAAGGCGCTCAGAGCCACCTGTTGTAGGCTAGCTGTACAGTGCTGCATGCGTGACGCTTTATAAGTGCTAAATAGTAGTAGTAGTAGAAGGATCCGCCTGCCAACTCACACACAGTCTGCAAAGCCAGCCAGAGTTCCAGGGGAGTAGAACTGAGCCTAGCACAGACTTTCTGTCTGTAGCTCTCAGGGGGTGAGTACTAAGGTTTAAGTCTGTGAATGTCCTTGTTGGGAGCTCCCAATTCACTGTGGGGGGATACAATTCGGGGTTGATGACGTTGTTGACCGTTGACTCTGGGTGGGGGTTTCCTGACAGCAGGAAACACATGTTAATAGCATGTTCTCTATGATGTGCCTTGCAGTTTTGCGGTCCTTTTGCACATTCCACCCAAGGCCTCCAATGTCAACTGTAATGTGTGCTGTAGTAAAAGCGCATTTAAAGTTATCACGCCACCCGCTCCCTAACCTTGAGGGTTTAAGGAGGGGTTGCCTTGTGATGCCCTTGAGGCAGTTAGTTCTAGTTGTGTTTATGCTTCGAGCAGTAAGGCATGGCAAAGAGAAATGTATTTTCAAGAGGTTTATTTGCCAGTTGTGCAGTTCAAATGGTACAGACGGTGCAGAAGTTATAAACCAAACAAGAGTAAAAGAAACTAGCTAAACAGGCTTGCAATGCTGTGCTATCTTCAGGAACTCACATTCACTTCATGTGATCCACTTATAAAGGAGAAACAGAAAAGTTCTTTCACCAGGAATGATCCTGCTATACAAATCAGTGCACATTAACTCACTCACCTTCTACCAGCTTCTTGTATAGGACGAGTTAAGTGCCTCTGCTATATTGCTTCATATATCAGGTAAACGTTTCCTCTTAATTGTCTTTCTCAATTAAGCAGGTAGAGCAGTCCATCAACATATCCTCTTCTGTGGAAGGTAGAGAATTAGAAATAGGCATTCCTTCTTTACAGCCAGTAACTGGTTCTGGAGCACTGTAATTAAAACTTGCCTTATGTTCTAAAAACTCTCTGAATTCTTGGAGAAGTGATTCAGCTGGTGACTTCCCTTCACTCAGCTGAGCTCCCTTTTCTCCCGTGAGCATTTGTTTGCTGAGGCTTTCTATCTCCGGCTGATTAGCATACTTGTTTGTGCTGGGGAAACAAACATTCAATGTGCTGCTAACGTTATCTTCACCCTTCTCTCTACACGTGGGTGCTGTGCCTGGCAGTACTGGGAGAGTCTTTAAAGAGATATTTAAAAGCATTAAGGTCAGCCCTTTCCTGGCTGGGTACTTCAGCTAGCTTGTAGGAATATTCACTTTTATTCAAAGCTTTTCCTGGCTGAAAACAGCTGCCACCATTTTAGAACATAAGACATGCCATACTGGGTCAGACCGAGGTCCATCAAGCCCAGTATCCTGTTTCCAACAGTGGCCAATCTAGGTCCTACGTACCTAGCAATATCCCCAAAAGACACAGGTTCCATAATGCTTGTACTGGGTCAAACATTGATATCCTGGGTCCCTTTTTAATAGTGGTTTATGGACCTTTCCTCCAGGAACTTGTCCAAACCTTTTTTAAACCCAGCTATACTAACAGCCCTTACTACATCCTCCGGTAACAGATTCCAGAGTTTGATTACATGTTGAGTGAAAAAATATTTTCTCTTATTTGTCTTAAATAGTTTACCCTGTAGCTTCATTACATGTCCCCTAGTCTTTCTATATTCTGATAGCGTAAACAATTGATCCACGTTTATCCGTTCCACTCCATTCATTAATTTATAGACCTCTATCATATCTCCCCTCAGCCGTCTCTTTTCCAGGCTAAAGAGCCCTAACCTTTTTAGCCTCTCTTCA
This sequence comes from Ichthyophis bannanicus, assembly GCA_033557465.1. Classification (NCBI taxonomy): domain Eukaryota; kingdom Metazoa; phylum Chordata; class Amphibia; order Gymnophiona; family Ichthyophiidae; genus Ichthyophis; species Ichthyophis bannanicus. Next base: position 153,524,710 of record CM066031.1, read on the forward strand.
TAGGAGTAGCCTTCCATCCCCTTCACCAATTTGGTGGCTCTTCTCTGTACTTTTTCTAATAACGTTATGTCCTTTTTAAGATACGGCGACCAGAATTGCACACAATATGCAAGGTGCGGTCGTACCATGGAGCGATACAGAGGCATTATAATATCCTTTGTTTTATTCTCCATCCCTTTCTTTATGATACCTAGCATTCTATTTGCTTTCTTGGCCGCCGCTGCACACTGGGCGGAGGGTTTTAACATGTTATCCACGATGACTCCTAAGTCCTTTTCCTGGGTGGTGGTTTCTAATGTGGAGCCTTGCATCGTGTAACTATAGTGTGGGTTGTTCTTTCCTAGGTGCATAACTTTGCATTTGTCCACATTAAATTTCATCTGCCATTTGGATGCCCAGTCTTCCAATTTATCCAGATCCTCCTGCAGTTTTCCACAATCCTCTTGGGTTTTTAACAACTTTAAACAGTTTTGTGTCATCTGCAAATTTGATAACCTCACTAGTTATTCCCTTTTCCAGGTCATTTATGAATATGTCAAAAAGTAGCGGACCCAGTACAGATCCCTGGGGTACTCCACTATTCACTTTTTTCCATTGGGAATATTGGCCATTTAGCCCTACCCTCTGCTTTCTATCTTTTAACCAGTTCCCGATCCACAATAGTACACTGCCTCCTATCCCATGACTTTTTAGCTTTGCCAAAAGTCTCTGATGGGGGACCTTGTCAAAAGCTTTCTGGAAGTCCAGATACACTATATCAACCGACTCACCTTTGTCTACCTGTTTATGCACACCTTCAAAGAAACATATCAGATTAGTAAGACAAGATCTTCCTTGTCGAAAGCCATGTTGGCTGTCTCCCATTAGGCCATGACTATCTACATGTTGTGTAATTTTGTTCTTTATGATGGTTTCTACCATTTTCCCTGGTACTGACGTCAGGCTCACCAGTCTGTAATTTCCCGGGTCACCCCTGGAACCTTTTTTAAAAATTGGTGTTATGTTGGCGACCCTCCAATCTTCAGGTATTACAGATGATTTTAATGAAAGTTCACAGATTACCAATAGCAGGTCTGCAATCTCATATTTCAGTTCTTTCAACACTCTGGGATGTATACCATCCGGTCCAGGTGATTTGCTACTATTCAGTTTATCAAATAGTTGTAATATATCTTCCCGGTGTAGTGATATTTCTCTCAATTCCTCTGCAGTATCTCCTTTAAATACCACTTCAGTCATGGGTAACATCCCTACATCTTCCTCAGTAAAGACCGAAGCAAAGAATTCATTCAGTCTCTCTGCTATAGCCTTGTCTCCTCTTACTGCCCCTTTTACCCCTCTATCATCTAACGGTCCAATTGACTCTCTCACAGGCCTTTTGCTACGAATGTACTTGAAAAAGTCTTTATTTTGTGTTTTTGCTTCCGTAGCAAGTTTCTTCTCAAATTCCCGCTTTGCCTACCTTATCAATGCTTTGCATTTAACTTGCCAGTGCTTGTGTTGTTTCCAGTTTTCATCATTTGGCTCTTTTTTCCATTTCCTGAAGGTTGCTTTTTTGGCAGCAACAGCCTCTCTGACCACACCTTTAAACCATGCTGGCAGTTTTTTGGACTTTCTTCCACTCTTCTTAATGCGTGGAATACAGCTGGTCTGGGCTTCGAGGATAGTATTTTTAAATAACACCCAAGCTTGCTGTAAGTCTTTAACCTTTGGAACCGCTCCTTTTAGTTTTTTCCTAACTATATTCCTCATTCTATCATAGTCTCCCTTTTGAAAGTTAAAAGGTAATACTGTGGATTCCTTTACTATCTGTCCTCCACTAATTAAATCAAACATGATCATACTATGATCACTATTGCCAAGTGGTCCCAACACCCTTATTTCTTGCACCAGATCTGGCGTTCCACTAAGGATTAGGTCCAGTATGGCTTCCCCTCTGGTCGGTTCATGAACCAGTTGCTCCAAGAAGCAGTCATTTATTCCATCTAGAAACTTTATCTCTTTAGCTTGTCCTGCCGTGACACTGACCCAGTCGATACCGGGGTAATTGTCTGACTTGGCTTTTAAAACTAGGGTACACTCTCTCTGGCTTTAGAGCATAACACTTATCCCCTACTTCTCCCCCACTGGGTACCTTGGATAGAAGTTTTCCCTTTGAGAATTCTTTGTCCTTCTGCCTTTTATTCCATAGCTCTGCCTGGTCCTGTAGCCTTGGATCTCTCAGCGTTCTGAAAGTATTCTGCCTCCAGCAGTTTCTTTCCTCTTCTGAGTCTTCCACGACGCAACCTGCCAGCTGCAGACTATTGGAGGAATCACAGCAGCAAAGATGCTTCCTTCCAGACTTTCCCTCTGAAGCTCTTATTTTTCCTTCTGGAAATTCTCTCCGTCTCTGTTGCTCTCTTAGCTTCTGTTGTTCCCTTGGCTGCTCTCCTAGCCTTTCCAGCCTCTCCAGCCTCTCTTTCACTTCCTGGTTCCTGACTATTTAACCAGGTGCTTCTGGCTTACACTGTCCGCCTCCTCTTGGGGCGTGCCCAATCAAGAGCTTTACTACTCCCCTCCCCCGAGGTGAGGTGTTCTGCTTGATTAGTTCTGAGTTTTTTTATTTCTGCAGAGAAATCCCTGCTTTCTCCTGCAGTACCAGCTTCTGCCACCGGATGCTTATCTGTGTCCATCGGTTCCTGGGGAGCTACTGGGTCACAGATCCCCCCCCCCTTAAGATATCACGGGCTGGCTTTCTCTTGACAGCACAGCACGTGATACTACTTATGGACTCTGGGATGGTAAGCTTCCCTTGAGGCAGTTGTCTTGGAGAGTCTATTGTGGCTATCTGGGCTAAGGCTACCCTGTCATGCCATGGCTTTAGGAGGTTAACGTGGTAGACTTGCCTGCGGCCTTTCCTATTCTCCACTAGATATGAGACAGGTCCCACAGGATGCACCACCCGACAAGGGCCCTTCCAATGGCTTTCGAATTTGGGTTCTGTACCCGACACCATCACAATGACTTTCTCTCCTATATTTAACTGACGCTGTTTTGTGTTCCTATCGTAGTAGGATTTTTGTTTAGCCTGACTACGTTTTAAGTTTTCTAGCGCCACCTGTGAAGTTCGGCGCAGCCGTTTCTTTAAATCTCTAAGGAATTCGGGCACCTCTGCTTCCCTTGGATCTGGCTCCACCCATTGTTCTTTTAGGATATCCAGAATGCCGCGGGGTGACCGGCCATATAGTAACTCATATGGTGCCGTTCCTAATGAGGCTTGCTTCCTTTCTCGGCATGCATAAAGGACAAAGGGAAGCATGGTATCCCAATTGTCAATGTCCCCCTCCAAACTTCTACGTAACATCCTCTTAATCGTTTGATTTTGTCTTTCGACTAAACCATTAGTTTGGGGATGGTATGCCGCTGTTTTGATGTGTGTAATGCCAAAGGCATCCCACACTGGCCCTAAGTACTTTGAAAGGAAATTGCTCCCCCTGTCGGTGAGAACTTCCTTCGGGAAACCTATTTCACAAAATAGTTTAATAAGTTCCGTAGCTATTACTTTGGCTGATGTGCTCCGTAGTGGCATGGCCCACGGAAATCTTGTAGCGTGATCTACTACCACTAGAATATAGCGGAATCCTCTCGGAGTCTTAATTAGAGGTCCGGCTATGTCTATCCCTATCCTTTGGACGGGATCTTTAATCACAGGAGAAGGTATCATGGGGACCCCCCTGGGATGGGCTGCAGAGACTCTTTGACAAGTGGGGCAAGCCTCGCAGAACTTGGCCGTCTCCTTAAATATACCTGGCCAGTAAAATCTAGTGAGGATCTGGTCAAGGGTCCCCTGACTTCCCTTATGTCCCCCAACGGGATGGTCGTGTGCTAGCCGCAACACTATGTTTTTGAAAGTGGTCGGTACCACTAACTGCTTCCTAGTATCTCCTGTAAAAGGATTTTTACTCTCCCTATAGAGTAGGCCAGCGGTGAGCAGAAACCTAGGCAGGGTATCCCTAGTGCTCTGGGCCCACTTAAATGCCTGAGTAAGGGCTGGGTCTGCCTGCTGCTCATGCGGAAACGAGGGAAACTTGTTCATCAGTTCCTCGGGCACCCATGGCAGCTCTTGCCCGGCCTGTACCCCCGCCTTGTTTCTAGAGCGTAATTGCTTCTCTTTACGCTTTTCGGCCTTTTCCTTTTTATCTTTAGGATCTGGAGTTTCTATTAAAGCGTCATCAAAGGGAAGAATTTCTCCAAGATCCTCTGTGCGGTCTTCCTCCCTTTCTAAGGGTCCCTCCTTATCCTCTGAGGCTGCGGACTGGGCCCTCGTGGATACCATCACACCTTTCTCATGCAACCCTCACTTCATCTCTTGATAAAACTGAGGCCAATCCCTGCCTAGAATGACAGCGTGAGGAAGACCTGGGATAACTGCTAGTGGGATAGTCCTACGTGTACCTAACCCTTTTATGTGTAGTTTGTATACTGGGTAAGTGGAAGTTCCACCATGTACGCACCTTATCTTCACTGAAGTAACGGGCTGAATCACTTCTCCAGCTTGCCTGGCTTCTATTTCATGCCACAACTCCTCAGAGAGCATACTCAACTTCGCCCCGGAGTCCAGCAAAGCCTGGGCGGTGATTCCCTGTACTTCTATAGAAAGAAGAAAACCTTGCCTATCTCTCATAGCACTACCTGCTATTAATGCAGTTTTCACATGACATTGTTTTTGCAAATGCCCTTCTTGACCACATTTGTAACATTTTTGTCTACCTTTTCCACCTTTCCATAAAGGCATGCACATTTTTACAGGACCGCCCTCCTCCCTTCGTGCCCTTTCTGATCTGCAATAACCAGACCCCTGGGAAGCAGAGCCACCTCTCTGACCAGTAATCTCGGCCTCAATGTATCTTTCCGAGAGTGCTACTGCCTCCTGAGGGGTTTTGCAATTCTGCAAGATCAGAAAAGTACGAATACTATTGGGAAGAGCGTCCATGTACTGCTCTAACACTAGGTCATTCAAGATAGACTCCACAGCTCTCCCTTCTGGAGTTAACCACTTGTTAAGTAAGCTGCGTATGCGATGACATAGAGATTTTGGAGTCTCACTGGGCTTCAATTTCACACTCCTCAGGCGAGCGCGATAAACCACCGGAGTGAGCCCCAATCTCTCTCTGATTGCTCTTTTAATCTCATCATAGCTTCCTGCTAAATCAGCTGGCATGGCACGATAAGCGGCCAGCGCTTTCCCTGTAAGGGATGCAGCCAGATGATGACGTTTCGCCTGTGGCAAGTGTGGTGCCTTTTCTCTGGCTTCCGGATTCTCCTCCTGAGTTATCCCTGGAAGGCTTATTTCCCCTTTCTCAGCTGGGGGATGCTGTTAGCTCGACCTTGTCTGCCTCAGGGCAGGAAGTGGCAGATGGCGCTGTTGCTCAGGATATTCAGCTGGCTGGAGGATCTGGCGTCCATGCTGTGGGCCTCTTCCCATACTCTAGGGGATCGATGATGACTATGCCCCTGATGATCATTTCCGTGAGGAGAATTTCTGGAGTCCAGATTTGTCCTCCCTGGAATTCTTTCCCTTTGCAGCAGGCCTGGTCATTCTGACATGGACATGCAAATACTGCAGTCTTTTGTTTCCGCTTGTTAAGTCTTGAGAGTTGAAGCCTTTTTCAATTGATGGTAAAGCATCCCTGGTAGGGGTGCCCTCTCCCCCAAGGTTGGGGTCAGCTGTGGCTTGGATTGAGATGTCTGTGGATGAAGAAGTATTATCAACTTCACAGGTTTGTGAGGAGGCCAAGGCTATTTGCCTGTTCCAAGAGTAGGAACTGAAGGTGTTGATCCCAGGGTCTTATCCACTTCAAGCTTGGCGGATGCTCCAAACACAGAGCAGGAACTGAAGAGGCATCATCTTCTCCTGCAAGGGATTTGGAAATCCACTATTGTCTTCCTGGAGGTGTTCAAGGGCCTGTTCAGGTCCGAGTGGGATTCCCCCCAACTCCCCACCTAAGGGGCTAAGAGTGTGTAAGAAGATGCATGCTTTCCTGGAGAAGGAAGTGCTTTGTGTGGTTGATATTTCCACGTTGATTACGCAGGGTCACTGCGGTTATGAGATGGACCACCATTCCTGTGGAAGGTGAACTGGCCTTAAAGGTTACTGTGGACCGAAAGGTGAATTCATGTTGAAGAACCAGTTCACTGCAGTGACTGCTATTCTTCAGTTGTGATATGTGCAGTCATGGCATCTTGAACCCTAATCCAGTAGATTGTGTCTTCCAACAGATGTTTCTACCCCTCTTTAGGAGTCTGCTGTGGTTTTCCTTTCTGATACCAGGGATGGGACCTGACGACGGTGTCACGGCGTTGGATTTGACTCTGGCACTGGGCAGCGAATACATCTTCCAAAGCCTGGTTGGTCCATCTGACTTTTAAGGAGAAGTTTCTTTTGGAGCTGATTTGGAGAAGCTAGTGAAGTACCTGTGCAGGAGAAAATCTTACCACCTTCTGGAAGACAGGTCCAAGAGGCATGTGAAGGGGCTGGTGCTCCTCTCTCGTCAGCCTCTGTCCATCAATTGAGAATATGCTGGCCAGCAACCCGGAGATCTCGGGTTCTCGTCGTTACTGACCTGTGTGGTGGGAAAAGCCTTTCTTCCTCTCTGCTTCTGGGCTTCAGGCTCATTCTCAGACTTTCATGGAGCACATGGGCCCAGGGATTCAGCCCCACCCAAAAACGGAGATTCCTGATTTGTAGAATGAAGGTTTGGGGTCCCTTTGCCCAGCTTCTCCGGTGGGAGACAAGCTTCGCCTTTTCTTTCATGAATGGGCCCAGATTTCCAAGGATTGCTAGGTTCTAGACACTGTTTAATTCAGCTATGTCCTGGGATGCAAGGATACAATTCCTTATGCCTTCATCTTCTCCCCTTGTGGATCTGTGATTGAAAGTGCCGCTGTGCGAACCACTTTGAACAAATTGCTTTGCCTAAAGGCGACAATGCCCATTCTACTGGGCGAGTGGGGCAAGGGGAGATATTTTATCTATTTTGTGGTGCCAAAAAAAAAAGAACTCTTCTTTCCAGTCCATTCTGGACTTTGAGGAGGCTTCAGTGCTGCGTTTTTTTTGGGTAATTCTTTTTCTCTTCCTTTGCTTTGTGCGTGGGTTTTTTCTTTCGCCCATCTAGTCGGGACATTGAAATTTGATCTCGCGGGCTCAGTCTTCCCTGCTGTGTCCCAGGCTAGTGGCTTTAAGCAGTGTGACCATTTCTCCATACCATGTCCTGCAGGGACCACCACAACTGCTGGCCTGTGGTGCCTGAGTACCAATCGCAGCAACTCCACTTGCCTATTCTGCCGGCAGATGTCAAGCAAGAGTCAGAGGAACTGTGAAAGGTAGCTGAAGGTGATGTTCGGCCTTAAGACCTCCATAATCGGCCCCTCTGTCGAGCATGAAATCGACTTTTTGAGGATTTTTGGCTTACTGCTGCATGACACCTCTATATATAAGTTCCAACCCATTCAAATTTAATCAAGCAGGAAAACCGGTCTGTAATTTTTATTACAAGGTCTGCAATAACAAGTTAGGACTAATGAATGCAGCAAGCAAAAAGTCTTAACACTTTCAAGGTTCCTGTTGAAGCACGGGTAACCAACTCATGTGAGCTTCAATCGCTGTCTGCTCAGTTTACAGTCTGTCTTATCGCACTTTTAATACACTTTTTCAATAGGCTTATGTGACTAAATGGTCATAGCCAATTTCTTTGTTCCCATGTGCTAGTCATATTATACTTCCTTATCTAATCCCACAATGGCAGCTATAATCTATTTCCCTTCCACCCCCCTTTGTTCCCATCTCCATATTCTTAGTACTTTATACTGTGTTTGCAGTTTCTCACTCTATGGCTCATCACAAATGTCAGTTCATATTGCACTGTCTGTACATCTGTTATCCTGTTCCTGCTTATCTGGTTCTTCTTTGTTGATCACATGCTGATGAGATCCAACTTGGGCTAAGTTTCTCTTTTCCCAGACATGAATCCCCCTTTTCTCTTGCAAAACACAGTTTGTTCCAAGAATAGTTCCCAATTATACTTTTTCTATTTCATGCTGCAGGTGCTAATCGTCGTGGCCCGTTTAAGGCTTCCATTCAAGGCCACTAGACAATCTCTATTAGTTTCTTCTCTACATTCTGTGTCTTTGTCTTGCTTAGCTGGTTCTTCTCTTCGCTGCATATTACATGCAAGCAGGGTCCTAGCTTGAGCCAAGTAGTCTAGGCATGATTTCCTTTCGTCCTTGGGAAACACAGCTTGTACAAGAGGAGGGGGAAGAATATGCACTCTTGATTATATATGTCTGACTTTTCATGGTTATATAAAATGGAGTCAGACAAACAAACTGGAGTCGGGATGAGATTCATTTCTCATCAGCCCTCAGATGCTGCCAAGGAGGCCTCGGTCTCTCATACTGGCTGCGCACTCTCTGAACCCTGAGTGATCATCCGTGAAGGACCGGACCCCATTGAAGGTGGCGTCAAGGTCCAATGCCTGCGCCGGAGGTAAGACCCACGGTCTTTGGCATCTGAGTAGTTGGCACAATGCCAAGGGCCAGGAGCGGCCATCAAAGTGCCCCAGCGGGAGGAAACTCCATCAGCATCGGGAGATCGGCATCGGTGACTGCAGAGCCTTCTGGTCTTGAGGCCAGAATGGCAGCTCTGGAATGTAGTCGCATGGTGTTCCTCAAACAGCAGCGTACCCTGGACATCTGGGTCCTTTGGGCCAGCGACTGGCCCCTCCACTGCAAGAGCGTCACCTGAGGAAGTCCAGCTGATGCTGGAGCGGCATCAGCTCCAGGCCGAGTCACATAGTTCCCTTCTCTGCTGGGGCCCCAGGTCTCCTCTGAGCAGCTCTCATCGCTGCTGGCCGGGCATCGGCGCAATGCCTGCCGGGCCTTTGAGGTCTCCTCCAACTCTGACATGGAATGGGAGACCGAGGAGTCTTCTAACCCCCGTCAATGCTGGAATGTCCCCTTGGATCCTTCTCCACCGTAGGAACAGAGGAGATCCCTGCCCGAGGACCTCGCCTTCCAGGACTTCGTCAAGGACATGGCAAAGGCCCTGGGAGTCACTGCCGAGGGCGAGCCTTGGATGGAAGACCTCAAGATCCTCTAATACGAGGCCCTCCCTGTTCTAAACAGAAATAAATCGAATTCCAGAGCCAGGAGTCCAGTGAAGAATTTTTATTTCGTTCTTGCAAGACGGGCGTCGCTCACTATAGCTCTCTATTCCATCTCACTCCTTTTATACATTTTATCTCTCCCCTTCCTGCTATCGTAGTTATACCCCATTGGTTGATGTTTACAGTAGATCACATGTATGCTCCTTGCTCATACAATTTCACAGAGAAGCAAAGGACTTTGTCTGTACTTTGCTCATACAATTTCACTGTTAATCGTTAGCTCACAGATAAGCAAAGGACTGCAGGACTGACTCGAAGGCACACATTGCATTTTGCTGATCGGTATTTTTTTTTTTTTATTAGTGCACCGTGATCTCTAATGCTTTTATACAAAAAGAATCATACAAAAGATTTCTGTGGTTATAAAAACTACACTTGTTTATGTGACTATTCTTTGTAAAAATACCATATCCTAAAATCTCTATCCCCAACAATTCCCCCTTTTCTTTTTTTACCATTATGTTCTTTTTACATTTGCTTCACCACTTCATAAGAGATTTCCAATCTCCTAAGCATCTTTCCGATCTCATCTTCATCCGGGCTTCCCCTTTCCTTTAGTTCCTCCATTATAAGCATTTTCTCCTCATATGGTGGGGGAGTCAGTACATCCATCCTTTTTTTTTAATTTTTATTTATCATTATCAACTTTAAATACATCCGAAATATACTTTCAAATGAATGGAAAAATAAGGAGATACATCAAACAAACCCAAGTAATTACAGGAAATAAGTCCCCCTTAGAATTAGACCACAAAATAAAAGAAAAGAAATTGAGGGGAAGCACCAAGAAATTATTGTTAAATAACAATTAATCAAAGCAAAATCCATATACAGCGGCGGCAAGAGACTTATGCATCAGCCAAATGGGGGGAAACAGAGACATTAACCACTACCTCCTCCCTAGCCTCCAGAAATTCTTGTAGCTGCCCAGGATCAAAAAACAAGTACAATTTCTGTTTAAACATAATACAACACTTAGCAGGAAATCTTAACTGAAAAGTAGCCCCTAGAGCCAGTACCCTGGGGCAAAAAGCCAAAAAACTTTTCCTTCTCAGTTGCGTATCTCGAGAAACATCTGGAAATATTCTAACATTAGATCCTAGAGACTGCTCATCATAATTTCTGAAGTACATTTTTAGAATATAGAATTTGTCTGACTCCAGAGCCAAGGTAACAAGTAAGGTGGCCTTCCCCGTGACAACCTCTAAGGAGCTTTCTAAAAAGCCCATGAGGTCTCCTACACCAGGAAGGCCAGAAGGAGTCCCGGCAGCCTGGCCACTAGAACCATCAGACAAATATTGAGCCCGTACCAAGGGGGGAAATTGTTCCGAGGGTATATTTAAAATTTCCCCGAAATATTTCCGAACCATGGCCATAGGAGATAACACAGGTGACCTGGGAAAATTCAAGAACCACAAATTACATCTACGGACTTGATTTTCCAAATATTCCATTTTCTTACTAGACACAATTTTGTCCTTAATCTGGGCTGTAACCAAGTCCCGGAGTTGACCCATATCTCCTTCAAGTCTACATATCCGCTCCACTTGTTCTCTATGTGCACTGGAGAGAGCTCCACATATAGACTTCATACCCACTAAATCAGAACTCGCAGTATCCACATAAGTTAACAAGGAGGTATTTAGTGCTGCCAAACCTTCCCATAGCGTTTCAAGAGTAAACACCGCTGGTCTTTCCAAACAAGGGATCCTCGGAAGACTCCCAGCACGGTTGGACACACCACCAGCTTCCACCTCCGATGGAATCTCACCCTCACTGGTTTCTAGTTGTCCTCTCGCGCCTGGAACACACACTACCTCAGCCGAGCCCCCCTTCACGCTCTGCCGAGCCGGAGTATTCATCGGCACTACTGCCGGCATTGCAAGCTCAGCTGGAACAATACTTCCGGGTCGTGGTGGTGGAGAGCGCTGCTCAGGAGAGAGCCAAACGCCCGAAGTGCTCAGGGGTGATAATCCTCCTATCACCCCCGCTGAAGACGCCTCTCCACTTCCGACAGTAAAGACGCATTCTGGTAGCACACGCTGAGCCGAACTGGACGGCAAGCCCGCTGAAGGTAACACGACCTGCTTCCGTTTTCGCCTCCCCATCATTCTTCACAATTAAGGGAAGATACCGGTTCAACCGCTGCACACAGTATAGCGTTCTCACCACCAGGAGAGAGCCGCCGCCATCTTAATTGCTCCCCGTAGCAGCTCCCCATCCTTTTACTGATAGCGGTTTCTATCTACCTCTGGGTCAATCCCCTCACACAGGGGATTATGCAGCATCCTATGGTAGTCAATACCCCTTCTACTATTATCAACGAAGAAACTAAGGATACCACTATCCCCTTCCATTTCCCAAACCATGTTTCCAACCAGCCCATGAGGGAAGTGTCCACTCCTGAGTTCTCTGCCAGTTCTTTGGCCAATGTAGTCAGTCCCCTTAGGGCCTTAGTAATCGTCCCATCTGGTGCGGCGTTGTTAGGAATGAAGTGCAACATTTTCCTTCCAACATCACACATACTCCCCGTTTCTCTGTCCAAGACCATCCGGTTTTTCCATGCCATTCTACTGGTAGCATCTAGTTGTTCTGCTGTTCCTTTTATGGCGTCCCAGGTATAGTTTATAAAACGTTGTTGATTATAATATATATAGTTTATCCAATCTACATTCTTATTAATGGTAATAACCTACAAGAGGGACTCAAATCCTGCCGCTGTCTGATTCCGGGCTTTATATTCATCCGGCACCTCCCTAGGCACCCCAATGGCATCTAGATATATTCTGTCAAACGAAGTTCCTAGGACACTTTGCTTCCCCCGGCTCATTTTAGCGGGGTTGGGTTGAATGAATGCCATGGTGAAGGGGATGGCCAACTGTACTAGGGTGCAAGTCCCCGTCCACAGGTGAGGAGGGAGCGTTGGTCTTAGAATGCGCCCTCCACAATACTACCACAGGTCGGCCATAGGAATCATCAGGTTGGAGTAGTTTCTCCCTTCTTCCCCTGTCCCTGTCAGGTTGAGGTAGTGCACATAGGTGGTCAAATTCCCCACTTCTTTGGTGTAGTTCTGACCCCTCCTGGTGAGGCAGGTGGAGTGATTCCCGTACACAGTAGAAAATGTGGGGGGAACTCTCATCTCTTTGGGATCTGCGGGTGGAAAGAGCAATCTCAAGGTTCTGCAGCTCTTGTTCTCCCAAGCCTCCCTCTCTTGAAACAGGAACAGGATGCAACATACTCCATCAGGATCCATTTCCCACGTAAGGGAAAAAGGTACAACCTGAGGAGTCGGTCTTCCAGATGTGCATGCATAGCAATTGCTATGGTTGAGGATCCCTACCGTATACCCGACCCATTCTATCCAGGCTTTCATCTCTCCATACCCAGTCTCCATCTCTAAGGTGTCTCTTAGGTCATTTATCTCCACTACTTTCACAGCCTTAGCCTCTGCTCCTGGTTTTGACATCTTAACTTCAAAGAGAGTCTGGTTGGGTTTATTTAATTTTTTGGGAACCCTAATTCTTAGCCTTCCTACCGGATCTTGCCCTGTTACCTCAATCCCTAACCCATACGTCCCATCTACCAGATCAACTCGACCCAAAAGGATAATTACTACTGGGTTACATTCATTTTTCCTACAATTAGGGGGAGTTTTTCTCTCTTGTATTTTTATTTTAGTAGTCAAAGGATGACCTTGACTTTCCGGAGTCACCCATCCTCCCTCCTCTGTTGTCCACCATATCCTTGTCCATGCATAACAGGGTTTACCAAACTCTAGGGACCTTTTATTTTCAGGGCAAAGATATTTGTGACTATTGCTGTATTGTTTCTCGTAATATTCTCCCCCACATTCTTTTACCTGTCATGCATCAAACTGCAGGCTGATTGGACCTGTCGGGCACTGTTATTGTGAAAATTTCAGGGTATGCCCTCCCCCATTTGGTCCTGTTTTTTTTTTTATTTGTATTTTAAATTTTTTATTAATCAACTCAACCATGAAGTACAACAATTTTGTCCATTTTCAATACAAAAACTTCCTTAAAATCCTTTCAACACAATTAACAATTAATTTCCCTCTCCTCCTCCCCTCGCTCACCTCCATCCTCTCCACCAACCAATCCCTCACAACTACGATCTTCCTCTACGCTCTTATCTTATACCTTAAATGCCCCCATTTCCCTACCCGCCTCTCTCCTTGCTGCCCCTCTCACTCCCCTGCCCCCCATCCCCCTCCTTTCCCCCTCCCTCCCTCTTCCCTGCAAATACACCAACATATTCTGCCATTTGCTTTCAAACTTTGAACCCTTCTGTCTACGAATTGCTGTCAGTTTTAGGTAAATGTGACTCAGCCTATCTTCACAATGCTCCACGCGAGGCGGCCCCTCCTGTTTCCACCGGTAGGTCACCTCACAGCGAGCCACATTGAGACGGGCCAAAATTTGATTTCTACCCTCCTGAGGTCCTCCATCTCTCCACCACCCAAAAAGAAAAATTAGGGGCTCCCACCTTATTTCCACCCCACCACTCGTTTTATCCACCACTGAATTTCTTTCCAAAAGAGTTGAATCTGTGGGCATGTCCACCACACATGATACATCGTCCCCTCTTCCCCACAATTCCTCCAACACCCCTTTGATACTGCCGGATGCATCTTATTCAACCTCACTGCTGTATAATACCATCTCATTACAACTTTATGCCAGTTTTCTCTGATAGCTATTGATATAGACATTTGCCTAGCCTGTCCCACAATAGCCCTCCACTGAAGAGGTTCCAATTGCATCTCCATCTCTTTTTCCCACACCCTCATATATCCAACTTTCTCATCTTTCCCCCCCCCCCTCTCACTGCTTTATATAACCCTGATATCAACCCCTTGGACCGCCTTTTCCCATACCATCTTGTCTCAAGTTCAGTGTAATCCCTCATTAGTCCCTCTTTACCTAGTTTTTTTCAGTATGAAATGTAGTACCTGCCAATAGTGGAATAGCCCCCCTCTCCTAGCTGGTAATCCTCTTGTAAGTCCTTTTGTGGAACCCAATCCCCCCCATCCAAAAATTGATAAAACCACCTTTAAGGCCTTTCCGCTCCCACTGCTTAAAAATCCCTCCTTCCTGTCCCAGTTTAAAGTCCTCTGTATAACACACAGTTTGCATCACTAAAAATTTAGGGTCCCCCCCTCCTTTCTCACTCTATCCCAGATGCCCAGGACATGGCTTAGATATGGGTTCCCATCAGTCTCCAAACCCCGCTCTCTCCTACCCATCCACAGAAGTGCCTTCAGTGTCCTCCCCCTTATTCCTGCTTCCTCCAGCTTCACAAAGGTTTTCCGTTCTCCTTCCCCCCCCCTCCAGTCCATCACATGTCTAATCTGAGTTGCCCAGTAGTAAGCCAGCAGGTCTGGAACCCCCTGCCCCCCCCCCCCTCTTCTCGAGGCATATACAAAATTGCCCTAGCCACTCGTGGTGGTCGTTTCCTCCAAATGAAGTGGAATACCTTCCCCTGAAGTTTCCGCATATACCCTACTGGAATTGCTATATGAAGTGCCTGAAAAAAATAAAGTACTCTAGGGAGTATATTCATCTTGACCGCCGCTATACGGCCCATCCACGACAGCTCCATGTCCATCCAATCTCAGGTCCTGACCCACTGCTCTCCATAACTGAGGATAATTTGCCTCATATAGGCTCCCAGGGTTAGCCGTAATTTGTACCCCCAAGTATTTGATGGCCTTTCTTGCCCATTTAAATGGGTATTTTTCCATCAAGCAGCCTAATTCCTCCTCCCAAATATTTATATTAAGCGTCTCGGTCTTATCCATATTCATCTTGAATCCAGATACCTCTTCATACCTCTCAATTACTTCCATAACCCTTGCCAAAGTTCCTGCAACCAGGATAGATAATTAGTTCCAAATCCCATCTTCTGCATTACGACAAACAAGAAGGCCCAATCGAATGCTTTTTCCGCATCTATAGACAGCACCATCATATCTATCGGCCTATGACAGGCTTCGCAAATCACCTCTAACACTCTCTTAACATTATCCGGAGCCTGTCTCCCACTAATAAAGCCCGTTTGGTCTATGTCAATTAAAGTAGGTTATCCCGGTGCTAACCTATTAGCCAACACCTTCGCCAAAATCTTCACATCGGTATTAAGCAGTGAGATTGGGCGGAAGGAACCACAACTCAAGGGATTCTTCCCTGCCTTTGGCAGAACCGCGATCCCCGCTGTTAACATTTCTTGGGAAAGTTGCCCCCCTCTTCCATAATCCCATTAAACATCCTTTCCAAAAATCCAAACAACTCATCCCTAAAGGTCTTATAGAAAGAGTTTGCCAGCCCATCCAAACCTGGCACTTGCCAAGCGGCATTTCTTTAATCACCTCAATTTCCTCCCATTGTATTCGTCCCTCCAACTGTTCCTCCATCTACTCCCCCACTTTTGGAAACTCCACTTTCTCCAAAAATTCCTGAATACGTCTTCCCTCACTCTCTTCCCTGTGTTGCGCGTATAGTTCAGAATAAAATTGACAGACCCTCTCCCCAGTTTGTTTTTAAGACCTAAATATTTCTCCACCCCGCCCCTTAATTGCAACTATTGCATTCGCTGTTTCCCTTTTTCGCAGCTTATGGGCCAATAATTCCCCCGCTCTGTCATCCCACTCATAAAAAATCTGCTTTACCCTTTCCAATTGAAAAGTTATAGATTCCAATTGCAGCTGATTCAGCTCCAATCTCAATTTATTCAAATGCTTCAACTGCCCCGCCCTACCCTGCATATTATATTGCTTCATAGCATTTTTAATTTCCTCATGAAGCCTCTCTTTTCTTTCTTTCCTTTTCTTTTTAATCCAGGCAGTTTACATAATCATTCGCCCCCTAATTACCAATTTCATCCCCTCCCACATCCCGCACTTCTCCGTTATCATTCATTGGCCAGTACTCCTGGAGGCACTTTTTTACATCCCTAACCACATCTACCCTTTTTAGGAGGCTCTCATTTAACCTCCAAAAGCGTATTCCTCCCCCCCCCCCCTTGTTCTTCTTGAATTTCCAACCATGCCGGGGCATGATCAGACCACGTAATATTCCCTATCTCTACCTCCCTCACTCTTGTCTCCCACAATTTATCCACTAACAAATAGTCTATCCGACTAAAGGTCTTATGTGGGCATGAGTAGAAGGTGTAGTCTCTTCCCCTTTTATTATGCTCCCTCCAAATATCTGAGAGATGAAATTTTTTAATCATTCCTTTCACTATATGTCTGCTTTTCGCATTCCTGTCTCCCTCCCTCGTTTTGTCGATCCCATCCCGGATGCAAAGCCAAATTAAAATCCCCTCCCATCACCAATTTTGAACAGTGCGATCTAAGATCCCACATACCTCCCTCCAAAAAGTAACTTGTCCTGAGTTTGGGGCGTAAATATTCACTAGCGTTACTTTCTCTCCTCTCTATTCACCACACAGTATTAACACTCTTCCCCTTTTATCCCTAGTCACCTCCCCCTACCTGAAAGGGACATCCCCTCCATATCAATGTTGCAACCCCCCTTTTCCTTCCCTCCCCCTCATTCCCTTCCCCTCTCACTTTCCCAAAATACCGATGTGGAAACTGTTTACAGGCCAATAAACCCTCATCCTTGCATTTGAGGTGGGTCTTCTGCACCAAGTATCCCAGTATAACCTTTCAGCCTCCCTAAATAACTGTCTTCTCTTCTGCGGACTATTTAGCCCTTTGGCGTTTATTGTACCTATTCTCACCATCTCATCTGTTAAATGTATGTTGGTGTAACTCACTTATTCCCCCAACGCCCTCCCTTTCTCCCTCCCTCCCCCCTTCCCCTTTCCCCCTCTCCCCTCCTCATCCCCATTAAGCAGTCTCCTCTCAGGAAAGTGACCATACATAGGTAGTGACTGTCTATCCCACGTCTGCCATTGCCTCTCTTTATTCACACCCCCTTATCACAGTGTGTTGCAGCCTTCCCCTCAATATTCTTCCCCTCTTCCCTTCCCCCTCCCAACCTTGCATTCCTACGTTCCACTCATCCTCCATCTAATTTCCGCACAACAGGGTGAACCCCCCCCCCCCGCCCAATCCCCCCCTAACTTCCCACCCTTACATAGTGCCTTTCAAACTTCTTTGATCTCCCCTTGAACCATAAACATTGCCTTTTAACGTATAATTCTCTTAACATTTTTGAAACAACATTATATCTTCGAATTTGCCTCAAGGTCCATCATTCCTTTGCAGAACCTCGGATTAGGCTCACTGAAAAAGTTCCTTTAGCCTCTTCCCTGGACAAGCTGACTACTGGCTACTAGTGGCTATCATATTAATCTTCACTGTAGCCTCCTCTCAACCCATTTCCTTTGGCGCTCTGTCTTCTCCTTGTTTCCCCTTTGAAAGTCTCGCCAATCTTCTGCCATTAGCGGGCACTCAGTCCCCCAGTCTTAGAAACTGATGACGTGCCTGCCTCGGCTTGACCCACCATATTCTCTGGAAGATCCGATACTCCAAGTTCCTTTAGTACTTCCTATGCTTTGCTGCTGGTCCTCACCCTTTGCGATACCCCTTTTACTGTTATAAGCAAACCAAAGGGGTATAACCACTTATATCTCAGGCCTTCTCTCCTCAAAAGAAACGCTACTTCTCTCAACTCTCAGTGACGTTGTAAGGTACCCATAGACAAGTCCTGAAACAGCTCAATTGTATGTCCTTCCCACTGAAAGTGACCCATCTTCTGAGCTGCTCTTAAAATGCGCTCCTTTGTTTAATAAGAGCTTATGCATACCACTATATCTCGTGGTCTGTTGTCTCTTATAGGGCCAAGTCCCCTGTGTGCCCTTTCTTTTTTTTTCATTTAACGTTTTTATTAAACACATTCCACACATAATACAGATTCTTTCTTCTGAACTCAACATTATACATATGTGTTATGTCAGCAAACTAACAACATCTTAACTATTTTTCCCCCTCGTTCTATTACAACATTGCTTGTTCCCTATTCTTTTCCCCTTCCCCCCTTCCCTCCCCCAGCTCCTTTAAGCATCTCCTCCTCTTAGCCCTGCTTATGCTCTCTCACCTACGCTCTCAGGTGTATCTCATATATTGTGCATACGCCTTCGCCAGTGAGCCCACCCCCTTTCTGTTATTTACAAAGCAGCTTTCATTGGCCCTCCCTCCTCCTGCTCTCTTGCTTTCCATGTCCCCAACCATTTCCAGACCCGCTGCCATTGTGCCATACAGTTATCCCCTTTCCCGTGTCGCAACCCTGTCAATCGATGGATCAAACACAGATCCTCCAGTCTTTTGAGAAATCCCATACTCTGGGGTTCCCTCGCCCCTGTCCAGTGCTGTGCTATCTCGTTTCTTGCTGCCACTATACAGTGATGTAGTTCCCCCCTCTCCATTGCCAGGATATCCTCCCCTACCTGATGTAGGGGGCAAATTTCTGGCTGTTTTTATAATCTATGTCCTGTCATTTCGCATATTAGGCGAAGTATCTCATCCCAGAAGCCTTGAATCTTCTTGCACTTCCACCACATGTGTATCATGTCCCCTCTCTCCCAGCACCCTCTCCAGCACCAGTCAGATAGTCCCACCCCCGCTCTTTTTTTTATGTGTCGGCGTCCAGTACCACCTATAAAGTACTTTATAGGTGTTTTCTTTTATTTTGGTAGCGACAGATATTCTCACTATTGTCTGTATGACTTTATCCCACCACTCTTCTGTCCATTGTTGTTCTAAATCTGCCTCCCACTTCTTCATGAACTCTAGTTTACCCTCCCCTCCCTCCGTTAGCCCTGTATATATCTTAGATAAAGCTCCCTTTTGATCTAGATTCCCTGAACATAGAGCCTCGACCCACTCTCTTTTGCTCCACAGGTCCTTCCATATGCTCTGCTGTCACACAAAATGACCAATCTGGGTATAACTATAGAAATCCTTGCTAGATAGTCCATATAAATCCTTGATGCCCTCAAAATCCCTTAGCCCCTCCTGAACCACTATCTGGGAAATATGTGTGAGTCCCCGCTGTGCCCAACTCTTCAATATAGTCCCTCCTGGTCCCTGTCCCCTCTCGAAACACGCCTTTATTGTCATCCCTTGGATATATCTTTTGTCTTGTACTAAGATTTTCCTGTGTTGTTTACAAATACGTAAAGTGTGCCAAATGAAAGGGTTCAGGATGCTACTAGCTAGAGGTGCACGCCCCCTCCATACCATCTTTTCCAGTCCTCGTCCATTTACAGAATCCTCCTCCATCTGGACCTAGTGCTTTTGCTTTTCTCTATGTCAGTCATAAAGTGTTTTCAGCTGCGCTGCTGCATAGTATTTGTTGAAATTAGGCACTCCTAGCCCCCCTTCTCCCCTAGCTCTCTGTAGTGTGGACATGGCCACCCTAGGGCTCTTATTTTGCCACATGAAGCAATTCACTTTTCGCTGTAGCAGCTTTAGCTGTTGCCGTGGTATCAATATCTCGTTGAAAAAGGTACACAACAATTAATCCCACACCCACCCTATAAAAGCAGCTGCATGCTGCTGGGAGTCCCTCTTTGCCACCGGACACCATCGTAACAAGGCATTCCTACCTGAGAGAGGTCAGAGCACGTTTGCCCCTCCCGCAGCTCCTCCAGCCCAATCGGGGCCCTGAAGCACACTATAAAAGCAGCTGCACGTTGAAGGCGTGCCCGCGCCTGAGGGCCTCGCCAGAGGGCCCTTTGTCGTGGCCCTTAGGCAGGGACCGTTTCCAAGACCAAGACCCCTACCCTGAAGTTGGAATCATACAACAATGGAACCTAAAAACCCATCGAATGAAACAGTAAGCACCACTGCACAGTACAAATCTGTGATTGGATATTACAACACCAGAATATGGTCAACCCAGACTCTATCCTATAAACCTGTAAGTTCCAATACTATGCTATTAACTTACATCTATTGCCTTTAGAAAGTGAAGAATCAACAGTTCCCCGCTATACTAGTTAACCCCAATAGTTCTAAAACTAACTACTCGTAGTTACAATTAGTAAGTCTGTTAGCTGCTGCACAAAAGTGCTATAGTTAATTGTTTTGAGTTGTCAATAAGTGTATGATTTTAACCATATCTTGCTCTGCTTGTTAACACTTTTAGCTCTCAACTAAACCTTTTGATGGTTACAACTAGAGAGTCCATCAGCTTCTGCACAACTCATTAAATTATCACAAACATTTAGACATACCAACACCTAGAGACCCTACTCCCAGAGACTACGCTAACCTCACACTACATTGAAAGCACAGGTGAGAATCCTTGGAAAACTAGGAAAAGTACTCCTATAGGCCTAATGACATTTAAAATGTCCTCTTCAACTACCTTTTGCTTTAGAACAATATGCATCTACACTATAATAATAACCTTAATTGTGCTGACCAGCCTAAACAACAAATAAAGGGTGAGCCAGTCAAACTTGCATTTTTGAAAAGGGCGGGAGAGCCGTGAAAGTGGGTGGAGCGAGTTAGCAAGGTTACCATTGTGTCCCCCACAATTAAGCATTTCAGTCGCCATGGAGCAGTGGTCTAAACAACAACGTTCATTCGCTGTGAAAGCGTTTTACCAAAGTGGTAGTTATGCAGCCGCTCAGCGTCGTTTCCGGACGAATTTTCAAATTAATCGAAATAAGCCAGTGCCGTCTGTTAATTCAATCAAATTGTGGGTGACAAACTTTGAAGCAATTGATGAAACGAGAAGCATAAGGGGTGGCAGTGCAAGATCAGTGCGAACTCCCGCGAATATTGACCGCGTGAGAGTTGCTGTGGAAAGAAGCCCTCGGAGATCGGCGCGTCGACAGAGTGCTGCGCTTGGCATGGCAAACACGAGCGTCCGAAGAATCTTGAGGTTAGATTTACACCATCACCCGTACAAAATTCAGGTTGTTCAGGCTATGAATGAAAACGATTTTGCAGCTCGACGGCGTTTTTGTCAAACGTTGTTGGACATGTTTGATGAAAACGAGGACCTTGTTCACAACCTGTGGATGAGCGATGAGGCACATTTCCATCTCTCCGGTTTTGTGAATAAACAAAATTTCCGATATTGGAGTGATGAAAACCCTCAACAACTCCATCAAAAACCACTCCATTCAAGCAAGGTAACAGTTTGGTGCGCAATGTCCTCATTGGGAATCATAGGCCCGTATGTTTTGAAAATGACAGGGAGCAAGCAGTTACTGTGAATGCACAACGCTATTCGGAAATGTTGCATTCGTTCTTCATTCCTCAGCTTCGTCAACATGGAATGAACAATGAAACCTTATTCCAGTAAGACGGTGCCACAAGTCATACAGCCCGTGTGAGCATGAATGTTCTCAACAATGTTTTTCCAAATCGGGTGATATCCCGAAATGGAGCAATTTCTTGGCCTCCCCGATCGCCCGACCTCACAGTGTGCGATTTTTTCTTGTGGGGGTACCTGAAGAGTAAAGTCTTTGAACAACGACCTCCAACGCTTGGGGAACTCAAGAGGAGAATCCGGTTGGAAATCGAGAGAATTCCTCAGCGTATGCTCCGTGATGTGATGGGCAGTTTCAGAAATCGCCTACAAGAATGTCTCAATCGGGAAGGACACCATCTTACTAGCGTTATTTTTAAACAGTGAATGTTGTTTCTTAAATGCTTTTTAATGTACATTAAGATAGTAACAATAAAATTTTGAAATATCCATCCGTTTATTTTTTACAGTCATTTCAAAAATGCAGGTTTGACTGGCTCACCCTGTACTACAGACCAATCCCAATAATACAAACATTAAATCGAAAAGACGCTGCCTCTGTACCACCTAGCATAGGATTTAACACAAAAGCAAACCATTATAGATTAATACATATAAAACCTATCCCAGTACCTCAAACAAACCTACAACATAACACAAAAAAAACACAACTCCCTTTACTGTTACCTAATAAATGCAAGATCAATGAAAAACAAACTCCCCATTTTCACTGACCTACTAAATGACTTAAAACCTGACATTCTCTGTGTAACTGAAACATGGTTAAACCAATTAAAAACTAATGAATATGAGATCTATCATACCCACAGAAATCACAAAAGAGGAGGAGGAGTGCTCATCATAACAAAAAAATCACTAAAAGCAAGACCTCTATCTACTGTCAACATTAACAATAGACACCCTCATTATAAAAATCGATCACCTAAGAATATGCCTAGTATACAGACCACCTGTTCTAAGTCCAGAAAACATAGATTCACTAATCGAACTCCTAAGCTCATCTACAGACTCAGATCCAATAACATTGTTAGGTGATTTTAACCTCCCTTCTCTGTCTAACATACAGTCATCCCTCTTCCTAGAATCGATTTCTGACTTGGAATTCCACCAGATCATTAACACAAAAACTCACAACAAAGGAGGAACACTTGACCTAGTATTCTTACCAGACCCACTCCATAAACTATTTAATATGGCTTCACTCGAGTGTATACCAGTCCCATGGTCAGACCACCACCTCAAACTTTTGTGTCACTTACATAGATGCAAGCAATAAAAGTAAATCACAACAACCCCCAACCACTAGATTCAAGAAATTCAATGAGGAAGAATTTCTTGACCAAATAATACCTCACCTCTCACCTACACCAAGTGACCTTGATGAAGCAGTTGAAAATTGGCATAGAACTATTAACAATGCTGCTACACACAAAATAATTCCTAAACATTTAATCAATAAAAATAACAGATCTAAAAGCAGTAATGCCCCATGGTTTAGCAATGCATTAAAATTAATGAAAAGAGAGCTGAGGAAAATAGAACAAAAATGGCGAAGAACCAAATCTACAACAAGCTATGAGACCTATTCCAATCACCTTAAAAGATACAAAGAAGCAACAGAAAGTGCAAAGAAAAACTACTCAGTCATACTAACTAATGCAATAAATAGACCAAGAGAACTTTTTACTATTGTTCAAAATCTAACAAACAATTCATACAATTCTTGAAATATCATCACTGATATATCACCTCAGACATTAGCTAATCATTATATGGGCAAAACAAAACAACATACATCCTTACCAAAATCACCTAGTAAGTCATACTATGATCAATCAAACAATTGGTCAGACTTCCACCTAATATCCAAAGACATTCTCAAGAATATTATAGCAAACCTTAATACTACAACTTCATACTTAGACCCATGTCCAGTAACCTGGATAAAGAAAACTCTACCAACTCTCTTCTCCTTCATACTACCTATGATCAACCTCTCATTACAACAAGGGTATTTACCTCCAACCCTTAAACATGCACAAATCCGTCCAATACTCAAAACGGCATCCTTGACAAAACATCACCCACATCCTATAGACCCATAACAAGCATACCTTTTATGGCCAAACTAATTGAAAAAGTAGTTCAAATCCAAACCCAAGAATACATTGATACATCAGCCCCTCTTAATGAACAACAATACGGTTTCCGCCCTTACCACGGAGTAGAAAACACTATTCAGTTCTACTTGACACTCTTGTAAGAGGAATTGACAACTCTAAACAAGCCTTCATTCTATTATTTCTAGATATCTCTGCAGCATTTGACAGTGTGAACCACACTATAATGCTTAACAGACTCAAGCAAATAGGAATTAATTCAACAGTACATAAATGGTTTACATCATACCTATGCAACAGGACACAAACAGTAAGAATCAATAAACAAACTTCTAATACATATAAACAGGAACTTGGCCTCCCACAAGGATCTGCCCTTTCGACACTCCTTTTTAATATTTATCTCCAACCAGTCTGCAACATCTTTAAACAATTCAAAGTCCACTATCATATCTATGCAGACAATATTATGCTATACATTCCTTTCTTGATCCCTAACCCACCAATGCAATTAATAACTGAGTGCTTCAATGAACTCACAATATGGCTAAAAGACCACAATCTACACATCAACTACTCAAAAACAGACATCTTATTTGTATCAAAAAACCAATCATATATTCCCCCAACATCTATTACACTTCAAAATCACGAGATTAAAACAAAAAATGAAGTTTCTCCAGGGCCATGTCCCCATGAGAGGATATTCAGGACAGCTATCATAGTTGGTGATTCAATCATTAGGAATATGTAGATAGCTGGGTGGCTGGTGGACGTGAGGATTGCCTGGTAACATGCCTGCCTGGTGCGAAGGTAGCGGACCTCACGCACCGCCTAGATAGGATCATAGATAGTGCTGGGGAGGAGTCTGCTGTCTTGGTGGTACCAATGACATAGGAAAATGTGGTAGGGATGTTCTGGAGGCTAAATTTAAGCTTTTAGGTAGGAAGTTGAAATCCAGAACTTCCAGGATAGCGTTCTCCGAAATGCTTCCTGTTCCACGTGCAGGACCCAAAAGACAGGCAGAGCTCCGGAGTCTTAATGCATGGATGAGACAATGGTGCAAGGATGAGGGTTTTGGATTTGTTAGGAACTGGGGAACATTCTGGGGAAAGGAGGGGCTCTTCCGAAGGGATGGGCTTCACCTTAATCAGGATGGAACCAGACTGCTGGCATTAACCTTTAAAAAGGAGATAGAGAAACTTTTAAACTAGAAAATGGGGGAAAGCCAACAGTTACCCAGGAGCGCATGGTTCGGACGAAGGTATCCTTGAAGGATACTACCAAAAGCAGTGAGGTTCCAAAAAAGAGTATAGTAGCCCAAATGCCCTTGAGTAAGGTGCAGACAGAGCGTAAAGATTCCAAATTACCCATGCCTACCAAAAGCCAGATTAATATGAATAAAATACAGTCTCTAAAATGCTTGTATGCAAATGCTAGAAGTCTAAACAATAAGATGGGAGAGTTAGAATATATAGCACTAAATGAGAGGTTAGATATGATTGCAATCTCAGAGACATGGTGGAAGGAGGATAACCAGTGGGACACTGTGATACCTGGATACAAACTATATCGTAATGATAGAACTGATCAAATTGGTGGAGGAGTTGCACTCTATGTTAGAGAGGGCATTGAGTCAGAAAGGATTAAAGTTTTGCAGGAAACAAAATTTGCTGTAGAATCTCTATGGATTGAAATTCCATGTAAAAAGGGGAAGACGATGGCAGTGGGAGTGTACTATCGACCGCCTGGCCAGAATGAACAAATGGATGATGAAATTCTCAAAGAAATCAAGGAAGCTAACAAATGTCACAGCAGAGTAGTAATAATGGGTGATTTCAATTACCCTGGTATCGACTGGGTCAGTGTTACGGCAGGACAAGCTAGGGAGATAAAGTTTCTAGATGAAATAAATGACTGCTTCTTGGAGCAGCTGGTTCATGAACCGACCAGAGGGGAAGCCATACTGGACCTAGTCCTTAGTGGAACGCCAGATCTGGTGCAAGAAATAAGGGTGTTGGGACCACTTGGCAATAGTGATCATAGCATGATCATGTTTGATTTAATTAGTGGAGGAGGGATAGTAAAGAAATCCACAGTACTACCTTTTAACTTTCAAAAGGGAGACTATGATAAAATGAGGAATATAGTTAAGAAAAAACTAAAAGCATTTGCAAAGGTTAAAGACTTACAGCAAGCTTTGGTGTTATTTAAAAATACTATCCTCGAAGCCCAGACCAGCTGTATTCCACGCATTAAGAAAAATGGAAGAAAGTCCAAAAAACTGCCAGCATGGTTTAAAGGTGAGGTCAGAGAGGCTGCCAAAAAAGCATCCTTCAGGAAATGGAAAAAAGAGTCAAACGAAGAAAACTGGAAACAGCACAAGCACTGGCAAGTTAAATGCAAAGCATTGATAAGGCTCGCAAAGCAAGAATTTGAGAAGGAACTTGCTACGGAAGCAAAAACACAAAATAAAGACTTTTTCAAGTACATTCGTAGCAAAAGGCCTCTGAGAGAGTCCGTTGGGCCATTAGATGATAGAGGGGTAAAAGGGGCAGTAAGAGGAGACAAGGCTATAGCAGAGAGACTGAATGAATTCTTTGCTTCGGTCTTTACTGAGGAAGATGTAGGGATGTTACCCAAGACTGAAGTGGTATTTAAAGGTGATACTGCAGAGGAATTGAGAGAAATATAGCTACACCGGGAAGATATATTACAATTATTTGATAAACTGAATAGTAGCAAATCACCTGGACCGGATGGTATACATCAAAGGGTGTTGAAAGAACTGAAATATGAGATTGCGGACCTGCTATTGGTAATCTGTGAACTTTCATTAAAATCATCTGTAATACCTGAAGATTGGAGGGTCGCCAACGTAACACCAATCTTTAAAAAGGGTTCCAGGGGTGACCCGGGAAATTACAGACCGGTGAGTCTGACGTCAGTACCGGGGAAAATGGTAGAAACCATCATAAAGAACAAAATTACACAGCATGTAGATAGTCATGGCCTAATGGGAGACAGCCAACATGGCTTTAGACAAGGAAGATCTTGTCTTACTAATCTGATATGTTTTTTTGAAGGTGTACATAAACAGGTAGACAAAGGTGAGTCGGTTGATAAAGTGTATCTGGACTTTCAGAAAGCTTTTGATAAGGTCCCTCATCAGAGACTTTTGGCGAAACTAAAAAGTCATGGGATAGGAGGCAGTGTACTATTGTGGATCGGGAACTGGTTAAAAGATAGAAAGCAGAGGGTAGGGCTAAATGGCCAATATTCCCAATGGAAAAAGGTGAATAGTGGAGTACCTCAGGGATCTGTACTGGGTCCGCTACATTTTGACATATTCATAAATGACCTGAAAAAGGGAATGAGTGAGGTTATCAAATTTGCAGATGATACAAAACTGTTTAAAGTTGTTAAAACCCAAGAAGATTGTGGAAAACTGCAGGAGGATCTGGATAAATTGGAAGACTGGGCATCCAAATGGCAGATGAAATTCAATGTGGACAAGTGCAAAGTTATGCACCTAGGAAAGAACAACCCACACTATAGTTACACAATGCAAGGTTCCACATTGGGAACCACCATCCAGGAAAAAGATTTAGCAGTCATCGTGGATAACATGTTAAAACCCTCTGCCCAGTGTGCAGCGGCGGCCAAGAAAGCAAATAGAATGCTAGGTATCATAAAGAAAGGGATGGAAAATAAAACAAAGGATATTATAATGCCTCTGTATCGTTCCATGGTACGGCCGCACCTTGAATATTGTGTGCAGTTCTGGTCACCATATCTTAAAAAGGACATAGCATTATTAGAAAAAGTACAGAGAAGAGCCACCAAAATGGTGAAGGGGATGGAAGGCTACTCCTATGAAGAGAGGCTACAAAGGTTGGGGCACTTCAACCTGGAAAAGAGACGGCTGAGGGGAGATATGATAGAGGTCTATAAATTAATGAATGGAGTGGAGCAGGTAAATGTGGATCAATTGTTTACGCTATCAGAATATAGAATGACTAGGGGACATGCAATGAAGCTACAGGGTAAACTATTTAAGACAAATAAGAGAAAATATTTTTTCACTCAACGTGTAATCAAACTCTGGAATTTGTTGCCATAGGATGTGGTAAGGGCTGTTAGTGTAGCTGGGTTTAAAAAAGGTTTGGACAAGTTCCTGGAGGAAAGGTCCATAAACCACTATTAAAAAGGGACCCAGGATAATCAATGCTTGACCCAGTACAAGCATTGTGGAACCTGTGTCTTTTGGGGATACTGCTAGGTACGTATGACCTAGATTGGCCACTGTTGGAAACAGGATACTGGGCTTGATGGACCTCGGTCTGACCCAGTATGGCATATCTTATGTTCTTATGTTCTTATCTAGGTGTGATTCTAGATAAGAATCTCAGTATGGATTCACACATCAGAAACACAACAAAAAAAATCCACTACAAGCTTAAGATTCTAAAACAACTACGCCCAATTGTACATCTTCATGATTTTATGAGCATAATACAAGCTATTATTACACCCCACTTTGACTTTGCAAACTCAGTTCTCCTAGGAACAACAAAGCAGAACCTTAAAAAACTTCAGCTAGCACAAAATTTAGCTGCCAGAACCATCATCAAGGTCTATACATTTGAACACATAACACCCATACTAGCCAACCTACATTGGCTACCAATCTACTGCAGAATAAACTACAAAATCCTAATAACCACATTCAAAGCATTAAATAATATAGCTCCACCGACACTGTGCAAGCTTATTAATATGGAAACAACAAAAATCGCTCAAAGGAGAGGTAATACAAATAAAATTTTGATTCTGAAAGACTTTACAAAAGCCAAAAAGTCTACTAACAACAAGGCATGTTCTTACTCGGCCCCCATCCTCTGGAACACGCTACTGGAAGAAATCAGAATTCTAACTGATATCAAGGAATTCCGTAAGAAACTAAAAACTCATCTATTTATGACACACTATGGTGAACAGATATACATCATCTACTATACCGAAAATGGATAACAGAAGACAAGTTAATTATCAAACCAAGTGAGACATACATAATAACTAAAAAATTAACTCATTCTTCTATTTCATGGTAACAATAACTCTAACATATGATGACTAAACTGCAAACTGTACTGTAATGTATATAATCTAAACACAATGTTACAGATGAAATGTATATAGTTGCGAAGCACCCTACAAAGTTGTTATGCATATAATAGTTGGACCAATGCAATAGTTCAAGTTTTATGTATTAAGGCACAAGCCTATTGTATATAGTTCGTTGTTGTTTCATGTAAGAAGAACAGGTCTTATATTGTTTCTGTCTCTTTATATTGTTATTTGTAAACCGCACCTGATCCATGGGAAAGTGCGGTATATAAGTATTCGTTAAATAAAAAAATAAATAAAATAATCACTAACCTACCAACTATAAACTCCCGTAATTTAATGGACAGAACTACCTACTTATGTATTTATATTTTTGTCAGATCATCTGTCATGAGGATGCAAAAACACTGTCTTGCAACAGATCCTCCATTTTAATCAGATTTAAAAGGGCCAACTAGGCCAACTTTGCGTGAGGCTATATGGTCCTCTGACCCAGCCTCCGCAAACTTAAATTTCTTTAGAACATGTTATTTCAAATGTCGGTTTAATCAGAACTCTATTTCATAAGTCCAGATGTAATATCAACGTTGCCCAAAAAGGTATAAATACTCATCTGATGAAATCAATGCTAAGCTTCAGCCTATGGTGAACTGATTCGTAGGTTAACACACGCTGCCGTCCATCGGTTCAGTGGAAATTACCACCACCATTCAAAAAGGCCACCGTAGCTACCATCTACGATGAAACTATACAGCTAGGCACTCAAACATTCAGTTGGATACTGCAACACAAACACAAACTGAACATTTGAGCGCTCAGCTGTATAGTTTCATAATTGTTTTATAGCTTGTGAGATCTCTTCTAGTGTAATAGCTGCATTCACTTGTATTTGATCCTCCTTCACCAGTGTCGGGATTTTTATAGAGTTTAAATAGCTCTGTATTCTATCTGGATCTGGAGATGCCTGAGCTGCGTATAGCTCTTGATAATATCTTCTAAAGGTCTCTCAAATTTCCCCATCCTTGTGAACTCATTTCCCATCTCTGTCCCTTATTCTCAATATCTGTGATCTTAATTTCCGTTGTTTCAACCGTTGCGCCAAATACCGCCCTGCTTTATTTCCCCCCTCAAAGAAACCCTGCTTCAGCAGCTGCATTTGATATCTTATAGTTTCAGCCTGCATGCCAATCAATTCTGCTCCACCTGACAACACGTGGCCCCTATATATCCCCTTTCCATCTTGGGCGTCCAATGCTTCAAGTTCCATTAATCTTTCTCTCATTTCCCGGTCCCGTTTCTCCCTCTCCCTTTTCTTACGTGCCCCCCATTTGAGAAAGACTTTTCTCTCACTACTGCCTTATATCCATCCCAAACCCCCCCCACCCCAGGCCACCTCCTCATTGTCATTCCATCTAAAATATTCCACTGTCTCCCTCTCTATCTCCTTTCTTACCCTCTCGTCCGGCAACAGGGATTAATTTATTTATTTAATGGTATTTATATACCACCTTATCATTCAATCAAAGCGGTTTCCACGGCAAACAATCATGGGGGCAAATGTTTTCATGCAGTGTACAGTGTAGTGGGTATGTGTTGGCGGGGAAGTGATTAGAGTTGGTTTATATACATAGTGCGCTATTATACAGTCTTAAATACAGTCTCGGGGTGGTGGGGGGGGGGGGGCTGATGATCTGACTTGTATGCTGGTTCAGGGGGTATGTCCATAGTATTCGTTGAACAGGGTTGTCTTCAGCTGTTTTCGGAAGTCCTTGATTTCTGTGGTTAGTCTCAGATCATCTGGGAGGGAGTTCCATGTGGAGTTCCAAAATTGGGTCCCTCCTCCCTCCCCTTCCATTATCAACCTTACTTTCACCAGCGCATGATCTGACCATGTTATAGAGTCCATATCTGCCCCTTTTACTCTACCCACCAGTTCCTTTGTTACCCAGATGGCATCTATTCTGGAATATGATCCATGCACTGTGGAGAAAAATGAGAACTGACTTTTCCGTGGATGCTGGTTGCGCCATGCATCTATCAAGCAATTCTGCACAACAAAATTTCGATATTTTCTACTATCCCCTTTTTTACCTTCCCGTTTCCCTGTTGCTCTCTTTCTGGGTTTCGCGTTAAATTAAAGTCCCCCCCCCCACCACATATAAGTTTTCCCTCTCCTATTTTCCCCACCTCAGCATCTAATTTCTTCCAAAAGTCGCCCTGTCCCCCTGTGGGTGCATAGACATTCAATATGCAATACCATTCATTCCCTATTTGTATTCGTATCAGTATATATCGCCCCTCTTTATCTCATATTATCTTCTGTACCTCCACCTTAATTGTAGAGGCTATAAAGACCGCCAACCTGCCCTTCTTTTTCTCCACTGTGTTTGATGCATAAAGACATTGCCCATATCCCTGTAGTTTGATCAGATGTTCTGTCGCTCTTGTTAAATGTGTCTCCTGTATAAGCACTAACGACGCTCTTTGGGGTCTTACTTCTTTGTAAAGCTTCTGCCTTTTGTTTGGCGAATTCAGCCCTTTAACATTCAAAGTTACCACTTTTAGCTCACCTTTGTGTGATCTTCCCCTTCTCTATCCCCCCTCATCTGTCCACCCCCTCCTTCCCCCGCCTCCTCCCTCCTGCCCTCCCCCCTTCCCTCCCCCCCGTCCACCCTAACACCCTTCCCCTTCCCCCATCTCCTCAAGGAAGATTCGTCTTCCATCTTGGTGACTGATTATCAGGCCGTCACCTGTCTACTCCTCCATTCCACATCCCCCTACGGCTCTAGCCCCCCCCCTTAATATCTTCCTCTATCCCATCTCCTTCCCCCGTGCTCTTGCTCCCTAGTTCTCCCCCTCCCTTTTCTTGTCCCTACCTCTCCCTTAATGCTATAGCTTCCCATAGCTCTATCCCACTCCAGCCTCCCTCCCCCACACTCCCTACCCATAACTGTATACACCTCATTCCTTCCCCCCCCATGTTTATAGCCTGCTTCATTAGCCATATACCACAATGTCCATCACTTCAGCCAGCTCCTTTCTCTGCTGCTTTCCCGCCTTGGCTCTCTCTATTCAGTCTCGCCAGCCTTCTCCCCGCTACTGGTACTCTATGCCACCTTAGACTGTCCCTCTTTAAACTGGTGTGGCTGAGGTAGGAGCTCCGGCCGGTCGTCTCTCGCAGTCTGGAAGGTTTGTTAATCTCAGTTCTTTTAGTGCTTTCCAGGCTTCCTCACTAGACTGCACCCGTCTCGACCTTCCCTTTACTGTTATCAGCAGTCCAAAGGGAAACAGCCATTTGTATCCCATGTCCTCTCTTCTCAAGTATGTCGTCACCTCCTTCAGGTTTCTTCTACGCTGTAACATTCCCGTGGATAAGTCTTGAAAAAATTCCAGTTTATGCTCATCCCAGGTGAAGTGTCTCGCTGTCCTAGCCGCACTCAACAGTTTTTCTTTGGTTTTGAATGAACTTAGACAGACCACAATATCTCATGGTCTATTTTCTCTGACAGGTCCTAGACCTCTGTGTGCTCTCTCAATTTTTATAATCTCTACTTCTTCCACCTCCTCAGGACCTGCAGTTAGTAATGGAGAACTTAAAATTTTTTCCGTCACTTCTTCGCAGTTCTTGTATTTAAGTTCTTCTGGGAGACCGCGCACTCTTAGATTACATCTTCTAGAGCGGTCTTCTAGGTCTTCCGCTTTCATCTGTTGCTCTTCTTGAGTGTGCTTCAGTTCCTCCCATCCTTTTTGTAGTTCCTCTAACGCGTCCCCTTGTTGCTCCACCTGGTTCTCCACTTCTTCTACACGATTGCCCAACTCCGCAATATCTTGTCTCAAAGCTTGTATTGTCTCTTTCAATTCAATTTATTTCCATCTTAATCTCCTCCTTCAGCTCTGTTAACCATAGCTTTAGCACTGCCGCTCCTCCTGGGCTGCATGCTCTCTCCATCTTGTTCTCCTGCTCAATGGGGCTTTCAGGCGGTGTTCTGCCTTCCTTCTCTCCCTCTTTCACTCCTTTGGGTGTCGCGTATGATCTGAATTCCGCCAATTTCTTCCGCACTGTTTGACTGCCCTTAGTTTTGTCCATGATCTCTCTTTTACCTCCCCCGGGTGGAATTTCCAGGTCTTCTGGGGATTATTTAATGGCTTTGTTTCAATTAGATCCTCTTTCACTGTGTTCCAAATTGGCTCTCTTGGGGGCCTTTCTTTTCCTCTATCCGCTTGGAACTAGCTGCCAGATGCAATTTGCCTCACTATGCCCTTATCCTGCATAAGGTCTGGTGATCTGCTTTATTCTGGTCTAGCTTCATCTCCTCCTCTCTTGTGCCAATCGGTGATTGTTGTTTTTATCTACAGTAGCCCTCTGGCAGCGCTCTTCCGGCGTTCCAGCTCTTCACCTTTTCCTCCACTTCTGCACCCCGGTTCTTCTACCTTTCTTCTCTGATTCCTCCGACTCTGTCGCCGGCCCTTCTGTTTCTGTCCATCACTCCCTGCACGTCTTTGAATCGCTCCAATTTCACTTTGCTGCCGCTTGTCGTCTCTCCTTCTCCCAATCTGGCTCAGTATCTGCTGCTTCTCGGGCTCTCCTGCTCCTCCGTTCACTTGCTCTTTTGCGGTCTCGGTGCTGGTAGGCCTGCTCCCTCACTCACCAGCCCTTCTGCCTTGTTCAGGCTATCCCTGCACCTCCGGGCTTTTATCTAGGCCTCCGCTCCTCACTCCAGACTGCCGATCTTCGTTCCGGGCCTCCGATCCTCTCTTCGGCCTGCACCGTAATCCTCTGCTCTGTGCCTCCACGCGGTCCTGTCCTCCGGCCCGCCACACGGTCTCCCGCTTTGGCGTCCCACCACTTATTTCCTCTGACCGCAGTGCACCACCCAGACTGCACGCCCGCTCTCAGTGACTCTCCTTTGCTGCCTCTCCTCCTGTGCACCACCCTGCTCCTACCGCCTTGAATTCCTCCGATCCTCAAGCCGAGCTGATGCGCCTGGCAGCCACGGCAAGGACCGCTCAGCCGATTCCACAGAGTAAAATTAAAATCCTGCAGCAACGGAGAGGCTCCGTCTCACACAGCTTCAGTGTGGCTGTACGGGTCCCGGAGCTCTCTCCTGTACTGTCCAGGGAGAGAGATCCGCACCGGCGAATGCCTGCAGCAAGTGAAAATAACTGACAAGGAGGGAAGGCGAGAGCTGCTACTAATTTAAAGAGTCAGGCTCAAATTTAAAATTACTGTAAATATAAGGAAATTTGTTCCTAATAACTAAAGGGAACTAATCCCTGATTGCCATTTAACTGAATTAAAAGTAAAATTAAAAGTAAAAATCAAAAGTAAAATCAGAATAGAATTTGTCACACTAAATGCTCCTTATATGTTCCCCACAAGTGAGCCCAGAAGCTAGGCTCACTATGTCCTCCTGCTGCATGGAGACTGGACACACTGGAGGCTGATGGGAGATACCAGCAGGCTATACCCAGTGATGTCACGACTTTGACATGCCCAGTCTCCAAGCTGCAGGAGGAGGTGCACAACCCAGAAGTGGAGGACTAAACTGGAGGAACGATAAGGAAACCAAATTTCTTATCTTTCCTCCTAAACCTTCCTCTCCCCTTCCTCCTTTCTCTTCTCTGTTGATAACACTCTTCTACTTCCTATTATTTCCTCAGCACGTAACCTTGGTGTCATTTTTGATTCCCCCTTTTCTTCTCCTCACTTTTAGGGGTTCTTTTCCCCTCTTTGCAAGCTTTGACGGCGGAGCAAGTACTTTTCTCCAGGACCAAGCAGGAAGTCAGCCCTCACATATGGGTGACGTCAGCGCCGACGGAGCCCTCGTGCGGAGCATTTCCCCAGCTTTCAAAGAAAGCCTTTGGGAATTGCAGCGCGCATGCGCGGTCCTCTTCCCGCCCAAGGGTGCCATCTTGCTCAGTCTTTTTTCCACGGAGCCCGACAGACATAGTTCGTTTTTCCCTGAGGAAAAAGTTGATTTTCTCTGTTTTTCTCCAGTTTGACGCCGGATCCATTTCCCGCTCGGACCGATACGCTGGTATCGAGTCCTTTTCTCTCTTTTTCGGTTTTTGTCCTTTGTGACTGGCGTTTGCGCCTTTTTTCTTTTTTCCCTGGCAGACCGGTCTTTTGAACTAGCAGGGGCCCTTTTCCCCCCCATGTCTGCCAGCGGGTTTAAGAAATGTGATCGGTGTAAGAAACTTATGTCTCTTACCGACACACATGACTGCTGCCACCGTTGCTTCGGACCCGATCATGACCCGATGATCTGTGGTCCATGTGGCAAAATGTCCTCAAAGGCGTTGAGTCGGCAGCACCAGAGGGATCAAATTTTTTCTGACTCTGCGTCCGGCCGGGCCCGGATCTCGTCAGAGGCCTCGACTTCTTGGGACTCTGGCCCCAAGCAGCGTCGGGGTTCCTCTGAGCGGGGGTCTCCTTCGCGGGAACATCGCAGGAAGAAGAAACCTGCGAGGGCGGCGTCAGTGGACGCTCCTGGTTCCTCGAGGGCCAGGTCGCATAGCCCCGATAGCCGTCCCGGGTCTTCGGAGTCGGAGAGGCCTGCCAAGCATCCTCGTGTCGAGATGGAGTCTCCTGGACACGTAAGTGCTGTTGTCCTCGTTGACTCTCATCCGAGGGAGCTGCCGTCGGGACCCGAGTCGGGGGCTGCTGGGTCTCCTGAGCTCGGACTCAGGTTGACGGCCTTGGAGAGCAGCTTCGCTGCCTTCATGGAACAGCAGCGGGCATTGATCGCCGGTCTCACCAGTGCATCTGCCCCGACCACCGGGACCTCGACATCCAAGTCGACCCCGGAGGCCGAGCCTATCCTCGAGTCCATGCGGGCTCGAGTTGATCCTCGGCCACGGTCTCCCTCGACCTCCCGTTCGGGGCCGAGGTCGTTGACGCCGATACCCTCGGCGTCGGGGCGGAGGGCATCTGTGCCCGCCCGACCGGAGCCGCTCGATTCCTCCTCCGAGGAGTCGGGCTAGAAGACGGAGGACGAAGAATCACCCGACACCCATCGGACTAGGTGTGTCCCATCGGACTCGCCCGAGTCCGAACCTCGAAGACGGTCCCCACCGGAGGATACCCGGTTCTCGGACTTCGTGCGGGATATGACCAAGGCCTTGGCCTTCCCCGCGGATCCTGAGGAGGAGCCTCGAGCCGAGGAGCTCGAGGCCCTCCAGTATGACTCGCCCCCGAAGGAGGCCTTTACTGTTCCGGTTCCTCCGATGCTGGAGCCGCTGCTCTTCCGCATGTGGGAGACCCCGGCCTCGATGCCGGTGTTAAGCAGGCAGGTCGATTCCATTTATCGAGTCTGCAAGAGCCCCGGGTTCCAAAAGGCACAATTACCGCACCACTCCATGGTTGTGGAATCGGTCATGCATCGACTGAAAAGTCAGAAGATGCACTTCTTGGTGCCTCCCGATGGGGAGGCCCGGAACCTGGATGCCCTCGGTAAGAAGTGCTTCCAGGGCTGTATGCTTGCTTGCCGTGTCCAGACATACCAGCTCTACATGGGCATGTACCTCCGAGACCTGGCAAAGGAGATTGCCGGGTTCTCTGCTGGTCTCTCCGAGGAACCATTGCAGAGGTTCCAGGCCTTGTCCACCGGTATTCGAGAGTGCTCGAAGTTTATATCTCGAGCAGCCTATGATGGCTTTGAGGCTTCGGCCCGAGTAGCCGGGGCCGGTATCAGTGCCCGCCGACAGGCTTGGTTACAGTCATCCGACCTCGAGCCATGGGTCCAGGACAAGTTGGTCGATGTCCCCTGCCGAGGTGAAAACCTCTTTGGCAAGCCCATGGCTGAAAAGGCTGCAGAACTCGAGACCGAGACTCTGACCAGGACTAGGCTTTCCAGGAAAATCTCTGCCCCTTCTCAGAAAAAGAAGGGCTCGGGAAAAAAGACCTTTTACCCGAGGAAGTCATCTGCCTACAAACAATACCCTCATTATCAAGCCTCTGCAGCTCCCCAACAGGGTCAGCAGGCCAAGGGGCAGGGTCAAGGGCCCCGTAGGCAGAAGACCCCCAACCCACCAACACCGGCCCCTGCTCAGCAGGGTGGGGGTTTTTGACTCAAACAGCATAGCCTCTTCTCCTCAGCTGGCTTCTCTCAGCACGGGAGGCCGGCTGGACCACTTTGCCCACAGGTGGTCAGCCGTCACATCAGATACCTGGGTTCTTCATATAGTCCAAAAGGGCTATCTTCTCCATTTTCACCAGGTACCTCCCTCCTATTTTCCAGGGGAGCCTCCAAGACCTCCTCTGCACAGGGACCTACTCCTTCAGGAGTTGACATGTCTGCTAAAGGATCAGGCTGTGGAACCGGTGCCCCACCACCTGAGAGGTCAAGGCTTTTATTCCGGGTACTTTCTGGTACCAAAAAGAACAGGAGGCCTCAAACCCATCCTAGACTTGCGAAACCTCAACAAGTTCTTGGAGAGGGAAAAGTTCAAGAT
Source organism: Ichthyophis bannanicus (assembly GCA_033557465.1). Classification (NCBI taxonomy): domain Eukaryota; kingdom Metazoa; phylum Chordata; class Amphibia; order Gymnophiona; family Ichthyophiidae; genus Ichthyophis; species Ichthyophis bannanicus. The sequence goes on from CM066031.1 coordinate 153,561,895, forward strand.
GCTTACCCTTGGAATCCTGCTGCCCTACCTCCAGCAGGGAGACTGGCTATGCTCCTTAGATCTAAAGGATGCGTAAACTCACATCCTTATTCATCCAGACCACAGATAATATCTCAGGTTTGTTGTGGGAGGAAAACACTATCAGTACAGAGTACTACCCTTTGGCCTGTCATCTGCTCCCAGGGTGTTCATCAAGTGCCTGGCAGTGGTGGCGGCCTACTTGAGGCTTCAGGGTCTTTTTGTGTTTCCGTACCTGGACGACTGGCTCATAAGGGGCCAATCTTCCCAGGAGGCCAACCAGGCCACCCTTCGCACTGTGGCTCTGCTTCAGCACTTGGGGTTTGTCATAAACTTTGCAAAGTCCACTTTGCTCCCGTCCCAGAACTTGGAGTTCATAGGGGCCAGGCTCGACACTCTTCAAGCAAAAGCTTTTCTGCCTCTGGGCAGGGCCCACAGGCTAATGGATCTGGCCAGCCAGTTTCGCAGCAATTCCCTGGTCTCTGCCAGGCAATTCCTGAGGCTACTCGGCCATATGGCTTCCACGGTTCATGTCACCCCCAATGCCCGCCTGCACATGCGGCCTGCTCAGTGGTGCCTCCGCACTCAATGGCTTCAGGCCACAGGGAGCCTGGCGGACTCAATAACGATATCTGACCTACTGGTCTCCTCTCTGCATTGGTGGCTTCATCTTCCGAATCTGGTGCTCGGAGTGGATTTTCAATCCCCTCCACCTTCTCAAGTGCTCACAACAGATGCTTCTCTTCTTGGTTGGGGAACACATTGCCAAGGGACATGTACTCAGGGTCTCTGGACCCCTTGGGAGGCTTCTCAGCAGATAAACTTCCTGGAGCTACGGGCGATACGCCTAGCTCTGAGAGCCTTCTCCCACCTCGCCTCTCACCAGTCTGTACTGGTTCAGACGGACAATCAAGTTGCCATGTTCTGTGTGAACAAACAAGGAGGCACAGGCTCCTTACTTCTTTGTCAAGAAGCTCAACGGCTGTGCTCTTGGGCTGTCAATCACGGGATCCTTCTCAAGGCTGTCTACCTCCCAGGTCAGGAAAATTACCTGGCAGACAAACTGAGCAGGATCCTGCAACCACACGAATGGAGATTGAACCCATTGGTGGTTCAGCAGATCTTTCTCAGGTGGGGACTCCCCACCTTGGATCTTTTCGCCAGTCCTCTGAACCGGCAACTCCCGAGATTTTGCTCCAGACAACCGCATCCCCTCAGAGTAGCAGCGGATGCGTTTCTGATCTCGTGGTCCACAGGCCTACTGTATGCTTTTCCTCCCACACCACTAGTGTCCAGAACGCTGTTCAAAGTCCTCAAGGACGGGGCTTCATTGATTCTCATTGCCCCCAAGTGGCGAGGCAACCGTGGTTCCCGCTTCTGCTACAGCTAGCGGTGGACACCCGTCTGCCTCTGGGGTTTCAACACGATCTCCTGTCTCAAGATCAGGGGACTCTCTTGCACCCCAACCTCCAGTCCCTTCATCTGATGGCCTGGCTGCTGAAAGGGTAGTCCTGGCTCCCCTACTGCTGCCTCGAGAGGTGGAAGATGTCGTTTTAGCTTCTAGACGGCAATACACCAGGAAATCCTACGCTCTTAAGTGGTGTAGGTTCTCCACATGGTGTGCTCAGCACGACGAGAATCCTTTCTCGTGCTTGGTAGCGGTGGTATTGTAATATTTGCTTTACCTCCCCAATCTAGGCCTTAAGTCTAACTCTGTCAGAGTTCACCTGAGTGCTCTCTCAGCTCACCACTCGCCGGTGGACGGCAGGCCTCTTTCCAACCACCCTTTGGTGGCTCGTTTCCTCAGAGGCCTCCTTCTGCTTAAGCCTCCTTTGCGTCCACCGGCCCCTGAGTGGGATCTGAATGTGGTATTGCAGCGGCTTACTTGTCCGCCTTTTGAACCTATGGCTACCTGCCCTCTCCGTTTTCTCTCCTGGAAAACTTTATTTCTGGTAGCTCTCACCTCTGCTAGGCGAGTGAGTGAACTGCAGGCTCTAGTGGCTGATCCTCCTTACACTAGGTTCTACAGGAATAGGGTAGTCTTACGGACTCACCCTAAGTTTCTTCCTAAGGTTGTCTCACCTTTTCACCTCAATCAGGAGGTGGTTCTTCCGACCTTCTTTCCCCGGCCGCATGCCAACTGGGCTGAGATGGTCTTGCATATCCTGGACTGTAGGAGGGCATTATCCTTCTACCTTGATCGTACGCGGGAGCATCGGAAGGCTGTTCAGCTTTTTGTTTCTTTTGACCCCAATAAGTTGGGGCTCCCTGTCTCCAAGCGTACACTGTCCATATGGGTCACTGACTGTATCGCCTGGGCTTATGGGGCAGCCGGCCTCTCGTTTGGAGGGTCGAGTCACGGCTCATCGTGTCAGGGCGAAGGCTGCGTCAGTGGCTCATCTCCGCTCTGTTCCATTGGCAGACATCTGCCGGGCCGCTACTTGGTCTTCAAGCTAGACTTTTGCAGCCCATTACTGCCTTGAGAAGGAGTCCCGCAGGGACAGTGCTTTCGGACAGGCAGTACTCCATAATATCATTGGGGTTTAGGCATCTCCTACCCTCCGGCCCTGGTGTTGGGCTACCGGTCGGGGGCATTCTCAGAGAAGATTCCTTCCTTCTGTGCTGATGAGCTAGAGGGAGCTCATTTTTCCGCTTGAGGTCTCCGGTAGCCTTAAGCTAGGGAGTCCCATGTGTGAGGACTGACTTCCTGCTTCGTCCTGGAGAAAGAGTAGTTACCTGTAACAGGTGTTCTCCAGGAGCAGCAGGAATCAGTCCTCACAACCCTACTTCCTCCCCTTGGAGTTGCAGTCATTTGATTTATTTTTGCTATTTTTTGCTGTCTTTTAGCTATGTCATCAGACTGAGCAAGATGGCACCCTTGGGCGGGAAGAGGACCGCGCATGCGCGCTGCAATTCCCAAAGGCTTTCTTTGAAAGCTGGGGAAATGCTCTGCATGAGGGCTCCGTCGGCGCAGACGTCACCCATATGTGAGGACTGATTCCTGCTGCTCCTGGAGAACACTTGTTACAGGTGAGTAACTACTCTTACTCCGCCATTCGTCCTGATGATGTCACCGGATGTCCCCTGTGTGCCCTTTCTAAGTGTAGGGGTACCTCCTCTGCCGCATTCTCTGGTTCTGCCTCTTTTAGTAGGGCCTCGAACGCTTCCGTTATTAGTTTATCATATCTTCCGTTATTACTTTATCACATCTTCTGGAATTCCTCTCACTCTTATATTACACCTCCGTGAACGGTCCTCAATGTCCTCTGTCTTTTCTTTCAGCAGCTCTTGTGTCTGTTTTAATTCCTCCCATCCTTTCTGTATTTCCCCCATCGCTTCCATCTATTGGTCCAATTGATTTTATGTTTCTTCTACCCGGGAGCCAAGATCCACTATATCTTGCCTCAGTGCATTTAAAGCCTCTTTCAGTTCTTTTTCTTCTTTCAGTTCTGTGAACCAATGTTTTAGCATTTCTGCCACTCCAGGACTCCACGTCCCCTCCACTTCTTCCTCTTTGTCTCTCACAGCTTCGGCAGCCATTTTCCCCTCTGCCAACTTTTTCCGCACTGTTAATCCTCCCCTGGCTTTTTCCATCAGCTTGCTCCAGCACTTCTTTTTGTGTCAGTTCTTTTTGTGCATGCACTCTTTTATAGTGTCTGTTGTTGCCCAACTGACTTCTCAGCACGGTCTTCTCTCTGGTGTCCAGCCCCTTGTTTCTTAATCATCCACTTTTAGATCCGGTCGCCTGCAGCCTCTCCTTACAGCCGCTGCCTGTATCGTGCTTCCTCCAACGCGTCTGTTGCTTCTGCAGCATTTCTCCGCACCTTCCTGGTCCTCCGGCCCTCCAGCCCTTGCCTCTTTCCTGCCTCTGCAGCTGTTTCTTGGTTTTGCCTCTATCGGGGCCCTTTATCACTCTGGCGCGCTCCCTCTTTAAAAGGTGCACTCACTGCCGCTTTGCTGCCCTTGTTTTTGCCCAATTTTCCTCACCCGGGGGTCAATGATTGCTTACTTTGGCAGTTCTGGCAGCGGAGCTCCCTTCTCATGCCGCCATCAAGCCCGGTGACGTCACTTCCCTCCTTGGTCCTGGTTTTTATTTCCTCATCTGTCCAGCCTTTCCCTCTGCCAAACTCAAACCTCCCTCCCGAGGTAGGAGGTTTGTGTTCGTACTACTACTACTATTGAGCATTTATATAGCGTGCAGCGCTGCACAGACAGGTAAGAGACAGTCCCTGCTCATCAGAGCTTATAGTCTAGTCAAGACAAACACAGAAGGTGTAGGCAGGGATAAAGCAAGGGGAAAGAAAAAGAAGATCAGGTGAGTCAGGAAGCAAAAGCAAAGAGGTGGATTTGAAGAAGGTTAGAGAAGGTCCCTGTCGTACAGACGCAGGTAGTTTGTTCCAGGCTTAAGGCGCAGCAAGGTGAAAGGAGCGAAGTCTGAAGTTAGCAGTAGAAGAGAAGGGCACAGAGAGAAGCAGTTTGCTAGAAGAGCGGAGTTTCCGTGGGGGGTTTGTAAGGAGAGATAAGAGAAGAAAGGTAGTGAGGAGCCGCAGAGTGAATGCATTTATTGGTCAGCAGGAGCAGTTTGAACTGGATGTGGAAATGGATAGGGAGCCAATGAAGTGACTTGAGAAAAGGAGTAATATGGGCATTACGAGGCTGGCGGAAGATTAGCCATGCAGCAGAGTGTTGAACAGATTGAAGGGGAGAGAGATGATTCAAAGGGAGACCAGCAAGTAGTAGGTTACAGTAGTCAAGGCGGGAGGTGATTAAGGAGTGGATAAGCATTTTAGTAGTGTGTTCAGAAAGGAAAGGGCAGATTTTGCTGATGTTATAGAGAAAGAAACGGCAAGTCTTAGCTATCAGATGGATATGTGTGGAGAAAGAAAGGAATCAAAGACAACCTCCAGATTGCGGGCTGAGGAAATAGGAAGGAGTACAGTTATCCACAGAGGTTGAGAAAGGGGGAAGAGGAGGGGAGGTTGTAGGGGGAAAGATAAGAGGTTCAGTCTTGGCCATGTTCATTTTCAAGCGACGGTGAGACATCCAGGCAGCAATGTCAGAAAGGCAGGCAGAGAACCGGGTCTGGATTGCTGGAGAGATTTCAGGCGTAGAGAGGTAGATCTGGGAGTCATCAGCATACAGATGGTACTGAAAGCCATGGGAAGAGATAAGCACACCAAGGGACTGGGTATAGAGAGAGAAAAGGAGCGGACCCAAGACAGATCCTTGGAGTACACCAACTGGGAGCGGGGTAGCAGAGGAGGAGGAGCCACCAGAACACACACTGAAAGAGCGAATGGAGAGATACGAGGAGAACCAGGATAGTACAGAGCCCATTAAACCAAGCGAGGACAGGGTATCGAGGAGAAGGTTGTGGTCAACAGTGTCAAAAGCAGCAGAGAGGTCAAGAAAGATGAGGACAGAGTAAAGGCCCTTGGATTTTGCCAGGAACAAGTCACTGGAGACAAACATACAGATAGAATTCACAGCAGAGCAGCAAAATCAGCAAAAAGCACTTTTAGGAGAGGTCTAATCTAGGAGAGCACTGCTCTTCTCAAAGGGCAGAAAGGCTGGGGATGGGTCTGTTTGTAGGGAATATACTGGGCCATTACCAGCCACATTCCCCCTAGACCCATCCCCAGCCACATATTCCACTTCCCTCCCATCTGTTAAAAGAAACTGCTAATGTCCCCTTCGAGTTCAATTTTGTGTCCTTCCTCTTGTCAAAGTCAAACGCAGTGGGTCTTGGGTCTTTTTAACGCTCCACTGTTCATCAACGGGTGCTGGTACTGGGCCTTTAATTCGGGTGTAATGGGTCCAGCCCTTCTCTGCTGGTCTCACAGCCACCTCTGTCTTCAACAAGACTTGATATGGACCTTCCTAGTTTGGTTGTAGCTTTGACTCTTTTCAGGATTTTACCAGGACCCACTGTCCTGGTTAGATACCGTGAACTGCAAACTCAAGGGGCGGCGTCTGTGCCAACAGTCCTTTACTCCTCAGGAAAGAGAAAGAAGAAGACAACCCAAGTATATATTCTCTGAGGAATTTATCCTTAGTCTCAAACTGGGGCGGTTCCCTTGATGGCAGGCCAAACAGCATTTTCGTAGGGTGATAACCCTATGTTTTTTTTCTGGGGGTTGTTGTGATCCTTAACAATGCTAAGGGCAGGCATTTTGTCCAGGGTAGTTTAGTTTCCAATATTAACTTTGCTAGTTGTCCCTTTGTTTGGTTCATATGTTCTAACTTTTCCTGAGGACGGTGGATGCCAAGGGGTGTGGAGGTCCCACCTTATTCCCAAGGCATCCACCAAGTCCTTAAGGATCTTGGACGTAAAGTGGCTCCCCTGATCTGAATCTATCCTGGTGACCATCCCGTATCTGGACATTATTTGTTCTAACGATACCTCCGTCACCCAGGCGGTCGTGGCTTTTAGCATGGGGTATGCTTTCAACCACCCCGTCAAATGGTCCATCATCACCAGAAGATATTTTACCCTTCCTACTGGGGGAAATTCCGTATAGTCCACCTGTAGACTCTGGAAAGGACAGAGCCCTGGCTCCCTTGCTCCTGTCTGGTGTTTCCTCAGCACTTGTTTGTTTGTTTTCTGACATATCAGGCACCTTTCACATATTTGCTTGGCCACAGTATAAATACCCACACACCCGTATCTTCTTAGAACGGCGTCACACATGGCCTCTACCCCTCAGTGACTTCCATGGTGTAAAATGGCCATAATCTCCCGCATTATCTGTTTGTTCACCATTTCCCTCCCGTCTGGAAGTACCCACTTCCCTTATTCGGTTCTAACAGCCCCCAATCCTTCTAATTTTTGCTCCTCTTGCTTTGTAAATTTAGGGCACTGGGTTGATTTAGGTACTTATGGGATGAGGCTATAGATTGGAGTATGCTCCTCTCTTAGGGTCGCTTCCTTGGCTTGCTCGTCTGCCATTCTGTTTCTCCTTGCTTCAAATGAGGTCCCCTTTTGGTGTCGATTCACGTGGACCACTGGTATTTCCCGGGGTAACAGTAGATTTTTCAATACCTGTTTAATTAGCTCTTTGTGTACCAATTCCTTCCCTTTGCTGTTCATCAACCCTCTTTCTCCCCAGATCTTCCCAAAAGTATGTACCACCCCGAAAGCATATCTTGAATCTGTGAAGATAGTCCCTTCTTCATTTCCTAGTAACTTTAAAACCTGGTTCAGGGCATATAGCTCACAGGTCTGGGCTGACCAACTGTTGGGTAACCTGCCAGCGTCCAGCGGGCAGAGTCTTTCCCCTTCCACTACAGCATACCCATGGTGTTTTTTCCCTTGTATTACCTGGGAAGACCCTTCCACAAACGGGCTTTTTCTTGTATGTAAGGGATCGTCCCTCAAGTCTGGTCTCACTCGAGTCTAATACTCTATAATGTCACATCCTCCCATTTATCTTCTTCCTCTGTCTGGGGTGGGGCGGTGGCCGTAGTTCCTCCTTGACACCGTTCTAATTCAAGTGGTGCCTCATTCTCCGTGGCACTCAATAAAGGGGGGTATAAGGGATTAACTTTGGGGGGGGGGTGGAGAAGGCAAAGGAGGGCCCATATACGGGGGAGGCAGACATTGGAGAGGATCCCATCCAGGTACATGTTTTCCCTTTCCCTTGTTCTCTTTTTGCTGACCTCCCGTTACCTTTTAACGGGTACATTCCTGAGCCCTCTCTTCCCTTCCATGCTGCTGCATATGTCACTTCTTCCTCAGAGGGAACCCTTTTACTAGATACGCATATTTTCAATGTCTGGCATATCCAAGCCTCATCCGCCCCAAATTTCGGCCAGAAGACGGCCGGGGGCAATATGGGCTCTCTATCGCCAACATCCACGAGGAGGCTGTCACAATGCCTGCCCCCTCCAGTCCTGGAAAGACTTGTTCAGGATGTGGAAGGCACTGGTTACAGTGCTCATAGTGAGCAAGCGACTTGATTCCATGTATCGAGTCAGCAAGGGCCCAGGAGAGCTACCAGTGCTTTCTCTGTGCCGTGATCTTCTGCTGACTGAGCTTGCAGGCCTTCTTGCAGACAGGGCGGTGGAGCCCATCCCTTTGGCTCAATGAGGTATAGGGTTCTACTCCTACTACTTTCTGGCCCCCAAAAAGATCGGAGGGTTCTGCCCCATCCTGGAACTGCGAGATCTCAACAAGTTCCTGGTGCGGGACAAGTTCAAGATGGTGTCTCTTGGAACATTGCTGCCCTGCTTCCAGTGGGGCGATTGCGTCTCTGAGATCCAAGGAGCATAGCCATATACTCACATCCTGATATATCCCCTCCACCGCTACTACTTCCTGTTCATGGTCGGAGGGCATCATTACCGGTACAGAGTGCTTCCATTCAGTATGGCATCCGCGCCAAGGATGTTCACGAAGTGCCTGCTGGTCATGACTGCCTAATTCCAGTTGCAGGAGTTGTCCGTCTTTCCCTACCTCGACATCTGGTTCATTCAGGGCGAATCATCAGACGAGATCCATCATGCAGGGCGTTGTACCATCCTTGCCCTGGAATACTTGGGCTTTGTCATAAACTACCCCAAGTCCCACCTGCAGACAACGCAACGTCTGGAGTTCATTGAGGCCCTCCTCGACATGACCCAAACGAGGGCCTTTCTTCATCAGGACAGGGCTCGGCATCTAGCAGCTCTGGCCTGGACATGCAACCAGCTCCACAGTGCCTGCTTGCCTGATGCTCTGCCTCCTGGGGCATATGGCATTAATGGTGCATGTGACTTCGGCTGCTCGCCTCCGTCTGCGTCAGGCCAATGGATGCTCAGTTGACCCAGGCAATGGGACACCTGGAAGACAGTGTCCGGGTGACCTCACCAAGTCCCTCACATGGTGGCAGCAGCTCCACACCTTGAGAGGGGCTTCCCTTTCAGCTGCTGCCCCACCAGTGGACTCTCACAGCTGCCGCCTCCAAGTTGGGATGGAAAGCCCACTCTGACGGCCTCCGGACCCAGGGAGTCTGGTCGTCATCGGAGAGTCTCCATCAGATCAACTTTCTCGAGCTCAGGGCAATTGCCAATGTTCTTCAGGTGTTCTAGCATCATCTGGTGAATCAGGTGGTGCTCACCCAAACAGAAAACCGAGTGGTGATGTTCTACATCAGCAAACAGGGTGACATAGGTTTCTTCTTCCTGTGCTGGGAAGTGGTGTGCCTCTGGACCTTCACCAGGGTGAGATGGATGCTCTTCTGTGCGGTGTATTTGCTGGATGAGGAGAATGCTCTAGCGGACTGGCTCAGCCGGATCCTCCAGCCCCACGAGTATCGACTCAATCCACTATTGGCCTGCCATCTCTTTCAGATGAGTGGCATTCCTGGCATGGACCTCTTTGCCAATCCCAGCAACGCCCAACTGCCTCACTTCTGCTCCAGAGCACCCGAGCCCTCTCGGGTAGTGGCTGATGCCTTCCTACTCTCGTGACTGGGGGACCTCCTGTACGCTTCCTTATACCCCAAGCCTGCTAAATGCCAAGACCCTCTCAAGATTCAGTCGGGTGGGGCCAGGGTGATCATAGTGGCTCTCCAGTGGCCCCAGCAACCATGGTTTCCACTAATGCTCTGTCTCTCTGGGCTGCACCCCAGACTTGATTTTTTTTTTTATTTAAAGGCTTTAACACAGGTTCAGAAAAAATATCAGTACAGTCTGCTCCCAGAGAGAGTAATCCGCTCCCAGAGTACTTGCACAATAATGAAGCACATAATCATCAGTTAGGACAATTGCCATAACACAGCCTTATATTTTTTGCCTTTTTTAAGAAATCCCGTTATAACCAAAATTCCCCTCTCATCTTCCCTCTCCCCTATTTCCCTCATTTCCCCTCCTCTCCTTCCCCTTTCCCCTCCTTTTCCCTTCCCCCCTCCCCCGCCTTTCCTCACTCCCCCCTGCTACAAAATCAGACAGATAAGGGGTATCTCTTCTTCATGGTGTTACTAAGAAGGAGGGGATGGCAAGTCCCCATGCCTAGGAGTAGGCCTCTTTATGTACCTCCTGTTAAGTTAGATATGATACAGGCGATGAGCCGTATTTTAACACAAAAGACTCCCAGATCTGTTCAAATTGGGGCAGGCGCATTCTCCCAACCGCTACCCCCCATTCCATTGTGTATAGGTCCCACATTCGTTCCAGCCAGTGTGACAATGCTGGAAGGCGATACCTGTATCTCCAGGAACAAGCAGGAATGTAGTCTTCACATATGGGTATCGGTACCGATGGAGCCTGCGCAGGAACGCTCCCCAGTGTCCAATAGGAAAGCTTTTGGGAGCATCCCACAGTGCCTGCGTGCTGCCTTCCCGCCTTTCCCAACTGTCCCTCTCCAGTTCTTCGTTTTCCGCGGAGCTGACAGGTCGCACATCCTGTCACCGCAGAAAAAAATCCCTTCTATTCTTCTTTTTTGTGGTCGCGTCTTCCTTCCCTCGACGCTACACCGGTACCGCAGGTGGTTGTTCTTTCTTTTCTTCAAAAAAACCCCACAAACCTTTTTTCTGGAGTCTTTCCAGTAATTTTCTCTCAGGTGCCACGCGCCATTTTGGGCACTAGGCCCAACTTTTCCTTCAGAATGGAAAAACCCACTTCGGGTTTTAAAAAGTGTTCTAAGTGTGGCGGTACCATCTCCGTCACCGACACCCATGAGTGGTGCCTCAAATGTTTAGGTCCTGACCACTCTATTTCAGAGTGTTTTGCCTGTGGGATAATGTCGAAAAGGGGCCAGCAGAACCGAGCTGCTAAGCTTAGCACCCTTTTTTCCTCCGATGCAGCCTCCGTGGCATCAACATCATCCAGGGCTTTGTCTTCCTCCCATGGATCTCAGGTAACTAAACTTAAATCTAGCCAGTCCTCAAAGAGTAGATCTCCTTCTAGACAGCGAGATGCCTCTGGCGTTGCCCTTGAGGGACTTTCACCGGCAAAATTTCCCCGGCGGGAGGCTTCGGCTTCCAAAGCACTAACGGGGCTCCAGGATGTTCTCGAGACTTCAATCTCGGCAGAACTACTGGTGCCATGCTCTGTGGTACCGGCCGCTTCTTCTGGTACCGATATCCAAGCATCGGCAGCATCTATAGACCAGAGATTCTTGGCTATTGAACGCAGTCTGGCGGCTCTTTTCTTGGCCTCGATGCCCTTGAAACCGCTTCAGACAATTCAACCGGTACAGGCACCGACTGCATCGACATCGGCAGGTAGTCTACCAGGACTGAGTCATTCGTATCCATCCGGTATTGACAGGTCGGTACCGGACCACTCTGATGCCGACTTCGATTGGTACCGGTACCGTTCCTTGCACGATCACCCGGATCGGAGATACTTCGAATCCTCGGATGAGTCTGAAGACTCTGAAAGCTCTGCCGATACCAGAGTACTTCTTCCTGAGGATTCTTCTTCTCTTCAGCATAGGATGTCTACACCAGAGGATATGTCCTTTCAGGATTTTATCCGAGATGTGGCTTGAGGTCTTTTCATCACAGTGGCTCCTGAAAAAGAGAGTAGGGCAAAGGAATTAGAAATCCTGCAATATCCTAAAGCTCCCAAAGAGGCAGCTACCTTACCTATTCATGAGATCTTGTATGACCTCATGTTAAGGATATGGGAAACATCTCTAACCACATCTCCTCACTCTCGAAGACTCGACACCGTGTATCGAGTTCCTCCTTGTCCTGGATTTCAGAAGTCTCAATTACCACACCATTCCATGGTGGTGGAGTCAGCAATGAGAAGGATAAAGAGTGCAAGAAGGCATGCATCTAATCCTCCAGGACATGAGTGTAGGACTCTTGATGCCTTTGGACATCGAACTTTCCAGGCTTCCATGCTTTCTGCTAGGATCAGTTCCTTGGTCCGATTCTTTTTAACATCTTTGTTAGTGATATAGTGGAAGGGCTGTCGGGTAAGGTTTGCCTCTTTGCAGATGATACCAAAATCTGCAATAGAGTAGACACCCAGAAAGGTGTAGATAACATGAGGAGGGATCTAGCTAAGCTTGAAGAATGGTCTAGAATTTGGCAGCTGGGATTTAATGTTAAAAAATATAAGGTCATGCATTTGGGCTGCAGCAATCCAAGGGAGTAATACAGTATAGGGGGTGAAGTACTTTTGTCCACTAAAGAAGAGCGGGACCTAGGCATGGTTGTGTCTGATGATCTTAAAGTAGCTAAACAGGTAGAAAAGTCGACGGCAAAAGCTAGAAGGATGCTTGGGTGCATACAGAGAGGAATGGCTAGCAGAAAAAAGGAGGTGATAATGCCTCTCTATAAGTCTTTGGTGCGACATCATTTGGAGTATAGTGTGCAATTCTGGAGACCGCACCTTCAAAAGGATGTGAACAGGATGGAGTCGGTGCAGAGGGTGGCTACTAAAATGATTAGTGGGCTTCATTATAAAGCATATGAGGACAGACTTAAGGATCTTAATATGTACACCTTAGAGGAAAGGCGGGTTAGAGGTGATATGATTGAGATGTTTAAATACCTCCGTGGCATAAATGTTCAGGGAGAGAGCCTCTTTCAATTGAAAGCAAGTTCTGTTACGAGGGGACATGGGACGAAGGTGAAGGGAGATAGATTCAGGAGTGATATGCGGAAATATTTCTTTACGGAAAGAGTAGTGGATCCATGGAATAGTCTCCCAGTGGAGGTGGTAGAGATGAGGACAGTAACTGAATTCAAAAAAGCATGGGACCAACACAGAGGATCTCTAAAGGTAAAAAGTGCCCTGTTGTAGTTGTTGATATGGAAGGACAGACTAGATAGGCCATGTGGTCTTTTTCTGTCATCATGTTTCTATGTATCTTATATATGGGAATATTCTTTAAGGAGGTCACGGGAGATTTAGAGCTTATGAGCCCTCTCCTTCCTGATGATAAAAGGCAAGATTATCTCGCCCTTGTCAAACATGCTCAGGATGTTTCCAAGTTTGTGAATCGTGCAGCTTTTGAGTGCATAAGCAGAACCTCTGCCATTGCCATAGGTGCACGTAGGATTGTCTGGCTCCAGGCGTCTGACTTGGAAATTTGGGTACGGGATAAACTAGGGAATATTTCTTGCACACGAGAGAATCTTTTTGGCAAGAATTGGCAGGAAAAAGCTAAAGAGATAGATGCTGACAATATCACTTTGGATAGATTGTATAAATCTACAGCTGATCCTGCGAGGAAAAAATCCTCTAAGAAACCATTCTTCAGTAAGAAGAAGAAGTTTTATCCCTCCTATACCCAATAGGGGCATTGTTTAGGTCAGTCTGCCCAAAAGGGACAGCAGCAACAACCTAGACAAAGAAAGACAAAAGCAGCTAAGCCTCATCCGGCTCAGCAGACTCAGCCTCCACAGCGGCTTTGACTCCTATCTAGAGAACTTTGCCTTCCTGGCCCTCCACCATACCAGGAAGGTTATGTCATTTTGCCCCCAAATGGGGTCAGATAACAGCAGAAAATTGGACTCTGTCTATTGTAAGAGAGGGGTACAAGCTTCATTTCCTCAGCATGCCCCCTCCTACAATGGTAAGACAGTTCAGTTCTCAGACCTCTCTCAACGACCAGTTAGGTCAAGAGGTCACTGCGCTTCTTGCCCAAGGGGCAATACGTACCCATTCCCCAATAGGGTACAGGGTTTTACTCCCCCTATTTCCTTATTCCAAAGAAAACAGGAGGACACAGACCGATTTTAGACCTCAGAGAAATGAACAAATTCCTGTTCAAAGAGAAGTTCAAAATGATTTCTCTAGGAACTCTGCTGCCATACCTTCAAAGTCAGGATTGGCTTTGTTTTCTAGATCTCAAGGAAGCGTACACTCATGTTGTCATCCATCCAACTCATTGAAAGTTCCTTCGCTTTCTGTTTCAAGGGAAGCACTACCAATACAGGGTTCTTCCTTTTGGCCTGGCCTCTGTACCAAGGGTGTTCACAAAATGCATGGCTGTGGTGGCAGCATTTCTCCGCACCCTAGGAATATTCGTCTTCCCCATTCGAGCCCCTTCAGAGCCAGAGGCCAGGGTTGCTCTCTCTCGCACAATGCGCATCCTTCAGTATTTGGGACTTGTCATAAACTTCCCAAAATCCAACCTTGCTCCCACTCAGTCCCTGGAGTTTATAGGAGCTCTGCTGGATACCAGACAGACAAGGGCCTACCTTCCACAGCCCCGCTGCCTTCGCATTGTGCAGTTAACTTCCGAAGCAGTGCTAAAACCTCATCTCACCTCACTGCTCAGGAAATGTTACAGTTGCTAGGCCACATGGCATCCACCGTGCATGTGGTTCCTTATACTCGCCTCCATATGAGGGCAGCCCAGTGGACTTTATCCACTCAGTGGACTCAGGGATCAGGTTGCCTGTCAGACAAAATAGCAAACTCAGATCGCCTTATTTTGTCCCTCCAATGGTGGCAGTCACCCCAAAACCTTTTGGTGGGGTCTCCTTTTCAGCAACCTCCACCCCAAGCCACTCTAACAACAGATGCCTCACAGGTGAGTTGGGGAGCCTACCTGCAAGACCTCTCTACCGAGGGTATGTGGACTCCACAGGAGGCCTATATACACATCAATCTCCTGGAACTCAGAGCAATCTTCCTTGCTCTTCGAGTATTCCACACCCAGCTCTGCTACAAGACAGTCCTAGTTCAAACGGACAATCAAGTAGCTATGTTCTATGTGAACAAGCAGGGCGGAACAGGCTCTCTGTCGCTATGCAACGAAGCTTTGCAACTATGGGCCCTCACCAGAGAGCATCAGATTCATCTCCTTGTGGTGTATCTTCCAGGCATTCAAAACTCTTGGGCAGACAGACTCAGTCGAGTTCTGCTTTCACACGAATGATCTCTCCATGCAGACTAGGTGGCCAAAATTTTTCAAATTTGGGGAACCCCGGGCATAGACCGTTTTGCAAGTCCGCTAAATGCCAAACTTCCCCAGTTCTGTTCCAGAATTCCGGCTCAGGGTTGTCAGGCCAGGGATGCTTTCCTCTTCTATTGGGGTCAGGACCTCCTGTATGCTTTTCCACCCATTCCCCTAATTCCCAAAAGCCTCTTCAAGCTTCAGAGAGACAGAGGTCATATGATTCTCATAGCTCCACATTGGCCACGGCAAATGTAGTACCCTCTGCTCCTACATCTCACTCAAGCTCCGCCTCTGGATTTAGGATCTGCTCCAAATCTCCTTTCTCAGGAGGACGGGATGCTGTGGCATCCCAATCCCCAGTCTCTGCATCTCAGGGCCAGGTTGCTGAAAGCCTAGAACTTCACGGTCTTAACCTTTCTCAGCAGGTAGAGGATATCCTTTATGCTTCCAGGAAGCCTTCCACAAGTGGAAAATGTTTACCATATGGTGCTCGCAGAAGGGTCTTAACCCTCTTGCGATACCTCTGGAATCATTACTGGAGTATCTCCTTCATTTATCTAATGCGGGGCTTAAGACCAATTCAGTGGGAGTTCATTTGAGTGCTATTGCAGCTTCTTTCAAGCCTCTAAATGGACAACCTATTTCCTCTCATCCTCTCATAGCGAGATTTATGAGAGGCCTTCTTTTGACTAAGCCTCCCATTAAGCCACCACCGGTGGCATGGGACTTAAATCTGGTTCTTGGGCAGCTCATGAAGCCGCCTTTTGAACCATTAGTTACTACCTCTTTGAAATTCCTTTCCTGGAAGGTCATCTTTCTTATGCAATCACATCAGCACGTCGCATCAGTGAATTGCAAGTGTTGGTGGCTGATCCTCCTTATACAAGGTTCCATCATGATAAAGGTAGTCCTTAGGACTCATCCACACTTTATGCCAAAGGTGGTGTCACCTTTTCATTTAAACCAAGCGGTTTATATTCCTGTATTCTTCCCAAGGCCTGATGCCTCAAATGCAGAAAGGAATCTTCATACTTTTGACTGTAAATGGGCTTTGGCCTTTTACTTGCAAAGGACACAGCAACATAGAAAGTCCTCTCAACTCTTTGTTGCTTTTGATCCTAGTCATTTGGGACTTCCAGTCTTCAAAAGAACACTGTCCAGCTGGATTGCACAGTGTATTTCTTTTGCCTATGAGATTAAGAACCTTCCTCTGGAAGGCCATGTCACAGCTCACAATGTGAGAGCCATGACAGCCTCTATTGGTTATCTTCACTCTGTGTCTATCGATGACATCTGTCAAGCAGCTACTTGGGCTTCGGTTCATACCTTCACAGCCTATTACTGCTTAGACAAGGACTCCCGCCGGGATGCCTTGTTTGGTCAGGCTGTTCTTCAACACCTGTTCCATACTTAATCAACTTCTACCCACTATCCCTGGTAGGATGCCAGAGATCCATGGGGGGAAGTGGAGCCCTTTAACAAGGGCACACAACTTCTGGGGCCTTCTCCCTGGCATCTGCAGCTAGGGAGTCCCCATATGTGAAGACTACATTCCTGCTTGTTCCTGGAGATAGCATAATTACTCACCTGTAACAGATGATCTCCAGGAACAGCAGGAATTTAGTCTTCACAACCCGCCCACCTCCCCTAGGAGTTGTATCTCTCTATCTCGCTCTTTCTCTCTCTCTTTTGTCTCAGCTTTAAACTCAACTGGAGAGGGACAGTTGGGAAAGGCGGGAAGGCAGCACGCAGGCGCTGTGGGATGCTTCCAAAAGTTTTCCTATTGGACGCTTGGGGAGCATGCCCGTGCAGGCTCCGTCGGTACTGGCGATACCCATATGTGAAGACTAAATTCCTGCTGTTCCCAGAGATCACCTGTTACAGGTGAGTAACCATGCTTTCCTGGCAGTCACTAATGTCAGCCTAGCTGCGTTCAGACTATGACAAATCAGCACTAATTGGGGGAGTTGTCCTCGAGGGACCTTCCTCCCAAACAGAAAAATACCTGGATCCCAGGGGATATTCAACCCTATCATTTGTTTCAGGCAATATTGTATCCCCCGGGAAAGAAGAACAACAACCACCCTCCGCAGAAATCACAGGAGTCACCAGAACAGCGCAGGGAGGACAAGGGCACACTTCTTAAAAACAAAGAAACCTTTTATTTCATAAAGCCTCCAAAGGTACAGAACCTGTAGCTGAAAGCTCAATAAGTGCTTCTCATGTATACCTTATTGAGCTTTTAGCTACTGGTTCTTGTTACAATGTCCTGACTGCCATTGGAATATATACAATTGAATCTTAATTGGGTGACAGTCGAAACTTGGTAAGTTGAGTCTGTACGTTTGAAAGTTTTATGAAATAAAAGGTTTTTTTGTTTTTAAGAAGTGTGGCCTTGTCCTCCCTACGCTGTTTTGGTGAATCCTGATATTGTATCCCTGCCAAAGTCCTGAATTCAGGGGCAGAGCCACCATACATGCGCCATGGTGCCTTTCCCGCCACAGTTCCGCCAGCTTAACTCCTGCAAATTCCTCCTGCAAATCATGGAAAGAGCGAAGAACACCATCTTCAAATAATTGGCCTATACGACTGAGCCCCTTATGCCCCCACTGTCGGAAAGCCAGATCACTTACACCTGGAGGGAAGGCCTTATTATGAACTATGGGGGCCAGCGGGGGACAGTGTCTCCCCCCGTGGCCAAAAATAGCGATCCCAGTATTGAAGAGTATGAGTTATATATGGATTATCAATATGCATACCCCCCCCCTGCAATTTTGCGCAGAGCCACAAGCGGTCACCCAGTCCAGGTCCCCCTGACAGGTCCATCTCCATTTTCACCCAACATTTGGAGCTGGCAGAATTCATCCACTCCTCCCCTGCACAACATTGCAATGCTGCATAGTACCAATGAAGATTAGGGACTCCCCTCCCCGGGTGAACTTACAGTATCCGTAGAGCTATTCGAGGGCATTTGAACTTCCATATGAATTTCATTATCAGTGCTTGCCAGGATTCTAAGGCTCCTCATGGTAGGGGTATGGGGGAGTACCTGAAAAAGGTATAAGAATCGTGGAACTACCACCATCTTTATGACAACAATGCATTCAAACCATGACAGCATCAAGCCCGTCCAGGATTCCAAATCCCTTTTAACCTGTTCGAGCAGGGATCCAAAGTTTGCCTGATACAGTTCAGCCCTGTACTGTGAGATATACACCCAGATAGCGAAGGGCTTTGTCCACCCATCAAAAAGGAAGACGTGCTTTCAACTGCGCACACACCGCTTCCTCAACACCCACATTTAATATTTCCGACTTAGCATAATTAATCTTAATTCCTGAATCTTATGAAAAGGCCGCAAAGATTTGCATTGCACAGGGAAGGGAGGTTCCAGGATTAGTTAGGAACAATATGATATCATCTGCAAAAGTGCTATTTTGTACTCATGCAAGCCCACTCTTACTCCAGCTACATCAGGATGCTCGCAGAAGCTCTGCGCCAACGGTTCCATTACCAACGCAAACAAAAATGGGCACCCCTGTCAAGTACCTCGTTCCAATTCAAAGCTCTTTGATCGACCCCCATTAACTTGGAGTAGAGGAGTGGCCTAGTGGTTGGGGCAAGGTACTTCAGGCTGGAAGGTCGGGGGGTTGAAATCCCACTAGAGGACAGCAACCTTGGGCCGGAAGGACTGGGGCCTCTAGTCCCACAGGTGCTCCTTGCGGTCTTGGGCAAGCCACTTAATCCTACATAGCCCATGTTCCCTGTAAAATAGTTATCTCCAAGTTATAATGTAATTTCAGTTTGTTCAATGTAAACCACACTGATGCAGAATAGCACAGTATATAAGAGAATGTAAATAAATGCTGGCTCTGGGCTCCTGGTAGAGACTATGCACCCATTGCAAAAAATGGGGCCCAAACCCTATTTTATCCAAAACACGCCACAAGAAACCCCAACTGACCCTATCAAACGCCTTCTCGGTGTCAACGCCCACCAGAAGTGCTGGTTGGGGATCATGTCGCTCAGCATGTATCACTTGCAGCATCCATCTAACATTGTCAGCTGCCTGACGGCCAGGCACAAACCAACTTGTTCATGATGCACCAGGCCTGGAAGGGCCTGTTTAGTCGAGCGGCCAGCACAGAGGCCAATATATTAACATTCGTATTTAACAAGGAAATGGGGCGGTAAGATGCTGCCTCTTGGGTTGTGTTACCCAGTTTAGGTATTACCATGAGATTAGGGACTCGCCGGGGATCTTGTGAGTGGAGTTGAGGGAGATACGCACAGTGTTTGCAGAATACTTGGCACAACTATATAAAGCAGAACCCTTCAACTTTGTATCCTTGGCCGTGCCTTACAGACCTGGATAGGGAACAACTAGAGGTTCAGCTCTATCTGTGTGGAAGGCAACGACGAACTTCGCAACAACTCATTAAAGAGCACTGCCAGAGTGGGCGCCAACTGAGCAATGTATTTTTTATAATACTCCAAGGGGAAATCATCCCCACCAGGAGCCATCCCAGCAGTTAGTCGATGGATAGCCCCGTCCACCTCCTGCACTGTAATCTCTGCCTCTAGTTGTTCCCTATCCAGGTCTGTAAGGTGCAGCCAAGGGGATGTCAAAGATAGCCATCCGCCTGGGTAAGGTTGAAGGGCTCTGCTTTATATAGGTGTGCCAAGTATTCTGCAAACACTGTGCGTATCTCCTGGGACTCCACCCACAAGATCCCTGAAGAGTCCCTAATCTCACGCACTATTCGCGAGATTTGCTGTTTTCGAAGCCTAAAGGTAAGGTAACGCCCAACCTTGTTCTCCTGTTCATAGAACGTTTGATGCAGTCGGCGTTGCATGTTATCTAAATCTTTTTTGCACGTTGGCCTCTAATTGGGCTCGGGTCTCCTGCCACTGGCACCAAACCCGCTTGGAGCCAGTCTGCGCATGTTCTAACTGGAGACGCCTAGCCTCCCCTTCCAATCATTGGGATTCCCTCAGCTATGAGGCATCCTTGAGCTGTGGCTTTAAAGGCATCCCAAAACACCAGCAATGCAACCTTCCCTGTGGCATTCAGCTCAAAGAATTCTTATATAAACCATCCATGGTCTCGCACAGCAGGGGCTCGACGGAGAAAACTCCCGTCCAACCTCCACGTCGTCGTCCTATCTCCCCCAAGGTCACAAGGAAGGGCAGTCTAGCAGGGGGTATGGTCCGACCACGTTAGGACACCATGTCCCGCCTCCATTCCCCCATCCACCCCCCCATCCACCAGTTGCTGGTCCAGCAAAAAATAGTCAATACGCATATGAATCTGATGGATTGGTGAGTAGTAGATATAACATTTTTCCCCCCGGTGGGTGTCCCTCCATACATCCCATAGGCCCAAATCCATCATAAGCACCCGAAACGCTTAACTAATTACATTTCCCTCCTGGGTATTCTTCCCCGTGGCATCCAGGTGTGGTGTCAGATGGGCATTGCAGTCCCCCCTCCCCCCCCGTGAAGAACAGGCCCTTTCACGAACTCAGTTAGCACAGTTTTCAACCGTGCAAAGAAGTGCACCTGACCCACATTAGGTGCATATATGTTAGCCAAAATGAGAAGAAGCCCACCCAGGCAAACATTCATAAAGAACCAGCGCCCCAACTTATCCTTCCTCACCTCCTCCACTCTTATGGGCAAGGCCTGATGAAACAGTATGGCCACTCCACATTTCTTCCGGCCCCTCTCGTCTGACGATACCCACACTTCAGAGTAGGGCTTACGCTTCAACCCTAGTTGGCGCAGCGAAGGTGCGTCTCTTGCAGGAACACAACATCACCCTTCAAGGTCCCCAACTCTTTAAATAGTAGAGAGCGTTTTCGAGGCAAGTTGAGATCTTTTACAGTAAAGGAGATGACTTTCAGCATAGTATATTATCCTCCCTGCTTCTCACCTCTCCTGATATCTCATGTTCCAAGTGCTCTATAAAAGCATCAGACCCAGCCGCAGGAACTATCAGATCCCTCCATAACTGCCCCCTCCCGGTTTCCCTTGACAGAACCTCCATCCTCTCCTCTCCTCACCCTTCCTCTCTCAAACCCCTTCTCTGATTTCCCCTTTCTCCCCCTCCCTTCCCCAAACCCATTTCTTTCCTTCCTTCCCCCACATGCCTCCATCCTCCCACTCCATCATTTCCATGCGCTCGCCCACTGGACAAGACCTCGGAATGACGACCCCAAATTCAGGCTACCCAAGTCCTCATCCACCCCATCCATTCCAGAATTATCCCCTTTACCAATTGCAAACAGTATCAACAGTTAACATGGCGTCATACAAAAATAAGGGTGCCAACTATAAGAGAAATTAAAAGAAAAATAATGAAATAAAGTAAAATAAAATTAGATAACTACACCAAGTCCAGGCATTCACCCATCGGTAGTGACTGTCCACTTATAAGTCCTCTTCTTTAGTGGCCCTAGCCACCAGTCCGTGATGCAGCCACGATCTCTCCTACTGCAAATTCCACCAGTCTCCCAAATAACATTCACACAGGAAAGTTCTATTCCCTAAGCTATCAAGTATTTATTAAGTGTTTTTTCCCACTCATTTCCGTTTCAGATTCTGAGTCCTGTGGGCTGAGACCACCGATGCTGCGTTAACCCTCCACGAAGCTTGCTTGTCTGAGCGCTCTGCACGCCTCAGTATGGACTTTTGCAGACATGTTTTTACTGTCCAAGAAAAAGTTTATTCGAAAGGGAAAGGACCATGAATAACGAATCCCCTCTTTGTTTAGCACCTCTATAACCGGTTTCATGTCTCGTCGACACACCAACGTGAAAGTTCAAAGGCCCTGGAAGAGGGAGATAGCTGCATCCTGATATTGTATAGTTTTCCTCTCCCGGCCTCTCCTCAGCAGCAGTTCTGCATCATTGTAGCATAGAAAACGGGCAATAATATTACAAGGCTGATTACTGGGAGGTTTACCCAGTGCCCGGTGCACCCTCTTGATCTCCATACTAGCCCCACGGGACAGAAACTCTTTTGAAGTTAAAAGTTCCTTGGTTAATGCTCGCAACACCTCGACCAGATTCTCAACCCCACCTGCAGCTGCTGGTATGCCTCTGAAACGCACATTATTTCTCTGGGCCCGATTTTCTATGTCATCGATCCTTTAGGTAAGTTCCATCGTTTGAGAGTGTTGTCTGTCTGCTTTGCATTATAATTCTACCAGAGTTTCAGTGCAGTTTTGTTTCCACTTCTCCACCTGATGGCCCAGATCCTTAATGTCTCAGTGGAGCTCCGTGATTGTAGACGTTACCTCCTCCCGCATTGATCTAAACTCTGCAGCAAGCTCTTCAAAGCCCCTCCGGAGCTCATGCTGTATGAGAGAGTGTGTTGAGGTTGCCTCATTACCTTGCTCTAATTCACTCAGCGCATCCTCTTCCGATTCCTCCAACACCGGCCTCTGCGGGGAACTGCCATGCGGTCAGCCTCTGTGGGGAAATGCCATTCGGTCAGCCTTGTCCATCAGCCGCGGCTTTTCCTTTGTCTCTGGTAATTTAACTTTTGTAGTCATTTGCTCCCAGTCTCTCCTGGAACCTTCTGCTCCAAGTTTTAATGGTTCTTCAGGCCAATAGAACACTTTTAGGGGCTTTTTGTCTTCTCGGGGTGGCAGAGAAGGGGGCTCAAGCTGCCATTTGCTTCGGTGATGTCACTTCCTCCCCGGACTTGATTTTGCAGGACAACTGCTCTCTCCTGAATTCCTACTTCAAGTCCTTGGTGCTGATGGCCTGGCTGCTGAATGGCTAGCCTTGGTGGATTTCAGTCTCCCCAGGGAGGTGGAGACGGTGGTTGTGATGTCCCATAAGGACACCACCAGATGTGCATATGCCTTCAAGTGGCACTGCTTCTCTAGCTGGTGCACTGACAGGGGCTTTTAACCCCTTTGCCTGCTCTGTGCAGGTGGTCTTGAAGTACTTGTTGCATCTTTCTCAGGCTGGCCTGAAATCTAACTCGGTCTGGCTGCACTTCATTGCCCTGACGACCTATCACCACATGCTGGATGGGAAGCCGCTGTCCACGCATCCTCTGGTTAGTCACTTCATGTGAGACCTCCTGCTTATGTGGCCTCCTGGGACCTCAATGTAATGCTCGGAAAGCTCATTGCTCCACCCTTTGAGTCTGGCCTCTTGTCACCTCAAGTACCTGACTTGGAAAGCAGCTTTCTGGTGGCATTCACCTCAGCACGACATGTCATAGTAATATAGTACATGAAAGGATGTCTTCAACAGATCCTTGGAAACAGGAGAGGTTCCTCAGGACTGGAGAATGGCTGATGTCGTACCTCTACACAAAAGTGGTGACAGGGAAGAAGTGTCAAACTACAAGCCCGTGAGCCTTACCTCGGTGGTGGGAAAAGTAATGGAGGTGCTCCTGAAAGAGCGAATAGTGAACTTTCTCAAAACCAACGGTTGCAAGATCCGAGGCAACATGGTTTTACTGAAGGATGGTCTTGCCAAACAAATTTGATTGAGTTCTTTGACTGGGTGACCAAGGAACTAGATCAGGAGCATGCAATGGATGTCATCTACCTGGATTTCAACAAAGCCTTTGATACTGTTCCTCATAGGAGGCTTGTCAATAAGCTCAGTAGCTTGGGGATGGGTTCCAAGATAGTAAACTGGATCAGAAATTTAGCTTGGGGATGGGTTCCAAGATAGTAAACTGGATCAGAAATTGGTTGACTGACAGACGACAGAAGGTGATGGTACATGGAGCTCACTCGGATGAAAGGAAGGTGATTAGCGGGGTGTCCCAGGGTTCAGTCCTGGGCCCGGCACTGTTCAATGTATTTGTGAGTGATATTGCTGAAGGACTAAATGAAAAAGTCTGTCGTTTTGCAGATGACACAAAACTTTGCAACAGAGTGGACTCCCCCGAGGGAGTGGTTAACATGAGAAAAGATCTACGAAAGCTGGAAGAATAGCCTAATGCTTGGCAACTACTACTTAATGCGAAAAAGTGCAGTGTCATGCACTTGGGTAGCAGAAATTCAAGGGAAATGTACGCGATAGGTGGCGAGAGGTTGGTGTGCACGGTTCAGGAGAAAGACCTTGGTGTAATTATCTCTGATGATCTCAAGGTGGCAAAAGCCAGGAGGATGTTGGGCTGCATACGAGGGCTTACCAGCACAAAGGAAGAGGTACTTATGCCACTGTACAAGTCACTGGTGAGGCCTCACTTGGAATACTGTGTTCAGTTTTGGAGACCATATCTTGCAAAAGATGTAAAAAGACTGGAAACTGTTCAGAGGAAGGCGACCAAAATGATTTGAAGCCTGTGTCAGAAGCATTATGAGAAGAGACTTGAAGACCTAAATATGTACACTTTGGAGGAGAGGAGGGACAGAGGAGAAATGATTCAGACCTTTAAATACTTAAAGAGAAATGATGAACAAACAAACCTCTTCCAAAGATGGGGAAGCTGTAAAACTAGAGAGCATAACATGAAGCTGCAAGGGGGTAAATTGAAAGGCAATATCAGGAAATACTTTTTCACTGAAAGGGTGGTGGATGCTTGGAATGCCCTCCTGATGGAAGTGGTGGGGGCAAACACTGTGACTGAATTCAAAACGGCATGGGACAAACACTGTGGATCCCTTTACAGCAACAAGATAAAAACAAAATAAACGGTACCATCTAACTTCTGAACCATCTAACGTCTCAACAAATAGGGGTGTCTACATGGAATGGTGGGTTCACCCCTAAACAAAGACATGGGGAGGGGTGGCCTGCACAGAGTGACAGGTGCACCTACTCTTGCCATCTTGCTGGGCAGAATAGATGGACCATGCTGGGCTTTATCTGCCGTCATTTACTATGTTACTATATCATATAAAGACCAGCATGGTCCATATAGTCTGCCCAGCAGGGTGGCAAGAGTAGGTGCACCCCCCTCTCTGTTCCTTTGTTTAGGGTGTACCCGCCGCTCCTTGCAGGTCAAATTAGATTGTAACCTCTACAAACAGGGACTATCTTCTTTATATGTTTATGCAGTGCTGTGTATACCTTGCAGCACTATATAAATTATTAATAGTAGTAGTCACTCCTATTTGTTGAGATATAAGAAATAGTTTCTTTTGATCTTTCTATTGCTGTAAAGGGATCCAATGTGTCTGTCCCATGCCATTTTGAATTCTGTCACTGTATTTGCCCCCACCATTTCCATCGGGAGGACATTGCATGCATCCACCACCCTTTCAGTGAAAAAGTATTTCCTGATGTTGCCCCTGAGTTTACCCCCTTGCAGCTTCATGATCTCCAGGAACAAGCAGGAATAAGTCCTCACATATGGGTACGTCGGAACCGACGGAGCCTGCGCGGGAAAGCTCCCCAGCTTTTCAGATGAAAAGCTTTTGGGGCTTCCCACAGCGCATGCGCGCTGCCTTCCCGCCTTCCTGACCAGCTCTCCTCAGTTTCTCTTTTTCCGCGGAGCCAGCAGGTCGTGTTCCTGTCACCGCTGAAGAAATTGTTAATTTTGTTTGTTTCTTTAGACCGCGTACCTGCCTTCCCCATACCGAAACCGGTACCGCCGGTCTCTCTTTCTTTCTTTCTAAAAAAAAAACCAAAAAAAACTTTTTTTTTATTTTTCTTCAGCACAGCTTGGTAACTTTTGTTAGGCCTTTAGGCCTACACAAATTCTCCTCATGAAGAAGCCAGCCCCTGGTTTTAAAAAGTGTACCAAGTGCAGTGCTGTCATTTCTGTCACAGACACCCATGAATGGTGTCTTAAATGTTTGGGACCTGACCACTCCATACCGGACTGCCCATCCTGCTCCCAGATGTCTAAACGTGGTTTGCAGAACCGGGCCAACAAGTTCCATGTGCTGTTTGCTTCAGATAATCCAGCATCACAGTCATCCAGGTCTTCCTCTCCGGATGGATCTCAGGTAACCAAACTTTCTGTGGGCAAATCCTCTAAAAGCAAATCTCTTTCAAAAGATCGAGAGGCTCTCAATCTTGAGTTCGAGGATTCTGCCCAGGCCAAAAAACCCCGGCGGGAGGCTCCGGCCTCCAAAGCAACCATGGGGTCACAGGTTGACATCGATGGCACGGCCTCGACTGATCACCTGTTGGACTGCTCTGGGGTACCGGCCCATACCGGTACCGACATCCAGGCAGCAGTGGCGTCTATGGGCAATACTGTCCAGACCATGCAGCAGGCCGTTCTGGCTTTCATTAAGGCTGCGACGCCCTCGGTACCGATTCCATCGGTACCGACTCGGGTTCCGGTATCCACACCGGAACTGAGACCATCGACTTCCAAGCGTCGATCGGTTCCGCATGCCGGATTCAGGCTTTCGCCCGATACCGATCCCATGTCCGATACGCCCGATGTCGATATCGATCGGTACGCGTATCGTGCATTGCAAGCACAGAGAGAATACTCAGATTCTTCTGATGAGTTCAATTCCTCTGATGACTCTGCTGAGCTTGATCTTCCTGAGGAGCCCTCTTCTCCAAAGAGGAGGATGTCTCCTCCAGAGGATTTATCCTTTCAGGATTTCATTGTTGATGTAGCTAAAGGACTTTCTATTGCTACATCTTCTGAAAAAGAACCCAGATCAAAAAAATTGGATATTTTAGGATACTCTAAAGCTCCTAAAGAGGCAGTTACTCTGCCTATCCATGAAATCCTTCAAGAATACTTGATGGATTTGTGGGAGATTCTTCTAACACTGTCTCCCCATTCCCGTAGGTTGGACACCATGTATCGGGTCCCTCCTTCTCCTGGGTTTCAAAAAACTCAGCTGCCTCACCACTCCATTGTGGTGAAGTCTGCCATGAAGAAGATAAAGAGTCCTAAAAGACACTCTTCTACCCCTCCAGGGCGAGAATGTAAGACCCTTGACTCTTTTGGTAGAAAGATTTTCCAGGCTAGTATGCTTATAGCCAGGATCAGTTCTTACAGCCTTTATATGGGCATGTTTCTCAGAGAACTTGCCCTAAAGGTACAGCATTTTGCCCCCTTTATCCCTGAGGATAAAAAGGCGGATTTCTTTTCTGTGGTGACACAACTTTCAGAGGTCTCCAAGTTCTCCAACAGGGCAGCCTTTGATTCCTTTGAGGTTGCTGGCAGGGCTTCGGGAATTGCTATTGCAGCCCGACGTCTTGCTTGGCTCCAGGCTTCTGACCTACAACCCTGGGTTGTAGATGGCCTCAGGAATCTGCCCTGTACAGGTGAGAACTTATTTGGTGAGGACTGGCAAATTAAAGCTGCTCAAATGGACGCAGAAAATGCCACTTTAGATAGACTTTCTAAGTCTACTTCTACTCCTGCCAAAAAGAAGCCTTTTAAAAGGCCTTACTACAAGAAGGCCAGATTTTCTACAAATACTGGCCAACAATCTGCTCAGCCTCGCTTTGCTGCTAAGCGTCAGCAATCTAAGCAAGTAAAGTCAAAGCCTGCAGTGTCTGCTGCACCCCAGCAGGCTCAACCCCCTCAGGGGTTTTGACTTGCCCCTAGAGAACTTACCGTTTCTGGCTCTAGAACACCCAGAGCCCCTCACCATTCCTGGAAGGCTAGCTCATTTTGCTCCCAGATGGGAACAAATCACATCAGAGCAATGGACCCTCTCTATTATCAGGGAGGGCTACAAACTTCATTTCTCCAGCCTTCCTCCCCATACCATGGTGAGGCAATTCAGTTCTCCCCCATCTCTTCTGACCCTGTTGGGTCAGGAAGTCTCTTCTCTCCTTGCCCAAGGGGCAATAGAGGAGGTTCCTCCTCAACAGGGGTTAGGTTTCTACTCCCCTTATTTTCTCATAACAAAGAAGACAGGGGGCTTCAGACCTATCCTAGATCTGATAGAATTGAACAAGTTTCTATTCAAGGAGAAATTCAAAATGCTCTCTCTGGGCATTCTCCTTCCATACCTTCAGAGTCAGGATTGGTTTTGTTCTCTAGATCTCAAGGATGCGTACACTCATATACTCATCCATCCATCCCACAGAAAATATCTTCGCTTTCTGTTCCAGGGAAACCATTTCCAGTACAGAGTACTACCCTTCGGTCTGGCCTCTGCTCCAAGAGTATTCACAAAATGCATGGCAGTCGTAGCCGCCTTTCTAAGAGGCATGGGAATCTTTGTATTCCCATATCTGGACGACTGGCTCATCCGAGCTCCATCTCAGTCAGAAGCCCAGATTTCTCTGGACCGCACAAGGCGTATTCTTCAATATCTGGGACTTGTGGTAAACGTTCCCAAGTCCCAACTCATCCCTACTCAGTCCCTGGAATTCATAGGGGCCCAATTGGACTCCACCACTGCAAGGGCCTACCTCCCTCTGGTCCGAGGCCAAAGGCTAATAAGCTTGGCCTCCCAGGCTCAGTCCAGAAGTCACTTGTCAGCCAGGGAAATGCTGCAACTTCTGGGCCACATGGCCTCCACGGTCCATGTGGTGCCCTACGCTCGTCTTCATATGAGGGCAGCTCAATGGACTTTGGCCACCCAGTGGTCTCAAGCATCAGGACTGCTCTCAGACCAAATACTCCCCTCAAAACGACTGTTTTGGTCTCTCCAGTGGTGGACATCCTCAAAAAATCTGTTGGGGACCCCCTTCCAACCTTCGTTGCCCCAAGCAACCCTCACAACAGATGCCTCCCAAACAGGGTGGGGAGCTCATCTCCAACACCTCTCCACTCAGGGCACCTGGTCTCCTCAGGAGACCACCCTTCACATCAACCTTCTGGAACTGCGAGCGATCTTCCTTGCCCTCACAGTCTTCCACACCCTCCTGGTCAACCTGACTGTCCTAGTCCAGACAGACAATCAGGTAGCCATGTTCTATGTCAACAAACAAGGAGGGACGGGCTCTCTGTCGCTTTGCAACGAAGCTCTCAGATTATGGGCCTTCGCCAGAGAGCATCAAATTCATCTTCTGGCAGTATATCTTCCAGGAGTTCAAAACTCTCGGGCAGACAGACTCAGTCGAGTTCTGCTCCCACACGAATGGTCCCAGCATATGGACCAGATACACAGAATCTTTCAGGAATGGGGGACCCCGGACATAGACCTCTTTGCAAGTCCGTGGAATGCCAAACTTCCCCGGTTCTGTTCCAGGACTCCATGTCAGGGAGCTCAGGCCAACGATGCCTTTCTCCTGCATTGGGGTCAGGAATTCCTGTGTTCTTTTCCACCCATTCCTTTGATTCCCAAGACTCTGTTCAAACTTCAGAGGGATCACGGATCGATGATCCTCATCGCTCCACGCTGGCCACGCCAAGTGTGGTTCCCTCTACTTCTACAGCTCTCCCAGGGCTCCTCCCTGGACCTGGGAGCTGCACCAGACCTTCTGTCTCAGGAGAAGGGGACTTTGTGGCACCCAAACCCCAAGTCCCTACATCTCCGAGCTTGGTTACTGAAGGCTTAAGCCTTCATGAGTTCAATCTTTCTCAACCAGTGAAAGATATCCTTCATGCCTCTAGGAAACCCTCTACCAGGCGTTCCTATGCTTTCAAATGGAAACGTTTTTCCATTTGGTGTGCTCAACAGGGTCTTGACCCTCTAGCACTTCCTTTGAATTCTCTACTAGACTATCTCCTGCATCTTTCCAATGCAGGCCTCAAAATGAATTCAGTACGAGTCCATTTAAGTGCTATTGCAGCATCCTTAAAACCTATAAATGGACAACCTGTCTCCTCTCATCCTCTTATCGCAAGATTCATGAGAGGCCTGACCCTCACTAAGCCTCCCATCCGACCTCCTCCGGTAGCATGGGACTTGAATCTAGTTCTGGGTCAACTTATGAAGCCACCTTTTGAACCGTTGGTTTCTGCCTCCCTGAAATTTCTTTCCTGGAAGGTTCTTTTCCTTATTGCAGTCACTTCGGCTCGCCGCATCAGTGAACTGCAGGCTTTGGTGGCTAATCCTCCTTATACAAGATTTCATCACGATAAGGTGGTCCTTCGGACGAATCCCCACTTTATGCCTAAAGTGGTCTCGCCTTTTCATCTTAATCAAGAGGTATATCTACCTGTTTTTTTCCCGGCTCCTCATACATCTAGTGCAGAGAGGAACCTTCATACCCTTGATTGTAAAAGAGCTCTCGCCTTTTACCTCAACAGGACTCAGCCACATCGAAAGTCTTCCCAACTTTTTGTGGCTTTTGATCCTTCTCATTTGGGACTTCCAGTCTCCAAACGTACACTTTTCAATTGGATTGCTCAGTGTATTTCTTTTGCTTACCAGAGTAAGAACATTTCTCTGGAAGGCCATGTCACAGCTCACAATGTGAGAGCCATGGCTACTTCTATGGCTCATCTTCACTCTGTATCCATAGATCAGATCTGTCGAGCAGCCACTTGGGCCTCGGTTCATACCTTCACAGCCCATTACTGTTTGGACAAGGACTCCCGCCGGGATGCCTTGTTTGGTCAGGCTGTCCTCAAACACCTGTTCCATACTTAAACAACTCCTGCCCACCTTCCCTGGATGGATGCCTGAGATCCATACGAAGATGGTTTACCCTTGGAGGGGGATCTCCCAGGCATCTTAGCTAGGGAGTCCCCATATGTGAGGACTTATTCCTGCTTGTTCCTGGAGATAGCACAGTTACTTACCTGTAACAGGTGATCTCTGGGAACAGCAGGAATTAGTCCTCACAACCCACCCACCTCCCCTAGGAGTTGTATCTCTATCTATCTTCCTTTCCTCTCTCTCTATTGTCTCAGCTATAAACTCGAACTGAGGAGAGCTGGTCAGGAAGGCGGGAAGGCAGCGCGCATGCACTGTGGGAAGCCCCAAAAGCTTCTCATCTGAAAAGCTGGGGAGCTTTCCCGCGCAGGCTCCGTCGGTTCCGACGTACCCATATGTGAGGACTAATTCCTGCTGTTCCCAGAGATCACCTGTTACAGGTAAGTAACTGTGCTTTATGCCTCTAGTTTTATAGCTTCTCCAGGAACAAGCAGGAAGTCAGTCCTCACTTATGGGTGACATTGGCACCGACAGAACCCGCGCAGAGCAATTCCCCAGCTTTCAAAGAAAGCCTTTGGGATTGCTGCCACACATACGTGGTCCTTTTCCCGCCCAAACGTGCCATCTTGCTCAGTCTCCCTTTTTCCACGGAGCCCTTCAGATGCATGTTCTCTTCCCCTGTAAAAAGATTTTTCTTCTTCGGCCCTTTGGCCGTTTTTTCCAGTTGCACCAGTCTTCTCGGTCCTCCCTGACGCCCCCGCTTCAGCTGTGGGCCAGGGGATCCCCATTTTTTCCTTCTTCGGCTTTTTCATACTTTGGGTCCTTTTTGTGCCCTTTTTTCTATCCGCTGGCTTTGAGGGTTTTTGACCTTGCAGCGTCTCTTTTCGCCCCCATGGCCACCGGTTTCAAAAAATCTGACATGCTCCAAAAATATGTCGCCCACAGACACCCATGACTGCTGTCTGCGGTACCTGGGGGCTGACCACAACCCAGAGCTCTGCTCGCTTTGCAAGAAAATGTTCACTAAGGCCTTACAGAGCCGTAAGCAGAAGCCAGCACCAGAGTCCCCAGTGGTGCCCCGATCCACCACTTGTGGGGTCCCCCGCAGTAACTCCGCGTCCCAGGCATTACTCTGACCAGGGTTCACCTGAGGTGGAACGGCGAAAAAAAAAAAAACGACCTCAAAGTCGCTGTCCAGGGCTCCGGATAAGTGCTAGCGTTCTCGCACTCGTTCCCTTAGCCCTCCCCGGCATTCCCAAGAGTCAGACAAAGAGCGGCTTCAGAAAGTACCTTGTACAGAAACGGAGGCCTCCGCCGATGGCATCCAATCTCCTGAGAGTCATCCCGGTGAGGACCCCCTCTACTCCTCTACGCTGGACCCGGTTACCCCGGCGTTGCCATCCCAGGGACCCACCCCTGAGTGGGAGTCCCATATGCTGGCACTAGAGTGCAGTGTTTCTTCCTTCCTAGCTGCCCAGCAGGCTCTCTTGCCCAGCACAGCTGGCTTGCGCCTCAAGACCAAGGGTCTCCCACATGTGGCCCCGATAACTGCCTTGGAAACCCCCGAGAACCATGGACCTCGCGAGGGTCCTCGGCATCTGTCTCACTCGCCGTCCTGTTCCTCAGGGGCCAGTTCTTACAGACTCTGTGCTTCCGACTCCAGACGGGCCTCAGCCACTGGACATGGGAATCAGCTCAACTCCGAGTCCCCCTTGGAACCTTTGGGCTGGGAATCAGATAGGGACACATCCCCTGAGATCCGTGCCCATTGGGACCTCCCTTCGGACCCCTCCCTGTCTGCCTCGCAAAGGCGGTCACTCCCCGAAAATACCTCTTTCCTGGTATTCGTGCGGGATATGGCTCGGACCCTCAATCTTTCCACACAGACCGAGGAAGAGCCAAGGGTGGAGGAACTTGACTTTTTGCCATATGAGTCCCTTCCAAGGGAGTCTCTCACGGTCCCTGACCCAGCTGCTCCTCCGTATGTGGGAAGCACCCGACTCGGTCCTTATCATCAGTAAAAGACTTGATGCTATGTACAGAGTCCAGCGTGGACCTGTTTTTCAAAAGGCCCAGCTTCCTCATACCTCCATGGTAGTGGAATCTGTGATGCAGAAATAGAAGAGCCCAAAGTCCCATTCTTTGGTTCCACTGGGCAGGGAATCCCGTGCCCTTGATGCCCTCGGGCATAAGGCCTACCAGAGATCTATGCTGGCATGGTGCGTCCAGGCATGCCAATTATATATGGGCATGTTCCTCTGCGACCTCGCTAAAGAGCTTGGTGGCTTTGCCGTGGGCCTCGTAGGTGACCACTTTCTCAGATTTCAGACCTTTCTCAGATCGGTCGTGGACTGCTCGAAATACCTTTCTCGTGCCGCGTATGACAGGTTAGAGTCTTTTGGCTGTAGCTGGCATCTGTGCCCGGCGTCAAGCATGGTTCCAGTCCTCAGACCTGGAACAGTGAGTCCAGGAGAAACTCTTGGCTGTTCCCTGCTTCGGCGAGCAACTGTTCGGCAAGCCAATGGAGGACAAGGCAGCCGAGATCGAGACGGAGTTGCTGACCCATACCCGTCTCTCTCGCAAAACCTCGCCCCTTCCTCGGAAGAAACAGCACAGCAAGAAGCCCTTCTTTCAGAGGAAGGGGCTTCCTTACTGGGGATACCCACCCTATCTGCCCATTCCAGCACCGACGCCAAGCAGCCAAGGCAAGGGCGGAGTTCAGGCCACCGTAAAACTAAGGGGCCCAACCATCAGCGCCACCCCGGCCAGCTCCGGGGTTTTGACGGCATCCACATAGCCTCTCATCCCCTGGTGGCACACCCACCGGTAGGAGGACATCTGTCCCTTTTCGCCCCCGAATGGGAGGCCATCACATCGGTCACCTGGGTCTGCCAAGTTGTCCGGGACAGTTATCGTCTCCGTCTGGACAGACTTCCCCCTCCCTTCTCCCCAGCGGAGCTTGCTCGGCTTCCCTCACACCAGGCTTGCTTAAAGCAGGAGTTCGACAATCTTCTCTGTCAATGGCAGTCGAAAGGGTCCCGCCGCATCTCCGAGGCTGGGGCTTCTATTCCTTTTAATTCCTCGTTCCAAAGAGGACAGGGGGCCTGCGCTCCATCCTCGACCTCAGGAACCTGAACAAATTTCTGGTGAGGGAGAAGTTAAGATTGCTGTTGCTTGGTGTCCTGCTGCCCTTCCTCCGGCAGGGCGATTGGCTATGCTCCTTGGCTCTCAGAGACGCTTACACCCACTTCCCTGTTCACCCCAAGTACAGGAAGTACATGCGTTTCAGGGTACAGTGGGAGCACTATCAGTACAGAGTGCTCCCCTTTGGGCTCACATCTGCCCCATGAGTCTTCACCAAATGCCTCTCGGTGGCTGCAGCCTACCTTCAGCTGTAGGGCATATCCATCTACCCCTACCTTGACGATTGGCTCATCACGGGCGCATCGGCCGAGGAGGCACGCCTCGCGGCGTCCGCACAGTCCTTCTCCTCAAGAACCTCGGTTTCCTGATAACCTTTTTATAGATAGTACCCAAAGGCATCCCTCAAGTGTTCTTGAGTACTGTGACAATATCCAAGTGTTTTTTCTTCTTACAAACAGCACAACATCTATCCTGCAATCCATGAACCAGGGTGGTGTTGCGACTTTCAAGGTTTGCTATGCACAATTTCTCATACAATACCTGGTCCAGGGTTCTTATGAAAACAAAGAAACTTCACTCAAGGAACTGTGGAGAAAACTTTAACATTAAAAAGGCAATATAACTCATCAACTTAACATGGAAGAAAGGGTCTCCACAAAAGATGAACAGTGTATGGAAGAAGCTTCTGCTGCAGTTTATTAAGGACATTGAAGGATTTAAGGTAGTGGTGGCTGCAAATGCATCAAATTTTGGATCTTTCTAGGGAAGTTGGCTTCACTGAAGTTGATAAAGAAAATGTTTGTTGAGGAGCTATTAGAATCAAATAGAGAAGGGTCAACAACTGAAGAAATCTTCAGGTAGATGCCCATGAATTGTCAAGAGGAAGAGGTGAAAGAGAGAGAACCAAAAGCCTGCCCATACTGGACAGTAAAACTTGAAAAGAAGTTTTAGAGTGTGCAAAGAATGACTTCACTTATTATGGCATGGTAGTGACATGACAAGGAGCACTGTTTTCAAAAATACAATTGAAACCACCACCTAATGTTACAAGGAGATCTACCAATGCAAATTACGAGAAAGAACACAGAGATCCATTTTGAGGTTTGTTTGGTTTTTTAATCCAGCTACATCCACTACTTCTCCAGATTCATCACAAAAGCCTTCTATTTCAGGGATCTTTCTCCCCCAGAAAAGAAAAAGTGCTTTACCACCTCGCTATTGTCCTGCTTCAGTCAACATTAGCAAAAATGTCTGACTGCCAAGCCCCTTCCTCCTCCACACAGCAAACCACACAAGCCACTCCACTTGGTGAATATCCAATAAAAGTTTAAGTTGTTATATAGGCACATTACGTATGAGTATATAGTACCTAATGTTTCATTGGTTACTTCATTAAGTGTTGGATAGTTATATGGCTGTTTTTGCACTGTTCTAGTGATGTTTGGGGAGACTGATTGGGGTTTTCGGATGGACTGTAAATATATATTTATTTTTCCCATTTTGAAAAGTTTTCAGTATCCGTAATTTCGGTATCTGAACTGTTTTCAGGAACATATTAGATTTAGATAAGTAGGATTGCAGTAAATACATACGCCAAATGTAGTAGTGGTCTACCAACACAGCACGTCTGAGTTTCTGAAATGGCCCACTGGAATACACGTCGCTGAATATGGATAGCCCCCTTCTGAAATATGCCATTTGGGACATCCCAGCACACCTTTCTGTGGCCATCCAATTCAAAGATATCCATATTTCTAAAATAGCCAACAGCTGTGCACCCATCTGGTCTTGCTAGTTGCACAGGCCCACCTCCAGACCTGGTTGCTGGGATTTTCATTTTTCGTGGTAGGAACAGTGATTTCCAGTGGCACTTATATATACCTCTCCTCATTGGGGGGAGTAGCAGCAGATGTTTAAATGTTGTGCTCTAGACGTTCCAGATTCTTCCTAGACGTCCCTTCTAAAATGCCACTTACTGGGAACTAGACTAAAAAGGTGTGTAAAGGTGTAAAGAGGGTTTATTTTGATTTTTCTTGAGTCTTGCAGGACTGCATCATTTTTCCTTTTTAGCTTAGAGTTTTGAGTGTTTTTGTTCACTAAAGTTATTGAAAGTTTTTCTGCTGGAAAGTTTTTGAAGTCCTGAATTTGTGGGTGTCATCCCTGAGTGTGTATGGAAACCTAATCTGTTGTTCTTACTCCAGGAACAGGCTCTCAAACCATCACCCCTGATATTATATCCCACATTGAACGAGGGGAAGAGCTGTACATCAGGGATGATCGGGGATCAAAGGAAAGAGAAACTAAGAAAAGCAGCTGCTCGGGTGAGTCCAACATTAAGAGGAACGGGTGTAAAACTGCCAATATTACAAAATTAAAAGTAACAGAGGAATAACAACATAATTGGGAAGGGAATTAAGTGCATAAGGTAACAATTAACAAGTTAACTTGAACACAGGAGGAAAGGGCCAAAAGCAAAGAAAGGAGCATATCTTTGGGATATAATCAGGAAATGAGCTGCGGCTAGTAACAGAGGACAGTGCTTCTCACTGGTGTATTACTGGAAAGGCCCAGTATGCTGCAGCTCTGACTGAGCGCTCCCACTGCCAGAAGGAGAGCAGCACTTCTTCGGCCTGTTCCTCCTGGCGTCATTCTGAAATATGAACACATGGAGCCCTGTAGTCACCTGGTACGGGTGAGCGTTCCTCATTCAAGCAGCAGACTTAAGCCAGTGGAGGCAGAAGTAAACATGGCAGGAAGCTGCTACTCTCCTGCCAGCCAGGGAATAGGGGGATATAAAGGAAGATCATTGAATTTCCTCAGTTAGCACTGCCTTCGCTTGCATTAGCACCGCCAGTTTTGGCTATTTTCAGGAAACTCACAACCTAATATCTTGCTTTTCCCCTAATACTGCTCTAGCCGCACTAAATGGCACCAAGCAGACTATTGTTACTCCATGTCACTTCATGGTCTCTTAAAGGGACAGCACCCCACCAAAAGTAAATAAAAACTGTTATGAGGCTGATGCAAAAGTTTGCATTGACGTCGTACACTAATAGTCATGTGCACGAGAACAGCAAAAGTTACATGCCAATATGCAGCAAAGGAAACACATGCAAATGAGGTCTGTGCAGAACCTCTGTGTAAAGTTAGAGGAAGGGGGATAGATTCGTGAACAGATGGCACACTACCAGCGGTGCTGCACACTAACGCATAGATTTGATGTGCTAACGGTGGCACAGCAATGTACATATGGGGATGACATCACTTGGTGCAAAAATTTAAAAAGAAAATAAAACCTCATAAAGCAGTGCATTGCAACGGTGCTAGAAAGGGAGGAAGAGTAGTAAAGGTTCTGTGAAAGT
This sequence comes from Ichthyophis bannanicus, assembly GCA_033557465.1. NCBI lineage: Eukaryota > Metazoa > Chordata > Amphibia > Gymnophiona > Ichthyophiidae > Ichthyophis > Ichthyophis bannanicus. The sequence continues at coordinate 153,598,724 of CM066031.1, forward strand.
GAGGAGGGTATTTAAGGGATACGTGCAAGCAAGGAGGACCATTTTTTCATTGTTTGCTCGATGCAACTTGTTCTTTTTCTATGCATTAACTGTTGTCTTCTGTGCATCTCTGGGTCCAAGATAAGTTAGCTGACATATGCTGCTGGGGAGAGAATCTGTTCAGCAAGCCTATGGAGGATAAGGAGGAAGAAATTGAAAGAGCAGAACATAAGAACATAAGATATGTCATACTGGGTCAGACCAAGGTCCATCAAGCCCAGTATCCTGTTTCCAACACTGGCCAATCTAGGTCATAAGTACCTAGCAGGTTCCACAATGCTTGTATTGGGTCAAGCAGTGATATTCCAGGTCCCTTTTAATAATGGTTTATGGACCTTTCCTCCAGGAACTTGTCCAAACCTTTTTTAAACCCAGCTACACTAACAGCCTTTACTACATCCTCCGGTAACAAATTCCAGAGTCTGATTACACATTGAGTGAAAAAATATTTTCACTTATTAGTCTTAAATAGATTACCCTGTAGCTTCATTGCATGTCCCCTAGTCTTTCTATATTCTGATGACGTAAACAATCGATCTACATTTACCCGTTCTACTCCATTCATTAATCTATAGACCTCTATTATATCTCCCCTCAGCTGTCTCTTTTCCAGGTTGAAGAGCTCTAACCTTTTTAGCCTTTCTTCATAGGAGTATCCTTCCATCCCCTTTACTATGGTGGTGGGTCTTCTCTGTAACTTTTCTAATAACAGTATATCCTTTTTAAGATACGGCGACCAGAATTGCACACAATATTCATGTTGCGGTCGCACCATGGAACGATACAGTGGCATTATAATATCCTTTGTTTTATTTTCCATTCCTTTCCTTATGATTCTTAGCATTCGATTTGCTCTCTTGGCTGCCGCTACACACTGGGCGGAGGGTTTTAACATGTTATCCACGAAGACGCCTAAATCTTTTTCCTGAGTGGTGGTTCCTAATGTGGACACAATGAAAAAAAATAGTCATTTTCAGAGTGAAATGAAGTAGGTTAAAAAAAAAAAGTTTCAGTTCATACTGCTAGACCAGTCCAGACAAGCGGGTTATGTTCCCGTGCTAGCAGATATTGGAGACAGAGAAAAAACAGTCCAGAGCTGTGATTGGTTGGGCTCTGGTTGACATAGGAGTGCCCCTAGAGGACCTAGTCCCGGGGTCTCAAACACGCGGCCCGCGGGCCGCATGCGGCCCGCAAGAGAACTTTGTGCGGCCCGCGACGGAGGAAAAAAAAAAAACACAAAGCCTGTCTTTTGCTGCTGCTGCCGCCGTGGTAGCAGCAGAATCAGCTGTCCCGCGGTCCCTTCTCCTCTGCCCGGAAGAGCCCCGAGCCTGCTCCTTTAGCGGTGAGCTTTTCAAGCTGCGAAGAGAATATTTCCCTCTCGCGCAGCTTAAACCTATTCACTTGTCAAGCCGCGCGAGAGGAAAATACTCTCTTCGCGGCTTGAAAAGCTCACCGCTAAAGGAGCAGGCTCGGGGCTCTTCCGGGCAGAGAAGAAGGGGCCGCGGGACAGCTGATTCTGCTGCTACCACGGCGGCAGCAGCAGCAGCAGAAGACAGGGTTTGTGTTTTTTTTTTCCCTTAAACTTTAAGGTTTGTTTGCTGTATCCGGACCAGCACGGCTTGCTATCACTGATAAAAGCATAATTTCTGATTTATATAGGAAGATTCAGAGGTGAATACTGTATCAGATCATCTGTCCATGAATTGAAGCAGAACTGAAGGTGGGTCATGCAGCAAGACAATGACGCTAAGAGGGTATTTAGAAACCCTATTCATGATTAATATAGGCGCTTGCATGCCTTTCTTGCACCCCTTACCAAAATGAAACTTCCAACACTGGTTTTGAAAAACTCAGCAGCAGCTTTATTTAATTTCCAGTAACAAGCATTCCTGACCAATCATCTCCCAGGTCAGCCTTCCATTCAGCTAACCTCCTGACATCTTCTCTCATTGTATCCAAAATTATTCACCTTCACCCCACTTCCAAAACTGCACTCAGAAACTTGGCTAGTTGGTGCTGTCCTAGCCATAGTAATGTTCCATTAAGAACCCAGTGAAAAGGTCACCTCACTTTCCCACATAGCCTGCAATGATGCCAGCTCATGTCCCCATAGCTTGTAGTGATGTTGCCTGGTAGCTAATTTTCCCCCACTTCATTCCATTCAGCCCTTTATCCATTCTTCTCAGGCTGACTCTGGAAGGAAGACAGCGTCCCAAACATCTACCCCCAGCTGCAACCACAGACCTACAAATGTCCTCCCCATCCCAAGATCCTCACACCTCTATACCAACTGAACATGAAAAGAGGGGATGGGGTCAAGCACACTATCTCCCATTGCTGTTCCTTGCCAGCCTGCCCATAGCAACTGATTACCCACCAGTTTGCTCCTTCAACTGTTCAGTATTCCCTCCCCTGTCCTACACTCCCTGCCCATCCAAATAGTGGCCCCTTGACTCCCCCACCACCTACCCCTTACCACCGGACTGACCACTGCCCCTCAAAAGGGAATTGGCCATGTTATAGGGGACCCTGGTATAACCCAGGGACCTCTTAATATAGTCACTCACATAGCTTCCTCACACCCCAAACCAAAATGAAACTTCCAACACTGTTATGATAGCAAAAAAATTGGTTGCAGCTTTATTCGATTTCCACTAATAAGCACTGCAAAAAAGGCAACAATTCCTGACCCATCCTGTACATCTTCTCTCACTGTATCATCTTATCACTGCAGCCCAGGGTTTGTTTTGTTTTTAATTTTTAAATTTACTTGGGCTGATGGGGGGGAGGGGGTTAGGACTAGTAATGGGGGGGGGGGGTAGGACTGAAAATGGGGTGATGGGGGGTTAGGACTAGTAATGGGCAGATGGGGGTTAGGACTGGAGGTGGTCTGATTGGGGGGCTAAGACTGAAAATGGGGTTATGGGGGGGGCTAAGAATGCTGTTAGGATATGCCAGGTTTGCTATGGGTTCTAAATGAACAGTGTTTCTAGTAGTTCCTAATGTGCCTGGCGGTTGGCACTGGTTTATAGTAATGTAGAAATCTTTTAGTCTTTCTTTATCCATACACTCATTAAGAGGCATGTTTACTAAAAGTCAGTGTATGGTAACATTATGCAAATATTTATGCAAATGATGCCCCTTATGCAAATGAGGCCCGCGTCTTGTGCGGCCCCCGGGTTACTCTACAAGTCCTCATTTGGCCCTCAAAGCAATTTGAGTTTGAGACCCCTGACCTAGTCAGTAATTTCTCTGTCTCTAGCAGATGAAGGTCTTAGACAAGTTTGTCTACTTATTTTCTTTTCTTCATTTTTATTTCCTGGATGCACCCAGAGCACACAAGTGGTGTTTCTCTGGGTTTCCCAGGCTTCCCTCCTTAATAGCTGTATTTTCTGTAATCAGCAATACAGCAGGGTTTGAGCTCCTGATTTCACTGTCAGTACAGCTCCCCTTCTCCCCATCTCTCCCCAGAAACACCTTCCAGCCCCTGCCATGAGGGTCTAAGTGGCTGCAGAGGGATCAAACTCTAATTTCCCTACCTTTCAGTTTATCTTCTCCTCCGTGGGAACCATGAACTGACCAGAGGGGAAGCAATATTAGACCTAGTCCTTAGTGTAACACCAGATGTAGTGCAAGAGATAAGGGTGTTGGGGCCACTTGGCAATAGTGATCATAACATGATCGCCTTTGATTTAATTAGTGGAGGAAGGATAGTAAGGAAATCCACAGTACTACCTTTTAACTTTCGAAAGGGAGACTATGATAAAATGAGGAAAACAGTTAAGAAAAACCTAAAAGGATCAGTTGCAAAGGTTAAAGACTTACATCAAGCTTGGTTGTTATTGAAAAATACTATCTTGGAAGCCCAAGCCAGCTTCCTTCCACTTTTCTTAAAGCGTGGAATAAAGTCCAAAAAACTGCCAGCATGGTTTAAAGGTGAGGTCAGAGAGGCTGTTGTTGCCAAAAAAGCATCTGTCAGGAAATGGAAAAAAGAGCCAAACAATGAAACCTGGAAACAGCACAAGCACTGGCAATTCAAATGCAAGGCATTGATAAAGCAGGCAAAGGGAGAATTTGAGAAGAAGCTTGCTGCAGAAGCAAAAACGTGAAATAAAGATTTTTTCAAGTACATTCGTAGCAAAAAACCTGTGAGAGAGTCAGTTGGTCCATTAGAAGATAGAGGAGTTAAAGGCGACAAGGCGATAGCGGAGAGAATGAATGAATTCTTTGCTTCGGTCTTTACCGAGGAAGATGTAGGGATGTTACCCATGACTGAAGTGGTATTTAAAGGTGCGGAAGAATTGAAGGAAATATCGATACATCGGGAAGATGTATTACAACTATTAGATAAACTGGAGAGTAGCAAATCACCTGGGCCGGATGGTATACATCCAAGGGTGTTGAAAGAACTGAAATATGAGATTGCAGACCTGCTATTAGTAATCTGTGAACTATCATTAAAATCATCTCTAATACCTGAAGATTGGAAGATCGCCAATGTAACACCATTTTTTAAAAAGGGTTCCAGGGGTGATCCGGGAAACTACAGACCTGTGAGCCTGATGTCAGTACCAGGAAAAATGGTAGAAACCATCATAAAAAATAAAATTACTCAGCATGTAGATAGTCATGGCCTAATGGGAGACAGCCAACATGGCTATAGACAAGGAAGATCTTGTCTTACTAATCTGTTATGTTTTTTTGAAGGTGTGAATAAACAGGTGGACAAAGGTGAGTCGGTTGATATAGTGTATCTGGACTTTCAGAAAGCCTTTGACAAGGTCCCTCATCAGAGACTTTTGGCAAAACTAAAGAGTCATGGGATAGGAGGCAGTGTACTACTGTGGATCAGGAAATGGTTAAAAGAAAGCAGAGGGTAGGGCTAAATGGCCAATTTTCCCAATGGAGAAAGGTGAATAGTGGTGTACCCCAGGGATCTGTGCTGGGTCCGCTGCTTTTTGACATATTCATAAATGACCTGGAAAGTGGAATAACGAGTGAGGTTATCAAATTTGCAGATGACACAAAACTATTTAAAGTTGTTAAAACCCAAGAGGATTGTGGAAAATTGCAAGAGGATCTTAATAAATTGGAAGACTGGGCCTCAAAATGGCAGATGAAATTTAATGTGGACAAGTGCAAAGTTATGCACCTAGGGAAGAACAACCAAAACTATGGTTACACGATGCAAGGTTCCACTTTAGGAACCATCACCCAGGAAAAAGATTTAGGCGTCATTGTGGATAACATGTTAAAACCCTCAGCCCAGTGTGCAGCGGCGGCCAAGAGAGCAAATAGAATGCTAGGTATGATAAGGAAAGGAATGGAAAATAAAACAAATTATATTATAATGCCTCTATATCGTTCCATGGTGAAGACCGCACCTTGAATATTGTGTGCATTTCTGGTCGCTGTATCTTAAAAAGGATATAGCGTTATTAGAAAAGGTTCAGAGAAGAGCCACCAAAATGGTAAAGGGGAAGGAAGGATACTCCTATGAAGAATGGCTAAAAAGGTTAGTGCTCTTTAACCTGGAAAAGAGACGGCTGAGGGGAGATATGATAGAAGTCTATGTTAATGAACGGAGTGGAACGGGTAAACGCAGATCGATTCAGAATATAGAAAGACTAGGGGACATGCAATGAAGCTACAGGGTAAACTATTTAAGACTAATAAAAGAAAATATTTTTTCACTCAACGTGTAATCAAACTCTGGAATTTGTTACCGGAGGATGTAGTAAAGGCTGTTAGTGTAGCTGGGTTTAAAAAAGGTTTGGACAAGTTCCTGGAGGAAAGGTCCATAAACCATTATTAAGAAGGGACCCTGGATATCAATGCTTGGCCCAGTACAAGCATTGTGGAACCTGTCTCTTGGGGAAACTCCTAGATTGGCCACTGTTGGAAACAGGATACTGTGCTTGATGGACCTTGGTCTGACCCATTATGGCATATCTTATGTTCTTAACTCAGCTCCTCTGTACCAGCACAGTGAGTAACTGACAGTTTCCTTCTCACCTCCGTTTTTGGCGATTCGGGGTTCATCAGGATTTGAATTTTTAAGTTGCTAGCAGCACTCCTTGCCTCTCCCCCAGCAATTTTGCTGCATTTTTAAGGTTTTTAGACTTAGGAAACTTATTTTGCCGTTTTTCTGTGCCGGCGGCCATTTTGAAATTCGGGAGAGATTTCTCTTCAGTGTTTTTTTGGCGGGAGCAGCTCTGGGAAGCCATTTCAAAGCATTTAAACATGCTGTGAAGGCACAGGGAGTTTCAAAATCCCTTTTCTTTGAAGAGTCTTATGTTTCCCTAAGCCTATCTTGATTTTTGTTTTAAAAAAAAGGTTTAAGCCTCTGCAATGCCTCTTTCTCTGCACAGGTGTATTGTATGTAATAAGAAGCAGAAGGAGTTAATAGATCGCTTGTGTTCCATCTGTATGCTGCATCCAGGAGAATCTTCTTACTCCATATCCACTGCACTGCCAGCTGGGGACATCAACACCTTAACCCCTCCCTTCTTAGAGCCCCTGCAGCCGGGTCTACCTGCAGAAAGGCTCAGTCAGCTCCCATTTTGCTTCCACAGCCGCTGGAAGCCACAGCAGCTTCGGCTAACAGTGAGTTCCTGATGCTCTTCCGCCAGGCATGGGACCTGTGGCGTTCGGAATCTTTTGGTATACCTCTAGCACCCGCCCCGGTAGCAGACAAGAATATGGCGGGGTCTCGCAACCGGTCCCAAAAGACCTCAGACCTTAAAGCAGTACGTCCTCCCAGGAACGTTGTATGTGGCTTGCGGGACACTACGGATATTCAAGAAGACTTTAAATCTTCGGAGGTGAGCCCTGATTTGTCGGAGAAAGATGATGGGGAATATTCTCCATCAGATTCTTCGCTGACAGTTCAAGAGGACTCTCAAGATATCAGACTTTTTCGGAAAGCCACAGGTGATAGAGTCGCTACGCCTAGCCGACATGCCTGATCCTCAGAGTTCTCAAACCCTTTTGCAGTCGGATCCCATTTTACAGGGCATTCGTAAGCCTTCCAGAGCTTTTTCCTTTCCAGCCAAGTTACAGCAAATGGTATCTCGAGAGTGGAACTCTCCAGAGTCCTATCTACGTACGGCATGCCGTATTGGTCAGTTATACCCTTGGTCTCCCTCTGACTTGGACCGTTGGCTGACATACCCGAAAGTTGATGCGTTAGTGACAGGGGTCACCAAGCATACCACAATTCCAGTTGAGGGCAGAGCGGCACTCCACGACCAGCAAGACCGAAAAAGTCGAGAGTCTGCTAAAGACGGGTTTTTTGTCATCCGCTCTTTCCCTTCAAGTAGCGGTGTGCGGCGGTCTAGCGGCGCGGGCCTCCCTTCGATGGATTCAGCAGCTTCCAGATGATCCTGAGTTGGCTCGTTTAGAATCCATCGCTGCATTCCTGGCAGATGCCTTCTATGATCTCTTGCGGCTGTCAGCGCGCTCCATAGCAGCGGTGACAGTGGCTTGGAGATGGCTCTGGCTGCGTCAATGGGCAGCAGATGTTGCTTCTAAGACGCGGCTGTCAAAACTTCCTTTTAAAGGGAGACTCCTCTTTGGTGAAGATCTCAATAAACAGGTAAAAGATCTGGGGGAGGTGAAACTGCAACGCTTGCCGGAGGACAAGCCAAAGGCATTCTCCTGTCGCGGGTCTCGGTCCCAAGACTTTCGACGATTATCTAGAACTCGCGACTCTCGGAGATACAGATCCTTTAAGCCAATTACTTCATCCACTCCTACCAATCGCTTCGGACAAAGATCGCAGTCCTTTCGGGGAGCCTGTAAACGGACTGACTCCTATTCAGGCCCAGCGAAGTTTACGGGAACCTCCTGTCCTTCCCGCTGATGGGACGAGACACCCACTCGAGATGCCTCTGCCTGTCGGGGGGGGGGGCGGTTGGCTCCTTTTTCTCGGCAGTGGGCACGCACAACTTCAGATCAATGGCTCCTCGACATAGTTTCTCACGGCTATTCTCTTGAATGTTGCCTACCCATTCATGATGCCTTCCTGGTCTCTCCAGGACGCTTGGCGGAAAAACGAGTGGCCATTCAAACTACCATTCAGAAGCTGCTCTCCTTAAAAGCCATTTGTCCAGGGGGGGCGCTCGTGAGCCCGAGAAGGAATGGCCGCATTCTAAGACAGCTCCGTCCCGGGAACCCCCTATTTCCAGCCAACACATGCCAAAATAAGCGATTCCCCCTGTACTCACCCTTCCTAGGTTGGAGGTAGCAAGTGGAGCCTCTCGGGTGCGGGAACGAGTGATCGGCGGCACTTCCAGTGAGCTGGAGGACGAGGAGTCTGCCCGCGAAAACTTGCATCGCTACACACCTCCTGCCCGCTGCAGCACTGAGCGCTGGAGGAGCAAGCGCAGACCCCCTCGGTCAGAGCCGCGTCGCTGTGAGCATCGGCTGCACTGTTCCGGCCTGACCCGCTCCTCCCCAGCGTTCTCGGGGGAGCGCGGGCGGGTGCCTGCGAGCTGGCAGACGAGCGGGCCACCACATCGGGGGAAGGACGACAGGCTGAGCGGTAGAGGGGACTGCCGAGAGTGCTCCGGCCCAGCAATAAGGAAGTCAATCGCTGGCGATTCCCCTGCCTCCTGGCTCAGCAGAAACGCCGCAGCAGTCCCTGAAGGAGGTGAGGGCTAACCCAGGTTTCCCGATCTGCAGCAGCCTAAATCAGGGAGGCCTGCCTGGAGCGGGCTGGAGGCCATTGCCACGTGCTCCTGGAACGCACAAGCATCATTGCATTCCAGGCACTTTTGGTGGGAGCAGACTAGCCAGGGGCCCAGAGCTATGCCGAGGCCTACATCTGACACTAACGACTTGTGCGCAGAGTAGAGAATTGCGGTCCGGAATTCTTCTTAGACCTTCTGGTCTCTAATTCAGCCCAGCTGATTGCTTACTTCTGTATCGCCGACAGAATAGCAACTGAAATGCTAACAGAACACCCCTGCAACTGCTGATTGCTGCTACTCAGATTGCTTTTCTTGGGTGAACTGCCATTTGCTGGCCAGGAGCGGGACTTTACTTCATCTTACGTTCAACTGCCCCTAATAAATAGCCCCTTACTGCTCTGAAGCCACGGGAGGCAGATCTCATGGCTGCTAAAGCCAAGGGGCTTGAGACCCGAGATGGAGTGCGAGCTTCGCAACGTCTGCAGGACAAAACTGGAACTCAAAACACCTCCTCTCGAAAGACGCGGTCGGATGGATCAGGGGATGAAATAGAGAGTGAACTTGAACAAGATCCAGCAGCTTCCTCATCACACGCTCTTTTACAGAGGGAGCTTTGTAGGGGCTTTGAAGAACTAGCGAGTGAATTCCGCTCCATGTGCGAGGAGGTGATGAGCACTATGGCAGAACTTAGAGCTAATATAAAAGACCTGGGCACGCGAGTGGAAGAGGTCGAGACCAAAATGGAGGACTATGATAGTACCCTGGTGGATATACAATGTGCAGCTGACCGACAGCGCTTGCAAGCAATGGAGCTGACCTATAAAATTGATGATATTGAAAACAGATTTCACTGCAACAACGTGCGCTTCCGAGGCATCCCGGAAGTGGTGGGGGGTGCTGAGAACCTACAGGTAGTGCTTCAGACTTTGATAGAGCAACTACTTACTCCTGAGGAATTCGCATCCTGGGGTCAAGGGATGGAGATCGAGAGGGCGCACCGTGCCCTGGGAAAGCCACCAAACAACCAACCACGGGATGTTATTGCCAGATTCCTGAGATATACGGATGCAGAGCTTCTGTTGCGGAGAGGCCGAGAGAAAAAAGTGATCCACTTCCAGGAGGCAACGATTCATGTGTACCAAGATCTGTCGGCCTTCAACCTGGCCCGCTGCAGAGAGATGAAACCAATTACAGCGGTACTGAACAAAGGGATTCGCTACTCCTGGTCTTTCCCCTTTCGAATGAATTTCCTTTTGGGAAATAAAAAAATTTCAGCCAAAGACCACACGGAGGCTTGGAGAGCGTTGCGGCAGGCGGGTCTGGTGGATGATAATGCAATGCCGGAACCCCCGGCAACCAGGCCCCAGAGCTCGAAATGGACTCAAGTGGGTAGATCTACTTGAGAATCCTTGGACCACTTGAGTAACTTTCCTAGGCATTGCGGGAGTACTAATTGACTCTCTTGATACTGCAAAGTGATTGCTGTCTCATGTTTGAATATGTCAGCTTTATATCACACTGGTGGTTAATGTTCTAAAGGTTTAATGTTAACACAAGGTTTTGAAAAATTGTTTAGTGTTAATAGGGGGGATGAGGACACTGTGACTGTGCCAAGAAAGGGAGGGTGAAAGGCACCTTATTAGGTTTACATACTTTCTAAGGGGGACATCACATTACAATACATGTTCATATCTTTTTGCATGGGGAACCGTATGGAGAGGGATAATGGGTTAGCTTTACCGTGCCCTGTCCGTCTGGCAGGCAGGTGGTACAGCTGGGTGGGGTAGAGGGGTGGGATAGGAGAGCAGTACAGATAAGATTGCTCTGGGGGGAAGGGAGGGGGAGGAGGGTCTTTTCAATAACCTCAATGGATGGTAGGGAGGAGTGGTGGTGGCGGGGAGTATCGTTGATAGCCGCTAAGCGATGGGTAGGTGAGAGAATGTTTTTAATGTATCAAATTAATGAATATGCGGGGGGGGGGGCTATGGAGGCGCAACAGTTGACTAACCATGTTGAAGTTAATTTCTTTGAATGTAAAGGGTCTCAATTCCCCAGGAAAACGCTCCTTGCTGTTTGCGGAATTGAGATCCTTGAGAGCAGATATGGTGTTTTTGCAGGAGACACACCTCCGTTCAAGCAAACAAGGGTGGTTAAAATGCAAACCTTACCATGAAGTATGGGTGGCTTCAGACACCAATGGGCGAAAGAAGTGTGGCGTGGCCCTTTTATTCCACCAAGGGTTATCCCTTAAAGTAGAAAACGTTAAGAGGGATAATTTGGGGAGATGGCTCTTACTGAATGTTCGCTTGGAAGGCCGTTTGCTGACGCTGGCTAATGTGTACACCCCCAACACAGGTCAGGTGATATTTTTTGCTCAGCTTAAAGCTCAGCTGGCCGAGTTTGCAACCGGCCCTATCATACTGGGTGGGGATTGTAATGTCCACTTGATCCCTCACTTGGATTCAACGAGTAAGCTTGGGGGGATGTCACGTGGGCCCAGTAAGGCATTGTGGAACTTAATGCACGACTTAGGCTTGCGTGACGAATGGAGAGATACACACGAGGGGGAAAAAAGTTACACATATTACTCACCCGTGCACCAGGTACATACCCGTATTGACTACTTTCTATTAAATCAGCGCTTGTTGGACGAGAAAGTCGAGGCCGGGCACGAGACACTGACGTGGTCGGATCATGCTCCCTGTTGGATCACCCTGCCTGCGGATTTTTGCGGCGAGCAGCATCGGCTCTGGCGTTTAGATACACGTTTTTTACGGCGACCGCGTGTCGTTCAAGACCATGGCCACTTTCTAAAAGAATTTTTTGAACTAAACGATATGGGGGAGGTGCCCTTGCCTACGGTGTGAGAAGCCTTTAAGGCTACCGCACGGGGTCACTTGATAGCAGAAGCAGCTCGAACTCGGCGGGCCTGGAAGCAGGAATCTTGTCAACTAGAGGAAGAGTCTCGGCGTCTTAAGTTGGAGCATGCTCGGACAGGCTCTAAACATGTCTTGCACCAATGGCGGGCAGTGCAGGCTAAGTTGGGGGCCTGCAGGCAGCGTACCTTGGATAACATAAGACGGAAAATGCGCCAAACCTTTTACGAGCGGGGGAATAAGGCTGGTAGGTACCTGGCCTTAAGGCTCCACCAGCAACATACCTCGAGGGTAATCCATGAACTTCGAGATTCTCGGGGACATAAGAGGGTGATCTCTAGGGAGATACGCGAGGTCTTTGCCGAATTTTTGGAATGGTTGTACAAAGCTGAGTCAGTCGACAGGCAACAGGTGCGGGAGTACCTACGTGCGTTCGCACTGCCACAGGTGGCTGAGTCAGATGTCGCTCAATTAGATGCTGACCTCACCGTGGAGGAGGTGGAGACAGCGATCCAGCGTCTGAAACCCGGGGGGAGCGCCGGGCACGGATGGCTTTCCCGCTGAATACTATAAAAAATTTCGGGCACACCTAGCGCCGACCTTGATGGTGCTCTTTAATGAATTGTTGAGGGGGGAAGCGCTGCCCCCTTCCCAGCGCGAAGCCCTTATTGCAATGATACCTAAGCCAGGTAAACCCCTACAGGAGGCAGCATCTTATTGCCCAATCTCCTTGCTAAACAAGGATGTGAAAATTCTGGCATCGGTGTTGGCTGCCCGACTGAACCGGATTCTGCCAACTTTGGTTCACCCAGATCAAGTAGGGTTTGTGCCGGGCCGCCAGGCGGCGGATAATATTTGGCGAATGCTACAGGTTATCCATGTTGCTCAGCAGGACCTTCAACCGACGCTCTTGATGGGAGTTGACGCTGAGAAAGCGTTTGATCGCGTTAGCTGGGACTTCCTGTGGAGTGTGCTGGAAGCAATGGGGTTTGGCCCTAATTTCCAGCGGTGCGTTCAGTGCCTTTACCAAGAACCTCGGGCTCGCGTTCGCGTTAACGGGGGTCAATCTGAGGGTTTTGCGTTGGAAAGGGGCACGCGGCAGGGGTGTCCTCTGTCGCCGCTGCTGTTCGCGCTGGTGATGGAGCCCTTGGCGCAGCGTTTTCGCGATCATACAGATATAGTGGGTGTCTGAGTGGGCCCGGAGGAGTATCGAATAGCGCTTTTTGCGGACGATATCATACTGTCCCTGGTGGACCCGGTTGCGTCTCTCCCGGCCGCAGTGCAACTTTTTGCTGCCTTCCGGGTATCGGGGTTCCAGATTAATTACGCTAAATCCGAGATTCTAAATGTTGGGGTCTCGGAAGCGGTCTGCTCACAACTGAAGACCACATATCCCTTTCGATGGGTGTCAGGGGCCCTACTCTACCTGGGCGTTAATCTAACGGTTGAGCATACGGCACTTTATAAAGAAAACTATAACCCGCTCCTTCAGCAGGTCAGACAGGACCTCGAGTCTTGGGCGAGGTTGATGTTGTCCTGGTTCGGGCGTATAGCTTTTTCTGCCAGGCTTTTGATCTACCCCCCCCCTGTTGATGGTGTTTCCTCTCCCTCTTCCTGCTCCTTCCTTCCCTCTCCTCTTCCCTCTAATCCCCCAACGCACCTTGGCTATCTGCTATATGCATCTGTTTTGTTGTTACCTATTTTACTATCTACAGATTTTATTATCTTGCTTTCTATCCTATTATTTTATGGCGTTCTTTTCCTTTTAAATTAGCAGTCACTATTTTTATGATTGTACACCGCCCTGATGCTTCGGCCTGGGCGGTATATCGGCCTGGGCGGTATATCAAGTGTTTTAATAAAGATAAAGATAAAGATAGCGGTGGTCAAGATGGTGGCTCTTCCGAAGTTCTTATACCTTTTTCAGGTGCTCCCTATCCAGCTCCCATGGGGAGCTTTGGCTAAGTGGCAAACAATGCTTATGAAATTTATATGGCGAGCACGTCGGCCTCGCATAGTGCGTCAAACTCTTTATCAGCAGACTCGCCGCGGCGGTATGGGCGTGCCCAACCTCCAGTGGTACTATATGGCGGCACAATGTCGTGCGGGGGTGGAGTGGATGTGCACTGACAGGCCCAAACGCTGGGTCCAATTGGAACAATGCCTCTCGGGGGGGGGGGGGGAGGGACGACTGGGAGATCGACTATGGCTCGGCTCCAGCTTGCGAGGGGGCAAACGAGCGAGTAACCCCTATATCCTGCACACGCTCCACTGCTGGGACAGGTCCTTTCGGCCTCGGGGGGCTGATTTGACCCCACTGGCGCCCATAGTGGACAACGCTTCGTTCCCTCCAGGGATGAATGATCAGGTATTCCGAATGTGGGGGCATAGGGGACTTAGCCGAGCTGGGCAACTGTTCGAAGAGGGTAGGTTACGCTCTTTTTGAGCGCTCCAGGAGGACTTTGACCTACCTGGCTGTCATTTCTACCAGTATACGCAGGTGGCTCACTGGGTGCAGACCCGGGCGGTTCGATCTCAGGTTGCCCGGGACCTGTCGGATGTTGAGCGCCTCTGTGAGGGGAGCACCACCACAAGAGGCCTTATTGCTGCTTTATATGCTCACTTGCAAGAGCGGCAGTCGGGATTCGGCAAGCATAAGGAACAATGGAATCATGATCTGAATTTCCACTGTGCGGAGCAGAGATGGGAGCAGGTGGAAGGTAGTTTGTGGAAAAGCTCGGTGGCAATTAATGCCTGCGAAACTAATTATAAAATTTTATATCGATGGTACATGACGCCTGATCGGATAGCACGTGCATACCCTGGGGCTTCAGACTTGTGCTGGCGACATTGCGGAATGAGAGGCACTTTGGCACACGTTTGGTGGCTCTGCCCTCGTATCAGCACTTATTGGAGGGGGATCCAGCACCGTTTAAAACAAATGGTTGGGCTGCACATTCCATGGGACCCAGGCATCTTTCTTTTAGGTGTGAATGTCCCAGGCGCCAGAACACCCCAACTAACCTGGATTCGACATGGCTTGAACGCTGCTCGGCTGGCGCTAGCGGCTGCTTGGAAGCAGGCCGTAGCACCCTCCTTCTCTAGTTGGTTGGAATGCATGTGGGACACGTACACCATGGAACGTGAGGTGGCGGCTGGAAAGTTTCGCCTTCCCCAGTTTGAGCAGGTGTGGGAAGCTTTTGTTTTGAAGTACGGTTCATGAGTGCTTAGGGGTCCTTTGCGTTCTCCGGCTACGCTGCCCTAGCATAATTACGGGAGGTGTTGTCCCCTGACTCCTCCGCCACTCCGAGCGTTCTGGTATGTTGAGGCCCTCTCACCCCTCTCAATAGGCAGGGAGAGTCTTAGCGGTGGGTGGGGGGGGGGGTGAGGGAAGGGGGGTGGGGGGCATAGGGGGGTAATAAGGGTAGGTGGGTAGGGTGGTTAGGGGTTCCTATTAGGCGATAAGGGAGGAATAGGGGGTTAATTAGAGTTTATCAAGGGGGAAAACAAAAACAAAACAAAACACAAAGGCCGTGAGAATTTTGCCTGAGAGTTCCCGACAGTTTCGCTGGATATTGTATTTTGCTTGTGACTTTTGATCTGACTGTCTTCTTGTAATTTCCTGTTGCCTTTAAATTAAAAAAAAAAAAAAGCCATTTGTCCAGTCCCTCTGTTAGAAAAAAGGGCTAGGCCGTTATTCCATCTATTTCGTGGTGCCCAAGAAAGATGGCTCTTTTTGTCCAATTTTGGACCTCAAAGGCATAAATCGCAGCCTTCAAGTACACTTCCAGATGAAGACCCTACGGTCAGTCCTTCACTCAATACTCCGGGGAGAGTTTCTAGCATCCTTGGATCTAGCGGAAGCATATTTTCATATTCCCATTCGAGAAGACCACCAGCGCTTCCTGCGTTTTTCAGTCCTCAGCCAGCATTTGCAGTTTCAGGCAATGCTGTTTGGCCTAGCCTCGGCACCTTGAACCTTCTCAAAGGTGATGGTGGTTGTGGCGGCAGCCTTATGCAAGCAGGGAATCAGAGTACACCCGTACTTGGACGATTGGCTCATTCGTGCAGACTCCCTTCCAGAGGCTCGCAAAACTGTTTCCACAGTAGTGGCCTTCCTACAGCAGCTCGGTTGGGTGATCGATCTCTTGAGATGGGTGGAGGCAAGTATTGGTGCGGTCGAATTTCTTGCAGCATGCTTTGATACCTCTCAAGGACGTGTAGTCCTGACTCTAGCCCATTTCCTAAAGCTGACTTCTCAGCTCCGAAGTTTTTTGGCCCAAAGAGCCCCCCGGACATGGGAAGTCCTTGGATCCATGACCGCCACCATCGAGCTTGTGCCTTGGGCAAAGGTTCACATGCGCGGTCTACAGGCAGCTCTGCTTTCCAGATGGTCCCCAGTGACAGAAGACTACCAGACCCGTCTCCCGTTACAGCTGCAGGTCTGGCGCAGTCTACAGTGATGGCTTGCATCTCACAATCTCCTCAGGGGAGTACCGTTGGAAAGCCCACGCTGGATCTTGTTGACAACTGACGCCAGTCTGTCCGGATGGGGAGTGCACTGTCACACTCACTCAGCGCAAGGAACTTGGACGACGCGCGATGGACGATCAACAGACTCGAGGCAAGAGCAGCTCGATTCGCCTTACTGAAATTTCACTGGTTCCTACAGGGACAAGCGCTTCTGATCCTATGTGGCAGTGCCACTGCAGTGTCCTACCTCAAACGCCAGGGCGGCACCAGGGTATCGAAGGAGATGTCCCTTCTCTTCCCTTGGGTGGAAAGGAACCTTTAGGCTCGCTCAGCACAGCATATAGCAGGGACCAGCAAGGTGAAGGCGGATTTTCTAAGCCGACACACTCTCGATCCTGGCGAATGGGAACTGGCCCCACAAGGGTTCCAGACTATAGTTCAGAAGTGGGGGCAGCCGAAAGTAGATCTCATGGCGTCAGCCACGAATGCGAAGGTTCCAATCTTCTTCAGTCGCTGGAGGGAACACAGATCTCAAGGCATAGATGCCTTGACGTAGCCATGGCCGAAACACCAGTTGCTCTATGTATTCCCACCTTGGCCAATGATCGGAAGAGTCCTGAAACGGATCAGGGAACACCAGGGCCCAGTAATCTTAGTGACCCCAGACTGGCCACGAAGACCATGGTATGCCGATCTCATAAGACTATCTTGAGTCCCTCCTCTGTGACTACAAGCTCCCTTCGGACTTCTCAGGCACGGACCTATCTCGATGGAAGATCCAACTCCCTACTTGCTTACGGCTTGGCTCTTGAACGCCATAGATTAGTCCATAAGGGTTACTCTTTCAAGGTAGTGTCGACTCTCCTCAACACTCACCGTTTGTCTACGTCGTTAGCATATGCTAGGGTGTGGGAGTGTTTGAGTCCTGGTGTACTCAACATCTTTTTCTCCTTGGAGTACAGAAATTCCAGACATTCTTGCCTTTCTTCAAGAGGGCCTCGACAAAGGCTTAGCTCTTGGCACTCTACGGGTACACATTTCAGCGCTGACGTGTTATAGGGGAC
Source organism: Ichthyophis bannanicus (assembly GCA_033557465.1). Taxonomy (NCBI): domain Eukaryota; kingdom Metazoa; phylum Chordata; class Amphibia; order Gymnophiona; family Ichthyophiidae; genus Ichthyophis; species Ichthyophis bannanicus. The sequence goes on from CM066031.1 coordinate 153,615,869, forward strand.
CAATTTGCGGTTGCTTTTTTGCATTCCACTCCGATGTGTCACATTTTCTTAAAGGAGTCAAGCTTCTACGTCCTCCGGTCCATCCAGTTGTCCCTGCTTGAGACCTTGTCTTGGTACTACGGGCTTTGATGTCTCTGCCCTTCGAGCCTCTAAAACAGGGGTCTCAAACTCAAATTGCTTTGAGGGCCGAATGAGGACTTGTAAAGTAACCCGGGGGCCGCATAAGACACGGGGCCTCATTTGCATAAATATTTGCATAATGTTGCATAATGAGTGCATGGATAAAGAAAGACTAGAAAATTTCTATATTACTATAATCCAGTGCCAACCGCCAGGCACATTAGGAACTACTACTAACACTGCCCATTTGGAACCCATAGCAAACCCCCCGTATCATAACAGCACTACCAGGACTCACAAAGCACCAGACCCTACCTATCAAAAGGCAACACTGCAAATATTAAATCAATACATTTCAGAGAACAATACATGACCTACTGGGAAAAGAGAACAAGTAGCAATGTCAAATAGGAATTACACAGAATACCTCAGCACTGTAGAAATAAAACTATAAATTAATTTCTTGTACTAAAAGCACAGACATTAATGATGCACATTTCCCAGAGCTGACATATTCCAGTTAATAAATTCAAAATAAAGAGATATTTTTCTACCTTTTGTGCATTTTTTTTCAGTTGCAATTGCTCCAGCCACTTCTGGTTTCTTCGTGTCTTCTGCTATCTCCATCGTCTGCTGTCCATTTGTCCTTTCTTCTCTCTTCTAGTTTTTTTCCATTCTCTCTCTCTACATCTGCTTTAACATACTAATCTTTCTCCTTTTGCTCTTTCCTCATTCCTATTTCATCCACTCAAATTTTACCCCTCCATCCTCAATCCCCACTTACTCTCCCAATACCTGGCCAATTGTAGATTTGTCTTCTCTGCCAGACAAAATATTTTTCCCCTCTCCATTTCACTTTCCCAGCTCCATCCCATTCTAATCCTCCCCCAACATCAGCTCCCTTCTAGTTCCAGCCCCACCCAGCATCTGCTCCTTTCTAGTCCCTGCATCAGTCCATTTCCAGTCCTATCCTAGCCTCACCATCAGCCCATTTCCAATCCTAGCCCCCCATCAGCCCATTTCCAATCCTAGCTCCCTCCCCTCACAGACCATTTCCATTCCAAGCCCCCCTCCCCATCAGCCATTTGCAGTTCAAGCCCCCCTTCCACTCAGCCCATTTCCAGTCCTAGCAACCCCCCCAGCCCATTACCAGTCCTAGACCCCCCATGGCCCATTACCAGTCCTAACCTCCCCATAGCGCACTTCCAGTCTTACCCCCCCATCACCCCATTTTCAGTCTTACCTCCCCTCATAGGCCGTTACCAGTCCTAACCCCCCAATCAGCCCACCTCCAGTCCTAACCCCCATCGGCCCATTTACAGTCCTAGCCCCCCACATAGCCCATTACCAGTCATAACCCACCCCCTGCCAATAGCCCACGTCCAGTCCTAACCCCCATCTGCCCACCGCCAGTCCTAACCCCCATCACCCCATTTTCAGTCTTACCTCCCCTCATAGGCCATTACCAGTCCTAACCCCCCAATCAGCCCACCTCCAGTCCTAACCCCCATCTGCCCATTTCCAGTCCTAGCCCCCACCATAGCCCATTACCAGTCATAACCCCCCCCTGCCAATAGCCCACTTCCAGTCCTAACCCCCATCTGCCCATTTCCAGTCCTAGCCCCCACCATAGCCCATTACCAGTTATAACCCCCCCAGCCCATTACCAGTCATAACCCCCCCCTTGCCAATATCCCACTTCCAGTCCTAACCCCCATCTGCCATTTCCAGTCCTAGCCCCCACCATAGCCCATTACCAGTTATAACCCCCCCCCAGCCCATTACCAGTCATACCCCCCCCCCAATAGCCCACTTCCAGTCCTAACCCCCATTACCCCATTTCAGTCAGCCCCTCCATAGCTCATTACCGGCCAGCGAAGGAGGGAAACAAAATAACCCCCAAAACCCTGGCTTCTGCTGCTGCCGTTGCAGCGGCAGAATCAATTGTCAAATTCCAAAAAAAAAACCTGACTTCTGCTACTCAAGCAGCTGTCCTGCGGCCCCTTCCCCTCTGCCCGGAGATCCGACTCTGCTCTATCAGCGGCGTGCTTTTCAAGCCGCGAAGAGAGTATTCCCCTCTCGCGCGGTTTAAGCCTATTCACTTTTCAAGCCGCGCAAGAGGGGAATACTCTCTTCGCGGCTTGAAAAGCACGCCGCTGATAGAGCAGAGTCGGATCTCCGGGCAGAGGGAAGGGGCCGCAGGACAGCTGCTTGAGCAGCAGAAGTCAGTTTTTTTTTTGAATTTGACAATTGATTCTGCCGCTGCAACGGCAGCAGCAGAAGCCAGGGTTTTGGGGTTTTTTTTGTTTTCCTCCGTCGCGGGCCGCACAAAGTTGTCTCGCGGGCCGCATGCGGCCCGCGGGCCGCGTGTTTGAGACCCCTGCTCTAAAAGAAGTTTCCTTAACGAATTTGATACTTAAAACGGTTTTCTTAGTGGCTATAACTTTGGCACGTCGCATTTTGGAACTGCAAGCCCTCTCTTGCAGGGATCCGTATTTGTCATTCTCCGCAGAGGGAGTATCCCTTTGCACTGTTCCCTCATTCTTGCCTAAGGTGATTACTCCTTTTCATGTCAATCGGCCTCTTTTGTTGCCTGCCTTTTCTAAAGAACAATGTTCCGGACTGCTGGTGCAAAGGAGCCGACGTTCTTCTTACTTCAGACACAAGCAATTACATATTCCGTAGAAAGTCCACAACAGTGGATTCAGAGTTTTTCTCCAAGGACTGATGTTTCATCCTTCTCCACCCTTCCTGTTTCGAGTTGAGGATTTTAATTGAATTAGTTGTTACCTGTACATAGTTGAGTTGGTTAGTCAAGTTTTCTCCTTATGTTGGTGCTTCAAAAGAATACTGACTAGGTCCTCTAGGGGCACTCCTATGTCACCCAGAGCCCAACCAATCACAGCTCTGGAGTGTTTTTTTCTCTGTCTCCAACATCTGCTAGCAGGGGAACATAACCCGCTTGTCTGGACTGGTCTAGCAGTATTCCAGGAAAGGAAATTAACGGTAAGTGAAATTTCTCCATTCACTCTACTATAAATACAAGTAGGCTAGGTATCAACATCCAATATAAATATCAATAAACAGCCCTATCACAGGTATTAATAAAAGGAGAAAAAAGGCTTCAGAATACACAGATCAGGCAGGTGTGACTGGACATACCTGTGACATCCTCGATCACATCAGTAGCCAAAAAAACCTCCTTTTCAATGATTTTCACATTTATCTATCAACATTATATATTTTTGAAGTTTTTTTGATTGTGTCCCATTAAGCCATGACTATCTTCATGTTTAGTAAGTTTGTTCTTTATGATGGTTTCTACCATTTTTCCCGGTACTGACGTCAGGCTCACCAGTCTGTAGTTTCCCGGATCACTCCTGGAACCCTTTTTAAAAATTGGCATTACATTGACCATCCTCCGAGCCCGCGCGGAGCAATTCTCCAGCTTTCAAGAAAGCCTTTGGGATTGCTGCCACGCATGCGTGGTCCTCTCCCCGCCCAAAGCTGCCATCTTGCTCAGTCTCCCTTTTTCCATGGAGCCCTTTGACGCACATCCTCATCCCTCGGAAAAGGTTTGTCATTTTGGCCTACTGGCCTTCTATTTTCCGGTTGCACCAGTCCTCTACCTGTCCCTCCCCTGCTCTTCTTCTTAGAGTTGTGCAGGGACTGTTTTTCTTTTTCTTGTTTTTGCTTGTGGGCTTCGCGCCCTTTTTCCTTGCCGCTGGCCGCGTGGGTCATCAACCTCGCGAAGACCATTTTTGCCCCCATGGCTATTGGATTCAAAAAATGCAATAGATGCTCTAAATAGGTTACCCTGTAGCTTCATTGCATGTCCCCTAGTCTTTTATATTCTGATGGCGTAAACAATCGATCTACGTTTACCCATTCCACTCCATTCATTGATTTATAGACCTCTATGATATCTCCCTTCATCCGTCTCTTTTCCAGGTTGAAGAGCCCTAACCTTTTTAGCCTCTCTTCATAGGAGTATCCTTCCATCCCCTTTACCATTTTGGGTGCTCTTCTCTGTACCTTTTCTAATAACGCTATATCCTTTTTAAGATACGGTGACCAGAATTGCACATAATATTCAAGATACAGTTGCACCATGGAACGATACAGAGGCATTATAATATCGTTTGGTTTTTTTCCATTCCTTTCCTTATGATACCTAGCATTCTATTTGCTCTCTTGGCCGCTGCTGCACACTGGGTGGCAGGGTTTTAACATATTATCCATAATGACGCCTAAATATTTTTTATGGATGGTGGTTCCAAATGTGGAACCTTGCATCGTGTAACCATAGTTTGGGTTGTTCTTTCCTAGGTGCACAACTTTGCCCTTGTCCACATTAAATTTCATCTGCCATTTGGATGCCTAGTCTTGCAGTTTTCCACAATCCTCTTGAGTTTTGTGTCATCTGCAAATTTGATAACCTCACTCGTTATTCCCTTTTCCAGGTCATTTATGAATATGTCAAAAAGCAGCGGACCCAGCACAGATCCCTGGGGTACTCCACTATTCACCTTTTCCCATTGGGAAAATTGGCCATTTAGCCCTACCCTCTGCTTTCTATCTTTTAACCAGTTCCTGATCCACAATAGTACACTGCCTCCTATCCCATGACTTTTTACTTTGGCGAAAAGTCTCTGATGAGGAACCTTATTGAAGGCTTTCTGAAAGTCCAGATGCACTAAATCAACCGACTCACCTTTGTCTACCTGTTTATTCACACCTTCAAAAAAAACATAACAGATTAGTAAGACAAGATCTTCCTTGTCTAAAGCAATGTTGGCTGTCTCCCATTAAGCCATATCTACATGTTGATTCATTTTGTACTTTATGATGGTTTTTACCATTTTTCCCAGTACTGACGTCAGGCTCACTGATCTGTAGTTTCCCGGATCACCCCTGGAACCCTCTTTAAAAATTGGCATTACATTGGCGATCCTCCAATCTTCAGGTGTTGGTGTTGTTGTTAAGTGCCGTCGAGTCGGACTCGACTCATGGCAACCCTCTGGATAGCTATCCTAAATTGTGTTCGGTCTTCAGTCAGGCGGCTCATTGTTGACAGGCTGGTACCTGTAGCTGCTGTTATTGTATCGATCCATCTCATTGCTGACCAATCTTCAGGTATTACAGATGATTTTAATGATAGTTCACAGATTACTAATAGCAGGTCTGCAATCTCATATTTCAGTTCTTTCAACACCCTTGGATGTATACCATCCAGTCCAGATGATTTGCTACTCTTCAGTTTATCATATAGTTGTAATACATTTTCCCGGTGTATCGATATTTCTTTCAATTCTTCCTGAATATCACTCTTAAATACCACTTCATTCATAGGTAACATCCCTACACCTTCCTCAGTAAAGACCAAAGCAAAGAATTCTTTGTCTCTCCGCTATAGCCTTGTCCCTTCTTACTGCTCCTTTTACACCTCTATCATCTAATGGTCCAGCTGACTCTCTCACAGGTTTTTTGCCAAGAATGTACTTGAAAAAAGTCTTTTACGTATTTTTGCTTCCATAGCAAGTTTCTTCTCAAATTCTCTTTGCCTGCCTCACATTTAACTTGCCAGTGCTTGTGCCATTTCCCGTTTTCATCATTTGGCTGTTTTCTCCATTTCCTGAAATATGCTTTTCTGGCAACAACAGCCTCTCTGACCTCACCTTTAAACCATGCTGGCAGTTTTTTGGACTTCCTTCCACTTTTCTTAAAGCATGGAATACAGCTGTTCTGGGCTTCCAAGATAGTATTTTTAAACAACACTCAAGCTTGATGTAAGTCTTTAACCTTTGCAACTGATCCTTTTATTTTTTTCTTAACTATTTTCCACATTTTATTATAGTCTCCCTTTTGAAAGTTAAAAGGTAGTAGTGGATTTCCTTACCATCCTTCCTCCATTAATTAAATCAAACGCGATCATGCTATGATCACTATTGCCAAGTGGCCCCAACACACTTGGCTCTTGCACCAGATCTGGTGTTCCACTAAGGACTAAGTCCAAAATGGCTTCCCCTCTGGTCGGTTCATGAACCAGCTGCTCCAAGAAGCAGTCATTTATTTCATCTAGAAACTTTATGTCCCTAGCCTGTCCTGCCGTGACACTAACCCAGTCAATACCGAGGTAATTGAAATCGCCCATTATTACTGTTCTGTAACTTTTGTTAGCTTCCCTGATTTCTTTGAGCATTTCATCATCCATTTGTTCATTCTGGCCAGTCGGTCGATAGTACAACCCGACTGCCATTGCCTTCCCCTTTTTATATGGAATTTCAATCCATAGAGTTCTACAGCAAATTTTGTTTCCTGCAAAACTTTAATCCTTTCTGACTCAATGCCCTCTCTAACATAGAGCACAATCCCTCCACCAATTTGATTAGCTCTATCATTATGATATAGTTTGTACCCAGGTATCACAGTGTCCCACTGGTTGTCCTCCTTCCACCATGTCTCTTGAGATACCAATCATATCTAACTTCTCATTTAGTGCTATATATTCTAACTCTCCCATCTTATTTTTTAGACTTTTAGCATTTGCATACAAGCATTTTAGAGACTGTATTTTATTCATATTAATCTGGTTATCAGTAGGCAGGGGTAATTTGGAATCTTTAAGCTCTGTCTGCTCTGTACTCAAGGGCATTTGGGCTACCTTTGTCTTTATTGGAACCTCTCTGCTGATGTGCCCTAACTTCATTTTTTTGGTAGTATCCTTCAAGGATACATTGTTCCGAACCATGCGCTCTTGGGCGACTGTCGGCTCTCCCCTATTTAGTTTAAAAGCTGCTCTATCTTCTTTTTAAAGGTTAATGCCAGCAGTCTGGTTCATCCCAGTTAAGGTGAAGCCCATCCCTTCGGAAGAGCCCCTCCTTTCCCCAGAATGTTCCCCAGTTTCTAACAAAACCAAAACCCTCATCCTTGCACCATCGTCTCATCCATGCATTGAGACTCCGGAGCTCTGCCTGCCTTTTGGGTCCTGCGCGTGGAACGGGAAGCATTTCGGAGAACGCTATCCTGGAAGTTCTGGATTTCAACTTCCTAACTAAAAGCCTAAACTAAGCCTCCAGAACTTCCCTACCACATTTTCCTATGTCATTGGTACTGACGTACTAAGACAGCAGATTCCTCCCCAGCACCTTGTCTAGGTGGCGCATGAGGTCCGCTACATTTGCACCAGGCAGGCATGTTACCAGGCGATCCTCACGTCCACCAGCCACCCAGCTATCTACATGCCTAATGATCGAATCACCAACTTTAACAGCTGTCCTAACCCTTCCCTCATGGCACATGGCCCTGGAGAAACCTCCTTGGTGCGAGAGGGTTTTACATCATCTGAAAGACAGGTCCTAGCTATAGTATCACTTCCTACCACACCAGGGTAATGCTTTCCTATCATGTGACCTCTCTCCTCCATGGCAACAGGGATGATGCCAGACTGGAGGTGGGACTTCAGGACTATATCCCTGTAGGTCTCGTCTATGTACCTCTCATGTCTTCCAGGTCTGCTACTCTTGTCTCCAGAGATCAGACTCGTTCCCCGAGAGCAAAGAGCTCCTTGCACCTAGTGCACACGTAAGACCCCTCACCAACTGGGAGAAAATCATACATGTGACACTCAGTGCAAAAGACTAGAAAGCCTCCATCTCGCTGCTGGACTGCTGTCTGCATCTTAGTTTTAAGGTTGTGTTTAGATATGTAAGTTCTTTACTTACTAAGGGTTGCTGGAGATACTTATACTAATAAAACTACACCTAATACATTTAATGTACTTTGTTCACCTGAAGTTTAATTAATCTCAGGTCCTTAATGTATGCTAATGAGAATAAACAGCTGCATCTGAGAGTGAATATGGCACCTCCTTTTCTTTAAGAGGTTTAAGCATCTATAACGCTATGATTATCCCAGGGGTGGGTGTCGGGGACGGAGGAAGGGAAAGAAGGCTTATTAAAAGCTGGCTGCTACACAGTACCCTGTCCCGTGCTTGTAAGGTTATCTGTGACCAATCTCCAGGGGCAGTCCCACAGCCCTTGCTTGGATAGAGGGAGTCTTGGGTTCTAAATTTAACCAGAAAGCTGTCTTCTGTGTTTTAAATTTAAACTGAAAGCGCCTTGCTGCTACTAGGCCCTGACTGATTTAACAAATACACTGGGTTCACAGATTAATTAGCTTTAATTTAAATAATTCCTTTTTCCCCAAGATTTAGAAAAATTCCCAGAAGTAAATACTTACAATTGCAGATCTCTCTCCAGAAGCAGCAGTCCCCTTTTGTAGTCCTTCAAGACTAGTAACGGTGGACGCGGAGAAAGCGTTCAACTGAGTGGAATGGCAGTACATGTTTCAAGTGATTCCTTTAATATGTTCCAGGCCTCCACTTCCTAAGGCAGCAAAACAGCCCCACAACATTATGAAACCCCTACCATATTTAACTGTAGGAAGGGTGGGTTTTTTTTTTTATAAGCTTCATTTGTTTGCCTGTAAATGTATCGCTGGTCTGAATTGCCAAGAGCTCAAGTTTAGTTTAATCTGTCCACAGAGCATTCTCCCAGAAGGATTGTGGTTTATTAAGGTGGGTTTGAGCAAAGATTAGGTGTGCCTTTTTATGTTTGTCTTTGAGCAGTGGAGTCCTCCTTGGTCTTCACCCATGAAGACCTCCTTTGTTCAGTATGCGGCGTATGGTGCAGGTTGACTACTCCCGATTACTCCAGGTCAGCCTTAAGCTCTTTGGATGTTGTACGTGGTGTTTTTCAACAGTTTGTACTAACCTTTGAAGACTTCTTGGATTAATTTCGCTCTTCCCACCATATCCTGGGAGGTTCTTGACATTCCATGGGCAGAAAACCTCTTAATAACATTGTGAACTGTAGGCACAGGAATCTCAATGTCTTTGGAGATGGTCTTGTACTCCTTTAAAGTTTGATGTTTGGTGATAATGATTTTTCTGATGGTCTCAGGCAGTTCTCTTGTCTTCACCATTACGAATATGAAACGGAGTGAATGTGGCCATTTTAAACATTAGAGCCATCATTCATTGGTTGATTCAAGCCATGTGAGTACTGACAAATGATGATAGGTGTGTCTAATTTCATTGCAGTGAGAATGTGGTTCTTCTGTTCAAACTGATTTGAATTGTCTATAAGGGTGCCAACAATCATGTCCTCTACTACAACAAAAGACTGTGATGGCTTACTACAAAATATTCCAAAAATGCAAGTAAAGCCAGACCCCTACATTACCAAAAAATAGGTTTACCAAGTGTTTGAGCTTGAATATTTTATGTCATTGGTAATGTAGGGGTCTGACTTTACTTGTATTTTTGGAATAATAATTTCCTGGCAGGACCCCAATTTTTATGCTATTTGCTACTATTTCTTTTTAATTGGTCTTGTTTTATGTGCAGTCTTCTGAAAATCGTACAAGATCCCCATAGCTTCTCTTCCTATTTATGGATGTTTTCTGAGGTCCTTCTCCTGGCCCTTCATCTGTGAACACAGATCATAAATATTAGTTAAGCAATTCTGTTTTATCCTCATCAGTTTCTGCATATTCCTCCCTTGCACCCTTGAGTCTGACAATACCACTTTTGCCCTTCCTCTTCTCACTAACATATTTTGAAAAATGCCTTATCTCCGCATTTTATTGCATTGGCTATTTCTTCTTTTTGTACCTTTGCTTTCCTGACTAATTTGCTAGCTTCTCTAAGTTTTTTTTCCAATTATAGATGCCTGTCTTTCTCTCTCTGTGAAATCTTCTATTTCATGAAGGCCTTCCTCTTTTTCTTTACCTTTTGAGCTACTTCTTTTGAGAACCATAGTGGCCTCCTTTTTCTTTTACATTTATTTACCTTAATAACAAAACATTTTGTTACTCTTAAAATATCCCCCAGCTGTTCCCATCTCACTAATGACTTTTTGAGGTATTTTCCCATCTTGGCAAAGTTACTTTTCCTGAAGTCGAAGACCCATGCTTTTGAATGGATTTTATCAGCCCCAGTCCTAATACTGAACCATACCATACTATCTGATGATCACTGGATGCGAGATGATCTCCCATTGTAACATCAGAAACACTTTCCCCATTGGTAAGCATTAAATCCAGTATGGCCCTATCACGTGTGGGTTCTGTTACCAGTTGCCTGAATAGTTCTCCCTGTACAGAATCCAGGATCTCGTTACTTCTAGATGACACTGCAGCAGGGATTTGCCAGCCCACATCCAGCATATTAAAATCACTTATCTGTAGCACTTTTTTCATGGCAATACTACGTATGTCTTCTGTTAAATCTTCGCCCCTTCTACCCCCTGTGAGGGGAATCTGTATATATCTCCAGGAACAAGCAGGAATGTAGTCATCACATATGAGTATCGTCGGTACCGACAGAGCCTGCGCGGGAACGCTCCCCAGTGTCCAATAGGAACGCTTTTGGGAGCATCCCTCAGCACATGCGCGCTACCTTCCCGCCTTTCCAACTGTCCCTCTTCAGTTCTTCGTTTTCTGCGGAGCCGACAGGATCTAATCCTATCACAGCAGAAAATGTCATCTTTTACCTTTTTTCTTGTGGTCGCGTTTGCCTACCACACGACGCCTACCGGTACCGCCGGTTCTTTTCTTTTCTTCTAAAAAAACCCCCAAAAAACCTTAAAATTGGACTGTTTCTTTTTGGAAACTTTTCCCTTTGGTGCTAGGCGCCATTTTGGGCATTAGGCCCCACTTTTCCTACATCATGGAAAAACCAACTAGTGGTTTTAAAAAGTGTACTAAGTGTGGCGGTACCATTTCCGTCACTGACACTCATGATTGGTGTCTAAAATGTTTAGGACCTGATCATTCTCCAACAGAATGTCTCTCCTGTATGGGGATGACTAAAAGAGGAAGACAGAACTGGGCCGCAAAGCTCGATACCCTCTTTTCTTCAGATTCCAGATCCGTTGCATCGACATCGTCGAGGGCCTCTTCTTCTTCCCATGGATCTCAGGTAACTAAACATAAAAGCCGATCCTCAAAGGGTAGCTCTCCTGCTAAGCATCGAGAGGCCATTGGCATTGCCCTTGAGGGTACCACACTGGCAAAACAGCCCCGGCGGGAGGCTTCGGTTTCCAAAGCATCGATGGGGCTTCAGGATGTTCTCGAGGCCTCAACCTCGCAAGAACTACCTGTGCCATGCTCAGGGGTACCGGCCGTCCTTATCGGTACCGATACCCAGGCATCGGCAGCGTTGATAGACCAGAGATTTCTGGCTCTTGAACGCAGTATCGCAGCTCTCCTTTCAGCTGCAGTACCAATGGTCCCGAAGACTCTGATTCTGCTGGCACTAGAGGATTTCTCCTAGAGGATTCCTCTTCTCCCCAACGCAGAATGTCACCTCCAGAGGACATGTCATTTCAGGATTTCATCCGTGATATGGCCAAAGGTCTTTCAATCACAGTGGCTCCTGAGGAGGAACCCAGAGCAAAGGAATTGGAAATCCTCCAATATCCTAAAGCTCCTAAGGAGGCGGCTACTCTGCCTATCCATGAAATTCTGCATAGCTTGATGCTCAGAATGTGGGAGACACCTCTGACCACTTCTCACTCTAGAAGACTGGATACCATGTACAGAGTTCCACCATGTCCTGGATTTCAAAAACCCAACTGCTACACCATTCAGTGGTAGTGGAATCAGCCATGCGTAGGATGAAAAGTGCCGAAAGGCATGCATCCAATCCTCCAGGTCGTGAATGCAGGACTCTGGATGCTTTTGGACGCAGAACCTTTCAAGCTTCTATGCTTTCGGCTAGGATCAGCTCATATATACTGTATATGGGAATGTCCTCAAAGAAATCACTGGAGATTTGGAACTTATGGGCCCTTTTCTCCCTGATGATAAAAGGCAAAATTTCCTTGCCCTAGTCAAACATGCTCAGGATGTATCCAAGTTTGTTAATTGTGCAGCCTTTGATTGCTTCGAATGCATTAGCAGAATTTCTGCTATTGCCATTGGCGCACGACGGATTGCCTGGCTTCAGGCATCAGACTTGGAGACCTGGATGCAAGACAAGTTGGGCAACATTCCTTGCATGGGAGAGAATCTCTTTGGCAAGAACTGGCAGGAAAAAACTAATGAATTAGATGCTGACAATTCTACTTTGGATAGATTGTCAAAGTTTACAACCACTCCAGCCAAAAGGAAGCCATATAAAAAAACCCTCCTTTACCAAACAGAGGAAATTTTATCCTACCTATGCCCAACAAGGTCAGGCTTCAGGTCAGGTTGCCCAGAAGGGACAATCTAGACAACAGAAGAAACCTAAAGGCTCGAGGGCCCAACCAGCCCCCCCAGGTTCAGCCCCCTCAAGGACTTTGACTCCTTCCTAGAGAGTTTTGCCTTCCTGCCTCTGAGGGGTCCCCAACCCCCCAATATTCTGGGCAGGTTATGCCACTTTATCAACAGATGGCATCAAATAACAGCAGAAGAGTAGACTTTGTCCATTGTAGGAGAGGGGTACAAACTTCATTTTCAACGCGTACCCCCTCCTACAATTCTAAAGCAATTCAATTCTCAAACCTCTGCAAACAATCTGCTAGATCACGAGGTCTCCATACTTCTTGCCCAAGGGGCAATAGAGGAGGTGCCCATTCTTCAGCAGGGCACAGGGTTCTGCTCCCTCTTATTCCAAAGAAAACAGGGGGACACAGACCCATTCTAGACCTCAGAGAATTGAACAAGTATCTGTTTCGAGAGAAATTCAAAATGATTTCTCTAGGAACTCGTCTGCCATACCTTCAAAGCCAGGACTGGCTTTGCTCTCTAGACTTAAAGGATGCATACACTCGTATTCTCATCCACCCAGATCACAGGAAATTTTTACGTTTCCTTGTCAAGGGAAAACATTTCCAGTACAGGGTTCTTCCCTTTGGCCTGGCTTCAGCCCCAAGGGTATTCACGAAATGCATGGCAGTAGTAGCTGCATTTCTACGGACCCTAGGGATTTTCGTCTTCCCTTACTTAGACGACTGGCTCATTCGGGCCTCCACGGCTGCAGAGGCCAGCACTGCACTCTCTCGCACAATGCGAATCCTCCAGTACTTGGGATTGGTAATAAACTTCCCAAAATCTCATCTAGTTCCTTCCCAATCTCTGGAATTCATAGGAGCCTGTCTGAATACCAGACAAGCAAGGGCTTTCCTTCCACAAGCTCGGTGTCTTCGCATAATGCAGTTAGCTTCCCAAGCAGCAGGCAAATCCTTCCTCACAGCTCGGGAACTATTGCAATTGCTGGGACACATGGCATCTACAGTCCATGTAGTCCTATACGCTCACCTTCACATGCGAGCAGCTCAGTGGACCCTCTCCACACAGTGGACACAGGCCACAGGTCATTTATTGGACAAAATAAAAATCTCTCAACAACTAACTTTGTCCCTCCAATGGTGGCAATCACTAGAAAATCTGACAGTGGGGTCTCCTTTCCATCAACCCCTCTCTCAGGCCACCCTAACAACATATGCATCACAGGTGGGCTGGGGAGCACACCTAAATCATCTCTCTACCAGGGCACCTGGACTTCACAGGAGGCAGGCTTACACATAAACCTCCTGGAATTAAGAACAATTTATTTAGCTCTTTGAGTGTTCCTCGCCCAACTCAGCTACAAGACGGTCCTAGTTCAAACGAACAATCAGGTAGCCATGTTCTATGTGAACAAACAGGGCAGAACGGGCTCTCTGTCGTTATGCAACGAAGCTTTACGACTATGGGCCCTCGCCAGAGAGCATCCAATTCACCTTCTAGTGGTATATCTTCCAGGCATTCAAAACCTTTGGGCAGACAAACTCAGTCGAGTACTGCTACCTCACGAGTGGTCACTCCACCTAGACCAGGTGACAAAGATTTTTCATCTCTGGGGCACTCCAGATAGAGACCTCTTTGCAAGTCCACTGAATGCCAAACTTCCCCGGTTCTGTTCCAGAATTCCGGCGCACAACTGTCAGGCAAGGGATGCCTTCCTCATTCACTGGGGTCAGGACTTCCTTTATGCCTTCCCACCCATTCCTCTCATTCCCAAGGCACTCTTCAAGCTTCAGAGAGACAAGGGTCACATGATCCTAATAGCACCACGATGGCCACGCCAAATGTGGTATTCCCTGCTTCTACATCTATCTTAAGCGGAACCTCAGGAGTTGGGGCATGCTCCAGATCTCCTTACCCAGGAGAACGGGATGCTATGGCACCCGAATCCCCAGTCATTGCACCTCACGGCCTGGTTGCTGAAGGCTTAGACCTCCAAGATCTCAACCTGTCCCAGCAGGTAAAGGATATCCTTCAGGCCTCTAGGAAACTATCCACAAGAAGATCTTATGCCTTCAAGTGGAAACGTTTCACCATATGGTGCTCCAAAAAGGGTTTAAACCCCCTAGTTATATCCTTAGAATCGATACTAGAGTATCTCCTTCACTTATCGAATTCTGGTTTAAAGACCAATTCCATAAGAGTCCATCTTAGTGCAATTGCTGCTTCTTATAAGCCTCTAAATCAGGGGTCTCAAACACGCGGGCCGCATGGGGCCCGCAAGAGCATCTTGTGCGGCCCGCGAAGCACCGGCGAGTAAAAAAAAAAAAAAAATGCCAAACTTGCCGCCGCCGCCGCAGTATTAAGCGTCCCGCGGGCCCCGCTGTCTGGCAGAGTCCTCTCCTCCCTGCAGTATCAGCTGCAAAAGCGGCGGCTTTCAGAGCCGCGAAGAGAGAGAGTTTCTCTCGCGCGGTTCTGAAGAGCAGCGAGAGAGTCTTCAGAATCGCGCGAGAGAAACTCTCCTCGTGGCTCTGAAAGCCGCCGCTTTTGAAGCTGATGCTGCAGGGAGGAGAGTACTCTGCCAGGCAGAGGGGCCCGCGGGACGCTTAATACTGCGGCAGCAGCAGCAGCAGCAAATATAAATTTTTTTAAAATCTACCTTGGCTGATGGTGGGAGGGGGTTAGGACTGGTAATGGGCTATGGGGGGGGGCTAGGACTGGTAATGGCCTATGAGGGGGGTAACTGAAAATGGGGTGATGGGGGTAACACTGAAAATGGGGTGATGGGGGGTTAGGACTGGTAATGGCCTATGAGGGGGTAACTGAAAATGGGGTGATGGGGGTAACACTGAAAATGGGGTGATGGGGTGGCTAGGACTGGTAATGGCCTATGAGGGGGTAACTGAAAATGGGGTGATGGGGGTAACACTGAAAATGAGGTGATGGGGGGGCTTAGGACTGATAATGGGCTATGAGGGGTAAGACTGGTAATGGGCTATGAGGGGTAAGACTGGAAGTGGGCTATGGGGGGTTAGGACTGGTAATGGGCTATGGGGGGGCTAGGACTGATAATGGGCTGGGGGGTCTGCTAGGACTGGAAATGGGCTGAGTGGAAGGGGGGCTTGGAATGGAAATGGGCTGTGAGGGGAGGGAGCTAGCACTGGAAATGGGCTGATGGGGGGGAGCTACGATTGGAAATGGGCTGATGGGGGGCTAGGACTGAAAATGGGCTGATGCAGTGACTAGAAGGGAGGGGGTGCTGTGTGGGACTGGAACTAGAAGGGAGCTGATGTTGGGGGAGGATTAGAATGGGATGGAGCTGGGAGAGTGAAATGGAGAGGGGAAAATATTTTGTGTGGGAGGGAAGACAAATCTACAATTGGCCAGGTAAGTGGGGATTGAGGATGGAGGGGTAAAATTTGAGTGGATGAAAATAGGAATGAGGAAAGAGCAAAAGGAGAAAGATTAATATGTTAAAGCAGCTGTAGAGGGAGAATGGAAAAAGCTAGAAGAGAGAAGAAAGGACAAATGGACAGCAGACGATGGAGAGTTAGCAGAAGGCAAGAAGAAACCAGAAGAAAGTGGCTGGAAATGAAAAAAAAATGCACAAAAGGTAGAAAAATATCTTTATTTTGAATTTATTAACTGGAATATGTCAGTTCTGGGAAATGTGCATCAATAACGTCTGCGCTTTGTTTAGTACAAGAGGAAATTAATTTATAGTTTTATTTCTACAGTGTTGTTGTACATTCCAAGTTTGGCTTTTGGGGGTCCCAGTTTAATTGTCTTGTTTCTAAATTTTGATTCCTTGTGTAACTGAGCTGAGGTATTCTGTTTATGTAATTCCTATTTGACATTGCTACTTGTTCTCTGTCCCCCCAGTAGGTCATGTATTGTTATTCTCTGAAATGTATTGATTTAATATTTGCAGTGTTGCCTTTTGATAGTTAGGGTCTGGTACTTTGTGAGTCCTGGTAGTGCTGTTAGGATATGGCGGGTTTGCTATGGGTTCTAAATGGGCAGTGTTTGTTTGTAGTAGTTCCTAATGTGCCTGGCGGTTGGCACTGGATTATAGTAATGTAGAAATCTTTTAGTCTTTCTTTATTCATGCACTCATTAAGAGGCATGTTTACTAAAAGTTAGGGTATGGTAACATTATGCAAATTTATGCAAATGATGTCCCTTATGCAAATGAGGTCCCACGTCTCATGCGGCCCCCGGGTTATTTTACAAGTCCTCATTTGGCCCTCAAAGCAATTTGAGTTTGAGACCCCTGCTCTAAATGGACAACCAATTTCCTCATATCCACTCCTATCAAGATTTATGAGAGGCCTTCTACTAACTAAACCTCCCATTAAGCCACCACCGGTGGCATGGGATTTAAATCTGGTTCTCGGGCAGCTCATGCAGCCGCCTTTTGAACCTTTAGCCACTACAGCCCTTACGTTTTTGACCTGGAAGGTACTTTTCCTAATTGCAATCACTTCTGCCTGTCGCATTAGTGAATTGCAAGCTGTAGTGGCTGATCCTCCTTATACTAGATTTCATCATGATAAGGTTGTTCTTCGAACTCACCCGCATTTTATGCCAAAGGTGGTTTCACCTTTTCATTTGAATCAGTCCATTTATCTTCCTGTATTTTTTCCGAGGCCTCACGCCTCTAATGCAGAGAAGAACCTTCATACTCTGGACTGTAAAAGAGCCTTAGCCTTTTACATACAGAGAACACATCAACATAGAAAGTCATCACAACTTTTTATAGCTTTTGACCCTAGTCATTTGGGATTTCCAGTCTCCAAGAGAACTTTATCCAAATGGATTGCCCAATGCATATCCTTTGCTTACGAGAGTAAGGGTCTTCCTCTTCAGGACCATGTCACAGCTCACAATGTGAGAGCCATGGCAGCTTCTATGGCTAATCTCCACTCTGTGTCCATTGATGACATTTGTCGAGCAGCCACCTGGGCTTCGGTACATACCTTCACAGCCCACTACTGCGTAGATAAAGCCTCCCATCGGGATGCCTTCTTTGGCCAAACTGTTCTTCAAAATCTTTTTCAAACCTGAACCAACTCCTACCCACCATCCCTGGTAGGATGCCAGAGATCCATGGGAGGAAGGAGACCTTTGACGGTGGCACCTTCTGGGGCTATCTCCCTGGCATCTTCAACTAGGGAGTCCCCATATGTGATGACTACAATCTCCAGGAACAAGCAGGAATGAGTCCTCACATATGGGTACGTCGGAACCGACGGAGCCTGCGCGGGAAAGTTCCCCAGCTTCCCAGAAGGAAAGCTTTTGGGACTTCCCACAGCGCATGCGCGCTGCCTTCCCGCCTTCCTGACCAACTCTCCTCAGTTCTTCTTTTTCCACGGAGCCAGCAGGTCGTGTTCCTGTCACTGCTGAAGAATTTCTTATTTTAAATTGTTTCTTTGACCGTGTGTCTGCCTTCCCCAATTCCGAACCGGTACCGCCGGTCTTTATTTCTTTATTTCTTTAAAAAAAAAAAAAAATCCTCCTTTTTCCTCACTTGGTGTATTTGTTTTTTTGTGAGGCCTACAGGCCTTTACAAATTCTCCCTCATGGAGAAACCAGCCTCCTGGTTTTAAAAAATGCACCAAGTGCACTGGTACTATTTCAGTCACAGATACCCATGAATGATGTCTTAAATGTTTGGGCCCTGACCATTCTATTCCGGATTGTCCATCCTGCTCTCTGATGTCCAAACGTGGCTTACAGAACCGAGCAGCCAAATTTCATATGCTGTTTTCCACAGATAATCCAGCATCAACATCCTCCAGGTCTTCCTCTCCGATGGATCTCAGGTAACCAAACATTCTGCAGGCAGGTCTTCAAAGGGCAAATCTCCCTCTAAGCAGCGAGAGGCCCTTGGGTTCGACCCTGAAGACCCTGCCCCAGCTAAATAACCCCGGCGGGAAGCTCCGGCTTCCAAAGCTCCTCCTATGGGGTTACAGGTTGACATCGATGGCACGGTCTCGACCGATCACCTGTTAGACTGCTCTGGGGTACCGGCTCAGACCGGTACCGACATCCAGGCAGTCGTAGCGTCTATGGGTACTACTGTACAATCCATGCAGCAAGCCATATTCGCTTTCATTAATGCTGCAAAGACCTCGGTACCGCAACCATCGGTTCCGACCCCGGTTCCGGTACCACAACCGATACCGGTACCCAGAGCATCTATTTCCAATAGAATGCCGGTTCCGGTCCCCGGTTCCGGGGATTTTTTTGATACCGACCCGGTTCCCGGTACGCCCGATGTCGATACCGGTCGGTATGCGTATCGGTCTCTGGAAGCAAATAAGCGATACTTTTGAGTCTTCTGAGGATGCCGATACCTCAGATTATTCTGATGAAGCATCCCTTATTCTTCCTGAGGAGCCCTCTTCCCCAAAGAGGAGAATGACTCCTCCAGAGGACTTGTCCTTTCAGGACTTCATTCTTGAAGTAGCCAAGGGACTCTCTATTTCAGTGTCCTCTGAGAAAGAACCTAGAGCAAAAAAATTAGACATTTTAGGATACTCTAAGATTGCCAAAGAGGCAGTCACCTTGCCCATTCATGATATCCTTCAAGAATACATGATGGACTTATGGGAGGCTCCTCTTACCCCATCTCCACATTCTCGTCGGTTGGACACCATGTATCGGGTCCCTCCTTCTCCTGGTTTTCAAAAAACTCAGCTTCCTCACCATTCTATTGTGGTGAAGTCTGCTATGAAGAAGATAGAGTACTAAAAGACACTCTTCTACCCCACCAGGAAGAGAATGTAGGACTTTGGATGCTTTTGGCAGGAAAATCTTCCAAGCTAGTATGCTTATTGCCAGAATCAACTCATACAGCCTCTATATGGGCATGTTTCTCAAAGAGCTTACTCTCAAAATAAGACAGTTCCTCCTCTTTATCCCAGAGGATAGGAAGGAGGAATTCCTGCTGCTTTTAAAGCATACCCAAGATGTGTCAAAGTTCTCCAATAGAGCTGCCTTTGACGCCTTTGAGGGTGCTAGCAGAGCATCAGGCATTGCCATAGCTGCTCGCAGAATTGCTTGGCTCCAGGCCTCTGACCTGGAATCCTGGGTGCAAGATGGCCTAGGCAATCTGCCCTGTACAGGTGAAAATCTATTTGGCAAGGAGTGGCAAGTCAAAGCTACTCAAATGGATGCAGAGAATGCTGCTCTAGATAGACTTTCTAAGTCTACTTCTACCTCTGCCAAGAAAAAGTCTTTTAAGAAACCCTTCTACAAAAAGACCAGATTTTCTACCAATGCTGGCCAATCAACTTCTCAGGTTCGCTTTGCTCCTAAACGTCAGCAATCTAAACAGGCCAGACCAAAGCCTGCAGGGGCTGCTACACTTCAACAGTCCCAACCCCCTCAGGGTTTTTGACTTACTTCTAGAGAACATACCCTTTCTGGCTCTGCAGCAACCAGAGCCTCTCACCATTCCAGGAAGGTTAACTCATTTTGCTCCCAGATGGGAGCAAATCACATCAGAACAGTGGACCCTCTCTATCATCAGAGAGGGCTACAAACTGCATTTTTCCAGCCTTCCTCTCCGTACCATGGTGAGAAATTTCATCTCTCCCCCATCTCTTCTACACCTGTTGGGTCAGGAGGTGAATACCCTTCTTGCCCAAGGGGCAATAGAACAGGTTCCTCTTCTTCAACAGGGGTCAGGGTTTTACTCCCCCTATTTTCTCATTCCAAAGAAAACAGGGGGGCACAGACCCATTCTAGATCTGAGAGAATTAAACAAATTTCTATACAAAGAGAAATTCAAAATGCTGTCTCTAGGTACTCTCCTTCCATACCTACAGAGTCAGGACTGGCTTTGTTCTCTAGACCTAAAGGATGCGTACACACATATACTCATCCATCCATCCCACAGAAAATTCCTCCGATTTCTGTTCCAGGGAAAACATTTCCAATACAGAGTACTCCCCTTCGGTCTAGCCTCTGCTCCAAGAGTGTTCACCAAATGCATGTCAGTAGTAGCTGCATTTCTACGCACTCTGGGAATATTTGTCTTCCCATACCTAGACGACTGGCTCATCCGAGCTCCATCTCAGTCCGAGGCTCAGACTTCCCTGGACCACACCAGACGCATTCTGCAGTATCTGGGACTTGTCATCAATCTGCCAAAGTCTCAACTCACCCCTACTCAATCCTTAGAATTCATAGGGGCCTGGCTAGATACCAACACGGCAAGGGCCTATCTTCCCCAGGCACGTTGCCACTGTCTAGTGCACTTGGCCTCTCAAATTCAGTCCAGAAGCCATTTGACTGCCAGAGAAATGCTTCAACTGCTAGGCCACATGGCATCCACAGTTCATGTGGTGCCTTATGCTCGTCTACATATGAGAGCAGCTCAATGGACTTTGTCCACCCAGTGGACCCAAGCATCAGGAGCTCTCTCAGACCAAATAGCAACCTCCAAACGTCTCTTTTGGTCTCTCCAATGGTGGATCTCCACCCAAAATCTGTTGTTGGGGTCCCCCTTCCAACCGGTAATACCCCAAGCAACCCTCACAACAGATGCCTCCCAAACAGGCTGGGGAGTTCATCTTCAAGACCTCTCCACTCAAGGCACTTGGTCTCCACAGGAGACCACCCTTCATATCAACCTTTTGGAGCTCCGAGCAATTTTCCTTGCTCTCAAGGTCTTTCATACCCTCCTGCACAACATGACAGTTCTTGTTCATACCGACAATCAAGTAGCCATGTTCTACATAAACAAACAAGGAGGGACTGGCTCTCTGTCACTTTGCAACGAAGCTCTCAGACTGTGGGCCTTCGCCAGAGAGCATCAAATCCATCTCCTGGCAGTATATCTCCCAGGAATCCAAAACTCTTGGGCAGACAGACTCAGTCGAGTTCTGCTTCCACACGAATGGTCCCTGCACATGGATCAGGTACTCAGAATCTTCCAGAAATGGGGAACCCCGGACATAGACCTCTTTGCAAGTCCGTGGAATGCCAAACTTCCCCGGTTCTGTTCCAGAATTCCGTGTCAGGAAACGCAGGCCAAGGATGCCTTCCTCCTTCATTGGGGTCAGGGCCTCCTATATGCCTTTCCACCCATTCCTTTGATTCCCAAGACTCTGTTCAAACTGCAGAGGGATCAAGGATCTATGGTCCTCATAGCTCCACGCTGGCCGCGCCAAGTGTGGTACCCTCTACTTCTGCATCTCTCCCAGGCCCCCTCCCTGGATCTGGGAGCTGCTCCAGACCTTCTGTCTCAAGAGGGGGGGACTTTGTGGCACCCAAACCCCAAGTCCCTTCACCTCAGAGCTTGGTTACTGAAGGCCTAGACCTTCAAGACTTAAATGTCTCTTAGCAAGTGAAAGATATCCTCCATGCTTCCAGAAAACCTTCCACTAGGCGTTCCTATGCTTTTAAGTGGAAAAGATTTTCTATTTGGTGTGCTCAAAGAAGTCTTGACCCTCTCTCGCTACCTTTGAATTCTTTATTAGAATATCTCCTGCATCTTTCCAATGCAGGCCTCAAGATGAATTCAGTACGAGTCCATTTGAGTGCTATTGCAGCATCACTTAAACCTATCAATGGACTACCTATTTCCTCTCATCCGCTTATTGCTAGATTCATGAGAGGCCTAACCTTAACTAAGCCTCCCATTAGACCTCCTCCGGTGGCATGGGACTTAAACTTGGTTCTTGGTCAGCTTATGAAGCCACCCTTTGAACCCTTAGCCTCAACCTCCTTGAAATTCCTTTCCTGGAAGGTTGTTTTCCTTATTGCAGTCACTTCAGCTCGCCGCATCAGTGAACTGCAGGCCTTAGTGGCTAATCCACCTTATACAAGGTTCCATCATGATAAGGTAGTCCTTAGGACGAATCCACACTTTATGCCTAAAGTGGTTTCACCTTTTCATCTTAATCAAGAGGTGTACTTACCTATCTTTTTTCCAGCTCCTCATGCATCTAGTGCAGAGAGGGCCCTTCATACTCTGGATTGTAAAAGGGCTCTCGCCTTTTACCTCCACAGGACACAGCAACATAGAAAGTCTTCCCAACTTTTTGTTGCTTTTGATCCTTCCCATTTGGGACTTCCAGTCACTAAGAGAACCCTGTCCAATTGGATTGCTCAGTGTATCTCGTTTGCTTACCAGAGTAAGAACCTCACTCTGGAGGGCCATGTCACGGCTCACAATATGAGGGCCATGGCCACCTCTATGGCTCATCTTCATTCTGTATCCATAGATCAAATCTGTCGAGCAGCCACCTGGGCCTCGGTTCATACCTTTACAGCCCATTACTGCTTGGACAAGGACTCCCGCCGGGATGCCTTGTTTGGTCAGGCTGTCCTCAAACACCTGTTCCATTCTTAAACAACTCCTGCCCACCTTCCCTCAATGGATGCCTGAGATCCATACGAAGATGGGGAACCCTTGGAGGGGGATCTCCCAGGCATCTTAGCTAGGGAGTCCCCATATGTGAGGACTCATTCCTGCTTGTTCCTGGAGATAGCACAGTTACTTACCTGTAACAGGTGATCTCTGGGAACAGCAGGAATTAGTCCTCACAACCCACCCACCTCCCCTAGGAGTTGTATCTCTTTCTCTTCCTTTTCTCTCTCTATTGTCTCAGCTTTAAACTCGAACTGAGAAGAGTTGGTCAGGAAGGCGGGAAGGCAGTGCGCATGTGCTGTGGGAAGCCCCAAAAGCTTTCCTTCTGGGAAGCTGGGGAGCTTTCCCGCGCAAGCTCCGTCGGTTCCGACGTACCCATATGTGAGGACTAATTCCTGCTGTTCCCAGAGATCACCTGTTACAGGTAAGTAACTGTGCTTTCCTGCTTGTTCCTGGAGATAGCATAGTTACAGGTGTAACAGGTGATCACTGGGAACAGCAGGAATTTAGTCCTCACAACCCACCCACCTCCCCTAGGAGTTGTCTCTCTATCTCTCTGTCTCTTTCCTCTCTCCCTCTATCCTTTCACTCAGCTACAAACTTAACTGAAGAGGGACAGTTGGAAAGGCGGGAAGGCAGCGCGCATGTGCTGAGGGATGCTCCCAAAAGCATTCCTATTTGACGCTGGGGAGCGTTCCTGCGCAGGCTCCGTCGGTACTGACGATACCCATATGTGAGGACTAAATTCCTGCTGTTTCCGGAGATCACCTGTTACAGGTGAGTAACTACGCTAACTCCAATGCAAATGGATTTCCTTTTCCCTTTTTCTAGTCTAACCCACAGTGCCTCCTCTCTTCCTTTTAAGCCCTGCAAGTCTATTGTTTTAATATTTTTTACATATAGTGCCCCTCCACCTCCCCTTCTTTCTACCCTGTCCTTCCTGGATAAAGGATAGCACGGTATAATTAGTCATGGTTTTCCGTGAACCATATCTCTGTAACCACCACTAAATGCAAGTCAGTCTCTTCTATTAAAGCCTCAACATCTGGGCATGAGAGGTTTTTTTTTTTTTATCTCTTGCACCTCCTGGGTAAGCTAAGACAGCAAGTCATTTCACTTGGTCAAAGCAGTCATCCTCAACATGTCCAAGATGCTCAGCAAGTTTAAAAAATACACAGTATAGTCGAACCATCTCGATGACTGACCCCCCCCCCCCCCCCGAATTGTGCCTCGGGTCTTACCACTAGCTCTTGTCGTATACTGTCTGCCTTCGGATGATGCGCAAAGGGCTCCGGAGCTGAGAAAAGCAGAAGGAATCGCTCTTCGGTTCCTCGGAGTCTTCAGCATCGGCATCGATGCCAATGAAGGCCTCTATGGAGACTTTGACTTTTCATGGAGGCCAAGCTCATTTGGAGCTGAAGGGCCAAGGGCTTTGGACCAGCTCTCCTTCTCTGAGTAGCGCTCCCAGAAGGGCCTGCCTCGAACAGAGTTGACATCGAGGGGTGACTCGGAGGGCAGGCACTAACGCTGTCTGAGACCGTGCTTTTAGCTCAACGTATGAAGATAGAGCAGAGCCTCTCAGTGTTTCTTGCACAGCAGGCTTGGAGGGAACCAATGTCAGAATCCTGATGTCCCAGCGATAGGGATCATCCAGGGCAGTGGCCTTGTTGGAGGAGTTGCAGCCAGTCCTGGAGACCCATGCCTTCCCCTGGAGAGAGTGTGTCTATGAGAGGCACTCGAGGTCTCTGTCCATTGAGCTGCACTCATCACAGAGTGCGTTGGGCTCTGAGAGTTGGCAAGCCAAGACCCCCTCCATGGCATTGAGAGGAATTGCTCTCGGAGTCAGAAGGCTGGGAGACGGAAGAGGAGTCTTACGAGATCGTGCGACACCGGAACATCCCATTGGATCCCTTTCTTCTGCACAATCATTACAATTCCCCACCAGAGGACCTTTCCTTCCTGGGCTTTGTAGGGAACATGGTGGGCTCTCCCATTTACTATAGAAGCAGAGGAGCCTCAGATGGAGGAACGGGAGATCCTCCAGTACCCTTCACCCTCAAAAGAGGCCGGTACACTGCATCCTGTAAAGACTCCTCTTTAGAATGTAAGAGGCCCCTCTCTCAGTGCCCTTTGTCAGTAGACTCCTGGCCTCATAGTATTGAATCAGTAAAAGCCCGGGGTTCGAGAAGCCACAACTTCCCCATAATTCTGTGGTGGTACAGTTGGTGATGTGTCGGATATAGAGCCAAAATAAGCACTCTTCGGTTCCTCCAGAAGAGGAGGCCTGTAATATGGATGCTTTTGGGTGCAAGTGCTACCAGAGATCCATGTTAGTGGTCAGAATTCGAGCATACCAACTGTACCTGGGGAGGTTTCTCCGAGACCTGTCCAGAGACCTCACCAAGTTCTCCTTGGAGCTGCCGGAGAAAAGCCACTAGTTCCCCTCTTTGGTCTCCAAGACCAAGGAGTGCTCGAAGCACACATCACCCGAGCTGCATATGACTGCTTTGAATCCATGGTCCGTGTGGCAGCAGTGGGCATCGGAGCTTGTCACTTTGCCCGGCTCCAAGCATCTGACCTGGAGCAATGGATCCAGGATAAGCTGGAGGACATCCTGTGCAAAGGGGAAAACCTGTTCAGTGCACCCATGTGGGAGATGGCGAGGTGAGCTGGAGCAGGACCAGCTGACAAGGACGCGTCTGTCTCGGAAAACTGCTGAACCTTCAAAGAGGAGCTCTTCTAGGAAGAAACCCTTCTTTCCAAAGAAGACGACCTATGGTATTTTATACCCGATACCATACCACCAGACCGCCCAACAGCCCTCTCAGCAGAAGGGTCAAGTTTAACACACACCACGTCGCCCTAAACTGAAGGCTTCACCAGCCCTGCAATCACAACCGGAGGGTGTTTTTTGACTGCTTTTCCAAGGATATGGCCAGTCTTCCTCTCTTCGATCATGTTCCACCACATGTCTTATCTACTTCGCCCACCGATGGTCCACCGTCACATCTGGGCTCTGACGATAGTACCCCATAGACCCGCAGCACTACTTCCTCCTCCAACTGAAGGTCCAAAACCTTCTCTTGGACTGAATGGTGGAGCCAGTCCCACTGTCTCAGGTGGTGCAGGGTTTCTATTCCAGGTATCTTCTGGTTCCTAAGAAAACAGGAGGTTTCCAACCCATCTTGGACCTCGGGAATCTCAACCACTTTCTAGTGAGGGAAAGGTTCACGATGGTTTCACTGGGAACACTATTACTCTACCTCTAGAAGACAGATTGGCTATGCTCCTTGGATCTCAAAGATGCTTTTGCGCATATTCCGATCCACCCTCTGCACCAGAAGTATCTTCGCTTCATGCTGAGCAGATGGCAACTATCTCAGTTCAGGAAGGCACTCAAATACCACCTTTTCCTCCAATACTACTCAATCAGCAACGGAACCTAGGTATCCCCACTTAAGAAATGACCCTTACGTTCATTATGTCATGATTACCCCAATCATGTTATTGTTACCCAATCTTGCTCCGTGTAAATATCTCATGTATATAGTTCTCCCCTGTTATCCAAGTTTGTACGCCTGTTCTATGTAAAACCAAACAGCTTGTTGTTATGGTCATTGTAAACCGCGCTGATACCGAATAGTGCGGTATATAAGAAATTGTAATAAATAAATACATAATAAATAAATAAACCAGTACAGGGTACTTTCCTTTGTAAAGACCCTGGGGGCAAAAGCAAGGCCGAAGTGCCTAGCAGTATCAGCTGCTTACCTGTGAATCAAGGGAATATTTGTGCGCCTTTACCTTGACGACTGGCTGATCAAGGGGGCAACACCGGAGGTAGTCCAGCGGTCGACCAAGTGGACCATCCAGGTCTGGAAGACCTGGGATTTCTTATCAATTAACCTAAAATCGAAGTTGGAACCCATGCAGAAGCTAGAGTTCATTGGGGCACTATTCAATACCACCTAGTCCAAGGCATATCTGCCACTGGACAGAGCCCAATACTTGATGGATGTAGCGCTGGCAGTCCACCTATGGTGACAGCTCAGCATATGTTGCGGATCCTCAGCCACATGGAT
The DNA here is from genome assembly GCA_033557465.1 of Ichthyophis bannanicus. Lineage (NCBI taxonomy): Eukaryota > Metazoa > Chordata > Amphibia > Gymnophiona > Ichthyophiidae > Ichthyophis > Ichthyophis bannanicus. The sequence continues at coordinate 153,642,731 of CM066031.1, forward strand.
GCCACAGTCCACGTTCCAGCCTCCATATGCATCAGGCGTAGTGCCTCCATATGCATCAGGCACAGTGAACTGTCTGTACCCAGTAGCACCAGGTGATAGGACGGCTCCGGGACACAGTCCATGTTGCCCTGCTTCTCAAGGAGTGTCTGGACTGGTGGTGGCAATCCACTAATCTCCTAGAGGGCCTTCCCTTTTCAGGCCCCACTGCATCAGCGTGTCGATGGATGAATGCCTCCAAGCTGGGCTAGGGAGCTCATCTGGATGGTCTCCACACACAGGGACTTTAGATGTCCCAGGAGAGCCTCTATTGGGTAAACTTCCTTGAGCTCAGAGCCATTGCCAGTGCAGTCCGGATGTTCAGCACCAGCTTTCTCACACAGTGGTTCTTGTTCAAACAGACAACCAGGTGGCTATGTTCTACATTTACAAACGGGGCCGCATAGGGTCCTACCTCCTCTGTTGGGAAGCAGTACGCCTCTAGAAATTTGAAATCTCCCAGGTCATGATCCTCAGTGTTGTCTTCCTACCAGGAGATCACAATGTTCTGACAGACCGCCTCAGCAGGGTCCTCCAACCACATGAGTGGACTCTCAACAGCCGAGTGGTCAAATGAATCTTCCAGGCATGGAGCACACCAACGATAATTCTCTTTGCCATGCCCCACAATGCTCAGCTGCCTTGCTTTTGCTCTCGAGTGCCCAACCATTGCCAGATGACATTTGACACTTTTCTCCTCGACTGGAGCAAAGGCCTACTCTATGCTTACCCACCAACTCCCCTGGTAGTCAAGATCCTTTTCGAGGTACAAGCGGAAGAGGCCTCCATGGTACTTAGTGCACTGCACTGGCCTAGGCAATCCTGTTTTCCGCTTCTGCTGCAACTAGTGCAGTGCCCACCCCTTGACTGGGCTGTGCTTCTGATCTAATCTCTCAAGATGGAGGGACACTACTGCACCCCAACATTCAGTCTCTGGTCCTTATGGCATGGCTGCTGAATGGGTAGCTTTCCCTGCCCTCCAGCTTCCAGTAGAGGTGGAAAATGTGTTCCTGGCCTTGTGCAAAGACTACACATGATGTGCCTACGCCTTCAAGTGACACAGATTTTCCATTTGGTGTGAGAGCAGAGCCCTGGACCCTTTTTCCGGACCCATAGACTCCGTATTTATTTTATTTATTTGATTCTTCTATACTGCCACTTCCAAAGATCAGGGGCAGTTTATAAAGAACAGAACATTTTACATAGAACGGTGGTATAACTTTTTACATAGTAAACTTTGTAATTATAGTTAACATAATTTAAATTTACATTTTGCTTAAAACAAGAAGCTAATAAACTATGTACATAATCTCTGATTATGATGATTGAGTTTGAGGGTGCGGAATGTGCATGTCTCTTAGGGGGTGTGTTGTGATGCTTGTGTTTCCATAATGTGCAGGGAAGAATACGTTTTGAGTTATCTCTTAAATGTTTGGAGGTCTTTGATCGATCGTAATGGTAGTGGGAGGGAGCTCCAGAGACTGGGGGTGAGATATGTGAAAGCTCTGGAACTCGTGGTCTGTTTTGTCTTGCGGATAGAGTGGGGGGTTGCAAGCGAGTGCATAGCAGTTTGCCTGCGGGATCTGGTATCTGGTTGAGTATGAATGAGGGTTGATAAAGACGGGGAGATGTTATTGGTAAGTTTGAAAGTTAATGTTATATTTTATTCAGCTTAGAACTGGGAGCCAGTGGAGCTCATATAGGATGGGGGTTATGTGATCAGTTAGGCGGGCCTCACAGACAGTTCTAGCAATGATATTTTGTGCTCTCTGTAATAAGTTTGTTTTTGATTGGTAGACCCTATAACAGACTATTACAGTAGTCAAAATGTGGGGTGATAAGAGCCTGGACTACTGATTTGAAATCGTTGATGTCTAGCAGGGGTCTAAGATGTTGAACAGTTCAGTTTGAAGAACATAGTCCTTACTGTTTGTTTTATATGTGGATTCTTCGCTATTTTTTCTCCGGTTCGACACCGGTTCCCCTCTCGCCGGGTTCGGTACACCGGTATCGAGCCTGATCTTCATTTTTGGTTTTTGCCCTTTGTGGCTGGCGTTTGTGCCCTTTACTTTTCCCTGGAAGGCCGGTCCTTTGACCTCGCGGGGACTCTTTTTTTTCCCCGATGGCTTCCAGTGGCTTCAAAAAGTGTGATCGGTGCAAGAAACTAATGTCTCTCACCGACACACGACTGCTGCCTTCGGTGCCTTGGTCCTGACCACGAACCTAAGACGTGTGGACCATGTGGAAAAGTGTTTTCCAAGGCGCTTTGAAGTCGTCAGCACCAAAAGGACAGGCTTTTCTCTGACTCGGCATCCGGCCGGGCCCGGACCTCGTCTGAGGCCTCGACATCTCAGGAATCGGATCCCGAGCATCGTCGGGGCTCCTCAGACAGGGGTCCCCCGACTGGGAACGAAAGAGGAAGAAGCGGCTCGCGAGGGCGGTCGTCGGAAGAGGTCCCTGGTTCCTCGAGAGCTAGGTCTCAGACCCCCGACCGTCGCCCCGGGCCCGTGGAACAGGAGAAGCCTCCCAAAGTCCCTCGAGTGAAGCCGGAGTCTGCTGGACACGTAAGCCCCATAGTCCTCGTGGACTCTCCTCCCAGAGAGCCGACGTCGGGCCCAGCGCCACCAGGGCCCAAGTCCGGGGGCTGCTGAGTCTCCTGAGCTGGGTCTCAGGTTGACAGCCTTGGAGAGCAGACTGTCTGCCTTCATGGACCAGCAGCAGGCACTGATGGCCAGCCTGTCTGGCGCATCTGCCCCGACCACCGGGACATCGAAGTTGACCCCGAAGACCGAGCCGATACTCGAGACCATAAAGGCTCGAGGTCGACCTCGGTCGCGGTCACCCTCGACCTCCCGCTCGGGACCGAGGGCGTTGATGCCGGTGCCCACAGGCCCCACGAGGTCGGACCCCGATTCCTCATCGGACGAGTCCGCCTGGGAGACGGAGGACGAGGAGTCCCCCGATACCTTCAGGAATCGGTGCGTCCCGTCGGACTCACCGCAGTCTGAGCCCCGGAGTAGATCCCCTCCGGAGGATACCCGGTTCTCGGAGTTCTTCCAGGATATGGACACCGCGTTGGCTATCCCTGCGGACCCCGAGGAGGAGCCTCGAGCTGAGGAGCTCCAGGCCCTACAGTACGACTCTCCTCCGAAGGAGGCCTTTACTGTTCCAGTTCCTCCGATGCTGGAACGGCTCCTCTTCCGGATGTGGGAGGCACCGGCCTCGGCGCCGGTTCTGAGCAAGCGGGTCGATTCTATCTATCAACTCCGGAAGAGCCCTGGTTTTCAGAAGGCACAGCTACCACACCATTCCATGGTTGTGGAATCGACCATGCATCACCTGAAAAGTCAGAAGATGCATTCCGCGGTGCCCCCTGGCAGGGAGGCCCGGAACCTCAATGGTTTTGGTAGAAAGTGCTTCCAGGGCTCTATGCTTGCTTGCCAAGTCCAGTCTTACCAGCTGTACATGGGCATGTATTTGCGAGACCTGGCCAAGGAGTTGGCCGGATTCTCCGCTGGTCTCTCCGGGGAACCCTTGCAGAGATTCAAGACCTTGTCCTCGGGGATCCGGGAATGCTCCAAGTTTATGTCCCACGCTGCCTACGATGGCTTCGAGGCTTCGGCCCATGTTGCGGCAGCCGGCATCGCGGCTCGACGCCAGGCATGGCTGCAGTCATCGGACCTCGAGCCATGGGTTCAGGACAAGTTGGTCGATGTCCCTTGCCGGGGTGAGAACCTTTTTGGCAAGCCCATGACCGAGAAGGCCGCATAGCTCGAATCCGAGCACGTCACGAGGACAAGGCTGTCTAGAAAGACTTCTGCCCCTTCTCAGAAAAAGAAGGGCTCGGGTAAAAAAGCCCTTTTACCCGAGGAAGGGCACTGCCTACAAACAGTACCCACAGTACCAGGCCGCCCAAGCTGCCCCTCAGGGTCAGCAAGCCAAGGGGCAGGGTAATGGACCCCGTAGGCAGAGGACCCCCAAGCCTCTGGCCCTTGCTCCTGCTCAGCAGGGTGGGGGTTTTTGACTCCTTAGGCATAGCCTCTCTGTCCCTGCTCTCCCAACCCTGTACAGGAGGTCGCCTCGCCCTGTTTGCCCACAAGTGGCCACTCATCACTGGAGACAGTTGGGTACTAAGCATAGTCCACAAGGGCTATCTGCTTCACTTCCAACAACTGCCTCCTCCATATTTTCCAGGGGAGCCTCCAAGGCCTCCCCTGCACACAGATCTTCTCCTTCAGGAGCTCCAAGGTCTGTTAGTGGACAGGGCAGTGGAGCCTGTGCCTCCCCGTCTACAGGGCCAAGGGTTCTACTCCAGGAATTTCCTGGTGCCCAAAAGAACCGGTGGCCTTCGCCCTATTCTCGACCTGAGAAATCTCAACAAGTTCCTGCAGAAGGAAAAGTTCAAGATGCTTACTCTTGGAACACTTCTGCCCTACCTCCAGCAGGGAGGTTGGCTATGCTCCTTAGATCTAAAGGATGTGTACACTCACATCCTCATTCATCCAGACCACAGAAAGTACCTCAGGTTCATTGTGGGAGGAAACCATTATCAGTACAGAGTACTACCTTTTGGCCTCACCTCCACTCCCAGAGTGTTTACCAAATGCCTGGCAGTGGTGGCGGCCTACTTGCGAAATCAAGGGATTTTTGTCTTCCCATACCTGGACAACTGGCTCATCAGGGGTCAGACATGCCAGGAGGCCAGACAGGCCACCCTCAGAACTGTTGCTCTTCTTCAAAGCCTTGGGTTTGTCATAAACGTCGCAAAGTCCACTTTGCTCCCCTCCCAGAACTTGGAGTTCATAGGAGCAAGGTTGGACTCTCTGCTGGCAAAGGCATTCCTGCCAGAAGCCAGAGCCCAAAGGCTGATGACTTTAGCAAAGCAGTTCCTAAGCAGGTCACTGGTCTCTGCCAGACTCTGCCTCAGACTTCTTGGTCATATGGCTTTCACAGTACATGTGACCCCCAATGCCAGACTCCATATAAGGCCTGCCCAGTGGTGCCTTTGGACTCAGTGGTCACAGGCCACAAGCAGCCTCAGAGACAGGATAAGGGTGTCCAGACACTTTCTTCTGCTGCAGGGGGTGCCTTTTCAGATTCCTGGGTTCACTGTGGTGTTGAGCACAGACGCCTCCCTGCAGGGTTGGGGAGCTCATTGTCTGGGAAAGTGCACCCAGGGCCTGTGGTCTCCCTGGGAAGCCGCACAGCAAATCAATCTACTGGAACTCAGGGCTATTCGGTTAGCCCTCAAAACTTTCTCTCCTGCCCTGGCTCACCAGTCTGTTCTAGTTCAAACCGACAACCAGGTGGCCATATTTTATGTGAACAAACGGGGCGGGGCGGGCTCCAGGCTCCTATGTCAGGAAACACAGGACCTTTGCTCATTTGCCCTCAAGCACAGCATGCTACTCAAGGCTGTGTATCTCCCTGGCCAGGACAACTACCTGGCCGACAGATTGAGCAGGATTCTGCAGCCCCACGAGTGGCAGCTCCATCCTTTGGTAGTTCAGAAGATTTTCCTGAAGTGGGGGCTTCCATCCATAGATCTATTTGCCAGTCCCCTGAACAAACAGCTGCCAAAGTTCTGCTCCAGACAACTGCACCCTCTGCGGATAGCAGCAGATGCTTTTCTGATTCCCTGGTCTCAGGGCCTCCTGTATGCGTTTCCTCCCACGCCCTTGGTGGCCCGAACTCTGTTCAAGGTTCTCCGGGACAAGGCCTCGGTCCTGCTGGTGGCTCCCAGGTGGCCGAGACAGCCTTGGTTTCCACTTCTGCTTTAGCTGGCAGTGGATCCCCCTCTACCTCTGGGGTTGCAACCCGACCTTCTCTCCCAAGATCAGGGTTCCCTTCTGCACCCCAATCTCAAAGCTCTCAATTTGATGGCATGGAGGCTGCAAGGGTAGTCTTGGCTCCCTGGGGCCTGCCTCAGGATGTTGAAGAGGTTGTCCTAGCCTCTAGGAAAACCTATGCTCTTAAATGGAAAAGGTTTTCTGTGTGGTGTCAGTTACATACAGAGGATCCCTTCTCCTGTACTGTATCAGTGGTACTTCAGTACTTACTTCACTTATCAAATCAGGGACTTAAGTCCAATTCTGTTCGGGTCCACCTCTCAGCTCTAGCAGCTCACCACTCACTGGTGGAAGGACATTCTGTCGGTTCACCCCTTGGTGTCCCGGTTTCTCAGAGGCTTGCTTTTGCTGAAGCCTCCAATCCGTCCTCCTGCTCCTGAGTGGGAGCTCAATGTGGTCTTGCAACAACTGACTCGCCCACCCTTTGAGCCGATGGCTACTTGCCCTCTATGCTTCCTGTCTTGGAAAACTCTCTTCTTGGTAGCCCTGACCTCGGCCAGGCGTGTGAGTGAGCTTCAGGTCCTGGTCTGTGACAGGCCTTACACACGCTTCTATAGGAACAGGGTAGTCCTTAGGACTCATCCCAAGTTCCTCCCTAAGGTTGTCTCCTCCTTCCACCTTAACCAAGAGGTGGTTCTTCCAACATTCCTCCCTAGGCCTCATGCAAGCCAGGCTGAAGCAGTTCTGCATACCCTGGACTGTAGGAGGGCCTTGTCCTTCTACCTTGACCGTACGCAGGGACATAGAAGGGCTACTCAGCTCTTCATTTCCTTTGACCCTAATAATTTTGGGTTGGCTGTGTCCAAGCGTACCTTGTCCATCTGGGTGGCTGACTGTATCACCTGGGCTTACAAGGCGGCTGACCTTCCTTTGCAGGGTCGGGTCACGGCCCACCGTGTCAGGGCTATGGCTGCCTCAGTGGCTCATCTCCACTCTGTGCCGTTGGCAGACATCTGCAGGGCTGCTACTTGGTCCTCAAGCCAGACTTTTGCGGCCCATTACTGCCTGGAGAGGGAGTCCCGTAGGGACAGTGCTTTTGGCCAGGAAGTACTCCAGAATCTCTTTGAGGTTTAGGCAACTCCTGCCCTCTGTTGGGCTACCGGTGGAGGTTCTGTCAGTGAAAAGCCTTTCTTTGTTGCTGGGACTAGAGGGAGTTCTTGTTCAGCATGGGTTCCTGGTAGCACAGAGCTAGGGAGTCACCCATAAGTGAGGACTGACTTCCTGCTTGGTCCTGGAGAAAGAGTAGTTACTCACCTGTAACAGGTGTTCTCCAGGAGCAGCAGGAATCAGTCCTCACTACCCTCCCTCCTCCCCTGGGAGTTGCAGTTGTATATAGTTCAATTTTACTTTATTTATGTGCTGTTCTTAGCTATGTCATTTGACTGGCAAAGATGGCACCTTTAGGCGGGAAGGGAACCGCGCATGCGTGCCTGCTTTCCCAAAGGCTTTCATGGAAAGCTGGGGAAATGCTCCGCAAGGACTTCATTGACGTCGATGTCACCCATAAGTGAGGACTGATTCCTGCTGCTCCTGTTACAGGTGAGTAACTACTCTTTCTCTCTTTTCCCTTTTTTTAAAAATTTATGTTTTATTCATTTTTCAACATATTCTAACATCTTGTTTCAAACCTTCAACATACATCATATCCACTTACATTGTAACATTGATAACTTTTCAACTTGTGTTATTCTATTCCTCCCTTTCTTCCCCCTCCTTACACAATTGATCTTATTTATTGTTATTATATTTGATTCCTTTATCTTCCCCCATCACTTTCTTTACCCCTTACACCCTCCACGCTTCATACCATTGCCACATATTTCTATATTTTCTTACATTGTGTTTTCTATATGCTGCTATATGCTTTATCTTCATATCCTTCTCTCATTCCTTCATTTAGTGCTATCATGGCTGTGGTTAATTTAACTTGCACCTTGGTAGTTTCGCCAATCCCTCTACCTTTTCCCAGCATGTTTGTCCTTTTGGGTGGCTCCAGAGCATATGTAAAAGTTCGCCTCTTTCCCCACATGCCTTCCAGCTTTCAAGATAAATAGCTTTTAATTTGGCTGGAGTCCATTACATCCTTAGCCAGACCTTTAGAGTATTCTCCAGGAGCGGTGTCCCGGGTGCTAGTCAATATGCTCTTTCGTATATGCCTTCCCATCTATTTATATCTCAGGATCCTGGTATTTCTACTTCTCAGGGAACAAGCAGGAAGTAAGTCCTCACATATGGGTGACGGCACCGACGGAGCCCCCGCAGAAGCATCCCCCCCCCCAGCTTTCAAAGAAAGTCTTTGGGAGATGCCACCACCCATGCATGGTCCCGTTCTCACCCAAGGGTACCATCTTGTTCAGTCTCCTTTTTTTCTGCGCAGCCCTTCAGATGTTTGTCTGGCTTGTCTCCAGAAAAAGTTGATTTTTCTCTGAGTTTCATACTCGCCTCCAGTATTGCACTGGTACTCTTCCTGCCTACCGATCTTGTTGCCTAGGCATCGAGTTCAGTCTATTTTTTAAAATCTTTCGTTCTTTTCTTTTACTGGCATCTTTGCACCTTCTTTCTCCCGCTGGCAGCCCGGAGAGTCTTCAACCTCGCAAGGGTACTTTTTTCCCCCTTGGCTACCAGTAGTTACCAATGTGATCGATGCTCTGAAATGATGTCTTCGACCGACACACACGACTGCTGTCTCCACTGCCTTGGGCCACAACCCAATAAAAAAGAACCTGGTATGACCAACAAAACTACCGTTGTGTGTAAATTATTTTTGTCTGAAAAGCCGTCACAGTACAGGAGGACACCACCCCCTTACCACTGCAGCCTAGCCTTTTAATTTTATTAGAAACATTATCAACTTCTTTACGTTTCAAAAGTACTTAGCTGACAAGGCCGTCGTGAATCTTCAGCAGAGGACAACCCGGACGACTTGTCACGTTTCGGGGAGTGTATTGTACCCCCCTGCTTCAGGTCCAGTCGCCACAAAATAAACAGCCTCATTACATAAAACGCCAGAAAAGGCGGTTTTTAAAGGCACCAAACACAGCTGTGTCAATAACGGAGCCGGAACTGTGGGGAGCCCCGGTAAAAATCGGACCAGCCAATCAAAGCAGTTAAGGGAGGAACCACCACACAGGCCCCTCCCACTGGATTGAAAGCGGGAAAGTTGAAACATTGTTGAAAACGTGTTGTAAAACTTCTCCCGGAACGGGAATCAATCCAAACCGTACCCAAAAGAGTATTGTTGCAGTATTGACACAATCCACAAGGGAAGTGACCAGGTAAAACATGAGGAGGACGATCTTCCAAAACTGTAGTCTTAACCAATAAATCCCGAAGGTTAGATTTACGAGAGAAAGCAGTCCGCAATGGTTTCCTGAAACAGGTATGTAAGCTCCGGGAGAAGTTTTACAACACGCTGGCACACTTCTTGTACCACGGACTACGTGGTTTATTTAATCACTTGTCCCTGTGGTCTCAACTATGTGGGTCGCACCACCCGTTCTTTTAAAGGTACGTTTGGGGGAGCATGCCTCTCGGCTCCGTACCTGACAACAGTCGGCCCCCCTGGTTGATCATTGCCTCACTCATTCCCATTCCTTTGAGGATCTATGTTGGCGTGTTATAGATTTTGTGCCTCAGAACCCCCGGGGTGGCAATCGTATCCAAACACTACAGAATCTTGAGCAAAAATGGATCTTCATGCTAGACTCAATTCATCCCAGGGGCTTAAACATGCAGTTGGATTGGCACACTATTCGGTTTAAATAATGTTTCAACTTTCCTGCTGTCAATCCAGTGGGAAGGGCCTGTGTGGTGGTTCCTCCCTTAACTGCTTTGATTGGCTGGTCCGATTTTTACCGGGGCTCCCCACAGTTCCGGCTCCGTTATTGACACAACTGTGTTTGGTGCCTTTAAAAACTGCCTTTTTCGGCATTTTATGTAACGAGGCTGTTTATTTTGTGGCGACTGGACCTGAAGCAGGGGAGTACAATACACTCCCCGAAACGTGACACGTCGTCCGGGTTGTCCTCTGCTGAAGATTTACGACGGCCTTGTCAGCTAAGTACTTTTGAAACGTAAAGAAGTTGATAATGTTTCTAATAAAATTAAAAGGATAGGCTGCAGTGGTAAGGGGGTGGTGTCCTCCTGTACTGTGACGGCTTTTCCGACAAAAATAATTTACACACAACGGTGGTTTTGTTGGTCATACCAGGTTCTTTTTTGTTGGGTTCTATTGTTGACCTGGTTCGGTATATATTTTTATGATTTTGGGCCACAACCCAGCAGCCTGCGGTCTCTGCAAGAGGATGTCCAGTAAGGCCCTCAAGAGCTGCCAGCAGCAGCACGACCCCAAGTCCCCGGTACCTCCAAAGGCCAGGGCCTCATCTGAGGCCCCGTCATCTCGGGCAGAACCCAGCTCCCCAACAGGGTCAGCAGGCCAAGAGACGTGGGCATAGCACAAGTAAGCAAAAGGCTCCAAAACCCCAGGCACCAGCTCCAGTCCAGCTCAGCCAGGAGGACGTTCTTGACTCCTTGAGCATAGTCTATCTACTCCAAAGAGATCAGAAGCCGACAGGGGGACATCTGGCCCTCTATGTCCAGAGGTGGGTGACCATCACCACCGATTCCTGGGTACTAAGGGTAGTCAGGGAGGGTTACCTCCTCCACCTCACTCAGACACTTCCCCTTTATTTTCCAGGAGAGCCCCTCAGGTCTCCTCTCCACCGGGACCTTCTACTGAAGGAGTTGGCAGATCTTCGAGGACAAAGCAGTGGAACCGGTGCACCACCTTCTCATGGATAAGGGGTTCTACTCCAGGTACTTCCTCGTGCCAAAAAGGACAGGCAGCCTAAGGCCCATCCTCGACCTGCTCAACCTCAATAGATTCCTGGTGAGGGAGAAGTTCAAGATGCTCTCCCTTGGAAATTTGCTGCCCTACCTCCAGCAGGGAGACTGGCTATGCTCCTTAGATCTCAAGGATGCTTATACCCACATCCTTCTCCACCCCAACCACAGGCAGTACCTGCAGTTCGTAGTGGGGGGCAGGCATTTTCAGTACAGGGTGCCCCCCTTCGGCCTAGCCTTGGCCCCAAGAGTTTTCACAAAATGCCCGACTCCAGGGGGTCTTTGTATTTCCCTACCTGGACGACTGGCTCATAAAGGAAGGCATGGCCTCAGAGGTGCAGCAGGCCATCGCACTCACCATCTAGGTTCTGCAGCATTTGGGGGTTTGTCATAAACTACCCCAAGTGTCACCTCCTCCTGACACAGTGTCTGGAGTTCATTGTGCCAAAGATCGACACTCTCCAGTCGAAGGCTTTTTTGCCCAGGGACAGAGCCAGTCATCTCAGGCTTGGGACATACAGTACCATCCCTCGATGCCCGCTTGGCTTCTCACCTCTTCGAACATATGGCCTCCACGGTCCACATCACCCCCAATGCCTCCACGGTCCACATCACCCCCAATGCCTCCACATGAGGGCGGCACAGTGGTGTCTCCAGGACTAGTGGTCTCAGGCCACGGGCTGCCTCTGAGACAGAGTTTGTTACCCGCCATCTGACGGATTCTCTGGTCTGGTGGCAATCTCCCCAGCATCTCGAGGCGGGCATACCTTTCAGGCCCCAAGCCCTTCAAGGGTCCTCACCAGGGACGCCTCCCTGCTCAGCTGGGGAGCCCACTGCAGAGATCTTCACACTCAGGGCAACTGGTCACCAGACGAGAGCACCCAGCAGATAAACCACCTGGAACTCTGAGCCATACACCTATCCCTGAGGGTTTTCTGTCACCACCTGTGTCACCAGCCAGTGCTGGTCCAGATGGACAACCAGATGGCAATGTTCTACATGAACAAACAGGGGGGCATGGGGTCTCGTACCCTTTGTAAGGAGGCACTGATCCTCTACTCGTATGCAATCCAACAGGTTATCCTCCTGCAGGCAGTGTACCTGCCAGGCCAGAACAACCTGCTGGCTGACAGGCTCAGCAGAGTTCTCCAGCCGCATGAGTAGCAGCTGGACCCTAGGGTAGCCAGTCGGCTTTTACAGCTCTGCGGGGTACCCATGATGGACCTATTCACCAGCCTGGACAACTTTCAGTTGCCCTGCTTCTGCTCTCGGCAGCCCCCCCCCCCCCAGGGTGGCAGCAGACACATTCCTGGTCTTATGGTCGAAAGGACTCATGTACGCCTTCCCTCCTATGCCGCTGATCACCAACATCTTGTTCAGGACCCTCCGCAACAGGGCTTTGCTCAGCCTGATAGCTCCTCGGTGGCCCAGGCAACCGTGTTTCCCGCTGCTTCTGCAGTTGATAGTGGAGACCCCTATCTCCTTGGGGACCACCCCGGGACTCCTATCTCAGGAGGGGGGCTCTCTCCTGCACCCCATCTTGGGGTCACTGTTGCTGACAGCCTGGCAGCTGAGAGGTGACTCTGGCCCCTTTCAACCTTCCGGTTGAGGTGAAAGACATTCTGCTGGACTCTTGCAAGGCCTCTTTTAGGAAGGCTTATGCCCTCAAATGGCGCTTGTTCTCTGTTTGGTGTGCTGAACACAGAGCTGACCCTTTCTCCTACTCAGTGGCTCTGGTGCTACAGTACCTTCTCCACCTCTTTCAGTCCGGGCTCAAGTCTAACTCCGTCCAGGTGCACCTTAGTGCCCTGGTGGTACACCACCATCCGGTGGATGATAAGCCCCTCTCAGCCCAATGGTTGGTGACCCGTTTCCTTCGGGGCCTGCTCTTGTCGAAGCCTCCGGTTCGCCCTCCAGCAACGTGGTGTTGGGGCAGCTAACTCACCCGCCCTTCAAACCTCTCGCTACCTGCCACCTCCGCTACCTTTCTTGGAAGGTGGCTTTCCTGGTTGCTCTCACCTCTGCTTGCAGAGTAAGCGAGCTTCAGGCTCTTGTGGCGGAGGCATCCTATACCAGGTTCTACAAGAACAGAGTGGTGCTCCGCATGCACCCCAAATTCCTGCCGAAGGTAGTGTTGCCCTTCCATCTCATCTAAGAAGTGGTGCTCCCTACCTTCTTTCCACGCCCTCACTCCAATCGAGTGGAGACCGTCCTTCACACCTTGGACTGTAAGAGGGCTTTGTCCTTCTATATCTAACACACTCAGGGCCACCGCAAAGTTTCTCAGCTTTTCATCTCCTACGACCCAGTAGGCTGGGGGAGGCAGTGACCAAGCGTACGCTGCCCACATGGGTGACGGATTGTATTGCCCTCACTTATGAGCAGGCGAGGCTCCCGCTGGAAGGCTACCTCACGGCGCAACATATCAGTGCCATGATGGCCTCGGTGGCAAACTTGCGCTCTGTCTCGATGGTGGACATCTGCCGGGCTGCAACCTGGTCTTCAGTCCATACTTTCGCAGCCCATTACTGCCTTGAAAGAGAATCCCAATGGGACATTGCCTTCGGCCAGGCTGTGCTCCATAATCCTTTCGGGGTTTAGGCGACCCCTACCCTCCGACCCTTCTGTGTTCAGGCTACCGTAGCGCTGGTTTCATTGGACACAGGGGTACTACCGTGGTTTGTGTACACTGACTGACTAAATTGTTGCTGCTTGCGGCTGCCCATGAGGGAGCCCCTATTTTTGCTATGGGCTTTCGGAAGCCTGTAGCTGGGGAGTCCCATATGTGAGGACCAGGGGCGGCCCAAGGGGGGTGCAGGGCCATGTGCGGAGACTCGGTGCGGGGCCTCATTTGCATAAGGGGCCTCATTTGCATAAATATTTGCATAATGTTACCATATACTAACTTTTAGTAAACATGCCTCTTAATGAGTGTATGAATAAAGAAAGACTACAAGATTTCTACATTACTATAATCCAGTGCCAACCGCCAGACACATTAGGAGCTACTACAAACACTGCCCATTTAGAACCCATAGCAAACCCGCCGTATCCTAACAGCACTACCAGGACTCACAAAGCACCATACCCTACCTATCAAAAGGAAACATGCAAATATTAAACCAATACATTTCAGAGAATACCAATACATGACCTACTGGGGAAAGAGAACAAGTGGCAATGTCAAATAGGAATTATATAAACAGAATACCTCAGCTCAGTTACATATGAACAGAACATAAACCATCACCAAACAAGGAGTCACAATTTAGAAACAGGACAACAATAATTAAACTGGGAATCCCAAAAGCCAAACTTGGAATGTACAACACTGTAGAAATAAAACTATACATTAATTTGCTCTTGTACTAAACAAAGCGCAGACGTTAATGATGCACATTTACCAGAGCTGACATATTCCAATTAATAAATTCAAAATAAAGAGAGATTTTTCTACCTTTTGTGCATTTTTTTTCAGCTGCAATTGCTCCAGCCACTTTCTTCTGGTTTCTTCGTGTCTTCTGCTAACTCTCCATCGTCTGTTGTCCATTTGTCCTTTCTTCTCTCCTAGTTTTTTTTCCATTCTCTCTCTACATCTGCTTTAACATACTAATTTTTCTCCTTTTGCTCTTTCCTCATTCCTTTTTCATCCACTCAAATTTTACCCCTCCATCCTCAATCCCCACTTACTCTCCATTACCTGGCCAATTGTAGATTTTTCATCCCTCCCACACAAAATATTTTTCCCCTCTCCATTTTACTCTTCCAGCCCCATCCCATTCTAATCCTCCCCCAACATCAGCTCCCTTCTAGTTCCAGCCTCACCCAGCATCCATTCCCTTCTAGTCCCTGCATCAGCCCATTTCCAGTCCTAGCCCCCCATCAGCCCATTTCCAGTCCTAGCAACCCCCCAACCCAATACCAGTCCTAGCCCCCCCCATCAACCCACTTCCAGTCCTAACCCATCACCCCATTTTCAGTTTAAGCACCCCCCTATAACCCATTACCAGTCCTAACCCCCCATCAGTCCATTTCCAGTCAGTCCCCCATAGCCCATTGCCAGTCCTAACCCCCCCCCCATCAGCCCACAGCCCATTACCAGTCCTAACCCCATCAGCCCACCTCAAGTCCTAACCCCTCCCTATCAGCCCATTTCCTGTCCTAGCCCCCCCCCCATAGCCCATTATCAGTCCTAACCCCCCCATAGCCCATTACCAGACAGCCCCCATCAGCCCACAGCCCATTACCAGTCTTAACCCCCCCATCAGCCCATTTCCAGTCCTAGCCCCCATAGCCCATTATCAGTCCTAACCCCCCCATAGCCCATTACCAGACATCCCCCATCAGCCCACAGCCCATTACCAGTCCTAACCCCATCAGCCCACCTCCAGTCTTAACCCCCCCAGCCCATTTCCAGTCCTAGCCGCCCCATAGCCCATTACCAGTCCTAACCCCCCCATCAACCCACAGCCCACCTCAAGTCAAGTCCTAACCCCCTCCATAGCCCCTTACCAGGCCTACCCCCCCCCCCCCTTCATCGGTTCAAGGAACATTAAAAAAAAAAAAAAGCTGGCTGCTACCGCTGCCACTACCGCCGCGGCAGCGGCAGAATGGAGTGTCCCGCGGGCCCCCCTCTGCCCGGCTGAGTCCCTCCCTCCCTCTCTCTGTGACGGCTGAGCCCCTCTGTGCCGGCTTTCAGATACACAAAGGGAGAGTGTCTCCCTCGCGTCTCTGTTAAGCCCTCAGGGGCTGATGGGAAATTTCTTTAGTACATCGTCTCCCTTTTGCATTATTTCGGGGATGTTTTGTAGTCCTAGTTCATTCAGCGCCTACCAGGCTGCTTCCAGTGAATAGGCCTTGCGCATTGCCCCTTTCACTATCATCATCAGTCCGAATGGGTTTACAAGCCATCTATATTGCCATCCTTCCCTCCTCAGTAGTGCCGCTACCTCCCTCATGTCCCTATGCCATTGTAAAATTCCTGCTGATACATCTTGATAGAGCTCCACCTCGCAGCCCTTCCATGTGAAGGGCCCCATCTTCCAGGACACTGTCAGGAGCTGCTCCTTCAATTTATACATCCTCATGCAGGCTATCACATCGTGGGGCCTATTTACAGTCCTGGGCCCCAGGCCATGATGCGCACATTGAATTTATATCTCCCCTCCTGTTGTCTCCATATCATCGGCCTTCAGTAGTATTGCAAACAATCTCATAGTCTCTGTAATTTGGCTCCTCCGGGATCCCCCTCTCTCGTATATTGCACCAACATGA
The DNA here is from genome assembly GCA_033557465.1 of Ichthyophis bannanicus. Classification (NCBI taxonomy): domain Eukaryota; kingdom Metazoa; phylum Chordata; class Amphibia; order Gymnophiona; family Ichthyophiidae; genus Ichthyophis; species Ichthyophis bannanicus. The sequence continues at coordinate 153,658,732 of CM066031.1, forward strand.
TCAGTCCTTCAGGTCCTCTGTTTTTGCCTTTAAGGCCTCATGAGCCCGTTTTAATTCCCCCCGTCTACGCCATTAGAATTATGGGTATGCTCCATGGCAAAGATTATTTTAGGTAGCCCAAGGGAATGTACGGTTCATTTGACGTAGAAAACGTTCTTACTTATTCCAGCTTCCTAGGAGAACTCATTAACGAAACCAAGTGTAGGGAAACAAGGCTTTTATTCCCCGTCAGTGCAAGGGTTCAAAATAAGACATTGATAATGAAACAGAAAGTCCTTTGTTTCAAAAGGTACCAGCATTTAAATCAGCTGCTTAATTGTTAATTTCACAATTAATTCAAGGTTTGATCAGAGGCATTCAGTTCATTCCAATAGCATAAGAATTCTACAAGCTTCTTCTAGGTTACACAGTGGCTACAGACTCCTGGCACGATGCCATACACAAATCACAATCCATCTGTTCAGGTTGAGGAGTGGGAACAGTATTTATGCATTCTATTTCCATGGATTCATCACTATATTCATCATTGGAATAATCACTGTCCCTGTCTGATACAGGTCTGTGTGAAATGTCTCTAGGGTCTTGTCTCCAATACCACTGTGTTCTAAGTACTTTAGGGATTTTCTGAAACCACTCTGGTTTCTTCTTCTTTACAGAGTGAGCATTTGTTTTAACAGGGCCTTTTGGACTCAAGTATTTAGTATCATCAATAAAGTTTTCATACCTGGAGTCTGGCTGGTTTGGATCCCTTTTCTCCTTTGGTAAGAACTTAGCTTTATCAGAAAGTGCTTTTCCTTTCTTGCCTGGTAAAACTTGGTTAGTATTTCCCAGAGACTGCAAGCTTTCCTCCAAACCGTTCCCTCTGGTTCTTTGCTTATGTCTCTCTGCTCTTGAGTCAGGAACACTATGAGAACAGGGAGTGGCACACACTCTAGCTTCAGTGCTGGCTCTAACAAACTCCCGTTGAACAGCTGCACGCTTAGCCTGGCCCTTCTGAACTTCATCCTTGTGAACTCTGTTCCTTTGGGCTTGCTCACATAGGATTCTTTCACTTACTCCTTCTCTTGGAGCTGATCCTCTTAATAGAGCTGTTCCTCCTTGTGAAGACGTTCCTCTGTCTCTGTTCCTTCTCTGCTTGCTCTCTCGCCTTCTCTCCTTGCTCCTCTGCCTTGCTGGCATTCAGCTCTGGCTTATAAAGGAATCTTTCCTTCAAGAGTTCCGGGGTCATTCCCAGGTGCAAATCATTAGCCCTCTTAGGCTCATTAGCTCCTGTATGGTCATTCCTGCTCCCTCTAGCTTTGCCTGGAGGTAACTGCACATCTAGATTCTTAAAAGAAACAGGGTTTCTTTTCAAGTTCTCATCTTTATTGATACCCACATCATGACAATATGTAGACATTAGAGGAAAGGCGGGATAGAGGAGATATGATAGAGACGTATACATACCTCCATGGCATAAATACACAAGAGGAGAGTCTCTCTCGATTGAAAGCAAGCTCCTCTACAAGAAAACAAAGGATGAGGGTGAAAGGGGATAGACTCGGGAGCAATATGCAGAAATATTTCTTTATGGAAAGAGTGGTGGATGTGTGGAATAGTCTCCCAATGGAGGTAGTAGAGACAAGGACAGTTTCTGACTTCAAGAAAGCATGGGACAAACACAGAGGATCTCTAAAGGACATACTATCCCTCCCTCCTAAATTTGGCTGAAATTAAGGGACACATTTAAGTACCTAGCTTAGGTGCCTAAATTTAGTTCCGCTTTTATTCAGTATCTGCTTCAGTCTTGATAAGTTATTATCTCCAGGAACAAGCAGGAATGTAGTCTTCACATGCGGGTATCGTTGGTACCGACGGAGCCTGCGCGGGAATGCTCCCTAGTGTCCAATAGGAAGCTTTTGGGAGCATCCCAGAGCGCCTGCGTGCTGCCTTCCCGCCTTTCCCAACTGTCCCTCTCCAGTTCTTCGTTTTCCGCGGAGCCGACAGGTCGCACATCCTGTCACCACAGGAAAAATTCCCTTCTTCTTTTTTGTGGTCGCGTCTGCCTTCCCTCGACGCTATACCGGTACCGCCGGTTCTTCTTTTCTTTTCTTAAAAAAACAAAGAAAACAAAACTTTCTTTCCAGTAATTTTCTTCTCAGGTGCCACGCGCCCTTTTGGGCAATAGGCCCAACCTTTTCCCTCAGAATGAAAAAGCCCGCTTCGGGTTTTAAAAAGTGTTCTAAGTGTGGCGGTACCATCTTCGTCACCGACACCCATAAGTGGTGCCTCAAATGTTTAGGTCCTGACCACTCTATTTCAGTGTCTTGCCTGTGGGATGATGTCGAAAAGGGGCTGGCAAAACCGAACTGCTAAAGTTAGCACCCTTTTTCCCTCTGATGCAGCCTCCGTGGCATTGACGTCTTCCTCCCATGCATCTCAGGTAACTAAACATAAATCCAGCCGGTCCTCAAAGGGTAGATCTCCTTCTAAACATCGAGATGCCTCTGGCGTTGCCCTTGAGGGACTTTCACCGGCAAAATTGCCCCGGTGGGAGGCTTCGGCTTCCAAAGCACTAATGGAGATACTTCGAATCCTCAGATGAGTCTGAAGAGTCTGAAAGCTCTGCCGATACCAGAGTACTTCTTCCTGAGGATTCCTCTTCTCCTCAGCATAGGATGTCTCCACCAGAGGATATGTCCTTTCAGAATTTTATCCGAGATGTGGCCCGAGGTCTTTCCATCACTGTGGCTCCTGAAAAAGAGCCTAGGGCAAAGGAATTAGAAATCCTATAATACCCTAAAGCTCCCAAGGAGGCAGCTACCTTACCTATTCATGAGATCTTACATGATCTTATGTTAAGGATGTGGGAAACACCTCTGACCACATCTCCTCACTCTCGAAGACTCAACACCATGTATTGAGTTCCTCCTTGTCCTGGGTTTCAGAAGACTCAATTACCACACCATTCCATGGTGGTGGAATCAGCCATGAGACGGATAAAGAGTGCAAAAAGACATGCATCTAATCCTCCAGGACGTGAGTGTAGGACTCTTGACGCCTTTGGACATCGATCCTTCCAGGCTTCCATGCTTTTTGTTGGGATCAGTTCCTATATCTTGTATATGGGAATGTTCCTTAAGGAGATCACAGGAGACTTAGAGCTTATGGGCCCTCTCCTTCTTGATGATAAGAGGCAAGATTATCTTGCTCTTGTTAAACATGCTCAGGATGTTTCCAAGTTTGTGAATCGTGCAGCCTTTGACTGCTTTGAATGCATAAGCAGAACCTCTGCTATTGCCATAGGTGCCCGTAGAATTGCCTGGCTCCAGGCATCTGACTTGGAAATCTGGGTACAGGACAAACTGGGGAATATACCTTGCACAGGAGAGAATCTCTTTGGCAAGAATTGGCAGGAAAAAGCTAATGAGATAGATGCTGACAATATCACTTTGGATAGATTGTCTAAATCTACAGCTGATCCTGCGAGGAAAAGATCCTCTAAGAAACCATTCTTCAGCAAGAAGAAAAAGTTGTATCCCTCCTATACCCGGCAGGGATATCGTTTAGGTCAGTCTGCCCAAAAGGGACAGCAGCAACAACCTAGGCAACAAAGGAAACCAAAAGCAGCTAAGCCTCAACCGGCTCAGCAGACTCAGCCTCCACAGGGACTTTGACTCCTGTCTAGAGAACTTTGCCTTCCTGGCCCTGAACGGCCCAGAACCCTCCACCATCCCAGGAAGGTTATGTCATTTTGCCCCCAGATGGGGTTAGATAACAGCAGAAAATTGGACTCTATCTATTGTAAGAGAGAGGTACAAACTTCATTTCCTCAGCATGCCCCCTCCTACAGTGGTAAGACAGTTCAATTCTCAGACCTCTCTCAATGACCGGTTAGGTCAAGAGGTCACTGTGCTCCTTGCTCAAGGGGCAATAGAAGAGGTACCCATTCCCCAATCGGGTACAGGGTTTTCTCCAGGACCAAGCAGGAAGTCAGTCCTCACATATGGGTGACGTCGGCACTGAGAGAGCCCCCGTGCGGAGCATTTCCCCAGCTTTCAAGGAAAGCCTTTGGGAATGCAGCGCGCCTGCGCAGTCCCCTTCCCGCCCAAGTCCCCTTCCCGCACCTCCCATCTTGCTCAGTCTTTCTTTTTTCGCGGAGCCCGACGGACGTGAGTTCGTGTCACCCGGGAAAAGTTGGTTTTTTTCGGTGATTTTCATGTTATTTTGTCCGGTTCGACGCAGGTTCCCCTTCTTGCCTGGGCTCGGTACACTGGTATCGAGTCCGGACTTGTGATTTTTGGTTTTTGTCCTTCGTGACTAGCGTTCGCGCTCTTTTTGTGTTTTCACTGGCAGCCCGGTCATTTGACCTTGCAGGAGCCCTTTTTCCCCAGATGGCTGCCAGCGGGTTCAAAAAGTGTGATCGGTGCAAGAAACTTACGTCTCTCACCGACACACATGACTGCTGCCTCCGATGCCTCGGGCCCGACCGTGACCCGCTGGTCTGTGGCCCGTGCGGCAAAATGTCGTCGAAGGCGCTTCGGAACCGTCAGCATCAGCGTGAGAGAATATTCTCTGATTCCGCGTCCGGCCGGGCCCGGACTTCGTCAGAGGCCTCGAAATCTCGGGAGTCCGACCCCGAGCGCCATCGGGGGTACTCTGAAAAGGAGTCTCCCTCGCGGGAGCACTGTAGGAAGAAGAAGCTCGTGAGGGCGGCGGCGGCGGTGGAGGCTCCTGGTTCCTCGAAGGCCAGGTCGCATAGCCCTGACCGCTGCCCCGGGCTCTCGGAGTCGGAGAGGCCTTCCAAGCTACCTCGTGTGGAGCCGGAGTCCCCGAGTCACATAAGTGCAGTTGTCCTCATGGACTCTCCTCTGGGGGAGCCAACGTCGGGCCCGACACCATCGGGGCCCGAGTCGGGGGCTGCTGAGTCTCCTGAGCTTGGACTCAGGTTGATGGCCTTGGAGAGCAGCTTGGCTGCCTTCATGGAACAGCAGCGGGTGCTGATCGCCGGTCTGACCGGTGCATCTGCCCCGACCACTGGGACCTCGACGTCTGAGTCGACCCTGGAGACTGAGCCAATCCTCGAGTCGATGAAGTCTCGAGTCGATCCTCGGTCACGGTCCCCCTCGACCTCCCGTGTGGGGCCGAGGTTGTCGACGCCGATACCCTCGGCATCGGGGCTGGTGGCACCAAGGCCTGCACGGCCGGAGCTGCTCGACTTCTCCTCGGGGGAGTCAGAGTGGGAGACAGAGGACGAGGAGTCCCCGGACACCTTCCGGACCTGGTGCGTCCCCTCAGACTCACTAGAGTCCGAGCCTCAGAGAAGGTCCCCCCCGGAGAATACCCGGTTCTCGGACTTCGTGAGAGACATGGCCAAGGCCCTGGCCTTCCCTGCAGACGCCGAGGAGGAGCCTCAAGCCAAGAAGCTTGATGCCCTCCAGTATGACTTTCCTCCAAAGGAAGCCTTTACTGTACCTGTTCCTCTGATGCTGGAACGGCTGCTCTTCCGTATGTGGGAGGCACCGGCCTTGGTGCCGGTTCTTAGCAAACGGGTCAATTGTATTTATCGAGTCCGTAAGAGCCCTGGGTTCCAAAAGGCGCAGCTACCGCACCACTTCATGGTTGTGGAATCGGCCATGCACCGCCTGAAGAGTCAGAAAATGCACTCCTTGGTGTCCCCCCTTCCCCCCCGGCCGGGAGGCCCGGAACCTGGATGCCCTCGGTAGAAAGTGCTTCCAGGGCTCTATGCTGTCTTGCCATGTCCAGACCTACCAGCTGTACATGGGCATGTACTTAAGAGACCTGGCAAAGGAGATTGCCGGGTTCTCAGCTGGCCTCTCCGAGGAACCTTTGCAGAGGTTCATGGCTTTGTCAACAGGGATCTGAGAGTGCTCTGTTTATCTCTCGAGCAGCCTATGATGGCTTTGAGGCTTCGGCCCGGGTAGCCGCGGCCGGCATCGGTGCATGCAGTCAGGCCTGGTTACAGTCATCGGACCTGGAGCCATGGGTGCAGGACAAGTTGGTCGATGTCCCCTGCCGAGGTGAAAACCTTTTCGGTAAACCCATGGCTGAAAAGGCTGCAGAAATCGAGACTGTGACTCTCACCAGGACAAGGCTGTCCAGGAAAACTTCTTCTCCTTCTCAGAAAAAGAAGGGCTCGGGGAAAATGTCATTTTTCCCGAGGAAGGGTGCTGCCTACAAATCCTACCCTCACTATCAGGCCTCTCCAGCTCCCCAACAGGGCCAGCAGGCCAAGGGGCAGGGGCATGGGTCCCGTAGGCAGAAGACCCCCAAGCCGCGAGCTCTGGCTCCTGCACAGCAGGGAGCGGGGTTTTGACTCCCACAGCATAGCCTTTTCTCCACAGCTTGCTCCACTCGGCACAGGAGGTCGGCTGACCCTGTACGCCTACAGGTGGCCAGCCATAACGGGGGGGGGGGGGGGATACCTGGGTCCTCAGCATAGTCCAACAAGGCTACATGCTCCACTTTCACCAGAAACCCCCTTCCTACTTCCCAGGGGAGCCTCCAAGACTCCCTCTGCACAGAATAGGGTTGCCAACTGGCTCCAGATGCGCCCGACAGGCTTGATCCAGTCCTGGATTTATTCCATTGCATACAGGGATATGTAGTTCTGATTTCTCCATTGTACTCCATAAGAAAAGCAAGACTACAAGTCCCTGCATGCAATGGGGTAAACACAGATCTGGAATAAGCCTGTCGGGCGCATCTGGAGCCAGTTGGCAACCCTAGCACAGGAGTTGGCAACCCTAGCACAGGAGTTGGCAAGTCTTCGAAAGGAACAGGCGGTGGAACCGGTGCCTCACCACCTGAAAGGGCAAGGATTTTACTCCAGGTACTTTCTGATACCAGAAAGGACAGGAGGCCTCTGGCCTATCCTAGACTGGCGAAACCTAAACAAGTTTCTGGAGAGGGAAAAGTTCAAGATGCTTACCCTTGGGATACTGGCGCCCTATCTCCAGCAGGGAGATTGGCTATGCTCCTTAGACCTAAAGGATGCTTATACTCACATCCTCATTCATCCAGACCACAGGCAATACCTCAGATTTGTGGTGGGAGGAAACCATTTTCAGTACAGAGTACTTCCCTTTGGCCTAACTTCCGCCCCCAGGGTTTTCACCAAATGCCTGGCGGTGGTGGCGGCCTATCTCAGAAATCAAGGGGTTTTTGTCTTCCCATACCTGGACGACTGGCTCATCAGGGGCCAGTCTCTCCAGGAGGCCAAACAAGCCACTCTTCACACTGTCTCTCTTCTTCAGCATCTGGGCTTTGTCATAAACTATGCAAAGTCCACTTTGCTCCCCTCACAGAACCTAGAGTTTATAGGGGCAAGATTAGACACCCTGCAGGCAAGGGCTTACTTGCCCGAGGACAGGGCCCACAGACTGATGGACTTGGCCAACCAGTTCCTAAGCAGTTCTCAGTTCCCCGCCAAACACTTCCTGCGGCTCCTGGGCCACATGGCATCCATGGTATATGTGACCCCGAATGCCCGGCTGCACATGCGGGCGGCTCAGTGGTGCCTCAGAGCTCAGTGGGCGCAGGCCACAGGCGACCTCCGAGACAGAGTAAGGGTGTCGAAACCGCTCTTGGACTCCTTGCAGTGGTGGCTACATCTCCCAAACCTTCTCAGGGGGGGGTACCCTTTCAGGCCCCAGCACACACAAGGGTGATGACGACAGATGTTTCTTTAAAGGGCTGGGGTGCACACTGTCAGGGCACGTGCACTCAAGGCCTCTGGTCTCTTCGGAGGCCACACACCAAATCAGTCTCTTGGAGCTGCGAGCAATCTGCTTGGCTCTACAGACTTTTTCTCATGCCCTCTCTCACCAGTCTGTCTTAGTTCAGACAGACAATCAGGTAGCAATGTTCTATGTGAACAAGCAAGGGGGCACAGGGTCCAGACTCTTGTGTCAGGAGGCGCAGGCCCTTTGCTCCTTTGCAGTCAAACAAGGCATGTTTCTCAGAGCAGTTTATCTACCTGGTCAGGAGAACTGATTGGCAGACAAACTAAGCAGAATTCTCCAGCCTCACGAATGGCAGTTGAATCCACTGGTGGTTCAGCAGCTCTTTCTACATGGGGACTTCCATCCATCGATCTCTTTGCCAGTCCACTGAACCGTCAGCTGCCCAGGTTTTGCTCCAGACAGCCACATCCTCTGAGAGTGGCAGCAGATGTTTTTCTGATCTCTTGGTCGATGGGCCTCCTGTATGCGTTTCCTCCCACGCCCCTGGTGGCCCGAACTCTGTTCAAGATTCTATGAGACAAGGCCTCGGTCATTCTGGTAGCTCCCAGATGGCCGAGGCAACCATGGTTTCCACTTCTTCTGCAGTTGGCAGTGGAAACTCCATTCCCTCTGGGGTTGTAACCCGATCTCCTGTCTCAGGATCAGGGTTCCCTTCTGCACCCCAATCTCAGGTCCTCAATCTGATGGCCTGGCTGCTGAAAGGATAGTGCTGACTCCCTTGCTTCTACCTAAGGAGGTCGAAGAGGTGGTTTTGGCCTTTAGGAGGCAATCCACCAGGAAGTCCTATGCCCTCAAGTGGCGTAGGTTCACAATGTGGTGTGATCAGCGCAATGAAGATCCTTTCTCCTGCCTTGTGCCAGTGGTACTGCAGTATCTACTTCACCTGTCAGACCTAGGCCTTAAGTCTAACTCTGTTCGGGTCCACCTCAGTGGAGAGTCAGTCTCTGTCGGTTCACCCCTTGGTGTCCCGCTTCCTCAGAGACCTGCTTCTGCTCAAGCCTCCGATTCGTCCACCAGCCACTGAGTGGGATTTGAACGTGGTCTTGCAGCAACTTACTCGCCCACCGTTTGAGCCGATGGCTACTTGCCATTTACGCTTCCTTTCTTGGAAGGCGCTCTTCCTGGTAGCTCTTACCTCGGCCAGACATGTGAGTGAACTACAAGCTCTGGTTTCTGATAGACCTACACACGGTTCTATAGGAACAGGGTTGTCCTTCGGACTCATCCAAAGTTCCTTCCAAAAGTTGTCTCCTCTTTCCACCTCAACCAGAAGGTGGTTCTTCCGACATTCTTTCCCAAGCCGCATACCAGCCGGGCTGAGACAGTCTTGCATACTCTGGACTGTAAGAGGGAGTTGTCCTTCTACATAGAACGTACGAAGGGTCATCGAAAGGCTACTCAGCTCTTCGTATCCTTTGACCCTAATAAGTTGGGGTTACCTGTCTCCAAGCGTACGTTGTCCACTTGGGTAGCAGATTGTATCGCCTGGGCGTACAGGGCAGCCGACATCCCCTTGCAGGATCGAGTCACGGCCCACCGTGTCAGGGTGAAAGCCCCATCGGTAGCTCATCTCCTCTCTGTTCCGTTGGCAGACATCTGCCGGGCCTCTACTTGGAATACAAGCCAGACTTTTGCGGCCCACTACTGCCTCGAGAGGGAGTCCCGAAGGGACAGTGCTTTCGGACAGGCAGTACTCCGTAATCTCTTTGAGGTTTAGGCAACTCTTACCCACCGGCCCTTGTGTTGGGCTACCGTACGGGGGCATTCTCAGAGGATATTCTTATCACGGATGCTGAGGCTCTGCAGAGGGAGCCATTTTTTAAGCTTTGGGTTCCCAGTAGCCTAGAGTTGGGGAGTCCCATATGTGAGGACTGACTTACTGCTTTGGTCCTGGAGAAAGAGTAGTTACTCACCTGTAACAGGTGTTCTCCAGGAGCAGCAGGAATCAGTCCTCACGACCCTCCCTCCTCCCCTGGAGTTGCAGTCATATACTTTATTTTGTATTTTGCTATCTTTTAGCTATGTCATCAGACTGAGCAAGATGGCACCCTTGGGCGGGAAGGGGACCGCGCAGGCGCACTGCATTCCTAAAGGCTTTCCTTGAAAGCTGGGGAAATGCTCCGCACGGGGGCTCTGTCTGCGCTGACGTCACCCATATGTGAGGACTGATTCCTGCTGCTCCTGGAGAACACCTGTTTACAGCTGAGTAACTACTCTTTACTCCCCCTATTTCCTTATTCCAAAGAAAACAGGAGGACACAGACTCATTTTAGACCTCAGAGAATTGAACAAATTCCTGTTCATAGAGAAGTTCAAAATGATTTCTCTAGGAACTCTGCTGCCATACCTTCAGAGTCAGGATTGGCTTTGTTCTCTAGATCTCAAGGATGCGTACACTCATGTTCTCATCCATCCAACTCACCGAAAGTTCCTTCGATTTCTGTTTCAAGTGAAGCACTACCAAAACAGGGTTCTTCCTTTTGGCCTGGCCTCTGCACCAAGGGTGTTCACAGAATGCATGGCTGTGGTAGCAGCATTTCTCTGCACCCTGGGAATATTCGTCTTCCCTTACTTAGACGACTGGCTCATTTGAGCCCCTTCAGAGTCAGAGGCCAGGGTTTCTCTCTCTTACACAATGAACATCCTTCAGTATTTGGGACTTGTCATAAACTTCCCAAAGTCCAACCTTACTCCCACTCAATCCCTAGAGTTTATAGGAGCTCTACTGGATACCAGAAAGACAAGGGCCTTCCTTCCACAGCCCCGCTACCTTCGCATTGTGCAGTTAGCTTCCCAAGCAGTGCTAAAACCTCACCTCACTGCTTGGGAAATGTTACAGTTGCTAGGCCACATGGCATCCACTATGCATGTGGCTCCTTATGCTCGCCTCCATATGAGGGCAGCCCAGTGGACCTTATTTATTTATATTCTCTTATATACTGTGCTATTCTGCATCAGTGTGGTTTACATTGAACAAACTGAAATTACATTGAACAGGGCATTATAACTTGGAGATAATTATTCTACAGGGAACATGGGCTATGGAGGGTTAAGTGGCTTGCCCAAGACCACAAGGAGCACCTGTGGGACTAGAAACCCCAGTCCTTCCGGCCCAAGGTTGCTGTCCTCTAGTGGGATTTGAACCCCCAACCTTCCGGCCCGAAGTACCTTGCCCCAACCACTAGGCCACTCCTCCACTCTGTGGACTCAGGCGTCAGGTTGCCTATCAGATAAAATAGCAAACTCAGATCGCCTTATTTTGTCCCTCCAATTGTGGCAGTCCCCCAAAAACCTTTTGGTGGGGTCTTCTTTTCAGCAACCCCCACCTCAAGCCACTCCAACAACAGATGCTTCACAGGTGGGTTGGGGAGCCCACCTGCAAGTCCTCTCTGCCCAGGGTACCTTGACGCCACAGGAGGCCAGTCTCCATATCAACCTCCTTGAGCTCAGAGCAATCTTCCTTGCTCTTCGAGTGTTTCACCCCCAGCTCAGCTACAAGACAGTCCTAGTTCAAACAGACAATCAAGTAGCCATGTTCTATGTGAACAAACAGGGTGGAACAGGCTCTCTATCGCTCTGCAACGAAACTTTGCGACTATAGGCCCTCTCCAGAGAGCATCATATTCATTTCATATCTTCCAGGCATTCAGAACTCTTGGGCAGACAGACTCAGTCGAGTTCTGCTTCCACACGAAAGGTCTCTCCATGCAGACCAGGTGGCCAAAACTCTTCAAATTTGGGGAACCCTGAACATAGACTTCTTTGCAAGTCCGCTGAATGCCAAGCTTCCCCGGTTCTGTTCCATAATTCCGGCTCGAGGTTGTCAGGCCAGGGATGCTTTTCTCTTCCATTGGGGTCAGGACTTCCTGTATGCCTTTCCACCTATTCCCCTAATTCCCAAAACCCTGTTCAAGCTTCAGAGAGACAGAGGTCATATGATCCTCATAGCACCACATTGGCCACGGCAAATGTGGTACCTTCTGCTCCTACATCTCTCTCAAGCTCCGCCTCTGGAGTTAGGATCTGCTCCAGATCTTCTTTCTCAAGAGGACGGGATGCTGTGGCATCCCAATCCCCAGTCTCTGCATCTCAGGGCCTGGTTGCTGAAAGCCTAGAACTTCACGGTCTTAACCTTTCCCAGCAGCTAAAGGATATCCTTTATGCTTCCAGGAAGCCTTCCACATGACGCTCTTATGCATTTAAGTGGAAAAGATTTTCCATATGGTGCTCGCAGAAGGGTCTTAACCCTCTTGCGATACCTCTGGAATCATTACTGGAGTATCTCCTTCATTTATCAAATGCAGGGCTTAAGACCAATTCAGTGAGAGTCCATTTGAGTGCTATTGCAGCTTCTTTCAAGCCTCTAAATGGACAACCTATTTCCTCTCATCCTCTCATAACGAGATTTATGAGAGGCCTTCTTTTAACTATGCCTCCCATTAAGCCACCAGCGGTGGCGTGCGACTTAAATCTGGTACTTGGGCAGCTCATGAAACCGCCCTTTGAACCATTAGCCACTACTTCTTTGAAATTCCTTTCCTGGAAGGTTATCTTTCTTATTGCAATCACATCAGCACATCGCATCAGTGAATTGCAAGCATTGGTGGCTGATCCGCCTTATACAAGGTTCCATCATGATAAGGTAGTCCTTAGGACTCATCCACACATTATGCCAAAGGTGGTGTCGCCCTTTCATTTAAACCAAGCGGTTTACCTTCCTGTATTCTTTCCAAGGCCTCATGCCTCAAATGCATAAAGGAATCTTCATACTTTGGACTGTAAAAGAGCTTTGGCCTTTTACTTTCAAAGGACATAGCAACATAGAAAGTCCTCTCAACTCTTTGTTGCTTTTGATCCTAGTCATTTGGGACTTCCAGTCTCCAAAAGGACACTGTCCAGCTGGATTGCACAGTGTATCTTTTGCCTATGAGAATAAGAACCTTCCTTTTGAAGGCCATGTCACAGCTCACAATGTGAGAGCCATGGCAGCCTCAATGGCTCATCTTCACTCTGTGTCTATCGACGACATCTGTCGAGCAGCTACTTGGGCTTCGGTTCATACCTTCACAGCCCATTACTGCTTAGATAAGGACTCCCACCGGGAAGCCTTGTTTGGTCAGGCTGTTCTTCAACACCTGTTCCACACTTAATCAACTCCTACCCACCATCCCTGGTAGGATGCCAGAGATCCATGGGGGGAAGTGGAGCCCTTTCACAAGGGCACACAACTTTCTGGGGCCATCTTCCTGGCATCTGCAGCTAGGGAGTACCCATATGTGAAGACTATATTCCTGCTTGTTCCTGGAGCTAGCATAGTTACTCACCTGTAACTGGTGATCTCCGGGAACAGCAGGAATTTAGTCTTCACAACCCACCCACCTCCCCTAGGAGTTCTGTCTGTCTGTCTCTCTCTTTTTCTTTCTCTCTTTCCCTCTCAGCTATAAACTCAACTGGAGAGGGACAGTTGGAAAAGGCGGGAAGGCAGCACGCAGGTGCTGTGGGATGTTCCCAAAAGCTTCCTATTAGACGCTGGGGAGCATTCCCACGCAGGCTCCGTCGGTACCGACGATACCCATATGTGAAGACTAAATTCCTGCTGTTCCCGGAGATCACCTGTTATAGGTGAGTAACTATGCTTTGTGACCGGATGCTTGTATTGCATAACTATCCTTCTACAATCATGCCCAATGTTTATTCTTTTGTTTAGAAAATGATCCCAGTAGCGAACTCTGTGAGAATCCCAAAAGGAACAAGAGATTGTCAGAAAGACACAGTGAGGATACTTCATCCTGTTCTGACTTGGGAAAAAAGTGCAAAAATCAAAGGATCTCAGAAAAGAAGCAAAAAAATTCAACAGGAGACTCCAGTAATGCCACACATACAGGGGAAGAGCAGAGTAATCAGATGACGGAACAAAGATATGCATGTGAAGTATTTGTTAGAGATCCCTTAACACAGAAATTGCATCAGAGATGTGATGCTGAAGGGAGACCATCTACTTGTACAGACTGTGGGAAAAGCTTCAAGGGGCAACAAGACACTTGCAAAGGAGAGAGACCTGTTACGTGTTCTGAGTGTGGAAAAGGTGCGAATAAGAAGGAAGAACTACTACATCAGGAAGCTAGCAAAGAAAGAGGGGATACAAGTACAGATTATAGGAAAAGCTTTACTAATAAAAAAAATCTTGAATATCAGAAAAACCACAAGGATGAGAAAATATCTTCCTATCCTCCTTTTGACAAAACTATCAATCAGGAAGAAACTATGATGAGAAAAACAAAATTTGACTCAGGAAGGAGAGCAGTTTCAGGTACTGAGTGTAAGAAAATAGTTTGTCTCAGGAAAGCGGTCACAAAACGCAAAAAAATACAAATTGGCGACAGACCATCAAAATCTACTAAATCTAAAATATACTGTAGGGGGAAGAAAAACCATGCAGAATACCAGAAACGAAAAAGACAAGTTGCATCTAGTGAGTATGGTAAAACCTTTGGGATAACAGCCCTTGCAGTCCATCAGGGAATTCACACGGGAATCAAACCATTTAGATGCACTAAGTGTGGTAAAAGCTTCACTCAAAAGGGAAGCTTCACAAAGCACCAGAGAATCCATACAGGGGTGAAGCCATTTACATGTAGTGAGTGTGGTAAAAGCTTCACGGAAAAGGGAAGCCTCACAATGCACCAGAGAATCCATACTGGGGTGAAACCATTTACATGTACTGAGTGTGGTAAAAGTTACACTCACAAGGGAAGCCTCACAGTGCACCAGAGAAAACATACAGGGGTGAAGCCATTTACATGTAGTGAGTGTGGTAAAAGCTTCACTGAAAAGGGAAGCCTCACAATGCACCAGAGAATCCATACAGGGGTGAAACCATTTACATGTAGTGAGTGTGGTAAAAGCTTCACTCAAAAGGGAAGCCTCAGAATGCACCAGAGAAGCCATACAGAAGCAAATAACCGCCATGCTATACGCAAAATTAACCCATTAGGAGAAACCACCCTGAATGAAACAAACCTATTTGCATGTAGCAAGTGTGGTAAAAGCTACATACTAAAGGAAAGCCTCAAATTGCACCAGAAAATTCATAGAGAAACAACCCCGTCTACATGTAGCGAGTGTGGTAAAAGCTTCATGCGAAAGGTCAACCTCATAATCCACCAGCAAATTCATGCAGAAAGAAACCCATTTGTATGTAGCGAGTGTGGTAAAAGCTTCATGCGAAAGGAAAGCTTGAGAATGCACCAGAGAATTCATATAGAAACAAACCCATTTGCATGTAGTGAGTGTGGTAAAAGCTTCATGCGAAAGGACACCCTTGTAATCCACCAGAGAATTCATACAGAAACAAACCTATTTACATGTGCCGAGTGTGGTAAATGCTTTCCTCGAAAGATAAGCCTCACAATCCATGAGAGACTCCATACAGGAGTAAAACCATTTTTGTGTACTGAATGTGGTAAAAGCTTTAGGCATAAATCAACCCTCACTATTCATAAAAATGTACACACAGGGGTGAAACGATTTACATGCACTGAGTGTGATAAAAGGTTTACTTGCAGAACTAGCTTGGTAACCCACCTTAATTCACATACAGGAGTGAAGCCATATATATGTTCTGAGTGTGGTGAAAGTTTTACAAGAAAGCAGACTCTCAAAGACCATCAGGTAGTCCACACTGGAGTGAAACCCTTCACGTGTTCTGATTGTGGTAAAGGTTTTCTTCAAAAAAGACAACTCGCAAACCATCAGACAGTCCATACAGCTGTGAAAAGATTTGTGTGTACTGAATGTGGTAAAAGCTTCGCTAGGAAGGAAAGACTTGAAATCCATGAGAGACTCCACACTGGAGTGAAACCATTTGCCTGTTCTGAGTGTGGTAAATGCTTTATTCGAAAGGGAACGCTTACCGCCCACCAGAAAATTCACACAGCAGTGAAGCTGTTTATATGTACTGAGTGTCATAAACATTTTAGGCATAAAGTGAGCCTTATAATCCACCAAACAAAGCATACGGGAGTGAAATTGTTTTCATGTACAAAGTGTGATAAAAGCTTTTGTCTAAAGCAAGAACTTGCCCGTCATCAGATAATCCATTCTGGATTGAAACCATTTACGTGTTCTGAGTGTGGTAAAAGCTTCAATCAAACACAAACCCTCATAAGGCATCAAATAATCCATGCAGGAACAAAACCCTTTAAATGCATGGAGTGTGGTAAAAGCTTCAGTCAAACACAAACCCTCATAAGGCATCAAATAATCCATGCAGGAACAAAACCCTTTAAATGCATGGAGTGTGGTAAAAGCTTCAATTACAAAACAACCCTTACAAGCCACCAAGCTATACACACAGATGTTAAGCCATTTACATGCACAGAGTGTGGTACAAGCTTTAAACGAAAAAACACCCTCAGAAGGCACCAAGGAATCCATACAGCAGAAAACCCCTTTATATGTTCTGAGTGTGGTCAAGGCTTCAAACGAAAAGGCTCCCTTGCAAGGCATCAAAGAGTCCATACAGGGGAAAAACCTTTTACATGTTCTGAGTGTAGTAAAAGCTTCACCCGAAGGGACCATCTTACAGCTCATCAAAGAAAACATACAGGAATGAAATAGGAATGAAACTTGCAGCCTGTAGGGCTGGTACCTTGCTGTGGCCTGCTCAGATACCAGAAGCCTGAACCAAAGCTGGACCTGCTGACTTGTAAGTGATTGCCTGCCAAGTCTTATGTACAGGAGACTATTGTTCCCAGTTATGACCACGTGCAAAAAATCTATTCCCTAGGCTGTTCCCATCTTCAGATGGCTCCATTGGCCTTGGATATTTTCAACAATGTCTGAAAGTGCATCTTCTGTCACCATGGACCTTTGTTCGCAGATAGACCACTTGACAACTACCTCCTGATTCGCTGAGAACACCTCATAGTGTCTCATGCCAACCAGTCACTGAAGTTATGACTAAGACTCTTCACAAGGCATAATACAGTATGTACAGCAGAACCTTCATGACACCTTTGTGCCTTCCTGTCTCCTCCTGCACAGACAGATACACACAGTATGTGTGCAAGGCCATTCCTTTACAGAATAAGACTCTCCCACAGATCTAAGCTCTGTGTTATCATGCAGCTCACCCGGACGGTTGTAGCGAGCAGTGTTCACCTTCACCACTACTGGACCTCATGTTATTCCAGAGACTGACTCTGACCCAGACACAACTGTCCTACCAGCGGAACTGTAAGGTATTGGTTTTACATTCCTCCTGGGTGGTATATTAGCCACATAGCTAGTTCTCCAGGAACAAGAAGGAAGTCAATCCTCACTTATGGGTGACGTCGGCACCGACGGAGCCCGTGCAGAGCAATTGCCCAGCTTTCAAAGCCTTTGGGATTGCTGCCACGCATGTGTGGTCTTCTTTCCTGCCTAAAGGTGCCATCTTGCTCAGTCTCCCTTTTTCCATGGAGCCCTTTGGACGCACGTTCTCGTCCCTCGGAAAAAGTGTTTTGTTTTCGGCCTACAGGCCTATCTCTTTTTCGGTTGCACCGGTGTTCTACCTGTCCTTCCCCTGCTCTATCCTTTTAAAGCCATTAGGGGATGTTTTTCTTTGCCTTTTGTTGTTTTTAACGGGCTTCATGCCCTTTTTTCCTTCAACCGCTGGCCGTGTGGGTCTTCGACCTCGTGGGGGCCATTTTTGCCCCTATGGCCACTGGATTCAAAAAAATGTGATAGATGCTCTAAGAACATGTCGCTTACAGACACCCATGACTGTTACCTGCGGTGTCTCGGGGCTGACCATGATCCAGAGCTCTGTTCGCTTTGTAAGAAAATGTCCTCCAAAGCCCTGCTCATTTGTAAGCAGTAGTCTGAAGACATTTTCAGAAAGGCCGCCTTGGAGTCCCTGATGGCGCCCTCGGTTGTCTCTCCTCAGGTGGGATCCCCCACCTCGGCCCCGTGCTCTCGACGGCACTCCAACCAGGAGTCCCCTGGAGTGGAGCAGCTCAAGAAGGCCTCAAAGTCGCTGTCGGGGGCTCCCGACAAGCACAAGCGCTCCTGCGCTCAGTTGCTCAGCCCTCTTCGGCGTTCCCAAGAGTGAGACAACGAGTGGCCCCAGAAAGTACCTTGTACAGATTTGGAGATGTCTGGCAATGGCGCCCGGTCTCCTGAGGGCCATCCCGGTGAGGACCCCCTCTCCTCCTCGACCCTATGTTTCTATGACCCCTGACCCGGTGACCCTGGTGTCGGTGTCGCAGGACCCCACACCTGTGTGGGAGTCCCACATGCTGGCGCTAGAATGCAGCTTTTCTGCATTCATCGCTTCCCAGCAGGCGCTCACAGCCAACTTTGCTGGCTTGCACCCAGAGACCGAGGCTCCCTCGCATGGGATGCCGAAACCCGTCCAGGAAACCCCCGAGAGCCATGGGCTTTGTGCGGGTCCTCATCTTTCTCTCTCGCCTTCCCATTCCTTGGGGGTGAGATCCTTCAGGACCTCCAGCTCCAAGTGGGCCTCGGTGGTTGGATGGGGCGATCAGCCCTGTTCAGAGTCCTCATCTGACTTTTCGGGCAGGGAGTCCTAATGGGGATACCTCCCCGGAAACCATGTTCATTGGGACATTCCGTCGGACCCCTCCCCGCCCTCATTTCAGCAGCAGTCGCCATCCGAGGATACCTCCTTCCTGGTGTTTGTTCTGGACATAGTTTGGGCTCTCAACCTGGCCACCAAGGTGGAGGAGGATGCTCGAGCTGAAAAGCTCGATATCCTTCACTACGAGTCCCCACTTCGGGAGTCTCTTACTGTCCCGGTTCCTCCCATCCTGTCCGGGCTGCTACTCCGCATGTGGGAGGTGCCTGCCTCAGTTCGCATCGTGAGTAAGCGCTTCAACGTCATGTACAGGATCCAGCGCGGCCCTGGGTTCAGGAAATCCCAAATCCTCCATACCTCCATGGTGGTGGAGTCGGCCATGAGAAAGCAAAAGAGCCCGAAGTCACACTCTTCAGTTGCCCTGGACAGGGAGTCGAGAACCCTCGACACACTAGGCTGCAAGGCCTACTAGGGGTCCATGCTCTCGTGCCGTATTCAGGCATACCAGTTATATATGGGCATGTTCTTGCGCAACTTTGCTAAAGAGCTCGTAGGTTTCTCCGCGGGTCTTGAGGGCAAACCCTTCAATAGGTTCAGTACACTGCTAAAGTCCATCGCAGACTGCTCAAAGTACATCTCCCATGCCGCCTACGATGGCTTCGAGTGGCGGCTTCTAGCATTGGGGCCCGCCGCCAGGCATGGCTCAAATCCTCAGATTTGGATCAGTGGGTACAGGAGAAGCTCCTAGACGTACCCTGCCTCGATGAGCAGCTCTTTGGCAAGCCGATGGAGGACAAGGCCGCAGAGATAGAGGCGGAGTTTGATACCCGAACCCTTCTCTTGCACAAGACCTCTACCCTGCCTCGAAAGAAAGAACAAACCACAAAGCCTTTCTTTCCAAGGAAGGGCCCGCCCTACCGTGGCTATCCGCCGTACCCACCCACTCCCACGCCGACCACAACTCCCGGTGCATCAGGTCGTCCTGCAGTGGGAATTAATCAGCCTTCTCACCCAGCGGGCAGTCGAGAGGGTGCCTCCGAGGTCGGGGCTTCTATTCCTGTTACTTCCTCATCCCGAAGAAGACAGGGGGTCTGCTGCCCATCCTCGACCTCCGAAAGCTAAACAAATTCTTGGTGTGGGAGAAGTTCAAGATGTTATACCTTGGCATTCTGCTGCCCTTCCTCCGGCAGGGTGACTGGCTATACTCCTTGGATCTAAAGGATGCTTATGTCCACATTTTAATTCACCCCCAGCACAGCAGTACCTGCGCTTCAGGGTGCAGGGTGAGCACTTCCAGTACAGGATGCTCCCCTTCGGCCTCGTGTCCGCCCCGTGGGTCTTCACACAGTGCCTCTCCGCGGTCATCTTATCCCTCAGGTGTCAGGGCGTACCGGTCTTCACCTACCTCGACGACTGGCTCATCATGGGATACTCGGTCGAGGAAACCCGCCTGGCGCTGTCACGAACGATCCTCCTGTTCAAGCGCCTGGGTTTCTTGATCAACTATCCCAAGTCCAACCTCGAACCGGTGCAGGCCTTAGACTTCATCGGTGCCCGCCTTGACACTCAGCCGTCGACCACCTTGACACTCAGCCGTCGACCGCCTTTCTGCCAGCGGATCACACCGACCGCCTCAGAGTCCTGGCAGCCCAGGTCCAGAGCACCCTTCTGGTCATGGCCCGAACTATGCTCCGCCTTCTGGGCCAGATGGCCTCAACTGTCCATATGGATCCCCATGCTCGCCTGCACATGCAGACAGCTCAGTAGTGCCTCGGTGCCCACCGGAGCCCATCCCATCGGCCACCTCAGAGTCTCCATAAGGATCTCCCACAGCCTTTGCCTGTCTCTGGGCTGGTGGCAAAGACCTCACAAGTCCTCCGGGGGTTGCCCTTTCAGTCCCCCCAGCACAAGATAGTGCTGACAACGGATGCCTCCCTGCTGGGGTGGGGAGCCCACTGCGGTACCTTGTGCACACAGGGGCAATGGTCGCTCATGGAGTCTCAACAGCAAATAAACTTGCTCGAGCTCCGGGCGGTTTGGAGGGCCCTAAGGGCCTTCGAGGATCACCTCAGGGGGAAGTCGGTGCTCGTGCAGACCGACAACCGCATGGCGATGTTTTACATCAACAAGGAGGGGGGTACCGGATCACGCTCCCTCTGCCAGGAAGCATTCCTCCTGTGTTCCTTTGCCTTTCATCAGGGGATGACCCTCAGGGTGGTCTACCTCTCGGGCCAGGAGAATGTCCTGGCGGACAAACTCAGCAAAATCCTCTGCCTTCACGAATGGCGACTGGATCCGGGGGTTGCCAGCTCACTGTTTCATCTGTGGGGAACTCTGGCTATGGACCTATTTACCAGTTTGTCGAATTCATCGAATTCACAGCTCCCCCGCTTCTGCGGCCCAATGCCGCACCCGAGCAGGGAGGGCCTGGATGCATTCCTTCTGAGCTGGTCCTATGGCCTGCTCTATGCATTCCTTTCCACCCCTCTCATTGCAAGGACCCTCCACAAAGCTCAGCAGGACCGGGCATCGATGATCCATGTAGCTCCCTCGTGGCCTTGACAGCCCTGGTTCCTGCTCTGGCTGTCGACAGAGCCTCCAGTTCCCCTGGGCTGTGCCCTGGGCCTACTAACACAGGAGGAGGGATGGGTATTGCACCCGAACCTGGCCTCGTTATCCCTCGCAGCCTAGTGGCTGAACGGGTCACCCTAGCCCTGCTGGGCCTCCCGGGCAAGGTCGAGAAAGTACGCCTCGTGTTGAGGAAGACCTCGACTAGTCGAGCCTACGCCTTCCAGTGACGGTGCTTCTCGGTCTGGTGCTCCAGGCACCAGATCGATCCATTCTCTTGCCCCACTCAGTGGGTCCTTCAGTATCTCCTCCATCTCTCCCAGGAGGGCCTGAAGTCGAACTCCGTAAGAGTACATTTGAGCGCCATCTCGGTGAATCACCTTGGTTTCCTGCTTTATGCAGGGTCTCTTGCTGTCCAAGCCGCCCATCTGGCCTCCGCCGGTGGAATGGGACCTGAACGTAGTGCTCATGCAACTCACGTGTTCACCCTTCGAGCCGATGGCGACATGCTCGCTTCGTGAATTGCTCCGTGCGGGCTCCTTTGGTCTTCCTGGTGGCTTTGACCTCAGCCCGCCGAGTCAATGAGCTCTAGGCTCTCATGGCTGATGCCCCTTACACTAGATTCTATAGGAATAAGGTGGTCCTCCGTACCCACCTCAAGTTCCTGCCGAAGATTGTTTCGGGTTTCCATCTCAATCCGACGATTATCTTACCGACTTTCTTTCTGAGACCCCATGCCGACCAGGCATATACTCGACTGCAAAAGGGCCCTTGCCTTCTACTTGCAGCACAGCCAGGCTCATCGCAAGTCTGTCTGACTTTGTGACCTATGATCCCAATCGACTGGGGAAAGCAGTCACTAAATGCACCCTCTCCATTTGGGTGACGGACTGCATTGCCTTTGCCCACTCGAAGGCGGGTGCCCCGTTATATCGTCGAGTCACCGCACACGGGGTCTGTCCCTGCTGAACATCTGTCGGGGCAGCGACCTGGTCTTCAGCGAACACCTTCGCTGCACAGAGAGGGAGTCCCTTCGGGACAGTGCCTTCAGCCAGGCTGTACTCCGTAATCTGTTTGGGGTATAAGCAACCCCTGCCCTCCGACCCTTCTTCACGGTTACCGAGGGCTTTGCCCCGAGGACCCGAGGACTTGGGCTCCTTCGGGCATCAGCTTTTGGTTCAAGACCTCGCAGAGATGTTTTTGGTTACAGGTTTGGTAGCCTGTAGCTGGGGAATCCCATAAGTGAGGACTCACTTCCTGCTTGTACCTGGAGAAAGCATAGTTACTCACCTGTAACAGGTGTTCTCTAGGGATAGCAGGAATCAGTCCTCACTACCTTCCCACCTCCCCTGATGAGTTGCTTAATTTTTATCCTTCCCTTGCCATCTGCTTGGTAGGGCTCGAGCTGAGGAAGATGGCACCTTTAGGCGGGAAGAGGACAATGCATGTGTGGCAGCAATCCCAAAGGCTTTCTTTGAAAGCTGGGGAATTGCTCCGTGCGGGCTCCATTGGTGCTGATGTCACCCTTACGTAAGGACTGATTCCTGCTGTCCCTGGAGAACATCTGTTACAGGTGAGTAACTACGCTTTACCCTTCCTTAAGTGCAGAACGAGTCTGTGACCTCTGGTTGCCAATCAGTGATCCATTGTTTGCATAATTCTATCATTATGATGCTATAACTTCCTACCTCATATTCCTAATATCTAAAAATATGTTGTTTGTTGCCAATAATCCCCAACAATCTTGAGGCTCATCCGGGATGGGCATTTCTGAATGAGCTACGTCTCACAGAACTAGAGTAATTTTAAAAGCTACTCTTGTGTGTTCTCTTTAAAAGAGTGTGTCTATTGATTTATGATGGCTGCTGTTGATAAGAACAGCCTTCCTGTGTATAAACTTGCTGTTTTATGCTGGCCACAAGAACAGATTGCTGAGCATATTGAAGGGATCTCTAAATGTCTTAAAATTGAGCCCCATGAGCTTGCCGGCTCTGAGGGCTTCCTTGATGACATTTTAGACCATTTGATTGCTCCCAGGACTAAGCCAACAGTTAATTTACTAGCGGAACACTCCTGTGTCATGCATCGTCTTAACAAATAATTGCAGGAGGTGTGACATCACACCTGAGAGAGAGCTAAGCTGCTTGAGGCTGATTTAGCAAAAGTCCAGTCCCAGTTGCAGACTTACTGTCAGAGCGGGAAAACTCAAGTAGGAGAAATCTGATTTATGGTGTCAGGTCGCCAAAATTCAGACTAAAGCAGAGGAGGGGGTGGCTAGAAGCTGTTCCTCCCCAGCTGCTCAAAACCAGTGGTATGTAGGTTGCAAGGGTAGAATAAATTGCTTTAAAAGTATGAAACAATGAGGCTGTAAATGAGCTTCAATTCCTGGGGGCTTGAAGGCTTGAGCTGACAGAGAAATGCAAAGCTTCAAAATGAGTTAGTCCAGTTTCAGCTGAGATATACTGCCCTAGGCAATCAATTAAAAGCAGTGGATGCTACGCTGTCAGCCGAAAGGGACAGAAACGCCACTCTTCAAGCTGAACTGACAGCCAAGCAATGTAAATATCAGCAGAATATAGAGAAAGCAAATCGGCCCATTCTCAGTTTGAGAAATGACTGTTTTCAATTAGCGTATGAGTTTAATGCACAGAGGAAGGCTGAGGGCACCAGTCCTTGCGCTGCTTCCCTAAGCTTATCGCCTTTCCTGGGGCATGAACAGGAGGACAATGATGACTATGTATCAGTGAGAAGTATGCCCAAATTAGAAAGGCACCCTTGCAAGGATAGCATGTAGGCATCCCTGCCCAAGTCTGAGCGGCAGAGAGGCACAGGTCTAAAAGAGACCCCTTGCTCTCGTCCCCTCCCTCCAGAGGGAGATGTAAAGCGAGAGGCAGGAAGTTATCCCTGAGAAGGGAAACAGTACTGAGCTGGGCCACTAGAGGGAGCACAAAGCGAACAAAGGGGTGTGCAGCAGTTGTTGAATTGATATGCATCTCTTAGGGGGAGAGAATAAAGTTCCCTCCTCAAGTCTTGCTGAGTACCTTCGCGTGGTGACCCCATTGTATAACATCTATACCAAATCTGAGCAAGGGACACTACAATTAAAGTATGTTAGGAACAAAGAAGAAAAATGCATACTGGCCGCACGTTGCCCAGAATAAAAAGGTGTCCACCCGTAAGTTAAGCATTAGGGCTAACGATGGTGATTGCGATAGTGCAAGTGCTGCAGAAGCAGATAACATCCCTGCCACAGATAAAGGCCATGGTGAACCTGTTCATGGACCTACTGTGGCAGGAGATAAACCACAGAAATTTATGAAAAAGTTAAGAGGATTAACTACAGTTAAGTGGAATTCTGCAGATAAAGAGGAAATAACATGCTGCTATATTTATGCTACAAACCCTATATTTAAATCAAGAGGGTATACACAGAGAGTCCACCAAAAGCGGGAAGAAAGAGGAAATTTGCCATTAGAAAAAATGCAAAAAGTAACAGATGCAAATTTAAGATCTTCAATTTTGAAGATCAAAGAAACAAAGTATGTGAATGATAACATCTTGAAGCAACTAAGGGATTCCGTGGATAAAGAAATACAGGGAGGAGGAGTACCAAGAGAAAGGAAGACACAGAAAAGGAAAAGGAGGTTGAGGGAGAGATGGAGTTGAGAGATTTGGAACTGCAGGAGAGTGAGCTGAATAAAGGAGGGGCCAACAAGTTAACTGAATTGGAGGAAGCAAAGGAGGACGAAAAAAGGGAAGAGAAAAACCCAGAGGTGGAGGAATTCAAGATAAACTCCTAGTCCATATGGAAAGAGATGAATATGCTGGGTTCCAAGCAAGGGAAAGATTACCCAAGCTAAATTTAACACCTAAGGCTAGAAGTATGATAATTAAGATGAACAAGGCCAAATCCAGAATAAAGGGACCATTTATTGACATCACCAGAATTAATCTAATACAATATTGTGCAGCTAAAATTATTACTGCAAGAATATTACCATCTAGAGTGCAAGGCCAGAAGAAAAAGAGAACAATAACAGTTCCTCCCTGGAAAAAGCTCATCGAATGAAAAATGCAATCACTGCGTGCAGAGGTATCCTGCTGGATGGTTATCTAAAAGGATTAAGATCATCAAAGATATTAAGGAAGATCCAAGATATCAAGCTGAAGCATGCTGCATTAACAGAAGAAGACCTGAAATTTATATGTTCCAACAATAAATTGAAAATAGCAGCAGAAGCGTAAGAACTTCGAAGATATGAAGAAAACAGGAACGATATCAGAATAAACTATTTAGAGAAAACCCAAAACAATTCTTCAGGGAATTGGGGAAGAGTATTAATATGGTAAAAGCACCTCCAACCAAATCCAAAACCGAAACCTTTTGGAGAAAGCTATATGAGGACCCTAAACAGCACAGTCACAAAGCAGAATGGTTACCCAGCATACAGAAGCATTTAGAAAAAACAAACATCAAACCTATGGCATGGTCTATAGTGACAAAGGAAGAGCTGGAAAGCAGGTTAAAATGAGCTCCAAACTGGAAGAGCTCTGGCCCAGATGGAGTAACCAACTTTTGGCTCAAACCGTTAACATCACTCCACCAAGACCTGGTGAACTGCAAAAATCAATTATTCGAGCGACCGGATTTAACACGGCAATGGCTTACTTCAGGAAGTACATTTCTCCTTCCTAAGGGAGACCCAACTAACATTCCGAAAAACTATAGACCAATAACCTGCTTATCTACAATCTATAAGCTGTTTACTGCGATAGATGCAGACAGAATATACGATCACATCAAGCTCAATAACATCATGGCAATAGAGCAAAAGGGCAATAAGAGAGGAGCATATGGAACCAAAGACCAGTTGATGCTAAATAAGGCCATTATGGCCAATGCTAAGAAAGGCAGAAATCTCAGTATAACATGGATTAGTATAAGAAAGCTTTTGACAGCATCCCACACTCTTGGATAAGACATTGCCTTGAAATGTATAAAATAAATTCTGGTTTGACAGAGTATATTAAGTTCACTTTGAAAATATGGCAATCCACACTCTTTTTGAGTGAAGATGGTCAGTACATCATTCCTAACATTAAGATCCAGCGAGGAATATTTCAGGGAGATTCTGTCACCACGTCTGTTTTGTTTGGCGCTTAATCCAATGAGTGCTCTCATCAACTCTTTGGGGTATGGATTTAACCTGAATTCTAAAGACTGTACCAACTCAGAAGCAACTTCCCATCTGCTATTTGTAGATGATCTGAAACTCTACAGTTCCAGTGATCAACAATTAGCAGAGCAGCTTCGTGTGGTGAAAAGCTTTTCTGACGATATCAGGATGACTTTTGGCCTTGACAAATGTTCTAAGGCAACTTTTTTTCAGAGGAAAATTGAGCAAAACCGAAAACATCTCCCTTGCTGAGGGCTGTGACATTAAGGACCTTGAACAGGAAGGCGTATATAAGTATCTCGGAATAGAGGAAGAAATGACACTCTGGCAGAAACCATTAGAGAGAAGATCAGTAAAGAATATTACAGGAGATTAAAATTGTTATTGAAAAGTGCTTTAACATTACGAAATAAAATACAAGCCATCAATCAGCTGGCAATTCCTGTACTCTCCTACAGTTTTGGGATTGTGGATTGGTCTGATAAAGAGCTTGAAAAACTAGATGTACGAACAAGAAAACTCCTCCATGCTCATGAAGTAATTTACAAGAATCAGTGTATGCCAAGATTGTACATCCCTAGAGCTAAAGGAGGGCTAGGACATATAGAAATTGACTACATCTACAGAGCTACTATCATAGGCCGCCAAGCCTATCTCACAGGATCATCGTATCCAAATACACAAAAAGTGCTGAAATATGAAAGTAAATGTCCAGAATCTGTCTCCATCATCAAACTCGGACAAGCGTTCCGACGATTAGAAGGAATGAGCGAGAATCCACAGGTGTGCATGAGAGAGAAAGGAACAGAATTTGCAAAACAAGAGAAAAAACTCTTCAAAGAATTAGATCAGCAGATGAGGAAAAACAAGTGGCAAATGCACAAATACAGTGGAAAATACAGAGTGTTACTCCAAGAACCTTTTGTCGATCAAGTAACGGACACATGAATGGTTGAGGAAGGTAGACTGAAACCGAAGGATGAAAGTTTGATAGTTGCAGCCCAGGACAGCGGATTGCAGACGAGATGGTTTACGGCGTGTATTGAAAATACTGGCACAACAGACATATGCCGATTCTGTAAGAAAGAGCTGGAAACAGTGACTCACCTAATAGCAGGCTGTGAAGTTCTGATGGTGGAAAATGTCTATATGGAAAGGCACAACAAAGTAGCACGCCGCCTCCACTGGAAACTCTGTAAACACACAACATCACTGACCCTGAAAAGCACTGGGATCATGACCCTAAGAGAATAACAGAGAATGAAGAGGTTATGAATACCTGGGATATTCCCATTCCAACGGATAAGAAACTGGATGTCAGAAAACCTGACATAGTGGTAAAGGAGAACACCACCAGAACGGCATTGATAATAGAAGTGTCGGTACCGAGTGATTATTTTGTGAATCGCGTGGAGAGGGAGAAAATCTTGAAGTATCCAAGAAATGCAATCAGAGACCAAGAAAATGTGGCAGAAAGTTACAGAAATATTTTCCATTGTACTAAGAGCCACAGGCCTGATAAAGAAGAATTTCCAAGCACATCTTGACAAACTACCCATACATGTTACAGCTTATGAACTCCAGCAGGAAGCTCTCTTTGGCACGATGCAAGTATTACACTGAGCATTAGCAGTAAATTTGAGAGATTAAGATCATATTCCACATACCCTGGCTTAGAAGTGAGGTTCACGACTGCCATAGTATTTGCAAAACTAACTCATTAGGAGAAACTACCCCGAGCAAAATCCTTCACGCTCCAGAGTTCCTCAAGAACATAAGAGCAAAAGCACTTCCACTTCTGCAGACCAGTTTCGGATTATCAAAACCCTGCACCTCATGGTTCCAGCCTTTCAGAAATGCAGCCATGTGACTATAAATGAACATTTAATTGTAGTAAAGGAGGCCTTTCAGGTCCTAGGAGATACCAGGGAGGAAGACATGCTTTAGTGCCTGTCATGGTCATTTGATGTATTATGTCGGCAGTTTATTTAGGTTCTGGCACCAGGTGAAAAGAGTAGCTTCACCACTGTGGAGGAAGCACTGAAGAAATCATTATAGTTTACACGCTGATGCTGCCAGTGCTAAACAAGCTGCTTGTAATATGACTTGTGGCAGGGATGAATCACTTAGGGAGTTTGTCTACAGACTCAGCTAGACCTTCTTTCAGAGTGATCTCCCCTGGGAGGTGCTAGAGTTCCGTGCTCTGTTTTATCGGACTCTACCCCCTTCCACAAAGATGCACCTGTTTGAAAAATGCCATGAGCCCCTCTCACAGTTGATAGAACATGTGGAGGGGATTTATGGAGCTTTTACCAATGCCCATCCTGTCAGCAGCAGCAAGACAAAGGCTCAGAGCAAAGCCAGGGAACCAAAACCGTGTCAGTGCTGTTAGCTGTACCCTTTAGAGAATAACTCTTCTCCTCCTTCTGTTTCACAGAATCCTGCCAGGTCTCCCCAGAGTAACAAGACACATGGACCCAGGCAGAACTCCGGGAACCAGCATTCCACTCAGCAGAACCAGAACGGGGGAAAAAAAGTCAGGTTTTAACAAGATCCAGGAGCTGGAAAGCAGACTAAATGAGTTGGCTGCCACTGCATCCAATCTCCTAAAAGAGGTCCCTGCTGAGAAGGAGCCATGCAAGGCATTGACCAAAGACAGTGGGCCCAAGACCAGTTCTGGGCCTAGCAAGCCTAAGATGGAAAAGGCTGACTCCCCTTCTGCTTCTGATGAGAGTGATGACTAACCGACCTTGTTTCTTACCCATAGGTCACTTATCACAGATACAGCTAACTTGGACATTCAGACTAGCTGGAGAGACCACTCCAGCGACACAGAGTAACAGTTCCCCAGCGGACAGCAGAGTTCCAGCTTTTGATTCTATCAGGAAGCACAAGTACTACCTAGATAAACTCGAGCCAAAAGGACAGAGGTACACTATCCCTGTTAACATCCAACAGGTGTTTCTCTGTGAGGACCTGATAAATTAAGCCTCTGAGGTTACCCTGATAACCTTGAGTCTCCTCGGCAGGCTCATTGCTTCCCTGAAGGATCAAAGTCCCTTACGCATAACACTCACTGATTTATCACTCGAAGCTTATGGGATCAGTCTATTGAAACCATAGGCTAAGACTGGCTCACCTTCCAAATTGGAAAACTGCAGGTGAAATATCCTGTGATTATCACCAGGTGTCCTGAGGAGGAACTCTTGATTGACAGTGAGCTCCTAAAGAGGCTACACCCCATTCTGGACTATGCCCAAGAAGTGATCTGGATATAGGTCAATTATCCCATACCTTATGCCAGGGTAAAATTTAGCAAAAGGATCACTGGTGCTCATTCTGTGGAGTGAAAGGACACCTCCATTAGGATTAATTTCCGGAGGTCAGCAGATCCTCTCCAATCTTAGATCTCAAGTATGAAGGACCTGGGGATGTCGGTCAGGGAAATGGGGATGTCATTGCAATTGAAAAGTGTTCGGTAACAAACATCATCCTGGATACCGAGTGCCTGAAGATATTCCTGAAAGGACCCTTGATCCAGCAGGAGCATGTAGAGCCGACCCAAGAGATTTGTGAGGTAGAAGCCCCTGACCCCTATCCGTGTCACTCTAGGAGACTAACAAATACATTCTCCACTAGGAAAGGTCCATATATACTACATGCGCAGGTGGGCAGGCCTCAGAAGGAAAAGGCCTACTTGTTACCACAGTGTGACCATTCCCTCATCAGTGAAGCCCTGTTGAAAAAACAATACATAAAATATTAGGAAAAACAAAATGGTTGAGAATAAATGAAATGCCAAAAGGAATTTTCATCTTTCCAAAATTATTACAAAAAAATTGTCTAATGAAAACAACCAATGTCTAAATCTTTACTGCTGATGGGTTGCAGCCACAAAAGAAAAGAATTGCGGCCCTGCAACATCTTAAAAGCCAACCAGTCCAAGTGAACTTCGTTCATTCCCGGGCATTTGTAATTATTCTTGATAATTTGTGGACCAATACACTTGAGAGTTCCTGACCCTGGTCAGACTTCTTAAAAAGGACAACTGGTGTGGAACTCGAACAGGAGTTCGCTCTACCTGAGTTGAAAGCTGCCCTGAGTCTAGCTCTCTGCTTCGCCTACCTGGAGAGTGGCAAGGAATTCTTTGTGGAGCAAGGTTTCACCAACCAATCTGAGTGTGGTCCTGTATCAAATGCATGACATAGACAGGAAAGTTATTGCTTATGTCAGCAAAGTTTTGACAGAATTAGAGAGGAAGTACTCAACTGTGAGAAGTCCTTGTTGTCCACTTTCTGGGCCCTCCAACACTTCCGCAGTTATAGTGAAGGTGAGAGGCTAGTTGTGAAAATCCATCATCAACCCATCAGTTTTCTAGGTAGTGATCGGATTAAGTCTGGACAAGTTTCTAACAGCCGCATAATTTCCTGGACCATAGCTCTTCAGGGATAGCCCCTGGAGGTAAGGTGTACTCAAAATCACAGGAATGATGCAGCACAGGGCCTGGCTGAACTGCATGGCCAGTGTACCATTAGTGGGCAATCTTGACCACAAGGTAGAGTAAGCTGCACCTGAGCCACCTCACCATCGGTTCTATGATGAGAACCTTTACAGAGGCTTCCCTACAGTGTATGTGGACAGTTGTGCTTACCATTGAGAGCCTAACCATACTTTGGAGGCAGGCATAGATGTGGTCTGGGATCAGAACAACCCTTGCGGACCCTTAAAATATCGCTTGGGTTTCAAAACAAATTAATATGCTGCCTTGGCAGCCCTTCAGTCTGCTGTCCATGGGGGGTCTGCACTTTAGCCATCTGTACCGACTCAAGACTATGTTTGGCAGAACTTTGTCTCCTAGTTACCCATCTGGAAAGCCAACATGTTGAATTCCAAAGGGAAACCTGTTAAACGTGGTGACCTAATTCTGGCCTTAGACAGAGTAGCACATGAGAACGACATGACTATCTACTGGAAGAAGATGAAAGATCATTCCCATGTTGACAATCCTGACAAGATCGGAAATGATATTGCTGGCCACCTTGTCATGGGAGCACTGTTCCCTCTAAGCTTTGCTCGTGTGCGTGCGGACACACCTCACCGAGCGAGCGCACATACTTTAGAATAGAGCGCACAAAAATTACGGCTCTGATTCTGATAGAAAGCAACACAGACGTCTTAAAATTTAAAAGTTATGATTGTAATTACTAGAAATTTCCTGCTTCATTTAGTAATAGTCTATTTTCATTTAATTTGATTAAAATCAGTGTGGTGTACATACTGTATTCTGATATGTAGTCAAATTTTAAAGTATATAACTCCGAGTTTCGTTATGTGGCGCACAAAAATTTAACCTTCCTTCAAAAGCTGCACACAGCTGATATTTTATGCGCACACAGCCTACAGAAAATTAGAGGGAACATTGCATGGGAGGTGCTCTTTGACCAATCTAACCATGGCTGTTAAAGCAGTCACCAGGCAACAAGCTGAAAAGCTAACCACCCCACTTGTGGTACAGTGGTGTAGTGAGATTTCAGATCTCAACCTGGTTCAAGCCCAGAAACAAGATCCTAACCTTGGACATTTCTGCTCCTCTATTCAAAAACTCCCAGGAACAACCATTAACCCTGAAAGACTGTCAGGATAATGAGGAACTGAGGATCCTCTACACCTCCAAGGATATGTGTCATCTCCAGAAGGAACTTTGACTTGTACGAGTAAACATGACATTGTGCAGTGGGTAGTATCTTGTGCCTTTCGTGGGATTAGACTTCATCATGCCCATGATCTCCCGCTTTCCTGAGTACCCTTTTTTCTCGTATATGTCCTCTTCTATGTTGAATGAGTTTTTACTATCCTTTAATTTTGTGGCGTTCCATTTTAATTTTGTTTTTTAAATTGTACACCGCTTTGGTGCTAATGCGAAGGGCGGTTAAACAAATCTTAATAAACATAATGAGCCTTTTGCTGGCCACAGAGGTGACATTGTCACCTGTGACCTGTTGAAGCAGGTGGCTTACTGGCCCCACATGTCTCAGGATGACCCATTGTATACCAAGGGTTGTTTAACTTGCTGCAGATTCCAGCCTGATGCTCTTTTCCATAGAGCTTCTTTGAGAAATAAAGGTCTTACTATGCCCTGGTCTGATCTTCAAATCGATTGGGATTGACCCATTGACTCGGTCCTCCTGAGGTAATAAATTACCTGCTTATTTACTAAGTGGGTTGAGTGCATCCCAGCACCCAACTGCACTGCTGAAACTATAGCCACCTTGTTGTTGAACCATGTTTTCAGCAGATGGGGCATACCCATGCGAGTGGAATCTGACCAGGGTTCCCTCTTTACAGGCCATGTCATCAAGCACCTGTGGAAATTGCTGGGAGTAAAAGCCAAAGTCCACATTGCTTATCAGCCACAGTTCTCGGGAAAGGTGGAGAGAGCAAGCAAAACTTATCAGTATCCTGAAGAAATATGTCTCCTCCTCTGGGAAGGACTGGGACATAAAGGTACTGCACGTCCTCGAGTCCATCACATTGGCACATGCCAAGGGCGCTTACTAAAGCACCAAGGACATTCATTAGTTGTGCCCAGGTAAACCTTTCCCGAAGGATGCTACTGAAGCTTTCTGTGGTTTGTCTACTGAAAATGTAAGAGAAATGCAAAATTACCATGACTAAATATGATGATTTGTCTGACACAGAGGTTTCTGTTGTAAATAATTTTTGGCTAGTCATTATCCCTCTGAGTGGTTACCATGAATAAACATGACATCACTGCAGTGTTTACTTGATTGACATTCCTATGAATTCCATTGTTAATGTTGGTGGAGTATCTCTGTTTTGTCTAGTTTCAGATCCTGTTTCTACTGAGATCCAGATGCTGGATCGGTTTCGAGATCATGAGATTAACTTCACTGAAGCCTTGACCTATCTACTGGACTATAAAGATTCTCACACAGTTGAACTGTCTGTTGACCAAGAGAGCCTTGACATTACTGACTGCAACTTTAATTCACATGATGTGGACATTTTACAGACCGATTTTATGTCTCATGTTATTGTACCTGTCTTTGCTCTTTTGGCTTTCCAGTTCCTAATCTCCTTGTATCAGAAGAGACAGATTCTTACTCTGCGTCACATTATACGCTATGGACCCACTCCTCTCACCATGCATTAACAGGATTTGGTGGACCGTCAGATCATTGAATAGTGACACCATTTTCTTTTCAATTACCCATTACTCTTGATTGAGTTGCTTCATTTATCAATGATAGCTGGTGTTTTATTTTACTAATTCACATATGCATTTAAGTGTTAAGTTTGAATTTACGTTTTATTGTATTACCTATATACCACATTATATACTGAGTTTAGGTTAAGTACACTATATACTACTAGGTTTGAAGTATAAATAAATAAATAAAATAAATAAATCTACTTTTAGTATTAACTTCTTTACTGCTTGTATGCACTCACAGTATTATTACTCACACAGTATTGCTTTTAATGCATCTATACTTTCATTGATCACATGTCATTTGGTTCTGACCTGCACAGTAGTAATGTTAGTTGGTTAAGGTTTTCAAAAGGAATATGCTCCCTTGTAGCTATTCCATCTTAAAAGAGGGGAGGGGGAGGGAATGTAGAGCTGATACTCTGTTGTGGCCTGCTCATATACCAAAAGCCTTAACCAAAGCTGAACCATTCAAGATGGATTCCTTTTCTGCTGTCCCAAGCTCCCGACCTATTGACTTGCAAATGGTTGCCTACCAAGTCTTACGTATAGGAGACTATTATTCCCAGATAAGACTATGTGCAAGGGAACCTACTCCCTGGGCCATTCCCATCTGCAGATGGCTCCACTGGCTTTGGACATTTTCAACAATGTATGAAACTGCATACCTTCGTTTTCTCTCACCATAGACATTTGTACACAGAAAGACCACCTGGCAACTACCTCCTGATTCGCTGAGAACACCTTATAAGTGTCTCATGCCAACCAATCACCGAAGTTATGACGAAGACTCTTCACAAGGCATAACAAAGTTATGATGAAGACTCTTCACAAGGCATAATACAGTATGCACATCAGAACTTTCATTCCACTTTTGTGCCTCCTGCTTTCCTGTCTCCTCCTGAACAGACAGATACACACAGTATGTGTGCAAGGCCATTCCTTTACAGAGTAAGACGCTCCCACAGATCTGAGCTCTGTGTTGTTATGCGACTTTCCTAGACAGCTGTAGCTAGCGATGTTCACCGTCATCACTACTGGATCTTGTGCTGTTCCAGAGACTGCCTCAGATCCAGACACAACTGTCCTACTGGCGGAACACTAAGGTATTGGTTTTACATTCCTCCTGGGTGGTATATTAGCCAGACAGCTAGTTACTCTTCCCTAAGTGCAGAGCGAATCTATGACCTCTGGTTGTCAAGTAGTGATTAATTTGCATAATTGTATCATCATGCTGCTATAAGTTGCTTCCTCGTGGCCCTAATATATGTATATATATGTTCTGCTTATTTTTCGACACTGCCATCCATAATAAATCCTAATATATATATCATCTTGCCGCTCTGACGTGGTTCATTGCCAGATAGTCCCACCGAATCTTGGGAAGAGAAGCAGCTATTACCCCTGGACACAACTGAGTATTTATAAATATATTGTTTGCTGCCAATAATCCCGATAAGCCCAGGAGAGCGGATTACAGACGAGATGGTTTACAGCGAGCATTGGAAAAACTGGCAAAACAGACGTATGTTGATTAGGGAGGAGTGGCTCAGTGGTTGGGACAGGTTACCTCAGGCTGGAGGGCCAGGGGTTCAATTCCCACGTAGGGACAAGTAACCTCAGGCCAGAGGGACTGGGGTTTCTAGTCTCATGGCCACTCCTTGTGGCCTTGGGCAAGCCACTTAACCCTCCATTGCCTCAGGTACACTTAGATTGTGAGCCCTTTGGGGACAAGGGAATAAAACGTGTCTGTTAGCATATATCTGTAAACCACTTTGACCAGAGCATTAGTCTAAAGAGAGCCTTAGTAGTAAATTTGAAAGACTAGGATCATATTTCACATATCTGGCTTAGAAGAGAAATGCATGACTGTCATGGTATGTGCAAAACATATCCATTTGGAGAAACTGCCCTGAATAAAACTATTGGAAACACAGGAAACTAGACATGAAACAAAAGAGTCCTTTGTTAGAATACAGCGACCCCGACATGGCCGTGTTTTGGCATGAGCGTTTGTCAGGTGAAACCTTAAAATGTATTTATTTTTTATTTATTTATTTAACGTTCTTATATACCGCGCTCTTCTGTATCAGTGCGGTTTACATCAAAACACAACTGTCCAGCACAGAAGGTCTGCATTGGATTTACAATATAACGAGGGTGTATGTACAGGTAATAACAGGGTAACTATGTACAAATATATACAGGTAAATTATAGCATACGTTTGGAAATGAATCAATTGTGTCCCATTGGCTCAAGTGCGTGTTAGCTGATGACAGGGTGATAAGAGATGCTATTTGTCGGGAGGATCCGTGTCCGGCATGCTTGGTTTCAGGCTCACATGGTTGTAACTCACTGGTTGTTTAAGTGGGTCACTGGGCGTGGCTTGTTGTGGGGAGTGGCTGAATGTTTACTGAATGTTTTTACTGCATATAAAGAATGCAGTAAAAACATTCAGTAAAGTGAAATCATTTTATTTATTTATTTATTGCTTTTATATACCGCACTATTTAAATTCAGTGCGGTTTACATTACAACAGATTTGTGCTTAACAGATGCTCTGTTATGCACTTATATTGAAACGGGAGAGTAAACTTGGACTCAGCTGGGATAACTATCTACAGTTATGTACAGCTATCTACAATATTTGCATTGGGCTGTTTGCGGATTACTGTTTCCTGGTAAGGTAATTGGTGGGAGGGGTTGCGAGTAGTGTAGAAGAAAGAGATGATGTTTTAGTGCCTTTCTGAATTGGGCAAGGTCAGTGACTGCCCGGATGGAGGGTGGAAGTTCGTTTCAGCAGCTGGGAGCATAGAATCTGAAAGCTTGGTTCGTCATTGCCTGAGTGCATTTAATTATTTCCTTGGGGATCTGTAGGGTATTGATGGCGAATGCTCTCCTTGCCCTGTTTATTGGGGTGGGGTGGAGAAGGTCAGTTAGCAAGGTCGAGGATATTTTGTTAATGGCTTTGAAGGTCATCAGGACTACCTTGTAAGTGAGGCGGCAGTGGATTGGTAGCCAGTGTAGGTCCATTAGGATTGGGGTGATGTGGTTCTTTCTTGAGGCTCCATGTAGGAAGCGTGCAGCTGCATTCATTGCAAGTTGTAGTGGGTTTAGCGTGTTTTTGGGTAGGCCGTGTAGGATCACGTTAGCATAGTCAAAGTGAGGGGTGACCATTGCCTGAAAAACTGTTCTGAAATCCTCTGGTTGCAGTAGGGGTCGGAGGTGTTGTAGTGTCCGTAGTTTATGGTAGATTTGTTTGGTGATGTTGCTGATATGTATTTTGAATTCGAGCTGCTGGTCTAACGTAATTCCCAGGTACCGGATGCTGGGTCTAGTTGGGAGTTCAGCGTCTCTTGTTTTTAATGTTGACAGTGGTGAGAAGGATTGGCTTCTGGTTATGAACAGGACGTCCGTCTTACTGAAGTTTATTTTGAGGCTCTGTGAGAGGAGTCAATCGGTTACGGCCTCGAAGCATTTTACTAGCGGTGAAAAGTCAGGGTTATCGATAGAGAATGGGGTGAACAGTAGTACATCATCTGCGTAGATTAGGTATGCTATGTTGAATGAGCGAATTATATCACATATAGTTTGCATGTATATGTTAAATAAGAGAGCAGAGAGTGAGGAACCTTTGGGTACCCCGTGCTTTTGTTGGAACGGTTCAGAAGTTGCGGATCCTGATCGTACTTGCTGCCATCTGTCCGTTAGATAGGATTTGCACCAGTTCCATGCAGAACCATTGATTCCCTTGTCGTGAAGCCGTATCAGGAGTTGCTCGTGGTTTACAGAATCAAATGCAGCGGCAATGTCTAGGAAAATTAGGGCGTATCCCTGCTTGATGTTGTCAATCCCTGTGATCAGCGAGTTGATGAGCGTGGCAAGGAGAGTTTCGATGCCATGTGCTTCCCTAAAGCCATGTTGGCATGGGTCAAGGGGAGCTGTGGAGTCAATGTGGTCCTGTATTTGATGTTGAACGACCTTCTCAATTATTTTTGCTAGCAGAGGGATACTTGATATCGGTCAGTAGGATGCCACCTTCTGGGGATCCAGTTTGGCATTCTTCAAGAGGGGTCGGATTGACGTCTGTTTGAGGCATATGGGGAACTGTCCTGTAGAGAAGGATAAGTCGATGATTTTGGTTATTATAGGGCTGATCTCCTTCCGTAGCGATCTTATCCAGGCTGCTGGACAGGGATCGTTAGGTGCAGTGGTGGCATTAATGACGGCGATGATGTCTTCAATATCTGTATCAGATGGTGTTATGAGGGAGGAAAGAGGCTTGGGTAGGTTGTTGCTAGGGTTGGATAGGGTAGCTATGGTAATATTTTTGGTTTTAGACAGCAGGTAGTCTGCATAGTCCTGGGGGTGTATCCTGGTTGGTTGTGAGGAAGAGGGATCCTTTGTTAGGGTTCTTACTATAACAAAGGATCCCTCTTCCTCACAACCAACCAGGATACACCCCCAGGACTATGCAGACTACCTGCTGTCTAAAACCAAAAATATTACCGTAGCTACCCTATCCAACATATAATATGAAAAGTGAAATGATAATACTATTATATGAAACATTGTTCATAAAACAATGATATAAAATGCAATTGTATAAGAAAACAAAATTAAGCAGTAAAATATAAATAAACAGATGTTCACTGATCAGGGGTGGCCCAAGGGGGGTTCTGGGCAATGTGGGGAGACTGATTACCCAGCCTCATTTGCATAAATATCTGCATCATGTTAGCATGCGCTAACGTTTAGTAAACATGCCTCTTAATGAGTGTCTGGATAAAGAAAGACTACCAGCTTTCTACATTACTATACTCCAGTGCAACTGCCAGGCACATTAGGAGGTACTATAAACACTGCCCATTTAGAACCCATAGCAAACCCACCGTATCATAACAGCAATACCAGGACTCACAAAGCACCAAACCCTACCTATCAAAAGGCAACACTGCAAATAGTAAATCAATACATCTCAGATAATACCAATACATCTCCTACTGGGGAAAGAACAAGTGGCACTGTCAAATAGAAATTACGTAAACAGAATACCTCAGCTCAGTTACACATGCAGAACACAGACCATCACCAAACAAAGAACAAGGGATCACAATTTAAAAATAGAAAGACAATAATAAAACTGGGAACCCCAAAAGCCGAACTTGGAATGTACAACAGCACTGCAGAAATAAAACTATAAATTAATTTCCTCTTGTACTAAACAAAGCACATTTCCCAGAGCTGACATGGTGAAATTTCACTTACTGTTAATTTCCTTTCCTGGAATACTGCTAGACCAGTCCAGACAAACGGGTTATGCACCCCTGCCAGCAGATCTTGGAGACAGAGAATTCCACCAGAGCTCTGATAGGATGGAGACTGGTGATATACAGCTACCCCTAGGGGTCTCTGTCAGTAACGTATAAAAGCTACGGCAACTTAAACTGAACCTTACCCCAGAGGGTCCCAATTAAGCTATATACAAGGGAGCCGAAGAA
Organism: Ichthyophis bannanicus; assembly: GCA_033557465.1. NCBI lineage: Eukaryota > Metazoa > Chordata > Amphibia > Gymnophiona > Ichthyophiidae > Ichthyophis > Ichthyophis bannanicus. The sequence goes on from CM066031.1 coordinate 153,697,534, forward strand.
CTCCCCAGAGCTGAAGCTAGCATGCATCAACGCACTCATGGATCGCCCATGGCGAGGCATACTGAAAAAGAAGAACAGCGGTCGGCGGCTGCACAGCGCTAGCAGCATTGCAACAGACAGCAGGGCGGGTCCTGGACTGGTCTAGCAGTATTCCAGGAAAGGAAATTAACGGTAAGTGAAATTTCACCTTCCAAGTCATACTGCTAGACCAGGGTGTGGTACCAACAGGGGGCACGAACCACGTGCTAATGAGGACCCAGTAAGAGACGTGGGAAGCGATGGAAGACCACTTTATTATTAAAAACTGACCAAAGCCTAGGCCCGACACAGGCCGTGTTTCGTATTCTTCCTCAGGGGCAGGCTACAAAACAGCAGCAAAATTGTTAAAACAATAATAATAATAATAAATATGTATATATAATTAAAAACTTAAAACAGTACATACTGAATAAATACATCAATTAATTATTACCAACACATAAATCTCACAAGATCCAAGAATACCAACGAGGGATGTACAAAAGATATAACATTAAATAAATAAAAATAAAAATAAGCATAATAAATAAACAAATCAATGATTAGTTAAAGAGAAGGATGATAAAAGATCAGCACAGCACCACCAATAAGAACTGGTTATTGTACACATAAAAGCATATAAAATTGTACTATATCAATGATACATATATATATGTATAAAAAACATATATAAAAAATATATATAATGAGATGAAACCAAACATTTATCTTATAAACACATGATCATAAGGGACAATTACAATCAACAAGGCCAACCAGTGTAATTGATAAAAACAGGAGTAGTGACAAACAATATGGTACGATCACATGATTATGTATATTACCTATAATAAATAAATAATAAAAAAATAAAAAATAAATAATATATTTGAGAAATATATTTAAAAATATATTAAAAATAATAATAAAAAATAAATAAATAATAAAAATTAATATAATAAATAAGTAAAACAATTAAAAATAATAAAAATATATATAATAAAATATTAGAAAATTAAAATTCAAAGATTGAATCAAACTAAAACTAATACAGTATTAGTATTACCAATAAGAATAAATACACTGGAAGAATGACTACCACTAGAGTAATGAATAATAAAAAGAAAAAAAAATAAAAAAATAAATAGATAAATTGTGACCAACATTATCTACCTTAAGTAGGCCTTTCTCACATCCGTGGATTACTGTGAAAATGGTAAGGGACAAGGATGAGAACCATAGGACACGTGCATGGTTTTAAGAAATGCGTGTCCTATGGTTCTCATCCTTGTCCCTTTTTTATTTTTTATTATTTATTTATTATAGGTAATATACATAATCATGTGATCGTACCATATTGTTTGTCACTACTCCTGTTTTTATCAATTACACTGGTTGGCCTTGTTGATTGTAATTGTCCCTTATGATCATGTGTTTATAAGATAAATGTTTGGTTTCATCTCATTATATATATTTTTATATATGTTTTTTATACATATATATATGTATCATTGATATAGTACAATTTTATATGCTTTTATGTGTACAATAACCAGTTCTTATTGGTGGTGCTGTGCTGATCTTTTATCATCCTTCTCTTTAACTAATCATTGATTTGTTTATTTATTATGCTTATTTTTATTTTATTTATTTAATGTTATATCTTTTGTACATCCCTCGTTGGTATTCTTGGATCTTGTGAGATTTATGTGTTGGTAATAATTAATTGATGTATTTATTCAGTATGTACTGTTTTAAGTTTTTAATTATATATACATATTTATTATTATTATTATTGTTTTAACAATTTTGCTGCTGTTTTGTAGCCTGCCCCTGAGGAAGAATACGAAACACGGCCTGTGTCGGGCCTAGGCTTTGGTCAGTTTTTAATAATAAAGTGGTCTTCCATCGCTTCCCACGTCTCTTACTGGGTCCATACTGCTAGACCAGTCCAGACAAACGGGCAGTACCCAAGCTACCTGCTCTCAAGGGGGGGGGGGGGGGGTTAAGGCCGCCGACAGTACTGCAGCTCCAAAGCAGCCGTCTTGACGAGCCTGAACGTCCAACCTATAGCGACGTACAAAAGTGGACAGCGAAGACCAAGTCGCTGCCCGACAAATATCCAGAGGGGCTACATGAGACCGCTCGGCCCACGAAGCCGCTTGCGCCCGTGTAGAGTGAGCCCGGAGTCCCGCTGGAACCGGTTTCCCCCGAAGAATATATGCTGCTTCAATGGCCCCTCTTAGCCATCTAGAAATGGTAGACTTGGAGGCCGCGGAGCCCCGACGAGGACCTGCAAACAGGACAAAAAGATGATCAGATGTACGAAACGAGTTTGTGACTTTCAGGTACCGGGAGAGCACTCTCTTAAGGTCCACCACCCGCAACGGAGACCGACTACCATCACACTGAACCCTTGTAAAGGCTGGTAGGAAAAGAGGCTGGTTAACATGGAACGGCGTTAGTACCTTTGGCAAAAAAGAAGGGACAGTCCCAAGATAAACGCCTTCCGAAGAAAAGGAGAGATAGGGCTCTCGACAGGAGAGAGCCTGTAGCTCGGAAATACGGCGCGCCGACGTAATAGCCACCAAGATCACAGTCTTTAGAGTCAAATCTTTGAGCGAACAGGCCTTCAGGGGCTCAAAGGGAGGTGCAACGAGGGCACGAAGTATGAGAGCGAGATCCCACGTCGGCACCGGCGGACGTAGCGGAGGTCGTAAGGACTTAACTCCGCGGAGAAAACGAGACACATCCGCATGCGAAGCTATCGATCGCCCCGCTATGAGACCCCGAAAGCAAGTCAAAGCGGCGACCTGTACTCGCAAGGAACCTAGCGCCAAGCCCTTATCCACTCCGGCCTGGAGAAAAGCCAGGATGTCCGGGATACCAGCACGCCAGGGAGATAGGTTATGGCGGGAACACCAACTGTGAAAAAATCGCCAAACCCTAGCATAGGCCATCGACGTGGACGACTGCCGCGCTTTGAGTAGGGTAGCAACCACACTAGGCGAATAGCCCTTGCGCACTAACCTGCGGCGTTCAATAGCCAGCCGTAAGCGAGTATGGAGCCAGGTCTTCCATTTCCACCGGTCCCTGGGTCAGGAGACCGGGAAAGGCCCCGAGATGTAGCGGTGATGCTCGAGACAGCCGGACTAGATCTGCATACCACGGTCGGCGAGGCCAATCGGGAGCCACCAAGATCACCGAACTGCGATGCTCCCTGAGCCGTTGGAGAACCTTGCCTATCATGGACCACGGAGGAAAGACATACAGAAGAAGATGGGTCGGCCACAGCTGAGAGAGAGCATCTATGCCGCACGCTCCCTCTTCCCTCCAACGGCTGAAATACCATGGCGCCTTGGTATTCTGCGCCGTGGCCATGAGGTCCATTGCCGGTAGCCCCCACAGTTGAACAATGGAACGAAACGCTTCTGGCTGCAGTGTCCACTCCCTGGGATCCAGAGAGTGCCGGCTGAGAAAATCGGCCTTCACATTGTCCACGCCCGCGATGTGCTGCGCCGAGATAGCCAGAAGATGCTTCTCCGCCCACGGAAGGAGCAAGCGCAGTTCCCGCGAGACACCCGGACACTTCGTGCCGCCCTGGTGGTTGAGGTAAGCCACCGTCATGGCGTTGTTGGACAAAACCCGAACCACACGTTGCTGCAGAAGAGGCTGAAACTGTAGCAGAGCCAAGCGCACCGCGCGCATCTGGAGACGATTGATGGACCAACGGGCTTCGCGAGGCGACCAAACCTCCTGCGCTGAAGTCACGCCGCAATGTGCTCCCCAACCGGAGAGGCTGGAGTCCGTCGTGACCAGGAGCCAGTGCGGAGACACCAGAGGAACCCCCGAAGAAGATTGCTTGCTTGAAGCCACCAGAGAAGGTCGCGGCGCACCTGCGAAGGCAGAGGTAACCGGACCTAATAATCCTCCGATACCGGCGACCAACGAGAAAGAAGCGCCGCCTGCAAGCTGCGCATGTGTGCTCTGGCCCACAGAACGAGATCTATCGTAGCTGCCATGGACCCTAAGAGCTGAAGGTAGTCCCACGTCCGAGGCGCCGCTTGATCCAAGAAGCGGTGAAGCTGAAGAGAGATCTTCCGAACCCGCTCCTGCGTTAGAAAGACCCGCCCCTGACGAGTGTCGAACCGAGCTCTGAGGAAGTCCAGAACCTGAGCCGGCCGGAGACAGCTTTTGGCGCGATTGATCACCCAACCAAGCTGCTCTAAGAAGAGGACCACCAAAGCGACGGTCTCACGAGCTTCTGACTGGGAGTCGGCCCGGATAAGCCAGTTGTCAAGGTAGGGATGAACCCGTATGCCCTGCTTGCGCAAGGCCGCCGCCACGCCGATCATGATCTTGGAGAAAGTCCGAGGAGCCATCGCCAATCCGAAGGGCATGGCGCGAAACTGAAAATGCTGACCCAGCACCGAGAACCGCAGATATTGCTGATGTTCGGCCCGGATCGGGATATGAAAATAGGCCTCTGCTAAATCGAGAGATGCCAGGAACTCGCCCTTCCGCACGGCTTGAATCATGGAGTGAAGGGTCTCCATGCGAAAATGAGGAACGCAAAGGTCGCGGTTCACGCCCTTGAGATCCAGGATAGGACGGAAGGAACCATCTTTCTTGGGCACCACGAAATAGATGGAGTAGCGACCCCGGCCTCTTTCGCAAGGAGGAACGGGGCAAATGGCATTTAAGGACAGAAGGCGATGAAGGGACACTTGAACGATTTGTCGTTTCTCGGGGGAGGCTGCTGGAGAGACGACGAAGGCCTCTGGGATGGCTCGAGCGCACTCGAGCGAATAACCCTGAGAAATGCTGTTGAGCACCCAACAATCGGTGGTGATGCGTGCCCACTCTTGTGAAAACATTGCCAACCGACCCCCTATCGGCGGCAATGTCCCGAGTGGGCTTCCCGACCCATCAGCGGGAGGACCGCCTGGCTGCGGAGAACTTCCCTGCGGAGGAGGAAGGCTCAGCGCCCTTACGGGCCCCTTGAAAGGACTGCGACCGCGTTCCATAGCAATTGGCTGGAGTCTCTCCCTGGGAGGATTTAAAGGAGCGAAACATTCGGGTGTCTCGAGACTGGGAATATCGCCGAAAATTCTGTGACCGTGACGAACGGCGAGAAGACGCCTTAGGTCTATCCTCCGGCAAGCGTTGAGGCTTAACTTCTCCGAGGTCCTTCACCAGCTTATCGAGCTCTTCGCCGAAGAGAAGTCGACCTTTAAAGGGCAACTTGGAAAGCCTGGCCTTGGATACTACATCCGCCGCCCATTGGCGGAGCCACAGCCAACGCCTAGCCACCATGACGGCAGCAAGCGAGCGAGCCGAAAGGCGCAGCAAGTCATAGAACGAATCTGCGCTAAACGCCGTAGCCGACTCGAGGCGGGTGTGGGACAGGTCATCCGGTAACCGTTGAAGCCAGCGGAACAATGCCCGTGCCGTCAAGCCCCCGCATACTGACGCCTGGAGAGCTAGGGACAATGAAGCAAAGGCAGTCCTGAGAAGATTTTCCACCTTACGGTCCTGCGGATCCTTAAGCGCCGCTCCGCTCTCCACCGGAATGGTGGTGTGTTTCGTTACTCCTGTGACTAAGGTATCCACCTTAGGGTATGCCAGCCACTGCTCTAGAGCTTCCGGAGACCAGACATAAAGCTGATTGAGGCGACGAGAGTTATGCAGCGGCACATCTGGAGAATCCCATTCCCTGGAATCCATTTGCTGCAACTCTGGAGGTAAGGGGAAGGCCTTGGAGGGCTTTCGAATGCCCTGCAAAATAGGATCTGCCTGGGACTGACCTGGAGCCGTCTGCGGCTTCCCCAAATTGGTAAGGCGTAGCGCTTCCGACACCTGGGCAGCTTCCGACACCTGGGCAATCAGGGCGGATAACTCTTCCTTCCGGAAAAGCCGAATGTCTTGAGAGTCGTCCTGGGCAGGTAAGGACGAATCTGAAGGAGAATATTCGCCATCCTCCCGGTCCGATGAAGCCGCAGAGCCCTCTTCCGATGACTTGTCCTCAGAAACACTGAAAACCTCTGCAGGAATAAACTGAGACGCCTTGAGAGGGCGGGATCTCTTATGCTCTGAAACAGGCTTTTTCTGCTTGCCTGCAGAAGGCACAGAGACGCTCCCCGGAGCTACTGGCAGCTGCTCTGCCCCTGTCGCCGCAGACTCCACTCTCCATAGAGACCACGCCTGACGAAAAAGGGACAGGAGATGTTCCTCAGATGGCAGGCCCGCCGGTGTGGACAGCCCTGGAACCTGAGAAGCTGTGGGAGAGGCATCCTGTGGCTCCACAGGCAGCAGTGGAGGCAGCTGACCATCCACAACAGGTTGAGGAAAAGTTGAAGGGTCTGAAGGCAAAACAGCAGCCGAAGACTCGCCCGGGTGGGCCAAGCAAGCAGTGCACAGGTGATTCTGGAGGTCCTTGTTCTTTTTCTGACACCCCATGCAGCGTTGTCCTGAAGAAGGCATAATGACAATTAAAACTCTGCCCTGCAGCGCAAGGGAGGAAGGCTGTCCTTACTCTCTGCTGAAAACCTGTTTGTTTGTTTTTTTAAATCCACAGGGAGAGATAACAAATCTCCCAACCTCCAGCTATGAATCGCTGGGAAAAACGAGCAGGAGGAAAGCTGCTATGAAAACAAGAAGCAGAGGAGAGCAAGCTGGTTTCCCGCCAAAAACCGGAGCTCTTTGGCGAATCAAAATGGCCGCCGGCAAAGTAAAAGGAACAAAAAACAGAAGTTAAACCCCCGAAAATACAACAAAACAAAGTAAAGTTGGAGGGAAAGCAGGAGAACGCTGTCTGCATGTGAAAACCCCCGAAATTCGCCAAAAACTTCAATAACGAAAATTGAGCTGCCACGGAGCTGCAGGCACTGAGGGGAGAGAGACAGGTGCTGTACTTACAATGCCGATGGCGCAGGGAAGCCAAAAACTGCTGATCAGACCACATTCAGCTGCCTCACCACTAAAATCAGCCACAGGGACTAGATTTTAGGAGGGTTGTCATCCAGTGAACTAGCCCTCATGACTAGTGCTGGGGAGCCTTCTCATCAGCGATCTCCACTGTGACAGGGGATCAGCTGGAAAACCAAACCCTGCTGCCTAGAGAATTAACCTGGCAATGACAGGGAACAGAAGATATCAAGGGAATCCCAAGAATTTAAAGTAGATTATGAATTTTGAAGGAGCAAACAAAAAAGCATCCAGATCTGCTGGAGACAGAGAAATACTGACAGAGACCCCCTAGGGGTAGCTGTATATCACCAGTCTCCACCCTATCAGAGGTCTGGTGGAATTCTCTGTCTCCAAGATCTGCTGGCAGGGGTGCATAACCCATTTGTCTGGACTGGTCTAGCAGTATGACTTGGAAATTCCAGTTAATATATTCAAAATAAAAAAGTATTTCTCTGCCTTTTTGTTTGGGCATTTTATTTTTCAGTTGCAATTGCTCTAGTCATTTTCTTCTGGTTTCTTCATGTTTTCTGCTAACTGTTCATTTGTCCTTTCTTCTCGCTTCTAGATTTTTTCCATTCTCTCTCTACATCTGCTTTAACATACTGATCTTTCCCCTATTGCTTTTTCCTCCATTTCTTTCTTTATTCCTTTATCATCCATTCAAATTTCATCCTTCCATCCTCAGTCCCCATTTACTCTCCCAATACCCGGCCAATCGTAGATTTTTCTTCCCTCCCACACAAAATATATTTTCTCCTCTCCATCCTCATTCTCCCAGCCCCATTCCCTTCTAGTCCTCCCCCAATATCAGCTCCCTTCTAGTTCCAGCCCCATCCAGCATCTGTTCCCTTCTAATCTCATTCTCCCATGCCCCTGCATCAGCCCTTTTCCAGTCCTAGCCCCCCTATCAGCTCATTTCCGGTCCTAGCCCCCCATCAGGAAACCAAGGAGAGCAACAAAGACCTGCACACCGTCAAGGAATACCAAAGAAGCAGGACCAGGAAGACTTGGCGAAAATCCAAATTCGGTAAGCCCTTTTATTAGCCCCAATGTGTTTCAGCTCAGAAGCCTTCTTCAGGGGGTCTTTGATTAGTAAAGGATGCAAACCTTTAGATATCTTGTGGTACACATAAACCACGGAGTCTGGTCCTCCTTCTTTGTTGCTCTCCTTGGTTTCCAATCCTAACCCCCACCATCAGCCCATTTCCAATCCTAGCGCCCTCCCCCCCAATCAGCCATTTCCAGTCCTATCCTTGCCCCCCATCAGCCCATTTCCAGTCCAAATTCCCCCCATCAGCCATTTCCAATACTAGCCTTGCACAGCGATGCCCCAGCTCACCTCTGCACAGCGTAAAAAGCAGTGTTTTCCCTCACACTGACAGCTATGTTCTAGTGAAGCGTGCTGAATGCTGGGAAAGATTAAAGGGCATTTCCCAGCCCTCACGTTCTTCACAAAAGCACAGCTGCCAGTGTGAGGGAAAACATCGCTCTTCACACTGGCGACTGTGCAGAAGCATTTCAAAGAGCACCATTTGAGAATGAAGTTCGGGCGGGGCCCTGTGCGAACAACATTCTTGCACAATGGACGAGCCGGCCCTGTCACTGATTAAAGGACAAACAGAAATTTAAATGGAAGATAATTAATAAATGAAAAGTGAATATATAAACCATTGTGGTGACAGCGGCTCGATGTTTTTTATTTCTTTGTTTAGTTTTTTTTGAAGGCCAAGTGAGGCGGTCTTTTTGGGGGCAATTTTTGCCGCCCACAAAAGGTTGCCGCTGAGGCCACCGCCTCACTTGGCCTCATTATAAAGCTGCCCCTGAACACAGAGCAGGGGTTCCTCTTTTGTTCAGTATAATTTCATTGTGCAACTAAAGCCAGCCCTGACCTCTGCAAATCTAGCTTTCTGCCCTATATACATACATTTCCTACTAGAGGCTTTTTGTCTCTTACAATAATATAACAAAAACTAAGGTTATTACCAGAGCTTAATCAAGATACTTCATCTAACCAAATGTCCAGCTCTATTCTCTAACCATATCGTAGTATCGTTCACTTAGCAAATCAAAATGGAAAAGGCAAATCTCAGAAAACTCCCAAACCACCCATTGATCACGAAAGTGGATGTAGGTATTTTCTTGAGTTAAAACATCAACGATTTGCTCAAACATTTCCTTTAACAAAGATGGATTCAATAGCCAATCATACAATTCACAATATGATAACATGGACAGACTCTTTACATTTCATCTATACAGCATTCTATTACAATCTGTTCAAATAATAATACATCCTCAATGTTATCATTCACTTAATACATATATGGCACATGATTTCCACCCCTTAAAGCAGGCGAGCCAACCTGAATACAATATGGCAACTAAAAGAAGCAATTTTCTTGCGTATGATAGATACACTTTAAATACATAATCTGGTATCCTGCACAGACAACACCTGTCCACATTTCTCACAATCTTTCTTCCCCTCTCTTCTTATTTACTTTATACCTTACATAGGGTTAGCCCCTGACTCTTTTTAACATTTTTGGCCTCTCATGGTCCACACAGTATGCTGTCTGGCCTTATGTTTCTGTTCCTTCTTTCAGTCCTTATCATAACAAACCACAAAGATTAGGAGGGGAGGAGGAGAGGGGGGTAGAGGGGAAGTATGTGCGTAGCAAAGCCTAAGATCCTTTATCTCCAAGTGCAGAACAAGGGAGTGGGGTAAGGGTCAGCGTGATATGCCAGGCAGTTTTTGCAAAGCATTCTAGAAGCCTCTGTGATACTACACTTACTTTTGCCTTATATCCTGAATATTCTGTAAAAATAACAATTAATATTCTTCTATCAGCAGCACAGTAATCATTTGCACAGGGATAGAGAATATAGGTTTGGATTTTATATAGTATGGGAGATTGTATGTTGGAGAACTGAGGAGAGGATTCAGTGAGAGCTGAATAGTGCAACATCTTGTATTCCCTACCTTCCCGATGTGGCCAGCAGGTGCTGAAGCTTGCACGTGTAATAAACAATAATACTTTTATCACAATAACAGACACCTCAGTGAAACCAAAGGTTTCCTTTTATTTATTTATTACAATCTTGCAAGAAGGGGTAGTCAGATATCATATTTCTTGATAAATGAGTACACACTTTGACATATTTCAGTGACATTTATACATTTGTCAAATCAGCAAGCCCCTACTCCCTGCATCTTATTGGCTAACAAATACAGTGTTATTGATCTATCTGCTGTGCTCAGGCAGCACAAGTGGGTTTCTGCTCATCCCCTTTATTTATTCTTTTACTTTATTTAACATAATTCCATATTCTTACATGACAGGCCATATGCAAGAATGTAATTTATCTTGTTCTTGACATCTTTTATCCCCTTTATGGCAGTACACACTGATATAAGTCCTTATCTTTCTTTTTCAGGTACAGGTGGTCAATGGTTTATTTACGTTTGTGCTTGCTCCATAAGACCTTTGCATTGCAAAAGGTCAACAGAGCAAGGATCTCTCTCTTTTATTTACCATAGCTTCATTATATTACTCAAACCAGCCCTGACCTCTGCAAAACTAATTTTTCTGTCTTGCATATATTTCCTACTGAGGACTCTTGTCTCTTACAATATGGCAACTAAAAGAAGCAGATTTCTTATATGTAGTATAATAGACACACTTTAATCCTCTATATTTTATATGGAGGCAGCTTCCTGACTTTTTAACAATTCTTGTCTCTCATGATCCACACAGTATGCCTTCTAACTTTAGGTTTCTGTTCTTTCTGTCAGTCCTTATCATAAAGGGCCACAAAGATAACTCCCCTGTCCCCCTCCCCTCCTTATGTGCTTAGCAAAGCCTTAGAGCCACTATCTCTAAGGGGTATGTTTACTAAACTGAGGTAATGTCACTCGCGTTAGGTTCTGCGGTAAAGGTACAGATGCCCATATAAAGGCATGGGCGGTGCATCGTTACAGCAAGCCGTATCAGCTAACGCACGTTACAAGGCGCCTTAGACTAACGCGTATTACAAGGCGCCTTGTAAAGTGCCTTGTAAGATGCCTTGTAAAGTGCCTTGTAAGATGCCTTATAAGGTACCTTGTAAGGATGCCTTGTAAGGTGCCTCATAAGGCGCCCTATAGGGCTCCTTAGGCTAAGTGCTGTATTAGGCACCCCTGGACAAGGCAGCGTAGAAGGCACCCTGAGCTAAGGAACCATAGGTTAAGGTGGCCTAACAAGGTTACGGTGCCCTGGTTAGTGTACTGCAAGGTGCCGCAGGATGACATGCATGACCTGTGAGGAACAGAGACAGCCCTAACATTAGATAGAGCACTTAGGAAAGGCAATGAACAGGTGAGTGAAGGAGGGAGAGCTGGGAGCCGTTGGACCTGCCATATCTGCGTGCAGCCCATGTGGTTGCCAGTACTGATGACACACATGGTGGGGGCAACTGTACCACAGCACAGGGTGTTAGCAATGTAAAGACAGTTGGTGGCAGATGATGGGAATACGTGTCCCCCAGTGGAGGCGGAGGTGGCAGGATAGTTACAATGATGGGTGGACAGAGGAGTGGTGGTGCCATGCAGATCAGGCACAGGCGAGGCAAGCATGAAGAGCTACAATGCAGGAAAGGGTAGCAGTGCAGGACATGGGGTGGCAGACTGCACAAGCAGACAGGACTCTACACAGCTGACAGATGCAGATAGACAGACTGAGGGAATGTTGGCAATTGTGGCGAGGGTATTATGGGCTGGCAGCACAGATCTGCAAAAATATGACTGTTACAGGCATGCACACCATTTGAGTAGGACAGGCATGAGAGGAGAGAACAATGAGACCCATGAACACTGCCGAGAATGGCATTATATTAACCAGTAGGCTATACCTCCGTGGTGTATGTCACAGCAATGGCTGGGTACAGAAGGACTGCAGGTCACCGCACAAACTGTCTGCTCTGAGTGCCAGGATAGGGTAACCCCACCAGTACCCATGATGCAATGCACATGCTGACTAGCAGTCAACAGCTGATCACCAAATGAGGTCTGCACCTCTCCGGTACCTCAGCTTGGAAAGACGAACCAACAGTGCTTAATATTGGCACAGAGTAGCTACAAATCATGCCATTGTTCAGGTTCTGTGTTCACCCTGAGGGATAGGATGGGTGCCCAGCACTAGGTCTGCAGTACATGTGGTGCTAGAGATAGGTCCTGCTGTACATCCCCATCATTACCTGTGTGTGACATGTGTTCTTTGCAGTACAGCTAAAGGTAATTAGGTGTCCATTTGTATCCTGCAGTCACATGTGGCCTTCTGGGAGCAGACACCACCCAGATTAGTGTGTACCCTGTGTTAGGATCTGGCTGACATGGGAACCTGTTTTCAGGGCAGAGGGGTTTCTAGACTTGCATGGGGTTGGTGTAATGGTACCTTTATAGGTCACAGTGGTATACACTACATACCCCAAAGGGGTCCACATCACCTTTTTTGTAGGTAAGGAACAGGTGCCCCAGCCCCGGTATAGCAACCTCCATCCTGCTGGTATAAGACAGCCCACCAGGGTTGGTGGGCCAGAGCTATACCTGTGATTGGGGCAAGTCAGCAGCAATGCTAGGGATAGGTCTGGAAAACCCCCAACTGCCTCACACCACTGTCTGCCAGTCACCAGCAGCACCTTATAGGTGTTACAACCATGCACAGTCTAACTACAGACAGTCCATAGTGCATGCTCACAGTAGAATTATGTGCACCAAAATGGCATCTCAGTGATTGGGGCCCCAGCACTGGGAACACAAAAGTGGCACTGATGACAGATAGTGTAGAGCACTATGTGGAAACCTAGACATGCCATTGTCACTGCTCGGTCAGAGTGAGTGCCCTCCCAGCATGCCATGCTGTGGCCACCCTGTCCAGGCGGTGGTCAGGCACTCCAGTGTCCCAGCCATTGCCCCACACCCTGTGAAGATGCATCCTGGCCAATCCGCCCTGTCCGGGCCATACCCAAAATACCTTGATCCTCGTTATGCACATATTCAAAATGTCCCACGCTGGTAACAGTGGGACATTTTGGGCCCAGTGAGGGGTGGGCAGCCACAGAACAACAGATAGACACACACACACACCCACACCCCTATTGCAGCATTGTGCAAAGATAGGGGTGGTTGGCAACCCTGCCCGCCACACTGGTCCTGATCACAGTACCGACATTGCTAAACTGTGCCGGAGGTAGTAGTAGTGCTCTGGTGGTAACTGCAGCTCAATGGTGGGGCCAACAGCCTGACTCTCCATGCATCTTTGGATTATGGAGCTTGTGTGACTGGGTGTTTGTACTCCTGTTTGCCACTGCTTTGGGCTTTGCACATGTTGCTCTTGTATCTGCATTGTAGGATAAAATATAGGAACATTCTCTGCAGGAACCACAGCTGGGACTTGAACCTGTGAATCTCTGCTTCTGGACACACTGGCTGGCTGTACTGCACCATACTGTTGCCACAGATGCATGGTTGTCCCTGGAGCTACCTGTATGTTTTCTCAGCCAGACCTTTTATGTTGCACTGCACACCATGTACTGGTACAGGGCATAGCCTAGGTCCACTACAGGTAGGTGCCACTGCCCCCTCCAGCATGGGCACACCCCCCTGCCATGCTGACATGAGCAGGGTGTGGGGCAGGGGGCATATATGAGCATCCTCACATCACCACCTACCAATAGTATGTCCCTTCTGCTTGGGGGAGGGTTGGCTGGGGGGATGTCAGGTCAGTGCCCTGGCAACTGTTAGCTCGGGTGGACCAGGTAGATGTAGGTGGATTGAGTTTGGCCTTTGTCAGCTGTCTTGCTGATTTACGGTTTCTATGTTCCTATGTGCCACCTAGGCGCCCACCTAGTCCACCCTGTGCCTCAGCTGCCCCCGCTACATGTCCCGCCTGCAGCTCCTTATGCCTCATTTGCACCATCGCCACAGTGGCCTTTCATACTTGGACACTATGCCGTTGCTGCAAATGGATCACTACTATCACGTTTCTTGGGCTTCCTGCCTATGCTGTACATTGCTGACACTGAAATGGTTTCTTTCTCCTGCAAATGTGCCTCTAACGGCAGGTTTTCATTTGCGGTAGGATTCAGCCCTTCAGCATGTTAGTGTGCAGGGAGTCACTCCCCACCCATTGAACCCTTCTCTCCATCCTCTGTGGTGTTTACCGCGGCTGGGAACGCTAACGCTCGTTAGGTAACGTTAATGCACGTTATAGCACGTGTTGTTACCTAATGAGCGTTAACGTAGCCGCTGCAAAGTTACCGCAGTTTAGTAAACATTCCCCTAAGTGTAGAATAGAGTGAGATACAATCTGCATGCCAGAAGTTGTTTGTTTTTTTGCAAAGCACTTTTAGAAGCCTCTACACTTACTTTTGCTTTATTTCCTGATCGTTCTGTATTTTATAAAAACAACAAATTAAACTTCTAAAACCTAACACTGCTGCCATCACTGTAGTTATTTTGGAGGGAGGGGCAGGGGTTTTTCTTTCAAAAAGTTGGCTGCCCTAGGTCTGACTGCAATATAGAAGGAACTGGCCTTTGGTGATCAGGTCTTTCAAATTGAATGCTGGTGGCTTTCTTGTTTACGAACAGCTGAGATTACAGAGACAGCTATCTTGGGGGCAGTTGGTGAATAGAAAGGGCAAATGAATCAGCATGGCTGCCATCTTTGAGTACTAGCAGTGGCCATATTTGATGAGGGCAACATTAGCTGATACGGTAGATAGCCGTCTTTGACGAGGCCAGTCACACGGCGGTGGGTATCTGGCTAGTGCCAGTCCAATCCCCGTTAGCTTTCTGAATCGGCCAATAGGGGAGTTCTCGTTTTAGAAGAGGAAGAGAGGGCGGTCTATTACAGTACAGATCCGTTGCTAGAAAGGACTGTTGAAAGGTGAGCTCACGTCCCGAGGAAACACGCTTTCAAATTAGAAGTGGGAAGATGAGGCACAATGCATGCAGAAAGAGCTCAGCAACGACGCAGAACAGCAGAGGTGAGAGCTGCCAGGAAGGAGCGCTTTTAAAGTAGGAAATGTTAATTACAACAAGCCCCGACGCTGCTCATGCTTTACTTCTAGTCTTTTTATCCACATTCCTCGCCTACTCTTCTTGGCCGGCATTGTGGATTGTGAACAACTTTAGATCGCAGGGCTTTCACCTCCTGCCTGTTAATTTCACAGCAGCGCTGCAGGAAGTGTTAGCATTTGCAGACAAAGAAGAAACTCTAGCGGGTGGTTTTGTGCTGCTCAGTATGGGGGATTTGGGCAGGGAGGTTCAGGTCGGCGATGAGCTATCGCTTGGAGGCAAGCAGACATAAGTATTTCAAGTAAAGGCGGAATTAAAAGCGCGCGGTGCTGGGAATACGCGGACTGATAAGAAGATAGAGCCCGAATCGGGGCATTCTTCTTATAGTCTGGAGAGATCGCAGGCAAAATCAAAGGCAGCCTGGAGTTATGAGCGGAAGGGGCGGGGGCACCGTGGTCGGTGCTAGTACGTTTTCGAGGGGATTTTATAGTCCAATGTAAGAGCATAAAGTAGTCCAAGTAACGAAGGGCGTTCTAAGCCTAATCTTCCAAAAAGGTCAAATAAAGGGCATTTTCAATAATTTATTGTATTTAAGAAATATTAAACCATAGAAACATATTCAGTAAAAAAATAAATACAAAGTTTATCCAATTTATTGTACATGCTATCATTTGGTTTCAGATCAGTCGGATGGGTTTAGTTTCATACTGTCTACTAGAAAGTAGCATTGTTGCCCTGTTAGTCCACTTTAATGGTTGATAAATAAAAAGAAAGAAGGTCATAATTTTTTTTACTGGATTTGCTTAATACATTTTTTGGACTATGTAGCTTTCAAAGATAAAAACTTTCTTTCAGATCATCCTGCTAGACAGTGCAGATAAGTGGATTATTTCCTCTGTCAGCAGATGATGGTAAAGTTACCAGATTTTTTGCAGGCAAATCTGGGCCACTTACCTAAAGGGGAGGGGGTGGGTACTTTAGCTCCCAGTTTGAGCAACAAGACATGAAAGAGTGTTTAACCCCCCCCCCCTTCCCCAATCCATCCCATGACAGCAACAATATCACTTCCAAGCAGACAAATTAGCAGAGAAATAGAAATCGTCATGCATTTTCCTGGTACCGTGCAAAATGTTAAGAGAGTGGATGTAAATTCTAAAAATTGACTTTCATATCACAAAATTGAAAATTGTAGAGAAGGCCTAAATGGGGTACCAGGAGCATCTGAAAGGGTTAACAATATAAAGAATGAGAATAGCTTTGGGGCATGTTTACTAAACCGTCTTAA
This sequence comes from Ichthyophis bannanicus, assembly GCA_033557465.1. NCBI lineage: Eukaryota > Metazoa > Chordata > Amphibia > Gymnophiona > Ichthyophiidae > Ichthyophis > Ichthyophis bannanicus. The sequence goes on from CM066031.1 coordinate 153,713,862, forward strand.
TGTGTGCCCGGCGTTAGTGTGCAGGATGCCATAAAAGGAGTGGGCGTTCCGGTGTAAATGTAGCAAGCGCGCGTTATTGCGCACTGAGTGTGTTAGCGCCTAAGAAAGTGATCAGCGCGCGTCAATGTGCATTAATCTTAAGTAGGCGCATTGACCTGCAAACAGCAACAGAGGTGTGGTACAATGGTTAATACACTGCCTGATGATACAGGGGTCCTGAGTTCAATTCCCCAGTGGGCCTGATAAATAATAGTACTTTTTTAATTTAAATCTGTGCTGCCAGCAAACACACCCTCAAAGTGCTGTAACATAAGGTGCCACATAAGGCACCCTATAAGGCACTCCAGAGGGCATATTATAAAGTGCACTGTCCGCCAAGGCACCCTAGAATGTTGCCTATAGGGCGCTTTATAGGGTGCCCTATGATGCACTGCAAGGTTACAGCACTGTTTTTGATGGCAGCACTGTGCATGTTAATGCATGGAAATCTTAAGTAGGCGTGCTGAGATGCAAACAGGAACAGTGGTGTAGCACAATGGTTAATACACTGACTGATCGTGCAGGGGTCATGAGTTCAAGTCCCCAGTGCTCCTAATGAATAAGGTTGGCAGAGGTAATTCCTTTTTCTGCTTGCAACTGTACAACAATCTGTGCTGCCATCTAAAAAGAACTGCACCCTAGTGCCATAAAGTAATGCACCTTTCAGGATGCACCAGAAGGCACATCCTAAACAACCACGTCAGCGAAGGCGGGTTATAATGTGCCCCAGAGGCCATGTTGAAAGGTTGCCAACTCCCAAGGCACCATAGTAGGCACCCCATAAGCTGCCTGAATCGAAGGTGTGGCGTAAGATGCCCCAAGGATGTATAGGTGAACCCAAAAACGTTGGCCAAGAGCAGTAAGGTCCCCCAATTTGAAGGGCAAGAGAGGTATGTGCCAAACACACATGTAACCCAAACACTGCACAGAGCAGCAAGGAAAGACAATGCATAAGTAATGGAAGGACGTAGATCAGAGCTGATGGACCAGACAAATCAGCCTCCAGCCCATGTGGCAGCTAGAAAAATGGACAAACATATCGGGGGCAGCTGTAGCTATGCACTGAGCGATGGTAATGTACCATGCAATAATGACAGTATGTGGCAGAGGATGGGAAGATGTGTGCAGCAGAGGAGGTAGAAGTGGCAGGATAGGTGTAATGACAGGAGGACAGAGAATTAGCAGTGCTATGCAGAGCACACACAGGAGAGGCAACCAGGGAGAGCTGCAATGCAGGAATGTGTAGGAGTGCAGGACGTGGGGTAGCAGCATGCACATCAGGGTAGGATGGCACACAGCTGCCAGACACATGTAGATGGACAGAAGGATGGGTCACAACTGTGATGAGAGTACAATGTGCTCACAGCACAGATCTGCACAGATGTGACTGTCACAGGAATGAAAAGTAGTTCTGCAGGACAGGCATACAAATGAAAGAGAACAGAGAGGAATCAAACCTATGATCAGTACCACAAATGGCAATGCACAAACCGGTAGGCCACACCACCAACATGAGCTCATTAGCAAAGGCTGCATACAGAAATAGTGCAGGGCATCACACAAGGCAAACTCCCAACAGTAACCATGACCAAATGCACATGCAGATCTGCTGTGTACAGATCAGATCACAGTCTGTAATTGGGACCAGAGCCACATAGAACTACATGCACACACACAATGAAATGTTATGCAGTGGATACAGCATGCAAAAGAGGAAAGAACCTAAACCCCAAGGGCAGCAGAGGATGCTCTGTGGAGCTGGTGCAAAATCTGGAACAGGACATGAGAGAATTGAACATTTCTACATCTCCATCATATCACCTCTATCTCGCCTTTCCTCCAAGGTGTACATATTAAGATCTCTCTCTTCACGCAGCTCTGACAGCCAACACTGAGGCTGCATGGAGGACACTGCAGAGCAGGGGGGGGCCCCGCGGGATGCTCGATTCTGCCGCTGTCACAGCGGCAGCAGCCGGTTTGTATTTTTTAAACCTAGCTGGGCTGATGCTCAATGGACGGGCCGGCCCTGGGTAAAGCCGCCCCTGAGGACAGGCAGCGGTGGCAAAAACACCCGGCAGGCCTGATAAATGTCCTCGGCAGGCCGCATGTGGGCTGTAGTTTGAGGACCCCTGATGTACACAGTGATGTGTGTGCTAGGTACTGGCCTATATATGCCTAATAGTGGTAGTAGGAGCTGTAGTGGTAGCTATGCAGCACATGTACGGGGCACGGCCAAACACACATTGATTTTGGGGTGGATGTATTACACAGTTGTACGTAGTTGCACCTTGCAAACCTATCTGTGCTGTGTATGGTCTTCCACAACCCAGGTGACTACACAACCATGGGGCAAGCTGAGGAGGAGGATGTGCGATTGCCCCAGGATGTGGCGGAGCCCCAGCCCACAATGTCCGGGGGCAGCACCAGTGATGGGGAATGGACGCCAGGGACCCACGTGGAGGCTGAGGAAGAGGACCTGCCCCCAGACGTCACCGCCACAGAGGGCTCCAAGGTCAACGGAAACCACCACCCCATGCATGCGCCAGGGACAGAAGACACTCCTCCAACAGACATGGGCCCTATCCTTGCTGAGCTGCGGGAACACACTGCTGCAGCACGGTGCGATGCCGAAGGTGGGTAACAGCATACCCCACAATCCCCATGGGGTTGTCATAACATCCACAACGAGATTGCATGTTGCCCACATAGCATAGCGTTCTGATGTTGGGGGGCTTGTCTTATGCCCTCTGTGTTTTGACCTCCTGTAGCATGGCTTGTCAGGTGTCAGCATGTGTGAGGGGCTCAGACACACGCACACCGTGCTTGGCCATATACCCCACGTAAGCGCAAAGAGGAAACCAATGATCGCAGGTCACCCAGACACCCTACGTGACAGACACCTCTCAATGGGTATTGTCAGGCAGCATCGTTTGTCAACATTATCTGCACTGTGCGCCAGCATTATAGAAATGGGGGCACCCCAGATATGTGTATGTGTGCCATGCCCCCTCAGATCATCTGACCTATCCCAGACGAGCAGTGTGCAGACCAGGCATTGACATATTAAACTGGGGCAATGTGCCATGTGTGAGATCTGTGATTCTCATGACCCCTCATCCAGACCCCTTCCAGACATGGGGATGGCTCATGGGAGACACAGATCTAAACATGGTCATGCGTTGCTAGGTTTGGCAGGCATGACTGTTCTGCAGACTGATCTGGTGGGATATGCGTGACATGTGTATGTGTGACGGTTGGTTACTGGAGAGGTATCTCACATATCACCCTCTGTCCCACCCACAGGCACTCCAGCGCATATATGTGGCTATGGGGGATAATACGAGGGAGCTGCGGCTGCTCCGGGAGGAGATCCGGTCAGGGGTGCTCGCCCGCATTGCGGGCGCCCTGGAGGACATCGTGGCCCTAATGCGGCAACCAGCACCAGCACCGTCACCCGAGGCGCCAGGACAAGGTGCAGCACTGCGGGGGGTGTAGGCCATGGGTGGCCACGCAGGAGGTGACTGTGTGTGTAATAAACAGCCTTTAAGCAGTACATCCAACATGTGTTTTCCAATGTGTGTCTCTGTGGTCCCCTAAGTAGTGTGCAAACGCTTGTCGTGTCCCTGACCATATGATCCGCACCCAGGCCCCTCGCTGGTGGAGTGTCTGTACTGCCAGGTATCACTGCACAGACACCATCACATGCCGTGTGTGCCATGCACTGTGTCAGGTCCCAGCCCCTGGGCTGCAGCATGGCGGTTTACACATGCTCCCGGGTTGCACAGGGGGAATGTCCTGAAGCTACATGTGCAGTGTTGGGATCCGTCACCGTTTTCCTCCCCTCATACCCCCTACATTGGACGCACATTTGTGACCATTGTCCCTGCCTGCAACACTGCCTACGTGCCTGCCCCCCCACATAGGCATGCATGTGGCACAGGCAGACAAGGGTGGCTTGCGTAGGTCGGCTGCTCATTCCCACAAACGTATTCGGTTACTCATCGACCATCCCTGTGACATGTATTGTCCCAGGATGCACTCAACAGCTTTACCCCTGAGTAGCTCCTGGGCTCAGCAGTACATCTTACCCTGCCTGCGCAGACGTAGTGGTTTGCCAGTTCCACTATTGGCACACAGGCATGTTGCATCAGAAACGGTTCCCACACGTGCCTCGGTATCCTGGGACGTCCTCTGCATTGCAACATCTCAGGGTCCACCCTGGTCTCACACACCTACACACATGGTCAGCCCCCACGACTGCATGTGGAGCCAGTCCACGTATGATACCCATGTCTACCTTTACTACACATACTTGTCTACACACATATCGCATGCTTGCATCCATAGTGTGTCGGTAAGGGAGACACGTGACCATTGTGAGTTATCAAAAATGTGTTTATATTTAACATAACTAATAATCTAAAACAATATGATAACACATCCCATGCCGCATGTCCAGTGATGGAACACAGGACAGCGCAGGGCACATGTGTGGACGTCACAGGTGCCATCAGACACTCCTGTGACGCCCTTCAGGGGATGGCAGCCGATAGGGCAGACGCTCCATCTTGGCGGCCATCCGCTGAATGGCTCCCGTCAGCCACTGGTATGTGTGCACCAGCAGATGGAGGCGTTGCTCCACGCCATCCAGTGCCACATACAGGTCCTGCACACGCCTGCCGCCACACACACACATAGTGCCAGGGGTTTGTGTGGTGGCATGCGCATGTGACCTGTGTGTGGCCCTGGATGGCGTATCCACACACCGCCGCCCATCCTGTGCAGCCCCATGCAGTGGCTGGCGGGAACCCACAGTGCCCTGTGCTGCTCTGTGTTCCCCATCACCCTCCCCCCCCCCAAACACCCCCCGCCACCCCTCACCCCCACATCAGCCGCACCCTCTCCCTCCCTTGCCACCCCGACCCCACCCCTTCCATGCCTCCATCAGCCCCCTCCTCCGATGACGCGTCTGCTGCCTCCTCGTCTGCCTCGCTCTCCATCTCCTCAGCCCCGTCCTCTACCACCACCACCTCTACCTCCGTTACATGGTGGGCAGGGGGGCGCCTCAGGGCATATCCGGCCGTGGAGGGGTCCTCACCATCGGCATTGCCCTCTGTGGAAGATGAGTCATCAGCACACTATCATGTGTGTCACATAACACATGTACATATGCAGGCACCACACAGGCTGGTGGGCCAATGTGACATTTGTTACTGGGCAGCAAGGTCGGCAGTACTCACCGTCACGCTGGGACACCGCCCCACTCTGGAGGCGGGCAAGGTAGTCTGCATGGTGCAGCCTTAGCTCACGCCCCTTCTTCCTCAGATCCTCTACCTGTGGATGTGAAAACAATGGGTGGGGGCATCAGTGACTGTTTATCTCTGGTGGGTGGCCAACATAAACAAACATCTGTGTGGGCAGCATCTTGCTGGTCCTGCTCCACTGCTGTGTGTGTCATGTACAGCATAGTTACTCACCTGTAACAGGTGATCTCCGGAAACAGCAGGAATAAGTCTTCACATGTGGGTAGCATCGGTACCGACGAAGCCTGTGTGGGAACGCTCCCCAGCGTCCAATAGGAAAGCTTTTGGGAGCATCCCACAGCGCCTGCGTACTGCCTTCCCGCCTTTCCCAACTGCCTCTCTCCAGTTGAGTTTAAAGTTGAGACAAAGAGAGAGAGAGAGACAACTCCTAGGGGAGATGGGTGGGTTGTGAAGACTTATTCCTGCTGTTTCTGGAAATCACCTGTTACAGGTGAGTAACTATGCTATCTCCAGGAACAAGCAGGAATTAGTCTTCACATGTGGGAACTCCCTAGATGTAGATGCCAGGGAAGGATCCCCAGAGTGGTGAGGCCCTGTGGAGGGGTTCCACTTCCTCCCATGGATCTCTGGCATCCCGTAAGGGAGGTGGGTAGGAGTTGATTAAGTATGGAAGAGGTGTTGGAGAACAGCCTGACCAAACATAGCATCCCTGCGGCAGCCTTTATCCAAGCAGTAGTGGGCCGTGAAGGTGTGAACCGAGGACCAGGTAGCTGCTCGACAGATGTCGTTAATAGAGACTGAATGGAGGTGAGCCCTAGAGGCTGCCATGGCTCTCACATTGTGAGTGGTGACATGGGCCTCCAGTGAAAGGTGTTTGCTATGATAGATGAAAGTAATACATTGAGCAATCCAGTTGGATAGAGTTCTTTTGGAAACTGCTGTACCCAAATGGGAAGGATCAGAGGCTATGAATAGCCTTCTGTGTTGCTGGGTCCTCTGCAGATAAAAAGCCAGAGCTCTTTTACAGTCCAAAGTATGAAGAGTCTTCTCTGCATTTGAAGCACGAGGCTTTGGAAAGAATACAGGTAGATAAACCTCTTGGTTTAAATGAAAGGACGAAACCACCTTAGGCATGAAGTGTGGATGTGTCCTTAGGACTACCTTATGGTGAAACCTTGTATAAGTGGATCAGCCACTAGAGCTTACAATTCACTGATACGCCTTGCTGATGTGATTGCAATAAGGAATAGTACCTTCCAGGAAAGAAACTTGAAGGAAGTAGTGGCTAAGGGCTCAAAAGGCGGCAGCATAAGCTGGTCTAGAACCAGATTGAGATCCCATGCCACTGGAGGTGGTTTAAGGGGAGGTTTCGTTAGAAGCAGGCCTCTCATAATTCTGGATATGAGAGGATGGGAAGAAATGGGTTGTCCATTGATGGGTTCAGAAGAAGCAGCAATGGCACTTAAATGGACTCTGACTGACTTAGTTTTGAGACCAGTGTTTGATAAATAAAGGAGTTATTCCAATAATGCTTCTATAGGGATGACAAGAGGGTTGAAGCCCTTTTGTGAACACCAAATGGAAACTCTCTTCCACTTGAAGGCATAAGAACGCCTTGTGGAAGGTTTCCTGGAAGCATAAAGGACATCTCACACTTCCTGAGTGAGGGGAAGGCCAAAGGAGTTTAAGCCTTCAGTAGCCAGGCTCTGAGGTGCAGAGACTGGGGGTTTGGATGCCATGGTTTCCCCTCCTCCTGCGACAGTAAGTCTGGAGCTGACCCTAAGTCCAGGGGTGGAACCTGGGACAGATGTAGAAGCAGAGGGTACCACACCTGGTGTGGCCAGCGTGGGGCTATGAGGATCATGTTGCCTCTGTCCCTCTGGAGCTTGAATAGGGTCTTGGCAATCAAGGGAATGGGAGGAAAGGCATATAGGAATTCCTGCCCCCCGTTGAGGAGGAAAGCATCCCTCGCTTGGCAGCCCTGAACCGGAATCCGTGAACAGAACCGGGTAAGTTTGGCATTTGACGGACTTGCAAAGAGGTCTATATCTGGAGTTCCCCAGAGTTGAAATACTCTGGAGAGTTGGTCCATGTGTAGAGACCATTTGTGCGGAAGCAGAACACGACTGAGTCTGCCCAAGAGTTGCCCAAGAGTTCTGATTGCCAGGGAGATAGACTGCCAGGAGATGGATCTTGTTGGGGCTTTTCTGGGCTTCCCCAAAATTATTATGGGGATTGTCTAACTGTTTTGTTTTGGCTGTTTGTGTTCAACCCCAATATACATATACAGGACTTTAAATAATTTGCTCATGCCACCATAAAAGCATAAAATTGTTTTAATTTAGATTTGCCAGGCCTGTAACAGCAAGCTTTGCTGTTAATAAGATACAAATTTTAATTTCAATTTCATAGCATAACCTGCAAAGCGCCTAGCTCAAGTACAGTCCTGGAGACACAAATTAGCCTCACTCCAATGAGATCAGCTAAAGTCTGTCTATCTATTAAGATTCCTTATTCATATTTATATCTAAAAATTGCTGATAAATAGATTTCCTCTCATTCTCTATTATTCTATAGAAAATCTGCCCTCTGATCCCTACCCTCTGTAGCATTCTGTTCTCACTGGCTCGATATCCTGTCTCCAGTCTTACTCGCCTTGTCTCTGTATGCTGGCTTTTGTTTCCTGTTTTTTCACTTGCCTTTTGCGAGTCGTGTTTCCTGTTAGATAAACTGTAGATAATGATGTTGGTCTTCGTTGTTTACGTTTTCCTTTGTGCATTCGAGAGGCCCATGTAGGCCCAAGTGACAGTCTTTCATTAGATGTATAGTGTTCAGAGATTCTCATTGTGTAAGCTCTCTGGGATAGGATATGAGGTCATTTCATTGTTCAATCTTCGCTGAATTTGCAGTTTCAGTGTGAAGAAACCAGAACAAGCTGTTTTTTAGCAAGCTGTTTCTTAGACCTAAGTTATAGACGTTAGCACAAGATGGATTCAACCTGTAATAAAGGTACCTGAAGGGGATTCATCTTTTCCCCACAGTCTGATGCTCTCTGGCAAACGCCCACAGTTGAAGAGCTTCGTTGCAAAGGGACAGAGAGCCTGTTCCTCCTTGTTTGTTCACATAGAACATGACTACCTGATTGTCTGTGTGAACTAGTATTCTCTTGCCCTGTAGAAGGGAATGGAATACTTGAAGAGCCAGGCGAATTGCTCTGAGCTCCAACAGATTGATGTGGAAATGAATCTCCTGAGAATTCCAAGTGGCTTGGGTGGAGTTGTCCAGTAGATGAGCACCCCACCCCACTTTGGAGGCATCTGTTGTTAATGTGATCTGAGGAGGGGGTTGCAGGAAAGGTGACCCCTCCAACAGGTTTTGTGCTGACCGCCACCAGTCCAGGGACAGGGTAAGGCGGTTTGAGTTTACTATCAGATCTGAGAGACAGCCTGTTGCTTGAGTCCACTGGGAAGAGAGGGCCCATTGGGCTGCTCTCATGTGGAGACGAGCGTAGGGGACCACATGCACCGTAGATGCCATGTGCCCCAGCAGCTGAAGCATCTCTCGAGCTGAGAGGTGAGTCTTTTGTAGTACTGAAGAAACCAGTTGCACAATGCGAGGACAGCGAGGCTGAGGCAGGTAGGTCTTTGCCAGTCTGGTATCTAGCCTTGCTCCTATGAGCTCCAGCGATTGCGTGGGAGTCAGAAAGGATTCTTGGAGATCTATGACAAAGCCTAGATATTGGAGTACACGCATTGTGTAAGAGAGAAAGGCCTGGACTTGTGTTTGTGACTCAGCCCGGATGAGCCAGTCGTCCAAGTAGGGGAAAACAAATATTCCCCTGGTACGGAGAAAAGCGGCTACCACAGCCAGGCACTTTGTGAATACTCTGGGTGATGAGGCAAGGCCGAAGGGAAGAACTTTGTATTGATAGTGTTTTCCTTGATAGAGGAACTGAAGGAACTTTCTGTGTGATTGGTGGCTGAGAACATGGGTGTAGATCTAGAGAACAAAGCCAGTCCTGGCTGTGGAGGTAAGGAAGTAAGATTCCTAGAGAAATCATTTAGAATTTCTCTTTGAACAAGAACTTGTTCAGTTCTCTGAGATCTAAAATGGGTCTGTGACCTCCTGTTTTCTTTGGTATGAGGAAATAGGGGGAGTAGAACCCGGAACCCTGTTGAAGATGAGGTACCTCTTCTATTGCTCCTTGAGCTAGGAGACGTTTTACCTCTGGATTCAGTTGGGGGGAATTTTGAGAACTGAACTTCCTTACTATTGTAGGAGGAGGCAGGCTTTGGGAATGAAGCCTGTACCCTCTTCTATGATGGACAGAGTCCGGGTTCTGATGTTATTTGCCTCCATCTGTGGATGAGGTGACATAACCTTCCTGGGATTGTTGAAGGTTGTTTTCCTTGGAGGGCCAGGAAGGGCAAGTACTCTATCAAGGTGTCAAAGGCCCTGTGGGGGCTGAGGCTGCTGGGTCTGCTGAGGCTGAGTAGCTCTCGGCTTTCTCTGCTTAGTAGATTGTTGACCCTTTCTAGCAGCTTGTCCTGCAGGTTGTCCTTGCTGAGCATAGGACTGATAGTATCCTTTCTTTTTGGAGAGGAAAGGCTTTTTGAAAGCTTTCTTCTTTGCAGGATCTACAATTTTTGAAAGCCTGGTCAAGGTAGAATTGTCAGCATCCAATTCTTTGGCTTTTTCCTGCCAGTTCTTCCCAAAAAGGTTTTCACCAGTACAGGGGATGTTGCCCAGTTTATCCTGTACCCAGTGTTCCAGGTTAGAGGCTTGCAGCCAGGCAAGTCTCCTTGCTCCAATGGCAATGGCGAAGACTCTGTCTATGCCCTCAAAACAGTCAAAAGCTGCCCTGTTGACAACTTTAGAAATGTTCTGGGCATGCTTGACAAGTGCTAAATAGTCTTGTCCTCTGTCATCTGGGAGAAGAGGACTTAGCAGTTCTAGATCTCCTGCGACCTCCTTCAGAAACATTCCCATGTACAGGATATAGGAACTTATCCTGCCTGAAAGCATGGATGCTTGGAAGACACGGCGACCAAAAGCATCTAAGGTCTTACACTCCCTACCAGGAGGGTTGGAGGCATGTCGTTTGTAACTTTTAATTCTCCTCATAGCAGACTCCACCACGATGGAGTGATGAGGGAGCTGTGTTTTATGAAAACCAGGGGACAGAGGCACACGATACATAGTATCCAGCCTGTGAGAATGTGGAGAGGTGGTAAGAGGAGTCTCCCACATTCTCAAAAGAAGATCCTGTAAGATCTGATGTATTGGCAGGGTGGCTGCCTCCTTTGGAGCTTGGGGCTATTGGTGAATCTCTAGCTCCTGTGCCCTGTGCTCAGATTCAGTTGCTACTGAAATGGAGAGGCCCTTGACTACATGTCTGATGAAATCCTGGAAGGACATATCCTCAGGAGGGGACAGTCTCCTCTTGGGAGAAGTACCTCTCCAGGAGGAGCCTGCATCAGTACCCTCTGAGCTGACAGAGTCATCAGACTCCTCAGAAGATTGGACTTATCTTTTCTCAGGGTGCTCAGGTAAAGTGCGGTATCGGTACCGATCGGCATCGGCATCGGTATCGGAGTGACCCGGTACCGGGGTGTCGATACCGGTACTCATCGGCACCGATGGTGCAGTTGCCGATGCCGGTACCGCAATCGGTGCGGATACCTGTGCTGCAATTTGCAGGGTCTGGGGTGGTACCGAGGGCTTCAATGCCGCAAGGATAGCTGCCAGACTGCGTTCGATGGCCAGGATCCTCTGGTCCATCGACGCTGCCGATGCCTGTGTACTCCAGAGCATGGCACCCGAAGTTCGGACAAGGTTGAGGCCTCCAGAACTTCCTGGAGCCCCAAAGTGGCTTTGGAGGCCGAAGACTCCTGCTGGGGCTATTTGGCCGGAGCGTGTTCCTCAAGGGCAATGCCGGAGGCATCCCGATGTTTGGAGGGGGATCTACCCTTTGAGGAACGACCAGATTTGTGTTTGGTTACCTGAGATCCACGGGAGGAAGAGGAAGCCCTTGAAGACATGGATGCCACCGAGGCCACATCGGAGGGAAAGAGGGTACTGAGCTTGGCTGCTCTGTTCTGCCGATCCCTCTTGGATAACATCCCACAGGCCAAACATTCAGACATGGAGTGATCCGGCCCTAAGCATTTGAGACATCAATCATGGTTGTCAGTGACGGAGAAGGTACCGGCACATTTTGAGCATTTTTTAAAACCTGAGGAGTGTTTTTCCATGATGGAGGAGGGATTAGGGCCTAAGCCCAAACCGAGGGGAGACTTACAAAGGAGGTTTTCCATCTTTGTTTTCTTTTTTGTTTGTGTGAGGAAATCTCAACTTTTAGAGAGAAATTAAAAGACCGGTGGTAAAAGTAAAGAAAAAGAAGGCAGACGCTGCCACAGGAGTGGCAATAGAATAGACGTTTTTCTGCGATGACAGGAACAATGACCTGCTGGCTCTGTGGAAAACGAAGAACTGGAGAGAGGCAGTTGGGAAAGGCGGGAAGGCAGCACGCAGGCGCTGTTGGATGCTCCCAAAAGCTTTCCTATTGGACGCTGGGGAGCGTTCCCGCACAGGCTCCGTCGGTACCGACGATACCCACATGTGAAGACTAATTCCTGCTTGTTCCTGGAGATTAACTATTCCCAGTGGCACCTGCATGGGTAGCTGTGGGTCTGGGCATGTGTGCAGTGACACCTATGTGCAGTGTGCGTGGCACCCTGAACACACCATTCCATTCCCCTGTGGCCCCCTTGCATGACATGGCACGATCATGCCACGTTTGGGTTGGCAATGATGGTGTCCAGGGTACCCCCCCTAACCCCGTATGTGGTCTGGTGAACACATTTGTGTTGCCATGATCTACACACGTCATCCGACCCAACCCCACTGGCAACATGATATCCTAACACACATGGGTGAAGTGTCCATACATGGAACGTTGGGTGGGTGGCCCTATGCACCTTGCCAGGGGCCACTACCATGACATTTGGCTTTCTACGAGGCCCAGGATAGCAATGCTTGACCCAGTACAAGCATTGTGGAACCTGTCTCTCTTGGGGATACTGCTAGGTGTGTATGACCTAGATTGGCCACTGTTGCAAAGAGCATACTGGGCTTGATGGACCTGGGTCTGACCCAGTATGGCCTATCTTATGTTGTTATGTTCCTATGACCTGGGCCTTGTATGGTTAGGGCAGGTGTGGCTGCCAACACCAGGGGCAGGGGCCATTGCACCGGAATAGGCTATTGCCACCTGTGCTCATGTCTGGGTTTCAGGCTGTGCTGTGCAACCTCAACAGTTGCATGTATCCTTCCAACAGCATCTGTAATGTTCGTTTGCAACCAGGTGTAGGATTCCTGGCGAGTGGGCAGATGTGTGACCTGACTCAGCATACAGTTCTGGGGAAATGGCTCTGTTACAGGCCTTCATAATCAGATCTCATAGCTCATGGGGGTGGGGTGCTGTTACGCACATCCACATCTGCACCTACCATACCATCTGGATACATCAAAGACGTGTGTGATGAGGTGTTGACCTCACGGACTAGGGGAGATGTGCAACCTACCCGCCATAACCTAACACAATATCTGAATGACATACCCACCATTGCAATCAGGTTTCAGGCCCCCTGGGGGTTGGGTGTCCTAGCACACATCATCGGCAACATACACCATAGCTCCAGGGTGACTGACAGGACACCTTACGCAGGTCTCAGGACTCCTGGGGGTAGGAAGAATGTATTGAACTGCATAGGCACACAGGACCATATCACCAGAGTGACTGACAGCCCACTTTGATGGGCTCTCAGGACTCCTGGGGATAGGGAGAACGTATTGAACTGCATGTAATGTAACCTAAAAACCCACCTCTTCTCTCTCGCCCTGGACCTTCCCTCCCCTTTTGTGTCATCTCTTTCCTCCTAATTGTTGTGCTGTGTTCTTTAGTTCCCCCGCTTTATACTTTGAAATTGTAACTTCCTTTCTTCTCTTCTGGCTATTGTTTTAATTGTTTTTACAAAGTTTTATTTGTTTTTATATTGTACACCGCTCTGGTCTTTTTGAATGAGCGGTATATCAAATTTTAATAAACATAAACATAGGCACACACAACCCCATATCACCAGGGTGACTGACAGCCCACTTTGATGGGCTCTCAGGGCTCCTGGGGGTAGGGGGGATTGGAAAACAGCAACAGCAGCATATTCCATACCACCAGGGGTGCTGGGGACCCAATTTAATGGACTCTCAGGGCAACTGGGGATAGGGCAGATGTTCATACTGCTGGGCCACACACACCCATATCACCAGTGGGACTAACATACCATTTGGGGCACGTTTCACGACCCCTGGGGGTGGGGCAGATGTGTTACCCTGCAAATGCAGAACCCACCATACCAGCATGATGTTTAGAAAACCTCCTTAGGCAGATCTATGGGCTACCTGTGTTACGGTGTGTTGTAGCACATCAACAGCAGCAGCTGCCATGACACCAGGATGGCATCGGGAATTCTGTGAATAGGTCCTTAGCCCCCTGGGTACAGGGCAAACCACTCAGATGTGTTACATAGACAATATGGCATTTGGGTTTACCTGATACACATAACTGAGATAGACTACCTACACACAGCAGCATGCACAGCTACAATCAACACTGGATATGTATATGGATATACTGACCTGTCCCCATACACTTACCTCACGTGGGTAGTCTGCCACACGATTGTAGCGCCGTGTCACACGGTCCCAGGTCCTGCTGCCTGAAGGACCCAGGGAACAGCTTGTGCTGCCTCCTTGCAATTAGCCCTGCCAGGTGGCGCAGCTCCTGCCTGGTGAAAGCAGGCTTTCTCGATCTGGTGGCCATTTTCACCAATGCCCTGATGTGGAAGGCATGCACGCCGCAACGCACGCAGTTGGGCCCCGTGCCACACAAGCCTACGCGCACTGCGCGTATCTTTCTGCCGCACAGGATATGGTGTCGCCAACAATATTTATGCGGATCTATGCTGCAGACACATTGCACTGATGTGTCTGACATTTAAAAACACAATGAGATTTCTAGGAATTTCTCTTGTTGTTTACACACTTGGGTCTCGAACCCATCACTACTGGTGATATGGGGTTGTGTGTGCCTATGGGGTATGTTCACTAATCAATCTTAATGTGAGCCCAGCAATGATGTGCAGGATGCCATAAGGGGGGGGGGGGGCCTTCTGGTCTAAACGTAGGACTCGCGCAATAGGTTGCGTGGCGCACATTATGACACGATGGAGGTAGGCGTGCCACATTAATGCGCGTTAATCGTAGGTAGGTGTGCTGACATACAGACCTAGTGGCAGAGGTGTAGCACATTGGTTGACAGACTGCCTGATGGTACAGGGGTCATGGGTTCAATCCCCCAGTGTGGCTATTGCATATGACTGCCTGAGACATTACCCTTTAATATTAGCAGTGGTTTGTGAGGCATTTGGGTTTTATTTTGATTTGTGCTGCCAGCAAACACACCCTCACAGTGCCATAACCTAAGGTGCCGCATCATGCGCCTTATGGGGCACTCCTGAGGACACATTATAAGGTGCACTGTCTGCCACGGCACCTTATAATGTTACCTATAGGGCACCTTATAGGGCGCTTTCGAGGCTCCTTCAAGCTACAGCACTGAGGGTGTTGCTGGCAGCACTAATTTAAATTAAGAAAGAAAATGCCTCAGACAGCCCTATCAAATAACCCCACTGTGGGATCAAACCCATGACCTCTGGCTCCACAGGCAGTGAAGTTACCAGTGGGCTACATCTCCATAGCTGCTAGCTAGCTCCTGGCTGGCTACAGTAAGACTGCAGCCCACCACACAAACTGTCTGCTGTGGTTAAACCACACACACCCATGATGCACTGCACATGTAAATCAGCAGTCTACAGATAACCACAGGATGGAGTATGCACCCCCACAGCACCTCAGCCTGGTAGAGAGTACTGACCGTGTGTGTTACTGGCACAGAGTAGCTACTGACCGTCACATTGTGTGGGTCCTGTGCTCACCCTGAGGGTGAGGTGGGCCGCCCAGCATCATGTCCACAGCACCTGGCTTAGCTGAGATAGGCTATGCTGTGGGTCCCCATCAGTGCCAGTGTGTGATAGGTAGGTCTTGCAGCTACGCTTCAGAATACACCTGTGTCCATCTGTATTTCCCAGTCGAGTTTAGCCCTTGAGGGCTATGATGCACCCAGAATAGTGCATATCCTGTGTGGGTGCCATGGCCACATGATTTATGTGACCGGCGGGGGGTGCGGGAGTGCGGGGCAGGGGGCAGCTGTTTGGACCCATAGGTGGATTATGTAGAGTACCACCCCAACTGCCCTCTGGAGCTCATGATCTCCCACCAACAGATCCACATTCTACATCACTGCAATGGTGGTGGTAGAGGGGACCATCAACCTCAGTCCAGCTGGGGGATAGACAACCTTGAGGGCAGTCCATGCAGTAATGTACACATCCATAAGGTGATAGCAGACAGGCAGGAGACCTGGAAATGCTCAGCTGCCCCCCACCACTATCTGGCATTCTCAGCAGCAAGCACAGTGAATCTGCAGCCTCTGCACCCTTCAAGGTGTTCTAGCCATACACATACTAACTGCAAACAGTCTGCTAGCTAGTCCATAGTGCATATTACTGGAGAAAATGTGTGCACCCAAAACTGGGATGTCGGCACACCCACCAAGCAGATAAATCAATGATTGGGCCCCAAAAAAGGAAACCCATATATATCACTTGAGAAAAACACTACATAGCACTATGGGGGGCCTAGCCATGCCATGGTGACTGCTCAGTCAGGGTGAGAGTGACCTCCCAGCAGGACATGCTGTGGCCACCCTGTCCGTGCAGGTGGTGGCCGGCCACTACAATGTCCCAGCCATTGCCCTTTGCCCTGTGCTCATGCATCCTGCCCAGGCCACCCTGTCCGAGCTATACCCACAGTACCTTGCTCCTCATTATGCACATTGGCAAGCTAACACTGGACACAGTGCAAACAGTGTGGGCTGAGTAAGGTGTTGGCAACCACCACACACTGGATGGACAGATGCACACTCCTACACCTATGCCAGCATTGTGCAAATATAGAGGCTTTTGGCAGCCCTGGCCACCTCACCAGTCCTGGGCACAGCGCAGGCATGGCTATGGTATGCAATACTGTTGGGGTCACTCACCAGGGTGGTGAACATTGTCAGACACCAGACCTGAAACACACTCCACAGACATCAGGGAAATTGGTATGATACAGCTCAATGAGCATATTGTGCTTAACTTAGGAATTGCTATCTGCCAGTAATCATAGCAACCTTTTGATATATGTGTACTGTATTCCTAGGTTTAGGGTGGCATTGCTAAGGTATGCAAGTACTAGTATTGGGAGATGCACGCAAGGCCCGATATCCTGCTTCTCCATGAGGCTTTGGATAATGGAGCCTGTGGGTGCGGTTGTTTCTGCTCCTGTTGGCCGCTGCTCTAGGGCAGAGGTTCCCAACTCCAGTCCTGGTGGGCCAAACACTGTTCATGTTTTCATGTTGTCCCTAATGAATGTGCATGAGATACATCTGCATGCCATGGGGGCAGCGCATGGAAATGCAGCACACACATCTTTTTTAGAAACAGCATAAAACCTGAATGATTTGTGGCCCTCCAGGACTGCATTTGGGGGACTTTGCTCTAGGTAATGCGCATGTTTATGGTGTCTGTGCTCTGTAGGGTAAAATATAGGCGTTTGACCCATGCTTATGTTCTCTGCAATAAAGGTTTGTCTTTACTACCACAGTTTAGTAGTGGGTAAAATATGGGGACTGGGTTGGTAGGAGCCACAGCTGGGACTTGAACCTGTGACCTTCTGCTCCTGTACACACTGTCTGTGTGTACTGCACCACACTGTGGCCACAGAGACAAGGTAGTCCCTGGAGATACCATGGCTGTTTGTCAGACAGAAACAAAACGAGGAGCACTGCTCTTGCAGCTGTCCACAGGGTACAGAAAGAGCAAGAGTCAAAAGACCGTCAGGATGAATTCAAAATGGCTTTATTAAAGTTGTCCCCAACGCGTTTCGGCATAAATTGCCTTCCTCAGGGGGTAGCAGCTAAAACATCAAACATAAAAAACTTATGACATTAATAAATACCCAACAAGATCAATATATAGGAAACATACATTAAAAAGGGAGGTAAAAGAACTAAAACTAATACATATAAAAGAACTTTAAAATAAACTTTAAAATGAAATTTGTAACCACAAGGCTAATCATTTTCTTATAAGGACACAGACAATCTGTATACACTTATTAAGTAACAATGAAGGATATATATAAAAGAAACTTGATATAAAAAAGAAGGCTTGGTATAAAAAGGACAGACCACCAAAGATATAAAATTCCAAACAAAACAGTATACTTAAGTAAATACTCATGAGACCATTGCTATATTCACTATTGTGTCATAAGAGATGGATGATATCAAGCTATAGATTAAAACAAACAAACTTATACATTGATTGTATTAAGACACATGCAAATCAGAGCCAGAAAAGGATCATATTAATACTTATATTACATACTCAATCCAATTATATAAAATAACTCATGGGGAAATACATAAACAGTAGTAATGTTGATAAAAACAGAGAATACTACCTAAACCTAATCCTCATAGGAATTATGAGTTGTAAATTCGAAGAATAGCTTAATAAAATACTGACCATACGTTGTGTGGTCATACTAAACCTCTAAATCAATTTAAACTAATGAAAATGAAAGTAAAGGAAGCTAACCTGTTTTAACGTTACTATCGTAACATGACTTCAACTAAGTATTCTCTAACGATGGAACGTCATGATATGGTTAAAAGTGGAAGTTATATACATTTTAAATCTAATTGTAGCAAACTAAAAAGAGGGATAAAATCTAGTAGGTATTCCAGTCATGCGGTTGTAATTAAAAGAAATCATAAAATTATATAATGTTATATCTTACTATATTAAGGCCAATGGAAAAGTGCAGCAGATAAAAATAATTAGTACTGTGTGAACACTAAATTGTGTGATATTTGGATATTCACGTGTGGACAAGAGCCCTATGGAAAGCCCTAGTGACAAGTTACTACTGACTTTAGTAACCCAACTCTTTTACTGCTTCTGTATATATAGTAAAGATTGTACATTTCTCAAAAAAATGAACAATGGGTCCCGCGGAAGTAGATGTGCTTCGTATTGTTGCGTTGAGCCAGTGGAGGTCAGAGACAGCTGTATTACGAAGAGTTAAACCATTAATCTTATGTACCAAAAACCACTGCAGTATTATTTAAAGGGATGAACCCTTCCTATGTAAAACACAATGTTAAGATTTTTAAGTAACTACATTTATGAGCATTCTTTTTATGGTAGAACTGTCCTTTTTTAAAGGATATGAACCTAATCAACGGAGGCTGAGCACACAGATTTATAAACAATACTTCATATTATAAATGCATAATGTGAAGGATAATAACAACTTATCGGTGTGTGCATGTCCTATTCTGCAACCTCTAAATCGAGGTGTTACTAAAAGAGTGTAGCTGAGCTGATCACTACCGACCGTCAAAACATTCTACAGACTAAGGGGTATGTTTACTAAAACCCCGTTAGGTGTGCGCCGTGTTAGTGTGTGGGATGCCATAAAAGGAGTGGGCATGTCAGTCTGAAAAAGCAAACCGGGATTAATCATGCGCTAATGTGCGCCGCGCACATTAGCGCATCAGAAATGCGCGCGGGAAGCATAAGCAGGCGCGCTGATGTGCACGCACAGGAACAGAGCCACAGTACAATGGTTAAGACACTGACCAATGGTGCTGGGATCATGGGTTCAATCCCCCACTGTGCCCAATGAATAAGGCTGGGTGAGGCACTACCTGTTATGTGTAATATTGCATTCTGAGGCATATTAATTTTATTTTAATTACTGCTACTAGCAAACGCACTCTCAAAGCACTGTAACATAAGGTACCCCAGAGGGCACATTTTAAAGTGCACTGTCCGCCAAGGCACCCTACAATGTTGCTTAAAGGGTGGCTGGCGTCATATAGGGTGCCCAATGAGGCACGGCAAGGTTACTCTGATGGCAGCACTGCACATGTTAACGTGTGGTAAGCTGAAGTAGGTGTACTGACATACAAACAGCAACAGCAGTGTAGCACAATGGTTAAGACACTGACTGATGGTGCAGGGATCGTGGATTCAATCCCCACTGTGCCCAATGAATAAGGCTGGCTGAGGCACTACCTGTTGTTTGTAATATAGCATTATGAGACATTTTAATTTTATTTTAATTACTGCTGCTAGCAAACGCACTCTCAAAGCACTGTAACATAAGGCACCCCAGAGGGCACATTTTAAAGTGCACTGTCCGCCACGGCACCCTACAATGTTGCTTAAAGGGTGGCCGATAGGGCGCCATATAGGGTGCCCTATGAGGCAGGGCAAGGTCAGAGCACTGTTTTTGATGGCAGCACTGCATTTTAACGCATGGAAATCCTAAGTAGGTGCGCTGACATGCAAGGAGAAACAGCAGTGTAGCACAATGGTTAAGACACTGACTGATGGTGCAGGGGTCATGTTTTTAATCCCCCACTGTGCCTAATGAATAAGGCTGGCTGAGGCACTACCTGTTATGTGTATAATTGCATTATGAGGCAATTTAATATTGTTTTAATTAGTGCTGCTAGCAAACACACTCTCAAAGCGCTGTAACATAAGGTGCCGCATCAGCCACCCTATAAGGCACTCCAGAGGGCATACTATAAAGTGCACTGTCTTCCCAGGCACCTTAGAATGTTCCTTATAGTGTGCCGTATGAGGCGCCGCAAGGTCAGAGCACTGATGGCAGCACTGTGCATTGTAACGCATGGAAATCTTAAGTAGGTGTGCTGACATGCAAGGAGGAGCAGCAGTGTAGCACAATGGTTAAGACACTGACTGATGGTGCAGGGGTCATGGGTTCAAATCCCCAGTGTACCTAATGAATAAGGTTGCCTGAGGTACATCCTTTTTCTGCGTGCAACTGTACAGCAATCTGTGCTGCCATCTAAAAAGAACCCCACCCTAGTGCCATAAATTAATGCACCTTTTAGGGTGCACCAGAAGGCACATCCTAAACAACAACGTCAGCAAAGGTGAGTTATAATGTTCCCAGAGGCCATGTTGGAAGGTTGTCAACTCCCAAGGCACCATAGTAGGCACCCCATAAGCTGCCTGAATGGAAGGTGTGCCATAAGATGCCCCAAGGATGTATAGGTGAAATCAAAAACGTTTGCCAAGAACAGTAAGATCCCCCAATTTGAAGGGCAAGAGAGGTATGTGCCAAACACACACGTAACCCAAACACTGCACAGAGCAGAAAGGAAAGACAATGCATAAGTAAAAGAAGGACGTAGATCAGAGCTGATGGACCACACAAATCAGCTCCAGCCCATGTGGCAGCTAGAAAAATGGACAAACATATCGGGGGTAGCTGTAGCTATGCACAGAGTGATGGTAATGTACCATGCTATAATGACAGTGTGTGACAGAGGATGGGAAGATGTGTGCAGCAGAGGAGCCTGAAATGGCAGGATAGGTGAAATATCAGGATGACAGTGGAGTAGCAGTGCTATGCAGAGCACACACAGGAGAGGCAACCAGGGAGAGCTGCAATGCAGGAATATGTAGGAGTGCAGGACGTGGGGTAGCAGCATGCACATCAAGGTAGGATGGCACACAGCTGGCAGACAGAAGATGGACAGAAGGATGGTTCACAACTCCGATGAGGGTACAATGTGCTCACAGCACAGATCTGCACGTCATACGAATGAAAACTACTTCTGCAGGACAGGCATACAAATCAAAGAGAACAGAGAGGAATCACACCTACGACCACTACCACAAATGGCAATGCACAAACCGGTAGGCCACACCACAATGTGAGCTCATTAGCAAAGGCTGCACAAAAAAATAGTGCAGGGCATCACACAAGACGCCTATAGCTGTCAGGACAGGCAAACCCCCAACAGTAATCATGACCAAATGCACATGCAGATCTGCTGTGTACAGATCAGATCCCAGTCTGTAATTGGGATCAGGGACACATGCACACACACAATGAAATGTTATGCAGTGGATACAGCATGCAAAAGAGGAAAGAAACCCCAAGGGCAGCAGAGGATGCTCTGTGGAGCTGGGTAACAATCTGGAACAGGACAGGAGAGAACTCAACATGCAAACAGGTGTACCACACACCAGCTGAACCACAGCAATACAAAACCCCCAAGTGAACTGCCATGTAAACACCATAAAGAAAGAGACCTATGTAACAGATAATATCTGATGGCTAGGCAGCACAGAGGGCACACCTTGGTGTACAGTGAAGAGAGGGAAGGGTGTGTGTAGAGGTGATGAACCTGCTGGTACCTAATGGTCCAGTTAGCACAACAGAAAAGAAAAAGATAAACCGCATGTGGGGATCAAACCTGCAAACCACTGAGTTATAACACATGCCTCTAACCACTCCCACAAACAGCACACTGAGCACAATGCAAAACAAATACCCCAAAGGGAGGGTGTGTATGGGAACCTGTAATACCCAGTGATGTGGCAAATGGTTGGCAGATACACAGCTGCCACCGTACAAGGATGTGAGCACAGGTGGGCCATGTACATGACCAGCAAATCAGTAGATACAAGTGTCAATGTGCTCAAAGAGTGGAGGAGTAGCCTAGTGGTTAGAAAACTGGCTTGGACACCAAGCAACCAGGGCTCAATTCACACTAGCACTCCATGTGGCCTTGGGCAAGTCACGTAACCCTCCATTACCTTGGAAGAAAGACCTGACAATCTACATCCAGTGACATTGACAAGAAAACCCTGGAGTCTCTGGGTCACAAGGAGTCAGGACTGATTCAAAGGCACACATTGCATTGCATTGCATGTTTGTCACCATGATCAAGCAGCAAAAGAGACAAATGTCTGTCAAATACATATCTTTATTTGGGTTATTCATCACAGATAGTGTAGACAGTGCCATCATAATATCAAGGTGAGTGCATCCCTGGTGAAAGACGGAAACACATTTAGCAGGTCAGCAACCCACCTCCTACAGAAAGGTCACTTGCTTGACCACAAATGAAGGGCAGGAGATATAATGTGCATCAGGTGCATGCTATGCACTGGGCAGCAGGCCCCCACCCCCCACCTGCTGCTGCATGCCTCAAATGTGTTATGCACATATGAGTGCATGTAGACAGTAGGCGCTGCATGATGAGGACCCAACACACAACACCTGTCCCTCAAAACATATCCATCTGGCAATACAGGAGGCACACAAATGAAAACAGCATATGTTGTCACAATGTTTTAATGTTAAAAACACACTCTGAAAGTAATGTTTCAGCTCTCACCTAATGCCTGATCTAGGAATCGAAGCTGCAACAATGTAGACCCAAACAATCATCAAAAGTACAATGAGCATATGCTAACAGGTAGCAGAGGCACATGAACACAGAGAGAATACAAACTAAACTACCTGCAGAAACCTGCAGAGAACACCATGAAGGAGGTCCCCCTGCACTGTTTGTTGGGTAGACAGTGTTTGGGCACATATAGCACGGTACATGGAATGCACAATTGAAGGAGCACAACGGACACCCACACTGCCACACTCCAAATATAATGGGGCAATGTGAGTGTCGTCACTGCAGGGGATAAACAGGACCGTGCAGACGTGCAATGCAAGGTGTGTACATACATGCAGACTGTCACGTCTGTACAGTAAACAAACACAAGAACCAGCATGTGAAGATGGAAATGATGGGCAAACATCTTACAGTGAACCACACAGAAGCCATAGGTCCACATGCTGTGGTTCACAAACATAGTCATATGCACAAGCACCATCCACATACCAACATGATACAGTGATGCTACACATGCACATAAACACCCTTGGCCATTGCAAACATCAATCCAGGCTGGTGGTGTGCATGAAAGCATTGTTGTGGCAAAACCTGTATCATGTCTAGGTGGAGAGCAGGTGGACATAGACAATAGGACCGCTCCATCGTTGCCCCTATGCCACAAACATGGCTGTATGCTGGTGTTGAAACAAACAGATGAGCGTATCTTGTGTGCCATGTGACACACATGGCCAAAACACAACAACAACACAACTGTGGAGGAATGTACAACATATAGTGACAATGTCAGTCCCTGCTGCACACGTGGGGATCAGTACACAGCGTCCAAAGTGCAAAGTGTATCTGCAATCCAACAGGACAGGTTAAAACTGTCCTTGCAACTCTGGGCATGCATAGTCAAGTGTCACATTCCAATATGCCACAGTCCTTGAAAGTTCTTGTGTGTCTCCTGCAATGAGAAGGACTCCCAGCCAGAGCATGGCAGCAGCAGTCCAAGAGTAATACTGTCCATCCCAGGCATGTGTCCCACTCTCAGAGGTCAAACATCCAATGGCACAATTCTCCACAAAAAGCTCCATGGTGTTGTGTCCCCCAACAGGTGGGTGATGGCGATGCCAGATGCACTGTAAGAGATGTGTCCGGTATGTCCTCTGCCCTGTGTCAGGAGAGGATAAGTATTGTCAAAACAGCACAAACTGCAGAGAGTCACACCTTAGGAAATGCAGAAGAAAGGGATGCAAAGGCAAACATGACATGATATCAACACAAAACACACCGCATATTGGTGACATCATGAATCGTAAACGCAGACACGGGTGTCACATGGATATGGTCGTGTCCATGCTCATGTCATACAGGCGTCTCACAGCTACACACTATATGCATCTGTTTCTGTGAACAGAGAGGCAACATGACATGTACATGAGACAGACAGTAAATCATCAACAGGTAAAGCCAGATGTAATCCCCCAAATAACAAAGGTGCAACATACCTTGTGTGTGCATCAGGTGTACATCATCGATCCCTTGAGCGACTCAACAGCCATATCAGGTCACAGTGAAGGGAGACAATGTCAGCAAAATGTGTATAATCACCATGTCAAGCCACTGTTGATGTATGTCCACATTATGCCGATATCTGAGATAAAAAAAATGGGCTCAACAGTGGTCCCTCAAAACACAAGACACAGTTCTGCTCACAGCACACAACACATGTCGAGAATGTTCACAAGGTAAACAGCACTACTGTAGAGGTAGCACAGTCACCATCGCCCCCCAGGTGCACAGACCCCTCAAAGCACATGATAATGTACTATGCCTGAACACTGCATCATCACACAGCCAACCCATAAACACGCACCCACACAGTATGCTAAGGTCAGCGTGCCAGCTATAACACATGGCCTGTATGTGCACAAGTGGAGATTTGTAGACATAAAGGCCCAGTGACATGCAGTGATACCCTGTTGTTGGCTGATGGTACAATGTTGGGGTAGGGAGCAAGTGTAGGCCACCACCAAAAAAAACACAACCACCACACACATGCAGCTCTGTTGTACATGTCCCAGAGACAGTGTTGCAGAGGACATACTGGACACAAACACATGGGGATATGTGTGACAACAGCAAGATATGGGTTAGGGAGGCGTAAGGAAAAAAGTGAACCACAACATCTGCCCAATATGACACATCACTGAGGACATGTTTTCCCCCTGACTGCAGGCACAGACAATGTAGCTGTAGATCCACCTACCCCGGACCACAGCATTTTGGCTGATGTACAGTCACGTGCCAATGCACCACAGCAACAGCATCCTCACGAAGTATGTCCTGTGCAGTGGGAAACACAAGAGAAACAAACATATGTCATGTTCTAGCTGTGCAACCCACACTGCACCTTCCTGTCCCCAGCTGTCAGACCCCACAACATCACATACTGACTGACTGTTCACTATCACACTGTACAGATCTCTCACATGTGAGAGGCAGCACGGAGGTGTCGGAGGCTAACTACAGGTGTCTGTAATCTCTCTGTCCCCTCCCTTACCTCTCTGTTGTTGTACACACTGGTCAATAGAGGTGTCTGCTCCCACCATGTTTCTGCCTCACCCCAAGGTCGCAATATTAGCCCGGGTCCCCCATATTGCCACCAATGCCCCCTCTCCGTGTGTACTGTTGTCCCAATGTTGTCTGTTACCCCACTGTCAATTGCTGTAACACATGGAAATATGCAGGCACACCTCCTGTATCCACTGGCCAAATACATATCCTGGTGTGTACATCTCATACCTTGAATAATATTGAGAGCTGTGTGCTGATGATGTGCACAAATAGATGGCAATGTCTGCATCACGTCAGCAAAATCACACCCCCATGTCTGTTTGTGACCTGACCATGATGGCTGCATGTCATCCCACTGTGTGACAGTGAGAATGTCAAAGCATGGATAGCCTATATGTGCACCTTAAAAAAATAACTCTCACCTAAGTCTCTGTGTGTATGCGGACATAACCTCCCTCGCTAGGGTCCGCAAGGTAGTTGTTGATGTGGACTGTACTTTCCTGCCCTAAACACTTACACAGCCTGTAGCTGAGGCATGTGGCATATGTTGAGATAGCATCAGCTAGATATGCCATGTCCCCCCTGAAAAACCTCGTAAAACACAATCCACCCGCACATTCAGCACTCAACTTGCCTACTGTAACCCACACCTTGCTTATCTGGGCCGGATCACCTCTGTATGTGTGTACATATGCAACACTGCACTGCAGGGCTATTCTCCAACAACAAAATATAGCAATGATACTCCCCCTGGCTGGACACTGCACAGGTCCCCATCCCTCACCATATCCATGTCAGGGCTACGTGATGACCTATACATTCAGGCACACTGTAGGGTTGCATTAACACCCCTCACGAATAGTTAATACCATCATGAAAAACTAGTACTGAGCATGTGTATTGTGCTATGTATGACATGTGGCGCCACACATAAGAAACAGACACACATAGCCAGCTGACAGGAGCATAACACCCACACAAGCAGCTCAAAATTGTACAATATAACCACACCCCACTGGACAACTGTCTCCAAACATGGTCTGCCCTCCCACTGTGAATACCGCACCATATGCCTGCCACCGTGCTCCACCCATAGCATCAAAACAACTAACTGTGTTTGCACAGCAGCTGCTATCACAACCAGCCACTAACTGGGAATGTGACCCCCAAAACCTCCCACAGGCGTATGAACACCCACCCACATAATCCACCACCACCTGCTGTTGTGCCCTGACCACATTGTTTGTCGCACACTCATGCCTATATGTGACGTTGGGATTGTCAGTTAAATGTCAATGCAGTGTGGCATCCGAATGATATCTTTACAGAAATATCAACCTTTAGAACCATCACACACATATAAAAACACATGTAGGTGGGAATATATGCAATACATACATGAGAAGATCTCTGCGATCAACCTCCGCCTGACCGCTGTGCCCTCCCGTGTGTCACCACTGGCACATACAGGGGGGCACGTTGGATCATCCTCCAGATCCTCATTAATCTCTGCAGGGATATCGTGCCTGAGAGCAATGTTGTGCAGGATGCAACAGGCTATGATTATCTCTGCCACAGTCATTGGCTTATATTGTAAGGCCCCGCCTGTCCTATCCAGACACCTGAAGCGACTCTTCAAAACGCTAAAGGTGCGCTCTATGACAGAGCGGCTGGAGGCATGGGCCTCATTGTACCTCCGCTCTGCACGTGTCCGTGGCTGACGCACAGGGGTCAGCAGCCAGGGACGACACCCATATCCTGCATCACCTGCAGAAAGAAATGTTGCATGTGAATGCAGGAGCTCATGTTCACTAAAATTGACACATGTTTAGACGTGAGAAACAAACGCACAACACATCCTGACAGAAACATATGACAGCACAACTATGCAGTTCAGAAAAATAGACATAAGATGACAGAAAAGGACCACATGGCCTATCGAGTCTGTACACCCATGGCAAAGACTACAACAGTCCCATGTATACCTTTAGAGATCCTCTGTGTGTGGCACATGCGTATTGTAATGCAGTTAGTGTCCTCATCTCTACCACCTCCACTGTGAGACTATACCACCGATGCACTGATCACAGGTTCAAAGTATATGTCAGCATAGTACCCACGAAAAAATATGCTGTCATTTGAAGGAGGCCCACACCCAGAACATGATTGCCTTGTGTTCCTTAAGAGGAGGAGTGTTTTTTCAGAGCTCTCCCAAAAGGTGATTTTTGCTGTGTTTGCTGCATAACTGAGTCTTTGTCTCCAAATAACTGTGAGTCTGTCTCCACATATTTGTCTTTCTTTCTAATTGTCCTTAGTGGTGGGTTCCCTTACCTACTCCATTGTGTGTGCCAACAGTTCAGGAACAGCCTACTAGCCAGTGACACTTAGGTTCCCGCCCACCCTAACCCTCACCCCACCCACCCCAGGGGCTACATTGCCTATATAGTGGTCACAGACGTGCCATCTATCATTCCAAACTTGGGTTAAAAGCCACATCGCATTCATCCTTTCTTCTTCTTCTTCCTCTTCTGGGACTGCATAAACATGTCATGTATTCAGTGCAATAACTGCGGTAATTTCATTCAAAGACGAATCATTTGGAGACTAAGAGCTTGTCTTATTTGTCTAAAGTCAGCTGCCATGCATGAAGAACTGACTCTACTAAGGAAAGACCTAGCTGCCATGCATATAGAAGTATCTCTACTGAGGGAGGAACTGGCTGCAATGAAGCGCACCTCTTCTAGGATACAAACTGAACGAAGTCCACCACCGCTCCCGCAAAGAATCAAACGCCCCAGGAACAAATGGATCACAGTGGGTTCTGGTAGATTGCGACCTGTAACACAAAGACATCCTATACATCAAGGGATATCCCTGCAGAATGCCTTCTCTGCCTTGGCTAATGAGGATGCCCAATTCAAAGAAACTGAAGGGCCTTTAAATGAGTCAGACAATGCCCAATCCCCTGCTAAAGCACCAAATATGAAGAAAACCTCACCAGACAGAAAACTACTACTACTTGGAGATTCCATCATCAGAGGCACCGACTTGGGAACACAGTTCAAAGGAGAGAAGATAGTCATGTGCCTACCAGGCTCTTCAGCCAGCAGGAATACAAACCAAGTTGTTGAATTACTTAGTGCAAAAAGTGAACATTCCAAACTTGATGTTATTATCCACCTAGGCACAAACGACCTGACTAGGAACAGTGCCTCTACAGCCCAAAAGGACTTACAATCTCTGGGGGAGAAACTCAAGCACGTTGTTAACACTGTTGCATTCTCAGAGGTTCTACCTGTTCTTGGTAAGGGGACAAAAAGACTGCATCGCATTAACAGCTTTAATACATGGCTCCAGACCTTGTGCAGAAAAGAAGGATTCGGATTTATTGGCAACTGGGACAACAGATGGACCAACAAGAGACTATACTGTGCTGATGGACTACATCTCTCTTCCACAGGGAAAAGAATCCTAAGTGAAAAATTCAGGCAGTATGTGGACATGCATTTAAACTAGGAAAAGGGGGTAACGGATGTGGAAGGTCAACATCTGCATGCCACCCCCAACAAAAGCAGAACAACATCAGAAACAGCCACACTTTTAAACCACACATCAAAAATATGTGGGAGGAAGTGGGCAGAACAAAATCAATGCAAAATACACACAAGCCAGGAAAGTGCTGGAAAGCAATGAGCACAAATGCTCGAAGCTTAGCCAACAAAATTCCAGACCTGGAAGCCCTAATGGTGGAAACGGACTTGGACATTGTGGCCATTACAGAAACATGGTTTAATGAATCACATGATTGGGATATAGCCATAGCTGGCTATAATCTATTCAGGAGGGACCGAGAAAATGGAAAAGGAGGAGGAGTAGCCTTGTATGTCAAAAGCAATATTAAAGCTACTGAAATGCAGGGGACATGGGGAAAAGAAGAAGAAGCACTCTGGATTGCGTTGGAGAGAGGAGATGGCACTGTCATCCATATTGCTGTAGTCTATAGACCTCCGACTCAAATTGAAGAGAGAGACAATGAATTGATTATAGATATTGCCAAGATAGCATCAAAAGGGAAAGCAATCATATTGGGTGACTTTAATCTACCTGATGTGGATTGGATTACTCCTTCTGCACATCTGGAAAGAAGCAAAAGAATTGTGGATGCTCTCTAAGATGCATTATTTAGACAAATGGTGATGGAACCAACCAGGGAAAGCTCAACGCTGGATGTAGTGCTCACCAACGGTGATAGTGTGTCAAATGTCTGCGTGAGTGCCCCTGTGAGCAACAGCGACCATCACACAGTGTGGTTTGAAATAAAAGCCATGGTACAGGCCAATCATAGCAAGCTCAGAGTCCTAAACTTCAAATACACTAACTTCAATCAAATGGCAGAGTACGTAAAGGAGGAGATGACGGGGTGGGAAGAGATAAAGGAAGTGGAATTGCAATGGGCTAAACTAAAGGAGGCAATGAAAGGAGCAACAGATAAATATGTAAGAAAAGTAAATAAAAGCAAGAAGAGAAGGAAACCTATTTGGTTTTCCAAAGAGGTGGCTGCTCATATAAAGGCAAAAAACACAACTTTTGCAAAATTCAAAAGCTTGCAGACAGAAGAACACAGAAATGAATACAGGATCAAACTCAAAGAGACAAAAAGAGAAATAAGGATAGCAAAATCAAAGGCAGAGGAAGAGATGGCTAAAGATGTTAAGGGTGGCAACAAAAATTTCTTCAGGTATATTCGGGAAAGGAAAAAGATCAGAGTTGGAATTGCAGGACTCAGAAGTGCTGGGAAAGGACTCGTGGAAAGTGACACTGAAAAAGCAAAATTGCTAAACAATTACTTCTGCTCTGTGTTTACTAAAGAAGATCCTGGGGATGGACCAGCTGTGACTCCCAAATATAAAAATGGGAATGAAGTGGATACCACACCATTCACAGCAGAAGAGGTGTTAGAACAACTTGCTAAACTGAAAGTGGACAAAGCCATGGGACCAGATGGGATACATCCCAGGATACTGAAAGAGCTCAGAGAGGTTCTTGCAGGACCGTTAAAGGATGTCTTCAACAGATCCTTGGAAACAGGAGAGGTTCCTCAGGACTGGAGAATGGCTGATGTCGTATCTCTACACAAAAGTGGTGACAGGGAAGAAGTGTCAAACTACAGACCCGTGAGCCTTACCTCGGTGGCAGGAAAAGTAATGGAGGCACTCCTGAAAGAGCGAATAGTGAACTTTCTGAACACCAACAGCTTGCAAGACCCGAGGCAACATGGTTTTACCGAAGGACGATCTTGCCAAACAAATCTGATCGAGTTCTTTGACTGCGTGACCAGGGAACTAGATCAGGGGCATGCAATGGATGTCATCTACCTGGATTTCAGCAAAGCCTTTGATACTGTTCCTCATAGGAGGCTTGTCAACAAACTCAGTAGCTTGGGGATGGGTCCCAAGATGGTAAACTGGATTAGAAATTGGCTGACTGACAGACGACAGAAGGTGATTGTACATGGAGCTCACTCGGATGAGAGGAAGGTGATTAGCGGGGTGCCCCAGGGTTCGGTCCTGGGCCCGGCACTGTTCAATGTATTTGTGAGTGATATTGCTGAAGGACTGAATGGAAAAGTCTGTCTTTTTGCAGACGACACAAAAATTTGCAACAGAGTGGACTCCCCCGAGGGAGTGGTTAACATGAAGAAAGATCTACAAAAGCTGGAAGACTGGTTTAAAGCTTGGCAACTACGATTTAATGCAAAAAAGTGCAGTGTCATGCACTTGGGTAGCAGAAATCCAAGAGAAATGTACGCGATAGGGGGAGAAAGGTTGGTATGCACAGTTCAGGAAAAAGACCTTGGTGTGATTATCTCTGCTGATCTCAAGGTGGCATAACAGTGCGACAAGGCAGTGGCAAAAGCCAGGAGGATGTTGGGCTGCATACAAAGAGGGATTACCAGCAGAAAAGAAGAGATACTTATGCCACTGTATAGGTCACTGGTGAGGCATCACTTGGAATACTGTGTTCAGTTTTGGAGACCATATCTTGCAAAGGATGTAAAAAGACTGGAGACTGTTCAGAGGAAGGCGACCAAAATGATTTGGAGCCTGCGTCAGAAGCCTTATGAGAAGAGACTTGAAGACCTAAATATGTATACTTTGGAGGAAAGGAGGCACAGGGGAGATATGATTCAGACCTTTAAATACTTAAAGAGAAATGATGAACAAACAAACCTCTTCCAAAGACGGGGAACCTGTAAAACTAGAGGGCATAACATGAAACTGCAAGGGGTTAATTGAAAGGCAATGTCAGGAAATATTTTTTCAATGAAAGGGTGGTGGATGCTTGGAATGCCCTCCCGATGGAAGTGGTAGGGGCAAACACGGTGACGGAATTCAAAAAGGCATGGGACAAACACAGAGGATCCCTTTACAGAAATAGGAAAAAAACAAAATAAAAACGGTACCATCTGACTTCTGAACCATATAACGTCTCAACAAATAGGGGTGTCCTACATGGAGTGGTGGGTTTACCCCTGAACAAGGATATGGGGAGGGGTGGCCTGCGCGGAGCGACAGGTGCACCTGCTCTTGCCATCTTGCTGGGCAGACTGGATGGACCATGCTGGTCTTTATCTGCCGTCAACTACTATGTTACTATGTATGCCATGGAGGTCTGGCAAAGTGTAAACCATATCACCTCTATACACCCTGTCCACTAAGGTCTACATATCAAGATTGAGCAGTCTGTCTCCATATGCTGCATACTGCTGACCACCAATCGTTTCAGTAGCCGTCCTCTGCACTGTCTCCATCCTGTTCACAGCCTTTTGAAGGTGCGGTCTACAGAATTGCACACTGTAACCCACATGAGTTAGCACCAATGACATATACAGAGGCAGAATACCTTCCTGTGTATCTGCTACCAATACCTCTCTTTATGCACCCAAGTAGCCCCCTAGCTTTTGCCGTCACCTTTCCATAATGGTCAGCTACATGAGGATCGGCAGACACAACGACGCCTAGGTCCCGCTCATCTACAGTGGCCAAAGGTACTGCACCCCCTATACTGTGTTGCTCCCCTGGTTTGACGCAGCCAAGATGCATGACCATACATATGCAAACATGTCCTCCCAGCTGGATAGGTCCAGAACATCCATCAGATTTATCTAGACCCCTCCTCATGTTATCTAGTGCCTCCTGGGTGACTACTCCAGTACTGAGTGAGTGTGTGAACCTAAGACACACATGACAAGGGTTAGTTGTATGGATTGGCAATAACATAAACGTTACATAACATACAAAAGCTAGCAATTAACCGGCATCACAGGTGGATGTGAAGGGCACCAACCCCCCCCTCCCCATCACATGTGGGCAGTTGGCACACACACACACTAGGAGGGATCCAGCACCAGGACAGACATATGCACATGTGCGTAGTCACATGAACACCATGTGCAGGTTATGATCATATAATGTTATAATCCTGATGGTCTTATTTCAATTAGTTTCCCTGTTACTATACGTTTATAATCCTCTAACAATGTAAACTCAGAACAGTCCTCTGTCTGTCTAACTTTTCTTATCTGTAAACCGCACTGATAACAAACAGGGTGCTACATAAGAGATGTTACATAAATAAATGTAGAAAGACATAAATAAATTACTAATCTTGAAATACTCAACCAGCAGTCCGCATACCGGCCTTCCTCAAATTGTCTGAATAGTGCCGAGTGATGCAGGATATAGGAGTCATGGGTGGACCCTGGAAACCTAGGGACCACATTCAGAATTTGCAGATTAGCATCACATACAACCTGAACATTCAGGGAATGGTGGTGTTTGCGGTTGCGGAACGCTACCTCCCTGTCTCTAGGCTGGACCAGGGCAACGTGTGCAATCAATAGCTCCCATCACGTGTGGTATCCCGGCTAACGCCTCAAAGGCCTGGTTCAGGGTCCCCCACTGTTGCCTAGTGTGGGGAAGGGCTATGTAATTTCCCCACCCGGCTGACCATGGCACGCAGTACTTGGTGGAGACAGCGGGAGAAGGTGGGGCGGCTCATGCCACCCACTGCGGCCACAGATGACTGGAAATAGCCAGAGGCAAAGAAATGTAAGGCAGCAAGGAGCTTGACTAAACCTGGTATGGCATGGGACCGATCAGTCAGGGGCTTGAGGTCAGGTCTTAGATCCTCATAGAGCTCCCTAATAGCCCTTGTGCTCAGTCGGTACAGGGAGATGACCAGGTCCTCACGCATGCCCTGGAGCTGGGCCCTGGGCCTGTAGAGGCGAGGCTGCCGAGCCTGCACCTCAGCACGCCTTCTGCGCCGTGCACGCACAGCACCTGCCTGGACCGCCCCCACAGCTGCAGGTCTGATTTGCTGCGGGACTACACCCATGCCCTGTGCCTCAGCCCCATGGACACCATCTCCCCTGTCCTGCAACCGCAGCATCTGCCCACGTCTCAGGGCACATGCAGCAACATAAATAGCCGCCATAAACTCCTCCCGTCCGGCTACACAAACACACTCAAACACACACACGAACCTCCCTAAACAGTGTACACCTTACAAACCACACAAGACACTACATACACAATATAACACAATACAACCAACACCAATACAATCAACACCAACACCTGCTCTGACTCTCTCCCTTCCTCTCTGCAAACACACACCTACTCTCCCTTGCCTACAACCCTCAACGTGGACCAGGTGTGCAGGCATATTTATAGGATTTTTTAACGTTTTGGCCATTGCGCATGCGCAGTTGTGCGAGCGCGGTGCTTGTGCGTCGCGCATGTGCAAATCTGTGCATGGCCGTCTATGTGTGCGGCGCGCATGTGCAACTGTTTGCGCATGGGTGTCATGTGTGTGCGCAGTGCGCATGTGCAACTCGTTGCGCATGCACAGTAGTGTGAGCGCGGCATGCCTGTGCAACTGTTTGCGCATGGGCGGTTGTGTGTGCGCAATGCGCATGTGCAACTCATTGCGCATATGCATTAGTGTGAGCGCGGCACGCCTGTGCAACTGTTTGCGCATGGGCGGTTATGTGTGTGCAGTGCGCATGTGCAACTCGCTGCGCATGCGCAGTAGTGCGAGTGCGGCGCGCCTGTGCAACTGTTTGCACATGGGCGGTTGTGTGTGTGCAGTGCGCATGTGCAACTTGCCGCACATGCGCAGTTGTGCGAGCGCGGCACGCCTGTGCAACTGTTTGCGCATGGGCGGTTGTGTGTGCGTCCCGCGCATGTGCAACTCGCCGCGCATGTGCGTGTGGATACACGCACGGAAACGCCCATGCGCAAACAGTTGCACAGGCGTGCCGCGCGCACACAGACGCCCATGCGCGTGTCGCACAAGCCCCGCGCTCGCACAACTGCGTATGCGCAACGTAAAAAAAAACTATAAATATGCCTGCACACCTGGTCCACGTTGAGGGTTGTTTGAGGAGTTCAAGGTAGAGAGAGAGGTAGAGAGAGGCTGTGGTGGGAGTAGTGGAGGTAGTGTGTTTTGTGTTTTGTATTTTGTATTGTGGTGTTTAGTGTGTCCTGTATTTTGTTTGGTATTGTAGTCTGTATTGTGGTTTGTAGTGTGGTCTGTGTTGTGGTGTGTGTAGGTGAGGATAGGTGAGGAGGGGTGCGGTGAGAGGAGAGGGTGATGGAGAGGGAGAGGGAGGGTGAGGGTGAGGGGGTGGAGGAGGTGGGCCCACCTGTTGCTGTTGAGACACCCAGGGCAGGGACTGCACGGCCTATGGAGGCAGAGGCAGGCCCATCTGGTGGGCCACAGGCTGCACAGTGCAGCCACACGGCCAAGAGGAAGAGGATACCGGTGCCTGCCCCACAGAGGAGGAGGGCCGTAAGGTTCACCGAGAGGGAGAACCACATCCTCCTGTCAGGGGTCATAGAAAATTATGACTTACTATTTGGGCGGCTTAGTAGCCGCACAACTGTGGCCACCAGGATGGCAGTGTGGGAGGAGGTGCGTGGTGCAGTGGCCGAGGAAGGGGGCCCCCCCGAGACGTTGAAAGCCTCAAAAAGAGGTTTTCAGATATCAAAAGAGGGGGGTGAGGCAGCACATGGCTGCCGAGAGACAACATGCTCTGGGCACAGGTGGCGGTGGCCCCTTCACACCATCCCTCTCGCCCCTGGAACAGGAGCTGGCGGCAAGATTGGGGCCGATCTACCTCCGTGGTTTGCCTGAGGCCCTCGATACGGCACATCCGCAGGCAGATATGTATGCTAACTTTCAGCTCCCAGGCCATGCCTGAAATTCCCATTGTGTAGACATCAGCCATCTGCAAAGACCCTCCCATACCTGTCACCCAAGCCCCACCATGTACCTATCCTGGTGGCACATGTGTGTGATATACCCCTGCACACCCTGTTTTGTTGCCATGTCCCAGGGCCACATTCAAAATGTGTCCCTCATCCCATCCCTCTCCCCATCTGTCCAAAAAAGGTCCACGCACACCAGCCACTACCCTACCCCCACACCTGTGATTGCCATCCCCTGTATGATTGTGAGGGCCATTGATCAGGGCATGTTTGTGTGACATACTATCTGCACAGTGCTGCATGTGCTTGGCAGTGTGCCAGAGGTGATGGATAGTCGTAGTCCGCTGCATAGTGGGTCACTGCCAAGCACATGTAGCATTGAGAAGATAGTATGTCTGAATAAAATATGCCCTGATCAAAAGCCCGCACAGTCATACAGGGGATGGCAAAAACAGGAGTAAGGGTGGGGTATTAGCAAGTGTGTGTGGACATATTTGGGGCAGATGGGGAAAGGGATGGGATGGGGGCCACATGTGGAATGGGACCAGGAACAGGAACATGGCAACCAAACAAGGTGTGCAGGGGTACAGCACACACATGTGCTCCCGGGATAGGTACATGGTGGGGACAGACAGGTATGGGAGGGTGTAGTGGGTCCTGTATGCAGCACACATGCAGGGCCCCCCCCCATCATGTCTGTGGTGTCTGTAGCACACACGTATACATAGGTGGAGTGTTTAAACATATGTGTGCTGTCTCTGATTGTTCAC
Organism: Ichthyophis bannanicus; assembly: GCA_033557465.1. Classification (NCBI taxonomy): domain Eukaryota; kingdom Metazoa; phylum Chordata; class Amphibia; order Gymnophiona; family Ichthyophiidae; genus Ichthyophis; species Ichthyophis bannanicus. The sequence continues at coordinate 153,750,244 of CM066031.1, forward strand.
AATGCAGGTGACTACAGTACAATGGGGGCCCAGGAGGAGGAGGAGGTGGAGGTGGACCTGCCTGTCCCTCAGAGTATTGAGGAGCCCGAGGCTGCTGTGTCTGGGGGCAGCACAAGTGGGGGAGAACAAACGACGGAGCCACCCATCGCCACCGGCCCAACAGTGGCGGCTGCAGCCAGCCCAGCAATGGGGTTCAGGCAGGAACCAGCTGCAGATCCAAACAACATGGGTGTCATGATGGGCGAGTTGAGGGCACACAGCGCATCAGCACGGCGCGATGCCGAAGGTGGGTGACAACAGACTGTCACAACCACAACGCACAAACCACTAGTCTCTGGTTGGTGTGTATGTGGTGGATGTGGCAACATTCCTTCCACAGCTGTTACATGTATGGTTCACGTAGACGGGATGTAGTGGAGCAAACCAAAGGGTATGGCGTATGACAGATGATGTTAATGTCACACACAGCAGAACAGCCTAGGGCCAGTTACCATCTACAGATGCAGACAGAAGAGGAATGTTGTTTAAGGTCCAGCACGTTGTCAGACAAAAAATAAAAACAAGCATTGCCCTTGCTACAGTCTGCTTCATCGCAGACGCCCAGCCGTCTCACAGACAACAGGATGCCCCCTGTCCCATAGTCAATGGACAATCAGATCAGACATAAACAAACCTAAGCATCTTCTGTCATGTAACGGCACACAGCCTCCATTCCATCCAGTCTGCATCTCCAGGTGAAAAGCAATCATAGGATATGAAATGAGCAGTCAAAATGTGTTAATACACCCATATACAAGGATTTACAGAGGTGACAGGATCATAGATCATGTAAAGATGGTTCCTTTGCGTCCCTCTAGTCCAGTCCCGGAACCATAGAGTTGTGAACCTCCACCAGCAGCTTTGGAGACTGAAAGATGTCATCGCTTTGATGTCACTGGTATATCTAGGCAAACACCGCCCCTTTCCACCAGTACTTTCAGTCTCCAAGCAGCTTGGAGGTTCTGAGCTCAGGGCTGTGCTCAGTGAGAACAAATAAGCAGAGCTTGGGTTTTTGAAATTTACTCCTTTTGGTTTATTTTCCCTGTTTGATTTGGTTACTTCATTTTCTTTTATGTCAGATCTGCTGCTGCTGTAAGGGTTCCTGTGTCTGTGGACCTTTATTTTTTGTTTCTAAAGGATCAGGGAGTTCTTCCCCCTCCCTCTCTGCATTGCCCCAGCGTCTAAACGAGCACAGGGGAGACAGTGCTGATCCGTGGCCTCCCTGCTCCCGAACCCGCGTTGAAAGGGTGAGGAGCAGGTGGAAGGCGGGCAGTTGCAGCAGCAGCAGCAGCGATGCAGGGGCTGAGAAGCCTGTGAAGGTTGTGCCCAGATCAATCAGCAGAGAGCCGCCGGAGCTGAAGCCGTTAAAAAGGCTGTGCTCCGGTGTCCTGTTGGCTCCTTTCCCTCACTCCCCTCCCCCTCCCCTTCCCCCCCCCCCCCCGGGATCAGCGGCGGTGGTAAGTACCCACGCAGATCTGCTTTGGGGTGCTGGTTTAAACTGGGAGGGGAGGCTAGGCTTCGCGGCGGCTCCCGGAGTTACAGGGTGCTCGGGGCCTTGCCGCGGGGGGTGAGAGAGTGTGCTTTTTTGAGCGGGAATGCTGGCAGCGGCCATTTTGAGGGCCGCGTTTTCAACGGCAGGATTTATTTGGTTTGGTAGACAGCCTTGCTCCTGGGCTCACTTGGGGGGAGCAGATGAGGAGCATTTAGTGTGCAAATTCTAGTCTGATTTTGATTTTTGCCTTTAATTTAATTTAACTTTATTTTTGATTCAGTTGCCTTTGATTAATTGGCAACCGGGGATTAGTTCCTTTTAGTTAGGAGCAAATATCCTTATTTACAATGATTTTAAATTTGAGCCGGCCTCTTTAAGTTTGTACATGGGAACATGGGATGTGCCATGCTGGGTCAGACCAAGGTCCAGTATTCTGGGCTTGATGGACCTTGTATGGCAGCTCTCGCCTTCCCTCCTCAATTATTTTTGCTTGCTGCAGGCATTTGCCGATGCGGATCTCTCTCCCTTGACTACGGGAGAGAGCTCCGGGACCCGTACATCCGCACTGCAGCTGTGTGAGACAGAGTCTCTCCGTTGCTGCGGGATTTAATTTTACAATGTGGAACCGGCTGAGCGGTCCTCGCCGCAGCTGCCAGGCGCATCAGCGCGGTTTGAGGATCGGAGCACTTCAAGGTGGTAGGAGCAGGCAGTGTGGCTTTCTGCCCTGCAGGTAAGGCCTTCGGGCTCTGTCGGTCTGCTGAGGCCTCCTTTTTTGGGGCCATTTTCTCTCTGGGTGTTTGGACCGCATGGCGAAAGTTGCAGTGAGATGCCTGTGTGAGGAAGACAACAGGCAGAATAGCTAGTTTTTTGGGCCTAGTGTTTCTTTCTTTTGTTGGTAGGTTTTTTGAGGCTTGTGGGGATTCCTCAGCTTTCAGGGGACTGTTGTCAGACCTCTTTCTTTTTGAGTTTGTTCTTAGTTTATAGGACAGCAGTTGTGGCATTGATTCCACATGTTCTTTCCCTTCTAATCATGTCTCTGAGGAGCATCTGTTAAGTCCCAGGATGTTAGGCAAATTGCTAGTTTTAGGTTCCAGAGCAGGTATTTGTAAGGAGGGACAGGCTGGAAGTGGGCCTTTGTGTATTCTATACTGACAGTTGCCCAAAGGCCTGTGTTTCACAGGGACAGGTTTAGGAATCCTTAGGATATAAAGAAGAATATAGCAGTTACCTGTCAATCAAGGAGTGCCTGGGCTAAGGTCTATGGCCACCAGAGGGCAGCGGATGCACTCAAAGGGGCCTTTCTCTGACTGTGTATGCAGCAGTTTCAGATTGCTTATTCTCTGTAATGCTGCAACTCCTGTTTATATAACCAAGATTGCAGCTCTTACATTCTGTATCGTTTGTTGGTCTCTGTTGCCCTAACAGCCACAGCTGCTCATGATTCACATATAGTATTCAGGGCCCCCATCCCTGGGGGGGGGGGCGGTGGTAAAATATGAAATTGTGTTACTCCTTAAATTCACACAGGCAGCAACCTCTAAGACCTCCATTTGCAAGGTGCCTGGGTGTTTCCTAGCTTAAGCGGGGATCACTTATCGTGCCCTTCCCCGGAAGTTCTCATCTATTTCTAGAGCTGGATTTCAAAAGGACAAAGAAACTCTCTAGTGAGAGAGAGCCTTGTTCATTTTGAGCGAACACGGCTGATTTATTCGGGGGCTTTTGGTGCCCTGAACCCCACGAGCTGGACGCTATTTGTTTACTTCCAGGAGTTCTGCTCTCTATTTCGCTCTTCAGCTCCCTGGCAGACGTAGCAGGCTGGCAGGGGGGAGCAACGCCTCCTGCAACGGTGAATCCCTCAGCATAAGGGGGGAAGGAAAGCGGGGTGCAGCGGGGCTTGGTAGCTTTTGCAAAGCTATAACAGCAGTTCGGGTAATTTTAGCTGATCTGCTTTGATTTCATTGGAGGTGGCTGGAGCTTGATTTTTGGAGTCCTATACATCCTTTCCCGGCCGTGCCCAAAACTCTCTGGATCCCAACTTCTGACTACATATTCCTATCAAATGGTAGTTAGTAAGTGAACATAGCAGACGGAAAATCACTATTAGAACAGAGTGCATAGGATGGGTGCAATTTCCTGAAATGTGCAAAAAAAAAAAAAAAAGGGGCCTAGCTATGTTGGTTTACAAGAATTTCCTTCCGCTGTCCATAGCAGGTCCTATAAGGCGTTAGTTGGTTGATATGGCAGGGTAATATTTGGGCTTAGCTACTGTGATATAGCGCTATGATCCGCTGTACACATATTCAAGTCAAAAGGAATTATGGTGGTAGCTCTCTTGGACAGTTCTAAAAGGTGCTTGGATGAGCGCCTTGGCCAGGCCCCAGGTGTGGAATGCTCTGCCATACGCATTATGTTATGAGAGGGGTTTTATAGTTCTGTGGTTTCTTGAGGGACAATATTCCCGTTTAGTTTGGCTTTGTCTGATTTATAAGGTTTGGCGGTAGATTTGTAATGTCTTCATTTTGGCTATATGTGATTTCTTTTCCTTCTGTAAAAGGCGGCTCAGCAGAGAGAGGTCGCTGAATAGGACTCTGGCCTTTGAGGCTATTTTGGCTCCCATTCCATTTATCAGAGGTTCTCCAGTACGGAAAGTATCTGCTAGTGTTCAGCGTCTGTCTTAATGGGGGCCAGAAGCGGTCAGCCAGGCTAGTTCTCTCGCAGCACTAGCAGCAGCTCAGATTCTGGAAGGCATACATCATATGCTGTGTTTGCGGGATGGCTTGCACGCTGCTTGGCATCAGCCTTGGAGCTCCATCGGCCCGTATTAGATTCCTTTGTCCAGTCCTCATGCAGAGCTCCGCAAAAGTTTCAGGCGGTCGCAGGAACGCTCCAGCGGCTGCTTCAACTTAAAGCGGTGGTGCCGGTGCCGGCAGCCCAATACGGTTGATACTCCCTCTACTTTGTGGTTCCAAAGAAGGAAGGCTCGTTTCGCCCGATTCTGAATTTTAAAAGGGTGAATCGGTGTCTGCCCAAAGAATTCTCCCGGAGCATTCCTTAAATCCCGAAAGAAACCGTACTGACATACATGATAAGTTCGATCAGCTACTGGCAGGACACAATGCACTCTTGCATGCTTTTTTGCTTCATTGGTCTAGAAGTGTAGTCTTTACCAGGTGGTATAATGGGAACTTCGCTTCAGGTTCTCGGCTTCTTCTTTGCTGACTCAATTGCCACTGCGGAATGGGAAAGCTGTATTTTCTAACACCAGGGGCTAGTTGACCTTAAAATAAATAAATAAATAAATAAAACAAAAAATGGAATGTCCAGCTTGGTGCAGGCAGACGGAATGGGGCGTTCCTCTAGCAGGAAGGCTGTGGATTTCTATGCCTGTCATAGGGAGTTCTTTCTGCTGCATTGTGTTGGCGCGGAAGTAGCTTCTCAACATCGGCTGAAGGAATTTTTGGTTAAGAGATGTCTGTAAAAAAAAACAAAAAACCACAAACATATTCAGCTGTCCTGAATTGGCCTGTTCTTGATTGACATTTTGAGACTAGGCAGGCGCAGGCCTCTGTACTACGTGGGTGGGTGCACACCTTGCACTTCCAGGAGGTGTGGACTCACTGTCTGGAAGAGAGCCCTAGCGATCTTCTTTAGTGTGTGATAGTAGAGTAGGTGGTTCACTGAATCGATCGTTGGGGGCACTGCTTTGTCCTTACAGGCTCCCATTGGGGGAGTCTGGGGGGACGAGAGCATGCTTCCGGTGGTCGCAGTATTTACGGCAGTCTACTCGCCTGGAACGGGAGAGGATCAGGGAGTTGAAGTGACTAGAGTCTGATTTGCTTTATGTGGCAAATGTGCATTATGGTGTGATTCGAGTGCTGGTGAATATAATTGGCTTCTTTGGGGTTCTCCCGGAGGTCTCTCTGGTGGGGGAATGGGGCGGCTGACGGTTCGTCCAAGTCAAGGCTCAGTAAGCTCCCAGTTAATAGTCTTTGTCTTGTCCTTTCCCTCGCTGGTAGCCTTTTGCTCCGCTTGGAGGAGTTCAGGGTTGCAGGCGCTGCCTGGTAAGGAGCCGTATTTATCCTTTTTCAGTCGCAAGGTAGTGTTGCGCATGCTCCCAGCTTTTTGGGCAAAGGTGGTTTTGGTTTTTTTCACGCCTCCAGATGGTCTCTTCCGGGGTTTTCGGTTACATCTTTTGGACGTTCGACGGGTGCTTAAGAAGTATCTCTGTAGAACGGCGTCTTTCAGGAAGTCCGACAGGTTGTTTGTCGCCTTTGGAGGCCCGCGGAAGGTAGAGGCGGCGACAAAGCCCTCTTTTTCGCGGTGGCTAAAGGAGTCTATTGCATCGGCCTACCGGTAGAAGGGTAAGGTGGTTCCGTGTCTTGGGCGGAGTTCCGTTTAGTGCCGGTCGAGGAGATTTGTAGGTTGTTGGGCGGCGACTTGGTACTCGCTGCATTCCTTTGCGCGGCACTTTCAGTTTGATGTTCAGGCGCGAGTGGATGGACATTTTGGGTTCAGCAGTACTTCAGGCTGGGCTTCAAGGTCCCTCCCGTTGATATTCAATGCTCTGTTACATCCTCTATGGTTCCGGGACTGGACTAGAGGGACGCAAAGGAAGGGAAAATTAGACTTACCTGCTAATTGTTGTTCCTTAAGGAACTCTAGTACAGTCCCAGATCCCTCCCAGTATATTACGCGGTGTGCAGCCTGAAGTTTAAAAAAAAACAAAAAAAAAAACAGAAAGGAAAAGGACTACAGAAATCTGGACGACAGGGAGATGGATTGAGAGACAGGTTTTCGAAGAGAATTTGTCCTGTTCTGGAGGTACACGGGAAAGTCACCAGGTGACCCTTTTTTGCGCAGCAGTGCCCTGTAGGCTCTGGAGCGTGGTTATTCCGTCTTTAGGAGCTAGACGTTTTTGGCTGAGTTACGGGGACGTATTGTTCCTGGGCAGTTTTAACTACTTCTGTTCCGTTATGCTTAATTCTGTAGCTACTTATTGGTTGCTCTGCTGAGTTTGCTTTGTCAATAGGTACTGGTGGAAAGGGGCGGTGTTTGCTTAGATATACCAGTGACATCAAAGCGATGACATCTTTCAGTCTCCAAAGCTGCTGGTGGAGGTTCACAACTCTATGGTTCCAGGACTGGACTAGAGTTCCTTAAGGAACAACAATTAGCAGGTAAGTCTAATTTTCCCTTTGGGGGAAAAACAGGTCCCTCAAGGCTGCCTGTACGTCAAGGACTAAGATCGACTGCTTGGCATACAGACAAGGCCATCAACATGTCCCCTTCCTGTAGCTCTGACAATGAGTCCCCCGATTGCATAGGTTGGGACTCACCCACACGATCACACAGGTCAGCTAACGACCTCTGTTGTGTTTTGAAAGACTCGCCAACTCCCAGCTGCCACCCCTGCTGCCAACCGGAATCAGGGAAACTCCCCCAGCTCTGGGTATCACCGCCCTTCCCCAGGGGGTACCACCTGCTGTGGATTCCTCAACATAACTCTGTCCGTGCGTTCCTGGGGTCTGTCCACCTCTGCTGTACCCTCTGTTGCTCCGCCTGCTCTGTCCAAACCCTCCATATGTTTACCAAGGTGCACACACACTGGTACCCAACCCTTCCTCTGTTTTACACAAGGTGTATGTGAACCCCTCTGCCGTCAGACACGTGAAGCAGCAGTGCACTTGCGCACGTAAGGGTTGATATCCTTGTGCTACCACTCCATCCCTCTGAGTCAATAGCGCATCTCCTGTAACCTGTCCAAGCTGGGTTTATCCCTCAAACTGTGCCCCCACTTGGGCTGGCTTTCTTCGACCTTCCTCTGACCACCACTGCTGCTCTCCAGCTGTGGTTGTTGTCCCTGGTTCATGCTCCACCTCCCGTACACGATGGGCATGTGTTTGCTATCTGTGCCCAAGCCTGTTGCTACGTCTGCACTACGTGGGTGTGTCAGCGCAGCCTGTGGATCTTTGTGTTTGCCTTCCAAATCAAAGTACTGTACCGTGTCCTGTGCGTGTCTATGACGTATACTAGTGTGAGAATGATGTCTCTTACCCCTATCCATGTGTCTACTAGAGTCTGCCCTATCACAATAACGATCTTGTGGGATATGCGTGACATGTTTGTGTCTGACGGTTGATTACTGGAGAGGTATCTCACAGACCACCCTGTGTCCCACCCACAGGCAATCGTCAGGCGCTAGAAAGGATCTACAGTGCGGTGGTGGAGAACACCAGCGAGCTGAGGCAGGTCCGGGGGGAGCTGCGCCAATTCCGAGAGGAGTTCAGAGCCATGCCGTTCACCAGGATGTGTGAGGCCCTGGAGGGCATGCTGGCTGTCATGCGGCAGGCAGTACCGGCACCACTACCACAGGCACCGGAAGAGGGTGTAGCACCGCAGGAGGGGGGGGGTTGACACGTGGCAGGCGTGGGCGGCCACGCCGTGGCTAATTTCTGTGACAATAAAGAGCTGTCATACAGTACATGCAATGTGTGTTTCCAATGTGTCCCTGTGGTCCCTATGTAGTGTGCAAATGCATGTCGTGTCCCTGACCATATGATCTGCACCGAGGCCCCTCGCTGGTGGGGTGTTTGCACTGCCAGGTATTACTGCACAGATGCCAGCACATGCTATGTGTGACCTGCACAGTGTGTGTTCACTGCCCCTGGGCTGCAGCAGGGCGGTTTACACAGACACCCATGTTGCGACGGGGAATGTTCTGAGGTTGCACGTTCAGTGTTCTGATCCATCACCGTGTCCACCCCTTCATACCCCCAACATTGGGTGCATATGTGTGACCATTGCCCCTGCCTGTAACACTGATTACATGCCTGCCTCCCCCCCCCTGGCATGCATGTGGCACAGGCAGACATGGGTGGCATGCGTATGTCGGCTGCTGATTTATGCTAACAAATTTGGTTACCCTATGCCCATCCCTGTGACATGGATGTCCCCGGGATGCCTGCTACATTGCAACATCTCATGCGCGACCCTGGGATCATACCCCTACACACATGGTTAGCCCCCAAAACTGCATGTGGAGCCAGTCGACGTATGATACCCATGTCTTCCTCTACTGCACATCCCTGTCCACACACATATCCCATGTTGGCATCCATAGTGTTCTGCTAAGGGAGACACGTGACCATTTCAAATTAAACAACATTGTGTATATTTTACAAAATAAAAGGACATATTTATAATTGTAGGGAGGGGGACAATACCCATCACCCTCCCCCCCAAAACCCCCCTCCTCCCCCCTGCCACCCCCACCCGCCCTAAACACCCTCCTCCACCCCTCCCCCCACCCCCACATGAGCCACACCCTCCCCCTGCATGCCCAGTGATGGAAGACAGAGCAGCACAGGGCACATGTGTGGACGTCACAGGCGCCATCAATGACCCCTGTGACGCCCTTCAGGGGGTGGCCGCCGACATGGCAGACGCTCCACCTCGGCGGCCACCTGCTAAATGGCTCCCGCCAGCCACTGGTGCGAGTGCACTAAGAGGTGCACTCGCTGCTCCAACGCATTCAGGGCCACATACAGGTCCGCCACGCACCTGCCACCACACACACACATAGTCCCTGGGGTCTGGGTGGTGGCATGTGCGTGCGACCTGTGTGGGGCCCTGGATGGTGGAGCCACCTGGCATGGCTGACGGGAGCCCACAGTGCCCTGTGCTGCACTGTCTTCCAAATCACTCCCACACCCCCTCCACCCCCTCCTCCCCCCTGACTCCTCCCACCCACCCTCCACAACCTCCTCCACCCCTCCCCCCACCCCACATCACCCACACCCTCTCCCTCCCCTGCCACCCCCCAACCACCCAGGACCCCATCAGCCCCCTCTTCCTCTGGTGTAGCTTCTGCCCCCTCCACCTCCTCCGCTTAATCCACCACCACCACCTCCACCTCTCTGGCATGGCGGGCAGTGGGGCGCCGCAATGCATATGCGGAGGTGGTGGGCTCCGCATCGTTGTCAGCACCATCTGTGGAAGATGACAGTCATCAGTACATTATTATGTGTGTAACATAGCACTCTGAAGACTTTTCAGAGTAAAGCCAGCATTTATGATGTGGTTGGATCAAAGCCCTCGGGACGTCTGACTGCTGATGTAGCTGCGCATGAAATGGGAGTCAGAAGCTGTAAAGATGTCTTACACATTGGAACATGGAACGTACGAAGCATGAACCAAGGGAAGTTGGAGGTGGTCAAGAATGAAATAGAACGTGTACAACTTGATCTGTTGGGTGTCAGTGAACTGAAATGGACTGGCATCGGGCACTTTGCATCAGAAGATCACATAGTTTACTATGCTGGAAATGAAAGACAAAGAAGAAATGGTGTTGCATTTATAATAAAGAAGAAACTTGCAAGAACTGTAATGAAATACAATGCAGTCAGCGAACGCTTAATCTCTATTCATCTACGAGGAATGCCTATCAACACAACTATAATTCAAGTATATGCCCCAACAACAGCTGCAGAAGAGAATGAAATTGAAGAGTTCTATGAACAAGTACAAGCTGAAATTGACAGAACATGCAAACAGGATATCCTGATAGTCATGGGTGATTGGAACGCAAAGGTTGGCATCAAAGAAGAAGACAAAGTAGTTGGAAAATATGGACTTGGCAACAGAAATGAAGCTGGAGAAAGACTGATAGAATTCTGCAAGACCAACGATCTATTCATCTCAAACACCTTCTCCAGCAACACAAGCGGCGACTGTACACATGGACGTCACCCAATGGATTGTATAAAAATCAAATTGACTACATCTGTGGAAGTCAACGATGGAAAAGTTCTATAACATTAACAAAGACAAAACCTGGAGCTGACTGTGGTACAGATCATCAACTACTAGTATGCAAACTCAAGCTAAAGCTGAAAAAGAGCAAACCACTCATGAATGCAGCAAAATATGACCTTGAGAATATACCACTGGAATTTAAAGACTGCCTGCAAAATCGATTTGCTGCTTTAGATACAAATGATAGAGTTCCAGAAGAGTTATGGAATGACATCAAGAAGGTTGTGTTGGAAGAAAGCGAGAAGTCTCTACAAAAGGTAAAAAAGAAAAAAACGGCCAAAATGGATGACGGAAGAAACTCTGAAAATTGCCCAGAAACGCAGAGAAGCTAAAGCCAGAGGAGAAAGAAAGACAATCACAGAACTCAACAGAGATTTCCAACGTGCAGCAAGACAGGACAAGGAAAAGTACTACAATGACGCATGCAAGGCAATAGAAGCAGAAACTATTAGAGGAAGAACAAGATCAGCTTTCCTAAAGCTACGAGAGTTAAAGAAAAAGTTCCAGCCTCGAATTGGAATGTTACAAGATGCTCAAGATTCTATGTTGAATGATGCTGAGAAGATTAAGAAAAGATGGAAGAATATACAGAGTTTTTATATGATAAAGATCAAGTGGACCAACAGCCGTTTCAACCTGTACCTTATGATCTGGAACCATTGGTGATGAAAGAAGAAGTTGAAGCAGCATTGAAAGCCTTATCAAAGAACAAAGCACCAGGCATTGATTGCATTCCCATAGAAGTATTAGAGCAATCTGATGCAGCTGTTACCGTACTTACAAGGCTCTGCCAAGAAATATGGAAGACAGCATCATGGCCAACTGACTGGAAAAGATCTGTGTTTATACCAATACTAAAGGAAAGGTGATCCAACTGACTGTGGAAATTATCGCACAATCGCTCTGATCCCACATGCCAGCAAGATTCTACTGAAGATTATTCAAAAGAGACTACATACCTGGAACAAGAACTACCTGAAGTGCAAGCAAGGTTCAGAAAAGGGCGAGGAACAAGAGACATCATTGCGGATGTGAGATGGATCCTTGAAAAGACTAAAGAATACCAAAAGGATATCTATTTGTGCTTTATCGACTATAGCAAAGCTTTTGATTGTGTAAACCATGAGAAACTCTGGGCCACATTAAGAAGCATGGGTATACTAGAACACCTGATCGTTCTCTTGCACAATCTGTACATTGATCAAGAAGCAACAGTTCGAACGGAACAAGGAGAAACAGAATGGTTTAAAATAAGCAAAGGTGTAAGACAAAACTGCATACTTTCCCCCTACCTGTTTAATTTATATGCAGAACAAATCATCAGAGAAGCAGGATTGTATGAAGACAACAGAGGTGTGAAGATTGGTGGAAGACTCATCAACAACCTTCGCTATGCTGATGATACCACATTACTGGCGGAAAGTGAAGATGATCTGAAACATTTGCTTCTCACAATCAAAGAACATAGTCTCAAAATGGGCCTGCACCTTAATGTAAAGAAGACAAAGATCATGACAACTGGCATAATCAACAGGTTCATCGTCGAAGGAGAAGAAATTGAAATCGTGAATAACTTTAACCTACTTGGATCAACTATCAATGAAGAAGCAACAAGCAGTCAAGAAATCAGATGACGCATTGCTCTTGGCAGAACGGCTATGAAAGACCTAGATAAGATTCTGAAGAGCAGAGATGTCTCTCTCCATACAAAGATTCGACTTGTTCAAGCCATGGTATTTTCAATAACATCATATGGATGTGAAAGCTGGACAGTGAAAAAGATAGACAGGAAGAAAATTGATGCCTTTGATTTATGGTGCTGGCGGCGAATACTGTGTATACCATGGACTGCCCGAAGAACAAACCAGTCTGTACTAGTGGAGATCAAACCTAAGCTTTCTTTAGAAGCTCAGATGACAAGACTTCGACTTTCATACTTTGGACACATCATGCGGAGAGAGAGATCATTAGATAAAGACATCATGCTTGGCAAGATAGAAGGTCAACACAAAAGAGGAAGGCCAGCAATGAGATGGATCGATACAATAACAGCAGCTACGGGTACCAGTCTGTCAACAATGAGCCGCCTGACTGAAGACCGAACACAATTTAGGATAGCTATCCAGAGGGTCGCCATGAGTCGACTCCGACTCGACGGCACTTAACAACAACAACAACATAGCACATGTACCTATGCAGGCACCACACAGGCTGCTGGGCCAATGGGACATCTGTTACTGGGCAGCCATGTCGCCAATACTCACCATCACCCTGTGACGGGCCCTCACCCTGGAGGCGCTCGAGGTAGGCCCGGTGGTGGAGGTGCAACTCGCGCCCCTTCTTCCGGAGATCCTCGACCTGTGGATTTGAAAAGAATGGGTGGGGGCATGAGTGACTGCTCACCTCTGGTGGGTGTCCAACATAAACATACATCAGTGTGGCTAGCATCTTGCTGCTCCTGCTCCACTGCTGTGTGTGTCATGTACAGCATAGTTTGTCACGTGTCACAGGTGATCTCCAGGAACACCAGGAAGATGTCGTCATGTGGGTAGCGTCGGTACCAACTGAGCCTGTGTGGGAACGCTACCCAGTGTCCTATATGAAAGCCTTTGGCAGCATCCCACAGTGCGTGCGTGCTGCCTTCCCGCCTGCCCAAACTGCCTCTCTCCAGTTGAGTTTACAGCTGACACAAGGAGGGAGAGAGAAAGACATTGGGAAAGTGAGAGAGACAGAGAGAGAGACATAACCTGCAAGGGGAGATGGGTGGGTTGTGATTACCTCATCCTGCTGTTCCAGGAGATCACCTGTTACAGGTGATTAACTATGCTATCACCAGGTACAAGCAGGACGTAGTCGTCACATGTGGGGAAACCCTAGATGTAGATGCCAGGGAAGGATCCCCAGAGTGGTGAGGGCCTGTGGAGGGCCTCCACTTCCACCCATGGATCTCGGGCATTCTGTAAGGGAGGCGGCTAGGAGTGTATTACATATGGGAGAGGTTTTGGAGAGCAGCCTGACCAACCAGAGCATGCCTGCGGGAGCCTTTATCCAAGCATTCGTGGGCCGTGAAACAAGGACCAGGTAGCTGCTTCACAAATGTCGTTCATATGTACAGAATGGAGGTGAGCCCGTGAGGCTGCCATGACTCTCACATTGTGAGTGGGAACATGGGCCACCAGTGAATGGTGTTAGCTAGGTTAGATAAAGGGTAATACACTGAGCAATCCAGTTGGGTGGAGATCGTTTTTAAACTACTGTACCCAAATGCGAGGGATCCAAGACTCAGAATAGCTGAGGGGACCTTCTGTGTTGCTGGGTCCTCTGCAGATGGGAAGCCACAGTTCGTTCACAGTCCAAGGTATGAAGCGTTTTCTCTGCATTTGAAGCATGCGGCTGTTGAAAGACTACAGGTAACTACAACTCTTGTTTCAAATGAAAGGAGGAATCCACCTTAGGCATGACGTGTGGATGTGTCCGTAGGATTACCTTCTCATGGTGAAACGGTGTGTGGGGTGGATCAGGCACTGGAGCTTGAGATTCACTGATACGACTTGCTGATGTGATTGCAAGACGGTATTTTACTTCCTAGGTCAGAGACTTTAAGGATGTAGTGTCTAAGGGTTCAGAGGGCGGCGGCATACGCTGCCCTGGCAGCAGATTGGGATCCCATGCCTCTGGAGGTGGTCTAAGGGCAGGTTTTGGTAGATGCAGGCCTCTCATGATCCCGGATATGAGAGGATGGGATGACATGGATTGTCCAGTGATGGGTTCAGAAGGAGCAGCAATGGCACTTAAATGGACTCTGACTCACTCTGTTTGGAGACCATTGTTTGATGAGTAATGGCATTTGTCAAAAACATGTCTCTATACGGATGACAAGAGGGGTTCCAGGCCTTTTGTTATCACCAAATGAAATGTCACGTCCACCTCATGGCACAGGACTGCCTTGTGGAAGGTTTCCTGGAAGCACAACGGACATCATGCACTTCCTGAATGAGGGGAGGGCCAAAGCAGTTTCAGCCATCAGTAGCCAGGCTCTGGGGTGCAGAGATGGGGGGGTTTGTATGCCATACATTCCCCTCCTCCTGTGACAGTAAGTCTGGAGCTGACCCTACATACAGGGGTGGAACCTGGGTCATATGTAGAAGCAGAGGGTATCACACCTGTTGTTGCCAGCGTGGGGCTATGAGGATCATGTAGCCTCTGTCCCTCAGTGGTTGCAATAGGGTCTTGGCAATCAAGGGAATGGGAGGTAAGGCATATAGGCATTCCTGCCCCCAGTTGAGGAGGACAGCATCCCTCGCTTGATAGCTCTGAGCTGGGATTGGTGTATAGAACCGGGTAGGTTTTGCATATGATGGACGTGCAAAGAGGTATGAATCTTGAGTTCCCCAGAGTTGCACTACTCTACAGAGTTGGTCCATGTGTACAGACCATTTGTGCGGAAGCACAACACGACTGAGTTTGTATGGCTAAGAGTTCTGATTGCCAGGGAGATAGACTGGCAGGAGATGGATCTGCTGCTGTCTGGCAAACGACCACAGTTGAGGAGCTTTGTTGCAAAGGGACAGAGAGCCTGTTCCTCCTTGTTTGTTCACATAGACCATAGCTACCTGATTGTCTGCGCAAAGTAGTATTCCATTGGCCTGTAGAAGGGAATGGAGGACATGAAGAGCCAGGCAAATTGCTCAGAGCTCAAACAGATTGCTGTGGAAATGACTCTCCTGACAATTCCAGGTGGCTTGGGTGGAGGTGTCCAGTACATGTGCAGCCCAGCCCACTTTAGAGGCATCTGTTGTTAATGGGATCTGAGGAGGGGTTTGCAGGAAAGGTGACCCCTCCAACAGGTTTTGTGCTGACCGCCACCAGTCCAGGCACAGGGTATGGCGGTTTGAGTTTACTGTCACATCTGAGAGACAGCCTGTTGCTTGCGTCCACTAGGAAGAGAGTATGCCCACTGTGCTGGTCTCATGTGGAGACACGCGTAGGGGACCACATGCACCGTAGATGCCATGTGACCCAGCAGCTGATGCATCTCTCGAGGCGAGAGGTGCGCTTGTTGTAGTGCTGTCCAAACACGTTGCACAATGCGAGGACAGAGAGGCTGAGTCAGGTAGGTCTTTGGCAGTCTGGTATCTAGCCTTGCACCTATGAGCTCCAGCGTTTACATGGGAGTCAGAAAAGATTCCACGAGATTGCTGACAGGGCCTACATATTGGAGTCTACGCATTGTGTAAGCGACAGAGGCCTGGCCATGTGATTGTGACTGTGCCTGGATGTGGCAGTCATCCACGTAGGGCCACCAGAATATTCCCCTGGTACGGACCAAAGCGGCAACCACAGACATGCACTTTGTGAATACTCTGGGTGTTTAGGCACGGCTGAAGGGAAAACATTCTTGGGATAGTGGTTTCCTTGATGGGGGACCAAAGGAACCTTCGGTGTGCTTGTTGGCAGAGAAGATGGGTGTACGCATCCGTGTGATCTAAAAAACAAAGGCATATCTGCCTGTGTAGATCAGGAAGTACGTTTCCTCGAGAGATCATTTGGAATATCTTCTGGAACAGGAACTTGTTCAGTTCTCTGAAATGTCAGATGTGTCTGTGACCTCCTTTTTCCATAGGTCTGAGGAAATTGTGGGGTGAGAACCCAGAACCCTGTTGGAGATGAGGTACCTCTTCCATTGCTCCTTGAGGTAGACGATGTGTTACCTCTGGATTCAGCTGGGGGGGGGGATGTTTGCAAACTGAATGTCCCCACTATTGTTGGAGGCGGCAGGCTATGTGCATGACGCCTGTACCCTCTTCTAGGATGGACACAGTCCAGGGTTCTGATGTTATCTGCCTCCATCTGTAGATTGAGGTGACCTAATCTTCCTGTGATTGTGGACGGTTGCTTTCCCTGGAGGGCCAGGAAGGGCAGGTACTCCATCACAGAGGCAAAGGCCCTGTGGGGGATGAGGCTGCTGGGTCTGCTGAGGCAAAGTAGCTCTTGGCTTTCTCTGCTTAGTAGCTTGTTGACCCTTTCTAGCAGCTTGTACTGCAGGTTGTCCGTGCTGAGCATTGGACTGTAGTATCCTTTCTTTTTGTAGGGGAAGCACTTTTCTACAGCTCTCATCTTTGCAGGATCTACAATATTTGAAAGCCTTGTCAAGGTCTAATTGTCCTGCTGGCTTTTAAAAAAACATTTTTCACCACTACAGAGGATTTTGGCCAGTTTATCCTGTACCCAATGTTCCAGGTGAGAGGCTTGCTGCCAGCCAGGTGTCCTTGCCCCACTAGCAATGGCAGAGACTCTGCCTTTGCATGAAAAACAGTCAGAAGCTGCCCTGTTCACAACATTTAAAATGTTCTGGGCATGCTTGACAGGTGCTTCATAGTAGTGACCTCTGTGATCTGCGAGATGTGGACTTACCAGTTGTAGATCTTGTTTGACCTCCGTCAGGAACATTCCCATGTACATGATATAGGCACCTGTCCTGTCTGACAGCTTGAATGTATGGACGATACAGCGACCAAAGGCAACTAATGTCTTACACTCCCTACCAGGAGGGTTGGTGGCATGTTGTTTGTAACGTTTCATTCTCCTCCTAGCACACTCCACCATGATGGAGTGATCAGGGAGGTGTCCTTACTGCAGACCAGGTGACGGAGGCACACGATACATAGTAGGCACATGTGAGAATGTGGAGAGGTGGTAAGAGGAATCTTCCACATTCTCTAAAGAGGATTCCGTAAGATCTGATGTAGTGGCAGGATGTCTGCCCCCTATGGAGTTTGTTGATATTGGTGAATCTCTGTCTCCCGTGGCCTGTGCTCACATTGCGTTACTAATGAAATGGAGAGGCCCCCAACTACATGTGTGTGGAGATCCAGGAAGGACATATCTTGAGGAGGGGACATTCTCCTCTTGGGAGAGGCAGGCTTGTCCTGGAGAGGTACATCGTTACCCTCTGAGCTGTCAGAGTCATCAGACCCCTCAGGAGATTGGATGTATCTTCTCTACGGAGCCTCAGGTAAAGTGAGGTATCGGTACGAATTGGCCTCAGTATCGTAGTGACACGGTACCGGTGTGTGGATACCGGTACTCATCAGTACCAATGGTGCATTTGCCAATGCCGGTCCTGCAATTGCTGCACATACCGGTGCTGCACTTTGCAGGGTCTGGGGTGGAACCAGAGTCTTTGATGCCACATTGTGAGCTGCCAGATTGCGTTCAATGGCCACGATCCTCTGGTCAAACAACACTGACGATGTCTGTGTATGAGTACTGGCCAAAGCCAGGACCCCAGAGCATGGCACAAGGTGGTTGGACCAGGTTGAGGCCTCCAGAACATCATGGAGTCCCTTAGTGGCTTTGGGGGCCAGGGACTCCCACTGGGGCTGTTTGCCCGGAGCGTGCTCCTCAAGGGCAATGCCAGTGGCAGTACGATATTCGAGGGGGATGTACCCTTTCAGGAACGGACAGATTTGTGTTTGGTTACCTGAGATCCACGGGAGGAAGAGGATGCCCTTGACGACATGTCTGCCACCGAGGCCACGTTGGTGGGGAAGAGGGTACTGAGCTTGGCTGCTCTGTCCTGCCAGCCACTCTTGGATAACATCCCACAGGCCAAACATTCAGACATTTATTGATCTAGCCATTAGCATTTGCAATGCCAATCATGGTTGTCAGTGACTGAGAAGGTACCTGCACATTATCAGCATATGTTCTGCAGCCGAGGAGTGCTTTTCTATGATTGAGGTGGGATTAGGGCCTAATGGCAAACCGGGGGGAGTCCTACAAAGGGGATTGTTGCTCTTTTGCTACAAAGGTTTCATTGTGTGGGTGAATTTGACCTTTTAGAAAATAAACTTTGAAGACCAGTGGTAACAATACAGAAAAACAGGCAGACAGTGCCACAGGAGTGGCACTACAATAGCTGTTTTTCAGCAATGACAGGAACAATGACCTGCTGGCTCTCTGGAAAACAATGAACTGGAGGAGAGCCATTTGGGAAAGGCAAGATGACCGCACACAGGCGCTGTGGGGTGCTTCCAATAGCTTTCCGATTGGACACTGGAGACCGTTCGCACGCAGGCTCTGTCGGTACTAATGAGACCCGCATGTAGGGACTACTTCCTGCTTGTTCCAGGCGATTTTCTGTTCCCAGTGCCACCTGCATGCGTAGCTGTGTCTCTGGACATGTGTGCAGTGACACCTATGTGCAGTGTGCCTGGCACCCTGAACACATCATTGCAGTACCCTGTGGCCCCCTTGCATGACATTGCATGACCGTGCCACATTTTGATTGCCAATGATGGTGTCCATGGTAACCCCGTACGTGGTCTGTTGAACACATTTGTGTTGTCATGATCTACGCACATCCTCGGACCCAACCCCACTGGCAACATGATATCCTAACAATCATGGGTGCTGTGTCCCTACATGGAACATTGTGTGGGTGGCCCTATTCACCTTGCCAGGGGCCACTACCATGACATTTGGGTTTCTACAGGGCCCAGGATAGCAATGCTTGACCCACTACAAGCATTGTGTAACGTGTCTCTCTTGGGGATACTGCTAGCTACGTACAACCTAGTTTGGACACTGTTGCAAAGACCATACTGTGCGTGAAGGACGAGGGAATGACCCAGTATGGGCTATCTTATGTTGTTATGTTCCTATGACCTGGGCCTTGTATGCTTACGGCAGGTGTGGTTGCCAACACCATGGACAGGGGCCAATGCACCAGAATAGGCTATTGCCACCTGTGCTCATGTGGGGGTTTCTGTCTGTGCTGTGCAACCACAACAGGTGCATGTATCCTTCCAACACCATCAGTAATGTTCATCTGCCACAAGGTTTGGGATTCGTAGCAGGTGGGCAGATGTGTAACCTGACTCAGCATACATTTATGGGGACATGGCTCTGTTACAGGCCTTTGTAATCAGATCTCATAGCTCATGGGGATGGGGTGCTGTTACACACATCTGCACCTAGCATACCATCTGGATACATCAAAGACATGTGTGGTGAGGTGCTGACCTCACAGACTAAAGGAGATGTGCAACCTATCTACCATAACCTAACACAATATCTGAATGACATACCCACCATTGCAATCCGGTCTCTGGCCCCCTGGGGGTTGGGTGTCCTAGCACACATCATCAGCTGCATACACCATAGCAAAAGGGTGACTGACAGTACACCTTACGCAGGTCACAGGACTCCTGGGGATAGGGAGAATGTATTGAACTGTTTAGGCACACACAACCATATCACCAGGGTGACTGACAGTCCACTTTGATGGGCTCTCAGGACTCCTGGGGATAGGGAGGATGTATTGAATTGTTTAGGCACACACAACCATATCACCAGGGTGACTGACAGCCTACTCTGATGGGCTCTCAGGACCCCTTGTTGTAACTGTCTTGGCAGTCACTGCTATGTGAAAGGCATAGCACATCGCATCATACAAAGCCCTAAGAACCATTGTGGAAGTGTTGATAAGTTCGAGACCCAAGTGTGTAAACAGGAGAAGTCCCAATAATCTTTTTTGTGTTTTAAAATGTGTCGCACAGCAGTGCATATGCAAGTTGCGGCGTGCAGCTGCGCGAGTGTTGCGGGGCGCATTTGCGCGAAATGCTTCGCGCAGCTGCGCGTGAATGATGGAGCATACGTGCGGTCATGTGGGGGGGGCGGGGGGGCAGGCTGTTTGGACCCATAGACGAATTATGTGGTACCACCCAAACTGCCCTCTAGAGCTCAGGATCTCCCACCAACAGATCCACATCACTGCAATGGTGCAGGTGGAAGAGACTATCAACCTAGGTCCAGCTGGGGGACAGACAACATACAGGGCAGTCCATGCATTTCTGTACACATCCATATGGTGATAGCAGACAGACAGGAGGCCTGGAAATGCTCAGCTGCCCACCACCACTATCTGACATTCTCCAGCAGCGAGCACAGTGAATCTGCACCCTGCCTTACATATACTAACTGCAACCAGTCTGCTAGCTAGTCCATAGTGCATATTACTGGAAGAAATGTGTGCACCCAAAACTGGGATGTCAGCACACCCACCAAGCGGATAGGTTAGTGATTGGGCCCCAAAAGGCAACCCATAGATATCACTTGGAGAGAGATGCTGTTAGCACTATGGGAGACCTAGCCATGCCATGGTGACTGCTCAGTCAGGGTGAGAGTGACCTTACAGGAGGACATGCAGGGGCCACCCTGTCCGTTCAGCTGATGGCCGCCCACTACAATGTCCCAGCCATTGCCCTATGCCCTGTGCTCATGCATCCTGCCCAGGCCACCCTGTCGGAGCTATACCCACAGTACCTTGCTCCTCATTATGCACATTGGCAAGCTAACACTGGACACAGTGAAAACAGTGTGGGCTGAGTAAGGTGTTGCAACCAGCACACACTGGATGGACAGACACACACTCCCACACCTATGCCAGCATTGTGCTACTATAGATAGTTTTTGCAGTCTAGGCCAACTCAACAGTCCTGGACACAGCGCAGGCATGGCTATGGTATGCAATACTGTTGGGGTCACTCCCCAGGGTGGTGAACACTGTCAGACACCAGACCTGAGACACACTCCACAGACATCAGAAATATTGGTATGATACAGCTCAATGAGCATATTGTGCTTAACGTAGGAATTGCTATCTGCGAGTAATCATAGCAACATTTTGATATATGTGTACCGTATTCCCAGGTTTAGGGTGGCATTGCTAAGGTGTGCACGTACTAGTATTGTGAGATGTACGCAAGGCCCGATATCCTGCCTGTCCATGAGGCTTTGCATAATGGAGCCTGTGGGTGTGGTTCTTTCTGCTCCTGTTGGCCGCTGCTTTAGGGCAGAGGTCCCAACTCCAGTCCTGGTGGGCCTTACACTGTTCATGTTTTCCTGCTGTCCCTAATGAATATGCATGAGATACATCTGCATACCATGGGGGCGGCGCATGGAAATGAACCAAACACATCTTTATTAGAAACAGCATAAAACGTGAATGATTTGTGGCCCTCCAGGACTGCATTTGGGGGACTCTGCTGTAGGTAATGCGGATGTTTCTGGTGTCTGTGCTCTTTCGGGTAAAATGTAGATGTATTGGGCATGTTTGCGTTATCTGCACTAAAGGTTCTGTCTGTATTACCACATTTGTGTGGTGGGTAAAATGTGGGGACTGGGTTGGCAGGGCCGACAGCTGGGATTTGAACCTGTGACCTTCTGCTCCTGAAGGCACTGGCTGTGTGCGCTGCACCACTGTCTTGGCACAGAAGCAGTGCATTTCCAGGGGAGTCCATGGCTGTTCGTCAGACAGGCCCTGTCTGTTGCAGTGCATGGCACCCACGTGAAGAGGGCTAGGCCTTGGTGTGCTGTGGGCAGCTGCCACTGCCCCCTCCGCCACCAGTACCCCTCCGCCACCATGCTGACATGGCCTTATATTGGAGACAGCATAAAACCTGAATGATTTGTGACCCTCTAGGACTGCATTTGGGGGACTCTGCTGTAGGTAATGCACATGTTTATGTGGTGTGTGCTGTTTAAGTTAAAATATGAATATTTCACCCACACTTATGTTCTCAGCAGCAAAGGTTCACTCGTTACTACCACTTTTTTTTAGTGGGAAAATTATGGGGACTAGGTTGGCAGGAGCCACAGCCAGGATTTGGACTTGTGATTTTCTGTTCTTGCACACACTGTCTGTGTGTTCTGCACCACTGTGTTGTCACAGATATGCTGCATTCCCTGGGGAGTCCATGACTGTACATCCGACAGGGCCTGTTTATTGCAGTGCACGGCACCCACCTGGACAGGGCTAGGCCATGGTGTGGTGTGGGCACCAGCCGCTGCCACCTCCACCATCAGTACCGCTCCATCCTTAGATTGGAGACAGCATAAACCCTGATGGATTTGTGGCCCTCCAGGACTGCATTTGGGGGATTCTGCCGTAGGTAATGCACATTTCTATGGTGTTTGTGCTGTGTAGGGTAAGATATAGGTGTTTGACCCATGCTTATGTTTTCAGCAATAAAGGTTCAGTCTTTACTACCATGTTTTCTTCATGGGTAAAATAAGGGGACTGGGTTGGCAGGAGCCCCAGCTGGGATTTGAACCTGTGACCTTCTGGTCCTAAAGGCACTGGCTGGGTCCGCTGCACCACTGTCTTAGCACAAAAGCAGTGCTTTCCCTGGGGAGTCCATGGCTGTTTGTCAGACAGGGCCTGTCTGTTGGAGTGCACTGCACCTACGTGAAGGGGGCTAGGCCACCGTCTGCGGTGGGCAGCAGCCATTGCCCCCTCCACCAACGGTACCCCTCCGCCACCATGCTGACATGGCCTTATATTGGAGACAGCATCACAGCTGAATGATATGTGGCCCTCCAGGACTGCATTTAGGGGACTGTGGTCTAGGTAATGCGCATGTTTCTGGTGTCTGTGCTCTGCAGGGTAAAATAGAAGTGTTTGGACCATGCTTATGTTCTCTGCAATAAAGGTTGGTCTTTACTATCACGGTTTAGTGGTGGGTAAAATATGGGGATTGGGTTTGCAGGAGCCCCAGCTGGGACTTGAACTGGTGACCTTTGGTTCCTGAACACACTGTCTGTGTTCACTGCACCACACTGTGACCACAGAGACTTTGCAGTCCCTGGAGATAGGAAACCTGGACGAAGAAGTCAGAAACCCTGCTCTGCACAATTTCACTGTGGGCTCATTCACCTTGTATGGAGACGGAGCGTAGACCCTTCCAAACAACATTTCTTTTTTTTGGAGCTTTCTTGGGAGTGTTTTTTACTGTTGCCCATTGATATCACTATTGGCCAGCTTGGTTATGTTTTTTTCCCTTTTTTTTTAGGTCATTTTCAGTGTATATTTGCCCTTTTGTACCATGCACATGTATCACACTTATCACGTTTTGTAGGTTTCCCTGGTTTTACTGTACATTGCTGACAGAAATGGTTTCTCTTCCCTTTAAATCGGCTCTACTGCGAGGTTTGTGATAAGGAAGCTTATCATAGCTCAGGTAGGAGCTATAGAAAAGATGATGTGACTCTGAACAAGCAGCCTGTCAGTTCTGGTAGAAGCAAGAAAACAGAGTTTTCACATAAAAGACTACCAGTCCCAGAATGCACCAGGTTTCCAGCAGCCATGAGAGGGGCTGAAGTGAGAAAATGTGTGTGCAATCAAGAGAGCTATGAGGTAATCCCTAAGCACTCATCTCAAAGGGCAGGGCCTGATTCAACACAGCTGCGCTGTGTTAGGGAGGAGCACACATTAGGACAGAATAAGAATAGAGCTTATTCTTCAGATAACAGCTTCAGGAAAAGATACAGCAACGGCTACAAGCACCAACATCATTTGGAGAAACAGAAGCCAAGCCAAGCGGATAGAGAGAGAAGGAAACTCTCTGGAAGGAAAAGAAGGAAGGCTATTGGAAGGTCTGGGAGATTCCAAGGCAGTACCTATACTGGGAGGTATTCCAAGTGCCAGCAGAGTCCATTGGACTGGAGTCAGCCAGAGGAATGGAATGGCAGAGATAGGAATCACCAGTGGCTACCTGAGAGAGAGAAGACTTCACGTGGAAGGGACTTTCAGACCAAGGCCAGAAGGTATGTGAGAGGAGATCCAGTGTCCAGGGATCAAGATTGGAAGGCTGGACATCAGAATTGGATTACATACTGGCCAGGCTATACAGAGAGGAATTATGATAGCAGGAGAGGCTCAGGAATGAACACTGATCCAGACCCTATCTATAATAGTGAATGGCAGCAAGGGAATAAGCATTCTCATGATAGTGCCTTATGGAAAGACTCGTCTGTGCCAATGTATGATAGTGACCCTATGCTGATTGATGAAGGGGGAGATACAGCAGATGAAACTATTCATTACATGGACTGTTCTCTATCTAAATGCTATTGCTAGCTTTCTGTGAGCAAACACCTCAGCCATCACAAAGAAACCTAACTTTGTTCTTTATTTCCACTGCAAACAGCTCTTAAAGCAGGATTTGGGTTCACACAGTAGCAGCCAGCCAGCTAAAGGGTTTCAGCTGATCAATTGATAGTAATTAAAGCTGCACCTGATTGTGTGTGTGAGCAAGGGAGAATCACTCCTGGGATCTGCGTGGAAAATAAGCAGAAGTTAACCTAACAAGCAAAGTTTATTCATTTCTTTGTGCCTTTTTATTTGGTAATTATTTGCTAAGGAAACATTAGCTAATTGCCTGACAAGCTGAAGGTTGTTTTCTGATTTGCTTTGTGACTTTATGTTATCCATTTAAACACTGCAAGCAAGTAACCTCATTTATATTGCTACCAAGCATATTTGTGCTGGGTGAATTAAACCCCATCAATAAAAGAAGTATTTTATTGGCCTTACCACTGGTATCACAACTCAATTATTGTCTTCAGCTGTGTTTGGGAGTGAAAGAACTACATTACCCACAATACCTTGCAAGATTCATATGAATATATGCATCGTCAAGATTGTGTAAGTTCTCACCCTAGGCAGCCGTCTGACAGGTTTTCAATCGTGGTATTTTTTAACTCGGATTTCAGCCTCGCTCATGTGCGGGGAGCCTCTCCCCTCCCACTCTCCACCCATTGACCCTGTCTCTCCGCCCCTGGGGAGCTTTCCTCCGCCCTCCGGGAGCCTTTCCCCACCTTCATCGCACATTAGCACGCCGCGCACATAAGCGCCGCGCACATGTGTGTGCACATCTGTGCCCCAAAACGCATCATTAGCGTGCGCTAAGGTACATTAGCGCAGTTTAGTAAACATACCCCTTAGTCTGTAGAATGTTTCGACGGTCGGTAGTGATCAGCTCAGCTACACTCTTTTAGTAACACCTCGATTTAGAGGTTGCAGAATAGGACACGCACACACCGATAAGTTGTTGTTATCCTTCACATTATGCATTTATAATGTGAAATATTGTTTATAAATCTGTGTGCTCAGCCTCCGTTGATTAGGTTCATATCCTTTAAAAATTGACAGTTCTACCATAAAAAGACTGCTCATAAATGTTACTTAAAAATCTTAACATTGTTTTTTACATAGGAAGGGTTCATCCCTTTAAATAATACTGCAGTGGTTTTTGGTACATAAGATTAATGGTTTAACTCTTCATAATATGGGGCACAGCGGTCTCTGGCCTCCACTGGCTCAACGCAACAATACGAAGCACATCTACTTCCGCGGGACCCATTGTTCATTTTTTTGAGAAATGTACTATCTTTACTATATATACAGAAGCAGTAAAAGAGTTGGGTTACTAAAGTCAGTAGTAACTTGTCAGTAGGGCTTTCCATAGGGCTCTTGTCCACACGTGAATATCCAAATATCACACAATTTAGTGTTCACACAGTACTAATTATTTTTATCTGCTGCACTTTTCCATTGGCCTTAATATAGTAAGATATAATTTTATGATTTCTTTTAATTACAACCGCATGACTGGAATACCTACTAGATTTTATCCCTCTTTTTAGTTTGCTACAATTAGATTTAAAATGTATATAACTTCCACTTTTAACCATATCATGACGTTCCATCGTTAGAGAATACTTAGTTGAAGTCATGTTACGATAGTAACGTTAAAACAGGTTAGCTTCCTTTACTTTCATTTTCATTAGTTTAAATTGATTTAGAGGTTTAGTATGACCACACAACGTATGGTCAGTATTTTATTAAGCTATTCTTCGAATTTACAACTCATAATTCCTATGAGGATTAGGTTTAGGTAGTATTCTCTGTTTTTATCAACATTATTACTGTTTATGTATTTCCCCATGAGTTATTTTATATAATTAGATTGAGTATGTAATATAGGTATTAATATGATCCTTTTCTGGCTCTGATTTGCATGTGTCTTAATACAATCAATGTATAAGTTTGTTTTAATCTATAGCTTGATATCATCCATCTCTTATGACACAATAGTGAATATAGCAATGGTCTCATGTGAGTATTTACCTAAGTATACTGTTTTGTTTGGAATTTTATATCTTTGGTTGTCTGTCCTTTTTATACCAAGCCTTCTTTTTTATATCAAGTTTCTTTTATATATATCCTTCATTGTTACTTAATAAGTGTATAGTGTCCTTATGAGAAAATGATTAGCCTTGTGGTTACAAATTTCATTTTAAAGTTTATTTTAAAGTTCTTTTATATGTATTAGTTTTAGTTCTTTTACCTCCCTTTTTAATGTATGTTTCCTATATATTGATCTTGTTGGGTATTTATTAATGTCATAAGTTTTTTATGTTTGATGTTTTAGCTGCTACCCCCTGAGGAAGGCAATTTATGCCGAAACGCGTTGGGGACAACTTTAATAAAGCCATTTTGAATTCATCCTGACGGTCTTTTGACTCTTGCTCTTTGTGTACCCTGTTTGTCAGACAGAGCCTGTCTGTTGCAGTGCACGGCACCCACCTGAACAGGGCTAGGCCACGGTCTGCTGTGGGCAGCAGCCACTGCCCCCTCTACCACCAGTACCCCTCTGCCCCAATGCTGACATGCCCTTCTGCTGGTGGTGCGCAGTCTCAGGCCATCCAGTGTGCAGGTAGACGGCTGCCTATGGTGCGGGTTCTGGGATAGGGGTGCCTGCATAGCTGTCCACGCTTCCCTCCAGCACCACATGCCAATGTTCCGTGCCCTTGGGGGTACCTGCTGGGTACTATCCCCTGTGACACTGTGGGTAGCACACTCGTGCCCATGTTTGGCCCTCCTCAGTTGCTGTCTGGCTGCTCTACTGTTTCAGCATTCCTATGGGCCAGCTAGGCATCACCCTAGTCCGCACTGTGGCCCAGCTGCACCACAGCATGTGCCGCCTGCAGCCCTCTGTGTCCCCTTTCCCAGCATCTGTCCAGTTGCCCGTTCCGACATGCCCACCCTGCTGTTGTGGAACATGTGTATGCCATAGGAAACCTGGCCAATGGAGTCAGAAACCCTGCTCAGCGCTATTTCACTGTGGGCTCATTCACCTTGTATGGGGACGGAGCATAGACCCTTCCAAAATTCATTTATTTTTTTTGGAGCTTTCTTGGGAATGTTTTTTTATATTTCCCATTGATATCACTATTGGCCAGCTTGGTTATGTTTTATTTCCATTTTGTTGAGGTCATTTTCAATGTTTATTTGCCCTTTTGTTCCGTGCAGATGTATCACACTTATCACTTTTTGTAGGTTTCCCTGATTCTGCTGTACATTGCTGACGGAAATGGTTTCTTTTTCCTTTAAATCGGCTCTAATGCTAGGGTTTCACTGGCGTTAGTTTTGAGCCTCGGATTTCACAGCGTTAGTGTGCGGGGAGCTTCTCCCCTCCCACTCTCCACCCATTGACCCCCTTCTCTCCGCCCCTGGGGAGCCTTCCTCCACCCTCCGGGAGCCTTTCTCCGCCTTCAGCGTTCATATGCGCTGCTGCGTGCGTTATCGCGTGCTAAGGTACCTTATCGCCCAGTAAGGCACCATTATTGCGCGATAAGGTGGCAGAGCACACATTAAGACGGTTTAGTAAACATGCCCCTTTGAGTTAACTCTATATATCAAAAAAATTATCAAGGGGCCAATATATATATCAAAACAAAAAAGTTACTACCCCAAACAAAATTCAAAAAAACAAAAACGAAAAAACAAAACAAAAAAAACTGGCAGCCTAACAGCAGGGAAGCCAAAATCATATCTTTACAGAAGCAGCTAGGCAGGGAGACAGGTGTTCTTGGAATGCAGAATGTTTATAATTTAAGAAATGCTTTATTATAGTTAGAGATGACCAATGTTTGTGTCCAGCTTGATCTGTAACATATAGATGTCAACTATAGATATAAATTTGCGAAATGCAATGCAAAGCTTGATGTATGCAGATAAGGTAAAATTGTACAATGTGATAGTAGTTTGCTAATAAAACGAAGTACTGTTATAGATGGGGGAAGGGCATTGCAAGTGACCATTCCAGTTTGTGGAATCTATAATTCCTTGCTGAAGCACTTCAGTGGCACTGTTATTGTTAAGAGAGAACCCCGTGTGTGTGTGTTTTTATTCCTTCCTCATTTGCACTGAATTCAGGGAATTGGAGCCAAGAGCCAAGGTTGGTGTCCGCTGCTTGTTGCCCTCGGTCAAGAATAGAGCATACATTATATAATTTTTTTTTTGTATCTTTGTTTATTTATAAACATGAGGAATAGAAAAATACCAAATGGTTATTACACTCAGCTGTCAACACAGTATCCATCTATCATCCATGCCATACTATTTGATGGAGTACATATTATATGTAAATGTCAACTGCCCTCCACTTGTTTCAATTAAACATTTTTACAATATATTCTTCATAATAAATAATCTGCAATTATTAACAAAATATAACAAAAAGGGGGCAAAGCTCCAATTGGTGACCATAAGCCCCTAGCATTGCAGAAGTATAAAAAAGAGGGTGGAGATGGAGAAACCCGGGCGAGGTGGTCTGGGCAACTGAATGTAATCGGGCATATCTAACATTAACTACAGCAATAGCTGCCGGATTCTGCGAGGTCCATCTTAGGATAGAGAAGAAAGTGTGGGGAGAGGGGACCTCTTGATAGAATCCTATTCATCCTTCCAAATGTGTACACAACCAAAGCATATAAGGAGCCCAAACTCATTCAAAACGATCCTGGTGGCCTTTAAGCATAGTGGAGAGCTTGTCTGTATTCATCACAGTATTAACCTGAATCTGCCAGTCAGCTACTCTAGGGCCCTCTACTACCCGCCACTGCTGCACAATGACCATCCTAGCAGCCACCAAGAGCTGTTCTATCAGGCCATAACTTAAAGCTGGAGTAGTCGCATCCTCAATACCCAATCCCAATAGACAGGCAGCAGGTTCAACCAAAAGGCGAGTACCAGCAATGGAGTTAATCTGACCCACAATTTGTGCCCAAAATTCCTGAGCCCAAGGACATTCCTACCACATGTGATAGAAGGATCCAACATGACCATATCCTTGCCAACATAAATCTGAGTCTCGCAAGCCAACCGCCATAGGCACTGGGGAGTGCCATAGGCCTGCTGCAAAAACTTGAAGTGGGTTTGTCGGCAATTGGTATGACATACATATTGGTATAGTTGACGATGTATGCCTTGCTAGTCATCCTAGGAAAGTACATGCACAAGAAAGCTGTGCCATCCTGCCACATGGGCTCCAATCTCTGGGAAATAGAATTGGAGAAGAGCCCAATTACAGCTTAGCCAATATTCCATACCAACCCTGGCCCTGACTGAAGATAATCACCTCTAGCTCTGAAGGAGGACGGAGCAGCTGTGACCGGTAATCATCCCGACTTACAAACTAGCA
Organism: Ichthyophis bannanicus; assembly: GCA_033557465.1. NCBI lineage: Eukaryota > Metazoa > Chordata > Amphibia > Gymnophiona > Ichthyophiidae > Ichthyophis > Ichthyophis bannanicus. The sequence goes on from CM066031.1 coordinate 153,779,923, forward strand.
GAGCTGTAAATACTGAAAAAAGGGGATGCAGACCGCACCTCCTAATCAGTTGCTCCATACTCATAAACGTGTCAGCCTCCAGCAGATCCCTAAACTGGATAAGACCATTCACGTCCCAACTGACTCACAGGCAGTGAAAATCTGCGCCACTGAATAGGTAGAAGTCGTGAATTTTAGCGTGCGGAAACAGGGTTCCCTTGAGCTTCCTCTGCCGCTGCACCTGAGAACACCTGAACCATAGGGGCCAGGATGGTGTGGCCCCATACTACACTCACACCCCTACCCTCCAGCTCAAACTCTGACTGAGGAGAGATCCAAATTCTCTCCATCTGGACCACCTGCACATCTGGCAGTCGGATGTAGTGATATCGTAGCCCATGGATGACTGCTGCCTTGTAGTATAGCAGAAGCTTAGGAAAACCCAGTCCACAAGCCTCAACAGGACAAAACAGGTGTTTCCAACCAATCCTCGCTCAAGGGGAGTTCCTCACAAATCGACCAAAGCTTTTCTCCAACTTTGCAAAGAACTCCGCTGACAGCTTAATGGGTAATTGTGAAAACAAATATACCCGTTTCAGAAGGACCACCATTTTTAGCGCGGTTGCCCCCCCCCCGCCCCATATGCCAGATCTTCTCGAATTTTGGCGATTAAGGGGGCATAATTGAGGGAGAAGAGGTCCTCTACCTTGGAGGATACCCTCACCCCAAGGTATTTCACTGGACCTGTCGCCAACCGAATTGGGCAGTTTCCCGGCAGAGTGACATCACCGTTCCCAAGGACTAGTATTTCTGATTTATCGAGATTGACTTTTAATCCCATTATCTTAGCAAAGTCCTTAAGTATTTGCTCCAGACCCTTTAAGGACTTCTCTGGATGCTCTAAAAATAAACCATGTATCATCTGCATATTTATTTATTTATTTGGTTCTTCTATACTGCCCCTTCCAGCGATCAGGGGCGTTTACAATTAACACAACAAAGTTACAATAAACAGGATTTGAACTATGTACATAGATACATGTTACATTACATTTAACAAGTAGGTGAACTCCTACATGAACATTGTAGCCTTAAAAGGGGGCTACTAACTATATACAAATTTACTAACCAGGCATGGTTCTTTGTGTTAGGGTAGGTTAAAGGAAATGAAAAGGAGGGAGTGAGGTAAAGGAGTCAGAGAGGGAGTTATTGGGTGTGCTGTTTATCCATTTGTGGGGGTGGGTTTTTATTTGCATTTCCGAAGTGTTCCTTGAATAGGCATGTTTTTAGTTCCTTTCTAAATAACTGCAGTGAGGGACAGAATTAACCATAATAGGAATAATAACTGGGGCAGAAGGTAGGCAAGGGGCTTGATGGCCAATGCAAATAAAAGCGGGGACAGGGGGCAGCCCTGTCACATTTCCCGATATAGCCGGAAGACCACAACCCGTTGACCAACACCTCTGCCCTGGGAGCTGCATATAGTTCTCTTACCCATCCCACATAATGTTCACACAAGCCAAATCTGGCCATGACCGCAAAAAAGATAGTCCCATTCAACGTGGTTGAAGGCCTTTTCGACATCTAGAAATACACAACAGGCAGCATTTGTTGCCCGTGATATGTGGAGAGTAATATTTAATAATATTGCCACCACCAAAGGAACCCGGATTGGTCTGGACAAACCAAATCAGAGAACACCGTTTAGTTTGTTGACCAACATTCGAGTGAATATCTTCACGTCATTATTCAGTAGTGAAATTGGGTGATAGTTGCCACAATCCTCAGGCGACCGCCCCTCTTTTGGGATAAGAGAGATCTCTGCATCATACATAGTTGGAGGCAAACATCCCAAACTCAAGGTTTCATTGAAAATGCGCTGCAGTATGGGAGCCAAAGAGGCGCCCATAACCTTATACCATTACATAGGGAAACCATCCAAACCCATTGCTTTACCAGAGGCAAGTGACTTAATGGCCATGACAATCTCATATCCCTTAATATCCCGGTTCAGCAAACCCTGTTGCTGGGCAGACAGCCCTGGAAGTCTGGCCTGATCCAATAGAACTGCTATATCTGAAGGGATAGCCAGAAGCTCAGATTCGTATAATTTTGAATAAAAGGCTTGGAATGCTTGGATATCCCAAGACTATCTCTCTGAAGCACCCTATTGGAATCATATAGCGCACTAACAAAACGACTAACTCGTTTTTTGCAATGCTACCATTCCAGCAACCGCCTGACTTTCCCTCCATACTCTACAAAGTTCTGTCTCAAAATCATCAAGTTGCCGACTGACCTCTAAAATCTGTTGATAAGTCTTGCGGATCCCTGACTTTTTATGAGCCATCTGTAATTCCTCTAGGCAAGCCCGCAATTTAACCAGCATGGCTTCTCGTAGTCGCTTCCGCCGTGAGGCCAACTGGATGAGCCAACCTCTCATATAAGCCTTCTCCGCCTCTCACAATAGACCGGATGAAGGGTTACCATCATCATTGTGCAAGAGGAAGTTCGTCCATCATATCTCCATCAACATCTTAACCCCCTCTTCCTATATCAACCGAACATTTGCCTGCCAATGCCACCCCCCTCCCCACCCGGTGTCATAGAGGGTAAAGGGAACTCTATTACTTAGCAGGATGGCCACACCTCTCTTCTTGGAGTTATAATGAAATAATAGATCCTGTCTCGATGTTTTCCTTGAAGTTTCTCTGTTTCCAAGGGTGTTAGCCGTACTTCCTGCAAGAGGGCAATATCCACCTGCTCCTAGCGGAGGTAAGCCAGCACTCGCTTTCGTTTGATGGGGTTGTTAAGCCCTCCAGAATTCAAAGTGGCAATCTTTAGAGCCATCAGTGGTACCAAAAAGGAAATAGCCTGCTACCCCATATATCAACCTCTCACCCCAGCCACAACAGAGTACTGGAACATCCAAGCAGCAATCCTCTTTTAGGAATACCACACACGTGTAGGCTTCAGCCAGTGCTGAGCCATCACACCGAATTAATCCCCTGTCTCCCACAGCTCGGGGAGGCATGGGTCATCACTAACCCCACCCCCCATCACTCAAAATCCCTCCCAAACCACCACGGCTCACCTCCCCCCTTCCCCACATCAACACACATCACAGGCTGAACTACATACATACACCAAACAACTCAGCACAACCATAACAGGCAGGCCAGCATCCTCTCTGACTAGAGGTCTTCCACCAACTAGGCAAAATAGACACCCCCTTACGCAATCAATCATGCCGCATGCTTTGAATTAAACACACTTAGCTGCGACAGGGTGAGACCTCTGCTCCAGCGCACACGAAACCTGCATTCTGGGTCAATCACTCATCTATATCCGCCCCACTAACTTAAGCTAAATCATCTCATTTCACAGTCCGATATTAACGGGATGGGTATTAAAGTAAGGGGGGGGGGGTGGCAATGTTCAGCAATGCTCTTCCGTCATGGACACTTCACCTTTCATTCTTACACTCTTACCCCCCCAAACCTGCATATTAGAGAGTCCCCTCTGCCACAGCAACCCCAACTGCGGGTATAAAAGCAGCTAAATTATAAAGTCCCCGGTATTGGGATTAATCACGCGGTTACAGGGAGAAGAGGGAAAAACACAGGGGGTCAGAAAATAGTGAGCTCAGGTATGACAATTCAAAGAATGCAGTTATATTGCATAAGTCTTTGTGCAAGTGCAGCTGCCGCCTCAATCTCCCATCAGTTCAATTGCTGCATCCTCTTCGACAATGTCACTTTCCTCAGAACTTGCCGCTACTGTGAACCCTGGTCCATCCCACACAGGTAGGCAATCAAACCACTCAGATAGTCGACCTTCCGCAGTAAGAAACCCTTCTTCCAGAGGAAGGGGTTCCCTTACCAGGGATACCCTCCCTATCCGCCTGCCCCTATGCTGGCGCCCAGCGCCCAAGGCAAAGGGGGAGCTCAGGGTCACTGTAAAACTAAGGGGCCCAAGACTCAACCACCGGCACCACCCCAGCCAGCCCCTGGGTTTTGATGCCAAATGCATAGCCTCTCATCTCCTGGTGGCACCTCTGCTAATGGGAGGATGTCTGTCCCTTTTTGCCCCTGAGTGGGAGGCCATCACATCGGATACCTGGGTCATCCAGGACGACTATTGTCTTCATCTGGACAGACTCCCTCCTCCCTTCTCCCCAGTGGAGCCTACTCGGCTTCCCTCGCACCAGACTTGCTTGCAGCAAGAGTTGAACAATCTCCTTGGTCAACAGGCGGTCAAAAGGGTCCTGCCGCACCTTCGAATTCGGGGGTTTTACTCCCGTTACTTCCTTGTTCCAAAGAGGATGGGGGGGGGGGAGGTCTGCGCCCCATCCTCGATCTCAGAAACCTAAACAAATTTCTCTTCCGGAAGGGCGATTGGCTTGGATCTCAGCGACGCTTAGGCCCACATCTCTGTCCACCCCAAGCACACAAAGTGCTTGTGCTTCAGGGTGCAGGGGGATCACTTCCAGCACAGAGTGCTCCCCTTCGGACTCACTTCTGCCCCGTGAGTCTTCACAAAATGCCTATTAGTGGCCGCAGCCCACCTCTGGCTGCAGGGCATATCCGTCTACCCTTATCTAGATGACTGGCTTGTCACAGGTGCATTGGCAGAGGAGGCTTGTCTCTCGGCGTCACGTACAGTTCTCGAGCGCCTCTGTTTCCTAAACAACTACTCCCAAGTCTCACCTCGAACCGGTGCAGGCACTGGAGTTCATTGGTGCTCTGCTTGACACGGAACGGGGGACTGCCTTCCTCTCTTGAGCACACATGGACCACCTCCGTGCTCTGGCTGCTGAGATCCAGAGCCGGTCCAGGGTCTCGGCACGGACTATGCTGCGCCTTCTAGGGCACATGGCCTCAACCGTGCATGTCACCCCCCACGATCACATGCATATGCGAGCGGCCCAATGGTGCCTCAGAGCGCAGTGGTTCCAAACCTCTGGCCGCCTCCGGGATCCCAAATCGATCTCCCGCAGCCTATCCAGTTCTCTGGATTGATGGCAGAATCCTCAAAACCAGCTTTGGGGCATGGCCTTCCAGACTCTGAAGCACGAGCTCATCTTGATGATGGATGCCTCACGGTGGAGCTGGGGAGCCCACTGCGACAACCTCCGTCCCCAGGGACGGTGGTTACCCGAGGAATCATGGCAGCAGATCAACCTGCTCGAACTTCAAGCGGTCCGGTTGGCCTTGAAGGTTTTTGAGTACCACTTGTGAGGCAAGTCAGTGCTTTTGCAGACCGACAACAAGGTTGCGATATTCTGCATAAACAAGGAAGGGGGTATGGGCTCCCGCTTCTTCTGTCAGGAGGTCACCATCCTCTGCTCCTTCGCCATACACCAGGGCATGACTCTAAAGAGCTGTTTGTCCTCGCCCGGGAGGTAATGTCCTCACGGATAGACTCAGCAGGCTTCTCCGCCCACACGAGTGGCGCCTGAGTTCAGAGGTGGTTCTCCACCTGTTTCGCCAAAGACCTGTTCGTCAGTCCGGCAAACACACAGCTTCTCCGCTTTTGTGGGCCGATACCACACCTGAGCAGGGTAGCCCCGGATATGTTCCTCCTGAGCTGGACATGCGGGTTTCTGTAAGTATTCTCCCCCACTCCTCTCATTGTGAGGACCCTCCAAAAGATTCAGCGGGACTGAGCCTCGGTGATTCTCGTGGATCCCTCATGGCCTCAACAGCTTGGTTTCTGCTCCGGCTCTCCTCGGAGGCCCTTGTCCCCCTGGGCAGTGCCCCGGGTCTGCTGACACAGGAGGGATGGTTGCTTCGCCTGAGCCTGGACTCGCTATCCCTAACAGCCTGGTGGCTGAACGGGTCTCTTTAGCCTTGCTGCACCTCCCAGAGGAGATCAAGGAAGTCCTGCTTGCGTCGAGGAAAGACTCGACAATGCGGGCCTATGCCCTCAAGTGGCGGCGCTTCTCGGTCTGGTGCTCCAAGCTCCAGATCGCTCTCTTGCAGTTGAGCGTATGCAGGACCGCCAATGTCCAGTCGGTGTGAGGTCTTGGGAAGAAAGTCAGTAAGACTATTTCTTGGTTGAGATGGAAATCCAAGACAACTTTCGGTAGGAACTTGGGGTGAGTTCAGAGGACCACCCCGTAGAACCTGGTGTAGGGAGCTGCGGCCATGAGGGCTTTCAGCTCGCTGACTCACCGAGCCGAGGTCAGCGCCACCAGAAAGACTACCTTCCAGGAGAGGTGCCAAAGCAAGCCCGTCGCCATCAGCTTGAAGGGCGGCTGCGTCGGCTGCATGAGCACGATATTCAGGTCCCATTCTGCCGGCAGAGGCCGGGCGGGGGATTTGGAAAGTAAGAGGCCTCACATGAAGCTGGAGACCAGAGGCTGGCCCGAGAGAAGTTTGCCCTCGACGGGGAAGTGGATGTCCAAAATGGATAGAGGGCTTCTGCCTGGTTTGTTCTTCTGGCAGTCCATGGTATACACAGTACTCGCCGCCAGCACCATAATTCAAAGGCATCAGTTTTCTTCCTGTCTATCTTTTTCACTGTCCAGCTTTCACATCCATATAATGTTATTGAAAATACCATGGTTTGAACGAGTTGAATATTTGTATGGAGAGAGACATCTCTGCTCTTGAGAATCTTGTCTAGGTCCTTCATAGCCATTCTGCCAAGAGCAATGTGTCATCTGATTTCTCGATTGCTTGTTGCTTCTTTATTGATAGTTGATCCAAGTAGGTTAAAGTTGTCCACGATTTCAATTTCTTCTCCTTCAATAATGACGTTATTGATTTTGCCAGTTGTCATGATCTTTGTCTTCTTTACATTAAGGTGCAGGCCCATTTTAAGACTATGTTCCTTGATTGTGAGAAGCAAATATTTCAGATCATCTTCAGCCAGTAATGTGGTATCACCAGGATAGCGAAGGTTGTTGATGAGTCTTCCACCAATCTTCATAACTCTGTTGTCTTCATACAATCCTGCTTCTCTGATGATTTATTCTACATATAAATTACTTCAACAAAAACAGCTCCACTTTCTCACTTTATCACAGTATCGTTTAATCAGCAAATCAAGAGGAGAGAAAGCAAACCTCTGAAAATCATAAACAGAGCTTGTTATCAATAAATGGAGTTAAGCGTCTGCTAGACTTAACACATCAACGGTGTGCTTAAAAACCTCTCCACCTTGCCTATATCATATAGCGTGGATGCCATACAGTTTCACACAACATTTCATACCCCTCTCAGCACCCTTATATATAAAAAAAATAAAATAAAATTTTTTATAACAGAAACTGTTACTAACATGAAATCAACTCATATACAGATGTAGGGTGTACAAATAACATTTTTCAACAAGGCTTCCACTACTCAAACAAATGAATCAGAGATCGAAAAATCAACCCTGACGCCCGCCTGGACGTCCCTTCAGCGTTTCGCCTTCGCTGCTTCAGGGGGAATGGAACTAGAAAATAAAAATAAAAGCCAAATAAAACCTTCACTGTAATATACATACCATGATGCTAACAAGACCCTTCCTTCTTCCGTATTGAAAACCAATTTATCTTACCCAACCAATGCTCTTAACGAAATATATTCTATACCACCATGTTGAATCCTTTAGACGGTTGCTCACTCATCATCACTTCCTCTAATTCGATTTCCCATCTCACAACCCAAGAACGGTATACAGACTTAAATAGGAAAAAGACCTCTACCTACTTCCTGTCAGTGAGCAGACGCCAATGCAGACCTAATATGTCATACACACGCTTTCCAATCAATTCCCGAGTTCAACCCCTCGGGAATGACCGTTCCCAGTAAATAGATCCAGCGTTGCTCTCTATACGTGAGGTGTTGCTCATGTGTCATATCCTGAAAACCGGAGCCTACCCGCTCTATACAAAAACACTGCAGATCATTAAAACTATGGGGCATGTTTACTAAACCTTCTTAGGGGTATGTTTACTAAGCTGCGGTAACGGTACATAACGCGCGTTATGTAACGTTAATGATCGTAAAGCTCCGCGGCGCGGTAAAACACCGCAGAAGGTGGAGAGAGGGCGGAGAGATGGGGTCAGTGGGCGGGGAGAGGCTCCCTTCACACTAACGTGCTGATCTGAAGAGCTAAATCCTAACGCGAATGAAAACCTGCCGTTAAATGTACATTACAGGGGAGAGAAACCATTTCAGTGTCAGCAATGTACAGCCTAGGCAGGGAAACAAAAAAAAAAGTGATAAGTGTGATACATGTGCACAGAACAAAAGGGCACATAAACACTGAAAATGACCTCAACAAACTGGAAAAAAAACATAACCAAGCTGACCAATAGTGGTATTAATGAGAAACATCAACTCCCCCCCCCCCCCGAGAAAGCTCCATAGAAAAGATATAAATCTTGGAAGGGTCTACACTCCGTCCCCATACAAGGTGAATGAGCCCACAGTGAAATAGCGCTGCTCAGGGTTTTCCACTCCATCGGACAGGGTTCCTATGGCGTGCACATGTCCCGCAGCATCAGGGCGGGCATGTCGGAACGGCAACTGGACAGATGCCGGAAAAGGGGATACAGAGGGCCGCAGGCGGCACATGCTGTGGTGCAGCTGGGCCACAGTGCGGACTAGGGTGATGCCTAGCTGGCCCATACGAATGCTGAAACATCAGAGCAGCCACACAGCAACTGCTGAAGGCCCAACATGGGCATGACTATGTTTCCCACAGTGTCACAGGGGATAGTACCCAACAGCTACCCCCAAGGGCACAGAACATTGGCAGGCGGGGCTGGGGGGGGGAGCGTGGATGTCTATGCAGGCACCCCTACCCCAGAACCCGCACCATAGGCAGCCGCCTACCTGTACACTGGATGGCCTGAGACTGCGCACCACCAGCAGAAGGGCATGTCAGCATGGTGGCTGAGGGATACTGGTGGTGGAGGGGGCAGTGGCAGCTGCCCAGAGCAGACCGTGGCCTAGCCCTGTGTAGGTGGGTGCCGTGTACTGCAACAGACGGGCCCTGTCTGACGAACAGTCATGGTATCACCAAGGAATGTACTGACTCTGTGACAACAAGGTGGTGCAGTGCACAAAACCAGTGTATTCAGAAGCAGAGGGTCACAGGTTCAAGTCCCAGCTGTGGTTCCTGCCAACCCAGTCCCCATATTTTACCCACTACTACAACGTGCTAATACAGACAGCACCTTTATTGCAGATGATGTAAACATGCCCAAGACACCTACATTTTACCCTACAGAGCACAGACACCATAAACATGCACATTACCTAGAGCAGAGTCTCCCAAATGCAGTCCTGGAGGGCCAAACACAATTCAGGTTCCATGCTGCCTCTGATAAAGATGCCTGTGCTGCATTTCTATGCGCCACCCCCCTGGTATGCAGATGTATCTCATGCATATTCATGAGGGACAGCATGAAAACCCGAACAGTGTTTGGCACCGCAGGACTGGAGTTTGGAACCTCTGCCGTAAAGCAGCAGCCAACAGGGGCAGACACACCCGCACCCACAGGCCCCATTATCCAAAGCCTCTTGGAGATGCAGGACTTTGGCCTCTGCGTGCATCTCCCAATACTAGCACTTGCATACCTTAGTAATGCCACCCTAAACCTGGGAATATGGTACACATCTATCAAAAGGTTGCTATGATTACTGGCAGATAGCAATTCCTAGGTTAAGCACAATTTTCTGAGTGAGCTGCATCATAGCAACCTTTCTGATGTCTGTGGAGTGTGCTACAGGTCTTGTGTCTAACAGTGTTTACCAACCTGGGGAGTGACTCCTACAGTATTGTGTACCATAGCCATGCCTTCACTGTGCCCAGGACTGGTGTGGTGGCCTGGGCTGCCCAACACCTGTATAGTTGCACAATGCTGGCATAGGTTTGGGGAGTGTGTGTTTGTCTATCCAGTGTGTGGTGGCTGCCAACACCCTCCACAGCCCACACTGCTAGCACTGTTGCCAGTATTGGCCTGACAATGTGCATAATGAGGAGCAAGGTACTGTGGGAATAGCCTGGATAGGGTGGCCTGGCCTGGCCGCATCTGCACAGGGCATAGGGCAATGGCTCGGACATTGTAGTGCCTGGTACTACCTGCACGGACAGGGTGGCCATAGCATGTCTTGCTGGGAGGTCACTCTCACCCTGAGTGAGCAGTGACCATGGCATGGCTAGGTTCCCCCATAGTGCTACATAGCATTTTTGTCATGTGATATTTATGGGTTTTCTTTTGGGGCCCAATCACTGACTTATCTGCTTGGTGTGTATGCTAACATCCCTGTTCTGGGTAAGTGCATTTTCTCCAGGACCATGCACTATGGACTAGCTGGCGGACTGTTTGCAGCTAGTATGTGTCTTGCTGGAACACCTTGCAGGGTGCAGCGGCTCGAGGCTTGCTGCTGGAGAATGTCAGATAATGGTGGGGGGCAGCTGAGCATTTCCAGGCCTGCCGTCTGTCTGCTATTGCGTTATGGATGTGTACCACTCTGTCTGTTCCCCATCAGGACTGGGGTTGATGATCCCCTCTACTGCTACCATTGCAGGGAGGTAGACTGTGGATCTATTGGTGGGTGATCCTGTTTCCCACCCTGACCCCCAGAGGGTGGGTTGTGTGGTGGTACATAATTTCCTATGAGTCCATACTGTCCCCCCTTCCCCTTCCCTTCCCTTCCCTTCCCCTCCCCTACAGCAGGTAACCAGGGCACCAACACAGGATATGCACTATTCTGGGTGCATCATTGCCCATAAGGACTAGACATGACCGAGACATACAGCAGGACACAGATGTATCCTAGGTGTGTCTAACGGAACTACCTATCACACACTGATGGGGACCTGCAGCATGGCGTATTTTAGCATGAAAGGTGCTGTGGACCTGGTGCTGGGCGCCCCACCTCAACTTCAGGGTGGGCACAGTACCCGCACAATGTGACTGTCTGTGGCTACTCTGTGGCAGTGCCACACACGGTCTGTTGCCCCTACCAGGCCGAGGTGCTGTGGGGGTGCATACCCAATCTTGTGCCCTTCTCTCGTCTGCTGATTTGCATGTGCAGTGCATCATGGGTACGGGTGGGTTAACCCTATCCTGGTAACCATAGCAAACAGTTTGTGTGGTGACGTGCAGTTCTTCTGCAGCCAGCCAGGGCTTTGTTCACAGCCTTATAAGGTGTCCTATAGGGGACATTATAGGGTGCCTTGGCGGACAGTACACTTTATAATGTGCCCTATGGAGTGCGTTATGGGGTGCCTTATGCGGCACCTTAGGTTATGCCACCGTGAGGGTGTGTTTGCTGGCAGCACTAATTAAAATACACGTCAAATGCCTCAACAATCAGTACTTAAATGTAAAGGGTGCTGCCTCAGCCAGCCTTATAAATTAAGCCCACTGGGGAATCTAACCCATGACCCCTGTACTATCAGTCAGTGTTGTAACCATTGTGCTACAGCTCTGTTGCTGTGCGTATATGCCTGCGTGCCTTCTTAAGATTAACGCGCAGTAATGTGCCCTGTAGCGCTCGTTCATTTATGGCGCCTTGTAACGCGCGTTCTCGGTAACGATGTACCGCCCATGTCCTTATTTGGGATTTCTGTCTCTACTGCGGCTCCTAACGCGAATCGCACTAACGCAGTTTAGTAAACATACCCCTTAATGTGCGCTTTGTGACGTTATCGCGTGATAAGGTACCTTAGCGCGCGATAATGGCGCTTTATCAGGCGCTCATGTACCTTAGCAAATGAGCGCTGAAGGCGGGGAAAGGCTCCCGGAAGGCGGAGGAAGGCTCCCCAGGGGCGGAGAGAAGGGGTCAATGGGTGGAGAGTGGGAGGGGAGAGGCTCCCCGCACACTAACGATGTGAATTCCGAGGCTCAAAACTAACGCCAGTGAAACCCTGATGTTAGAGATGATTTAAAGCGAAGAGAAACCGTTTCTGTCAGCAATGTACAGCAAAACCAGGGAAACCTACAAAAAAGTGATGAGTGTAATACATGTGCACGGAACAGAAGGGCAAATAAACATTGAAAATGACCCCAACAAAATATAAAAAAAAACATAACCAAGCTGGGCAATAGTGATATTAATGGGAAACATCAAAAAACACTCCCAAGAAAGCTCAAAAAAAAAAGTTATGAATATTGGAAGGGTCTGCGCTCCATCCCCATACAAGGCGAATGATCCCACAGTGAAATAGCGCTGATCAGGGTTTCCCTCCATTGGACAGGTTTCCTATGGCGTGCACATGTTCCACAACAGGCATGTCGGAATGGGCAACTGGACAGATGCTGGGAAAGGGGACACAGAGGGCTGCAGACGGCACATGCTGTACTGCAGCTGGGCCACAGTGCGGACTAGGGTGATGCCTAGGTGGCCCATAGGAATGCTGAAACAGTAGAGCAGCCAGACAGCAACTGATGAGGGCCCAGCATGGGCACAAGTGCTTCCCACAGTGTCACAGGTGATAGTACCCAGTAGGTACCCCCAAGGGCACAGAACAGTGGGAGGCGGTGCTGGGGGGAAGCGTGGACATCTATGCAGGCACCCCTACCCCAGAACCTGAACCATAGGCAGCCGCCTACCCGCACACTGGATGGCCTGAGACTGCGCTCCACAAGCACCACCACCAGAAGGGCATGTCAGGGTGGCAGAGGGGCACTGGTGGTGGAGGAGGCAGTGGCAGCTGCCCAGAGCAGACCGTGGCCTAGCCCGGTGTAGGTGGGTGCCATGCACTGCAACAGACAGGCCCTGTCTGATGAACAGTCATGGTATCCCCAGGGAATGTATTGTCTCTGTGGCAACAGGGTGATGCAGTGCACACAGCCAGTGTGTTCAGGAGCAAAAGGTCACAGGTTCAAGTTCCATCTGTGGTTCCTGCCAACTCAGCCCCCCATATTTTACCCACTACTAAAACATGCTAATACAGACAGAACCTTTATTGCAGATGACGTAAACATGCCCAAAACACCTACATTTTACCCTACAGAGCACAGACACTATAAACATGTGCATTACCTAGAGCAGAGTCTCCCAAATGCAGTCCTGGAGGGCCAAACACCATTCAGGTTCCATGCTGCCTCTAATAAAGATGCATGTGCTGCATTTCTATGCGCCGCCCCCATGGTATGCAGATGTATCTCATGCATATTCATGAGGGACAGCATGAAAACCCGAACAGTGTTTGGCACACCAGGACTGGAGTTGGGAACCTCTGCCGTAAAAATAGCAGCCAACAGGGGCAGACACACCTGCACCCACAGGCTCCATTAGCCAATGCCTCCCGGAGAGGCAGGACATTGGGCCCTGCGTGCTTCTCCCAATACTAGCACTTGCATACCTTAGCAATGCCACCCTAAACCTGGGAATACGGTACACAGCTATCAAAAGGTTGCTATGATTACTGGAAAATAGCAATTCCTAAGTTAAGCACAATTTGCTGATTGAGCTGCATCATAGCAACCTTTCTGATGTCTGTGGAGTGTGCTTCAGATCTGGTGTCTGACAGTGTTCACCACCCTGGGGAGTGACCCCAACAGTATTGAGTACCATATCCATGCCTGCACTGTGCCCAGGACTGGTGCGGTGGCCAGGGCTGCCAAACACCTCTATAGTTTTCAGAATGCTGGCAGAGGTGTGGTAGTGTGTGTCTGTCTATCCAGTGTGTGGTGGCTGCAAACACCCTCCACAGCCAGCACTGTTAGCAGTATTGGCCTGCCAATGTGCATAATGAGGAGCAAGGTACCAGGGGTATAGCCCGGACAGGGTGGCCTGGCCAGGATGCATCTGCACAGGGCATAGGGCAATGGCTGGGACATTGTAGTGCCCAGCCACCACCTGCACAGACAGGGTGGCCACAGCATGTCGTGCTGGGAGATCACTCTCACCCTGACCGAGCAGTGACCACGGCATGGGTAGGTTCCCCCATAATGCTGTATAGTATTTCTCTCATGTACTATTTATGGGTTCCATTTTGGGGCCCAATCACTGACTTATCTGCTTGGTGTGTATGCTGACATCCCAGTTCTGGGTGCACGCATCTCCACCAGGAACATGCACTATGGACTAGCTAGCAGACTGTCTGCAGCTAGTATGTGTCTTGCTGGAACACCTTGCAGGGTGCAGCGTCTGGAGGCTTGTTGCAGGAGAATAGCAGATAGTGGTGGGGTGCAACTGAGCATTTCCAGGCCTAATGTCTGTCTGCTATTGCTTTATGGATGTGTACAGAGCTGCATTGACTGGGGTTGATGGTCCCCTCTACTGCCACCATTGCAGGTAGGTGGAATGTGGATCTGTTGGTGGGAAACCCAGTTTCCCACTCTCAGCCCCAGAGAGAGGGTTGGGTGGTGGTACATAATCCTCCTATGGGTCCATAAGGGCTAGACCTGACTGAGAAATACAGATGTATCCAAGGTGTGTCTGCAGGAACTACCTATCTCACACACTAGCACTGCTAGGGACCTGCAGCATAGCCTCTTTCTGCCATGGAAGGTGCTGTGGACCTAGTGCTGGGCCCCCCACCTCACCCTCAGGGTGAGCACAGTACTCGCACAATGTGACGGTGTGTAGCTACTCTGTGCCAGTAACACACACGGTCTTTTCCCCCTACCAGGCCGAGGTGCTGTGGGGGTGCATACCCCATCTTGTGATCATCTGTAGACTGCTGATTTGCATGTGCAGTGCATCATGGGTATGGGTGGGTTGCCCCTATCCTGGTAGCCACAGCAGACTGTTTGTGTGGTGACATGCAGTCCTTCTGTAGCCAGCTAGGGGCTTGTTAGCAGCTGTAGCCCACTGGTTACTTCGCTGCCTGTGGGGCCAGAGGTCATGGGTTCAAACCCACAGTGGGGCTATTTGATAGGGCTGTCCAAAGCATTGTCTATTTTTAATGTACATTTGTGCTGCCAGCAAAAACACCCTGAGTACTGTAACCATAAGGTGCCTCAGAAGGCGCCCTATAAAGCGCCTTCTGAGGCACCTTATGGTTACAGTCCGTATAAGGTGCCTTATAAGGTGTCCTATGGAGCGCCTTATAGGGTGCCTATAGGGGACATTATAGGGTGCTGTGGCAGACAGTGCACTTTATAATGTGCCCTATGGAGTGCCTTATAGAGTGCCTTATGTGGCACCTTAGGTTACGGCACGTGAGGGTGTGTTTGCTGGCAGCAATAATTAAAATACAAATAAAATGCCTCACAAAACAATACTTACATGTCAACGCTGATGCCTTAGCCAGCTTATGCATTAGGCACACTGGGGTATGAAACTCATGACCCCTGTATCATCAGTCAGTGTATTAACCATTGTGCTACACCTCTGTTTTTATGTCTGCATGTCTGCGCGCCTACATAAGATTACCGCACGGTAACGCGCTTAGCGGCGCTTCGCCCGATAATGTGCGCAGCAGCACGCGATAATCCCGTTTTGCTACTTTTTGACCGGCACGCCCACTCCTTTTATGGCATCCTGCACACTAACGCCGGGCGCACATTAAGAAGGTTTAGTAAACATGCCCTTCTGTCTCTTCTGCAAACAATGTTCAACCATAGGGGCCTCCCGCCTTTTACACTGTATTCTACTTTTATGTTCTCCTAATCTAATCTTAAAAGGTCGAATCGTCTTACCCACGTATAACAATTGGCAAGGAAAAAAAATCCCATAAACAACAAAGTCCGAGTCACAGGAGGTAAAAGATCTTAAACAATATTTCCGGCTTTTATATAGAAACCGATCTGTTTCCCAAATACCGCACACACAGTACAATGTCCACATTTCACTTGTCCGACCTGCCGTTCTTGTATCATTTCTATAAGTCGCAACTGAGAAGGACTTACTATCTCCTTCAAATTAGGGTTTCTTAACCAGACACATCGAGGGCTTTTCGCCTCCAACCCTGGCACTATGTTCAACACATTAGCATGTTTTCGCAAAATCCGCTGAATGCTCATACTTAAAGGGGAATACCTGGAAATAAAATTAACATATTCCTCCTCCCCATCAATACAAACCCTAGGGGATAACAACCAACTTCTGTTGTTAAATAATGCTCTCTTGTAAGCTCGTTCTACTATCTTAGTGGGATATCCCCTTTCAATAAAATCTTTTTTGAGAGACTGCTTGGATCTTATAATCCGCTGTAGACGAACAATTCCGTCGGTCCTGAATAAATTGTGAAAAAGGGAAACCTTTGAACAAATTAGACAGATGGGCACTCGAGTAATGCAAAAAGGTATTCCTATCCGTGTTTTTCTTATATACCGTAGTACCCCAACCATCTACCAGCCGAAAAACCTTGACATCCAAAAATTCAATAATATTGACATCATAAGTTATCGTAAACTGTATATGAGAATCTAAAGTATTCAACCAGTTGAAAAACTGCATTAAAGAATCAACAGATCCCTCCTACAATAGAAAGATGTCTTCGATATATCGATGCCATAATTTTATCTGGGAGGAATAAAAAGACCCACCCAACCATCGTTGTTCATATTGGCCCATAAATATATTTGTCACTGATAGAGCAAATGATGCCCCCATCGCGACCCCCATGTTCTGTTGAAACCTAACCGTATGACCTCTAAAGCCGCATCTTGTGGGATGCTTGTATACAACGTTTTCACATCTAAAGTAGCTAACAATATCGAGCCATTTTTCGCCCAGTCAGAAGCACCCGCCACTATTTGTAAAAAGTGCATGGTATCGCGCACATATGAAGGGGATGGTTTTTAATAATGGTCGTAAAAAAGAATCAATCAACATAGAAAGTGGTTCTAACACCGACCCGCGAGTTGAGACTATGGGTCTGCCCGGCAGCTGCTTCATATCCTTGTGTATTTTTGGAAGAAGATAAAACTGTAGCATCAAAGGTGATTTCACATTCAAAAATGTCATTTCCTTCTTAGGGGTATGTTTACTAAACGGCGCTAACGTCGCAGCTGTGACATCGCACGATATGTGACGTTATCGTGCGATAAAGGCGCATTACCATGTGATAATGTCTCCTGTGGCGGTAAGGTGCGCTGAGGATGGAGTAAGGCTCCCCAGAGGGTGGAGTAAGACTCCCCAGGGGCGGAGAGAAGGGGGTCAATGGACGGAGAGTGGGCGGGCAGAGGCTCCAGTTACACTATTGCTGTGAAATGAAGGTCCGAAAAAAAGCGCGAGTGAAAACCTGACATTAGAGGCAAAAGTGAAGGAGAGAGAAACCATTTCAGTCAGCAATGTACAGCAAAGGCAGGGAAACCCAGAAAAGTGATAGTAGTGATACATGTGCAGGAACCAAAAAGGCAAATAAACATATAAAATGACCAAAACCACATTTGAAATCCCAATAACCAAGCTGGCCAATAGTGATATTAATGATAAACATAAAGCAACACTACTGATAAAGCGTAAAAAGGAAGATATCATGTTTGGAGGGGTCTATGCTCTGTCCCCCTACAAAGTGAATGATCCCACATTGAAATAGCGGTGATCAGGGTTTTTGCCGTTTATATTGGGCAGGTTTGTTAGGGCGTGCACATGTGCAGCAACAGCAGAGTGGGCACGTAGGAAAGGGCAACTGTACTGATGCGGTAAATGGGATACAGGGGGCTGCAGGTGGCACATGCTGTGGTCCAGCTGGGTCACAGTGCGGACTAGGCAGATGCTTAGGTAGCACATAGGAATGCCAAAACTGTAAAGCAGCAAGACAGCAACTGACGAGGGACCAACATGGGCACGAGTGTGTGTTTCACAGTGTCACAGAGGATATTACCCTGCAGGTATCCCCAGGGCACATAACATTGGCAAACGGTATCATGGGGAAGCGCGCATGTTCATGTAGGCACCCCTACCCAAGAACCCACACCAAAGGCAGCTGCCTACCGGCACACTGGATGGCCTGGGACTGTGTACAACCAGCACCACTACCATAAGGGCATGTCAGCATGGTGACGGAAGGGTGCTGGTGGCGGAGGGGGCAGTGGCATCTGCTCACAGCAGACCACAGCCATGCCCCGTTTAGGTGGGTGCCGTGCACTGCAACAGACAGGGTCTGTCTGATGAACATTCATGGTATCCCCAGGGAATGATCTGCCCCTTTGGCAACAGTTTGGTGCAGTACACACAGCCAGTGTGTTCACGGGCAGAAGGTCACAAGTTCAAGTCCCAGCTGTGGCTCCTGCCAACCTTATCCCCATATTTTACCCAGTACTAAACCGTGGTAATAAAGACGGAACCTTTATTGCAGATAAATTAAACATGCCTGAAATGCCTATATTTTACCCTACAGAGCACAGGCACCATAAACATGTGCAATCCCTAGAGCAGAGTTTCCCAACTACAGTCCTGGAGGGCCAAACACCATTCAGGTTTCATGCTGACCCTAATAAATATGCCTATGCTGCATTTGTATGCGCCGCCCCCATTGTATGCAAATGTATCTCATGCATATTCATTAGGGACAGCATGAAAACCTGAACAGTGTTTGGCCCACCAGGACCGGAGTTGGGAAACTCAGCCCTAGAGCAGAGGCCAACAGGGGCAGAAACACCCACACCTACACCCATAGGCTCCACTATCCAACGCCTCATGGAGAGTCAGGCTGTTGGGCCCTGCGCGGAGCAGCATCTCCCAATACTGGCACCTGCATACCTTAGCAATGCCGTCCTAAACTTGGAAACACGTTCCACATATATTAAAAGGTTGCTATGATTAATGTCAGATAACAAATCCTAAGTTAAACACGATTTGTTGATAGAGATTCATCATAGCAAGGGTTGCAGAGCAGAGATGGCATCCATCTGTCCAAGAAAGGTCAACGCATCATTGGTAGTAGACTGGCTAATCTACTGAAGAGGGCTTTAAACTAGATTCGTTGGGGATAGGTGAAGAAAGCCCCCAGATAAGTGAAAGCCCCCAGGTAGGTGATACATTAAATACCTTTATGGAAATGGGTAACAGGGGTAACATATGGAAAGCAGTGTGTATAAATGCCCGTAGCATGGGAAATAAGATCCCTGATGTTGAAGCTTTGGTGGGAGTGGCTGACTTGGATTTAGTGGCAGTTACAGAAACATGGTTCACAGAAAACCATGACTGGGATGTAACTATACCTGGCTATACTTTATTCAGAAAGGACAGGGTAGGAAGAAGGGGAGGAGGAGTGGCACTATATGTAAAAACTACTATTAAAGCTTTGGAATTACAGAGCTTAAAAGGGAGAGAGGAGGCATTGTGGGTTAAACTAGAAAGAGGGAAAGAGAAATCTATTTGCATTGGTGCGATATACAGACCTCCCTCACAAGAGGAAGAGGTGGACAGAGAGTTCATTGAAGACATACTCAGCATTGCTAGGAAAGGGGAAGTGCTACTGATAGGAGATTTCAATATGCCAGATGTTGATTGGCACATTCCTGCTGCAGTATCATCTAGAAGTAAGGAGATCCTGGATTCTCTACAGGGAGAACTATTCAGGCAATTGGTAACAGACCCCACACGTGAAGGGACCATACTGGACTTGGTGCTTACCAATGGTGAAAGTGTTTCTGATGTTGTAGTGGGAGATCATTTTGTATCCAGTGATCACCAGATGGTGTGGTTCAGTATTAGGACTAGGGCTGTTAGAATCCATTCCAAGGTGAGGATCTTAGACTTTAGGAAGACTAACTTTGCGAAGATGGGCCAATACCTCAGGGAGTCGTTAGTGGGATGGGAACAGCTGGGGGATGTAGAAAAACAGTGGGCAAAACTGAAAGGGGATATTTTAAGGGCAACCAACCTTTTTGTTAAAATGGTAAATAAAGGCAAAAGGAAAAGGAGACCGCTATGGTTTTCTAAGGAAGTAACTGAGAAAGTGAAGAAAAAGAGGGAGGCCTTCATGAAATACAAGAGATCACAGAGAGAGGAAGACAGGCATCTGTATTTGGAAAAACTTAGAGAAGCTAGCAAAGTAGTCAAGAAGGCAAAGATTCAAAAGGAGGAGGAAATAGCCAATGCAATAAAATGGGGGGATAAGACATTTTTCAGATATTTTAGTGAGAAAAGGAAGGGCAAAAGTGGTATTGTCAGACTCAAGGGTGCAGGGGGGGGGGGGGGAATATGTAGAAGCTGATAAGGATAAAGCGGAATTGCTTAACAAATATTTTTGTTCTGTGTTCACAGATGAAAAACCAGGAGCAGGACCTCAGAAAACACCCACAAATAGGAACAGAAGCGAGGGACATCTTGAACAATTTTCAGAAGACTGAGAAACTAGCTCAACTTAAAGTAGACAAAGCGATGGGACCAGATGGGATACACACTCGAATACTGAGGGAACTTGGGGACGTTCTAGCAACTCCACTGACTGACCTTTTCAATGCCTCGTTGGAGTCGGGAGTGGTGCCAAAGGACTGGAGAGAGGCTCATGTGGTGCCGTTACACAAAAGCGGAAGTAAGGATGTGGTTGAAAACTACAGGCCAGTTAGTTTAACTTCGGTGGTGAGTAAATTATTGGAAACGCTGCTGAAAGAGAAAATAGTGAGGTTTCTGGAGTCCAGCGGATTACAGGATCCGAGGCAGCATGGATTCACCAGAGGCAGGTCTTGTCAGACAAATCTGATTGATTTCTTTGACTGGGTGACCAGGGAGTTGGACCGAGGGAGAGCTCTAGATGTGGTGTATTTAGATTTCAGTAAAGCCTTTGACACTGTTCCTCACAGGCGACTTATAAACAAACTGAGCACCCTAGGGATGGACCCTAAAGTTACTGCTTGGGTTAGAAATTGGTTGGATGGGAGGCGACAAAGAGTACAAGTAAATGGAGCTCACTCTGAGGAGAAGGATGTTACCAGTGGTGTGCCCCAGGGATCTGTCCTTGGTCCGATTCTTTTTAATCTTTGTTAGTGATATAGCGGAAGGGCTATCGGGTAAGGTTTGCCTCTTTGCAGATGATACCAAAATCTGCAATAGAGTAGACACCCAGGAAGGTGTAGATAACATGAGGAGGGATCTAGCTAAGCTTGAAGAATGGTCTAGAATTTGGCAGCTGGGATTTAATGTTAAAAAATGTAAGGTCATGCATTTGGGCTGCAGCAATCCAAGGGAGCAATAAGTATAGGAGGTGAAGTACTTTTGTCCACTAAAGAAGAGCGGGACCTAGGCGTGGTTGTGTCTGATGATCTTAAAGTAGCTAAACAGGTAGAAAAGGCGACGGCAAAAGCTAGAAGGATGCTTGGGTGCATACAGAGAGGAATGGCTAGCAGAAAAAAGGAGGTGATAATGCCTCTGTATAAGTCTTTGGTGCGACCTCATTTGGAGTATAGTGTGCAATTCTGGAGACCGCACCTTCAAAAGGATGTGAACAGGATGGAGTCGGTGCAGAGGGTGGCTACTAAAATGATTAGTGGGCTTCATTATAAAGCATATGAGGACAGACTTAAGGATCTTAATATGTACACCTTAGAGGAAAGGCGGGATAGAGGTGATATGATTGAGATGTTTAAATACCTCCGTGGCATAAATGTTCAGGGAGAGAGCCTCTTTCAATTGAAAGCAAGTTCTGCTACAAATGGGACATGGGATGAGGGTGAAGGGAGATAGATTCAGGAGTGATATGCGGAAATATTTCTTTACGGAAAGAGTAGTGGATCCATGGAATAGTCTCCCAGTGGAGGTGGTAGAGATGAGGACAGTAACTGAATTCAAAAAAGCATGGGACCAACACAGAGGATCTCTAAAGGTAAAAAGTGGACTGTTGTAGTTGTTGATATGGAAGGACAGACTAGATAGGCCATGTGGTCTTTTTCTGTCATCATGTTTCTATGTTTCTATAGCAACCTTTCTGATATCTGTGGAGTGTGTTTCAATTATTGATTCTGACAGTGTTTACCACCTCTATATTTGCACATTGCTGGCATAGGTGTGGGAGTGTGTGCCTATCCAGTGTGTTGTGGCTGCCTACAACTTCTCAGCCCACACTGCTTGCACTGTTTCCAGTGTTAGCTTACGTCTCTTTAGTCGGTCTTTAGTTAGAGCAATGAAAATATCAGCTACAAATAAGAAAAATGCTCCACTTCTTAACTGTCAAAAATACAATGCTCAATGGTGAACAGGTCTCAGACTAAGGGGTATGTTTACTAAACTGCGGTAACAGTACATAACGCGCGTTATGTAACGTTAACGATCGTTAGCGCATCATAACGCGCGTTATGATGCGCTAACGAGCGTTAACGTTACATAACGCGCGTTATGATGCGTTAATGATCGTAAAGCTCTGCGGCGCGGTAAAACACCGCAGAAGGTGGAGAGAGGGCGGAGAGAAGGGGTCAATGGGCGGAGTGTGGGCGGGGAGAGACTCCCTGCACACTAACGCGCTGGTCTGAAGAGCTGAATCCTAACGCAATTGGAAACCTGCCGTTAAATGCACAGTTCAAGGGAGAGAAACCATTTAAGTGTCAGCAATGTACAGCATAGGCAGGGAAACAAAAAAAAAAGTGATAAGTGTGATACATGTGCACAGAACAAAAGGGCACATAAACATTGAAAATGACTTCAACAAACTGGAAAAAAACCATAACCAAGCTGGCCAATAGTGATATTAATGGGTACCATCAACCACCCCCCCCCATCCCCGGGAAAGCTCTAAAAAAACGATATTAATCGTGGAAGGGTCTATGCTCCGTCCCCATACAAAATGAATGAGCCTACAGTGAAATTGCGCTGTGCAGGGTTTTCCTCTCCATTGGACAGATATCCTATAGCGTGCACATGTGCGGCAACAGCAGGGCGGGCATGTCGGAACGGCAATTGGACAGATGCCGGAAAAGGGGATACAGAGGGCCACAGGCGGCACATGCTGTGGTGCAGCTGGGCCACAGTTCGGACTAGGGTGATGCCTAGGTGGCCCATACGAATGCCAAAACAGCAGAGCAGCCAGACAGCAACTGCTGAAGGCCCAACATGGGCACAACTGTGTGTCCCACAGTGTCACAGGGGATAGTACCCAGCAGCTACCCCTAAGGGCACGGAATATTGGCAGGCGGTGCTGGGGGGAAGCGTGGACACCTATGAAGGCACCTCTACCCCAGAACTCGCACCATAGGCAGCCGCCTACCCGCACACTGGATGGCCTGAGACTGCGCTCCACCAACACCACCTGCAGAAGGGAATGTCAGCATGGTGGCAGAGGGTTACTGGTGGTGGAGGGGGCAGTGGCAGCTGCCCAGAGCAGACCGTGGCCTAGCCCTGTGTAGGTGGGTGCCATGCACTGAAACAGACAGGCCCTGTCTGACCAACAGTCATGGTATCACCAGGGAATGCACCATCTCTGTGAGAACATGGTGGTGCATTGCACACAACCAGTGTATTCAAAAGCAGAAGGTCACAAGTTCAAGTCCCACCTGTGGTTTCCGCTAACACAGTCCTCATATTTTACCCACTACTATAACGTGCTAATACAGACAGAACCTTTATTGCAGATGACGTAAACATGCCCAAAACACCTACATTTTACCCTACAGAGCACAGACACCATACCCATGCGCATTACCTAGAGCAGCGTCTCCCAAATGCAGTCCTGGAAGGCCAAACACCATTCAGGTTCCATGCTGCCTCTAATAAATGTGTCAGTGCTGTCTTGCTATGCACCGCCCCCATGGTATGCAGTTGTATCTCATGCATATTCATGAGGGACAGCATGAAAACCCGAACAGTGTTTGGCACACCAGGACTGGAGTTGGGAACCTCTGCCGTAAAACAGCAGCCAATAGGGGCAGACACACCTGCACCCACAGGCTCCATTATCCAATGCCTCCTGGAGAGACAGGACACTGGGCCCTGCGTGCATCTCCCAATACTAGCACTTGCATACCTTAGCAATGCCACCCTAAACCTGGGAATACGGTACACAGCTATCACTAGTTTGCTATGATTACTGGCAGATAGCAATTCCTAAGTTAAGCACAATTTGCTGATTGAGCTGCAGCATAGCAACCTATCTGATGTCTGTGGAGTGTGCTACAGGTCTTGTGTCTGACATTGTTTACCACCCTGGGGAGTGACCCCAACAGTATTGCTTACCATAGCCATGCCTGCACTCTGCCCAGGACTGGTGTGGTGGCCAGGGCTGCCAAACACCTCTATAGCTGCACAGTGCTGGCATAGATGTGGGGAGTGTGTGTCTGTCTATCCAGTGTGTGGTGGCTGCAAACACCCTCCACAGCCCACACTGCTAGCACTGTTTATTTATTTATTTATTTATTTAACAGGTTTTCTATACCGCCTTTTCCTTAAATCAAAGCGGTTACCAAGACACAAGAAGGGAGAACAGAGACAGGGGGGCATACACTGACTAAACTAAAGAGTGAAGGTAAAATTGGGATACACAACATCAAGGAACCGTTACAGTAAGACAAGTTACATGCAGGCTATAATAATAGAGACTGTTAGATGTCTGTGCCATAGTACTCAGTGAAGAGTACAAATTTCAGTTGTTTTCTGAACTCCTTTAAATCATCCATGGATCGCACATCGGGAGGGAGAGAGTTCCATATAAGTGGGGCCGATAAGGAAATTGCCCTTTGTGTAGTACATTTACACGCTTTTCTGAAACTACTTGGGGTGCTGAGGGTGTTTGATGTAGTTAGTCGTCTTGGCCTGTTGTTATTCTGGAGTAAGAGATTATGAAGGCTAAAAGCAGAGCATTTATGTCTGATCTTGAATATATTAATTACCATCTTGTATTTGACGCGCTGGCTTATTGGAAGCCAGTGGAGCTCTTTGAGAGTAGGGGTAATGTGATCTTGAGATGCTGAGCCAGCAATAATTCTGGCTGCCGTGTTCTGAGCCATCTGAAGAGGTTTAAGTGAGTGTTTTGAAAGACCGTAGTAGATAGGATTACTAAAGTCCAGAATAGGAGTTATTAAGGCTTGGCAGACCATCTGTACATAGCATAGTGCAATGGCTCGGACATTGTAGTAGCCGGCCACCACCTGCACGGACAGAGTGGCCACAGCATGTCCTACTGGGAGGTCACTCTCACCCTGACTGAGCAGTGACCACGGCATGGCTAGGTTCCCCCATAGTGCTGTATAGTGTTTTTCTCATGTGATATTTATGGGTTCTTTTTTGGGGCTTGATCACTGACTTATCTGCTTGGTGTGTATGCTGATCTCTCAGTTTTGGGTACATGCATCTCCTCCAGGACCATGCATTATGGACTAGCTAGCAGACTGTTTGCAGCTAGTATGTATGTTGCTGGAACACCTTGCAGGGTGCAGTGGCTGGAGGCTTGTTGCTGGAGAATGTCAGATGGGGGGGGGGGCAGCTGTGCATTTCCAGGCCTTCTGTCTGCTATTGCTTTATGGATGTGTACAGCTCTGCCTTGCCTGCCCTGTAGGGTGTTTGATCCCTAGCAGGACTGGGGTGATGGTCCTCTCTACTGCCACCATTGCAGGGGGGTAGAAAGTGGATCTGTTGGCGTGAGATCCTGTCCCCCACCCTGAGCCCCAGAGGGTGCGTTGGGTGGTCTTATGTAATCTCCCTGTGGGTTCTAACACCCCCCTTCACTTACATCATGTGACCATGGCACCCACACAGGGTATGCACTTTTCTGGGTGCATCATAGTCCACAAGGGCTAAATGTGACATACAGATGAACACAGGCATATCCTAGGGGTGTTTACAAGGAACTACCTATCACACATTGGTACTGATGGGGACCTGCAGCATAGCCTAGCTCAGCAAAGCCAGGTGCTGTGAGAATGGTGCTGGGCACCATACCTCTCCCTCAGGGTGAGCAAAGGACCCGCACACTGTGACGGTCTGTAGCTACTCTGTGCCACTAACACACACCGTCGGCACCCCCTACCAGGCTGAGGTGCTGTGGGGTGCATACCCCATCTTGTGCTCATCTGTAGACTGCTGATTTACATGTGCTGTGCATCCTGGGTACGGATGGGTTGACCCTATCCTGGTAACCACAGCAGAATGTGGGTGTGGTGCCTTGCAGTCCTCCTGTAGCCAGTCAGGTGTTTGTTAGCAGCTGTAGCCCTCTGGTTTCTTCACTGCCAGTGGAGCCAGAGGTCATGGGTTCAAAACCCACAGTGGGGTTCATCGATAGGGCTGTCTTAGGCATTGTCTGTTTTTATTGTATATTAGTGCTGCCAGCAGAAACACCCTCAGAGTACTGTCACCTTAGGGTGCCTCATAAGGCGCCCTATAAAGCGCCTTATAAGGTGCCTTATATGGTGTCCTATAGGGGACATTATAGGGTGCCTTGGCAGACAGCGCACTTTATAATGTGCCCTATGGAGTGCCTTCTAGGGTGCCTTATGTGGCACCTTAGGTTACGCCACTGTGAGGGTGTGTTTGCTGGCAGCACTATTAAAGTACAACTAAACTTCCTCACAGCCCAATACTTAACCCTTTCCAGGCCAGCCCAAAACTTTCGGGATCCAAACTTCTGCCTAAATATTCCTATCAAATGGTATATAATACATCACCATGGCAGAGGGAACGTCACTATTGGAACATATTGAATAAGACGGGTACAATTTTCCTGAAATATGCAAACATTAACCCGGCTGCAGAATGTGGATTAAAATATTATAGTAGGCCTTCAAAGGGTTACACATGACACCTCAGCCAGCCTTATTCATTAGGCACACTGGGGAATCAAACCCATGACCCTTGTACCATCAGTCTGTGAAGTAACCATTGTGCTACAGCTCTGTTTCTGTATTTGGGTGTCTGCGTGCCTTCTTAAGCTTAACGCTCAGTAACGCGCCCTGTAACGATCATTGCTGCGCGGCGCCTTATAACGCGCGTTATCGGTAACGATGTACTGCCCATGTCCTTATTTGGGGTTTCTGCCTCTAACGCGGATCCTAACGCGAATCACACTAACGCAGTTTAGTAAACATACCCCTAAATCGGAGGGGTTTTGTCAGGTAAGTTACCTCTGATCACGATACCCCTCCTGTTTTGCATCAAGGACCTGAAACTTCACCTTTTAAACTTGTTTTCTATATTCATTCAGCCCAGTTTCCTGGATCTTTAAACAAATGTGCTTGGTTTAACTAACTACTATTGACGCCCTCTATTTTTCAAAGGACTAGCAAAATATGCTTATCTGAAGGGTATTCAGGAGTCAAAGTTTCAGCCCCAACGCGAATCCTCAGCGCTTTTGCTTTTCACTGATCAAGCGGTTTCTTCGGGGGGTTATGCAGTACTTTATCAATATGCGGCAACGGCTCACAGATGTGAATTCTAAATGAAATAATCAAAAAAGAACTCTTATCTACTCGCGGTATTTTTTTTAAAAGGTATATTTACCGACTATATTAATTCTTAATTAAACATTCACACCATTCAAGTGGAAGGTGCACATACCTCGCTTCTCTCCACATAGGACTTGTCTTTGCTAAAAAACGCCACGCATGCGTATTAACTACATGAGTAACCTGATTTTACACAGGTGCCTTCCTTTAATCCAATTCAGTTTTCAACGTCGATTTCTTATTTTTGCATCTCATATCTGATTGTATTCAGTTGATATTATATCCTGTACCCATAATAAATGATCTAATAAGCACTTCACAGACACCACTCTACTTTTGTTGTTTTTTCAAGCACAGACCATCCAATCAATTTGTGCATTTAAACCTTCTGGGTAAGTGGATCGTAAGGTATATATCCAGCGTTGTTCACATATCTGTAAACTTTGATCCCTTGTTTTACCATTGAAACCTACAGTCACTTGGTCCACACAAAAGCAGCGAAGCTGTTCAAATTGATGATTTAAATTTAGACAGTGAGCTACTATCGGTGCTTCTCTCCTTTTACAGTGCAATTTACTACGGTGTTCATTAATTCTAAATCTCCAGGAACAAGCAGGAATGAGTCTTCACATATGGGTATCGTCGGTACCGACGGAGCCTGCGCGGGAACGCTCCCCAGCGTCCAAAACGAAAGCTTTTGGGAGCATCCCACAGCGCCTGCGCGCTGCCTTCCCGCCTTTCCCAACCGTCTCTCTCCAGTTCTTCTTTTCCGCGGAGCCAGCAGTTCGTGTTTCCAGTCACCGCTGAAGAATTTCTTATTTTCTTATTCTTATTTTCTTTAGTCGCGTGTCTGCCTTCTCGAGGACTGGTACCACCGGTCTTTTTTCTTTCTTTAAAAAAAAACAAAAAAACTTTCTTTCTGCCTCAGTGCATTTTCTTCTGTGGCCCTAGGCCTACAGTCTTTTTCCTCATGGAAAAGCCCGCCTCCGGGTTTAAAAAGTGCACGAAGTGTAGTGGCACTATTTCTGTCACAGACACCCATGACTGGTGTCTAAAATGTTTAGGTCCTGATCATTCCATCGCGGATTGTGAGTCCTGCTCCATGATGTCTAAAAGAGGGTTACAGAATCGGGCAGCCAAGCTCAGTACCCTGTTTCCCTCCGATGCAGCTTCTGTAGCATCGACGTCTTCCAGGGCTTCTTCTTCATCCCATGGATCTCAGGTAAAAAAACTTAAGTCCGGTCGGTCCTCAAAGGGTACATCTCCCTCTAAGTATCGAGATGTACCCGAGCTTACTATTGAGGAATCCACACCGGCAAAATTACCCCGGCGGGAGGCTCCGGCTTCCAAAGCACTATCTATGGGTTCACAGGTTGACATCGATGGCACGGCCTCGACCGATCACCTGTTACAATGTTCTGGGGTACCGGCGGTTCCCGGTATCGACATCCAGACATTGGTGGCGTCGATGGATCAGAATATTCTGACCATGCAGCGTGCCATTACGGCCTTCATACAAACTGCGACGCCCACGGTACAACAACAAACTCCGTTGTCGATACCGATTCCGGTTCCGGATCCAGCTCCGGTTCCGATACCAGTACCGCTTGCATCGGCATCAGCATCAGCATCAAAAGCAGCGATACGGTATCCAGTGATGCCTGTTAGTACCGATTCGGTACCAATGACTCCCAATATCGATACCCCTCGGTACTCGTATCGGGCTCTGCGAGAGCATCCAGACAGTCGATACTTCGATTCCTCTGAAGAATCTGATTCATCAGAGGTTTCCATCGAAGCATCGGAGATCCGTCCTCAGGAACCCTCTTCTCCAAAAAGGAGAATGTCTCCTCCTGAGGACCTGTCTTTCCATGACTTCATCATAGAAACATAGAAACATGACGACAGAAAAAGACCAAAAGGCCCATCTAGTCTGTCCTTCCATAACAACAACTACAACAGTCCACTTTTTACCTTTAGAGATCCTCTGTGTTGGTCCCATGCTTTTTTGAATTCAGTTACTGTCCTCATCTCCACCACCTCCACTGGGAGACTATTCCACGGATCCAGTACTCTTTCCGTAAAGAAATATTTCCGCATATCACTCCTGAATCTATCTCCCTTCACCCTCATCCCATGTCCCCTCGTAGCAGAACTTGCTTTCAATTGAAAGAGGCTCTCTCCCTGAACATTTATGCCACGGAGGTATTTAAACATCTCAATCATATCACCTCTATCCCGCCTTTCCTCTAAGGTGTACATATTAAGATCCTTAAGTCTGTCCTCATATGCTTTATAATGAAGCCCATTAATCATTTTAGTAGCAACCCTCTGCACCGACTCCATCCTGTTCACATCCTTTTGAAGGTGCGGTCTCCAGAATTGCACACCATACTCCAAATGAGGTCGCACCAAAGACTTATACAGAGACATTATCACCTCCTTTTTTCTGCTAGCCATTCCTCTCCGTATGCACCCAAGCATCCTTCTAGCTTTTGCCGTCGCCTTTTCTACCTGTTTAGCTACTTTAAGATCATCAGACACAACCACGCCTAGGTCCCGCTCTTCTTTAGTGGACAAAAGTACTTCACCTCCTATACTGTATTGCTCCCTTGGATTGCTGCAGCCCAAATGCACGACCTTACATTTTTTAACATTAAATCCCAGCTGCCAAATTCTAGACCATTCTTCAAGCTTAGCTAGATCCCTCCTCATGTTATCTACACCTTCCTGGGTGTCTACTCTATTGCAGATTTTGGTATCATCTGCAAAGAGGCAAACCTTATCCGACAGCCCTTCCGCTATATCACTAACAAAGATGTTAAAAAGAATCGGACCAAGGACAGATCCCTGGGGCACACCACTGGTAACATCCTTCTCCTCAGAGTGAGCTCCATTTACTTGTACTCTTTGTCGCCTCCCACCCAACCAATTTCTAACCCAAGCAGTAACTATTTTCTCTTTCAGCAGCGTTTCCAATAATTTACTCACCACCGAAGTTAAACTAACCGGCCTGTAGTTTTCAACCACATCCTTACTTCCGCTTTTGTGTAAAGGCACCACATGAGCCTCTCTCCAGTCCTTTGGCACCACTCCCGACTCCAACGAGGCATTGAAAAGGTCAGTCAGTGGAGTTGCTAGAACGTCCCCAAGTTCCCTCAGTAGTCTAGGGTGGGCAGAGGCCTGTCCATTGCAGTAGCCTCTGAAACTGAGCCCAGAGCCAAAAAATTGGATATTCTTCAATATCCTAAGGCTCCTAAAGAGGCAGCCATTTTTGAGATTCTTTATGACCACATGTTAGGTATATGGGAAACTCCTCTTACCACCTCTCCTTTTTCTCGTAGGTTGGACACCATGTATCGTGTTCCTCCTTGTCCTGGATTTCATAAGACTCAACTTCCTCACCATTCTATTGTGGTAGAGTCTGCTATGAAAAAATCAAGAGCACAAAAAGATACTCCTCTGCTCCTCCAGGAAGGGAATGCAGAACCTTAGATGCTTTTGGCAGGAAAATCTTCCAAGCCAGTATGCTTGTAGCCAGAATCAACTCCTATAGTCTCTATATGGGGATGTTTCTAAAAGAAGTTACAAATCATCTACACACCTTATCTCCTTTTATGTCAGAAGATAAGAGAGAACAATATATTACCTGGCTTAAACATGCACAGGTTGTATCCAAGTTTTCCAACCGTGCAGCCTTTGACTCCTTTGAGGGTGCCAGTAGAGCTTCGGCTATTGCCATAGGCACACGCAGAGTAGCTTGGTTACAAGCCTCTGATTTGGAATTCTGGGTACAGGATGGTCTGGGCAACCTTCCCTGTACAGGGGAAAATCTGTTTGGCAAAGATTGGCAAGCAAAAGCCACCCAGATGGATGCTGAAAATTCTGCTTTAGATAGACTTTCAAAGTCTACTACTACTCCTTTCAAGAAGAGGTTATTCAAGAAAGGATCTTTCCCAAAAAAAGGGAAATTTTCTTCTGGTTATGCTCAGGCCTCTTCTCAGGGTCGTTTTGCTACAAAGAGACAGCAACAACCAAAACAGGCCAAGCCTCAGGCTGCGAGGACTGCTGCGGCCCAACAGCCTCAGCCTCCTCAGGCTCTTTGACTTTCCACTAGAGAACTTAGCATTTCTGGCTCTAGAACATCCAGAGCCTCTCACTATCCCAGGAAGGTTAGCTCACTTTGCTCCCAGATGGGAACAAATCACAGCAGAGCAATGGACCCTCTCCATTATAAGGGAGGGATGCAAGCTACATTTCTTAAACCTTCCTCCTCACACCATGGTGAAACAGTTCAACTCTCCAATGTCTCTTCTCGACCTTCTAGGTCAAGAGATTGCTACCCTTCTTGCCCAAGGGGCAATAGAAGAAGTACCCCTTCTTCAAGAGGGCTCAGGGTTCTACTCCCCCTATTTTCTCATCCCAAAGAAAACGGGGGGCTACAGACCCATCCTAGATCTCAGAGAGTTGAACAAGTTTCTATGCAAGGAGAAATTCAAGATGATTTCTCTTGGTACTCTCCTTCCATACCTCCAGAGTCAGGACTGGCTTTGTTCTCTAGACCTCAAGGATGCGTACACCCATGTCCTCATCCATCCAACACACAGAAGGTTCCTTCGGTTCCTTTACCAAGGAAAGCCCTACCAATACAGAGTGCTTCCTTTCGGTCTGGCCTCTGCTCCAAGAGTGTTCACAAAATGCATGGCAGTGGTAGCTGCATTTCTACGCACTCTAGGGATATTCGTATTCCCATATCTGGACGACTGGCTCATCCGAGCTCCATCCCAGTCAGAGGCCCAGACTTCCCTGGTCTGCACAAAGCATGTTCTTCAGTATCTGGGACTGGTAATCAATATTCCCAAATCCCATCTCACCCCTACTCAGTCTCTAGAGTTCATAGGGGCCTTACTGGATACCACAACTGCAAGAGCCTATCTTCCCCAGGCCCGTTGCCTACGCTTGGTGCAGTTAGCCTCCCAGATTCAGTTAAAATCCCATTTAACTGCTCGAGAGATGTTGCAACTCTTAGACCACATGGCATCCACAGTGCATGTGGTTCCTTACGCTCGCCTTCACATGAGGGCAGCTCAGTGGACTCTGTCCACCCAATGGACCCAGGCATTAGGTTGCCTGTCAGACAAAATAGCAACCTCCAGTCGCCTCTTTTGGTCCCTCCAGTGGTGGAAGTCCACTCAAAATCTGTTGTTGGGGTCCCCCTTTCAACAGGTGCTACCCCAAGCAACCCTTACAACAGATGCCTCTCCACTCAAGGCATCTGGTCTCCACAGGAGACATCTCTCCATATCAACCTCTTAGAGCTCAGAGCAATCTTCTTGGCTCTCAGAGTATTTCACACCCTGCTCAGCTACAAGACAGTCCACATTCATACGGACAATCAGGTAGCCATGTTCTATGTGAACAAGCAGGGGGGGACGGGCTCTCTGTCGCTTTGCAACGAAGCTCTGAGATTGTGGGCCTTCGCCAGAGAGCATCAAATCCATCTCATGGCAGTATATCTTCCAGGGGTTCAAAACTCTTGGGCAGGCAGACTCAGTCGAGTTCTGCGTCCACACGAATGGTCCCTCCATGGGGACCAGATAGCCAGAATTTTTCGGATTTGGGGTACCCCAGACATAGACCTCTTTGCAAGTCCGTGGAATGCCAAACTTCCCCGGTTTTGTTCCAGGATTCCGTGTCAGGAAGTTCAGGCCAAGGATGCCTTCCTCCTTCACTGGGGGCAAGACTTCCTCTATGCCTTTCCACCTATTCCCCTCATCCCCAAGACTCTATTCAAGCTTCAGAGAGACAAGGGGTGTATGATCCTCATAGCACCACGTTGGCCACGCCAAGTGTGGTACCCTCTACTTTTGCATCTCTCTCAAGCTCCCTCCCTGGACCTGGGGTCTGCTCCAGATCTCCTCTCCCAAGAGGAGGGAACCTTGTGGCATCCAAATCCTCAGTCTCTTCATCTCAGGGCCTGGTTGCTGAAGGCCTAGACCTTCAAGATTTACACCTTTCTCAGCAAGTGAAGGATATCCTTCATGCTTCCAGAAAGCCTTCCACCAGATGCTCTTATGCTTTTAAATGGAAAAGGTTTTCCATTTGGTGTGCAGAAAATGGTCTTAACCCTTCTGCAATACCTTTGAATTCGTTACTAGACTATTTGCTGCATTTATCCCATGCAGGCCTTAAAACAAATTCAATCAGGGTCCATTTGAGTGCTATTGCAGCATCCTTGAAGCCTCTTAATGGACAACCTATTTCCTCTCATCCTCTTATAGCAAGATTCATGAGAGGCCTTCTTTTAACTAAACCTCCCATTAGACCACCTCCAGTGGCATGGGACTTAAATTTGGTTCTTGGCAAGCTTATGAAGCCACCCTTTGAACCCTTAGCCACTACCTCCTTGAAATTCCTTTCCTGGAAGGTTATTTTTCTCATTGCTCTCACCTCAGCTCGCCGTATCAGTGAGTTGCAAGCTCTAGTGGCTAATCCCCCTTATACAAGGTTCCATCATGACAAGGTAGTTCTCAGAACTAATCCACACTTTATGCCTAAAGTGGTCTCACCTTTTCATCTGAACCAGGAGGTATATTTACCTGTCTTCTTTCCAGGACCTCATGCATCAAGTGCAGAGAGGAGTCTTCATACCCTGGATTGCAAAAGAGCACTTGTTTTCTATTTACAAAGAACACAGCAACATAGAAAGTCCTCTCAACTTTTTGTTGCTTTTGATCCTTCCCATTTAGGACTTCCAGTCTCTAAGAGAACTCTGTCCAATTGGATTGCTCAGTGTATTTCCTTCGCCTACCAGAGTAGGAATCTTTCTCTGGAAGGCCATGTCACAGCTCACAATGTGAGGGCCATGGCAGCCTCTATGGCTCATCTAAACTCTGTGTCCATCGACCAAATCTGTCAAGCAGCCACCTGGGCCTCGGTTCATACCTTCACAGCTCATTACTGCTTGGACAAGGATTCCCGCCGGGATGCCTTGTTTGGTCAGGCTGTTCTCAAACACCTGTTCCATACCTAATCAACTCCTGCCCTCCATCCCTGACTGGATGCCTGAGATTCATAGGTGGAGATGGAGCCCTCCAGGGACTCACAATCTAGGTGATCTCCCAGGCATCTCTAGCTGGGGAGCACTGTTCCCTCTAAGCTGTGCGCGTGTGCGCGCGCACACACCTCACCGAGTGAGCGCACATATTTTACAACAGAGCGCACAAAAATTACGGTTCTGATTCTGATAGAAAACAACACAGACATTCTTAAAATTGAAAAGTTGTTGTGTATTTATGTTTTTCACAAGTTCTACAATATTTTCTAGTGCAATCAATGTGGTGTACATACTGTATTCTGACGTGTAGTCAAATTTTAAAGTATATAACTCTGAGTGTCGTTATCTGGCGCACAAAAATTTAACTTTCCTTCAAAAGCTGCACAGCTGATATTTTATGCGCGCACAGCCTACAGAAAATTAGAGGGAACATTGCTGGGGAGTCCCCATATGTGAAGACTCATTCCTGCTTGTTCCTGGAGATAGCACAGTTAATTACCTGTAACAGGTGATCTCTGGGAACAGCAGGAATTAGTCTTCACAACCCTCCCACCTCCCCTAGGAGTTGTATCTCTCTATCTATCTTTCCTTTCCTCTCTCTCTCTTTGTCTCAGCTTTAAAACTCGAACTGGAGAGAGACGGTTGGGAAAGGCGGGAAGGCAGCGCGCAGGCGCTGTGGGATGCTCCCAAAAGCTTTCCTTTTGGATGCTGGGGAGCGTTCCCGCGCAGGCTCCGTCGGTACCGACGATACCCATATGTGAAGACTAATTCCTGCTGTTCCCAGAGATCACCTGTTACAGGTAAGTAACTGTGCTTTCTTAACGGACGGATGGTTTTTCCAATGTAAAGTAGATGACAGGGGCATTGGATGCCATACACCACATACGTTGATCCACATGATGTCTGTTTTCTTAAAAAGTAAGTTTTTCCATGATATTGGAATTCGGTTAACTCTAAAGTAATATCACAAATTTTGCAATTGCCACATTTTGTATGGCCATATTGCTTGTTGCTCTCTTGATTTTCTATGGGCCTTAGCACTGCCGGACTGAGGAGCTCTTTCAAATTCCTGTGTTGTTGCCATACACACCGAATCAATTTTTCTTCTAATCCGGGGATGTTGTGAATCACATTCATATGGCTTTTTAAGATCTTTTTAAGGTGATGACTATAAGGTGAATATTTTGTTATCAGATTCATATTTTCTGCGTCATGTTGATCTTTATTGCCACTCTGTAATAATGTCTCCATTGTTAAACAGTGCCCTTTTATATGCCTGTCTTATGACTTTCACCGGGTATCCTCTACTTTGAAGATTCTTTTGAAGAATCTTAGATTGCACTTTGAAGTCAGTGTCTTCTGAACAATTCCGTCTGTAACGGAGAAATTGTGAGAAGGGTAGACTATTTTTAAGTTGGATCGGGTGAGCACTATTATAGTGCAAAAAAGTATTTTTGTCTACCGGCTTTCTATGAATTGAAGTGATCCAATGATGGTCCCCTTTCATAATGTCCACATCTAAAAAGTTATTTTTTGCTTGTTGTAGGAATATTTAAATTGTATATGAATATCTTGTTGGTTCAACCATATGAAAAACTCATTTAACTGGTATTCCTGGCCTGTCCACAACATAAAAATATCATCTATAAATCTACCCCAGCATTTTATATACTGCTGGAAAGGGGATGATGTTATCCACTTCCGTTCAAATTCCCCCATATAAAGGTTTGCTATAGAGGGGGCACACGTAGTCCCCATAGCTACTCCAGCTATTTGATGATATAGAATGTTTTCAAAGGAGAAAAAGTTGTGAAATAAGACTAATTCCGTCACTTCAGTCAAAAAAGTGATCTGTGTTTCGGTCAAATCTCCCCTATTTTGTAATGCTAGCAGAATATTCGAAAAAGCTGCTGCTTGTGGGATATTAGTATATAACGAAGTTATATCCAAAGTGACTAAGATGACCTCTGTGTCACATGCCCATTGAGAATGCTGTGTTAACAATTGTAAAAAATGGGTTGTGTCCCTAATATATGATGGAATGTTCTTCAATAGTGATCTTAAATATGAATCTAAGAAGGTGGACAAAGGTTCTAAAAACGTCCCCCGGGTCGAAACTATCAGACGCCCGGGAGGGTAATTTAATATCTTGTGGATTTTAGGTACTAGGTACAATTTCCAGTGTTAGCTTGCCAATGTGCATAATGAGGAGCAAGGTACTGTGGGTATAGCCCGGACAGGGTGGCCTGGGCAGGATGCATCTGCACAGGGTATAAGGCAATGGCTGGGACATTGTAGTGCCCGACCACCACCTGCACGGACAGGGTGGCCACAGCATATCATGCTGGGAGGTCACTCTCACCCTGACTGAGCAGTGACCACGGCATGGCTAGGTTCCCCCATAGTGTTATGCAGTATTTCTCTCAAGTGATATTTATGGGTTTTCTTTTCTGGGGCCCAATCTCTGACATACCTTCTTGGTTTGTGTGTGTGTACACAGTTCCTCCAGGAACATGCACTATGTACTAGCTAGCAGACTGTCTGCAGTTAGTATGTGTATGGCTGGAATGTTGTTCAGTGGGTAGAGATTGACTGTGCTCTCTGCTGGTGAATGTCAGATACTGGTGGGGGGCAGCTGAGCTGCTCCAGCATTCTGCCTGTCTGCCATTGCCTTATGTGATGTGTACAGATCTGCAGTTGGAAGGGGATCCAATCCTGGAGAGTCTTCATAGAACATTCAGAGCTTTTCCATTTTTTCAGGCTCATTGGAGTATGATCCTGGCAGAGTGCATGTCTCCTGACATCTCTCTACAAGGGGGTCAGGTCTTGAACAAGCTCTGTCATCTGCCTCAGGTGGATTTGGACAACTGGCTTTGTTCTTTCAAATGGATGTATTGGTGGTGGCAGTCACTGAGTGGACTATTGTCCCTGTGGAGGGCAGTGTTGTTCTCGGGGACCAGCAGGAATGCGAGATGGAGGCATTATCGAAAATAGTATTCTGTGATTCTGCAATGAGTCTCTGTCACCAACAGCTGCCTGGCCTTCGCTGGGTGCAGTTTCTGCCAGAGGACGTGTTGTCTTCTCATTTGGAGATGGTAGCAGTGTTCCTGGCTGACACTTTGTATGATGTCCTTTGCCTTCTACAAAGGAGATTGCTGCAGCAGTGGTGGCCTGCCGCTGCTTATAACTACGTCACTGGGCCGCAGATGCAGCCTCTAAGACCTGTTTGCCTAAGCTTCTCTTTCGGGTGGGGGGTGCTCAGATTTGGGGAAGACCTGGAAAGGTTGGTGAAAGATTGGTGTTTTCCAATCTGCAATGACTACCAGAGAACAAGCTGAAGAGTTCATCTAAGTGGTCTCCTCTCATCCATCTTGCCTTCGCATTAAGGACTCTGGTACTGTCTGAGCATATCATCTTCTCTATTTGCCAAGGCTCGAGGCATGTCTGAGCCTTTTCATGGAGTACAGGCCCTTACTCCTCAGGAACAGCTACCTCAGAGACACGTCCTCATCGGGCCAGAGTCTCTCGGTGCCTGTGCCAAAGACTGCGGAGCCATCTGGGCTCAAGTCCAGGATGGCGACCTTGGAGTGCAGTGTAACTGTCTTCTTGGACCAGCAGCAGGCGCTGATGTCCGGCATATCTGGTTCCTCTGCCCGGACCACCGGGCATTCGACGTTGAAGATGTCCCCGGAGGCAGAGCCAATCCTCGAAGTCATGCGGGTCCAAGTAGATCCTCGCCCAAGGTCGCGCTCAGTCTCCCATTAGACAGGACTGAGGTCATCCCAGATGAGCCCTCTGGAGTCGGGTCGTACAGCGCCAGGTCCCTCAAGACCCGAGGAACACCACCTCCTCGAGTCTTCCTCGGAGTGTTCCGACTGGGAGACCGAGGACGAGGAGTCCCTGGACCCTTGTCTGGAGCGGCTTATGTTCCGCATGTGGGAGACACCGGTGTCAGTGCCGGTGGTCAGCAAGTGGCTCGACTTGATGTACCGAGTCCACCGGAGCCCTGGCTTTCAAAAGTCACAACTGCCGCACAACTCCATTTTGGTGGAGTTGGCCATGCATCGGCTGAAGAGCCAGAAGACGCACTCCTCGGTGCCCCCTGGCAGGGAGGCCCGCATTTTGGATGCCCTCGGCAGAAAGTGCTACCAGGGCTCGATGCTGAATTGCTGGAGCCAGGCCTACCAGCTGTACATGGGCATGTACCTGAGGGATCTAGCGAAGGAACTCCAGGTTCTCAGCTGGTCTCTCCAAGGAACCTTTGCAGTGCTTCAAGAGCCTGTCTAAAGCCATCCATGAGTGCTCCCAGTTTGTCTCGGGCGACCTATGGTGGTTTTCAGTTGGCGGCCTGGATAGCCGCGGCGGGCATTGATGCACGCTGCCAAGCTTGGCTCCAGTCATCTGACCTCGAGCAGTGGGTACAGGACAAGTTGGTCGATGTCCCTTGCCAAAGGGAGAACCTCTTTGGCAAACCCATGACCAACAAGGCCGTAGAGCTGGAGACCGAGTTCATGACGAGGACCAGGCTGGAAGGGCTTGGGTAAAAAGCCCTTTTACTTGAGGAAGTCCACTGCTTACAGAAACTACCCACCTTAACAGGCCTCCCCGGATCCCCAGCAAGGGCAGCAGGCCAAGGAACAAGTGCACGGCCTGCATAAGCAGAAGGCTCCCAAGCCCTCAGGCTCTGGATCCGGCCCAGCCAGAAGGGAGCTTTTGACTCCTGCAGCGTAGCCCCTCTCCCACAAGGAGTTCAGCAGCCCACAGGGGGTCGCCTTACCCTTTATGCCCACAGGTGGGAGTTTATAACCACCGACTCCTGGGCACTAAGAGTGGTCAGGGAGGGTTACCTCCTCCATCTGAGTCAAACACCCCCTCCCCTTCTTCCCGGGAGAGCCCCTCAGGTCTCCCCTCCACCAGGATCATCTTCTGAAGGAGTTGGTAGGGCTTATTGAGGACAGAGCGGTGGAACCAGTGCCCCACGACCTCAAGGGCAAAGGGTTCTACTCTAGGTACTTCCTCATGCCAAAGAGGACAGGGGAGCCTAAGGCCCATCCTCGACCTGCGCAACCTCAACAAATTCCTGATGTGGGAGAAGTTCAAGATGCTCTCCCTTGGAATATTACTGCTCTACCTCCAGCAGGGAGATTGGCTATGCTCCTTAGACCTAAAGGATGTCTATAGACACATCCTAACTCACCCAAACCACAGGCATTACCTACACTTTGTGGTAGGAGGCAATCATTTCCAATACAAGGTGCTACCCTTTGGCCTAGCATCAGCCCCCAGGGTCTTCACAAAGTGTCTAGCAGTTGTCGCCGTCTTTCTCAGGCTTCAAGGGGTTTTTGTCTTCCCCTACCTCGACGACTGGCTCATCAAGGGCACCATTTTATTTATTTATTTAACAGTTTTTATATACCGTCTTTCTGCAAATCAAGACGGTTTACAATAGAACATAACAAGGCAGTATATTTCAACTGTTTACAATGGAATAACATAACAAGGATAAATAGGTATAAATGTGAAACGTTTTACAGTAATCAACTATTACATGGCCACCGAGGTGCAGCAAGCAACAGCGCTCACCACCCAAGTTCTGCAACACTTGGGTTTCATGATAAACTACCCCAAGTCTAACCTGGAATTCATCAGGGCAAGGCTTGACACCCTTCGGTTGAAAGCATTCTTGCCCACGGAA
The DNA here is from genome assembly GCA_033557465.1 of Ichthyophis bannanicus. Lineage (NCBI taxonomy): Eukaryota > Metazoa > Chordata > Amphibia > Gymnophiona > Ichthyophiidae > Ichthyophis > Ichthyophis bannanicus. The sequence goes on from CM066031.1 coordinate 153,819,874, forward strand.
TGGGCAACTCGACTCATGTCTCTGGCCCGGAACGTGCAGTACCGTATCTCGGTGTCTGCCAGGCATCTGCTGTGCCTTCTCGGGCAAAAGGCCTCCACAGTCCACGTCACGTCGGATGCCCGTCTCCACATGCAGACAGCACAGTGGTGCCTTTGCGACCAGTGGTCCCAGGCCACGGGCCATCTCAAGGGCAGAATCCATGTGATCTGCCAGTTGGCAAAGTCTCTTGTCTGGTGGTAGTCGCCCCGGCACCTGGAGGCGGGCATGCCCTTCCAGGCCCCCAACCACTCGAGGGTCCTCACCACGGATACCTCCCTGCTGGGCTGGGGAGCACATTGAGAGGGCTTTCGCACCCAGGGCACTTGGTCCCTGGTCGAGAGTACTCAACAGATCAACCTTCTGGAACTGCGGGCCATTCACCTCGCCCTGAAGACCTTTCTGCATTACCTAGGTCACCGGTCAGTCCTGGTCCAGATGGACAACCAGGTGGCCATGTTCTTTGTGAACAAACAGGGAGGCATGGGATCCTGTGCCCTCTGTCAAGAGGCACTGGCCCTGTGCCCTTTTGCGATCCAGCAGGGCATTCTCCTCAAGGTGGTGTACCTGCCGGGCCAGGTCAACTTGCTGGCCGACAGACTCAGCAGGATTCTCCAGCCGCACAAGTGGCAGCTAGACACCAGAGTAGCCAACAGGCTTTTCCAAACCTGGAGGGAACCAGTGATGGACCTGTTTGCAAGCCTGGACAATCACCAGTTGCCCTGCTTCTGTGCCCGGCAGTCCCACCCCGCCAGGGTGGCAGCCGATGCATTCCTGGTCCCCTGGTCAGAAGGACTTCTGTACGCCTTCCCTCGAACACCACTGATTGCCAGGACCCTTTTCAAGATCCTCCGTGACAGCACCTTGGTCATTTTAGTGGCTCCACGGTGGCCATGGCAGCCGTGGTTCCCGCTGCTTCTGCAGTTGGCGGTGGCGGATCCCATACCCTTGGGGAGCGCTCCCCGACTCCTTTCCCAGGAGGGGGGCTCTCTCCTCCATCCCAGCCTGGGATCACTTTCACTGACAGCTTGGCTGCTGAGAGGGTAACTCTAGCTCCACTCCACCTACCCAGAGTGGTGGAGGATGTCTTGCTGTCCTCGCGCAAGGCGTCAACCAGACGGGCCTACGCCTTTAAATAGTGCAGATTCTCAATTTGGTGTACTGAGTGGTGGGCTGACCCCTTCTCTTTCCCTAGGGTCACGGTACTGGAGTATTTGCTCCATCTCTCTCATTCAGGGCTCAAGTCTAATTTAGTTAGGGTGCACCTCAGTACCCTAGCAGCGAACCACTACCAGGTGGATGGCCAGCCCTTCTTGGCCCATCCGGTGGTGTCTCATTTCTTGCAGGGCCTGCTCCTGTCTAAGCCCCTGGTTCACCCTCCGGTGACCGAATGGGATCTCAATGTAGTGTTGGGGCAGCTCACTCGCCTACCATTCGAGTCTTTGGCTACTTGCCACCTTCGCTACCTCTCCTGGAAAGTAGTTTTCCTGGTCGCCCTCACTTCTGCATGCAGAGTAAGTGAGCTCCAGGCCCTGGTGGCGGAATCGCCCTACACCAGGTTTTAAAAGAATAGAGTGGTGCTCCGCACGTACCCGAAATTTCTTCCGAAGGTGGTGTCCTCCTTCCACCTCAACCAGGAGGTGGTCCTCCCTACCTTCTTTCCAGACCGCACGCTAGTCGGGCAGAGGCAGTTCTCCATACCCTGGACTGTAAGAGGGCCTTGTCCTTTTTTTATACAACGCACCCAGGGTCACCAAAAAGCTTTTTGTTTCTTATGACCCCAGTAAGCTGGGGGAGGCGGTGATCAAGGGAACTCTGTTTGCATGGGTGGCGGACTGTATTGCCCTTGCATATGAAGAGGCGAGGCTTCCGTTGGAAGGCCGAGTCAGGGCTATGGTGCATTCTGTCCCGCTAGCAGACATCTGCTGGGCCGCCACCTAGTCTTCAGTCCATACTTTCGCGGCTGACTATTGCCTGGACAGAGAGTCCCAATGGGAAAGTGCTTTCAGCCAAGCCGTGCTCCGTAACCTTTTAGGGGTCTAGGCAACACCTACCCTCTGACCCTTCTGTGTTCAGGCTACCAGAGTGCTGGTTCTTCGGACTCAGGGATCCTGCTGGCCGGTCTATACAGACACAATTGCTGCTGCTTGTGGCTGTCTCTGAGGGAGCTGTATTTTCGCTGTGGGTTCATGGCAGCCTGTAGCTACGGAGTCCCATATGTGAGGACTGACTTCCTGCTTGTTCCCGGAGAAAGCGTAGTTACTCACCTGTAACAGGTATTCTCCGGGGACAGCAGGAATCAGTCCTCACAACCCTCCCTCCTCCCCTTGGAGTTGCAGCTGTACTATTTTTCATTTGTTTTGTCGTCTTTTAGCTATGTCATTTGACTGAGCAAGATGGCACCCTTGGGCGGGAAGGGGACCATGCATGCATGGTAGATATCCCAAAGGCTTTCTTTGAAAGCTGTGGATTTGCTCCGTGCAGGCTCTGTCGGCACCGACGTCACCCATATGTGAGGACTAATATCTGCTGTCCCCGGATAACACCTGTTACAGGTGAGTAACTACGCTTTTTATCCTGTTGCTATAAAGGGATCCTCTGTGTCGGTCCCATGCCATTTTGAATTCTGTCACTGTATTTGCCCCCACTTCTTCCATCGGGGGGGGGGGGAGGGGGCATTCCAAGCATTCACCACCCTTTCAGTGAAAAAGTATTTTCTGATGTTGCCTTTTCGTTTACCCCCTTGTAGCTTCATGTTATGCCCTCTAGTTTTACAGCTTCCCTGTCTTTGGAAGAGGTTTGTTTGTTCATTAATACTCTTTAAGAATTTAATGATCTCGGTCATCATATCTCCCCTGTCTCTCCTCTCCTCCAGAGTATATATATTGTGGCGCTCGCGCCCCTCCTAGGCGGTCGCCTAGTAGGGACGGGCGTCCATCTTGTATTCCTTTGTTCCAAAGGTGTAGTTGTGAACTCAAAGTAAAACCAAGTGGATGTTTAAAGCGCACAGGAATTTTATTGGGTTCCGTTAGGCCAACTTGGTAACAGTCTTTAAAGAAACTTTCACTCTTAGCAAAAAGAAACAAGGATAAACTTCTCCAAAATAAAGAACATGAAAACAGTGTTTCAGTGGAATTATTTACAATAGCTTCTTTTCCCCTTTTCCTTTAAGAGGCTTCTTGCTTTAGGGTTAACACAGGAACATGTAGATACAACACACAATCAAGATCAGCAGTGCTGCCAGCTCCCTCTTTGCTGCTTGCAATTAAACAGTTTCAGCTGTCTAGCACAGACTTGATTGCACTATCCACTTTTCTGTAGGAAAGAATCTTATTGCTTCAACATAGGATTCCTTCTCCCTTTTCTTTCTTGCTTTCAGCTATGCCAAACTGATAACAGCTTCCTTAATTCTTCCCACTATTTTGGTTTCCTTCAATTAGCACCAATGCATACAGCACACTCCATCTCAGAACATGTGGATCCCTGGTCACTCTCCCTATCATCCACTTCCATGCTTTCTTCTGAGCTGGCTGCTGGGGAATCTTGGAACTGTTCAGGTACTTTTTGGTTAATGTCTTTTAAAAGCTTAAACAGCCTATCCCACTGTACTGCCTTCCCTTCCTTTGGCAGAACCCTAGCAGGCTTTCCTTGTTCATCTTTCTTTAAAAACCCCTTCCTTCTGTTCTGGGTTTTTCCAGATATAATCCTCTCCTCAGAATCTGAGCAAGAGATACAAGCATTAGCTCTCTCTGGTTTCTTTCTCCTACCTTGGAGTTTTTCTGTGGGAGTTTCACGGCTGGAGTTTCTGCTGGCTGTAGCTATCTCTGCCTCAGAGCTAGTCAGGGAATCATTGTAGGATTTCCTCTCAGCTACCCGAGGTTTCCTCTGCCTGAAGACACGCCTTTCTTCAGAGGAGTCTGAGCTCTCTTGCCTTGGCTTCTCCACCACCAACCTTCTGTCTCTCTCCCTCTTGCCTCTGTGTTTGGTCCTCTCCTGGGAGTGTTGTCTGCTGCTCTCTTGGCTGCAGCGCTGGCTACCTTTTTCCTTGTCCTGGCTCTCCGTGGCCTGCTTGGCTTCCTTGCCTTGCTTGCCTTCCTTGCTTGGCTTGCCTCCCTTCTCCTTTGTTTGCTCAAACTTAAACGCTGAGCAGGGCACCTCCCCTTCTGACTCCACCCCCATGTAACTCCTATCCTTACCTAGGATTGCTATGGAGTCTGGGTGGGGCTTTAGCCTAGCTCTACAGCTGTGGTTTCTCTCACTGGCTTTAGTTTGGTATATGTGTTCAGGTGCACCCATCACCCGCAAAGAGGACAAAGTCCCTTTTCCCTTTGTTTCTCCAGGTTGGGCTGCACTCTCCTTACCACAATATTTAGGTCTTCAAGTCTCTTCTCATGCGTCTTCCAACTCAGGCTCTAAATCATTTTGGTTGCCTTCCTCTGAACCATTTCCAGTCTTTTTATATCTTTTGCGAGATATGGTCTCCAAAGCTGAACACAATTCTGCTTGTAATTCCACTCAGTATGCAACCCAGCATCCTTCTGGCTTTTGCCACCACTATGTCACACTGTTTTGCCACCTTGAGATTCTCAGAAAGAATCACTCCGAGGTCGTTGTCCTGGTCCGTGCACACCAACCTCTTGCCCTGTATCACATACGATTCCCTTGGGTTTCTGCTTCCCAAATGCATGAACTGCACTTCTTCACATTAAATCTTATCTGCCAAGCATTAGATCATTCTTCCAGCCTTTGTAGATCTTTCCTCATGTTATCCACACCCTCAGTGGAGTACACTGTGTTGCAAATTTTTGTGTCATCTGCAAAAAGACAGACTTTTCCATTCAGTCCTTCAGCAATATCACTCACAAATACATTGAACCAAGACTGAACTCTGGGGCACACCGCTAATTACCGCTCACTCCCTTTTAAGCTCTGTAATTCTATTGCTCTATTTTTTTTTTTTTTACCATACAGTGCCACTCCTCTTTCCCCTTTTCCTACCCTATTCTTCCTGAATAAAGTATAGCCCAGTATAATTACATCCCAGTTATGGTTGTCCATGAACCACATCACCGTAAACGCCACTAAATCCATATAATACCATCCTTAAAAATTACACTGACTCCCCCTCCTCTGTTGCATATAATACAAAGCAATTATGACTATCTTCAAATCTTACATGACATGTCTGCCATCCATCTACAAACCATGCTGAAAAAGCTTCCAGTAAATAGAACCAGAAGATCATGCTCAATATATACCCACAGAAAAGCTGAAATATAACTGTAATAAAGCATAACTTTTTACACAATAACAGACTCCTCAGTGAAGCAAAGGGTTACTTTAAGTACATTCTTGCCTGACTGAACAGACACATTTATCCTGTTTCACAGTTCTTTTATAGTACACTATGTCTTCTCCCAGCATGTCTATAACTCATTGGTTAATATTGTCTCAGTCCACTTCTTTGCACTTCCACATCTGTGACAGGCTATGTGTTACTAGCCACGTAGTCTCCTTACAGGATGCAGATATACAACAAAGGGAGTCAGAAAGTAAAACGCACTGTAAAAGCCATTTACTACAAGATCAAAACCCTTCGGCACCTGAGACCCATGTTGGAGACCGAAGACTTCCGCACAATATTCCAAGCACTAGTCACACCCCGTTTTGACTACGCGAATATCATACTTCATGGCCTCCCCAAGAATACTCTAAACCCGCTTCAATTAGCCATGAATGCTGCGGCCCACATTTTGTGTGGAGCATCAAGGAGAGACCACATAACACCTTTCCTAAGGGATCTACACTGGCTTCCGATAAGTTGCAGGATTTCATATAAAGCACTCCTCATTACTTTCAAAGCCATTAATAAAATATCACCCTCCTCAATTTCAGCCCTTCTCACCCACACCCCGAACAATAGATCTAGGAGATCTTTAGCTGAAAATACGCTAGTTATCCCAAGTGAATCCACAAAATGGGCTCAATTAACTAATAATAGAGCATTTGCGTCCTATGCCCCCAGATGCTGGAACAAATTCCCTCCCAGCTTCAGATCAATCAGAGACCTTATGCAATTCAGAAAAGCCCTCAAGCACCATCTATTCCTTATTCACTTCTCTCAACTTGACAACGCCTCCCCCCTCCCCCCCCCAACTCAATACCTTATTATGATTAACCAAATATGCCTTTTACAGAACATGTAACACAGACCATATGGAATTGTATCCAATTATACTACTGCACGATGTTACTTTACTGTAAATAGAACACCATCATGGTAAATGTTTAAATGTAAATAGTTTCCCCCAGTTCATATCCATGTTACGTTCCCTGTTATTTGTAAACTTAGGTCAGGTCTTAACTGTCTGAGTAATATATTGTTGAATGTAAACCGCACTGATAACAAAGAGCGCGGTATATGTTAAATAAATAAATAAATAAAGTCATTACATACAAAATTATATTACAAAATGGTAAATGAATGGAATACAAGAATTATGTTACATTGTAAAAATAACATATTACATTTGTTTATACCAAACCCCTCCCTCTTTCTTTTTAAAGTTTTCTTTTACTTTTTACATTTACTCTACAGTTCCATAGGAAACTTCTAATTTAGATAACAACCTTCCTGACTATCTCTTCCCCTTTACTGTCCATTAATAACATTGCATCCTTGTGCACTGGAGGTGATACAATCATCTGTTTAGTGCTTGCTGTTTCTATCAATCTTTGAGTTAGCCCTCCTATACACAGTATTATACAATACCCCACCGTAATTAATACTCCAGTTACAACAAGTACAGAGGTAAATCTAGATATCACCACCCTTTCCACTTCCCCTTTATTGCATCCCGGGTATAATTGATAAACTGCTGTTGGTTATAATATATATAATTTATCCAATCTACATTTTTGTTTATCGTGATTACCCATAACAGGGATTCAAATCCAGCTGCAACCTGGTTTTGTGCTTTATACTCATCCAGAACTCCCCGAGGGACTCCCATTGCGTCTATATATATCCTGTCATCAAATGAGGCTCCCAAAGTACTCCTCCTTTTCCTTTATATTTGCCCCTTGTCCCCTTCTGTGAACACCAAGGTGAAAGGAACTGCCAATTGAACTATTGCACATGTTCCCGATAGGGTAGGCAATGTTGCTCCCAACGTCCACCCTTCAAAGTACCATCACAGGTCTGCCCTAGGGATTACCAGGTTGGAGTAGTTCTTCTCTTCTCCTTCCATCCCTGTCAGGTTTAAGCTTAGAAAGCAGATGTTCAGTTCCCCCACTTCCCTCGTGTAGTTCTTCCCCCCGCCTGATGAGACAGGCGGACTGATTTTCAAACACTGCTGAAAATGTGGGGGGAACTTTTACCTCTTTCAAGTCTGTAGGGGGAAAGTGCAAATTCAATGACTTGCAACTTTCATTTCCCCAAGTCGTTTTTTCCTGATACAGAGATATGAGGCATCTTACTCCATTGGGATCTGTATCCCACCTCAAGGGTAAGGGCACAACCTGTGCAATGGGCCTCCCAGAGGCACATGTGTAGCAGTTGCTATGGTTTAGACTTCCTATGGTATATTTAACCCATTCCACCCAGGCGTTCACATCCCCATAACCCGTTTCCACCTCTAGAGTGTCCCTCAAATCTTTAATCTCCACTATCTTGAATGCTTTAGGGTCCTTATTAGGTTCAAAGGATACGCTGGGCACTGTTCCCTCTAAGCTGTGCGCGTGTGCGCGCGCACACACCTCGCCGAGCGAGCGCACATACTTTATAACAGAGCGCACAAAAATTATGGTTCTGATTCTGATAGAAAACAACACAGACATCTTAAAATTTAAAAGTTGTTGTGTATTTATGGTTTTCACAAGTTCTACAATATTTTCTAGTGCAATCAATGTGGTGTACATACTGTATTCTGACGTGTAGTCAAATTTTAAGGTATATAACTCCGAGTATCGTTATGTGGCGCACAAAAATTTAACCTTCCTTCAAAAGCTGCACAGCTGATATTTTATGCACACACAGCCTACAGAAAATTAGAGGGAACATTGACGCTGGGGAATGGTGTGGAGACCTGAGTCTGATTCTTGAGGGGTATTTTTATCCTCAGTCTTCCCAGGGGATCTTGCCCATTAATGTCTATTCCTAGTCCATAGGTCCATCCAGTGAGTCATCCCTTCCAGAGAGGGTGACCACAATGGGGTTTCAATTTTCTGGTTACATTGTTGAATGCTGTGTTTCTTTATCATTGTTATTTTCTTTTGAACTGGGTGCCTCTTCCCCTCTGTGGAGACCCAGCCTCCATCCTTGGTGGTCCAACAAACTTGTGACCACCCATAACAGGGCATCCCATACACAAGTGTCTGGGCAGTGTCATTTTCCCACAGCTTTTCGTAGTATCCCCCATCACAACTTATCACTTGGCAGGCATCAAATTCTAGGCTCACTGGTCCCTCTCCCTCTGGTACGGTTACAGTAAATATGTTAGGGGTATACCCTTCCCCATCGTGTTTGTGTTCGTATTTGTTCATCTGTCCATCCCTTTCCCCGTGCTAGATCCCACGTCATTCCCCTTAACAGAGAAGGTGACCCTTGACAGTACACTCAGATTAACCTCCCATATAAAACAAACGGCTAATGCTATCTTCTTTAAACTTCGGACCATTCAACAGCTCAGACCCCTCATAAATACAGATGACTTCAGGATAGTTGTCCAAGCACTTATAACACCGCAGTTAGACTACTGCAATGGCATACTGCAAGGCACAACCAAGAAAAACTTACATAGGCTACCAATGGCCCAAAATTTCCCTGCCCAGATTCATTTTAAAGCCAAGCTATCGGACCACATCTCCCCCATTTTATACTCCCTTCACTGGCTCTCTGTTGCAAGTAGGATACAATATAAAGTCATAATGACCACATTTAAGCTCATTAACAAAATAACCCCCTCTCTCTCAACCTTAATCCAACCCCCCCTCCCCCCAGAAAACAGGTCAAGAAGAAGGTTGAACCTCAACATGCTGCTAATTCCTGAATCTATTCGAAGAACAAAGCAGATAACGAGCAACTCTGCATTTTCATACTTTGCACCTTTTCTATGGAACAATCTTCCAATGAACCTAAGAGAGATTAAGGACCTCCAGAACTTCAGAAAAGAGCTAGAAACATACCTCTTCATCCAGCATTTCCATAATCTGCAGCACACTTCTGAGCAGACTTCACAAGAACATAACAATTATATCAAACACAAGTTGACCCTACTTAATACATTTCACACACAAACTCATTACCCGCTGCCCTCTGCCTAGTCTCTTCTTTAATCCATACCATTCAAGTGGCATAAGGTACTTGGAATCTAAGTATTATTTCTCATACCTGTATATATGTTGGCTGTAAATAGTTTTTCTCAACAGCTAGTTCAAAAGCTCTAGCTTTTTGTTCTTTGTGAATAGTTAATACGTTTTCATATGGTTCTTATGTTCAATGTCATTATTATTATGTTTTGGTTCCCTGTAAACCGCCCCTGATCTCTGAAAGGGGCGGTATTACAAAAAAGCTTATAAATAAAGTATTTCCCCCCACCATAGCAACACCATCCACTTTTCTTTGTCCATGTTATAATTTTTATTTGTCCCTTTTGACCAGCTCCTCTTCTGTTCTAACTTGTTATTTTCCGGCACAGAGGGTCATTAGTTCCCTGGACCTGCCATTGTTCGCCTGAAGGAGCTTCGACCGGACCTTTAATTCATGTATAATGAGTCCAACCTTTTTTCGCAGTTCTTACAGCAGTCTTGGTACCCGGTAAGACCTGGAACGGGCCTTCCCAGTCTGGTTGCAATTTGGATTCCTTCCAGGATTTTATCAAGACCCATTGTCCTGGTTTGAGACCATGAACTGCAAACTCCAACGGGGGTATTTGTTCCAGCAGTCCTTTATTCCTGAGAACAGATAAAGAAGAGCATAGCCCAAGTATATATTCTTTAAGAAACTTATCTTTGGTTTCAAACTGAGGAGGTTCCTTTAATTGTCCCATATAGGGTAATCCGAATAACATTTCATAGGGAGACAATCCTAAATCTTTCTGAGGAGCTGTTCGGATTCTTAACAATGCTAAGGGCAAACACATAGGGGGATGTTTACTAAACTGCGGTAACGTTACATAACGCGCGTTATGTAACGTTAACGATCGTTAGTGCATCATAACACGCGTTATGATGCGCTAACGATCGTTAACGTTACATAACGCGCGTTAACCAACATTATTGATCGTAAAGCTCCGCGGATCGTAAAACACCGCAGAAGGTGGAGAGAGGGTGGAGAGAAGGGGTCAGTGGGCGGAGAGTGGGCGGGGAGAGGCTCCCTTCACACTAACGCGCTGATCTGAAGAGCTGAATCCAAACGCGATTGAAAACCTGCCGTTAAATGCACATTACAGGGGAGAAACCATTTCAGTGTCAGCAATGTACAGCCCAGGCAGGGAAACCTAAAAAAAGTGATAAGTGTGATACATGTGCACAGAACAAAAGGGCACATAAACATTGAAAATGACCCCAACAAACTGGAAAAAAACCATAACCAAGCTGGCCAATAGTGGTATCAATGAGAAACATCAACCCCTCCCCCCCCCGAGTAAGCTCCATAGAAAAGATGTAAATCGTGGAAGGGTCTATACTCCGTCCCCATACAAGGTGAATGAGCCCACAGTGAAATAACGCTGCTCAGGGTTTTCCCCACCATCGGACAGGGTTCCTATGGCGTGCACATGTCCCGCAACATCAGGGCGGGCATGTCGGAATGGCAACCGGACAGATGCCGGAGAAGGGGATACAGAGGGCCGCAGGTGGCACATGCTGTGGTGGAGCTGGGCCACAGTGCGAACTAGGGTGATGCCTAGGTGGCCCATACGAATGCTGAAACAGCAGAGCAGCCAGACAGCAACTGCTGAAGGCCCAACATGGGCACGAGTGTGTTTCCCACAGTGTCACAGGGGATAGTACCCAACAGCAACCCCCAAGGGCACGGAACATTGGCAGGCGGGGCTGGGGGGAGCGTGGACGTCTATGCAGGCATCCCTACCCCAGAACCCGCACCATAGGCAGCCGCCTACCTGCACACTGGATGGCCTGAGACTGCGCACCACCAGCAGAAGGGCATGTCAGCATGGTGGCTGAGGGATACTGGTGGTGGAGGGGGGCAGTGGCAGCTGCCCAGAGCAGACCTTGGCCTAGCCCTGTGTAGGTGGGTGCCGTGTACTGCAACAGATGGGCCCTGTCTGACGAACAGTCATGGTATCACCAAGGAATGTACTGACTCTGTGACAACAAGGTGATGCAGTGCACAAAACCAGTGTATTCAGAAGCAGAGGGTCACAGGTTCAAGTCCCAGCTGTGGTTCCTGCCAACCCAGTCCCCATATTTTACCCACTACTACAACGTGCTAATACAGACAGCACCTTTATTGCAGATGACGTAAACATGCCCAAGACACCTACATTTTACCCTACAGAGCACGGACACCATAAACATGCACATTACCTAGAGCAGAGTCTCGCAAATGCAGTCCTGGAGGGCCAAACACCATTCCGGTTCCATGCTGCCTCTGATAAAGATGCCTGTGCTGCATTTCTATGCGCCACCCCCATGGTATGCAGATGTATCTCATGCATATTCATGAGGGACAACATGAAAACCCGAACAGTGTTTGGCACCGCAGGACTGGAGTTGGGAACCTCTGCCGTAAAGCAGCAGCCAACAGGGGCAGACACACCCGCACCCACAGGCCCCATTATCCAAAGCCTCCTGGAGAGGCAGGACTTTGGGCTCTGCGTGCATCTCCCAATACTAGCACTTGCATACCTTAGTAATGCCACCCTAAACCTGGGAATATGGTACACATCTATCAAAAGGTTGCTATGATTACTGGCAGATAGCAATTCCTAGGTTAAGTACAATTTCCTGAGTGAGCTGCTTCATAGCAACCTTTCTGATGTCTGTGGAGTGTGCTACAGGTCTTGTGTCTGACAGTGTTCACCAACCTGGGGAGTGACTCCTACAGTATTGCGTACCATAGCCATGCCTGCACTGTGCCCAGGACTGATGTGGTGGCCTGGGCTGCCCAACACCTCTATAGTTGCACAATACTGGCATAGGTGTGGGGAGTGTGTGTCTGTCTATCCAGTGTGTGATAGCTGCCAACACCCTCCACAGCCCACACTGCTAGCACTGTTGCCAGTATTGGCCTGCCAATGTGCATAATGAGGAGCAAGGTACCATGGGAATAGCCTGGATAGGGTGGCCTGGCCTGGATGCATCTGCACACGGCATAGGGCAATGGCTCGGACATTGTAGTGCCTGGCCACCACCTGCACGGACAGGGTGGCCATAGCATGTCCTGCTGGGAGGTCACTCTCACCCTGACTGAGCAGTGACCATGGCATGGCTAGGTTCCCCCATAGTGCTACATAGCATTTCTTTCATGTGATATTTATGGGTTTTCTTTTGGGGCCCAATCACTGACTTATTTGCTTGGTGTGTATGCTGACATCCCCGTTCTGGGTACATGCATCTCCTCCAGGACCATGTTGTATGGACTCCCACCTCCCCCCCCTTCCCCCCTCCCCCCTTCCCCTCACCCCCTTTACTTACCTGGTAAAAGCGGAAACACCAGATTGTTGAATTAGCAAAGCAAGGGGGGCTAAGAAGAGATTGAAAAGAAGGGGAGCCAGAACAGAACCTTGGGGGACCCCACATGGAAGAGGAAATGGATCTGAAGAGGGGGTAGAGGGAGAGGAGAGAACTGCACAAGATCGAGAGGAAAGAAAGGAGTATAACCAGTGATAGACAACGCTGCAAAGACCCGCTTCCCGTAGGCGAAGAAGAAGGAAAGAGTGGTCGACTAAATCAAAGGCAGTGGAAAGGTCAAGAGCTACCGCCACCGAGATGTCCCCGCGATCGTGAGCTACATGCAGTGCATTGGTGAAAGCAAGCAGAACAGTATTGACGCTATGGCCTTGACGGAATCCAGATTGACGAGGGTGTAAAAAGTTAGTTGAGTCAAGATGGTGAGAGAGTTGTGCAAAGACAATTTTTTCTAGGAGTTTAGAAAGAAAGGGAAGATTGGAGACGGGGCGATAGTGGGCGGGAACCAGGGGGTCAAGAGAAGGGTTCTTAAGGATGGGACGGATCAGGGCATGCTTCCAGGAGTGGGGAAAAGTCCCTGTAGAAAAACTAGAGTTGAATATGGAGAGGATATACGGGAGGAGTGCTAGAGAGGGAGTAAGTAGCCAGGAGGAGGGGATAGGATCAAGAGGACAAGAGGTCTTTCTGGAGGAGGAGATGAGTTGATGGAGCTCAGCGGTAGTGGTTAAGGAGAAGGAGGACCAGGTATGTGAGAGTTGGGAGGCGGGAGGAGGGGACGCAACGGGGGGTGGGGGAGAGGATGGGGTCAGGGCAGGAGGGCAGAGATGCTCTTAAGGAGGAGATCTTGTCGCTGAAGAAAGATGCCAGCAATGGGGGAGGAGCGGATGGCTGAACAGATGTGGTAGAGGTTAAGGGATGAAGCGAGGTGAGAGATCTAAGTGTGGAATAGAGATGTCGGGTCTGATTGGGGGCATTAGAGATAGCATCAGAGAAATATGTGTATTTGGCAAGGTGAACTTTGGAGCGGTAGTATGAATGGTGTGCTCTGAAAGATGCTATAGTGATAGTGGAGGGATCCTTTCGCCATAGCCGCTCAGCTCTGCGGAGATGGGTACGGAGCAGGCAAAGCCCGCTATGGTACCAGGGATGTGAGGATTGGCGGTGTGGTGGGCGGGGGCGCAAAGGGGCAATATGATTAAAAGTAGCAGAGAGGGTAGAGGTCCAGAGGGTGGTCTGAGAGTTGGGGGAAAGGGAGGGAAAGTCAGTGGGCAAAAGTTCGGTTGCAGGGGGGAATTGCTGGATGGTGATCGGGGTGATGGCACGCGAGAGGCGCACAGGGGGAGATGTCGAAGGGGGAGGGGAAAGAGAGGGCACCGTTTAGTGGAGACAGGAGACAGAAAGACAAAGATGGTCTGTCCAAGGGAGGTGAAGAGAACATAAGTTATGAAGCGCGAGTGTGGAGGAGGATGAGATCAAAAATAGATCGAGGGTGTGACCTGCAAGGTGGGTAGGAAAGGGAACGTGTTGTACAAAGGACAGGTCATGGAGGAAAGAAACAAAGGAGTGATCCCTGGAAGAAGAAGGGCAGTCCAGATGAAGATTAAAGTCGCCTGCAATAAGCAAACGGGGGAAGGTTAATGTGTTTTCACTTCGTTTCTCTCCGGCCGCACTCCTCGCGGATGTGTCGGAACCGCGAATTGAGACTCTGCAGTCACTTTGTGTTTAGGACACATCTCATACACACAACAATCTGTCTCGATACCCAACCACCAAGGTAATACTTTACAGTCTTGTTTCTTACCTTGGTCCGTGCACGGAGTTACCTGGTTGACACGTTTGTGCCTGCTTAATACCTGGTCTGCTTAGCTGAGTCTGTATTGATGTTTCCTTCATGGTCTCAGGATTTTGCTGTCGGAGCCCCCCATCATCGATACACAAGGCCGTTGAACTCAACGGGATGCGTCTCCCCATCCTCGGTGGCAGTGGTCTCCTCTAGCGATGACACAATCTCGGACGAGCTCCCAATCTGTAATAAAACATAACTTTTTACACAATAACAGACTCCTCAGTGCAGCAAAGTGTTACTTTAATTACATTCTTGCAAGAATGGTGCCTGACTGAACAGACACATTTATCCTCTGTTTCACAGTTCTTTTATAGTACACTGTATCCACTCCCTCTTCCAGCATGTCTATAACTCATTGGTTAATACTGTCTCACTTCACTTCTTGCACTTCCGCACCTGTGACAGGCTACGTGTTACTAGTCACGTAGTCTCTCCTTCCATGATGCAGATATACAACAAAGGGAGTCAGAAAGTCATTACATACAAAATTATATTATAGAGTTGTAGATGAATGGAATAGAAAAATGATATTACTTTGTAAAAATAACATATCACATTTGTTTATATCAATAACCAAACAACTTGTGCAAGAGCCATCTCACTATATGCACCTGGTCTATGGAACAACGTGCCACCTAAATTCAGAAACATTGATGACATCCACCAATTCAGGAAGGAACTGAAAACTCTACTATTCAAAGAACATTTCAAAGATCAAACATAATTCAGCTTCAACAACGACTTCTCTACATGTTACCACTACACAGTCCAACAACATTTACAAATGCACCTGATCCCACACACTCACAATAATCTTCCAAATCACCATATAATCCACAAGATACAACACTGGCCACTCATTATAGAAAGATTTTTACCACATTTTTAGTTATCTTTTTTTCTTTTATTCCTTAAATGTTATGCATGTTAACATTCATTTTATACATATATATACCTGTGGAGGAGTAGCCTAATGGTTAGATCTCTGGCTTGGGAACCAAGAGACCAGGATTCAATTCCCACTAGCACTCCTTGTGGCCTTGGGCAAGTCCATTGCCTCAGAAAATTCCATGTTATCAATGTCCCTGTTTATGTACATTATCAAGTTTAAGTTACAATGTAAACTGCTTTGATTAAAATGGTAAAAGACCTGTTAAATAAATAAATACTTATCTCCAGGAACAAGCAGGAATGTAGTCTTCACATATGGGTATCATCAGTACCAACAGAGCCTGTGCAGGAACACTCCCCAGCATCCAATAGGAAAGCTTTTGGGAGCATCCCACAGCGCCTGCATGCTGCCTTCCCGCCTTTCCCAACTGTCCCTCTCCAGTTCTTCATTTTCTGCGGAGCCGACAGGTCGCACATCCTGTCAACGCAGAAAATAATTTCCTTCTATTCTTCTTTTTTGTGGTCACATATGCCTTCCTTCGACGCTACACCAGTACCGACGATTCTTCTTTCTTTCCAAAAAAAAAAACCCTTTCTTCTGGAGTCTTTTCCAGTTATTTTCTTCTCAGGTGCCACGCGCCATTTTGGGCACTAGGCCCAACTTTTTCCTTTAAAATGGAAAAACCTGCTTCGGGTTTTAAAACGTGTTCCAAGTGTGGCGGTACCATCTTCGTCACCAACACCCATGAGTGGAGCCTTAAATGTTTAGGTCCTGACCACTCTATTTCGGAGTGTGTTGCCTGTGGGATGATGTCGAAAAGGGGCCGGCAGAACTGAGCTGCTAAACTTAGCACCCTTTTTCCCTCCGATGCAGCCTCTGTGACCTCCGATGCAGCCTCTGTGACATCAATGTCTTCCAGGGCTTCGTCTTCCTCCCATGGATCTCAGGTAACTAAACATAAATCGAGCCGGTCCTCAAAGGGTAGATCTCCCTCTAAGCATCGAGATGCCTCTGGCGTTGCCCTTGAGGGACTTTCACCGGCAAAATTGCCCCGACGGGAGGCTTCGGCTTCCAAAGCACTAACGGAGCTCCAGGATGTTCTCAGGGCCTCAACCTCGGCAGAACTACTGGTGCCATGCTCTGGGATACCGGCTGCTTCATCCGGTACCGATACCCAGGCATCGGCAGCATCGATAGACCAGAGATTCTTGGCTATTGAACGCAGTCTGGCGGCTCTTCTCACGGCCTCGATGCCCCTGAAACCGCTTCAGACAATTCAACCGGTACCGGCACCGACTCCATCGACATCGGCAGGTATTCTACCGGGACCGAGTCATGCTTATCCATCCGGTATCGACAAGTCGATACCGGACCCTTCCGATGTCGACTTCGATCGGTACCGTGCCTTGCACGGTCATCCGGATCGGAGAAACTTTGAATCCTCGGATGAGTCTGAAGACTCTGAAAGCTCTGCCGATACCAGAGTACTTCTTCGTGAGGATTCTTCTCCTCAGCGTAGGATGTCTCCACCAGAGGATATGTCCTTTCAGGATTTTATCTGAGATGTGGCTCGAGGTCTTTCCATCACAGTGGCTCCTGAAAAAGAGCCTAGGGCAAAGGAATTAGAAATCCTACAATACCCTAAAGCTCCCAAGGAGGCAGCTACCTTACCTATTCATGAGATCTTGCATGATCTCATGTTAAGGATGTGGGAAACACCTCTAACCACATCTCCTCACTCTTGAATACTCGACACCATGTATCGAGTTCCTCCTTGTCCTGGGTTTCAGAAGACTCAGCTACCACACCATTCCATGGTGGTGGAATCAGTTATGAGAAGGATCAAGAGTGCAAAAAGGCATGCATCTAATCCTCCAGGATGTGAGTATAGGACTCTTGACGCCTTTGGACGTCAAACCTTCCAGGCTTCCATGCTTTCTGCTAGGATCAGTTCCTATATATTATACATGGGAATGTTCCTTAAGGAGGTCACAGGAGATTTAGAGCTTATGAGCCTTCTCCTTCCTGATGATAAGAGGCAGGATTACCTCGCCCTTGTCAAACATGCTCAGGATGTTTCCAAGTTTGTGAATCGTGCAGCCTTTGACTGCTTTGAGTGCATAAGCAGAACCTTTGTTATTGCCATAGGTGCACGTAGGATTGCCTGGCTCCAGGCATCTGACTTGGAACTTTGGGTACAGGATAAACTAGGGAATATTCCTCGCACAGGAGAGAATCTCTTTGACAAGAATTGGCAGGAAAAAGCTAATGAGATAGATGCTGACAATATCACTTTGGATAGATTGTCTAAATCTACAGCTGATCCTGCAAGGAAAAAATCCTACAAGAACCCATTTTTCAGTAAGAAGAAGTTTTATCCCCCCTATACCCAGCAGGGGCATCGTTTAGGTCAGTCTGCCCAAAAGGGACAGCAGCAACAACCTAGGCAAAGAAAAACAAAAGCTGCTAAGCCTCAACCGGCTCAGCAGACTCAGCCTCCACAGGGGCTTTGGCTCCTTTCTAGAGAACTTTGCCTTCCTGGCCCTCCACTATACCAGGAAGGTTATGTAATTTTGCTCCCAAATGGGGTCAGATAACAGCAGAAAATTGGACTCTGTCTATTGTAAGAGAAGGGTACAAGCTTCATTTCCTCAGCATGCCCCCTCCTACAATGGTAAGACAGTTCAATTCTCAGACCTCTCTCAACGACCAGTTAGGTCAAGAGGTCACTATGCTTCTTGCCCAAGGGGCAATAGAAGAGGTACCCATTCTCCAACAGGGTACAGGGTTCGACTCCCCCTATTTCCTTATTCCAAAGAAAACAGGAGGACACAAACCCATTTTAGACCTTAGAGAATTGAACAAATTCCTGTTCAAAGAGAAGTTCAAAATGATTTCTCTAGGAACTCTGCTGCCATACCTTCAGAGTCAGGATTGGCTTTGTTCTCTATTTTTATTTATTTATTTATTTACAATCTCTTATATACCGCACTATTCATCATCAGCGCGGTTCACATGGAACAAAATGCTCAGTACATTTAACACGTATGAGTTTACAGGTAACAGGGTATAAATAACTTGGATAACCGGGGTAACTATTTACAAAACATATTACATGGAATACTACATGGAATCATATGCACAGAGGTTTCATGGAATCATATGCACAGAGGTTTCATAGGAAAACACCAGCCCACTATAGGATTGAATATCAAACTTGGTGTGTTGTTGAAATACCATAAATTTATCTGGGACTAGTATCAGTGGGTGCTATTGAGCTCTAGGTGATGCCATTGGGTTCTATAAGATACTTGTTGAAGAGGAGGCATTTGAGGGCTTTCCTAAACTGTGTTATGCTCTTAATAGCCCGGATATCAGGGGGTAGTGCGTTCCAGCATTTTGGGGCACTGAGTCTGAAGGCTCTGTTGGCTGTCGATTTAGTGCAAACAGTAAGTTCCTTCGGGATTTTTAGAGAGTTTATAGCCATGGATCTTCTTGCTCTATTTGGAGATGTGATATGGATGAGGGAGGATAAGGATGCAGATGTGAGATTATTAACAGCTTTAAAAGTAATTATCAGGGTCTTGAAAACTATTCTAGCTTGAATGGGTAGCCAATGTAACTGTATCAGCAGAGGCGTCACGTGATCGTTCCTGGAGGCTCCGTGGATGACTCTTGCTGCCGCGTTCATGGCTAGCTGAAGCGGGTTTAATGTAGATTGGGGAAGACCTTGTAATATGACGTTGGCATAGTCGAAATGAGGTATAACCAGCGCCTGGAAGATTGTGCGGAAATCAGTTGGATCAAGAATGGAACGTAAATGTCTAAGTGAGCGGATCTTGTAGTAAACTGATCTTACTATGTTTCCTACGTGGGCCTTCATGTCAAGGCGTTGGTCTATGGTGACTCCCAAATATCGTATTGAGGATTTAGATTGTAACTCCGCTTCTTTTACTTTAAGATATTGTGGGGGTGTAAAATTGGGATTCCTTGTAATGAAGAGTACTTCTGTTTTCTTATGTTGTATTCTGAGGTTTTGAGACAGGAGCCAGTCAGATATTGCATTAAAGCAACTCGTCAGTGGGGAGAGGTCCAGATGCTCGGTAGAGAAGGGAATGTAAAGCAGGACATCGTCTGCGTATAACATGCAATCAACATTGAAAGACCGGATGATATTACAGATTGGCTGCATGTAAATATTGAACAGGAGAGCAGAAAGGGAGGATCCTTGAGGGACTCCTTGGCTTTGGTGGAAAGGTTCAGAATTTATCCCTCCAGAACGAACATGCTGCCATCTTTCGGACAGGTAGGATCTGCACCATTCAAGTGCTCTTCCATTAATGCCTTTGTCAATCAGACGTCCTAGTAGAAGCTCATGATTTACTGAATCAAAAGCTGCAGCGATGTCCAGAAAGATGAGTGCAAATCCTTGACGGATGTCGTCAATGCCAGTGATTATTTTGCAGAAGAGAGTGGTGAGGAGGGATTCCACTCCATGGAATTCCCTAAAACCATGTTGGCAGGGGTCTAACGGTGCAGCGGAGTCAATGTGATCCTGCAATTGCCTTTGGGCCTCCTTTTCAATGATCTTCGCGAGTAGTGGAATGCTAGATATGGGTCTGTAGGATTCCACTTGTTGGGAGTCAAGCTTGCAGTTTTTTAGCAGAGGTCTGATAGAGGTGTGTTTAAGGGCTGAAGGGAAGGAGCCAGTTGAGAAGGAGAGGTTCATTATTTTGGACAGTACTGAGCTAAAGTGACTGCGGAGCTCCTTGATCCAAAAGGCTGGGCATGGGTCGGTCTGAGCAGTGGTGGTGTTAAGAGCTGCAATAGTGTCTTCAATTCCTCTCTTGGAGGGAGTAGAAAACATGGTAAGAGTTGTTTGGCAGTTTTGCTCTGTGGTAGAGGTTGTAGTAGAGGTTTTGTTGGTCTGGCATATCTTGGATTGTAAATAGGTTGCAAAATCTTGTGGGTGTAACTCAAATGGAGGTCCAGAGGATGGTTCCTTTGATAAAGTCTTGACCAGGTCGAAGAGGTCATGTGGTTTATTAAGTGATCTCTTTAAGATGTCTGAGTAGTACTGCTTCATCGTATTGGTAATTGCGTTGCGATGCGCAGCCAGATGACAGTTGTATGCTGTCAGGTCATTTAAAGAATGAGAACGGCGCCAGCGTTTCTCCAGTTTCCGTAATTAGCTAAGTGATGCTTTAAGATCAGCTGAGTACCATGGGGCACTTACTCTTTTACCTGGAGGCCTATTGGATGTTGTACGTAGGGCAATTGAGCTGAGGCAATTGTTCCAGTGAGAAATTAGGTCGTCAAGGTTCTGGGTAGATTGAGAGATGAGTTGCTGCATTTCAGCAAGGATAAGATCTCTGTTGTAAGGCTTGAAAGATCGAGAGGGCGGTCTTGCGGTGTTGCTTACACTCATGTTCTAGGATGCTTACACTCATGTTCTCATCCATCCAACTCATCGAAAGTTCCTTCGCTTTCTATTTCAAGGGAAGCACTACCAATACAGGGTTCTTCCTTTTGGCCTGGCCTCGGCACCAAGGGTGTTCACAAAATGCATGGCTGTGGTGGCAGCATTTCTTCGCACCCTAGGAATATTCGTCTTCCCTTACTTAGACGACTGGCTCATTCGAGCCCCTTCAGAGCCAGAGGCCAGGGTTTCTCTCTCTCACACAATGCGCATCCTTCAGTATTTGGGACTTGTCATAAACTTCCCAAAATCCAAACTTGCTCCCACTCAGTCCCTAGAGTTTATAGGAGCTCTGCTGGATACCAGACAGACAAGGGCCTTCCTTCCAAAGCCCCGCTACCTTCGCATTGTGCAGTTTAGCTTCCCAAGCAGTACTAAAACCTCACCTCACTGCTCGGGAAATGTTACAATTGCTAGGCCACATGGCATATACCGTGCATGTGGCTCCTTATGCTTGCCTCCATATGAGGGCAGCCCAGTAGACTTTATCCACTCAATGGACTCAGGCGTCAGCTTGCCTGTCAGACAAAATAGCAAACTCAGATTGCCTTATTTTGTCTCTCCAATGGTGGCAATCACCACAAAACCTTTTGGTGGGGTCCACTTTTCAGCAGCCTTCACCCCAAGCCACTCTAACAACAGATGCCTCACAGGTGGGTTGGGGAGCCCACCTGCAAGGCCTTTCTACCCAGGGTACCCGGACTCCACAGGAGACCTATCTAAATATCAATCTCCTGGAACTCAGAGCAATCTTCCTTGCTCTTCGAGTATGCCACACCCAGCTCAGCTACAAGACAGTTCTAGTTCAAATGGACAATCAAGTAGCCATGTTCTATGTGAACAAGCAGGGCGGAACAGGCTCTCTGTCGCTATGCAACGAAGCTTTGCGACTATGGGCCCTCACCAGAGAGCATCAGATTCATCTCCTTGCGGTGTATCTTCCAGGCATTCAAAACTCTTGGGCAAACAGACTCAGTCGAGTTCTGCTTCCACACGAATGGTCTCTCCATGCAGACCAGGTGGCCAAAAGTTTCCAAATTTGGGGAACCCCGGTCATAGACCTCTTCACAAGTACGCTGAATGCCAAACTTTCCAAGTTCTGTTCCAGAATTCCGGCTCAGGGTTCTTAGGCCAGGGATGCTTTCCTCCTCCATTGGGGCCAGGACTTCCTGTATGCCTTTCCACCCATTCCCCTAATTCCCAAAACCCTGTTCAAGCTTCAGAGAGACAGAGGTCATATGATTCTCATAGCTCCACATTGGCCACAGCAAATGTGGTACCCTCTGCTCCTACATCTCTCTCAAGCTCCGCCTCTGGAGTTAGGATCTGCTCCAGATCTCCTTTCTCAGGAGGACGGGATGCTGTGGCATCCCAATCCCCAGTCTCTGCATCTCAGGGCCTGGTTGCTAAAAGCTTAGAACTTCACGGTCTTAACTTTCTCAGCAGGTAAAGGATTATGCTTCCAGGAAGCCTTCCACAAGACGCTCTTATGCTTTCAAGTGGAAAAGGTTTACCATATGGTGCTCGCAGAAGGGTCTTAACCCTCTTGCGATACCTCTGGAATCATTACTGGAGCATCTCCTTCATTTATCTAATGCAGGGCTTAAGACCAATTCAGTGAGAGTTTATTTGAGTGCTATTGCAGCTTCTTTCAAGCCTCTAAATGGGCAACTATTTCCTCTCATCCTCTCATAGCAAGATTTATGAGAGACCTTCTTGTGACTAAGCCTCCCATTAAGCCACCACCGGTGGCATGGAACTTAAATTTGGTTCTTGGGCAGCTTATGAAACCGCCTTTTGAACCATTAGCCACTACCTCCTTGAAATTCCTTTTCTGGAAGGTCATCTTTCTTATTGCAATCACATCAGCATGTCGCATGAGTGAATTGCAAGCAATTGGTGGCTGATTTTCCTTATACAAGGTTCCGTCATGATAAGGTAGTCCTTAGGACTCATCCACACTTTATGCCAAAGGTGGTGTCACCTTTTCATTTAAACCAAGTGGTTTACCTCCCTGTATTCTTCCCAAGGCCTCATGCCTCAAATGCTGAAAGGAATCTTCATACTTTGGATTGTAAAAGGGCTCTGGACTTTTACTTACAAAGGACACAGCAACATAGGAAGTCCTCTCAACGTTTTGTTGCTTTTGATCCGTCATTTGGGACTTCCAGTCTCCAAAAGAACACTGTCCAACAGGATTGCACAGTGTATATCTTTTGCCTATGAGAGTAAAAACCTTTCTCTGGAAGGCCATGTCACAGCTCACAATGTGAGAACCATGGCAGCCTCCATGGCTCATCTTCACTCTTTGTCTATTGACGACATCTGCCGAGCAGCTACTTGGGCTTCGGTTCATACCTTCACAGCCCATTACTGCTTAGACAAGGACTCCTGCCGGGATGCCTTCTTTGGTCAGGCTGTTCTTCAACACCTGTTCCATACTTAATCAACTCCTACCCACCATCCCTGATAGGATGTCAGAGATCCATGGGGGGAAGTGGAGCCTTTTCACAAGGGCACACAACTTCTGGGGTTTCTCCCTGGCATCTGCATCTAGGGAGTCCCCATATGTGAAGACTACATTCCTGCTTGTTTCTGGAGATAGCATAGTTACTCACCTGGAACAGGTGATCTCCAGGAACAGCAGGAATTTAGTCTTCACAACCCACCCACCTCCCCTAGGAGTTGTATCTCTCTATATATCTCTTTCTCTCTTTCCCTCTCTCTTTTGTCTCAGCTTTAAACTCAACTGGAGAGGGACAGTTGGGAAAGGCGGGAAGCCAGAACACAGGTTCTATGGGATGCTCCCAAAAGCTTTCCTATTGGACGCTGGGGAGCGTTCCCACTCAGGCTCCGACGATACCCATATGTGAAGACTAAATTCCTGCTGTTCCCGGAGATCACCTGTTACAGGTGAGTAACTATGCTTTTTCTTCCATTGTTAAATATTATTGCACTTTGTTCCCAGTTCTATATAAAGTTAACTTAAAATGTTCTTTGTAAACCGGTTTGACCTTAGGAAATACAGGACCCATTTTCGAAGGCATTTACATTGGTTACTTGCCCATGTTACCCATGTAAATCCTTTAACTGGGATTTTCCAAAGACACCTACATGGGTAGTGCCTTTGGAAATGTATTTATTTATTAGGTTACATTTATATACCGCTTCTTCCAGCGATCAGTAGCGGTTTACATCGAAAACTTCACACAGTTATCATTTTATACATTTGCATATGCGTAACACATAATTGGATTTGTACAGTAGATCATTTGAAGGTTATGTACATATATACAGGTTGCATATTAGTGGTTTGAGTTTCAGGTTGTTTACATAGGCTTGTGTGCTATTGCATCGGTAGATATATATATTTACAAGTTGCATATCCAAGGGTTTTTGCTTCGGGTCATTTATATAGTGCAGTCACATTAGGTCATATTGTAATATTCTTGGAATAAATAGGTTTTTAAGTGTTTCCGAAAATCTTGTAAATCATTGTTGCTTCTTAGTTCATGCGGTAGGTTGTTCCATTGGGTGGACACTGTGTATGTGAAAGCTCTGTTACTGGTGAGGGTTTTGGCATTGCGTAATCCCAGTTAAGTCCCTAACGCATGCCCAGATGCTATGCGATTAGCATCTGGGCATGTTGGGGGCATAGTGGGGGCAGAGGAAAGGGCTAAATGGGTAGCAGCGATTTTTTGTTGCTACCCGGTTAGCCCTCGGCGCATTAAAGATAGGCGAGGTTTTTCCTCACCTAACTTTGAGGCACTGGGCCTAATTGGGTAGCATCGAAAATCGCTGCTACCCGCTTACCCTCGGTGGTGCCACGGAAGTGAAAATCCGGGTATGGGGATTGGCAGGGAGGCTATGTGCCAACGTGGCGCATAGCCTGCCTAAAGGAAAATCGGGCCCACGGTATATAAAACTTGCTAAATAAGTCAGCCTCTTCCATTAAAGCCTCAACATTTGGGATCTTATTTCCAATGCTATGGGCATTTATGCACACCGCTTTCCTGATGTTACCCCTTCTACCAACTTCTACAGAGGTATATAATGTTTTATTTACCCGAGGGCTTTCTTCACCCATCCCCAATGAATCTTGTTTAAAGCACTCTTTAGTAGTTAGCCAGTCTGCTGCAGAAGACACTTTGACCCTTCTTGGACAGGTGGATGCCATCTCTGCTCTGCAACCCTTGGAAAATCATCCCATTGTCCAGGAAACCAAAACGCAGTCGATGATACTATCCACACAGCCATGCATTCATCTGCAGGATGCAAGCATCTCTGCCTCTGCCTTTACCCTCAACAGGGAGGATTGAAGAGAACATCACCTGCGCATCTATCTGCTTCACCCTCTGTCCCAGAGCTATGAAGTCACTTTTGATGTACTCAGAGGGATACCTGGCAGTATCATTTATTCCGACATGGATGAGCAACATCAGATAATAGTCAGTAGGTTCGATGAGTCTCGGCAAACTCTCTGTAACATCTTGGATTTTGGCACTTGGCAGACAGCACACCTCCCTTGCTATCAAGTCTGGTCGGTAGATGGATGCTTCAGTACCCCTCAGAAGAGAGTCACCATCCACCACTACCTTTCACTTCCTTGTGGTCACTGATTCCCACAATTTTGGTGTGCTTGATATCTGGTTGTTCCCTTTCCTGGGATGCTTTCACCTCCTCCACTTCTAGAGCTGCATACTGATTCTTCAGTTCGAGGGCTGGAGGAGTTTGGATTATCGATTCCGCAGGCTCTGATGACTCGTGTCCAACTCTTCTTCGTTTTGTAACCCCCATCTTCACCTCTTTCGGGGAGCTTGGATGCTTCAAGAAGCATCTCATCATTGTACTGTCTCAAATGTTTCTCAGTCTCTCCACCTTTTCTCTGAGCTCCTCCACTTGTTTCATGAGGGCTTCAGCTTGCAGGTATCTTACACATGGAACCGGTTCCTCGACTGGCATTAGGCTGCCTGTCTGGACAGAGGCAGAGGCTGTAACTTGGGCAGCAGCTTTGGCAATATGATTATTCCCAGCCATTGTTCAGTTGGTGGGGCTTTGGTCCTTGTTAAAATAAGCGAGAGACACATACCAAAGTCCCTACCTTTTCCTCAGCTGTCCTTTTAAGAGAAAAAGTAGCCAACCTCTTTTATGTGTGTTCTAACGGTGCTATCCCTGTGTGTAGTTGTGCTTTCTTGCTAAACAGGTATTACTTCACACTAGTAACTTTTGATATTATGTGTCTGAAGTATATAGATTAATGTGTTCCCTTTGTAAAATTACCTAATCAAAGCTCCTTGAATGCCAAATTGTTTACTTTTAGTAGATATCCAAGCCCCCGCCATCACCAGCAGCTCTCCCCTTCCCGGGGATCGAGCTACCAGCGGCAGGAGGGGCCAACGGACTACCATTGCCCAATCGGGGCACTTCAAGGCACCATTAAAGTTTCGCGCCGGCAGGCGCCGACCCTCTCCAAGCCCCCGCCATCACCAGCAGCTCTCCCCTTCCCGGGGATCGAGCTACCAGCGGCGGGAGGGGCCAACGGACCACCATTGCCCAATCGGGGCACTTCAAGGCACCTTTAAAGTTTCGCGCCGGCAGGCGCCGATCCTCTCCAAGCCCCCGCCATCACCAGCAGCTCTCCCCTTCCCGGGGATCGAGCTACCAGCGGCGGGAGGGGCCAATGGACCACCATTGCCCAATCGGGGCACTTCAAGGCACCTTTAAAGTTTCGCGCCGGCAGGTGCGCCCGCGACTGGCGGGCCCGTGCCTGAGGGCCTCGCCAGAGGGCCCTTTGGCGTGGCCCTTAGGCGGTGGCACTCCAGCAAGCCACAAACTAAGCCACAACTCACACCTGATCCAGAGCCAGCCACCAATACCAAGAAAGGCAAGTCTTTCACAGCTAACTGTTTTTGAAAAATCAACCTTTGCCTTGACAATTAACCAGCAGTCACTTGAGCCATTAGCGGTATCCTGAAGTTGTTTTGTTTTTTAAGTTCTACTAGCCACAATACCCCTGTACCATTGTACCTATTGATAACGTTTTTGCATACTCTGTACTGTTTTTCTTGCAATTAACTTACTGTATACCAGTAATTTGAATCTTTATGTACTATTACCACTATTGCTATCACCACCTTGCATTCACAGTACTGCTGCAATTAATCTCTCCTGAGTGCTAATACTACATCACACTGCACTGTGGTCAACATTTCCACCATTATCCTTCTTATTACTTACAACCAAGAGAATGCACAAAGTTCTGCTCTTATTCATGACCTTCCTTACCCTTGGTCTCCCTTACACCTCAAATGCATTCAACCATGATATATATTATATACCAACCCTACGCACATATGGAAGGAGATGGTCCGAATTCCCCCACCACACTACGGCAAAAAATAACTTTACATCCCATTCCCATTTACTCAGCATTCCTCTCCAAACCATCCAAAGGATACAAGACGAGAAGCAACATCACCAACGCCTACTAAAATGTGCACTGATAAATGCCAGATCAGTACGATCAAAATGGCCCGCAGCCATTGACCTGATACCCCAATATAATCTCGACATCCTGATGATCACGGAGACATGGCTATCCGATTGTGACAACGTACTACTGAATCAGATGCTGCCACCAGGATTTGTGATATACACATCCCACAGATCCAGTCAGAAAGGAGGCGGGACCCTCATCCTGGCCAAAGCTGATTTACACTTCAAGATGTGCAACTCCTCTAGCTCAACCCACCTTGACTCCCTCACTATAGCTAATGAGCTCTGCACAATCAACCTTTTCTATCGGGCACCCTCCCCCTCACCAGATGATCTTCCAACAATAATTGAGCAGGCTTGTACCACATCCACCTCACGCTCACCAAGTTGGTTAATCGGTGACTTCAACCTCCCATCTCTTCAAGACAGCCACTCAGCAGCATTCCTTGACGCCCTGGAGGACCTAGGTTACAATCAACTTGTCGATTCCCTCACCCACACTAAGGGTGGCAAACTAGACCTCATCTTCGCACCTCTCTCCAACGCTACAATACCCTTAACTCTTGCACTGTCTGTAACACCAGTGCCCTGGTCGGACCACAGTCTTCTCAGTTTCAATATACCCATTAATACATCCCGCAAGAGCCGAAAGTCGTCTAACACATCTGGAACCCACACAGCCCGCTTTCGACCACTCAACCAGAGCGTAGTCCTAGAGAATCTCAGACCACTCATGGCTAACACAACCATGGACTTAGATGATCTCATATCCAAATGGGATGAGAACCTGAGAGCTGCCTCCTGTCCATCACTCACCGAAAAGAGAATTCAAAAACGTGAACATACTTCATGGTTCTCCACAGACCTTCGTACATCTCTCCACCATCTACGCAAACTTGAGCGACAGTGGTGACGAACTCACTCCCCTGAGGCGCTGGCTGCATACAACTCATACCTAACTACCCACCGAGCGAAGATAACACAGAGCAGGAAAACTTACCACACAGACTTATTAAAACGCTCCATCAATAAACCTCATGCACTGTTCAGCATAGTAAAATCCATAACAGGAGAACCGGTCTCAGCACAACCCCCTATGCCTCAGCCGCAGGACTACGCAAACTACCTGCAATCAAAGATGATTAAAACCAACACAGACATAAATGTCAATAATGCCTCCACTTCACCTAAGGCATCCCATGCAATGCCACTACACAACTTCTCCACTGTATCAAATAGAGAGATTGTCAACATTATTGCCTCTATCAATCCCAGCACAGCTCCTAATGACCCCTGTCCAGCCAGCTGGATCAAGGACATGCGACATGACTTCAGTCAAATATTGAGCAAAATACTGAACCAGTCCTTCTCAACAGGTTCATTCCCGCAGAGTCTGAAACACACCTCCATCAAGCCCCTACTGAAGAATAATAGACTTGACCCATCCAAGGTTGAATCCTTTAGGCCTATCTCGAGCATCCCACAGCTTGCAAAAATCATTGAGAAAGCCGCCCAACAACAAATCCAACATCATATCGACACTGAAGCACCACTAGATCCATCTCAACACGGCTTCAGAGAAGCACATGGAGTCGACACAGTCCTTACAACCCTATTCAATGTTCTGGTAACAGGAATAAATAACATACAACAGGGATTCGTCCTCATCTTCCTGGACATCTCCGCCGCTTTCGACTCTGTGAGTCATGACATACTCCTACAACGCTTGAAAGACAAGGGGATTCAAAGCACAGCACTCGAATGGTGTAAATCCTACCTATCTAACAGGTGGCAACAAGTAAAAACAGGCCACGCATCCTCAGAACCATTTCTGCAATCACAGGGAGTACCCCAAGGATCGTCCTTATCGGCACTGATGTTTAATATCTACATGCAGCCGATATGTGACCTGATCAGATCCTTTAACGTACAATGCCTCGCTTACGCAGATGACATCCTCCTATATATGCCATTCACAATTGACCATCCAGTATTCTCCCCAATAATCAACTGCTTTGAAGCTGTAGCCGAATGGTTGCTATCACAAAACCTTCGGATTAACCATAACAAAACTGACGTTCTTTTCGTCACGAGGAACCGTAAGTTCATACCTCCTCCATCACTACTCGTCAACAACGTAGAGTTGAAATCAAAAGCTACAATCCGTTACCTCGGCATCACATTGGACCAGCACCTGGATATGACAACACATGTGAAGAATGTCACAAAAACCATATATTATAAGATCAAATCGTTACGTCACCTCCGCCCCTACTAGATCCCACAGACTTCCGAACAACCTTCCAGGCATTAGTCCTCCCACACCTGGATTTTGCCAACATCATCCTCCATGGTCTCCCTCAATCAACTCTAAATCCGCTCCGCCTAGCTATGAATACAGCTGCCAGAGTCCTCTCCGGCTCATCAAGATCTGACCATATAACACCCATCATGAAAGAACTGCATTGGTTACCTTTACATGCCAGAATCCAGTATAAGTCTTTAGTCCTTACTTTCAAGGCCCTAAATAACTACCCCCCTACGCCAATCAGCAAGCTTATCCATGGCACCCTGGAAAACAGAAAAAGGAGACCTACATCAATGAACACCTTAATAGTCCCGAAAATAATAACGAAGTGCACGAAGGCCACCTCCAACAGGGCCTTCTCCTTATTTGCGCCTCTAAACTGGAATGCGCTTCCCCATGAAATCCGTGCTATCAAAAGCCTAATCCTATTCAGGAAAGCATTGAAATACCATTTGTTCACAAAATGCTACCCAGAAGACAACCTAGACATTAGCAAAACTAGCACCTCAATACTACTAGAAAAGGGCTAGTTGTTCAACCTTCTCTCTAGTCCTATTGGTGAACCACCCAAAAAGCACATGCAACATCCAAACGAGTTTTATATTACTGTATATAGCATTAAGTTTAATCTGTACATAGTTCCCCCGGTTGTCCTCTGTTAAATTTCCCTGTTCATTGTAAACTCAATGTTACTTGTATGCATTGTAGTATGTTCTTGTTCAATGTACACCGCACTGATTGTAATAGCGCGGTATAAAAGAAATGTTAAATAAATAAATAAAATAAATATCCAAACATGGAACTATTTGTGTCCTAGATTTTCCATAAAAATCTTTTGCCCAAGTTGTCAAGTTTATTGGGTAGTTAACTCTATATAACAAGAATTCTCACATGGGGGAGGGAGGCTGGGGTGGGAAAGAAGGGATCTAGGAGACTAGGGTTTGATTCCTGCTAGTGCTTCTTGTGGCCTTGGCCAAATCACTTAACTCTCCGTTGTCTCAGAAGAATAAAGTTACCTATGTCTCTGTTTAATGCACATTACCAAGCTTAAGTTACAATGTAAACCACTTAGACTAAATGATAAAGCATTATAAAAAAAAACGATTTTTTTTTTAACATCTGAGGAGGTCAGTGACTTCAAACAACTTGCCTATTCTTTTGAATTTGAAGGGCAGAGGAGAGGAAAATACACTAGCTGCAGAAAATAAGCTTTGCCCAAGAACACAAACAAATTTCTCTTTTGCAATACAGCAGAAAAAAATGTAGCCATCAAAAATGACAAAAAAGCCCTCTTTAAGAGCTCTCGGGCAGAGAGTTTGTACTCAAGAGCACCTCAGTAATAACTTGCTTGCAATGCAGACCATCTGGGAATGTCTATCTGTCTGGAGTAAGGGGGTTTTGACCGTGATCCAGTGGTTTAAAACCCATAATGAGTACCTGATCACACGCAGTTGAGGAAGTTGATGTGGCTGCACTCCTTCACAGTCCAGGTGCCTTTGGTGCAGAAGTGGGCAACCCAACCTGTCTTTGAGGCATCCATCATGAGGAAGCAGGTGCTGAAGGGGCTTGCCCCTCCCCCTCTCCTGAGAGATTATTCAGTTATGCTTACCAGGTGATCAACTCCCTCCTTTTGAAACCAGTGGAATGCGACTCAGCATCGGTTGATAGTGTTGCTTCCAGCCTTTGCTCAGGTGACATTGAGGGTGATGTATATGAAGTCTGGCAAGGGGTAGGACTTGGGTGGGTATCGCATAGCTAGCTCTTAGTACTGCTACTTTACAGTAAAGTATTAATTTTTGATACCCTAAACCTCCATCAGTTGCCAGGCTAAACACCGCTAGTTGATATGAGCCTTTTTCCCCTCCCCGCTCTGACAAATCTGCAAAATCTGTGTTCTTTTGGCAGAAAAAGAACATCAGGACCTCGATGGGAATATTTTGACTTTTTAATAGTTGTATTAAATTCTGCTAATTCCTCTGTGTCTGTTCATGATCTCCAGAATTCCTTCCCTGTTTTTCTTCCTTTTATCAGGCATTAACAGCTGTTTGTAACCTATAGGTCAGTTGAATCTTTGCCTAAACAAGTTTCCTGTAATATGACATGTCTTTGTTTATCACTATCAATGAAATCAGGGTCTCTGCTTTTATCTTCAAAGGCGGAGAGGTGTGAGAGTCTCCAATTCATTTCTAATCCTGTAAAGAGAGCCCAGAAAGCAGCAAAAGCAGAGAGGAAGATGCCTGCAGGAGCATCTGCTCAGGTAAGAGATTGCCCACTGCTTTCTACTCTCTGTACAAACACTATTGCTGCTTTCTAACCTGGGACTCTGCTGAGTCAGCCCTGACTTCATTAGGATCTAGCGCAAGACTGATCTGAAGAAAAGGGCTCTCTGGAAGCCTCCTGATTGTAAGGAAATATAACAGAAGTCCCAGTAAGTGATATGTTTTGCCCAAGAGTGTGTTTAACTGATTTCCAATTGATGGAATGCTGTTTGAGACTGTTAGTGACTGTGAATTACATATACATATATAACCCCCTGGCCAGAGTCCCTCACTGGGCACTCATCTCTCTGTGGGAAGACTGACTGTCTGGCTACTACCATCCTTGGGATTATGTGGTTCTGGGTTGGGCCTAGCTAGAGCTAAGAAGCTGTTGGCCCTTGGGATCACTCACTTTGCCACTGGCTTCCACTTCCACAAACTCGCAGTCCAGTCCAGAGATTTGTTTTGAACCAAGAAAGTTTGCTGAAAGTCTTTCAATAGATAAAAATAATTAATAAAAATGCAGATTAAAACAAAATAGTAATATTTACAGTCTCCTTGCTCTCTACTCATGGGGAGGGAAGCTCCTTCTCAGTCTGGGGTCTGCCTAGATGGTAGGAATCCACTTCTTTCTCACACAAGACACAAAACCTTGCAGCAGTCACTTCTTCAGCTACAACCTTGGTGCACCTTGTCTCAGCTCCTGGGGTTGTCTCTGACTCTTCCTCTTTACTTCCCCAGAGAAAATCTTTCGCTTGCTTTCTCTGAGAGGCCAGTGACCTGAGCAACCACAGTCACTTCATTTCTGTATGGTTCAGTGGTTTAGTTGGCCAGAGATCCAACCCATGTGGTGGGTTCGATAGCTTAGCCAGAGACAGGAAATGGCCTTTGGGCTTAATAAATATACCATTTGGTTTTCCCTCCAGTTTGAGGTCTCCTACCATTTCCTCATTGTTAAAGAAACATAGAAATATGACAACAGAAAAAGACCACATGGCCTGTCTAGTCTGTCCTTCCATATCAACAACTACAACAGTCCCCTTTTTTCCTTTAGAGATCCTCTGTGTTTGTCCCATGCTTTTTTGAATTCAGTTACTGTCCTCTTCACTACCACCTCCACTGGCAGACTATTCCATGGATCCACCACTCTTTCCGCAAAGAAATATTTCCACAAATCACTCCTGAATCTATCCCCCTTCACCCTCATCCCATGTCCCCTCGTAGCAGAACTTGCTTTTAATTGAAAGAGGCTCTCCCCCTGAACATTAATGCCACGGAGGTATTTAAACATCTCAATCGTATCACCTCTATCCTGCCTTTCCTCTAAGGTGTACATATTAAGATCCTTACGTCTCTCCTCATATGCTTTATAATGAAGACCACTAACCATTTTAGCAGCCACCCTCTGCACCGACTCCATCCTGTTCACTTCCTTTTGAAGGTGCAGTCTCCATAATTGCACACTATACTCCAAATGAGGTCGCACCAAAGACTTATACAGAGGCACTATAACTTCCTTTTTTTCTGCTAGCCATTCCTCTCCGTAACCACCCAAGCATCCTTCTATCTTTTGCCGTCGCCTTTTCTACCTGTTTAGCTACTTAAGATCATCAGACACAACCACGCCTAAGTCCTGCTCTTCTTTAGTGGACAAAAGTACTTCACCCCCTATACTATATTGCTCCCTTGGATTGCTGCAACCCAAATGCATGACCTTATATTTTTTAACATTAAATCCCAACTGCCAGATTCTAGACCATTCTTCAAGCTTAGCTAGATTCCTCCTTGTGTTATCTACACCTTCCTGGGTGTCTACTCTATTGCTGATTTTGGTATCATCCGCAAAAAGGCAAACCTTATCCAACAGCCCTTCCGCTATATCACTAACAAAAGCATGGGACCAACACAGAGGATCTCTAAAGGTAAAACGTGGACTGTTGTAGTTGTTGTTATGGAAGGACAGACTAAATAGGCCATGTGGTCTTTTTCTGTCATCATGTTTCTATGTTTCTAACAAAGATGTTAAAAAGAATCGGACCAAGGACCGATCCCTGGGGCACACCACTGGTAACATCCTTCTCCTCAAAGTGAGCCCCATTTACCTGTACTCTTTGTGGCCTCCCACCCAACCAATTTCTAACCCAAGCAGTAACTTTAGGGTCCATCCCTAGGGTGCTCAGTTTGTTTATAAGTCGCCTGTGAGGAACAGTATCAAAGGCTTTACTGAAATCTAAATACACCACATATTGGGCTCTCCCTCGGTCCAACTCCCTGGTCACCCAATCAAAGAAATCAATCAGATTTGTCTGACAAGACCTTCCTCTGGTGAATCCATGCTGCCTCGGATCCTGTAATCCGCTGGACTCCAGAAACCTCACTATTTTCTCTTTCAGCAGCGTGTCCAATAATTTACTCACCACCGAAGTTAAACTAACCGGCCTGTAGTTTTCAACCATATCCTTACTTCCGCTTTTGTGTAAAGGCACCACATGAGCCTCTCTCCAGTCCTTTGGCACCACTCCCGACTCCAACGAGGCATTGAAAAGGTCAGTCAGTGGAGCTGCTAGAACATCCCTAAGTTCCCTCAGTATTCTAGGGTGTATCCCATCCGGTCCCATCGCTTTGTCTACTTTAAGTTGAGCTAGTTTTTAACAAACACAGTCTTCTGAAAATTGTTCAAGATGTCCCTCGCTTCTGTTCCTGTTTGTGGGTGTTTTCTGAGGTCTTCCTCCTGGTTCTTCGTCTGTGAACACAGAACAGAAATATTTGTTAAGCAATTCCGCTTTATCCTCATCAGCTTCTACATATTCCTCCCCTTCACCCCTGAGTCTGACAATACCACTTTTGCCCTTCCTCTTCTCACTAACATATCTGAAAAATGTCTTATCCCCCCATTTTATTGCATTGGCTATTTCCTCCTCCTTTTGAATCTTTGCTTTCCTGACTACTTTGCTAGCTTCTCTTAGTTTTTCCAAATATAGATGCCTGTCTTCCTCTCTCTGTGATCTCTTGTATTTCATGAAGGCCTCCTTTTTCTTCACCTTTTCAGCTACTTCTTTCAAAAGCCATAGCGATCTCCTTTTCCTTTTACCTTTATTTACTATTTTAACAAAAAGGTTGGTTGCCCTTAAAATACCTCCTTTCAGTTTTGCCCACTGTTTTTCTACATCCCCCAGCTGTTCCCATCCCGCTAACGACTCCCTGAGGTATTGGCCCATCTTGGCAAAGTTAGTCTTCCTGAAGTCTAAGACCCTCATCTTTGAATGGATTCTAACAGCCCTAGTCCTAATACTGAACCATACCATCTGATGATCACTGGATGCAAAATGATCTCCTACTATAGCATCAGAAAGACTTTCACCATTGGTAAGCACCAAGTCCATTATGGCTCCTTCACGTGTGGGGTCTGTTACCAATTGCTTGACTAGTTCTCCCTGTAGAGAATCCAGGATCCCTTTACTTCTAGATGAAGGATCCCTTTACTTCTAGATGAAGGATCCCTTTACTTCCACACACTCAAAGGGGAGTATCCTAGACCTGATTTTTGCCCCTCAGTCCGAGGTTAACACCATCCAACGCCTACCAATATCTATAACTCCAGTACCCTGGTCTGACCACAACCTGATCAGATTTCACATACCTGCCACCCGCAGCTGCACTAACAGCAGCAAAAGTCATGCCCCTTCCGCTAGAACTCCAACACGCTTTCGCCCCTTCGTCAAAGATGAAATCCTGGAGATGGTACTCCCCCTCCTCTCTGACACAACCCTTGACCCAGATGAGATGGTGGCCAACTGGAACAGCAGCTTCAATGCCGTAGCTCACCTCCCCCCTGTCAACAAGGAGACAAGGAGACGTGAACATGCACCATGGTACTCCAAAGACCTACGAGCATCACTCCTTCACCTACGCAAACTAGAGAGACAGTGGCGCAGAACTCGATCTGATGAAGCACATTGCGCATACAACTCCTACCTGTCAATACATAGAGAGAAAACAATGGAAAAATGGAAGCAGCACCACACAGATATTCTAAAACGATCTCTAAATAAATCACATGACCTGTTCAATATTGTAAAATCTTTAACAGGTGACCCAGCTCTAGCCCATCCGCACATGCCCCAACCACAGGATTACTCTGACTACTTATAATCAAAGATGATCCAGACCAGCGTTAACTCCACCTCCTCCAACATCACCAATTTGTACACTATGCCACAGCCAACACCATTTCTCAAATTTTGTGAAATATCCACCAAGGAAATCGAGGACACCATTGCCGCGATCAACCTCACCACTGCACCTAATGATCCCTGTCCGTCCAGTACGATAAAAGAGCTACGATGCGACCTGAGCCACACTCTGTGCAAAATACTAAACCAATCACTATCAACAGGAGCCTTCCCTCAGAGTCTCAAACACACATCAATCAGGCCTTTGCTAAAAAACAGTAAACTTGATCCATCCAAGGTCGAATCCTACAGACCAATCTCAAGTATCCCCCTACTTGCCAAGATCATCGAAAAGACTGTTCAGCGTCAGATCCAACAGCATGTCGACTCTGAAGCACCCCTCGACCCATCCCAACATAGTTTCAGGGAAGCCCATGGCGTTGACACCATCCTAACGACCTTCTTCAACGAATTAATCACAGGACTCGACAATATACACCAAGGTTTTGTTCTCATCTTCATGGACATTGCAGCCGCATTCGACTCAGTAAACCATGAGATACTGCTACAACGACTCCAAGATAAAGGCATACAAGGCACAGCTCTACAATGGTGCAAATCTTACCTGATTAACAGATGGCAACAAGTTAAGACAGGTACCTTGACCTCAGAGCCTTTCCTTCAGAAACAGGGGGTACCCCAGGGATCATCTTTATCAGCACTGTTGTTTAACATTTACATGCAGCCAATCTGCACCCTGATCCATTCCTTAAACGTACACTGCCTGGCCTATGCAGATGACATTCTGCTATATATCCCATTCAGGACTGAACAACCAGACTTTTCACCCATTACAAGATGCTTCGAAGTAGTTGCAGACTGGCTTCTCACCCAGAACCTACGAATTAATCACAGTAAAACTGATGTTCTCTTCATCACGAGAAATCAGAAGTTTACCCCACCTCCAGCACTACAAGTCAAAAACGACGAGCTCAAAACTAAAACCACAATTCGCTATCTAGGCATCACACTAGATCAGCGACTTGACATGACAACACATGTGAAAAACGTCGCAAAAGCAATATATCATAAGATTGGAACATTACACCTTCTTCGACCACTCCTGGACTTCACTGACTACCGGACTATATTCCAAGCCCTAGTTATCCCACACTTGGACTTCGCTAACATCATCCTCCATGGGCTTTCACAGTCAACTCTAAATCCACTCCGTCTTGCCATGAACTCGGCCGCTAGAGTACTTGTAGGTGTGTCAAGGTCAGAATACATTACACCTGTGATGAAGGAGCTCCACTGGTTACCTCTACAAGCTCGAATCCACTACAAGACACTTGTCATGACATTTAAAGCACTGAGGAACCAGCCCCCATCACCCATCAGTAATTTAATCAACAGCATGCCTGACAACAGGAACAGAAGATCCGCAATGCGGAATGCATTAGAAATCCCTAAGATAATGACAAAATGCATAAAAGTAACAGCCAGCAGGGCCTTTTCGGTTTATGCACCCACAGCCTGGAATGCCCTCCCCTCTGAAATTCAATCTATCACGAGCCTTACTCCATTCAGAAAAGCGATAAAATACTACCTATTCCAAAAACACTACCCAGAAGGCAACCCAGGGAAACATCTGATAGGCCCCCCGACCCCTTTCCATATCTGCCCCAATACTTTAACCCAACAGGAGAATGGATAATCAACGCTTCCCTTAGCCTATGGTGCCATCTATCCTACTCAATGGTGAATATTCTGTAACTTTGTAAAAGGTCTGTAAATAGTTCCCACCCAAGTTCTTACCATGTTATTATCCTGTTCATTGTAAGCACAATGTGTTTTTGTTACATTGTACTATTGTTCTGTTCACTGTAAACTGCACTGATCTTAATAGCGTGGTATATAAGAAACATAAAGAAAGAAAGAAAATGATACTGCAGCAGGAATGTGCCAATCAACATCTGGCATATTGAAATCCCCTATCAGTAGCACTTCCCCTTTCCTAGCAATGCTGCGTATGTCTTCAATTAACTCTCTGTCCACCTCTTCCTCTTGTGAAGGAGGTCTGTATATCACGCCAATGCAAATAGATTTCTCTTTCCTTCTTTCTAGTTTAACCCACAATGCCTCCTCTCTCCCTTTTAAGCTCTGTAATTCCAAAGCTTTAATAGTATTTTTTTACATATAGTGCCACTCCTCCTCCCTTTCTTCCTAACCTGTCTTTTCTGAATAAAGTATAGCCAGTATACCTGAGAGAGCCCTTCTGGAAAGTACCGAATGGCATAAAAAGATCACCTCTCATTTAATAAGACCACTAGAGGTCTCTGCCTTCAGTGCTTATAGAACTCTTAGGGTCTCCACACACAGACAGCTCTCCCTTGCCTTAAGCTCATGAATTCATTGTCAAAGGACGCTCTAAAAGGAGTTAGCATAGGTGCATTTAAAAACGTTTGGAAAAGTCACCAAACTATTATAAATGAAAACATGGAAATATACTGTTTATCCCTGGGAATTAGCAGCATGGAATCTCTACTTTTTGGGATCTTGTCCTGGATTAGCCAGTGTTGGAACCAGACCTTCTCCAGGACCAAGCAGGAAGTCAGTCCTCACATACGGGTGACGTCGGCGCCGACGGAGCCCTCGCGGAGCAATTTTCCCCAGCTTTCAAAGAAAGCCTTTGGGAATTGCAGCGCGCATGCGCGGTCACCTTCCCGCCCAAGGGTGCCATCTTAGCCAGTCTTCTTTTTTCCGCGGAGCTCTACAGACGTACCCGTCGTGTCCCCGCTGAAAAAGTTGATTTTCATGAGTTTTTCTCTTTTTTCACTTCGGTTCGACGCCGGTCGTTTTCCTGCCCGGACTCGCGACGCCGTTGCGAGTCTTTCTCTTATTTTTCGGTTTTTCTGATTTTGGTCAGTTTCGTTTTCGGTTTTTCGCTGGCAGCCCGGTCCTTTGACCTTGCAGGGGCCCTTTTTCCCCCGATGGCTGCCAGTGGTTTCAAGCGGTGTGGTCAGTGTGACAAAAATATGTCACTCACTGACACACACGATAATTGCCTCCGCTGCCTGGGCCCGGATCATGAAGAACTGATCTGTGGAGCCTGTGGCAAAATGTCCTCCAAAGCGTTAAGGAGTCGGCGGCACCAGCGGGATAGAATCTTCGCTGACCCCGGCCGTACCCGGACCTCGTCGGAGGCCTCGGCATCCAGAGGCTCCAGCTCTGACCATCGCCGAAGCTCCTCCGACAGGGGTTCTCCCTCCGGGGACCATCGACGGAAGGCAAAACCCGCGAGGGCGGCGTCGGTGGACGCTCCTGGCTCCGCGAGGGCCAGGTCGCATAGCCCCGATTGCCGTCCCGGGTCTTTGGAGAAGGAGCACCTCCCGAAGCGACCTCGCCTGGAGTCAGAGTTGCCTGCTCGGGTAAGTCCTGTAGTCCTTCTGGACTCGCCTCCGAGATGTCCGACGTCGGGCCCGACGCCGTCGGGGCCCGAGTCGGGGGCTGCTGGGTCACCTGAGGTCGGACTCAGGTTGACGGCCTTGGAGAGCAGACTATCTGCCTTCATGGACCAGCAGCGGGCACTGATCGCTAGCCTCGCTGGCGCCACTGCCCCGACCGCCGGGACGTCGACGTCTAAGTCGACCCCGGAGACCGAGCCGATCCTCGAGTCCATGCGAACTCGAGTCGATCCTCGGTCGAGGTCACCCTCGGCCTCCCGTTCGGGACCGAGGTCGTCGCCGCCGACTCCCTCGGCGTCGGGGCGGCCGACGCCTCCGCCTGCCCGAGCCGACCCCACCGATTCCTCCTCGGAGTCGGCCTGGGAGTCTGAAGAGGAAGAGTCACCTGATTCGTTTCGGACTCGGTGTGTCCCCTCGGACTCACCTGAGTCCGAACCTCGGAAGCAGTCCCCTCCGGAGGATGCCCGGTTCTCGGACTTCGTCAGGGATATGTCCAAGGCTTTGGCCTTCCCTGCGGATCCCGAGGAGGAGCCTCGAGCCGAAGAGCTCGACGCCCTTCAGTACGACTCTCCCGCCCGGGAGCACTTTACTGTACCGGTTCCTCCCATGCTGGAACGACTACTCTTCCGCATGTGGGAGAGTCCGGCCTCGTCGCCGGTATTAAGCAAGCGGGTCGATTCCATCTATCGAGTCCGCAAGAGTCCTGGCTTCCAAAAAGCACAGCTGCCACACCATTCCATGGTAGTGGAATCGGCCATGCATAGGCTTAAGAGCCAAAAGATGCACTCCTCGGTGCCTCCTGGCAGGGAGGCCCGTAACCTGGATGGCCTTGGTAAGAAGTGTTTCCAGGGCTCTATGCTGGCTTGTCGTGTCCAAACCTACCAGCTATACATGGGCATGTATCTCCGAGACCTGGCTAAAGAGATAGCCGGATTCTCCGCTGGACTGTCCGAGGAACCTTTGCGGAGGTTCCTGGCCTTGACAACTGGTATTCGGGAATGCTCCAAATTCATGTCCCGAGCAGCCTATGATGGCTTTGAAGCATCGGCTCGAGTAGCCGCAGCTGGCATCGGTGCCCGCCGACAGGCTTGGCTTCAGTCGTCTGACCTTGAACCCTGGGTGCAGGACAAGTTGGTCGATGTCCCCTGCAGAGGTGAGAACCTCTTTGGCAAGCCCATGGCTGAAAAGGCTGCACAAATCGAGACGGAGACTCTCACCAGGACTAGGCTTTCTAGGAAGACCTCCGCCCCTTCCCAGAAAAAGAAGGGCTCGGGAAAGAAGTCCTTTTACCCGAGAAAGGCGGCTGCCTATAAACACTACCCTCAATATCAGGCCTCCGCAGCTCCCCCACAGGGCCAGCAGGCCAAGGGACGGGGTAACGGGTCCCGTAGGCAGCAAGCCCCCAAGC
Organism: Ichthyophis bannanicus; assembly: GCA_033557465.1. Lineage (NCBI taxonomy): Eukaryota > Metazoa > Chordata > Amphibia > Gymnophiona > Ichthyophiidae > Ichthyophis > Ichthyophis bannanicus. Next base: position 153,860,889 of record CM066031.1, read on the forward strand.
CTGCACCACCAGCCCCTGCTCAGCAGGGTGGGGGTTTTTGACTTCCTCAGCATAGCCTCTCCCCCTCAGCTGGCTCCTCCCAGCACCGGAGGCCGGCTGGTTCACTTCGCCCACAGGTGGTCCAACATCACTTCAGATGCCTGGGTGCTTCAAGTCGTGAGAGAAGGATATCTTCTCCACTTCCATCAGGTCCCTCCCTCTTATTTCCGGGAGAACCTCCTCGACTCCCTCTGCACAGGGACTTACTCCTTCAGGAGTTAGCAAGTCTTCTTCAGGAACAGGCTGTGGAACCGGTGCCCCACCACCTGAGAGGTCAAGGCTTTTATTCCAGGTATTTCCTAATACCAAAAAGGACAGGAGGCCTCAGACCCATCCTGGACTTGCGCAACCTCAACAAGTTCCTCGTGCGGGAAAAGTTCAAGATGCTTACCCTTGGAATCCTTCTGCCCTACCTCCAGCAGGGAGATTGGCTATGCTCCTTGGATCTAAAGGATGCCTACACGCACATCCTCATCCACCCAAGCCACCGCCAATACCTAAGGTTTGTGGTGGCAGGAAATCATTACCAGTACAGAGTACTGCCCTTTGGCCTATCCTCCGCACCGCGAGTCTTCACAAAATGTCTCGCGGTGGTGGCGGCCTATCTCCGGCTTCACGGCCTCTATGTCTTTCCGTACCTCGACGACTGGCTCATCAGAGCATCGTCCTCTCCGGCAGTCACCAATGCCACACACTGCACGGTGACTCTTCTGCAGTACTTGGGCTTTGTCATAAACTTCGCAAAGTCCACTTTGCTCCCCTCACAGGATCTCGAGTTCATCGGCGCAAGACTGCACACTCCTCAGGCACGAGCTTTCCTGCCTCCCGACAGGGCTCAACGGCTCATGGACCTAGCCGGCCGTTTTCGCAGCCAGTCCCTGGTCTCCGCCAGGCGCTTCCTGAGACTACTCGGCCATATGGCTTCCACCGTCCACGTGACCCCCAATGCTCGCCTGAATATGCGGCCTGCTCAATGGTGCCTTCGCAAGCAGTGGCAACAAGCCACCGGCGGACTAGCCGACTTAGTGCGCATCTCCGGGCCGCTGGCCTCTTCCCTACAGTGGTGGCTTCATCGGCCGAACCTGGTGCTCGGAATGCCGTATCAGTCGCCTCAGCCGGCTCAAGTGCTGACGACCGATGCTTCCCTCCTGGGTTGGGGAGCACATTGCCAGGGGGCATGTACTCAAGGTCTCTGGACCGCGTGGGAGTCTGCTCAACAGATCAACTTCCTGGAGCTCAGAGCAATCCGTCTGGCGCTCAAGGCTTTCTCCCACCTGACTTCTCACCGGTCCGTCCTTGTCCAGACGGACAATCAAGTTGCCATGTTCTACGTGAACAAGCAGGGGGGCACGGGCTCCTTCCTTCTCTGCCGAGAAGCTCAGAAGCTCTGCTCTTGGGCCGTCAGTCACGGCATTCTTCTCAAGGCAGTTTATCTCCCAGGCCAAGAGAATTGCCTGGCGGACAAACTCAGCAGGATACTCCAGCCGCACGAGTGGCGTCTGGATCCCTTGGTAGTTCAGAAACTTTTTCTGAAGTGGGGCCTCCCCACGATGGATCTCTTTGCCAGTCCTCTCAACCGGCAACTTCCTCGCTTCTGCTCTCGTCAGCCACATCCCTTTCGGGTAGCGGCAGATGCTTTTCTACTCTCATGGTCGGAAAGCCTTCTCTATGCTTTTCCTCCCATCCCGCTAGTCTCTCGAACTCTATTCAAGGTTCTCTGGGACAAAGCTTCCATGATCCTGGTGGCTCCTCGCTGGCCCAGACAGCCGTGGTTTCCACTCCTGTTGCAATTAGCGGTAGAGGATCCGTTCCCTCTGGGGTTTCAACCGGATCTCCTAACACAGGATCAGGGGTCTCTGCTACACCCCAACCTCAGATCTCTCAATCTAATGGCCTGGCGGCTGAAAGGGTAGTCCTTGCTCCCCTTCTCCTGCCGGCAGAGGTGGAAGAGGTCGTCCTAGCTTCTCGGCGACCTTCTACCCACAAATGCTACGCCCTTAAATGGCGTCACTTTTCCGTTTGGTGTGTACAGCAGTCTCAGGATCCCTTCTCCTGCTCGGTGTCGGTGATCTTGCAGTACCTGCTCTACCTCTCTAATCTGGGACTTAAGTCCAACTCCGTCAAAATCCACCTCAGTGCTCTTTCAGCACACCATGTGCCGGTGGACGGCAGACCTCTTTCCAGCGACCCTCTCGTAGCACGGTTTCTCCGAGGTCTCCTTCTACTTAAACCACCTCTGCGCCCGCCAGCACCTGACTGGGATCTGAATGTGGTTTTACAGCGGATCACCTGTCCGCCTTTTGAACCGATGGCTACCTGTTCTCTGCGTTTTCTTTCGTGGAAAACCTTATTCCTGATAGCCCTCACTTCCGCTAGACGCGTAAGTGAATTGCAGGCCCTCGTGTCTGATCCCCCTTTCACTCGGTTCTACAAAAATAGGGTAGTCCTACGGACTCACCCAAAATTTCTTCCAAAAGTTGTCTCCCCTTTTCACATCAATCAGGAGGTGGTACTTCCAACCTTCTTTCCCAGGCCTCACTCCAGCCGAGCTGAAAGGGTCCTGCATACCCTGGACTGTAGAAGGGCATTGAACTTCTACCTTGACCGTACGCGGGAGCACCGTAAAGCTGCTCAGCTTTTTGTGTCTTTTGACCCCAATAAATTGGGGCTCCCGGTCTCCAAGCGTACTCTGTCCATCTGGGTTGCTGACTGTATCGCTTGGGCTTATGGGGCAGCCGGACTCTCCTTAGAAAGTCGAGTCACGGCTCATTGTGTTCGGGCGAAGGCTACGTCAGTGGCTTACCTCCGCTCTGTTCCGCTGGCAGACATCTGCCGGGCCGCTACTTGGTCTTCGAGCCAGACTTTTGCGGTCCATTACTGTCTCGAGAGGGAGTCCCGCAGGGACAGTGCTTTCGGACAGGCAGTCCTCCGAAATCTCTTCGAGGTTTGAGCAACTCCTACCCTCCATCCCGGATGGGGGCTACCGGTGGGTGATAATTCAGTGAAGATTCCTTCCTTCTGTGCCGCTGAGCTAGAGGGAGCTCATTTTTGTGCTTAGGGTCTCCGGTAGCCTTAAGCTTGGGAGTCCCATATGTGAGGACTGACTTCCTGCTTGGTCCTGGAAAAGCGTAGTTACTCACCTGTAACAGGTGTTCTCCAGGAGCAGCAGGAATCAGTCCTCACAACCCTCCCTCCTCCCCGTGGAGTTGCAATCATCTGCTTAAGTTTTTTGCAAATTTTTATGCTGTCTTTTAGCTATGTCATCAGACTGGCTAAGATGGCACCCTTGGGCGGGAAGGCGACCGCGCATGCGCGCTGCAATTCCCAAAGGCTTTCTTTGAAAGCTGGGGAAAATTGCTCCGCGAGGGCTCCGTCGGCGCCGACGTCACCCGTATGTGAGGACTGATTCCTGCTGCTCCTGGAGAACACCTGTTACAGGTGAGTAACTACGCTTTTGGTCTGACCTAGTAGGATAGTTCTTCTTAGGTTGTTATTGCAAGCTTTGGGAGGTCTTCTGATGGACGTGATGCAGAAGTTGCTGAGTGTGTTTCTGGTTTGTGTTTTAGGTCCGAGTAAGCTTTGAGGACATTGCTATCTATTTCTCCCAGGAAGAATGGGAAGATTTAGAAGAACGGCAGAAGGAACTTTACAAGGATGTGATGAAGGAGAATTATGAAATCCTGACCTCACTGGGTAAGGGAGAATTTTACATTTTCTTAGCAACCCTGTAACATAGAATCGGTAATGTTCCTGTTTAATGTAAATTACCAAGTTTAAGTTACATTGTAAACTGCTTTGACAGAAATGAGAAAGTGGAATAAAAAAAACTGTTACAAGCGGGTTGCATGTACCTGACATCGTGACCAAGGAAGGCTTCCTCAGCAGGTCAGCTTTTACCTATGCGTAGGAGGGGGGCCCATTATATGAGCACACAGAGTTCTGTCCCCATAACTCTGCAGGCCAGTGTCCAAATCTCAGGCAGCAGAGAACAGCCCTCTGCTTCCTGCTTCAGCACCTCTCCTTCTGACATTCAGAGGAGTTGATACGCTTAGTTTTCTATGTGTTTCTTTACTATTCCCCTAGACCTATCCTTGTCCTCAGCTGTTGTGTTGTCTCTTAACTGATTGTAAGCTCTGATGAGCAGGGACCCGTTGTTTACATGTGTCTGTACAGCGCGGCGTGTGCCTGGAGCAAACACTGAAGAACAGTCGCTCAGTTCTCTAATCCTGGGTAAGAACCCTCTAGAGCAGTGGTTCTCAACCTTTTTTGTACCGTGACCCCTTTTACCGTTTGTCAACTTGTGGTGACCCCCAATGATAAAATCAAATGCGTCTCTCTTCCTTTACCGTTAACGCATTGTCGCTGTAATCATTTGTTGAATTATTAATATATTATAGGCCTTTGCAATATGTTTTTATTTATAAAATTTACTTATTTAAACCACAATAATTAATCACAATAACAAGTAACAATATTTGATTTCAAAATTATGATGATTTTGTAGTCAAATCACTAATATGAAATAAAATTATTTTTTCTACCTTTGTTGTCTGACCAATTTATTCTCTGATCATGCTGGTCCCGATCTGAGGCTTCTGCGTTCCTGTCTTCTCTTAGCTCTCTTTCTGTGGTATATGGTCCATCTGCCATTTCTTATCTCTTCTTTCGTTTTCTTCACTTCTTTCCATCAGCCTATTTCCAGTCCCAGTAACCCTCCCCAGTATCAGTCCCTTTCCAGTCCTCACTCTCAGTACCTTCCAATGTCAACTTGCATTTCCATGACTGCCATTGGTGTCCATTCCCTTCCAGTCCCCCTCCTCCCCCACTGAGCAGTCCCTTCTAGTACAAATACCATGGCAGCCCCTCTCAGATCCACTCTCTTCCATTCCGATTCTCCCATCTCCTTGTATCAGCCCATTTGTAACCTTAGCCCCCAGTTTTCTTCCAGGGCCAGCAGCTCTATCCTCCCCTCCCCACAATCAGCCCATTCCCAGTCGAAGCCCCCAATCAGCTCGCTTCCAGTGTTAGTCCCCCCTCAACCCCATTACCAGTGCTAGCCTCCCCTAATCAGCTCATTTCCAGTGCTAGTCCCTCCTCAACCCCATTACCAGTGCTAGCCTCCCCTAATCAGCTCATTTCCAGTGCTAGCCCCCCATCAGTCCATTTCCAGTCCTACCCCCCTATCAGCACATTACCAGTCCTAACCCACACTTGATCAGTCCATTCCCAGTCCTAGCCTTCCCTAATCAACCCATTACCTGTCCTAGCCCCCCATCTGCCCATTATAATCCTAACCCGCACTGTCTCTCCCCTCTGTCCAGCATTTATTGCCTGTCTGTACAGTATGTCCCCCTGTCTCTTCCCTTTGTCCATGTCAGCCCCCCTCCCTCCATCCATCCATGTCAGCCCCCCCTCTGTCCATGTCAGCCCTCCCCTCCCTCCTTCCCTCCATCCATGTCAGCCCTCCCTCCCTCCATGTCAGCCCTCCCTCCCTCCATCCATGCAAGCCCCCCTCTCTCCATGTCAGCACTCCCTCCATCACTCCATGTCTGCCGACATCTGTCCATGTCAGCCCCCTCCCTCCATCCTTCAATGTCAGCCCCCCTCCCTCCCTCCCTCCATTCATGTCAGCCCCCTGTCCATGTCAGCCCCCTCCCTCCCTCCATGTCAGCCCCGTTGCAGGTTCCCTGTCCCCTCTCCCTGTCTGCCTGCTATTGCCCTGCTGTTCTTCTACAGCCACAGCTCCCTGTCTCTTAGGGAACTGCGGCTATACCTGTAAAACCGTTGCGGAGCCTTCCTGTCTCTCATCGGGCTCCATGCAGCATTGTCCCGCCTCCAAAACAACTTCCTTTGGAGGCGGGACAATGCTGCACGGAGCCCGTCAAGAGACAGGAAGGCTCCGCAACGGTATTACTGGCATAGAGGCAGGGAGCCGCAGCTGCATTAGAAGGGACTGGGAGGCGGTGAGTTTGCTGCTGCCAAGAAGCGGGCTCGGCAGCGGCAGCAACTTGAGTGCTTTTTTTTTTTAACAGCGGAGTGAGGTGAGGCGAGGCGACCCCTGCTAAATCCTGTGGCGACCCCCATGGGGGTCGTGACCCACAGGTTGCGAATCGCTGCTCTAGACCGATCCCCACCCTAACCCCAATCTCCACTGGTACCCACTGCGCTCCCAACCTCTATCCCTCTTTCAAAGCAACCATCCCAATCACTCTTTATTTTTTTATAATTTTGTTTCCATATTGTCCTGCTACACCAGTCCAGGCCAAGTGGGTTGTGTTCCCCTACCAGGAGATTGGTGGAGACAAAGAACCTATGAGAAGCCAAGATTTCATTAACATCACTCCACTGCCTCTATTAGCCTCAGCCACAAGAGGTCCCTTCAGTGTTTTTTGTCTCTAGCAGCTGGTGGGTGGATTTCTCCTTTCTGAAGAAAATTCTGAGGATTTGAGAAGAGATTGATTGATTGATTTAAAATGCTGCGGGTTGATCTCTCACTAGAGCACGACGTGGGAGGCTCCACTAGACTACTGTTCCTCATAGGAGGCTTATCAATAAACTCCGTAGTTCGGGGATGGGTCCCAAGGTGGTGAACTGGATCATAAATTGGTTGACTGACAGATGACAGAAGGTGATGGTAAATGGAGCTCACTCGGATGAAAGGAGGGTGATTAGTGGGGTGCCCCAGGGTTTGGTCCTGGGCCCGGCACTGTTCTTTGTATTTGTGAGTGATATTGCTGAAGGACTGCATGGAAAAGTCTGTCTTTTTGCAGATGACAAGAAAATTTGCAACAGAGTGGACTCCCCTGAGGGAGTGGATAACATGAGGAAAGATGTACAAAAGCTGGAAGAATGGTCTAATGCTTGGCAGTTAAGATTTAATGCAAAGAAGTGCAGTGTCATGCACTCGGGAAGCAGAAATCCAGGGGAAATGTACGCAATACGGGGCTAGAGGTTGGTGTGCACGGACCAGGAGAAGGACCTTGGTGTGATTATTTCTGCGGATCTCAAGGTGGCATAACAGTGCGACAAGGCGGTGGCAAAAGCCAGGAGGATGTTGGGTTGCATACAAAGAGGAATTACCAGCAGAAAGGAAGAGGTACTAATGCCACTGTATAAGTCACTGGTGAAGCCTCACTTGGAATACTGTGTTCAGTTTTGGAGACCATATCTTGCAAAGGATATAAAAAGACTGGAAACTGTTCAGAGGAAGGTGACCAAAATGATTTGGAGCCTGCGTCAGAAGCCTTATGAGAAGAGACTTGAAGACCTAAATATGTACACTCTGGAGGAGAGGAGGGACAGGGGAGATATGATTCAGACCTTTAACTACTTAAAGAGAAATGATGAACAAATAAACCTCTTCCAAAGACGGGGAAGCTGTAAAACTAGAGGGCATAACAGAAAGCTGCAAGGGGGTAAATTGAAAGGTAATGTCAGAAAATACTTTTTCATTGAAAGGGTTGTGGATGCTTGGAATGCCCTCCCGATGGAAGTGGTGGGGGCAAATACAGTGACAGAATTCAGAACTGCATGGGACAGACACAATGGATCCCTTTACAGCAACAGGATAAAATCAAAATAAACTTAACTGATTTTTCAACATACAGGGGTGTCCTACACGGAGTGGTGGGTTCACCCCTAAAACAAAGACATGGGGAGGGGTGGTCTGCACGGAGCAGCAGGTGCACCTACTCTTGCCATCTTACTGGGCAGACTGGATGGACCATGCTGGTCTTTATCTGCCGTCATTTACTATGTTACTATGACTACAGTCTTTTTGGTAGCCATAGGAGGAGGGAACATTGGTTCAGCTCCCCACTCTCTGACCTGTTGAGCAGCCAGAAATTTGAAGGATTTGGAAGGGTCTGGAAGAATATGAGTACCGCACACAACCTCAACGCCCCATCCGTCCTCCTCTATTCCCCCCCCCCCTGCTTTCTCCCAAAAAAAAAAGATTGCAGAAGGCGCTCAGAGCCACCTCCTGTAGGCTAGCTGTACAGCGCTGCGTGCGTGGCGCTTTATAAGTGCTAAATAGTAGTAGTAGTAGAGGGATCCGCCTGCCAACTCACACGCAGGTTGCAAAGCCAGACAGAATTCCAGGGGAGTAGAACTGAGCCTAGCACAGACTTTCTGTCTGGGGCTCTCAGGGGGTGAGTACTAAGGTTTAAGTCTGTGAATGTCCTTGTTGGGGGCTCCCAATTCACTGTGGGGGGATACAATTCGGGGTTGATGATGTTGTTGACCGTTGACTCTGGGTGGGGGTTTCCTGACAGCAGGAAACACGTGTTAATAGCATGTTCTCTATGATGTGCCTTGCAGTTTTGCGGTCCTTTTGCACATTCCACCCAAGGCCTCCAATATGCACTTCTACCCTAGCAACTGTAATGTGCGCTGTAGTAAAAGCGCATTTAATGTGTACCTTCAGGCCACCACAGCCTTGGCGCACGCTGTTGTGACTCTTACCTTAACTTTTTTGTCTTTTTCCAGATGACGTTGTTTCGCCTGTGGCAAGTGTGGTGCCTTTTCTCTGGCTTCCGGATTCTCCTCCTGAGTTATCCCTGGAAGGCTTATTTCCCCTTTCTCAGCTGGGGGATGCTGTTAGCTCGACCTTGTCTGCCTCAGGGCAGGAAGTGGCAGATGGCGCTGTTGCTCAGGATATTCAGCTGGCTGGAGGATCTGGCGTCCATGCTGTGGGCCTCTTCCCATACTCTAGAGGATCGATGATGACTATGCCCCTGATGATCATTTCCGTGAAGAGAATTTCTGGAGTCCAGATTTGTCCTCCCTGGAATTTGCAGCAGGCCTGGTCATTCTGGCATGGACATACAAATTTCTGCAGTCTTTTGTTTCCCCTGTGTTAAGTCTTGTGGGGCAGGCTGAGAGTGGAAGCCTTCTTCAATTGATGGTAAAGCATCCCTGGTAGGGGTGTCCCTCTCCCCCAAGGTTGGGGTCAGCTGTGGCTTGGATTGAGATGTCTGTGGATGAAGAAGTATTATCAACTTCACAGGTTTGTGAGGAGGCCAAAGCTATTTGCCTGTTCCAGGAGCAGGAACTGAAGGTGTTGATCCCAGGGTCTTATCCACTTCAAGCTTGGTGGATGCTCCAAACACAGAGCAGGAACTGAAGAGGCATCATCTTCTCCTGCAAGGGATTTGTAAATCCACTATTGTCTTCCTGGAGGTGTTCAAGGGCCTGTTCAGGTCCGAGTGGGATTCCCCCCAACTCCCCACCTAAGGGGCTAAGGGGTATGTTTACTAAACCGCGCAATTGTGCGGGGCGCACTTGAGCGTGCGCTAAGGTACCTTAGTGCACGCTAATAGTGCATTTTTGAGCCCCGCACACGTGCGCGCTGCACTAACGGGCCCGCACAAGTGCGCGGCGCGGTGAAGTGCGATAGAGGCGTGGAAAGGCATTCTGAGGGCGGAGGAAGGCTCCCGAGGGGCGGAGGGACGGAGTCAATGAGTGGAGATTGAGAGGGGAGAGGCTCCCCGCACAGGAGCGGGGCCGAAATTCAACTAAAAAAATACCGCGAGTGAAAACCTCGCGTTAGAGCCGATTTAAAGGGAAGAGAAACCATTTACGTCAGCAATGTACAGCAAAACCGGGGAAACCTACAAAACGTGAGCAGTGTGATACATGTGCACAGAACAAAATAGCAAATAAAAATTGAAAATGACCACAACAAAATTCTAAAAAATTATAATCCAGCTGGCCAATAGTGATATCAATGGGCAACATTAAAAAACACCACTCCGAGGAAAGCTCCAAAAAAAAGAAATGAAAAAGCTCCGTAGACCCTTCCAAAAATCATTTCTTTTTTTTGGAGCTTTCCTGGGAGTGTTTTTTAATGTTGCCCATTGATATCACTATTGGCCAGCTTGGTTATGTTTCTTTCCCCTTTTTTCGAGGTCATTTTTGAGGTTTATTTGCCCTTTTGTCTCCATACAAGGTGAATAAGCCCACAGTAAAATTGTGCAGAGCAGGGTTTCTGACTCGTTCGGCCAGGTTTCCTATCTCCAGGGACTGCACTGTCTCTGTGGCCACAGTGTGGTGCAGTGGATACAGCCAGTGCCTGTAGAACCAGAGGGTCACAGGTTCAAATCCCAGCTTGGGCTCCTGCCAACCCAGTCCCCATATTTTACCCACCACTAAACAGAGATAGTAAAGACACTCCTTTATTGCAGAGAACATAAGCATGGTTCAAACACCTATATTTTACCCTACACCGCACACACACCATAACAATGGGCATAACCTACAGCCGAGTCCCCCAAATGCAGTCCTGGAGTGCCACAACTCAATCAGGTCATATGCTTTTTCCAAGATAAGGACATGTCAGCATGTTGGCGGAAGGGTACAGGTGGTGGAGGGGGCAGTGGCTGCTAGCCATAGCAGACAGTGGCCTAGCCGTGTGCAGGCTGGCACCGTCCACTGCAACAGACAGGCTCTGTCGGATGTACAGTCATGGACTTCCCGGGGAATGCCACCTATCTGTGGCAACACGGTGGTGCAGTGCACACAGACAGTGTGTGCAAGAACAGAAGGTCACAGGTTCAAAGCCCAGCTGGGGCTACTGCAAGTCCAGTCCACATATTTTTCCCACAACTAAACCGTGATAGTAAGGACAAACCTTTATTGCTGAGAACATACGCATGGTTAATACGCCTATATTTTAACCCACCGAGCACAGACATCATAAACAGGCGCATTACCTAGAGCGGAGTCTCCCAAATGCAGTCCTGGAGGGCCACACACCATTCAGGTTCCATGCTGCCTCTAATAAAGATGCCTGTGCTGCATATCTATGCACCACCCCCATGGTATGCAGATGTAGCTCATGCATATTCATGAGGGACAGCATGAAAACCCGAACAGTGTTTGACACACCAGGACTGGAGTTGGGAACCTCTGCCGTAAAGCAGCAGCCAACAGGGGCAGACACACCCACACCCACAGGCCCCATTGGCCAATGCCTCCTGGAGAGGCAGGACATTAGGCCCTGCGTGCATCTCCCAATACTAGCACTTGCATACCTTAGCAATGCCACCCTACACCTGGGTATACGGTACACAGCTCTCAAACGTTTGCTATGAGTACTGGCAGATAGAAATTCCTATGTTAAGCACAGTTTGCTGATTGAGCTCCATCATAACAATCATTCTGATGTCTGCGGTGTGTGCTTCAGGTCTGGTCTCTGACAGTGTTTACCACCCTGGGGAGTGACCCCCAACAGTATTGCGTACCATATCCATGCCTGTACTGTGCCCAGGACTGGTGTGGTGGGCATGGCTGCTGAACTCCTCTATAGTAGCACAATGCTGGCATAGGTGTCGGAGTGTGTGTCTGTCTATACAGTGTGTGCTGGCTGCAAACACCTTCCACAGCCCACACTGCCAGCACTGTTGCCAGTATTGGCCTGCCAATGTGCATGGGTATAGCCCGGACAGGGTGGCCTGGCCAGGGTGCATCTGCACAGGGCATAGGGCACTGACTGGGACATTTTAGTGCCCGGCCAACACCTACACAGACAGGCAGGGCCAGATTTACCTATACGCCCATTACGCCGTGGCGTAGGGCCCACAGCTGGCAAGGGCCCACAAAAATCGAACAAATTAGCTTTTTTAAAAAATAAAATTTTAAAAAAAAACTGCTGGCTGCCGCCGCGTGGCCCCCTCTGCTGCCGCGGCAGCATGGACTGACCCGCGGGGCCCCCTCTGCAAGCTGAATCAATCGGTCCGTCCGTCCCTCCCTCCCTCTCTCCGTGCAGGCTTTGAGAGGCGCGAAGGGAGAGTGTCTCCCTCGCGTCTCTGTTAAGCCCGTATCTGGACATTATTTGTTCTAACGATACCTCCGTCACCCAGGCGGTCGTGGCTTTTAGCATGGGGTATGCTTTCAACCACCCCGTCAAATGGTCCATCATCACCAGAAGATATTTTACCCTTCCTACTGGGGGAAATTCCGTATAGTCCACCTGTAGACTCTGGAAAGGACAGAGCCCTGGCTCCCTTGCTCCTGTCTGGTGTTTCCTCAGCACTTGGTTGTTTGATTTCTGACATATCAGGCACCTTTCACATATTTGCTTGGCCACAGTATAAATACCCACACACCCGTATCTTCTTAGAACGGCGTCACACATGGCCTCTACCCCCTCAGTGATTTCCATGGTGTAAAATGGCCATAATCTCCCGCATTATCTGTTTGTTCACCATTTCCCTCCCGTCTGGAAGTACCCACTTCCCTTATTCGGTTCTAACAGCCCCCAATCCTTCTAATTTTTGCTCCTTTTGCTTTGTAAATTTAGGGCACTGGGTTGATTTAGGTACTTATGGGATGAGGCTATAGATTGGAGTATGCTCCTCTCTTAGGGTCGCTTCCTTGGCTTGCTCGTCTGCCATTCTGTTTCTCCTTGCTTCAAATGAGGTCCCCTTTTGGTGTCGATTCACATGGACCACTGCTATTTCCCGGGGTAACAATAGATTTTTCAATACCTGTTTAATTAGCTCTTCGTGTACCAATTCCTTCCCTTTGCTGTTCATCAACCCTCTTTCTCCCCAGATCTTCCCAAAAGTATGTACCACCCCGAAAGCATATCTTGAATCTGTGAAGATAGTCCCTTCTTCATTTCCTAGTAACTTTAAAGCCTGGTTCAGGGCATATAGCTCACAGGTCTGGGCTGACCAGCTGTTGGGTAACCTTCCAGCGTCCAGCAGGCAGAGTCTTTCCCCTTCCACTACAGCATACCCATGGTGTCTTTTCCCTTGTATTACCTGGGAAGACCCATCCACAAACAGGCTTTTTCTTGTATGTAAGGGATCGTCCCTCAAGTCTGGTCTCACTCGAGTCTAATACTCTATAATGTCACATCCTCCCATTTATCTTCTTCCTGTGTTTGGGGTGGGGCGGTGGCCGTAGTTCCTCCTTGACACCGTTCTAGTTCAAGTGGTGCCTCATTCTCCATGGCACTCAATAAAAGGAGGTATAAGGGATTAACTTGGGGGGGTGGGGAAGGCAAAGGAGGGCCCATATACGGGGGAGGCAGACATTGGAGAGGATCCCATCCAGGTACATGTTTTCCCTTTCCCTTGTTCTCTTTTTGTTGACCTCCCGTTACCTTTTGACGGGTACATTCCTGACCTTTCTCTTCCTTTCCATGCTACTGCATATGTCACTTCTTCCTCAGAGGGGACCCTTTTACTAGATACGCATATTTTCAATGCTTGGCATATCCAAGCCTCATCCGCCCCAAATTTCGGCCAGAAGACGGCCGGGGGCAATATGGGCTCTCTATCCCCAACATCCACGAGGAGGCTGTCACAATGCCTGCCCCCTCCAGTCCTGGAAAGACTTGTTCAGGATGTGGAAGGCACTGGTTACAGTGCTCATAGTGAGCAAGCGACTTGATTCCATGTATCGAGTCAGCAAGGGCCCAGGAAAGCTACCAATGCCTTCTCTGCGCCGTGACCTTCTGCTGACTGAGCTTGCAGGCCTTCTTGCAGACAGGGCGGTGGAGCCCATCCCTTTGGCTCAATGAGGTATAGGGTTCTACTCCTACTACTTTCTGGCCCCCAAAAAGATCGGAGGGTTCCGTCCCATCCTGGAACTGCGAGATCTCAACAAGTTTCTGGTGTGGGACAAGTTCAAGATGGTGTCTCTTGGAACATTGCTGCCCTGCCTCCAGCGGGGCGATTGCGTCTCTGAGATCCAAGGAGCATAGCCATATACTCACATCCTGATATATCCCCTCCACCGCCACTACTTCCTGTTCATGGTCGGAGGGCATCATTACCGGTACAGAGTGCTTCCATTCAGTATGGCATCCGCGCCAAGGATGTTCACGAAGTGCCTGCTGGTCATGGCTGCCTAATTCCAGTTGCAGGGGTTGTCCGTCTTTCCCTACCTCGACATCTGGTTCATTCAGGGCGAATCATCAGACGAGGTCCATCATGCAGGGCGTTGTACCATCCTTGCCCTGGAGTACTTGGGCTTTGTCATAAACTACCCCAAGTCCCACCTGCAGACAACGCAATGTCTGGAGTTCATTGAGGCCCTCCTCAACATGACCCAAACGAGGGCCTTTCTTCCTCAGGACAGGGCTCGGCATCTAGCAGCCCTGGCCTGGACATGCAACCAGCTCCACAGTGCATGCTTGCCTGATGCTCTGCCTCCTGGGGCATATGGCATCAATTGTGCATGTGACTTCGGATGCTCGCCTCCGTCTGCGTCAGGCCAATGGATGCTCTGCACTCAGTTGACCCAGGCAATGGGACACCTGGAAGACAGTGTCCGGGTGACCTCACCAAGTCCCTCACATGGTGGCAGCAGCTCCGCACCTTGAGAGGGGCTTTCCTTTCAGCTGCCGCCCCACCAGTGGACTCTCACCACTGCTGCCTCCAAGTTGGGATGGGGAGCCCACTCTGACGGCATCCGGGTCTGGTCATCATCGGAGAGTCTCCATCAGATCAACTTTCTCGAGCTCAGGGCAATTGCCAATGTTCTTCAGGTGTTCTAGCATCATCTGGTGAATCAGGTGGTGCTCACCCAAACAGAAAACCGAGTGGTGATGTTCTACATCAACAAACAGGGTGACATAGGTTTCTTCTTCCTGTGCTGGGAAGTGGTGTGCCTCTGGACCTTCACCAGGGTGAGATGGATGCTCTTCTGTGCGGTGTAATTGCTGGATGAGGAGAATGCTCTAGCGGACTGGCTCAGCCGGATCCTTCAGCCCCACGAGTATCGACTCAATCCACTATTGGCCTGTGTCACCCACCTACTTACCCCGCTAGGAGGCGGCCTAGGGGACTTTCAGTGGGGCCTCTTCTTTAATGTAGCTGGGGCTCTTTTAAGGCCCCCTGGGAATTATCTCCCACTAGCCGTTCTAAAGGTTGTAGTTGTGACGAGCAGCCAGGCTTTTTAGTAAGAGGTATTTTTATTATCCCTTCCGGGTGGATTCTTGCACGTGAGAAATTAACAGAAACAGACCATGTTTTCTGGTACAAATAAAAATACTACTGGAACCAAAAGTGCTTCATTTCAGCTTAACTCAAAATATAACAGCTACTAAATTTATACAGGTAGTTTTCAGAAATCCTTTTTCTTTAAAAGGTTATCTTCTTAGCACAGCCTAACATAAGGAAGACACACCATTAGCCAGGGTC
The DNA here is from genome assembly GCA_033557465.1 of Ichthyophis bannanicus. NCBI lineage: Eukaryota > Metazoa > Chordata > Amphibia > Gymnophiona > Ichthyophiidae > Ichthyophis > Ichthyophis bannanicus. Next base: position 153,876,083 of record CM066031.1, read on the forward strand.
AAAGCACATTCCATTTGAGATACCTCTGTATTATCTTCAGCTAATTCAAAGTCCATTGCCTCGTAGCTTCCCTGGTTGCTACTCTCTGAACAGCTGTGTCTCCTTTCTTGGCTGTGCAAGCTTCCGTCTTCTGCAAGACTTCCCTTCCCCCCTTCACCAAGGTAGGATGGGAAGTTACCGTATTTCTCACAGTCTGTCCCTAGGGGACCCAACCTTCCTAGCTGTGTAGAGGGAAAACTTATGCTTCTAAGGCCCTCTCTATTACAGGCTTTCAGCCAGTCCTCAGGGAGGATTTCTCTCGAGCTTTTACAGCATGGAAAGTCAGCATTGATACTTCTAAAAGCAGGCTTTTTACTGCCTCTAGCCACTGGCTGGTTTTTATACAGGTAAGTGTCCCTTCTAAACTCCTTACTGTTTTCTGGGTACCTGTTAGCAGAAGGACCGTCTCTCAAGGGTTTCTCTTTCCTGCTGGATTGAATCCCTCTGTGATTCTTTTCACTGGCCTCTTGCTCCGTGCTTCCTAGCACCCTGCAATTGCCCTTGGATATTCTTTCCTTAGGAACTTTATACCAACTCCAATGAGAAGTATTCTCCTTTTCTGCCCCAGCTGTTGTAGTATCTTTAGTGTCTCTCTCCTCTGAGAAATCCCAGTTAGCTCCTCTCTCTGAGAAATCCTCGTTAGCTCTGCTCTCTGAGAAATCCTTCTTAGCTCTGCTCTCTGAGAAATCCTGCTTAACTCTGCCGGTAAGTGACTCTGTATGCATTTTAACTGCGTCACTACCTGCATTCTGTTGACCTTGCCCTGCTTTCAGCTGCCTTTCATTAACTGATTGAGGATGAGGTAATCCTTTGCAGGAGCACGTTCTACCTCTGGTTACCTTTGTTTTCCATGGTTGCTTATAGCAACCCTGCAACATGTGCTTGGATCTGTCAGCTTCAGATCTACCTAGCCCTGCTCTTTCTGTTTCCATAGGTAATTCCTGCTCTACCCCGTGACACCTGCCATCTCTTTCAGATGAGTGGCATTCCTGGCATGGACCTCTTTGCCAATCCCAGCAACGCCCAACTGCCTCACTTCTGCTCCAGAGCATCCGGGCCCTCTCGGGTAGTGGCTGATGCCTTCCTACTCTCGTGGGTGGGGGACCTCCTGTACGCTTATACTCCAAGCCTGCTAAATGCCAAGACCCTCTCAAGATTCAGTCGGGTGGGGCCAGGGTGATCATAGTGGCTCCCCAGTGGCCCCTGCAACCATGGTTTCCACTAATGCTCTGTCTCTCTGGGCTGCACCCCGGACTTGATTTTTTTTTTATTTAAAGGCTTTAACACAGGTTCAGAAAAAATATCAGTACAGTCTGCTCCCAGAGAGTACTCCGCTCCCAGAGTACTTGCACAATAATGAAGCACAGAATTATCAGTTAGGACAATTGCCATAACACATCCGTATATTTTTTGCCTTTTTAAGAAATCCTGTTATAACCAAAATTCCCCTCTCATCTTCCCTCTCCCCTATTTCCCTCACTTCCCCTCCTCCCCTTCCCCTTTCCCCTTTTCCCTCCTCCTTCCCCTCCTTTTCCCTTCCACCCTCACCCGCCTATCCTCACTCCCCCCTGCTACAAAATCAGACTGATAAGGGGTATCCCTTCTTCATGGTGTTACTAAGAAGGAGGGGAAGGCAAGTCCCCATGCCTAGGAGTAGGCCTCTTTATGTACCTCCTGTTAAGTTAGATATGATACAGGCGATGAGCCGTATTTTAACACAAAAGACTCCCAGATCTGTTCAAATTGGGGCAGGCACATTCTCCCAACCGCTACCCCCCATTCCATTGTGTATAGGTCCCGCATTCGTTCCAGCCAGCGTGACAATGCTGGAAGGCGATACCTGTATCTCCAGGAACAAGCAGGAATGTAGTCTTCACATATGGGTATCATCGGTACCGATGGAGCCTGCGCGGGAAGGCTCCCCAGCGTCCAATAGGAAAGCTTTTGGGAGCATCCCACAGTGCCTGCATGCTGCCTTCCCGCCTTTCCCAACTGTCCCTCTCCAGTTCTTCGTTTTCCGCGGAGCCGACAGGTCGCACATCCTGTCACCGCAGAAAAAAATCCCTTCTATTCTTTTTTGTGGTCGCGTCTGCCTTCCCTCGACGATACACCAGTACCGCCGGTTCTTCTTCTTTCTTTTCTTCAAAAAAACCCAAAACCTTTTTTCTGGAGTCTTTCCAGTAATTTTCTCTCAGGTGCCACGCGCCATTTTGGGCACTAGGCCCAACTTTTCCTTCAGAATGGAAAAACCCGCTTCGGGTTTTAAAAAGTGTTCTAAGTGTGGCAGTACCATCTCCGTCACCGACACCCATGAGTGGTGCCTCAAATGTTTAGGTCCTGACCACTCTATTTCAGTGTGTTGCCTGTGGGATGATGTCGAAAAGGGGCCAGCAGAACTGAGCTGCTAAGCTTAGCACCCTTTTTCCCTCCAATGCAGCCTCCATGGCATCAACATCGTCCAGGGCTTCGTCTTCCTCCCATGGATCTCAGGTAACTAAACTTAAATCTAGCCGGTCCTCAAAGGGTAGATCTCCTTCTAGACAGCGAGATGCCTTTGGCGTTGCCCTTGAGGGACTTTCACTGGCAAAATTTCCCCGGTGGGAAGCTTCGGCTTCCAAAGCACTAACGGGGCTCCAGGATGTTCTCGAGGCTTCAACCTCGGCAGAACTACTGGTGCCATGCTCTGGGGTACCGGCCGCTTCTTCCGGTACCGATACCCAAGCATCGGCAGCGTCGATAGACCAGAGATTCTTGGCTATCGAACACAGTCTGGCGGCTCTTCTCATGGCCTCGATGCCCTTGAAACCGCTTCAGACAATTCAACCGGTACCGGCACAGACTGCATCAACATCGGCAGGTAGTCTACCGGGACCGAGTCATGCGTATCAATCCGGTATCGACAGGTCGGTACCGGACCACTCCGATGCCAACTTCAATCAGTACCGGTACCGTGCCTTGCACGATTATCCGGATCGGAGATACTTCGAATCCTCGGATGAGTCTGAAGACTCTGAAAGCTCTGCCGATACCAGAGTACTTCTTCCTGAGGATTCTTCTTCTCTTCAGCGTAGGATGTCTCCACCAGAGGATATGTCCTTTCAGGATTTTATCCGAGATGTGGCTTGAGGTCTTTCCATCACAGTGGCTCCTGAAAAAGAGCCTAGGGCAAAGGAATTAGAAATCCTGCAATATCCTAAAGCTCCCAAGGAGGCAGCTACCTTACCTATTCATGAGATCTTGTATGACCTCATGTTAAGGATATGGGAAACACCTCTAACCACATCTCCTCACTCTCGAAGACTCGACACCGTGTATCGAGTTCCTCCTTGTCCTGGATTTCAGAAGACTCAATTACCACACCATTCCATGTTAGTGGAGTCAGCAATGAGAGGGGATAAAGAGTGCAAAAAGGCATGCATCTAATCCTCCAGGACGTGAGTGTAGGACTCTTGACACCTTTGGACGTCGAACTTTCCAGGCTTCCATGCTTTCTGCTAGGATCAGTTCCTGTATCTTATATATGGGAATGTTCTTTAAGGAGGTCACAGGAGATTTAGAGCTTATGAGCCCTCTCCTTCCTGATGATAAAAGGCTAGATTATCTCGCCCTTGTCAAACATGCTCAGGATGTTTCCAAGTTTGTGAATCGTGCAGCTTTTGACTGCTTTGAGTGCATAAGCAGAACCTCTGCCATTGCCATAGGTGCACGTAGGATTGCCTGGCTCCAGGCATCTGACGTGGAAATTTGGGTACGGGATAAACTAGGGAATATTCCTTGCACACGAGAGAATCTCTTTGGCAAGAATTGGCAGGAAAAAGCTAAAGAGATAGATGCTGACAATATCACTTTGGATAGATTGTATAAATCTACAGCTGATCCTGCGAGGAAAAAATCCTCTAAGAAACCATTCTTCAGTAAGAAGAAGAGGTTTTATCCCTCCTATACCCAATAGGGGCATTGTTTAGGTCAGTCTGCCCAAAAGGGACAGCAGCAACAACCTAGACAAAGAAAGACAAAAGCAGCTAAGCCTCAACTGGCTCAGCAGACTCAGCCTCCACAGGGGCTTTGGCTCCTATCTAGAGAACTTTGCCTTCTTGGCCCTCCACCATACCAGGAAGGTTATGTCATTTTGCCCCCAGATGGGGTCAGATAACAGCAGAAAATTGGACTCTGTCTATTGTAAGAGAGGAGTACAAGCTTCATTTCCTCAGCATGCTCCCTCCTACAATGGTAAGACAGTTCAATTCTCAGACCTCTCTCAACGACCAGTAAGGTCAAGAGGTCACTGCGCTTCTTGCCCAAGGGGCAATAGGTACCCATTCCCCAATGTGGTACAGGGTTTTACTCCCCCTATTTCCTTATTCCAAAAAAAACAGGAGGACACAGACCCATTTTAGACCTCAGAGAATTGAACAAATTCCTGTTCAAAGAGAAGTTCAAAATGATTTCTCTAGGAACTCTGCTGCCATACCTTCAGAGTCAGGATTGGCTTTGTTCTCTAAATCTCAAGGATGCGTACACTCATGTTCTCATCCATCCAACTCATCGAAAGTTCCTTCGCTTTCTGTTTCAAGGGAAGCACTACCAATACAGGGTTCTTCCTTTTGGCCTTGTCTCTGTACCAAGGATGTTCACAAAATGCATGGCTGTGGTGGCAGCATTTCTCCGCACCCTAGGAATATTCGTCTTCCCTTACTTAGACGACTGGCTCATTCGATCCCCTTCAGAGCCAGAGGCCAGGGTTGCTCTCTCTCGCACAATGCGCATCCTTCAGTATTTGGGACTTGTCATAAACTTCCCAAAATCCAACCTTGCTCCCACTCAGTCCCTGGAGTTTATAGGAGCTCTGCTGGATACCAGACAGACAAGGGCCTACCTTCCACAGCCCCGCTGCCTTCGCATTGTGCAGTTAGCTTCCCAAGCAGTGCTAAAAGCTCATCTCACCTCACTGCTCAGGAAATGTTACAGTTGCTAGGCCGCATGGCATCCACCGTGCATGTGGTTCCTTATGCTCGCCTCCATATGAGGGCAGCCCAGTGGACTTTATCCACACAGTGGACTCAGGCATCAGGTTGCCTGTCAGACAAAATCCAAACTCAGATCGCCTTATTTTTGTCCCTGCAATGGTGGCAGTCACCCGAAAACCTTTTGGTGGGGTCTCCTTTTCAGCAACCCCCACCCCAAACCACTCTTAACAACAGATGCCTCACAGGTGGGTTGGGGAGCCTACCTGCAAGGCCTCTCTACCCAGGGTACCTGGACTCCACAGGAGGCCTATCTACACATCAATCTCCTGGAACTCAGAGCAATCTTCCTTGCTCTTCGAGTATTCCACACCCAGCTCAGCTACAAGACAGTCCTAGTTCAAATGGACAATCAAGTAGCTATGTTCTGTGTGAACAAGCAGGGCGGAACAGGCTCTCTGTTGCTATGCAACAAAGCTTTGCGACTATGAGCCCTCACCAGAGAGCGTCAGATTCATCTCCTTGCGGTGTATCTTCCAGGCATTCAAAACTCTTGGGCAGACAGACTCAGTCGAGTTCTGCTTCCACACGAATGCTCTCCATGCAGACTAGGTGGCCAAAATTTTCAAATTTGGGGAACCCCGGGCAAAGACCTTTTTGCAAGTCCGTAAATGACAAACTTCCCCAGTTCTGTTCCAGAATTCCGGCTCAGGGTTGTCAGGCCAGGGATGCTTTCCTCTTCTATTGGGGTCAGGACCTCCTGTATGCCTTTCCACCCATTCCCCTAATTCCCAAAACCCTGTTCAAGCTTCAGAGAGACAGAGGTCATATGATTCTCATAGCTCCACATTGGCCACGGCAAATGTGGTACCCTCTGCTCCTACATCTCTCTCAAGCTCCGCCTCTGGAGTTAGGATCTGCTCCATATCTCCTTTCTCAGGAGGACGGGATGCTGTGGCATCCCAATCCCCAGTCTCTGCATCTCAGGGCCTGGTTGCTGAAAGCCTAGAACTTCACGGTCTTAACCTTTCTCAGCAGGTAAAGGATATCCTTTATGCTTCCAGGAAGCCTTCCACAAGACTCCCTTATGCATTCAAGTGGAAAAGGTTTGCCATATGGTGCTCGCAGAAGGGTCTTAACCCTCTTGCGATACCTCTGGAATCATTACTGGAGTATCTCCTTCATTCATCTATTTCGGGGCTTAAGACCAATTCAGTGAGAGTTCATTTGAGTGCTATTGCAGCTTCTTTCAAGCCTCTAAATGGACAACCTATTTCCTCTCATCCTCTCATAGCGAGATTTATGAGAGGCCTTCTTTTGACTCAGCCTCCCATTAAGCCACCACCGGTGGCATGGGACTTAAATCTGGTTCTTGGGCAGCTCATGAAGCCGCCTTTTGAACCATTAGTTACTACCTCTTTGAAATTCCTTTCCTGGAAGGTCATCTTTCTTATTGCAATCACATCAGCACGTCGCATCAGTGAATTGCAAGTGTTGGTGGCTGATCCTCCTTATACAAGGTTCCATCATGATAAAGGTAGTCCTTAGGACTCATCCACACTTTATGCCAAAGGTGGTGTCACCTTTTCATTTAAACCAAGCGGTTTACATTCCTGTATTCTTCCCAAGGCCTCATGCCTCAAATGCAGAAAGGAATCTTCATACTTTTGACTGTAAATGGGCTTTGGCCTTTTACTTGCAAAGGACACAGCAACATAGAAAGTCCTCTCAACTCTTTGTTGCCTTTGATCCTAGTCATTTGGGACTTCCAGTCTTCAAAAGAACACTGTCCAGCTGGATTGCACAATGTATTTCTTTTGCCTATGAGATTAAGAACCTTCCTCTGGAAGGCCATGTCACAGCTCACAGTGAGAGCCATGACAGCCTCTATGGCTTATCTTCACTCTGTGTCTATCGACGACATCTGTCAAGCAGCTACTTGGGCTTCGGTTCATACCTTCACAGCCCATTACTGCTTAGACAAGGACTCCCGCCGGGATGCCTTGTTTGGTCAGGCTGTTCTTCAACACCTGTTCCATACTTAACTCCTACCCACTATCCCTGGTAGGATGCCAGAGATCCATGGGGGGAAGTAGATCCCTTTAACAAGGGCACACAACTTCTGGGGCCTTCTCCCTGGCATCTGCAGCTAGGGAGTCCCCATATGTGAAGACTACATTCCTGCTTGTTCCTGGAGATAGCATAGTTACTCACCTGTAACAGGTGATCTCCGGGAACAGCAGGAATTTATTCTTCACAACCCGCCCACCTCCCCTAGGAGTTATATCTCTCTATCTCTCTTTTTCCCTCTCTCTTTTGTCTCAGCTTTAAACTCAACTGGAGAGGGACAGTTGGGAAAGGCGGGAAGGCAGCACGCAGGCGCTGTGGGATGCTCCCAAAAGCTTTCCTATTGGACGCTGGGGAGCATTCCCGCACAGGCTCCATCGGTACCGGCGATACCCATATGTGAAGACTAAATTCCTGCTGTTCCCGGAGATCACCTGTTACAGGTGAGTAACTATGCTTTCCTGGCAGTCACTAATGTCAGCCTAGCTGCGTTCAGACTATGACAAATCAGCACTAATTGGGGGAGTTGTCCTCGAGAGACCTTCCTCCCAAATAGAAAAATACCTGGATCCCAGGGGATATTCAAACCTATCATTTGTTTCAGGCGATATTGTATCCCCCAGGAAAGAAGAAGAACAACAACCCTCTGCAGAAATCACAGGAGTCACCAGAACAGCGCAGGGAGGACAAGGGCACACTTCTTAAAAACAAAGAAACCTTTTATTTCGTAAAGCCTTCAAAGGTACAGAACCAGTAGCTGAAAGCTCAATAAGCGCTTCTCAGGTATATCTTATTGAGCTTTAGCTACTGGTTCTTGTTACAATGTCCTGACTGCCATTGGAATATATGCAATTGAATCTTAATTGGCTGACAGCTGAAACTTGGTCAAGTCGAGTCTGTACCTTTGAAAGTTTTATGAAATAAAAGGTTTCTTTGTTTTTAAGAAGCGTGGCCTTGTCCTCCCTACGCTGTTTTGGTGAATCCTGATATTGTATCCCCTGCCAAAGTCCTGAATTCGGGGGCAGAGCCACCATACATGCGCCATGGTGCCTTTCCCGCCACAGTTCCGCCAGCATAACTCTGATGTCCCCGGAAAAGCTCGGGCCACTCGTACTGGCGTCATGTACCACCCATATATTAATTTATAATTAGTTTCCCTAGCATTGATAGCCACTAAACTTCTCCAGAGCCTGCTCTCAATCTGCTCCCATTGCTGCTCAGTGTACGAGAGATGCAATTCTTGCATCCACTGTGCTCTATGCTTGCCCTCCCCAAACTGTTGTCTCTGCCGTTCTGCATACTGGGCCGCTATAAGGCCTTTAGTGCTAGTTTGCTTCTCACATAAGCATTCAACATCAGTCAGAGCTTGGGCAACTTGCTGTTTGACATCCCGCCTCCCCAACCAGTGCGTGATCTGCACATAGTGAGAAGCATGGTGCTTTGGTATATCAAATTCCTCCTGCAAATCACGGATAGAGCGAAGAACACCATCTTCAAATAATTGGCCTATACGACTGAGCCCCTTATGCCCCCACTGTCGGAAAGCCAGATCACTTACACCTGGAGGGAAGGCCTTATTATGAACTATGGGGGCCAGCGGGGGACAGTGTCTCCTCCCGTGGCCAAAAATAGCGATCCCAGTATTGAAGAGTATGATTTATATACGGATTATCAATACGCATACCCCCCTGCAATTTTGCGCAGAGCCACAAGCTGTCACCCAGTCCAGGTCCCCCCGACAGGTCCATCTCCATTTTCACCCAACATTTGGAGCTGGCAGAATTCATCCACTCCTCCCCTGCACGACATTGCAATGCTGCATAGTACCAATGAAGATTAGAGACTCCCCCCCCCCCCTCCCCGGGTTAACTTACAGTATCTGTTGAGCTATTCGAGGGCATTTGAACTTCCATATGAATTTCATTATCAGTGCTTGCCAGGATTCTAAGGCTCCTCATGGTAGGGGTATGAGGAGTACCTGAAAAAGGTATAAGAATCGTGGAACTACCACCATCTTTATGACAGCAATGCGTCCAAACCATGACAGCATCAAGCCCGTCCAGGACTCCAAATCCCTTTTAACCTGTTGGAGCAGGGGTTCAAAGTTTGCCCGATACAGTTCAGCCCTGTCTACCGTGAGATATACACCCAGATAGCGAAGGGCTTTGTCCACCCATCAAAAAGTAAGACGTGCTTTCAACTGCGCACACACCGCTTCCTCAACACCCACATTTAAGATTTCCGACTTACCATAATTAATCTTAAATCCTGAATCTTGTGAAAAGGCCGCAAAGATTTGCATTGCACAGGGAAGGAAGGTTCCAGGATTAGTTAGGGACAATATGATATCATCTGCAAAAGTGCTATTTTGTACTTATGCAAGCCCACTCTTACTACAGCTACATCAGGATGCTCACAGAAGCTCTGCGCCAACGGTTCCATTACCAACGCAAACAAAAGTGGGCACCCCTGTCAAGTACCCCGTTCCAATTCAAAGCTCTTTGATCGACCCCCATTAACTTGGATGCTGGCTCGGGGCTCCTGGTAGAGACTATGCACCCATTGCAAAAAATGGGGCCCAAACCCCATTTTATCCAAAACACGCCACAGGAAACCCCAACTGACCCTATCAAACGCCTTCTCGGTGTCAACGCTCACCAGAAGTGCTGGTTGGGGATCATGTCGCTCAGTATGTATCACTTGCAGCATCGGTCGAACATTGTCAGCTGCCTGACGGCCAAGCACAAAACCAACTTGTTCATGATGCACCAAGCCTGGAAGGGCATGTTTAGTCGGGCGGCAGGCACAGAGGCCAATATATTAACATTTGTATTTAACAAGGAAATGGGGCGGTAAGATGCTGCCTCTTGAGTTGTCTTACCCGGTTTAGGTATTACCATGAGATTAGGGACTCGTCGGGGATCTTGTGAGTGGACTCCAGGGAGATACGCACAGTGTTTGCAGAATACTTGGCACAACTATATAAAGCAGAGCCCTTCAACCTTACCCAGGCAGATGGCTATCTTTGTATCCTTGGCCGCGCCTTACAGACCTGGATAGGGAACAACTAGAGGTTCGGCTCTATCTGTGTGGAAGGCAATGACGAACCTCGCAACAACCCATTAAAGAGCACTGCCAGAGTGAGCGCCAACTGAGCACTGTATTTTTTATAATACTCCAAGGGGAAACCATCCCCACCAGGAGCCATCCCAGCAGTTAGTCGATGGATAGCCCCGTCCACCTCCTGCACTGTAATCTCTGCCTCTAGTTGTTCCCTATCCAGGTCTGTAAGGTGCAGCCAAGGGGATGTCGCAAAGATAGCCATCTGCCTGGGTAAGGTTGAAGGGCTCTGCTTTATATAGGTGTGCCAAGTATTCTGCAAACACTGTGCGTATCTCCTGGGACTCCACCCACAAGATCCCTGAAGAGTCCCTAATCTCACACACTATTCGCGAGATTTGCTGTTTTCGAAGCCTAAAGGTAAGGTAACGCCCAACCTTGTTCCCCTGTTCATAGAACGTTTGACGCAGTCGGCGTTGCATGTTATCTAAATCTTTTTTGCACGTTGGCCTCTAATTGGGCTCGGGTCTCCTGCCACTGGCACCAAACCCGCTTGGAGCCAGTCCGCGCATGTTCTAACTGGAGACGCCTAGCCTCCCCTTCCAATCATTGGGATTCCCTCAGCTATGAGGCATCCTTGAGCTGTGGCCTTAAAGGCATCCCAAACCACCGGCAATGCAACCTTCCCCGTGGCATTCAGCTCAAAGAATTCTTATATAAACCATCCATGGTCCTCCTCCTATCTCCCCCAAGGTCACAAGGAAGGGCAATCCAGCAGGGGGTATAGTCCGACCACGTTAGGACACCATGTCCCGCCTCCACCCCCCCCCCCCCATCCACCAGTTGCTGGTCCAGCAAAAAATAGTCAATACGCGTATGAATCTGATGGACTGGCGAGTAGTAGGTATAACATTTTTCCCCCCGGTGGGTGTCCCTCCATACATCCCGTAGGCCCAAATCCATCATAAGCACCCGAAACGCTTAACTAATTCCACTTCCCTCCTGGGTATTCTTCCACGTGGCGTCCAGGTATGGTGTCAGATGGGCATTGCAGTCCCCCCCCTTGAAGAACAGGCCCTTTCACGAACTCGGTTAGCACAGTTTTCAACCGTGCAAAGAAGTGCACCTGATCCTCATTAGGTGCATATATGTTAGCCAAAGTGAGAAGAAGCCCACCCAGGCAAACATTCATAAAGAACCAGCGCCCCGACTTATCCTTCCTCACCTCCTCCACTCTTATGGGCAAGCCTGATGAAACAGTATGGCCACTCCACATTTCTTCCGGCCCCTCTCGTCTGACGATACCCACACTTCAGAGTAGGGCTTACGCCTCAACCCTAGTTGGCGCAGCGAAGGTACGTCTTTTGCGGGAACACAACATCACCCTTCAAGGTTCCCAACTCTTTAAATAGTAGAGAGCGTTTGAGGCAAGTTGAGATCTTTTACATTAAAGGAGATGACTTTCAGCATAGTATATTATCCTCCCTGCCTCTCACCTCTCCTGAAATCTCGTGTTCCAAGTGCTCTATAAAAGCATCAGACCCAGCCGCAGGAACTATCAGATCCCTCCATAACTGCCCCCCTCCCGGTTTCCCTTGACAGAACCTCCATCCTCTCCTCTCCCCACCCTTCCCCTCTCAAACCCCTTCTCTGATTTCCCCTTTCTCCCCCCTCCCTTCCCCCAACCCATTTCTTTCCTTCCTTCCCCCACAAGCCCCCATCCTCCCACCCCATCATTTCCATGCGCTCGCCCACTGGACAAGACCTCGGAATGACGACCCCAAATCCAGGCTACCCAAGTCCTCCTCCACCCCATCCATTCCAGAATTATCCCCTTTACCAATTATAAACAGTATCAACAGTTAACATGGCGTCATACAAAAAGAAGGGTGCCAACTATGAGAGAAATTAAAAGCAAAATAATGAAATAAAGTAAAATAAAATTAGATAACTACACCAAGTCCAGGCATTCACCCATTGGTAGTGACTGTCCACTTATAAGTCCTCTTCTTTAGTGGCCCTAGCCATCAGTCTGCGATGCAGCCACGATCTCTCCTACTGCAAATTCCACCAGTCTCCCAAATAACATTCACACAGGAAAGTTCTATTCCCTAAGCTATCAAGTATTTATTAAGTGTTTTTTCCCACTCATTTCCGTTTCAGATTCTGAGTCCTGGGGGCTGAGACCACCGATGCTGCGTTACCCTCCATGAAGCTTGCTTGTCTGAGCGTTCTCCACGCCTCAGTATGGACTTTTCAGACATGTTTTTACTGCCCAACAAAAAGTTTATTCGAAAGGGAAAGGACCATGAATAACGAATCCCCTCTTTGTTTAGCACCTCTATAACCGGTTTCATCTCTCGTTGACACACCAACGTGAAAGTTGAAAGGTCCTGGAAGAGGGAGATAGCTGCATCCTGATATTGTATAGTTTTCCTCTCCCGGCCTCTCCTCAGCAGCAGTTCTGCATCATTGTAGCATAGAAAACGGGCAATAACATCACAAGGCTGATTATTGGGAGGTTTACCCAGCGCCCGGTGCACCCTCTTGATCTCCATACTAGCCCCACGGGACAGAAACTCTTTTGAAGTTAAAAGTTCCTTGGTTAATGCTCGCACCACCTCGACCAGATTCTCAGCCCCACCTGCAGCTGCTGGTATGCCTCTGAAAAGCACATTATTTCTCTGGGCCCGATTTTCTATGCCATCGATCCTTTAGGTAAATTCCATCGTTTGAGAGTGTTGTCTGTCTGCTTTGCATTACAATTCTGCCAGAGTTTCAGTGCAGTTTTGTTTCCACTTCTCCACCCAATGGCCCAGATCCTTAATGTCTCAGTGGAGCTCCGTGATTGTAGACGTCACCTCCTCCCGCATTGATCTAAACTCTGTAGCAAGCTCTTCAAAGCCCCTCCGGAGCTCACGCTGTATGAGAGAGTGTGTTGAGGTTGCCTCATTACTTTGCTCTAATTCACTTAGTGCGTCCTCTCCCGATTCCTCCAACACCGGCCTCTGCGGGGAACTGCCATGCGGTCGGCCTCTGCGGGGAACTGCCATGAGGTCAGCCTCTGCAGGGAACTGCCATTTGGTCAGCCTTGTCCATCAGCCTTGTCCATCAGCCGCGGTTTTCCTTCGCCTCTGGCAATTTAACTTTTGTAGTCATTTGCTCCCAGTCTCTCCTGGCACCTTATGCTCCAAGTTTTAATGGTTCTCCAAGCCAATAGAACACTTTTAGGAGCTTTTTGTCTTCTCGGGGTGGCGGAGAAGGGGGCTCAAGCTGCCATTTGCTTCAGTGATGTCACTTCCTCCCCAGACTTGATTTTGCAGGACAACGGCTGTCTCCTGAATTCCTACCTCAAGTCCTTGGTGCTGATGGCCTGGCTGCTGAATGGCTAGCCTTGGTGGATTTCAGTCTCCCCAGGGAGGTGGAGACGGTGGTTCTGATGTCCCGTAAGGACACCACCAGATGTGCATATGCCTTCAAGTGGCACTGCTTCTCTAGCTGGTGCAATGACAGGGGATTTTAACCCCTTTGCCTGCTCTGTGCAGGTGATCTTTGAAGTACTTGTTGCATCTTTCTCAGGCTGGCCTGAAATCTAACTCGGTCTGGCTACACTTCATTGCCCTGACGACCTATCACCACATCCTGGATGGGAAGCCGCTGTCCACGCATCCTCTGGTTAGTCACTTCATGTGAGACCTCCTGCTTATGTGGCCTCCTGGGACCTCAATGTAGTACTCGGAAAGCTCATTGCTCCACCCTTTGAGTCTGGCCTCTTGTCACCTCAAGTACCTGACTTGGAAAGCAGCTTTCTGGTGGCATTCACCTCAGCACGACATGTCATAGTAATATAGTACATGAAAGGATGTCTTCAACAGATCCTTGGAAACAGGAGAGGTTCCTCAGGACTGGAGAATGGCTGATGTCGTACCTCTACACAAAAGTGGTGACAGGGAAGAAGTGTCAAACTACAAGCCCGTGAGCCTTTCCTCGGTGGCGGGAAAAGTAATGGAGCTGCTCCTGAAAGAGCGAATAGTGAACTTTCTCAAAACCAACGGGTTGCAAGATCCGAGGCAACATGGTTTTACCGAAGGACGGTCTTGCCAAACAAATTTGATTGAGTTCTTTGACTGGGTGACCAAGGAACTAGATCAGGGGCATGCAATGGATGTCAGCTACCTGGATTTTAACAAAGCCTTTGATACTGTTCCTCATAGGAGGCTTGTCAATAAACTCAGTAGCTTGGGGATGGGTTCCGAGATAGTAAACTGGATCAGAAATTGGTTGACTGACAGACAACAGAAGGTGATGGTACATGGAGCTCACTCGGATGAAAGGAAGGTGATTAGTGGGGTGCCCCAAGGTTCAGTCCTTGGCCCAGCACTGTTCAATGTATTTGTGAGTGATATTGCTGAAGGACTGAATGGAAAAGTCTGTCTTTTTGCAGATGACACAAAAATTTGCAACAGAGTGGACTCCCCTGAGGGAGTGGTTAACATGAGGAAAGATCTACGAAAGCTGGAAGAATGGTCTAATGCTTGGCAACTACTACTTAATGCGAAAAAGTGCAGTGTCATGCACTTTGGTAGCAGAAATCCAAGGGAAATGTATGCGATAGGTGGCGAGAGGTTGGTGTACACGGTTCAGGAGAAAGACCTTGGTGTAATTATCTCTGATGATTTCAAGGTGGCAAAAGCCAGGAGGATGTTGGGCTGCATACAAAGAGGGCTTACCAGCAGAAAGGAAGAGGTACTTATGCCACTGTACAAGTCACTGGTGAGGCCTCACTTGGAATACTGTGTTCAGTTTTGGAGACCGTATCTTGCAAAAGATGTAAAAAGACTGGAAACTGTTCAGAGGAAGGCAACCAAAATGATTTGGAGCCTGCGTCAGAAGCCTTATGAGAAGAGACTTGAAGACCTAAATATGTACACTCTGGAGGAGAGGAGGGACAGGGGAGAAATGATTCAGACCTTTAAATACTTAAAGAGAAATGATGAACAAACAAACTCTTCCAAAATGGGGAAGCTGTAAAACTAGAGGGCATAACATGAAGCTGCAAGGGGGTAAATTGAAAGGCAATATCAGGAAATATTTTTTCACTGAAAGGGTGGTGGATGCTTGGAATGCCCTCCTGATGGAAGTGGTGGGGCAAACACGGTGACTGAATTCAAAACGGCATGGGACAAACACTGTGGATCCCTTTACAGCAACAAGATAAAAACAAAATAAACGGTACCATCTAACTTCTGAATCATCTAATGTCTCAACAAATAGGGGTGTCCTACATGGAATGGTGGGTTCACCCCTAAACAAAGACATGGGGAGGGGTGGCCTGCACAGAGTGACAGGTGCACCTACTCTTGCCATCTTGCTGGGGAGAATAGATGGACCATGCTGGGCTTTATCTGCCGTCATTTACTATGTTATTATATCATATAAAGACCAGCATGGTCCATATAGTCTGCCCAGCAGGGTGGCAAGAGTAGGTGCACCCCTCTCTGTTTCTTTGTTTAGGGGTGTACACGCCGCTCCATGCAGGTCAGATTATATTGTAACCTCTACAAACAAGGACTATCTTCTTTATATGTTTATGCAGTGCTGTGTATACCTTGCAGCACTATATAAATGATTAATAGTAGTAGTCACTCCTATTTGTTGAGATATAAGAAATAGTTTCTTTTGATCTTTCTATTGCTGTAAAGTTATCCAATGTGTCTGTCACATGCCATTTTGAATTCCGTCACTGTATTTGCCCCCACCATTTCCATCGGGAGGACATTGCATGTATCCATCACCCTTTCAGTGAAAAAGTATATCTCCAGGAACAAGCAGGAATGTAGTCATTACATATGGGTACGTCGGTACTGATGGAGCCTGCGCGGGAACGCTCCCCAGCGTCCAAAAAGAAAGTTTTTGGGAGCATCCCACACGCATGCGCACTGCCTTCCCGCCCATTCACTTCCCTCTCATCAGTTTTTCGTTTTCCGCGGAGCCGGCAGGACGTATTCCTGTCACCGCAGAAAATTCTTCTTTTTTTATTCTTGTTTTTTGTGGTCGCGTCTGCCTTCCCTCGACGCCACCGGTACCGCCGGTGCTTTTCTTTCTTTTTACTAAAAAATTTCTTTTCTTTCTAAGGAATTTTTTCCTGTTTAGTGCCTGACGGTTTCTTGGCCACTAGGCCTCTTTCCTTTCCATATGGAAAAGCCAGCCACTATCCTTAAGAAATGCTCAAAGTGTGGCGGTACAAATATATTTTTAGACACTCATACTTGGTGTCTAAAATGTTTAGGTCCTGACCATTGCCCACTGGAGTGTCTCTCCTGCAGGAGCTTAAATAGAAGAAGTCTTCAGGATCGAGCACAACTCGATACTCGGTTCACATCAGACTCGATGTCACCAGCCAGAATATCTTCTTTCTCACAGGATCAGGTAACCAAACAAAAGTCTGTTAAGACTAGCCAGTCCTCGAGTGGTAGATCTCCTTCTAAGCATCGAGATGCCTCCGGCGTTGCCCTCGAGGACATTTTGGCAATAAAGCCCCGGCGGGAGTCTTCAAGCTCCAAAGCATTAACGGGGCTTCAGGTTGTTCCCGAGGTTCTTACCTCCATGGACATACCTGGGCCATGCTCGGTGGTTATGGCCGCTTCGGGCGGTACTGACACCCCGGCATCGGCTATGGTGATGGATGAGATATTCCTCACTGATGAACGTAGTCTAGCGAATCTCTCAGCTACTTCGGTACCGCTAGAGTTGCTGCAGACCGTTCCTCGACTATCGG
Organism: Ichthyophis bannanicus; assembly: GCA_033557465.1. NCBI lineage: Eukaryota > Metazoa > Chordata > Amphibia > Gymnophiona > Ichthyophiidae > Ichthyophis > Ichthyophis bannanicus. The sequence continues at coordinate 153,892,991 of CM066031.1, forward strand.
TATCGGCTTCGGTACCGGTATCGACATCGGCACCGGTGTCGGTACCGTCGATGCTTGCTTCGACAGACTCGCTTCCTTCGATGCCGAGCCTGGAATCGCTCTCTAGCATGGAGGATTCAGTACCGACTCATCTCGGTACCGACCTCGGGCGGTACCGAAGACATCTCTTTAAAGAAAATCCGATGCTTCATCCTTTCACGTCTTCCGATCCCGATGACTGGGATGAATCCATCGGTACCAAGGCTGAATTTTCAACATTTCCAGCCTTTACCCCTCATTTCAGAGGATCCTCCTCAGGAGAGATTTCTTTTCAAGCTTTTCTGCTTGATATGGCAAAGTTACTTGCCATTTTTATACCTGGTAAAGAATCTATTCCAGGGGATTCAGAAACTCTGCAATTCCCTTGGATTCCAAAGGATGTGATCATGCTTCCTTTGCATCAGATCTTACAGGATCTACTATTAAGAATGTGGGAAACTCCTTTAACGGTATCCCCACATTCTAAGACACTTGACACTATGTACAAGGTACCACCTTCTCCAGGTTTTCAAAAGACTCAACTTCCTCATCATTCTATTGTTGTAGAATCAGCAATGAGGCGTATTAAGAGTGCAAAGAAGCACTCCTCTTATCCGCCAGGTCGTGAGTCTAGAACTTTAGATGCCTTTGGACGTCGATGCTTCCAGGCATCCATGCTTTCAGCAAGAATTATCTCATATATTTTCTATATGGGATTATCTCTTGAAGAGGTCACAAAGATCTTAAAGCTTTTGAAGCCTTTTCTTCAAGAACATAAAAAGAGCAGACTATTTCTTATTAGTCAGTCATGCTCAAAATGTCTCTAAGTTCCTTAATCGTGCTTCCCTGGACTGTTTTGAGTCTATTAGCAGAACGTCTGCTATAGCCATAGGGGCACGACGCATGGCCTGGCTCCAAGCTTCAGACTTGGACAAATGGGTACAAGAAGGGCTGGGAAATACTCCTTTTACTGGTGAGATTCTCTTTAACAAGGATGCTTTATTCCAAGCTAATCAGTTAGACACTGATATTGTTACTTTCAGAGGATTGTCAAAACTTTCCTCTATCTCAGCTAGTAAAAAATCTCCTAACAAACTTTATTCCCCTAGGGGAAAAAAGTTTTATCCATCTTCTACCCATCATGCTGATGTTTCCAAAGAAGGGCAACATCAAACCAGGCTAAGGAAATCAAAACCTCAACAGGCTCAGCAAACCCAGCAGTCACAGGGTTTCTGATATTTTATTCATTAAATCTCTTTTCCTGTTGAGGTTTAGAACCGGTAACCTACTTCTTATTAACAGAAGCATCTACAGTTCGTCTCATCCTTACTGAGATATCAATGATACACTGACTCAATCCTCGACTCTAGGAATGAATTTCTTGCCACAAGAGAAATCCATTTTTTTAGCTCCAAGAGCTATTAAGGACAATCATGCCCTACATGATTTCTCCTCTACTTTTTGAAGGAAAAAGAGGAGTAACAACTAACAACAAGGTAGGCTATGCCCTTCACCTTGACAGTTTTCCTGTACTAGGATATCTCATACTTTGACTGCAAGGGGGCTTTACCTTTTCAGGGACTTACCAAATGGTAAGTCTTCTCAACTCTGTATTACTTTCTATCCCTCTTACTCAAGACATTCAGTCTCTAAGAGTGATACTATTCAACTAGAGGGCTTACTTCTTAAGCCCATAGGTTTTTCTTCAATACCTACTCCAGTAAGTGGTTTCCATACAGAGTTTTCTTCCCCTTTGCAATCTTCTTAAATATTTCTTTTAAGACAGCTTATCAGACGGTAATTGAGTTTTACAACTCCTAATTATGTCTGTCGGTTCTTTTCCAATCTATAGGACCTAACTTTTTCTGCTGCCTTAATAACAGATAATTCCAAGAGAGGTTCCACAACCCACTTGGACAATTTATCATTGCAGGCAACCGGCCTGTCTACTATTCTTAGCCATCTTCAATTCTTTTTGGCTCTAACAGAATAGATTAGGTTGCACACTGGCAATTAAACAGCCAGATCTCACCTAAGCAACCTGCAACATGCTCTCTGCAATTATATTAAAAAGCTCTGCAACTATGGGCCTTTGCCAGAGAGCGTCAGAGCCATTCCTAGTAGGTAACTTCCAGATGGTTAAAAAGGCTTGGCCCAGTCATGCTCCTACATGACTGCTTTTTTCCTACTCTTACCATCTTCCTTAAAAGTTCCTTTTAAGGGAAAGGAACCAGGGCTTAGACCACGTGAAAGCATAAAGAATTGCTCAACTCCCTGGATTGTTCCACATCTCCAGTGGAACTCTTACAACAGGGATGCATTCTTTTTCACTGCAGTCGGTCCTTGTCTAGTGCTTTCCTTCTAATTCTCAATACTTCATTGAAACTTATGCTGAACAAAGAACGCATGATACTCATATTGCCCTCATAGAGGAGCAAACATGGTATCCCCTTATATTGCGTCTTCTTCTCCAGCTACTACACTGAAGTTATAGAAGGATCCAGACTTGCTGTCTTAAGACTAAGGTTCTCCTCTGCACCCCTTCACGTAGGTCTCCATTCCTGGTTATTCAAAGGCTAGAATTTTTAAACAAATCTAGACCTCTCCTTATAAGTAAGAGCATTCCACTGGTTTCCATGAAAACTTCTCCATGGTTCTTCTACTTATAACCAGAAAGAGATTCTCTATCCATATTCTCAAGCAGGTCTTACCCCTTCTTGTTATTAAGTGAATCTCTCTCTATATATCCATATATATATATATATATATATATATATATATATCTGACTCTGAAAGATTTGTTACTATCTATATTAATGCTGTTCCAGGGTTTTAAATGGACAACCAATTTCTATGGTAATTAGAAAATACCTTCTTTTACCGTAACCTTTCCGGTTACGTTACATCTGAAGCTCTCCATGTAAAGTCATTATCCTAAGTGACATCACTTAGGGAAGACATTACTGATCTTCAAGAAATTGGAAGCTACAGCACCTACCACAAATGTTTTTTTCTTTCATTTGGATAAAGGGGTCTTAAAGACCCATCCTTTTTCTGCAAGGCGTATTTCTACCTTTTCGTCCAAACCAGTCAGATTTATCTCCTCTCTTTCCTAGATCCTTATTCTGCTCCAAGGACAAAGAGCTTTAAACTTTGGCCTACAGAAGCTTCATGTTTTCCTCCAAAGTCCAACTTAAACTCCCCCAGTTTTTTCTTCTGGGATTAGTTCTAGCCATTAAGGCTTCTGACCTCTGCCTGTATTGCAAAATTTATTTTCCTCTACTTCACAGTGAGGTAATTTCTTTGAGGATAATGTACTGGCTCTTAGCAACAGACCCATATTAACCTCAATAAACACTTTTGCAATACTTTTGAGTAAGGTCCACATTAGAAAATTGGAATTCAATATTTCCTAACCATTATGATCTACACAAGGACTCCCCTCTAGACGCCTTGTTTAGTCAAGCTGTTCCACAGCACACCCCCTTTTTAATTCAACTCCTACCCTCCATCCCATGGATGCCAAGAGGTTCTGGGAAATAACATGGCCCATCCATTAGATTTGCAACATGCTGGGACCTCCTCTAGGCATCTCTAGCTTGGGAGTCCCCATATGTGAAGACTCATTCCTGCTTGTTCCTGGAGATAGCACAGTTACTTACCTGTAACAGGTGATCTCTGGGAACAGCAGGAATAAGTCTTCACAACCCATCCACCTCCCCTAGGAGTTGTTCTCTCTCTCTCTCTCTCTCTCTCTCTAATTTGTCTACTTCCCTCCTTCGGTCTCAGCTACAAACCCAACTGATGAGAGGGAAGTGAATGGGCGGGAAGGCAGCGCGCATGCGTGTGGGATGCTCCCAAAAGCTTTCTTTTTGGACGCTGGGGAGCATTCCCACGCAGGCTCCGTCGGTACCAACGTACCCATATGTGAAGACTTATTCCTGCTGTTCCCAGAGATCACCTGTTACAGGTAAGTAACTGTGCTTTCCTGATGTTGCCCCTGAGTTTACCTCCTTGCAGCTTCATGTTATGCCTCTAGTTTTATAGCTTCTCCAGGAACAAGCAGGAACTCAGTCCTCACTTATGGGTGACATTGGCACCAACAGAACCCATGCAGAGCAATTCCCCAGCTTTCAAAGAAAGCCTTTGGGATTGCTGCCACACATACGTGGTCCTTTTCCCGCCCAAAGGTGCCATCTTGCTCAGTCTCCCTTTTTCCGCGGAGCCCTTCAGATGCATGTTCTCTTCCCTTGTAAAAATATTTTTCTTCTTCGGCCCTTTGGCCGTTTTTTCCAGTTGCACCAGTCCTCTCGGTCCTCCCCGATGCTCCCGCTTCAGCTGTGGGCCAGGGGATCCCCATTTTTTCCTTCTTCGGCCTTTTCATACTTTGGGCCCTTTTCGCGCCCTTTTTTCTATCTGCTGGCCTTGAGGGTTTTTGACCTTGCAGCGGCTCTTTTGGCCCCTATGGCCACCGGTTTCAAAAAATTTGACATGCTCCAAAAATATGTCGCCCACAGACACCCATGACTGTTGTCTGCGGTACCTGGGGGCTGACCACAACCCGGAGCTCTGCTCGCTTTGCAAGAAAATGTCCACTAAGGCCTTACAGAGCCGTAAGCAGAAGCCAGCACCAGTCCCCAGTGGCGCCCCGATCCACCACTTGTGGGGTCCCCCGCAGTAACTCCGCGTCCCAGGCATCACTCTGACCAGGGTTCGCCGGAGGTGGAACGGCGAGAAAAAAAGACCTCAAAGTCGCTGTCCAGGGCTCCGGATAAGTGCTAGCGTTCTCGCACTCGTTCCCTTAGCCCTCCCCGGCATTCCCAAGAGTCAGACAAGGAGCGGCTTCAGAAAGTACCTCGTACAGAAACGACGGCCTCCGGCGATGGCACCCAATCTCCTGAGAGTCATCCCGGTGAGGACCCCCTCTACTCCTCTACGCTGGACCCGGTTACCCCGGCGTTGCCGTCCCAGGGACCCACTCCTGAGTGGGAGTCCCATATGCTGGCACTAGAGTGCAGTGTTTCTGCCTTCCTAGCTGCCCAGCAGGCTTTCTTGCCCAGCACAGCTGGCTTGCGCCTCAAGACCAGGGGTCTCCCACATGTGGCCCCGATAACTGCCTTGAAAACCCCAGAGAACTATGGACCTCGCAAGGGTCCTTGGCATCTGTCTCACTCGCCGTCCTGTTCCTCAGGGGCCAGGTCTTCCAGACTCGGTGCCTCCGGCTCCAGACGAGCCTCGGCCACTGGACATGGGAATCAGCCCAACTTAGAGTCCCCCTTGGAACCTTTGGGCTGGGAATCAGATGGGGACACATCCCCTGAGATCCATGCCTATTGGGACCTCCCTTTGGACCCCTCCCTGTCTGCCTCACGAAGGCGGTCACTCCCCAAAGATACCTCTTTCCTGGTATTCGTGCGGGATATGGCTCGGACCCTCAATCTTTCCACGCAGACCGAGGAAGAGCCAAGGGTGGAGGAACTTGACTTTTTGCAATATGAGTCCCTTCCAAGGGAGTCTCTTACAGTCCCTGACCCAGCTGCTCCTCCGTATGTGGAAAGCACCCGACTCGGTCCTTATCATCAGTAAAAGACTTGACGCTATGTACAGAGTCCAGCATGGACCTGTTTTTCGAAAGGCCCAGCTTCCTCATACCTCCATGGTAGTGGAATCCGTGATGCGGAAATAGAAGAGCCCAAAGTCCCATTCTTTGGTTCCACTGGGCAGGGAATCCCATGCCCTTGATACCCTCGGGCATAAGGCCTACCAGGGATCTATGCTGGCATGCTGCATCCAGGCATGCCAATTATATATGGGCATGTTCCTCCGCGACCTCGCTAAAGAGCTTGGTGGCTTTGCCGTGGGCCTCGTAGGTGACCACTTTCTCAGATTTCAGACCTTTCTCAGATCGGTCGTGGACTGCTCGAAATACCTTTCTCGTGCCGTGTATGACAGGTTAGAGTCTTTTGGCTGTAGCTGGCATCTGAGCCCGGTGTCAAGCATGGCTCCAGTCCTCAGACCTGGAACAGTGAGTCCAGGAGAAACTCTTGGCTGTTCCCTGCCTCGGCGAGCAACTGTTCGGCAAGCCAATGAAGGACAAGGCAGCCGAGATCGAGACGGAGTTGGTGAACCATACCCGTCTCTCTCGCAAAACCTTGTCCCTTCCTTGGAAGAAACAGCACAGCAAGAAGCCCTTCTTTCAGAGGAAGGGGCTTCCTTACTGGGGATACCCACCCTATCTGCCCATCCCAGCACCGACGCCAAGCAGCCAAGGCAAGGGCAGAGCTCAGGCCACCGTAAAACTAAGGGGCCCAAGACGCAACCATCGGCGCCACCCGGCCAGCTCCGGGGTTTTGACGGCATCCACATAGCCTCTCATCCCCCGGTGGCACACCCACCAGTAGGAGGACATCTGTCCCTTTTCGCCCCCGAATGGGAGGCCATCACATCGGTCACCTGGGTCTGCCAAGTTGTCCGGGACAGTTACCCTCTCCGTCTGGACAGACTTCCCCCTCCCTTCTCCCCAGCGGAGCCTGCTCGGCTTCCCTCACACCAGGCTTGCTTAAAGCATGAGTTTGACAATCTTCTATGTCAACGGGCAGTCGAAAGGGTCCCGCCGCATCTCCGAGGTTGGGGCTTCTATTCCTTTTAATTCCTCATTCCGAAGAGGACAGGGGGCCTGCGCTCCATCCTCGACCTCGGGAACCTGAACAAATTTCTGGTGAGGGAGAAGTTAAGATTGCTGTTGCTTGGTGTCCTGCTGCCCTTCCTCCGGAAGGGCGATTGGCTATGCTCCTTGGCTCTTAGAGACGCTTACACCCACATCCCTGTTCACCCCAAGTACAGGAAGTACCTGCGTTTCAGGGTACAGTGGGAGCACTATCAGTACAGAGTGCTCCCCTTTGGGCTCGCATCTGCCCCATGAGTCTTCACCAAATGCCTCTCGGTGGCCGCAGCCTACCTTCAGCTATAGGGCATATCCATCTACCCCTAGCTTGACGATTGGCTCATCATGTGCGCATCGGCCGAGGAGGCACGCCTTGAGGCGTCCGCACAGTCCTCCTCCTCAAGAGCCTCGGTTTCCTGATAAACTACTCCCAAGTCCCACCTTGAGCCAGTGCAGGCACTGGAGTTCATCGGTGCACTGCACAACATGGAGCGAGCTACCGCCTTCCTCACCTGGGCATGTGCAGACCACCTCCACGCTCTGGCTGCCGAGACCCAAAGCCGAACCAGGGTCTCGGTGCAAGCCATGCTGCGTCTTCTGGGGCACATGGCCTTGACCGTGCATGTCGTTCCCCATGCCCACATGCATATGCGAGCGGCTCAGTGGTGTCTCAGAGCGCAGTGGTCCCAAGCCTCGGGGCGGCTCCAGGACCCCAGCTTGGTCTCGCGCAGCCTATCCAGTTCCCTGGATTTGTGGCAGAATTCCCAAAGCTTACTTCAAGGCATGCCCTTCCAGGCTTGGCAACACAAGCTCATCCTGTCGATGGATGCCTCGCTGTCGGGCTGGGGAGCTCACTGCAACAACCTCCGTACTCAGGGTAGGTGGTCACCCGAGGAATCCCAGCAGCAGATCAACCTGCTCGAACTTCGAGTGGTCTGGTTGGCCTTGAAGGTCTTCAAGCACCACTTGCGAGGCAAATCGGTGCTCATGCAAACCGACAACAAGGACGCAGTGTTCTACTTAAACAAGGAAGGGGGCATGGGCTCCTGCCTCCTCTGCCGAGAGGCAGTCTTTTTCTGCGCCGGAGCATGGCATTAAGAGCTGTCTACCACCTGGGCCAAGACAATGTCCTCGCGGACAGGCTCAGCAGGCTTCTCCGCCCACACGAGTGTGCCTGAGTCCAAAGGTGGCTCTCATCCTGTTTCACCACAGGGGGACCCCGTCCATAGACCTGTTTGCCAGCCCGGTGAACGCTCAGCTTCCCTGGTTTTGCGGGCCGATTCAGCACCCGGGCAGGGAAGCCCCAGACGTGTTCCTCCTGAACTGGACCTCCGGGCTCCTGTATGTGTTCCCACCCACCCCCCTCATAGCGAGGACCCTCCACAAGATTCAGCAGGACCGAGCCTCAGTAATTCTCGTGGCTCCCTCGTGTCCTTGACAGCCTTTGTTTCCGCTTCTCCTCCGACTCTCATCGGAACCCCCAGTCCCCCTAGGCAGTGCCCTAGGTTTGCTAACATGGGAGGAGGGACGGGTGATTCACCCGAACCTGGACTCGCTATCCCTAACAGCCTGGTGGCTGAATGGGTCTCTTTAGCCTCGCTGTACCTCCCAGAGGAGATAGAGGAAGTCCTGCTAGCCCTGAGGAAAGACGGGCCTATGCCCTCAAGTGGCGGCGCTTCTCAGTCTGGTGCTCCGAGCGCCAGATTAATCTGTTCTCCTGTTCCATCCGATGAGTTCTCCAGTACCTCCTCCACCTCTCGCTGGTGGAGCTGAAATCCAATTCGGTCATGGTTCACCTGAGCGCCATTTCAGCCAACCACTTCCCCGTTGAGGGAAAACCCCTCTTGGGCCAGCCGCTGGTTTCCTGCTTCATGCTGGGACTCTTGCTTTCCAAGATCCCCATCCAGCCTCCGCCATCAGAGTGGGACCTGAGCATCGTGCTCATGCAGCTGACACAGCCGCCCTTCGAGCTGATGGCGAAGTGCTCGCTTCGGCACCTCTCCTGGAAGATAGTTTTCCTGATGGCACTGACCTCGGTTCGGCGAGTCAGCAAACTTCAAGCCCTCATGGCCGATGGCTCTTGCACCAGGTTTTACGGGAACAGGGTGGTCCTTCGCACTCACCCCAAGTTCCTACCGAAGGTTGTCTCAGATTTCCATCTCAACCAAGAGATAGTCTTACTGACTTTCTTCCTGAGGCCTCACGCTGACAGGGCATTGGCGGTCCTGCATACTCTCGACTGCAAGAGGGCTCTCGCCTTCTACCTGCAGCGCACCCAGGGTCATGGATTGGCTTTTCATTGCCTACGATCCCAATCATCTGGGGCTTGCAGTCACCAAGCGCACCCTCTCCATCTGGGTGGTGGACTGCATCGCTTTTGCCCAGGGGAAGGCTGGGGCTCCGCTGGATCGACGAGTCACCGCGCCTGGTGTCCATGCCAAGGCAGCGTCTGTGGCTTTGCTGCTCTCAGTACCTTTAGCGGACATCTGCCGGTCTGCTACCTGGTCTTCAACAAATACCTTCACCTCGCATTACTGCCTGGAGAGGGTGTCCCGCCGGGGCAGCGCCTTCGGCCAGGCTGTACTCCAAAATCTGTTCAGGGTATAAGCAACTCCTGCCCGAGAGCTCAGGCTCCCTTTGGATCGTCGGCTTCTGCTTACTGTTTTGCGGAGGTGCTTTGCTTACAGGTTCCGGTAGCCTGTAGTTGGGGAGTCCCATAAGTGAGGACTGACTTCCTGCTTGTTCCTGGAGAAAGCGTAGTTACTCACCTGTAACAGGTGTTTTCCAGGGACAGCAGGAATCAGTCCTCACTTTTCCTCCCTCCTCCCCTTAAGAGTTGCTATTCTTATCCTTCCCTTGCCATCTGCTTAGTAGGGCTCTAGCTAAGAGACCTGACTGAGCGAGATGGCACGTTTGGGCAGGAAGAGGACCATGCATGCGTGGCAGCAATCCCAAAGGCTTTCTTTGAAAGCTAGGGAATTGCTCCACGCAGGCTCCATTGGTGCCGACGTCACCTACAAGTGAGGACTGATTCCTGCTGTCTCTGGAGAACACCTGTTACTGGTGAGTAACTACGCTTTCCCCGTCATTGAAAAAGGTTTGTTTGTTCATTAATACACTTTTAAGTATTTAAATGTCTGTACCATATCTCCCCTATCCCTCCTCTCCTCTAGCATGTACATATTTAGGTCTTCAATTCTCTTCTCATTCATCTTCTGGCACAGGCTCCTAATCATTTTGGTCGCCTTCATCTGAACAGTTTCAAGTCTTTTTATATCCTTTATAAGATACGGTCTCCAAAACTGAACACAATACTCCAAGTTAGGCCTTACCAATGACTTATACAGGGGTATTAATACCTCCTCCTTTCTGCTGGTTATTCTTTTCTGTATGCAACCCAGTATCCGTCTGGCTTTGACCACTGGCTTGGCAGCACCCTCGGCCAGGCTATCATCTCTTTGGAGATGACAACTCCTACCCTCCGGCCCTTCTGTCTGGTTAGGATGATGCTGGGGTCGTATCTCAGGTCTTCTGACCTTGCATCATTTTCTACTGTCATTCACGGTCCACCTTTTCAGTCGCCCATGGCTTTTTATAGTTTTTTTTGATAGCCTGTAGCTTGGGAGTCCCATATGTGAAGACTTACTTCCTGTTTGTTCCCAGAGAAAGCATACTTACTTGCCTGTAGCAGGTGTTCTCTGAGAACAGCAGAAAGAAGTCCTCACAACCCTCCCACCTCCCCATAGAGGAGTTTTTTCTTTTTGATGGTTGATTAAGCTATGTTATTATACTGAGGTAGCAAGATGGCACCCTTGGGTGGGAAGGTGACCACGAAAGCTGGGGGGTGTTACTGCACAGGCGCCAACATCGCCCATATATGAGGATTTCTTCCTGCTGTTCCCGGAGAACACCTGCTACAAGTGAGTAACTACACTATCCCCATCTCTAGTTCATACAATTCTTCAAATGCATCAGAAAATTAGGACAAATTTTGAAACTGTGATTAATTCAGGAAAAATGCATCATGTTATGAAACTCGTCACCAAGTGTTTGAAAAACTAGAAAAATATCTGGTGGAGTGGATGAAGGGCCAAACTGACCATGGCATTCCTTTAAGCATGACGGTAGTTCAGCATGGAGCGATTTGAAGACTTGAAGAAAAAGGTTCTCGAGGAAGGAGTTGATGCAGCAAGAAATTTGACTTTCAAGGCTAGTTCTGGATGGTTTGTGGCTCAAGAACCATGCAATGCTTAATAAAATAAAAATCACCGATGAAGCAGCTTCAGCAGATATTGAGGCAGCAGCAGTTTTCCTGTCGCTTCTACAAGAAATTATCGAAGGCGGCAACTATATCGCAAAACAAATTTTTCAGTGTAGATGAGACAAGTTTATTTTGGAAACTGCCTTCTCGTACCTTCATTTCTCATGATGAAAAGAAAATGCCAGGGCATAAAGCATCAAAAGATTTATTTATTTTCATTCTTTTATATACCGCGCTATTCTGCATCAGTGCGGTTTACATTGAACAAACTGAAATTACATTGAACAGGGCATTATAACTTGGAGATAACTATTTTACAGGGAACATGGGCTATGGAGGGTTAAGTGGCTTGCCCAAGACCACAAGGAGCACCTGTGGGACTAGAAACCCCAGTCCTTCCGGCCCAAGGTTGCTGTCCTCTAGTGGGATTTGAACCCCTGACCTTCAGGCCTGAAATACCTTGCCCCAACCACTAGGCCACTAGGACTAGGATAAGCTGATATTACGTCTTGGTGGCAAACTGAAGTCACTCTCAGTGTATCGTTCTGAAAACCCCCAGGCCCTTAAGGGGACGATGAAAAGTGCCTTGCTTGTGGTGTGGAGGTCCAACAAGAAAAGCCTGGGTGATGAAAGAAGTGTTTGCTGACTATGTAAAACACAACTTGTCACCATTCTTAAATGATTTACATGCAGAGGGAGACTCTTGCAAACAGGGCTCTACCTTTTATAGATAGTACCCAAAGGCATCCCTCAAGTGTTCTTGAGTACTGTGACAATATCCAAGTGTTTTTTCTTCTTACAAACAGCACAACATCTATCCTGCAATCCATGAACCAGGGTGGTGTTGCAACTTTCAAGGTTTGCTATGATAAGGTATGATAAGGAAAGGAATGGAAAATAAAAAAAAAGATATTATAATGCCTCTATATCGTTCCATGGTGAGACCGCACCTTGAATATTGTGTGCAATTCTGGTCGCCGTATCTTAAAAAGGATATAGCGATTTTAGAAAAGGTTCAGAGAAGAGCCACCAAAATGGTAAAGGGGATGGAAGGATACTCCTATGAAGAAAGGCTAAAAAGGTTAGGGCTCTTTAACCTGGAAAAGAGACGACTGAGGGGAGATCTGATAGAAGTCTATAAATTAATGAACGGAGTGGAACGGGTAAACGTAGATCGATTGTTTACCTTATCAGAATATAGAAAGACTAGGGGACATGCAATGAAGCTACAGGGTAAACTATTTAAGACTAATAAAAGAAAATATTTTTTCACTCAACGTGTAATCAAACTCTGGAATTTGTTACCAAAGGATGTAGTAAAGGCTGTTAGTGTAACTGGGTTTAAAAAAGGTTTGGACAAGTTCCTGGAGGAAAGGTCCATAAACCATTATTAAGAAGGGACCCAGGATATCAATGCTTGAACCAATACAAGCATTGTGGAACCTGTGTCCCTTGGGGAAACTGCTAGGTACATATGACCTAGATTGGCCACTGTTGGAAACAGAATACTGGGCTTGATGGACCTTGGTCTGACCCAGTATGGCATATCTTATGTTCTTAATTTCTCATACAGTACCTGGTCCAGGGTTCTTATGAAAACAAAGAAACTTCACGCAAGGAACTGCGGAGAAGCTTTAACATTAAAAAGGCAATAGAACTCATCAACTTAACATGGAAGAAAGTGTCTCCACAAAAGATGAACAGTGTATGGAAGAAGCTTCTGCTGCAGTTTATTAAGACATTGAAGGATTTAAGGTAGTGGTGGCTGCAAATGCGTCAAATTTTGTATCTTTCTAGGGAAGTTGGCTTCACTGAAGTTGATAAAGAAAATGTTTGTTGAGGAGCTATTAGAATCAAATAGAGAAGGGTCAACAACTGAAGAAATCTTCAGGTAGATGCCCATGAATTGTCAGAGGAAGAGGTGAAAGAGAGAGAACCAAAAAACCTGCCCATACTGGACAGTAAAACTTGAAAAGAAGTTTTAGAGTGTGAAAAGAATGACTTCACTTATTATGGCATGGTAGTGACATGACAAGGAGCACTGTTTTCAAAAATACAGTTGAAACCACCGTCTAATGTTACAAGGAGGTCTACCAATGCAAATTATGAGAAAGAACACAGAGGTCCATTTTGAGGTTTGTTTGGTTTTTTAATCCAGCTACATCCACCACTTCTCCAGATTCATCACAAAAGCCTTCTATTTCAGGGATCTTTCTCCCCCAGAAAAGAAAAAGTGCTTCACCACCTCACTATTGTCCTGCTTCAGTCAACATTAGCAAAAATGTCTGACTGCTAAACCCCTTCCTCCTCCACACAGCAAACCACACAAGCCACTCCACTTGGTGAGTATCCAATAAAAGTTTAAGTTGTTATATAGGCACATTACGTATGCGTATATAGTACCTAATGTTTCATTGGTTACTTCATTAAGTGTTGGATAGTTATATGGCTGTTTTTGCACTGTTCTAGTGATGTTTGGGGAGACTGGGGTTTTCGGATGGACTGTAAATATATTTTTATTTTTCCCATTTTGAAAATGACGGTAAGTTTTCAGTATCCGGAATTTCGGTATCTGAACTGTTTTCAGGAACATATTAGATTCAGATAAGTAGGATTGCTGTAAATACTGTCGCGCCCCCTACTGGCCAGGCGGTAGCCTAGTGGTGGGGGACGGAACTTATTTTTTTAATGTCCCTTGTTTAATCACCTATGCATGTAGTTGTGAGGTTGAATGAATTCAGCCGAGAGGTTTTTCCAAGGCACACAGGATTTTTATTTATTCTTCAGCCAAATGAACTTTGCAGTTCAAAAATACCAAAACATAAAAATGGTGGATACTTTCTCCAGTGAAACAAAATCAACAGAATAAATTGCTTCTGAAGTTAGCTTATTTACAATGCCAGTCAACAGTACATCTTCAAGTGGAAATAGCCAGTACTCTTCATGCCAAACAACAGCTTCCAGCTTGGTTACAAACTTTACACTCTTCAAGTTATGCAAACCAATGGTACTTTTACTGCAACTATTTTTCTCTCACCCACAGGCTTTCCTTAGAGGCTGAATTACAAACTCTGGCCTTCACTTGCAAAACAGTCTTTTGAAAAACTCTGAGTCAAGCCTCGGAGCTCAGCACCTCATTTGCATATTCTTCTCAGCACTGCCCCACTGAAAGCTAAGCTTCTAGGTTTCCTACTTTCTAAACCTTATAGCTTGTCAGTTTTGGGCATAAACTAAAGAGCAATCCATTTCCATATCTGAGGGCAAATCCTCTAGCATAGATTCTTCTAGGTCCATGCTTTCCCCTTCAGAATCTGTTGGTAAATGGTTCAACTTTGTCTCAGAAATAACAGGCTTTAACTTTTCTAAAACCTTTAAAACTTTCTGTAATATGGCTTCCTCTCTCTGCTGAGGGCTCTTGGAGGAATTAAGAGGTTTCTTATCTCTCAGGAAGCTATGAGAGACTTTTAAGGTGCTCACCTTACTTTGTGGAAATAAGCTCTCCTCAGACTTTACTGCCGAAGGCTCTGTTTCCATCTGCTCGGCTGGGGACAACTCTCTGCCATTTTCATAGCTTGGTTCGTCTCCCTGATAAGCTTTCCCTCTCAAAGGATTTCTTCCGTACCTCCTGCAGGACTCCTTGGGCTCATGCCTTACTCTGTGTACAGGCCTTGCTCCGTGTTCCTTCCCGTGCTGCTTATGCTCCTCGTGCTGCTTATGCTTATGCTCCTCGTGCTGCTTATGCTCTTTGTGCTGGTTATGCTCCTCTCTTCCTCTAACTTCCTTCACCTTATATCTGTGTATTTCCCTTTCGTTTTCTATCTCCACTCCCAGCTGTTCCTCATGAGCAGTGCTGGTTGCCATGGAGCTAGGGCGTGTCTTTCTATCACCAAGTTTCTGCAGGGAGTTTTTTTCTAACTCTGGAGTTTTAACCCCTAAACTCCTGGAGCTAATTATTTTTCCAGAGGAAAATGCCTGTTTTTTCCCCCTTTCCTCCTGCTCTCCCGTGGCCTTGCCACCACAATACATACGCCAAATGTAGTAGTGGTCCACCAACACAGCACGTCTGAGTTTCTGAAATGGCCCACTGGAATACATGTCGCTGAATATGGATAGCCCCCTTCTGAAATATGCCATTTGGGACATCCCAGCACACCTTTCTGTGGCCATCCAATTCAAAGATGTCCATATTTCTAAAATAGCCAACAGCTGTGCACCCATCTGGTCTTAATAGTTGCACAGGCCCACCTCCAGACCTGGTTGCTGGGATTTTCATTTTTCGTGGTAGGAACAGTGATTTCCAGTGGCACTTATATATACCTCTTCTCATTGGGGGGAGTAGCAGCAGATGTTTAAATGTTGTGCTCTAGACGTTCCAGATTCTTCCTAGACGTCCCTTCTAAAATGCCACTTACTGGGAACTAGACTAAAAAGGTGTGTAAAGGTGTAAAGAGGGTTTATTTTGATTTTTCTTGAGTCTTGCAGGACTGCATCATTTTTCCTTTTTAGCTTAGAGTTTTGAGTGTTTTTGTTCACTAAAGTTATTGAAATTCTTTCTGCTGGAAAGTTTTTGAAGTCCTGAATTTGTGGGTTCTCCAGGACCAAGCAGGAAGTCAGTCCTCACATATGGGTGACGTCGGCGGCGACGGAGCCCTCGCGGAGCAATTTTCCCCAGCTTTCAAAGAAAGCCTTTGGGAATTGCAGCGCGCATGCGCGGTCGCCTTCCCGCCCAAGGGTGCCATCTTAGCCAGTCTTCTTTTTTCCGCGGAGCCCTACAGACGTACCCGTCGTGTCCCCGCGAAAAAGTTGATATTTACTCATAATTTACTCTTTTTTCCTTCGGTTCGACGCCGGACTTTTTCCCGCCCGGACTCGCGACGCCGGTCACGAGTCCTCTTCTTCTTTTTCGGTTTTTCTGACTTAGTCAGTTTCGTTTTCGGTTTTTCCCTGGCAGCCCGGTCCTTTGACCTCGCCGGGGCCCTTTTTCCCCCGATGGCTGCCAGTGGTTTCAAGCGGTGTGGTCAGTGTGACCGAAATATGTCACTAACTGACACACACGACAATTGCCTCCGCTGCCTGGGCCCGGATCATGAAGAAATGATCTGTGGGCCCTGCGGCAAAATGTCCTCCAAAGCGTTGAGAAGTTGGCGGCATCAGCGGGATAGGATCTTCGCTGACCCCAGCCGTACCCGGACCTCGTCGGAGGCCTCCGTGTCCAGAGGTTCCAGCTCGGACCGTCGCCGGAGTTCCTCCGATAGGGGTTCTCCCTCCGGGGACCATCGACGGAAGGTGAACCCCGCGAGGGCGGCATCGGTGGATGCTCCTGGCTCCGCGAGGGCCAGGTCGCATAGCCCTGATAGCCGTCCCGGGTCCTTGGAGAAGGAGCACCTCTCGAAGCGACCTCGCCTGGAGTCGGAGCTGCCTGCTCGGGTAAGTCCTGTGGTCCTCCTGGACTCGCCTCCGAGACCGCCGACGTCGGGCCCGACGCTGTCGGGGCCCGAGTCGGGGACTGCTGGGTCACCTGAGCTCGGACTCAGGTTGACGGCCTTGGAGAGCAGACTGTCTGCCTTCATGGACCAGCAGCGGGCACTGCTCGCTGGCCTCGCTGGCGCCGCTGCCCCGACCGCCGGGACGTCGACGTCTAAGTCGACCCCGGAGACCGAGCCGATCCTCGAGTCCATGCAAACTCGAGTCGATCCTCGGTCGAGGTCACCCTCGGCCTCCCGTTCGGGACCGAGGTCGCCGACGCCGACTCCCTCGGCGTCGGGGCGGCAGGCGCCGCGCCCTGCCCGGGCCGACCCCACCGAGTCCTCGTCGGAGTCGGTCTGGGAGTCTGAAGAGGAAGAGTCGCCTGATTCTTTTCAGACTCGGTGTGTCCCCTCGGACTCACCTGAGTCCGAACCTCGGAAGCAGTCCCCCCCCGGAGGATGCCCGGTTCTCGGACTTCGTCAGGGATATGGCCAAGGCTTTGGCCTTCCCTGCGGATCCCGAGGAGGAGCCTCGAGCCGAAGAGCTCGACGCCCTCCAGTATGACTCTCCCGCCAGGGAACACTTTACTGTACCGGTTCCTCCCATGCTGGAACGACTACTCTTCCGCATGTGGGAGAGTCCGGCCTCCTCTCCAGTCCTGAGCAAGCGGGTCGATTCTATCTATCGAGTCCGCAAGAGCCCTGGCTTCCAAAAAGCACAGCTACCACACCATTCCATGGTAGTGGAATCGGCCATGCATCGTCTTAAGAGCCAGAAGATGCACTTCTCGGTGCCTCCTGGCAGGGAGGCCCGTAACCTGGATGGCCTTGGTAAGAAGTGTTTCCAGGGCTCTATGCTTGCGTGTCGTGTCCAGACCTACCAGCTATACATGGGCATGTATCTCCGAGACCTGGCTAAAGAGCTAGCCGGATTCTCCGCTGGTTTGTCCGAGGAACCCTTGCGGAGGTTCCTGGCCTTGTCCTCTGGCATTCGGGAATGCTCAAAATTCATATCCCGAGCAGCCTATGATGGCTTTGAAGCATCGGCTCGAGTGGCCGCAGCCGGCATCGGTGCCCGCCGACAGGCTTGGCTTCAGTCGTCTGACCTTGAGCCCTGGGTGCAGGACAAGTTGGTCGATGTCCCCTGCCGAGGCGAAAACCTCTTTGGCAAGCCCATGGCTGAAAAGGCTGCACAGATCGAGACGGAGACTCTCACCAGGACTAGGCTTTCTAGGAAGACCTCCGCCCCTTCCCAGAAAAAGAAGGGTTCGGGAAAGAAGTCCTTTTACCCGAGAAAGGCGGCTGCCTACAAACAATACCCCCAATATCAGGCCCCTGCAGCTCCCCAACAGGGCCAGCAGGCCAAGGGACGGGGTAACGGGTCCCGTAGGCAGCAAGCCCCCAAGCCTGCACCACCAGCCCCTGCTCAGCAGGGTGGGGGCTTTTGACTCCTTAAGCATAGCCTCTCCCCCTCCGCTGGTTCCTCCCAGCACCGGAGGCCGGCTGGTTCACTTCGCCCACAGGTGGTCCAGCATCACCTCAGATGCCTGGGTGCTTCAAGTCGTGAGAGAAGGCTATCTTCTCCACTTCCACCAGGTCCCTCCCTCCTATTTTCCGGGAGAACCTCCACGACCCCCTCTGCACAGGGAATTACTCCTTCAGGAGTTAGCAGGTCTTCTGCAGGAACAGGCGGTGGAACCGGTGCCCCACCACCTGAGAGGTCAAGGCTTTTATTCCAGGTACTTTCTAGTACCAAAGCGGACAGGAGGCCTCAGACCCATCCTGGACTTGCGCAACCTCAACAAGTTCCTCGTGCGGGAGAAGTTCAAGATGCTTACCCTTGGAATCCTTCTGCCCTACCTCCAGCAGGGAGATTGGCTATGCTCCTTGGATCTAAAGGATGCCTACACGCACATCCTCATCCACCCAAGCCACCGCCAATACCTAAGGTTTGTGGTGGCCGGAAATCATTACCAGTACAGAGTACTACCCTTTGGCCTGTCCTCCGCACCGCGAGTCTTCACAAAATGTCTCGCGGTGGTGGCGGCCCATCTCCGGCTTCACGGCCTCTATGTCTTTCCGTACCTCGACGACTGGCTCATCAGAGCAGCGTCCGCTCCGGAGGTCACCACCGCCACACGCCGCACGGTGACTCTTCTGCAGTACTTGGGCTTTGTTATAAACTTCGCAAAGTCCACTTTGCTCCCCTCACAGGATCTCGAGTTCATCGGCGCAAGGCTGCACACTCCTCAGGCACGAGCGTTCCTACCGCTCGACAGGGCTCAACGGCTCATGGACCTAGCCGACCGTTTTCGCAGCCAGCCCCTTTTCTCCGCCAGGCGCTTCCTGAGACTACTCGGCCATATGGCTTCCACCGTCCATGTGACCCCCAATGCCCGCCTGAATATGCGGCCTGCTCAATGGTGTCTTCGCAAGCAGTGGCAACAAGCCACAGGCGGCCTAGCAGACCTAGTGCGCGTCTCCGAGCCGCTGATCTCGTCTCTCCAGTGGTGGCTTCATCGGCCGAACCTGGTACTCGGCATGCCTTTCCAGTCACCTCAGCCGGCCCGGGTGCTGACGACAGATGCATCCCTCCTGGGCTGGGGAGCACATTGCCAAGGGGCACGTACTCAGGGCCTCTGGACCACGTGGGAGTCTGCTCAGCAGATCAACTTCCTGGAGCTCAGAGCGATCCGCCTGGCTCTCAAGGCCTTCTCCCACCTGACCTCTCACCAGTCCGTCCTTGTCCAGACGGACAATCAAGTTGCCATGTTCTACGTGAACAAGCAGGGGGGCACGGGCTCCTTCCTTCTCTGTCGGGAAGCACAGAAGCTCTGCTCTTGGGCCGTCAGTCACGGCGTTCTTCTCAAGGCAGTTTATCTCCCAGGCCAAGAAAATTGCCTGGTGGACAAAGTCAGCAGGATCCTCCAGCCGCACGAGTGGCGCCTGGATCCCTTGGTAGTTCAGAAGCTCTTTCTAAAGTGGGGCCTCCCCACGATGGATCTCTTTGCCAGCCCTCTCAACCGGCAACTTCCTCGCTTCTGCTCTCATCAGCCACATCCCCTTCGAGTTGCGGCAGACGCTTTTCTACTCTCATGGTCGGAGAGCCTTCTGTACGCTTTCCCTCCCATCCCGCTAGTCTCTCGGACTCTTTTCAAGGTTCTCCGAGACAAAGCCTTCATGATCCTGGTGGCCCCTCGCTGGCCCAGACAGCCGTGGTTTCCACTCCTGCTGCAATTAGCGGTAGAGGATCCATTCCCTCTGGGGTTACAACCGGATCTCCTCACTCAGGATCAGGGGTCTCTGCTACACCCCAACCTCAGATCTCTCAATCTAATGGCCTGGTTGCTGCTGAGCGGGTAGTCCTTGCTCCCCTTCTCCTGCCGGCAGAGGTGGAGGAGGTCGTCCTAGCTTCGCGACGACCTTCTACCCGCAAATGCTACGCCCTTAAATGGCGTCGTTTTTCCGTTTGGTGTACCCAACAGTCTCAGGATCCCTTCTCCTGCCCGGTGTCGGTGATCTTGCAGTACTTGCTATACCTCTCTAATCTGGGACTTAAGTCCAACTCCGTCAAAGTTCACCTCAGTGCTCTTTCAGCACATCATGTGCCGGTGGACGGCAGACCTCTTTCCAGCGACCCTCTCGTAGCGAGGTTTCTCCGAGGTCTCCTTCTACTTAGACCATCTCTGCGCCCGCCAGCGCCTGACTGGGACCTGAATGTGGTTTTACAGCGGATCACCTGTCCGCCTTTTGAACCTATGGCTACCTGTTCTCTCCGTTTTCTTTCTTGGAAAACATTGTTCTTGATAGCCCTCACTTCCGCTAGACGCGTAAGTGAATTGCAGGCCCTCGTGTCTGATCCCCCTTACACTCGGTTCTACAAAAATAGGGTAGTCCTACGGACTCACCCAAAATTTCTTCCAAAAGTGGTCTCCCCTTTTCACATCAATCAGGAGGTGGTACTTCCGACCTTCTTTCCCAGACCACACTCCAGCCGAGCTGAAACGGTCCTCCATACCCTGGACTGTAGAAGGGCATTGAACTTCTACCTTGACCGTACGCGGGAGCACCGTAAAGCTGCTCAGCTTTTTGTGTCTTTTGACCCCAATAAATTGGGGCTCCCGGTCTCCAAGCGTACTCTGTCCATCTGGGTTGCGGACTGTATCACTTGGGCTTATGGGGCAGCCGGACTCTCCTTGGAAGGTCGAGTCACGGCTCATTGCTTCGGGCAAAGGCTACGTCAGTGGCTTACCTCCGCTCTGTTCCGCTGGCAGACATCTGCCGGGCCGCTACTTGGTCTTCGAGCCAGACTTTTGCGGTCCATTACTGTCTCGAGAGGGAGTCCCGCAGGGACAGTGCTTTCGGACAGGCAGTCCTCCGTAATCTCTTTGAGGTCTGAGCAACTCCTACCCTCCATCCCGGATGTGGGCTACCGGTGGGTAATAATTCAGCGAAGATTCCTTCCTTCTGTGCTGCTGAGCTAGAGGGAGCTCATTTTTGTGCTTAGGGTCTCCGGTAGCCTTAAGCTTGGGAGTCCCATATGTGAGGACTGACTTCCTGCTTGGTCCTGGAGAAAGCGTAGTTACTCACCTGTAACAGGTGTTCTCCAGGAGCAGCAGGAATCAGTCCTCACAACCCTCCCTCCTCCCCTTGGAGTTGCGATCATCTGCTTTAGTTTTTTTGCAAATTTTTATGCTGTCTTTTTTAGCTATGTCATCTGACTGGCTAAGATGGCACCCTTGGGCGGGAAGGCGACCGCGCATGCGCGCTGCAATTCCCAAAGGCTTTCTTTGAAAGCTGGGGAAAATTGCTCCGCGAGGGCTCCGTCGGCGCCGACGTCACCCATATGTGAGGACTGATTCCTGCTGCTCCTGGAGAACACCTGTTACAGGTGAGTAACTACGCTTTTTGTCCCTAAGAGTGTGTATGGAAACCTAATCTGTTGTTCTTACTCCAGGAACAGGCTCTCAAACCATCACCCCTGATATTATAGCCCACATTGAACGAGGGGAAGAGCCGTACATCAGGGATGATCGGGGATCAAAGGAAAGAGAAACTAAGAAAAGCAGCTGCTCGGGTGAGTCCAGCATTAAGAGGAACGGGTATAAAACTGCCAGTATTACAAAATTAAAAGTAACAGAGGAATAACAACATAATTGGGAAAGGAATTAAGTGCATAAGGTAACAATTAACAAGTTAACTTGAACACAGGAGGAAAGGGCCAAAAGAAAAGAAAGGAGCATATCTTTGGGATATAATCAGGAAATGAGCTGCGGCTAGTAACAGAGGACAGTGCTTCTCACTGGTGTATTACTGGAAAAGCCCAGTATGCTGCAGCTCTGACTGAGTGCTCCTACTGCCAGAAGGAGAGCAGCACTTCTTCGGCCTGTTCCTCCTGGCGTCATTCTGAAATATGAACACATGGAGCCCTGTAGTCGCCTGGTACGGGTGAGCGTTCCTCATTCAAGCAGCAGACTTAAGCCAGTGGAGGCAGAAGTAAACATGGCAGGAAGCTGCTACTCTCCTACCAGCCGAGGAATAGGGGGATATAAAGGAAGATCATTGAATTACCTCAGTTAGCACTGCCTTCGCTTGCATTAGCACCGCCAGTTTTGGCTATTTTCAGGAAACTCGCAGCCTAATCTTGCTTTTCCCCTAATACTGCTCTAGCTGCACTAAATGGCACCAAGAAGACTATTGTCACTTCATGGTCTCTTAAAGGGACAGCACCCCACCAAAAGTAAATAACTGTTATGAGGCTGGTGCAAAAGCTTGCATTGACGTCGTACACTAATAGTCATGTGCACGAGAACAACAAAAGTTACATGCCAATATGCAGCAAAGGAAACACATGCAAATGAGGTCTGTGCAGAACCTCTGTGTAAAGTTAGAGGAAGGGGGATAGATTCGTGAACAGATGGCACTCTACCAGCGGTGCTGCACACTAATGCATAGATTTGATGTGCTAACGGTGGCACAGCAATGTACATATGGGGATGACATCACATGGTGCAAAAATTTAAAAAGAAAATAAAACCTCATAAAGCAGTGCATAGCAACAGTGCTAGAAAGGGAGGAAGAGTAGTAAAGGTTCTGTGAAAGTGAGGAGGGTATTTAAGGGATACGTGCAAGCAAGGAGGACCATTTTTTTCATTGTTTGCTCGATGCAACTTGTTCTTTTTCTATGCATTAACTATTGTCTTCAGTGCATCTCTGGGTCCAAGATAAGTTAGCTGACATATCCTGCTGGGGAGAGAATCTGTTCAGCAAGCCCATGGAGGATAAGGAGGAAGAAATTGAAAGAGCAGAACATAAGAACATAAGATATGTCATACTGGGTCAGACCAAGGTCCATCAAGCCCAGTATCCTGTTTCCAACAGTGACCAATCTAGGTCATACGTACCTAGCAGTTTCCCCAAGCGACACAGGTTCCACAATGCTCGTACTGGGTCAGGCATTGATATCCTGGGTCCCTTCTTAATAATGGTTTATGGACCTTTCCTCCAGGAACTTGTCCAAACCTTTTTTAAACCCAGCTACACTAACAGCCTTTACTACATCCTCCAGTAACAAATTTCAGAGTTTGATTACACGTTGAGTGAAAAAATATTTTCTTTTATTAGTCTTAAATAGTATCTCCAGGAACAAGCAGGAATAAGTCCTCACATATGGGTACGTCGGTACCGACGGAGCCCGCGCGGGAAAGCTCCCCAGCTTCCCAGAAGGAAAGCTTTTGGGGCCTCCCACTGCGCATGTGCGCTGCCTTCCCGCCTTCCTGACCAACTCTCCTCAGTTCTTCTTTTTCCGCGGAGCCAGCAGGTCGTGTTCCTGTCACCGCTGAAGAAGTTGTTATTTTAATTTGTTTCTTTGGCCGCGTGTCTGCCTTCCCCGATTCCGGACCGGTACCGCCGGTCTTTTTTCCTTTATTTCTTTAAAAAAAAAAAAAAATCTTATTTTTTCCCCACTTGGTGTGTTTGTTCTGTGAGGCCTCTAGGCCTTCACAAATTCTCCCTCATGGAGAAACCAGCCTCTGGTTTTAAAAAATGCACCAAGTGTAGCGGTACTATTTCAGTCACAGACACTCATGAATGGTGTCTTAAATGTTTGGGGCCTGACCATTCCATTCCGGATTGCCCATCCTGTTCTTTGATGTCTAAACGTGGCTTACAAAACTGGGCAGCCAAGTTTCACATGCTGTTTTCTACAGATACTCCAGCATCGACATCTTCCAGGTCTTCCTCTCCTAATGGATCTCAGGTAACCAAATATTCCTCAAAGGGCAAATCTCCCTCTAAGTATCGAGATACCCCTGGGCTTGACCCTGAGGACCCTGCCCCAGCCAAACAACCCCGGCGGGAAGCTCCGGCTTCCAAAGCTCCTCCTATGGGGTTACAGGTTGACATCGATGGCACGGCCTCGACCGATCACCTGTTAGACTGCTCTGGGGTACCGGCTCAATCATCCCGGTACCGACATCCAGACAGTCGTGGCATCCATGGATCATACAGTTCAATCCATGCAGCAGGCCATTTTGGCTTTTATTAAGGCTGCGACGCCCTCGGTACCGCACCCTGCGGTACCGACTCCGGTTCCGGTACCACAACCGATACTGGTACCCAGGGCATCCACATCGACCAGGATACCGATTCCGGTTCCCGGTTCCGGGGTTTTTCCCGATACCGATCCGGTTCCGGGTACCCCCGATGTCGATACCGGTCGATACGCTTATCGATCCCTGGAAGCAAACAGACGATACTTCGAGTCTTCTGATGATTCTGATTCATCAGATGACTCTGCTGAAGTATCCCTTACTCTACCTGAGGAGCCCTCTTCTCCAAGAAGGAGAATGTCTCCTCCAGAGGATTTATCCTTTCAAGACTTCATCATTGAAGTAGCTAAAGGTCTTTCTATTTCAGTATCCTCTGAAAAAGAACCTAGAGCAAAAAAGTTAGACATTTTAGGATACTCTAAGGTTCCCAAAGAGGCAGTCACCTTGCCCATCCATGAAATTCTTCAAGAACACATGATGGACTTATGGGAGACTCCTCTCACCCTATCTCCACATTCTCGTCGTCTGGACACCATGTATCGTGTCCCCCCTTCTCCTGGTTTTCAAAAAACTCAGCTCCCTCACCACTCTATCGTGGTGCAGTCAGCGATGAAAAGGATAAAGAGTACAAAAAGACACTCTTCTACTCCTCCAGGAAGAGAATGTAGGACTTTGGATGCTTTTGGTAGAACAATCTTCCAAGCAAGTATGCTTATTGGCAGAATCAATTCATACAGCCTCTATATGGGCATGTTTCTGAAGGAGATTGCATTAAAAATACGCCATTTTCTCCCCTTTATCCCAGAGGATAGAAAGGAGGAGTTCCTTCTTTTGCTGAAGCATACCCAAGATATTTCAAAGTTCTCCAACAGAGCAGCCTTTGACTCCTTTGAGGGTGCTAGCAGAGCTTCAGGTATTGCCATAGCGGCTTGCAGAATTGCTTGGCTCCAGGCCTCTGACCTAGAACCCTGGGTCCAGGATGGGTTGGGAAATTTGCCCTGTACAGGTGAGAATCTGTTTGGTAAGGAGTGGCAAATCAAAGCCACTCAAATGGATGCAGAAAATGCTGCTTTAGATAGACTTTCTAAGTCTACCTCTACCCCTGTCAAGAAAAAATCTTTCAAGAAGTCTTTCTACAAGAAGGCCAGATTTGCCACAAATACTGGCCAACAATCTTCTGCAGCTCGCTTTGCTCCTAAGCGTCAGCAGCCTAAACAGGCCAGGGCAAAACCTGCAGGGGCTGCTACAGCCCAGCAGTCCCAACGCACTCAGTGTTTTTGACTTAAAACTAGAGAACTTAACCTTTCTGGCTCTAAAACATCCAGAACCTCTCACCATTCCAGGAAGGTTAACTCATTTTGCTCCCAGATGGGAGCAAATCACATCAGAACAATGGACCCTCTCTATCATCAGAGAGGGCTACAAACTACATTTCTCCAACCTTCCTCCCCATACCATGGTGAGATGTTTCAATTCTCCCCCATCTCTCCTAGACCTGTTGGGTCAGGAGGTGACCACTCTTCTCGCCCAAAAGGCAATAGAAGAGGTTCCTCTTCTTCAACAGGGGTCAGGTTTTTACTCCCCTTATTTTCTCATTCCCAAGAAAACAGGGGGGGTACAGACCCATTCTGGATCTCAGAGAATTGAACAAATTCCTATGCAAGGAGAAATTCAAGATGCTTTCTCTAGGTACTCTCCTTCCATACCTACAGAGTCAGGATTGGCTTTGTTCTCTAGAGCTCAAGGATGCGTACACACATATACTCATCCATCCATCCCACAGAAAATTCCTACGGTTTCTGTTCCAGGGAAAACATTTCCAATACAGAGTACTTCCCTTCGGTCTAGCCTCTGCTCCATGGGTATTTACCAAATGCATGGCAATAGTAGCTGCATTTCTACGCGCCCTGGGAATTTTTGTCTTCCCATACCTGGACGACTGGCTCATCCGAGCTCCATCTCAGTCCGAGGCTCAGACTTCCCTGGATCGCACCAGGCGCATTCTGCAGTATCTGGGACTTGTGATCAATCTGCCAAAGTCCCAACTCCCCCTTACTCAATCCCTAGAATTCATAGGGGCCTGGTTGGATACCACCACTGCAAGGGCCTATCTGCCTCAGGCCCGTTGCCAACGTCTAGTGCACTTAGCCTCTCAGACTCAGTCCAGAAGCCACTTGACTGCCAGAGAGATGCTACAACTATTAGGCCACATGGCCTCCACAGTGCATGTGGTGCCTTATGCTCGCCTACATATGAGAGCAGCTCAATGGACTTTATCCACCCAGTGGACTCAAGCATCAGGAGCTCTCTCAGACCAAATAGCAAACTCCAAACGTCTCTTTTGGTCTCTCCAATGGTGGATATCCACTCAAAATCTGTTGTTGGGGGCCCCCTTTCAACCATTGTTGCCCCAAACAACCCTCACAACAGATGCCTCCCAAACAGGTTGGGGAGCTCATCTTCAAGATCTCTCCACTCAGGGCACTTGGTCTCCACAGGAGACCACCCTTCTTATCAACCACTTAGAACTTTGAGCAATCTTTCTAGCTCTCAAAGTTTTTCATACCCTCCTCAGCAACATGACAGTCCTTATTCACACGGACAATCAAGTAGCCATGTTTTACATAAACAAACAAGGAGGGACTGGCTCTCTGTCGCTTTGCAACGAAGCTCTAAGATTATGGGCCTTCGCCAGAGAGCATCAAATCCATCTCCTGGCAGTATATCTTCCAGGAATCCAAAACTCTTGGGCAGACAGACTCAGTCGAGTTCTGCTGCCATACAAATTATTTATTTATTTATTTAACATCTTTTATATACCGCACTATTCATAATCAGCTCGGTTTACATAGAACAAGAAAACATCAGATAAGATAAGATACATATTATCTGTTTTTTTTACATAAAACAGGAACAATAACTTGGGTAACCGGGGTAATTATTTACAATAAAGAATAGTCATAGAACTATTTAAATTTGGATGGCATATTGTATGAAAAGAACCTTGTTAGTATGAGAGAGAGGTCTGAAGTGTTGCTGGGTTGGCAGGGGTTACGTGTTAAGAACGGGTTTGTTGCTGTTTGAGTGTGCCTGGGTTACTATGTTCTCTGGGAAATATTTGATGAAAAGGTGATGTTTCAAGGCCTTTTTGAACTGGGAGAGATCAGCGATGGCCCTAATGTGTGGTGGGAGGGAGTTCCAAAGTTTTGGAGCGCATAAACTGAAGGATCGGTTTACTGTTGCGGAGATATATCTTAAGGACTCTTTTGGAACCAATAGCATGTTTAATTCCGTGGTTCTTCTTAGCCTGTTGGTAGGGATTGGTTGGATCATCTCTGATAATGATGAGGGAGCGAGTCCTTTATGAGCTTTGAAGGCTAGGAGCAGAGTCTTGAAGGTGATTCTCGCTTGGATTGGAAGCCAGTGTAGTTGTTTCAGGAGGGGTGTTACATGTTCTCTTTTAGGTACCCCGAAAAGCGCTCTTGCTGCGCTGTTTAATGCTAGTTGAAGCGGGTTAAGGGTGGATTGGGGGAGCCCCTGTAATATAGAGTTTGCGAAGTCAAAGTGGGGAATAATTAGAGCCTGGTAGACCGTACGGAAATCATCTGGATCAATCAGTTGGCGGAGGTGTCTGAGGGAGCGAATCTTGAAATAAACTGCCCTTACTGTGTTGGCTATGTGGGTCTTCATATCTAGATTCTGATCCAGAGTCACTCCAAGGTAACGGATGTGGGATTTTACTTGCAACTTGGCATCTTGAACCTCAAGGAATGTAGGTGGTGTGAACTTGGAGTTCCTTGAGATGAAAAGAACTTCCGTTTTTTTGTGCTGGATTCTGAGATTTTGAGTCAGTAGCCAATTTGAGATGGCGTTAAAACAGTTGGTTATGGGGGTGAGGTTCATCTTATCTATGCAGAACGGCATATATAGTAACACGTCATCAGCATAGATCATATAGTTGACATTGAAGGACATGATAATGTTGCATATAGGTTGCATGTATATGTTAAATAATAGTGATGACAGAGAGGATCCTTGCGGGACTCCTTGTCCTTGAAGAAACGGATCTGATGTTTCACCATTTGAGCGAACCTGCTGCCATCTCTCTGAGAGGTATGAGTTGCACCATTCGAGAGCCTTTCCACAAAGGCCCTTCTTTCTTAGGCGGATAATAAGAAGATCGTGACAGACCGAATCAAAAGCAGCCGCAATATCTAAAAAGATGAGAACAAAACCCTGTTTGATGTTATCGATACCAGAGTTTAGGCTGTTGAGAAGTGAGGTGAGGAGCGTTTCGACTCCGTGAGATTCCCTGAATCCATGTTGACAGGTATCCAAAGGCGCTTCAGTGTCGATATGGTCTTGTAGTTGTCTGTAGGCTATTTTTTCAATTATTTTAGCAAGAGTGGGTATGCTGGAGATGGGTCGGTAAGAGTCTGTTTTTTGTGGGTCTAACTTGAGGTTTTTTAGTAGAGGTCTGATAGAAGTCTGTTTGAGGGCAGAAGGGAATGAACCGGTGTCGAATGATAGCCTTATGATCTTGGATATTATTGGAGCAAACTCTTTGCGAAGGTCCTTTATCCAAAAGGCTGGACAAGGATCAGTATGTGCGGTGGATAAGTTGAGAGATGAGATTATATCTTCAATTAGCTTGAAAGAAGGGGTGGAGAATGAAACTAAAGGAGCTGGGAGCCCATGAATAATCGGGACAGGGGGAATTGTAATTTTATTTGTACAGCACATCTTAGATTGTATGTAAAGAGCATATTCTTGTGGGTTGATTTCACACTGGTGTTCCGGTGAGGGTTCCTTGGCTAATTTCTTGACAAGAGTAAATAGGTCGTGGGGTTTATTTATAGCACGTTTCAGGGTGTCTGTATGATATAGTTTCATTTTATCTGAAATGGCTTTACGGTGGGCGTCAAGATGTTGCATGTATGCAGTCTGATTGGTATTGGTGCGCGACCTCCTCCATTTCTTCTCGAGCTTTCGCAAAAGTTTTAGGGATTCTTTCAGATCTGATGTAAACCAAGGTGCCGTAGCTTTTTTTCTTGAGGACTTGTTTCTGGGTTGACGAGATGAAATGCGGTTGAGTCTGTTATTCCAAGAAGTGATAATCTCTTCCAAGTTTAAGGTAGAGTCTTTAAAGAGAGCGTCAGTTTCATCGAGGATCTGTTCCCTGTTAAAAGGTTGGAAGCTTCTGGATGTGTTATTTGCATATTTGTTTAGGTCCTTATCATCAGAATGTTGTTTCTTTAGAATGGGAATCTGGAATATAATGAGGTTATGATCTGATCTGAATGGTCCCTGCACATGGATCAGGTACTCAGAATCTTACAGAAATGGGGAACCCCGGACATAGACCTCTTTGCAAGTCTGTGGAATGCCAAACTTCCCCGGTTCTGTTCCAGAATTCCGTGTCAGGGAGTTCAGGCCAAGGATGCCTTCCTCCTTCATTGGGGTCAGGCCTTCCTGTATGCCTTTCCACCCATTCCTTTGATTCCCAAGACTCTGTTCAAACTTCAAAGGGATCAAGGGTCCATGATTCTCATAGCTCCATGCTGGCCACGCCAAGTGTGGTACCCTCTACTTCTGCATCTCTCCCAAGCCCCCTCCCTGGACTTGGGAGCGGCTCCAGACCTTCTGTCTCAGGAGGAGGGGACTTTGTGGCACCCAAGCCCCAAGTCCCTTCACCTCAGAGCTTGGTTACTGAAGGCCTAGACCTTCAACACTTCAATCTTTCGCAGCAAGTGAAGGATATCCTACATGCCTCTAGGAAACCTTCCACTAGGCATTCTTACGCTTTTAAATGGAAACGATTTTCCATTTGGTGTGCTCACAAGGGTCTTAACCCTCTAGCACTCCCGTTGAATTCTCTTTTGGAATATCTCCTGCATCTCTCCAATGCAGGACTCAAAACAAATTCAGTAAGAGTCCATTTGAGTGCTATTGCAGCATCACTTAAGCCCATCAATGGACAACCTGTTTCCTCTCATCCTCTTATTGCAAGATTCATGAGAGGCCTAACCTTAACTAAACCTCCCATTCGACCTCCTCCGGTGGCATGGGACTTAAACTTGGTTCTTGGTCAGCTTATGAAGCCACCCTTTGAACCCTTAGCCACTACCTCCTTGAAATTTCTTTCCTGGAAGGTTATTTTTCTTATTGCAGTCACCTCAGCTCGCCGTATCAGTGAACTGCAAGCTCTAGTGGCTAATCCACCTTATGCAAGGTTCCATCATGATAAGGTGGTCCTTAGGACCAATCCCCACTTTATGCCTAAAGTGGTCTCCCCTTTTCATCTTAATCAAGAGGTATATTTACCTGTCTTTTTTCCAGCTCCTCATGCATCCAGTGCAGAGAGGAACCTTCATACTCTAGATTGTAAAAGAGCTCTTGCCTTTTACCTCCACAGGACACAGCAACATCGAAAGTCTTCTCAGCTTTTTGTTGCTTTTGATCCTTCTCATTTAGGACTTCCAGTCTCCAAAAGAACACTCTCCAATTGGATTGCTCAGTGTATCTCTTTTGCTTACCAGAGTAAGAACCTTTCTCTGGAGGGCCATGTCACCGCTCACAATGTGAGGGCCATGGCCACCTCTATGGCTCATCTAAACTCTGTGTCCATTGACCAGATCTGTCGAGCAGCCACCTGGGCCTCGGTTCATACCTTTACAGCCCATTACTGTTTGGACAAGGACTCCCGCCGGGATGCCTTGTTTGGTCAGGCTGTCCTCAGACACCTGTTCCATTCTTGAACAACTCCAGCCCACCTTCCCTGAATGGATGCCTGAGATCCATAGGAAGATGAGGAACCTTTCAGGGTCTCATACCCTTGAGGGGATCTCCCGGGCATCTTAGCTAGGGAGTCCCCATATGTGAGGACTTATTCCTGCTTGTTCCTGGAGATAGCACAGTTACTTACCTGTAACAGGTGATCTCTGGGAACAGCAGGAATTAGTCCTCACAACCCACCCACCTCCCCTAGGAGTTGTATCTCTCTCTCTTTCCTTTCCTCTCTCTATTGTCTCAGCTTTAAACTCGAACTGAGGAGAGTTGGTCAGGAAGGCGGGAAGGCAGCGCGCATGCGCAGTGGGAGGCCCCAAAAGCTTTCCTTCTGGGAAGCTGGGGAGCTTTCCCGCGCGGGCTCCGTCGGTACCGACGTACCCATATGTGAGGACTAATTCCTGCTGTTCCCAGAGATCACCTGTTACAGGTAAGTAACTGTGCTTTACCCTGTAGCTTCATTGCATGTCCCCTAGTCTTTCTATATTCTGATAACGTAAACAATCGATCTATGTTTACCTGTTCCACTCCGTTCATTAATTTATAGACTTCTATCATATCTCCCCTCAGCCGTCTCTTTTCCAGGTTAAAGAGCCCTAACGTTTTTAGCCTTTCTTCATAGGAGTATCCTTCCATCCCCTTTACCATGGTGGTGGGTCTTCTCTGTAACTTTTCTAATAACAGTATATCCTTTTTAAGATACAGCGACCAGAATTGCACACAATATTCATGGTGCGGTCGCACCATGGAATGATACAGAGGCATTATAATATCCTTTGTTTTATTTTCCATTCCTTTCCTTATGATTCCTAGCATTCTATTTGCTCTCTTGGCTGCCTCTGCACACTGGGCGGAGGGTTTTAACATGTTATCCATGAAGACGCCTAAATCTTTTTTCTGAGTGGTGGTTCCTAATGTGGACACAATAAAAAAAATAGTCATTTTCAGAGTGAAATGAAGTAGGTTAAAAATAACAAAACAAAAGTTCCAGTTCATACTGCTAGATCAGTCCAGACAAGCGGGTTATGTTCCCCTGCTTTCAGACGTTGGAGACAGAGAAAAAACAGTCCAGAGCTGTGATTGGTTGGGCTCTGGTTGACATAGGAGTGCCCCTAGAGGACCTAGTCAGTAATTTCTCTGTCTCCAGCAGATGAAGGTCTTAGACAAGTTTGTCTACTTATTTTCTTTTCTTCATTTTTATTTCCTGGATCCACCCAGAGCACACAAGTGGTGTTTCTCTGGGTTTCCCAGGCTTAGAAACATAGAAATATGATGACAGAACAAGACCACATGGCCTATCTAGTCTGTCCTTCCATAACAACTACAACAGTCCCCTTTTTACCTTTAGAGATCCTTTGTGTTTGTCCCATGCTTTTTTGGCTTCCCTCCTTAATAGCTGTATTTTCTGTAATCAGCAATACAGCAGGGTTTGAGCTCCTGATTTCACTGTCAGTACAACTCCCCTTCTCCCCATCTCTCCCCAGAAACACCTTCCAGCCCCTGCTATGAGGGTCTAAGTGGCTGCAGAGGGATCAAACTCTAATTACCCTACCTTTCAGTCACTGTAATTACCTTACACTGACTTTGAAAGTTTATCTTCTCCACCGTGGGAACCATGAAACGACCAGAGGGGAAGCAATATTAGACCTACTCCTTAGTGTAACACCAGATGTAGTGCAAGAGATAAGGGTGTTGGGGCCACTTGGCAATAGTGATGATAGCATGATCACCTTTGATTTAATTAGTGGAGGAGGGATAGTAAGGAAATCCACAGTACTACCTTTTAACTTTCGAAAGGGAGACTGATAAAATGAGGAAAACAGTTAAGAAAAACCTAAAAGGAGCATTTGCAAAGGTTAAAGACTTACATCAAGCTTGGGTGTTGTTGAAAAATACTATCTTGGAAGCCCAAGCCAGCTTTATTCCACGCTTTAAAAAAAGTGGAAGGAAGTCCAAAAAACTGCCAGCATGGTTTAAAGGTGAGGTCAGAGAGGCTGTTGTTGCCAAAAAAGCATCTTTCAGGAAATGGAAAAAAGAGCCAAATGACGAAACCTGGAAACAGCACAAGCACTGGCAAGTCAAATGCAAGCATTGATAAAGCAGGCAAAGGGAGAATTTGAGAAGAAGCTTGCTGCAGAAGCAAAAACGTGAAATAAAGATTTTTTCAAGTACATTTGTAGCAAAAAACCTGTGAGAGAGTCAGTTGGTCCATTAGATGATAGAGGAGTTAAAGGGGCACTAAGAGGCGACAAGGCAATAGCGGAGAGACTGAATGAATTCTTTGCTTCCGTCTTTACTGAGGAAGATGTAGGGATGTTACCCATGACTGAAGTGGTATTTAAAGGTGCGGAAGAATTGAAGGAAATATCGATACATCGGGAAGATGTATTACAACTATTAGATAAACTGAAGAGTAGTAAATCACCTGGGCAGGATGGTATACATCCAAGGATGTTGAAAGAACTGAAATATGAGATTGCAGACCTGCTATTAGTAATCTGTGAACTATGTGGTGGCGAAGCCAGCCAGGTGCCTAGGGAGATAGAGAAAGCGCAGGCAGTTTCCCATAGTCAGAGGGAAAATGCAAGAAATGGTCACTTTAAAAGTGCAGCTAACATGGAAAGAAACCTGTCAAAAGTTGTTGTCCAAAAGCCACGCCCCAGCTCCATGGTAACTGAGGGTGGTAATGCAGGGCAGCTGGGGGCGGGGTGGAAAGATACAGGTCAGACCCACTCATATAAGCCCCAGAGAACAGGGAAAGAGGGAGCAGCAAGACTAACAACGAGAACCGCAAGAGCAGCAGGAAACAGGAACAAGACAGCAGAAAGAGTAACAGGAAGGCACGAGAGGAGGAGAGCTGAGTCTGATTCAGAGGCAGAGTCTGAGCAGGAACCTCAGTCTGAGCAAGAGTTTCACTCTTGCAGGAGGGAGAGAGACTTGAAGGCTAACTCATCCAGGAACCAGCATGGCCAGGGGAGTGGCAGTGAAGCACTGCTGAAAAGAATCTCCAAAGGTATTGCTCAAAAGGATTATAGCCAAAGCTCTCAGGAAAGGTTCCCAGACGGCAGTTTGAGGGAAGGATATCCCCAAAGGCAGCTCCAACATTCAAACCAGTACCAGGGTTACCGGAAGCCTGCAGGTGGTTCAAGAACCCAGGAAGGGCTGGTAAGAAAACCTCTTAACAAACAAGGGCTGAATGTTTTAAAGCTTTTAAAAGGTCTGTTAAAGGACCAGGAAGTAGCTTGTGGTAATAACAGCTCTGTGTACTGAGAGAGGTCTCGAGGGGAACAGCTGTTTTACAACGACTTCACAGATCCATCGTGTTCAGAATGTGAATCAATGGAACTGGGAGAAAATGATACTGTCTTGAGTCAGCCTGAGATAGAAATGGAGTGTGATTTGTCCATAGCAGTAAAGTGAGAATGTTTGGAAATTCTAACCTTGAAGAAATATCCGTGTGTTTGCTGTGCATGTTATGCTAAGAAGCCAGGAAGTTTTAATTAGCATGTTTGCTGCTTGAAAAGAGACTTATTAAGGAGGACTGCCTGAAGTCTCTAGGAAGCTAATTAAAACCCCTGAAGAAATAAGCTAAGAAGAAAAGTTTATTGCTTGAGTTTTGTAGCATTGAAGTTTTCAATGAACATTAAAGTTTCAGTTAAGCAATGTGAATGGAAGCCTTTGCTTTTGAAGAAAAACACATGTGCCTTGTTGAAGTAAGCAAGAGCAAGTGATATCTTTTATTTTCCTGTAAAAAGTCTGTACACGTGAAAAGCCAAGCTTCATTAAGAAGTTCCTGTTTATTACGGGAGGTGAATAAAATTCCTGTGTTTGCTTTCAACCCTCGGCTCAGCATTTCTTTACAACTACAATTTAACTACAACTCCCAGAGGCCTTTGCCCTGGAGTACAATTGAAAGGAACATTCGCCCCTTTCCTTGTCAGGCAACCGCCTAGGCGGGGCGAGGGCGCGACAACTATTATTAAAATCATCTCTAATACCTGAAGATTGGAGGATCGCCAATGTAACACCAATTTTTAAAAAGGGTTCCAGGGGTGATCCTGGAAACTACAGACCGGTGAGCCTGACGTCAGTACCCGGAAAAATGGTAGAAACCATTATAAAGAATAAAATTACTCAGCATGTAGATAGTCATGGCCTAATGGGAGACAGCCAACATGGCTTTAGACAAGGAAGATCTTGTCTTACTAATCTGTTATTTTTTTTTGAAGGTGTGAATAAACAGGTGGACAAAGGTGAGTTGGTTGATATA
Organism: Ichthyophis bannanicus; assembly: GCA_033557465.1. Classification (NCBI taxonomy): domain Eukaryota; kingdom Metazoa; phylum Chordata; class Amphibia; order Gymnophiona; family Ichthyophiidae; genus Ichthyophis; species Ichthyophis bannanicus. Next base: position 153,928,005 of record CM066031.1, read on the forward strand.
GTATATCTGGACTTTCAGAAAGCCTTTGACAAGGTCCCTCATCAGAGACTTTTGGCAAAACTAAAGAGTCATGGGATAGGAGGCAGTGTACTACTGTGGATCAGGAACTGGTTAAAAGATAGAAAGCAGAGGGTTGGGCTAAATGGCCAATTTTCCCAATGGAGAAAGGTGAACAGTGGTGTACCCCAGGGATCTGTGCTGGGTCCGCTGCTTTTTGACATATTCATAAATGACCTGGAAAGCGGAATAACGAGTGAGGTTATCAAATTTGCAGATGACACAAAGCTATTTAAAGTTGTTAAAACCCAAGAGAATTGTGGAAAATTGCAAGAGGATCTTGATAAATTGGAAGACTGGGCATCAAAATGGCAGATGAAATTTAATGTGGACAAGTGCAAAGTTATGCACCTGGGGAAGAACAACTCAAACTATGGTTACACGTGCAAGGTTCCACTTTAGGAACCACCACCCAGGAAAAAAGATTTAGGCATCATTGTGGATAACATGTTAAAACCCTCCGCCCAGTGTGCAGCGGCGGTCAAGAGAGCAAATAGAATGCTAGGTATCATAAGGAAAGGAATGGAAAATAAAACAAATGATATTATAATGCCTCTATATCGTTCCATGGTGAGACCGCACCTTGAATATTGTGTGCAATTCAGGTCGCCGTATCTTAAAAAGGATATAGAGTTATTAGAAAAGGTTCAGAGAAGAGCCACCAAAATGGTAAAGGGGATGGAAATATACTCCTATGAAGAAAGGCTAAAAAGGTTAGGGCTCTTTAACCTGGAAAAGAGACGGCTGAGGGAAGATATGATAGAAGTCTATAATGAACGTAGTGGAACGGGTAAACGTAGATCGATTATTTACGTTATCAGAATATGGAAAGACTAGGGGACATGCAATGAAGCTACAGGGTAAACTATTTAAGACTAATAAAAGAAAATATTTTTTCACTCAACGTGTAATCAAACTCTGGAATTTGTTACCGGAGGATGTAGTAAAGGCTGTTAGTGTAGCTGGGTTTAAAAAAGGTTTGGACAAGTTCCTGGAGGAAAGGTCCATAAACCATTATTAAGAAGGGACCCAGGATATCAATGCTTGACCCAGTTCAAGCATTGTGGAACCTGTGTCTTTTGGGGAAACTGCTAGGTACGTATGACCTAGATTGGTCACTGTTGTTAACAGGATACTGGGCTTGATGGACCTTGGTCTGACCCAGTATAGCATATTTCATGTTCTTATGTTCTTAACTCAACTCCTCTGTACCAGCACAGTGAGTAACTGACAGTTTCCTTCTCACCTCCGTTTTTGGCGATTCAGGGTTCGTCAGGATTTGAATTTTTAAGTTCCTAGCAGCACTCCTTGCCTCTCCCCCAGCAATTTTGCTGCATTTTTAAGGTTTTTAGAGCTTAGGAAACTTTTATTTTGCAGTTTTTCTGTGCCGGCGGCCATTTTGAAAATCGGGAGAGATTTCTCTTCAGTGTTTTTTCGGCGGGAGCAGCTTTGGGCAGGCATTTCAAAGCATTTAAACATGATGTGAAGGCACAGGGAGTTTCAAAATCCCTTTTCTTTAAAGAGTCTTATGTTTCCCTAAGCCTATCTTGATTTTTGTTTAAAAAAAAGGTTTAAGCCTCTGCAATGCCTGTTTCTCTGCACAGGTGTATTGTATGTAATAAGAAGCAGAAGGAGTTAATAGATCGCTTGTGTTCCACCTGTATGCTGCATCCAGGAGAATCTTCTTCCTCCATATCCACTGCGCTGCCAGCTGTGGACATCAGCGCCTTAACTCCTCCCTCCTTAGAGCCCCTGCAGACAGGTCTACCTGCAGAAAGGACTCAGTCAGCTCCCATTTTGCTTCCACAGCCGCTGGAAGCCACAGCAGCTTTGGCTGACAGTGAGTTCCTGATGCTCTTCTGCCAGGCATGGCACCTGTGGCGTTCGGAGTCTTTTTGTATACCTCTAGCACCCGCCCCGGTAGCAGACAAGGATATGGCGGGGTCTCGTAAGCGGTCCCAAAAGACCTCAGACCTTAAAGCAGTACGTCCTCCCAGGAACGTTGTATGTGGCTTGCGGGAGACTACGGATATTCAAGAAGACGTTAAATCTTCGGAGGTGAACCCTGATTTGTCGGAGAAAGAAGATGGGGAATATTCTCTATCTGATTCTTCGCTGACAGTTCAAGAGGACTCTCAAGATATCAGACTTTTTCGGAAAGCCACAGGTGATAGAGTCGCTACGCCTAGCCGTCCTATCTATGTACGGCATGCCATATTGGTCAGTTATACCCTTGGTCTCCCTCTGACTTGGACCGTTGGCTGACATACCCAAAGGTTGATGCGTTAGTGACCGGGGTCACCAAGCATACCACAATTCCAGTTGAGGGCAGAGTGGCACTCCACGACCAGCAAGACCGAAAAAGTCGAGAGTCTGCTAAAGACGGGGTTTTCGTCGTCCGCTCTTTCCCTTCAAGTAGCGGTGTGCGGAGGTCTAGCGGCGCGGGCCTCCCTTCGATGGATTCAGCATCTTCCAGACAATCCCGAGTTGGCTCATTTAGAATCCATCGCTGCATTCCTGGCAGATGCCTTCTATGATCTCTTGCGGCTGTCAGCTCGCTGCATAGCAGCGGTGACAGTGGCTTGGAGATGGCTCTGGCTGCGTCAATGGGCAGCAGATGTTGCTTCTAAGATGCGGCTGTCAAAACTTCCTTTTAAAGGGAAACTCCTCTTTGGCGAAGATCTCAATAAACTGGTAAAAGACCTGGGGGAGGTGAAACTGCAACGCTTGCCGGAGGACAAGCCAAAGGCATTCTCCTGTCGCGGGTCTCGGTCCCAAGGCTTTCGACGATTTTCTAGAACTCGCGACTCTTGGAGATACAGATCCTTTAAGCCAAGTACTTCATCCACTCCTACCAATCGATTCGGACAAAGATCGCAGTCCTTTTGGGGAGCCAGCAAAGGAACTGACTCCTATTCAAGCCCAGCGAAGTTTACGGGAACCTCCTGTCCTTCCCGCTGACGGGACGAGACACCCACTCGTGATGCCTCTGCCTGTCGAGGGGGCGGTTGGCTCCTTTTTCTCGGCAGTGGGCACGCACAACTTCAGATCAATGGCTCCTCGACATAGTTTCTCACGGCTATTCTCTTGAATTTTACCGACCCATTCACGATGCCTTTCTGGTCTCTCCAGGACGCTCGGCGGAAAAACGAGTGGCCATTCAAACTACCATTCAGAAGCGCCTCTCCTTAAAAGCCATTTGTCCAGTCCCTCTGTTAGAAAGAGGGCTAGGCCATTATTCCATCTATTTCGTGGTGCCCAAGAAAGATGGCTCTTTTTGTCCAATTTTGGACCTCAAAGGCATAAATTGCAGCCTTCAAGTACCACACTTCCGGATGGAGACCCTACGATCAGTCCTTCACTCAGTACGCCGTGGAGAGTTTCTAGCATCCTTGGATCTAGCAGAAGCATATTTTCATATTCCCATTCGAGAAGACCACCAGCGCTTCTTGCGTTTTTCAGTCCTCAGCCAGCATTTGCAGTTTCAAGCAATGCCGTTTGGCCTAGCCTCGGCCCCTCGAACCTTCTCAAAGGTGATGGTGGTTGTGGCGGCAGCCTTATGCAAGCAGGGAATCAGAGTACACCCATACTTGGACGATTGGCTCATTCGTGCGGACTCCCTTCCAAAGGCTCGCAAAACTGTTTCCACAGTAGTGGCCTCCCTACAGCAGCTCGGTTGGGTGATCGACCGCACCAATACTTGCCTCCATCCATCTCAAGAGATCCAATTTCTCGCAGCATGCTTTGATACCTCTCAAGGACGTGTAGTCCTGACTCTAGCCCATTTCCTAAAGCTGACTTCTCAGCTCCAAAGTTTTTTGGCCCAAAGAGCCCCCCGGACATGGGATGTCCTTGGATCCATGACCGCCACCATCGAGCTTGTGCCTTGGGCAAAGGCTCACATGCGCGGTCTACAGGCCGCTCTGCTTTCCAGATGGTCCCCAGTGACAGAAGACTACCAGACCCGTCTCCCGTTACAGCTGCAGGTCTGGCGCAGTCTACAGTGGTGGCTTGCATCTCACAATCTCCTCAGGGGAGTACCGTTGGAAAACCCACGCTGGATCTTGTTGACAACTGACCCCAGTCTGTTCGGATGGGGAGCGCACTGTCACACTCACTCAGCGCAGGGAACTTGGACGACGCACGATGGACGATCAACAGGCTCAAGGCGAGAGCAGCTCGATTCGTCTTACTGAAGTTTCACTGGTTCCTACAGGGACAAGCGCTTTGGATCCTATGCGACAGTGCCACTGCAGTGTCCTACCTCAAAACGCCAGGGCGGCACCAAGTGCACAGGGGTATCGAAGGAGATGTCCCTTCTCTTCCCTTGGGTGGAAAGGAACCTTCAGGCTCTCTCAGCACAGCATATAGCAGGGACCAGCAATGTGAAGGCGGATTTTCTAAGCCGACACACTCTCGATCCCGGCGAATGGGAACTGGCCCCACAAGCGTTCCAGACTATAGTTCAGAAGTGGGGGCAGCCGAAAGTAGATCTCATGGCGTCAGCCACGAATGCGAAGGTTCCAATCTTCTTCAGTCGCTGGAGGGAACACAGATCTCAAGGCATAGATGCCTTGGCGCAGCCATGGCCGAAACACCAGTTGCTCTATGTATTCCCACCTTGGCCAATGATCGGAAGAGTCCTGAAACGGATCAGGGAACACCAGGGCCCAGTAATCTTAGTGACCCCGGACTGGCCAAAAGACCATGGTATGCTGATCTCATAAGACTATCTTGAGTCCCTCCTCTGTGACTACAAGCTCCCTTCAGACTTCTCAGGCACGGACCTATCTCGATGGAAGATCCAACTCCCTACTTGCTTACGGCTTGGCTCTTGAGCGCCGTAGATTAGTCCATAAGGGTTACTCTTCCAAGGTAGTGTCGACTCTCCTCAACACTCGCCGTTTGTCTACGTCATTAGCATATGCTAGGGTGTGGGAGTGTTTGAGTCCTGGTGTACTCAACATCTTTTTCTCCTTGGAGTACAGAAATTCCAGACATTCTTGACTTTCTTCAAGAGGGCCTCGACAAAGGCTTAGCTCTTGGCACTCTATGGGTACACATTTCAGCGCTGACGTGTTATAGGGGACCAATTCGCGGTTGTTGTTTTTTTGCTTCCCACTCCGATGTGTCACATTTTCTTAAAGGAGTCAAGCTTCTACGTCCTCCGGTCCGTCCAGTTGTCCCTGCTTGGGACCTTGTCTTGGTACTACGGGCTTTGATGTCTCCACCCTTCGAGCCTCTAAAGGAAGTTTCCTTAATGAATTTGATACTTAAAACAGTTTTCTTAGTGGCTATAACTTCGGCTCGTCGCATTTCGGAACTGCAAGCCCTCTCTTGCAGGGATCCGTATTTGTCATTCTCCGCAGAGGGAGTATCCCTTTGCACTGTTCCCTCATTCTTGCCTAAGGTGATTACTCTTTTTCATGTCAATCGGCCTCTTTTGTTACCTGCCTTTTCTAAGGAACAATGTTCCGGACGTTCCAAGAATCTCCGGGTGGTTGATCTCAAAAGGATTCTCCTTCGTTATCTCAAAGTCACCAATTCTTTTTGCAAGACCGACCATCTTTTTGTGCTTTTTGCAGGACCGCGCCGAGGTATGGCAGCTTCAAAATCTACTATCGCCAGATGGATACGCTGTACCATTGAATCAGCCTATATTCTGCAAGGCAAGCCAGTGCCTGCCGGTCTTCGCGCACACTCGACTCGAGCTCAAGCTACGTCTTGGGCCGAGCGATCACACGTAGTCCCTCTTGATATTTGTCCAGCGGCAACCTGGTCTTCCTTGTCTACTTTTGTCCAGCATTATCGCCTGGACGTTCAGGCACGTGAGGACAGTCGTTTTGGGGCTAGTGTGCTGTCAGCGGCTCTCTCTGCCCACCCTGGGGTTCATTAGTTTGGGTACTTCCCGCTTGTCTGGGCTGGTCTAGCAGTATGAACTGGAAGGAGAAATTTCACTTACCGTTAATTTCCTTTCCTGGAATACTGCTAGACCAGTCCAGAACCCACCCTATTGTCAGTGTCACGACTGCTGGTGCAGAGGAGCTCACGTTCTTCTTATTTCAGACACAAGCAATTACATATTCCATAGAAAGTCCACAACAGTGGATTCAGAGTTTTTCTCCAAGGAATGATGTTTGATCCTTCTCCACCCTTCCTGGTTCGAGTTGAGGGTTTTAATTGAATTAGTTGTTACCTGTACATAGTTGAGTTGGTTAGTCAAGTTTTCTCCTTATGTTGGTGCTTGTCAAAAGAATACTGACTAGGTCCTCTAGGGGCACTCCTATTTCACCCAGAGCCCAACCAATCACAGCTCTGGCGTATTTTTTTTTCTCTGTCTCCAACATCTGCTAGCAGGAGAACATAACTCGCTTGTCTGGACTGGTCTAGCAGTATTCCAGGAAAGGAAATTAAGGGTAAGTGAAATTTCTCCATTCACTCTACTATAAATACAAGTAGGCTAGGTATCAACATCCAATATAAATATCAATAAACAGCCCTATCACAGGTATTAATAAAAGGAGAAAAAAGGCTTCAGAATACACGGATCAGGCAGGTGTGACTGGACATACCTGTGACATCCTCCATCACATCAATAGCCAAAAAACCTCCTTTTCAATGATTTTCACATTTATCTATCAACATTATATATTTTTGAAGTTTTTTGATTGTGTCCCATTAAGCCATGACTATCTTCATGTTCAGTAAGTTTGTTCTTTATGATGGTTTCTACCATTTTTCCCGGTACTGACGTCAGGCTCATCGGTCTGTAGTTTCCCGGATCACCCCTGGAACCCTTTTTAAAAATTGGCATTACATTGGCCATCCTCTGAGCCCGCGTGGAGCAATTCCCCAGCTTTCAAGAAAGCCTTTGGGATTGCTGCCACGCATGCGTGGTCGTCTTCCCGCCCAAAGGTGCCATCTTGCTCAGTCTCCCTTTTTCCACCGGAGCCCTTCAACGCACATCCTCATCCCTTGGAAAAGGTTTGTCGTTTTGGCCTACTGGCCTTCTATTTTCCGGTTGCACCAGTCCTCTACCTGTCCCTCTCCTGCTCTACCTCTTAGAGTTGTGCAGGTACTGTTTTTCTTTTTCTTGTGTTTGCTTGTGGGCTTCGCGCCCTTTTTCCTTGCCGCTGGCCGCATGGGTCATCAACCTCGCGAAAACCATTTTTGCCCCCATGGCTACTGTATTCAAAAAATGCGATAAATGCTCTAAGAACATGTCACTTACGGACATCCATGACTGTTGTCTACAGTGCCTCGGAACTGACCATGATCCAGAGCTCTGTTCGCTCTGTAAGAAAATGTCCTCTAAGGCCCTGCTCAGTCGTAAGCAGAAGTCCGAAATCTTTTTCAGAAAGGCCGCCTCGGAATCCCCGGTGGAGTCCTCTGTCGTCTCTCCTCTGGTGGGGTCCCCCAATTTGGTCCCACGCTCTCAGCGGCACTCCGACCAGGGGTCCCCTGAATTGGAGTGGTGTAAGAAGAAGAAGACCTCGAAGTCGCTGTCAGGGGCTCCCGATAAGTGCGAGCGTTCCCGTGCTCGGTCGTTTAGCCCTCTTCGATGTTCCCGAGAGTCGGACAAGGAGCAGCCCTGCAAGGTACCTCGCACAGATACGGAGGCTTCCGGTGAAGGTGCCCGGTCTCCTGAGGGCCGTCCCGGTGAGGACCTCCTTGATGCCCGACCCAGTGACCCCGGGATTGGCATCACAGGGCCCCATGCCCGCGTAGAGTCCCACAAGCTGGTGCTGGAACACAGCCCAGACACTTGCGCCCAGAGACTGTGGGTCCCTCATGTGGGACACTGAAATCTGTCCAGGAAACCCCCGAGAGCCATGGGCCTTGTGAGGGTCCTCAACGTCGGTCTCGCTCGCCCTCCTGTTCCTCAGAGGCGAGGTCTTCCAGGGCCTCCGGCTCCAAGCGGGGCTCGGCCGCTGGACAGGGCAACCTGTCTGGCTGAGTCTTCTCGACTGAATTCTCAGACTGGGAGTCCGATGGGGACACCTCCCCGGAGACCCAGGCTCGCCGGAATCTTCCGTCGGACCCCTCCCAGCCTGCTTTTCAGTGGCACTTGCCACCTGAGGACAACTTCCTGGTGTTCATCCGGGATATGGCACGGGCCCTTAACCTGGCCACTCAGGCCGAGGAGAACCCTCGAGCTGAAGAACTCGACATTCTTCAGTACGAGTCCCCGCCTAGAGAGTCTCTCACTATCATAAGAACATAAGAACAGGTGACTTCCGGTTTGGCAATGAGCTGATCGAACGGCTCACGATCAACTCCGGGCAACTTGCCCCGCAAAACGGCTAAAAAACCCTTTAAAACTTTTTTCCACCACCTTCATCGACTCTTCCCTCACGGGGTGTTAAGCCTCCACCGATGAAGAGACTTGCGGCCATCCCTGCCTAATCGGGGCAGACAACTCCATAGAAAACGCGCCGGGGCGCGATCGGGCACTTCCCCCACCGTCATCATTAACTTTTCCCCTGCGGGGTATTGTGCCTTCAGAGGTAAAGGGACCTGTGGCCATCCCTGCCCGATCGGAGAAGAAAACTGCATATATAAAAAGTGTGCCGAGGCACGATCGGGCTCTTCCTCCACTGCCATCATTGGTTTTCCCCCCACGAGGTATTGTGCCTCCGGCGGTGAAGAGGCCTACGGCTGTCCCTGCCCAATCGGGGCAGGCAACTATACTTAAAAAAGAGAGCACGACGGGACGCGATCGGGTAATCCCCCCACCGTCATCATCAGCTCTCCCCTTGCGGGGTACTGAGCCTCCAGCAGTAAAGAGACCTGTGGCTACCTCTGCCTGGCCGGGGCAGACACCGGCACGAGAAAGAAAGCATACCGGGGCGTGATCGAGCACCTCCCCCACCACTATTGTCAGCTCTTTCCTTAGGGGGTATTGTACCTTCAGCGGAGAAAGGATCTGCGACCATCTTGGCCTGATTGGGACAGGCAACGGCACACAAAAGACACCTTCATCGCCATCATCAGCTCTCCCTTCACGTGGTGAAGTGCTTCCAGCGGTGAGGGGACCTGTGGCCATCCCTGCTTGACCGGAGCGGATATCTGCACATAAAAGTAAACCCGCCAAGGCGCGATCGGACATTTCTTCCACCGCCTTCTTCAACTTCCCCTCCCTGGGGTATTGTGCCTTTGGCGGCGAAGAGGACTGCGGCCTTCCTGCCCGGTCGGGGCAGATAACAACGCGCAAGAGACAGCACGTTGAGGCGAGGCTGCGATTGACGGGCCCGCGCTTGAGGGCCTTGCCGGAGGGCTTCTTGGAGTGGCCTCTTAGGCGTTGCCTTTTATCTAAAGACAATCGCAAACAGCGGTGTGTGCTGCGGATTAACCCTGACCAACTTTGCTGAAAAATACCCATACTAGCTGAGTGGGTCCTGTCTCCATATCTACTGATCCTTACCAAAGGGGGTACTCACCTAGTACTGGAAGCAGTTTCCCTCCCGCCACGAAACCGAATGGCGTCGAAAGCGCCACAAAGGGAGAAGCCACATGCCACGGAGGGGAAAATGGCGGAGGGAGCGCCAGCTAGCCCGAAATCAGGTGGCACTCCAGATCTGGTCACGGAGGTGAGTGCCGCGGTGGTTCAGGCACTAGATACCCGATTCCAAGACCTGGCAGATCAGATTCAGACTGTGAGCCAACGATTTACGGACTTTACCGGGAGGCTAGACCAAGTAGAGACCCGAGTTTCAGATGTGGAGGACAACCAGCACTCCCTGGCAGCTAAAGTGGAGGCCTTGGAGACCCTGGTAAAGCAGCAAGGTGACAAGCTGAACGAGCTTGAAAACCGGGGGAGGCGCAAGAATCTGCGCTTCATCGGGATACCGGAGAGTGTGGCGGATGGCGCCCTTTTCGGATACTTGCAGACCTGGATTGAAAACCTGTTGCAAAATCAGGACGATGATCCTGTAAAATTGGAGCACGTGCATAGACTTGGCCAGCGGAGGGAGCAGGCGAGACAACCACGAGCGGTTATTGCGCGCTTTTTGGATTACCGGCAAAAAGAAGCTGTGTTAAAAGCTGCTCGGAGTCGAAAGATGAGACAGCAGGATACGGAACCGATACTTGTGTTTCAAGACTACTCGGCCTTAGTTAGTCAGTAGCGCCGGGCCTTCTCGGGGGTCTGCACACAATTGCTGAACAAAGGAGTGCGATTCTCGCTGCTGTATCCTGCTCGGCTTTGAGTGGAGGTCCAGGGACAGACCCGCTATCTGACAACACCGGCAGCGGCTGCTGCTCTTCTGGAAACCCTGAATGCCCAGGCTGCTTCGCCCTCGTGAATCTTGGATTGCCAATGGGAATGGCATTTGGATGTCTCGCTGACAGAGAGGGGCCCAAGGACCTGATGTAGCTCTGGGCTACAGCAGCTAGTCTTTTTTTTATGCCAGTGTTGCACTGTTACTTTCTTGATTTGTTTAAGCTGTAACTTGTTACATTTAGCCATATTGTGTCAACTGCTCCCTTGTTTAAGCCATTTAGATGGCAACATTGCTAAACTGTTATTATGTTTCAATTGTTTGGCTGAGCAACTGTGTGTGCAACTTGCTACTGTTTGAGCTGGGTGAATGGTATATTTGTATGTGTGGCCAGGTGAAGGTTTGCTGCAGACCTAAAGGGAGGATGGGGGGTTTATAATATTGACAACGGTAATTATTTGTAAAGTTTTATTTGTGCTCCCTTCCCTCCTTTTTCTTTTTCTTTCCTTCTTTATTTATACTGAGGAGAAGTATAGTGTAGGAGGGAGAGCTGTGCCTTGTAGGTCCCTAATCTCAGTACGGCTGAAGGTGAGGAGCCGGGGGAGGTGGGCCATGGGTTAGTCGGATTAGACAGCCCTGGGAAGGGCAGACACTAGTGGGTGGAGCCCCTAGAGGGGCGCGAGGAGTTCAGTCTAGTAGTTCCTCGGTAGTCACCCTGGGGATTACATCTGTACGAGGGGCTGCTGATAGATAGGCTAGGTTAAATGAGGTAGAAGAATGTGGAGAGGGGGTGTGTTATGGGCGTAAGCTTGAAATGAATGGATGAGTGGGTTGTTTATATTATACCTATGACATTTTCTAGATGTTTAGTTTAATTCCTGTGGTGGCCTCCAGAGGCTTGACGATGCCCCCCTATGTCATTTTGGGAATAATAAGGTGGTAGCCCTACCGAATCGAGGTGTGGGGGTGTGGTATGGGTAGATTTAATATGGTGGTCTTAGAATATACTTCAAAGGTGAAATATGGTTATCTTAATATCAGATGGGGGGGTGATACGGAGGGGAGGTGTAGGGCTCTGGGCTTGGGAACGGAGGGGGTCGGAGACCTGGGGGACAAAAGTAAGTAGGGGTATTGGATGGGGGGAGGGGCCTGGTGGTACTAATTCCCAATACCTAATGGAGTAGGTCAGGGAGTGCTGGGGCCCTAGGGAGGAGTGGAGAGGGGGAGTGGTGGGGAGTACTGTCATTTTAATCTTGGGGTGGTTAAAAAGAGAATGGAATTCTCTCAGATAGGTTCAATGTTGGATCCGGGGAAGTATGGGGCAGACCCGACTGCCACAGGGAAGTTGTCCAGCCTGATGGGTGGACTTGATAGTTTAGGGGTGAGGGAATGGAGGGGGGGTGGGGGAGTGGGAGGGGAAGGGAGCCGAGGGGGTAGGATAGCACACACTTCACTGTTTATTTGTAGGTGGCTCAGCTTTTTTCTTTTGCTGGCTGTTAAGAGGGGGGGGGGGGCTCCAGGCTGGGGGAGCTCCTTTGTTATGTTTAGAGTTTTCTACATGGCTGGATTTTGACGCTGCCCCATGCCTCTGAAGATTATTACCTGGAATGTTTGTGGGTTGGGGAATCCTATAAAGCGTTATAAAATCTTACAGGCCCTGGCCCGACAGCAGTGCGATATCGCCCTACTTCAGGAAACGCACCAGACGGTAGAAGAACATAGTAAACTCCATAGAGGCTGGGTGGGGCAGGTATGGGGGGCTCCTGCGCGAGGGAAGAAAGAAGGAGTAGCAGTTCTGTTCCACAAACGAGTCCGTTTTGCCCTGGAAAAGACTATCGTTGCGGAAGACGGGCGATTTCTTTTGCTGGCTGGTCGGCTAGAGGGGAAACCAGTGATTATCGGGAATCTCTACGGTCCTAATGTGATGGACCCTAGTTTTTACAATGGCCTGGCCTCCAAAATAGAGCAGCTCCCGGAATATCCGCTGCTTCTTGCCGGGGATTTTAATGGGGTTTTAGATGTGGACCTTGACACTTCTAGGGGGGGGGGAGGCGAGAGATAGGATCCCGACGACTCGGATGTTACAGCGGTTTCATAGTAGAATGGATTTGGTTGACCCCTGGCGCCTACTACATCCTTTGGAAAGGGATTTTTTTTTTTTTTCAAAATTTTATTTAGAACCATCAACAAAGAAAAACAACAAGTACACAGCAAAGAATCACCACTCCCTGGGGTTGGCTCTTATCCACAGGGGCAGTACTCATCGATGGTTACAGAAAAGTTTTCAAAGAAGAATTACCCTCACCCCCTTCCTCTACCCCCCTCCCCCCACCCTCACCCACCTCCCCTCCCCCCCATAGCAAGCCACACAGGACCATCTGGAAGTTCGACATATCACCCAAATAACAGTATAACAAATGAGGGTATCAACATCCCATCTGCAGGATCGTATTACGGGTCCGGGCACTCAGGCTTTGAATGTATGGATCCCAAATGAGCAAGAAGGTGGACCATCGCCGTGCATGGCCCCGGGCAGCCCTACACTCCAGGAGCATAAGCTGGTGGAAGGAGTTCCGCCACTCCCAAAAAGAGGGTGGGCGGACCTCCCGCCACCGCCGCAACAGAGGCCCCTTACCCACCAGACATGCCCTATGCACGAGCCAGCGACCCCACCTCCCCTTGGGAGAGGCGAGGGCCAGAGAATCCAGGACCACCAAGGCTGCATCCCAGTGAACAGGTTGTCCCAGCAGATTAGCTACGTACAGGGCAATCCTCCGCCAATAGGGGTGAAGCCGCCGGCATCCCCACCACATATGTAACAAAGTCGCCATTGGCGCCGCACACCGCGGACAACTACTGTCCGTGGTCAAGTGGCAACGAAAAGCCCTCCGCGGGGAGAAGTGGACCCTAGTTAGACATTTAAATTGGATTTCCCGCCAACGGGCCCCGCCCACCAGGCTCACCACCCGCCTTAGGGCTACCAGGATGGTGCCCTGGGGGATATCCCGCCCCATTTCGGCCCCCCAAGCCTGCTCCACTCTGCCATAGTCTAGCCGCTGGCGAAACTGCTCCAGCCGGAGATGAAAACCCCGGATGGACGGTCGGGCCTCGTCGCCCAGGCCAAAGAACGCCATAATCTGGGCCGAGCGGTCACTATGTAACTCCCCCCCCGGAAGGGATGCCACATAATGGGCCACCTGCATATACGCAAATGAATGATTAGGCCGCAATTCAAACTCGCTGGAAAGCACAGAGAAGGTTTTAGGCTTCCCCCGTCAAGTCCACCACATGTCCCACACTATGGACCCCTCGCTCCCCCCAAAGACGGAAGGCAGCAGTCTCAGTCCCCGTGGTGAAATTTGCATTCCCCCGAAGGGGTAGCCAACTCGACACCTTCCAATTATGGCCCCAATAAGCGTTCAGCTGTCGCCAGGTCTTACACACCGGCAACAGCAGCACACTCTCAGCCAGGTGAGTAGCCCACTGGCTGACCTCCAGGTGCAAGAGGGCCCGCAGAGAGTGGGGTGCCACAAATGCCTCCTCCAGAGCTGTGGGCGTGTAAAGGTCGGTGTCACCTAGCCAATCTCCCAAATGACGCGCTTGGCAGGCCAAAGCATAGGCACCAAGATCCGGGAGCCCCCATCCCCCATCCCGCATTCTCCCCACAAGCCGACCATAGGGGACACGAGCTCTCGCCCCCCCCCCAGAGGAAGCCCCGAAATTCCGCCTCAAAGCACCGGACATCCCGGCGAAGAAGCCAAACAGGGAGGGTCTGCAGCCAGTACAAGATCCGCGGCAAGAGCACCAGTTTAATCGCCGCAATCCTGCCCAATAGGGATAAGGGGAGAGGCCGCCAGGCCTGCAGCTGAGCTCTCACCTTGGTCAACATTCGCTGCAGGTTGCACCCATACAAACGGCCCGGGCGACAGGGCAGTACAATCCCCAAGTATATAAATTGATTCTCGGCCCATTTAAGAGGGAACACCCCCGGCCAGCCATTCCGAAGACTCCCCGACACATCCATGGCCTCGGATTTATCCCTGTTAATGCGTAGCCCCGCAAACTGCCCAAAGGTTCGGAACTCTCCCAAGAGAAGCGGCAAGGAGTCCATAGGCGACAGTAGATGGACCAACAGGTCATCGGCAAAGGCAGATATCTTAAATTCTTGGGCGCCGATTCTAACCCCCCTTATGGAACGCAGGCCCGCCACTCTCCGCAGGAGGGGGTCCAGGGACAGAACAAAGAGGAGAGGAGAGAGAGGGCAGCCCTGACGGGTCCCCCTTTGCAACGAAAAATTCTCGGATACCATCCCATTGCAAAGTATCGCCGCCGTCGGGTCGGCATACAGACTCGCAACCATGCTACAAAATAGCGGCCCTATACCATAGCAAGGAAGAATATACTTCAGATAGTGCCAGTCCACCCGGTCAAATGCTTTTTTCCGCGTCAAAACTGACAAGCAAAGAGGGTAACTGTCTATGCTGGGCCCACTCTAAGGATGCCACTATTTTGCGCAGATTACTTACAGCATATCGCCCCTTTACAAACCCAACCTGAGAATCATGCACCAGCGACCCCAAAAACTCCGCCAGGCGATCCGCCAGAATTTTGGCCATCAATTTAAGGTCAAAGTTAAGCAATGAGATAGGACGGTACGAGGCCGCGGAGAGGGGGTCCTTCCCCGGTTTAGGAATAAGGACAATATGGGCATGATTAACCCCCCACCGAAAGTAGCCCTGTTGCGCCCGCCGATTATGCACTGCGGCCAGCGTTGGGGAAATCAGGTCGTTAAGGATTTTGTAGAATTCAGCACCGAGCCCGTCGGATCCCGGGATTTATAACAACTGGCCTTGGAGATAGCCCCCTGCAGCTCAGCCGCCGTTATCGGCCGATCCAACTGCGCTCTTTGCTCCACGGTCAAGCGCGGTAGGTCCAAGGCCCCCACATACTCCTCCATCTGCGTGAAGGAGGGCAACGCTGCTGTATAGAGGCTCTGGAAAAAGGAACGAAAAACCCCCACTATCGCCGGGTTCTCCCGATGTAACACCCCCGAATCGTCCCGCAAGCCCGGCACCAATTTGGAGCCCCTGGGTCCCCGAAGACATCTGGCCAATAATTTCCCGGGCTTATCCCCATACTGATAAAGTTGGTAACGATAGTATAACACAGATTTCTTTGCCCGTTGATGCAGAAGCTCATTTAATTCCGTTTGAGCGTCCCACAGCTGCTTTTTTAAGCACCGCCGTCGGGTTTCGGGCCCCTCGACGCCGCAGCCGCGTCACCAACTTTTCTAAAGCAATGATACGTTCGGCCCTGAGTCTTTCTCTTCCGAGCAAGGAACCCTATAATGTCCCCCCCCGCAAAACCACCTTCGCAGTTTCCCAGAGCAATTCAGGGTCACCCTGATGACCCCTATGATCAGCTTCAAATTCCTGCCATCGTTGCTGAAGAAAAGAACGGAATTGCGCATCCCTATATAATTCAAGGGGGAAGCGCCATGTCGGGGACCTGGGAGAGTTCCCATTCCAAAAGACGTCGAGCCAAACAAACGCATGGTCAGATATCTCCATGGGCCCTATCTGAGCATCTGCCACCTTAGCAAACAGTCCAGTAGAAATCAACAGGTAATCTATACGGGCACTAGTGCCATGGGCCCGGGATATATGCGTATAATCCCGCTCGGCCGGGTGTAATAGTCCGCCAAGGGTCCACCAACCCCAGCCGGGAACACAAACGTCGCAATGCCCGAACCGTCGCGATCCTGTCTCTCTGCTCCCCCCCTAGAAGTATCAAGATCGACATCCATGACTCCATTAAAATCTCCCCCCAGAATCAAGGGAGACTCCGGCATTGTCTCCAGTTTGGAGGCCAGACGGGCATAAAGGGGTAGGTCAAGCACATTAGGACAGTACAAATTGCCTAGAATAACCGGCCTCCCCTCAAGAACTCCCTGCACCAAGATAAATCTGCCTGTCGGATCAACAAAAGTCCCGGACAACCTCCAGCCGCACCCGCTTATGAATCAGGAGCACCACACCCCCCTTCTTTCCCCTGAGCTGGGGCCCCCCAGACCTGTCCCACCCATTCCCGGCATAATTTACGGTGCTCCTCGGCAGTCTGGTGGGTTTCCTGAAGCATGGCGATGTCCACCCCCCGCCTTGCTAATGCCTGCAAGATTTTGGCCCGTTTAATAGGGCTGCCCAAACCGCAAACATTCCAAGAGATGATCTTAAGCGGCATTAAATACAAAAGTAGACCTACGATAATACAGCACGAACCAGATCTGATACAGGGAAGGCACCCCCCCATCCTGAGGTCCTCCCCTCCTCCCCACCAAGGCATTCCATCTTGTCATCCACCCCTCCACTGGTCCCTGACAATACTGCTCCCCTCCTACTCCCCCTCCCTCCCTCTCCCCCCCCTTCCCCTCCCCCCCTCCCTCCACCCCCCCTCCCCCTCCCCCCCTCCCTCCACCCCCCCTCCCCCCCCTTCACCCCCTCCACTCTCCGTTCCCCTAACTCTACTAACATCTACCTCTCTCCCACTCTGTGACTTCTAGATGCGTGTGGGACCCCCCTGCCCCTCCCAGATACCGGCTCGTCTCCAGCCGTGCAGGCAGGGAGAGCCATCCCCTCCAGATTTACCCCCCGCCCCCCCCCGGAGAACCAGGCCCGCGCACTCCCCCGGTACCAGTCTACTCCAACAGACCAAGCCTCCCCCTCCTTCCCCCCATACATAGGGGGCAACCAGCAACAAACAAAGAAAAGAAAGAAAAAACAACATACATTATAACAGCTTTACCAATCCCCGCACCACTCCCTCCCCCCACAGGATTACCACCGCCGTTTCTCCACAGTCCAAAGCAGCATATACCAAAAAGGTTCGTCGATTCCAGCCCGATCTCCACTTTCGCTCAGGTCGCAGCCGCCGCAGTCGCCCTCCGCCGTATCTCCTCCACATAGGGTGTAGCTGCCGTCGCCAAGTCAAAGGACCGGCGAGTCCCCTCATGAGTGAAGATCAGCCGGGCAGGGTATTGCACCATGAATCTGATGTTATTATCTATCAGAATCTGGCACAAAGGTCCATACTCTCGTCGTCGCTGTCCCAGGGCCGCTGAATAATCCTGGACAATACGCAGCTTAACATTGTCCTTTTGGACTACTCCTCTCTTCCGCGCTGCACGCAAAACCGCTTCCTTTTGTTGGAATCGCAGGAACCGTGCCAAAACCACCCTGGGTCGGCCATCACTGGCTCTCCTAGGCCCAACCCTGTGTGCTCTCTCTATTTGCACTAGGCTGCCCTCAGGGTCGTTCTCCAGGAGGTGTTTTCACCAGATCTTCCAAATAAGAGTGTAAGTCCCTGTCCTCTATGGCATCCGGGACCCCCAGAAATCTCAGATTGTTACGGCGGGACCTGTTCTCCAGGTCGTCCAGCTTGGCCTCCTGACCCTGAAGTAGCTTTTTCATACGGGTCATCTCCTGTTGCAGCTCCAGCACATGCTCCTCCGTCCGCTCTATCCGGCCCTCTGCTTCCTGCATTCGGCTCCCCAGGGCCCCCACAGAAGCTTGGAGGAGGTCCATACGGCCCCGCAGGTCCTCAAATTGCGCTGACAGCGCTCCCCGCCACAGCCAAGGAGATTTCATCCACCATCCCGGCTTTAACCTCCCCCTTCAGCGGCGAGGACTGCTCTCCCCCCTGGGCGGCAGAGGGGTCTTCTCCTTTTCCACCCGGCGGCCGCCCTTTGCCGCCATGCCCGAGCTGTGTCGGTCCGCAGGGGCCTCGCTCCCCGTCCCCACCACTCACTGCAGATCTCAGCGGCGTAGATACCTCCCACGCGGGTATGCGAGTCAATTGCCACAGGGGGGGGGGCAAGGTCTTCTCTGTCCCCAGTCCAAGGCCCTCCTCTGCTCCCCGACTCCTGCAGGGGGCCGTACGCCAGGTTAAGCGGCCCCCGCGGATCTCCCAAGGCCAAGGGACTAGCCGCGGCCCAGCCCAGGTCTCAGCAGGGGGGCCTCCAGCCACCCCTAAGGACTTGATGTCCGCCGCCCTCCTGGAGCGCGAGAATAAGAAAAAAAAAAAAAAATCTATATAGATATATATATAGATATAGATATAGCTGGGGGAGGTAGCGGGAACAGTGAGGCTCAGCAGGGGGGGGGCGCCCGCCGCCGCGGGGCGCAGCTTGGGGATCTGGTTGCACGTCGCTGTTTGCCGCTGCTGACCGGGTCTCCCACCACGTGGCACTCACTGCAGGCTCCTGGTCTTCCGCCGCGGCTGCCCGGATCCAGGCCGCGGCCGTTGTTCAGCGCGGGGGGGGGGGGAGATGGAGGCTCAGGAGCGCCAGCTCACATGGTGGACCAGGCGGGGGTGCAGGGGGGAGGCTCGGAACCTCAAACCCGGCTCGGGCAGCTCATTCGGCGGCGTCGGAGGGGCGAGGAGGCCCAGAGCTCGAGCGGCGTGCGTCCGCTCGTGCTCACCGCATCCCCGGAAGTCTCTTGGAAAGGGATTTTACCCACCAGTCCCGGGCACACGGTACTAGTGCTCGAATTGATTATATCTTGGTGTCGGGGGTTTTGTTTGCTCATACGGGGGAGGTGCAGATTGGCCCACTAGAGATATCCGATCATGCGATGGTCCGAATGGAGCTGCACTGGGGGATAGACAATTCCCAGGCACGACTTTGGAGACTTCCCCTGGGGTTGAGTCAGGATGTTCGATTTCAGCATTTTCTGAGGCAGCGATGGAGGGAATTTATGAATGATCACCAGTGCCACAGTGAGGATCCTGAGTTGGTGTGGGAGACGGCAAAAGTAGTGTTACGGGGTGATATCATTGGATTTGCAGCCCGGAAACGTCGGCTAATAGCAGAGCGAATAATTGGTTTAGAGCGGCTGGTTAACAAGTTGCGCCAGCTCTGTGCACGCTGTCCGGTACCCGCAAATAAGAAAAAGCTTTGGGAAGCTCAGGTGGATCTCAATGAGCTGTTACATCAGAGAGCCAAGAAATCTATCCTGTATTATAGATACCAGCTACATTGTTACGGGAATAAACCGGGGAAGTTGCTGGCCCGTTGTCTGAAGGGCCAACGGGGCTCCTCATTAGTGGCAGCCGTCCGAGATGATCAGGGACAACTGCAACGGGAGTCCGTGGCAATAGCCCGGGTCTTTCGGGCTTTTCTTCAGGATTTATATAAGGCGCAACCTACATCCACCATGGAGCTGGGGGATTATTTGAAAGAGTTGGATTTGCCGCAGCTTACTGTTGAACAGCGGGAGATGTTAGAGCAGCCTATAACCCTGCAAGAGGTGCATTCTGCGATTTTGGCCGCTAACTGTAATAAAGCGCCTGGACCAGACGGTTTGGGGGCCGAGTTTTATAAACTTCTAGACGAATCTGTGAGCCCTGTTCTGGCGGAGGTCTTTAATAAGCGGGCGGAACAGGGGGCCTTTCGTTGGGGACGTAATCATGCCCATCTTACGCTGATCCCTAAACCGGGTAAAGATCCTTTGCTAGTAGGATCATATCGTCCTATATCCTTGCTTAATTTTGATATCAAATTAAATGCAAAGGTTTTGGCACTGCGACTGGCAGCAGTTTTAGGGCATTTGGTACATGACTCGCAGGTGGGGTTTGTCAAGGGGCGCTATGCAGTTCGGAACCTGTGTAAGATCTTAGCTTCTTTGGAGTGGGTGCATGCTCATCGGTTACCATCCCTGCTTGTCAGCTTTGATGCAGAAAAGGCTTTTGACAGGGTGGACTGGCAATACCTACGTAACCTTCTCCCGCGCTACGGATTGGGTGTTCAGTTTTGTAGAATGGTGGAGAGTCTCTATGCCCAGCCAACAGCTGGGGTCTTGTGCAATGGGGTACTCTCTGAAGACTTCCCCTTGGAAAGAGGTACGCATCAGGGATGCCCCCTTTCCCCTTTATTGTTTGTCCTGTCACTCGACCCCTTGATACGGACCATCGAAGCCTCCCGCGAGATACAGGGAGTGCGAATGGGCACCCAGACGTTCAAACTCTCCGCCTTTGCGGATGATCTTTTGGTACACCTGCTTACCCCTGACCAGTCGCTGCCAAAGTTGTTGGAGGAGTTTATGAGATTTGGTGGTATTATGGGGCTGCGGATCAATAAGGATAAATCTGAAGCCCTAGATGTCTCAGACCAACTGCGGGGGAGTTGGGTGGGAGACTTTCCTCTTAAGTGGGCGATTGATGAGTTTACCTATCTCGGCATAGTACTAACCCGTAATCCCCGGGTCCTTTATGTGCGTAACCTTGAGCAAACACTACGACGGCTGCAGGTACAGTTGAAAGCCTGGGATCCCCTGCCTCTCTCCTTATCAGGGAGGATAGCGGCGGTTAAAATGGTGCTCCTACCGCGGCTGTTGTATTGGTTTCAGACATTGCCTGTTTGGTTATTGCGCCGGGATGTGCGCCGCTTTGAAGCCGCTATTAGATGTTTCCTGTGGAAAGGAGGGAAGGCGCGTATTTCTTGGCCATGGATGTTAGGGACGTGGCGTGATGGGGGGATGGGTCTTCCAGATCTTGTAGGTTATGCTCTAGCCTGTCAGGCTCGACATCTTGGAGATTGGTTGGGAGGGACAGATGTGTATATGCCACGGGCTTTGGAGGAGTGCTTTGTGGCGCCATTGACGTTGTTGGGAGTCTTACATGGGACGTATCAGACTCTCCCTAGTCAAGTAGTGTGGAGTGAGTTGATTGGTTCGGTTCTCAAGACTTGGAAACAACTTAATGTCCACTGGAATACAGCCTGGAAGGTTTCTAGTTGGCTGCCCTTACAGGGCAATGCTGCTTTTACGCCTGGTTCGGATACGGTGACCTTTCGAGACTGGAGTAATCGGGGAATACGGAATGTTGGACATGTAGTGGAGCCGTCAGGGCAGTGCAAATCCTTTTTGACCTTGAGTAGGGAGTATGATTTGCCCAATAACCATTCCTTTGCTTATATGCAGATTGCTCATTATGTGTCCTCTCTGCCGCGAGAGGAGTTACACATGGACAGGTCAGCCCGAATATTGGAATTTTTTGGGTTAGGGGGGGAAAATCCCCCGTCGATCAAAGATCTCAAGAAGCGTTTGGCTCGGTTTAGCACAGGCCATGATTATCGAGGGGTTGAGGTGGCTTGGGAAATGGAGTTGGGAGAGGTTTTGGCCCCCGGGTCAGTCCGGCAGGTTTTAAAAGGGATTGTGAGGCTGACACAGGAAACACGCTGGCGAGAGATACAGTTTAAATGTGTAACCAGAGCGCACTTTTCTCCGCAGAGGGCGTTCCGTAGTCGACTGACCACCCATGGCTGCTGCCCTAAATGCACGGAACCACTTGCGACCTTGTTGCATATGTGGTGGGGTTGTAGAGTATTGCGCTCCTATTGGGCCAAGATATGTGCTTTTCTAAATCGATTGCTACAGCGACGGGTGCGCTGGTCCGGGGCCCTTGTGGTGCTCGATCGGCTTGATCCCCCTTGTACGGTGGTAGAGGGGGAACGCTTGTTGGTGCGCAAGGCCTGTTTGGTAGGGAAGGGTCCCATTCTTCGCCTTTGGAGGGATTGCAGCGCGCCTACCTTTGGTGAGTGGCGTAACTGCTTCCATCAAATGATGTTAATAGAGAGATGGGGGGCGCGGGGCAGTGTCAAACGTTGGACAGCCTTTATGCGTGTATGGGAGCTTTACATTCAACAGTTAAGTGCCAGGAGTCGTAATGAGATCCTACAAGTTGGTAGCTGAGCTATTGGTGGGAGATGTGGGGTGGATTTGTTCCACTGAGGGTTCCAAGTTTTTGTGGAGTGTGCTGAGGGGGGAGGGGAGGGGGGTGGCGGGGGATGGGATTGGGGGAATATAAGGGGGAAAAATGATCTTCCACCTCCTCTGTTCTGCTCTGTTACTACTCCGAGGGGGGATCAGAGTCCACCCCTTTTGGAGATGTGTATATCTGATGTATTGTATTTGTTGGTGGTTATAAAATAAAGTATTAAAAAAAAAGAACATAAGATATGCCATACTGGGTCAGACCGAGGTCCATCAAGCCCAGTATCCTGTTTCCAACAGTGGCCAATCTAGGTCATACGTACCTAGCAATATCTCCAAAAGACACAGGTTCCACAATGCTTGTACTGGGTCAAGCATTAATTATCCTGGGTCCCTTTTTAATAGTGGTTTATGGACCTTTCCTCCAGGAACTTGTCCAAACCTTTTTTAAACCCAGCTACACTAACAGCCCTTACTACATCCTCCGGTAACAAATTCCAGAGTTTGATTACACGTTGAGTGAAAAAATATTTTCTTTTATTTGTCTTAAATAGTTTACCCTGTAGCTTCATTGCATGTCCCCTAGTCTTTCTATATTCTGATAGCGTAAACAATTGATCCACATTTACCCGCTCCACTCCATTCATTAATTTATAGACCTCTATCATATCACCCCTCAGCCATCTCTTTTCCAGGTTGAAGAGCCCCAACCTTTGTAGCCTCTCTTCATAGGAGTAGCCTTCCATCCCCTTCACCATTTTGGTGGCTCTTCTCTGTACTTTTTCTAATAATGCTATGTCCTTTTTAAGATACGGTGACCAGAACTGCACACAATATTCAAGGTGCGGTCGTACCATGGAACGATACAGAGGCATTATAATATCCTTTGTTTTATTTTCCATCCCTTTCTTTATGATACCTAGCATTCTATTTGCTTTCTTGGCTGCCGCTGCACACTGGGCAGAGGGTTTTAACATGTTATCCACGATGACTCCTAAATCTTTTTCCTGGGTGGTGGTTCCCAATATGGAACCTTGCATTGTGTAACTATAGTGTGGGTTGTTCTTTCCTAGGTGGATAACTTTGCACTTGTCCACATTGAATTTCATCATGGTTCCTCCCATTCTGTCTCGGCTACTGCTCCGCATGTGGGAGGCCCCCACCTCGGTCCCTATTGTGAGCAAGTGCCTTGACACTATGTACAAAGTACAACGTGGGCCTGGGTTCAGAAAGACCCAACTTCCACATACCTCCATGGTAGTGGAGTCGGCCATGAGGAAACAGAAGAGCTCAAAATCGCACTCATCAGTCCCCCCTGGCTGGGAGTCAAGGGCCCTCGATGCCCTGGGCCACAAGACCTATCAGGGCTCCATGCTTTCTTGTCACATTCAGGTGTACCAGCTTTACATGGGCATGTGGCAGACTGCTCAAAATACCTCTCCCGGGCTGCCTATGATGGTTTTGAGTCATCGGCTTGGGTAGCAGCCGCGGGCATCGGGGCCCGTCACCAGGCTTGGCTCCAGTTATCCGATTTGGAGCAGTGCGTGCAGGAAAAACTCCTGGATATCCCCTGTCTCGGCGAACAGCTCTTCGGCAAGCCAATGGAGGACAAGGCCGCGGAGATAGAGATGGAGTTCATTACCAGCACCCCTCTCTTGCACAAGACCACCATGCTTCCCTGGAAAAAGCAACAGGCCAAGAAGCCGTTCTTTCCCAGGAAAGGCCCCCACTACCGAGGCTACCCTCTGTACCCGACCACTCCCACGCCGACCACCTTGGTGCAGGGTAAGTCCGGCCAGGGGCATTGCAAGCCGAAAGGGCCCAAAGCCCAAACTCCGGCTCCACCACAACCTGCACAGGGGTTTTGACTCCATTAGCATAGCCTCTTGCCCTCTGGCGACGCAGCAGCCAGTGAGGGGGATGCCTGTCTTCTTTTGCCCCTCTGTGGGCTTCCATCACCTTGCACACCTGGGTCCTCCAGGTCATCTGAGACAGCTATCGCCTTTGCTTCGACAGGCTTCCACCTCCTCGACTCCCCGCGCACCAAGTGTTCCTGCAGAGGGCAGTTGAGAAGTCCCTCCGCACGGGGTTTCTATTCCCGGTACTTCCTTGTCCCGAAAAAGACGGGAGGTCTACGGCCCATCCTCGACCTCCAAAAGCTAAACAAGTTCTTGGTGCGGGAGAAATTCAGGATGTTATCCCTTGGTGTTGTGCTGCCCTCCCTCCAGCAGGGTGACTGGCTATGCTCCTTGGATCTAAAAAACGCTTACGCCCATATCTTGATCCACCCTCGGCACAGGCAGTACCTGCGCTTCAGGATGTGGGGAGAACACTTCCAATACAGGGTGCTCCCCTTCGGCCTCGCGTCCGCCCCACGGGTCTTTACAAAATGCCTCTCCGCGGTCGCCGCCTGCCACAGGCGGCAGGGCATACCGGTCTTTCCCTACCTCGATGAATGGCTCGTTACGGGATCCTCAGCCAAGGAAACCCGGTGAGCAACGTCGCACACAATCCTTCTGTTGGAAGGCCTGGGGTTCTTGGTCAACTATCCAAAGTCCCACCTCGAACTGGTGCAGGCCTTAGAGTTCATTGGGGCATGCCTCAACACTCAGCAGGTGACCGCATTCTTGCTGGTGGATCACGCCGACCACCTCCGAGCCCTGACGGCTCAGGTCCAAAGTGCCCCAGAGTCTCACCTCGGACCATGCTGTGCCTCCTGGGCTACATGGCCTCTACGGTCCATGTGGTCCCCCATGCCCGGCTGCACATGCGGATGGCTCAGTGGTGCCTCAACACTCAGTGGAGTCCGTTCGTCGGTCACCTCAGGGACCCCGTCAGGGTCTTTCCCGACCTCCGTTTGTCCCTGAGCTGGTGGCAAAATCCCCATAACCTCCTGCGGGGGTTGCCCTTCCAGCCCCCACAGCACGACGAGTTGTTGACAACGGACGCCTCTCTGTTAGGGTGGGGAGCCCACTGCGGGTCATTGTGCATGTAGGGGCAGTGGTTGACCGAGGAGTCTCAGTAGCAGATAAACTTGCTCGAGCTCCAGGCGATCTGATGGGCCCTGAGGGTCTTCAGGGGCCACCTCAAGGGGCGGTCGGTGCTCTTGCAAACCAACAATCATGTGGCCATGTTCTACATCAACAAGGAAGGGGGTACGGGGTCGTGCTCCCTCTGCCGGGAGGCAATTCTCCTCTGCTCCTTTGCCACTTGAAAGATGTCCCTCAGGGCGGCCTACCTTCTGGGTCAGGAGAATGTCCTGGCAGACAGGCTCAGCAGGATCCTTCACACTCACGAGTGGCGGCTGGACCCAGGAGTGATGGGCTGACTGTTTCTTCGCTGGGGAACATCGGTGGTAGACCACTTTGCCAGTCCCCAGAACGTGCAGCTCCCTCACTTTTGCGAGCCGGTACCACACCCGGGCATGGAGAGTCCGGATGCATTCCTTCTGAGCTGGTCCTCAGGCCTACTCTATGCATTCCCTCCCATCCCACTCATTGCTAGAACCCTTCTCAAGGCTCAGCGGGACCAGGCATCAATGATTCTTGCAGCCCCTTCATGGCCTCAGTAGCCCTGGTTCCCGCTTCTGCTCCAACTGTTGACAGAGCCCCCTGTTCCTCTGGGCTCTGCTCCGTGTCTGTTGGCACAGGAGGAGGGACAGATGCAGCACCCAAACCTAGTCTCCTTATCCCTCATGGCCTGGCGGCTTAACGGTTCGCCTTAGCTTGGTTTGCTCTCCCAGAGGAGGTCGAGGAAGTCCTCCTTGCATCGAGGAAGGACTCCCCTAGGCGAGCCCACGCCTTCAAGTGGTGGCGCTTCTCAGGACTCCAGATCGACCCATTCTTGTGCCCCATTTGATGGGTCCTTCACTACCACCTCCATCTCTCTAGGGAAGGTCTGAAGTCGAACTCTGTCAGGGTACACTTGAACGCCATTTCGGCAAACCACCTCCCCGTCAAGGGAAAGCCCCTCTCGGGGCAGCCGTTGGTCTCCCGCTTCATGCGGGGTCTTTTGCTATCCAAACCGCCCATCCAGCCTCCCCCAGCGGAGTGGGACCTGAATGTGGTGCTCATGCAGCTGACACGTCCACCCTTTGAGCCAATGGCTATGTGCTCGCTTCGGCACCTATCCTGGACAGTGGCCTTCCTGGTGGCGCTGACCTCAGCCCGCCGAGTCAGTGAGCTCCAGGCTCTCATGACTGATGCCCCTTATACCAGGTTCTATAGGAATAGGGGGTCCTCCGTACCCACCCCAAATTCCTGCCTAAAGTTGTCTCAGATTTCCATCTCAACCAGGAGATAGTCCTGCTGACTTTCTTCCCGAGACCTCATGCCGATCAGGCATCAACTGCTCTTCACACTCTTGACTCTAGGAGGGCTCTCGCCTTCAACAGTATTTGCAATGCACCCAGACTCATCGCAAGTCTGGCCGACTCTTTGTGACCTACGATCCCAATCGACCGGGGCAGGCAGTCACCAAACACACCCTCTCTATTTGAGTGGCGGACTGCATCGCCTTAGCCCACAAGAAGGCAGGCGCCCCATTAGATCGTCGAGTCACCGCGTACGGGGTCCGGCCCAAAGAGGCCTCGGTGGCTTTTCTGCGCTCCATGCCCCTGATGGACATCTACCAGGCGGCGACCTGGTCTTCCACGAATACCTTTGCTGCACACTACTGCCTGGGGAGGGAGTCCCGTTGGGACAGCGCCTTCGGCCAGGCTGTGCTCCGTAATCTGTTCAGGATATAAGCAACTTCTGCCCTCCGACCCTTCTTCACGGCTACCGAGGACTTCACCCCGAGGACACGGGCTCCTTCAGGCATCGGATTCTGCTTATGACCTCGCAGAAGCGTTTTTTGGTTACAGGTTCGGTAGCCTGTAGCTGGGGAGTTCCATAAGTGAGGACTGACTTCCTGCTTGTTCCTGGAGAAAGCGTAGTTACTCACCTGTAACAGGTGTTCTCCAGGGACAGCAGGAATCAGTCCTCACTACCCTCCCACCTCCCCTGATGAGTTGCTGGATTTTTTTGTTTAATTTTTTATTTATGAAATTATTCATTTTTAACATCCACACATAATTCCATGAATGAACTGAAAAACGGATACAACCAGTACATCAAAAGGAAATTTATCATATTAAACCCTCATTTTCCATATAAATCAGACCACAATATAAAGGAAATAGGGAAGTACTAGGAAATAAAATAGATAGAACAATGCTGAGGCATATCCTAACCGTCTAACACAAATATCTAAATAAACAGATGGGAGACTCACATGTCAGCTGTATGAGAAGGTAAAACGACCTCAACAATACTCCCTTCTCTAGCCTCCAAAAAAGCCAGCAACTGTTTCGGCTCGAAGAACAAATACATCTTTTGTTTAATATTCACATAACATTTAACAGGAAATTTAAGCTCGAAGGAAGCGCCCAGGGCAACAATCCTAGGGCAAAGAGCCAAAAACTCCTTCCTTCTCAACTGTGTAATTCGTGACAGATCAGGAAATACCTTAACCTAGAGCTGAAAAAAATGTCACTAGCATTCCTGAAGTACATTCTAAGAATAAAAATTGTATCCGTCTCTTAAGCAAATGTAACAAGCAAGGTAGTTCTTTCAATCACGACCTCCAATGAATTCTCAAGAAAACCTGTAAGGTCCCCTAACCCAGGGTAGGAAAGGGGGGCCACATCTCCCCCGCCCCTACTGCCCAGGGACAAGTACTGGGCTCTAATCATGGGAGGAAACTGCTCCGGGGGAATTTTTCAAACCTCCCCGAAGTACTTTTGCACCATCTCAGTAGCTGACAATAATGGAGACCTGGGAAAGCTCAGAAACCGACGATTACATCGCCGGGTCTGGTTCTCCAGGTACTCCATCTTCCTACTAGACACAGAACCGTCCTTTATCTGGGCATTGACAAGATCACGCATCTCCCCCAACTCCCTCTCCAGGTTAGCAATTCTCCCAACTTGCTTCTCATACGCATGAGTAAGATTAATACAAGTATCTTTAACCACATTAATCTCAGTCTTAAACGTCCCACAAACTCTGTTCATAGAGAGATTCAAAGTCACTATTCCTTCCCTTAGTGTTTCCATTGTATATGCCGCGGGTCTCACCAATACAGGCATCACAGGAAGATCTTCCCTCTGTAGCGGGACAGCAGGCACTGCTCGCTCCAATGAAAACCCCACTTCTCTCTTCTGACACTGTCCTGTATCCTAAGAGGGGGAAATCAACTCAGCCGGTGCACCTCCATTGCCCTCTGAAAGTGGCGTACTTGTCGACACAATCTCCAGGGGTAAAGCAACCGCCGAGGACAAACTTCTGGGACGCAGCGGAGGTGTCCGCTC
The DNA here is from genome assembly GCA_033557465.1 of Ichthyophis bannanicus. NCBI lineage: Eukaryota > Metazoa > Chordata > Amphibia > Gymnophiona > Ichthyophiidae > Ichthyophis > Ichthyophis bannanicus. The sequence continues at coordinate 153,956,402 of CM066031.1, forward strand.
CTCCGGAGTGAGCCAAACACCAAAGACGCTCTGGGGCGATACTCCTCCCAATGCCCCAGCCAAAGACGCCGCTCCAGCACGAAACTCGAAGCCATACTCCCCGAGTGTTCGTTGGCCTGATGGATTCAGCAGGTTCCCGCCAGGAGGTAAGGCAGCCTGCTTCCGCTTTCTCCGCCCCATTCCAATAGTAGAGGCACCACAGACTCCAGCGAGGCTCGAGGTAGCAGCTCACCGCTCTGCACACACATCTGCCATCATCTAGAGGACAGCAACCTTGGGCCGGAAGGACTGGGGTTTCTAGTCCCACAGGTGCTCCTTGTGGTCTTTGGCAAGCCACTTAATCGGGCAAGCCACTTAACCCTCCATAGCCCATGTTCCCTGTAAAATAGTTATATCCAAGTTATAATGCCCTGTTCAATGTAATTTCAGTTTGTTCAATGTAAACCGCACTGATGCAGAATAGCGTGGTATATAAGAGAATGAAAATAGATAAATAAATAAATCTTGGTTACTTCCCTCAAGATGGAAAAAGTTGCTGGATTTTTATCCTTCCCTTGCCATCTGCTAGGTAGGGCTCGAGCTAAGGGACCTGACTGAGCAAGATGGCACCTTTGGGCGGGAAGAGGACCATGAATGCATGGCAGCAATCCCAAAGGCTTTCTTTGAAAACTGGGGAATTGCTCTGCATGGGCTCCATTGGTGCCGGCATCACCCATAAGTGAGGACTTATTCCTGCTGTCCCTGGAGATCACCTGTTACAGGTGAGTAACTAAGCTTCCAGGTGTATCGATATTTTTTTCAATTCTTCTGCCGTATTACCTTTAAATACCACTTTAGTCATGGGTAACATCCATACATCTTCCTCAGTAAAGACCGAAGCAAAGAATTCATTCAGTCTCTCCGCTATGGCCTTGTCCTCTCTTAGTGCAGTTTATGATGAACTGCTGGCCCAACAGAAGGCTCAAGGCCCGCGCCAGCAACTCCACCCAAAACCCCAGAAGGCCCAACCTGTTATGCAGCCACAGCAGGGAGGTGAGGGGTTTTGACTTCTTCTGGAGGAACATGGCCAACTTGCCATTCCAAATCTCCTCTTAGACCAGTCCTTACAAGTGGATTATATTCCTCTGCCAGCAGATGTTGGAGACAGATATAATACCAAAGGCTTCACTGAGCATGCCCTGGCACCTATGTGCCTCCCCTAGGTGTTGCCTTCAATATTTTTCTTTCTCCAGCAGATGCTGGTTGTTACTCGCCTTGCTCCTCAAATAGAGTTTTATTTAGGGCTAATTCAGTCAACTCTCAACTGTGGAGGTGTCCCCACAGAGTTTCTCACATTCTCGAAGCCAGTCTCTGGGCAGTAACCACTGATTACGAGGATCAGAAAGGCTTGCCGTCTGCACAGGGGATCAGGCTCCAGGCCACGGTACAGCCACCACTATTCACCAATATTCTTTTTTTTTTAGCTGTTGTTTTTGTTTTTGTATTGGGATTCCACTTACAGAACCATGGCAACTACTGCTCAGCCCCCAGACAGCTTGTCGGGTTGGCTCTCTTGCAGTGCCAGTGAAACTGTGAGTGACAGGTTTTCCCCTCCTCTCCCCTGAGTGACGGATTTTCCCCTCCTCTCCCCTTTCCCACCGATGGCACTCTGTCTCTCTGAATGCCGCAGTGCTGACACCACGAAGCCCTCTACTGCTGCAGTTCTGCTCCTGCACTACCACCACTGACTACCCCTGCAAGTCACCACCGACCTTACAGCCACCTTTTAACCGTAGCTCAGACTCCGCCTCCCTTTGCTGCCCTTTACATCCGGTGCTGGCTCCTGCTTCAGCCATGTGGTATCTGGCTGCTTGACAATATTTTCAGCGCGTCTGCTCCAGCTTGCTGGCCTACATCTTCCCGCCTTCGTGGCGGCCATTTTAAAGTGCTGGTTTTCACACCTACTGCATGCGGCAACCATTTGCTCCCCAGAGACTCCAGGCAGCACTCCAGAGCCAGTAACTCAGCAGAAGATTCTATTTTTTAGTCTTCCACAACTGCACAAGAGCACCACATTTTCTCCAGGAACAAGCAGGAAGTCAGCCCTCACATATGGGTGATGTTGGCACTGACAGAGTCTTCGCAGAAGCATACCCCAGCTTTCAAAGAAAGCCTTTGGGGGATGCCATCACGCATGCATGGTCCCCTTCCCGCCCAAAGGTGCCATCTTGCTCAGTCATCTTTTTTCCGTAGAACCTTTCAGACATTTGTCTGACTTGTCCCCGGAAAAAGTTGATTTTTCTCTCTGAGTTTCATACTCATCTCCAGTAACGCACCGGTACTCTTCCCGCCACTCGACCTCATTGCCTTGGCATCGAGTTTGGGTCTGTTTTTGTAGTTTTCATTCTTTCTTTTCCTGGAGTCTAAACGCCTTTTTATCCTACTGGCAGCCTGGAGAGTCTTCAACATCTCAGGAGTACGTTTTCCCCCCATGGCTAGTAGTTCGCTTTAAGAAGTGTGATCGGTGCTCTAAAATTATGTCTTTGACTGACACACACGACTGCTGTCTCTGCTGCCTCGGGCCAGACCATGACCCGGCAGCCTGCGATTTCTGCAAAAGGATGTCCTGTAAGGCCCTCAAGAGCCGCCAACAACAACATAAGTTTTTTCCTGTGTCCACGGTGCCTCCGAAGGCCAGGGCCTCGTCTGAGGCCTTGACATCTCGGGCAGAACCTCCCGAACCCAAGCCCCGTCGTGGGTCCTCAGAAAAAGTGTCTCTCTCGAGGGAACCCAGGAAGAAGGAACTCTTGAAAACAGTGTCCTTGGATCGTTCCGACCGGCCGGGTGCCCCTCCCCCCCCCCAGGCCCGGTCCTGCAGTCCGCGACACTCTTCTGAGGTTTCGGAGAAGGAGCGGCCTGCAAAGGTCCCCCGAAAGAATCTGACTGTGGACCGGCCTTGGTCTACAGACACCATCCTTATCGAGGATTCCCCTTCGGGGGAGCCAGCATCGGGCCCAAGTCCCTCTGTGCCCGCGCTGAATGCTGCAGAGCCTTCTGGTCCTGAGTCCAGAATGGAGGCCCTGGAACGCAGTTTGTCTGCCTTCATTGACCAGCAGCAGGCGCTGTTGTCCGGCATGATCGATTCATCCGCCCTGACCACCGGGACCTCCAAAGTCCAAGACGTCCCCAGAGGCCAAGCCGATCGTCAAGGTCCTTCGGCCTCGAGTCGATCCTCTGCCGAGGTTTCGATCCGAGTCCTGCTCGACTGGACTGCAGTCATCCCCGGCAAGTATGCCAGGCACTGGTTACGGAGCATCAGGAGCCCTGAGGCCTGCGGAGCAGCTCTCCTATGAGTCCTTGACAGATTGCTCCCAGTGGGAGACGGAAGATGAGGAGTCCCCCGATTCCCATCACCACCGCGACGTCCCATCGATCTCCCTTCTCAGAGCCTCGACGGCGGTCCCCACTGGAGGATTTTGGCTTCCTTGATTTCGGCAAGGATATGTTGAAGGCCCTGGCGTTCCCTATGGAGATGGTGGAGGAACCTTGGTGGATGAGTTGGAAATCCTCCAGTACGAGGTTCCTCTGTGGGAAATGCTTACGGTGCCCTTCCCTCCCATCCTGGAACAGCTGATGCTCCGAATATGGGAGACACTGGCTTTGGTACTGATGGTGAGCAAACAGCTTGACTCGATGTATCGAGTCCACCAGAGCCCAGGCTATACGAGAATATTTACGCTTTAATTTAAACAATGAAGTGACTTTGAGTACAGTATGGGATGGTTAAAGGCAGTAATCAGAGGAAAGCTAATTAGCTTAGCAGCAAGAATTAAGAGGGAGAAAGGGAAAGCAGAAGCAGAGTTGCTTAAGCTGATAAAGAAATTAGAGGGGCAACATCAAAGCGACCAAGACCCCGCTATAATTGCAGAGTTAACTAAAGCATGAGCAGAATTAAACAAGCTGAAAGCCCGAGACATAGCTTATAGACTAGCCATGTTGAAACAAACACATTTTGAAGGAGGCAATAAAGCAGTAAAATCTTTAGCCAGCCGTTTGAAAGCCGAAAGACAAGCGGCATATATAGATAGGATTAGAAATAGCAAATGGGAAATTAGCAAAGTATTCCAAGAGTACTATAGAAATCTCTATAAAAGCAAAATTACAAGTGGACAGGAAGCGATAATCTCAAGAGCCACTAATCGCCCAAGAGAACTATTCTGTATAGTACAAAAACTAACAAACAAAACACTAAATTCTGATGAAATATCAATTGATATCTCCCCACAAGAATTAGCTCAATACTATATCAATAAAACAAAGCTACAAATAACACCTCTACATATTACTCAACCACAAATTCAAACACAAACAAAGCAAGCTACATTTGATAACTGGACCAATTTCAACTTAATATCAAAATCTACTCTCAAAACTACAATAACTAACATTAATACAACAACCTCATACCTTGATCCATGCCCAGTTGATTGGATAAAGAAGACTTTCTCAATACTCTCTTCTTTCATTCTACCCTTAGTGAACCTATCCTTACAAAAAGGCTACTTACCACCATCTCTCAAACACGTTCAAATACGACCTATACTTAAAAATAACACATTAGATAAATTATCCCCAAAATCATACAGACCCATATCAAGTATTCCTTTTATGGCCAAACTTATTGAAAAAATTGTACAAATTCAACTACAAGACTTTATTGACACATTAAACCTCCTTGATGAACATCAATATGGCTTTAGACCCTTCCATGGAGTAGAAACCTTGCTAACGATCCTTTATGACACAATATTAAGAGGTATTGATAATCCTAAACAAGCCTTTATTCTTGTTTTCCTTGACATATCAGCTGCATTTGACAGTGTTAATCACTTAACAATGTTAAACAGACTTCAACAAATTGGAATTACATCTACTGTTTATAATTGGTTCAAATCATATCTATCAAACAGAACTCAAACAGTAAGAATCCACACCCAAATTTCTAACACCTTCAAACAAACTCAGGGTCTCCCGCAGGGTTCTGCATTATCTGCGCTATTATTTAATATTTACTTACAACCAGTTTGTAACATCTTTAAACGTCACAATGTTTATTATCATATCTACGCTGATGATATAATGTTCTACCTCCCATTTGAAATCCCACACCCACCTCTTCAAAAAATAACAGAATGTTTCAATGAACTAACTGAATGGCTCAAAGAACAAAATCTACTTATCAACTTTACTAAAACTGATATATTATTCATCACTAAAAATCAAACATACATACCCCCAAACACGATCACACTAGATACTCATGAAATAAATACAAAAAAAGAAATAAAATATTTAGGTGTAATACTTGACAATAATCTAAATATGGATTCACATATAAAATATCTAACTAAAAAAATACATTACAAACTCAAAACACTAAAACAATTAAGACCATTGATTCATCTACAAGACTTTATTAATATAATTCATGCTATCATCACCCCACATTTTGATTATGCAAACACAATACTTAATGGCATTTCAAAACAAAATATTAAAAAGATACAAATAATTCAGAACATAGCTGCCAGGATGATTATGAATATAAGCCCACTTGAACATGTTACACCAATTTTGGCTGAACTTCATTGGCTACCTATTTACTCCCGAATCAAATATAAAATTCTTGTCACTACATTTAAACTTATAAATAATCTTGCACCATCGGCACTCAATACACTGATTAATATAGACATCGATAAACGATCCCAAAGAAGCAGAAACTTAAATACCTTAACAATACCAAAAGATTTCACAAAAGCCAGAAAACAAACAAATAAGAGAGCTTTCTCACACTCTGCTCCAATTCTTTGGAACAATCTACCTGACAACATTCGCCTGCTATCTGATATAAAGGAATTTAGAAAAAAATTAAAAACTCACTTATTCATATTACACTACAATACACCCTCAGAACAGAATACTCAAATAGATACAGGCTAACATTTATACATTATTATTACATACTCTATTTTCAAAATAAATATCACTAATACACTATTAACCATACCACACTCTCATTCACATGATGATTATAGATTTAAACTAACAATGTATATATGTTCTAATATGTTATACCTTTAATGTTACAACATTCCTTGTAAATTATAATTATCTGTTCTATGTAAACTGACTTGGTATATTACATACCAATTAACCTACTGTTCCATGTAAACCGCACTTGATACTAGGGAAAGAGCGGTATATAAATAACTGTTAAATAAATAAATAAATAAATTTCTAAACGAATGCAACTTGAAACAAGTAGAATCGGAAGACAAAGAAAGAATAGGACATGAAATCAAGGAGGAGGAAGTCAAAGGAGCCATTAAAACTCTCAAAATAGGGAAAGCCCTGGGATTAGACGGATTTACATCAAAAGTTTACAGAGTAATGATGGATCAAGTAGCTCCGATACTAACCCAAGTGAAGGGATCCCAAAAAACATGGAGGAGGCGGGTATTACAATTCTATCAAAACCAGATAAAGATAGAGGGGTCTGCGGCTCCTAAAAGCCTATATCATTGATTAATCTAGATGCAAAAATACTGGCAAAGGTACTAGTGAACCATATCCAGGATGTGGTACCTAAACTGATACATACAGTAGAGACCAAACATGGTTTGTAAAGGGGAAACAAAGGAGTGACAATATTAGAAAGATACTAAATATTGCATGATATCTTCAGAAATCCAAAGAACAAGCATAAGAACATAAGATATGCCATACTGGGTCAGACCAAGGTTCATCAAGCCCAGTATCCTGTTTCCAACAGTGGCCAATCTAGGTCATAAGTACCTAGCAGTCTCCCCAAAAGACACAGGTTCCTCAGTGCTTGTATTGAGTCAAGCAGTGATGTCCTGGGTTCCTTTTAATAATGGTTTATGGACCTTGCCACACACCCACTCCCTGGACCTTGTGGTTTCAGGAGGAGGTGGCCTTGGATGCCCTTCAGGGTTGAGGTTGTAGTTGTGTATGTGCTCAAGCAGTAAGGCAGGCAAAGAAAATTTCTTTGATGAGGTTTATTTCCGCATTGCAGTTCAAGTGCAAACAAACACAAATAAAGTATAATAGCACAAAACAAGAGTGAGAAACCAAAACAAGGTATTGCACTGCTAGGCTAAATGTCCATTATCTTCTGTGATCACATTCAGTTGTCATGTGACCATTTTCTAACGGATGAAACAAACTTTGGCAAACAGCAATGCTCCTGGTATGCAGACAATTATGCTTTAACTTATTCCCTTTTGATAAGCTCTTCAGCATAGGAATCAAAACAGCAACTTCTTGTTATATTTCTTCATATAACTTGTACAGCATTTCAATTAAACATCCTTCTCAATGACACAAGCTGAACAGTCCATTGGCATGTCTGGCTCTGTGAACGGTAGAGAAGAAACTAAAGGCATTTCCTCTTCACAGCTTTTTGAGGGCTGTGCTACATTAGAGGGAGAAATTGCCCTGCTTTCAAGGAACTCTCTGAAGTCTTTAAGAAGCAATTCAGCCTGCGTTCTTTCTGGGCTAAGCTGATAATGTCTTCCTCCTTCAGGTAACTGTTTGTTTAAACTGCTTATCTCTTGATAATTAGCAATGCTGCTCTTACTAGGACAACAGCTCCACGTGTTAGGATTATCCTTCCCCCACTTATCACTAAACGTTAGTGCTGGGTTTAAAACTTCAGCTGTGAGAGGAGAGTTTTTCAACAGAGTGTTAAAAGTAGAACCTTCAGACTTCTCTTGGCCCACGTCTCTATAATAGGAGTCAGTTGTTCTCCTACCATAGGTTTCTGCTGGCTTATGACTATAGCCTAGGCTGCTTAAATGCTTTTCAGACTGCAACCAATTGCTACCATGTTGTCTGACTTTGTCCCGGCTCTTAACGTTAGCCTTTACTCTTTCTGGCTTCCCAATGTTAAACTTGCTAGCAGTTTCAAACCCACTGTGTACCTTGTGCTGTGGCTTTCTCCAGGGTAATTCTCTGTCCCTCTGCCTTTGGTTCCAAGGTTCCACGTGGTCCTCTAGAAGCCTGTGCTGTAGCCTTGGGTCTCTCAGTGCCCCTGAATCCTTCTGGTCACAGAAGATTCTTCCTGCCTCTGAGTCTCCCAGGTATCTGCTCCGTGAGTCCAATCTTCTCCTTAGTGGATCACAGCTGCTTAACTGCTCTCTCTCCAACTCTTCCTGGTCCTGTCCTTCCAAAACCAAACCATTCTCTTCCTCTCCTTCTTCCTGTTCCCCTTTCCCTCCTTCTTCTTCTACTTCTAACTCTCTCTGTTTCTGAGTGCTTAACAAGGTGCCTGTGCACGGCACTGCCCGCCCCCTGCTTGGGCGTGCCCAATCAGGGACTTGGCTTCTCTCCTTCCTTGAGGTGAGGTGTGGTTCCTGATTAGCTCTGTGTTTTTTTCTCTCTGAAGAGAAAATCCTGCATTCTCCTGCAGTACCGGTTCTCTCCACCGGATCACTACCTGTTTCCATAGCTTCTTGAGAGGCTTCTACGTCACAACCTTTCCTCCAGGAACTTGTCCAAACCTTTTTTTAAACCCAGCTACACTAACAGCTTTTACTACATCGTCCGGTAACAAATTCCAGAATTTGATTGCATGTTGAGTGAAAAAAATATTTTCTCTTATTAATCTTAAATAGGTTACCCTGTAGCTTTATTGCATGTCCCCTAGTCTTTTTATATTCTGATGGCGTAAACAATCGATCTACGTTTACCCATTCCACTCCATTCATTAATTTATAGACCTCTATGATATTTCCCCTCAGCCGTCTCTTTTCCAGGTTGAAGAGCCCTAACCTTTTTAGCCTCTCTTCATAGGAGTGTCCTTCCATCCCCTTTACCATTTTGGTGGGTCTTCACTGTACCTTTTCTAATAACGCTATCTCCTTTTTAAGATACGGCGACCAGTATTGCACATAATATTCAAGATATGGTTGCACCATGGAACGATACAGAGGCATTATAATATCCTTTGGGTTTTTTCCATTCCTTTCCTTATGATACCTAGCATTCTATTTGCTCTCTTGGCCGCCGCTGCACACTGGGTGGCAGGGTTTTAACATATTATCCATAATGACGCCTAAATGTTTTTCATGGATGGTGGTTCCAAATGTGGAACCTTGCATTGTGTAACCATAGTTTGGGTTGTTCTTTCCTAGGTGCGCAACTTTGCCCTTGTCCACATTAAATTTCATCTGCCATTTGGATGCCTAGTCTTGCAATTTTCCACAATCCTCTTGGGTTTTAACAACTTTAAATAGGTTTGTGTCATCTGCAAATTTGATAACCTCACTCGTTATTCCCTTTTCCAGGTCATTTATGAATATGTCAAAAAGCAGCAGACCCAGCACAGATCCCTGGGGTACTCCACTATTCACCTTTTTCCATTGGGAAAATTGGCCATTTAGCCCTACCCTCTGCTTTCTATCTTTTAACCAGTTCCTGATCCACCATAGTACACTGCCTCCTATCCCATGACTTTTTACTTTGGCGAAAAGTCTCTGATGAGGAACCTTATCGAAGGCTTTCTGAAAGTCCAGATACACTATATCAACCGACTCACCTTTGTCTACCTGTTTATTCACACCTTCAAAAAAAATAACAGATTAGTAAGACAAGATCTTCCTTGTCTAAAGCAATGTTGGCTGTCTCCCATTAAGCCATATCTACATGTTGATTCATTTTGTTCTTTATGATGGTTTTTACCATTTTTCCCAGTACTGACGTCAGGCTCACTGATCTGTAGTTTCCCGGATCACCCCTGGAACCCTTTTTAAAAATTGGCATTACATTGGCGATCCTCCAATCTTCAGGTATTACAGATGATTTTAATGATAGTTCACAGATTACTAATAGCAGGTCTGCAGTCTCATATTTCAGTTCTTTCAACACCCTTGGATGTATACCATCCAGTCCAGATGATTTGCTACTCTTCAGTTTATCATATAGTTGTAATACATCTTCCCGGTGTATCGATATTTCTTTCAATTTTTCCAGAGTATCACTCTTAAATACCACTTCAGTCATAGGTAACATCCCTACACCTTCCTCAGTAAAGACCAAAGCAAAGAATTCATTCAGTCTCTCCGCTATAGCCTTGTCCCCTCTTACTGCTCCTTTTAACCCTCTATCATCTAATGGTCCAATTGACTCTCTCACAGGTTTTTTGCCAAGAATGTACTTGAAAAAGTATTTTACGTATTTTTGCTTCCACAGCAAGTTTCTTCTTAAAGTCTCTCTTTGCCTGCCTTGCATTTAACTTGCCAGTGCTTGTGCCATTTCCCGTTTTCGTCATTTGGCTGTTTTCTCCATTTCCTGAAAAATGCTTTTTTGGCAACAACAGCCTCTCTGACCTCACCTTTAAACCATGCTGGCAGTTTTTTGGACTTCCTTCCACTTTTCTTAAAGCATGGAATACAGCTTTTCTTCCAAGATAGTATTTTTAAACAACACTCAAGCTTGATGTAAGTCTTTAACCTTTGCAACTGCTCCTTTTAGTTTTTTCTTAATTATTTTCCTCATTTTATTATAGGCTCTCTTTTGAAAGTTAAAAGGTAGTAGTGGATTTCCTTACCATCCTTCCTCCATTAATTAAATCAAACGTGATCATGCTATGATCACTATTGCCAAGTGGCCCCAACACACTTACCTCTTGCACCAGATCTGGTATTCCACTAAGGACTAAGTCCAAAATGGCTTTCCCTCTGGTCGGTTCATGAACCAGCTGCTCCAAGAAGCAGTCATTTATTTCATCTAGAAACTTTATGTCCCTAGCATGTCCTGCCGTGACACTAACCCAGTCAATACCGGGGTAATTGAAATCGCCCATTATTACTGTTCTGTAACTTTTGTTAGCTTCCCTGATTTCTTTGAGCATTTCATCATCCATTTGTTCATTCTGGCCAGTCGGTCGATAGTACAACCCGACTGCCATTGCCTTCCCCTTTTTATATGGAATTTCAATCCATAGAGATTCTACAGAAAATTTTGTTTCCTGCAAAACTTTAATCCTTTCTAACTCAATGCCCTCTCTAACATAGAGTGCAACCCCTCCACCAATTTGATTAGCTCTATCATTATGATATAGTTTGTACCCAGGTATCACAGTGTCTCACTGGTTGTCCTCCTTCCACCATGTCTCTTGAGATACCAGTCATATCTAACTTCTCATTTAGTGCTATATATTCTAACTCTCCCATCTTATTTTTTAGACTTTTAGCATTTGCAAACAAGCATTTTAGAGACTGTATTTTATTCATATTAATCTGGTTATCAGTAGGCAGGGGTAATTTGGAATCTTTAAGCTCTGTCTGCTCTGTACTCAAGGGCATTTGGGCTACCTTTGTCTTTATTGGAACCTCTCTGCTGATGTGCTCTAACTTCATTTTTTTGGTAGTATCCTTCAAGGATACATTGTTCCGAACCATGCGCTCTTGGGCGACTGTCGGCTCTCCCCTATTTAGTTTAAAAGCTGCTCTATCTCCTTTTTAAAGGTTAATGCCAGCAGTCTGGTTCATCCCAGTTAAGGTGAAGCCCATCCCTTCGGAAGAGCCCCTCCTTTCCCCAGAATGTTCCCCAGTTTCTAACAAAACCAAAATCCTCATCCTTGCACCATCGTCTCATCCACGCATTGAGACTCCGGAGCTCTGCCTGCCTTTTGGGTTCTGCGCGTGGAACGGGAAGCATTTCGGAGAACGCTATCCTGGAAGTTCTGGATTTCAACTTCCTACCTAAAAACCTAAATTTAGCCTCCAGAACTTCCCTACCACATTTTCTTATGTCATTGGTACTGACGTACCAAGACAGCAGATTCCTCCCCAACACTATCTAAGACCTTGTCTAGGTGGCGCATGAGGTCCGCTACCTTTGCACCAGGCAGGCATGTTACCAGGCGATCCTCACATCCACCAGCCACCCAGCTATCTACATGCCTAATGATCGAATCACCAACTTTACCAGCTGTCCTAACCCTTCCCTCATGGGCACATGGCCCTGGAGAAACCTCCTTGGTACGAGAGGGTTTTACATCATCTGGAGGACAAGTCCTAGCTATAGGATCACTTCCTACCACACCAGGGTGATGCTTTCCTATCACGTGACCTCTCTCCTCCATGGCAACAGGGATGATGCCAGACTGGAGGTGGGACTTCAGGACTATATCCCTGTAGGTCTCAACTATGTACCTCTCATGTCTTCCAGGTCTGCTACTCTTGTCTCCAGAGATCAGACTCGTTCCCTGAGAGCAAAGAGCTCCTTGCACCTTGTGCACACGTAAGACTCCTCACCAACTGGGAGAAAATCATACATGTGACTCTCAGTGCAGAAGACTAGAAAGCCTCCATCTCGCTGCTGGACTGCTGTCTGCATCTTAGTTTTAAGGTTGTGTTTAGATATGTAAGTTCTTTACTTACTAAGGGTTGTTGGGGATACTTATACTAATAAAACTACACCAAATACATTTAATGTACTTTGTTCACCTGAAGTTTAATTAATCTCAGGTCCTTAATGTATGCTTTTGAGAATAAACAGCTGCATCTGAGAGTAAATATGGCACCTCCTTTTCTTTAAGAGGTTTAAGCATCTATAAAGCTACGATTATCCCAGGGGTGGGTGTCGGGGACGGAGGAAGGGAAAGAAGGCTTATTAAAAGCTGGCTGCTACACAGTACCCTGTCCTGTGCTTGTAAGGTAATCTGTGACCAATCTCCAGGAGCAGTCCCACAGCCCTTGCTTGGATAGAGGAAGTCTTGGGTTCTAAATTTAACCAGAAAGCTGTCTTCTGTGTTTTAAATTTAAACTGAAAGCGCCTCGCTGCTACTAGGCCCTGACTGATTTAACAAATGCACTGGGTTCACAGATTAATCAGCTTTAATTTAAATAATTCCTTTTTCCCCAAGATTTAGAAAAATTCCCAGAAGTAAATACTTACAATTGCAGATCTCTCTCCAGAAGCAGCAGTCCCCTTTTGTAGTCCTTCAAGACTAGTAACGGTGGATGCGGAGAAAGCATTCAACTGAGTGGAATGGCAGTACATGTTTCAAGTGATTCCTTTAATACGTTCCAGGCCTCCACTTCCTAAGGCAGCAAAACAGCCCCACAACATTATGAAACCCCTACCATATTTAACTGTAGGAAGGGTGTGGGTTTTTTTCCTTCATTTGTTCGCCTGTAAATGTATCGCTGGTCTGAATTGCCAAGAGCTCAAGTTTGGTTTAATCTGTCCATAGAGCATTCTCCCAGAAGGATTGTGGTTTATTAAGGTGGGTTTGAGCAAAGATTAGGTGTGCCTTTTTATGTTTGTCTTTGAGCAGTGGAGTCCTCCTTGGTCTTCACCCATGAAGACCTCCTTTGTTCAGTATGCGGCGTATGGTGCAGGTTGACTACTCCAGATTATTCCAGGTCAGCCTTAAGCTCTTTGGATGTTGTACGTGGTGTTTTTCCAACAGTTTGTACTAACCTTTGAAGACTTCTTGGATTAATTTCGCTCTTCCCACCATATCCTGGGAGGTTCTTGACATTCCATGGGCAGAAAACCTCTTAATAACATTGTGAACTGTAGGCACAGGAATCCCAATGTCTTTGGAGATGGTCTTGTACTCCTTTAAAGTTTGATGTTTGGTGATAATGATTTTTCTGACGGTCTCAGGCAGTTCTCTTGTCTTCACCATTACGAATATGAAACAGAGTGAATGTGGCCATTTTAAACATTAGAGCCATCATTCATTGGTTGATTCAAGCCATGTGAGTACTGACAAATGATGATAGGTGTGTCTAATTTCATTGCATTGAGAATGTGGTTCTTCTGTTCAAACTGATTTGAATTGTCTATAAGGGTGCCAATAATCATGTCCTCTACTACAAAAAAAGACTGTGATGGCTTACTACAAAATATTCCAAAAATGCAAGTAAAGCCAGACCCCTACATTACCAAAAAATAGGTTTACCAAGTGTTTGAGCTTGAATATTTTAGGTCATTGGTAATGTAGGGGTCTGGCTTTACTTGTATTTTTGGAATAATCATGTCCTGGTAGGACCCCAATTTTTATGCTATTTGCTACTATTTCTTTTTTAATTGGTCTTGTTTTATTTGCAGTCTTCTGAAAATCGTACAAGATCCCCATAGCTTTTCTTCCTATTTGTGGATGTTTTCTGAGGTCCTGCTCCTGGCCCTTCATCTGTGAACACAGATCAGAAATATTAGTTAAGCAATTCTGTTTTATCCTCATCAGTTTCTGCATATTCCTCCCTTGCACCCTTGAGTCTGACAATACCACTTTTGCCCTTCCTCTTCTCACTAACATAATTTGAAAAATGCCTTAACTCCGCATTTTATTGCACTGGTTTATTTCTTCTTTTTGTACCTTTGCTTTCCTGACTACTTTGCTAGCTTCTCAAAGTTTTTTTTTTCCAAATATAGATGCCTGTCTTTCTCTCTCTGTGAAATCTTCTATTTCATGAAGGTCTTCCTCTTTTTCTTTACCTTTTGAGCTACTTCTTTTGAGAACCATAGTGGCCTCCTTTTTCTTTTACATTTATTTACCTTAATTACCTTGGACAATACCTCAAAGAGTCATTAGTGAGATGGGAACAGCTGGGGGATATTTTAAGAGTAACAAAACTTTTTGTTATTAAGGTAAATAAATGTGAAAGAAAAAGGGGATATTTTAAGAGTAACAAAACCTTTTGTTATTAAGGTAATTGCATTTTGTTACTCTTAAAATATCCCCTTTTTCTTTTACATTTATTTACCTTAATAACAAAAAATTTTGTTACTCATAAAATATCCCCCAGCTGTTCCCATCTCACTAATGACTCTTTGAGGTATTGTCCCATCTTGGCAAAGTTACTTTTCCTGAAGTCGAAGACCCATGCTTTTGAATGGATTTTATCAGTCCCAGTCCTAATACTGAACCATACCATACCATCTGATGATCACTGGATGTGAGATGATCTCCCATTGTAACATCAGAAACACTTTCCCCATTGGTAAGCACTAAATCCAGTATAGCCCTATCACGTGTGGGTTCTGTTACCAGTTGCCTGAATAATTCTCCCTGTAGAGAATCCAGGATCTCGTTACTTCTAGATGACACTGCAGCAGGGATTTGCCAGTCCACATCCGGCATATTAAAATCACTTATCTGTAGCACTTCTTTCATGGCAATACTGCGTATGTCTTCTGTTAAATCTTCGCCCCCTTCTACCCCCTCTCAGGGGGATCTGTATATAACTCCAATGCAAATGGATTTCCTTTTCCCTCTTTCTAGTTTAACCCACAGTGCCTCCTCTCTTCCTTTTAAGCCCCTCAAGTCTATAGTTTTAATTTTACATATAGTGCCACTCCACCTCCCCTTCTTTCTACCCTGTCCTTCCTGGATAAAGGATAGCACGGTATAATTAGTCATGGTTTTCCGTGAACCATATCTCTGTAACCACCACTAAATGCAAGTCAGCCTCTTCTATTAAAGCCTCAACATCTGGGTATGAGAGTTTTTTTTTTTAATCTCATGCACCTCCTGGGTCAGCTAAGACATAAGTCATTTCATTTGGTCAAAGCAGTCATTCCCAACATGTCCAAGCTGCCCAGCAAGTTTAAAAAATGCACAGTATAGTCGAACCATCTCGATGACTGACCCCCCCCCCCCCCAATTGTGCCTTGGGTCTTACCACTAGCTCTTGTCGTATGCTGTCTGCCTTTGGATGATGCACAAAGGGCTCTGGAGCTGAGAAAAGCAGAAGGAATCGCTCTTTGGTTCCTCGGAGTCTTCAGCATCAGCATCGATGCCAATGAAGGCCTCTATGGAGACTTCGACTTTGCATGGAGACCAAGCTCATTTGGAGCTGAAGGGCCAAGGGCTTTATTTTATTTTTATTTATTTATTTTATTTACATTCTCTTATATACCGCTCTATTCTGCATCAGTGCGGTTTACATTGAACAAACTGAAATTACATTGAACAGGGCATTATAACTTGGAGATAACTATATGACAGGGAACATGGGCTATGGAGGGTTAAGTGGCTTGCCCAAGACCACAAGGAGCACCTGTGGGACTAGAAACCCCAGTCCTTCCGGCCCAAGGTTGCTGTCCTCTAGTGAGATTTGAACCCCCGACCTTCCAGACCAGCTCTCCTTCTCAGAGTAGCGCTCCCAGAAGGGCCTGCCTCAAACAGAGTTGACATCGAGGGGTGACTCGGAGGGCAGGCACTAACCCTGTCTGAGACCGTGCTTTTAGCTTATCGTATCAAGATAGAGTGTTTCTTGCACAGCAGGTTTGGAGGGAACCGATGTCAGAATCCTGCTGTCCCAGCGATAGGGATCATCCAGGGCAGTGGCCTTGTTGGAGGAGTTGCAGCCAGTCCTGGAGACCCATGCCTTCCCCTGGAGAGAGTGTGTCTCTGAGAGGCACTCGAGGTCCCTGTCCATTGAGCTGCACTCATCACAAAGTGCATTGGGCTCCGAGAGTTAGCAAGCCCAGACCCCCTCCATGGCATTGAGAGGAATTACTCTCGGAGTCAGAGGGCTGGGAGACGGAAGAGAAGTCTTACGAGACCGTGCGACACCGGAACATCCCATTGGATCCCTTTCCTCTGCACAATCATTACAATTCCCCACCAGAGGACCTTTCCTTCCTGGGCTTTGTAGGGGACATGGTGGGCTCTCCCATTTACTATAGAAGCAGAGAAGCCTCAGATGGAGGAACAGGATATCCTCCAGTACCCTTCACCCTCAAAAGAGGCCGGTACATTGCATCCTGTAAAGACTCCTCTTTAGAATGTGAGAGGCCCCACTCTCAGTGCCCTTTGTCAGTAGACTCCTGGACTCGTGGTACCGAATCAGTAAAAGCCCGAGGTTCGAGAAGCCACAACTTCCCCATAATTCTGTGGTGGTACAGTTGGCCATGTGTCGGATAAAGAGCCAAAATAAGCACTCTTCGGTTCCTCCAGAAGAGGAGGCCTATAATATGGATGCTTTTGGGCACAAGCGCTACCAGAGATCCATGTTAGTGGTCAGAATTCGAGCATACCAACTGTACCTGGGGAGGTTTCTCCGAGACCTGTCCAGAGACCTCACCAAGTTCTCCTTGGAGCTGCCGGAGAAACGCCACCAGTAGTTCCCCTCTTTGGTCTCCAAGACCAAGGAGTGCTCGAAGCACGTCACCCAAGCTGCATATGACTGCTTTGAATCCATGGTCCGTGTGGCAGCAGTGGGCATCTGAGCTTGTCACTTTCCCGGCTCCAAGCATCTGACCTGGAGCAATGGATCCAGGATAAGCTGGAGGACATCCTGTGCAAAGGGGAAAACCTGTTCAGTGCACCCATGTGGGGGATGGCTAGGTGAGCTGGAGCAGGACCAGCTGACAAGGACACGTCTGTCTCGGAAAACTGCTAAACCTTCAAAGAGGAGCTCTCCTAGGAAGAAACCCTTCTTTCCAAAGAAGAAGACCTATGGTATTTTATACCCCATACCATACCCACCAGACCTCCCAACAGCCCTCTCAGCGGAAGGGCCAAGTTTAACACACACCACGTCGCCCTAAACTGACGGCTTCACCAGCCCTGCAATCACAACCGGAGGGTGTTTTTTGACTGCTTTTTCAAGGATATGGCCAGTCTTCCTCTCTCTGATCATGTTCCACCACATGTCTTATCTACTTCGCCCACCGATGGTCCACCGTCACATCTGGGCTCTGAAGATAGTCCGGGAGGGCTATTTTCTGCACTTCAAACAGCTTCCTCCCACGTACTTCCCAGGGAAGTATCCCATAGACCCGCAGCACCACTTCCTCCTCCAACTGAAGGTCCAAAACCTTCTATTGGACTGAATGGTGGAACCAGTCCCACTGTCTCAGGTGGTGCAGGGTTTCTACTCCAGGTATCTTCTGTTTCCCAAGAAAACAGGAGGTTTCCAACCCATCTTGGACCTCGGGAATCTCAACCACTTTCTAGTGAGGGAAAGGTTCAAGATGGTTTCACTGGGAACACTATTACTCTACCTCTAGAAGGCAGATTGGCTATGCTCCTTGGATCTCAAAGATGCTTTTGCGCATATTCCGATCCACCCTCTGCACCGGAAGTATCTTCGCTTCATGCTGAGCAGATGGCAACTACCAGTACAGGGTACTTTCCTTTGTAAAGACCCTGGGGGGCGAAAGCAAGGCCGAAGTGCCTAGCAGTATCAGCTGCTTACCTGTGAATCAAGGGAATATTTGTGTGCCTTTACCTCGACGACTGGCTGATCAAGGGGGCAACCCCGGAGGTAGTCCAATGGTTGACCAGGTGGACCATCCAGGTCTGGAAGACCTAGGATTTCTTATCAATTAACCTAAAATCGAAGTTGGAAACCATGCAGAAGCTAGAGTTCATTGGGGCACTATTCAATACCACCTAGTCCAAGGCATATCTGCCACAGGACAGAGCCCAATACTTGATGGATCTAGCACTGGCAGTCCACCTATAGTGACAGCTCAGCATATGCTGCGGATCCTCGGCCACATGGACGCCACAGTCCACGTTCCAGTCTCCATATGCATCAGGCGTAGTGCCTCCATATCCATCAGGCGCAGTGGACTGTCTGTACCCAGTAGCACCAGGTGATAGGATGGCTCCGGGACACAGTCCATGTTGCCCTGCCTCTCAAGGAGTATCTGGACTAGTGGTGGCAATCCACTAATCTCCTAGAGGGCCTTCCCTTTTCAGGCTCCACTGCATCAGCGTGTCGATGGATGAATGCCTCCATGCTGGGCTAGGGAGCTCACCTGGATGGCCTCCACACACAGGGACTTTAGATGTCCCAGGAGAGCCTCTATTGGGTAAACTTCCTTGAGCTCAGAGCCATTGCCAGTGCAGTCCGGATGTTCAGTGCCAGCTTGCTCACACAGTGGTTCTTGTTCAAACAGACAACCAGGTGGCTATGTTCTACATTTATAAACGGGGCCGCATGGGGTCCTACCTCCTCTGTTGGGAAGCAGTACGCCTCTAGAAATTTGAAATCTCCCAGGTCATGATCCTCAGAGTTGTCTTCCTACCAGGAGATCACAGTGTTCTGACAGACCGCCTCAGCAGGGTCCTCCAACCACATGAGTGGACTCTCAACAGCCGAGTGGCCAAATGAATCTTCCAGGCATGGAGCACACCAACGATAGTTCTCTTTGCCATGTCCCACAATGCTCAGCTGCCTCACCTTTGCTCTCGAGTGCCCAACCATTGCCAGATGACATCTGACACTTTTCTCCTCGACTGGAGCAAAGGCCTACTCTATGCTTCCCCACCAACTCCCCTGGTAGTCAAGATCCTTTTCGAGGTACAAGCGAAAGAGGCCTCCATGGTACTTAGTGCGCTGCACTGGCCTAGGCAATCCTGGTTTCCGCTTCTGCTGCAACTAGTGCAGTGCCCACCCCTCGACTGGGCTGTGCTCCTGATCTAATCTCTCAGGATGGAGGGACACTACTGCACCCCAACATTCAGTCTCTGGTCCTTATGGTGTGGCTGCTGAATGGGTAGCTTTCCCTGCCCTCCAGCTTCCAGTAGAGGTGGAAAATGTGTTCCTGGCCTCGTGCAAAGACTACACATGATGTGCCTACGCCTTCAAGTGACACAGATTTTCCATTTGGTGTGACAGCAGAGCCCTGGACCCTTTTTCCTGACCCAGACTCAGTATTTATTTTATTTATTTATTAGATTCTTCTATACTGCCACTTCCAAAGATCAGGGGCAGTTTACAAAGAACAGAACATTTTACATAGAACGGTGGTATAACTTTTTACATAGTAAACTTTGTCATTATAGTTAATAATTTTAAATTTACATTTTGCTTAAAAAAAGAAGCTAATAAACTATGTACATAATCTCTGATTATGATGATTGAGTTTGAGGCTGCGAAATGTGCTTGTCTCTTTGGGGGGGTGTTGTGATGTAGCTTGTGAGGGGGGGGGGGTCTATGCTTGTGTTTCCATAGTGTGCAAGGAAGAATACGTTTTGAGTTATCTCTTAAATGTTTGGAGGTCTTTGATCGATCGTAATGGTAGTGGGAGGGAGTTCCAGAGACTGGGGGTGAGATATGTGAAAGCTCTGGAACTTGTGGTCTGTTTTGTCTTGCGGATAGAGTAGGGGGGTTGCAAGCGAGTGGATAGCAGTTTGCCTGCGGGATCTGGTATCTGGTTGAGTATGAATGAGGGTTGATAAGGACGGGGAGATGTTATTGATAAGTTTGAAAGTTAATGTTATATTTTATTCAGCTTAGAACTGGGAGCCAGTGGAGCTCATATAGGATGGGGGTTATGTGATCAGTTAGGCGGGCCTTACAGACAGTTCTAGCAATGATATTTTGTGCTCTCTGTAATAAGTTTGTTTTTGATTGGTAGACCCTGTAACAGACTATTACAGTAGTCAGAATGTGGGGTGATAAGAGCCTGGACTACTGATTTGAAATCGTTGATGTCTAGCAGGGGTCTAAGATGTTGAACAGTTTTCAGTTTGAAGAACATAATCCTTACTGTTTGTTTTATATGTGGGAGCATGCTGAGGGATTGATCTAGTATTATGCCAAGGTATTTCACCTCTTGCTTAACAGGTAGTACAATGTTATTAATCTTGATGGTTTGAAAGGGTAGGGTTTTCATTTCTTGATATGTATAGGACTTCCGTTTTCTTGTAGTTAATATTAAGGTTGTTGGACTTTAACCATGATTCTGTTTCAATAATGCAGTCTGATAGATTATGATAGGTGGGGTTGTTTATGTCTGTGGGGAGCGACAACATAATGTCGTCCGCATAGATGTAATACCCAATGTTGAATTTTCTGAAGATTTTGGTAATTGGTTGCAGGTATAGGTTAAAAAGGAGGGCTGAGAGGGCGGAACCTTGGGGTCAATGTTCCCTCTAATTTTCTGTAGGTTGTGTGCACATAAAATATCAGCTGTGCAGCTTTTGAAGGAAGGTTACATTTTTGTGCGCAACATAACGACACTTGGAGTTATATACTTTAAAATTTGACTACACGTCAGAATACAGTATGTACACCACATTGATTGCACTAGAAAATATTGTAGAGCTTGTGAAAACCGTAAATACACAACAACTTTTAAATTTTAAGACGTCAGTGTGGTTTTCTATCAGAAATCAGAACCGTAAGTTTTGTGCGCTCTGTTTTAAAGTATGTGCGCTCGCTCGGCGAGGTGTGTGCGCGCGCACACGCGCACAGCTTAGAGGGAACAGTGCTTGGGGTAATCCTTGTTCTTGGGGGAATGTCTCTGATGCGTTTTGGCCTAGTTGGACGTGAAGTTTACGGTACTGCCTTACTTGTTACACCTCTCCAACTCTGACCTAATGTCCAACTCTGTCAGGATACACCTCAGTGCTATAGCCACTTACCACAACCCTCTGATAAGCCCCTTTCTGTTCGCCCATTGGTTAGCCGCTCCTTTTACACCCACCCATTAAACCACTACCAGTGGCATGGGACCTCAGTGTTGTTCTGGGATAGTTTCTTTCTCTTCCCTTTTTTTTTTTTTTTAATTTATATTTTATTCATTTTTCAACATATTCTAACATCTTGTTTCAAACCTTCAACATATATCATATCCATTTACATTGTAACATTGATAACATTTCAACTTGTGTTATTCTATTCCTCCCTTTCTTCCCCCTCTTAACCCTCCTTACACAATTTATCTTATTTATTGTTATTATATTTGATTCCTTTATCTTCCCCCCATCACTTTCTTTGCCCCTTCCACCCTCCACGCTTCATACCATTCTCACATATTTCTGTATTTTCTTACATCGTGTTTTCTATATGCTGCTATATGCTTTATCTTCATATCCTTCTCTCATTCCTTCATTTAGTGCTATCATGGCTGTGGTTAATTTAACTTGCACCTTGGTAATTTCCCCATATAATCCCTCTACCTTTTCCCAGCATGTTTGTACTTTTGGGTGGCGCCAGAGCATATTTAAAAGTTTGCCTCTTTCCCCACATCCCTTCCAGCTTTCAAGATAAATAGCTTTTAATTTGGCTGGAGTCCAGTACATCCTTAGCCAGACCTTTAGAGTATTCTCCAGGAGCGGTGTCCCGGGTGCTAGTCAATATGCTCTTTCGTATATGCCTTCCCATCTATTTATATCTCAGGATCCTGGTATTTCTTCATCTCAAGGAACAAGCAGGAAGTAAGTCCTCACATATGGGTGATGGCACGGATGGTGCCCCCGCAGAATCATCCCCCCCCCCCCCCCAGCTTTCAAGAAAGTCTTTGGGAGATGCCACCACACATGCATGGTCCCCTTCTCGTCAAAGGGTACCACCTTGCTCAGTCTCCTTTTTTTCTGCGCAGCCCTTCAGACGTTTGTCAGGCTTGTCTCCAGAAAAAGTTGATTTTTCTCTCTGGGTTTCATACTCGCCTCCAGTATTGCACTGGTACTCTTCCTGCCTACCGATCTTGTTGCCTAGGCGTCTAGTTCGGTCTATTTTTGTAGTCTTTCGTTCTTTTCTTTTACTGGCATCTTTGCTCCTTCTTTCTCCCGCTGGCAGCCCGGAAAGTCTTCAACCTCGCAAGAGTACTTTTTTCCCCCATGGCTACCAGTGGCTACCAATGTAATCGATGCTCTAAAATGATGTCTTTGACCGACACAAATGACTGCTGTCTCCGCTGCCTTGGGCCACGACCCGGCAGCCTGCGGTCTCTGCAAGAGGATGTCCAGTAAGGCCCTCAAGAGCTGCCAGCAGCAGCACGACCCCAAGTCCCCGGTACCTCCAAAGGCCAGGGCCTCATCTGAGGCCCCGTCATCTCGGGCGGAACCCAGCTCCCCAACAGGGTCAGCAGGCCAAGAGATGTGGGCATGGCACAAGTAAGCAGAAGGCTCCAAAACCCCAGGCACCAGCTCCAGAACAGCCCAGCCAGGAGGAAGTTTTTGACTCCTTGAGCATAGTCTATCTACTCCAAAGAGATCAGAAGCCGACAGGGGGACATCTGGCCTCTATGCCCAGAGGTGGGTGACCATCACCACCGATTCCTGGGTACTAAGGGCAGTCAGGGAGGGTTACCTCCTCCACCTCACTCAGACACTTCCCCTTTATTTTCCAGGAGAGCCCCTCAGGTCTCCTCTCCACTGGGACCTTCTACTGAAGGAGTTGGCAGATCTTCTCAAGGACAAAGCAGTGGAACTGGTGCACCACCTTCTCATGGGTAAGGGGTTCTACTCCAGGTACTTTCTCGTGCCAAAAAGGACATTCAGCCTAAGGTCCATCCTCGACCTGCTCAACCTCAACAGATTCCTGGTGAGGGAGAAGTTCAAGATCCTCTCCCTTGGAAATTTGCTGTCCTACCTCCATCAGGGAGACTGGCTATGCTCCTTAGATCTCTAGGATGCTTATACCCACATCCTTCTCCACCCCAACCACAGGCAGTACCTGCAGTTTGTATTGGGGGCAGGCATTTTCAGTACAGGGTGCCCCCTTCGGCCTAGCCTTGGCCCCAAGATTTTTCACAAAATGCCCGACTCCAGGGGTCTTTGTATTTCCCTACCTGGACGACTGGCTCATAAAGGAAGTCACAGCCCCAGAGGTGCAGCAAGTCACCGCACGCACCATCTAGGTTCTGCAGCACTTGGGGGTTTGTCATAAACTACCCCAAGTTTCACCTCCTCCTGACACAGTGTCTGGAGTTCATTGTGCCAAAGATTGACACTCTCCAGTCGAAGGCTTTTTTGCCCAGGGACCGAGCCAGTCGTCTCAGGCTCGGGACATACAGTACCATCCCTCGGTGCCCGCTCGGCTTCTCACCTCTTCGGACACATGGCCTCCACCGTCCACATCACCCCCGACGCCTCCACATGAGGGCGGCACAGTGGTGTCTCCAGGACCAGTGGTCTCAGGCCTAGGGCTGCCTCTGAGACAGAGTTTCTGTGACCCGCCATCTGACGGATTCTCTGGTCTGGTGGCAATCTCCCCAGCATCTCGAGGCGGACATGCCTTTCAGGCCCCAAGCCCCTCAAGGGTACTGGGGAGCCCACTGCAGAGATCTTCACACTCAGGGCAACTGGTCACGAGAGCACCCAGCAGATAAACCTCCTGAAACTCTGAGCCATACACCTATCCCTGAGGGTTTTCTGTCACCACCTGTGTCACCAGCCAGTGCTGGTCCAGATGGGCAACCAGATGGCAATGTTCTATATGAACAAACAGGGGGGCATGGGGTCTCGTACCCTTTGTAAGGAGGCACTGGTCCTCTCCTCGTACGCAGTCCAACAGGGTATCCTCCTGCAGGCAGTGTACCTGCCAGGCCAGAACAACCTGCTGGCTGACAGGCTCAGCAGAGTTCTCCAGCCGCATGAGTAGCAGCTGGACCCTAGGGTAGCCAGTCAGCTTTTTCGGCTCTGCAGGGTACCCATGATGGACCTATTCACCAGCCTGGACAACTTTCAGTTGCCCCGCTTCTGCTCTCGGCAGCCCCCCCCCCCCCCTCCCCAGGGTGGCAGCAGACACATTCCTGGTCTCATGTTCGGAAGGCCTCATGTACGCCTTCCCTCCTATGCCGCTGATCACCAACATCTTATTCATGACCCTCCGCAACAGGGCTTTGCTCATCCTGATAGCTCCTCGGTGGCCCAGGCAACCATGTTTCCCACTGCTTCTGCAGTTGACAGTGGAGACCCCTATCTCCTTGGGGATCACCCTGGGACTCCTATCTCAGGAGGGGGGCTCTCTCTGCACCCCATCTTGGGGTCCCTGTTGCTGACAGCCTGGCTGCTGAGAGGTGACTCTGGCCCCTTTCAACCTTCCGGTTGAGGTGGAAGACATTCTGCTGGACTCTTGCAAGGCCTCTTTTAGGAAGGCTTATGCCCTCAAATGGCGCAGGTTCTCTGTTTGGTGTGCTGAACACAGAGCTGACCCTTTCTCCTACTCAGTGGCTCTAGTGCTACAGTACCTTCTCCACCTCTTTCAGTCCGGGCTCAAGTCTAACTCCGTCCGGGTGCACCTTAGTGCCCTGGCAGTACACCACCATCCGGTGGATAAGCCCCTCTCAGCCCAACGGTTGGTGACCCTTTTCCTTCGGGGCCTGCTCTTGTCGAAGCCCCCGGTTCGCCCTCCAGCAACGTGGCTTTCCTGGTCGCTCTCACCTCCACTTGCAGAGTTAGCGAGCTTCAGGCTCTTGTGGCGGAGGCATCCTATACCAGGTTCTACAAGAACAGAGTGGTGCTCCACATGCACCCCAAATTCTTGCCAAAGGTAATGTCGCCCTTCCATCTCATCCAAGAAGTGGTGCTCCCTACCTTCTTTCCACGCCCTCACTCCAATCAAGTGGAGACCGTCCTTCACACCTTGGACTGTAAGAAGGTTTTGTCCTTCTATATCCAACACACTCAGGGCCACCGCAGCTTCTCAGCTTTTCATCTCCTGCGACCCCAGTAGGCTGGGGGAGGCAGTGACCAAGCGTACGCTGCCCACATTGGTGGCGGACTTTATTGCCTTCACTTATGAGCAGGTGAGGCTCCCGCTGGAAGGCTGCATCATGGCGCAACATATCAGTGCCATGACGGCCTCGGTGGCAATCTTGCGCTCTGTCTCAATGGTGGACATCTGCCAGGCTGCAACCTGGTCTTCAGTCCATACTTTCGCAGCCCATTACTGCCTGGAAAGAGAATCCCGACGGGACAGTGCCTTCGGCCAGGCTGTGCTCCATAATCCTTTCGGGGTTTAGGCGACCTCTACCCTCCGACCCTTCTGTGTTCAGGCTACCGGAGTGCTGGTTTCATTGGACACAGGGGTCCTACTGTGGTTTGTGTACACTGACTAAATTATTGCTGCTTGCGGCTGCCCATGAGGGAGCCCCTATTTTTGCTATGGGCTTTCGGAAGCCTGTAACTGGGGAGTCCCATATGTGAGGACTAACTTCCTGCTTGTTCCTAGAAAAAGCGTAGTTACTCACCTGTAACAGGTGTTCTCCGGGGACAGCAGGAATCAGTCCTCACAACCCTCCCCTCTCCCCTTGGAGTCGTTCCTTTACCATCTTTTATTTTTGCAGTCTTTTAGCTATGTCATCTGACTGAACAAGATGGCACCCTTGGGCGGGAAGGGAACCACGCATGCGTGGTGGCATCTCCCAAAAGCTTTCTTTGAAAGCTGGGGGGGATGCTTCCGCGAAGGCTCCATCGGTGCCGACATCACCGATATATGAGGACCAATTCCTGCTGTCCCCGGAGAACACTGTTGCACATGAGTAACTAAGCTTTTTTTATTGTCCATCTTTTCCAGCGTTGTCCGCCCCCCTCATAAGGCTTCCTGGTGGGGTCCTCCAGTGGATTCTTGCCCTTGGAGAATTGCATTAGTCTTTTGCCTTTGTTTTCCACTCTCCACCACTTCGAACTTAGGTTTTGTGGAGTGGGCATCTTTAGTATATCATCTCCCTTTTGCGTTATTTCGGGGATGTTTTGTAGTCCTAGTTCTTTCAGCGCCTACCAGGCCGCTTCCAGTGAATAGGCCTTGCGCATTGCCCCTTTCACCATCATCATCCGTCCGAATGGGTATACAAGCCATCTATATCGCCATCCTTCCCTCCTCAGTAGCGCCGCTACCTCCCTCGTGTCCCTACGCCATTGTAAAGTTCCTGCTGATACATCTTGATAGAGCTCCACCTCGCAGCCCTCCCATGTGAAGGGCTCCATCTTCCAGGACACTGTCAGGAGCTGCTCCTTCAATTTATATATCCTCATGCAGGCTATCACATCGTGGGGCCTATTTACAGTCCTGGGCCCCAGGTCACGATGCGCACAATGAATTTATATCTCCCCTCCTGTTGTCTCCATATCAGCGGCCTTCAGTAGTATTGCAAACAATCTCATAGTCTTTGTAATTTGGCTCCTCCGGGATCCCCCTCTCTCGTATATTGCACCAACATGACCAGTCCGTCAGGTCCTCTGTTTTTGCCTTTAAGGCCTCATGGGCCTGTTTTAATTCCTCCCATCCGCTCTGCAGATCCCCAAGCATCTCCTCATGTTGTTCTAGACACCCTTCTGTTTCCTCTACACGTGCCCCAAGGACCCGCCACAGCTCACTCAAAGCTGCCTTTAACTCATTTTTAAAGCCACTGAGCTTAGTTTTTAGCTCTTCTTTGAACTCTGAAAGCCAACCTTTAAGCTCTCCTGCTGCCTCAGCTCCCCAGGACTCCTCCATCTCTTCTTCCTCGCCATTCCTTGCTCTGTCGGCCTTCTTAGGTGCAGTTTCCAACACTCGCCCTTTTCAGCCTGCGCATATGGCGAGTGGTACTCCGCCAGCTGTTTTTCTCACGGACATGGCTTTTCACTGCTCCGCCTTCAATCCAGTCCCCAACGGCACGGGGTGATATCCAATTTATCTGCACTTTTTGACTTAATGGAGGTAGGGTTCCGCAGAGTTCCCCTAGCAAGCAGCCACTCTGTTTGCTGACTTGTTTCTAGCATTTAAAGTCCTGCACGGCTCTGCACCTTGGTACCTATGAGAGTTGGTACATACCAGGGCAAACGCTGAGATTCGCTGAGGAGCAGCTGTTAGTGATTCTGGGTCTTTCTTACATTCATTTATAGCGTTGGCAGGGGCAGGTTTTCGGTGTGGTAGTTCCTACTCTTTGAATGCCTTGCCAGCAGTACTGTGGAAGGAGATAAATTTGTTGTCCTTTTGCAAAGCGTTAAAAATGTTACTTTTTCTTAGAGTTCTTTGAGGTGCAGCTGATGGCTGGCTAGTGATGGCGGATGGTGTAACGGATTTTGTATAAGTTTGTGCAGCAGTTGGGGTTATTTGGTGGGTGGGTTAATGGGTCCCGCTAGGTGGGACCATATAATTATTTTGTTTTTATGGATTGACTGTACACCGTCTTAAATGTTATGGCAAATGGTGATATACAAATGTTTTTAAATAAATAACTAGCTAAGCTTGAAGAATGGTCAAGAATTTGGCAACTAAAAAACACAGGGTCATGTACTTGGGCTGCAAAAATCCAAGGGAGTGGTACAGTGTAGGGGTGAAGTACTTCTGTCCACTAAAGAAAAGCAGGACATAGGCGTGATTGTTTCTGATGATTTTCAAGTGGCTGAATAGTAGAAAAGGCGACAGCAAAAGCCAGAAAGATGCTTGGGTGCATAGGGAGAGGAATGGCCAGTAGAAAAAAAGAAGGTGAGTATAAGTCTCTGGCGCAACCTCATTTGGACTATTGTGTGCCATTCCAGAGACCCCACTTTCAAAAAAGATTATAAACAGGAGGAGTCAGTGCAGAGGGCGGCTACTAAAATAGTTGGTGATCTTTGTGATAAGGAAAATGGGGACAGACTTAAAAATCTTAATATGTAGACATTCGTGGAAAGGTGGAATAGAGGAGATATAATAGAGACGTATACATACCTCCATAGCATAAATACACAAGAGGAGAGTCTCTCTCGACTGAAAGCAAGCTCCTCTACAAGAAAACAAAGGATGAGGGTGAAAGGGGATAGACTCGGGAGCAATATGCAGAAATATTTCTTTATGGAAAGAGTGGTGGATGTGTGGAATAATCTCCCAATGGAGGTAGTAGAGACAAGGACAGTTTCTGACTTCTGACTTTAGTAATCTGTGAACTTTCATTAAAATCATCTGTAATACCTGAAGATTGGAGGATCGCCAATGTAATGCCAATTTTTAAAAAGGGTTCCAGGGGTGATCCGGGAAACTACAGACCGGTGAGCCTGACATCAGTACCGGGGAAAATGGTAGAAACCATCATAAAGAACAAAATTACTCAGCATGTAGATACTCATGGCCTAATGGGAGACAGCCAACATGGCTTTAGACAAGGAAGATCTTGTCTTACTAATCTGATATGTTTTTTTGAAGGTGTGAATAAACAGGTAGACAAAGGTGATTCAGTTGATATAGTGTATCTGGACTTTCAGAAAGCCTTTGACAAGGTCCCTCATCAGAGATTTTTGGCAAAACTAAAAAGTCATGGGATAGGAGGCAGTGCACTATTGTGGATCAGGAACTGGTTAAAAGCAGAGGGTAGGGCTAAATGGCCAATTTTTCCAATGGAAAAAGGTGAATAGTGGAGTACCCCAGGGATCTGTACTGTTCCGCTGCTTTTTGACATTTTCATAAATGACCTGGAAAAGGGAATAACTAGTGAGGTTATCAAATTTGCAGATGACACAAAACTGTTTATTGTTAAAACCCAAGGGGATTGTGGAAAACTGCAGGAGGATCTGGATAAATTGGAAGACTGGGCATCCAAATGGCAGATGAAATTTAATGTGGACAAGTGCAAAGTTATGCACCTAGGAAAGAACAACCCACACTATGGTTACACAATGCAAGGTTCCACATTGGGAACCACCACCCAGGAAAAAGATTTAGGAGTCATTGTGGATAACATGTTAAAACCTTCCGCCCAGTGTGCAGCGGCGGCCAAGAAAGCAAATAGAAGGCTAGGTATCATAAGGAAAGGAATGGAAAAGAAAACAGAGGATATTATAATGCCTCTGTATCGTTCCATGGTACGACTGCACCTTGAATATTCTGTGCAATTCTGGTCGCCGTATCTTAAAAAGGATATAGCGTTATTAGAAAAGGCACAGAGAAGAGCCACCAAAATGGTAAAGGGAATGGAAGGCTACTCCTATGAAGAGAGGCTACAAAGGTTAGGGCTCTTCAACCTGGAAAAGAGATGGCTAAGGGGAGATATGATAGAGGTCTATAAATTAATGAATGGAGTAGAACCGGTAAGCGTAAATCGATTGTTTACGCTATCAGAATATAGAAAGACTGGGGGACATGTAATGAAGCTACAGGTTAAACTATTTAAGACAGATAAGAGAAAATATTTTTTCACTCAACGTGTAATCAAACTCTGGAATTTGTTACCGGAGGATGTAGTAAAGGCTGTTAGTGTAGCTGGGTTTAAAAAAGGTTTGGACAAGTTCCTGGGGGAAAGGTCCATAAACCATTATTAAAAAGGGACCCAGGATATCAATGATTGACCCAATACAAGCATTGTGGAACCTGTGTCTCTTGGGGATACTGCTAGGTACGTATGACCTAGATTGGCTACTGTTGGAAACAGGATACTGGGCTTGATGGACCTTGGTCTGACCCAGTATGGCATATCTTATGTTCTTAAGAATGCATGGGACAAACACAGAGGATCTCTAAAGGAAAAAGGGCACTGTTGTAGTTGACATGGAAGGAAGAGCTAGATAGGCCATGTGGTCTTTTTCTACTGTCATGTTTCTATAATTTACTTCTTGCTTGTCCATGGAGACCTGTTGCAGATGTTCTCTGTATACAGCAGGAATAAGCCCTCATAACCCTCCCACATCCCTGAGAGTTGCATTCTGCTACAGCTTTGTTATCAGACTGGAGAAGATGCTGCTGCTGTGGTAGGCGAGAAGGGAGGCACACAGGCTCTGTGCAACCTCCCAAAAGCTTCCAGTAGAAATTGCGTAGCCATACCCGTGTGGGGCTCCGTCAGAGTCATCACCCATACATGGGGACTTATTCCTGCTATCCACGGAGAACACCTACTACAGGTAAGTACCTTTTTTGGTAAGGAACAAGTCCAAAAAAATAGCTGCATTAGCCAGAGTTCTGAAATAAGTGCTGGTACTTGCACACATAGGTGCAGATTGTACAAACCGGCTCTTCCAAGAAAAGCTAGTTGAGGAGTCAAGCAAAATAACTCTTTTGTTTTGGAAACTTTGAGATGATTTCAAACTGCAGAGTGGAGGAGTAGCCTAGTGGTTAGAGCCCTGGCGCAATAACCTAAGTGACCAGTGTTCAATTCCTACTAGCACTCTTTGTGGCCTTGGGCAAGTCACTTAACCCTCCATTGCCTTGAAAAAAAGGCCTGGCAATCTACTTCCAGAAACACTGCCAAAAAAATCCCAGTAGCTGCTGGATCACCACATTTAAACTGTAGAGAGATAACCACAATTGTCCCCTTTAAGTTTTCATGTATACTTTACTGTCCTGCCAAAACACACCCACACATGCCTCCTTGAAAACTACATGCTGTAACTTTCACATGCATAAACAGTGGTTTTTGAAAATCACTATTTACATGCACTGATCGTTTACACCTGCAAACATTAATATTTACAGATGTGAAAGCCACTCCATCCTTCTAAAATGTCTTCCTTGGGCTACTAACGGTGTAATTACTAAGCAGTCTTACTGGAGTATCATACTTTAACATCAATAAGGTGGATTATTAGTAACTAGATCCCACTGAATAACATGACTCCTGTAGTAAAACATCATGTTACGGTAACTTAACACACATTAATCATAGCACACCTTAATAACTATCCCTCCCTCCTAAATTTGGCTGAAATTAAGGGAAACATTTAAGTACCTAGCTTAGGTGCCTAAATTTAGTTCCGCTTTTATTCAGTATCTGCTTCAGTCTTGATAAGTTATCATCTCCAGGAACAAGCAGGAATGTAGTCTTCACATATGGGTATCGTCAGTACCGACGGAGCCTGCGCGGGAACGCTCTCCAGTGTCTAAAGGAAGCTTTTGGGAGCATCCCACAGTGCCTACTTGCTGCCTTCCCACCTTTCCCAATTGTCCCTTTCCAGTTCTTTGTTTTCCGCTGTGATGCAGCAGACCAGCAGGGCATAGAAGAAAATGTTTTAAACTTGAAAAAAGACGTGTACAAGCTGCAGTATTTGCAGGAGCCTGATAGGGGGAGCAAGAGGGACCTCTGGAAGACCGAGGATCCACGCCCTACAGGGTGTAACCTGAAACCAGCCAGCCTCCAATCCAGGAAGACAGGAACTCCTTTTAAAGGAAGTCAGGAAGACTGGAAGGAGAACAGGAGGAGCAGGGAATACAGGAGGAGCAGGAGGAGAAGTAGGAGCAGTGAGAGCTCTGGAAGAAGTGCTGTGCCGAGCAGAAGTGACTGGACAGGCAGAAGTAGCCTTAAAGCCAGAAGCAGCAGAGAAGGTCGCAGAGAAGCTGCAGAACCTTCAGAAGCCGAAGGAGCGGCAGGAGCTGCAGAAGCTACAGACACTGCTGGAGTGCAGGAAAGAGGTACAAGCCAAAGGAACCTGAATGGGCAGAGACTACAGAAGGGTCCAAGAGATTCAGGTACGCAAAAGCTGCATTGTGATTGCTGTGGGCAGAACCCAAGCCATATTGCTGGAGCAAGGCAGAATCTCCCTAGGAGTAGGCCACAAGCCTCATCCTCAGGAAAGAAGCAAGAGTTACAAGGTAAACCATATTGTATTGGAAACAGCCTATGGAAAGGGCAAGAGACAGAAGCTCCCTGTACATGTCCCACTGCTCAAAAGAAAAGGTATGAAAAGTTTTTATTGAATAAGAAACTTTTAAGTAAGCCAGGTTTGCTGGAAGAGCATGTAAACCCTGGGAAGAAAGAGAGAGATTCACACTGTAAAAATGCTCATGGCCGACGCCCCACGCTAAACTCCAAACACTGGGAGGTCATACAGCATTTGGGTGAGAAACCTAACTATAGCTGGCCGGGAACTGTTGACTTTGTCTCAGATACTTTGCTGGAGGAACCGATGCAAGTGGAAGAGGTAGAATCCCTTTCAGAGGAAGACATGGATTGCAGCTATTGCATCACGGGAAGCGTAGAATGCTTGTGTAACCAGTGAGCACTAAAACCGGTGTAAATAGGAATGCCTGCCTTTGTAACCTTTCTGTGAAAAGAACAGTTTTTGTTTAGAATCTGAGTTGTGATTTTTATAACCTGATGTAAGGAGATTTCTGTTGGTGTTTGAAGCCGATCCTTTGAACCTTTGTGCAAACCAGGGGAAATAAAGTCTTATTTTTTTCCCTACACTCGATGACCTTTTGCTCTCTGGGTATTTTTGGTAATACAGGATGCTACCGAGGCTATACAACCTTGGGCCCTAGAAAGAGAAACATACCAAACCCAACTTTACTTTTATTTATGTCCGACCTGCCTTGGCCACCCTTAACCACCAGGGCGGCGTTGTGACACCGCGGAGCCAACAGGTCGCACATTCTGTCACCGTAGAAAAAATTCCCTTCTTCTTTTTTGTGGTCGCGTCTGCCTTCCCTCGACACTATACCGGTACCACCGGTTCTTTAAAAAAAACCCAAAAAAACCTTTCTTTCCAGTAATTTTCTTCTCAGGTGCCACGCGCCATTTTTGGCACTAGGCCTAACCTTTTCCCTCAGAATGGAAAAACCCGCTTTGGGTTTTAAAAAGTGTTCTAAGTGTGGTGGTACCATCTTCGTCACCGACACCCATGAGTGGTGCCTCAAATGTTTAGGTCCTGACCACTCTATTTCAGAGTTTGTTGCCTGTGGTATGATGTCGTAAAGGGGCCGGCAAAACCGAGCTGCTAAAGTTAGCACCCTTTTTTCCTCCGATGCAGCCTCCGTGGCATCGACGTCTTCCAGGGCTTCGTCTTCCTCCCATGGATCTCAGTTAACTAAACATAAATCTGGCCGGTCCTCAAAGGGTAGATCTCCTTCTAAACATCAAGATGCCTCTGGCGTTGCCCTTGAGGGACTTTCACCGGCAAAATTGCCCTGGCGGGAGGCTTCGGCTTCCAAAGCACTAACGGGGCTCCAGGATGTTCTCGAGGCTTCAACCTCGGCAGAACTACTGGTGCCATGCTCTGGGGTTCCGGCCGCTTCATCCGGCACCTATACCCAAGCATCGGCAGCGTTGATAAACCAGAGATTCTTGGCAATTGAATGCAGTCTGGCAGCTCTTCTCTCAGCCTCGATGCAGCTGAAACCACTTCAGACAATTCAAGCGGTACCGGCACCGACTGCGATACTGGCACCGACTGCATCGACATCTGCAGGTATTCTACTGGGACCGAGTCATGTGTCTCTATCCGGCATTGACAAGTCGGTACTGGACCACTCCGATGCCGACTTTGATTGGTATCGGTACCATGCCTTGCACGATCACCCGGATCGGAGATACTTCGAATCCTCGGATGAGTCTGAAGACTCTGAAAGCTCTGCTGATACCAGAGTACTTCTTCCTGAGTATTCCTCTTCTCCTCAGCGTAGGATGTCTCCACCAGAGGATATGTCCTTTCAGGATTTTATCCGAGATGTGGCCCGAGGTCTTTCCATCGCAGTGACTCCTGAAAAAGAGCTTAGGGCAAAGGAATTATTAATCCTACAATACCCTAAAGCTCCCAAGGAGGCAGCTACCTTACCTATTCATGAGATCTTGCATGATCTTATGTTAAGGATGTGGGAAACACCTCTGACCACATCTCCTCACTCTCGAAGACTCAACACCATGTATCGAGTTCCTCCTTGTCCTGGGTTTCAGAAGACTCAATTACCACACCATTCCATGGTGGTGGAATCAGCCATGAGATGGATAAAGAGGGCAAAAAGACATGCATCTATTCTCCAGGACGTGAGTGTAGGACTCTTGACGCCTTTGGACGTCGATCCTTCCAGGCTTCCATGCTTTCTGCTAGGATCAGTTCCTATATCTTGTATATGGGAATGTTCCTTAAGGAGGTCACGGGAGACTTAGAGCTTATGAGCCCTCTCCTTCCTGATGATAAAAGGCAAGATTATCTTACTCTTGTTAAACATGCTCAGGATGTTTCCAAGTTTGTGAATCGTGCAGCCTTTGACTGCTTTGAATGCATAAGCAGAACCTCTGCTATTGCCATAGGTGCACGTAGAATTGCCTGGCTCCAGGCATCTGACTTGGAAATCTGGGTACAGGACAAACTGGGGAATATACTTTGCACAGGAGAGAATCTCTTTGGCAAGAATTGGCAGGAAAAAAGCTAATGAGTTAGATGCTGACAATATCACTTTGGATAGATTGTCTAAATCTACAGCTGATCCTGGGAGGAAAAGATCCTCTAAGAAACCATTCTTCAGCAAGAAGAAAAAGTTTTATCCCTCCTATACCCAGCAGGGACATCGTTTCGGTCAGTCTGCCCAAAAGGGACAGCAGCAACAACCTAGGCAACAAAGGAAACCAAAAGCAGCTAAGCCTCAACCGGCTCAGCAGACTCAGCCTCCACAGGGACTTTGACTCCTGTCTAGAGAACTTTGCCTTCCTGGTCCTGAACGGCCCAGAACCCTCTACCATCCCAGGAAGGTTATGTCATTTTATTTATTTATTTATTTGGTTACATTTGTATACCGCTTCTTCCATTGATCAGTAGCGGTTTACATCACATTAAAATTTTGGCACAGTAAACATTTTCTTACAATGATTAAAGAATATACATCTGGATTTTGGTGATTAGAAATTAAACAGTTTGGGGTATTTACAGTTGCATTTATGCGCTTGGTTTGTACAGCTTGAGTAATTTACAGATTCATTTATACACCGTGCACTAGTTACAGTGTGGTTTGTTTACATCGTGCATTATTTACAGTGTGGCTTATTTACATTGTGCATTATTTACAGTATGGTTTATTTACAGTTTCATTTGGCTGAACGCATCTTGGTCTATTTACAGTTTCATTTAAACTAATTACTGTTTGTTTACTGTCATAAGTTCTTTGTGGCATTTTGTGGTGCGTTGGGCAAATGGTTTCTTTCTGTTTTAAGTTACGTTGTGGTATTCTTGGAAAAGGTAGGTTTTTAGTTTTTTTTCTGAAATCTTGCAGCCTCATTATGATCCTGGCTGTGACATTTTGTGGCAGTTGTAGTATGTTGAGGGATTTTTTTGGTAGCCCTTGGAGTATGGCGTTGCAATAGTCTAGGTGAGGTGTGATTAGCCCTTGAGCTATTGTTCTGAAGTCAGATTGTTCAATGATATTGAGTGGAGGATTCTTAGTTTGTGGAATATTGCCCGATTCAGTAGCCTTAGGTGTTTTTCCATTTTGAGGTTTTTGTTGAATGTTACTCCTAGGTATTTTATCTCAACCTTGATGTTATATGAGTTATTGTTCATGGTGATAGTTGAGGGGGGGGTTGAAGTCTTAGTTTTTAGAGATGAACATTACTTCAGTTTTCTTATGGTTTATGGACATGTTTTTTGTTGAAGCCATGTTTGCGCATCTTTGAGGCATTCTTCCAGATGGTCATAGTTCAGGTGGTCTGGGTCCAATTGAAAATATAGCATTATGTCATCTGCATAAATGTGGTAATTGATGTTGTGTTTCTGAAAAATCTTACAGATGGGTTTCATGTAAAGGTTGAACAACAGGGAGGACAATGCACCCCTGTGTTTGTGGGGTCAGATGGGGTCAGATAACAGCAGAAAATTGGACTCTGTCTATTGTAAGAGAGGGGTACAAGCTTCATTTCCTCAGCATACCCCCTCCTACAATGGTAAGACAGTTCAATTCTCAGACCTCTCTCAACGACCAGTTAGGTCAAGAGGTCACTGTGCACCTTGCTCATGGGGCAATAGAAGAGGTACCCATTCCCCAGTGGGGTACAGGGTTTTACTCCCCCTATCTCCTTACTCCAAAGAAAACAGGAGGACACAGACCCATTTTAGAACTCAGAGAATTGAACAAATTCCTGTTCCTAGAGAAGTTCAAAATGATTTCTCTAGGAACTCTGCTGCCATACCTTCAGAGTCAGGATTGGCTTTGTTCTCTAGATCTCAAGGATGCATACACTCATGTTCTCATCCATCCAACTCACCAAAGGTTCCTTCGATTTCTGTTTCAAGGGAAGCACTACCAATACAGGGTTCTTCCTTTTGGCCTGGCCTCGGCACCAAGGGTGTTCACAAAATGCATGGCTGTGGTAGCAGCATTTCTCCACACCCTAGGAATATTCGTCTTCCCTTACTTAGACGACTGGCTCATTCGAGCCCCTTCAGAGCCAGAGGCCAGGGTTTCTCTCTCTCGCACAATGCACATCCTTCACTATTTGGGATGTGTCATAAACTTCCCAAAATCCAACCTTGCTCCCACTCAATCCCTACAGTTTGTAGGAGCTCTTCTGGATACCAGACAGACAAGGGCCTTCCTTCCACAGCCCCGCTGCCTTCGCATTGTGCAGTTAGCGTCCCAAGCAGTGCTAAAACCTCACCTCACTGTTCGGGAAATGTAACAGTTGCTAGGCCACATGGCATCCACCATGCATGTGGTTCCTTATGCTCGCCTCCTTATGAGGGCAGCCCAGTCGACCCTATCTACTCAGTGGACTCAGGCGTCAGGTTGCCTGTCAGACAAAATAGCAAACTCGGATCGCCTTATTTTGTCCCTCCAATGGTGGCAGTTCCCCCAAAAACCTTTTGGTGGGGTCTCCTTTTCAGCAACCCCTACCCCAAGCCACTCTAACAACAGATGCTTCACAGGTGGCTTGGGGAGCCCACCTGCAAGGCTTCTCTACCC
This sequence comes from Ichthyophis bannanicus, assembly GCA_033557465.1. NCBI lineage: Eukaryota > Metazoa > Chordata > Amphibia > Gymnophiona > Ichthyophiidae > Ichthyophis > Ichthyophis bannanicus. The sequence continues at coordinate 153,993,730 of CM066031.1, forward strand.
AGGGTACCTGGACTCCACAGGAGGCCTATCTCCATATCAGTCTCCTGGAGCTCAGAGCAATCTTCCTTGCTGTTTATTTCACACCCAGCTCAGCTACAAGACAGTCCTAGTTCAAACGGACAATCAAATAGCCATGTTCTATGTGAACAAATAGGGTGACACAGGCTCTCTGTCGCTCTGCAACGAAGCTTTGCGACTATGGGCCCTCACCAGAGAGCATCAGATTCATCTCATTGCGGTGTATCTTCCAGGCATTCAAAACTCTTGGGCAGACAGACTCAGTTGAGTTCTGCTTCCACACGAATGGTCTCTCCATGCAGACCAGGTGGCCAAAATTCTTCAAATTTGGGGAACCGCGGACATAGACCTCTTTGCAAGTCCACTGAATGCCAAACTTCCCCGGTTCTGTTCCAGAATTCCGGCTCGAGATTGTCAGTCCAGGGATGCTTTCCTCTTCCATTGGGGTCAGGACCTCCTGTATGTCTTTCCACCCATTCCCCTAATTCCCAAAACCCTGTTCAAGCTTCAGAGAGACAGAGGTCATATGATCCTCATAGCTCCACGTTGGCCATGGCAAATGTGGTACCCTCTGCTCCTACATCTCTCTCAAGCTCCGCCTCTGGAGATAGGATCTGATCCAGATCTTCTTTCTCAAGAGGATGGGATGCTGTGGCATCCCAATCCCCAGTCTCTGCATCTCACGGCCTGATTGCTGAAAGCCTAGAACTTCACGATCTTAACCTTTCCCAGCAAGTAAAGGATAGCCTTCATGCTTCCAGGAAGCCTTCCACAAGACGCTCTTATGCATTTAAGTGGGAAAGGTTTACCATATGGTGCTCGCAGAAGGGTCTTAACCCTCTTGCAATACCTCTGGAATCATTACTGGAGCATCTCCTTCATTTATCAAATGCAGGGCTTAAGACCAATTCAGTGAGAGTTCATTTGAGTGCTATTGCAGCTTCTTTCAAGCCTCTAAATGGACAACCTATTTCCTCTCATCCTCTCATAGCGAGATTTATGAAAGGCCTTCTTTTAACTAAGCCTCCCATTAAATCTGGTACTTGGGCAGCTCATGAAACCGCCCTTTGAACCATTAGCCAATTCCTCTTTGAAATTCCTTTCCTGGAAGGTTATCTTTCTTATTGCAATCACATCAGCACATTGCATCAGTGAATTGCAAGCGTTGGTGGCTGATCCTCCTTATACAAGGTTCCATCATGCTAAGGTAGTCCTTAGGACTCATCCATACTTTATGCCAAAGGTGGTGTTGCACTTTCATTTAAACCAAGCGGTTTACCTTCCTGTATTCTTTCCAAGGCTTCACGCCTCAAATGCAGAAAGGAATCTTCATACTTTGGACTGTAAAAGATCTTTGGCCTTTTACTTGCAAAGGACACAGCAACATAGAAAGTCCTCTCAGCTCTTTGTTGCTTTTGATCCTAGTCATTTGGGACTTCCAGTCTCCAAAAGGACACTGTCCAGCTGTATTGCACAGTGTATATCTTTTGCCTATGAGAGTAAGAACCTTCCTCTTGAAGGCCATGTCACAGCTCACAATGTGAGAGCCATGGCAGCCTCAATGGCTCATCTTCACTCTGTGTCTATCGATGACATCTGTCGAGCAGCTACTTGGTCTTCGGTTCATACCTTCACAGCCCATTACTACTTAGACAAGGACTCCCGCCGGGATGCCTTGTTTGGTCAGGCTGTTCTTCAACACCTGTTCCACACTTAATCAACTCCTACCCACCATCCCTGGTAGGATGCCAGAGATCCATGGGGGGAAGTGGAGCCCTTTCACAAGGGCACGCAACTTTCTGGGGCCATCTCCCTGGCATCTGCAGCTAGTGATTCCCCATATGTGAAGACTACTTTCCTGCTTGTTCCTGGAGCTAGCATAGTTACTCACCTGTAACAGGTGATCTCCGGGAACAGCAGGAATTTAGTCTTCACAACCCACCCACTTCCCCTAGGAGTTGTATCTCTCTATCTCTCTCTCTTTCCCTCTCTCTTTTGTCTCAGCTATAAACTCAACTGATGAGGGACAGTTGAGAAAGGCGGGAAGGCAGCACGCAGGCGCTGTGGGATGCTTCCAAAAGCTTCCGATTGGACGCTGGGGAGCGTTTCCGCGCAGGCTCCGTCGGTACCGACGATACCCTTATGTGAAGACTAAATTCCTTCTGTTCCCGGAGATCACCTGTTACAGGTGAGTAACTATGCTTTATGACCAGATGCTTGTATTGCATAACTGTCCTTCTACAATAATGCCCAGTGTTTATTCTTTTGTTTAGAAAATGATCCCAGTAGCGAACTCTGTGAGAATCCCAAAAGGAACAAGAGATTGTCAGAAAGATACAGTGAGGATACTTCATCCTGTTCTGACTGGGGAAAAAAGTGCAAAAATCAAAGGATCTCAGAAAAGAAGCAAAGAAATTCAACAGGAGACTCCAGTGTGTGTACCAGTAATGCCACACATACAGGGGAAGAGCAGAGTAATCAGACGATGGAAAAAAAATATCTATGTGAAGTATTCCTTAGAGAGCCCTTAACACTGAAATTGCAACAGAGATCTGATGCTGAAGGGAGACCATCTACTTGTACAGACTGTGGGAAAAGCTTCAAGGGGCAACAAGACACTTGCAAAGGAGAGAGACCTGTTACGTGTTCTGAGTGTGGAAAAGGTGCGAATCAGAAGGAAGAACTACTACATCAGGAAGCTAGCAAAGAAAGAGGGGATACAAGTACAGATTATAGGAAAAGCTTTACTAATAAAAAAAATCTTGAATATCAGAAGAACCACAAGAATGAGAAAATATCTTCCTATCCTCCTTTTGACAAAACTATCAATCAGGAAGAAACTATGGTGAGAAAAACAAAATTTGACTCAGGAAGGAGAGCTGTTTCAGGTACTGAGTGTAAGAAAATAGTTTGTCTCAGGAAATCAGTCACAAAACGCAAAAAAATACAAATTGGCGACAGACCATCAAAATCTACTAAATCTAAAATATACTGTAGGGGGAAGAAAAACTATGCAGAATACCAGAAGCGAAAAAGACAAGTTGCATCTAGTGAGTATGGTAAAACCTTTGGGATAACAACCCTTGCAGTCCATCAGGGAATTCATACGGGAATCAAACCATTTAGATGCACTAAGTGTGGTAAAAGCTTCACTCAAAGGGGAAGCCTCACAGTGCACCAGAGAATCCATACAGGGGTGAAGCCATTTACATGTAGTGAGTGTGGTAAAAGCTTCACTCAAAAGGGAAGCCTCACAGTGCACCAGAGAAAACATACAGGGGTGAAGCCATTTACATGTAGTGAGTGTGGTAAAAGCTTCACTGAAAAAGGAAGCCTCACAATGCACCAGAGAATCCATACAGGGGTGAAACCATTTACATGTGGTGAGTGTGGTAAAAGCTTCACTCAAAAGGGAAGCCTCACAATGCACCAGAGACGCCATACAGAAGCAAACAACTGCCATGGTATACGCAAAACTAACCCATTAGGAGAAACCACCCCGAATGAAACAAACCTATTTGCATGTAGCAAGTGTAGTAAAAGCTTCATACTAAAGGAAAGCCTCAAATTGCACCAGAGAATTCATAGAGAAACAACCCCGTCTACATGTAGCGAGTGTGGTAAAAGCTTCATGCGAAAGGTCAACCTCATAATCCACCAGCAAATTCATGCAGAAAGAAACCCATTTGTATGTAGCGAGTGTGGTAAAAGCTTCATGCGAAAGGAAAGCTTGAGAATGCACCAGAGAATTCATACAGAAACAAACCCATTTGCATGTAGTGAGTGTGGTAAAAGCTTCATGCGAAAGGACAGCCTTGTAATCCACCAGAGAATTCATACAGAAACAAACCTATTTACATGTGCCGAGTGTGGTAAATGCTTTCCTCGAAAGATAAGCCTCACAATCCATGAGAGACTCCATACAGGAGTAAAACCATTTTTGTGTACTGAATGTGGTAAAAGCTTTAGGCATAAATCAACCCTCACTATTCATAAAAATACACACACAGGGGTGAAACGATTTACATGCACTGAGTGTGATAAAAGGTTTAGTTGCAGAACTAACTTGGTAACCCACCTAAATTCACATACAGGAGTGAAGCCATATATATGTTCTGAGTGTGGTGAAAGCTTTACAAGAAAACAGACACTCAAAGACCATCAGGTAGTCCACACTGGAGTGAAACCCTTCACATGTTCTGATTGTGGTAAAGGTTTTCTTCAAAAAAGACTACTCGCAAACCATCAGACAGTCCATACAGCTGTGAAAAGATTTGTGTGTACTGAATGTGGTAAAAGCTTTGCTAGGAAGGAAAGACTTAAAATCCATGAGAGGCACCACACTGGAGTGAAACCATTTATCTGTTCTGAGTGTGGTAAATGCTTTATTCAAAAGGAAACGCTTGCAGCCCACCAGAAAATTCACACAGCAGTGAAGCTGTTTATATGTACTGAGTGTCATAAAAGTTTTAGTCATAAAGTGAGCCTTATAATCCACCAAACAAAGCATACAGGAGTGAAATTGTTTTCATGTACAAAGTGTGATAAAAGCTTTTGTCTAAAGCAACAACTTGCCCGTCATCAGATAATCCATTCTGGATTGAAACCATTTACGTGTTCCGAGTGTGGTAAAAGCTTCAATCAAGCACAAACCCTCATAAGGCATCAAATAATCCATGCAGGAACAAAACCCTTTAAATGCACGGAGTGTGGTAAAAGCTTCAATTACAAAACAAGCCTTACAAGCCACCAAGCTATACACACAGATGTTAAGCCATTTACATGCACAGAGTGTGGTAAAAGCTTTAAACGAAAAAACACCCTCAGAAGGCACCAAGGAATCCATACAGCAGAAAAACCCTTTATATGTTCTGAGTGTGGTCAAGGCTTCAAACGAAAAGCCTCCCTTGCAAGGCATCAAAGAGTCCATACAGGGGAAAAACCTTTTACATGTTCTGAGTGTAGTAAAAGCTTCACCCGAAAGGACCATCTTACAGCTCATCAAAGAAAACATACAGGAATGAAATAGGAATGAAACTTGCAGCCTATATGGCTGGTACCTTGCTGTGGCCTGCTCAGATACCAGAAGCCTGAACCAAAGCTGGATCTGCTGACTTGTAAGTGATTGCCTGCCAAGTCTTATGTACAGGAGACTATTGTTCCCAGTTATGACCACGTGCAAAAAATCTATTCCCTAGGCTGTTCCCATCTTCAGATGGCTCCATTGGCCTTGGATATTTTCAACAGTGTCCGAAACTGCATCTTCTCTCACCATGGACCTTTGTCCGCAGATAGACCACTTGACAACTACCTCCTGATTCGCTGAGAACACCTCATAGTGTCTCATGCCAACCAATCACCGAAGTTATGACTAAGACTCTTCACAAGGCATAATACAGTATGTACAGCAGAACCTTCATGACACTTTTGTGCCTTCCTGTCTCCTCCTGCACAGACAGATACACACAGTATGTGTGCAAGGCCATTCCTTTACAGAATAAGACTCTCCCACAGATCTAAGCTCTGTGTTATCATGCAGCTCACCGGACAGCTGTAGCCAGCAGTGTTCACCTTCACCACTACTGGACCTCGTGTTGCTCCAGAGACTGACTCTGACCCAGACACAACTGTCCTACCAGCGGAACTGTAAGGTATTGGTTTTATATTCCTCCTGGGTGGTATATTAGCCACATAGCTAGTTCTCCAGGAACAAGAAGGAAGTCATTCCTCACTTATGGGTGATGTCGGCACCGATGGAGCCCGTGCGGAGCAATTGCCCTGCTTTCAAAGCCTTTGGGACTGCTGCCACACATGTGTGGTCCTCTTCCTGCCTAAAGGTGCCATCTTGCTCAGTCTCCCTTTTTCCACGGAGCCCTTTGGATGCACATTCTCGTCCCTCGGAAAAAGTGTTTCGTTTTCGGCCTACAGGCCTATCTCTTTTTCGGTTGCACCGGTGTTCTACCTGTCCTTCCCCTGCTCTATCCTTTTAAAGCCATTAGGGGATGTTTTTCTTCGCCTTTTGTTGTTTTTAACGGGCTTCATGCCCTTTTTTCCTTCAACTGCTGGCCGCGTGGGTCTTCGACCTCGTGTGGGCCATTTTTGCCCCTATGGCCACTGGATTCAAAAAATGCGATAGATGCTCTAAGAACATGTCGCTTACAGACACCCATGACTGTTACCTGCGGTGTCTTGGGGCTGACCATGATCCAGAGCTCTTTTTGCTTTGTAAGAAAATGTCCTCCAAAGCCCTGCTCAGTCGTAAGCAATAGTCTGAAGACATTTTCAGAAAGGCCGCCTTGGAGTCTCCGATGGCGCCCTCGGTTGTCTCTCCTCAGGTGGGATCCCCCACCTTGGCCCGCACTCTCGGCGGCACTCCGACCAGGAGTCCCCTGAAGTGGAGCAGCACAAGAAGGCCTCGAAGTCACTGTCGGGGGCTCCCAACAAGCACAAGCGCTCCTGTGCTTGGTTGCTCAGCCCTCTTCGGCGTTCCTGAGAGTCAGACAAGGAGCGGCCCCAGAAAGTACCTTGTACAGATATGGAGGTCTCCGGCAATGGCACCCGGTCTCCTGAGGGCCGTCCCGGTGAGGACCCCCTCTCCTCCTCGACCCTATGTTTCTATGACCCCTGACCCAGTGACCCTGGTGTCAGTGTCACAGGGCCCCACACCTGTGTGGGAGTCCTGCATGCTGGTGCTAGAACGCAGCGTTTCTGCATTCATCACGTCCCAGCAGGCGCTCACAGCCAGCTTTGCTGGCTTGCACCCAGAGACCGAGGCTCCCTCGCATGGGATGCCGAAACCTGTCCAGGAAACCCCCGAGAGCCATGGGGCTTGTGCGGGTCCTCGTTCATCTGTCTGTCTCGCCTTCCCATTCCTTGGGGGTGAGATCCTTCAGGACCTCCAGCTCCAAGTGGGCCTCGGTGGCTGGATGGGGCGATCAGCCCTGTTCGGAGTCCTCATCTGACTTTTCGGGCAGGGAGTCCTAATGGGGATACCTCCCCAGAAACCCATGTTCATTGGGACATTCCGTAGGACCCCTCCCCGCCCGCATTTCAGCAGCAGTCGCCATCCGAGGATACCTCCTTCCTGGTGTTTGTTCTGGACATGGCTTGGGCTCTCAACCTGGCCACCAAGGTGGAGGAGGACCCTCGAGCTGAAGAGCTCGATATCCTTCAGTATGAGTCCCCACTTCGGGAGTTTCTTACTGTCCCGGTTCTTCCCATCCTGTTCGGGCTGCTACTCCGCATGTGGGAGGTGCCTGCCTCAGTTCCCATTGTGTGTAAGCACTTCAACTTCATGTACAAGATCCAGCACGGCCCTGGGTTCAGGAAATCCCAAATCCCCCACACCACCATGGTGGTGGAGTCGGCCATGAGAAAGCAAAAGAGCCCGAAGTCACACTCTTCAGTTGCCCTGGACAGGGAGTCGAGAACCCTCGACACCCTAGGCTGCAAGGCCTACTAGGGGTCCATGCTCTCGTGCCGTATTCAGGCATACCAGTTATATATGTGCATGTTCTTGCGCGACTTTGCTAAAGAGCTCGGAGGTTTCTCCGCGGGCCTTGAGGGCAAACCCCTCAATAGGTTCAGTACTCTGCTAAAGTCCATTGCAGACTGCTCAAAGTACCTCTCCCGTGCCGCCTACGATGGCTTTGAGTGGCGGCTGCTAGCATTGGGGCCTGCCGCCAGGCATGGCTCCAATCCTCGGATTTGGATCAGTGGGTATAGGAGAAGCTCCTGGACATACCCTGCTTCGATGAGCAGCTCTTTGGCAAGCTGATGGAGGACAAGGCCGCATAGATAGAGGTGGAGTTTGTTACCTGAACCCTTCTCTTGCCCAAGACCTCCACCCTGCCTCGAAAGAAAGCACAACCAAAAAACCTTTCTTTCCGAGAAAGGGCCTGCCCTACCGTGGCTATCCACCGTACCCACCCACTCCCACGCCGACCACGACTCCCGATGCATCAGGGCATCCTGCAGTGGGAATTAATCAACCTTCTCGCCCAGCGGGCAGTCGAGAGGGTGCCTCCGAGGTCGGGGCTTCTATTCCTGGTACTTTCTCGTGCCGAAGAAGACAGGGGGTCTGCTGCCCATCCTCGACCTCCGAAAGCTAAACAAATTCTTGGTGTGGGAGAAGTTCAAGATGTTGTCCCTTGGCGTTCTGCTGCCCTTCCTCCGGCAGGGTGACTGGCTATGCCCCTTGGATCTAAAGGATGCTTATGTCCACATTTTAATTCACGCCCAGCACAGGCAGTACCTGCGCTTCAGGGTGCAGGGGGAGCACTTCCAGTACAGGATGCTCCCCTTCGGCCTTGTGTCCGCCCCATGGGTCTTCACAAAGTGCCTCTCCGCGGTCACCGTATCCCTCAGGTGTCAGGGCGTACCGGTCTTCCCCTACCTCGATGACTGGCTCGTCATGGGATACTCGGTCGAGGAAACCTGCCTGGCGCTGTCATGAACGATCCTCCTGCTCAAGCGCCTGGGTTTCTTGATCAACTATCCCAAGTCCAACCTCGAACCAGTGCAGGCCTTAGAATTCATCGGCGCCCGCCTTGACACTCGGCAGTCGACCGCCTTTTTGCCAGCGGATCACACTGACCGTCTCAGAGTCCTGGCAGCCCAGGTCCAGAGCACCCCTCTGGTCATGGCCCGAACTATGCTCCGCCTCCTGGGCCATATGGCCTCTACTGTCCATATGGTTCCCCACGCCCGCCTGCACATGCAGACAGCTCAGTGGTGCCTCAGCGCCCACCGGAGCCTGTCCCATCGGCCACCTCAGAGACCCCATAAGGGTCTCCCACAGCCTTTGCCTGTCTCTGGGCTGGTGGCATAAACCTCGCAACCTCCTCCGGGGGTTGCCCTTTCAGTCCCCCCAGCACAAGATAGTGCTGAAAACGGATGCCTCCCTGCTGGGGTGGGGAGCCCACTGCAGTATGTTGTGCACACAGGGGCAATGGTCGCTCGAGCTCCGGGCGGTTCGGAGGGCCCTAAGGGCCTTCGAGGATCACCTCGGGGGGAAGTCGGTGCTCGTGCAAACCGACAACCGCATGGCGATGTTTTACATCAACAAGGAGGGGGGTACAGGATCACGTTCCCTCTGCCAGGAAGCAGTCCTCCTGTGCTCCTTTGCCTTTCGTCAGGGGATGACCCTCAGGGCGGTCTACCTCTCGGGCCAAGAGAATGTCCTGGCGGAGAAACTCAGCAAAATCCTCCGCCTTCACGAATGGTGACTGGATCCGGGGGTGGCCAGCTCACTGTTTCATCTGTGGGGGAACTCCGGCTATGGACCTATTTGCCAGTCTGTCAAATTTATTGAATTAGAACATAAGATATGCCATACTGGGTCAGACCAAGGTCCATCAAGCCCACTATCCTGTTTCCAACAGTGGCCAGTCTAGGTCATACGTACCTAGCAGTTTCCCCAAAAGACACAGGTTCCACAACGCTTATACTGGGTCAAGCATTGATATCCTGGGTCCCTTCTTAATAATGGTTTATGGATCTTTCCTCCAGGAACTCGTCCAAACCTTTTTTAAACCCAGCTACACTAACAGCCTTTACTACATCCTCCGGTAACAAATTCCAGAGTTTGATTACACGTTGAGTGAAAAAATATTTTATTAGTTTTAAATAGTTTACCCTGTAGCTTCATTGCATGTCCCCTTGTCTTTCTATATTCTGATAAGATAAACAATCGATCTACTTTTACCCATTCTACCCCGTTCATTAATTTATAGACTTCTATCATATCTCCTCTCAGCCGTCTCTTTTCCAGGTTAAAGAGCCCTAACCTTTTTAGCCTTTCTTCATAGGAGTATCCTTCCATCCCCTTTACCATTTTAGTGGCTCTTCTCTGAACCTTTTTTAATAACGCTATATCCTTTTTAAGATACGGCGACCAGAATTGCACAGAATATTCAAGGTGCGGTCTCACCATGGAACGATATGGAGGCATTATAATATCTTTCGTTTTATTTTCCATTCCTTTCCTTATGATACCTAGCATTCTATTTGCTCTCTTGGCCACTGCTGCACACTGGGTCGAGGGTTTTAACATGTTATCCACAATGACGCCTAAATCTTTTTCCTGGGTGGTGGTTCCTAAAGTGGAACCTTCCAGCCTAGCTGAGGCGGCTTATAAAGCTGCTGATGTGGCTGATGTGTCAGAAAGATACAGTGAGGATACTTCATCCTGTTCGGACTGGGGGAAAAAGTGCAAAAATCAAAGGATCTCAGAAAAGAAGCAAAGAAATTCAACAGGAGACTCCAGTGTGTGTACCAGTAATGCCACACATACAGGGGAAGAGCAGAGTAATCAGACGATGGAACAAAGATATCTATGTGAAGTATTCCTTAGAGAGCCCTTAACACTGAAATTGCAACAGAGATCTGATGCTGAAGGGAGACCATCTACTTGTACAGATATTTGAGCGCCATCTTGGTGAATCACCTTGGTTTCCTGTTTTATGCGGGGTCTCTTGCTGTCCAAGCCGCCCATCTGGCCTCCGCCAGCGGAATGGGACCTGAACATAGTGCTCATGCAACTCACGTGTTCACCCTTCGAGCCGATGGCGACATGCTCGCTTTGGCACCCATTCTGGAAGATGGTCTTCCTGGTGGCTTTGACCTCAGCCCACCGAGTCAGTGAGCTCCAGGCTATCATGGCTGATGCCCCTTACACTAGATTCTATAGGAATATGGTCCTCCGTACCCACCCCAAGTTCCTGCCGAAGATTGTTTTGGGTTTCCATCTCAATCCGAAGATTGTCTTACCGACTTTCTTTCTGAGACCCCATGAGGACCAGGCATATACTCGACTGCAAAAGGGCCCTTGCCTTCTACTTGCAGCACAGCCAGGCTCATCGCAAGTCTAGCTGACTCTTCGTGACCTATGATTCCAATCGACTGGGGAAAGCAGTTACTAAATGCACCCTCTCCATTTGGGTGACGGACTGCATCGCCTTTGCCTACTCGAAGGCGGATGCCCCGTTAGATCGTCGAGTCACCGCACATGGGGTCTGCCCCTGCTGGACATCTGTCGGGCAGCGACCTGGTCTTCAGTGAACACCTTTGCTGCACAGAGAGGGAGTCCCTTCGGGACAGTGCCTTCAGCCAGGCTGCACTCCGTAATCTGTTCGGGGTATAAGCAACTCCTGCCCTCCGATCCTTCTTCACGGTTACCGAGGGCTTTGCCCCGAGAACCCAAGGACTCGGGCTCCTTCAGGCATCGGCTTTTGGTTCAAGACCTCACAGAGACGTTTTTGGTTACAGGTTTGGTAGCCTGTAGCTGGGGAATCCCATAAGTGAGGACTCACTTCCTGCTTGTTCCTGGAGAAAGCAGTTACTCACCTGTAACAGGTATTCTCTAGGGACAGCAGGAATGAGTCCTCACTACCTTCCCACCTCCCCTGATGAGTTGCTTAATTTTTATCCTTCCCTTGCCATCTGATTGATAGGGCTCGAGCTAAGGGACCTGACTGAGAAAGATGGCACCTTTAGGCGGGAAGAGGACAACGCATGTGTGGCAGCAATCCCAAAGGCTTTCTTTGAAAGCTGGGGAATTGCTCCATGCGGGCTCCGTTGGTGCCGATGTCACCCATACGTAAGGACTGATTCCTGCTGTCCCTGGAGAACATCTGTTACAGGTGAGTAACTACGCTTTACCCTTCCTTAAGTGCAGAACGAGTCTGTGACCTCTGGTTGCCAATCAGTGATCCATTATTTGCATAATTCTATCATTATGATGCTATAACTTGCTACCTCATGTTCCTAATATATATATATATATATATATATATATTCTACTTATTTTTCTGCTTTGCCATGCTTAAGAAATCCTCATATATATATATATATATATATATATATATATATATATATATATATATATATATATATACACACACCATCTTCCCTTTCTAATGTGGCTCATTATCAGATATCTGCTTCCCTCCCTGTGGTTCGGTGGGACTATCACCTCTGGACACAACTAAGTATCTATAAATATGTTGTTTGTTGCCAATAATCCCCAACAATCTTGGGGCTCATCCGGGATGGGCAATTCTGAATGAGCTACGTCTCACAGAACTAGAGTAATTTTAATAAGCTATTCTTGTGTGTTCTCTTTAAGAGAGTTTGTCTATTGATTTATGATGGCTGCTGTTGATAAGAACAGCCTTCCTGTGCATAAACCTGCTGCTTTATGCTGGCCACAAGAACAGATTGCTGAGCATATTGAAGGATCTCTAAATGTCTTAAAATTGAGCCCATGAGCTTGCCGGCTCTGAGGGCTTCCTTGGTGACATTTTAGACCATTTGATTGCTCCCAGGACTAAGCCAACAGTTAATTTACTAGCGGAATACTCCTCTGTCCTGCATCTTCTTAACAAATAATTGCAGGAGGTGTGACATCACACCTGAGAGAGAGCTAAGCTGCTTGAGGCTGATTTAGCAAATGTCCAGTCCCAGTTGCAGACTATTACTGTCAGAGCAGGAAAACTCAAGTAGGAGAAATCTGATTTACGGTGTCAGGTTGCCGAAAATTCAGGCTAAGGCAGAGGAGGGGGTGGCTAGAGGCTGTTCCTCCCCAGCTGCTCAAAACCAGTGGGATGTAGGTTGCAAGGGTAGAATAAATTGCTTTAAAAGCATGAAACAAGGAGGCTATAAATGAGCTTCAATTCCTGGGGGCTTGAGCTGACAGAGAAATGCAAAGCTTCAAAATGAGTTAGTCCAGTTTCAGCTGAGATATACTGCACTAGGCAATCAATTAAAAGCAGTGGATGCTACGCTGTCAGCCGAAAGGGACAGAAACGCCACTCTTCAAGCTGAACTGACAGCCAAGCGATGTAAATGTCAGCAGAATATAGAGAAAGCAAATCAGCCCATTCTCAGTTTGAGAAATGACTGTTTTCAATTAGCGTATGAGTTTAATGCACAGAGGAAGGCTGAGGGCACCAGTCCTTGCGCTGCTTCCCTAAGCTTATCACCTTTCCTGGGGCATGAACAGGAGGATAATGATTACTATGTATCAGTGAGAAGTATGCCCAAATTAGAAAGGCACCCTTGCAAGGATAGCATGTATGCATCCCTGCCCAAGTCTGAGCGGCAGAGAGGCACAGGTCTAAAAGAGACCCCTTGCTCTCGTCCCCTCCCTCCAGAGGGAGATGTAAGGCGAGAGGCAGGAAGTTATCCCTGAAAAGGGAAACAGTACCGAGCTGGGCCAGTAGAGGGAGCACAAGGCGAACAAAGGGGTGTGCAGCAGTTGTTGAATTGATATGCATCTCTTAGGGGGAGAGAATAAAGTTCCCTCCTCAAGTCTTGCTGAGTACCTTCGCGTGGTGACCCCGTTGTATAACATCTATACCAGATCTGAACAAGGGACACAACAATTAAATTATGTTAGGAACAAAGAAGAAAAATACATACTGGCCGCATGTTGCCCAGGATAAAAAGGTGTCCACCCGTAACTTAAGCACTAGGGCTAACGATGGTGGTTGCGATAGTGCAAGTGCTGCAGAAGCAGATAACATCCCTGCCACAGATAAAGGCCATGGTGAACCTGTTCATGGACCCACTGTGGCAGGAGATAAACCACAGAAATTTATGAAAAAGTTAAGAGGATTAACTACAGTTAAGTGGAATTCTGCAGATAAAGAGGAGATAATGTGCTGCTATATTTATGCTACAAACCCTATATTTAAATCAAGAGGGTATACACAGAGAGTCCACCAAAAGCTGGAAGAAAGAGGAAATTTGCCATTAGAAAAACTGCAAAAAGTAACAGATGCAAATTTAAGATCTTCAATTTTGAAGATCAAAGAAACAAAGTATGTGAATGATAACATCTTGAAGCAACTAAGGGATTCCGTGGACAAAGAAATACAGGGAGGAGGAGTACCAAGAGAAAGGAAGACACAGAAAAGGAAAAGGAGGTTGAGGGAGAGATGGAGTTGAGAGATTTGGAACTGCAGGAGAGTGAGCTGAATAAAGGAGGTGCCAACAAGTTAACTGAATTGGAGGAAGCAAAGGAGGACGAAAAAAGGGACGAGAAAAACCCAGAGGTGGAGGAATTCAAGATAAACTCCTAGTCCATATGGAAAGAGATGAATATGCTGGGTTCCAAGCAAGGGAAAGATTGTTGTTGTTGTTAAGTGCCGTCGAGTTGGAGTCGACTCATGGCGACCCTCTGGATAGCTATCCTAAATTGTGTTCGGTCTTCAGTCAGGCGGCACATTGTTGACAGACTGGTACCCGTAGCTGCTGTTATTGTATCGATCCATCTCATTGCTGGCCTTCCTCTTTTGCGTTGACCTTCTATCTTGCCAAGCATAATGTCTTTCTCTAATGATCTCTCTCTTCGCATGATGTGTCCAAAGTATGAAAGTCGAAGTCTTGTCATCTGAGCTTCTAAAGAAAGCTTAGGTTTTATCTCCTCTAGTACCGACTGGTTTGTTCTTCGGGCAGTCCATGTTATACACAGTATTCGCCGCCAGCACCATAATTCAAACGCATCAATTTTCTTCCTGTCTATCTTTTTCACTGTCCAGCTTTCACATCCATATGATGTTATTGAAAATACCATGGCTTGAACAAGTCGAATCTTTGTATGGAGAGAGACATCTCTGCTCTTGAGAATCTTATCTAGGTCTTTCATAGCCATTGAGTGGAGGAGTGGCCTAATGGTTGGGGCAAGGTACTTCAGGCCGGAAGGTCGGGGGTTCAAATCCCACTAGAGGACAGCAACCTTGGGCCGGAAGGACTGGGGTTTCTAGTCCCACAGGTGCTCCTTGTGGTCTTGGGCAAGCCACTTAACCCTCCATAGCCCATGTTCCCTGTAAAATAGTTATCTCCAAGTTATAATGCCCTGTTCAATGTAATTTCAGTTTGTTCAATATAAACCGCACTGATGCAGAATAGCGCGGTATATAAGAGAATGTAAATAAATAAATAAATAAATTCTGCCAAGAGCAGTGCGTCATCTGATTTCTTGAGTGCTTGTTGCTTCTTTATTGATAGTTGATCGAAATAGGTTAAAGTTGTTCACAATTTCAATTTCTTCTCCTTCAACGATGAACCTGTTGATTATGCCAGTTGTCATGATGTTTGTCTTCTTTACATTAAGGTGCAGGCCCATTTTGAGACTATGTTCTTTGATTGTGAGAAGCAAATGTTTCAGATCATCTTCACTTTCAGCCAGTAATGTGGTATCATCAGCATAGCGAAGGTTGTTGATGAGTCTTCCACCAATCTTCACACCTCTGTTGTCTTCATACAATCCTGCTTCCCTGATGATTTGTTCTGCATATAAATTAAACAGGTAGGGGGAAAGTATGCAGCCTTATCTTACACCTTTGCTTATTTTAAACCATTCTGTTTCTCCTTGTTCCGTTCGAACTGTTGCTTCTTGATCAATGTACAGATTGCGCAAGAGAACGATCAGGTGTTCTGGTATACCCATGCTTCTTAATGTGGCCCAGAGTTTCTCATGGTTTACACAGTCAAAAGCCTTGCTATAGTCGATAAAGCACAAATAGATATCCGTTTGGT
The DNA here is from genome assembly GCA_033557465.1 of Ichthyophis bannanicus. Lineage (NCBI taxonomy): Eukaryota > Metazoa > Chordata > Amphibia > Gymnophiona > Ichthyophiidae > Ichthyophis > Ichthyophis bannanicus. The sequence goes on from CM066031.1 coordinate 154,009,291, forward strand.
ATTCTTTAGTCTTTTCAAGGATCCATCTCACATCCGCAATGATGTCTCTCGTTCCTCGCCCTTTCCTGAACCCTGCTTGCACTTCAGGTAGTTCTTGTTCCAGGTATGGTTGTAGTCTCTTTTGAATAATCTTCAGTAGAATCTTGCTGGCATGTGGGACCAGAGCGATTGTGCGATAATTTTCACAGTCAGTTGGATCACCTTTCTTTAGTATTGGTATAAACAGAGATCTTTTCCAGTCAGTTGGCCATGATGTTGTCTTCCATATTTCTTGGCAGAGCCTTGTGAGTACAGTAACAGCTGCATCAGATTGCTGCAATACTTCTATGGGAATGCTATCAATGCCTGGTGCTTTGTTCTTTGATAAGGCTTTCAATGCTGCTTCAACTTCTTCTTTCATCACCAATGGTTCCCAATCATAAGGTACAGGTTGAAACGGCTGTTGGTCCACTTGATCTTTATCATATAAAAACTCTGTATATTCCTTCCACCTTTTCTTGATCTTCTCAGCATCATTCAACATAGAACCTTGAGCATCTTGTAACATTCCAATTCGAGGCTGGAACATTTTCTTTAACTCTCGTAGCTTTAGGAAAGCCGATCTTGTTCTTCCTCTAATAGTTTCTGCTTCTATTTCCTTGCAAGTGTCATTGTAGTACTTTTCCTTGTCCTGTCTTGCTGCACGTTGGAAATCTCTGAGTTCTGCGATTGTCTTTCTTTCTCCTCTGGCTTTAGCTTTTCTGCGTTTCTGGGCAATTTTCAGAGTTTCTTCCGTCATCCATTTTGGCCGTTTTTGCTTTTTCACCTTTTGTAGAGACTTCTCGCTTTCTTCCAACACAACCTTCTTGATGTCATTCCATAACTCTTCCGGAGCTCTGTCATTTGTATCTAAAGCAGCAAACTGATTTTGCAGGCAGTCTTTAAATTCCAGTGGTATATTCTCAAGGTCATATTTTGCTGCATTCATGAGTGGTTTTCTCTTTTTCAACTTTAGCTTGAGTTTGCATACTAGTAGTTGATGATCTGTACCACAGTCAGCTCCAGGTTTTGTCTTTGTTGATGTTACAGAGCTTTTCCATCGTTAACTTCCACATATGTAGTCAATTTGATTTTTATATAATCCATTCGGTGAAGTCCATTTGTACAGTCGCCGCTTGTGTTGCTGGAAGAAGGTGTTTGAGATGAATAGATCATTGGTCTTGCAGAATTCTATCAGTCTTTCTCCAGCTTCATTTCTGTTGCCAAGTCCATATTTTCCAACTACTTTGCCTTCTTCTTTGTTGCCAACTTTTGCGTTCCAGTCACCCATGACTATCAGGATATCCTGTTTGCATGTTCTGTCAATTTCAGCTTGTATTTGTTCATAGAACTCTTCAATTTCATTCTCTTCTGCAGCTGTTGTTGGGGCATATACTTGAATTATAGTTGTGTTGATAGGCAATCCTCGTAGACGAATAGAGATTAAGCGTTCGCTGACTGCATTGTATTTCATTACAGTTCTTGCAAGTTTCTTCTTTATTATAAATGCAACACCATTTCTTCTTTGTCTTTCATTTCCAGCATAGTAGACCATGTGATCATCTGATGCAAAGTGCCCCATGCCAGTCCATTTCAGTTCGCTGACACCCAACAGATCAAGTTGTACACATTCCATTTCATTCTTGACCACCTCCAACTTCCCTTGGTTCATGCTTCGTACGTTCCATGTTCCAATGTGTAAGACATCTTTACAGCTTCTGACTCTCATTTCATGCGCAGCTACATCAGCAGTCAGACTTCCCGAGGGCTTTGATCCAACGACATCATAAATGCTGGCTTTACTCTGAAAAGTCTTCAGCTCTTCCCCAGTAGCTAGTTGAGTGCCTTCTGACCTGGGGGTCTCATCTTCCCGCACCATAGCACAATTTGTTTTGTTGTAACTATCCATTGGGTTTTCATGGCAAGATACAGAAGTAGATTGCCGGGCCTTTCTTCAGTGCAGTTTAAGTCTGGTGTTGCTGCCGTTGTCACAAAAATGTGATCCTCCGCCGACAACACTGTCCCATTCTGCTGCTGCCCAGATGGGTGGTTTGTCTTGGTCTGGCACCTCAACTGAGACCTGTCCATCTTGGGAGACCCTGCCAGTAGTTAAACTACCGATAGTTTAGCTCTCAGCATCACTGATGCACGCAAGCCCTCACAGCATGACAAGCTGCAAACCAAGTGAGAGAGGGAAAGATTACCCAAGCTAAATTTAACACCTAAGGCTAGAAGTATGATAATTAAGATGAACAAGGCCATATCCAGAATAAAGGGACCATTTATTGACATCAACAGAATTAATCAAATACAATATTGTGCAGCTAAAATTATTACTGCAAGAATAATACAATCTAGAGTGCAAGGCTTGAAGAAAAAGAGAACAATAACAGTCCCTCCCTGGAAAATGCGCATCGAATGAAAAATACAATCACTGCGTGCAGAGGTATCCTGCTGGATGGTTATCTAAAAGGATTAAGATCATCAAAGATATTAAGGAAGATCCAAGATATCAAGCTGAAGCATGCTGCATTAACAGAAGAAGACCTGAAATTTATATGTTCCAACAATAAATTTAAAATAGCAGCAGAAGCGTAAGAACTTTGAAGATATGAAGAAAACAGGAAAGATATCAGAATAAACTATTTAGAGAAAACCCAAAACAATTCTACAGGGAATTGGGGAAGAGTATTAATATGGTAAAAGCACCTCCAACCAAATCCAAAACTGAAACCTTCTGGAGAAAGCTATATGAGGACCCTAAACAGCACAGTCACAAAGCAGAATGGTTACCTAGCATACAGAAGCATTTAGAAAAAACAAACATCAAACCTATGGAATGGTCTATAGTGACAAAGGAAGAGCTGGAAAACAGGTTAAAATGAGCTCCAAACTGGAAGAGCTCTTGCCCAGATGGAGTAACCAACTTTTGGCTCAAACAGTTAACATCACTCCACCAAGACCTGGCGAACTGCAAAAATCAATTATTCGAGTGACCGGATTTAACACCGCAATGGCTTACTTCAGGAAGTACATTTCTCCTTCCTAAGGGAGACCCAACTAACATTCCTAAAAACTATAGACCAATAACCTGCTTACCTACAATCTATAAGCTGTTTACTGCGATAGATGCAGACAGAATATACGATCACATCGAGCTAAATAACATCATGGCAATAGAGCAAAAGGGCAATAAGAGAGGAGCATATGGAACCAAAGACCAGTTGATGCTGAATAAGGCCATTATGGCCAATGCTAAGAAAGGCAGAAATCTCAGTATAACATGGATTGAGTATAAGAAAGCTTTTGACAGCATCCCACACTCTTGGATAATACATTGCCTTGAAATGTATAAAATAAATTCTGGTTTGATAGAGTATATTAAGTTCATTATGAAAATGTGGCAATCCACACTCTTTTTGAGATATGAAGATGGTCAGTACATCATTCCTAACATTAAGATCCAGCGAGGAATATTTCAGGGAGATTCTGTCACCACGTCTTTTTTGTTTGGCGCTTAATCCAATGAGTGCTCTCATCAACTCTTTGGGGTATGGATTTAACCTGAATTCTAAAGACTCTACCAACTCAGAAGCAACTTCCCATCTGCTATTTATAGATGATCTGAAACTCTACAGTTCCAGTGACCAACAATTAGCAGAGCAGCTTTGTGTGGTGAAAAGCTTTTCTGACGACATCAGGATGACTTTTGGCCTTGACAAATGTTCTAAGGCAACTTTTTTTCAGATGAAAATTGAGCAAAACCGAAAACATCTCCCTTGCTGAGGGCTGTGACATCAAGGACCTTGAACAGGAAGGCCTATATAAGTATCTCGGAATAGAGGAAGAAATGACACTCTGGCAGAAACTATTTAGAGAGAAGACAGTAAAGAATATTACAGGAGATTAAAACTGTTATTGAAAAGTGCTTTAACATCACGAAATAAAATACTAGTCATCAATCAGCTGGCAATTCCTGTACTCTCCTACAGTTTTGGGATTGTGGATTGGTTCATAAAGAGCTTGAAAAACTGGATGTGCGAACAAGAAAACTCCTCCATGTTCATGAAGTAATTTACAAGAATCAGTGTATGCCAAGATTGTACATCCCTAGAGCTGAAGGAGGGAAGGACTTATAGAAATTTACTACATCTACAGAGCTACTATCATAGGCCTCCAAGCCTATCTCACAGCATCATCGGATCCAAATACACAAAAAGTGCTGAAATATGAAAGTAAATGTCCAGAATCTGTCTCCATCATCAAACTTGGACACGCGTTCCGACGATTAGAAGGAATGAGCGAGAATCCACAGGTGTACATGAGAGAGAAAGTAACAGAATTTGCAAAACAAGAGAAAAAACTCTTCAAAGAATTAGATCAGCAGATGAGGAAAAACAAATGGCAAATGCACAAATACAGTGGAAAACACAGAGTGTTACTCCAAGAACCTTTTGTCAATCAAGTATGGACACATGAATGGTTGAAGAAAGGTAGATTGAAACCGAAGGATGAAGGATTGATAGTTGCAGCCCAGGACAGCGGATTGCAGACGAGATGGTTTACGGCGTGTATTGAAAATACTGGCACAACAGACATATGCCTATTCTGTAAGAAAGAGCTGGAAATAGTGACTCACCTAATAGCAGGCTGTGAAGTTCTGATGGTGGAAAATTTCTATATGGAAAGGCACAACAAAGTAGCATGCCTCCTCCACTGGAAACTCTGTAAACACACAACATCACTGTCCCTGAAAAGCACTGGGATCATGACCCTAAGAGAATAACAGAGAATGAAGAGGTTATGATCACCTGGGATATTCCCATTCCAACGGATAAGAAACTGGATGCCAGAAAACCTGACATAGTGGTAAAGGAGAACACCACCAGAATGGCATTGATAATAGAAGTGTCGGTACCGAGTGATTATTCTGTGAATCGTGTGGAGAGGGAGAAAATCTTGAAGTATCCAAGAAATGCAATCAGAGACCAAGAAAATGTGGCAGAAAGTTACAGAAATATTTCCCATTGTACTAAGAGCCACAGGCCTGATAAAGAAGAATTTCCAAGCACATCTTGACAAACTACCCATACATGTTACAGCTTATGAACTCCAGCAGGAAGCTCTCTTTGGCACGATGCAAGTATTACACTGAGCATTAGCAGTAAATTTGAGAGATTAAGATCATATTCCACATACCATGGCTTAGAAGTGAGGTTCACGACTGCCATAGTATGTGCAAAACTAACTCATTAGTAGAAACTACCCTGAGCAAAATCCGTCACACTCCAGAGTTCCTCAAGAACTTAAGAGCAAAAGCGCTTCCACTTCTGCAGACCAATTTCGGATTATCAAAACTCTGCACGACATGATTCCGGCCTTTCAGAAATGCAGCCATGTGACCATAAATGAACAGTTGTAGTAAAGGAGGCCTTTCAGGTCCTAGGAGATACCAGGGAGGAAGACATGCTTTAGTGCCTATCATGGTCATTTGAAGTATTATATCGGCAGTTTATTTAGGTTCTGACACCAGGTGAAAAGAGTAACTTCACCACTGTGGAGGAAGCACTGAAAAAATCATTATAGTTTACACCCTGACGCTGCCAGTGCTAAACAAGCTGCTTGTAATATGCCTTGTGGCAGGGATGAATCACTTAAGGAGTTTGCCTACAGACTCAGGCAGACCTTCTTTCAGAGTGATCTCCCCTGGGAGGTGCTAGAGCTCCGTGCTCTGTTTTATCGGACTCTACCCCCTTCCACAAAGGTGCACCTGTTTGAAAAACGCCATGAGCCCCTCTCACAGTTGATAGAACATGTGGAGGGGATTTATGGAGCTTTTACCAATGCCCGTCCTGTCAGCAGCAGCAAGACAAAGGCTCAGAGCAAAGCCAGGGAACCAAAACTGTGTCAGTGCTGTTAGCTGTACCCTTTCTTTAGAAAATAACTCTTCTCCTCCTTCTGTTTCACAGAATCCTGCCAGGTCTCCCCAATAGTAACCAGACACATGGACCCAGGAAGAACTCCGGGAACCAGCATTCCACTCAGCAGAACCAGAATGGGAAAAAGAAGTCAGGTTTTAACAAGATCCAGGAGCTGGAAAGCAGACTAAATGAGTTGGCTGCCACTGCATCCAGTCTCCTAAAAGAGGTCCCTGCTGAGAAGGAGACATGCAAGGCATTGACCAAAGCCAGTGGGCCCAAGACCAGTTCTGGGCCTAGCAAGCCTAAGGTGGAAAAGGCTGACTCCCCTTCTCCTTCTGATGAGAGTGATGACTAACCAACCTTGTTTCTTACCCATAGGTCACTTATCACAGATACAGCTAACTTGGACATTCAGACTAGCTGGAGAGACCACTCCAGCGACACAGAGTAACAGTTCCCCAGCGGACAGCAGAGTTCCAGCTTTTGATTCTATCAGGAAGCACAAGTACTACCTAGATAAACTCGAGCCAAAAGGACAGAGGTACACTATCCCTGTTAACATCCAACAGGTGTTTCTCTGTGAGGACCTGATAAATTAAGCCTCTGAGATTACCCTGATTACCTTGAGTCTCCTCGACAGGCTCATTGCTTCCCTGAAGGATCAGAGTCCCTTACGCATAACACTCACTGATTTGTCACTCGAAGCTTATGGGGATCAGTCTATTGAAACCATAGGCTAAGACTGGCTCACCTTCCAAATTGGAAAATTTCAGGTGAAATATCCTGTGATTATCACCAGGTGTCCTGAGGAGGAACTCTTGATTGGCAGTGAGCTCCTAAAGAGGCTACACCCCATTCTGGACTATGCACATAAAGTGATCTGGACACAGGTCAAGCATCCCATACCTTATGCCAGGGTAAAATTTAGCAAAAGGATCACTGGTGCTCATTCTGTGGAGTGAAAGGACACCTCCATTAGGATTAATTTCCGGAGGTCAGCAGATCCCCTCCAATCTTAGATCTCAAGTATGAAGGACCTGGGGATGAAGGTCAGGGAAATGGGGATGTAATTGCAATTGAAAAGTGTTCCGTAACAAACATCATCCTGGATACCGAGTGCCTGAAGATAATCTCCAGGAACAAGCAGGAATGAGTCCTCACATATGGGTACGTCGGAACCGATGGAGCCTGCGCGGGAAAGCTCCCCAGCTTCCCAGAAAGGAAGCTTTTGGGGCCTCCCACATCGCATGCGCGCTGCCTTCCCGCCTTCCTGACCAACTCTCCTCAGTTCTTCTTTTTCCGCGGAGCCAGCAGGTCGTGTTCCTGTCACCGCTGAAGAAATTGTTCTTTTAATTTGTTTCTTTGACCGCGTGTCTGCCTTCCCCGATTCCGGACCGGTACTGCCGGTCTTTTTTCATTTATTTCTTAAAAAAAAAAATAATAATAATTACTTTTTCCTCACTTGGTGTGTTTTTTCTGTGAGGCCTCTAGGCCTTCTCAGATTCTCCCTCATGGAGAAACCAGCCTCTGGTTTTAAAAAATGCACCAAGTGTACCAGTACTATTTCAGTCACAGATACCCATGAGTGGTGTCTTAAATGTTTGGGGCCTGACCATTCCATTCCGGATTATCCATCCTGCTCTCTGATGTCCAAACGGGGCTTACAGAACAGAGCAGCCAAGTTTCATATGCTGTTTTCTGCGGATACTCCAGCATCAACATCCTCCAGGTCTTCCTCTCCTGATGGATCTCAGGTAACCAAACATTCTTCAGGCAGGTCCTCAAAGGGCAAATCTCCCTCTAAGCAGAGAGAGGCCCTTGGGTTTGACCCTGAGGACCCTGCCCCAGCCAAACAACCCCGGCGGGAAGCTCCGGCTTCCAAAGCTCCTCCTATGGGGTTACAGGTAGACATCGATGGCACGGCCTCGACTGATCACCTGTTAGACTGCTCTGGGGTACCGGCTAACACCGGTACCGACATCCAGGCAGTTGTGGCGTCTATGGGTACTACGGTACAATCCATGCAGCAGGCCATACTGGCTTTCATTAACGCTGCAACGCCCTCGGTACCGCGACAATCTGTTCCGACTCCGGTTCCGGTACCACAACCGATACCGGTACCCAGAGCATCTACTTCCAATAGCATGCCGGTTCCGGTCTCCGGTTCCGGAGATTTTCTCGATACCACTCCGATTCCCGGTACGCCCGATGTCGATACCGGTCGGTACGCGTATTGATCTCTGGAAGCTAATAGGCGGTACTTTGAATCTTCTGAAGATTCCGATACCTCAGATGATTCTGCTGATGTCTCTTTTACTCTTCCTGAGGAGCCCTCTTCTCCAAAAAGGAGAATGTCTCCTCCAGAGGATTTGTCCTTTCAAGACTTCATTATTGAAGTAGCTAAAGGACTCTCCATATCTGTAACCTCTGAAAAGGAACCTAGAGCAAAAAAATTGGATATTTTAGGATACTCTAAGGTTCCCAAAGAGGCAGCCACCTTACCCATACATGAAATTCTTCAAGAACACATGATGGACTTGTGGGAGGCTCCTCTCACCCTATCTCCGCATTCTCGACGTTCGGGTTCCTCCTTCTCCTGGTTTTCAAAAAACTCAGCTCCCTCACCACTCTATTGTGGTGAAGTCTGCTATGAAAAAGATAAAGAGTACCAAAAGGCACTCTTCTACCCCTCCAGGAAGAGAATGTAGGACTCTGGATGCTTTTGGTAGAAAAATCTTCCAAGCTAGCATGCTTATTGCCAGAATCAATTCATACAGCCTCTATATGGGCATGTTTTTGAAAGAGATTGCACTGAAGATACGTCATTTTCTCCCCTTTATCCCAGAGTATAAAAAGGAGGAGTTCCTTCTTTTGCTAAAGCAAACTCAAGATGTTTCAAAGTTCTCCAACAGAGCAGCCTTTGACTCTTTTGAGGGCTGGGTACAAGAAGGCTTGGGCAATCTGCCCTGTACAGGTGAAAATCTGTTTGGCAAGGAGTGGCAAATCAAAGCCACTCAAATGGATGCAGAGAATGCTGCTTTAGATAGACTTTCTAAGTCTACCTCTACCCCTGCCAAGAAAAAACCTTTTAAGAAGCCTTTCTATAAAAAGACCAGATTTTCCACAAATACTGGCCAGCAATCTTCCCAAGTTCGCTTTGCTCCTAAGCATCAGCAATCTAAACAGGCCAGAACAAAGTCTACAGGGGCTGCTACAGTCCAGCAGTCCCAACCCCCTCAGAGTTTTTGACTTGATTCTAGAAAACTTAACCTTTCTGGCTCTGCAACAACCAGAGCCTCTCACCATTCCAGGAAGGTTAACTCATTTTGCTCCCAGATGGGAACAAATCACATCAGAACAGTGGACCCTCTCTACATTTCTCCAGCCTTCCTCCCCATACCATGGTGAGACAATTCAATTCTCCCCCATCTCTCCTGTACCTGCTGGGCCAGGAGGTGACCACTCTTCTCGCCCAAAAGGCAATAGAAGAGGTTCCTCTTCCTCAACAAGGGTCAGGTTTTTACTCCCCTTATTTTCTCATTCCCAAGAAAACAGGGGGGTACAGACCCATTCTGGATCTCAGAGAATTGAACAAATTTCTATACAAGGAGAAATTCAAGATGCTTTCTCTAGGCACTCTCCTTCCATACCTACAGAGTCAGGACTGGCTTTGTTCTCTAGATCTCAAGGATGCGTACACACATATACTCATCCATCCATCCCACAGAAAATTTCTACGGTTTCTGTTCCAAGGAAACATTTCCAATACAGAGTACTTCCCTTCGGTCTAGCCTCTGCTCCAAGGGTATTTACCAAATGCATGGCGATAGTAGCTGCATTTCTACGCACTCTGGGAATCTTTGTCTTCCCATACCTGGACGACTGGCTCATCCGAGCTCCATCTCAGTCCGAGGCTCAGACTTCCCTGGACCACACCAGACGCATACTGCAGTATCTGGGACTTGTCATCAACCTGCCAAAGTCTCATCTCACCCCTACCCAGTCCCTAGAATTCATAGGGGCCTGGCTAGATACCACCACTGCAAGGGCCTATCTTCCTCAGGCCCGTTGCCACCGTCTAGTGCACTTGGCCTCTCAAATTCAGTCCAGAAGCCACTTGACTGCCAGGGAGATGCTACAACTGCTAGGCCACATGGCATCCACAGTTCATGTGGTGCCTTATGCTCGCCTACATATGAGAGCAGCTCAATGGACCCTGTCCACCCAGTGGACCCAAGCATCAGGAGCTCTCTCAGACCAAATAGCAACCTCAAAACGTCTTTTTTGGTCTCTCCAATGGTGGATATCCACTCAAAATCTGTTGTTGGGGGCCCCCTTCCAACCTTTGTTACCCCAAGCAACTCTCACTACAGATGCCTCCCAAACAGGTTGGGGAGCTCATCTCCAAGACCTCTCCACTCAGGGCACTTGGTCTCCACAGGAGGCCACCCTTCATATCAACCTTTTGGAGCTGCGAGCAATTTTCCTTGCTCTCAAGGTCTTTCATACCCTCCTCATCAACATGACAGTCCTTGTTCATACCGACAATCAAGTAGCCATGTTCTACATAAACAAACAAGGAGGGACTGGCTCTCTGTCGCTTTGCAACGAAGCTCTAAAATTGTGGGCCTTCGCCAGAGAGCATCAAATCCATCTCCTGGCAGTATACCTCCCAGGAATCCAAAACTCTTGGGCAGACAGACTCAGTCGAGTTCTGCTTCCACACGAATGGTCCCTACACATGGATCAGGTACTCAGAATCTTTCAGAAATGGGGAACCCCGGACATAGACCTGTTTGCAAGTCCGTGCAATGCCAAACTTCCCTGGTTCTGTTCCAGAATTCCGTGTCAGGGAGCTCAGGCCAAGGATGCCTTCCTCCTTCATTGGGGTCAGGCCTTCCTGTATGCCTTTCCACCCATTCCTTTGATTCCCAAGACTCTATTCAAACTTCAGAGGGATCAAGGATCTATGATCCTCATAGCTCCACGCTGGCCACGCCAAGTGTGGTACCCTCTACTTCTGCATCTCTCCCAGGCACCCTCTCTGGATCTGGGAGCTGCTCCAGACCTTCTGTCTCAAGAGGAGGGGACTTTGTGGCACCCAAACCCCAAGTCCCTTCACCTCAGAGCTTGGTTACTGAAGGCCTAGACCTTCAAGACTTCAATCTTTCTCAACAGGTGAAGGATATCCTCCATGCATCTAGGAAACCTTCCACCAGGCGTTCTTATGCTTTTAAATGGAAAAGATTTTCCATTTGGTGTGCTGAAAAAGGTCTTAACCCTCTAGCACTACCTTTGAATTCTTTACTCGAATATCTCCTGCATCTTTCCAATGCAGGGCTTAAAACCAATTCTGTAAGGGTCCATTTGAGTGCTATTGCAGCATCTCTTCAGCCTATCAATGGACAACCTGTTTCCTCTCATCCTCTTATTGCAAGATTCATGAGAGGTATAACTTTAACTAAACCTCCCATTCGGCCTCCTCCGGTGGCATGGGACTTAAACGTGGTTCTTGGTCAGCTTATGAAGCCACCTTTTGAACCCTTAGCCACTACCTCCTTGAAATTTCTTTCCTGGAAAGTCATTTTCCTTATTGCAATCACTTCTGCTCGCCGCATCAGTGAACTGCAGGCTTTAGTGGCTAATCCACCTTATACAAGGTTCCATCATGATAAGGTAGTCCTTAGGACAAATCCCCACTTTATGCCTAAAGTGGTCTCACCTTTTCATCTTAATCAAGAGGTATATCTACCTGTCTTTTTTCCAGCTCCTCATGCATCCAGTGCAGAGAGGAGCCTACATACGTTAGATTGTAAAAGAGCTCTTGCCTTTTACATCCACAGGACACAGCAACATAGAAAGTCTTCTCAAATTTTTGTTGCTTTTGATCCTTCTCACTTAGGACTTCCAGTCTCAAAAAGAACACTGTCCAATTGGATTGCTCAGTGTATTTCTTTTGCTTACCAAAGTAAGAACCTTTCTCTGGATGGCCATGTCACAGCTCACAATGTGAGAGCCATGGCCACATCTATGGCTCATCTTCATTCTGTATCCATCGATCAGATCTGTTGAGCAGCCACCTGGGCCTCGGTTCATACCTTCACAGCCCATTACTGCTTGGACAAGGACTCCCGCCGGGATGCCTTGTTTGGTCAGGCTGTCCTCAGACACCTGTTCCATTCTTAAACAACTCCTGCCCACCTTCCCTGAATGGATGCCTGAGATCCATAGGAAGATGAGGAACCCTTGGAGGGGGATCTCCCCGGCATCTTAGCTAGGGAGTCCCCATATGTGAGGACTCATTCCTGCTTGTTCCTGGAGATAGCACAGTTACTTACCTGTAACAGGTGATCTCTGGGAACAGCAGGAATTAGTCCTCACAACCCACCCACCTCCCCTAGGAGTTGTATCTCTCTCCCTCTCTTTCCTTTCCTCTCTCTATTGTCTCAGCTTTAAACTCGAACTGAGGAGAGTTGGTCAGGAAGGCGGGAAGGCAGCGCGCATGCGCTGTGGGAGGCCCCAAAAGCTTCCTTTCTGGGAAGCTGGGGAGCTTTCCTGCGCAGGCTCCGTCGGTTCCGACGTACCCATATGTGAGGACTAATTCCTGCTGTTCCCAGAGATCACCTGTTACAGGTAAGTAACTGTGCTTTCCTGAAAGGACCCTTGATCCAGCAGGAACATGTAGAGCTGACCCAAGAGATTTGTGAGGTAGAAGCCTCTGACCCCTATCCGTGTCACTCTAGGAGACTAACAAATATATTCTCCACTAGGAAAGGTCCATATATACATGCGCAGGTGGGCAGGCCTCAGAAGGAAAAGGCCTACTTGTTACCACAGTGTGACCATTCCCTCATCAATGAAGCCCTGTTGAAAAAACAATACATAAAATATTAGGAAAAACAAAATGGCTGAGAATAAATGAAATGCCAATAGGAATTTTCATCTTTGCAAAATTATTACAAAAAAATTGTCTAATGAAAACCACCAATGTTCTAAATCTTTTCTGCTGATGGGTTGCAGCCACAAAAGAAAAGAATTGTGGCCCTGCAACATCTGAAAAGCCAACCAGTCCAAGTGAACTTCGTTCATTCCTGGGCATTTGTAATTATTCTTGATAATTTGTGGACCAATACACTGAGAGTTCCTGACCCTGGTCAGACTTCTTAAAAAGGACAACTGGTGTGGAACTCGAACAGGAGTTTGCTCTAACTGAGTTGAAAGCTGCCCTGAGTCTAGCTCTCTGCTTCGCCTACCTGGAGAGTGGCAAGGAATTCTTTGTGGAGCAAGGTTTCACCAACCATTCTGAGTGTGGTCCTGTATCAAATGCATGACATAGACAGGAAAGTTATCGCTTATGTCAGCAAAGTTTTGACAGAATTAGAGAGGAAGTACTCAACTGTGAGACGTCCTTGTTGTCCACTTTCTGGGCCCTCCAACACTTCCGCAGTTATAGTGAAGGTGAGAGGCTAGTTGTGAAAATCCATCATCAACCCATCAGTTTTCTAGGCAGTGATCGGATTAAGTCTGGACAAGTTTCTAACAGCCACATAATTTCTTGGACCTTAGCTCTTCAGGGATAGCCCCTGGAGGTAAGGTGTACTCAAAATCACAGGAATGATGCAGCACAGGGCCTCGCTGAACTGCATGGCCAGTGTACCATTAGTGGGCAATCTTGACCACAAGGTAGAGTAAGCTGCACCTGAGCCACCTCACCATCAGTTCTATGATGAGAACCTTTGCAGAGGCTTCCCTACAGTGTATGTGGACAGTTGTACTTACCATCGAGAGCCTAACCATACTTTGGAGGCAGGCATAGATGTGGTCTGGGATTAGAACAACCCTTGCAGACCCTTAAAAAAATCGCTTGGGTTTCAAAACAAATTAATATGCTGCCTTGGCAGCCCTTCAGTCTGCTGTCCATTTATTTATTTATTTATTTTATTTACATTCTCTTATATACCGCGCTATTCTGCATCAGTGCGGTTTACATTGAACAAACTGAAATTACATTGAACAGGGCATTATAACTTGGAGATAACTATTTTACAGGGAACATGGGCTATGGAGGGTTAAGTGGCTTGCCCAAGACCACAAGGAGCACCTGTGGGACTAGAAACCCCAGTCCTTCCGGCCCAAGGTTGCTGTCCTCTAGTGGGATTTGAACCCCCGACCTTCCGGCCTGAAGTACCTTGCCCCAACCACTAGGCCACTCCTCCTCCACTCCTCCACTCCACTCCATGTGGGGTCTGCACTTTAGCCATCTATACCGACTCAAGACTATGTTTGGCAGAACTTTGTCTCCTAGTTACCCATCTGGTAAGCCAATATGTTGAATTCCAAAGGGAAACCTGTTAAACGTGGTGACCTAATTCTGGCCTTAGACAGAGTAGCACATGAGAACGACATGACTGTCTACTGGTAGAAGATGAAAGATCATTCCCATGCTGACAATCCTGACAAGATCGGAAATGATATTGCTGGCCACCTTGTCATGAGAGGTGCTCTTTCTGGCAATTGGAGGCTCCCTTGACCAATCTAACCATGGCTTGTTAAAGCAGTCACCAGGCAACAAACTGAAAAGTTAACCACCCCACTTGTGGTACAGTGGTGTAGTGAGATTGCAGATCTCAACCTGGTGCAAGCCCAGAAACAAGATCCTAACCTTGGCCATTTCTGCTCCTCTATTCAAAACTCCCAGGAACAACCATTAACCCTGAAAGGCTGTCAGGATAATGAGGAACTGGGGATCCTCTACACCTCCAAGGATATGTGTCATCTCCAGAAGGAACTTTGACTTGTACGAGTAAACATGACATTGTGCAGTGGGTAGTATCTTGTGCCTTTCGTGGGATTAGACTTCAACGTGCCCATGATCTCCCGCTTTCCTGAGTACCCTTTTCTCTCCCATTGTATATGTCCTCTTCTATGTTGAATGAGTTTTTAGTATCCTTTAATTTTGTGGCGTTCCATTTTAATTTTTTTTTTAATTGTACACCGCTTTGCTGCTAATGCGAAGGGCAGTTAAACAAATCTTAATAAACATAAACATAATGAGCCTTTTGCTGGCCACAGAGGTGACATTGTCACCTGTGACCTGTTGAAGCAGGTGGCTTACTGGCCCCATATGTCTCAGGATGACCCATTGTATACCAAGGGTTGTTTAACTTGCTGCCGATTCCAGCCTGATTCTCTTTTTCAAAGAGCTCCTTTGAGAAATAAAGGTCTTACTGTGCCCTGGTCTGATCTTCAAATTGATTGGGATTGACCCAGTGACTCGGTCCTCCTGAGGTAATAAATTACCTGCTTATTTATAAGTGGGTTGAGTGCATCCCAGCACCCAACTGCACTGCTGAAACTACAGCTACCTTGTTGTTGAACCATGTTTTCAGCAGATGGGGCCTATCCATGCGAGTGGAATCTGACCAAGGTTCCCTCTTTACAGGCCATGTCATCAAGCACCTGTGGAAATTGCTGGGAATAAAAGCCAAAGTCCACATTGCTTATCAGCCACAGTCCTCGGGACAGGTGGAGAGAGCAAACAAAACTTATCATCAGTATCCTGAAGAAATATGTCTCCTCCTCTGGGAAGGACTGGGACATAAAGTTACTGCACGTCCTCGAGTCCATCACATTGGCACATGCCAAGGGCGCTTACTAAAGCACCAAGCACATTCATTAGTTGTGCCCAGGTAAACCTTTCCTGAAGGACACTACTGAAGCTTTCTGTGGTTTGTCTACTGAAAATGTGAGAGAAATGCAAAATTACCATGACTAAATATGATGATTTGTCTGACACAAAGGTTTCTGTTGTAAATAATTTTTGACTAGTCATTATCCCTCTGAGTGGTTACCATGAATAAACATGACATCACTGCAGTGTTTACTTGATTGACATTCCTATGAATTCCATTGTTAATGTTGGTGGAGTATCTCTGTTTTGTCTAGTTTCAGATCCTGTTTCTACTGAGATCCAGATGCTGGATCGGTTTCGAGATCATGAGATTAACTTCACTGAAGCCTTGACCTATCTACTGGACTATAAAGATTCTCACACAGTTGAACTGTCTGTTGACCAAGAGAGCCTTGACATTACTGACTGCAACTTTAATTCATGTGATGTGGACATTTTACAGACTGATTTTATGTCTCATGTTATTGTACCTGTCTTTGCTGTTCTTTTGGCTTTCCAATTCCTAATCTCCTTGTATCAGAAGAGACAGATTCTTACTCTGCGTCACATTATACGCTATGGACCCACTCCTCTCACCATGCATTAGGATTTGGTGGACCGTCACATCATTGAATAGTGACACCATTTTCTTTTCAATTACCCATTACTCTTGATTGAGTTGCTTCATTTATCAATGATAGCTGGTGTTTTATTTTACTAATTCACATATGCATTTAAGTGTTAAGTTTGAATTTACACTGATACGTTTTATTGTATTATCTATATACCACGTTATGTACTGAGTTTAGGTTAAGTACTCTGTATACTACTAGGTTTGAAGTTACACTCATTGCATTGATTGAGTTGATTTGATTTTAACTATCTACTTTTAGTATTAACTTCTTTACTGCTTGTGTGCACTCACAGTATTATTACTCTCGCAGTATTGCTTTTAATGCATCTATACTTTCGTCAATTGTATGTCATTTGGTTCTGACCTGCAGAGTAGTAATGTTAGTTAGTTAAGGTTTTAAGAAGGAATATGCTCCCTTGTAGCTATTCCATCTTAAAAGAGGGGAGGGGGAGGGAATGTAGGACTGATGCTCTGCTATAGCCTGTTCAGATACCAAAAGCCTGAACCAAAGCTGAACCATTTGAGATGGATTCCTTTTCTGCTGCCCCAAGCTCCAGACCTGCTGACTTGCAAGTGGTTGCCTACCAAGTCTTACGTATAGGAGACTATTATTCCCAGATATGACTATGTGCAAGGGAACCTATTCCCTAGGCCATTCCCATCTGCAGATGCCTCCACTGGCTTTGGACATTTGCAACAATGTATGAAATTGCATATCTTAGTGTTCTGTCACCATGGACCTTTGTCCACAGAAAGACCACCTGGCAACTACCTCCTGATTTGCTGAGAACACCTCATAGTGTCTCAGGCCAACCAGTCACTGAAGTTATGACGAAGACCCTTCACAAGACTTAATACAGTATGCACAGCAAAACTTTCAGGCCACTTTTGTGCCTCCTGCTTTTCTGTCTCCTCCTGAACAGACAGATACACACAGTATGTGTGCAAGGCCATTCCTTTACATAGTAAGACTCTCCCACAGACATGAGCTCTGTGTTGTTATGCGACTTTCCCAGACGGCTGTAGCTAGCGGTGTTCACCTTCGTCACTACTGGATCTCATGCTGTTCCGGAGACTGCCTCAGACACAGGCATAACTGTCCTACTGGTGGAACACTAAGGTATTGGTTTTACATTCCTCCTGGGTGGTATATTAGCCAGACAGCTAGTTACTTTTCCCTAAGTGCAGAGCGAATCTATGACCTCTGGTTGTCAACTAGTGATTCATTATTTGCATAATTGTATCATTACGCTGCTATAACTTGCTTCCTCATGGCCCTAATATATGTATATATATATATATATATATTCTTCTTATTTTTCGACTTTGCCATCCATAATAAATCCTAATATATATATCATCTTGCTGCTCGGATGTGGCTCATTGCCAGATAGTCCCACCGAATCTTGGGGAGAGAAGCAGCTATTACCCCTGGACACAACTGAGTATTTATAAATATATTGTTTGCTGCCAATAAGCTCAGGACAACGGATTATAGACGAGATGGTTTACAGCGAACATTGGAAAAACTGGCAAAACAGACGTTTGTTGAATAGGGAGGAGTGACTCAGTGGTTGGGACAGGTTACCTCAGGCTGGAGGGCCAGGGGTTCAATTCCCACGTAGGGACAAGTAACCTCAGGCCAGAGGGACTGGGGTTTCTAGTCCCATGGCCACTGCTTTTGGCCTTGGGCAAGCCACTTAACCCTCCATTGCCTCAGGTACACTTAGGGGTATGTTTACTAAACCGTCTTAATGTGCGCTCTGTAACGTTATTGCGCGATAAGGTACCTTATTGCGCAATAATGATGCTTTACAAGGCGCACAGGTACCTTATCGCGTGATAACGCGTGATGCGACACAAACGAGCGCTGAAGGCGAGGAAAGACTCCCGGAGGGCGGAGGAAGGCTCCCCAGGGGCGGAGAGAAGGGGTCAATGGGTGGAGAGTGGGAGGGGAGAGGCTCCCTGCACACTAACACTGTGAAATCCGAGGCTCAAAACTAACGCCAGTGAAACCCTGGCGTTAGAGATGATTTAAAGGGAAGAGAAACCACCTCTGTCAGCAATGTACAGCAAAACCAGGAAACCTTCAAAACAGTGATAAGTGTGATACATGTGCACGGAACAGAAGTGCAAATAAACATTGAAAATGACCCCAACAAAATATAGAAAAAACATAACCAAGCTGGGTAATAGTTACATTAATGGGGAACACCAAAAAATACTCCCAAGAAAGCACCAAAAAAAGATATGAATTGCGGAAGGGTCCACGCTCTGTCCCCATACAAGGTGAATGATCCCAGAGTGAAATTGTGCTGTACAGGGTTTCCCTCTCCATTGGACAGGATCCATGTGGCGTGCACATGTTCCACAACAGCAGGGCGGGCATGTCGGAATGGGCAACTGGACAGATGCTGGGAAAGGGGACACAGAGGGCTGCAGACGGCACATGCTGTGCTGCAGCTGGGCCACAGTGCGGATCAGGATGATGCCTAGGTGGCCCATAGGAATGCTGAAAGTAGAGCAGCCAGACAGCAAATGATGAGGGCCCAGCATGGGCACGAGTGTACCTCCCACAGTGTCACAGGGGATGGTACCCTCAAGGGCACAGAACATTGGCAGGCGGTGTTGGGGGGAAGCGTGGATATCTATGCAGGCACCCCTACCCCAGAACCCGCACCATAGGCAGCCGCCTACCCGCACACTGGATGGCTGGACAATGTGCTCCACCAGCACCACCAGCAGAAGGTCATGTCGGCAGGGTGGCAGAGAGGTACTGGTGGTGGAGGGGGCAGTGGCAGCTGTGCACAGCAGACCGTGGCCCAGCCCTGTGTAGGTGGGTGCCACGCACTGCATCACACAGGCCCTGTCTGATGAACAGTCATGGTATCTCCAGGGAATAAAGCATCTCTGTGGCCACAGTGTGGTGCAGTACACACAGACAGTGCACTAAAAAGCAGAAGGTCACAGCTTCAAATCCCAGCTGAGGCCCTGACATTCGAAGCCCCATATTTTACCCACCACTAAACCTTGCCAGTAAAAAGCGGACCTTTAGTGCAGAGAACAGAAACATGCTCCAAATGCCCATATTTTACCCTACAGAGCACAGACATCATACACATGCGCATCACCTACACCCGAGTCCCCCAAATGCAGCCCTGGAGGGCCACAAATCAGACAGGGCTCACGCCATCCCCAAGATAAGGACATATCAACATGGCGGCGGAGGGGTACAGGTGGAGGAGGGGGCATTGCCCGCTGCCCACAGCAGTCCGTGGCCGAGCCCTGTTCAGGTGGGAGCCGTGCAGTGCAACAGTCACACTTTGCCTGACAAACAGTCATGGTATCTCCAGGGAATAAAGCATCTTCATGGCCGCATTGTGGTGCAGCACACACAGACAGTGCACTCAAGAGCAGAAGGTCACAGGTTCAAATCCCAGCTGAGGCCCTGACATTCCAGGTCCCATATTTTACCCACCACTAAACCGTGCCAGTTAAAAGCGGACCTTTAGTGCAGAGAACAGAAACATGCTCCAAACGCCCATATTTTACCCTACAGAGCACAGACATCATACACATGCGCATCACCTACACCCAAGTCCCCCAAATGCAGTCTTTGAGGGCCAAACAACATTCGGGTCCCATGCTGTCCCGAATAAAGATGCCTGTGCTGCATGACCCTGTACCGCCCCCATGGTATGCAGATGTATCTCATGCATAGTCATTAGGGACATCATGAAAACCCGAACAGTGATTGGCCCACCAGGACTGGTGTTGGGAACCTCTGCCCTAGAGCAGCGGCCAACAGGGCCAGACACACCTGCACCCACAGGCGCCATTCCCCAACGCTTCATGGAGAGGCTGGATGTTGGGCCCTGCATGCCGCCCCCAATACTAGCACCTGCATACCTTAGCAATGCCACCCTAAAACCGGGGATAAGGTGCACATATATCAAAAAGTTGCTATGAATAATGGCTGATAGCAAATCCTAAGTTAGGCTCAAACTGCCCATTGAGCTGTACCATACCAACCTCCCCGATGTCTGTGGAGTGTGTAGCAGGTCTGTTTTCCGAAAGTGTTTAGCATCCTGGGGATTCACCCCAACAGTATTGCGTAACATAGCCATGCCTGTGCTGTAACCAGGCCTGGTGAGGTGGCAAGGGCTGCAAAACGCCTCTATATTGGCACAATGCTGCCACAGGTGTGAGAGAGTGTGTCTGTCCATCCAATGTGTGGTGGTTACCAACACCTTAAGCCGACCACACTGCTTGCACTGTTCAGAGTGTTAGTCTGCCAATGTGCATAATGAGGAACAAGGTATTGTGGGTATAGCCTGGACAGGGTGGCCTGGCCAGGATGAAGCAGCACAGGGCATAGGGCAATGGCTGGGACAGTGTAGTGGCCAGCCACCACCTGCAGGGACAGGGTGGCCACAGAATGTCCTGCTGGGAGGCACTCTCACCATGACCAGGCAGTGACCATGGCTTGGCTAGGTGCCCCCATAGTGCTATATAGTGTTGCTATGAGGTGATATATATATGGGTTTCCCTTTTGGGGGCCCAATCACCGACCTAGCTGCTTGGTGGGTGTGCTCACATCCCAGGTTTTGGGTGACTACCTCTTCTCCAGTACTATGGACTAGCTAGCAGGTTGTATGCAGTTTCTATGTGTATTGCTGGAACACCTTGCAGGGTGCAGCAGCTGGAGACTTGCTGTTGGAGAATCAGATATTGGTGGGGGCAGCTGAACATTTCCAGTCCTACTGTCTGTCCCCTATTGCCCAATGGATGCGTACAGAGCTGCATGGACTGACCTGTAAGCTGTCTGTACCCCTGATGCATTGAGGTGGATGGTCGCCACCATCGCAGGGATGTGGATGTGTTGGTGGGGGATACTGAGCTCCAGGAGGCAGTATGGGTGGTACTACATAATCTGCCTATGGGTCCAACCACCCCCCCCCCCCAGCATGTGGCTATGGCACCCACACAGGATATGCGCTATTCTGGGTGCATCATAGTCCACAAGGGCTAAACGTAACCATGAAATACCAATGGACACAGCTGTATGCCAAAGTGTATCTGCAAGACCCACCTATCACACACTGCCATTGATGGGGTCCTGCAGCATAACCTATTTCAGCTAAGCCAGGTGCTGTGGATATGGTGCCGGTAGGCCCACCTCACCCTCAGGGTGAGCACTGGACCTGCACAATGTGATGGCCTGTAGCTACTCTGTGCCAGTAACACATACGGTCAGTACCCCCTACCAGGCTGTGGGGGTGCATACCACATCCCGTGGGTATCTGTAGAGTGCCGATTGACATGTGCACATGGGTATGTGTGGTATAACCCTATCCCGGTAACCACAGCAAACAGTATGTGGGATGACCCGAGGTCCCACTGTAGCCAGCCAGCCGTTACTTAGCAGCTATGGAGATGTAGCCCACTGGTGACCTCACTGCCTGTGGAGTGAGAGGTCATGGGTGTGAACTCACAGTGGGGTTCTCTGATAGGGCCATCAGAGGCTTTTATTTTTCCGAAGTTGACATAGTGCTGCTAGCAGCAACACCCTCAGTACTGTAGCCTGAGGGTGCCTCAAAAGCGCACCATAAAGCGCCAAAAAGGTACCCCATAAGGTGACCTATGATGCGCCCTATAAGGGAACAGTATAAGGTGTTGTGACGGACAGTGCACCTTATAATGTGTCTGCTGGATAGCCCCATAGGACGCCTGATGCGGCACATTAGAGTATGGCACTGTGAGGGTGTGTTTGCTGGAAGCACATATGAAAATAAAAGGAAACTGCCTCAGAAACCACCGCTGATAGTAAAGGGCAACGTCTCAGGCAGTCAGATGCAATAGCCACACTGGGGGATTGAACCCATGATGCCTATACCATCAGGCAGTCTGTAAACCAATGTGCCACACCTCTACTACTAGGCTGTATGTCAGCACACCTACCAACAAAAGACGTGCATTAATGTGGCACGCTTACCCCCATAGTGCCATAATGTGCGCCATGCAACCTATTGTGCGATTCCCACATGTAGGCCAGATAACGCCCCCCCCCCCCTTATGTCATTCTGCATATCATTGCTGGCCTCACATTAAGACAGATCAGTGAAAACCCCCCAGTAGTGTCACTGTGTAGGCAGTCCTTGCTATGTGCAAAGGCATGGCACAACAGATAAGACATTACTCCAGGAACCAGTGGTGATGGGTTCGAGACCCAAGTGGGTTTGGAGCCAGATAAATGCATAGATGCCAAATTGTAGTTTTAAATGTCAGACACATTAGTGAAAAGTGTGTCTGCAGCAAAGATCAATCTAGACATTGTTGGCGACACCAAATCATGTGTATCTCAGGTAGCATAGGCTAGTGCAGGGGGAAGATGGCCGGAGCGAGCGTTGCGGGGCGCATGCGTGAGCACGGCACAGGTGAAAATGGCAAACAGATCCAGGAAGCCACCCTTCACTAGACAAGAGCTGCGGCACCTGGCAGGGATGATAGCCCCAAAGCAGGACAAGCCTTTTCCAGGCTCCTCAAGGAGGCAGGACCTGGTGAGGGTCAAAAGAGCATGGGACCGAGTCACACGGCGCTATAACCTTGTAGCTGCATACCCACGGGAAGTAAGTGCATGGGGACAGGTCAGTAGAACCATACACATATCCAGTGTTGACTGCAGCTGTGCATGGTGGTGTGTGTAGGTAGTCTATCACAGTTATCTGTAGCAGGTAAACCCATGTGCCATATTGTCTATGTAGCACATCTGGGTGGTCTGGCTGTCACCCAGGGGGCCAAGGTCCTGTTCACAGGGGCCCTGATGCCATCCTGGTGTCATGGCAGCTGCTGCCGTTGATGTCCAAACACAAACTGTAACACAGATAGTCCATATGTATGCCTAAGGAGGTGTTCCAAACAGCATGCTCATATGGTGGGTCTGCATTTCCAGGGTAACACATCAGCCCAACCCCCAGTTGCCCTGATAGTCCATTAAAGTGGGTACCCAGTCATCCTGGTGATATGGTGTATGCAGCTGTCTATCATATAACCCACCCTGTCCCCAGGAGGCCAGAGGGCCCATCTGAGTGGGCTCTCACTCACCCTGGTGATATGGTTCTGTGTGTACCTTTGTAATTTAAAACATCTACCCTATCCCCGGGAGGCGTAAGGGCCCATCAGAGTGGGCTCTCACTCACCCTGGTGATATGAGTCTGTGTACTGTTGCAGTTTAAAAGATCTTCCTTATCCCCAGGAGGCCTGAGGGCCCATCAGAGTGGGCTCTCACTCACCCTGGTGATATGGTTCTGTGTGCTGTTGCAGTTTAAAACATCTTCCCTATCCCCAGCAGGCCTGAGGGCCCATCAGAGTGGGCTCTCACTCACCCTGGTGATATGGTTCTGTGTGTGCTTTTGTCATTTAAAACATCTACCCTATCCCCAGGAGGCCTGAGGGCCCATCAGAGTGGGCTCTCACCACCCTGGGGTTATGGGTCTGTGTGCTGTTGCATTTTAAAACATCTACCCTATCCCCAGGAGGCCTGAGGACCCATCAGAGTGGGCTCTCACTCACCCTGGTGATATGGTTCTGTGTGTGCTTGTGTAATTTAAAACATCTACCCTTTCCCCAGGAGGCCTGAGGGCCCATTAGAGTGGGCTCTCACTCACCCTGGTGATATGGGTCTGTGTGTTGTTGCATTTTAAAACATCTACCCTATCCCCAGGAGGCCTGAGGACCCATCAGAGTGGGCTCTCACTCACCCTGGTGATATGGGTCTGTGTGCTGTTGCAGTTTAAAACATCTTCCTTATCCCCAGGAGGCCTGAGGGCCCATCAGAGTAGGCTCTCACTCACCCTGGTGATATGGGTCTGTGTGCTGTTGCAATTTAAAACATCTACCCTATCCCCAGGAGGCCTGAGGGCCCATCAGAGAGGGCTCTCGCTCACCCTGGTGATATGGTTCTGTGTGTGCCTTTGTAATTTAAAACATCTTCCCTATCCCCAGCAGGCCTGAGGGCCCATCAGAGTGGGCTCTCACTCACCCTGGTGATATGGTTCTGTGTGCTGTTGCAGTTTAAAACATCTTCCCTATCCCCAGCAGGCCTGAGGGCCCATCAGAATGGGCTCTCACTCACCCTGGTGATATGGTTCTGTGTGTGCTGTTGCAGTTTAAAACATCTTCCCTATCCCCAGGAGGCCTGAGGGCCCATCAGAGTGGGCTCTCACTCACCCTGGTGATATGGTTCTGTGTGTGCCTTTGTAATTTAAAACATCTTCCCTATCCCCAGCAGGCCTGAGGGCCCATCAGAGTGGGCTCTCACTCACCCTGGTGATATGGTTCTGTGTGTGCTGTTGCAGTTTAAAACATCTTCCCTATCCCCAGCAGGCCTGAGGGCCCATCAGAATGGGCTCTCACTCACCCTGGTGATATGGTTCTGTGTGTGCTTTTGTAATTTAAAACATCTACCCTATCCCCAGGAGGCCTGAGGGCCCATCAGAGTAGGCTCTCACTCACCCTGGTGATATGGGTCTGTGTGTGCTGTTGCAGTTTAAAACATCTTCCCTATCCCCAGCAGGCCTGAGGGCCCATCAGAGTGGGCTCTCACTCACCCTGGTGATATGGTTCTGTGTGCTGTTGCAGTTTAAAACATCTTCCCTATCCCCAGCAGGCCTGAGGGCCCATCAGAATGGGCTCTCACTCACCCTGGTGATATGGTTCTGTGTGTGCTGTTGCAGTTTAAAACATCTTCCCTATCCCCAGGAGGCCTGAGGGCCCATCAGAGTGGGCTCTCACCCTGATGATATGGTTCTGTGTGTGCCTTTGTAATTTAAAACATCTTCCCTATCCCCAGGAGGCCTGAGGGCCCCTTAGAGTGGGCTCTCACTCACACTGGTGATATGGTTCTGTGTGCTGTTGCAGTTTAAAACATCTTCCCTATCCCCAGCAGGCCTGAGGGCCCATCAGAGTGGGCTCTCACTCACCCTGGTGATATGGTTCTGTGTGTGCTTTTGTAATTTAAAACATCTACCCTATCCCCAGGAGGCCTGAGGGCCCATCAGAGTAGGCTCTCACTCACCCTGGTGATATGGGTCTGTGTGCTGTTGCAGTTTAAAACATCTACCCTATCCCCAGGAGGCCTGAGGGCCCATCAGAATGGGCTCTCACTCACCCTGGTGATATGGGTCTGTGTGCTGTTGCAGTTTAAAACATCTTCCTTATCCCCAGGAGGCCTGAGGGCCCATCAGAGTAGGCTCTCACTCACCCTGGTGATATGGGTCTGTGTGCTGTTGCAGTTTAAAACATCTACCCTATCCCCAGGAGGCCTGAGGGCCCATCAGAGAGGGCTCTCGCTCACCCTGGTGATATGGTTCTGTGTGTGCCTTTGTAATTTAAAACATCTTCCCTATCCCCAGCAGGCCTGAGGGCCCATCAGAGTGGGCTCTCACTCACCCTGGTGATATGGTTCTGTGTGCTGTTGCAGTTTAAAACATCTTCCCTATCCCCAGCAGGCCTGAGGGCCCATCAGAATGGGCTCTCACTCACCCTGGTGATATGGTTCTGTGTGTGCTGTTGCAGTTTAAAACATCTTCCCTATCCCCAGGAGGCCTGAGGGCCCATCAGAGTGGGCTCTCACTCACCCTGGTGATATGGTTCTGTGTGTGCCTTTGTAATTTAAAACATCTTCCCTATCCCCAGCAGGCCTGAGGGCCCATCAGAGTGGGCTCTCACTCACCCTGGTGATATGGTTCTGTGTGTGCTGTTGCAGTTTAAAACATCTTCCCTATCCCCAGCAGGCCTGAGGGCCCATCAGAATGGGCTCTCACTCACCCTGGTGATATGGTTCTGTGTGTGCTTTTGTAATTTAAAACATCTACCCTATCCCCAGGAGGCCTGAGGGCCCATCAGAGTAGGCTCTCACTCACCCTGGTGATATGGGTCTGTGTGCTGTTGCAGTTTAAAACATCTTCCCTATCCCCAGCAGGCCTGAGGGCCCATCAGAGTGGGCTCTCACTCACCCTGGTGATATGGTTCTGTGTGCTGTTGCAGTTTAAAACATCTTCCCTATCCCCAGCAGGCCTGAGGGCCCATCAGAATGGGCTCTCACTCACCCTGGTGATATGGTTCTGTGTGTGCTGTTGCAGTTTAAAACATCTTCCCTATCCCCAGGAGGCCTGAGGGCCCATCAGAGTGGGCTCTCACCCTGATGATATGGTTCTGTGTGTGCCTTTGTAATTTAAAACATCTTCCCTATCCCCAGGAGGCCTGAGGGCCCCTTAGAGTGGGCTCTCACTCACACTGGTGATATGGTTCTGTGTGCTGTTGCAGTTTAAAACATCTTCCCTATCCCCAGCAGGCCTGAGGGCCCATCAGAGTGGGCTCTCACTCACCCTGGTGATATGGTTCTGTGTGTGCTTTTGTAATTTAAAACATCTACCCTATCCCCAGGAGGCCTGAGGGCCCATCAGAGTAGGCTCTCACTCACCCTGGTGATATGGGTCTGTGTGCTGTTGCAGTTTAAAACATCTACCCTATCCCCAGGAGGCCTGAGGGCCCATCAGAATGGGCTCTCACTCACCCTGGTGATATGGTTCTGTGTGTGCTGTTGCAGTTTAAAACATCTTCCCTATCCCCAAGAGGCCTGAGGGCCCATCAGAGTGGGCTCTCACTCACCCTGGTGATATGGTTCTATGTGTGCCTTTGTAATTTAAAACATCTTCCCTATCCCCAGCAGGCCTGAGGGGCCATCAGAGTGGGCTCTCACTCACCCTGGTGATATGGTTCTGTGTGTGCTGTTGCAGTTTAAAACATCTTCCCTATCCCCAGGAGGCCTGAGGGCCCATCAGAGTGGGCTCTCACCCTGATGATATGGTTCTGTGTGTGCCTTTGTAATTTAAAACATCTTCCCTATCCCCAGCAGGCCTGAGGGCCCATCAGAGTGGGCTCTCACTCACCCTGGTGATTTGGTTCTATCTCCAGGAACAAGCAGGAATGAGTCTTCACATATGGGTATCGTCGGTACCGACGGAGCCTGCGCAGGAACGCTCCCCAGCGTCCAAAAGGAAAGCTTTTGGGAGCATCCTACAGCGCCTGCGCGCTGCCTTCCCGCCTTTCCCAACCGTCTCTTTCCAGTTCTTCTTTTCCGCGGAGCCAGCAGGTCGTGTTTCCTGTCACCGCTGAAGAATTTCTTATTTTCTTATTTCTTATTTTCTTTAGTCGCGTGTCTGCCTTCTCGAGGACCGGTACCACCGGTCTCTATTCTTTCTTTATAAATTTTTTTCTTTCTGCTTCAGTGCATTTTCCCCTGTGTCCCTAGGCCTACAGTCTTTTTCCTCATGGAAAAGCCCGCCTCCGGGTTTAAAAAGTGCACAAAGTGCAGTGGCACTATTTCTGTCACAGACACCCATGACTGGTGTCTAAAATGTTTAGGTCCTGATCATTCCATCGCGGATTGTGAGTCCTACTCCATGATGTCTAAAAGAGGGTTACAGAATCGGGCAGCCAAGCTCAGTACCCTGTTTCCCTCCGATGCAGCTTCTGTGGCATCGACGTCTTCCAGAGCTTCTATTTCATCCCATGGATCTCAGGTAACAAAACTTAAGTCCAGTCGATCCTCAAAGGGTACATCTCCCTCTAATTATCGAGATGTACCCGAACTTATTATTGAGGAATCCACACCGGCAAAATTACCCCGGCGGGAGGCTCCGGCTTCCAAAGCATTATCTATAGGGTCACAGGTTGACATCGATGGCACGGCCTCAACCGATCACCTGTTACAATGTTCTGGGGTACCGGCGGTTCCCGGTACCGACATCCAGACATTGGTGGCGTCGATGGATCAGAATATTCTGACCATGCAGCGGGCTATTACGGCCTTCATACAAGCTGCGACGCCCTCGGTACAACAACAACCTCCATTGTCGATACCGGTTCCGGATCCAGCTCTGGTTCCGATACCAGTACCGCTTGCATCGGCATCAGCATCGAAAGCAGCAATACGGTATCCAATGATGCCTGTTAGTACTGATTCGGTACCAATGACTCCCGATGTCGATACCCCTCGGTACTCGTATCAGGCTCTGCGAGAGCATCCAGACAGTCGATACTTCGATTCCTCTGAAGAATCTGATGCATCAGAGGTTTCCATCGAAGCATCGGAGATCCGTCCTCAGGAACCCTCTTCTCCAAAAAGGAGAATGTCTCCTCCTGAGGACTTGTCTTTCCAGGACTTCATCAGGGATGTGGCCAGAAGCCTGTCCATTGCAGTAGCCTCTGAAACTGAACCCAGAGCCATAAAATTGGATATTCTTCAATATCCTAAGGCTCCTAAAGAGGCAGCCATTTTACCAATGCATGAGATTCTTTATGACCACATGTTAGGTATATGGGAAACTCCTCTTACCACCTCTCCTTTTTCTCGCAGGTTGGACACTATGTATCGTGTTCCTCCTTGTCCTGGATTTCATAAGACTCAGCTTCCTCACCACTCTATTGTGGTAGAGTCTGCTATGAAAAAAATCAAGAGTAGAAAAAGACACTCCTCTGCTCCTCCAGGAAGAGAATGCAGAACCTTAGATGCTTTTGGCAGGAAAATCTTCCAGGCCAGTATGCTTGTAGCCAGAATCAACTCCTATAGTCTCTATATGGGGATGTTTCTAAAAGAGGTTACAGATCATCTACACACCTTATCTCCTTTTATGTCAGAAGATAAGAGAGAAGAATATATTACCTGGCTTAAACATGCTCAGGATGTATCCAAGTTTTCCAACCGTGCAGCCTTTGACTCCTTTGAGGGTGCCAGTAGAGCTTCGGCTATTGCCATAGGCACACGCAGAGTAGCTTGGTTACAAGCCTCTGATTTGGAATCCTGGGTACAGGATGGTCTGGGCAACCTTCCCTGTACATGGGAAAACCTGTTTGGCAAAGATTGGCAAGCAAAAGCCACCCAGATGGATGCTGAAAATTCTGCTTTAGATAGACTCTCAAAGTCTACTACTACTCCTTTCAAAAAAAGGTTATTCAAGAAAGGATCTTTCCCAAAAAAAGGGAAATTTTCTTCTGGTTATGGTCAGGCCCCTTCTCAAGGTCGTTTTGCTACAAAGAGGCAGCAACAACCAAAACAGGCCAAGCCTCAGGCTGCGAGGACTGCTACGGCCCAACAGCTTCAGCCTCCTCAGGGCTTTTGACTTTCCACTAGAGAACTTAGCTTTTCTGGCTCTAGAACATCCAGAGCCTCTCATCATCCCAGGAAGGTTAGCTCACTTTGCTCCCAGATGGGAACAAATCACAGCAGAGCACTGGACCTTCTCTATTATAAGGGAGGGATACAAACTACATTTCTTGAAACTTCCTCCTTACACCATGGTGAAACAGTTCAGCTCTCCAACTTCTCTTCTCGACCTTCTAGGTCAAGAGATTGCTACCCTTCTTGCCCAAGGGGCAATAGAAGAAGTACCCCTTCTTCAACAGGGTTCAGAGTTCTACTCCCCCTATTTTCTCATCCCAAAGAAAACAGGAGGCTACAGACCCATCCTAGATCTCAGAAAGTTGAACAAGTTTCTATACAAGGAGAAATTCAAGATGATTTCTCTGGGTACTCTCCTTCCATACCTCCAGAGTCAGGACTGGCTTTGTTCTCTAGACCTCAAGGATGCGTACACCCATGTCCTCATCCATCCAACACACAGAAGGTTCCTTTGGTTCCTTTACCAAGGAAAGCACTACCAATACAGAGTGCTTCCTTTCGGTCTGGCCTCTGCTCCAAGAGTGTTCACAAAATGCACGGCAGTGGTAGCTGCATTTTTACGCACTCTGGGGATATTCGTATTCCCATATCTGGACGACTGGCTCATCCGAGCTCCATCCCAGTCAGAGGCCCAGACCTCCTTGGCCTGCACAAAGCATCTTCTTCAGTATCTGGGACTGGTGATCAATATTCCCAAATCCCATCTCACTCCTACTCAGTCTCTAGAGTTCATAGGGGCCTTACTGGATACTACAACTGCAAGAGCCTATCTTCCCCAGGCCCGTTGCCTACACTTGGTGCAGTTAGCCTCCCAGATTCAGTTAAAATCCCATTTAACTGCTCGAGAGATGCTACAACTCTTAGGCCACATGGCATCCACAGTGCATGTGGTTCCTTATGCTCGCCTTCACATGAGGGCAGCTCAGTGGACTCTATCCACCCAATGGACCCAGGCATCAGGTTGCCTGTCAGACAAAATAGCAACCTCCAGTCGCCTCTTTTGGTCCCTCCACTGGTGGAAATCCACTCAAAATCTGTTGTTGGGGTCCCCCTTTCAACAGGTGCTACCCCAAGTAACCCTTACAACAGATGCCTCTCCAAAGGGTTGGGGAGCTCACCTTCAAGATCTCTCCACTCAGGGCATCTGGTCTCCACAGGAGACATCTCTCCATATCAACCTCTTAGAGCTCAGAGCAATCTTCTTGGCTCTCAGAGTATTTCACACCCTGCTCAGCTACAGGACAGTTCTCATCCATACGGACAATCAGGTAGCCATGTTCGATGTGAACAAGCAGAGGGGGACAGGCTCTCTGTCGCTTTGCAACGAAGCTCTGAGATTGTGGGCCTTCGCCAGAGAGCATCAAATCCATCTCACGGCAGTGTATCTTCCAGGGGTTCAAAACTCTTGGGCAGACAGACTCAGTCGAGTTCTGCTTCAACACGAATGGTCCCTCCATGGGGACCAGATAGCCAGGATTTTCCGGATTTGGGGTACCCCAGACATAGACTTATTTTCAAGTCCGTGGAATGCCAAACTTCCCCAGTTTTGTTCCAGGATTCCGTGTCAGGACGTTCAGGCCAGGGATGCCTTCCTCCTTCACTGGGGGCAAGACTTCCTCTATGCCTTTCCACCTATTCCCCTCATCCCCAAGACTCTGTTCAAGCTTCAGAGAGACAAGGGATCTATGATCCTCATAGCACCACATTGGCCACGCCAAGTGTGGTACCCTCTACTTCTGCATCTCTCTCAAGCTCCCTCCCTGGATCTGGGGTCTGCTCCAGATCTCCTCTCCCAAGAGGAGGGAACCCTGTGGCATCCAAATCCTCAGTCTCTTCATCTCAAAGCCTGGTTGCTGAAGGCCTAGACTTTCAAGATTTACACCTTTCTCAGCAAGTGAAGGATATCCTTCATGCTTCCAGAAAGCCTTCCACCAGACGCTCTTATGCTTTTAAATGGAAAAGGTTTTCCATTTGGTGTGCAGAAAATGGTCTTAACCTTTCTGCAATACCTTTGAATTCGTTACTAGACTATTTGCTGCATTTATCCCATGCAGGCCTTAAAACAAATTCAATCAGAGTCCATTTGAGTGATATTGCAGCAACCCTGAAGCCTCTTAATGGACAACCTATTTCCTCTCATCCTCTTATAGCAAGGTTCATGAGAGGCCTTCTTTTAACTAAACCTCCCATTAGACCACCTCCAGTGGCATGGGACTTAAATCTGGTTCTTGGCCAGCTTATGAAGCCACCCTTTGAACCCTTAGCCACTACCTCCTTGAAATTCCTTTCCTGGAAGGTTATTTTTCTCATTGCACTCACCTCAGCTCGCCGTATCAGTGAGTTACAAGCTCTAGTGGCTAATCCTCCTTATACAACGTTCCATCATGACAAGGTAGTTCTCAGAACTAATCCACATGTTATGCCTAAAGTGGTCTCACCTTTTCATCTGAACTAGGAGGTATATTTACCTGTCTTCTTTCCAGGACCTCATGCATCAAGTGCAGAGAGGAGTCTTCATACCCTGGATTGCAAAAGAGCACTTGCTTTCTATTTACAAAGAACACAGCAACATAGAAAGTCCTCTCAACTTTTTGTTGCTTTTGATCCTTCCCATTTAGGACTTCCAGTCTCTAAGAGAACTCTGTCCAATTGGATTGCTCAGTGTATTTCCTTCGCCTACCAGAGTAAGAACCTTTCTCTGGAAGGCCATGTCACAGCTCACAATGTGAGGGCCATGGCAGCCTCTATGGCTCATCTAAACTCTGTGTCCATCGACCAAATCTGTCGAGCAGCCACCTGGGCCTCGGTTCATACCTTCACAGCCCATTACTGCTTGGACAAGGATTCCCGCCGGGATGCCTTGTTTGGTCAGGCTGTTCTCAAACACCTGTCCCATACCTAATCAACTCCTGCCCTCCATCCCTGACTGGATGCCTGAGATTCATAGGTGGAGATGGAGCCCTTCCAGGGACTCACAATCTGGGTGATCTCCCAGGCATCTCTAGCTGGGGAGTCCCCATATGTGAAGACTCATTCCTGCTTGTTCCTGGAATATAGCACAGTTACTTACCTGTAGCAGGTGATCTCTGGGAACAGCAGGAATTAGTCTTCACAACCCTCCCACCTCCCCTAGGAGTTGTATCTCTATCTATCTTTCCTTTCTTCTCTCTCTCTCTTTGTCTCAGCTTTAAAACTCGAACTGCAGAGAGACGGTTGGGAAAGGCGGGAAGGCAGCGCGCTGGCGCTGTGGGATGCTCCCAAAAGCTTTCCTTTTGGACGCTGGGGAGCGTTTCCGTGCAGGCTCCGTCGGTACCGACGATACCCATATGTGAAGACTAATTCCTGCTGTTCCCAGAGATCACCTGTTACAGGTAAGTAACTGTGCTGCGTGTGCTATTGCAGTTTAAAACATCTTCCCTATCCCCAGGAGGCCTGAGGGCCCATCAGAGTGGGCTCTCACTCACCCTGGTGATATGGTCCTGTGTGTGCTTTTGCAGTTTAAAACATTTTCCTTATCCCCAGGAGGCCTGAGGGCCCATCAGAGTGGGCTCTCAGTCACCCTGGTGATATGGTTCTGTGTGTGCTTTTGCAGTTTAAAACATCTTCCTTATGTTGCTGATGTGCGCTAGGATAGCAAACCCCGAGGGTGCCTGGGACCTGAATGCAATGGTTCGTATGTTCTTCAGCGACGGGTTTAGCTTATAGCGCGTTAGGTTGCATATACCCCCTAGTATGTGGGGCAATGCCACTTCACACACGTATGTGATGTGCCTCAATGGTATGGTGGGTGCAGATGTGAATGTGCGGAACAGCACCCCACCCCCATGAGCTATGGGATCTGATTAAGAAGGCCTGTAACAGAGCCATGTCCCCAGAACTGTATGCTGAGTCAGGACACCCATCCGCCCACTCGGCACCAATCCCGCCCCTGGTTGCAGAGGAACATCATAGATGCTGTTGGAAGGATTCATGCACCTGTGGGGTTTGCACTGCACTGCCTGATACCCAGACAGGAGCACAGTTGGCAATGGGCCATTCCATTATGTAGGCCCTGGCCACTGTGGCTGCCAGCCACAATTGACCTACCTACACAGGTCCCTGGTCATGGCCCTGAGGTATACTAGAGGGGCAAATGGCAGTGTAGTTACCCCTGGAAAAGTGCACAGGGCCACCCACCCGCTGCTCCATGTGTGGACACATCACCCATGTGTTCTGGGATATGGTGTTGCCATCGGGGATGCATTGGATGAGGTGGGCAGGACAGGAGGACAACAAATGTGGCTGCAGGCCACATAAGGGGTCAGGGGGTTTCCTGGACACCAGCATGGCAAACCACACGTGACAAGGTGCTGCCATGTCATGCAGAGTGAGCATAGGAACATTGAACAGTCTGTCGAGGGTAAAGTGCACAGGACACATAGGTGTCACTGCAGACATGCCCGTACCTACAGCCACACATTGAGGTGGCACTGGCAAAAGCCAATACATGACACACGGAGCTGTGGTGCAGGAGAAACTGCCCCCAGAGAAGTTAGCGTTGTTTCGGCCACCCACCAGAGATATATGGTCACTGATGCCCCCACCCATTTCTCACCACACACAGGTGGAGGACCTACGGAAGAAGGGCCGGGAGATATGGCTGTGGCACCCAGGATACCTCTCCCGCCTCCAAAGGAGGGCGATGGCCTAAGGTGGAGGTGAGTTGTGCTGTCTCTGCAGATCTGTAAGGGATGTCACATTGGCTCACTAGCCTGTGTGGTGCCACAATATGTATATGTGCCAGGTGACTCACAGGACAATGATCTAATGACTCATCCTCCACAGAGCGCGATGCCGCTGGTGAGGGCCCGTCAGCACCCGAGCAGCCCCTGTCATGCCCCACTGCCTGCCACACCACCGAGGATGAGGAGGAGGCCCAAGGGACAGAGGCAGAGGACGAGGCGGTGGCTGAGGAGGAGATGGCGGACACTGCAGGGGGGTACAATGTGGACATGGAGAGGCTGGGGGTGGGGCAGAAGGGGAGGGAGTAAGTGCAGTCGATGTGTGGGGAGGGAAGAGGGGGAGCATGGGGGAGGGGGTGGTGTCAGGGTGGGAGGAGCAGGGCCCTTGGAGGGGGGAGGGTGTCAGGGAACACAGGACATCACAGGGCGGTGTGGGCCCCTGCCAGCCACAGCGCGTGCCTGTACAGGATGTTTGGGGAAGAGACGACGTGCCAGCCATGGCCACACACGGCCTGCATGCACATGCCACCACGCAGACACCTGGCACCATGTGTGTGTGTGGTGGCATGTGGCCCTGGTTGGCATGGAGCAATCTCTGCATTATCTTGTACACAGCAACCGGTGGCTGACAGCGGCCATTCAGTGGATGGCCGCCGAGATGGAGCGGCTGCCCATTCGGTGGCCATCCCCTGATGGGCGTTTCAGGAGCATGTGATGGCTCCTGTGACGCCCACACACGTGCCCTGTTGTATCCTGTGTTCTCCGACCCCACACGGCAGCTGGTATGACACAGCATGGCATTGTATGCCTGTACAGCGGAAATACCGATGTAGTGCACTATGTTGTATGTATCAACAAGTTATATGTATAATTGTTTCCAAATACAGCATGGTTGAGATAAACCCATTGGTCCGTCGTCATTCCCACAGACAGGCTGCGGACATGATCCTGGGACATGTGTGTTGGGAGGTATGTGTTTGCAAGGTGGACATGTGTAGCAGACATGTCCTCTCCCCACACGTGGCTGGGGGGAATGGCCATGTGTGTGCACAGTAGACAGTGTGGTTTGCCGATGTGGATCATGTCGCACAGTACCTGGTGACGTGCATGCGGAGTGCAATGTGTGAGAACCATATCAGATGCACGATGCATGTGTGCCAATAGCTGAACCAGATGATAGCGATGCCAGTGGTCGGTGGGGAAGGTGTGCCTCTGAACCAAGGAGCTGCCAAGGGGGATGGCATATGCGGGCGGCACAGGAACATGCATGTCTCAGGGATGGGCAGTGGGTGACCATAGGTGCATGCAGGAATGAGCACCCGACCTTTGTAAGCCAGCCATGTCTGTCAGTGCTGCAGGCAGGTTAATATGGGAGGCCTGCCACGTAGGCCTTGCGCGGCCAGGGAGACAGTATGCACGTGTGTGTCCAATGCTGCGGGGTACTGGGGGGGGGGCATGATGGCGACAGGTCCCAGCATCAGACATGTGGCACCAGGACATGTGCCATTTGCATCTGGGGAGCGTGGCTATCCCCCGATGCTGGGGCCCAGGGGCTGGGACCTGACATTGTCCATGACACACATGGGCTGGCAGGTCCACTGTGCGTTGGGAACTGCCAGTACAGCTACCCCTGCACTGAGGGGCATGAATGTGGCCACGTGGCCGGGGAGACAACATGCGGTGTGGGTGTTGTCGGGCACCACAGCCCCACAAATCGGAATACAGCACACAAAATGTACAGGTACATGACATTTTATTTTGTTTATATCACATCCTCCGTGACCGGCTGTGCCGCCCACACTGACCGCCCCGCCCGCCCTGCACAGCCCGCCCACATGCCAACCCACCCCCCTGTGGTTGTTCTGGTGATGCAGCCTCTGGTGGCGGTGTTGGCGCAGGCTGCTGCATCTGGTCTGGTCTTGTCTCCAGTGTGTTTGCGATCCTGAGGAGCGCCCCCGCCATTATATCATTTGTGGCCCTGTTCCGCTGCAGCTCCTCCACAATCATAGCATTCGTGGCCCTGTTCCACTGCAGCTCCTCCACAATCATAGCTTACGTGGCCCTGGTCTGGTGCAGCTCCTCCACAATCATAGCGTTTGTGGCCCTCATCTGCTGCAGCTCACGAGTGATGGCCCCCAGATCCTCGTGTAGCAGCTGGTGAGCCTGCTGAGTGCCTGTGGGTGGGACAAAAGGTGATGTGTGAGATACCCTCGTGACAGAAATGTCACACATACACATGCCACCTGATCAGTCCTCCAAACAGCCATGCATGTAGGAATGAGGGTAAGCAGTGCTCACTCTTTCAACCCGTAAAACTAGCAGGCCCGTTTTATACCTTATCAATCCACAATTCTAATGTCTTTGTATCCGGGTCTCAGTCATAAACATACAGTGTCGCTGTCAGGCTATGTAGCCTGCCTGCACAATACGCTGTTGTTACCATCACTGACCTTCCTATAATAGTTACACATTAAGTTGCTATGGTTATGCATTTTGGGTGTACATTCCCTAGAAATACCATCTTCAGGGTCTGGTATAGACTGGTGCGTGACGCCTCTCCATTGTAGCTCACTATTGCCGTTCTTGATGCCCACTCAGAGATGCAGATGAGGATCCCTGAGCAGGCAGCGATAACACCTATATGGGGCTCCAATGGAGAGACGTCACGTACCAGTCTAAACCAGACCCTGATGATGGCATATCTCGAGAATGTATACACAAAGTGCACAAAACGTGACTGACTATTGTGTAACTATTAAAGGAAGGATAGTGATGTAAAAAGCTGCATAGTGTATGGGCAGGATACAGATCCCGGAGATGACTGTGCGTTGTAGACTGAGACCTGGAATCACTGACATAACATTCGTGGATTTGGTATACATCTAAACACGTCATACGTACACGTGGTAGAAAGGTGAGCACAGTTTACCATCATTCCCGTAGCAATAGAGTTTGCTCCTAGAGGTGACCAATTGATCCTAGGTCTTGGAAGAGCCATGCATGGCTCAGCCAACAGTGCATGTCCAGGTGCAGACATGTGTGTCCCATGGGCCATCCGCATGCCAGACAGTGGTCATGATGGGTGGTCATGGGAATCATGGCTCACACATGGCAGTGTGGCAGTTCGAGCTGTTGAGGCCACATGTGCATACAGTTTGTTAGAGGTAAGGCGTGTGATGTGAGGGCTCAGTGCACACACATACATATCTACATCAGGGGTACACTGCCCCCTGAAATGCGTGTGCATAGGGCACTTCATGTGGACACAGCATGCTTCAATCCGGTACCCAGGGTGTCTGCTGGCCAGTGTGTCTGGGCGGCCCGTCAGTAGTGGTTACCGCTGTCTGAACACCTGGGGTATATGGCCAGTCGCAGTAGGTGTGGGTCTGAGACCCCAGAACGTGCTGCCACTGGACAGACCATCCTGCAGGAGGGTGGGACACACCTGGCACATGACACCCCTCCCCCAACCCCAGTCAGCATCAGCAGTGTCAACAGAAGCCATAGCCCCTGTGCATGTTGGCTCCACAACCATGGGGATCAGTGTGTCGGGATACCCACCTGCACCGTAGGCCCTCAGCTCCGCAAGGATGGTGGCCAACGTTGTAGGAGCTGCGCCTGCTGCACCATGGTCCTGCATGGGGTGGGGGCTGTTCCCGTGGACACTGGCCGGCCCAGCCTGTTCGGGGCTCGCATCGCCCCCCATTGCAGAACCGGCAAGGATGGCCCCACCCTGTACCTCTGGCACCTCTGGGCTGGCTGGTGTCTGTTCCCCAGCAGCCATGTCGCGAGACACATCATCCTCAGGTCCACCCACATCCAGAAACCTGTCCCCATCCTCCTCAGCAGGTGCCCCATGATACTGTAGTCACCTGGGTTGGGTGAGAGCATACACATAACAGGTCAACCGTGGGTTACAATATATGTACACGTGTGCACAACATCCCCCCCCCACAGTCAATGTTCACCTGGGGGTTCCCTGAACGTTTCCTGCCCCGGCACGACCACACGGCAGCCCAATACGATTATGCAACTATGGGCACTGTCAAGCACACGCATCACTGTTAATATGGTATGACAAACAGACAAACTCTGATCTGCGTGCGTTAGAGTCCCGATGATGGTTGAATGTTCATGTGTCTGTTTGGTCTATGTGATATACCACTCTAAAAAGGGGAGGAGCGGTATACAGTATACAAAGCATCACACAAGGGAGCGCAAGGCCAGGAGGAGGAAAGGAGGTCACAAATGTTGAGAGGTATACAGGAAGGGAAGGAGGACAGCACGAGATGCAGGGATTGGGTCACACACAGGGGGAGGACAGCTCAACGGCAAGGGAGACGAGATGGGTCCGTAGATTACACATGAGGGTGTGGTGGTGGGGACCTAGACGGAGGGAGGTAGGGAGCAAGTCACAGAGGGTGGGGCCTGTGAAGAGGAAGGCTGAGGAACAAGTGGACGGAAGGTGTGCAAGGGAGGGGGGGAAGATGGTGGCGACTGCGATGAGATGACCGGGGTGTGTGCATGGGGGTGAGTACGGTGCTGAGGTCTGCCAATGTTTGCGGGGTGTTGGTGTGGAGCGCCTTGTGGTCAAGGTTGAGCGGTTGACACTGCAACCGGAAGGGGACAAGTAACAATTGAAGATGAGCCAGTAAGGGTGATATATGATCCCGTGGGGAGGAGTGGGTGATGAGATGGGCAGCTGTAATCTGCATCCTTTGTAGCCTGTCAGATTGCTTCCTTGGAGCACCGGTGAGGATGGAGTTAGAGAGTTATAGGCGGGGCATGATCTGTGATAAGAGCAGTGTGGTGAGGGTGGTTGGAATGAGAAAAGGGCGCATGGCGATACTGGGATGCAGGCAGGGGAAGGGGGTCTGGATGACCTGAGAGACATGCGCCTGAAAGGACAGACCAGAGTCGCAGAGCACGCCTACCTAGCAGAACGTGAGACCTAGGGGGATGGGAGAGTCAGAGAAGGAGAGGGTTGTGGTGGGGGGCGGGCTGCCATGGGAGAACCAGATTGCAACAGTGTTTGATAAGCTGGAATGGAGGCAGCTGTAGGTTAGCCGAGTAGCGACGGTGGGAAGAAAGGATATATATGCAGAGACGTCAGGGTGAGAGGGGGAGGTGTGGTGAGGGAGGTCAATATCATCTGCGTGGTAGAGGGCTGAGATCCCAGACTGTTGTATGAGAAGGGCAGGAGGGGCAAGGAAGAGGTTGAGGAGGAGAGGAGCAAGCGCAGAGCCCTAGGGGACCACACAGGGTGGAGGAAAGGGGTTGGATAAGGGGAGGATGGAGAGGAAAGAGTACACCAGTGGTGGATGGTGCCACAGAGACCTGCTTCGTGGAGAGGGGGAGGAAGATGGGGTGGTCAACCTGATCAAAGGCGGCAGGTACATCCACAGCCACCGCCCCGAGATATCCCCGTGGTCGTGAGTTACATGTAATGTGTTTGTGAAGGCAAGTAGAACAGACGCTGTGGCCTGGACAGATCCGTGATTGACGGGGGCTAGGGAACCTGGTGGAGCCCAAATGGTGGGGGAGCAGTGCACAAACAATCCCTCATGTGGTCATGATAGAAAGGGGAGGCTGGGAACTGTGCGGAAATGGACTAGGACCAAAGGGTCGAATGTGGGTAATGTGTGACTAGGGCGGGCTAGGGCTTGCATCAAGGATTAGGGAAGGGCCATGTGGAACGACGTGAGTTGCGCATTGGGCGAATAGGGGGACAGAGTGCCAAGGATGGGGTAAGTTACCGAGTGGGGTGGATGGGGTGAGAGGGCAGTCTGTCCTATTGGAGGAGGAGATGGCTGGTGGAGCTCGGCTGAGGTGGTTAAGGTGAAGGAGGCCCATGTGTGTGAGAAGTGGGCGAAGGGGGTGGGGGGTGGGGCAGCAGAGGGGGTGCGTGAATAGGAGCGGGACAAGAGGGAAGGGTTGTTCTCAGGGGAGAGACCTTATCACGGAGGAATGACGCTAGACGTAGAGGTGGAGTGGGCTGAATGGGAGGTGGTTCAAATCCCACTAGAGGACAGCAACCTTGGGCCGGAAGGACTGGGGTTTCTAGTCCCACAGGTGCTCCTTGTGGTCTTGGGCAAGCCACTTAACCCTCCATTGCCCATGTTCCCTGTAAGTATTAGCGTATGTGTCTCATATCCCCTCGTGTTAAATGTATCCCCCAACCGCTTTGACCCGGTGAAAAGCGGGATATAAATGCAGCTAAATAAATAAATGGGTGTGGCTGAGGTAGCGGGGTGGAGGGAGGTGAGGAATTTGATTGTGCTACACAAATCACGGGTATGGTTGGGGCATTAGTAATGGCGGTGGGGCCATGTTTGCTTTGCAAGATGAACTTTACAACGGTAGTAGGAATGGTGTGCTCTGAAAGATGGCAATGTATCTGGGAAGGGGGCCATTCGCCACAGTTGCTTGACTCTGCGCAGATGGGTACGTAGCAAGCGATGAACACTATAAAACAAGGGTTTTGTTAGGCAGCGCCTGGGCGGACAGGTTTGCAGAGGCGCAAAGTGGTCAGGAACCGCGGAAGGGGTGGAGGACCAGGAGGAAACCTGGGAGTTAGGGGAGAGGGTGAGGATGTCAGTGGGGAGACGTTCAGTTGCATGGGGAAGGAGCTGGATGGTGAGCGGAGTAATACGGCGGGGGTATCATAAATGTGGAGGCGCTGAAGGGGAGGAAGGCAAGGGTGCGTCCTAAAGTGAGGGCAGGAAACAGAGAGGCAGGTGTGGTAGTCCACGGAAGGGGAAGGCAGGAGAGGTTGTGCAGCTGCAGGGTAGGGGGGATGAGGTCCAAAGGAGATCAGGTGTGTAGCTGGCGGAATAAGTAGGGACAGGAATGTTTTGTGATAAGGATAGGTCAGGAATGACAGAGGCAAACACATGCTCCCTTGTAGAGGAGGGGGGATTGAGGTGACGGTTACAGTCACATGCGATGGGTAGGTGAGGGATTGCAACGGTGAGCTCCATGATGGTTAGAGGATGAGAGCCCCATAGGCCAGGGTGAGGGGCTGGGGGGGAATAGATATGACGAATATCCGATGGTGGAGAGGTATGGAGCTGGGGTGAGAGGGCTGCTGTGTAGCAAGGTGGGGGGAGGAAATATGAGTGAATACGAGAGAGGGGTGCAGAATAGCTGTCACCCCACTACCTGAGTGGCCAGGGACAGAGACTCCAGCAGGGAGGCAGCAGGCAGGAGGGGCATCCCCCCCATCCCTCAACCTGGTTGCAGTAACATGGGGTGGGGTGCGTGTCATGGCATGCTTGCAGAGACATGTCCGTAGCAGATGGGAACAGGGATGCCATCTGAAACACGTGTGAGCTTCGGGCAAGGAGATCACAGGCGAAGGGGTGTGATGCAGTATGGCTCACCCATGTGCCCCTAGCAGAGGGAGGTGCAGGCAGATGGCAGCAGCATAGACAAAGGGTGTTGCAGACATGGATCGAGAGCAGTAAGGCCAACATAGAATGTATTAATAGTTGGTATCACTAGCCATATATACGGAGCGCAGCAACATGGGAAGCGCTGTACAGACATAACAGGAGACTGTTCCTGCCCGTTAAAGCCTGCAATCGTGACAGGACACAATATGATGTAGGCTAGCAGGAGCATTTGACACGCACCACGATCAGCGACATGTCTATGGAGACAGTGGGAAGGAACGCATCAGGGACAGGGGGCATTAGAGAGGGCTTGGGTTCCAGATTGGGGTCTCATATGCCCAGGGGGGAGGCGTGGTGGACAGTGACAGGTAGAGGATCCCAGGAGATGGATGCAGTCATTGGAAAGGCCCATAATCCAGCATTGGCAGGACATGCAATAGGCATAGCTACCCTACGACATTTCAAGGTGCAGAGTAGGAGAGAGTGTGTCTAGGTGGAGAGGGGGTATGTAAGGTTACGATGGGCAGACGACTGAACACATGTGTAGGTTGGACAGAGGTGTAGGAACGCAATACGAGGGATGATAGGGGAGCAACTGAGGAGACATGGGAAATGGAGCGATGTGTGCAATACGTGACTGACGGGACGTCAGACAGGCAGCAGACCGTTGAATCGACCGGAGAGGACTGGGGTGTGGTCAGCAGGGTGGCCAGCAAGGGGGAGGTTACAGTAATCATGGTGTGATGGTCCGACAGAGTAGACATTCAGTGTAGGAGTGTCATCAGGGAGGACAGGGCGGTTCCAGGGGATGTTGCAGGGATTGAAACGGGATGTGTCAGCAATGTTGTGGGTATGTGCTTCGGAGGGGAGAGATGACTTGCGTCGACCCCGAGGGTCTGTGCCAGGGAGCCATGGGGGCTGACACAGTTCTTCACAGAGTTTGTGAATGGGGATGGAGGTGGCGAGGCATCAGGGGGAGGGGCAAGGGATTAGGTTATGAGCATGGGCAGCTGCAAGCAGCGGTGGGACCTCCAAGTAGCAGTGTCAGGGGCATGCCGAGATCACGGCCTGATGTGCGTGGGTCATCACAGGCACGGAGTGGTAGAATGGAGGGTGGTCAGCATAGAGGTGACAGCGGAAGGCATGGGAGGAGATATGGGCACCACGGGATTGGGCATGGGGGTAGAAGGGGTTGGACCTTGGGCAGAACCATGAGGTAAACCCACAGGTATAGGGATTGGGGAGGTGGAGGGGCCACCGATGTGCACGCCATGGGGGCAGCGGGGGAGATAGGGGGGTACCAGGAAGGTACAGATCCCTTGTGATCCGACTGGTGACAGGGTGATAGGTGTACGGCGGTGGACAACGGTGACGATGGCAGCAGAGAGCAAGAGGGGTGACGACAGGTCAAAGGCCTTTAGACACCACCAGAGGCTAATCATAGACGACTCAGCTACGGCCAGTTGCGTTTGAATATAGGGGACGGATACTGGCTTGTGTGTGATCAAGGAGGGCATGTGAGGAGAGGGCGCCGAGGCAGCTGTGGTGGGCAGCACGCTCACGTAATGTGCACATGATGGGCAGGGGTGAGATGACATGATTTCTTTATTTATGTACTTAATGGTATTTATATACCGCCTTATTCAATCAAAGCGGTTTCAACGGCAAACAATCTAGGGGACAAATGTTTTCATGCAGTGTACAGAGTGGTGTGCATGTGTTGGCGGGGATGTGATTAGATGTGGTTTATCTACATAGTGTGCTGTAATACATCATGAGCTATTATACAGTCTTGTACACAGTCGTGGGGTGGTGGGGGGGATGGATGAACTGATTTGTATGCTGGTTCAGGGGGTATGTCCATAGTAATCGAGGAACAGGGTTGTCTGCAGCTGTTTTCGTAGTTCCTTGATTTCTGTGGTTAGTCTCAGATCATCTGGGAGGGCGTTCCATATGGATGGAGCAGCCAGGGAGATTGCTCGTTGTGCAGTGTCTTTGTGAGTCTTGGTGATGTCTTTTGGGGTGTTCACCCGATTTGAGGTGCCTCTTCTTCTTGGCCGTGTGCTTGAGTCTGCTGTATGAGTGTGTGTAGGCTTACGGCGGAGGAGTGTTGTGTGATCCTGACTATGTTTAAGATATTCTTGTATTTGATGCGTGAGATGATTGGGAGCCAGTGCAGTTCTTTCAGTATGGGTGTCAGGGGATGGGAGGGGTTGTGTGAGGGTTTCATGGGCAGGGCCGTGACCATAGCATGCTGACAGTCAGATGGTACGGTAGCAGTGGTGAGCGACGGGATGCGACTCTGAGTAATGGGGGGGTGACGATTGTGTTACACATGGGGCTGGGGAGGTGGGTGGCCCTGGGATCGGAGTGGCAGGTGAGCAGCCCAGTGTACGTTGGAGGGGTGTTGTGTCCTCATCTGTGACAAGAGGGCAGGGGGGGGGGACGCAGGGGGTAGGATGGGGCATGGGGGGTGGTGGAGGGGGTGGGAACATGGAGGGTGCTGTCATGGATTTGATCATGGGGGCGCCATGCCACGGTTTGCGCACGACAGGAGGTAGGTGCCAGAGATGCGGGTACACATAGGGAAGGGTTGAGTGTACAGAACAGACGACGGGGATGAGGGACAGGAGAGGTCGCCAGCTGGCCAGGGCCATTGGTTTGGAGGCGGCAATGGCTGGTGGTCAGCACAGAGGCATGTATCTAATGTGGGGATGGTCAGCATTGGAGCAGGCTGTGTGCCAGGCCTGCTCAGCGGAGCGGGCACATGACTGCAAATAGCGAGTAACATGAGAGAACCA
This sequence comes from Ichthyophis bannanicus, assembly GCA_033557465.1. NCBI lineage: Eukaryota > Metazoa > Chordata > Amphibia > Gymnophiona > Ichthyophiidae > Ichthyophis > Ichthyophis bannanicus. Next base: position 154,053,693 of record CM066031.1, read on the forward strand.
TGGCTGTGGGGGGAACGCCTAACAGGGCACAGGATGTGGGGAGCGGGAGGTGCCACAGCAGCGGTGGGTACAGCATTTAAGGGGCCACAGACTCAGCAGTGGAATTGGTGTACATAGTGGATGAGGGGGTGTGGACATAGTGGGGAAGAGAGCTGGAGGGTCAGTGGCAGGGGGGTTACTCATTAGAGTAGTGGATCCAGGGCGAGGCTGAATTTGGGAATGAGGCAAACACATGCTCCTGTATTCATAAGGCCATTCATAAGGCCTAACAGGTGGTGGTCAGGTAGAGGGGGCACAGAGTCAGGGCAGTTGGGGGGTGAACAGTTAGAGGTGACAGGTAGCACAGGGCAATGACCCTACTGGTGTGTTGGTGCAATGGGTGGGAGCAGGGGGCTATACGGGGGTAGCAGGGAGGGGTTTCGTACATGGGGGGGGAGGTGTCCGCGACATGACTGTTCATGTCGCCATGACTGAGGGGGGGGGATGGGTGTGGAGGGTTGACAGCCATGACTCACAATCAGAGAGGATGGTGGGACTGGAGGTGTCGGTGGGACAGTGGACACCAGCTACTCGGGGTGGGGTTAGTGTGGAGGAGCGGCTCAGATGGAATCCGATGGAGAGAGAGGAGAGGGTTTGGGGTAGGAGGGGAGACTGTATGTGACATGTGGGAGACAGAGGGGGCCCACTACCCCCGCCAAGGCCAGAGGACCGGGGAGTGTGTGAAACCTGGAGGCCCCCATGAAATGGTGTGGCAATGGAGGCATTTCCCATGTACAAAGGCGACTTCATCTACACTTGTGTGCACAGTCCAGGGGCCGGGGGGGGGGAGAGCAGGCGGGAAGGGGAGGGGTATGTGGATAAGGTTGGAGGGATTGTGGTGGCCCAGTTCCAACATGAGAGGTCTGTTTAAGGTGGGTGGTTGCCCTTACAGAGTGAGAGGTTGGGTTTGGGGGCCAGATATGAGGATGACGTAGAACATGTTAGCCACATGACACTGTGGCCTCACCATGTGATAGGTCGGGACAAGGACATACCAGAGGAGTGAGGGGTGGGGGGGAGCAGCAGCAGATGCGGTGGGGGGAGAGAGAGAGGGAGCACAGGCTGACATACGTACCTGCCCGGGGATGGGCGGTGTCCAGGGCCTCTGGAAGGCCATGCAGGTATATTGGCCCAAGTCTGTCTGCCATCTCCTGCTCCAGGGGGGTGAGGGTTGGGGTGAAGGGGCTACCCCCACCAGTACCCATGGCATGTTGCCTCTCTGCTGTCATGTGCGCTCGCACCCCATGCTTGATGTCATTAAATCTCTTACGGAGGCTGTCCAGGTCCTTAGGTGGCCCCCCTGCCTCAGCCACGGCCACCCATACCTCCTCCCACACCCATGTGGCGACTGTGGTGCTGCTGCTGAGCCGCCCATACAGAACATCGTAATGCTCGAGGACACAGGCCAGCAGGATGTGGTTCTCTTGGGGGCTGAAACGCACGGCCCTCCTCCGCGCAGCAACAGGCACAGGGATCCTCCTTCTCTTGGCAGTGGGGGGCCCCTGTGTGGGCTGTGACCCACCTGATGTGCCCGCCTCCCCCCCTCCCGCCTGAGCAGGTGGCCGCCCCATCTCAAGCCCCGCCATGTGCTGGTGCTCCAGCACCCTACGCTGCCCCCTCCCCATCATCCATCCCTGCCCCCTCCCACAGGGCTCCCCCCTGATGGCCCCCTCTCACCTCTGCTGTCTCTCGCACCTGCTGCTCACCACCCCTCCTCTCTCTCTCCTCTGCTGTCTCACTACCCTTTCCACCTGCCTCTGCCCCCTGCAACACCTCTCCAACTGCCGCTGACTCTCTCCACCAACACTACTCCGCAAAACACTAACCAATACCACACGCCCTCTGTCTCTCTCTCTGTCTGTCTTTCTCTCCTACACAAAACCCTCGAAGTGGCCTAGGTATGCAGAGGTATTTATAGGGTGACATCAGGTAATGCGCTTTACGTGCGCGCGTAGTGGCCACGCCCACATCTCAGCACATGTGCAACGCACGTAACGGCCACACCCATGCATCCCCGCATGCACAACGCGTGCAACATACCTCTACCCTTTAAATTCAGCTGCACATCTGGGACACATTGATGGGATTGTGTTGGAGAGAGACAGAGTTGGTGACGTGTTTGTGGAGGCTGACGCGTGTCTGAGGACGGTTCTTTGTGTGTAGTGGCTGTGTTTGTGAGTGCTGTTTGGCCTGTGTGTGTGTCTGTGTGTCCTGGTCAGTGAAGTGGGTGTCAGTGTCTGTGTGTCATTGTGCGTTTGGACAGGTTGTGTGTATGGCATCCTTTGTGTTTGCTGCGGTTGCTGTTGAGGAGGGGCTGCAGTTGCCTGATGGGGGAGATGGTGTCGATGGGGCTGCTGCACAGGGCATGGGTGTGGACCCGCTGCAATTCAGACCTGCAGCTGTGGGGACAGGCCACGCAGGGGCTGTACCCGCAAGGGGCAGGAGACGTGCAGGGGTGCAGGCTCGCTGGCCTCACCTCTACAAGCCCAGGGCCCAGCTCCAGGGCATGTGTGAGGACCAGGTCATCTCCCTCTACCGCCTGAGCACGGGAGCTATTCTGAAGCTGTACGAGGATCTCAGACCTGACCTCGAGCCCCTGACTGGTTGGTCACATGCCATACCGGGTTTGGTCAAGCTCCTTGGTGCCCTACATTTCTTTTCCTCTGGCTGTTTCCAGTCATCAGTGGCCGCAGTGGGTGGCATGAGCCACCCCACCTTCTCACGCTGTCTCCAACAGGTACTGCGTGCCATGGTCAGCCGGGTGGGGGATTACATAGCCCTTCCCCACACTAGACAACAGTGGGGGATCCTGAACCAAGCCTTTGAGGCGTTAGCCGGGATACCACACGTGATGGGAGCTATTGATTGCACACATGTTGCCCTGGTCCCGCATAGAGACAGGGAGGTAGTGTTCCGCAACCGCAAACACTATCATTCCCTGAATGTTTAGGTTGTCTGTGATGCACATCAGCATATTCTGAATGTGGTTCCCAGGTTTGCAGGGTCCACCCATGACTCCTATATCCTGCAGAACTCAGCACTTTTCACTCAATTTGAGGCTGGACAGTATGGGGACTGTGTATTGCTGGGCGTGTATTTCTCATTTCTTATGTGCACATGTTCATGTTACTAACTGTATGTGCAGATGTCTGACTCGGTGCGTGGGTATGTCAACTGTATGTAACTTAATAGGGGTGGCCTCACAATCCACCTTGCTATGGAGCTTTGTCGTAATAGCTGAATGGCTGCTAGCATATGAGCCATGGTTACTGATTCCAATCCGTGCACCTAGCCCTTGCTGTGTGTGTCTGCTCTTCGCACCCTGATGCATAGCTGTGCTGCCCCATCATGTGCTGTCATGTGTATGTCAAATTGTGTTATGCGTTTGTTTAGCACATATGTACTTGTGTCTATTTGGGTGGACATGGGCTCCTGCTTTAATATTACACATTCCTCTTTTTGCAGGTGATGCAGGATATGGGTGTCGCCCCTGGTTGCTGACCCCTGTGTCAGCTGTCTGCTAGCCATTTGCCACATCACTGGGTATTACAGGTTCTCATACACACCCTCCCTTTGTGTACTATTTCTGCATTGTGCTCTGTGTTCTCATTGTGTTTGTTTGGGGTAGTTGTTTACGGCATGTGTTCTAACACCATTGGTTGCAGGTTTGTGCTAATATGACCACTAATTACCAGCAGGTTCATCACCTCTGCACACAAACCTCCATCCATTCACTGTACACCAGGGTGTCCCCTCTGAGATGCCTACCCATCACATATTAGCTGTTACATATGTCTCTATTTATGGCGTGTACATGGCAGTCCGGTTGGGGGTTTCATATTGCTGTGGTTCAGCTGGTGTGTAGTGCACCTGTTTGCAGGTTTACTTCTCTCCTGTCCAGTTACACATTATGCACCTGCTCCACAGAGCATCCTCTGCTGCCCTGGAAATTTCGTTTCTTTCCTCTTTTGCATGCTGTATCCATTGCATGACCTTTCATTGTGTGTGTACATGTGGCCCTATGGGGGTGTGCTCCCAATTACAGACTGTGATCTGCTCTTTACACAGCAGATCTGCATGTTGTCATGATGTGGGTGTTGATAAAGTTGAAAACTTGAAAAGAAATCCTGTTTCTTTTAAGAATATAGATGTGCAATTACCTCTAGGCACAGCTAGAGGGAGCAGGAAGGAACATTCAGGAGCTAATGAGCTTGAGAAGCCTAATGACTTGCACCTGGAAATGAACCCGGAAGTCAGGCAGGAAAGATTTCCTTATAAGTCAGAGCTGAATGCTTGCAAGAGAGGAGGTCCGGATGCAGTAAGGAAGAGGTGCACGGCTACACAGGGAGGTCCAGCTGCATTAAGGAAGAGGTGCACGGCTACACAGAGGTGTCCAGCTGCAGTAAGGAAGGAGTGTCCAGCTGTATTAAGGAAGAGGTGCACGGCTGCATCAGAGAGGAGAAGCACGGCTACACAGGGGAGCACGGCTTCACCAAAGAAAGAAAAGGACCTGAGAAGGAACAGAGACAGAGGGACATCTTCCCAAGGGGGAACAGCTCTATCAAGAGATTCATCTCCAAGAGAAGGAGTAACTGAAGAAATCCTAGAGGAGCAAGCCCACAGGTACAGGGTTCACAGGGGTGAAATCCAGAAGGGCCAGGCTGACTGTGCAGCTCTCCCAAGAAAGTTTGTTAGAGCCAGCTCTGAAGTTAGAGGCTGTGCCACGCCCTGTTCTCACAGCGTTCCTGACTCTAGAACAGAGAGACCTAAGCAAGGAGCCAAAGGGAATGGTTTGGAGAGAAGCTTAGAGTCTCTGAGAAATAATTATCCAGTTTTACCAAGCAAGAAAGGAAAGGCAATTTATAATAAACCTGAGTTCTTACCAAGGGAGAGAAGAGAATTCATACCAGGTTTCACCAAACTGCCAAGAAGCACAGCCCTGCCTAATGCTGACAGGCAGAGAAATTGCTAAAAGGGAAAACACTGTGGATTCAAGCCAGCAAAGCTCCAAGTATGGAACCTTTATTGATGATATTGAATGTTTGAATCCTAAAGTCCCTGTTAAAATAAGACCTCACTCTACAAAGAAGGAGAAACCATATTGGTTAATAAAATCCCTAAAGCCCTGAGAACAGACTGTTATTGGAGACAAGGCCCTAGAGGCATAGCACACCGACCCGAGTCAGACAGGGACAGTGTTTATTCCCCTGATGATTCTAGTGAAGAAGAATGCATGGAAACAGAATGCATAAATACAGTTTCCCTATCTCCACCAGAACAGATGGAGTGTGACCTGTGCACAGCCTCATGTCAAGAGTCTGTAGTCTCTGAGTAACATAGAAGAGTTTATGCTTTTGGAATGAACTGAATTCCTGTTACCCAAGCTCTGCATTAATTGTGAAGAGTAACAATTAAGCACATGTTTATGAATACTGGTACCTTTTGCAACAAAGGACTTTCTGTTTCATTATCCATCTCTTATTTTTAAACCCTTGCACTAACGGGGAATAAAAGCCTTAATTCCCTCCACTTGGTCTTGTTACTGACTTCTTTTAGGCAGCCGTAATTGGTAAGGCCATTTTTCTACGTCGATGAACCTTACGTTCCCTGTGGCTCTCTAAAAATAATCTTTGCCGTGGATTGCCCATAGGCGTAGGGGGCGCTCTCCACGACAATGTGCATTTCATCATAGTTACTGTTGGGGCTTTGCCTATCCCGAGGGCCAGCAGGTGTCTTGTGTGATGCCCTGCACTACGTTTGTATGCGGCTTTTGCTACTGCGTTCACATTGGTGGTGTGGCCTACAGGTTTGAGCATTGCCATTTGTGCTACTGGTCATGGGTTTGATTCCTCTCTGTTATCTTTCATTTGTCTGCCTGTCCTGCACAGCTACCTTTCATTCCTGTAACAGTCATATCTGTGCTGTGAGCACAATGTACCCTCATCACAGTTGTGAGCCATCCTTCTGTCCATCTACGTGTGTCTACAACAAGCAAGAGCGAGAGATGAACACAGTTGTTTAAAAGGGTGCTTTATTGGGGACTCCAATAAAGCACCCTTTTAAGCAACCGTGTTCATCTCTCGCTCTTGCTTGTTGTGCACCCAAGATTAGTCTGCATGAGTTCTGCTCTCCTTGTGCCTTATCATCTATGTGTGTCTGCAAGCTGTGTGCCGTCCTACCCTGATGTGCATGCTGCTACCCCCACATCCTGCACTCCTATACATTCCTGCATTGCGGCTCTCTCTGGTTGCATCTCCTGTGTGTCCTCTGCATAGCACTGCTAATCCACTGTCATCCTGACATTCCACCTATCCTGCCACTTCTACCTCCTCTGCTGCACACGTCTTCCCATCTTCTGCCACACACTGTCATTATTGCATGGTACATTACCTTCCCTCTCTGCATCGGTGCAGCTGCCCCTGATATGTTTGTCCATCTTTCCAGCTGCCACATGGGCTGGATGCTAATTCGTCTGGTCCATCAGGTCTGATCTACGTCCTTCCTTTATTTATGCATTGTCTTTCCTTGCTGCTCTGTGTAGTGTTAGGGTTACATGTCTGTTTGCCACATATCTCTCTTGCCCTTCAAATTGTGGGACCTTACTGCACTTGGCCAAAGTTTTTGGGTTCTCCTATACATCCTTGGGGCATCTTGCGGCAGACCGTCGATTCAGCAGCTTCTGGGGTGCCTACTATGGTGCCTTGGGGGTTTGCAGCCTTGCAACATGGCCTCTGGGGCACGTCATAACCCGTCTTCGCTGACGTGGTTGTTTAGGATGTGCCTTCTGGTGCACCCTAAAAGGTGCATTGATTTATGGCACTAGGGTGCGGTTATGTTTTGGATGGCAGCACAGATTGATAGCAGAAAAGGTATTTTCCTCTGTCAGCCTTACTCATTTGGCACACTGGGGACTTGCACTCATAACCCCTGTGCCATCAGTCAATGTCTTGACCATTGTGCTACAGCTCTGCTGCTGTATTTGCAGGTGGGGGGCCTTCTTAGGCTTACCACACTTTAACATGCACAGTGCTGCCATCAGAAACAGTGCTGTAACCTTACTGTGCCTCATAGGGCACCCTATAGGGGCCTTATATGAAACATTCTAGGGTGCCTTGGCGGACAGTGCACTTTATACTGTACCCTCTGACGTGCCTTATTGGGCACCTTATATTACGGCACCTTGAGGGTATGTTTGCTGGCAGCACAGGTTTAAAATATGACCTAATATGCCTCAGACAACACTACATAAAGGTAAAGGGTACTGTGTCAGACAGCACTGGGTAGATGTTGAGGGTACTGCCTCAGCCAGCAGTGGGTAGATGTAATGGGTACTGCCTCAGACAGCCTTCTTCAGCAGACCCACTCGGGAGTCAAACTCATGACCCCTGTACCATCAGTCATTGCATTAACCATTGTGGTATGCTGCTGGTGCTGCTTGCATGTCAGCGCACCTACTTAGGATGACCACGCGTTAAGATGTGCAGTGCTGCCATACAAAACAGTGCAGTACCCTTGCAGCGGCTCATAGGGCACCCTATGAGGCACCCTCTAGGGTGCCCTATAGGCAACATTATAGGGTGCCTTAGCATACAGTGCACTTTAAAAGGTGCCCTCTGGGGTGCCTTAGGAGGCGCCTTCTGCAGCACCTTCTTTTACGGCACTTTGAGGGTGTGTTTGATGGCAGCACAGATTTCAATTAAAAAGGGAACTGCCTCAGCGAGCATATGTCATGAGTACTGCCTCCTTCAGCAGGCCCACTCGGGAGTCAAACTCATAACCCCTGTGCTATCAGTTGGTGTATTAACCATTGTGATATCAGTCACCCTGGTGATATGGTTGTGTGTGCCAATGTTGTTCAATACATCCTCCCTATCCCCAGGAGTCCTGAGAGCCCATCAGAGTGGGCTGTCAGTCACCCTGGTGATATGGGGTTCTGTGCCAATGTTGTTCAATACATCCTCCCTATCCCCAGGAGTCCTAAGAGCCCATCAGAGTGGGCTATCACTCACCCTGGTGATATGGTTGTGTGTACCTAAACAGTTCAATACATCTTCCCCAACTGTTTGTGCATGGGCGGTTGTGTGTGCGTCCCGCGCATGTGCAACTCGCCGCGCATGTGCGTGTGGCCACGCACAGACAGACGCCCATGCACAGAGTCACGCATGCGCACGGCGCACGAGCACCGCGCTCGCACAACTGCGCATGCGCAGTGGCCGAAAAGTTTAAAAAAACCCTATAATTATGCCTGCACACCTGGTCCACGTTGAGGGTTGTAGGCGAGGGAGAGTAGGTGTGTGTTTGCAGAGAGGAAGGGAGAGAGTCAGAGCAGGTGTTGGTGTTGATTGTATTGGTGTTGGTTGTATTGTGTTGTATTGTGTGTGTAGTGTCTTGTGTGGTTTGTAAGGTGTCCACTGTTTAGGCAGGTTCGTGTGTGTGTTTGAGTGTGTTTGTGTAGCCGGACGGGAGGAGTTGATGGCGGCTATTTATGTTGCTGCATGTGCCCTGAGACGTGGGCAGATGCTGCGGTTGCAGGACAGAGGAGATGGTGTCCATGGGGCTGAGGCACAGGGCATGGGTGTAGTCCCGCAGCAAATCAGACCTGCAGATGTGGGGGCGGTCCAGGCAGGTGCTGTGCGTGCACGGCGCCGAAGGCGTGCTGAGGTGCAGGCTCGGCAGCCTTGCCTCTATAGGCCCAGGGCCCAGCTCCAGGGCATGCGTGAGGACCAGGTCATCTCCCTGTACCGACTGAACACAAGGGCTATTAGGGAGCTCTATGAGGATCTAAGACCTGACCTCGAGCCCCTGACTGATCGGTCCCATGCCATACCAGGTTTAGTCAAGCTTCTTGCTGCCTTACATTTCTTTGCCTCTGGCTGTTTCCAGTCATCTGTGGGTGGCATGAGCCGCCCCACCTTCTCACGCTGTCTCCACCAAGTACTGCGTGCCATGGTCAGCCGGGTGGGGAATTACATAGCCCTTCCCCACACTAGGCAACAGTGGGGGACCCTGAACCAGGCCTTTGAGGCATTAGCCAGGATACCACACGTGATGGGAGCTATTGATTGCACACATGTTGCCCTGGTCCCGCCTAGAGACAGGGAGGTAGCGTTCCGCAACCGCAAACACTACCATTTCCTGAATGTTCAGGTTGTATGTGATGCTAATCTGCATATTCTGAATGTGGTCCCTAGGTTTCCAGGGTCCACCCATGAATCCTATATCCTGCATCACTCGGCACTATTCAGACAATTTGAGGAAGGCCGGTATGCGGACTGTATATTGCTGGGTGAGTATTTCAATATTAGTAATTTATTTATGTCTTTATATATTTATTTATGTAACATCTCATATGTAGCAACCTTTTTTTTTATCAGTGCGGTTTACAGATAAGAAAAGTTAGACAGACAGAGGACTGTTGTGAGTTTACATTGTTACAGGAGTATAGACGTACAGTAACAGGGAAACTAATTGTAATAAGACCATCAGGATTATAACATTATATGATCATAACCTGCACATGGTGTTCATGTGACTACGCCCGTGTGCATATGTCTGTCCTGGTGCTGGATCCCTCCTAGTGTGTGTGTGTGCCAACTGCCCACATGTGATTGGGGGGGGGGTTGGTGCCGTTCACATCCACCTGTGATGCTGGTTAATTGTCTGCTAGCATTTGTATGTCATGTAACGTTTATGTTATTGCCAATCCATACAACTAACCCTTGTCATGTGTGTCTTAGGTTCACACACTCACTCAGTACTGGAGTCGTCACCCCGGAGGCACTAGATAACATGAGGAGGGGTCTTGAAAAATCTGATGGATGTTCTGGACCTTTCCAGCTGGGAGGACATGTTTGCATATGTATGGTCACGCATCTTGGCTGCGTCAAACCAGGGGAGCAACAGAATATAGGGAGTGCAGTACCTTTGGCCACTGTAGATGAGCGGGACCTAGCGTCGTTGTGTCTGCCGATCCTCATGTAGCTGACCATTATGGAAAGGTGACGGCAACCAGAGAGGTATTGGTAGCAGATACACAGGAAGGTACTCTGCCTCTGTATATGTCATTGGTGCAAACGCATGTGGGGTACAGTGTGCAATTTTGTAGACCGCACTTTCAAAAGGCTGTGAACAGGATGGAGACAGTGCAGAGGACGGCTACTGAAACGATTGGTGGTCAGCAGTATGCAGCATATGGAGACAGACTGCTCAATCTTGATATGTTGACCTTAGTAGACAGGGTGTATAGAGGTGATATGGTTTACACTTTGCCAGACCTCCATGGCATACATGTTCTGGGTGTGGGCCTCCTTCAAATGACAGCACTTTTTTTCGTGGTTAGTATTCTGTCATATACTTTGAACCTGTGATCAGTGGATCGGTGGTATAGTCTCACAGTGGAGGTGGTAGAGATGAGGACACTAACTGCATTACAATAGGCATGTGCCACACACAGAGGATCTCTAAAGGTATACATGGGACTGTTATAGTTTTTGCCATGGGTGTACAGACTCGATAGGCCATGTGGTCCTTTTCTGTCATCATATGTCTATTTTTCTGAACTGCATAGTTGTGCTGTCATATGTTTCTGTCAGGATGTGTTGTGCGTTTGTTTCTCACGTCTAAACATGTGTCAATTTTGGTGAACATGAGCTCCTGCATTCACATGCAACATTTCTTTCTGCAGGTGATGCAGGATATGGGTGTCGCCCCTGGCTGCTGACCCCTGTGCGTCAGCCACGGACACATGCAGAGCGGAGGTACAATGAGGCCCATGCCTCCAGCCGCTCTGTCATAGAGCGCACCTTTGGCGTGTTGAAGAGTCGCTTCAGGTGTCTGGATAGGACAGGCGGGGCCTTACAATATAAGCCAATGACTGTGGCAGAGATAATCATAGCCTGTTGCATCCTGTACAACATTGCTCTCAGGCACGATATCCCTGCAGAGATTAATGAGGATCTGGAGGATGATCCAACGTGCCCCCCTGTACGTGCCAGTGGTGACACACGGGAGGGCACAGCGGTCAGGCAGAGGTTGATCGCAGAGATCCTCTCATGTACGTATTGCCTATCTTCCCACCTACATGTGTTTTTATATGTGTGTAATGGTTATAAAGGTTGATGTTTCTGTAAAGATATCATTCGGATGCCACACTGCATTGACATTTAACTGACAATCCCAACGTCACATATAGGCATGAGTGTGCGACAAACAATGTGGACTGGGCACAACAGCAGGTGGTGGTGGATTATGTGGGTGGGTGTTCATACGCCTGTGGGAGGTTTTGGGGGTCACATTCCCAGTTAGTGGCTGGTTGTGATAGCAGCTGCTGTGCAAACACAGTTAATTGTTTTGATGCTATGGGTGGAGCACGGTGGCAGGCATATGGTGCAGTATTCACAGTGGGAGGGCAGACCATGTTTGGGGACAGTTGTCCAGTGGGGTGTGGTTATATTGTACAAGTTTGAGCTGCTTGAGTGGGTGTTATGCTCCTGTCAGCTGGCTATGTGTGTATGTTTCTTATGTGTGGCACCACATGTCATACATAGCACAATACACATGCTCAGTACTCATTTTTCATGATGGTATTAACTATTCGTGAGGGGTGTTAATGCAACCCCACAGTGTGCCTGAATGTATAGGTCATCACGTAGCCCTGACATGGATATGGTGAAGGATGGGGACCTGTGCAGTGTCCAGCCAGGGGGAGTATCATTGCTACATTTTGTTGTTGGAGAATAGCCCTTCAGTGCAGTGTTGCATATGTACACACATACAGAGGTGATCCGGACCAGATCAGCAAGGGGTGGGTTACAGTAGGCAAGTGGAGCGCTGAATGTGTGGGTGGATTGTGTTTTACTAGGTTTTCCAGGGGGGACATGGCATATCTAGCTGATGCTATCTCAATATATGCCATCATGCCTCAGCTACAGTCTGTGTATGTGTGTAGGGCAGGAGAGTACAGTCCACATCAACAACTACCTTGCGGATCCTAGCGAGGGAGTGTTATGTCCGCATACACACACAGACTTAGGTGAGAGTTATTTTTTTAAGATACACATATAGGCTATCCATGCTTTGACATTCTCACTGACACACAGTGGGATGACATGCAGCCATCATGGTCAGGTCACAAACAGACATGGGGGTGTGGTTTTGCTGACGTGACGCAGACATTGCCATCTATTTGTGCACATCATCAGCACACAGCTATCAATATTATTCAAGGTATGAGATGTACACACCAGGAAATGTATTTGGCCAGTGGATACAGGAGGTGTGCGTGCATATTTCCATGTGTTACAGCAATTGACAGTGGGTTAACAGACAACATTGGGACAACAGTAAACACGGAGAGGGGACATTGGTGGCAATATGGTGGACACGGGCTAATATTGCGACCTTGGGGTGAGGCAGAAACATGGTGGGAGCAGACACCTCTATTGACCTGTGTGTACAACAACAGAGAGGTAAGGGAGGGGACAGAGAGATTACGGACACCTGTAGGTATCCTCTGACACCTCCGTGCTGCCTCTCACATGTGAGAGATCTGTACAGTGTGATAGTGAACAGTCAGTCAGTATGTGATGTTGTGGGGTCTGACAGCTGGGGACAGGAAGGTGCAGTGTGTGTTGCACAGCTAGAACATGACATATGTTTGGTTCTCTTGTGTTTCCCACTGCACAGGACATACTTCGTGAGGATGCTGTTGCTGTGGTGCATTGGCACGTGACTGTACATCAGCCAAAATGCTGTGGTCTGGGGTAGGTGGATCTACAGCTACATTGTCTGTGCCTGCAGTCAGGGGGAAAACATGTCCTCAGTGATGTGTCATATTGGGCAGATGTTGTGGTTCACTTTTTTTCCTTACGCCTCCCTAACCCATATCTTGCTGTTGTCACACATATCCCCATGTGTTTGTGTCCAGTATGTCCTCTGCAACACTGTCTCTGGGACATGTACAACAGAGCTGCATGTGTGTGGAGGTTTTTTTTTTTTTGGTGGTGGCCTACACTTGCTCCCTACCCCAACATTGTACCATCAGCCAACAACAGGGTATCACTGCATGTCACTGGGCCTTTATGTCTACAAATCTCCACTTGTGCACATACAGGCCATGTGTTACAGCTGGCATGCTGAACTTCGCATACTGTGTGGGTGCGTGTTTATGGGTTGGCTGTGTGATGATGCAGTGTTCAGGCATAGTACATTATCATGTGCTGTGAGAGGTCTGTGCACCTGGGGGGCAGTTGTGACTGTGCTACCTCTACCGTAGTGCTGTTTACCTTGTGAACATTTGCAACATGTGTTGTGTGCTGTGAGCAGAACTGTGTCTTATGTTTTGAGGGACCACTGTTGAGCAGTTTTTTTTTATCTCAGATATCGGCATAATGTGGACATGCATCAACAGTGGCTTGACATGGTGATTCTACACGTTTTGCTGACATTGTCTCCCTTCACTGTGATCTGATATGGCTGTTGAGTCGCTCACGGGATCGATGACATACACCTGATGCACACACAAGGTATGTTGCACCTTTGTTATTTGGGGGATTACATCTGGCTTTACCTGTTAATGATTTACTGTTTGTCTCATGTACATGTCATGTTGCCTCTCTGTTCACAGAAACAGATGCATATAGTGTGTAGCTGTGAGACGCCTGTGTGACATGAGCATGGACATGACCATATCCATGTGACACCCGTGTCTGCGTTTATGATTCATGATGTCACCAATAAGCGGTTTGTTTTGTGTTGATATCATGTCATGTTTGCCTTTGCATCCCTTTCTTCTGTATTTCCTAAGGTGTGACTGTCTGAAATTTGTGCTGTTTTTGCAAGGTGTCTAACAATACAATACTTATCCTCTCCTGACACAGGGCAGAGGACATACCGGACACATCTCTTACAGTGCATCTGGCGTCGCCATCACCCACCTGTTGGGGGACACAACACCATGGAACGTTTTGTGGAGAATTGTGCCATTGGATGTTTGACCTCTGAGAGTGGGACACATGCCTGGGATGGACAGTATTACTCTTGGATTACTGCTTTGCCCATGACAGACCTGTCCAACACACTGTTGCTGCGATGCTTTGGCTGGGAGTCCTGCTCATTGTAGGGGACACACATGAACTTTCAAGGACTGTGGCATATTGGAATGTGACACTTGACTATGCATGCCCAGAGTTGCAAGAACAGTTTTAACCTGACCTGTTGGATTGCAGATACACTTTTCACTTTGGACGCTGTGTACTGATCCCCACATGTGCAGCAGGGACTGACATTGTCACTGTATGTGGTACATTTCTACACATTTGTGGTGTTGTGTTTTGGCCATGGGTGTGACATGGCACACAGGATACACTCATCTGTTTGTTTCAACACAAGCATACAGCCATGTTTGTGGCATAGGGGCAACGATGGAGCGCTCCTATTGTCTATGTCCACCTGCTCAACACCTGGACATGATACAGGTTTTGCCACAACAATGCTTTCATGCACACCACCATCCTGGATTGATGTTTGTAATGGCCAAGGGTGTTTACGTGCATGTGTGGCATCACTGTATCATGTTGGTATGTGGATGGTGCTTGTGCATATGACTGACTATGTTTGTGAACCACAGCATGTGGACCTATGGCTTCTGTGTGGTTCACTGTAAGATGTTTGCCCATCATTTACATCTTCACATGCTGGTTCTTGTGTTTGTTTACTGTGCAGACGTGACAGTCTGTATGTATGTACACACCTTGCATTGCACATCTGCACGGTCCTGTTTATTCCCTGCAGTAACGACACTCACATTGCCCCATTATATTTGGAGTGTGGCAGTGTGGGTGTCCGTTGTGCTCCTTCAGTTGTGCATTCCATGTACCGTGCTATATGTGGCCAAACACTGTCTACCCAACAAACAGTGCAAGGGGACCTCCTTCATGGTGTTATCTCTGCAGGTTTCTGCAGGTAGTTTAGTTTGTATTCTCTCTGTGTTCATGTGCCTCTGCTACCTGTTAGCATATGCTCATTGCGCTTTTGATGATTGTTTGGGTCTACATTGTTGCAGCTTTGATTCCTAGATCAGGCATTAGGTGAGAGCTGAAACATTACTTTCAGAGTGTGTTTTTAACATTAAAACATTGTGACAACATATGCTGTTTTCATTTGTGTGCCTCCTGTGTTGCCAGATGGATATGTTTTGAGGGACAGGTGATGTGTGTTGGGTCCTCATCATGCAGCGCCTACTGTCTACATGCACTCATATGTGCGTAACACATTTGAGGCATGCAGCAGCATGAGGGGGGTGGGGGCCTGCTGCCCAGTGCATAGCATGCACCTGATGCACATTATATCTCCTGCCCTTCATTTGTGGTCAAGCAAGTGACCTTTCTGTAGGAGGTGGGTTGCTGCCCTGCTAAATGTGTTTCCGTCTTTCACCAGGGATGCACTCACCTTGATATTATGATGGCACTGTCTACACTATCTGTGATGAATAACCCAAATAAAGATATGTATTTGACAGACATTTGTCTCTTTTGCTGCTTGATCATGGTGACAAACATGCAATGCAATGTGTGCCTTTGAATCAGTCCTGACTCCTTGTGACCCAGAGACTCCAGGGTTTTCTTGTCAATGTCACTGGATGTAGATTGTCAGGTCTTTCTTCTAAGGTAATGGAGGGTTACGTGACTTGGCCAAGGCCACATGGCTAGTGTGAATTGAGCTAGTGTGAATTGAGCCCTGGTTGCTTGTTGTCCAAGCCAGTTTTCTAACCACTAGGCTACTCCTCCACTCTTTGAGCACATTGACACTTGTATCTACTGATTTGCTGGTCATGTACATGACCCACCTGTGCTCACATCCTTGTACGGTGGCAGCTGTGTATCTGCCAGCCATTTGCCACATCACTGGGTATTACAGGTTCCCATACACACCCTCCCTTTGGGGTATTTGTTTTGCATTGTGCTCAGTGTGCTGTTTGTGGGAGTGGTTAGAGGCATGTGTTATAACTCAGTAGTTTGCAGGTTTGATCCCCACATGTGGTTTATCTTTTTCTTTTCTGTTGTGCTAACTGGACCATTAGGTACCAGCAGGTTCATCACCTCTACACACACCCTTCCCTCTCTTCACTGTACACCAAGGTGTGCCCTCTGTGCTGCCTAGCCATCAGATATTATCTGTTACATAGGTCTCTTTCTTTATGTTGTTTACATGGCAGTGCACTTGGGGGTTTTGTATGGCTGTGGTTCAGCTGGTGTGTGGTACACCTGTTTGCATGTTGAGTTCTCTCCTGTCCTGTTCCAGATTGTTACCCAGCTCCACAGAGCATCCTCTGCTGCCCTTGGGGTTTATTTTCTTTCCTCTTTTGCATGCTGTATCCACTGCATAACATTTCATTGTGTGTGTGCATGTGTCCCTGATCCCAATTACAGACTGAGATCTGATCTGTAAACAGCAGATCTGCATGTGCATTTGGTCATGATTACTGTTGGGGGTTTGCCTGTCCTGACAGCCAGAAGGTGTCTTGTGTGATGCCCTGCACTATGTTGGTATGCAGCCTTTGCTAATGAGCTCACATTGGTGGTGTAGCCTACCGGTTTGTGCATTGCCATTTGTGGTAGTGGTCGTAGGTGTGATTGCTCTCTGTTCTCTTTGATTTGTATGCTTGTCCTGCAGAAGTAGTTTTCATTCGTATGACAGTCATATCTGTGCAGATCTGTGCTGTGAGCACATTGTACCCTCATCGGAGTTGTGAACAATCCTTCTGTCCATCTTCTGTCTGCCAGCTGTGTGCCATCCTACCCTGATGTGCATGCTGATACCCCACGTCCTGCACTCATACACATTCCTGCATTGCAGCTCTCCCTGGTTTCCTCTCCTGTGTGTGCTCTGCATAGCACTGCTACTCCACTGTCATCCTGATATTTCACCTATCCTGTCATCTCAGGCTCCTCTGCTGCACACATCTTCCCATCCTCCGTCACACACTGTCATTATAGCATGGTATATGTTTGTCCATTTTTCTAGCTGCCACATAGGCTGGAGCTGATTTGTGTGGTCCATCAGCTCTGATCTACGTCCTTCTTTTACTTATGCATTGTCTTTCCTTTCTGCTCTGTGCAGTGTTTGGGTTACGTGTGTGTTTGGCACATACCTCTCTTGCCCTTCAAATTGGGGGATCTTACTGCTCTTGGCAAACATTTTTTAGTTCACCTATACATCCTTGGGGCATCTTATGGCACACCTTCGATTCAGGCAGCTTATGGGGTGCCTACTATGGTGCCTTGGGAGTTGACAACCTTTCAACATGGCCTCTGGGGAACATTATAACTCGCCTTTGCTGACGTGGTTGTTTAGGATGTGCCTTCTGGTGCACCCTAAAAGGTGCATTAATTTGTGGCACTAGGGTGGGGGGGGGGGGGTTGAATGGCAGCACAAATTGCTATACAGTTGCACACAGAAAAAAAACGTACCTCAGCCAACCTTATTCATTAGGTACACTGGGGATTTGAAACCATGACCCCTGCACCATCAGTCAGTGTTTTAACCATTGTGCTACACTGCTGTTTCTCTTTACATGTCAGCGCACCTACTTAGGATTTCCATGCGTTAAAATGCACAGTGCTGCCATCAGAAACAGTGCTATGACCTTGCTGTGCCTCATAGGGCTCCCTATATGGCGCCCTATAGGCCACCCTTTCAGCAACATTGTAGGGTGCCGTGGCGGACAGTGCAATTTAAAATGTGCCCTCTGGGGTACCTTATGAGGCGCCTTATGCAGCACCTTATGTTACAATACTTTGAGGGTGTGTTTGCTGGCAGCACTAATTAAAATAGAAATAAAATGCCTCCTAAAGCAATATTATGTATAACAGGTAATGCCTCAGCCAGCCTTCTTCATTAGTCACAGTGGGGGATTGAACCCATGACTCCTGCATCACTGGTCAGTGTCTTAACCATTGTGCTACACTGCTGCTCCTCCTTGCATTTCAGCGCACCTACTTATGATTTTCATTCGTTAAACTGCACAGTGCTGCCATCAAAAACAGTGCTGTGACCTTGCGGTGCCTCATACGGCACCCTATAAAGTGCCCTATAAGCAACATTCTAGGGTGCCTTGGCAGACAGTGCACTTTAAAATGTGTCCTCTGGGGTACCTTATGGGGCGCCTTATGTTACAGTGCTTTCAGAGTGCGTTTGCTAGTAGCAGTAATTAAAATAAAATTAATATGCCTCAGACTGCAATATTACCTGTAACAGGTTATGCCTCAGCCAGCCTTACTCATTGGGAACAGTGGGGATTGAACCCATGACCCCTGCACCATCAGTCAGTGTCTCAACCATTGCGCTACACTGATGCTGCTTTATGTATGTCAGCACACCTATGTCAGCTTACCACACCTTAACATGTGTAGTGCTGCCATCACAGTAGCCTTGCCGTGCCTCATTGGGCCCTATATGCCACCCTTTGCCCACCCTTTCAGCAACATTGTAGGGTGCCTTGGCGGACAGATAACTTTAAAATGTGCCTTATTGGGCGCCTTATGTTGACATGCTTTGAGAGTGCGTTTGCTAGTAGAAGTAATTAAAATATAAATAAAATGCCTCCTAAAGCAATCTTCCCCATAATAGGTAATGCCTTAGCCAGCCTTCTTCATTGGGCACAGTGGGGGATTGAACCCATGATCCCTGCACCATTTGTCAGTGTCTTAACCATTGCACTGTGGCTCTGCTCCTGTGCTTGCACATCAGCGCCACTTATGCTTCCCGCGCAACTTTCTCATGCACTAATGTGCAGGGCGCACATGAGCGCAGCGCACATTAGCACATGATTAATCCCGGTTTTGCTTTTTTCTGACTGAAACACCCACTCCTTATATGGCATCCACACACTAGCGCGCCGCGCGCACCCTAACGGGGTTTTAGTAAACATACCCCTTAGAAACTCAAGGACAAGAACACTGAAACATGCTGATACAAAAAATGCTAGATACAGAGAAAGAAAGGAACTCTGAAAAACAGGAAAAAACAGGCCATGGGCATAAGGGAAAGGGGGGGGGGGGGGGAATCTCTGAGAAACCATAAGACTGGTAACATAACCATAAAAGGAATAAGGTAAAACAAAAGGGGAGAGGGGTAAAAGGGGCAAGGATTAAGAGAAGTAAATGGAGGTAGAGATTCACATGACCCAAATAGCAATCACTAATAGGTAGGAAATTAGAAATACTTACACCAATAGAATAATAGGGGAGGAATTTGTAGAAGAAATGAATGTAATAAATGTGGAACTGTTCATATGACAAAGCGTGGTCATGGATAAAAAATTGTGGCCACCCATCTTGCAATATTGAATAATAAATAAAAGAAACTTTGGTTTCACTGAAGTGTCTGTTATTGTGATAAAATTATTATTGTTTATTACATCTGGAGAGTAACGGACTGTTAAAAGTCTCTGATTGGTCAGATGAAGGGTGACTACTTTATCTCTCCTTGAGGTCTACAGGGCGTTTGTGGTTAAGCTGTCTGAAGCCCTACTCCAGTGTGTACATGGAAGAAACCTTAGCAAAAGCATCCCTCTACCTATCCCCTCCCATTCCTTTGTCAGCTTGGGTGTAAAGATAGAATTGTATCTGTTCTAGTGTGGTAGGCGAAGGCCTATGATCCATGGTGTCTGAAATAAGCGGACAGGCCTAAGTAGCTTGACCTGTAAATGAAGCCTGTGGAGAGGCCCAAAGGAATTGCACATCCCCCAAAAATGCTGCTACCATAGAACTGAAACCTAATTGAACACAATTTAGTATAGCTAAGCAGAATCAAAACTTAGAAAATATAGAAAAACAAGTCTAATTGGTATTGATAAGAGAGCACAGCTTCTATGAAATTAATTAACTTTGCTGAAAGAAAGGTTACAGTGCCCTGCTTTCCCACATGTTCTAGCTAGCTAAGTGACCTTGGAGGAGAGAAGTATCAAAATTGGTGAACTGACCATTGTAATTGAGACTGAAAGGGGGGTAAGCAGGTGCGGAGCCCAGTCGAGGGACATCATTGGATAGCCATATCGGTACCGGAACCAATAGAAGGTGTACGAGGGGTTACCGGGACCAATGAAAAGTTTGCCTATGTCTAGAATGGAGAAGAAGTCTATAAAAGTTGTTGTTTTGCTAGAAACCATTGCTCAGCCATTTTGAATTTGATTCTGCTTGAGACTTGTGCACAAATAAATGATTTGGACCTTCTGAACAGACTCCTGGTATCATTGGTTTGTCTGCGCTCTGCTGCTACATATTCTTGGTGCGTTGGCCGGGAAGGTGTGGTAATAGAGGGTATATAGGGCAATATACCACGACTTTCCGCCTCAACAGGTTTGGTCCTACCGGGATCGCGCCCTTCCGACGTGGGCTCGCTCTCTGGCGCCACCGGTCCCTTGTATCAGAGGGAGTCGGCCGGACCTCGGCGGGTGCCGGGCCCGGTTGGAACCAACACCTCGAACCCGAGTGAGGGGAGTCCGAGGTCCAACTCATGCGCTTGCTTGGGAACTTTGAGGACCGGATCCGGTGAGTATAGTTTTGATTTGTTATGTCTAGACAGATGAGACAGAGCAGTACTGCTGTTTGAATTTTGGAACTTGGAAAAGAGAGCTTGATCACCTCTCAAGACAGTCCGATTAACCCTGCATGAGTATGCGCAGGGCGAAACTATCGTCTTCTTGATTTTGGAATTTGAACATAGCCTAGTCAGAAAAGACAGGATTGGGCTGTGTTTTTTGGGATACGTTGCTAGCATGATTGTGTGAATGAAGTATGAATGAGAGGTCTGGCAGCACGGACCAAGCGAAGGCGGACTCCTGAGTAACGCATTTCCTGGCTGGGCGACCGTGTCCAGGTCGTAAAAAGGAGGAAGCGACCGTCGTCTTGTCTTGTTATTTGTTTCCCTTATATGTTTCTAGGGCCGTGAGGACCCCTTACCCACGGTCCGCCCTCCTTTTCCCTTCTGTTTGTTGTTGCGCGCACACATCGATATGGGAGGGGCGGGGTCTACTAGGCACACTCCGTTAGAATGTATGATCACACATTTTAATAAAGGATATTCAGGAGATTATGGGATTAAAATGACTGCGACACGATTGCAAGTTTTGTGTACTAGGGAGTGGCCTGAACTAGACTCTATGTGGCCCCGAGAGGGAACTTTTACTATAGGAATTATTCAGTCAGTTCACCAGAAAGTGCGAGTAGTGCACCCCGATCAGTATCCCTATATAGATTCCTGGTTAAGTATTTGTGAGAGCCCGCCCCCTTGGGCGAAGCGCTGTTATGAAGAACAGTGCAGAATAATGTTAGCATTAACAGATCAAACGCAGAAAACAGATCAGACTCAAAAGACAGGGACAGATGAGAAATCCAGACAGAAACCCGTCCTTGCAGATCCTGAGTCCCCGGAAGTGGTAATTAGACAACCCCGAGCCCAGCGTCCAGTAAGAGTGCCACCGCGTCCCGCCCCGGGACCACAGAGACAGCGGGAGCGGGAGCGGGACACAACCCCAGACCCACCACCAGAAGAGCAGGCAGATAAGCTCACTCTAGATGAGGAGGATGACTCGACCGAGACTGAGGAAAAAGTTGAGTCTGAGGCAGAAGAGGAAGAGGAAGGGTCTTCCCAGAGCGATACTGATAGTATAAAGACAACTGTCAGTACGAGCTCATCAGTCAAAAGTAAAGCGCCCCAGACTAAGTGCACGAGCAAGAAGAAAGCCCCGGCCAGGAGAGTCTCTAAAATCCCCCTCAGATCCAGAAAAACCTCCACGGCAAAGATGATGCCTTTACGGCAAGTCCCGGGAGTGCCCGTAAGAGATGGAGATAATCAGGTGGTGGCGGGACCCCTAAGTTTAGTATATGTGCCCTTCTCCACTACTGATTTGTTAAACTGGAAAACGCATTATGCTTCCTATACCAACAAGCCCCAAGAACTAACAGAATTAATGCATACCATTATGGAAACCCACCAACCCACTTGGGCAGATTGCCGTCAGCTCTTGTCCACTTTATTTACTACTGAGGAGCGGACACAAATTAGGCGAGCAGCTGTCGACTGGCTGGCGGATAATCCTTTAGCACCGGGGGATGAGGTAGGGATAGACAATCGAGAAGTAGCCCAAGGAGAACTCCCAAATGAAGACCCTCGGTGGGATCCGAATACAGAGAGAGGATCCAAAGCCCTATCCCGGTTTCGCCAAGGCCTCATGCAAGGTCTGAAAAGGGGGGGCCAGAACGCTATGAATCTTTCTAAAGTGACCGAAGTCAATCAGGGAATAGATGAAAGCCCAGCAGTATTCTACGAGAGATTAGTTGAAGCATACAGAATGTATACTCCCTATGATCCAGATGCACCAGGAAGTTTATGCATGGTGAATGCTGCTTTTGTAAATCAGTCACAACCAGACATTAGACGCAAGTTACAGAAACTAGAAGGGTTTGCGGGCATGAATGCAACTCAGTTACTGGAAGTCGCTCATAAAGTGTATGTGAATCGTGATAATGAAAGACAGAAAGAATGATCGAAAGATGAAGAAGAAAGCTGATTTTTGGCTGCGGCCATAGTTGAACAGAAAAGGGGAGGTTTCCCTAGTCGAAGGAGCAGAGGAAAAGGGTGGGGCCGAGGAGATGGCCGGCCCCTACTAAGCGTGAACCAATGCGCTTATTGCAAGGAAGAAGGACATTGGAGAGATACATGCCCACAACTCGAAGGCGCCTCCCAGGATGACGAAAATAATGCCCATTGGAGAGGAGGAGGAAGAGGCCAACCCCGGAACCGCGGAGGGGCCAATCGGGAATAATTTCAACGAGAAAGAGGAGAGGCCATACAGGCGGTGGCCGCAGCGACCTACGATGTAGATGAAGCCAATTAGGACAGACCGGGCTCCGAATTCGCTTTAGGTCTCCAGGAGCCTATGGTCAGCATACAAATAGGAGACCAATTTATGGACTTTATGGTTGATACTGGAGCAGAACATTCTGTAGTAGATAAACAAATCGCCCCATTTTCCGCAAGAGCAGCCACCATTGTGGGAGCAACTGGTGCCAAAGCCACAAAGCCTTTTCTTCAGAACCGTGTATGCAATCTGTGAGGACAGCAAATAACGCACCAATTCCTTTACATGCCTGAGTGCCCAGTGTCATTGCTGGGACGAGATATGCTAGCTAAGCTGCAGGCCCAGATATCCTTTACTGAGAAAGGAGAAATGCAAATGACAGTGAATTCCCAGACAAAACCTGCTGGACTAATGGTGCTTACTGTTCCTCGAGAAGAAGAATGGAGATATTATAGTACTGAGTCAAGTAATGAGCCAATTATTGATACCTATTTTGAACCTACTTTGAAAAGCATTGATGCCCCTCCTGGAGTATGGGCAGAAGGCAATCCCCCAGGCCTAGCCAAACATATAGCTCCAATAATTGTGAATCTCAAGCCTGGTGCCGAACCAGTGCATGTCAAGCAATACCCCCTCCCAAGAGCAGCAATTGAAGGCATTCACCGCCACTTGCTAAGGCTACTGGAATATGGCCTACTCAAAGTTTGTCAGTCACCATGGAACACACCACTCCTGCCAGTAAAGAAGCCTGGAACAGGTGACTACCGTCCAGTGCAGGACCTAAGGAGAGTGAATGAAGCAGTTGAGACCATACATCCAGTTGTGCCAAATCCCTATACACTCTTAGGATTGATTCCAGCGGAAGCTACCCATTTTACTGTTTTGGATTTGAAAGATGCGTTCTTCTGCATAAGATTAGCCCCAATTAGCCAATTGCTGTTTGCCTTTGAATGGCAGGACCCTGTCTCCGGAAGACGGGGCCAACTCACTTGGACACGATTACCCCAAGGATTCAAGAATTCACCTACCATTTTCAGTGCTGCACTAAACCAAGACCTTTCAAGCTTTTCAATGGCCCCGGGGAAGAGAGTACTTCTCCAATATGTGGACGATCTGCTGATAGCTGCTGTATCGGAAAGTGAATGTATATAAGCCACCAAAGACCTCTTGCAGCTACTGGATGAAGCTGGATATAAAGTTTCCAGAGCAAAAGCACAGCTATGCCAAAAAGAAGTGAAATACTTATGCTTTCGCTTGACTAAAGGAAGCCGACAATTAGGACGAGAGAGAAAAGAAGCTGTGTGCGGAATCCCAACCCCAACTACCAGAAAGCAAGTTAGAGCTTTTCTGGGAGCAGCAGGATATTGCCGAATCTGGATTCCCAACTTTGCTCAAATTGCTAAACCACTGTATGATGCCACCAAAGGAGAAGAAAAGTCGCCACTAGAGTGGGGACCTGAGCAGGATGCAGCCTTTAAGACATTGAAGGAAGAATTGATGTCGTCACCAGCACTCGGATTACCAGATGTTTACAAGCCTTTCCATCTATTTGTGCATGAGGTGCAAGGGAATGCCCTAGGCATGTTGACTCAGAAATTGGGACATTGGGAGCGACCTGTAGCATACCTATCGAAACAATTGGACACTGTGGCCAAAGGATGGCCACCATGTTTGAGAGCAGTGGCAGCTACAGCATTGTTAGTGAGTGAAGCTGACAAACTCACCTTAGGACAGAATCTACGAGTCACTGTGCCTCATGGAACAAAAGGCGAATCATTGGCTCACCAATTCCCGAATGCTGAATTACCAGAGTATGCTATGTGAAAACCCACAGATACAATTGGAAGTGAGCCATGCCTTGAGCCCAGCCACATTGATACCTGTCAGTGAAGAACCCCCAGAGCATGATTGTATAGAAGTCATGGATACTGTATTCTCAAGTCGACCTGATCTGACCGATGTGCCCCTGGAAAAACCTGATCAGACCTATTTTGTGGATGGAAGCAGTCTCATTATCGATGGACGACGTTGTGCCGGGTATGCAGTCGTCACCCGGGAGAAAGTCATTGAATCATCAGCCCTGGCATCAGGCACATCAGCCCAGAAAGCAGAATTGATTGCACTCACCCGAGCATTATTATTGGGTGCAAAACTTTTGTTGAATGTGTATACAGACTCAAAATATGCCTTCACCACTTTGCATGCACATGGAGCTCTCTACAAAGAACGAGGGCTCATTACGTCAGGAGGAAAATCAATCAAATATGGCCCAGAAATATTGATGTTATTAGATGCAGTATGGGCCCCAACACGTGTAGCTGTCATGCACTGCCGAGGACACCAAGCGGGTAAAGGAGATGGTGCCCAAGGAAACAGATTCGCTGATGCCTCAGCGCGAAAGGCAGCCATGACAGGCCAAATTTCATCGCAAGCTATGCCAATGCAGGCAGCCTTGTTTCCAGTGCCCCTTAATTCATGGACACCACGATATACCACCAAAGAATTGGATTATTACTGTAATAAGGAAGAGGGAGTGCTGAAAGACGGGTGGATTGAGCTGCCACCAACCGAGGGCAGCCAACCCCCAGGACGAATAGTGATCCCTGAATTATTGAGACAAGCCTTTGTCAAAGCTTTCCATCAAGCCACATATTATGGAAAATGTGCTATGGAAAAAGCACTCAAGCCACATTTTTGCATTGCCTTGTTGGGAGCCCTATCAGCCTCAGTAGCACGCCAGTGTCTAATTTGTGCCAAGAACAATGCCAAACAGGGTCCCACGCCACCACCCCGAGTTCAGTCAGGAGGTGTAACCCCCATGCACCACCTGCAAATTGACTTTACTGAAATGCCAAAAGCCAATGGATACCGCTACTTGTTAGTGTTAGTTTGTACCTTCTCTGGGTGGGTGGAGGCTTACCCCACCAGGACTGAAAAGGCCCGAGAAGTTACCAAAGTTTTGCTGAGAGAAATTATCCCCAGATTTGGAATTCCAGCAGTAATAGGGTCAGACAATGGGCCCTCATTTGTGTCTCAGATTACTCAGCAGTTAGCAAATGCCCTACAGATACAATGGAAGCTACACACTGCATATAGACCTCAGAGTTCAGGGAAAGTTGAGCGAATGAATCGTACCTTGAAAGCCCAGATGTCTAAGCTTTGCCAGGAGACTCGACTGAAGTGGCCCCAAGTGCTCCCAATAGCTTTGCTCAGAATACGCTCAGCTCCTGTGAAATCAACAGGATTCTCCCCTTTTGAGGTAGTATATGAAAAACCCCCACCAATAGTGCAGGGAATCAAGGGTAGTTTAACCCAGATTGGTTCAGAAATAACCAGACAAGAACTTCTAGCTCTTAGTTTTGTTCTACAGACTCTTCATGCGTGGATTCAGGACCAGTTGCCTATCAACTTGACGGAACCCTTACATCCCTACAAGCCTGGTACCTCGGTGTGGATTAAAGACTGGAAAAAGACACCGTTGGAACCTCATTGGAAGGGACCGTACACCATCATCCTGTCTACCCCAACTGCAGTAAAGGTAGCAGAGATCGATTCCTGGATTCATCACAGCAGAGTCAAGCTGGCAGCAGTTCCAGACCAGGACCAGTGGACAGCGGAGCCACATCCTGACGTCCCGTTGCGTCTCACCTTACGGAGGCAGCCAGCAGCCTAGATCTCATTGGAGACACTCATGTGCTATAGTGCCCTACAGCAGCCAAGTCTTTCGAAGAGGATTGCTGTTTCCAATACAGCAAAGACATTTGTTTTCTTCATCGACTAACTGTGCCTTTATAGACTAGTATTAGACCAACTACATTTGATAAGTTGGCATCATAACCAGACTTTTGACTTTTGAGGATCTTCAATCAACATTGATACCCGTTGAATTGCTTCATTAGCAAACGGGCATCGCGTTGAGGACGACGTGGTCAAGATTTTCCAGCGGAGATCCAGAAGAACTACAATCAACATGCATCTTTGTTATTATCTTACTTTGGCTGCTTGCCTGGGGAGCTTTGAACTGGTACATGCTTTACCCCCATGTACTGCCTGTATTACTACCACTCGAACTGGAATGAAAGTAACTCAGACTTTGCTTTATCATTCTTACTATATCTGCACTGGTAAAATAACCCGGTGTGTTTATAACACCACTGAACTGAATGTTTGTACCCAAGGTAATACCAAGGTATGTTTTAACCCGCATCAGAATCCATCCTATTATACTTTGGAGATAAGATGGAATGATGCAGATGGAGCGTTACTAAATGCCACACCCCCACTCACTGATCCCACACAGCCTGCTGTTTTATATTTTGATGCCTGTGATGCCATCAATAGAGATAGTCGTTCAAAGTGTGCCGATTGGGAGAAAACGTATGCTAAGGATGGAAAGTATATGTGTCCAGAAGGAGCAATTGGGTGGAGGACATGTATAAGTAAAAAAGGTGTAGAAGACGTGTATAGCACAGCACTAGTTAAAGACTATTATTGCCCAAGATGGGAATGTGTGCTTTATTCTACATGGAAACGTGACACGGGGGTAACCTTTAACGACCATCGGATAGCTACCCTAACTAAGCCAACTATGAAGGATCCTAAGAATTGCAAAAAAGGTGCTTGTAATCCACTAGAATTATCCATAGCCGATCCCAGTGTATGGAAACCAGGGTATAAATTTGGGTTGCGCATTGCAGGTACTGGATCAGATCCCGGAACCATTGTGCATATTAGACTAAATACCCAAGCCCATCGATCATCAAAATATCACATACACAACACCTTTTATGAAACCATGCATGTAAACAAGTTTGATATCCCTCATCCCTCTCAGAATTTATTCCTAGAATTGGCCGGAGCTGTGGTATCCAGCCTCCGCATTTCAGACTGTTATTTCTGTGGTGGAACCAAGATGGGTGATCAGTGGCCTTGGGAGGCCCAAGAATTGAATTATTCAGTAGTCTATAATCAGACAGAGCTACACAAAACTACCAGCGAATGGGTATTAGCACACCCAATAGTTGGGCGCTTGTGTTATGCTCGAACTGGACCCCAATTTACCTCTAAGGTAGGGCAGCTTGTCTGTCTTAGCCAAAAGTTCTACAATGATACCACAAAACGGACATCTTGGTGGTCAGGAGTTAATGAATTAGAGTCCACCAATCCCTTAGCACGGTTCCCCGAGCTTGCCCCTCTATGGACTAACCTTGACCGACATCATAACATCATTAATATGTATTTAGTTTCCCCGTTTTCTCCCCCATGTTCAATTCCCTGTTATTTGTAAACTCAATGTTATTTGTATACATTGCAGTATTCTTGTTCGATGTACACCGCGCTGATTTTAATAGCGCGGTATAGAAGAAAATGTTAAATAAATAAATAAATAAATAAATAACTGGCAAGCCCCACCTGGCCTATATTGGATTTGCGGAACCCGAGCATATGCTCGACTCCCTATTTACTGGGAAGGAGCGTGTGTCTTAGGAACTATTCGACCCTCTTTCTTTCTGTTGCCCACAGAACATGGTGAACAACTAGGCTATCCAGTTTATTCAAAAAGACAGAGAAGAGCAGCCTTACAGATAGGCAAGTGGGAGAAATGGGATGGTGAAGATTGGCCACCAGAGAGAATTATTGCCTATTATGGACCTGCCACTTGGGAGCAAGATGGCATGTGGGGATATCGTACCCCAATTTATATGTTGAATAGAATCATACGCTTGCAAGCGGTAGTTGAACTTATCACTAATGAAACTAGCCAAGCACTTACACTTTTAGCTAGACAAAGCACACAAATGCGCACTGCAATTTATCAAAATCGCTTAGCTCTAGATTATTTGTTAGCTGCTGAAGGAGGAGTCTGTGGTAAGCTGAACCTCACCAATTGTTGCTTAAAGATAGATGATAAGGGTCAGGTTGTTGAAGAAATTGCTGAACACATGCGGAAGCATACTTATGTGCCAGTACAGACCTGGCATAGTCTTCAGATACCCAATTGGTTTGCATCTATCTTTTCTGGATTAGGAGGATTCACTACTTTTGCTATGATAATATTAATCTTTGTAGCCTTGTTCTTTATGTTACCATGTATAATCCCATGTTGTATGCGATCTATTAACAGTGTTATTGAGAACACCGTGGAGCGGAAGACCGCAACTAAGATTTTAGCCTTATGGCACCCTAATCCTACTACACTTGGTCGGAAACCCGACCATAGTATAATTGAGTGATTTAACTCTCACACCTTATTAGTAATAGGGTGAGATTAATCAAAGGGGGGAATGTGGTAGGCGAAGGCCTATGATCCATGGTGTCTGAAATAAGCAGACAGGCCTAAGTAGCTTGACCTGTAAATGAAGCCTGTGGAGAGGCCCAGAGGAATTGCACATCCCCCAAAAATGCTGCTACCATAGAACTGAAACCTAATTGAACACAGTTTAGTATAGCTAAGCAGAATCAAAACTTAGAAAATATAGAAAAACAAGTCTAATTGGTATTGATAAGAGAGCACAGCTTCTATGAAATTAATTAACTTTGCTGAAAGAAAGGTTACAGTGCCCTGCTTTCCCACATGTTCTAGCTAGCTAAGTGACCTTGGAGGAGAGAAGTATCAAAATTGGTGAACTGACCATTGTAATTGAGACTGAAAGGGGGGTAAGCAGGTGCGGAGCCCAGTCGAGGGACATCATTGGATAGCCATATCGGTACCGGAACCAAGAGAAGGTGTACGAGGGGTTACCGGGACCAATGAAAAGTTTGCCTATGTCTAGAATGGAGAAGAAGTCTATAAAAGTTGTTGTTTTGCTAGAAACCATTGCTCAGCCATTTTGAATTTGATTCTGCTTGAGACTTGTGCACAAATAAATGATTTGGACCTTCTGAACAGACTCCTGGTATCATTGGTTTGTCTGCGCTCTGCTGCTACACTAGCTTGTTGGTGTTCTTGTGCTGCTGCCCCTGTCTAATGTTTAATGTCTGTTTTATGTTGCCAGCTATTTCTGCATGCCTTTTTCTTCTTGCATGCTATCTCCTTTTTCCCATCTCAAGGGGATCCATCATTAGAATTCATGGGGGTGGGGGTAGCACAGTAATCATTTGCACAGGCATACAGAATAAAGGTTTGGATTTCAAATAGTATGGTGGTTGTTGGAAGATTAGGGAGGGGACTGTGATTCAGTAAGGATTGAATAGTGCAACGTCTTGTATTCCCTACTGCCCCAATGTGGCCAACAGGTGCTAAAAATTACACTGCAGTTATTTTGGAGGGCGAGATAGTTTTTTTTTCTCTTTCAAAACGTTGGCAACCCTAGGTTTGACTGCAATATAGAAGGAACTGGTCTTTGGAAATCAGAAGCTCTTTCAAACTGAAAGTTGGTGGCCATCTTGATTAGAACAGCTGAGATTACAGAGTTATCTTGGGGGCTGATGAATCAGCATGGCTGCCATCTTTGAAGTGGGCAGTTGAGTACTAGCAGTTGCCATCTTTGACGAGGGCAGTCACACGGCGGTGGGTAGCTGGCTAGTGTGTGTAGACGCCCTGTTCTCTGCATCAGCCCATAGGGGAGTTCTTATTTTAGGAGAGGAAGCAAATCCCAGCCAGGGCAGTCTACAGAATCCTATCCTTTGGAAGAAAGGACTACTGAAATGTGAGTCCCCGAGGAAACACACTTTCAAATTAGAAGTTGGAAAGACGAGGCACAAAACAATGCAGGCAGAAAGAGCTCAGCAATGACGCAGAACAGCAGAGGTGAGAGCTGCCAGGAAGGAGCGCTTTTAAAGTAGGAAATGTTAGTCACAAGCCCCAGTGCTGCTCATGCTTTACCTCTAGTCCGCTTTATCCACATTCCTCGCCTACTCTTCGTAACCGGAATTGTGGACTGTGAACAACTTTAGATCGCGGGGCTTTCACCTCCTGCCTGTT
Source organism: Ichthyophis bannanicus (assembly GCA_033557465.1). Taxonomy (NCBI): domain Eukaryota; kingdom Metazoa; phylum Chordata; class Amphibia; order Gymnophiona; family Ichthyophiidae; genus Ichthyophis; species Ichthyophis bannanicus. The sequence continues at coordinate 154,084,517 of CM066031.1, forward strand.
AACTTCACAGCTATGAGATTTGAAGTCGCTTGTGGTCCATTTGCAGACAAAGAAGAAACCCAAGTGGGTGGCTGCGACGTCCAGAGGAGTTTTTTGCTGCTCAGTATGGGGGATTTGGGCAGGGAGGCGATGAGCTATCGGTTAGAGGCAGACAGACATAAGTATTTCAAGTAAAGGCGGAATTAAAAGCGCGCGGTGCTGGGAATCGCTGACTGATAAGAAGATAGAGCCCGAATCGGGGCATTCTTCTTATAGTCTGGAGAGATCGCAGGCAAAATCAAAGGCAGGTCGGTGCTTGTACGTTTTCGATGAGATTTTGTAGTCCAATGTACGAGCATAAAGTAGCCCAAGTAACGAAGGGAGTTCTAAGCCTAATCTTCCAAAAAGATCAAATAAAGGGTATTTTCAGTAATTATTTTATTTAAGAAATATAAAACCATACAAACATATTCAGTAAAAAAAAAAGTTTATTCAATTTGTTATACATGCTACCATTTGGTTTCAGATTAGTCGGAAGGGTTTAGTTTCATACTGTCTATTAGAAAGTAGCATTGTTGTCCTGTTAGTCCACTTTAATGGTTGATGAATAAAAAGAAAAAAGGTCATAATGTTTTACTGGACTAGCTTAATACATTTTTGGACTACGTAGCTTTTAGAGGTAAAAACGTTGAGATCATCCTTCTAGACAGTGCAGACTAGTGGGGTATTTCCTCTGCCAGCAGATAATGGTAAGGTTGCCAGATTTTTTTGCAATCAAAATACAAAACCCAGCAAAACCGGTATTCCAGCAAAACACAATCAAAATAGTAGAGAATACCTAAATCCCCAAAGACAAAACCAATTTAATTTTTGTCGGGCATAAACCGCAGGAGGAAGAGGAAAATCCACTTACTCCCACGCAGTACATGCCCCTTTTAATAGTTTTTTATTCAAGGCTATTTTTATCACGTTCCTTAAGTTGCAAAGAATTATAAAAACAACACTTAGCTGATCGATCACACACTTGAATAAAAAAACTATTAAAAGGGGCATGTACTGCGTGGGAGTAATTGGATTTTCCTCTTCTTCTTGCGGTTTATGCCCGACAAAAATTAAATTGGTTTTGTCTTTGAGGATTAAGGTATTCTCTACTATTTTGATTATTTAGATTTTTTTGCAGGCAAATCCGGCATACTTATCTAAAGTGTGTGTGTGTGTGTGTGGTGGTGGTGGGGTGAGGTGGGGGGGGGGGGAGGGGAGGATTTAGCTCCTGGTTTGAGCATCAAGACATGAAAGATGGAAATGGAGTTATCACCTTACCTCCCACCCCCCAATCCATTTCATTACAACATTATCACTTCCGAGCAGACAAATCAACAGAGGAAGTAGAAACTGTCACAAATTTCTCTGGTACTGTGCAAAATATAAAGATAGTGGATGTAAATTCTAAAAAGTGACTTTCAGTCACTAAATTGAAAATTGTAGAGAAGGCCTAAATGGGGTACCAGGAGCATCTGAAAGGGTTAACAATATAAAGAATGAGTATAGCTTTGAGTTAACTGGCAGCCTAGCAGCAGGGAAGCCAAAATCATATCTTTACAGAAGCAGCTAGGCAGGGAGACAGGTGTTCTTGGAATGCAGAATGTTTATAATTCAAGAAATGCTTTATTATAGCTAGAGATGACCAACATGTTTGTGTCCAGCTTGATCTGTAACATATAGATGCTAACTATAGATAAAAATTAGTGAAATGCAACGCAAAGCTTGATGTACTCAGATAAAGTAAAATTGTACAATGTGATAGTTGTTTGCTAATAAAACGAAGTTCTATTAAAGATGGGGGAAGGGCATTGCAAGTGACTGCTCCAGTTTGTGGAATCTGTAATTACTTCCTGAAGCGCTTCAGTGGCACTGTTATTGTTAAGAGATAACTGCGTGTGTGGTTTTATTTCCTTCTCACTTGCACTGAATGCAGGGAATTGGAGCCAAGAGCCAAAGTTGGTGTCCACTGCTTATTGCCCTCGATCAGGATTAGAGCATGCAAACAAAAATACATATTTTTTATAACTGTGTTTATTTATAAACATGAGGAAGACAAAAATACCAAGTGGTCATTACAGCCAGCTGTCAACACAGTATCCATCTATTATCCATACTATACTATTTGATGGAGTACATATCATATGTAAATGCCAGTTGCCCTCCACTTGTTTCAGTTAAACATTCTTACCAAACATTTGCAAGGACATCTAAGAAAAAAAGTAGCAGAAATAGCGAGCAGCCTAGGTTTAAGAGCCAGAAAGGCCTGTCTCCTAGTCTGAGCCGCTCTACTGTTTGGTTTCGTTTCAAGGTTCAAAGTTTGTCTTTTTTGATCCCTCTCAGCTTGAGGTATTTCTTGCTGACAAGGAACGGCATGGTAATCAGTAACTGGAGGTGGGTGGGTTAAGTTTGTAAGCTGCCAGATAATTTAGAGTTTGCTCTATTTGTTCCTTTGTGCTGATTTCTTCTTTTATGTATCTCCCCGGATTGTGGGCTATGATAATGTATTGCTGTTGGTTGTGTGCTTTGGTTAACACTTGTTTCTTTTTTTGCCTGTATGAAACATCTATAGTTTCTTTATGCTTGCTTTGTAAGTTTGTTGAAATTCCAAATAAAAAAAAAAGTCAATTAAACATTCTTACAATATATTATTCATAATAAAAAAAAAATCTGCAATAAAATGAAGGTTTAACAAAAAATAACAAAGGGGGCAGAGCTCCAGTTGGTGCCCATAAGTCCCTAGTACTAGAGAAGTACAAAAAAGGGGTTGGAGATGGAGAAAGCCGGGCAAGGTGATCTGGGCAACTGAATGTAATCGGGCATATCTAACATTAACTAGGGCAATAACTGCCGGATTCTGCGAGGTGTATCTTAGGATAGAGAGAGAAAGTGTGGAGAGAGGGGGGACCTCTGTATGCAATCCTAGTCATCCTTCCAATTGTGTACACAACTAACTCATATAAGGGGCCTGTAGGAAAGGACATAATAGGGACCCCTGTAACCAATTGGATACTATAGACAAATTCGCTGAACCTACATATGACCAATTAGAATATGCCACTATAGAACCCACATATGGTAACCTTGAAATGGATACAGATACTGATACAGGACTGTGAGAAAAATAACAATAAGTTTTTTGCTTTAGCTATAATGCAAGGCTGAACAGCAAGAAGATAGAAAGCAGCTTACTGTTGGTCAGGAAGCTCTTGGTTGCTCTATGTTGAAACTGATATAAGCACTATTGTGAAAGAGAGCAAATTTCCAGTTAATATATTACTAAGGGGTATGTTTACTAAATCTTCTTAACGTGCGCGCTGTGCAATTAGCGCGCGCTAATGATGCTTTACGGGGCAAAAATGTGCTTTAGTGCACGCTCATGCGCGCAGCGGCGCAAATGAGCGCTAAAGGCATGGAAAGGCTCCCGGAGGGCGGAGGAAGGCTCCCCAGGGGCAGAGAGAAGGGGTCAAGGGGTGGAGAGTGGGAGGGGAGAGGCTCCCCGCACACTAACGATGTGAAATTCGAGGCCAAAACTAACGCAAGTGAAAACCTCGCGTTAGAGCTGATTTAAAGGGAAAAGAAACCATTTCTGTCAGCAATGTACAGCAAAACCAAGGAAACCTACAAAAAAGTGATAAGTGTGATACATGTGCACGGAACAAAAGTGCAAATAAACATTGAAAATTACCCCAACAAAATAAAAAAAATCATAATCAAGCTGGGCAATAGTGATAATAATGGGAAACATCAAAAAACACACCCAAGAAAGCCCCAAAAAATAAATATGAATTTTGGAAAGGTCTACGCTCCGTCCCCATACAAGGTGAATGATCCCACAGTGAAATAGCACTGATCAGGGTTTCCCTCTCCATTGGACAGGTTACCTATGGCATGCACATGTTCCACAACAGCAGGGCGGGCATGTCGGAATGGGCAACTGGACAGATGCTGGGAAAGGGGATACAGAGGGCTGGAGGCGGCACATGCTGTGGTGCAGCTGGGGCACAGTGCGGACTAGGCAGATGCCTAGGTGGCACTTAGGAATGCTGAAACTGAACAGCAGCCAGACGGCAACTGATGAGGGCCCAACATGGGCACAAGAGTGTTTATCACAGTGTCACAGGGGATAGTACCCAGCAGGTACCCACAAGGGCACAGAACATTGGCAGGCGGTGTTGGGGGGAAGCGTGGACGCTTATGCAGGCACCCCTACCCCACAACATGCACCATAGGCAGCCGCCTACCTGCACACTGGATGGCTTGAGACTGCACACCACCAGCAGAAGGGCGTGTCAGCATGGTGGCACAGGGGGGGTACTGGAGGTGGAGGGGGGCAGTGGCAGCTGCCCAGAGCCGACCATGGCCTAGCCCTGTATAGGTGGGTACCATGCACTGCAACAGACAGGCTCTGTCTGACAAACAACCATGGTATCTCCAGGGACTGCACTGTCTCTGTGAGCACAGTGTTGTGCGGTGAACACAGCCAGTGTGTTCAGGAGCAGAAGGTCACAAGTTCAAGTCCCAGCTGGGGCTACTGCCAATCCAGTCCCCATATTTTACCCGTTACTAAACCGTGATAGTAAGGACAAACCTTTATTGCAGAGAACATACGCATGGTTCAAACGCCTATATTTTTACCCCACCGAGCACACAGACACCAGAAACATGCGTATTACCTAGAGCAGAGTCCCCCAAATGCAGTCCTGTAGGGCCACAAATCATTCAGGTTTTATGCTGTCTCCAATATAAGGCCATGTCAGCATGGTGGCGGAGGGGTACTGGTGGTGGAGGGGGCAGTGGCAGCTGCCCCGAGCAGACCATGGCCTAGCCCTGTGTAGGTGGGTGCCATGCACTGCAACAGACAGGCCCTGCTGGACAAACAGTCATGGTATCACCAGGGAATGCACTGTCTCTGTGGCAACACGGTGGTGCAGTGCACACAACCAGTGTGTTTGGAGGCAGAAGGTCACAGGTTTAAGTCCCAGCTGTGTTTTCCACCAACCCAGTCCCCCATATTTTACTCACTACTACAACGTGCTAATACAGACAGAACGTTTATTGCAGATGACGTAAACATGCCCAAAACACCTACATTTTACCCTACAGAGCAAAGACACCATAAACAGGCGCATTACCTAGAGCAGAGTCTCCCAAATGCAGTCCTGGAGGGCCAAACACCATTCAGGTTCCATGCTGCCTCTAATAAAGATGCCTGTGCTGCATATCTATGCACCACCCCCATGGTATTCAGATGTATCTCATGCATATTCATGAGGGACAGCATGAAAACCCGAACAGTGTTTGGCACACCAGGACTGGAGTTGGGGAACCTCTGCTGTAAAGCAGCAGCCAACAGGGGCAGACACACCCACACCCACAGGCTCCATTAGCCAATGCCTCCTGGAGAGGCAGGACATTGGGCCCTGCGTACATGTCCCAATACTAGCACTTGCATACCTTAGCAATGCCACCCTACACCTGGGAATACGGTACACAGCTATCAAACGTTTGCTATGATTACTGGCAGATAGCAATTCCTACGTTAAGCACAGTTTGCTGATTGAGCTCCATCATAGCAACCTTTCTGATGTCTGTGGAGTGTGCTTCAGGTCTGGTCTCTGACAGTGTTTACCACCCTGGGGAGTGACCTCCAACAGTATTGCGTACCATATCCATGCCTGCACTGTGCCCAGGACTGGTGTGGTGGCCAGGGCTGCTAAACTCCTCTATAGTAGCACAATGCTGGCATAGGTGTGGGAGTGTGTGTCTGTCTATCCAGTGTGTGGTGGCTGCAGACACCCTCCACAGCCCACACTGCCAGCACTGTTGCCAGTATTGGCCTGCCAATGTGCATAATGAGGAGCAAGGTACCATGGGTATAGCCCGGACAGGGTGGCCTGGCCAGGATGCATCTGCACAGGGCATAGGGCACTGGCTGGGACATTGTAGTGCCCAGCCACCACCTGCACAGACAGGGTGGCCACAGCATGTCCTGCTGGAAGATCACTCTCACCCTGACTGTGCAGTGACCACAGCATGGCTAGGCTCCCCCATAGTGCTATATAGTATTTTTTCATGTGATATTTATGGGTTTTCTTTTGGGGCCCAGTCACTGACTTATTTGCTTGTTGTGTATGCTGACATCCTAGTTCTGGGTGCACGCATTTCCACCAGGAACATGCACTATGGACTAGCTAGCAGACTGTCTGCAGCTGGTATGTGTCTTGATGGAGCGCCTTGCAGGGTGCAGCGGCTGAAGGCTTGCTGCAGGAGAATATCAGATAGTGGTGGGGTGCAGCTTAGCATATCCAGGCCTAATGTCTGTTTGCTATTGCGTTATGGATGTGTACAGAGCTGCATTGACTGCCCTGTAGGGTGTCTATTCCCCAGCAGGACTGGGGTTGATGGTCCCCTCTACTACCACCATTGCAGGGAGGTAGAATGTGGATCTGTTGGTGGGAGACTCTGTTTACCACCCTCAGCCCTGGAGGAGGAGGAGGAGGAGGAGGAGGAGGGTGGTGGTGGTACATAATCCTCCTAGGGGTCCATAGGGGCTACACCTGACTGAGACATACAGATATATCTAAGGTGTGTCTGCAGAAACTACCTATCTCACACATTAGCACTGCTGGGGACCTGCAGCATGGCCTATCTCTGCTGTGGACCTGGTGCTGGGCGCCCCACCTCACCCTCAGGGTGAGTGCAGTACCTGCACAATGTGACGATGTGTAGCCACTCTGTGCCAGTACCACACACGGTCAGTTCCCCCTACCAGGCCGAGGTGCTGTGGGGGTGCATACCCCATCTTGTGTTCATCTGTAGACGGCTGATTTGCATGTGCAGTGCATCATGGGTACGGGTGGGCTAACCCTATCCTGGTGACCACAGCAGATTGTTTGTGTGGTGACGTGCAGTCCTTCTGCAGCCAGCCAGGGGCTTGCTAGCAGCTATAGAGCTGTAGCCCACTGGTTACTTCACTGCCTGTGGAGCCAGAGGTCATTGGTTCAAACCCACAGTGGAGTTATTTGATAGGGCTGTCCAAAGCATTATCTATTTTTAATGTACGTTAGTGCTGCCAGCAAAAGCACCCTCAGCATACTGTACCCATAAGGTGCCTCAGAGGGCGCTTTATAGGGCGCCCTATAGGGCACCTTATGGTTACCGTCCATATAAGGTGCACTATCCTATGGAGCGACTTATAGGGTGCCCTATAGGGGACATTATAGGGTGCCGTAGCGGACAGTGCACTTTATAATGTGCCCTATGGAGTGCCTTATAGGGTGCCTTATGCGGCACCTTGGGTTACGGCACGTGAGGGTGTGTTTGCTGGCAGCAATTAATAAAATACAAATAAAGTGCCACAGGAAACAATACTTACATGTCAAAGCTGATGCCTCAGCCAGCCTTAAGTATTAGGCACACTGGGGATCAAACACATGACCTCTGTATCATCAGTCAGTGCCTTAACCATTGAGCTACACTGCTGTTCCTCTTTGCATGTCAACGCACCTACTTAAGATTTCCATGCGTTTAAATGCACAGTGCTGCCTTCAAAAACAGTGCTATGACCTTGCCGTGCCTCATAGGGCACCCTATATGGCGCCCTATAGGCCACCCTTTAAGCAACATTGTAGGGTGCCGTGGCGGACAGTGCACTTTAAAATGTGCCCTCTGGGGTACCTTATGGGGTGCCTTATGCAGCACCTTATGTTACAGCGCTTTGAGAGTGCGTTTGCTAGCAGCAGTAATTAAAATAAAATTAAAATGCCTCATAATGCAATATTACACATAAATTGTAGTGCCTCAGCCAGCCTTAATCATTGGGCACAGTGGGGGATTGAACCCTTGACCCCTGCACCATCTGTCAGTGTCTTCACCATTGTACTGCAGCCCTGCTCCTCTGTTTGCACATCAGCGCGCCTGCTTATGCTTTCCGCGCGCGTTACTCGTGCGCTAATGTGCGCGGCGCACAAGACCGCGCGCGCTAATCCCGTTTTGTTACTTTAAACTGAAACGCCCACTCCTTATATGGCATCCTGCAGACTAACGCGGCGCGCATGTTAAGAGGGTTTAGTAAACATACCCCTAAGTGTAGAAAAGGGCTAATTAGGCCAGGTTCCAGTACTAAATTGGATACAATAAGAGAATTAGATGAATTAGCTTCTGATACATTAACGTATACCACTATGGTTCACCCAGTATATGGAAAAGTGGAACTGGACTCAGGATCTATACTGTCCATAGGAATCCATAGGAATTGGAAGCGCTAGCAGTGGTTCTATAAATGAAACAGGACTGTAGAACCTAGCTGTAGGTGACGTGTATATATATGCTCATAGAAATTTACAGGTCAAGCTGCAGTGAAATTAAAAGCTGTTCTCTTTAAAAGTAATTTTAAACTGTCCTTCTCCTTTTAGTTGCTTCATAGAATTAGCAAATAGAGCTTATGTGTACATAAGCTAGTTCCCTAAAAAATCAATAGAACAAATAGAACATCCTCTTTTATCTTGCAGATGATAGGCTAAAGGATAGCTAGGTCGGCATGGTCTTTTTGGAGCTTAGGTCAACATGTAATTGCAAATATTAAAGCTTGAATAAATAGTAGAAAAAAGCAGCAAGTATTATAAGAGTAACCTTAGCTTCTGTTGCATAGTAGGAATACAGCGACATCTATGAGTCTAGTGAATATAGTCATAAGCTTGTAACTTCTGCTTTTTTTGTGACGTGGCACAGATGTGAGCAAATTCTATATGTACTTTTGTAACCTGAATATCACCAGATGTTAATTAAAAATTAACTGTGTCAGAGATAATTTACAATAAAAGCTAGAGCTCTGCAGAGCCATCTTTGAAGAGACTCAGATGGAAACCTGATTTTAGGTTCTGTGATTTTCTTCCATACAGAGCTCTGTAGCAATTGAGTAAATAACCGTCTTGTTTTTTTTCCTTCCCGTTAAGAGGTTACAGATAATTAAGTGAACGAGTGCAGACCCTAGTGAGGCGAGGGTTCTTCACTATCTGTTAACAAAGGTTAGATGTAAGCTAGCTTGCTGGCTTCTGCAGAAATTGTAGGGACTTTCTGGAAATTAAGAAATAACCCTGCACCATCTCTGAGATAATTGATTGCTCAAAGTACAGATAACAACTAATGTTAGCAAATTATGAACTTTGTAAAGAATCGGCAGAAAATGATCCTGTAAGCAAATTTGTTTTGTATAACCTATGAATCTTTATAACCCCTAAGAAGTTATACTAATCAATAAACCTCTGTGAAATAAACAAAATTGCAACTATACTCTAAAGATCATTCACTGTTCCATTAAACGCTGAGATGTAACTCTAAAAGCTACCAAAACTCAGAAAAAACCATTTTTTTGTCGGATCGCCTGTTATGAGGGTGTACAAACACTCTCTTGAGACAGGCCCTCCTTTTATTCAACTTATTTTTCTAAAAAGGTCAGTATAACCTTAGGTCCACACAACCTGAATATGCTAAGGGCTATGACAAGCCCAGAAGGACTAGCCCATGCATAGTAAAGATGCTAACCTGCATCGCAAGGAAATTTTAACAGGACGTTTCAGTCTCCCAAAACTGAATTTATATGGAAGGTGTGGTACTTAGCTGAATGGCTGAATAGCAAACAAAATGGAGTGCTCCAAACTCGCTGTCAGTCACATCAGGAGAGTAATAAGCCAAATTAATGGTTCTTCATAAAGTCCCCGAAGAGATGTTTCAAGTCCAGTCCAGACTCCAAAATGCAGCCAAATTTTCTTTTAAACACCGACCACAAACTCTTCCACGTTCGTCAGACAATGGTTGGGTAGAATGCGCTAGTCCTTCTGGGCTTGTCATAGCCCTTAGCATATTCAGGTTGTGTGGACCCAAGGTTATACTGACCTTTTTAGAAAAATAAGTTGAATAAAAGGAGGGCCTGTCTCAAGAGAGTGTTTGTACACCCTCATAACAGGCGATCCGACAAAAAAATTGTTTTTTCTGAGTTTTGGTAGCTTTTAGAGTTACATCTCAGCGTTTAATGGAACAGTGAATGATCTTTAGAGTATAGTCTTTATAACCCCTGACATCACTTTTGTCAGCTAATCTTGTCAGCTAAAATTATATGAATAAAAGGCAGGACTCTGGAGGGGGATTTCTGAAGACGGCTGGAGGTGTTGCTCTGTGTATCCAGGCTTCTCTGGCTGTCTTCCTCTAGAGCTGTGGATTGATCTAATATATATTGTATTTGTCTCAATTTTTTCCTTCCTGTTAGAAGGCCAAACAGCAGGAGAAGGAGGTCTTCCACAGAGGGTACAGGAGGAAGAAGCGGAAGCCAAGAACCACGGCCAAACACAATAAAGGTATCCAAAAGACTTTATTAGCAGACCCAACTAAAAAGTATCAGCCTGGGGCCTTCTTCAGGGGTCTAAAAACAGACATAAAAAATTAAAATATAAAATCATAATACAAAACAATAATAAAAACATATTAAAAAATCAATAATACATCAAAAGATATATATAATACATTACCAAAGAAGACAATAAGCAACGTCAAAAGGGTGGAACAAACCACTCTTCCCAATCTGTGGTAAATAAATGAATAAAATAAGTATAACATACTGAACAGTAATAAAAATGGTCCATATGATAGACATAAAAAGTAATAAATATGACATATGTCTTATATATACAAGTAATGTCTAAAAGGGATACAATTCATAAATAATATGGAAAAACAAAGAACACACAAACGGAGGATGTCAGAGTGACTGACTCATGTTAAGAACAATCGGCAATATCGTAAAATAAAAACGTCAATCAAATTGGGCAAAAGCACTGTAAAAGTCTAAACTATTATATTTATACAGCATAAAACAGACTATTAATGGCAAATCCTTAACAACTGACTCATGGTGAAAACGATCAACAAAATCATAGAATAGACACATTGAAAATAAAATAAACACTATAAGAATCTAAACAGTTATATTTAAATATAACTGTTAGCCAATGAAGTACCCAGGAATTATCCTATACTAAATTGTCAAGATGTAAATAGTTACTGTCACCCACCTACACACTCTTATAGGCTGAAGCCTAGGGAGCTTCAGTGGGGCCTCTTCTTAATATAGCTGGGACGTTGCAATGCCCCCTGGGATTTGAATTCCCACTAGCTAATCAAAAAGGTAGTTGCAGACGATTAGCCAGGCTTTTAACAAGAGGTATTTTATTTTCCCTTCCGGGTGAATTTCTGCACGTAAGAATCAAAAGAAATAAACCATATTTTCTGGTACAAATGAAGGTGAACTACTGTTAACACAAAAGGGTGCTTAACTTCAGCCAATCCAAAAAGGTAAAACAGTCCTTGTACTTTACACAAGCAGGTTTTTCAAATCCGTTTCCCTAAACGGATTTCTGTCTTTAAACAGTTCAGCACAAAGAGGAAATGTTATCTGAGAACACTAATGTACAATCCATTTGGAACTCATCAGGACTTTCCACACAAAAGTCACATTCCATGTCCTCATACCTTTCCCCGTAGCTATCTTCAGTATGGCTGTAACTCATACCATTTCTGCATAAACCCTCCTCTCCTTTACAAGGGCTTCTCTCCTCCTCTCTATCAGGGTGAATTGGGAGGTTACCGTATTTTGTAGAGTTTCCCTCCAGAGGGCCACACACTCCTGGCTGAGTGTATGTGAAACTCTGCTTTTCAAAGTCCCTTATATTATAGGGAATCAGCCTATCCTCTGGCTCGGTTCCCCCAGAGTTTTTTGAGCAAGGAAACTTAGCTGGCTTTTCTCCCAGGCAAGTCTTCCACTCCCTTTTACTGGACGTTTCTCTTTGGGCAGGCAAGTATCCCTTTGATAACAGTTATTGCCCTCCCGGTACCTGTTCTCAGGGTGACTTTTTCTCACAGGTTTCTTCCGTCTGCCTGCTTGAATACCTCCGTGGCACCAACCACCTGGTTCTTGTTCAGTGCTGCTCAGCACCCTGTAACCAGACTCTGGTATTCTCTCCCTGGCTATCTCCTGTGGAACACTGTTTGAATCTCCATGTGAAGTTTTCCCTTTAGTTTCCCAAACAGCTCTGCCATACTCCTGGTTAGCTTTTCTAGGCTCCTGGTTAGCTCTGCCTCTGACGAACTCTGAGTGATTTTTATCTGCGTCACTCCTAGTGTTCCGGTGAGCCTGCCCTGCCCTCAGCTGTCTCTCATCACCTAATAGGCTATGAGATAATCTCTTACTAGGGCGTGCTCCTACACCTGGTGCTTTTGTTTTTGATGGTTGCTCATAGCAACCCTGATCCATGTGCTCTGAGCTGTCATTCTTAGACCTGCTCGGCTCTGTGTTTCCTATTTCCATAGGCATACTCTGATCTACCCCATGACATTACCCATGTTTTGATCCAAGTTCAATTACCTGTTCATTGTAAACACAGATCAACTACTGAAATGTGTCAATTCTGATGTTCCATGTAAACCACACTGATATAGAATAGCGCGGTATATAAGAGAATGTAAATAAATAAAAAATAAACCACTCAATATATATACAGCAACCAGGAAGAAAAAATGCTTGAAAAAGCCACCTTAATCAAAAACCATTTAAAATATATAAACATTGACCATGGAATAAATAATAGCAAATCCAACCTTTAAACAAGTAAAAAAGGGGGAAAATATTTAGACATACTGAAACCAAGACATAATTTAAGAGCTAAAGCAAAAAGCATTACCAGCAGCACTGCCGAGACAGGAAAACGCTGCGCAAGTGCAGAGGGTAAGAATAAAAGCGCAGGAGGAGAACCTCCCACTGCAGACGTCATAATGATTGACATAACCAACTAGACGCTAAAAAGTAAGATAGTCTAAAAATGTATATATATGCAATAAATAGAAACAAAATAACCAGGTTGAAGAATCTAAAAGTAGAGTGTGTGGGCAATATATGAGACCAAAGCAAAATAAGGAACAATGAACCTGATCACAAGCTCTACCAAGGAGAGATCGCAGCACAGGGAAATTAAAAATAAAGGTGTGAAAGTGAAATCTTTCACTACAGACAACCGCTCTTCAGAGGTAAGAATCGCCGCACAAAAAGAGAGAAAAACATACAGAGAAATTCTCTCACTGCAAACATCATTACAATTAATAAAAGGAAAGCAAACGTTGAAAAGTACAACAAGTAAAAACTAAGGAGGAGATAAAATTTAAAAGATAAAAACAAAAGCAATAGACAATAAACATAACCATAAGTGCTACCAAGGCAGGATTGCTACTCAGATACAGAGGAGGAATTATAACCCAAAAAAGAAATTTGCCACTGCAAACGTCATTATGATTAACACAGCCACAAACTGACTCAAAAAAAGGGGGGTGGCAGCCTAAAAAAGCTGCACAAATGTAAATCACAAAAAATCAAAATGTAGGTCATCAAATAAAAGCACAACAACTTTGAAAAGGAAAGAAAAAAAGGATATAAGGAACAGTTACTTATAAAAAGGCACGATACGCTGTTCTTCTTGAACTAATCGACGATCAAGATCCCCACCCCGAGGGGAAGCAGTAATTTTCTTAATAATATTTTTAATTTCCCTGTGCTGCGATCTCTCCTTGGTAGAGCTTGTGATCAGGTTCATTGTTCCTTATTTTGCTTTGGTCTCATATATTGCCCACAAACTCTACTTTTAGATTCTTCAACCTGGTTGTTTTGTTTCCAATTATTGCATATATATTCCATTCTTAGGCTTTCTGACCTTTCAGCGTCTAGTTGGTTATGTCAATCATTGTGACGTTTGCAGTGGGAGGTTCTCCTCCTGCGCTTTTATTTTTACCCTCTGCTCTTGCGCGGCGTTTTCCCGCCTCGGCAGTGCTGCTGGTAATGCTTTTTGCTTTTAGCTATTTTAAATTATGTCTTGGTTTCAGTATGTCTAAGGGGTATGTTTACTAAACCGTCTTAATGTGCACCCAGCGATAATGTGCAGGATGCCATAAAAGGAGTGGGCGTTTCGGTCTTAAGGTTGCAATCGGGGATTATCACGCAATAAACTGCGCTGCGCACATTATCACGCGATAGAGGGAGCTGCGCACGTTAACGCGCGTTAAATTTAAGTAAGCGCGCTGACCTACAAACACAGCAACAGAGGTGTAGCACAGTGGTTAATACATTGACTGTTGGTACAGGGGTCATGAGTTCAATCCCCCAGTGGGCTTAATGAGTAAGGCTGTCCAAGGCATTACCCTTTAATTTAAATCAGTGCTGTATGAGTCATTTTCTTTTTTAATTTTAATTAGTGCTGCCAACAAACACACACCCTCACAGTGCCGTAACCTAAGGTGCCGCATAAGGTGCCCTATTAGGCACTTCAGAGGGCACATTATAAAGTGCACTGTCCGCCAAGGCACCTTATAATGTTCCCTATAGGGCGCCTTATAAGGCGCTTTATAGGGTGTCTTATAGGGCGCCTTATGAGGCACCTTAAGGTTACAGCACTGTGAGTGTGTTTTTGCTGGCAGCACTAATTTAAATTAAAAAAGAAAATGCCTCCGACAGCCCAATCAAATAACACCACTGTGGGCTCAAACCCATGACCTTTGGCTCCACAGGAAGTGAAGTAACCAGTGGGCTACATCTCTATAGCTACTAACAAACCCATGGCTGGCTATAGAAGGACTGCAGGTCACCATACAAACTGTCTGCTGTGGTTACCAGGATGGGGTTAACCCACCCATACCCATGATGCACTGCACATGCAGATCAGCAGTCTACAGATGATCACAGGATGGGGTATGCACGCCACAGCACCTCGGCCTGGTAGGGGGGAACTGACTGTGTGTGTCACTGGCACAGAGTAGCTACAGACCGTCACATTGGGTGAGGTGGGGCATCCACCACCAGGTCCGCAGCACCTGGCTTGGCTGAGATAGGCTATGCAGCAGGTCCCCATCAGTGCCAGTGTGTGATAGGTAGTTCTTGCAGACACCACTAGGATACACCTGTGTCCATCAGTATTTCCTAGTCACTTCTAGCCCTTGTGGACTCCACTGCACCCAGAATAGTGCATATCCCGTGTGGGTGCCATGGTCACATGTTATAGGCGAAGGGGGGTGTTTGGACCCATAGGTGGATTATGTACCACCACCCAACCTGCCCTCTGGGGCATAGGGTGGGGAACAGGATCTCCTACCAACAGATCCACATTCTACATCCCTGCAATGGTGGCAGTAGAGGGGAGCATCAACCCCAGTCCTGCTGGGGAACAGACACCCTACAGGGCAGTCAATGCAGATCTGTACGCATCCATAAGGTAATGGCAGACAGACAGTAGGCCTGCAAATGTTCAGCTGCCCCCCACCACTATCTGACATTCTCCAGCAAGTCTCCAGCTGCTGCACCCTGCAAGGTGTTCCAGCCATACACATACTAACTACAGCCAGTCTGCTAGCTAGTCCATGTGCATGTTCCTGGAGGAGATGTGTACACCCAAAACTGGGATGTGAGCTCACCCACCAAGCAGATAAGTCAGTGATTGGGACCCAGAAAAGAGAACCCATAAATATCATTTGAGAAAAAATACAATATAGCACTATGGGGGAACCTAGCCATGCCGTGGTCACTGCTCAGTCAGGGTGAGAGTGACCTCCCAGCAGGACATGCTCTGGCCACCCTGTCCATGCAGGTGGTGGCTGGGCACTACAATGTCCCAGCCATTGCCCTATGCCCTGTGCAGATGCATCCTGCCCTGGCCACACTGTCCGGGCTATACCCACAGTACCTTGCTCCTCATTATGCACATTGGCAGGCTAACACTGGAAACAGTGCAAGCAGTGTGGGCTGAGTAAGGTGTTGGCAGCCACCACACACTGGATAGACAGACACACACTCCCACACCTATGCCAGCATTGTACAAATATAGAGGCTTTTGGCAGCCCTGGCCACCACACCAGTCCTGAGCACAGTGCAGGCATGGCTGTGGTACGCAATACTCTTAGGTTCACTCCCCGGGGTGGTAAACACTGTCAGAAACCAGACCTGAAACACACTCCACAGATATCAGAAAGATTGCTATGATGCAGCTCAATCAGCAAATTGTGCTTAACTTAGGAATTGCTATCTGCCATTAATCATAGCAACCTTTTGATATTTGTGTAACGTATTCCCAGGTTTAGGATGGCATTGCTAAGGTATGCAAGTGCTAGTATTGGGAGCTGCTGCTGCACGCAGGGCCCAACAGCCTGACTCTCCATGAGGCTTTGGATAGTAGAGTCTGTGGGTGTGGGTGTTCATGCCCATGTTGGCCGCTGCTCTAGGGCAGAGGTTCCCAACATCCTTCATGAAAAAATGTAAATGAAAACGGAGGATGTCAGAGTGAATGACTCATGGCAAGAACGAGCGGCAATATCGTAAAATAAAAAGCCAATCAAATTGGGCCAAAGCGCTGTTAAAGTCTAAACTATTATATTTATACAGCATGAAACAGACTATTAATGGCAAATCCTTAACAACTGACTCATGGTGAAAACGATCAACAAAATCATAGAATAGACACATTGAAAATAAAATAAACACTATAAGAATCTAAACAGTTATATTTATATATAACTGTTAGCCAGTGAAGTACCCAGCCAGTGGGACCAAACACTGTTCAGGTTTTAATGCTGTTCCTAATGAATATGCATGAGATATATTTGCATACCATGGGGCGGCGCATACAAATGCAGCAGAGGCATCTTTATTAGAGAAAGCATGACACCTGAATGGTGTTTGGCCCTCCAGGACTGCAGTTGGGGAAACTCTGCTCTAGGTATTGCACATGTTTATGGTGTCTGTGCTCTGTAGGGTAAAATATAGGCGTTTCAGGCATGTTTGTTATCTGCAATTTTATTTATTTATTTATTTAACAATTCTTTTATACCGCGCTATTACAATCAGTGCGGTGTACAATGAACAAGAACATACTACAATGCATACAAGTAACATTGAGTTTTACATTAAACAGGGAACTTCAACAATAGGACAACCGGGGGAACTATGTACAGATTAACTTAATGTACTATGTACAGATTAACTTAATGTTATATACAGTAATATGAAACTCGTTTGGATGTTGTAATGTGGTTCACTAAAGGTTCCGTCTTTATTACCACAGTTTAGTACTGGGTAAAATATGGGGACTGGGTTGGCAGGAGCCACAGCTGGGAATTGGACTTGTGACCTTCTGCTCCTGAACACACTGGCTGTGTGTACTGCAACACTGTTGCCACAGGGACAGATCATTCCCTGGGGATACCATGACTGTTCGTCAGACAGACCCTGTCTGTTGCAGTGCACGGCACCTACCTAAACGGGGCTAGGCTAGGCTATGGTCTGCTGTGGGCAGATGCCACTGCCCCCTCTGCCACCAGCACCCCTCCGCTCCCAAGCTGCCATGGCATTATGCCGGTGGTGCTGGTGGTGCGCAGTCCCAGGCCATCCAGTAAGCCGGTAGGCAGCTGCCTATGGTGTGGGTTCTCGGGTAGGGATGCCTACATGGACATGCGCGCTTCCCCCCCCCCCCACCCGCCTGTCAATGTTCTGTGCCCTTGGGGGTACGTGCTGGGTACTATCCCCTGTGACACTGGGACACACACTCGTGCCCTTGTTGGGCCCTCATCAGTTGCTGTCTGGCTGCTCTACAGTTTCAGCATTCCTATGTGCCACCTAGGCATCTGCCTAGTCTGCACCGTGCCCCAGCAGCACCACAGCATGTGCCGCCTGCAGCCCTCTGTATCCCATTTTCCAGGATCTGTACAGTTGCCCTTTCCTACATGCCCACCCTGCTGTTGCGGCTCATGTGCACGCCATAAAAAATCTGCCCAATATAAAGGGGAAACCCTGATCAGCGCTACTTCAATGTGGAATCATTCACCTTGTAGGGGGACAGAGAATAGACACTTCCAAACATGATATCTTTCTTTTTTTTTTTTTAGCTTTCTCAGTAGTGTTTTTTTATGTTTCTCATTGATATCACTTTTGGCCAGCTTGGTTATTGGGATTTTAACTGTGGTTCAGGTCATTTTCTGTGGGTTTTTTGCCTTTTTGTTCTCTGCACATGTATCACAACTATCGCTTTTTTTTTTGTTTCCCTGGCTTTGCTGTACATTGCTGACGGAAATGGTTTCTCTTTCCTGCAAATGTGCCTTAACGCAAGGGTTTCACTGGCATTAGTGTTCAGACCCGGATTCCACAGCGTTAGTGTGCCTGGAGCCTCTCCCCTCCCACTCTCCACCCATTGACCCCTTCTCTCCGCCTTCTGGGAAGCCTTACTCTGCTCTTTAGGGCCAGATTTCATGGCGTTAGGGTGCCTTAACGCCGCAGGCGCATTATCGCGCGATAAGTGAGGTTATCGTGCGATAATGCGCCATTATCGCCCGATAACGTCACTTATCGCGCACTAATTCTGTCACTGCGCCGTTAGCGCCGTTTAGTAAACATATCCCTAAATATTTTTCCCCCTTTTTTTCTTGTTTAAATGTTGGATTCATTATTTATTCCATGGTCTCTGTTTATATATTTTAAAAGGTTTTTGATTAAGGTGGCTTTTCAAGCATTTTTTCTTCCTGGTTACTGTGTATATATTGAATGGTTATTTAAATATAACTGTTTAGATTCTTATAGTGTTTATTTTATTTTTCATTGTGTCTATTCAATGATTTTCTTTTTTTTTGTATTTAAGTGTTTATTGTCAGCATTTCCATAACATAGCCATAAACACAAACATCTATAACAAGCCTTAATCTATACAGTAAGTACCTAGCAGCCTAAATGTCTAACCAACAAAATACTCCAACGGGTATGCTGGCCGGTTTCCTTATTTACAGCTCCCTCTGCCCTCCCCATAGGACCCCCCCCCAACACAGAAACCCTGCATCGTAATTCTATGCTGTGGTAATTTGGCTAAGATTGGTATAAACCCACTTTACAGCAACCAGAACCCCCCACATCATTTCCCCCCCAACCAGCCCCCCCTCCCCCCCCCATGGGCGACGACCAGACAACCGCATTACCCCACCCTCCCCCCCAAGGGGGTCGGAGTATCACACCCAACCTCCTCCATCCCATCAGCCCACTACCCCACGCCGCTCCCCCCCCCTCCCTGTCCTCCCAACCCCAGGACGCCCCCCAATACTCCCCAATGTTCCTCATATCTAGCAAAGGTCTGCTTATGTGCAGCCGTTAACTTTTCCATCAAAACCGTGTGTCGAACTCGCTTCTCAAATTTCCCCACCCCAGGCAGCTCACTCTGCCGCCAAGCAGCCGCAATTTCGCAGCGAGCTGCGCTCAAGCAAGCCCCCACCGCCCTACCTCCCCTGTTCCCCTGCCCCTCCTCCCACCATGACAGTAAGCAAATGGTAGGAGCCAGCGGCACCTCTACCCCGAGATGTCGCTGAATCCAGCCCACTATCTGCTCCCAGTACTTATGGACTTTCATGCAACTCCACCAGATGTGCCAAAACGTCCCCACAGCCCCACACCCCCTCCAACGCAAGGGCGATACCGCCACATACATCTTATTTAGGCGGCTAGGGGTGTAATACCACCGCAGCAATATCTTTATAACTGTTTTCTTTAGACCTGCTGGATTGGAGCCCCCGCCTAGCCTGATCCCACACCCGCTTCCACTCCACCTCCGATACAGTACGCTCCAAATCCGCCTCCCACTCCGTCATATACCGATGTTTCCCCCCGGGGCTGCCACACACCACTCTATAGAGCCCCGTGATCATGCCCTTGGCCCCCATTTTCCCATACCACAACGCTTCCAAACCTGAGAGATCCCTGCCCCACCTCTCTTTCCCCACCACCTTCCCCAGAAACGAGCGAACCTGCAGATAGGCATACCTGTCCCTTTCCTCCAGCTGGAATTCCTCCTTAACGGCCTCAAAACTCTTCATTACACCCTCCTCCAGGCACTGATAACTGCATAGCAAGCCTTTCTTCGTCCACTCATCATATCTCCCCCCTGCCCAACCCGGTGGGAACCCCCGGGCCCCCCTCCATGGTGTCAACAAGGAAAATCCCATTGGGCAAGACCCGCCCTCCCCTCCCCGTACCCTATCCCAAATCTTCGCCCCTTGTCTCATCGCCGGCGATCCCCCCCCCCCCAAGCTCCTCCTCCCCTCGACATCCGCCCAGAGCCAGGCCGTCAACTGGCCCCCCCGTACTCTCTCCGCCTCCAGGGATAACCAAGGCTTCTCCTCCCCCCCAGGCCTCCAGTTCATTACATGCACTAACTGGGCCGCCCTATAATAGGCCATCAGATTCGGGACCCCCAGTCCCCCCTCTTCCTTAGGCGCATACATCACTGCTCGCGCCACCCTGAGTGGTTTCCGCTTCCAGATATAGCTGAAAACCCGCCGTTGTAACGTCCGCATCACCCCAGCCGGCACCTCGACCGGTAAGGCCTGAAACCAGTACAGTAGTCGGGGCAAGACATTCATTTTAATAGCCGCAATCCTCCCTATCCAGGAAATCTCCAACCCCATCCACCCTTCCAAATCCCTACCAATAGTGTGGAGCAGTCTTAATTTAATTTAATGATTATTTATATACCGCTCCTTCCATTGATCAGGTGCGGTTTCCATATAACAACAATAAACAGAGTGATCTGTTTTTACATATAACAATTTGTAGTTAGGTAATTACAGTTAACAAGTAACAATTAACAATTAGAGAACTATGTACAGTTGAACAGAAGTAAACTATATACATATTTTTGTTTTTCATCTTTTTTAATCATTTAGTCTTGGGTAGTTAGCCTGATATAGTGTCTCATACCTATCTGTAATGCGGACCCCTAAGTACCCCAGAGACCCGCTGACCCATCGCAATGGAAACTGGCGCTGCAGACTCTCCTCAGCCGTCTCATCAAATTGCACCTTCAATACCTCCGTTTTTTCCACATTCATCTTAAACCCCGAAACTGCCCCATATCGTTCAACCTCCTGCATTACCTCCGGTAACGAGGAGACGGGGTGACCTAAGTACAGCAGGATATCATCAGCATAAAGGGAAATTTTATGCATCCGCCCCCCTCTCTGCAAACCACGAATCCGATCATTCCTCCTTATGCTCTCAGCCAGGGGCTCCACCACCATGGCAAAGAGAAGCGGGGACAGTGGGCACCCCTGTCGGGTCCCCTGCCCAGTGCAAAATCTCTGGAGTACTGCCCATTGACTTTGATTCTCTCGCCCGTGACCCCCGATATAGCGCCCTTATCCACCCCATTAAATTGGGCCCACACCCCATGCGCTCCATCACCCGCATCAAAAAGGCCCAATGAACTCTGTCAAAGGCCTTTTCAGCGTCGATAGACATCAGGATCAAATCCTCCCGCCCCTCCCTCGCCTCCCAGACCACCCCAATCGCTCTCTGGATGTTATCTGCTGCTTGGCGTCCTGGGATGAAGCCTGCTTGATCCCCCTTGATAAGCCCCGGTAGCCATTCCGCCAACCGCCCTGCCACTACCTTGGCCAACAATTTGGTGTCCACATTCAGCAGGGATATCGGCCTATAGGAGCTGCATTTCCCCGGATCCTTCCCGGGCTTTAACAACACCGTTATCCCAGCTGTCAGCATATCCCTTGACAGTGCCCCCCCTTCCCCTAACACCCCGTTGAAAACCTTACACATTAGGCCTTTCAGCTCCCCCCAAAAGGCCTTATAAAAAGGCCCCGTCAGACCATCTAAGCCCGGAGACTTTCCCCCTACTAATCCCTTCACCGCCCGTCCTATTTCATCCTCGTGTATTTCTGCCTCTAAGAGCGTAGCCGCTTCCTCCGATAGCACAGGGAGCGTAATCCCATCTAAGTAGGCCTCTATCTCCCCCTCATCCCCCCCTTTCATCTCACTATACAAATCGAGGTAGAAATCCCTAAACCGCTCCCTTATCTCTTCTTCTCCCCAACACCTCCGCCCATCCACCCCTTCTATATACGCTATCGTGGCCATCCCTTTCTGCCTTTGCAAGCGTCACGCAAGTAACCGCCCCGCTTTATCCCCAAATTCATAGTGAGTCTACTGCACCCTCTGCAGGAGAAATGCCACTTTCTCCAACTGTAAATCCTTCAACGCGTCCCGCGCCTGCACCATCGCGATCCGATCCCCCACCGCCCCCGACCACAGAAACCTCTCCTCCTTCTCCCCCACCTCCCGTTTTAATTCTTCTTCCCGCCGCTCCCGTTCTCTCTTTTTCTTTGACCCCCACATAATGAATCTCCCTCTTACCACTGCCTTCAGGCCCTCCCATACCATAACGTCGCACACCTCCCCTGTATCATTAATATGCAAATACTCCTTAATGACACCCCGTACATCTTCCACCACTCTCCTATCACGGAGGAGACTGTCATTCAGTCTCCAGAATACCCCCCCCTCTACTCCTGAGATTTCGGAGAGAAAGCTCAACCCCTTTATGGTCCGACCACCCAACTTGCACAACCTCCCCCACTTGGACCGCAGACATCCATCTCTGATCGAGCAAGAACATATCTATCCGACTCCAGCTATCATGTGGAGCCGAATAGAAAGTATACCCCTCACCCCGCGGATACATCACGCGTCACGCATCCAACAAGTTATAGCTTCTCATCAACCCTCGCAGTCCTAGTCTATTCTTCCGCCCCCCATCCCCCCCCTTCGGCTTCCGATCCAACCCCGGGTCCAGCACCACATTAAAATCCCCTCCAACTAACAACTTCCCCCTCCCCGCCTTATCCAGTAAAGCCCGCACCTCCCCCAGAAACCCCCCTGCTGCCCGTTAGGGCCATACACCCCCACAATCACAATATCCTCCCCCCCCAGCTTCCCGGTGATCCCCACCACCCGCCCCTCCTGATCCTTGAACGAAGTCTCCACCTGTATCCCACAACCCCCGCGTATCATGATTGCCACCCCTCCTTTCCGTCCCCCCCCCTTTAGTGCAGGAAAAGTATTGGTCCAGGAATTGCCGGTGCCGCATCCGCCCAACATCCCGGGCCCGGAGATGCGTCTCCTGCAGTAGAACCACAACCCAATGGTTCCTCACCACCACCCGAAAAAAAACAAACCCCTCTTAGTGGGCGAGTTCAACCCCCGAACATTAATAGTGCCTATCCGTAGCATCCCGTATCCATCCTAGTACGCTCCATACCCCCCAATAAGGCGTCCCCCCCCCCGCCCCCCTGTTCCCCCCCCACCTCCCCCCCCTGTCCTGCCACCATTCCCATTCTACCCGTCCTCCCAGTCCTGACGTCCAATCCCACCATTCCCGCTACCGCCCCCACCTACCCCACAAGTTATGCACCCCGCCATCACTGCCCCACCCCTGCCCATGATGCACCCCCCTCTCCCCCAAACCCATAACCTTCCCCAACTGCCTCCCCCTGTCACCCCTTACTCCCCCTCCCCCCTCCAAAAAGCCCCCCAACTCCAGTATGCCCTATGAGTCCAGTGTTCATAACCATGAGCAAGGTGCGCTAGCATCCCTCTCATATGTTCTGCAAACATCCAGGTCGATCTCTCTACTCGCCAGTTCATGTCGCCCTCTCTGCCGACTCCTGCTGCTGATGATCCAGGGATAGTCGCCGCAGTCGCTTCCCGCGCTCCCCCACACGCTGCCACTGGGAGCTAGACTGCATCCTCTGTCGGCCTTTACCACTGATTGGCTGATTCGGCCGTGCCGCCTGCCCCGCCGCCGGCAGGCCTTCACACCCTAACTCTTTCAACTGCTCCCAAGCCTCATCAGCGGACTTTACTTTTCGGTTCGTGCCATTGATGGAGATCAGGACCCCGAACGGGAACAGCCATCGGTACCTGTAATTCTTCCCCCTCAAGTAGGCGGTCACATCTTTCATGGCTCTTCGGCGCTCTAGAGTACCTTTTGATAGATCATTGTACATCTCGATTTCAGCTCCTTCCCACGCCACTCTCCCAAACTTCCGAGCCACGCTGAGAATTTGCTCTTTCAGTGGGAAGCTGCTCAGGCATGCGATAATGTCCCTGGCCTGCTTTTCCCTTCATGGTCCCAAACTCCGGTGTGCTCGCTCCACACCTATCTGCTCCGGAGCCTTGCCGGTCACGTCCCCCAAGAGAAGCACATGGCTGCAAAGCCGTTGTACCAGCTCTACACAGTCCTTGGGGCCTGCCTCCTCCGGTACCCCTCTAATTCGTAAATTGTTCCGCCGAGCCCGATCCTCCATCTCTTCTATTTTCTCCTGCAGCTCCTCGTGCTGGGACTGAAGCGAGCCCTGCATAGCCGCCAGGCCGCGCACCTCCCCCTCACATTCTTCCATGTGGCTTTCCAACTCTTCCACCCGGCCACCGAGACTGCTCAACTCCTGCTGTATCGCATGGAGGGTGTCCCGCATTTCTTTCCTCATCGCCTTCAACTCCCCTTTCATGTCCATCTTAAATTCGTGTAACCATTTCCGCAAGGGCAATTCATCCGTCCCTTCAGCATCGGTGGCATCATCGTCCTCCGAGGCCCTTCCACGCTCACACTCGCCCGCACCTGCCGACTCCTTCGCCGCCGCTGCCATCAGCTCGCGACGGACATACAGGGACTGAAAGTCCTCTAGTTTCTTCCGGGCTGCCATCGCGGTCCTGGATGTTCGCTTTCTCACCACTATTACCGGTGGGGGTTCGCTTTTAAAGCACTTTTACATGGGATTCAAACGGAGCTCGGCGTTCAAGCTGCCATGAGCTCCGTGACGTCACCGGAAGTCCCTATTCAATGATTTTCTTGATCGTTTTCACCATGAGTCAGTTGTTAAGGATTTGTCATTAAGGGGTATGTTTACTAAACTGCGCTAATGTGCACGGCGCACATTAGCATGCGCTAAGGTACCTTAGCGCACACTAATGTCGCGTTACGGGGCACAAATGTGCCCCGCACAGGTGCGCGGCGCACTAAAGTGCACGCTCATGTGCGGGGCGCGCTAATGTGCGATAAAGGCGTGGAAAGGCTCCCGGAGGGCGGAGGAAGGCTCCCCAGGGGTGGAGAGTGGGAGGGGAGAGGCTCCCCAGTGGGTGGAGAGTGGGAGGGGAGAGGCTCCCCGCACACTAGCGGGGCTGAAATTCAAGGCAAAAAATACCGCGAGTGAAAACCTCGCGGTAGAGCTGATTTAAAGGGAAGATAAACCATTTCTGTCAGCAATGTACAGCAAAACCAGGGAAACCTACAAAACAGTGATAAGTGTGATACATGTGCACGGAACAAAAGTGCAAATAAACATTGAAAATGACCCCAACAAAATAAAATTAAAATTATAATCAAGCTGGGCAATAGTGATAGTAATGGGAAACATCAAAAAACACTCCCAAGAAAGCCGCAAAAAATAAATATGAATTTTAGAAGGGTCTACGCTCCGTCCCCATACAAGGTGAATGATCCCACAGTGAAATAGCACTGATCAGGGTTTCCCTCTCCATTGGACAGGTTACCTGTGGCATGCACATGTTCCACAACAACAGGGCGGGCAGGTCGGAATGGGCAACTGGACAGATGCTGGGAAAGGGGATACAGAGGGCTGCAGGCGGCACATGCTGTGGTGCAGCTGGGGCACAGTGCGGAATAGGCAGATGCCTAGATGGCACTTAAGAATGCTGAAACTGAACAGCAGCCAGACAGCAACTGATGAGCGCCCAACATGGGCACGAGAGTGTTTAGCACAGTGTCACAGGGGATAGTACCCAACAGGTACCCCCAAGGGCACAGAACATTGGCAGGCGGTGATTGGGGGACATGCGGACAGATATGCAGGCACCGCTACCCCAGAACCCGCACCATAGGCAGCCGCCTACTCGCACACAGGATGGCCTGAGACTGCGTACCACAAGCAGAAGGGCATGTCAGCAGGGTGGCACAGGGGTACTGGAGGTGGAGGGGGGCAGTGGCAGCTGCCCAGAGCAGATCATGGCCTAGCCCTGTGTAGGTGGGTGCAATGCACTGCAACAGACAGGCCCTGCCGGACAAACAGTCATGGTATCATCAGGGAATGTACTGTCTCTGTGGCAACACGGTGGTGCAGTACACACAACCAGCATGTTTGGAGACAGAAGGTCACAGGTTCAAGCCCCAGCTGGGGCTCCTGCCAATCCAGTCCCCATATTTTACCCACAACTAAATCGTGATAGTAAAGACGAATCTTTATTGCAGAGAACATAAGCATGGCTCAAACACCTCTATTTTACCCTACAGAGCACAGACACCAGAAACATGCACATTACCTAGAGCAGATTCCCCCAAATGCAGTCCTGGAGGGCCACAAATCCTTCAGGGTTTATGCTGTCTCCAATCTAAGGATGGAGCGGTTACTGGTGGTGGAGGTGGCAGCAGCTGGTGGCCACAGCAGACCATGGCCTAGCCCTGTCCAGGTGGGTGCCGTGCACTGCAACAAACAGGCCCTGTCGGATGTACAGTCATGGACTCCCCAGGGAATGCAGCATATCTGTGGCAACATGGTGGTGCAGTGCACACAGACAGTGTGTGCAAGAACAGAAGGTCACAGGTTCAAAGCCCAGCTGGGGCTACTGCCAATCCAGTCCACATATTTTTCCCACAACTAAACCGTGATAGTAAGGACAAACCTTTATTGCAGAGAACATACGCATGGTTAATACGCCTCTATTTTACCCCACCGAGCACAGACACCATAAATAGGCGCATTACCTAGAGCAGAGTCTCCCAAATGCAGTCCTGGAGGGCCAAACACCATTCAGGTTCCATGCTGTCTCTAATAAAGATGCCTGTGCTGCATATCTATGCACCACCCCCATGGTATGCAGATGTATCTCATGCATATTCATGAGGGACAGCATGAAAACCCGAACAGTGTTTGGCACACCAGAACTGGAGTTTGGAACCTCTGCCATAAAGCAGCAGCCAACAGGGGCAGACACACCCACACCCACAGGCCCCATTAGCCAATGCCTCCTGGAGAGGCAGGACATTGGGCCCTGCGTGCATCTCCCAATACTAGCACTTGCATACCTTAGCAATGCCACCCTACACCTGGGTATACGGTACACAACTATCAAACGTTTGCTATGATTACTGGCAGATAGCAATTCCTACGTTAAGCACAGTTTGCTGATTGAGCTCCATCATAACAATCTTTCTGATGTCTGTGGTGTGTGCTTCAGGTCTGATCTCTGACAGTGTTTACCACCCTGGGGAGTGACCCCCAACAGTATTGCATACCATATCCATGCCTGTACTGTGCCCAGGACTGGTGTGGTGGCCAGGGCTGCTAGACTCCTCTATAGTAGCACAATGCTGGCATAGGTGTGGGAGTGTGTGTCTGTCTATCCAGTGTGTGGTGGCTGCAAACACCCTCCACAGCCCACACTGCCAGCACTGTTGCCAGTATTGGCCTGCCAATGTGCATAATGAGGAGCAAGGTACCATGGGTATAGCCCGGACAGGGTGGCCTGGCCAGGATGCATCTGCATAGGGCACTGGCTGGGACATTGTAGTGCCCGGCCACCACCTGCATAGACAGGGTGGCCACAGCATGTCCTGCTGGGAGATCACTCTCACCCTGACTGTGCAGTGACCACAGCATGGCTAGGCTCCCCCATAGTGCTATATAGTGTTTCTCTCGTGATATTTATGGGTTTTCTTTTGGGGCCCAGTCATTGACTTATCTGCTTGTTGTGTATGCTGACATCCCAGTTCTGGGTGCACACATTTCCACCAGGAACATGCCATGCACTATGGACTAGCTAGTAGACTGTCTGCAGCTGGTATTTGTCTTGATGGAGCGCCTTGCAGGGTGCAGCGGCTGAAGGCTTGCTGCAGGAGAATATCAGATAGTGGTGGGGTGCAGCTTAGCATATCCAGACCTACTGTCTGTCTGCTATTGCGTTATGGATGTGTACAGAGCTGCATTGACTGCCCTGTAGAGTGTCTGTTCCTCAGCAGGACTGGGGTTGATGGTCCCCTCTACTACCACCATTGCAGGGAGGTAGAATGTGGATCTGTTGATGGGAGACCCTGCTTGCCACCCTCAGCCCTGGAGGAGGAGGGTGGTGGTGGTACATAATCCTCCTAGGGGTCCATAGGGGCTACACCTGACTGAGACATACAGATATATCCAAGGTGTGTCTGCAGAAACGACCTATCTCACACATTAGCACTGCTGGGGACCTACAGCATGGCCTATTTCTGCCATGGAAGGTGCTGTGGACCTGGTGCTGGGTGCCCCACCACACACACAGGGTGAGCACAGTACCCGCACAATGTGACGGTGTGTAGCTACTCTGTGCCAGTAACACACATGGTCAGTTCCCCCTACCAGGCCGAGGTGCTGTGGGGGTGCATACCCCATCTTGTGTTCATCTGTAGACAGCTGATTTGCATGTGCAGTGCATCATGGGTACGGGTGGGCTAACCCTATCCTGGTAACCACAGCAGACTGTCTGTGTGGTGACATGCAGTCCCTCTGCAGTCAGCCAGGGGCTTGCTAGCAGCTGTAGCCCACTGGTTACTTCACTGCCTGTGGAGCCAGAGGTCATGGGTTCAAACCCACAGTGGGGTTGTTTGATAGGTTTGCCCAAAGCATTATCTCTTTTTAATGTACATTATTGCTGCCAGCAAAAACACCCTCAGCGTACTGTACCCATAAGGTGCCTCAGAGGGCGCTTTATAGGGCACCCTATAGGGCACCTTATGGTTACCGTCCATATAAGGTGCACTATACGTTATCCTGTGGAGCGACTTATAGGGTGCCCTATAGGGGACATTATAGGGTGCCGTGGCGGACAGTGCACTTTATAATGTGCCCTATGGAGTGCCTTATAGGGTGCCTTATGCGGCACCTTTAGTTACGGCACGTGAGGGCGTGTTTGCTGGCAGCAATTAATAAAATACAAATAAAGTGCTGCAGGAAACAATACGTACATGTCAAAGCTGATGCCTCAGCCAGTCTTACGTATTAGGCACACGGGATCAAACTCATGACCCCTGTATCAGCAGTCAGTGCCTTAACCATTGTGCTACACTGCTGTTCCTCCTTGCATGTCAGCGCACCTACTTCAGATTTCCATGCGTTTAAATGCACAGTGCTGCCATCAAACACAGTGCTATGACCATACTGTGCCTCATAGGGCACCCTATATGGCGTCCTATAGGCCACCCTTTAAGCAACATTGTAGGGTGCCGTGGCGGACAGTGCACTTTAAAATGTGCCCTCTGGGGTACCTTATGAGGCGCTTTATGCAGCACCTTATGTTACAATACTTTGAGGATGTGTTTGCTGGCTGCACTAATTAAAATAAAAATAAAATGCCTCCTAAAGCAGTATTACCTATAACAGGTAATGCCTCAGCCAGCCTTCTTCATTAGGCACAGTGGGGGATTAAACCCATGACTCCTGCATCATTGGTCAGTGTCTTAACCATTGTGCTACACTGCTGCTCCTCCTTGCATGTCAGCGCACCTACTTATGATTTTCATTCGTTAAACTGCACAGTGCTGCCATCAAAAACAGTGCTGTGACCTTGCGGTGCCTCATACGGCACCCTATAAAGCGCCCTATAAGCAACATTCTAGGGTGCCTTGGCGGACAGTGCACTTTAAAATGTGCCCTCTGGGGGGTACCTTATGGGGCGCCTTATGTTACAGTGCTTTCAGAGTGCGTTTGCTAATAGCAGTAATTAAAATAAAATTAATATGCCTCAGACTGCAATATTACCTATAACAGGTAATGCCTCAGCCAGCCTTCTTCATTGGGCACAGTGGGGGATTGAACCCATGATCCCTGTACCATTGGTCAGTGTCTTAACCATTGTACTGTGACTCTGTTCCTGTGCTTGCACATCAGCGCGCCACTTATGCTTCCCGTGCAAGTTTCTCATGCGCTAATGTGCGCGGCGCACAGAGCACATTAGCGCATGATTAATCCCGTTTCCTTTTTTCAGACTGAAACACCTACTCCTTATATGGCATCCCGCACACTAGCGCGGCGCGCACCTATCGAGGTTTTAGTAAACATACCCCTAATAGTCTGTTTCATGCTGTTTTAGACTTTTATAGCACTTTTGCCCAATTTGATTGACGTTTTTATTTTACGATGTTGACCATCGTTCTTACCATGAGTCAGTCACTCTGACATCCTCCGTTTTCATTTACATTTTTTCGTGAAGGATGTGTTACTAACAGTCAGATTCATGCAGTATAATTACAATAGTTTAAACTTATACAGCGTTTTTGGCCATTTTAATATTTCTATTTCATTATGGTGCCGATCTTTTTTGACAATCATTTTGACATCCTTTGTTTTTATTTATTAAGATCTGTTCTTCAAGAATTTGTCATTTACATACTGTTTTACTTCCATTTTTCCATTCATATTTTGCCTTACATTTTTTATGGTAATTCCATACATACTGAAAACGCACATAGGCAACACGGTTAGAGCGGTGTATCACAAGATCCGGTCTCTCAGGTACCTAAGATCCTTGCTAACACCAGATGACTTCAGGACAATCTATCAGGCACTAATTATACCACATCTGGATTATGCAAACTCAATTCTGCATGGACTCCCTCAATCCACGCTGAACCCGCTGCAGCTAGCCATGAATGCCGCGGCAAGAGTTCTCCATGGAGCATCCAGGAAAGACCACGTTACACCCATCCTGATGAACCTACACTGGCTCCCAATACACGGCAGACACATACAAAATCTTATTGCTGACATTCAAGGCTATCAACGGGCTCTCACCCACATCACTAGCAGAGCTGATCCAGGCCACACCACCCAATAGATCCAGAAGATCTACAGCAGTTAATTCTTTGATTGTCCCGAAATCAATAACCCTATGCGCATGCTCAACTGTAAGCAGAGCCTTCAAATTCTGCGCGCCAAAATGCTGGAATGCCTTACCTCCCAGCATCTCTTCCTCCTATACTACCCCCAGACAGCACCTTAATACCCTCATCCACAATTTAGACGACACTTTTCAGTAAGCCCTACTACATAGCCAAACACGACTACGATTAGAGATGTGATGCCTATTTTGCCATACAGATGTACATAGTTAATACCTTGTTACACCCTGTTATCCAATTTCATTTGCCTTGCTACACCCTGTTATCCAAGTTCAATGTACCTTGTTCAATGTAAACACGAATCAGCTATTGAGATGTGTAAGTTGTTGTATGGAAACCGCACTGATGCTGAACAGCGCGGCATAGAAGAGACTGTAATAAATAAATAAAATAAATAATAAATATTCATAGGTGTTTGGTTGACCGTTTTTTGGTACCTTGGTTTCTCTCTTATGTTGAAGGAGTTACACTGACACATTGTTATTTTTACTGTAATGCTTCACATCTATTGGTGATTATGTAAATGCCTTTTAGCATGTTCTTAAAGCACTATGGTTTATTTATCAGTTTTTAAGCACTATGTTGTTTGCATGCTATTAGTCTGCTATTTAGCATCCTCTTCTTTTTTTAAAAGTTGTGTGTGCTTAAATGGTTTTTAAGACTTTCTTGTGATTATTACATATTAATTTGTGTTCTCATATCTTCTTGTGCTGTTGGTACAAGCAGTTTTGTGTGTTCTTTGTTTTTCCATATTATTTATGAATTAGAAACATGATGACAGAAAAAGACCACATGGCCTATCTAGTCTGTCCTTCCATAACAACTACAACAGTCCACTTTTTACCTTCAGAGATCCTCTGTGTTGGTCCCATGCTTTTTTGAATTCAGTTACTGTCCTCATCTCTACCACCTCCACTGGGAGACTATTCCATGGATCCACTACTCTTTCTGTAAAGAAATATTTCCGCATATCACTCCTCAATCTATCTCCCTTCACCCTCATCCCATGTCCCCTCTTAGCAGAACTTGCTTTCAATTGAAAGAGGCTCTCTCCCTGAACATTTATGCCATGGAGGTATTTAAACATCTCAATCATATCACCTCATCTCAATCATATCACCTTGTATCCATTTTAGACATTACTTGTATATATAAGACATATGTCATATTTATTATTTTTTATGTCTATCATATGAACAATTTTTATTACTGTTCAGTATGTTATACTTATTTTATTCATTTATTTACCATAGATTGGGAAGAGTGGTTTGTTCCACCCTTTTGACATTGCTTATTGTCTTCTTTGGTAATGTATCATATATATCTTTTGATGTATTATTGATTTTTTAAATATGTTTTTATTATTGTTTTGTATTATGATTTTATATTTTAATTTTTTATGTCTGTTTTTAGACCCCTGAAG
This sequence comes from Ichthyophis bannanicus, assembly GCA_033557465.1. Classification (NCBI taxonomy): domain Eukaryota; kingdom Metazoa; phylum Chordata; class Amphibia; order Gymnophiona; family Ichthyophiidae; genus Ichthyophis; species Ichthyophis bannanicus. The sequence continues at coordinate 154,116,809 of CM066031.1, forward strand.
AAGGCCCCAGGCTGAAACTTTTTAGTTGGATCTGCTAATAAAGTCTTTTGGATACCTTTATTGTGTTTGGCTGTGGTTCTTGGCTTCCGCTTCTTCCTCCCTTCCTGTTGGAAGGGCCAGGTAGCCCAGAACCAAGGTAAAGGTGGGTCTACACCTGGACAGGTACATCAGGGCCTAAACACGTTCTAAACGATCCTGGTGCCCTTTAAACACAGCGGAGAGCTTGTCTGTATTCATCACAGTATTAACCCGAATCTGCCAGTCAGTTTAGGCCCTCTACTACCTGCCACTGCTGCGCAATGACCATCCTAGCAGCCACCAAGAGCTGTTCTATCAGGCCATCACTTACAGCTGGAGTAGTCACACCCTCAATACCCAGTCCCAATAGATAGGCAGCAGGTTCAACCAAATAGCAAGTGCCAGTAATGGAATTAATCTGACCCACAATTTATGCCCAAAATTCCTGAGCCCGAGGACATTCCCACCACATGTAATGGAAGAATCCAACATGACCATATCTGAGTCTTGCAAGCCCAACCACCATAGGCGCTGGGGGGGAGGGGGGGTGACATAGGCCCGCTGCAAAAGCTTGAAGTGGGTTTGTCGGCAGTTATTACAACGCGCACATCGGTATAATTGATGTTCTCCGGGAACAAACAGGAAGTCAGTCCTCACATATGGGTCACGTTGGCGCCGATGGAGCCCGCGCAGAGCAAATCCCCAGCTTTCGAAGAAAAAGCCTTTGGGAATTGCCACCACGCATGCATGGTCCGTTTCCCGCCCAAAGGAGCCATCTTTCTCAGTCTTCTTTTTTCCGCAGAGCCCTTCAGACGTAGTCTGTTCTCTGTCCCGGAAAAAGTGATTTTCTTCTTGCCTTTTGGCTGTTGCTTTTTTTTCTTTCCGACTAGCGCCGGTACCCTTCCTTTCCACCCGCTCGCCCGCCCCCGGTATTCTGGTATCGGGTTGGCTGTCTTTTTTTCTTTTCTCTTTTACTTTTTTCTTTTTGGGCGTTTTCGCCCCTGTTTTCCCTCGCTGGCAGTCTAAAAGGTCTTTGACCTTGCTGGGGCCCTTTTTCCCCCCATGGCGACTAGTGGGTTCAAAAAGTGAAACAGGGGTGGTAAAATTCTGTCCCTCACCGATACGCACGACTGCTGCCTCCAGTGCCTCGGCCCGGACCACGACACGGCTGTTTGTGGCCTTTGCAGACTTATGTCCTCAAAGGCCTTGAAACGCCGCCAACAGCAGCATGGAAAAAGTTTCCCTGATTCCCCCATGCCTCCGAAAGCCAGGGCCTCATCTGAGGCTTCCATGCCTCGGGAGGAACGCTCCGAACCCGAGCGCCATCGGGGAACCTCAGAGAGGGGGTCCCTCTCAAGGGAACCGAAAAGAAGGAGAAAATCCTCGACGGCTGCGTCTCTGGATGGTTCAGAATGGCCAGGTCCCTCGCAGGGCCGGTCACTGAGTCCCGAGCATCAGCCCGAGGCGTCGGAAGGAGCGCCCGATCAAACTTTCCTGGAAGGATCTGGCCACAGACCAACCCTGGCAAGCGCATCCTATCCTAGTTAAGGACTCCCCTCTGGGGGAACAGGCTTTGGGCTCGAGTACATCAGTGCCCGAGCCGGGTGCTGCAGAACCTCCCGAACTCATGTCCAGGATGGTGTCCTTGGAACGTAGGATCACTGCCTTCCTGAAGCAGCAGCGGGCGCTAGTATCCAGCATATCCGGTTCCTCTACCCAGACCACCGGAGGTTCAACGATGAAGTCGACCCTGAAGGCTGAGGTGATCCTCAAACACCTACGGGCCCGAGTAAATCCTCAGCCAAGGTCCCGCTCGATCTCCTATTCTTCGGGACTGAGATCGTCACCATAAGAACATAAGAACATAAGACATGCCATACTGGGTCAGACCGAGGTCCATCAAGCCCAGTATCCTGTTTCCAACAGTGGCCAATCTAGGTTATACGTACCTAGCAATATCCCCAAAAGACACAGGTTCCACAATGCTTGTACAGGGTCAAGCATTGATATCCTGGGTCCCTTTTTAATAGTGGTTTATGGACCTTTCCTCCAGGAACTTGTCGAAACCTTTTTTAAACCCAGCTATACTAACAGCCCTTACTACATCCTCCGGTAACAGATTCCAGAGTTTGATTACACGTTGAGTGAAAAAATATTTTCTCTTATTTGTCTTAAATAGTTTACCCTGTAGCTTCATTACATGTCCCCTAGTCTTTCTATACTCTGATAGCGTAAACAATTGATCCACGTTTATCCGTTCCACTCCATTCATTAATTTATAGACCTCTATCATATCTCCCCTCAGCCGTCTCTTCTCCAGGCTAAAGAGCCCTAACCTTCTTAGCCTCTCTTCATAGGAGTAGCCTTCCATCCCCTTCACCAATTTGGTGGCTCTTCTCTGTACTTTTTCTAATAACACTATGTCCTTTTTAAGATACGGTGACCAGAATTGCACACAATATTCAAGGTGCGGTCGTACCATGGAGCGATACAGAGGCATTATAATATCCTTTGTTTTGTTCTCCATCCCTTTCCTTATGATACTTAGCATTCTATTTGCTTTCTTGGCTGCCGCTGCACACTGGGCGGAGGGTTTTAACATGTTATCCACAATGACTCCTAAATCTTTTTCCTGGGTGGTGGTTTCTAATGTGGAGCCTTGCATCGTGTAACTATAGTGTGGGTTGTTCTTTCCTAGGTGCATAACTTTGCACTTGTCCACATTAAATTTCATCTGCCATTTGGATGCCCAGTCTTCCAATTTATCCAGATCCTCCTGCAGTTTTCCACAATCCTCTTGGGTTTTAACAACTTTAAACAGTTTTGTGTCATCTGCAAATTTGATAATCTCACTAGTTATTTCCTTTTCCAGGTCATTTATGAATATGTCAAAAAGCAGCGGACCCAGTACAGATCCCTGGGGTACTCCACTATTCACCTTTTTCCATTGGGAATATTGGCCATTTAGCCGTACCCTCTGCTTTCTATCTTTTAACCAGTTCCCGATCCACAATAGTACACTGCCTCCTATCCCATGACTTTTTAGCTTCGCCAAAAGTCTCTGATGGGGGACTTTGTCAAAAGCTTTCTGAAAGTCCAGATACACTATATCAACCGACTCACCTTTGTCTACCTGTTTATGCACACCTTCAAAAAAACATATCAGATTAGTAAGACAAGATCTTCCTTGTCTAAAGCCATGTTGGCTGTCTCCCATTAGGCCATAATTCACTTGAGTATCACTATTCTGCAATTTTACTCGTGTCGCTCCTTAAGCCTCAGAAAATTGCCCACATAGCACTATGTCATACAGAAACTTTGTATATGTTTCTTGAATGTGCAAGGGCATTACATCAATGGCTTGTAGGAGTACTAAAAGACCCATAAAACTGTGGCCAATGATCCAATAGTTCAATAAGAAAAAATGAACTTAGCTCAATAAATGTTGTAATCTGTCTCAGGCTTCACAGTCCTCCGGTTCTTTTTCTTCTTTTTTCTTTTATTCAAAAGTGATTTACACAAACTTGCCAAACCTTGTGTATAAAAGGAAAGGCAACGTCCCAACGCCAATGTTGAAGGCGCCCATGCGTTTCTCCACTCGGGGTTTATCAAGGGACCAGGTTAGAAAATAATAATCTAATGACAAAAATAAAAAGATATGACATCTTTAACAACTAAGTAATACTCTTGTAAAACTGCTACTGGAATGTCTAGAATATAAACAGCATATATGAAAAATACAAAAACCTGACGGTATCGCAGCTCACAAACTTCAACCTTCTAATCACCCGTGTCTTCTTCGGGCAGGCTAAGAACGCCGCGCATGCGTTCTAAATGAGCAAGCCACCATTTTTAAAGACCAGCTCAGGTGCCGAATGATGACCACATTAAGTACACACTGACCAATCAATGTTAAAATTGAGACCATGGGGTTGAACGGTGTCCAAAGTGTAAATCCACCACTGTTCTCGATACGTAATAACTGATCGCGTGATTTACCTTTTCCATCATGTAGAATGTGCTCAATGATCCAACAGCGAAGTTGTGAAAAAATGTGTTGCTCTGCCGAACAGTGTTCTACCAAGGGAGCTTCTCTCCGAACACAGCGCAGACGACTCTCATGCTCCTTCATCCTGACTTTAAAGGAGCGAATCGTTTTGCCTATATATAATAGGCCACACGGACATTCCACCGCGTAGACAACATAAGTGGAATCGCAAGTGGTGGCTTGCCGAAGTTTGTAAACTTTGCCATGGTAAGAAAAAGTTATACGTTCTGCAGTTATACCACAAATACTGCAACTGCCACATTTTTTGTGGCCCATATGGGTCATGTTAAAGTCTACTGACTCAGGCAAACGTAATCTGGTAGGACTCACATGCTCCTGTAGATTGCGGCTACGTGTCCAGACACAGCGGATAGATTTTTCCTGCAAACCAGGAATAATATGTAATACCATGCTGTGTTTTTTAAGAATTTTTTGTATTTGAAAACTTATTGGAGAAAAATGATAGAGCGGTCTTTTTCTGAAGGGTCTGTAGACTGTTTGGAAGATAATAACAAGTCCCGATTGTTATGAAGAGCCCGACGGTAAGCCCGCTGTATAACTGGAATGGGATAACCTCTACTCAAAAAATTCTTCTTTAGCTGCTTGGACTGAAATTTAAATTTCTGTACGTCCGAGCAATTCCTACGATAACGCAAAAATTGTGATAGGGGTAAACTGTCCTTGAGATGAGGTGGGTGGGCACTGTCATGGTGAAGAAAGGTGTTTCTTGCCATTGGTTTTCGATAAATCGAAGTTCCCCAACCTTTGTCTTCCCTTGTGACAAGGACATCCAGAAAAGTAATTTGGTGTTGGTGAAACTCACTAGTAAATTTAATGTTGGTATCTCGGGAGTTCAGCCATTGCATAAAGCTTTCAAATAAAGATTCCGTCCCCTGCCAAAGCAGAAAGACTTCATCGATGTATCGATGCCACGCTTTAATGTTGGAACAATAAGGTGAAGTGGGAAAAAGTTGTTCTTCAAAAAACCCCATATAGAGGTTAGCTATGGATGGGGCGCAGGTGGCCCCCATAGCCACCCCCGAAATTTGATGGTAAAGTATGCCCTGAAACTCAAAAAAATTATTGAAAAGTGCTAAAGAAGTAAGTTCAGACAAAAACTGTAACTGCAGCTGAGACAGATCCCCACGGGCCATCAAAGTTTGTTGTACAATTTCACTAGCTGCCACCTGTGGAATGCTCGTGTACAGGGACTGGACGTCCAAGGTAACTAAGTATATCTGTACAACAAACTTTGATGGCCCGTGGAAATCTGTCTCAGCTGCAGTTACAGTTTTTGTCTGAACTTACTTCTTTAGCACTTTTCAATAATTTCAGGAATTGCTCGGACGTACAGAAATTTAAATTTCAGTCCAAGCAGCTAAAGAAGAATTTTTTGAGTAGAGGTTATCCCATTCCAGTTATACAGCGGGCTTACCGTCGGGCTCTTCATAACAATCGGGACTTGTTATTATCTTCCAAACAGTCTACAGACCCTTCAGAAAAAGACCGCTCTATCATTTTTCTCCAATAAGTTTTCAAATACAAAAAATTCTTAAAAAACACAGCATGGTATTACATATTATTCCTGGTTTGCAGGAAAAATCTATCCGCTGTGTCTGGACACGTAGCCGCAATCTACAGGAGCATGTGAGTCCTACCAGATTACGTTTGCCTGAGTCAGTAGACTTTAACATGACCCATATGGGCCACAAAAAATGTGGCAGTTGCAGTATTTGTGGTATAACTGCGGAACGTACAACTTTTTCTTACCATGGCAAAGTTTACAAACTTCGGCAAGCCACCACTTGCGATTCCACTTATGTTGTCTACGCGGTGGAATGTCCGTGTGGCCTATTATATATAGGCAAAACGATTCGCTCCTTTAAAGTCAGGATGAAGGAGCATGAGAGTCGTCTGCGCTGTGTTCGGAGAGAAGCTCCCTTGGTAGAACACTGTTCGGCAGAGCAACACATTTTTTCACAACTTCGCTGTTGGATCATTGAGCACATTCTACATGATGGAAAAGGTAAATCACGCGATCAGTTATTACTGTATCGAGAACAGTGGTGGATTTACACTTTGGACACCGTTCAACCCCATGGTCTCAATTTTAACATTGATTGGTCAGTGTGTACTTAATGTGGTCATCAATTCGGCACCTGAGCTGGTCTTTAAAAATGGTGGCTTGCTCATTTAGAACGCATGCACGGCGTTCTTAGCCTGCCCGAAGAAGACACGGGTGATTAGAAGGTTGAAGTTTGTGAGCTGCGATACCGTCAGGTTTTTGTATTTTTCATATATGCTGTTTATATTCTAGACATTCCAGTAGCAGTTTTACAAGAGTATTACTTAGTTGTTAAAGATGTCATATCTTTTTATTTTTGTCATTAGATTATTATTTTCTAACCTGGTCCCTTGATAAACCCCGAGTGGAGAAACGCATGGGCGCCTTCAACATTGGCGTTGGGACGTTGCCTTTCCTTTTATACACAAGGTTTGGCAAGTTTGTGTAAATCACTTTTGAATAAAAGAAAAAAGAAGAAAAAGAACCGGAGGACTGTGAAGCCTGAGACAGATTACAACATTTATTGAGCTAAGTTCATTTTTTCTTATTGAACTATTGAATCATTGGCCACAGTTTTATGGGTCTTTTAGTACTCCTACAAGCCATTGATGTAATGCCCTTGCACATTCAAGAAACATATACAAAGTTTCTGTATGACATAGTGCTATGTGGACAATTTTCTGAGGCTTAAGGAGCGACACGAGTAAAATTGCAGAATAATGATACTCAAGTGAATTGTTGAATGAATTTTGGTTGAAGTTGGTAACTTTTATCATTCACAAAATACGGCCGTTTGGTGTTTCCCATTAGGCCATGACTATCTACATGCTGTGTAATTTTGTTCTTTATGATGGTTTCTACCATTTTCCCTGGTACTGACGTCAGGCTCACCCTTCTGTAATTTCCTGGGTCACCCCTGGAACCCTTTTTAAAAATTGGTGTTACGTTGGCGACCCTCCAATCTTCAGGTATTACAGATGATTTTAATGAAAGTTCACAGATTACCAATAGCAGGTCTGCAATCTCATATTTCAGTTCTTTCAACACTCTGGGATGTATACCATCCGGTCCAGGTGATTTGCTACTATTCAGTTTATCAAATAGTTGTAATGTATCTTCCCGGTGTAGCGATATTTCTCTCAATTCCTCTGCAGTATCACCTTTAAATACCACTTCAGTCTTGGGTAACATCCCTACATCTTCCTCAGTAAAGACCGAAGCAAAGAATTCATTCAGTCTCTCTGCTATAGCCTTGTTTCCTCTTACTGACCCTTTTACCCCTCTATCATCTAATGGTCCAATTGACTCTCTCACAGGCCTTTTGCTACGAATGTACTTGAAAAAGTCTTTATTTCGTGTTTTTGCTTCCATAGCAAGTTTCTTCTCATATTCCCGCTTTGCCTGCCTTATCAATGCTTTGCATTTAACTTGCCAGTGCTTGTGCTGTTTCCAGTTTTCATCATTTGGCTCTTTTTTCCATTTCCTGAAGGTTGTTTTTTGGCAGCAACAGCCTCTCTGACCTCACCTTTAAACCATGCTGGCAGTTTTTTGGACTTTCTTCCACTTTTCTTAATGCGTGGAATACAGCTGGTCTGGGCTTCGAGGATAGTATTTTTAAATAACACCCAAGCTTGCTGTAAGTCTTTAACCTTTGGAACTGCTCCTTTTAGTTTTTTCCTAACTATATTCCTCATTCTATCATAGTCTTTTGAAAGTTAAAAGGTAGTACTGTGGATGCCTTTACTATCTGTCCTTCACTAATTAAATCAAACATGATCATACTATGATCACTATTGCCAAGTGGTCCCAACACCCTTATTTCTTGCACCAGATCTGGCGTTCCACTAAGGACTAGGTCCAGTATGGCTTCCCCTCTGGTCGGTTCATGAACCAGCTGCTCCAAGAAGCAGTCATTTATTCCATCTAGAAGCTTTATCTCTTTAGCTTGTCCTGCTGTGACACTGACCCAGTCGATACCGGGGTAATTGAAATCACCCATTATTACTACTCTGTTGTGACTTTTGTTAGCTTCCTTGATTTCTTTGAGCATTTCATCATCCATTTGTTCATTCTGGCCATGTGGTCGATAGTATACTCCCACTGCCATCACCTTCCCCTTCATAAATGGAATTTCAATCCATAGAGATTCTACAGCAAATTTTGTTCCCTGCAAAACTTTAATCCTTTCTGACTCAATGCCCTCTCTAACATAGAGCGCAACCCCTCCACCAATTTGATCAGCTCTATCATTACGATATAGTTTGTAACCGGTAAGCCACCGAGCTCTGGAATGGCCTGACCCCTCAGGGCCTGAGGAATGCCACCTGTCTTTCTCAGATACCTCCATCTGGGAGTCTGAAGACGAGGTGTCTCCGGACACTCGCCTTCACCGAGATGTTCCGTCTGATTCCCCAGTATCGGAGCCTCGGAGAAGATCTCCTCCGGAGGACATGGCTTTTCAGGACTTCGTTCGAGATATGTCCAAAGCCTTGGCTTTCTGAACAGAGTCTGAGGAGGATCCTCGAGCAGATGAACTCGAGATCCTCCAATACGAGGCCCCCTCTCGGGAAACCCTCACGGTGCCCATTCACCTTCAAGACCCTGCTACTAGTCTTCAAAGCTCACAAAGGACCTGCTCCCTCCTCTCTATCAGAGTTAATCCAACCTATCCCCTCCAACAGGCTTAGAAGAATCTCGGAACTAAACATGCTTAAAGTTCCAAAAGAATCCTTAAAATACATCTCTGCAACTGTGAACCGATCATTCAGCTTATGTGCTCCAAAACTGTGGAATACCCTCCCACCACACATTAGGGCCATCTCTGATATCCCCCAGTTCAAAAAGGCCTTGAAGCATCACCTTTTCATCATATACTTTCCAGAGAACACAATAACACAAGTTCATCTAAACAGCTCCAATCCCATCCCTATCTAACATGATACTTTTTCAAGTAATATTACTATCATATGTATATAGTTCAAGTTCTATTATCCTTTGCTACAATTACCCCTGTTTTCCAAGTTTTTCTTCCTGTTCCATGTAAAAACAGATATATGTATCTTATCTTATCTGATGTTTTGTAGTTCTATGTAAACCGCGCTGATAATAAATAGTGCGGTATATAAAAATGTTAAATAAATAAATAATAAATAAATAAATTCCACCTATCCTGGAGCGCCTTATGTTCCACATGTGGGAGACACTGGCGTTGACGCAGGTGATCAGCAAGTGGCTTGACTCGATGTATCTGGTCCGCCGAAGCCCCGGTTTTCAAAAGTCAGAACTGCCGCCTAATTCCATGGTCGTGGAATCGGCCATGTGTCGACTAAAATGTCAGAAGATGCATTCCACAGTACCACCTGGCAGGAAGGCCCACACCTTGGATGCCCTCGGCAGAAAATGTTACCAGGGCGCGATGCTGAATTGCCGGATCCAAGCCTACCAGCTGTACATCGGCATGTACCTGAGAGACCTGGCAAAGGAGATCACCAGATTTTCGGCTGGTCTCTCTGAGGAGCCATTACAGTGCTTCAAGGGCTTATCCAGAGCCATCAGTGAATGCTCCAACTTTGTCTCAAGCAGTCTAGGACGGGTTCAAGTCGGCGGCCCAAGTAGCCGCGGTGGGCATTGGTGCACACCGCCAAACCTGGCTACAGTCGTCAGACCGCGAAAAATGGTATAAGACAAGTTTAGTTGATATTCCATGCTGTGGAGAGAACCTATTCGGGAAACCCATGACAGAAAAGACCGCCGAACTGGAGACCGAGTTCATGATGAGGACTAGGCTCTCTAAGAAGACCTCAGCCCCTTCCCGAAAGAAGGGCTCGGGGGAAAAAGCCCTTCTACCCGAGGAATTCCACTGCTTACCAAAGTTACCCCCCTCATCAGGTCTCCCCTGTGCCCCAGCAGGGGCAACAAGCCAAGGGGCAAGGGCATGGTCTGCATAAGCAGAAGGCTCCCAAGCCCCAGGCTTCGACCCTTGCTCAGCCCAGGGGAAGCTTTTGACTCCTACAGCATGGCCCCTCTCTCAAGCGAGGCTGGGCAGCCCACAGGAGGTCGGCTCTCCCTGTACGCCCACAGGTGGGGAGCTATCAGCAGTGATGCATGGGTATTTCAGGTGGTCAAGGAGGGTTACCTCCTCCGCCTAGCCGAAGCACCTCCACATTATTTCCCTGGAGAGCCTTTTCGGCCTCCCCTTCACCGGGACCTTCTGTGGAAAGAGTTGGTAGGCCTTCTCGATGACCGGGCAGTGGAACCAGTGCCCCACCATCTCAAGGGCAAGTGCTTCTCCTCCAGATACTTTCTCGTGCCAAAGAGAACAGGGGGCCTAAGGCCCATCCTCAACCTGCGCGTTCTCAACAGATTCCTGGTGCAGGAGAAGTTCAAGATTCTCTCCCTTGGAACATTGCTGTCTTACCTCCGCCAGGAAGACTGGCTATGCTCCTTAGACCTAAAGGATGCTTATACACACATCCTAATCCACCCAAACCACAGGCAATACCTATGCTTTGTGGTGGGGGGCCATCATTTTCAATATAGGGTGATGCCCTTCGGCCTTGCCTCGGCCCCCAGGGTATTCACGAAGTGCCTAGCGGTGGTCGCCACCTTTCTCAGGCTCCAGGGGCTCTTTGTCTTCCCCTGTCTCGACGACTGGCTCATTGGGGGCACCACGGCCCCTGAGGTGCAGCAGGCCACGGCACGCACTATTCAGATCCTTCAACACTTGGGCTTCGATATCAGTTATCCCAAGTCCAGCCTGTGTCCAGCTCAAGAACTGGAATTTATCGGGGCAAGGATCGATACTCTCATAACCAAGGCCTTCGTACTTGCAGACAGGGTCAACGGGCTTATGGTGCTGGCCAGAAATGTACAGCATCATCCCTCGGTGCCAGCAAGACACCTGTTACACCTCCTCAGGCACATAGCCTCTACGGTTCATGTCACCCCAGATGCCCGCCTACACATGCGAATTGCGCATGCAAATTGGGAATTGCGTAGTGGTGCCTTAGGGACCAGTTGTCCCAGGCAATGGGCATCTCCAGGACAGAATCAAAGTCACCAGGTGCCTGGAGCAGTCCCTGAACTGGTGGCAGTCCCCCACCACTTGCAAGCGGGGATGCCTTTACAGACTCCTCATAACTTCAGGGTCCTCACTACAGACGCCTCCCTGCTGGGCTGGGGAGCCCACTGCGAGGGGTATCGCACCCAGGGAATCTGGTCCCCAGACGAGAGTGCCCAACAGATCAATCTGTTGGAATTGCGTGAGATCCGCCTTGCCCTAAAGGCATTCCAGAGAACCCTGAGTCACAGATATGTCCTGGTCCAGACGGACAGCCAGGTTGCCATGTTCTTTGTGAACAAACAAGGGAGCACGGGGTCCCGCATCCTCATTCGCAGCCCGACAGTACATTCTCCTCAGGGCAGTGTACCTGCCAGGTCAGGACGATTGGCTGGCCGACAGACTCAGAAGACTGCTTCAGCCGAATGAGTGACATCTGGACCCAAAGGTGGCCTGCGGGCTATTCCAGATTTGGGGGGAGCCAGTGATGGACCTGTTTGCCAGCCTAGACAACCACCAGTTGCCCTGTTTCTGTTCCCGGCAACCACATCCTGCCAGGGTGGCTGCCAACGCCTTTCTAATCTCATGGTCGGTGGGTCTTCTGTAAGCGTTTCCCCCGACACTTCTGATCGCCAAGGCCCTGTTCAAGATTCTTTGCGACAGAGCTTCAGTCATTCTGATAGCCCCACGGTGGCCTCTGCAACCGTGGTTCCCACTCCTGCAGTTAGCGGTGGAGACTCCCATCCCCTTGGGGACAGACCCGGGGCTTCTCTCCCAGGAGGGGGGCTCTCTCCTGCACCCCAACCCCAGCTCCCTTTTGCTGATGGCGTGGCTGCTGAGAGGGTCTCACTAGCTTCTTGAGGGAAGTGGAGGATGTTCTGCTAGCTTCGCACAGAACGTCTACCAGACGGGCTTACACCTTTAAGTGGTGCAGGTTTGCGCTCTGGGGTGTGGCTCGGGGGGGGGGGGGGTCGACCCCTTTTCCTGCCTGGTGGTTATGGTGTTGCAATACCTTCTCCACCTCTCTGACTCGGGGCTCAAGTCCAACTCTGTCAGGGTACATCTCAGTGCCCTTGCGGCCAACCACCATCCGGTGGATGTGAAGCCCCTCTCGGCGCGCCCAACAGTGTCCCGGTTTCTTAAGGGCCTTCTCCTGTCTAAGCCCCTGGTCCACCCTCTGGCCGAATGGGATCTCAGCTATCTGTTCGAAATGCGGTAGGTTGAGCCACCCCAACACTACACTATGTGTCATCTCTGCTATCTCTCCTTGAAGGTGGTGTTCCTCGTCGCACTCACTTCTGCCCAAAGAGTGAGTGAGCTCCAGGCCTTCGTGGCGGAGAGGCATTATACCAGGTTCTACAAGATTAGGGTAGTGCTTTGCACACACCCCAAGTTTCTTCCAAAGGTGGTGTCCTCGTTCCACCTCAATCAGGAAGTGGTCCTCCCTACCTTCTTTCCCAGACTGCACGTCAGTCACACTGAGGCTGACCTCCATACCTTAGACTGTAGGAGGGCCTTATCTTTTTACATTCAACATACTCAAGACCACCGGAAAGCATCTCAGCTTTTCGTTTCCTATGACCCTAGTAAGCTGGGGCAAGCGGTGACCAAGCGTGTGCTGCCACATGGGTGGCAGACTGTATTGCCTGGGCCTATGAGGAAGCGCAGCTTTCCTTGGAAGGCCGTGTCACGGCTCACAAGGTCAGGGACATGGCAACCTCTTGTTGCTCATCTGCGCTACGTTCTTCTGGTAGACATCTACTGGGCCGCCACCTGGTCTTCGGTTCATACCTTCGCAGTTCATTACTGCCTGGCTAGGGAATCCCGATGGGACAGTGCCTTCGGCCAGGCTGTACTCCGTAACCTATTTGAGGTCTAGGCATCTCCTGCCCTCCGACCCTTCTGTGTTCAGGCTACCGGAGTGCTAATCCTTGACAGTTGAGAGTTTTTCCACTGCAGCTGTTCACTGCTCTAGATGAGGGAGCCTTTTTTGGCTTTGGGTTCATGGTAGTCTGTAGCTGGGGAGTCCCATATGTGAGGACTGACTTCCTGCTTGTTCCTGGAGAAAGCGTAGTTACTCACCTGTAACAAGTGTTCTCTGGGGACAGCAGGAATCAGTCCTCACAACCCTCCCTCCTCCCCTTGGAGTTGCAGTCCTCCTATTTTACTGTTTCGTTCTTTTTGCCGTCTTTAGCTATGTCATTTGAAATGAGCAAGATGGCCCCTTTGGGCGGGAAGCGGACCACACATACGTGGTGGCAACTCCCAAAGGCTTTCTTCGAAAACTGGGGATTTGCTCTGCATGGGCTCCTTCGATGCTGACGTAACCCATATGTGAGGATTGATTCCTGCTGTCCCCAGAGAACACCTGTTACAGGTGAATAACTACGCTATATATGCCTTGCCAGTCACCCCTGGGAAAGTACATGCCCAAGAAAGTTGTGCCATCCTGCCACATGGGCTCCAATCTCTGGGAAACAGAGTTGGAGAAGAGCCCGATATAGCTTAGCCAATATTCCACACCAACACTGGCCCTCACCGAAGATAATCGCCTCTAGCTCTGAAGGAGAATGGAGCAGCTGTGACTAGTAATCATCCAACTTACTAACTAGCAGAGCTGAAAATATCGAAAGAAGGGGATGCAGACACTCCCTCCCCCCCAAATCAGTTGCTCCATACTCATAAACATACCATCCTCCAGTAGATCCCTAAACCAGATAAGACCGTTCACATCCCAGCTGAATCGCAGGCAGTGAAAATCTGCACCACTGAATGGGCAGACGTTGTGAATTTTAGCATCCAGAAACAGGATGCCCCTGAGCCTCCACTGCCGCTGCACCTGAGACAATACCTGAACCATAGGGGCCAGGAAGGTGTGGCCCTCTACTACACTCCCACTTGTACCTTCCAGCTCAAACACTGACTGAGGAGAGATCCAACTTTTCTCCATCTGGACCATATAGCCCTGTCCTCGCCCCCTTTCCCCCTCCACCCTCCCCACTCCCCACATTGACTGCCGTCAGCTGTGTTTTGTGTCTGTCTCCTTGACCCCTTTATCCTTTTCCTCTGCCTTTGTAGGAAAGGAGATACAAGGGACCCCCGTAATCAATTAGAAACTATAGAAGAAACTACTGAACCTACTTATGATCAGGCATCATTGAGCCAATGTATGGTAACCTTGAAATGGCCATAGATACTGACAATGAAGATACAGGGCTGTGAACATTGATTATTGCTTTAACTATAATACAAAGAAATAATATTTTTAAGCTATAATGCAAAGCTGAACTGCAAGAAGATGGAAAAATACAGCACACTGTTAGGAGTTTTTGGCTGGGCAATGTTGAAACGGATATTATAAGCATTATTGTGAAAGAGATTAACTGGAAATGTACATAGCTATTTACTCTCCATAGCCCATGTTCCCTGTAAAATAGTTATCTCCAAGTTATAATGCCCTGTTCAATGTAATTTCAGTTTGTTCAATGTAAACCGCACTGATGCAGAATAGCGTGGTATATAAGAGAATGTAAATAAATAAAATAAATAATAAAGGTCAGATGGATGCTTGCTAGCTTTTGCAAGATTTTAGGGACTTTTTTAATATTGGAAAGTCCCTCCATCTTCTTCAGAGGTTAATGATTGCTTAAAATACAGATAACAACTATTGTCAGCAAATTATGCACTTTGTAAAGAATCAGTAGAAAATGATCTTGTAAGCATATTTTTTGTATAATCTGTGAATCTTTGTACCCTTGACATCATTCTTGTCAACAAAAAAATTCAACCCTGTTAGCTCAAAATCATGAATAAAAACTGACAGGCTTCCTCTAGAGCTCTGGATGATTATAATATCTCTTGTGTTGTCTCTATTTTTTTCCTTCCTCTTAGAAGGGCCAGGTGAATCAAGACCAAGGTAAAGGTGGGTCTACACCTGAAAGGTACAACAGCCTTTACTACCACTTTCCTATAAATTAATGGCGTTCCTTTTCTCTCTGTCTCCTTCTGGTAGCCAAAAACGTTTATTGTACACTGCCCTGACACTCCGGCAAGAGCGATATATCAAGTTGTGTGAATAAAGATAAAGATACTACACATCTAGCAGTTGGACGTAGTGATATCGTAGCCCACGGAGGACAGCTGCCTTGCAGGAACTTAGGGAAACCCAGTCCACCACCCTCAACAGGACGAACCAGGTGTTTCCAACCAATCCTCTCTCTAGGTGAGTTCCACACAAATCAACCAAAGCATTTCTCCAACTTTACAAAGAACTCCACTGACAGCTTAATGGGTAATTGCTAAAACAAATATAGTAGTTTGGGAAGGACCATTTTTAGTGTGGCTGTCCCCCCCAGCATACCAGATCCTCTCGAATTTTGGCAATTAAGGGGGCATAATTAAGGGAGAAGAGGACCTCTACCTTGGAAGATACCCTCACCCAGAGGTATTTCACTGGCCCTGTTGCCAGCCGAATCGGGCAGTTTCCCGGCAGAGTGACCACACCTTTCCCAAGGGCTATCAAGATTGACTTCGAACTCCAATATCATAACAAAGCCCCTAAGTATCTGCTCCAGACCCTTTAAGGACTTCTCTGGATCCTCTAAAGTAATCAGTGTATCATCTGCATATAAAGATATGCAATGAGGGACAGAATTAACTATAATAGGAGTAATATCCAGGGCAGAGCACAGAAGGCAGGCAAGGGGCTCGATGGCCAATGCAAATAAAAGCAGGAATGGGGGCAGCCCTTTTGCATTTTCTGATACAGCTGGAAGCTGTCAGACTGCAGCACATTGACCAACATCTGTGCCCTGGGAGCTGCATATAGTAGTGCTCACACCTATCCCATATAACATTCTCACAAATCTAGCCATGACCCCAAAAAATAGTCCCATTCAACACGGTTAAAGGCCTTTCGGCATCTAGAAATACACAACAGGCAGCCTTTGGTGCCTGCGACATGTGGAGAGTAATATTTAATAATGTATGCAGATTGTCTGTTGCCCCTGAATGACCCAGATTGGTCTGGATGAACCAAGCCAGAGACTACCATCTAGTTTTAACTCTAACTATAAGGACTTACTAAATTGTAAGTTTTCTCAACTCTGTATTACTTTCTATCCTTTAGTTGGGACATTCAGTCTCCAACCTGAACATTATTCAACTCCATGGCTCCATGCTTTTCTCCCGTACAGAGCTCTGTAGCAATTGATTGAATAATCGTGTCTTGTTTTTTCCTTCCTGTTAAGAGGTTACAGATAATTATAAAGAATCCAGGTTTAGTGAATGAGTGCAGACCCTGAGCGGGCAAGGGTTCTTCAAGGACTAGAAACCCCAGTCCCTCCAGCCTGAGATTTCTGTCCCCAGGTGGGACTTGAACCCCTGGCCTGAGGTACCATGTCCTACCACTAGGCCACTCCTCCCTCCACACACACTTAGTTGCAATGCAGGTGGGACCTTCGTCATTCGCCCCAGTGCACACAAAACCTGCATTTCGGGTCAACCACTCATCTATATCTGCCCACTAACTTAAGCAAAATCACTTCATTTCACAATCTGATATTAACGGGATGGGCATTAACGTAAGGGGGGATCCAGTGTTCAGCCTTGCAATTCCATCACGGACACTTCACCTTTCATTCTTACATTATTACACACTCAAACCTGCATATTAGAGAGCCCCACTCCACCACAGCAACCTCAACTGCATGTACAAAGGCAGCTAGACCATAAAACCCCCAGTATCGGGATTAACCACGTGGTTACAGGGGGAAGAGGGGAAAAATACGCAGAGGTTGGACAAATAGTGAGCTCAGAGGTGACATTTCAAACCATGCAGTTATATTGCATAAGTCTTTGTGTAAGTGCAGCTGCCGCCTCATTATCCCACCAGTCCAACTGCTGCATCCTCTTCGACGGTATCACTGACCTCAGAACTTGCTGCTGCCGCGACACCCAGTCCATCTTACACAGGGAGGCAATCAGACCGCTTAGACAGACTAGATAGGCCATGTGGTCTCTTTCTGTCGTCATATTTCTATGTTTCTATCAGAGGATCTCTAAAGGAAAAACGGGGACTGTTGTAGTTGATATGGAAGGACAGACTAGATAGGCCATGTGGTCTTTTTCATATTTCTACGTTTCTTTCCGCTCCTGGACTACCTCTCCTGCCTCCGCCTGGAGATCCATCGGCGCTTTTGCCTGGGTGTTCAGCTGGGCGATCGGAGGGATCGGGTGTGCACTTGCTCACTGCCTCAAGAGGTTTCTGTACCTCCTCCTGTGAGTTCAGGAAACGCCGCTTCCCTTGTACGAGGGCAGTAAGTCAGGCCAGAAACCAGATACTAGCAAATAACTCGGCCTTCAGGAGCACGTTCCTAAACTAGATCAGAGTTTTTCGCTTCCAGACAGCCTCTGCGCTCGTATTTGAAAAAATAGATATCTTCCAATTCTTATAAGTGACTGTCTTAAGTCTTGTGAGCCTCAAAAATTATATGTTCCTTTTCTTGGTATCGCAAGAGTCGAACAATTAGAGCTGTCGGCCACTTCCCAGGGCTGGGGCGAGGGTGCGTTTTTCTCTAAGGGCTCTTTCTATTTCATAGGAGGGAGAGGCAATCTGGGCAGGAAAACAGGAGTCCAACAGGTCTTTCACAAAGCTCCGCACTTCTGGGAACTCCACTCCTTCCGGCACGCCGAAAATTTGTATGTTCTGCCGGTGCTCCCTATTCTCTCAGTCCTCAGCTTTCTCCTTGAGCCATCATACAGCTTTCTTTAATTTGGCCAGCACTTCCATAGTCTGCATTCCTCGGTCTTCAGTCGCACTAACCCGATCTTCCACCTCAGTGAACCGCAACACCAGCGTGTCAAATCATTCAGTAAAACTGGCTGTAACTGTGGAGATAACCTCCGCTTTAGAGCTGCGGATATCTTGTAGCAGTAAGGTTATATTATCAGTCCCTTCAGGGTTGGAGCCTCCGCTTTCCGAGGGGATCCTCTTCTCTATCCGCCATGACACCTTTCTCGGTTACTGGCAATGTGGATTTTTTTTTTTTTAGTTTTTTTTTCAGCGTACAACTCTTTGATTTGTCTTTTCGGAGCGAGTGCGAGTGGTCTTCCGCATGCTGCAAGTGTTTGTAAAGGCGAGAGTTGGGGAAGGGTAATCAAATAAATGCCAAGTTGATAATCCAGTAGCACGGAACTGAGTGAATTCCCTCTGTTTGCATCAGTACCGGAACCGGAAGCCTCACAAAAATTAAATTTTTTTTCTACCCCCTTTGTCCCTGTGGGGATGGAGGTGGAGGTGAAGGTGAATATGACAACCCCCCCTGATGTAGCTGAGAGAACGTATGCTACTGTTGAACCCAGTGAAACAGGACTTTAGTCCTTTTTCCTAAGTAGCATTGTAAGCAAGGTTATAAGCAAATACAAACAATAATGTGAGAAAGAAGTAGCTGATCATGCGCTAGGCCTGGATAAGAATAAAGATGTAGGCATATGATAAATACACTAAGGGTCATGATTATGCTTTCAAGCTTCAGCAGAATTTTTGGGACTTTCTGAGAAAGGAGAACTGATTATTAGTGAATGGCTATTTTGAGATGTTTGATAGTGACCTACAGTATGTACAGGAATCTGTAATGACTTATGAATCAGTAATATAGTCGATGGAAAATATATCTATATAACAGGCTACTGTGATTATTCCTCTGTAAGGGGCCTGTGTGGACCCCATGGGCCACTTACCTCGCCTTACATGAAGAAACACTCCAGGACCTCACAGTTCTGTTGCAGAGAACTTCTTTATTCATACAGATTACCCTTCTTACAATCACCACACATAGGCACAAGGTAATACTGCAGGAAGTACAAACAGAAAGGTTGGGGGGGGTCACTGCAGTCCACCTTTGCGAGAGAGCAATATGCCAGCTCCCCTTCTCTCCAGGTCTGTCTTTTATATACCATTTATGAAGACTGTGTACGTGCTAGACAGCAAAGAACATTTTGGTTCCTGTTTTCAACGCTTATCCCCTGCTGTCGATCATATATTGCACCCTGAATGTTGTGAGCCAATATAATTAGGTGGGTTATTTGGGTGCCCCATGTCTGTTCCTTATGTCTAGCCTCTGCCATATCTCTGGTAACATGTAGCCCCCCACCTCTTGTGAGACCTTTCTCGGAGACCATCTTGCTTCCTGCTAATATTTATTTTTGGCTCCCTGTTTCTCCTACATATCAGTTATTTGCAGACATGTAACTTCCCCTGGCTCTTCTTTTGTCTGAGCATGCCTCTTGCATAATATGGCTTCCAGAACCTGTTTTTCACAGGCTGCTGTAATCCATAGGCAAACAGGCATTACGTCCCCTCTCTATACCCATGACAGAGATGAAGTCACTTCTGTAAATTGATCAATAAAAGTCCAGGCTCTGGAGGAGGATTTTCAAAGGTGGTAAGGAGAAATGTACTGCTAGTCCAGGCCTCTCTGATTATCTTCCTCTAGCGCTCTAAATTGGTATACTATTATTGTGTGCTTTGTGTCTTCTTTCCTACTGTTAGAAGGGCCAGGTAAGGCAAGAATAGAGAGAAAGTGATGCCCTTGCTTGCAGGGGTTTGACAGCCCCCATTGCTGGAATTGGGGAGAAGAGGCTGCTGAACAGGTGGGAATCGGGGCGGGGGGGGGGGGGGACATTTGGTAACCTAAATAATCAAGGCAGAGACCAGAAAATTTCAGTGGCATCAATACTGGTACTAAAGCTGGTGCAGCTAGGGACATCCTCTAGTATTTTTCTGTCTCCAACAGATAGTGGTTGCTGGACTGGTGTAGCTCGAGATCCATTGGCTGGCTCCTACAAGCTGTTCTGCTTGGTTGGCTCTAGTACAGCTTGGGCAACATAGGTTTTCAGGCTGTATCTGCAGATATGCTACTAGAGTTTCCTGCCCAAATTGGAGAGGGCTGTGTTCCCTGCCAATATTTTGGATGGGCCTAAAGCTGCTTGGAGGGCTGCCCTTGGCTTCTGGACACAGCCTCTTTACAGCTTTGGCTTTCTCTCTTCTCTTCTAATTTCCCCCTGTTCCCGCCTCTCATTTCCTGATTTCCCCCCAAGTATGGACCCTTGCCCATCTTTAGAGACCCTGCCAGTAGTTAAGCTACCGATAGCTTAGCTCTCAGCATCACTGATGCACACAAAGCCTCACAGTACGACAAGCTGCAGACCAAGTGAGGATGTTTTGGTGTGACTATTCATTAGGTTTTTGTGGCAAAATATATTGAGGTGCCAGACCAAGACAAAACGCCCATCTGGGCAGCAGCAGAATGGGATGGTGTTGGCCACAGAGGATCACATTTCTGTGACAACAGCAACAACACTAAAATTAAACTGTGTGGAAGAAAGGCCTGACAATCTACTTCCATATCTTGCCACGAAAACCCAATGGATAGTCACAACAAAACAAATTGCAATATAATGCTGGTAGATGAGACCCCCATGTCGGAAGGCACTAAACTGGCTGCTAGGGAGGAGCTGAAGACTTTTCAAAGTAAAGCCAGCATTTATGATGTGATTGGATCAAAGCCTTTGGGATGTCTGACTGCTGATGTAGCTGCGCATGAAATGAATCAGAAGCTGCAAAGATGACTAACATATTGGGGACATGGAACATACGCAACATGAATCAAGGGAAGTTGGAGATATTTAAACATGAAATGAAGTGTGTACAACTCAATCTGTTGGGTGTCAGTGAACTGAAATGGACTGGCATTGGGCACTTTGTATGTGATGATCACATGGTCTACTAAGCTGAAAATGAAAGACACAGAAGAAATGGTGTTGCATTTATAATTAAAAATAAACTTGCATAGTATTTCATTACTGCTCTTGTAATCAGTGAATGCTCAATTTCTATTCGTTTATGAGGAATGCCCATTAACACAACTATAATTCAAGTATATGCCCAACAACATTTGCAGAAAAGGATAAAATTGATGAGTTCTATGAACAAGTACAAGCTGAAATTGACAGAACATGCAAATAGGATATCCTGGTAGTCATGGGTGACAGGAATGCAAAAATAGGCAAAAACGAAGAAGGCAAAGTGGTTGGAAAATATGGACTTGGCGACAAATGATGCTGGAGAAAGAGTGATAGAATTCTGCAAGACCAATGATCTATTCATCTCAAACACCTTCTTCCAGCAACACAAGTGGCGACTGTACATATGGACTTCACCAAATGGATTGTACAAAAATCGAATTGACTACATCTGTAAAAGTTGTGATAAGGAAGCTTATCATAGCTCAGGTAGGAGCTATAGAAAAGATGATGTGACTCTGAACAAGCAACCTGTCAGTTCTGGTAGAAGCAAGAAAACAGAGTTTTCACATAAAAGACTACCAGTCCCAGAATGCACCAGGTTTCCAGCAGCCATGAGGGAGGCTGAAGTGAGAAAATGTGTGTGCAATCAAGAGAGCTATGAGGTAATCCCTAAGCACTCATCTCAAAGGGCAGGGCCTGATTCAAGACAGCTGCGCTGTGTTAGGGAGGAGCACACATTAGGAAAGAATAAGAATAGAGCTTATTCTTCAGATAACAGTTTCAAGAACAGCTTCAGAAAGAGCTTGAAGGAGGGTTTCAGCAAAAGCTTCAAGGAGAGCTTCAGCAACAGACACAGAAAGAGCTTGAGGGAGAGCTTCAGCAACGGCTACAAGCTCAAGCCCCAGTATCACCTGGAGAAGCAGAAGCCAAGCCAAGCGGATAGAGAGAGAAGGAAACTCTCTGGAAGGAAGAGAAGAAAGCCCATTGGATGGTCTGGGAGAGTCCAAGGCAGTACCCATACTGGGAGGTATTCCAAGTGCCAGCAGAGTCCATTGGACTGGATTCAGCCAGAGGAATGGATTGGCAGAGATAGGAATCACCAGTGGCTACCTGGAAGAGAGAAGACTGCACGTGGAAGGGACTTTCAGACCAAGGCCAGAAGGTATGTGAGAGGAGATCCAGTGTCCAGGGATCAAGATTGGAAGGCTGGACATCAGAATTGGATTACATACTGGCCAGGCTTTACAGAGAGGAATTATGATGGCAGGAGAGGCTCAGGTATGAACACTGATCCAGACCCTATCTATAATAGAGAATGGCAGCAAGGGAATAAGCATTCTCATGATAGTGCCTTAATGAAAGACTCGTCTGTGCCAATGTATGATAGTGACCCTATGCTGATTGATGAAGGGGGAGATACAGCAGATGAAAATATTACTTACATGGACTGTTCTCTATCTAAATGCTATTGCTAGCTTTCTGTGAGCAAACACATCAGCCATCACAAAGAAACCTAACTTTGTTCTTTATTTCCACTGCAAACAGCTCTTAAAGCAGGATTTGGGTTCACACAGTAGCAGCCAGCCAGCTAAAGGCTTACAGCTGGTCAATTGATAGTAATTAAAGCTGCACCTGATTGTGTGTGTGAGCAAGGGAGGATCACTGCTGGGATCTGCGTGGAAAATAAGCAGAAGTTAACTTAACAAGCAAAGTTCATTTATTTCTTTGTGCCTTTGTATTTGGTAATTATTTGCTAAGAAAACATTAGCTAATTGCCTGACAAGCTGAAGGTTGTTTTCTGGTTTACTTTGTGACTTTTTGTTATCCATTTAAACACTGCAAGCAAGTAACCTCATTTATATTGCTATCAAGCATACATGTGCTGGGTGAATTAAACCCCATCAATAAAAGAAGTATTTTATTGACCTTACCACTTGGTTTCACAACTCAATTATTGTCATCAGCTGTGTTTGGGAGTGAATGAACTACAATACCCACAATACCTTGCAAGAATCATATGAATATATGCATCGTCAAGATTGTGTAAGTTCTCACCCTAGGCAGCCGTCTGACAAAGTCAACGATGGAAAAGCTCTATAACATCAACAAAGATAAAACCTGGAGCTGACTGTGGTACAGATCACCAACTACTAATATAGAAACTCAAGCTAAAGTTAAAAAAAAAACAATCCACTCACGAATGTAGCAAAATATGCTTTGAGAATATACCACTGGACTTTAAAGACTGCCTGCAAAATCGATTTACTGCTTTAGATACAAATGGCAAAGCTCCAGAAGAGTTATGGGATGACATCAAGAAGATTGCGTTGGAAGAAAGTGAGAAATCTCTACAAAAGGTGAAAAAGCAAAAACGGTCAAAATGGATAACTGAAGATACTCTGAAAATTGCCCAGTTATGCAGAGAAGCTAAAGCCAGAGGAGAAAGAGAGGCAATCACAGAGCTCAACAGAGATTTCCGAGGTGCAGCAAGACAAGACAAGGAGAAGTACTACAATGATGCATGCAGGGAAATAGAAGCAGAAACTATTACAGGAAGGACAAGATCGACTTTCCTAAAGCTACAAAAGTTAAAGAAAAAAATTCCAGCTTTGAATTGGAATGTTACAAGATACTCAAGGATCCATGTTGAATAATGCTGAGATGATCAAGAAATGGTGGAAAGAATATACAGAGTCATTATACCATAAAGATCGAGTGGACCAACAGCTGTTTCAACCTGTACCTTCTGATCCAGAACCATTGGTGATGAAGGAAGAAGTCGAAGCAGCATTGAAAGCCCTATCAATGAACAAAGCACCAGGCATTGATGGCATTTCCATTCTGATGCAGTTGGTACCATACTTACAAGGCTCTGCCAGGAAATTTGGAAAACAACATCATGGCCAACTGACTGGAAAAGATCTGTGTTTATACCATTACTAAAGATAGGTGATACAACTGACTGTGGAAATTATCGCACAGTCGCTTTGATTCCACATGCCAGCGAGTTTTTAATGAAGATTATTCAGTGGAGATTACAATAATACCTGGAAAGAGAACTGCCTGAAGTTCATGCAGGGTTCAGGAAAAGGCAAGGAACGAGAGACCGCATCGCAGATGTGAGATGGATCCTTGAAAAGACTAAAGACTATCAAAAGGATATCTATATGTGTTTTAATTGACTACAACAAGGCTTTTGACTATGTAAATCATGAGAAACTCTGGGCCACATTAAGAAGCATGGGTATACCAGAACACCTGATCGTTTGTTCTCTTGCACAACCTTTACATTGATCAAAAAGCAACAGTTCAAACGGAACAAGGAGAAAGAGAATGGTTTAAAATCAGCAAAGGTGTACGACAAGGCTGCATACTCCCCACCCCCCCCCCCACCACCTTTTTAATTTATATGCAGAACAAATCAGCAGAGAAGCAGGACTGTATGAAGACAAGAGGTGTGAAGATTGGTGGGTGACTCATCAACAACCTTGGTTATGCTGATGATATCACATTACTGGCTAAAAGTGAGAATGATATGAAACATTTGTTTCTCAAGATCAAGGAACATAGTCTTAAAATGGGCCTGCACCTTAATGTAAAGAAGACAAAGATTCTGACAACTGGCAAAATCAATAAATTTATCACTGATGGAGAAGAAATTGAAATAGTTGACAACTTTATCCTACTTGGATCAACTATCAATAAAGAAACACCAAGCAGTCAAGAAATCATATTCAACTCGTTCAAGTCATGACATTTTCAATAATGTCAAATGGATGCAAAATTTTGACCGTGAACAGATAGACAAGAAGAAAATTGATGCCTTTGAATTATGGTGCTGGTAATAAATACTGTGTATAACATGGACTGCCTGAAGAACAAACCAGTTAGAAGCTCAGATGACAAGACTTTGAGTTTCATACTTTGGACACATCATGCGAAAAGAGAAATCATTAGAGAAAGCCATCATACCTGGCAAGCTAGAAGGTAAACACAAAAGAGGAAGGCCAGCAGTGAGATGGATCAATATAATAGCAGCAGCTATTAGTGCCATTCCATCAACAATGAGCCGCCTGATTGAAGACCTAACATTTTAGGACAACTATCCAGAGGGTCGCCATGAGTTGATACCAACTCGGCACTTAACAACAACATGGACCATTTAAGGAACTTAAAAGAAAAAAAAAGGGCAACAATAGACAGTCTAAATATCATCAGCAGTGCTGGAGACTTTGGTGTCTCTGCCTCTTTTCAGCGGCAGCCTCTGAGGCTTACTAATCAATGAATTCTGCCCGAGCTGTCTGGTGTGCCTCTTCTCCACGCCTGCCATTCCGGGCAACCGTGGAGTTTAGCATCAGGCCTTGGTTCGGCTCCATTCTTCTTGGCTTGGTCAGGAACTTGGAGGGAGGGCGGTAGCATGCAAGGCAATGTTTCCTCTTTGGCTGGTTTCTGGGTGCCGCTGGATTTTGGCAACCCCTAGCTCTGGTGCATTTTCAGGCAGCGATCACCTGTGCCATACCACAGTAGAGGTGGCTAGGGTGTGAGGCCACATGAATGCCAGGCGGAGGTTTGGACAGGGCTGATGGTGTGGTTGTATGTCTTGCGGACCCATTGGAGACGTGCCAGGAGGGCTCCTTGCGACCTTTCTATAGGGTCTGAGTCTCGTGCAGCATGCATCCCCTTAGTGCCCTGGTGCTAACCTGATGATGGGAATGGCTGCTATTTTACCTGTATGAAGTACCTCCAATGCTTGGCTAATGCCTTTGCACCTCCTGTCTGAATTAGTAGCCACTAAGGGGTGTTTTTCTGCTCTCTTAGGATGAGATTTTCCAGCCATATTTCAGATACTACTAAATTAATTTTTTCCAGTTCTTGCACCAGGCAGCGTGTCTTTCAGCAGTGGTCCTCAGGGTTGCTCATGTGCCCTCATAGAAGTGTCAGCCCTCAAAGGAATCCTTGAGGATGTTGTCCTGGCAGCAGGCATATTATGTGGTCTCCTGGGAGACCCCCAGGGGGCAGGCACCTGCTACCGAAGGGTTCCCATTTAGCGGAGGCATTGGAAGCCTCAGGGGAACTTGGAACTGACTCTATTAGTTCCCAGAGTGTTGGTAGCTGTCCTTGCCTATTGACCAGGAGGATGGCTCATTTCACAGGGGCTTTGGGACAACTAAAGCCCAGAGAATGGCGAGTGATTGCCAGGAGAGGAAGAGGAAAACTCCCGGATAGACTCCCTTTTAGGCAGGATGAGCTGGTGGCCTTGTTAGCTTAGTTTGCAACTCTTTTTCAGATAGTGGAGGTACCCTGGAGGAAAAAGAGCAGTTCGAAGGGGATCCAGTCCTGGAGGGTCTCCAGAGACCATCCAGAGCCTTTTCATTTCCATAGGCTCATTTGGAGTATGATACTGGCAGAGTGGGATTCTCCTGACATCTTTCTTCAAGGGGGTCAGATCATGAGGAACTCTGTCAGCTGCCTCGGGCAGATTTGGACAACTGGCTGTGTTTCCTTTAGATGGATGCACTGGTGGTGGCAGTCACTAAGTGGACTACTGTCCCTGTGGAGGGCGGTGAGGCTCTTGGGGACCAGCAGGAATGCAAGGTGAAGGTATTACTGAAAACTGTATTCTGTTGCTTCTGCCATGATTCTTCACCAGGAACAGCTGCCTGGCCTTTGCTGGGTGCAGTTTCTGCCAGAAGACACATCTTCTCAGTTGGAGATGGTAGTGTGTTCCTGGCTGACACTTTGTATGATCTCCTTTGCCTTCTACAGAGGAGATTGCTGCAGCAGTGGTGGCCTGCCGCTGCTTATGGTTATATCACTAGGCCGCAGATGCAGCCTCTAAGGCCTGCTTGCCTAAGTTTCCCTTAGGGGTGGGGGTGCTCAAATTTGGGGAGACCTGGGAAAATTGGTGAAAGATCGGAAAACACCAATCTGCAATGACTATCAGAGGACAAGCTGAAGAGTTCATCTACGTAGTCTTCTCTCGCCCATCTTGCCCTCGCAGTAAGGACTCTGGTACTGTCTGAGCATATCATTCTCTTTATTTGCCAAGGCTCAAGGCAAATCTGAGCCCTTTCAGCTATCTATTCTGGGTTGCCCTTGGTGAATCGCCAGCTCCATCTTCTTTTTTTTTTAAACTAGGAATGGGGCCAATTGATGTAGGACCATTGGTTACTCAGCATCGTTCAACACTTTGATGTCTTCATGTGTGTGTGGAACCTACTTCAAATGCCTTCATGGATATGGTATCACCAAAAACAAAAACCGAACACCATAGAAACATGATGTCAGAAAAAGACCATATGGCCCATCTAGTCTCTTTCCATATCAGCTACTGAAGTTCCTTTTTATTCCTTTAGATATCTTTTGTGTTGTCCCTTGCTTTCCTGTTCCACGCATGTCATTCTTTCCATAAAAAATATTTCCATAAATTACTCCTAAGTCTATCTCCTTTCACCCTCATCTTATATCCCCTTGTGACAGAGCTTACTTTCAATCGAAAGAGGCTCTCCTCTTGTGTGTTTATCAAGGAGGTATTTAAACATCTCTATTATAGCTCCTCTATCCTTTCTTTCCTCTAGGGTTTAATACTAAGATATTTGTCTGTCCCCATATGGTTTATAATGAAGACCACTTACCATTTCAGTAGCCACCTTCTGCACTGACTCCATCCTGTTTATATCCCTTTGAAGATGCAGCCTCTAGAATTGCACACAAATTAGATCATACCAGAGACTTACACAGAGACATTATGACCTCCTTTTTTTTCTGCTGGCCATTCTTCTCCCTATGCACTCAAGCATCCTTCTGACTTTTGCTGTCACCTTTTCTACCTGTTTAGCCACTTTGAGATCATCAGGAACAATCACGCTCAAGTCCTGCTCTTCTTTGATGGACAGAAGTAGATCGCCCCCTACACTGTACTGCACCCTTGGATTTTTGCAGCCAAAATGCATGCCCCTGCATTTTTTGTAGCATTAACCCTCAGCTGCCAAATTCTTAGTTAGATCCTTCTTTATATAATCTAGTCCTTGTGTGTTTACTGTATAATGCAGATTTTAGTATTATCTGCAAACTGGCAAACCTTAACCCGACAGCCCTTGCATAATATCACTAACAAAGGTGTTAAAAATAATCTGAAAGACAGATCCCTGTGGCCCACCACTGGTAACATCCTTTTTCTCAGCGTGAGCTCCATTTACCTTCACACTTTGTAGCCTCCAATGCAACCAATTTCTAACCCAGTCAGTCACTTTAAGGTCCATTCCTAGGATGCTCAATTTACTTATAAGTTGCCTGTGTGGAATGGTGTCAATGGCTTTAATGAAATCTAAGTACACCACAGCTAGGGTTCTCCCTTGGTCCAGTTCTCTGGTTACCCAGTTAAAGAAATCAATCCGATTTTTCTGATAACACCTGCCTCTGGTAAACCCATGCTCCCTTGGATCCTGCAATCAAATGGACTCCAGAAACCTCACTATCCTCTGTTTTAGCAGTGTTTCCATTAATTTACTCACCACAAAGGTCAGACTAACTAGCCTGTAGTTCTCAACCTTATCTTCCGCTTTTGTGTAAAGGGACCACATGTGCCTATTTCCAGTCTTCTGGGACCATTCCCAAATCTAAAGAAGCATTCAAAACTTCAGTCAGTGGAGCTGCTAGAATCTCCCCAGGTTCCTTAGCATTCTCAGATGTATCCCATCTGGCCCCATTTTTTTTGTATACTTTTTAGTTTAACTTGTTCCTCACAGTCCTCTGAAAATCGTTCAAGATCCCTTTTACTTCTGTTCCTACTTGTGGGTGTTTTCTGTGGTCCTGCTCCTGGCCCTTCATCTGTGAATAGAAATATTTGTTAAGCAATTACGCTTTATCCTCATCAGCTTCTACATGTTCCTCACCTTCCCTCTTGATTCTGTCAATTCCACTTTTGCATTTCCTTCTCTCACTAACATATCTGAAAAATGTATTGGCTCCTCATTTTAATGCATTGGCTATTTCTTCTTTTTGTATCTTTGCTTTCATGACTACCTTTCTAGCTTCTCTTTTCCAAATATTGATGCTCATCTTCCTTCTCTTTGTGATCTCTTGTATTTTATGAAGGCCACCCTCTTTTTCTTCACCCTTTAGAGTTACTTTTTTTGAGAACCATAATGGCTTCCTTTTCCTAACAGGTTTGTTGCCCTGTAAAATATCCATTTCAGTTTTGCCGATTGCCTTTGTACATTTCCCAGCTGTTCTTCATCCCGCTAACTACTCCTTAAGGTATTGTTCCATTTTGGCAAAGTTAGTTTTACTGAAGTCTAAGGGGCATGTTTACTAAACGGTCTTAACGTGCGCCCAGCGATAATGTGCAGGATGCCTTAAAAGGAGTGGGCATTCCGGTCTAAAAGTAGCAATCCGGGAGTATCGTGTGATAATGTGCGCTGCGCAGATTATCGCACGATAGTGGGAGCCGTGCACGTTAACGCGCAAACAGAGCAGCAGAGGTGTAGCACAATGGTTAATACACTGACTGATGGTACAGGGGTCATGAATTTGATCCACCAGTGTGCCTAATGAATACAGCTGCTTGAGGCATTACCCTTTACTTTTAAGCATTGTTTGAGGCATTTTATTTTTTATTTTAAATTAGTGCTGCCAGCAAACACACCCTCACAGTGCCGTAACCTAAGGTGCCGCATAAGGTGCCCTATAAGGCACTCCAGAGGGCACATTATAAAGTGCACTGTCCACCAAGGCACCTTATAATGTGCCCTATGGAGTGCCTTATAGGGTGCCTTATAAGGCGCTTTATGGGGCGCCTTATGAGGCACCTTAAGGTTACAGCACTGTGAGTGTGTTTTTGCTGGCAGCACTAATTTAAATTAAAAAAAGAAAATGCCTCAGACAGCCCTATCAAATAACACCACTGTGGGCTCAAACCCATGACCTCTGCCTCCACAGGCAGTGCAGTAACCAGTGAGCTACATCTCTATAGCTGCTAACAATCCCCTGGCTGGCTACAGAAGGACTTCAGGTCACCACACAAACTGTCTGCTGTGGTTACCAGGATAGGGTTAACCCACCCATACCCATGATACACTGCACATGCAAATCAGCAGTCTACAGATGATCACAGGATGGGGTATGCACCCCCACAGCACCTAGGCCTGGTAGGGGGTACTGACCCTGTGTGTTACTGGCACAGAGTAGCTACAGACCATCACATTGTGCAGGTACTGTGCTCACTCAGGGTGAGGTGGGGCGCCCAGCACCAGGTCCGCAGCACCTTTCATAGCTGAGATAGGCCATGCTGTAGGTCCCCATCAGTGCCAGTGTGTGTGATAGGTAGTTCCTGCAGACACCTATGATACATCTGTGTCCATCTGTATTTCTCAGTCACGTGTAGCCCTTATGGGCTATGATGCACCCAGAATAGTGCATAGCCTGTGTTGATGCCATGGTCACATGATGTAAGTGAAGGGGGTGTTTGGACCCATAGGCGGATTATGTACCACCACCCAACCCGCCCTCTGTGGCTCAGGGTGGGAAACAGGATCTCCCACCAAAAAAACACATTCTACATCCCTGCAATGGTGGCAGTAGAGGGGACCATCAACCCCAGTCCTGCTGGGGAACAGACACCCTACAGGGTAGTCAATGCAGAGCTGTACGCATCCATACGGCAATGGCAGACAGACAGTAGGCCTGGAAATGCTCAGCTGCCCCCCACCACTATCTGACATTCTCCAGCAGCGAGCACAGTGAGTCTCCAGCCGCTGCACCCTGCAAGGCATTCCAGCCATACACATACTAACTGCAGACAGTCTGCTAGCTAGTCCATAGTGCATGTTCCTGAAGGAGATGTGAGCACACCCACCAAGCAGATAAGTCAGTGATTGGGCCCCAGAAAAGAGAACCCATAAATAACACTTGAGAGAAATACAATACAGCACTATGGGGGAACCTAGCCATGCTGTGGTCACTGCTCAGTCAGGGTGAGAGTGACCTCCCAGCAAGACATGCTGTGGCCACCCTGTCCATGCAGGGGGTGGCCGGGCACTACAATGTCCCAGCCATTGCCCTATGCCCTGTGCAGATGCATCCTGCCCAGGCCACCCTGTCCGGGCTATATGCATGGTACCGTGCTCCTCATTATGCACGGTGGCAGGCTGACACTGGAAACAGTGCAAGCAGTGTGGGCTAAGTAAGGTGTTGGCAGCCACCACACACTGGATAGACAGACACACACTCCCACACCTATGCCAGCATTGTGCAAATATAGAGGTTTTTGGCATCCCTGGCCACTGCAGCAGTCCTTGGCACAGTACGGGCATGGCTATGGTACGAAATACTGTTGGGGTCACTCCCCGGGGTGGTAAACACTGTCAAAAACCAGACCTGAAACACACTCCACAGACATCAGAAAGGTTGCTATGCTGCAGCTCAATCAGCAAATTGTGCTTAACTTAGGACTTGCTATCTGCCATTAATCATAGCAACCTTTTGATATATGTGTAACGTATTCCCAGGTTTAGGGCGGCATTGCTATGGTATGTAAGTGCTAGTATTGGGAGCTGCTGCTGCACGCAGGGCCCAACAGCCTGCCTCTCCATGAGGCTTTGGATAGTGGAGCCTGTGGGCGTGGGTGTTTATGCCCCTGTTGGCCACTGCTCTAGGGCAGAGGTTCCCAACTCCAGTCCTGGTGGTCCAAACACCGGGTTTTCATGCTGTCCCTAATGAATATGCATGAGATACATTTGCATACCATGGGGGCGGCGCATACAAATGCAGCAGAGGCATCTTTATTAAAGACAGCGTGAAACCCGAATGGTTCTTGGCCCTCCAGGATTGTAGTTGGGGAAACTCTGCTCTAGGTATTGCATCTGTGTATGGTGTCTATGCTCTGTAGGGAAAAATATAGGCGTTTCGGGCATGTTTATGTTATCTGCAATAAAGATTCTGTCTTTATTACCATGGTTTAGTACTGGGTAACATATGGGGACTGGGTTGGCAGGAGCCACAGCTGGGACTTGAACCTGTGACCTTCTGCTCTTTAACACACTGGCTGTGTGTACTGCACCACACTGTTGCCACAGGGACAGTTCATTCCCTGGGGATACCATGACTGTTCGTCAGACAGAGTCTGTCTGTTGCAGTGCATGGCACCCACCTAGACAGGGATAGGCCATGGTCTGCTGTGGGCAGATGCCACTGCCCCCTCCACCACCAGTACCCCTCCGCCACCATGCTGACATGCCCTTGTGCTGGTGGTGTGCAGTCTCAGGCCATTCAGTGTGCTGGTAGGAAGCTGCCTATGGTGCGGGATCTGGGGTAGGGGTGCCTGCATAGAAGTCCGCGCTTCCCCCCACCACCACCGCCTGCCAATGTTCTGTGCCCTTGGGGGTACCTGCTGGGTACTATCCCCTGTGTCACTGTGGGAAACACACTCGTGCCCATGTTAGGCCCTTATCAGTTGCTGTCTGGCTGCTCTACTGTTTCAGCATTCCTATGGGCCACCTAGGCATCTCCCTAGTCCGCACTGTGCCCCAGCTGCACCACAGCATGTGCCGCCTGCAGCCCTGTGTATCCCGTCTTCCAGCATCTGTACAGTTGCCCTTTCCGACTTCCCATCCTGCTGTTGCCGCACATGTTCACGCCATAAGGAACCTGTCCAATAAAAAGGGGAAACCCTGATCAGCGCTATTTCACTGTGGGATCATTCACCTTGTAGGGGGACAGAGCATGTTGTTGTTGTTAAGTGCTGTTGAGTCAGAATCGACTCATGGCGACCCTCTGAATAGCTTTCCTAAATTGTCTTCGGTCTTCAGTCAGGCGGCTCATTGTTGACAGAATGGTACCCATAGCTGCTGTTATTGTAGCGATCCATCTCATTGCTGGCCTTCCTCTTTTGCGTTGACCTTCTATCTTGCCAAGCATGATGTCTTTCTCTAATGATCTCTCTCTCCGCATGATGTGTCCAAAGTATGAAAGTCGAAGTCTTGTCATTTGAGCTTCTAAAGAAAGCTTAGGTTTGATCTCCTTTAGTACCAACTGGTTTGTTCTTCGGGCAGTCCATGGTATACACAGTATTCGCCGCCAGCACCATAATTCAAAGGCATCAATTTTCTTCCTGTCTATCTTTTTCACTGTCCAGCTTTCACATCCATATGATGTTATTGAAAATACCATGGCTTGAACAAGTCGAATCTTTGTATGGAGAGAGACATCTCTGCTCTTGAGAATCTGATCTAGGTCTTTCATAGCCATTCTGCCAAGAGCAATGTGTCGTCTGATTTCTTGACTGCTTGTTGCTTCTTTATTGATAGTTGATCCAAGTAGGTTAAAGTTGTTCATGATTTCAATTTCTTCTCCTTCAACGATGAACCTGTTGATTATGCCAGTTGTCATGATCTTTGTCTTTATCCAAAATTAATATCTTTTTTTTTTTTAGCTTTTTCGGTAGTGTTTTTTTTATTTTTCCCATTAATATCACTATTAGCCAGCTTGGTTATGGGGTTTTTAAATTTTGTTCAGGTCATTTTCACTGTTTATTTGCCTTTTTGTTCCGTGCACATGTATCACAACTATCACTTTTTTTAGGTTTCCCTGGCTTTGCTGTACATTGCTGACAGAAATGGTGTCTCTTTCCTGCAAATGTGCCTAGCGCGAGGGTTTCACTCGCGCTAATTTTTGGAGCTGAATTTCACGGCGTTAGTGTGCAGGAAGCCACTCCACACCTACTCTCCGCCCATTGACCCCGTTCCTCCGCCCTCCAGGGAGCCTTCCTCCGCCCTCCGCGCTCGTTTCCGCCGCTGCGCGCCTTATCACACGATACGTGACCTCTTTGCCCGGTAAAGCACCATTATCGCGTGATAATGTCACAGCAGCGCAATTAGCGCCCTTTAGTAAACATATCCCTAAGACTGTCACTTTTGAATGGACTCCATCTGCTCTAGTCCTGATACTGAACCACACCATCTAGTAATCCAGTATGGACCCTTCACGTGTAGAGTCTGTTACTAATTGTCGGAATAGTTCTCCCTATAGAGAATCTAGGATCTCCTTACTTTTAGATGACACCGCAACAGGAATGTGCCAGTCAACATCTGGCATATTGAAATCGCCTATCTTTAGCACTGCTTCTTTCTTGCAATAGTGCATATGTCTTCTTCTATTAAAAATCTGTCCACTTCTTCCTGTGGGGGAGATCTGTATGTCACACCAATGCAAATGGATTTCCCTTTCCAGTTTAACTCAGTGTCTTCTCGCTCCCTTTTTTAAGCTCTGTAATTCTATAATTCTAGTATTATTTTTCACATAAGTGCCACTCCTCTTTCCCTTTTTCCTACCCTGTCCTTCCTGAATAAAGTATAGCCCAGTATAATTATATTCCAGTCATGGTTGTCCGTGAATCACGTCTCTGTAACCGCCACTAAATCTATATAGCACCCATCCTTAAAAAATTACACTGGCTCCCCTTCCTCTGCTGCATAAAATAGTCATCATTGCTTTCTCTCTTAAAAATCTTATATGACATGTCTGCCATCCATCTACAAACCAGATCATGCTCAATAAATACCCACAGAACAGCTGAAATATAACCAAACAACTTGTGCAAGAGCCATCACCTGGACTATGGAACAACTTGCCTCCTAAACTCAGAAACATTGATGATATCCACAAATTCAGGAAGGAACTGAAAACTCTACTATTCAAAGAACATTTCAAGGATAAAACATAACTTAGCTTCAACCACAGTGTCTCTACATCTTACCACTACACAGTCCACCAACATTTACAAATGCACCTGATCCCACACACTCAAATTGATCATCCAAATCACCATTTAATCCCCCGATACAACACTGGCCACTCATATTGTAGAAAATCTTTACCACATATTCAGTTTTCTTTTTTCCTCTTGTTCTTTAAATGTTATGCATGTTAACATTCAACGTTATATGTATATATCTTTTTCTTCCATTGTTAAATATTATTGCACTTTGTTCCCAATTCTAAGTAAAGTTAACTTAATTGTTCTTTGTAAACTGTTTTGATCTTAGGAAATACGGGGCCCGATTTTCGAAGGGATTTACATGGGTAACTGCCCATGTTACCCATGTAAATGGTTTTTCCAGGATTTTCCAAAGGCATCTACACGGGTAGTGCCTTTGGAAAATCCCAGTTAAGTCCCAGATGCTATGCGGTTAGCATCTGGGCATGTTGGGGGAGTTCTGGAGTGGAGGGAGGCGGAGGAAAGGGCTAAGCGGGTAGCAACGATTTTCAGTGCTACCAAGTTAGTCCTCGGCGCATTAAAGATAGGCAAGGTTTTTCCTTATCTAACTTTGAGGCGCCGGGGCTAACTGGGTAGCATCGAAAATCACTGCTACCCGCTTAGCCTTAGCAGCTGCTGGTGTGTCCAACCAAACCCGGATTTTCACTTCCGTTGCTGTGGAAGTGAAAATCTGGGTTAAGGGGGACAGCGGGCAAGCAAAATGAAAATCGGGCCCACGCTATATAAAACTTTCCAAATAAGTCGTCATCTTCCATTAAAGCCTCAACATCTGGGATCTTATTTCCAATGCTACGGGCATTTATGCACACCACTTTCCAGTTACCCCTTCTGCCAACTTCTACAAAGGTATGTAATGTTTTACTTACCCAGGAATTTACTTCACCCATTCCAGTGAATCTAGTTTAAAGCACTCTTAAGTAGGTTAGTAAGTCTGCTGCAGAAGACACTTTGACCCTTCTTGGACAGGTGGATGCCATCTCTGCTCTGCGGCCCTTGGAAAATCATTCTGTTGTCCAGGAAACCAAAACGCTCTTGATGATGCCATCCACGCAGCCATGCATGCAAGCTTCTTTGTCTCAGCCTTTACCCTCAACAGGGAAGATTGAATAGGTGGTGCGCAGGTGGTGGTCTATCTGCTTCACCCTCTGTCCCAAAGCCATGAAGTCACTTTTGATATACTCAGAGGGATACCTGGCAGTGTCATTTGTGCTGACATGGATGAGCAACATCGGGTAATAGTAGGCTTGATGAGTCTTGGCAAACTCTCCGTAACATCTCTGATTTTGGCACTTGGCAGACAGCACACCTCCCTGGCCATCAAGTGTGGTCGGTAGATGGATGCCTCAGTATCCCTCAGAAGAAAGACACCAATCATTACCTTTCACTTTCTTGTGGTCACTGATTCTGCAACTTTGGTGTGCTTGAGCTCTGGTTCTTCCCTTTCCTGGAATGCTTTCATCTCCACTTCCAGAGCTGCATACTAGTTCTTCAGTTCGATGGTTGGATGAGTTGTATTGTTGATTCTGCACGCTCCTTCATTTTGTAACCTTCCATCTTCACCTCTTTCGGAGAGCTTGGATGCTTCAGGAAGCATCTTGTCAAGGTACTTCTGTCTCAAATGCTTCTCAGCCTCACTATCTTTTATCTGAGCTCATCCATCCGTGACTGGCATTAGGCTGTCTCTCTGGACAGAGGCAGAAGCTGTAACTTGGTCAACAGCTGTGGCAATATGATTATTCCCAGCCATTGTTCAGTTGGTGGGGCTTTGGTCCCTGTTAAAATAAGCGAGAGACATATACTAAAGTCTCTAATTTTTCCTCAGCTGTCCTTTTAAGAGAAAAAGTAGCTAACCTATTTTATGTGAGTTCTAAAGGTGCTGTCCCTGTGTGTAGTTGTGCTTCCTTGCTAAACAGGTATTACTTTACACTAGTAACTTTTGATATTATGTGTCTGAAGTATATAGATTAATGTGTTCTCTTTGTAAAATTATCTAATCAAAGCTCCTTGAAGAATGGCAAATTGTTTACTTTTAGTAGATATCCAAACATGAAACTATTTGTGTTCTAGATTTTCCATAAAAATCAATACAAATCTGTTGCCCAAGTCAACAAGCTAATTGAGTAGTACCCAATATAACAAGAATTCTCACATGGGGGGGGGAGCTAGGGTGGGAAAGAAGGGATCTAGGAGGCCAGGGTTCGATTCCTGCTAGCGCTCCTTGTTGCCTTGAGCAAATCACTTAACTCTCCATTGTCTCAGAAGAATCTAAGTTATCTATGTCCCTGTTTAATGCACATTACAAAGTTTAAGTTACAATGTAAATCACTTTGACCTTGCTGGCAGTGCAGACCATCTGGGAATGTCTGTCTGTCTGGATTAGGAGGGTTCTGGCCATGATGCAGTGGTTGAAGGCCCATAATACATACCTGATCGCACGCAGTTGAGGAAGTTGATGTGTCTGCACTCCTTCCCAGTCCAGGTGCAGAGGTGGGCACCCCAACC
Organism: Ichthyophis bannanicus; assembly: GCA_033557465.1. Classification (NCBI taxonomy): domain Eukaryota; kingdom Metazoa; phylum Chordata; class Amphibia; order Gymnophiona; family Ichthyophiidae; genus Ichthyophis; species Ichthyophis bannanicus. The sequence continues at coordinate 154,154,082 of CM066031.1, forward strand.
TGTCTTTGAGTCATCCGTGATGATGAGGCGGCTGCTGAAGGGATTTGCCCCTCTCCCAAGAGATTCTCTGGTTATGCCCACCAGGCGAGCGACTCCTTCCCTCTGGATCCAGTGGAATGCGACTCGGCATCGGTTAGTGTTGCTTCCAGCCTTTGCTCAGATGACATTGAGGGTGATCTATATGAAGTCTGACAAGGGGTAGGACTTGGGTGGTTATGGCCAATTGGCCCAGGAGACGCAGAGTGTCCCAGTGGTAACTTGGCTAGCTGACGAGACCTTTAGGGCCAGCGAAGTGATGGTGTTCACTTGTAGTGTGGGCAGGAACTCCATGGGTGGTTCTCATGTCTGCTCCAGTGAACTGCAAGTTCTGTGTGGGTTGGAGGCATGACTTCTGGAAGTTTACGAAGAAGCTAAGTGATGAAAGCAATGTGACTGTCTGTTCAGTGGACATCCGGACCTCCTGTTGTGATGGTGTAGCAGGGAGCCAGTCATTTAGATAGCGGGAAAACACATGTGCCGAGCTTGTGGAGGTGTGCAGCAGCCATGGCAATGCATTTGGTAAAAACCCTTGTGGTAGGGGAGAGGCCAAAGTGAAACACCCTGTACTGATAGTGTCCACCAACCACATGAAAACGTAGATATCTCCTGCGGGCCCAGTAGATGGGAATGTGGGTATTTGCATCCTGCAAGTCTAGCGATACCATCCAGTCATTGGTTTATTTATTTAGTTAAACATTTTTATATACCATTTTTATCATACTATCAAAGTGGTTTACATTTAACAGTGAACTGTAACAATTACATCATAACCATTAATTTATAAACAAGGACACGGGGAGCTGGGGAGGGGGCCCTCAGCTCCCTAAGTGCCAGCTTTCAGAGCCGCGAAGGGAGAGTTTCCCTTTCTCGCGGCTCTGGTTAAGCCCGTGGGGCTGATGGGAAACAGGAAATCCTGTTTCCCATCAGCGCCAGCGGCTTAACAGAGCCGCGAGGAAGAAGCTCTCCCTTCACGGCTCTGAAAGCTGACACTTAGGGAGCTGAGGGCGCATGGAGGACTCTGCTGGGCAGGGGGGGCCCCCGTGTGACGCTCGATTCTGCCGCTGCCACAGCGGCAGCAGCAGCAAGTTTGTTTCTTTAAAAATTTACCCGCAGATGCAGAATGTTGTTTACACGGGGCCCCCTGAAACACGGGGCCCTGTGCAAACAACATTCTTGCACAGTGGACGGGCCAGCCTTGCTTTATAATAATGTTAATTTTGGACACCCTAAACCTCTATCAACTTGCACAGCTAGTTGATATGAACTTTCTTTCCTCTCCCCACCCCCAACAAATCTGCAAAATCTGTTCTTTTTGTAGAAAAATAACATTAGGACCTTGATGGGAATATTTTAACTTTTCAATAGATGTATTAAATTCTTCTAATTCCTCTGTGTCAGTTCATGATCTCCAGAATTCCTTCCCTGCTTGTTTTCCTTTTATCGGGCATTAATAGCTGTCTGTATTCTATAGGTCGGTGCATAGTTGAGACTTTGCCTAATCAAGTTTCTTGTAATATGACATGTCTTTGTTTATCACTATCAATGAAATCAGGGTGTCTGCTTTTATCTTCAAAGGCTGAGGGGTGTGGGAGTCTCCAATTAATTGCTAATCCTGTAAAGAGAGCCCAGAAAGCAGCAAAAGCAGAGAGGAAGATGCCCAGAGGAGCATCTGCTCAGGTAAGAGATTGCCCACTGCTTCCTGCTTTCTCTGTATAAACACCTGCTGCTTCTCCATGGACAAGCAGTCTGAGTCAGCCACGTCTAGGTGTGTCCCCCTCCAGGACCAGAGTAGCTCTCCCAATAGCTTTATGTTTTAAATTCCTCTAAGCTTCCTGCCTTCCCCATCCTGTATCTGGTCCCAGCCCTTTCTGCCTCAGTTTTTTTCATCCGCCAACCTGGACGGACATACACCAAAGCTGTTCTTCTAAGTTATAAAAAAAAAAAAGTAAGAGAAAATTCCTACAGCAGAAAGATGGCTCAAACAAGAAAGTGCAGCAGCTGTAAATGAAAATTCAGCCCCATCGTTGCTCAGGACCACTTTTCCAAGTGCCTGAACTTGCACATGCTCAGCAGGCAAAGAGAAAAAAACAAGGGGAGCCGGGCCACAGCTGCATCCTCAGACTATCGAAGGAGCAAGCTGGCCAATCGCACAGTGAACTCCCTTGCATGCTCCTCAGTCCCGGAGGTAAGCCATGCCAGCACCTCCCCCTTACTCCCAACCTGCATGCCTCCATTCTCAGGACCCCCGCTGACGTTTCCAATGCTGCCACAAAGATCCAGGAAGCATCAGAGCTCCCCCTCCTCCAGCATGCTTCTGCCCCCATGGCTGCAACACCCTCTCAGGCCTCCTTCCGCAACCGGCACCATCGCAGCAGCAGGAGCCCCTCTCCTGCACATCAGACACCGCCGCAGCTATAGTCACTCCCGCTGCAGTCGCAGCTCTCCAGACTCGCACCGCCACCATAGGAGCAGCCACCTTCAATGCAGCAGGTCCTCCTGCCATTGCCATTCCTCCAGGCACTCCTCCTGGAGTGCTCAGCATCTGGCATCACAAGCCCAGCAGACCCTTTGCTGCTCCCTCTGGCCAGGAGGTACCATCACAGCTTTTCAGCCCTGCACTCCCTGGCATAGCTCTCTTGTGCCACCTGCAGGCCATAACTAGGACTCCTCCATCCTCAACTCTAGGACTGGCCAACAGCAACTGTGAGCCCAGAGCTGCCATACAGCACCCAGAATTGATGGCGACAGGGCCGGCCCGTCCATTGAGCAAGAATGTTTTTTGCACAGGGCCCCGCGTTTCAGGGGGCCCCGCGCAAAGAACATTCTGCTTTTTTTTTTATTACATTTAAAAACAAAAACCTGGCTCTAGCTGCTGCCGCTGCCGCGTCCGTCGCAGCAGCGGCAGAATGGCGTGTCCCGCGGGGCCCCTTCTCCTCTTCGAGCCCTCTGCAAGGGCTTTCAGATTCGCGAAGGGAGAGTTGTGCTCCCTCGCGTCTCTGTAAAGCCCGCAGGGGCTAATGGGAAATTTCCCATCAGCCCCTTTAGACGCGAGGGGCTGATGGAAAATTTCCCATTAGCCCCTGCGGGCTTTACAGAGACGCGAGGGAGCACTCTCCCTTCGCGAATCTGAAAGCCCTTGCAGAGGGCTCGACGTGGAGAGGGGGCCCGCGGGACACGCCATTCTGCCGCTGCTGCGACGGACGCGGCAGCAGCTAGAGCCAGGTTTTTGTTTTTAAATTTGCCGGAAGGGAAGGGAAGGGAAGGGAAGGGGGGGGGGGGCTGATGGAGGCTGTCTGGAAATGGGGTGATGGGGGGTTAGGACTGGAAATGTGCCAGGGGGGGGGGTTAGGACTGGAAATGTGCAAGGGGGGGGGTTAGGACTGGAAATGGGCTGGGACTGATGGAGGCAGACATGAAATGGGCAGGGGGGGGGGGTTAGGACTGGAAATGGGCTGGAGGGGGGGTTAGGACTGGAAATGGGCTGGGGCTGATGGAGGCTGACTGGAAATGGGCTGGGGAGGGGTTAGGACTGGAAATGGGCTGGGGGGGGTTAAAAACTGCAAATGGCGTGGGGCTGATGGAGGCTGACTGGAAATGGGCTGGGGGGGTTAAGACTGGTAATGGGCTGGGGGGGTTAAGACTGGTAATGGGCTGGGGGTTGATGGAGGCTGACTGGAAATGGGGTGATGGGGGGTTAGGACTGGAAATGGGCTGGGGGGGGTTAAGACTGGTAATGGGCTGTGGGCTGATGGGGGCTGTCTGGAAATAGGGTGATGGGGGTTAGGATTGCTAATGGGCTATGGGGGGGGGTTAGGACTGCTAATGGGCTATGGGGGCGCTAGGACAGGAAAAGGGCTGATGGGGAGGGGTTAGGACTTGAGGTGGGCTGATGTGGTTAGGACTAGTAATGGGCTGTGGGCTGATGGGGGGGGGGTTAGGACTGGCAATGGGCTATGGGGGGCTGACTGGAAATGGGCTGATGGGGTTAAGACTGGAAGTGGGCTGATGGGGGGTTAGGACTGGTAATGGGTTATAGGGGGGGGCTTAAACTGAAAATGGGTTGATGGGGGGCTAGGACTGGTAATGGGTTGGGGGATTGCTATGACTGGAAATGGACTGAGTGGACGGGGAGGCTTGAACTGCAAATAGCTGATGGGGAGGGAGCTTGGAATGGAAATGGGCTGTGAGGGAAGGGAGCTAGAACTGAAAATGGGCTGATGGAGCAGCTAGGATAGGACTGGAAATGGGCTGTTGGGGGGAGCTAAGATTGGAAATGGGCTGTGGTGGGGGCTTGAATTGAAATGGACTCATGGAGGGGCTAGAACTGGAAGTAGGCTCATGGGGGGGCTTGGACTGGAATTGGGCTGAGTGGAGGGGAGCTAGGATTTGACATGGGCTGATGGTGGGGCTAGGAAATGACTAGAAATGGGCTGATGGGGGGGCTAGGATTGGAAATGAGCTGATGAAGGGACTCAGACTGAAAATGGATGGGGGAGCTAGGACTGGAAATGGGTTGATGGGGGGCTAGGACTGGAAATGGGCTGATGCAGGGACTAGAAGGGAATGGATGCTGGGTGAGACTGGAACTAGAAGGGAGCTGATGTTGGGGGAGGATTAGAATGGGATGGGGCTGGGAGAGTAAAATGGAGAGGGGAAAAATATTTTGTGTGGGAGGGATGAAAAATCTACAATTGGCCGGGTATTGGGAGAGTAAGTGGGGATTGAGGATGGAGGGGTAAAATTTGTGTGGATGAAATAAGAATGAGGAAAGAGCAAAAGGATAAAGATTAGTATGTTAAAGCAGATGTAGAGAGAGAGGATGGAAAGAAAACTAGAAGAGAGAAGAAAGGACAAATGGACAGCAGACGATGGAGAGTTAGCAGAAAACATGAAGAAACCAGAAGAAAGTGGCTGGAGCAATTGCAACTGAAAAAAAATGCACAAAAGGTAGAAATATATCTCTTTATTTTGAATTTATTAACTGGAATATGAAAGTTCTGGGAAATGTGCATCATTAACGTCTGCGCTTTGTTTGGTACAAGAGGAAATTGATTTATAGTTTTATTTCTACAGTGTTGTTGTACATTCCAAGTTTGGCTTTTGGGGTTCCCAGTTTAAATTATTGCCTTCCTGTTTCTAAATTGCGATTCCTTGTTTGGTGATGGTCTATGTTCTGCATGTGTAACTGAGCTGAGGTATTCTGTTTATGTAATTCCTATTTGACATTGCCACTTGTTCTCTTTCCCCAGTATTCTCTGAAATGTACTGGTTTAATATTTGCAGTGTTTCCTTTTGATAGGTAGGGACTGGTGCTTTGTGAGTCCTGGTAATGCTGTCAGGATACAGCGGGTTTGCTATGGGTTCTAAATGGGCAGCGTTTGTAGTAGTTCCTAATGTGCCTGGCGGTTGGCACTGGATTATAGTAATGTAGAAATCTTTTAGTCTTTCTTTATCCATACACTCATTAAGAGACATGTTTACTAAAAGTTAGTGTATGGTAACATTATGCAAATATTTATGCAAATAAGGCCACTTATGCAAATGAGGCCCCGCACCGAGTCTCCGCACATGGCCCCGCACCCCCCTTGGGCCGCCCCTGGATGGCGATGTGGGGCAAATTCATGGCACAGCAACTCCTGGGAACCCAGGACCCTACGAATCCCCCCTCCATCACTGCAGTCCACCGGACCCCTCTCTCAACAGCCAGACAGAGAACCCCGGTCTCCTGTCCCCCTCCACTCTCCCCTTGAGAAATCGCATTCGTGGGAGGAGGGTGAGATCCTAGACTCTGCCTGGAAATCCAATGGCAAGGCTCCTCCCGCCTCTCTACCTTCTCCAAGCCCGCTTTTGGATGCGTCCACGCCTCCCGCCACACCGGCCTCCCCAGTAGAGGACTTGACATACCCAAAATTTCTCCAAAAGATCACGGTGCACCTGGGACTGTCACTGGAAGACACCCCTGACCCAAGAAACAAGCTTCTGGGGATTCTAAAATTTCTGGACACCCCCAAGGCTATGTTGGCAGTCCCCATCCATCAAGTACTCCTGGACTGCAGAGAGTGCCTCTGACAGACCCCCGTGGCTACTCTGACAACCACCAAGCGATTCAACCTGAAATACCAGGTACAATCCATACCCAGCTTTGACAAACCACAGCTCCCCCACCAGTCCATTGTGCTGGAATCCGCTCTGAAGCACAACAAAAATTCACGCTCTCAGGCCAACGTACCACTGGGAAAAGACCCATGCACCCTGGACGGGGTTGGGAAAAGAGTCTACCAGAGTGCCATGCTTAATGCAATTAGTGATGTACCATGATACCCTCCTCATCAAAGCCAGGGACGCCCTAGCCTCCTTAACCCCGGAAGCTTATGACCCATCCTTCAAGACCTCGGGGACTGTAGAAAGCACCTCATCAGATCATCCTTTGATGCTTTAGAAACTGCCTCCAGGACCACAGGAACAGCATTCGCCGTTAGGCGGGTAGCATGGTTAAGAGCGTCTGACCTCCACCAGGACACACATGAATGCATAGCAAATGCCCCTTGCACGGGGGGACAGCCTCTTTGGCAGCAAGGTCAAGGAGACAGTGGATGGCTAAAAGAAGACTGCATGACCCTGCAGACCCTAGCCAACAAGGGACTCACCCGCCAGTGACCTCCAAAGTGGCACAACTCGTAAAAATAGTACTACACAGCACAGAAGTACAATTCCTATCGCAACCACAACAACAACGAGCAAAAAAACATGATTACCAAGCCTCCTACATGAACAGATCAAGGCAAAGGGATAGAAAGCAGCAGAAATCTCAGTCTTCCTCCGCTTCTAAAACTACCACAGGTTTTTGACCATCTGAGCACAAAGGCCACCGCAGTGGGGGCAGGCTGACCCACTTCGCGAAGACCTGGGCAGTCATATCAATCAACCACTGGGTTCTTGAGATCATCCGCAAGGGACTTCGCATTCACTTCCAAAAGCACCCACCCTCAGCACCACTCAGGAGGGTGACACCAGGACATCACCTTCCACACCTGTTCAGGGAGACTCGGCACCTCCTGTTTCTAGAAGCCATAGAGCCAGTCCCATCCTCCCAGCTCCACCAAGGTTTCTACTTGTGCTGTTTTCTTGTGTCAAAAAAGTCAGGGGCTGGTGCCCCATCCTCTACCTCAAACTCCTCAACAAACAGGTCCGCAGGGAGAAGTTCCGAATGCATTCCCTCGGAACCAGTCTCTTCCTCATCCAAGACAACAACTGGCTCGCATCCCTGGACTTCCAGGATGCCTATATTCACATTCCCCTCCACTCCTCCCAGAAGCAGTTCCTATGCTTTGTAGTTGATGACTGGCACTACCAGTACAAGGCACTTCCCTTCAGCCTCTCCTCCGCACTCAGAGTCTTCACAAAGTGCGTAGCGGTGGCCGCTGCTCTCCTATGCAAGGCATCCACGTCTTCCCATACATAGATGACTGGCTGATTGTGGTGCGTTCTCAAAGGGACACATGGGAAGCCCTCCAGGCCACGGCGGCCCTCCTACAGTCCTTGGGGTTTCTCATCAACCGCAAGAAGTCACAGACAGAACCTATGCAAGCGCTGGAATTCATAGGTGCCCTGATCCACGCCACGCCATCCAAAGCCTTTCTACCGCCCCAGAGAGCGAACAAGATCATCACTCTGGCAGCCCACATCGCAGGGGCAAGCATGACCTTGGCATGTGCCCTCCTATGCCTTCTCAGTCATTTGGCAGCAGCAGTCCATGTCATCGCGCACACCAAACTTCACATGCGCCAACTTCAATGGCACCTCCGCTACCACTGGGACCAGCACAGGCAGCCCCTGCAACACAGGTTCCCCGTGAACATCCACACCAAGAGAACCCTCTGTTGGTGGCGGATGAGGCAAAACTAAACAAGGGATGCCCACTCTGACTACCACAATCCCACATCACCCTCACCATCGATGCTTCAATGAAGGGATGGGGGGCACACATCTTTGACCTCCGCACCAAGGGAACTTGGTCTCTGGCCGAGCCACTGCTTCACATCAACCTACTGGAACTCAGAACCATCAGGAACGACCTGTGAACCTTCCAAGCATGGATCCAGGGCAGAGCCATCCTGGTACAAACAGACAACCAGGTGGCCATGGTCTACATCAACAAGCAAGAGAGCATAAGTTCATGCTCCCTGTGCAGGGAGGCCTACAGGATCTGGATCTTTGCCATCTCCATAGGGGGGTGCACTTCCAGGCCTCTTATCTACCCAGAGATGACAACACACTGGCGGACAACCTCAGTCGACAACTTGCGCCCTACGAGTGGCCTCTGAAATACTCCATCACATCGTGCCTCTTCCGCCTCTGGGGGCACCCAACAATGAACCTTTTTCGTCAGCGAGGACAACTCCAAGTGTCAGGCCTTCTGCTCTAGGCAGCCGTCCAAACGCAGGACAGTGGCAGATGCATTCTCAGTCGACTGGGGCTCGCAAACTTGCTACACCTACCCACTGACTCCATTCACCTCCAAGGCACTCCTAAAAATCATGCAAAGACAAGGTGAAAGTTATCTTCGTGGCCCCCTTCTGGCCCAGGCAGCCATGGTTCCCGCTGATCCTGCAACTGTCCATCGGGCATCTGTGGCTACCTGCTTACCCAAACCTAATCACTCAAGACGAGGGGCGGACGCTTCACCCCAACTTGAAATTGCTGTCACTCACCATGTGGATATTGAATGGGCAACCCTAACCTCATTTACTATCGCAAGATGTCATGGAGGTCCTCCTGGCAGCCAGACACCCGGCAACCCAAAGGTCCTACGCCGCAAAATAGAACAGATTCAGTGCATGGTGTGAGGCTCAGCAGCAAAACCCATTCACCTGCCCCACCCAGCACTCCTGCAAAACCTTCTCTCCCTCCCCTGGGGAGGGTTGAAGCTCACTGTTGTCAGGATTCAACTGAGCGCCATAGCAGCATACCACCATAGTGGCAAAAGTCGACGAAAAACCAGTCTTGGGTCTCCAGCTGGTGACCTGTTTCATGCGTGGCCTCAACCACTACACCCCCACCCCCCGCCCCGGTAAAGCCTCCAACATTGGGATGGGACCTTAACACCTTCCTACAACAACTTACAGGGCACCCGATCAAACCCCTCGAGTGGGCGACCCTGAAGTTCCTCACATGGAAGACCCTCTTCTTCGTGGTGATTACATTGGCATGACGCATCAGCGAGCTGCAAGCCCTGGTCAACTACGCTCCCTACACGTAGATCCGCCATGACCGGGTCATCCTCCGGACCCACCCCAAGTTCTTCCTCAAGGTGGCCTCGACTTTTCACATTAACCAAGCTATTGTTCTACCCAGCTTCCACCCGGAACCACACGACACTAAGGAGGAATGCCACCTCCACACGCTGGACTGCACCCGTGCCCTCAGGACCTACCTCGACAGAACACAGGCCATCCTCAAGGCATCTGAACTGTTCATTACTTACGACCCAAACAGGCCGGAAATGCCAGTGACCAAACAGACCTTATCCAGGTGGCTATCCGACTACATTATATACTGCCACATTCGTGCAAACACTGATCCGGGGGGGGGGGGGGGGGGGAATGCATACCAACTGTGGGCAATGGTGGCCTCCCTGGCGCACTTGCATGCTGCAGCCCCGGCGGACATCTGCAATGCGGCCACTTGGGCCTCTGTCCATATCTTCACCAAACACTACTGCCTCAACTGCCCTCTGGACACCTCCATGTCTTTTGGACAAGCAGTCCTGTGCACGGCAGAGCGGCAGCCAGCCTATCCCCCGGGGCTGTCGCTACCTCTGATTTCGTTTCTTGATGCTGCGTTACTGTTTTTGACTATGCACGCCACTGCTGTTGGCCTGCACTGTTGCTACTGTTAGTGACTTGCACTGTTGCCACTATTGTTGGCTGGTTGACTTGCACTATTAACCTGCACTATTGTTGACTTACTGTTGTCTTGTTGTTGGCAGCCTTGGCAGCTGACCCCTTGAGGTTGTTCCAGTTGTTTTTGTTGCACAGTTGGTGTTGTAAGTACAGTAGAATAAATTTCATTGTTTTAGATGAATAGCTACTCCCTCTGTGACTCTATACCTGGTCATTCGGAGCTTTCTGCCCTGAGGCCTCTCCTTTCACAGGCTCTTCCCTATTATAGCACCCTTGGATGCCGTGGGGAACCTCTACTCATATCAGCACATCTACTGCCTCCCCAACTCATCCCTGCTCGGGAGTCACCTATGCGTGTCTGACTCAGACTGTTTGTCCATGGAGAAAGTGAGGTTGCTTACTGTAATGGGGGTTCTCAGTGGACAGCAGTATGAGTCAGCCACGCCATCCTGCCCTCCTCCCCTGGGTCGAGCCCACTCAGCTGGAAAACAACTGAGGAAGGAAGGACTGGGACCAGACACAGGAAGGGGAAGGCAGGAAGCTCAGAGGAATTTAAAAAATAAATAAAGAATCAGAATTCCTCTGAGCTATTGGGAGAACTACTCCAGTTCCAGAGGGTGACACAACTACGTGTAGCTGACTCATACTGCTGTCCACAGAGAGCCGCCATTATGGTAAATAACCTCACTTTCTAACCTGGAACTCTGCTGAGTCAGCCCTGACTTCGCTAGGATTCAGTTCAGGATGGAGGCCGAAGAAAGGGGTGCTTTGGGAAGCCTCCTGATTGTAAGGAAATTGAATAGAAGTTCCAGTAAGTAATATGTTTTGGCCAAGAGTCTCTGTGTTTCTCAGGAACAAGCAGGAAGTCAGTCCTCACATATGGGTGACGTCGGCATCGACGGAGCCTGCACAGAGCATTTCCCCAGCTTTCAAAGAAAGCCTTTGGGAATGCTACCATGCATGCGTGACCCCCTTCCCGCCCAAGGGTGCCATCTTGCTCAGTCTCCTTTTTTCCGTGGAGCCCAATGGACGTGGTCCTCTCCTGGAAAAAGTTCTAAAATTCCTTCCTTTTGTCTGGTTTGCATACCGTGGTGCCGATCTCTGCTCCACTTTTTCTCGTGTTTCCTCTAAGTTGCACCTCGTCCAGCCTTCGTACCATATTTTGCTCGAGGGTCCTCGACCCTGGCCGGGTGTTCTCCCACCATGTCTCCCAGTGGGTTCAAGAAATGCGACAGCTGCAGTCAGACTATTTCAGTCACTGATACTCATGACTTCTGCATCTGCTGCCTGGACCTGGACCATGACAGTTCCACCTGCGACCGGTGCCAGGCCATGATTCTCAAAACCAATAGGAGGTGGTCTGAGTTGGAGGGGAAGCTGTTTCCAAGATCTGACTCTGCCCCAGCTTCCCCATCGCTGGGTCCTGAAGCCAGCTGTTTGCGAGAGGTCCTGGTGTCCTTGGAGTCCTGTGTCGGCGGCTACTCCGGTGCAGCCCTAGACCCTCTTAAAAAGAAGAAAAGGTCCTGAAGGAGGTACCCGATCAAACCTGGCAAGGTCCCTTGCCGGGACTCGGGTGATTTCGAGCAGTGCCCTCAAAGTCTCGAGACAAGAGTCCTCGGCCGGCGGAGATGGCGCCAGGACCCGTGAGCCTATAGTCCTCTTCGAGGACACACTTTCTGGAGTGCTAGTATCGGACCTCAGGTCCTCGGTGTCCGCCCGGGTGCTGCACAGACATCGGGCCTCGAGTCCCACGTGGCGGCCATGGAGCAGAGCCTCTCCTCCATTTTGGCCTTGCAGCAGGTGTTGATGTCGGATCCCAAGGCATCATTTGCCCCAACACAAGGCCCCCCAGCCACAGGGGAGCCTCCGGGCATCGAACTTGGCACCAAGCACCATGCTTCTTAGGGATCCAGTCCTCCAAGCCGTCTCCCACTGGAGCCTCTGTGCCACTCCCTGCCTGATGACGTGGCCTTTCATGACTTCCTTCGTGACATGGCCTGGGATCTCTCAATCAGATGAAGTCAGAGGAGGAACTTGAGATCCTACAATATGACTCCCCTCCCAAGGAGACTCTCACGGTGCCAGCTCCACCCATCCTCGAAAGACTGCTCCTCCAGATGTGGGAGTCCCCGGCCTTGGTGCCGGTGGTCAGTCTGCGCCAGGATGCCATCTACAATGTCCGGAAGGGTCCCGGGTTTCATAAGACACAACTCCCCCACAGTTCGATGGCAGTGGAGTCCTCTATCCAAAAACTGAAGAGTCAAAAGACCTATTCTTCACTTCCCCCTGGCAGGGAAACCCGGGCCCTCAACACCATGGGGTGCAAGTTCTACCAGGGCGCCATGCTCCGGTTCCAAATACAGGCATACAAATTGTACATAGGGATGTACCTTAAGTGCCTGATACAAGAACTCTCGGGGTCTTGGCAGGCCTTGCCGGGGAACCTCTGCAACGGCTCTAATCCCTAGCAGTAGGCATCTGGGCCTGTTCCAAATTCCTCTCCCGTGCCACTTATGACGGGTTTGAGTCGGCTGCCCAGGTTGCAGCCACCGGCATCATCACCCAGAGTCTGGCATGGTTACAGACCTTGGAGAAGTGAGTACAGAAAAAGCTGCTGGATGTCCCCTGCAATGGTAAGAACCTATTCTGGAAACCAATGTCTGATAAGGCTGCGGAAATTGAGGCCGAGGTAGTGACTCGGCAGAGGCTGTCTAAAAAGACCTCGACCCTTCCCAGGGAATAGTCTTTTCTCCCGAGGAAAAAGGGCTACCCCTAGACTGGCCACTACCAGCCTTACTTGGGGCAGCCTCACCAGATCTCACAACCAAAAAGCCAGGGGCACAGGCCCAGGAAGCCCAAGGCTCCCAAGCCCCAGGCACCAGCTCCCGCTCATCCTGGGGGAAGCTTTTGACTCCATGGGCTGGGACTCCCTTCCCCTGGGAGTCCCACCTCAGCTCACAGGGGTTCGACTGGCCTCTTTCGCCCACAGATGGGCCCGCATCACAACAGTCCAGTGGGTACTGCAGGTGGTGCAGGAGGGGTACTTCCTCCACCTACAGCAGAACCCTGCAAACCTCTTCCTAGGAGAACCACCACAGCCTCTCCTCCACCAGGCCTTGATTGCTACAGAATTCGCAGACTTGCTCAGGGACAGGGCGGTGGAACCTGTACCCCAACACCTCCTGGGGAAAGGGGTTCTATTCAAGGTATTTCTTTGTCCCAAAAAGAACAGGGGGCCTGTAGCCCATTCTGGACCTACGCAGCTTGAACAAGTTCCTAGTGTGGGAGAAGCTCAAGATGCTCTCCCTTGGAACACTACTGCCCTACCTCCGCTAGGGAGACCTGCTCTGCTCCTGGGATCTCAAGGATGCTTACACCCACATCCTGATCCACCCCTCCCACAGGTCTGAGATTTGTGGTGGGGGGCAGCACTACCAGTACAGGGTGCTGCCGTTTGTCCTCGTCTCCTCTCCAAGGGTCTTTACAAAATGCCTGGCAGTCGTGGCTGCCCAGTTGTGCCTCCAGGGGGCCCACGTCTTCCCTTACCTGGACAGCTAGCTCATCAGAGGCAGCAGACCTCTCGAGGCCAGTCAGGCCACAAGGCTTACTATCCGCATCCTGTAGCATTAGGGGTTCATCATCAACTACCCCAAGTCCAGCCTCTCCCCAGGCCAAGACCTGGAATTCATAGGGGCCCAGCTGGACACTCTGCAGGTCAAGGCCTTCCTCCCTGTGGAAAGAGCCCACCGCCTGATGCAACTGGCAAGGGACGTGCAGAGTTGCAGTTCGTTGCCAGCTCGCCTACTCCTCCACCTGTTAGGTCACATGGCCTCGACAGTTCATGTTATGCCTCTGGTTTGCCTAAACATGCGGGAAGCCCAGTGATGCCTCTGTTCCCAGTGAACTCAAGCCACAGGCAGGCTGAGGGACAGGGTGAAGGTCACCCACCTGCTGATGGCCTCCCTCATCTAGTGGCAGTCCCCACATCACCTCAGGATATGGATGCCCTTCCAGGCACCGAATCCTCAGAAGGTCCTGACGAAAGACGCCTCCCTTGTGGACTGGGGCGCACATTGTGAGGACCAGTGCACCCAGGACACCTGGTCCCCAGAGGAATCCCTCCTGCAAATCAATCTCCTTGAGTTTAGGACCATCTTCCTGGCCCTTCAGGCCTTCTGCCACCTCCTGAGCAACCTCCCGGTCCTCATACAGACAGATAATCAGGTTGCCATGTTCTTTGTGAACAAGCAGAGGGGCACAGGTTCATACTCCCTCTGTCAGGAGGCAGTCGCCCTCACTCCTTTGCAGTTCGCAACCATATACTTCTGAGGGCGTTGTACTTACCAGGTGCGGACAACCTCAACAGGGTCCTTTGGCCTCACGAGTGGCACCTGGACCCTAGAGTGACCCAGAGGCTTTTCCACCTCTGGGTTTGCTTCCCCGGACAACTCTGTTGCCCAAATTTTGCTGTCCTCAGCCACACCACAGGAGGGCGGCGGAGGATGCGTCCTTGATCTCCTGGTCACAGGGCCTGCTTTATGCATTCCCACCGACTCCTTTCATAGCCAAATGCCTTTTAAAGATCTAGAGCAAGGATGCTTCAGTAATCCTGATTGCTCCCAGGTGGCCCAGGCAGCCCTGGTTCCCCCTGCTGCTCTCCCTGTCAGTGGCAATCCCAATTCTACTGGGCCGAGACCTGGACCTCCTGTCCCAGGAGGGGGGCTCCCTGTTAAACCCCAATCTGGGGGCCCTATCGCTGACAGCGTGACTGCTGAAAGGGTAGTACTGGCCCCTTTCAACCTCCCAGGTGAGGTCGAGGATATCCTTCTGGCCTCTCGGAAGCCATCCACCAGATGGGCGCATGCCTTCAAGTGGAAGAGATTCTCCATCTGGTGTGCAGAGAGGAATGAGAACCCATTCTCCTGTTAGGTAAAGCTTGTGCTGCAGTACTTACTGCACCTCTCACACTCGAACTTGAATTCTAACTTGGTGAGGGTGTTTTTCAGCGCTTTAGCGCATAGCCATCACCCTATGGAGGGGAAATCTTTCTCGGGCCAGTCTTTGGTCTCCAGATTCCTCAGGGGCCTCCTGCTATCCAAGCCCCCTCTCCGCCCTGCAGCAGCAGAATGGGACCTCAATGTGGTGCTCTTCCAGCTCACTAGGCCGCTGTTCGAGCCTTTAGCCACCTGAGACACCTTTCCTGGAAGGTGGCTTTCTTGGTGGCATTGACATCCACTCGCAGAGTAGCAAGTTGCAGGCCCTGGTGGCGGACCTGCCCTATACCAGGTTCAATACAAACAGGGTGGTTCTTCGTATGCACCCAAAATTCCTCCCAAAGGTGGTGTCCGCTTTTCACCTCAATCAGGAGATAGTTCTCCCCACCTTCTTCCCATGGCCACACGCTGGCAGGGAGGAGGTCGTCTTGCATATCCTGGATTGCAAGAGGGCCCTGTCCTTTTATCTTCAGAGGACCAAGGCCCATCGAAAAGCTCCTCAACTTTTTATCTCCTATGTCCCCAGCAGACTGGGGCTACCCGTGACCAAGCGAATCTTGTCCACCTGGGTGGCAGACTGCTTGCCTCTCTGTGGAGCACTGGATCACGGCTCATCGCATGAGGGCTATGGCCATGTCAGTGGCCAATCTACATGCAATGTCGGTACAAAAAATCTGTAAGGCTGCCACGTGGTCTTCAGTCCATACATTCGCAGCTCACTTCTGCCTTGAGAGTGAGTCCTGCAGGGACAGTGCCTTTGTCCAGGCAGTGATCAGAAGCATTCTCGGTGCATAGGCAACTCTTGCCCTCCATCTCTTTTGTGTTCAGGTTACTGGAGTTATGGTGATGCTGGACGCTGAGGTCTGCAGAGTTAGGGACTCACCTTCTGCAACTCACGGCCTTCCCTGGATCACCGTTACTGTCATGGTTCGGGCCCCGGCAGCCTGGAACTAGGGAGTCCCATATGTGAGGACTGACTTCCTGCTTGTTCATGGAGAAAGCATAGTTACTCACCTGTAACAAGTGTCTCAAGGGACAGCAGGAATCAATCCTCACCCTCCTTCCTCCCCTTGGAGTTGCCTCCTTTATCCTTTTGTCTTTTGCCTAAGCTATGTCATCTGACTGAACAAGATAGCACCCTTGGGCGGGAAGGGGACCACACATGCGTGGTAGCGTTCCCAAAGGCTTTCTTTGAAAGCTGGGGAAATGTTCTGCACAGGCTCCATCAGTGCTGACATCGCCCATATGTGAGGACTGATTCCTGCTGTCCCTGGAGAACACTTGTTACAGGTGAGTAACTATACTTTAACTGATTTCCAATTGATGGAATGCTGTTCTGAGACTGTTATGTGACTGTGAATTACATACACACATATATATAATTTATTTATGTGATTTTTTTTTTATACCGCCATATCAAGAATCATAGCGGTTTACATAAAACAACTGAATTATATTGAACAAGGTAGTGATGACATATAATTAACAATCAGTGATATATACATGATTTGAATACCAGAAAACTATTTACAATTAGTCTGTTCTTGATGACCCATGTGCTTTCCATATTATGTATTTTTGAAGAGGTAATCTGGCCAGAGTCCCTAACTGGGCATTCATGTCTCTATGGGAAGACTGTCTGGCTACTACCATCCTTGGGATTATGTGGCTCTGGGTTGGGCCTAGCTAGGGCTAAAAAGCTGTTTGCCCTTGGGACCACTCACTTTGTGGAATTGGAAGTAAGTACAAATTCACAATCCAGGCCAGAGATTTGTTTTGAACCAAGGAAGATTGCTGAAAGTCTTTCAATAGATAAAGAAATTAATAAAAATGCAGATTAAAACAAAATAGTAATATTTACAGTCTCTTCGTTCTCTACTCACGGGGAGGGAAGCTCCTTCTCAGTCTGGGGTCTTCCTAGATGGTAGGAATCCACTTCTTTCTCCAGGAACAAGCAGGAAATCAGTCCTCACTTATGGGTGACATTGGCACCGACGGAGCCCGCGCGGAGCAATTCCCCAGCTTTCAAAGAAAGCCTTTGGGATTGCTGCCATGCATGTGTGGTCCTCTTCCCGCCCAAAGGTGCCAGCTTGCTTAGTTTCCCTTTTTCCATGGAGCCCTTTGGACACACGTCCTCATCCCTCGGAAAAGGTTTTTCGTTTTTGGCCTACTGACCTTCCATTTTCCGGTTGTAGCGGTCCTCTACCCGTCCCCCCCTTGCTGTCTTTTTAGAGCCTTTAGGGGACGTTTTTCTTTGCCTTTTTTGCCTTAACGGGCTTCGCGCCCTTTTTTCTTCCTCTAACCGCTGGCTGCGTGGGACTTTGACCTCGCGGGGACCATTTTTGCCCCTATGGCCACCGGATGCAAAAAATGCGATAGATGCTCTAAGAACATGTTGCTGACGGACACCCATGACTGTTGCCTGTGGTGTCTTGGGGCTGATCATGATCCTGAGCTCTGTTCGCTTTGTAAGAAGATGTCATCCAAGGCTCTGCTCAGTCATAAGCAGAAGTCCGAAGACATCTTCAGAAAGGCCGCCTCGGAGTCCCTGGTGGCTCCCTCTGTCATCTCTCCTCTGGTGGGGTCCGCCATCTCGGCCCTGCACTCTTGGCGGCACTCCAATCAGGGGTCCCCTGAAGTGGAGTGGCGCAAGAAGAAGAAGGCCTCGAAGTCACTATCGGGAGCTCCTGACAAGCGCGAACGCTGCTGTGCTCGGTCACTTAGTCCCCTTCGGTGTTCCCGAGAGTTGGACAAGGAGCGGCCCCGCAAGGTACCCCGTATGGATACGGAGGCCTTCGGCAAAGGCGCCCGGTCTCCTGATGACCATCCCAGCGAGGATCCCCTCTCCTCCTTGATGCCCGACCTGGTGACCCCGGAGTTGGCGTTGCAGGGTCCCACACCCGCATGGGAGTCCCGCATGCTGGCACTGGAACGCAGTATTTCTGTGTTCATCACTTCCCAGTAGGCGCTCACAGCCAGCTTCGCTAACTCACACCCAGAGACTGTGGCCTCCTCCCGTTGAACTCTGAAATCCATCTAGGAAATCCTCGAAAGCCGTGGGCCTCGTGCAGGTCCTCGACGTCAGTCTCACTCGCCGTCCCATTCCTCGGGAGCGAGATCATTCAGGGCCTCCGGCTCCAAGCAGGCCTCGGCCATCAATCAGGGTGACTTGCCCAGTTCGGATTCCTCATCCGAGTTCTCGGACTGGGAATCCGATGGGGACACCTCCCCGGAAACCTGTGCCCCCCTAGGACCTTCTGTCAGACCCCTCCCTGCCCGCATTTCAGTGGCGCTTGCCACACGAGGACACCTCCTTCCTGGTGTTTGTTTGGGATATGGCACGGGCTCGCAGAGGAGGACCCTCGAGCGGAAGAGCTCGGCATCCTACAGTACGAGTCCCCGCCTAGGGAGTCTCTTACTGTCCCAGTTCCTCCTATCCTGTCCAGGCTGCTACTCTGCATTTGGTAGGCACCCGCCTCTGTTTCAATCGTGAGCAAGCGCCTCGAAACCATGTACAAGGTGCAGCGCGGCCCTGGGTTCAGGAAAACCCATCTTTCCCACACTTCCATGGTGGTGAAATCGGCCATGAGAAAACAAAAGAGCCCGAAGTCTCATTCTTCGGTCCCTCTGGGCCGGGTATCGAGAGCCCTCGACACCCTAGGCCGCAAGGCCTACCAGGGGTCCATGATCTTTTGCCGCATTCAAGCATACCAATTATACATGGGCATGTTCTTGCACAGCTTGGCTAAGGAGCTCGGAGGTTTCTCCGTGGGCCTCGAGGATAAACTCCTCAATAAGTTCAGTACTCTGCTGAAGTCCATTGTGGATTGCTCCAAATACCTCTCCCGTGCCGCCTACGATAGTTTTGAGTCCTCCGTTCGGATGGCAGCTGTGGGCATCAGGGCCCGTCGCCAGGCATGGCTCCAATCCTCCGACTTGGAGCAGTGGGTGCAGGAGAAGCTCGGCGAGCAGCTCTTTGGCAAGCCGATGGAGGACAAGACTGCAGAGATAGAGACCGAGTTCGTCACCAGAACCCGTCTCTCATGCAAGACCTCCACTCTCCCTCAAAAGAAGCAACCAGCCAGAAAGCCTTTTTATCCGAGAAAGGGCCTCCCTTACTGTGGCTATCCGCCGTACCCAGCTATGCCAACCCCGGCCATTCCGGCGCAGGGGAAGTCTAGCCAGGGTCACTGCAAGCCAAAAGGGCCTAAGGCCCAAACCCCTGCTCTGCCGCAACCTGCACAGGGGTTTTGACTCCAACTGCAAAGCCTCTCACCCTCTGGAGATTCAGCAGCCGGTAGGGGGAGGTCTGTCCTCTTTTGCCCCTCAGTGGGCTTACATCACCTTGGACGCTATGGTCCTCCAGATTATTCAGGATGGCTATCGCCTCCGCTTGGACAGACTTCCCCCTCCCTTCTCCCTGGCGGAGCCTCCTCGACTCCCCGCACACCTGGTCTTCCTGCAGCAGGAATTAGTCAACCTCCTCGCCCAGCGGGTGGTCGAGAGGGTGCCGTTGCAACTCCGAGGTTGGGGCTTCTATTCCCGGTACTTCCTTGTCCCAAAGAAGACAGGGGGGGAGGTGTCTGCGGCCCATCCTCGACCTCCAGAAGTTAAACAGATTCTTGTTACGAAAGAAGTTGAAGCTGTTATCCCTTGGCGTTCTGCTGCCCTTCCTCTGGCAGGGAGACTGGCTAGGCTCCTTGGATCTAAAAGGCGCCTACGCCCACATTTTGATCCACCCCCAGCACAGGCAGTACCTGTGCTTCAGAATGCGGGGAGAGTACTTCCAGTACAGGGTGCTTCCCTTCGGCCTTGCGTCTGCCCCACGGGTCTTCACGAAATGCCTCTCCACGGTCGCTGCCTGTCTCAGGCATTAGGATGTATCGGTCTTCCCCTACCTCGACGACTGGCTCGTCACGGGACCCTTGGTTGAGGAAACCCGCCAGGCGGCATCATGCACAGTTCTCCTGCTCGAGGGCCTGGGTTTCTTGGTCAACTACCCCAAGTCCCATCTTGAACCGGTGCAGGCCTTAGAATTCATCGGCGCACATCTCAATACTCAACGGGTGACCACGTTCTTGCCAGCGGATCGCGCCGATTACCTCCGTGCCCTGGCGGTGCAGGCTCAGGGCACCTCCCGGGACACAGCCCGGACTATGCTGTGTCGCTCGGGCCACCTGACCTCTACCATCCATGTGGTTCCCCACGCCCGTCTGCACATGTGGACGCCTCAGTGGTGCCTCAGATTCCAGTGGAACCTATCCGTCGGCCACCTCAGGGATCCCGTCAGGGTCCCCAGCAGCCTTCGCTTGTCCCTGGGCTGGTGGCAACACCCCCACAACCTCCTTGGGGGTTGCCCTTCCAGGCCTCACAGCACGACATAGTGCTGACAACAGATGCCTCCCTTCTGGTGTGGGAAGCCCACTGCGGTGGGTTGCGTATGCAGGGGCAGTGGTCGCCTGAGGAATCTCAGCAGTAACTAAACTTGCTCGAGCTCCGGGCGGTTCGGTGGATCCTGAGAGCCTTCGAGGATCACTTCAAGGGGAGGTCGGTGCTTGTGCAGACCGACAACCGAGTGGCGATGTTCTGCATCAGTAAGGAAGGGGGTACTGGATCATGCTCTCTCTGCCGGGAAGCGGTCCTCCTCTGCTTCTTCACCTTCCACCAGGGGATGACCCTCAGATGGTCTACCTCCCGGGTCAGGAGAATGTCCTAGCAGACAGGCTCAGCAGAATCCCTGGATCCGGGGGGGTGGCCGGCGAGCTGTTCCTTTGGTGGGGGATGCCAGCTATGGACCTATTTGCCAGTCCACTGAACGCACAGCTGCCCTACTTCTGCAGGCTGGCGCGCACCCGAGCAGGGAGGGCCTGGATGCGTTCCTTCTGAGCTGGTCCTCTGGTCTGCTCTATGTGTTCCCTCCCACTCCTCTCATTACGAGGACCCTCCTCAAAGCTCAGCGGGACGTGGCATCGATGATCCTTGTAGCTCCCTCGTGGCCTCAACAGCCCTAGTTCACACTCCTGCTCCGGTTGTCGACGGAGCCTCCAGCTCCCTTGGCTGTGCCCTGGGCCTGCTAACGCAAGAGGAGGTATGGGTACTGCACCCGAACCTGGCCTCTTTATCCCTCACAGCCTGGTGGCTAAACGGGTCTCCCTAGCCCCGCTGGGTCTTCTGGAGGAGGTCAAGGAGGTTCTCCTCACGTTGGAAGTCCTCGACTAGACAAGCTTACGCCTTCAAGTGGTGACGCTGCTCTGTCTGGTACTCCAGGCTCCAGATTGATCCATTCTCTTACTCCACTCAGTGGGTCTTTCAGTACCTTCTCCATTTCTCGAAGGAAAGTCTGAAGTCAAACTCCATCAGAGTGCATTTGAGCGCCATCTCGCCGAATCACCTCCCCGTCGGGGGAAAGCCCCTCTCGGGGCAGCCCTTGGTCTCCTGCTTTATGTGGGGTCTCTTACTGTCCAAACCGCCCATCCGCCCACCCCTGGCGGAATGGGACCTGAACTTAGTGCTCATGCAGCTTATGCATTCACTCGTCAAGCTGATGGCTGATGCTTTGGCACCTGTCCTGGAAGGTGGTCTTCCTGGTGGCTCTAACCTCGGCCCGCCAAGCGAATGAGCTCCAGGTTCTTATGGCTGACGCTCCTTAAACTAGTTTCTATAGGAATAGGGTGGTCCTCCGTACCCACCCTAAGTTCCTTCCGAAGATTGTTTCGGACTTCCATCTCAATCAGGAGATAGTCTTACCGACTTTCTTTCCGAGGCCCCATGCCGACCAAGTGTCAGCAGCTCTCCATACACTCAACTGCAAAAGGGCTCATGCCTTTTATTTGCAGTCCCCCCCCCCCCCCGGCCCATCGCAAGTCTGGCTGACTCTTTGTGACATACGATCCCAATCGACTGGGACAGGCAGTCACCAAATGCACCCTCTCCATTTGAGTGGCGGACTGCATCGCCTTTGCTCACGCGAAGGCGGTGTCCCGTTAGATCATCAAGTCACCATGCAAGGGGTTAGGGCCAAAGCGGTTTCAATGTCCTTGCTGCACTCCATGCCCCTGAGGGACATCTGCCGGGTGGCAACCTGGTCTTCAGCGAACACCTTCGCTGCACACTATTGCCTGGAGAGGGAGTTCTGTCGGGACAGCTCCTTCAGCCAGTCTGTACTCTGTAATCTGTTTGGGGTATAAGCAACTCCTGCCCTCCGACCCTTCTTCACGGCTACCGAGGGCTTTGCCCTGAGGACCCGATCTCCTTCGGGCATCGGCTTCTGCTCACAACCTCGTGTAGGTGTTTTTTGGTTACAGGTTTGGTAGCCTGCAGCTAGGGAGTCCCATAAGTGAGGACTGACTTCCTGCTTGTTCCTGGAGAAAGCATAGTTACTCACCTGTAACAGGTGTTCTCCAGGGACAGCAGGAATTAGTCCTCACTACCCTGCCACCTCCACTTGAGTTGCTGGATTTTTATCCTTCCCTTGCCGATCTTTAAGTTTTTTTCTTGCTGATCTTTCTTTAAGGCACAGATGGCTACCTGTATAGCCCCTTCCTCTGCCCCGGAAAGCCCCTAACACGCCCCGATGCTATGCAGGTAGCATCTGGGCATGTTAGGGACTTAGCCAGGATATTCGAAGGGCACTGCCCATGTAGGTGCCCTTCGAATATCCGGATAAGGCCCTTACATGAGTAACTAAGGAAGTTACCCGTGTAAGGGCCTTTGAATATTGGGCCTTTATTGTTTATCCCTGGGTATTAGCAGCATGGAATCTATCTACTTTTTGGGAACTTGTCCTGGATTAGCCAGTGTTGGAACCAGACCTTTGGTTTGACCTAGTAGGATAAATCTCCAGGAACAAGCAGGAAGTCAGTCCTCACTTATGGGTGACGATGGCACCGACGGAGCCCACGTGGAGCAATTCCCCAGCTTTCAAAGAAAGCCTTTGGGATGGCTGCCACGCATGTGTGGTCCTCTTCCCGCCCAAAGGTGCCATCTTGCTCAGTCTCCCTTTTTCTGCGGAGCCCTTTGGATGCACGTCCTCGTCCCTCGGAAAAAGTGTTTCATTTTTCGGCCTCTGGCCTGTGGTTTTTCCAGTTGCACTGGTCCTCTACCTGACAGATGCACCAAAAAAATGTCACTCGTGGACACCCGTGATTGTTGTCTGCAGTGTCTCTGGGCCGATCATGACCCGGAGCTCTGCTCTCTTTGCAAGAAAATGTCCTCCAAGGCCCTGCTAAGTCGTAAGCAGACGTCCGATGACATTTTCTGTAAGGTAGTCCTGGAATCCCCAGTCGTCCCTCCACTGGTGGGATCCCCTACTTCGGGCCCGCGCTAAAGGCAGCACTCCAATCAGGGGTCCCCTGAAGTGGACAAGCATAAGAAGAAGACCTCGAAGTCACTGTCGGGGCTTCAGACAAGCTTGAGCGCTCAGTCACACAGTCCCCCTCGGCGTTCCTGATAGTCAGACAAGGAACGGCCTCGAAGGGTACCTCATATAGACACGGAGGCCTCCGGCAATGGCGCCCGGTCTCCTGAGGGTTGCCCGGCGAGGACCCCCTCTTCTCCTCTATGCCAGACCCGGTAACCCCAGTGTCAGCTTCACAGGGCCCCATGCCTGCATGACAGTCCTGCACACTGACACTGGAGCTCAGCATTTCTGCCTTCCTAGCTGCCCAGCAGGCGCTCACACCTAGCACTGCTGGCTCGCACCCAGAGACCGAGGTTCCCTCGAGAGGGACACCGAAACCCGCCGTGGGTCTCATGAGGGTCCTCTGCGCCAGTCTCGCTTGCCTTCCCACTCCTCAGGGGCGAGATCTCCAGGGCCTCCAGCTCCCAGCAGGCCTTGGCCTCTGGATGGGGCGACCAACCTGAGTCTGATTCCTTCTCAGAACTCTCAGGTTGGGAGTTGGACGGGGATACCTCCCCGGAGACCTGTGCTCACAGGGACCTCCTTTCAGACCCGTCCTCACCCACCTCACAGAGGCGTTTGCCGCTCAAGGACACATCTTTCCAGGTGTTCGTGCGGGACATAGTACGGGCCCTCAACCTGGCTATGCAGGCCAAAGAAAAGCCATGGGACAAGGAGCTCGATATCTTAAAGTATGAGTCCCCACCTCTGTAGTCTCTTACTGTTTCGGTTCCTCCTATTTTGTCCAGGCTACTCCTCCGCATGTGGGAGACACCTGCCTCAGTTTCCATTGTAAGCAAATGCCTCAACGCTATGTACAGGGTCCAACACGGCCCGGGGTTCAGAAAAACCCAGCTTCCCCACACCTCCATGGTGGTGGAATCGGCTATGCAAAAGCAAAAGAGCCCGAAGTCACATTCTTCGGTCCTGCCGCTTGGGAGTCTAGAGCTCTTGACACACTTGGGCACAAGGCCTACCAGGGGTCCATGCTCACATGCCGCATCCAGGCTTACCAATTGTATATGGGCATGTTCCTAAGCAACCTTGCCAAGGAGCTCAGTGGCTTCTCCGTGAGCCTTGGAGGTGAACCCCTTCTTAGGTTCCGAACTCTCCTGAGGTCTGTCTCGGAGTGCTCGAAGTACTTCTTCCTCACCGTGTACGATGGATTTGAGTCCTCAGCCTGAGTGACGGCAGTTGGCATCGGGGCCGGACGCCAGGTGTGTCTCCAGTCTTCGGACTTGGAGCAGGGGGTCCAGGAAAAGCTCTTGGACGTCCCTTGCCTTGGCGAGCAACGTTTCGGTAAGCCTATGGAGGATAAGGCTCCCGAGATAGAAACAGAATTCGTGACTCGAACTCGCCTCTTGCGCAAGACCTCCTCCTTCCCTCAGAAGAAATAGCAAACCAAGAAGCCATTCTTTCAGAGAAAGGGCCTCTCTTACCAGGGTTACCTGCCCTACCCACCCACTCCCGCGCTGGCCACTGGGATGCAGGAAAAGGCAGGGGTGCATGGCCACTGCAAGCCTAAAGGGCCCAAAGCCCAACCTCCGGCGCCACCTCAACCCGCTCAGGGTTTTTGATGCCGACAAGATAGCCTTTCGCCCCTCTGGCAGCTTCTCCACCAGTGGGGTGGCGTCTGTCCCTTTTCTCCCCCCAGTGGGCAATGATTATATCAGACAACTGGGTTCTCCGGGTGATTCGGGATGGGTATTGTCTTCACCTGGACAGACTTCCCCCTCCCTTCTCCACAGTGGAGCCTTCGCGGCTCCCCGCGCACCAGACCTACTTACAGCGGGAGTTAGACAACCTCCTCGCCCAATGAGTGGTCGAGAAGGTACCAATACACTTCCGAGGTCGTGGGTTCTACTCCCGGTACTTCCTCGTTCCGATAAAGACAGGGGACCTATGGCCCATCCTTGATCTCAGAAAACTAAACAAGTTTCTGGTGCAGGAGAAGTTCAAAATGCTATCGCTTGGTGTCCTGATGCCCTTCCTCCAGCAGAGCAATTGGCTATGCTCCTTTGATCTCAGAGACGCTTATGCTCACATTTTGATCCACCCCAGCACAGGCAGTATCTGCGCATCAGGGTGCAAGGAGAGCACTACCAATACAGGGGACTCCCCTTCAAGCTCGCATCTGCCTGCGGGTCTTCACAAAGTTACCTCTCCGCCTCTCCTCAGACGGCAGGGCTTACCCATCTTCCCCTACCTCAATGACTGGCTCGTCACGGGGTCCTTGGTTGGAGAAGCCTGCCTAGCGGCGGCACACACAATCTTTCTCCTCAAATATCTAGGGTTCCTGGTCAACTACTCCTCGAACCGGTGCAAATCTTGTTGTTTATCGGCGCACGCCTCAACACTCAGCGAGCAACCGCCTTCCTGCCGGCAGACCGTGCGGATCGCCTCCAAGCCTTGGTGATTCAAGTCCAGAACAGTGCTTCAGTCCCAGTGCAGGCCATGTTGCGCCTCCAGGGACACATGGTCTCCACCATCCATGATGTCCCCCACGCCTGCATGCACATGCAGACAGCCCAGTGGTGCCTCAGTGCTCAATGGAACCAGGCCTCTGGTCACCTCAGAGACCCTATTCGGGTCTCCTGCAATCTCCACGGTTCACTGGATTGGAGGCAGGATTCGCAGAATGCCCTTCCAGATCCCCACCGCACGAGCTCGTCCTGATGATGGATGCTTCCCTGCTGGGCTGGGGAGCCCACTGCGGCAAACTGGTCACTCAGGGGCAGTGGTCACCTGAAAAGTCTCAGTAGCAAATAAACCTGCTCGAACTTCAGGCAGTCCGATGGGCCTTGAAGGCCTTCTAGGACCATCTGAAGGGGAAGTCGGTGCTCATGCAGACCGACAATTGGGTGGCGATGTTTTACATAAACAGGGAGGGAGGAACAGGCTCCCGCCTCTTCTGCCGGGAGTGTATTTCCTCATCACAATATTAAATTCAAGATCAATCAACCACACATGCATGGTATTTAATAAGCTATTTAATATGACAATTAACTAGACAATATAACAATATTACAAGGACAACACATAGAACAATCAATTAATCACCAGAACTTTCTGACATCCTCACAGCCCTTTACCATCAGCTGGGAGAGCACAGCGAAGGCTGGAGAAAAAGTCAGGGATTCCTCACACGTTGGCATGCGCCCGGCCAAGCGGATATCAGCTCTCTACCTGTCCTGGATTTTCTAGCTCTTTTTTATAGGCTGTAACAAACGTGTCACAGCTGGACAGCATGACTCCTCAGATGAGGTTTATTCTCCACCCCATACACCTTTGCTACCGACCAGTCCTTCTCCAGCCTTTGTTTGTTCTCCGAGTTAATAAACAATTCAGGTCTGTCATTCCCTACACCTTTGGTCTCTGGGCTAGTAAACAGCTGGCTCAGCATTCTCTAGGTTAGTAATAGTAAACAGCTGGCTCAGCATGATTTCTCGCATACGGGATGGTTCAAAAGTTCAATTTTCCTTGCTGATTCAAATAAATCTTTAATTAGTAATACAGGGAGGTGGTCCTTCTCTGCTCCTTTGCCTTCCGTTGGGAGATGACTCTACAAGCGGTCTACCTCCCGGGCCATGAGAATGTCCTCGTGGACAAACTTGGAATCCTCCGCCCTTATAAGTGGCACCTGGATCCAGAGGTTGCCAGCCTTTTGTTCCATCGGTGGAGGACCCCAATCCATGGACCTGTTCGCCAGCCTGATGAACATACAGCTCCCCCGCTTCTGCGTTCCGGTCCTACACCTGAGCAGGGAGACCCCGGATGTGTTCCTCTTGAGCTGGACCTCCAGGCTTCTTTACGCCTTCCCTTCCACTCCTCTCTTTGCGAGGACCCTCCCCAAGGTTCAGTGGGAACGAGCTTCAGTGATTTTGGTGGCTCCCTCGTGACTTCGACAATCGTGGTTCCCACTCCTGCTCCAGCTCTTGTCCAAGCCTCCAGTCCCCCTGAGCTGTGCCCCAGGCCTGCTAACACAGGAGGAGGGACAGGTGCTCCACCTGAACCTGGCCTCATTGTCCCTCACAGCTTGGCAGCTGAACAGGTATCCTTAGCCCCGCTGAACCTCCTGGAGGATGTCGAAGAGGTCCTACTCGCATTGACAGCAACCTTGGGCCGGAAGGACTGGGGTTTCTAGTCTCACAGATGCTCATCCTTGTGGTCTTGGGCAAGCCACTTAACCCTCCATTGCCCATGTTCCCTGTAAGTATTAGTGTATGTGTCTCATATCCCTGCGTGTTAAATGTATCCCCCAATTGTGTTGTGACCGCTTTGATTGAAGGATAAGGCGGTATACAAAACTGTCTAAATAAAATAAATAAAATAAAATTGAGGAAGGACTCGACGAGACAGGCTTATGCTTTTCAAGTGGCTACGCTTCTTGGTCTGGTGCTCCGAGCTCCAGATCGACCCGTTCTGCTGTTCTACCTGGTGGGTCCTCCAGTACCTCCTCCACCTCTCGAAGGAAGGGCTGAAGCCCAACTCAGTCAGGGTGCATCTGAGCACCATCTAGGTGAACCACCTCCCCGTCGAGGGTAAACCCCTCTCCGGGCAGCCCTTGGTCTCCCACTTCATGCGGGGTCTTTTGCTTTCCAAGCCTCCCATCCGGCCTTCCCTGGCAGAGTGGGACCTGAACGTCATATTCATGGAGCTTTACACCTTCATCCTTTGAGCTGATGGCGACATGCTCGCTTCGGCACCTATCCTGGAAGGTGGTCTTTTGGTGGCTTTGAACTCGGCTTGCCGAGTCAGTGAGCTCCAGGCCCTCATGGCTGAAGCTCCTTACACCAGGATCTATGGGAACAGAGTGGTCCTCTGTGCCCACCCCAAGTTCCTGTTGAAGTTTTTCTCGTATTTCCATCTCAATCAGGAGATTATCTTGCTGACATTCTTCCTGAGACATCACGTTGATAAGGCATCGGCAGTATTACATACATTCGACTGCAAGGGGGCTTTTGCCTTCTACCTGTAGCGCACCCAGGTTCATCGCAAGTCCAGTTGGCTCTTTGTTGCCTACGATCCCAATAATATGGGGCAGGAAGTAGCTTCGCTGTGCTTAGTGCCTCTGATGGACATCTGCCAGTCTGTGACCTTTGTTGCACACTATTGCCTGGAGAGAGAGTCCCATCGGGACAGTGCCTTTGGCCAGGCTGTACTCCGTAATCTGTTCAGGGTATAAGAAACTCCTGCCCTCCAACCCTTCTCGATGGCTACCGAGGGTTTTGCCTGGGTTGCCAAAGACTCGGGCTCCTTTGGGCTTAGACTTCTGCTCACGGCCTCGCGGAGGCATTCTGTTTTTGAGTTACAGGTTTGGTAGCCTGTAGCTGGGGAGTCCCATAAGTGAGGACTGACTTCCTGCTTGTTCCTGGAGAAAGCCTAGTTATTCACCTGTAACAAGTGTTCTCCAGGGACAGCAGGAATTGGTTCTCACTACCCTCCCACCTCCCCTGATGAGTTGCTGGATTTTTGCCCTTCCCTTGCCATCTGCTTGGTAGGGCTCTAGCTAGGGGACCTGACTGAGCAAGATGGCACCTTTGGGCGGGAAGAGGACCATGTATGCATGGCAGCAATCCCAAAGGTTTCTTTGAAAGCTGGGGAATTGCTCCGCGCAGGCTCCGACAGTGTCACCCATAAGTGAGGACTGATTCCTGCTGTCCCTGGAGAACACCTGTTACAAGTGAGTAACTATGCTTTCTTTTTAGGTTGTTATCGCAAGCTCCAGGAGGTCTTCTGATTGATGTGATGCAGAAGTTTCTGAGTGTGTTTCTGGTTTGTGTTTTAGGTCCGATTAAGCTTTGAGGACATTGCTATCTATTTCTCCCAGGAAGAATGGGAAGATTTGGAAGAACAGCAGAGGGAACTTTACAAGGATGTGATGAAGGAGAATTATGAAATCCTGACCTCACTGGGTAAGGGAGAATGTTACATTTTCTTAGCAAACTTGTAACATAGAATCGATGATGTCCCTGTTTAATGTACATTACCAAGTTTTAAGTTATATTGTAAACTGCTTTGACTGAAATGAGAACGCGGTATAAAAAATCTGTTCAATAAAATAAATAAATAAGAGGGTTGCATGCAATGTTCCCTCTAATTTTCTGTAGGCTGTGTGCGCATAAAATATCAGCTGTGTGCAGCTTTTGAAGGAAGGTTAAATTTTTGTGCGCCACATAACGACACTCGGAGTTATATACTTTAAAATTTGACTACACGTGAGAATACAGTATATACACCACATTGATTTTAATCAAATTAAATGAAAATAGATGATTACTAAATGAAGCGGGAAATTTCTAGTAATTACAATCATAACTTTTACATTTTAAGACGTCTGTGTTGTTTTCTATCAGAATCAGAGCCGTAATTTTTGTGCGCTCTGTTGTAAAGTATGTGCGCTCTCTCGGCGAGGTGTGTGCGCGCGCACACGCGCACAGCTTAGAGGGAACAGTGGTTGCATGTACCTGGCATCATGACCAAGGAAGGCTTCCTCAGCAGGGACAGCTTTTACCTATGCGTTGGAAGGGGTCCATTATATGAACACACAGAGCTCCGCTCCTATAACTCTACAGTCCAGTGTCCAAATCTCAGGCAGCAGAGAACGGCCCTCTGCTTCCTGCTTCAGCATCTCCCCCTTCTGACATTCAGAAGAGTTGATCCGTTTAGTCTCCTATGTGTTTCTTTACCATTCCCCTAGACCTATCCTTGACCTCAGCTGTTGTGTTGTCTGTCTTAACTAGATTGTAAGCTCTGATGAGCAGGGACCCCCATTGTTTACATATGTCTGTACAGCGCTGCGTACAATAATAGTAGTAGTTGATGACTGGAGGAAACACTGAAGAACAAATAACAATCGCTCAGTTCACTAATCCAGTGTAAGAATCCTGTCTAGACTGATCCCCACCCTAACCCCATTCTCCACTGGTGCCCATTGCGCTCCCAATCTCTATTCCTCTTTCAAAGCAACCATCCCAATCCCTTTTTATAATTTTGTTTCCGTATTGTCCTGCTCATCAGTCCAGGCAAGTGGGTTATGTTCCCCTACCAGCAGGTTGGCGGAGACAAAAAACAATGAAAAGTCAAGGTTTCAATGACATCACTCCCATGCCTCTATTCGCTTCAGCCACCAGAGGTCCCTTCAGCGTTTTTTGTCTTCAACAGGTGGTGGATGGATTTCTCCTCTCCTGAAGGAAATTCTGAAGATTGATTTAAAATGGTTGGGAATGACAGCCTACGGGGTTGATCTCTCACTAGAGTGCAACGTGGGAGGCTCCACTAGACTACAGTCTTTTCTGTAGCTATAGGAGGAGGGAAAATTGGTTCAGCTCCACACTCTTACCTGTTGAGCAGCCAGAAATTTGAAGTATTTTGAAGGGTCTGGAAGAATATGAGTACCGCACACAACCTCAAAGCCCCCCTCCATCCTCCTCTGTCTCCCCTGCTGTCTCCCAAAGATTGCAGAAGGCTCTCTGGGGGTCTGCCTGCCACCTCACAAGCAGTGCTTCAAAGCCATCCAGAGTTTCAAGGGAGTAAAACAGCTTGGCACAGATTCTCTGTCTGGGGCCCTCTGGGGAGGGGGGGGGGGGTGAGTACCAAGGCTTGACTCTGTTATCGTGTTGCTTGGGGGCTGCCGATTCACTGTGGGGGATGCAATTTGGGGTTGATGGCGCTGTTGACCGTTGAATCTGGGTGGGGGTTTCCTGACAGCAGGAAACATGTGTTAATAGCATTTTCTCTATGGTGCACCTAGCAGTTATGCGGTCCTTGTGCATGGTCTGCCCAAGGCTTCCAATGCGCACTCCTACCTTAGCAACTATAATGTGCACTGTACTAAAAGCGCATTTAATACGCACCTTCGGGCCACCACAGCGTTGGTGCACGCTGTTGTGACACTTACCTTAACTTTTATGTCTTCTTCCAGGTGACGTTGTTCGGCCTGTGGCAAGCATGGTGCCTTTTCTCTGGCTTCCAGATTCTGCTCCTGAGTCATCCCTGGAAGGCCTACTTTCCCTTTCTCAGCTGGGAGATGCTGTTAGCCTGACCTTGCCTTCCTCAGGGCAAGAAGTGGCAGAAGTGCTGATCAGGATATTCAGCTGGCTGGAGGATCCAGCGTCTGTTCTGTGGTCTTCTTTCTATCCTCTAGGGGATCAATGATGACTATGCCCCCGAGTGTAAGGGGATTGTTTCCTTAAGGAGAGCTTCCAGAGTCCAGATTTGTTCTCCCTGGAATTCTTTCTCTTTGCAGCAGGTCTGGTCATTCTGGCATGGACATTCAAATACTGCAGTTTTTGGTTTCCCCTGCGTTCAGTCTCATGAGGACAGGCTGAGAGTGGATGTCTTCTTCAATTGATGGCAAAGTGTCCCCAGTAGGGGCGCCCCCTCCCCTAAGGTTGGGGTCAGCTGTGGCTTGGATTGAGATGTCTGATATGGATGAAGAAGTACTCTTGACTTCATAGGCTTGTGAGGAAGCCAAGGTTATTTGCCTGTTCCAGGAGTAGGAAATGGAGTTGTTGATCCCAGGGTCTTATGTACTTCAAGCTTGGCGGATGCTCCAGTCACAGAAAGGAACTGAAGAGGCATCTTCTTCTCCTGCAAGGGTTTGGAAATCCACTACTGTCTTACCGGAGATGTTCAAGGGCCTGTTCTGGTCAGAGTGGGATTTCCCCAACTCCCCACCTAAGGGACTAAGGGTGTGTAAAAAGATGCATGCTCTCCTGGAGAAGGGAGTGCTTTCTGTGGTTGATATTTCCACGGTGGATACGCAGGTCATTGCGGTTACCAGACGGACTACCATGCCCATGGAAGGCGAATTGGCCTTAAAGGATACTATGGACCAAAGGGTGAATTTGTGTTGATTGCGGTGACTGCTATTCTTCATTTGTGGTATGTGCAGGCCTGGTGTCTTCCCACTGGATGTTTCTACCCCTCTTTAGGAGTCTGCTGTGGTTTTCCTTTCTGATGCCAGGGATAGACTCTGACAATGGTGTCACGGCGATGGATTTGGATTTGGCTCTGGGACTGGGCAGCAGATACATCTTCCAAAGCCTGTTTGGCCCATCTGACTTTTAAGGAGAAGCTTCTTTTGGAGAAGCTGGTGAAGGTCTGCGCAAGACAAAATCTTACCACCTTCTGGAAGACAGGTCCAACAGACCTATGAAGGGGCTGGTATCCCTCTCTCGTCAGCCTCTGTCCATCAGCTGAGAATATGCTGGCCGGCTCCTCGGAGGTCTCGGGGTTCTTATCATTACTGACCTGGGGGGAGGGGGGGGAGCCTTTCTTCCCCTCTGCTTCTGAGTCTTGGGCTCATTCTCAGCCTTTCATGGAGTGCATGGGTCCAGGGATTCAGTCCCACCCAAAGGAGTAGACTCCTGGTCTGCGAAATGAAGGTTTGAGGACCCCTTCTCCGAGTCCTCCAATGGGAAGCAGACTTCAACTTTTCTTTCACGAATGGGCATGGGTTTCCAAGGATCGCTGGGTTCTAGACGCTGTTCAGTTCAGCTATATCCTGGAATGCAAAGACACAATTCCAGATGCCTTCATTATCTCCCCTTGTGGGTTTGCAATTGAAAGTGCTGCTGTTCAGACCACTTTGAACAAATTGTTCCGCCTAAAGGTGGTAAGGCCCATTCTACTGGTCGAGTGGGGCAAGGGGAGATACTCCATCTATTTTGTGGTGCCAAAAAAAAAAAAGAACTGTTCCTTTCAGTCCATTCTGGACCTAGAGGGGGGCCTCAGTGCTGCGTTTTTCTGGTATTTTTTCTCTTCCTTTGTTTGGTGCATGGGTTATTTCTCACGCCCTCCTAGCCGGGATGTTGAAGTTTGATCTCATGGGCTCAGTCTTCACTGCTATCTCCCAGGCTAGTGGCTTTAAGCAATGGACCTTTGTGGCCATACCATGTCCCGCATTGACTGCCACAACTGCTGCATGTGGTGCTAGGTACCAATCATGACGACTCCACTTGCCCACTCTGCCTGCAGATGTCAAGCAAGAGTCAGAGGAATTGTGAAAGGCAGCAGGAGGCGATGTTCGGCCTTAAGACCTACGTGTCGAGCATTAAATTGGTGCCCTCGGGTGCTGCCGAGGAGGCCTTGGTCTCTCTTGCTGGCTGAGCACTCTCTGAACCTTGAGGTCACAGGTTATTGGACTGAGGATTATCCGTGGCGGACCATCCCCAGAAGGACTGTACCCCATCGTAGGTGGCGTTGAGGTCAAATGCCAGTGCCGGGGGTAAGACCCAGTCATTGGCATCTAAGTCTTTAGCGCAATGCCAAGGGCCTTGAGTGGCCATCAAAGCTGCCCTGGCAGGAGGAAACTCCCATCGGCGTTGTAGGATCTGCGTCGGTGACTGCAGAGCATTCTGGTCTTGAGGCCAGGATGGCGACTCTGGAATGTAGTCTCGCGGTGTATCTCAAGCAGCAACGTGCTCCAGACTTCCAGATCCTCCACTGTGAGGGTGTCGCCTGAGGAAGTCCAGCTGATGCTGGAGAGACATTGGCCCTGGGCCGAGTTGCATCAATCCCGATATCTGTCGGGGCCCTTGATCTCTTCTGTGAGCATCTCCAGCTCTGAGTTCAGGGGCCTTCGATGCCCTCATCGCTACTGGCTGGACATTTGCGCGATGCCCGCCGGGCCTTTGAGGTCTCCTCGGAATGGGAGACCGAGGAATCTTCAGACACCTGTCGATGCTGGGATGTCCCCTTGGACCCTTCTCCATCACAGGAACAGAGGAGGTCCCTGCCTGAGGACCTCTCTTTCCAGGACTTCGTCAAGGACATGACAAAGGCTCTGGGAGTCACCGCCAAGGATGAACGTCGGGCAGAGGTCCTCAAGATCCTCCAATACAGGGCTCCCTCCTGAGGAGGCTCTCACGATGCCCATCCCTCCAAGCCTGGAGAGGCTTGTTCAGTATGTGGGAGACACCGGTTATGGTGCCCATAGTGAGCAAGTGGCTCTATTCCATGTATCGAGTCTGCAAGGGTCCAGGAGAGTTACCAATGCCTTTTCTGCACCGCAGCCTTCTGCTGACAGAGCTCGCAGGCCTTCTCGCGGACAGGGCAGTGAAGTCATTCCCCTTGGTTCAGTGGGGTACGGGGTTCTACTCCCGCTACTTTCTGGTCCCCAAAAAGACTGGAGGGCTCGGCCCTGTCCTGGATCTGTGAGATCTCAACAAGTTCCTGGTGCAGGACAAGTTCAAGATGGTGTTTTTTGGAACATAGCTGCCCTACCTCCAGCAGGGAGATTGGCTATGCTCCTTGGATCTCAGAAACGCATATACCCACATCCCAATATTTTCCCTCCACCACCAGTACCTCTGGTTTGTGGTTGGAGGGCATCATTACTAGTACAGAGTGCTTCCATTCAGTCTGGCATCCGTGCCAAGGATGTTCACGATGCGTCTGCCAGTCGTGACCGCCTAACTCTGGTCCGTCTTTCCCTGCCTTGACAACTGGCTCATTCAGGGCAGGTCATCAGACTAGATTTGTCACGCAGGGAGTCGCATCATTCTCGCCCTGGAGTACTTGGGCTTTGTCATAAACTACCCCATGTTCCACCTGCAGCCAACGTAACGTCTGAAGTTCACTGAGGCCTCCTCGACACGACCCAAACGAGGGCCTTTCTTCCTTCTGACAGGTCTCTGTACCTAGCAGCCCTGGCCAAGGACATGCAAACCATCTCCACAGTGCCTGCTCGCCTGATGCTCTGCTTCCTGTTGCATATGGCATCAATGGTGCACATGACTCCAGACGCTCACCTCTACCTGCGCCAGGCCAATGGACGCTCTGCACTCTGTGGACCCAGGCAACGGGGCACCTGGAGGACAGCATCCAGGTGACTTCGCCCTCCACCAAGTCCCACACGTGGTGGCAGCAGCTCTGCACCTTTGAGAGGGGACTGCCCTTTCATCTGCCGTCTCACCACCGACACCTCCAAGTTGAGCTGGGGAGCCCACTGACGGCCTCCGGACCCAGGAGATCTGGTCATTGTCAGAGAGTCTCCATCAAATCAACTTTCTCGAGCTCAGGGCAATTGTCAATGCTCTTTGAGTGTTCCAGCATCATCTGGTGAACCAGGTTGTGCTCATCCAAACAGACAACCAAGTGGCGATATTCTATATCAACAAGCAGGGCGACATGGGTTCCTACCTCCTGTGTTCGGAAGTGATGTGCCTCTGGACCTCTGCCAGGGAGAGATGGATGCTCCTCCGCGCAGTGTACCTGCTGAGTGAGGAGAATGTCCTAACAGACTGGCTCAGTCGAGTTCTCCAGCCCCACGAGTAGTGACTCAATCTGCTAGTGGCCTGCCACTCCAGGCATGGACCTCTTTGCCCGTCCCAGCAACACCTTCTTCTCCAGGGCACCTAGGCCCTCTCAAGTGGTGGCTGATGCCTGCCTCCTCTCGTGAGTGAGGGACCTCCTGTACACTTATGCCCCAATCCTGATAATCACCAAGACCCTCTCAAGATTCAGTCGGGTGGGGCCAGGGTGAGCCTGGTGGCTCCGGAAACCATGGTTTCCACTTCTGCTTCATCTCTCGAGGGTGCTGCCGGACTTGTTTTTATAGGACTACGGTTCTCTCTTGCATTCAAACCTCAAGTCCTTAGTGTTGACAGCCTGGCTGCTGAATGGCTAGCCCTGCGGATTTTCATCTCCCCAGGGAAGTGGAGGCAGTGGTTTTAGTGTCCCGTAAGGACTCCACCTTCAAGTGGTGCCGCTCTCCAACTGGTGCACTGACAGGGTCTTTTAACTCCTTTGCCTGCTCTGTGCAGGTGGTCTTGCAGTACTTTTCTCAGGCCTGAAATCTAACTCGGTTTGACTGTACCTCAGTGCCCTGACAGCTTTTCACCACATGCCGGATGGGCAGCCACTGTCCGCGCATCTTCTGGTTGACAACTTCATGTGTGGCCACCTGTGATCTCAGTGTGGTGCTCGGATAACTCATTGCTCCACCCTTCAAACCTATGGTCTCTTGTCGCCTCAAGTACAGTATCTGATTTGCAAAGCAGTTTTCTTGATGGCACTCACCTTGGTGCGATGTGTCATAGTAACATAGTAAATGATGGCATATAAAGACCAGCATGGTCCATATAGTTTGCCCCACAGGGTGGCAGGAATAGGTGCATGTCCTCTGTGTCTTTGTTTAGGAGTGTACCCGCCGCTCCATGCAGGTCAGATTAGATTGTAAATTCTACAAGCAGGGACTATTTTGTTTGTGCAATGCTGCATACATCGTGTAGCACTATATAAATGATTTGTTGAGATATAAGAAATAGTTTCTTTTGATCTTATCCTGTTGCTATAAAGGGATCCACTATGTTTGTCCAATGCCATTTTGAATTCCTTCACTGTATTTGCCCCCACCACTTCCATCGGAAGGGTATTCCACGCATCCACCACCCTTTCAGTGAAAAAGTATTTCGTGACTTTGCCCTTGAGTTGACCCCCTTGCAGCTTTATGTTATACCTCTAGTTTTATAGCTTCCCCGTCACTGAAAAAGGTTTGTTTGTTCATTAATACACTTTACGTATTTAAACTTTATCATATCTCCGCTGTCCCTCCTGTCCTCTAGCATGTACATATTTAGATCTTCAAATCTCATAAGAACATAAGATATGCCATACTGGGTCAGACCAAGGTCCATCAAGCCCAGTATTCTGTTTCCAACAGTGGCCAATCTAGGTCATACGTACCTAGCAGTTTCCCCAAGGGACACAGGTTCCACAATGCTTGTATTGGTTCAAGCATTGATATCCTGGGTCCCTTCTTAATAATGGTTTATGGACCTTTCCTCCAGGAACTTGTCCAAACCTTTTTTAAACCCAGCTACACTAACAGCCTTTACTACATCCTCCGGTAACAAATTCCAGAGTTTGATTACACGTTGAGTGAAAAAATATTTTCTTTTATTAGTCTTAAATAGTTTACCCTGTAGCTTCATTGCATGTCCCCTAGTCTTTCTATATTCTGATAAGGTAAACAATCGATCTACGTTTACCCGTTCCACTCCGTTCATTAATTTATAGACTTCTATCATATCTCCCCTCAGCCGTCTCTTTTCCAGGTTAAAGAGCCCCAACCTTTTTAGCCTTTCTTCATAGGAGTATCCTTCCATCCCCTTTACCATTTTGGTGGCTCTTCTCTGAACCTTTTCTAAAATCGCTATATCCTTTTTAAGATACGGCGACCAGAATTGCACACAATATTCAAGGTGCGGTCTCACCATGGAACGATATAGAGGCATTATAATATCTTTTGTTTTATTTTCCATTCCTTTCCTTATCATACCTAGCATTCTATTTGCTCTCTTGGCAGCCACTGCACACTGGGCAATCCTCCTGGGTTTTAACAACTTTAAATAGTTTTGTGTCATCTTCAAATTTGATAACCTCACTCGTTATTCCACTTTCCAGGTCATTTATGAATATGTCAAAAAGCAGCGGACCCAGCACAGATCCCTGGGGTACATCTCTTCTCATATGTCTTCTGGCGCAGACTACTAATCATTTTGGTCGCCTTCATCTGAACAGTTTCAAGCCTTTTTTTATATCCTTTGTGAGATAAGGTCTCCAAAACTGAACACAATGCTCCAAATGAGGCCTCACCAACCATTTGTATAGGAGCATTAATACCTCCTTCTTTCTGCTGGTTATTCCTCTCTGTATGCAATCCAGTATCCTTCTGGCTTTGGCCACTGCCTTGTCATATTGTTTCGCCATCTTGAGATCCTCAGAAACAGTCACTCTGAGGTCCTTCTCCTGGTCTGTGTACACCAACCTCTTGCCCCCTTTTACTTGCAGTTCCCTTGGATTTCTGTATCCCAAGTGCATGACTCTGTATTTCATCATATTAAATCTCAACTGCCAAGCATTAGACCATTCTTCCAGCTTTTGCAGATCTTTCCTCGTGTTATCCACTCCTTCGGAAGAGTCCACTCTGTTGCAAATTTTCATGTCATCTGCAAAAAGGCAGACTTTCTTATTCAGTCCTTCAGCGACATCAATCACAAATACATTGAACAGCATGCCACTATACACCTTCCTTTGAGTGAGTTCTGTTTACCATCACTTTTTCTGTCTATCGGTCAACCAATTTCTGATCCAGTTCACCACTTTAGAACCCATCCCCAAGCTGGGTCAGCGAGCTGCAAGTGTTGGTGACCCATTCTTCTTATACCAGGTTTCACAAAAATCAAGTGGTGCTCCGCACTCATTCTAAGTTTTCTTCCTAAAGTAGTGTTGCCTTTCCACCTCAACCAAGAGATAGTGCTTCCAACTTTCTAACCATGGCCGCACCCCAGTAGGGCTGAGGTTGCTCTCCATACATTGGACTGTAAGTGGATGTTGACCTTCTACTTGGACTGCACACGAGCCCATCACCGCTCCTCACAGCTCTTCATTTACTATGACCCGAACAGACTCTAGGTTGCAGTCTCTAAGCGCCCCCTGTCCACCCGGGTGACTGACTACATCTCCTTTGCCTACAAGCAGGCTGAACTTTTTCTTAAGCGGTATGTGAGTGCCCATAATATGCAGGCGATGGCAGATTCCGTTGCGCTCTGTCTCCATGCTGGAGATCAGCAGGGCCACCACCTGGTCCTCAATTCATACTTTCGCAGCTTATTACTGCCTGGAGGAGGATTCTTGATGTGACAGCACCTTTGACCAAGCTGTATTCTGTCATCTCTTTGGGGATTAATGCAACTCCTACCCTCCGGCCCTTCTGTCTGGTCAGGATGATTCCATGATCTATGCTGGGGTTGTATCACAGGTCTCCCGGCCTCACATCATTTTCTGCTGTCATTCATGGTCCACCTTTTCAGTCACCCCTGGCTTTTTACAGTTTTTTTTTTTTTGGTAGCCTGTAGCCTGGGAGTCCTATTTATGAAGACTTACTTCCTGCTTGTTCTGAGAGAAAGCATAGTTACTCACCTGTAGCAGAAAGCTTAATCAAACATCAAAAAGAAAAACTTCTCCATGGGGAGGTGGAAGGGTTGTGAGAACTTCTATGCTATCATACTGAGATGGCAAGATGGCGCCCTTGGGTGGGAAGATGACCACGCATGCATGGTCTAACTCCCAAAGATGGGAGTGTTACCGCACAGGCTCCAATGGCACCGAAGTCACCCATATGTGAGAACGTCTTCCTGCTGTTACCGGAGAACACCTGCTACAACTGAGTAATTACGACTACTGCAACAATATCTGCCAGGGTCTGGCTCAATACACATTTCTCTCTCTTCAAACCGCTCTACACACAGCTGCTTGTACCGTCCAAGGAGCTACTAAATACTACCACATCACCCCCATCCTTAAAACAACTACACTGGTTACCCCTTATCAACAGAATCAAATATAAATGCCTCCTCCTCACTCACAAAGCTCTTCACTCACACCAGACTACCTGCTTCCAGTCCCTACTACAGAAACCCATTACAAACAGACCACAAAAACCTACTACAATCAATGAATTTAACATACCGCAATCCAAAATAAAATACAACCTACAAACACGCAGCAAAGCATTTGAATTCTACACACCTTCCCTATGGAACTTCCTACCTGACACCCTAAGGAATATTGCCTATCTTTCTTCCACAAACACTTGAAAACCCACTTATTCACTGAACAGTTTGGTCCTTCCACCTAACATCCCTTTTGACACGACGCTATCAAGGCAGACCCACACTTGTAGATAGTGGTTGAACATACCGTTTAGTTAGACACTTGTACATAGTGTTCTACTATGTAATCTTTAATATTATTTTGTTTTCAAAATTAACTATTTCACTGTATCTGATATTCTATGGGAACAAGCAAGAAGTCAGTCCTCACATATGGATGACTTTGGTGCCGACGGAGCCCTTGCGGAAGCATACTCCCAACGTTCAAAAGCCTTTGGGAGATGCTACCACTAATGCGTGGTTCCCTTCCCTCCCAAAGGTGCCATCTTGCTCAGTGTCCTTTTTTCCACAAGCCCTTCAGACATCTGTCTAATCTTTCCCCTGAAAAAGTTGATTTTTTTTTTACCTGAGTTTCATACTCTCCTCCGATAGTGCACCGGTACTCTTCCCACCAGCCGAGCTTGCTGCCCTGGCATCGAGTCTCAGGTTCTTAGTCTTTTTCCTTCCTCTGCGCCTTCGCGCCTTTTTTCCAACTTGCAGAACCACTGGTCTTCGACCTCACTTGGGTACTTTTTTCCCCCCATGCCTACCAATGGCTTTAAGAAGTGTGATCGGTGTGCCAAAATAATGTCCCTGACCGACAC
Source organism: Ichthyophis bannanicus (assembly GCA_033557465.1). NCBI lineage: Eukaryota > Metazoa > Chordata > Amphibia > Gymnophiona > Ichthyophiidae > Ichthyophis > Ichthyophis bannanicus. The sequence goes on from CM066031.1 coordinate 154,194,681, forward strand.
ATGACTACTGCCTTCGCTGCCTGGGGCTGGACCATGACCCCACAGTATGCGACCTCTGTAAAAAAAAGATGTCCACTAAGGCTCTCAAGAGTCGCCAGCAGCAGCACGATAAGTTTTTTTTTTTTTTTTTCTGGAGTCCCCGGTACCTCCAAAGACCAGGGCCTGTTCTGAAGCCATGGAATCTTGGGATAGCCCTACGGACCCTGATCGACACCGTGACTCTTCAGAAAGGGGGTCTTCCTCGAGGGAACTAAAGAAGAAGAAGACCTCGAAGGTGGCATCCCTGGACAGCTCCGACATTCCAGGTAGGACGCTCGTCCAAGGGACTGGCGAAGAAGCAGTCTGCAAAGATCCCCTGAAAGGACTGGACCTCGGACTGGCCTCAGTCTCCTGACACCATCCTTGTCGAAGACTCCCCCTCGGGGGAACCGACATCTGGCCTGATTCCTTCAGTGCCTGTGCCGATGGTTGCAAAGTCTTCTGGCCTGGAGTCCAGAATGGCGGTCCTGGGGCGCAGCTTGTCTGCTTTCATGGACCAGCAGTGGGTGGTGTTGTCCTGTACCACTGGTTCCTCTATCCGGACCACTAGGCCCTCGCTGTCGAAGATGTTCCCGGAGACGGAGTCAATCATCGAAACCCTTCAGCTTTGAGTCGATCCTCGACCAAGGTCTCGATTCAGTTCCCACTCAACGGGACTGCGATCTTCTCCAGCTAGTGTGCTCAATGCCAGCCACAGGCAGGGGTCAGACCTGGAGCCTGTGAACCATCCTTCCTTCAAGTCCTCGATGGACTATTCTGAGTAGGAGACGGATGAGGAGTCGCCGGACACCTGTCACCATAGCGATGTCCCCTCGGACTCCCTTCCTTCGGCGCTCCAGCAGTGGTCCCTGCCCGAGGACATGGCGTTCCTCGACTTCGTCAGGGACATGTCCAAGGCTCTAGCATTCCCAACGGAATCGGAGGAAGACCCTCGGATAGAGAAGCTAGAAATCCTCCAATACAAGCCCCCCCCCCCCCCAGAGAATCGCTTATGGTGCCCATCCTACCCTTCCTGGAATGGCTAATGCTCTGTATGTGGGAGACACTAGCATCAGCGCCGGTGGTGAGCAAGCAGCTTGACTCGATATATCAAGTCCGCTGGAGGTCGGGCTTCCAGAAGTCACCACTGCCACACAACTCCATGGTGGTGGAGTCGTCCCATTGGCTGAAGAGTCAGAAGATGCACTCCTCGGTGTCCCCCGGCAGGGAGGCATACACCCTTGATGCCCTCGGTAGAAAGTGCAACCACGGCTCGATGCTCATCGGCTGGATTCACGCCTACCAGCTGTACATGGACATGTATCTGAGAGACCTAGGGAAGGAATTTGCCAGGTTCTCAGCTGGTATTTCTGAGGAACCCCTGCAGCAGTTCAAGAACCTGGCCAAGGCTGTCTGTGAGTGCTCCAAATTTATGTTTCGTGCAGCCTATGATGGCTTTGAGTTGGCTGCTTGAGAAGCAGCTGTGGGCATCAGTACCCGACACCAGGCTTGGCTACAGTAATCTGACCTTGAGCAATGAGTTTAGGACAAATTGGTTGATGTCCCATGTCAAGGAGAGAACCTATTTGGCAAACCCATGACTGACGATGCCGAGCTGGAGATCAAATTCATGACAAGGAACAGGCTCTCTAAAAGGACTGCTGTCCCTCCCTAATGAAAGGGCTCAGGTAAAAAACCCTTCTTCCCGATGAAAGGGGCTACTTACAGAAACTATCCACCTTTTCAGGCCTCCCCGGCTCCCCAGCAGGGTCAGCAGGCCAAGGGACATGGGTAAGGCCCTCGTAAGCAGAAGGCTCCCAAACACCAGGCATCGATCCAGGCCCAGTCGGGGGAACTTTTGGCACCTTGGGCATAGCCTCTCTACCCCAAGGATGTCAGCAGCCCACAGGGGGGACATCTCATTCACTATGCCCAAAGGTAGCCAGGCATCACCACCGATTCTTGGGCATTCCAGTTGGTCAAGGAGGGCTACCTCCTCCATCTGGCTCAGACACCTTCCCCTTTCTTTCCGGGAGCATCCCCCAGGTCTCCCCTTCACTGGGACCTTCTACTGAAGGAACTCGCAGATCTTCTTGAGTACAGAGTGGTGCAACCAGTCCCCCACCATCTCAGGGGCAAGGTGTTCTACTCCAGACATTTCCTTGTGCCAAAAAGAACAGGGGGCCTAAGACCCATCCTCGACCTGTTCAATCTGAACAAATTCCTGGTGAGGGAGAAGTTCAAGATGCTCTCCCTTGGAACATTACTGTCTCACCTCCAGCAGGGAGTTTGGCTATGCTTCTTGGATCTGAAGGATTCTTACACCCACATCCTTATTCACCCCAGCCACAGGCAGTACCTGAGGTTCATGGTGAAAGGTGGCCACTACCAATACAGGGTGCTGCCCTTTGACTTGGCTTTCGTCCCAAGGGTCTTCACCAAGTGCCTGGAGGTCGTGGCCACATTCCTCCATCTTCAGGGTACCTAGACGATTGGTTCATAAAGGGAGGCATGGCCTCAGAAGTGCAGCAGGCAACCGCATGTACCATCCAGGTCCTGCAGCATTTGGGATTTATAATAAACTATCCCAAGTCCCTCCTCCTCCTAACACAGTGTCTGAAGTTCATAGGAGCAAGACTAGACACCCTACAGGCAAAGGTCTTCCTTCCCAGGGGACTGAGCCGACTGTCTCAGGGCACTGGCCCTAGACATATTACACTATCCCTCGGTGTCCACTCAGCTCCTGCTGCTCCTACTTGGGCACATGGCCTCCACAGTCCTTGTCACCCCAGATGCTCGCCTTCACATGAGGGTCACACAGTGGTGCCTTCAGGATCAGGGGAAACAGGCTACAGGACAAAGTTTCAATTATCCGCCAGTTGGCGGAATCTCTGACCTGGTGGCAAAATTCCTCCAGTACCTCGAGGCAGGGATGCCTTTCCAAACTCTGAGCCCCTTAAGGGTTCTTTCTACGGACACCTCCCTTTTTGCATGGGGAATCCACTGCGTGGAACTCCGCACACAGGGGCAGCTGGTCGCAGGAGTTCAGTCAGCAGATCAAACCTCCTGGAGCTGTGGGTGTTATATCTAGCCCTCCGAGCTTTTTGCCACTGCCTAGGGTGCCAGCCACTGTTGATCCAAACAGACAGCCAGGTGGCAATGTTCTGTGTGAACAAGCATGGGAGCACGGGGTCTCACGCCCTCTGCCGCGAGGCAATGGCCCTCTGCTCCTACGTAGTCCAGCAGAGTATACTCCTATGGAAAGTATACCTGCCAGGCCAGAACAACTCACTAACCGACAGATTGAGCAGGGTCCTCCAGCCGAACGAGTGGCAGCTGGACCCCAGATTGGACAACCGGCTCTTTCAGCTCTGGGGGAACCTTGGATAGACCCGTTTGCCAGCCCAGACAACTAACAGTTGTCTCGCTTCTGCTCCTAGCAAGCCCACCCCTTCCGGGTGGCAGCAGATGCTTTTCTCATCTCATGGTCGTAAGGTCTCATGTGCGCCTTCCCACCCAAACCACTAATTACCAAAATGTTATTGAGGACCCTCTGCGACAAGGCCTCCCTGATGCTGATAGCCCCTTGATAGCCCAGTCAGCCATGGTTCCTGCTACTCCTCTGGCTATCATTGGAGACTCCCATCCAATTGGGGAGCTCTCCGTGGCTCCTGTCTCAGGAGGGAGGCTCTCTTGCACCCAAACCTGGGGTCCCTGTCACTGACAGCATGGCTGCTGAAAGGGTGACCCTAGCCCCTTTCAACCTCTCGGGAGAAGTGGAGGAGATCTGCCTTTTGAGTCTCTGGCTACCTACCATTTGTGACACCTCTTGTGGAAGGTGGTGTTCCTGGTTGCACTCGCCTCCGCTCGCAGGGTTAGCGAGCTCCAAGCCTTAGTGCAGCGGTGCCTTATACCAGGATCTGCAAGAACAAGGGTGGTGCTCCGCACACACCCCAAATTCCTTTCAAAGGTGGTATCACCCTTTCACCTCAACCAGGAGGTGGTACTGCCCACCTTCTTCCCAAGATCTCACGCCAGTAGGGCAGAGACTGTCCACCACACCTTGGACTGTAAGAGAGCCCTGTCTTTCTACATTTAACGTACCCAGGGCCACCATAAAGCTTCTCAGCTTTTCATTTCAAATAACCCCAGTAGATTAGGGGATGCGGTGACCAAACATACACTTTCTACCTGGGGGGGCGGACTGTATTGCCCTCGCCTATGAGTAGGCGGGACTCCCGTTGGAAGGCAGGTCATGGCACATCATGTCAGAGCCATGGTGGCCTCTGTGGCATACCTGAGTTCTGTCCCGATGGTGGACATCTGCCGGGCCGCCACAGTCCATATCTTCGCAGCTCATTACTGCCTGGAGAGGGAGTCCCAATGGGACAGTGCCTTCGGCCAGGCTGTGCTCCATAATCTTTTCAGGGTCTAGGCAACTCCTACCCTCCGACCCTTTTGTGTTCAGGCTACCGGAGCGTCTCTTCCATCAAACACACGGGAGCGTCTCTTCCATTGAACACACGGGTCCTTCTGCATTCTGTACCTGTGGACTCAATTGCTGCTACTCCCGGCTTCCCTTGAGGGTAACCATGTTTTTTCCTCTATTGGCTTTCGGTAGCCTGTAGCTAGGGAGTCCCATATGTGAGGACTGACTTCCTGCTTGTTTCTGGAGAAAATGTACATTCTCTGAGGACAGCAGAAATTGATCCTTCCAACCCTTCCTCCTTGCCTTGGTGTTTCTCCTTTCATCTTTGCTGTCTTTTAGTTGTCATCTGACTGAGCAAAATGGCACCCTTGGGCGGGCAGGGGACCATGCATGCGTGGTGGCATCTCCCAAAGGCTTTCTTTGAAAGCTGGAGGGATGCTTCCACGAGGACGCCGTCAGCGCTGATGTCACCCAAATGTGAGGACTGATTCCTGCTGTCTCCAAAGAACATCTGTTACAGGTGAGTATTTACGCTTTCTGTTCCACATAAGGCATATGTTCTTTTGAAGAAAAAAACAAAAACGTTTTGTTCACTGTAAACCTCTTTAACCCGATGAAAAGCGGTATATAAGTCCAGCTAAATAAATAAATAGAAAAATATCTGGTGTAGTGGATGGAGGGCCAAACTGACCATGACATTCCTTTAAGCATGACACTAGTTCAGTATGGAGTGATTACCATGTTTGAAGACTTGAAGAAAAAGACTCTCGAGGAAGGAGATGATTCAGCGAGGAATTTGACTTTCAAGGCTAGTTCTGGATGGTTTGAGTGGCTCAAGAACCATGTAGTGCTTCATAACATAAAAATCACCGATGAAGCAGCTTCAGCAGATAGTGAGGCGGCAGCAGTTTTCCCGTCACATCTACAAGAAATTATTGAAGGCGGCGACTGTACTGCGAAACAAATTTTCAGTGTAGATGAGAAAAGTTTATTTTGGAAACTGCCTTCTCGTACCTTTATTTCTCACGATGAAAAGAAAATGCCAGGGCATAAAGCATGAAAAGATAGGCTGACATTACTTCTTGGTGACAATTGTAATAGTGACGTAAAACTGAAGTCACTCTCATTGTATCGTTTGGAAAACCCCCAGGCCCTTAATTGGATGATGAAGAGTGCCTTGCTTGTGGTGTGGAGGTCCAACAAGAAAAGCCTGGGCGATGAAAGAAGTGTTTGCTGACTATGTGAAGCACAACTTGTCACCATTCTTAAAAGATTTACATGTAGAGGGAGACTATTGCAAACAGGGCTCTACTGATTATAGACAATACCCCAATCCCTCAAGTGTTCTTGAGTACTGTGACAAGTGTTTTTTATTCCTTCAAACACAACATCTATCCTGCAACCCATGAACCAGGGTGGTATTGCAGCTCTTAAGGTCTACTATGTACAATTTCTGATACAGTACCTGGTCCAGGGTTCTAATGAAAACAAAGAAGCGTCACTCAAGGAATTGGGAGACAACTTTAACATTAAAAATACTGTAGAATTCAATGCCTTAACATGGAAGAAAGTGCCTCCACAAATGATGAACAGTGTATGGAAGAAGCTTCTGCTGCAATTTGTTAAGGACATTGAAGGATTTAAGGTATTGGTGGCTGCAAAAGCGTAAAATTTTGGATCTTGCTAGGGAAGTTGGCTTCACTGAAGATGATATAGAAAATGTTGAGGAGCTCTTAGAGTTAAATGGAGAAGGATTAACAACTGAATAATTCTTTGTGGATGCCCATAAATTGTCAGAGGAGGAGGTAGAAGAGAGAACCAAAAAACTTGCCCGTACTGGACAGTAAAACTTGAAAAGAAGTTTTAGAGTGTACAAACAGACTTCACTTATGAGCATGGTAGTGACATGACAAGGAGAACTGCTTTCAAAACCACAATTGAAACCGTTGTCTAATGTTACAAGGAGATCTACTAATGCAAATTACGAGAAGGAACACAGAGGTCCATTTTGAGGGTTTTTTTTTTTCAATCCAACTACATCCATCACTTCTCCGGATTCATCACAAAAGCCTTCTATTTCAGGGATCTCTCTCCCTCAGAAAAGAAAAAGTGCTTCAGCACCTCGCTATTGTCCTTCTTCAGTCAACATTGGTAACAAAGTCTGACTGCCAAGCCCCTTCCTCCTCCACACAGCAAACCACACAAGCCACTCCACTCAGTGAGTACCCAATAAAAGCTTAAGTTGTTGTATAGGCACATTACACATATGTATACAGTACCTAATGTTTCATTGGATACTTCATTAAGGGGTATGTTTACTAAACCGGGCTAACGGTTAACCCGGGCTATCTGCCACTAGGTCCCATATTATTCAATGGGACCTAGTTGCAGATAGCCCGGGTTATTTATTTTATTTTATTTATTAACATTTCTTATATACCGCACTATTCGACATCAGCGCGGTTTACATGGAACAGAAACATCCGACAAATTGCATATGTCTGGTCATTACAATTAACAGGATATGGAAATTGGATAACAGGGTAAACTATATACATAAGAAGCGTAGCGAGAAAAGGATACTGTATGGTGTTTTACATTGTTGGGGACACATGTTGCGAGGGCTTGCCTGGTTGACTACTACTATTGCTGAAGTTCTCGCTATTCAAGTGGGACTGAGGTTCGGTGTTGTCAGTGAGATATTTGATGAAGAGGAAATGTTTAAGGGCCTTCCTGAACTGGCTCAAGTTGGAGATTGCCCTGAGATGTGCCGGTAATGTATTCCATAGTCTTGGGGCACAGAGTCGGAAAGCTCTGTTGGCTGTTGTTTTTGTGCATCTTGTCATTTCTTAACTGTTAGCCCGGTTTAGTAAACATACCCCTAAGTGTTGGATAGATATATGGCTGTTTTTGCAGTGTTCTAGTGATGTTTGTGGGAGACTTGTTGGGGTTTTCGGAAAGGCTGAAAATGTATTATCATTTTTCCCATTTTCAAAATGATGCTAAATAAATTTTCAGTATCCGGAATTACGGTATTTGAACTGTTTTCAGGAACATATTAGATTCGGATAAGTAGGATTGCTGTAAATACATTGGCTAAATGTATTAGTGGTCCACCAACACGGCATGTCTGAGTTTCTGAAGTGGCCCACTGGAATACACATTGCTGAACATGGATAGCCCCTTTCTGAAATATGCCAGTTGGGACGACCCAGCGTCCCTTTTTGTGGCCATCCAATTCAAAGATGTTCACATTTCTAAAGTAGCCTACAGCTTTGCACGCACCTGGTCTTGCTAGTTGCACAGGCCCACCTCCAGCCCTGGCTTCTGGGATTTTCATTTTTCGTTGTAGGAACAGTGATTTGCAGTGGCACTTACATGTAGCTCTCCTCATTGGGGGGAGTAGCAGCAGATGTTTGAACGTCGTGCTCTGGACATTCCAGATTCTTCCTAGACGTCCCTTCTAAAATGCCACTTACTGGGAACTAGACTAAAAAGGTGTGTAAAGGTGTAAAGAGGGTTTATTTTGATTTTTCTTGAGTCTTGCAGGACTGCATAATTTTTCCTTTTTAGCTTAGAGTTTTGAGTGTTTTTGTTCACTAAAGTTATTGAAATTTTTTCTGCTGGAAAGTTTTTGAAGTCCTGAATTTGTGGGTTTCATCCCTAAGAGTGTGTATGGAAACCTAATCTGTTGTTCTTACTCCAGGAACAGGCTCTCAAACCATCACCCCTGATATTATAGCCCACATTGAACGAGGGGAAGAGCCGTACATCAGGGATGATCGGGGATCAAAGGAAAGAGAAACTAAGAAAAGCAGCTGCTCAGGTGAGTCCAGCATTAAGAGGAACGGGTGTAAAACTGCCAATATTACAAAATTAAAAGTAACAGAGGAATAACAACATAATTGGGAAGGGAATTAAGTGCATAAGATAACAATTAACAAGTTAACTTGAACACAGGAGGAAAGGGCCAAAAGCAAAGAAAGGAGCATATCTTTGGGATATAATCAGGAAATGAGCTGCGGCTAGTAACAGAGGACAGTGCTTCTCACTGGTATATTACTGGAAAGGCCCAGTATGCTGCAGCTCTGTCTGAGCGCTCCCACTGCCAGAAGGAGAGCAGCACTTCTTCGGCTTGTTCCTCCTGGCGTCATTCTGAAATATGAACACATGGAGCCCTGTAGTCGCCTGGTACGGGTGAGCGTTCCTCATTCAAGCAGCAGACTTAAGCCAGTGGAGGCAGAAGTAAACATGTCAGGAAGCTGCTACTCTCCTGACAGCCAGGGAGTAGGGGGATATTTATTTTTATTTATTTATTTATACAATTTCTATACCGCCTCTTCCAGAGATCAGTGGCGATTTACAATGAACATAAAACCTAATAATAGAGAACTATTATTTTACATATAACAATTGAAGAACATTTTTGACGTTTAACCCAGATTAAGCAACAGAGTAAAATTAGAACTGCGGCTAAAAAGCGTGCCGTAACCTAGAACTATATACAAAGGTAAATTAAATGTGACTATTTACATTTGGGAATGATCGACTGAATTCAGTTAGCTACTCGAGGTGGATTTATGGCTGTTCGCTGTGGGATTATATCTAGGTAGGGTCAAAGTATGGTTTTTGTTCAATATTAAACTGTGGAATATGAATATTATCATGTTGGAGGTTGTGGATATAAAGGAAGATCATTGAATTACCTCAGTTAGCACTGCCTTCACTTGCATTAGCACCGCCAGTTTTGGCTATTTTCAGGAAACTCGCAGCCTAATAGCTTGCTTTTCCCCTAATACTGCTCTAGCCGCAGCAAACGCCACTAAGCAGACTATTGTCACTCCATGTCACTTCATGGTCTCTTAAAGGGACAGCACCCCACCAAAAGTAAATAAAAACGGATATTTATTTATTTATTTTATTAACATTTCTATACCATGATTTCCAGTATATCAATCGGCGGTTTAAAGGTAACAACAATATGAGTAATACAAAACGGTTATAGTCTCATTTATAATATGTAGTAACTACATACATCAAAGAAGGTAGTGATTGTTCAGGGGAGTGTCTAAATAACATTCTTGGGGGTGGAGGTAGGAGCTGCTTAGTTATGTTTTGGGGGGGGGGAGGATCTTATGATATGAGGCTGATGCAAACGTTTGCATTGACGTCGTACACTAATAGCCATGTGCACGAGAACAGCAAAAGTTACATGTCAATATGCAGCAAAGGAAACATATGCAAATGAGGTCTGTGCAGAACCTCTGTGTAAAGTTAGAGGAAGGGGGATAGATTCGTGAACAGATGGCACTCTACCAGCGGTGCTGCACACTCGCGCATAGATTTGATGCGCTAACGGTGACACAGCAATGTGCATATGGGGATAACATCACATGGTGCAGGCACAGTTCAGCCCACATGGTGCAAAAAATTTATAAAACAAAACAAAACACAAAGCAGTGCATTGCAACTGTGCTGGAAAGGGAGGAAGTGCAGTAAAAGTTCTTTGAAAGCAAGGGGAGTATTTAAAGGATACTTGCAAGCAATGGGGGCCATTTTTCCCTTGTTTGCTCAGTGCAACTTGTTCTTTTTCTTTGCATTATCTGTTGTCTTCTGTGCATCTCTGGGTCCAAGATAAGCTAGCCGACATATCCTGCTGGGGAGAGAATCTGTTTGGCAAGCCTATGCAGGATAAGGAGGGAGAAACTGAGAGAGCAGTTTATGATGAACCACTGGCCCAACAGAAGGTTCAAGGTCCGCCCCAGCAGTGCCATCCAAAACCCCAGAAGGCCCAGCCTGCTCCGCAGCCACAGCTGGCGGGGAGAGGGGTTTGACTGCTTCTTGAGGAGCATGGCTGGAGTGGAGGAGTGGCCTAGTGGTTGGGGCAAGGTACTTCAGGCCAGAAGGTCAGGGGTTCAAATCCCACTAGAGGACAGCAACCTTGGGCCGGAAGGACTGGGGTTTCTAGTCCCACAGGTGCTCCTTGTGGTCTTGGGCAAGCCACTTAACCCTCCATAGCCTATGTTCCCTTTAAATATAGTTATCTCCAAGTTATAATGCCCTGTTCAATGTAATTTCAGTTTGTTCACGGTAAACCGCACTGATGCAGAATATCGCGGTATATAAGAGAATGTAAATAAATAAATGGCCAATCCACCTTTGTCCAGCGAAGTATCTCAGCAAGTGTTGGGGCGGTTTGTCCACTTTGCCCACAGGTGACCTGTGTTAACAGACACCTGGGTGCTGAGAATCATCCTGTTGTATTTTGCCCAGCTATCTTCCCTGTTCTTCTCCAGGGAGAACCCCCTCAATCCGCATCACTGCAGTCTCCTCCAGCAGGAGATCAACGCCTTCCTGACTGACCTGGCCATCAAATTGGTACCACCAGACCAGGTGAGGAGAGGGCTCTACTCTCAATACTTCTGGTTCACAAGAAGACTGGTGATTTTCACCGCATTTTAGATCTCTGAAACCTAAACCGCTTTTTAGTAAGGGAAAAGTTCAAAATGGTCTCCCTGGGGACGCTGCTTTCATACTTCCAAAAGGATGATTGGCTTTGCTCCTTGGATCTTAAGGATGCATACACACATCCCGATCCATCCTCTTCACAGGTAGTACCTTTGCTTCATGCTCAATGGACAGCACTTCAATACCGGGTGCTGCCATTTGGCTTGGCGTCGGGTCCAAGGATATTCACAAAGTGCCTGGCAATGGTTGCTGCCTTCCTCCAGACCCTGGGGGTCTTTGTTTTCCCTTACTTCAGCCAACTAGTTCATAAAGGGCAACATGCCAGACAAAGTCTAACAGCTGAACTGTCTTGCCATCCAGGTGCTCGAACATCTGGGTTATGTCATCAACTACCCAAAGTCGCTCCTTCAACACTCTCAATGGCTGGAATTCATTGGGGCTCTTCTCAATACCATGTGGGCTTGAGCCTTCTTACCAGTGGACCGTGTGCAGTGGGTTTCTGTAATAGTCTGCGACCACCGGCACAGCTTTGCTCGAGGAATGCTGTGGTTATTGGGCCACATGGCCTCCATGGTGTATATCATGCTATTGGCCTGTCTACAGATGTGCCAAGCACAATGCACCCAATGGCGTTGAATCATAGCCACCTCAAGGATAGAGTGGCGGTCACCACCCCCCTCACCAGCTCTCTTCGCTGATGGCTCCAGTTGCAGAATCTGCTCAAGGGCTTCTCTTTCAGTCCCCTCCACCTCACTGTACGTTGACCACGGATATCTCTAAACTGGACTGAGGAGTCCATCTCAATGGCCTGCGTACGCAGGGCCTCTGGTCGGAACTGGAAAGTCTGCGACAGATCGACTTCTATAGCTCTGAGTCATTGCTAGTGCCTCCTGCACATTACAGAAGCACCTGACCAACCCAATAGTCTACATTCAGACAGACAATCAAATAGCGATCAACAAGCAAGGGAGCATAGGGTCATACCTCCTGTGTTGGGAAGTGGTGTGCCTCTGGAAGTTCGCCATCTCCCACAGCATGGATCTCAGAGTGACGGACCTGCCAAGGGAGTTCAATGTTTTGGCAGACCATCTCTGCAGAGTTCTTTGTCACACGAGTGGACTTTCCACAGGGAGGTCGTGAGCCGCATTTTTTAGATGTGGAACAGTCTGCACATTGATCTCTTCGCCACTCCACACGACTGCTCAGGTGACTTGCTTCTCCTCCAGAATAGCATCCAGTAACTGGCTGGCCTCCGGTGCCTTTTTCCTAGACTGGGGCGAAGAGCTACTCTATACATCCCCTCCCCCAGTCCTACTAATAGCGAAGATTTTGTTCAAGCTCCAGACCAACAAGGGCACCATCATACTCATTGCCCCGTATTGGCCCACACAACCGTGGTTTACTCTACGTCTGAAGCTCTCAACAGGAGCCCCTTGGCTGGGCTGTGCCCGGATCTCACCTGTTAGAATGACAGAACCCTGCTTCATCCCAGTGTGTACGGTCCTTGGCTCTCACGGTATGAATGTTGAGCGGGTAGTCCTCTCAGAGCTCAGTCTTCCTGCAGAAGTAGAGAATGTCCTTGCATCCCGCATAAGCTCCACATGCCTTTAAATGGTGTAGATTTTCTCTTTAGTGCACCAATGAAGCTCTAGACCCCTTTTCTTATGCCGTTGAGATATTGCTAACATAAATACAAGAGTAATGACCACCTTCAAAACAATAAAGAAGACAGCGCCAATGTATCTCAATTCATTAATACAGCTACAACCAGAAACAAGACAAAGAAAAGAATGTACGCAAAACTTATTAACAATGCCTAAGGAATTCATGAATGTAACCAATCAACAGCCAATAGAGCATTCACCTTCTACTTTCCAGTCCTCTGGAATGCCCTCCCAGACAGCCTAAGGGAAATAAATGAATTAAGAACGTTCAGAAAGAAATTCAAGACCTATCCATTTACGTAATATTATCAAAGCAGAATCAAAAACCAGAACCTATACTCCACATAAATCTCAAATCTGCCACACTCATATATCTAAACCTACTGGTATAAACTAAATACTACATGTATGTACCATAATGATATACCTCATTACACTGCAGGAACCATAACACAGACCTGCTAAATGTAAATAGCTAACTGTAAAAAGTCCGGCCTAATCTTTCTATATCCCAAAGGCCTGCGTGCAACGTTGAACTATTGAATTCGATTATGTTCACTTTAGTGTTCATCGAGTTTCTTGTGTAAACCGTCTTGATTACATGGATAAAGTGGTATATAAAACCCATAAATAAATAAATCTCCTCCACCTCTATGACTCAGGCCTCAAGTCCAGTTCTGGCTGAATGCATCTAAGCATTATTGGGCCATACCATCGCGGGTCAGATGGCAAACCCATCTTTGTGCATCCGCTTGTGTCCCACTTCATGCATGGCCGCCTCCTCTCTAAGCCTCCAGACAGATCCCCGCCTGTGATTTGGGTTCTCAATGTTGTATTCGGGCAAATTCTCTCTGCCCCCTTTGAGCAGTTATCCTCTCGTCCACTAAAGTTCATCAACTGGAAGTTGGTGTTTCTGGTGGCGGTTACTTCTGCCCACTGGGTGGTGAACTGCAAGCTCTGGTGGCGCATGTACCCTACACCAGATTTCACCAAAACAGAGTGGTCCTGCAGATGCATCTGCATTTCCTGCCCAAGGTAGTATCATCATTCTACCTCAATCAGTCAGTGGTTTTGTTCACCACCTTTCCCAGGCCTCCTGCCAATCAGGCTGCCACACTGCATACATTAGATTGCAAGAGAATCTTGGTTTTGTACCTGCAGAGGATGAAAGGCCATTGGCATTCTGTTCAGCTGTTAGTTTCCTTTAACCTTAACAGGCTGGGCGATGTGGCTGTCTCCAAGCGCATACTGCTAGGTACTTATGACCTCGCTTGGCAACTGTTGGAAACAGGATACTGGGCTTGATGGACCTTGGTCTGAACCAGTATGGCATATCTTATATTCTTATGTCCATTTGAGTGACAGATTGCATCTACTTCACTTATGCGCAGGCTAGTCTGAGTCTTGAACATAGACACATGAAAATATGATGGCAGAAAAAGACCACATGGCCTATCTAGTCTGCCTTTCCATAACAACCACTACAACAGCCCCCTTTTTCCCTTTAGAGATCTTCTGTGTTTGTCCCATGCTTTTTTGAATTCAGATACTGTCTTCATCTCTACCACCTCCACTGGGAGACTATTTCATGCATCTACCACTCTTTCCATAAAGAAATATTTATATCCCCTTTCACCCTCATCCTTTGTCCCTTGTAGCAGAGCTTGCTTTCAATCGAAAGAGGCTCTTCTCCTGTACATTTATGCCACAGAGGTATTTAAACATCTCAATCATATCACCTCTATCCCGCCTTTTCTCTAAAGTATACATATTAAGATCCTTAAGACTGCCCTCATATTCTTTATAACGAAGACCACTAACCATTTTAGTAACCACCCTCTATACCAACTCCAACCTATTTATATCCTTTCGAAGGTGCGGTCTCTAGAATTGCACATAATACTCCAAATGAGATCACACCAAAGACTTATACAGAGGCACTATCACCTCCTTTCTTCTGCTGGCTATTCCTCTCCCTATGCACCTAAGCATCCTTCTAGCTTTCGCTGTCGCCTTTTTTACCTATTCAGCTACTTTTAGATCATCAGACACAATCACACCTAGGTCCCGCTTTTCTTTTGTGGACAGAAGTACTTCATCTCCTATTCTGTATCGCTCCCTTAGATTGCTGTAGCCCAAATGCATGAGCTTGCATTTTTTTTTTCTATTTGAACAGCTTTTATATACCGCTGCTTCCAAGGATCAGCAGCGGTTTACATTACAACAAAAAATCAAAACAGGTACATCGAACTTTTTGAACTAGCAGCGATTTACATTACAACAAAAATCGAACAGATACATCAAACTTTATGAACTAAATTACATTATAACGCAAATTGGATAAAACAATATTAATATAAATGTATTACTATATAACACGAACATTATTGAACTATATTACATTAAAACTGTATAAACAGGTATCGAAGTTTACTTTAATATTTAAATATATGTGAGAAAAATCATCATAATGTTAAAATATCATTTACAGTTATTGTAGTTCCAATTGTAAATATACATTTGGAAAGGGTAAATAAGTTCAATTTATGGTGGTTGGGAAGCTATACCTGTTTCTCCATTGGTGTAGTATTGTCTGAATAGATGAGTTTTTAGATCTTTTCTGAATGTTAGTAGATCTTTAGATTCTCTTAGTTGATCTGGAAGATTGTTCCACAGTATTGGAGCAACAAGCGAAAAGGCACTGTTACTTGTTGAGTGTTTTGTTTTTCTTATTAGAACTGGGACTGCTAAAGTGTTAAGGTTTTTTCTCCGTCTTATCCTATTTTCGAGTGGGCTGTGAAGAAGGGTAGTTAAGTATGATGGGGCAATATTATTAATTAATTTGAAAGTGGTTAACAGTATTTTGTATTGGATCCTACTGAATATAGGTAACCAGTGTAGAGTGTATAGAATAGGGGTGATATGGTCAGATAGTTTGGCTTTAAGTATAACTCTTGCTGTTACATTTTGGGCCATTTGTAAGATTTTGATGTTCTTAGTTATACCATGTAGTATGCTATTACAAAAATCGAAGTGTGGTATAATCAAAGCTTGTGTGACGGTTCTAAAGTCTTCATCTTGTAATAGTGGTCTTAGTTGTTGAATAGAGCGCAGTTTGTAATAGATTGTTTTTGTTAATTTCTTGATGTGTGTTATAAAACTGAGAGTTTTGTCAATAATAACTCCTAAATATTTTATTTCTTCTTTGATTGGAAGAGTCACATTCAGGATTTTAATGTCAGATGGGGGAGTATATTTTGTGTGTTTTGTTGCAATCAGGACTTCTGTTTTTTTATGTTAATAGCTAAATTGTTTGAACGAAGCCATTCTTCAGCTTCTGTAAGGCAGTTTATTATTTTTTAACATTAAATCTCAGCTGCCAAATTCTAGACCAGGGGTCTCAAACTCAAATTGCTTTGAGGGCCAAATGAGGACTTGTAAAATAACCCGGGGGCCGCATGAGACGTGGGACCTCATTTGCATAAGGGACCTCATTTGCATAAATATTTGCATAATGTTACCATACCCTAACTTTTAGTAAACATGCCTCTTAATGAGTGCATGAATAAAGAAAGACTAAAAGATTTCTACATTACTATAATCCAGTGGCAACCGCCAGGCACATTAGGAACTACTACAAACAAACACTGCCCATTTAGAATCCATAGCAAACCCGCCATATCCTAACAGCACTACCAGGACTCACAAAGCACCATACCCTACCTATCAAAAGGCAACACTGCAAATATTAAATCAATACATTTCAGAGAATAACAATACATGACCTACTGGGGACAGAGAACAAGTAGCAATGTCAAATAGGAATTACATAAACAGAATACCTCAGCTCAGTTACACATGCAGAATACACCATCACCAAACAAGGAACCAAATTTAGAAACAAGACAATTTAAACTGGGACCCCCAAAAGCCAAACTTGGAATGTACAACAACACTGTAGAAATAAAACTATAAATTAATTTCCTCTTGTACTAAACAAAGCGCAGGCGTTATTGATGCACATTTCCCAGAACTGACATATTCCAGTTAATAAATTCAAAATAAAGATATTTTTCTACCTTTTGTGCATTTTTTTTCAGTTCCAGCCACTTTCTTCTGGTTTCTTCGTGCCTTCTGCTAACTCTCCATCGTCTGCTGTCCATTTGTCCTTCTCTCTTCTAGCTTTTTCCATTCTCCCTCTACATCTGCTTTAACATATTAATCTTTCTCCTTTTGCTCTTTCCTCATTCCTATTTTCATCCACTCAAATTTTACCCCTCCATCCTCAATCCCCACTTACCTGGCCAATTGTAGATTTGTCTTCCCTCCCACACAAAATATTTTCCCCTCTCCATTTTACTCTCCCAGCTCCATCCCATTCTAATCCTCCCCCAACATCAGCTCCCTTCTAGTTCCAGTCCCACACAGCACCCCCTCCCTTCTAGTCACTGCATCAGCCCATTTTCAGTCCTAGCCCCCCATCAGCCCATTTCCAATCGTAGCTCCCCCCCATCAGCCCATTTCCAGTGCTAGCTCCCTCCCCTCACAGCCCATTTCCATTCCAAGCCCCCTCCCCATCAGCCATTTGCAGTTCAAGCCCCCCTTCCACTCAGCCCATTTCCAGTCCTAGCAGACCCCCCAGCCTATTATCAGTCCTAGCCCCCCCATAGCCGATTACCAGTCCTAACCCCCCATAGCCCACTTCCAGTCTTACCCCTCATAGCCCATTACCAGTCCTAACCCCCCCCATCACCTCATTTTCAGTGTTACCCCCATCACCCCATTTTCAGTTACCCCCTCATAGGCCATTACCAGTACTACCCCCCCATCACCTCATTTTCAGTGTTACCCCCATCACCCCATTTTCAGTTACCCCCTCATAGGTCATTACCAGTACTACCCCCCCATCACCCCATTTTCAGTGTTACCCCCATCACCCCATTTTCAGTTACCCCCCTCATAGGCCATTACCAGTCCTAGCCTCCCCCCCCCCCCCATAGCCCATTACCAGCCCTAACCCCCCTCCCACCATCAGCCAAATTAGATGAAAAAAAAAAAGTATATTTGCTGCTGCTGCAGTATTAAGCGTCCCGCGGGCCCCTCTGCCTGGTCCTCTCCTCCCTGCAGCATTCAGCTCCAAAAGCGGCGGCTTTCAGAGCCGCGAAGAGAGAGAGAGTTTCTCTCGCGTGGTTCTGAAGACTCTCGCGCTGCTCTTCAGAACCGCGCGAGAGAAACTCTCTCTCTTCGCGGCTCTGAAAGCCGCTGCTTTTGAAGCTGATACTGCAGGGAGGAGAGGGGCCCGCGGGACGCTTAGTACTGCGGCGGCAAGTTTGGAATTTTTTTTTTTTTACTCGCCGGTACTTCGCGGGCCGCACAAGATGCTCTCGCGGGCCGCGTGTTTGAGACCCCTGTTCTAGACCATTCTTCACGCTTAGCTAGATCCCTCATGTTATCTACACCTTCCTGGGTGTTTACTCTGTTGCATATTTAGGTATCATCCGCAAAGAGGCAAACTTACCGACAGCCCTTCCACAATATCACTAACAAAGATGTTAGAGGGAGGAGTGGCCTAGTGGTTGGGGCAAGGTACCGAAGGTCGGTGGTTCAAATCCCACTAGAGGACAGCAACCTTGGGCTGGAAGGACTGGTGTTTCTAGTCCCACAGGTGCTCCTTGTGGTCTTGGGCAAGCCACTTAACCCTCCATTGCCCATGTTTCCTGTAAGTATTAATGTATGTGTCTCAAATCCTCTCGTGTTAAATGTATCCCCCAACCGCTCTGACCTGGTGAAAAGCAGGATATAAATGCAGCTAAATAAATAAATTAAAAAGAATCTGACCAAAGACAGATTCCTGGGGCACACCACTGGTAAACTCCTTCTCCTCAGAGTGAGCTCCATTTATCTGTACTCTTTGTTGCTTACCCCTCAACCAATTTTTAACCCAAGTAGTAACTTTAGGATCCATCCCTAGGGTGCTCACTTTGTTTATAAGTCACCTGTGGGGACGATGTCAAAAGCTTTTCTGAACTCTAAATACACCACATCCAGGACTCTCACTCAGTCCAACTCCCTGGTCATCCAGTCAAAGAAATCAATCGGATTTGTCTGACAAGACTTGCCTCTGGTGAAACCATGCTGCCTTGGATCTTGCAATCCATTGAACTCCAGAAGCCCACTATTTTGCTTTGAGTAGCCTTTCCAATAATTTACTAACCGTCCTGTAGTTGTCAATTTCATCCTTATGTCCACTTTTGTGTAAAAGGATCACATGTGCCTTTCTCCAGTCCACTGACACCACTCCAGACTCCAAAGAGGCATTGGAAAAGTCAGACAGTGGAGCTGCTAGAACTTCCCCGAGTTCCCTCAGTATTCTTGGATGTATCCCATCCGGACCCATGGCTTTGTCTACTTGTAGTTTAGCTAGTTCCTCACAAACACAGTCTTCTGAAAATCATACAAGATCTCCATTGCTTCTATTCCTATTTGTGGATGTTTTCTGAGGTCCGGCTCCTGGCCCTTCAACTGTGAACATAGAACAGAATATTTGTTCCTAAGCGTCCCTCCAGTCCAGTCCCTTTCCACTGGGTCGTGCTCCCCTTCCAGCAGCTTGGAGACTGAGCCAATCATCTTTTGATGATACTGGGGTATAAATAGTCGTGATACCTCCCACCAACTCCAGTTAGCTCAGTCTCCAAGCAGCTGGAGAGTCTCAGCAAGCCTGGAAAAAAGGGATTGCTGGAGAGACACTTAGGTGCTAGGGGGTATTTTTTTTTCTTTATTTTTTATTTCTATTTGAGGGATATCTAGAGACAAGGTGTTGTTGGGGGATATTTTTCTTCTTTCCCCCCTCCCGCCCCCCCCCCCCGGGTAGATCCTGGGTGCTGGAGGAGGCTTGGCGGGCAGCTACAGCTCTTTAAAGCTGTTTTCAAAATAGAGAAAGGAAGTTCGTGGCTCCTGACAGTGTGGAGCCGGCGGTTTACTTTGGCCTGCAGGACCTGCCGTTGTTTCGGCCCGCCTCTCTGCCGAAGTCCCGTGGCGGCTGAGCAAGAGAACGGGAGGATTGGGGCCATTCTCCTGTTGAAAAAGCTGTCAGGAGAGGTGAGAGAGAAGCAGTGGAGTGCAAACGGAGGTGAGCGGAGGAGACCTCGTGGCGTCGGGAGCAGCCACGCTGTCACCGGCAACAGTTTCTTTGCCGTCTCTCACCTTGGTGGAAGCCACTGCATCAGGGCAGCGGGCCATTTTCACGCTCATTTTGTGCCAGGCCTTGAGGGACTTGGGAGTGGAATTCCCTAAGGTCGAGTCCTGGGCTTGATTTGATTTGATTGATTTTAATTTGATTTATTTTAATTAGGGGGGGAGGGTTCCATAGAGGACAGTTTCTTTTACCTTTTTTCTTTCTAGTTGAATTTGTTTTTGTCCTTTGCTCTGCTGTCCTGTTGCAAATTTGTTTCAGAAGAATTTCAAGATCAGCAAGGGGGGGGAGAGGCACTTATGCCGGCTAGACCCCAATGTTTGGTCTGCGGGAACAGGAGGGGAACAGTGTCTGAGGCGGGCATCTGTAGGGGCTGCGCAGTGGAGGCTGCCTCGGTTGAGCAGGGTCTCCAGGCAAGTGAGTCCCAGGAACCCTTACCTTCCACTTCTCAAGAGCCAGGGGGACCTCTGGAGGTATGCTAGACCGGGGTCTCTGCTTCTTTCAGCCAGAGAACAATCAGCCCTACCTCTGTCCCAGTCTTGGCCGTCCACTTCGGGGGTGCAAGAAGGGGGATGTCTTGGAGATTTCTCACCAGAATTTGTTTTACTGTTGCACAGGGTGTTCTGCCTTAGGCAGCAGGGAACGCTCGGCCAGACATTGGGACAGGGACATGTGGTGGTCAGGCCTGCGGAGTCCAAGGGACCAGAGGAGTCAGGGGTCCCTACTAAAAGAGCTAGACTAGCGATAGAGGAAGCCCTACACTCTCCCCATTCAGAGGCATTGGAAGGTGAGTCCTCTGACCGGAAGCTGGAGGAAGATGATGAGGAGCTTGAGGAAGGTGAAATTCCCGAGGAAGAACAAGCCAGGCTTGTCCGGGTCTTCCGCCGGATGGAGTTGCCGGCACTGATTGGCAAGTCCTTGCAAGCCCTCAATATAGCAACAGGCTCTACTCCTGAGGAGGAGGCCCTGGAGGACCCATTTATTCAAGCAGTGAGGAGATCACAAAAGGTGTTCCCAGTCCATAGGGTAGTCAGCCAGATGATCCAAGACGAATGCCAGCCCGACTTGGGATTAAAGGGGGTTCGGTCTATGGCATGTTTGTTTCCCTTGCCAAAGGGCGAGAGGGAGTTGCTTAGGTCTCCTAGGGTGGATGCCACGGTGTCGGCAGTTACCAAAAAGACAACTATCCCGGTGAAGGGTAGTGCGGCCCTCAAGGATGCTCAGGACAGGAAGGTCGACACTTTCCTGAAGCAAGCCTTTGACATTAGTGCTCTGGCACTGCAGGCCTCGGTATGTGGGGCATGGGTAGCTAGGGTCTGTCTAAGGTGGTCTCAGCAACTCCCAGGCCCAATGACCAACCAGGAGCATCGACAAAGGAAGCTGCCAGGCTTGAGTCGGGGGTGACCTACCTAGCGGATAGCCAGTATGATCTTATCAGGAGCTTGGCTAAGAATATGGCTTCCGTGATAGCGGCTCGGCGTTACCTTTGGCTCCGCAACTAGGCGGCAGATGGTTCTTCCAAGGTCTGCCTTAGCAAACTCCCCTTTAAGGGGAAGCTACTTTGCTAGCTTCTCTAAGTGTTTTTTTTTCTAAATATAGATGCCTGTCTTCCTCTCTCTGTGAAATCTTCTACAATATTTCATGAAGGCCTCCCTCTTTTTTTTTTCTTTTTACCTTTCCAGCTACTTCTTTGGAGAACCATATTGGCTTCCTTTTCCTTGTATTAACTTTGTAACAAAAAGGTTTGTTGCTCTTAAACATAGAAATATGATGACAGAAAAAGACCACATGGCCTATCTAGTCTGTCCTTCCATAACAACTACAACAGTCCCCTTTTTACCTTTAGAGATCCTCTGTGTTTGTCCCATGCTTTTTTGAATTCAGTTACTGTCCTCATCTCTACCACCTCCACTAGGAGATTATTCCACGGATCCACTACTCTTTCCGTAAAGAAATATTTCCGCATATCACTCCTGAATCTATCTCCCTTCACCCTCCTCCCATGTCTCCTCGTAGCAGAACTTGCTTTCAATTGAAAGAGGCTCTCTTCCTGAACATTTATGCCACGGAGGTATTTAAACATCTCAATCATATCACCTATATCCCGCCTTTCCTCTAAGGTGTACATATTAAGATCCTTCAGTCTGTCCTCATATGCTTTATAATGAAGACCACTAATCATTTTAGTAGCCACCCTCTGCACCGACTCCATTCTGTTCACATCCTTTTGAAGGTGCGGTCTCCAGTATTGCACACTATACTCCAAATGAGGTTGCACCAAAGACTTATACAGAGGCATTATCACCTCCTTTTTTCTGCTAGCCATTCCTCTCCGTATGCACCCAAGCATCCTTCTAGCTTTTGCCGTCGCCTTTTCTACCTGTTTAGCTACTTTAAGATCATCAGACACAACCACGCCTAGGTCCCGCTCTTCTTTAGTGGACAAAAGTACTTCACCCCCTATACTATATTGCTCCCTTGGATTACTGCAGCCCAAATGCATGACCTTACATTTTTTAACATTAAATCCCAGCTGCCAAATTCTAGACCATTCTTCAAGCTTAGCTAGATCCCTCCTCATGTTATCTACCCCTTCCTGGGTGTCTACTCTATTGCAGATTTTGGTATCATCCGCAAAGAGGCAAACCTTACCTGAAAGCCCTTCCGCTATATCACTAACAAAGATGTTAAAAAGAATCAGACCAAGGACAGATCCCTGGGGCACACCACTGATAACATCCTTCTCTTCAGAGTGAGCTCCATTTACTTGTACTCTTTGTCGCCTCCCACCCAACCAATTTCTAACCCAAGCAGTAACTTTAGGGTCCATCCCTAGGGTGCTCAGTTTGTTTATAAGTCGCCTGTGAGGAACAGTATCAAAGGCTTTACTGATATCTAAATACACCACATCTAGGGCTCTCCCTCGGTCCAACTCCCTGGTCACCCAGTCAAAGAAATCAATCAGATTTGTCTGACAAGACCTGCCTCTGGTGAATCCATGCTGCCTCGGATCCTGTAATCTGCTGAACTCCAGAAACCTCACTATTTTCTCTTTCAGCAGCGTTTCCAATAATTTACTCACCACCGAAGTTAAACTAACCAGCCTGTAGTTTTCAACCACATCCTTACTTCCGCTTTTGTGTATAGGCACCACATGAGCCTCTCTCCAGTCCTTTGGCACCCCTCCCAACTCCAACGAGGCATTGAAAAGGTCAGTCAGTGGAGCTGCTAGAACGTCCCCAAGTTCCCTCAGTATTCTCGGGTGTATCCCATCCGGTCCACTTTGTCTACTTTAAGTTGAGATCGTTTCTCACGAACACAGTCTATTGAAAATTGTTTAAGATGTCCTTTGCTTCTGTTCCTATTTGTGGGTGTTTTCTGAGGTCTTGCTCCTGGTGCTTCATCTGTGAACACAGAACAAAAATATTTGTTAAGCAATTCCGCTTTATCCTTATCAGCTTCTACATATTCCTCCCCTGCACCCTTGAGTCTGACAATATCACTCTTGCCCTTCCTCTTCTCACTAATATATCTGAAAAATGTCTTATCCCCCCATTTTATTGCATTGGCTATTTCCTCCTCCTTTTGAATCTTTGCCTTCTTGACTACTTTGCTAGCTTCTCTAAGTTTTACCAAATACAGATGCCTGTCTTCCTCTCTCTGTGATCTGTTGTATTTCATGAAGGCCTCCCTCTTTTTCTTCACTTTTTCAACTACTTCTTTCGAAAACCATAGTGGTCTCCTTTTCCTTTTACCTTTGTTTACCATTTTAACAAAAAGGTTGGTTGCCCTTAAAATATCCCCTTTCAGTTTTGCCTTCAGTTTTTCTACATCCCCCAGCTGTTCCCATCTCACTAATGAGTCTTTGAGGTATTGTCCCATCTTGGCAAAGTTAGTTTTCCTGAAGTCTAAGACCCATGCTTTTGAATGGATTTTATCATCCCTAGTTCTAATACAGAACCATACCATACCATCTGGTGATCACTGGATGCGAGATAATCTTCCACTGTAACATCAGAAACACTTTCCCGATTGGTAAGCACTAAGTCCAGTATGACCCCATCATGTGTGGGTTCTTTTACCAATTGCCTGAATAATTCTTCCTGTAGAGAATCCAGGATCTTCGTCTAGATAACACTGTAGCAGGGATTTGCCAATCCACATTTGACATATTGAAATTGCCTATCTGTAGCACTTCTTCTTTCATGGCAATACTGTGTATGTTTTCTTCATCTTCATCCACATCTACTCCCTGTGAAGGGGGATCTGTATATAACTCCAATGCAAATGGATTTCCATTTTCCTCTATCTCCAGGAACAAGCAGGAATGTAGTCTTCACATATGGGTATCGTTGGTACCGACGGAGCCTGCGCGGGAACGCTCTCCAGCGTCCAATAGGAAAGCTTTTGGGAGCATCCCACAGCGCCTGCGTGCTGCCTTCCCGCCTTTCCCAACTGCCTCTCTCCAGTTCTTCGTTTTCTGCGGAGCCAGCAGGTCGCACGTCCTGTCACCGCAGAAAATATCCCTTCATTCTTCTTCTTTTTTGTGGTTTGCGTCTGCCTTCGACGCTGTACCTGCACCGCCGGTCCTACTTTCTTTAAAAAAAAAAATAAATAAAATAATAATTTATATTTCTATCTTTTCCAACTTTTTTCTCCCAGGTGCCACGCGCCATTTTGGGCACTAGGCCCAACTTTCCTTCAGAATGGAAAAACCCGCTTCGGGTTTTAAAAAGTGTTCTAAGTGTGGCGGTACCATCTCCGTCACCGACACCCATGAGTGGTGCCTCAAATGTTTAGGTCCTGACCACTCTATTTCAGAGTGTGTTGCCTGTGGGATGATGTCGAAAAGGGGTCGTCAAAAGCGAGCTGCTAAGCTTAGCACCCTTTTTCCCTCCGATGCAGCCTCTGTGGCCTCGACGTTGTCCAGGGCTTCGTCTTCCTCCCATGGATCTCAGGTAACTAAACATAGGTCTAGCCAGTCCTCGAAGGGTAGATCTCCTTCAAAGCATCGAGATGCCTCTGGCGTTGCCCTCGAGGAACTTGTACCGGCAAAATTGCCCCGGTGGGAGGCTTTGGCTTCGGCTTCCAAAGCATTATCGGGGCTCCAGGATGTTCTCGAAGCCCCGACCTCGGCAGAACTACTGGTGCCATGCTCTGGGGTACCGGCTGCTTCATCTGGTACTAATATCCAGGCATCGGCAGCGTCAATAGACCAGAGGTTCTTGGCTATTGAGCGCAGTCTGGCGGCTCTCCTTGTGGCATCGATGCCCGCGAGACCGCTTCAGACGGTACCGTTTCCGACACCGACTTCGGCACCGGTACCGATAGCATCAACATCGGCGGAGGCACTACCTACACCGAGTCATGCTGTTCCTTCTGGTATCGATAGGTCGGTACCGGGCCCCTCCAATACCGATTTTGATCGGTACCGGTATCACGCTTTGCACGATCACCCGGACCGCAGGTATTTTGAATCCTCGGGCGAGTCCGATGACTCTGACAGCTCTGTCAATACCTGCATAATTCTTCCTGAGGAGCCGCCTTCTCCTAAGCATAGGATGTCTCCTCCAGAGGATATATCCTTTCAGGATTTTATCCGTGATGTGGCTCGAGGTCTTTCTATCACAGTGGCTCCTGAAACAGAGCCTAGGGCAAAGGAATTGGCGATCTTACAGTATCCTAAAGCTCCCAAGGAGGCAGCTACTTTGCCTATTCATGAGATCTTACATGATCTCATGCTAAGAATGTGGGAAACACCTCTTACCACTTCTCCTCACTCTAGAAGGCTAGATACAGTGTATCGAGTCCCTCGTCCTGGTTTCCAGAAAACTCAGCTACCACACCATTCAATGGTGGTGGAATCAGCTATGAGAAGGATTAAGAGTGCAAAGAGGCATGCCTCTAATCCTCCAGGACGTGAGTGTAGAAGTCTTGATGCCTTTGGATGTCGAACTTTCCAGGCGTCCATGCTTTCTGCCAGGATTAGTTCCTATATTCTATATATGGGAATGTTCCTTAAGGAGGTCACAGGAGATTTAGAGCTCATGAGCCCTCTCCTTCCTGATGATAAGAGGCAGGATTATCTTGTTCTTGTCAAGCATGCTCAAGAGGTTTCCAAGTTTGTAAATCGTGCAGCCTTTGACTGTTTCGAGTGCATCAGCAGAACCTCTGTTATTGCCATAGGTGCACGCAGAATGGCCTGGCTTCAGGCATCTGACTTGGAACTCTGGGTTCAGGATAAATTAGGTAATATTCCTTGTACAGGAGAAAATCTTTGGCAAAAATTGGCAAGAGAAAGCTAGTGAACTAGATGCTGACAATACTTCCTTGGATAGATTGTCTAAATCTACAGCTGATCCTGCAAGGAAAAAATCTTACAAAAAAACATTCTTCTCTAAAAAGACGTTTTACACCTCCTGTACCCAACAGGGGCATCGTTCAGGTCAGTCTGCCCTGAAGGGTCAGCAACAGCCTAAGCAACGAAAAACAAAGGTTGCCAAGCCTCAACCAGCTCAGCAGACTCAGCCTCCACAGGGGCTTTGACTTTCATCTAGAGAACTTTGCCTTCCTAACCCTGAATGGCCCGGAGCCTTCCACCATTCCGGGAAGGTTGTGTCATTTTGCCTCCAGATGGGGGCAAATAACAGCAGAAAATTGGACCCTGTCCATTGTAAGAGAGGGGTACAGACTTCATTTCCTCAGCATGCCCCCTCCTACAAAGGTAAGACAGTTCAATTCTCCGACCTCTCTGCTCCCTCAGTTAGGTCCAAGAGGTCAACTTACTTCTTGCCCAGGGGGCAATAGAAGAGGTACCCATTCTCCAACAGGGTACAGGGTTCTACTCCCCCCTATTTCCTTATTCCAAAGAAAACAGGAGGACACAGACCCATTTTAGACCTCCGAGAATTGAACAAATTCCTGTTCATAGAGAAGTTCAAAATGATTTCTCTAGGAACTCTGCTGCCATACCTTCAGAGTCAGGGCTGGCTTTGTTCTCTAGATCTCAAGGATTCGTACACCCATGTTCTCATCCATCCAGTTCACAGAAAGTTTCTTCACTTTCTATTTCAGGGCAAGCACTACCAGTATCGAGTTCTTCCTTTTGACCTGGCCTCGGCACTAAGGGTATTCACAAAATGCATGGCTGTCGTGGCAGCATTTCTTCGCACCCTGGGAATATTCATCTTCCCTTACTTAGACGACTGGCTCATTCAAACCCCGTCAGAACCAGAGGCCAGGACTGCTCTTTCTCGCACAATGCATATCCTTCAGTATTTGGTACTGGTAATAAACCTCCCAAAGTCCAACCTAACTCCCACTCAATCCCTAGAGTTCATAGGAGCTCTGCTGGATACCAGACAGACAAGAGCCTATCTTCCGCAGCCTCGCTGCCTTCGCATTGTGCAGTTAACTTCCCAAGCAGTGCTAAAGCCTCACCTCACTGCTCGGGAAATGCGACAATTGCTAGGCCACATGCATCCACCGTGCATGTGGTTCCTTATGCTCGCCTCCATATGAGGGCAGCCCAGTGGACTTTGTCCACTCAGTGGACTCGGGCATCAGGGTGCCTGTCAGACAAAATAGCAAATTCAAGTCGCCTTATTTCGTCCCTCCAATGGTGGCAGTCCCCCCAAAACCTCTTGGTGGGATCCCCTTTTCAACAACCCTCACCCCAGGTTACTCTAACTACAGATGCTTTGCAGGTGGGTTGGGGAGCTCACCTGCAGAGCACCTCTACCCAGGGTACCTGGACTCCACAGGAGGCCCTTCTACACATCAACCTCCTGGAACTCAGAGCAATCTTCCTTGCTCTTCGAGTGTTCCACACCCAGCTCAGCTACAAGACAGTCCTAATTCAAATGGACAATCAGGTAGCCATGTTCTATGTGAACAAGCGGGGCGGAACAGGCTCTCTGTCGCTCTGCAACGAAGCTCTATGACTATGGGCCCTTGCCAGAGAGCACCAGATTTATCTCCTTGCGGTGTATCTTCCAGGCATTCAAAACTCTTGGGCAGACAGACTCAGCCGAGTTCTGCTTCCACACGAATGGTCTCTCCATGCAGACCAAGTGGCAAAAATGTTTCAAATTTGGGGAACCCTGGACATAGACCTCTTTGCAAGTCCGCTGAATGCCAAACTTCCCCGATTTTGTTCCAGAATTCCGGCTCAGGTTGTCAGGCCAGGGATGCTTTCCTCCTCCATTGGGGTCAGGACTTCCTTTATGCCTTTCCCCCCATTCCCCTAATTCCCAAAACCCTGTTCAAGCTTCAGAGAGACAGAGGCCATATGATTCTCATAGCTCTACATTGGCCACGCCAAGTGTGGTACCCTCTGCTCCTACATCTGTCTCAACCTCCGTCTCTGGAGTTGGGATCTGCTCCAGATCTCCTGACCCAGGAGAGCGGGATGTTGTGGCATCCCAATCCCCAGTTCCTGCATCTCAGGGCCTGGCTGTTGAAAGCCTAGAACTCCATGGTCTTAACCTTTCTCAGCCAGTAAAGGACATCCTTTATGCTTCCAGAAAACCTTCCACAAGACGCTCTTATGCTTTCAAGTGGAAAAGGTTTACCATATGGTGCTCGCAGAAGGGTCTTGACCCACTTGCGATACCCCTGGAATCATTACTGGAGTATCTCCTTCATTTGTCTAATGCAGAGCTTAAGACCAATTCAGTGAGAGTTCATTTAAGTGTTATTACAGCTTCTTTCAAGCCCTTAAATGGACAACCTATATCCTCTCATCCTCTTATAGCAAGATTTATGAGAGGCCTTCTTTTGACTAAGCCTCCCATTAAGCCACCACCGGTGGCCTGGGATTTAAATCTCGTTCTAAGGCAGCTCATGAAGCCGCCTTTTGAACCGCTAGCTACTACCTCTTTGGAATTCCTTTCCTGGAAGGTCATCTTTCTCATTGCCATCACATCAGCACAATGCATTAGTGAATTGCAAGCATTGGGGGAAAATCCTCCTTATACGAGGTTCCATCATGATAAGGTAGTCCTTAGGACTCATCCACACTTTATGCCTAAGGTGGTCTCACCTTTTCACTTAAACCAAGAGATTTACCTTCCTGTATTTTTCCCAAGGCCTCACGCCTCAAATGCAGAAAGGAATCTTCATACTTTGGACTGTAAAAGGGCTTTAGCCTTTTACTTACAAAGGGCACAGCAACATAGAAAGTCATCTCAACTCTTTGGGGTATGCTTACTAAGCAGTCTTAACGTGCGCCCGGCATTAGTGTGCAGGATGCCATAAAAGGAGTGGGCGTTTCGGTCTTAACGTAACAAAACAGGATTATCGCGCGATAACGTGCACTGCGCGCATTATCGGGCAAAACGCCGCTAAGCACGTTAACGCGCGATAATCTTAAGTAGGCGCGCAGACATGCAAACATAGAAGCAGAGGTGTAGCACAATGGTTAATACACTGACTGATAGTACAGGGGTCATGAGTTTGATCCCCCAGTGTGCCTAATGCATAAGGCTGGCTGAGGCATCACCCTTTATGTTTAAGTAGTGCTTTTTGAGGCAGTTTACTTTTATTTTAATTAGTGCTGCCAGAAAACACACCCTCATGGTGGCATAACCTAAGGTGCCGCATAAGGCACCCCATAACGCACTCCATAGGGCACATTATAGGGTGCCTTGGCGGACAGTGCACTTTGTAATGTCCCCTATAGGACACCTTATAAGGTGCTTGATAGGGCACCCTATAAGGTGCCTTATGGGGCACCTTAGGTTACAGTATTCTGAGGGTGTTTTTGCTGGCAGCACTAATGTACATTAAAAATAGACAATGCCTCAGATAGCCCTATCAAATAATCCCACCATGGGTTTGAACCCATGACCTCTGACTTCACAAGCAGTGAAGTAACCAGTGGGCTACAGCTCTATAGCTGCTAACAAGCCCCTGGCTGGCTGCAGAAGGACTGCACGTCACCACACAAACTATCTGCTGTGGTTACCAGGATAGGGTTAACCCACCCGTACCCATGATGCACTGCACATGCAAAGCAGCAGTCTAGAGATGGGCACAAGATGGGGTATGCACCCCCACAGCACCTCGGCCTGGTAGGGGGAACCGACCGTGTGTGGTACTGGCACAGAGTAGCTACAGACCGTCACATTGTGCTGGTACTGTGCTCACCCTGAGGGTGAGGTGGGGCGCCCAGAACCAGGTCCACAGCACCTTTCATGGCTGAAATACGCCATGCTGCAGGCCCCAATCAGTGCTACTGTGTGTGATAGGTAGTTCCTGCAGACACACCTAGAATACATCTGTGTCCTTCTGTATTTCTCAGTCATGTCTAGCCCTTATGGGCTATGATGCACCCAGAATAGTGCATATCCTGTGTTGGTGCCATGATTACATGATGTAGGTGAAGGGGGGGTGTTTGGACCCATAGGCGGATTATGTACCACCACACAACCCACCCTCGGGCTCAGGGTGGGAAACAGGATCGCCCACCAACAGATCCACATTCTACCTCCCTGCAATGGTGGCAGTAGAGGGGACCATCACCCCAGTCCTGCTGGGGAACAGACACCCTACAGGGCAGGCAATGCAGAGCTGTACACATCCATAAAGCAAAAGCAAACAGACAGTAGGCCTGGAAATGCACAGCTGCCCCCCACCACTATCTGACATTCTCCAGCTGCAAGCCTCCAGCTGCTGCACCCTGCAAGGTGTTCCAGCCAGACACATACTAACTGCAGACAGTCTACTAGCTAGTCCATAGTGCATGTTCCTGGAGGAGATGCGTGTACCCAGAACTGGGATGTCAGCATACACACCAAGCAAATAAGTCAGTGATTGGGACCCAAAAGGGAACCCATATATATCACATGAGGGTAATATTATATAGCACTATGGGGGAACCTAGCCATGCCGTGGTCACTGCTCAGGCAGGGTGAGAGTGACCTCCCAGCAGGACATGCTGTGGCCACCCTGTCCGTGCAGGTGGTGGCCGGGCACTACAGTGTCCGAGCCATTGCCCTATGCTCTGTACAGATGAATCCAGGCCAGGCCACCCTATCCAGGCTATTCCCACAGTACCTTGCTCCTCATTATGCACATTGGCAGGCCAATACTGGCAACAGTGCTAGGAGTGTGGGCTGTGGAGGGTGTTTGCAGCCACCACACACTGGATAGTGTCACAAGGTAAACCCAGGGGACCCAGAGGAAATGGAGATTAGCGGAGAAAATCAGGCAGAACCTGATGAGGTAAACAAAAACATGTCAAATAGTTGCTATGAGCAACCACGGCACACGTGGGAAAAGGGTAAAAAGACACACCCAGCCAGCATGAGAATGGAGGTTGATTTACCTGATAGGGATCAGCTGAGAAGGGGTGGAACCCGGGGACAGATACATAAGGCACACTCACAAGCAGTGAGGGAGAGTGAGCACGGACAGAGGTGGAAGCAACATCCTCAGTCGTGGGAACGGAGGGAAAGAGAAAGAGACACAGTAATCCAATCTCATCTCCAGGACCAAAGTTGGTGGAAGGAAGGAAATGAGAGAGTGGGTCAGCAAAATATACCACAGGACAGCTTGAATGAGTCTCAGGATGGTGTGAGTACATGTGGAGATCAGCTGTTAAATATAGAGTGTGTGTGTGAAAGCCAGAAGAGAAGAGGGAGGAATCCTGTTGCAGGAAACAAGGCATTCAAAATTGAACAGGACTGTTTTACACCCGAGTGGGCTAAGTCCAGGATTAGTAAGAGAAGCCAGCCAAGAGCAGATATAAAGGGAAAAGGAAACAACTTCTTTCCTTGTACTAAGGGCTACAAGAGAAAGGAAGGTCTCTTACCTTATGAAGCACATAATTCTGCTAGCAACTTTAGAGTCTCAGACTTCTCCCGAGTGCCGTTGTCAGCATTGCAAACTCCCACAGCTGTACCAGAGGAATTAGCCTTTAGCCGATTCAAGGCAGGACACAAGCTGTTTGATACTAATACCAGTGTTTATGGGCAGTTACCTCATAGCTTCACACAGGAGAAGTGCTCTTACAAACCACTATCCAGAGTATACGGTAATACCCAAGAGAGCTTTAGCTCAGAGCCAGGAAGCAGTCACGTACCTGACGTGATTAACCAGAGTGAGCTCGGCAGAACAGCTGATACAGAAAACGTAGGTACAAATGGTTATTCTTTAATGCAGTGTGATATTCCTACTGTGCAAGAAAACACTGAACCAATGGAATGCTCTTTAGTGATAACTGAAGAGGAAGAGTTTTCACTGAGATAAAGAAAATATATGTACCAGGAAGGTTTAACAGTAACACAGTAACTGGCTGAAGTTGCTTGGTTTAAAGTGAACCTTGATTGATTTATAACAGCAAAAGAAAAGGGTTAAGTGCTCATGAAGAGGATTGTTTAAAGACTTTTCTTTTGTTGAAAGTTAAAGCTGAGGAAAGCACTTTTTGTTCAATGTTTGCTTCTGTTATTTGCCAGAGTGGCTTTTGATTATTTTTGTTCACCAAGAAAAAGAATACCTCATTGGACGGGGAATAAAGCCCTTGATTTAAAGTGTGAACTGTGTGTTTGAGTGATTACAAGAATACGGTACAACTACCACCCACAGAGGGCCAGGCAGGGCTATCTATAACATATAGAGAGCCAAGAAAAGGTGTTAAGCTGTAATACCAGTCTCCACCGGAGGGGCCCGATGAGGGTGTGACAATAGACAGACACATACTCCCCACACCTATGCCAGCATTGTGCAACTATAGAGGTGTTTGGCAGCCCTGGCCAGCGCACCAGTCCTGGGCACAGTGCAGGCATGGCTATGGTACGCAATACTGTTGGGGTCACTCCCCAGGGTGGTAAACACTGTCAGACACAAGACCTGTAGCACACTCCACAGACATCAGAAAGGTTGCTATGATGCAGCTCACTCAGAAAATTGTACTTAACTTCGGAATTGCTATCTGCCAGTAATCATAGCAACCTTTTGATAGCTGTGTACCGTATTCCCAGCTTTAGGGTGGCATTGCTAAGATATGCAAGTGCTAGTATTTGGAGATGCACGCAGGGCCCAACATCCTGCCTCTCCAGGAGGCTTCGGTTAATGGAGCCGGTGGGTGCGTGTGTGTCTGCCCTTGTTGGCCGCTGCTCTAGGGAAGAGGTTCCCAACTCCAGTCTTGGAGGGCCAAACACTGTCGGGTTTTCATGCTGTCCCTAGTGAATATGCATGAGATACATCTGCATACCATGGGGGCGGTGCATAGAAATGCAGCACAGCCATATTTATTAGAGGCAGCATGGAACCTGAATGGTGTTTGGCCCTCCAGGACTGCATTTGGGAGACTCTGCTCTAGGTAATGCGCATGTTTATGGTGTCTATGCTCTGTAGGGTAAAATGTAGGTGTTATGGGCATGTTTACGTCATCTGCAATAAAGGTTCTGTCTGTATTAGCACGTTTTAGTAGTGGATAAAATATGGGGACTGGGTTGGCAGGAACCACAGCTGGGACTTGAACCTGTGACCTTCTGCTTCTGAGCACACTGGCTGTGTGCACTGCACCACTGTGTTGCCCCAGAGATGGTGCATTCCCTGGTGATACCATGACTGTTCGTCAGACAGGGCCTGTCTGTTGCAGTGCATGGCACCCACCTACACAGGGCTAGGCCATGGTCTGCTCTGGGCAGCTGCCTCTGCCCCCTCCACCACCAGTACCCCTCTGCCACCCTGCTGACATGCCCTGGTGCTGGTGGAGCGCAGTCTCAGGCCATCCAGTGTGTGGGTAGGCGGCTGCCTATGGTGCGGGTTCTGGGGTAGGGGTGCCTGCATAGCTGTCCACGCTTCCCCCAAGTACCGCCTGGCAATGTTCTGTGCTCTTGGGGGTACCTGCTGGGTACTATCCCCTGTGACACTGTGGGGAGCACACTCGTGCCCATGTTGGGCCCTCATCAGTTGCTGTCTGGCTGCACTACTGTTTCAGCATTCCTATGGGCCACCTAGGCATCACTCTAGTCCGCACTGTGGCCCAGCTGCACCACAGCTTGTGCCGCCTGCAGCCCTCTGTGTCCCCTTTTCAAGCATCTGTCCAGTTGCCCGTTCCGACATGCCCACCCTGCTGTTGTGGAACATGTGCATGCCATAGGAAACCTGCCCAATGGAGAGGGAAAACCCTGCTCAGCGCAATTTCACTGTGGGCTCATTCACCTTGTATGGGGACGGAGCATAGACCCTTCCAAAATTCATATCTTTTTTTCGGAGCTTTCTCGGGGGGGGGGGGTGATGTTTCCCATTACTATCACTATTGGCCAGCTTGGTTATGTTTTTATTACATTTTCTTCTGTTCGTTTTCAATGTTTATTTGCCCTTTTGTTCGGTGCACATGTATCAAACTTCTCACTTTTTTTAGGTTTCCCTGGTTTTGCTGTACATTGCTGACGGAAATGGTTTCTTTTCCCTTTAAATCAGCTCTAACGCCAGGGTTTCATTGGCTTTAGTTTTCAGCCTCGAATTTCACAGCGTTAGTGTGCAGGGAGCCTCTCCCCTCCCACTCTCCACCCATTGACCCTCTCTCTCCGCCCCTGGGGAGCCTTCCTCTGCCCTCTGGGAGCCTTTCTCCGCCCTCAGCGCTCATTTGCGCCGCTGCGCGCGTTATCGCGCGATAAGGTACCTTATCGCCTGATAACGCACCTTCAT
Organism: Ichthyophis bannanicus; assembly: GCA_033557465.1. Taxonomy (NCBI): domain Eukaryota; kingdom Metazoa; phylum Chordata; class Amphibia; order Gymnophiona; family Ichthyophiidae; genus Ichthyophis; species Ichthyophis bannanicus. The sequence goes on from CM066031.1 coordinate 154,229,113, forward strand.
TGGGCGATAAGGTACCTTCTTGCGCGATAACATGGAAGAGCGCACGTTAAGACGGTTTAGTAAACATACCCCTTTGTTGCTTTTGATCCTAATCATTTCAGACTTCCAGTCTCCAAAAGGACACTGTCCAACTGGATTGCACAGTGTATATCATTTGCCTATAAGAGCAAGAACCTTCCTCTTGAAGGGCATGTCACAGCTCACAATGTGAGGGCCATGGCAGCCTCTATGGCTCATCTTCATTCTGTGTCTATTGACGACATCTGTCGAGCAGCTACCTGGGCCTCAGTTCATACCTTTACAGCCCATTACTGCTTAGACAAGGACTCCCGTCGGGATGCCTTGTTTGGTCAGGCTGTTCTCAAACACCTGTTCCATACTTAATCAACTCCTACCCTCCATCCCTGGTAGGATGCCAGAGATCCATGGGGGGAAGTGGAGCCCTTTTATGAGGGCACGCAGCTTCTGGGGTTTCTCCCTGGCATCTGTAGCTAGGGAGTCCCCATATGTGAAGACTACATTCCTGCTTGTTCCTGGAGATAGCATAGTTACTCACCTGTAACAGGTGATCTCCGGGAACAGCAGGAATTTAGTCTTCACAACCTGCCCACCTCCCCTAGGAGTTGTGTCTCTCTTTCTCTCTCTCTCTCTCTCTCTCTCTTTGTCTCAACTTTAAACTCAACTGGAGAGAGGCAGTTAGGAAAGGCGGGAAGGCAGCACGCAGGTGCTGTGGAATGCTCCCAAAAGCTTTCCTATTGGACGCTGGGGAGCGTTCCCATGCAGGCTCTGTCGGTACCGACGATACCCATATGTGAAGACTAAATTCCTCCTGTTCCCGGAGATCACCTGTTACAGGTGAATAACTGTACTTTCTAGTTTAACCCACAGTGCCTCCTCTCTTCCTTTTAAGCCCTGCAGTTCTATAGTTTTAATATTATTTTTTACATATAGTGCCACACCACCTCCCCTTCTTCCTATTTTTATTTATTTGTTTGCTTTTTCTATACCGCCCCTTCCAATGCTCAAGGGTGGTTTACATTTAACATAACACAATTACATTATAACATAGAACTCGCTTTTAACATCTTAATAGCTGTTTAGCAAGAAGCTAGATAACATATTATAATCAACTTAAATGCAGAATAGTTTGGAATATTATTCCTGGATAAAGGATAGCCTGGTATAATTACATCCCAGTTATGGTTTTCTGTGAACCATGTCTCCGTAACTGCCACTAAATCCAAGTCAGCCTCTTCTATGAAAGCCTCAACATCTGGGCACGAGAGTTTTTTTTTTTTCTCTCTCTTGCGCTCCCTGGGTCAGCTAAGATATTAAGTCATTTCACTTGGCAGAAGCAGTTTTCCCTAACATGTCCAAACCGCCCAGCAAGTTTAAAAAATGCACTCAGTATGGTTGGACCATCTCGATGACTGACCCCCCCACAACTGGTGGTTGCAATGCCTCGGGTCTTACCACCAGGTCTTGTAATATGCTGTCTGCCTTTGGATGATGCACAAAGGGCTCTGGAACTGAGAAAAGCAGATGAAATCACTCTTCAATTCCTCAGAATCTTCAGCGTCAGCATCGATGCCAATGGAGGCCTCTACGGAGACTTCGGCTTCACATGGAGGCCAAGCTCATTTGGAGTGGAAGGGCTGAGAAGCTTTGGACCGGCAGCTCTCATTCTCCGAGGAGCGCCCCCAGAAGGACCTGCCTCAAACAGAGATGACATCGAGCGGTGACTCAGAGGGCTGGTGGAAATCACATTCACATCGGCATCGGAGATCCTAATGGAACTCAGAGGGCAAGGGCCGGGAGCAACCTGCAAAACTGCCCCAGCGAGAGAAAGCAGCCTCCCAAGGCCCAGGAGTCTGCAAGTGTATCCCGATCTGGTAACGATTGTGGCGTTCCCGCTGAGGGTTTCAGCACCGAGCTCTGAAGTGCAGGCACTGACGCTTTCTGAGACCGTGCTTTTAGCTCGACTTATGAAGACAGAGCGGAGCCTCTTGGTGTTTCTCGCACGGCAGGCTTGGAGGGAACCAATGTCATTGAGTTCCGCTGTCACAGCAATAGGGATCTGCAGGGCAGAGGCCTCGTCAGAGGAGGTGTAGTCAGTCCTGGAGACACATGCCCTCCCCCAGAGAGAAAGTGTCTCCGAGAGGCGCTCGAGGTCCCTATCCATTCATCAGCATTCGCCACAGAATGCTTTGGGCTCTGAGGGTTAGCGAGCCCAGACCCCCTACATTCCTTCAAATCAAAGGCAGCATCGAGAGGTATCTCTCTCAGAGTTGGGATCAGAGGGCTGGGAGACGGAAGAGGTCTTCTGAGATTGTGCGGCACCAAGACATCCCATCAGATCCCTCTCCTCTGCACAATCATCACAAGTCCCCACTGGAGGACCTTTCCTTCCTGGACTTCGTAAGGGACATGATGAGGCTCTCCCATTTACTATAGAAGCAGAGGAGTCTCGGATGGAGGAACTGGAGACCCTGCAGTACCCTTTACCCTCAAAGGAGGTTAGTACACTGCATTCTTTAAAGACTCCTCTTAAGAATTTGAGAAGCCCCCCTCTCGGTGCCCATTGTCAGTAGACGCCTGGACACAAAATACTGAATCAGTAAAGCCCGGGGTTCGAGAAGCCACAGCTTCCCCATAATTCTGTGGTGGTACAGTTGGTCATGCATCGGATAAAGAGCCAAAAGAAGCACTCTTCGGTGCCTCCAGATCGGAAGGCCTGCAATATGGATACTTTTGGACGAAAGTGCTACCAGGGATCCATGTTAGTGGCCAGAATTCAAGCATACTAACTGTATCTGGGGAGGTTTCTCTGAGACCTGTCCAGAGACCTTGCCAAGTTGTCCTTGGAGCTGCCGGAGAAACACCTCCAGTGGTTCCACTCTTTGGTCTCCAAGACCAAGGAGTGCTCGAAGCACGTCACCCGAGCTGCATACGATTGCTTTGAATCCGTGGCCTGTGTGGCAGCAGTGGGCATCGGAGCTTGTTATCTGGCCCGGCTCTAAGCATCTGACCTGGAGCAATCAGTCCAGGATAAGCTGGAGGACATCCTTTGCAAAGGGGAAAATATGTTCAGTGTACCCATGTGGGAGATGGTGAGGTGAGCTGGAGCAGGACCAGCTGATGAAGACACACCTGCTGAACTTTCGAAGAGGAGATCTTCTGGGAAGAAACCCTTCTTTCCAAAAAAGATCTATGGGACGTTATACCCTATAACCATATCTACCATGCCTCCCAAAAGCCCTCTCAGTAGAAGGGCCAAGGCCAATGCACACCACGTCGCCCTAAACAATAGAAGGCTCCACCAGCGCTGCAACCACAGCCAGAGGATGTTTTTGACTGCTTTTTCAAGGATATGGCCATTCTTCCTCTCCCCGATGATGTTCCGCTACAGGTCGAGGGATGTCTTCTCTACTTCGCCCACCGATGATCCATCGTCACTTTGGACACCTGGACTCTGAAGATAGTCTTGGAGGGCTATCTTCTGCACTTTGAGCTCCTTCCCACGTACTTTCCAGGGGAGTTCCCCATGGACCCGCAGCACCACTCCCTCCTCCAATTCAAGGTCAAAACCTCTTATTGGACTGAACGGTGAAGCCAATTCCACTGTTTCAGGTAGTGCAGGGTTTCTACTCCAGGTATCTTGTGGTTCCCAAGAAAACAGAAGGTTTCCAACCCATCTTGGACCTCAGGAAGCTCAACCACTTCCTAGTGAGGGAAAAGTTCAAGATGATTTCACTGGGAACACAATAACTATAATGGAGTGGATGAGTGGCCTAGTGGTTGGGGCAAGGTACTTCAGGCCAGAAGGTCAGGGGTTCAAATCCCACTAGAGGACAGCAACCTTGGGCCAGAAGGACTGGGTTTCTAGTCCCACAGGTGCTCCTTGTGGTCTTGGGCAAGCCACTTAACCCTCCATAGCCCATGTTCCCTGTAAAATAGTCATCTCCAAGTTATAATGCCCTGTTCAATGTAATTTCAGTTTGTTCAATGTAAACTGCACTGATGCAGAATAGCATGGTATATAAGAGAATGTAAATTTAAAAAAAACTGTATTACCATTCCTCTAGAAGGCAGATTTGGCTATGCTGTTTGGATCTCAAAGATGCTTATATGCACATTCCGATCCACCCCCTCCACCAGCAGTATCTTCACTTCATGCTGAGTGGATTACATTATCAGTACAGGGTATTTCTCTTTGTCCTTGCTTCTATCCCCAGGATCTTTACAAACTGCCTAGCAGTAGTAGCTGTGAACCAATGGAATATTTATGTACCAGGTGGACCATCAAAGTTTTGGAGAACCTGGGATTCCTTATCAGTTATCCAAAATCAAAGCTGGAACCCATGCAAAAGCAAGAGTTCATTGGGGCACTATTCGATACCACACAGGTATCTGCCACTAGACAGAGCCCAATACTTGATGGATCTAGTGCTGGCAGTCGAAACTTCACATATGGTGACAGTTCAGCATATGCTGCGGATCTTCTGTCACATGGACTCCATGGTCGAAATTCCAGCCGCACTCCTCTGTATGCATCAGGCACAGTGGATTCTCTGCACCCAGTAGTGCCAGGTGACGGGACGGCTCTGGGACACAGTCCATTTGCTCTGCTTCTCAAGGAGTGTCTGGACTGGTGGTGGCAATCCATCAGTTTCCTAAAGGGCTTTCCTTTTTCAGGCCCCACTGCATCAGCGTGTCCTCACAACGAATGCCTCCAAGCTGGGCTGGGGAGCTCACCTGGATGGCCTCTACATACAGGGACTGTAGATGTCCCAGGAGAGCTTCTATCAGATAAACTTCCTCAAGCTCAGAGTCATTGCCAATGCAATCCGGGTGTTCAGCGCCAGCTTGCTCACCAAGTGGTTCACATTCAAACAGAAAACCAGGTGGCTATGTTCTACATTTACAAATGGGGCAGCGTGGGGTCCTACCTCCTCTGTTGGGAAGCAGTATACCTCTAGAAGTTTGAAATCTCCCAGGACATGATCCTCAGAGCTGTCTACCTATCAGGAGACCTCAGTGTTTTGGCAGACCACCTCTGCAGGGTCCTCCAACCACATGAGTGGACTCTCAATAGTCGAGTGGCCAAATTAATCTTCGAGGCATGGAGCACACTGATGATCAGGGCCGGCCCGTCCATTGAGCGAGAATGTTTTTTGCACAGGGCCCCGCGTTTCAGGGGGCCCCGCGCAAAAAACATTCTTTTGTAAAAGTAAAATAAAAAAAAAATGAAAGAACCTGTCTCCTGCCGATGTCGGGGCTGCCGCGGCAGAATCGAGCGTGCCGCGGGGCCCCCCTGTACCCGGCACAGCCTCTTCTCCCCGTAGCAGCTCTCACTGTGGAGCTGCAGTCAACGCGCCGGCTTGCAGAGCGCGAGGGAAGAGTTTCCCTTTCGCGACTCTGTTAAGCCCGCGGGGGCTGATGGGAACTTCCCATCAGCCCCCGCGGGCTTAACAGAGCAGCGAGGGAAAAACTCTTCCCTCGCGCTCTGCAAGCCGGCGCGTTGACTGCAGCTCAGAAGAGAGAGCTGCTACGGGGAGAAGAGGCTGTGCCGGGTACAGGGGGGCCCCGCGGCACGCTCGATTCTGCCGCGGCGGCCCCGACATCGGCAGGAGACAGGTTCTTTCATTTTTTTTAACTTTCCCTGGGCTGGGCTGGGCTGGGCTGGGCTGGGGGGGGGGGGGTTAGGAGTGGTGCGGTGCTGTGCTGGGCTGGGGGGGGGTTAGGAGTGGTGCGGTGCTGTGCTGGGCTGTGGGGGGGGGGTTAGGAGTGGTGCTGTGCTGGGCTGGGCTGGGCTGGGGGGGTTAAGAATGGTGCTGGGCTGGGGGGGGGTTAGGAGTGGTGCTGTGCTGGGCTGGGCTGGGCTGGGTGGGGGGGGTTAGGAGTGGTGCTGGGCTGGGTGGGGGGGTTAGGAGTGGTGCTGGGCTGGGTGGGGGGGGTTAGGAGTGGTGCTGTGCTGGGCTGGGTGGGGGGGTGAGTAGTTGTGATGGGCTGGGCTGGGCTGGGGGGGGTTAAGAGTGGTGCTGGGCTGGGCTAGGAGTGGTGCTGTGCTGGGCGGGTTAAGAGTGGTGCTGGGCTGGGGGGGGTGTTAGGAGTAGTGCTGGGCTGGGGTGGGTTAGGAGTTGTGATGGGCTGGGCTGGGGGGGGGTTAGGAGTTGTGATGGGCTGGGCTGGGCTGGGGGGGGGTTAGGAGTTGTGATGGGCTGGGCTGGGGGGTGTTAGGAGTCGTGATGGGCTGGGCTGGCTGGGGGGGGTTAGGAGTGGTGATGGACACTGGGCTGGCTGGGGGGGGTTAGGAGTGGTGATGGGCACTGGGCTGGCGGGGGGGGGAAGGAGTGGTGATGGGCACTGGGCTGGCTGGGGGGGGTTAGGAGTGGTGATGGGCACTGGGCTGGCTGGGGGGGGTTAGGAGTGGTGATGGGCACTGGGCTGGCTGGGGGGGTTAGGAGTGGTGCTGGGTGCTGGGCTGGGGGGGTTAGGAGTGGTGATGGGCGCTGGGGAGGGTTTAGGAGTGGTGATGGGCGCTGGCGGGGCTTAAACTAAAAATTGGGTGATGGGGGATTAGGACTGGAAATGGGCTAGTGGGATTAGGACTGAAAGTGGGTTGGGGGGGTTAAGACTGGTAATGGGCTATGGGAGGGCTTAAACTAAAAATTGAATGATGGGGGATTAGGACTGGGAGTGGGCTGATGGGGAGGTTAGGAGTGGTGATGGGCGCTGGCGGGGCTTAAACTCAAAATTGGGTGATGGGGGATTAGGACTGGAAATGGGCTAGTGGGATTGGGAGTGGGCTATGGGGGGGCTAGGACTGGTAATGGGCTGAGTGGAAGGGGGCTTGAACTGCAAATAGCTGTTGGGGATGGGGCTTGGAATGGAAATGGGCTGAGGGGTAGTGGGGGGCTTGAACTGCAAATAGCTGATGGGGAGGGGGACTTGGAATGGAAATGGGCTGAGTCGAAGGGGGCTTGAACTGCAAATAGCTGATGGGAAGGGGGGCTTGGAATGGGCTCTTAGGGGAGGGAGCTAGGACAGGAACTGGGCTGATGGATGGGCTAGGATAGAACTGAGAATTGGGTGTTGGGGGGAGCTAAGATTGGAAATGGGCTGTGGTGGGGGCTTGGATTGAAATGGACTCATGGAGGGGCTAGAACTGGAAGTAGGCTCATGGGGGGCTTGGTTTAGAGATGGGCTGAGTGGAGGGGAGCTAGGATTTGACATGGGCTGATGGTGGGGCTAGGAAAGGACTAGAAATGGGCTGATGGGAGGCTGGTATTGGAAATGAGCTGATGAAGGGACTCGGATAGGACTGGAAATGGATGGGGGAGCTAGGACTGGAAATGGACTGATGAGGGGCCAGGACTGGAAATGGGCTGATGTGGGGACTAGAAGGGAGCGGATACTGGGTGGGGCTGGAACTAAAAGGGAGCTGATGTTGGGGGAGATTAGAAGGGGATGGGGCTGGGAGAATGAAATGGAGAGAGGAAAAATATTTTGTGTGGGAGGGAAGAAAAATGTACAATTGGCCGGGTATTGGGAGACTAAGTGGGGATTGAGGATGGAGGGGTAAAATTTGAGTGGATGAAATAGGAATGAGGAAAGAGCAAAAGGAGAAAGATTATTATGTTAAAGCAGATGTAGAGAGAGAATGGAAAAAAACTAGAAGAGAAGAAAGGACAAATGGACAGCAGACGATGGAGAGATAGCAGAAGACACATACCAGAAGAAAGTGGCTGGAACAATTGCAACTGAAAAAAAAAATGCACAAAAGGTACAAAGATATCTCTTTATTTTGAATTTATTAACTGGAATATGTCAGCTCTGGGAAATGTGCATCATTAATGTCTGTGCTTTGTTTAGTACAAGAGGAAATTAATTTATGGTTTTATTTCTACATTGTTGTTGTACATTCCAAGTTTGACTTTTAGGGTTCCCAGTTTAATTATTGTCTTCCTGTTTTTAAATTGTGATTCCTTGTTTGGTGATAGTCTATGTTCTGCATGTGTAACTGAGCTGAGGTATTCTGTTTATGTAATTCCTATTTGACATTGTCACTTGTTCTCTTTCCCCAGTAGGTCATGTATTGTTATTCTCTGAAATGTATTGGTTTAATATTTGCAGTGTTGTCTTTTAATAGGTAGGGTTTGGCGCTTTGTGAATCCTGGTAGTGCTGTTAGGATACGGCGGTTTTGCTATGGGTTCTAAATGGGCAGTGTTTGTAGTAGTTCCTAATGTGCCTGGCGGTTGGCACTGGATTATAGTAATGTAGAAATCTTTGTCTTTTTTTATCCATACACTCATGAAGAGGCATGTTTACTAAAAGTTAGTGTATGGTAACATTATGCAAATATTTATGCAAATGAGGCCACTTATGCAAATGAGGCCCCGCACCGAGTCTCCGCACATGGCCCCGCACCCCCCTTGGGCCGCCCCTGCTGATGATAGACCTCTTTGCAATGCCCCACAATGCTCAGCTGCCTCGCTTTTGCTCTCGAGTACTCATCCAGCGCCAGGTGGCATCCGACACTACTCTATGCTAACCTACCTACTCCCCTGGTAGCCAAGAACCTTTTCAAGGTACAAGCGGAAGAAGCCTCCATGGTACTTTTTGTGCTGTGCTGGCCCAGGCAGCCCTGGTTTTCGCTTATGCTGCAAATAGTGCATTACAAAGGATATTATAATGCCTCTGTATCGTTCCATGGTGCGACCGCACCTTGAATATTGTGTGCAATTCTGGTCGCCGTATCTTAAAAAGTATATAGCGTTATTAGAAAAGGTTCAGAGAAGAGCCACCAAAATGGTAAAGGGGATGGAAGGATACCCCTATGAAGAAAGGCTAAAAAGGTTAGGGCTCTTTAACCTGGAAAAGAGACGGCTGAGGGAAGATATGATAGAAGTCTATAAATTAATGAACGGAGTGGAACGGGTAAATGTAGATCAATTGTTTACGTTATCAGAATATAGAAAGACTAGGGGACATGCAATGAAGCTACAGGGTAAACTATTTAAGACAAATAAGAGAAAATATTTTTTCACTCAACATGTAATCAAACTCTGGCATTTGTTACCGGAGGATGTAGTAAAGGCTGTTAGTGTAGCTGGGTTTAAAAAAGGTTTGGACAAGTTCCTGGAGGAAAGGTCCATAAACCATTATTAAAAAGTGACCCAGGATTTCAATGCTTGACCCAATACAAGCATTGTGGAACCTGTCTTTTGGGGAAACTGCTAGGTACTTATGACCTAGATTGGCCACTGTTGGAAACAGGATACTGGGCTTGATGGACCTTGGTCTGACCCAGTATGGCATATCTTATGTTCTTATACCCACCCCTCAGCTGGACTGTTCTCCAGATCTAATCTCTCAGGAAGGAGGGACAGTACTGCACCCCAACATTCAGTCTCTGGTCCTTACGGCATGGCTGCTCAGTGAGTAGCTCTCACTGTCCTCCAACTTCCACTAGACTTTGCTCCTAGCCTTGCGCAAAGACTCCACATGACGTGCCTACACCTTCAAGTGATACAGATTTTCCATTTGGTATGACAGCAGAGTCCTGGACCCTTTTTCTTGACCTGTAGACTCAGTACTGTCTTGTTACCTAATGTCCAACTCTTTCAGGATACACCTCAACGCTGTAGCCACTTACCATAACTCTCTGGCTGATAAGCCCCTTTCTGCTCATCCATTGGTTAGCCGCTTCATGAGGGGACTGCTCCTTTCCCACCTACCCATTAAGCCACCACCAGTAGCATGGGACCTCAGTGTTGTCCTGGGATAGCTTCTCACTCCCCCTTTTGAGCCACTCGGCTCATGTCCATTCAAGTTTCTCACATGGAAGATCATCTTCTTGGTGGTCCTCACTTCTGCACGCAGTCGGTGAACTTTAAGCACTGGTAGCGCATCCTAGGTTCTACCTAAAGTAGTATCCGCTTTTCTATTGAACCAGTCGGTGGTACCTCTCACCTTTGTTCTATGGCCTCACCCCAACAGGGCTGAGGCAACCTTGCATACCCTGCACTTTCTTTCTAGCTGGAGAGGACAAAAGCCCATTGCTGTTCCTTCCAGCTGTTTGTCTCTTTTGATCCCAATAAGCTGGGAGAAGCAGTCTCTAAACGCATCCTCTCCACTTGGGTGGCGGACTGCATCTTTTTTTGCTTATTCTCAAATAAATTGGGCTATCCTTAGATCGCCATATTACAGCACGCATTGTGTGAGTTAGAACTGCTTCAGTGGCCAACCTGCACTCAGTTTCCATGGTGGAGATTTGTAGGGCTCCTAAGTGACCCATCTGTCCACACCTTCACTGCCCATTGCTGTCTGGATAAGGATCCCTGGTGTGGCATCAACTTCGGCAAAGCTGTACTCCAGTATCTTTTCGGGAATTGAATTGAAACAACGCCTTCCCACCAGTCCTTCTGTCCATCCAGACTACCATAGAATCATGCTGTTGGTGGTGTCCTTGCTGGATGACGACTCTCGGAACCTTCAACAATTGCTTAAGCTGCTTTTCTTGGCTCATTCTTTCTGGTTGCCCTGTTGGGCTTTTTATAGGTTTTTCAGTAGCCTGTTGCTAGGGAGTCCCATATGTGGGGGACTGACTTCCTGCTTGGTCCCGAAAAAAGTGTGGTTATTCAACTGTAATGGGTGTTCTCTGGGAACAGCAGGAATCAGTTCTCACTACATTCCCTACTCCTCGTGGAGTTGTATGTTTTAGGGCTTGATAAAGCTGTGTCATCATACTTGAGGTAAAGATGGTTCCTTTGGGCAGGAAGACCGGTGCGCATCCGTTTTGCGCATTCCAAAAGCTTCCTTTGGAAGCTTAGAATTGTTCCCAAGTGGGCTCCATTGGTGGCATCATCCATATGTGAGGACTGATTCCTGCTGCTCTGAGAACACCTGTTACAGATGAGTAACAACACTTTAAGGGGTTGAACTGCAAGGGTGCCAATGATATTGACTACAACTGTATTAGTGATGGCAAATAACTCACATTTTTGCACAATAACCCAGTAATTTCTGCACAATTCAATCCAGCCATGGAGAGCCATTTAAATCAGAGGTGTGAAATCAGTTCTGAAGGGCCACAAACATGTATACACGTTTTCAGGATGTCTATGGGTGGGCTCTGTAACTCAGTGGGTAGAGCACTGGTCTTCTAAACCAGGGGTCATGAGTTCAGTTCTCATCAGGGCCTGGCTCTACATTTCCTGGAGTCATCTTTCTTTATTTTTGACAGCCTTGAAGGACTATTAAAAGGGACTGCTTTAGGACTTCCGGGGATGCGGTGAGCACGAGCGGACGCACGCCGCTCGAGCTCTGGGCCTCCTCGCCCCTCCGACGCCGCCGAATGAGCTGCCCGAGCCGGGTTTGAGGTTCCGAGCCTCCCCCCTGCACCCTCGCCTGGTCCACCATGTGAGCTGGCACTCCTGAGCCTCCATCTCCCCCCCCCCCCCCGCGCTGAACAACGGCCGCGGCCTGGATCCGGGCAGCCGCGGCGGAAGACCAGGAGCCTGCAGTGAGTGCCACGTGGTGGGGAGACCCGGTAAGCAGCGGCAAACAGCGACGTGCAACCAGATCCCCGAGCTGCGCCCCGCGGTGGCGGGCGCCCCCCCCCTGCTGAGCCTCACTGTTCCCGCTACCTCCCCCAGCTATATCTATATATCTATATATATATCTATATATATATATCTATATATATATCTATATATATATATATCTATATCTATATATTTTATTTTATTTTTTCTTCTTCTCGCGCCCCAGGAGGGCGGCGGACATCAAGTCCTTAGGGGTGGCTGGAGGCCCCCCTGCTGAGACCTGGGCTGGGCCGCGGCTAGTCCCTTGGCCTTGGGAGATCCGCGGGGGCCGCTTAACCTGGCGTACGGCCCCCCCTGCAGGAGTCGGGGAGCAGAGGAGGGCCTTGGACTGGGGACAGAGAAGACCTTGCCCCCCCCCCCTGTGGCAATTGACTCGCATACCCGCGTGGGAGGTATCTACGCCGCTGAGATCTGCAGTGAGTGGTGGGGACGGGGAGCGAGACCCCTGCGGACCGACACAGCTCGGGCATGGCGGCAAAGGGCGGCCGCCGGGTGGAAAAGGAGAAGACCCTTCTGCCGCCCAGAGGGGGAGAGCAGTCCTCGCCGCTGAAGGGGGAGGTTAAAGCCGGGATGGTGGATGAAATCTCCTTGGCTGTGGTGGGAGCGCTGTCAGCGCAATTTGAGGACCTGCGGGGCCGTATGGACCTCCTCCAAGCTTCTGTGGGGGCCCTGGGGAGCCGAATGCAGGAAGCAGAGGGCCGGATAGAGCGGACGGAGGAGCATGTGCTGGAGCTGCAACAGGAGATGACCCGTATGAAAAAGCTACTTCAGGGTCAGGAGGCCAAGCTGGACGACCTGGAGAACAGGTCCCGCCGTAACAATCTGAGATTTCTGGGGGTCCCGGATGCCATAGAGGACAGGGACTTACACTCTTATTTGGAAGATCTGGTGAAACACCTCCTGGAGAACGACCCTGAGGGCAGCCTAGTGCAAATAGAGAGAGCACACAGGGTTGGGCCTAGGAGAGCCAGTGATGGCCGACCCAGGGTGGTTTTGGCACGGTTCCTGCGATTCCAACAAAAGGAAGCGGTTTTGCGTGCAGCGCGGAAGAGAGGAGTAGTCCAAAAGGACAATGTTAAGCTGCGTATTGTCCAGGATTATTCAGCGGCCCTGGGACAACGACGACGAGAGTATGGACCTTTGTGCCAGATTCTGATAGATAATAACATCAGATTCATGGTGCAATACCCTGCCCGGCTGATCTTCACTCATGAGGGGACTCGCCGGTCCTTTGACTCGGCGACGGCAGCTACACCCTATGTGGAGGAGATACGGCGGAGGGCGACTGCGGCGGCTGCGACCTGAGCGCCAGTGGAGATCGGGCTGGAATCGACGAACCTTTTTGGTATATGCTGCTTTGGACTGTGGAGAAACGGCGGTGGTAATCCTGTGGGGGGAGGGGGTGGTGCGGGGATTGGTAAAGCTGTTATAATGTATGTTGTTTTTTCTTTCTTTTCTTTGTTTGTTGCTGGTTGCCCCCTATGTATGGGGGGAAGGAGGGGGAGGCTTGGTCTGTTGGAGTAGAATGGTACAGGGGGAATGAGAGGGCCTGGTTCTCCTGGTGGGGGAGGGGGTAAATCTGGAGGGGATGGCTCTCCCTGCCTGCACGGCTGGAGACGAGCCGGTATCTGGGAGGGGCGGGGGGGTCCCACATGCATCTAGAAGTCACAGAGTGGGAGAGAGGTAGATGTTAGTAGAGTTAGGGGAACGGAGAGTGGAGGGGGTGAAGGGGGGGGAGGGGGGTGGCGGGAGGGGGGGAGGGGGGGGAGCGGAAGGAGGGGAGGGGAGGGGAGGGGGGGTGGAGGGAGGGGGGGAGGGGAAGGGGGGGAGAGGGAGGGAGGGGGAGTAGGAGGGGAGCAGTATTGTCAGGGACCAGTGGAGGGGTGGATGACAAGAGGGAATGCCTTGGTGGGGAGGAGGGGAGGACCTCAGGCTGGGGGGGTGCCTTCCCTGTATCAGATCTGGTTCGTGCTGTATTATCGTAGGTCTACTTTTGTATTTAATGCCGCTTAAGATCATCTCTTGGAATGTTTGCGGTTTGGGCAGCCCTATTAAACGGGCCAAAATCTTGCAGGCATTAGCAAGGCGGGGGGTGGACATCGCCATGCTTCAGGAAACCCACCAGACTGCCGAGGAGCACCGTAAATTATGCCGGGAATGGGTGGGACAGGTCTGGGGGGCCCCAGCTCAGGGGAAGAAGGGGGGTGTGGTGCTCCTGATTCATAAGCGGGTGCGGCTGGAGGTTGTCCGGGACTTTGTTGATCCGACAGGCAGATTTATCTTGGAGCAGGGAGTTCTTGAGGGGAGGCCGGTTATTCTAGGCAATTTGTACTGTCCTAATGTGCTTGACCTACCCCTTTATGCCCGTCTTGCCTCCAAACTGGAGACAATGCCGGAGTCTCCCTTGATTCTGGGGGGAGATTTTAATGGAGTCATGGATGTCGATCTTGATACTTCTAGGGGGGGGGAGCAGAGAGACAGGAGCGCGACGGTTCGGGCATTGCGACGTTTATGTTCCCGGCTGGGGTTGGTGGACCCTTGGCGACTATTACACCCGGCCGAGCGGGATTATACGCATATATCCCGGGCCCATGGCACTAGTGCCCGTATAGATTACCTGTTGATTTCTACTGGACTGTTTGCTAAGGTGGCAGATGCTCAGATAGGGCCCATGGAGATATCTGACCATGCGTTTGTTTGGCTCGACGTCTTTTGGAATGGGAACTCTCCCAGGTCCCCGACATGGCGCTTCCCCCTTGAATTATATAGGGATGCGCAATTCCGTTCTTTTCTTCAGCAACGATGGCAGGAATTTGAAGCTGATCATAGGGGTCATCAGGGTGACCCTGAATTGCTCTGGGAAACTGCGAAGGTGGTTTTGCGGGGGGACATTATAGGGTTCCTTGCTCGGAAGAGAAGACTCAGGGCCGAACGTATCATTGCTTTAGAAAAGTTGGTGACGCGGCTGCGGCGTCGAGGGGCCCGAAACCCGACGGCAGTGCTTAAAAAGCAGCTGTGGGACGCTCAAACGGAATTAAATGAGCTTCTGCATCAACGGGCAAAGAAATCTGTGTTATACTATCGTTACCAACTTTATCAGTATGGGGATAAGCCCGGGAAATTATTGGCCAGATGTCTTCGGGGACCCAGGGGCTCCAAATTGGTGCCGGGCTTGCGGGACGATTCGGGGGTGTTACATCGGGAGAACCCGGCGATAGTGGGGGTTTTTCGTTCCTTTTTCCAGAGCCTCTATACAGCAGCGTCGCCCTCCTTCACGCAGATGGAGGAGTATGTGGGGGTCTTGGACCTACCGCGCTTGACCGTGGAGCAAAGAGCGCAGTTGGATCGGCCGATAACGGCGGCTGAGCTGCAGGGGGCTATCTCCAAGGCCAGTTGTTATAAATCCCCGGGATCCGACGGGCTCGGTGCTGAATTCTACAAAATCCTTAACGACCTGATTTCCCCAACGCTGGCCGCAGTGCATAATCGGCGGGCGCAACAGGGCTACTTTCGGTGGGGGGTTAATCATGCCCATATTGTCCTTATTCCTAAACCGGGGAAGGACCCCCTCTCCGCGGCCTCGTACCGTCCTATCTCATTGCTTAACTTTGACCTTAAATTGATGGCCAAAATTTTGGCGGATCGCCTGGCGGAGTTTTTGGGGTCGCTGGTGCATGATTCTCAGGTTGGGTTTGTAAAGGGGCGATATGCTGTTCGTAATCTGCGCAAAATAGTGGCATCCTTAGAGTGGGCCCAGCATAGACAGTTACCCTCTTTGCTTGTCAGTTTTGACGCGGAAAAAGCATTTGACCGGGTGGACTGGCACTATCTGAAGTATATTCTTCCTTGCTATGGTATTGGGCCGCTATTTTGTAGCATGGTTGCGAGTCTGTATGCCGACCCGACGGCGGCGATACTTTGCAATGGGATGGTATCCGAGAATTTTCGTTGCAAAGGGGGACCCGTCAGGGCTGCCCTCTCTCTCCTCTCCTCTTTGTTCTGTCCCTGGACCCCCTCCTGCGGAGAGTGGCGGGCCTGCGTTCCATAAGGGGGGTTAGAATAGGCGCCCAAGAATTTAAGATATCTGCCTTTGCCGATGACCTGTTGGTCCATCTACTGTCGCCTATGGACTCCTTGCCGCTTCTCTTGGGAGAGTTCCGAACCTTTGGGCAGTTTGCGGGGCTACGCATTAACAGGGATAAATCTGAGGCCATGGATGTGTCGGGGAGTCTTCGGAATGGCTGGCCGGGGGTGTTCCCTCTTAAATGGGCCGAGAATCAATTTATATACTTGGGGATTGTACTGCCCTGTCGCCCGGGCCGTTTGTATGGGTGCAACCTGCAGCGAATGTTGACCAAGGTGAGAGCTCAGCTGCAGGCCTGGCGGCCTCTCCCCTTATCCCTATTGGGCAGGATTGCGGCGATTAAACTGGTGCTCTTGCCGCGGATTTTGTACTGGCTGCAGACCCTCCCTGTTTGGCTTCTTCGCCGGGATGTCCGGTGCTTTGAGGCGGAATTTCGGGGCTTCCTCTGGGGGGGGGCGAGAGCTCGTGTCCCCTATGGTCGGCTTGTGGGGGGAATGCGGGATGGGGGATGGGGGCTCCCGGATCTTGGTACCTATGCTTTGGCCTGCCAAGCGCGTCATTTGGGAGATTGGCTAGGTGACACCGACCTTTACACGCCCACAGCTCTGGAGGAGGCATTTGTGGCACCCCACTCTCTGCGGGCCCTCTTGCACCTGGAGGTCAGCCAGTGGGCTACTCACCTGGCTGAGAGTGTGCTGCTGTTGCCGGTGTGTAAGACCTGGCGACAGCTGAACGCTTATTGGGGCCATAATTGGAAGGTGTCGAGTTGGCTACCCCTTCGGGGGAATGCCAATTTCACCCCGGGGACTGAGACTGCTGCCTTCCGTCTTTGGGGGGAGCGAGGGGTCCATAGTGTGGGACATGTGGTGGACTTGACGGGGAAGCCTAAACCCTTCTCTGTGCTTTCCCGCGAGTTTGAATTGCGGCCTAATCATTCATTTGCGTATATGCAGGTGGCCCATTATGTGGCCTCCCTTCCGGGGGGGGAGTTACATAGTGACCGCTCGGCCCAGATTATGGCGTTCTTTGGCCTGGGCGACGA
This sequence comes from Ichthyophis bannanicus, assembly GCA_033557465.1. Classification (NCBI taxonomy): domain Eukaryota; kingdom Metazoa; phylum Chordata; class Amphibia; order Gymnophiona; family Ichthyophiidae; genus Ichthyophis; species Ichthyophis bannanicus. The sequence continues at coordinate 154,245,849 of CM066031.1, forward strand.
GGCCCGACCGTCCATCCGGGGTTTTCACCTCCGGCTGGAGCAGTTTCGCCAGCGGCTAGACTATGGCAGAGTGGAGCAGGCTTGGGGGGCCGAAATGGGGCGGGATATCCCCCAGGGCACCATCCTGGTAGCCCTAAGGCGGGTGGTGAGCCTGGTGGGCGGGGCCCGTTGGCGGGAAATCCAATTTAAATGTCTAACTAGGGTCCACTTCTCCCCGCGGAGGGCTTTTCGTTGCCACTTGACCACGGACAGTAGTTGTCCGCGGTGTGCGGCGCCAATGGCGACTTTGTTACATATGTGGTGGGGATGCCGGCGGCTTCACCCCTATTGGCGGAGGATTGCCCTGTACGTAGCTAATCTGCTGGGACAACCTGTTCACTGGGATGCAACCTTGGTGGTCCTGGATTCTCTGGCCCTCGCCTCTCCCAAGGGGAGGTGGGGTCGCTGGCTCGTGCGTAAGGCATGTCTGGTGGGTAAGGGGCCTCTGTTGCGGCGGTGGCGGGAGGTCCGCCCACCCTCTTTTTGGGAGTGGCGGAACTCCTTCCACCAGCTTATGCTCCTGGAGTGTAGGGCTGCCCGGGGCCATGCACGGCGATGGTCCACCTTCTTGCTCATTTGGGATCCATACATTCAAAGCCTGAGTGCCCGGACCCGTAATACGATCCTGCAGATGGGATGTTGATACCCTCATTTGTTATACTGTTATTTGGGTGATATGTCGAACTTCCAGATGGTCCTGTGTGGCTTGCTATGGGGGGGAGGGGAGGAGGGTGGGGGGAGGGGGGTAGAGGAAGGGGGTGAGGGTAATTCTTCTTTGAAAACTTTTCTGTAACCATCGATGAGTACTGCCCCTGTGGATAAGAGCCAACCCCAGGGAGTGGTGATTCTTTGCTGTGTACTTGTTGTTTTTCTTTGTTGATGGTTCTAAATAAAATTTTGAGAAAAAGGGACTGCTTCAGCTGGAAATAGATCTGCACTTGTATTTGTTTGTTTGTTAGAATTTGATATACCGCACTTAAAACAAGTTGGCAGAGTGGTTTACAGTAAAAAAATAAATAAGTGAAACAGGTGAAAAGAACTTTAACTCTCTTCAATTCAGCCAGAAAAGGGGTCATTTCAGCTTGATTAACTTTTCTGCCTCACATTTTTGCAGGTGTAGGGGGATCTTGTTTCAGTTTAGTAATGCTAGAAGTGACCACATAGCCCGTTTCAGTCTTTGGAAGCGTAATCCCAGGCATCTTGCACTGCTCCTTCAAATGCAGACTTAAAAAATAAAAGAAACAAGGTACTGCCAATTTTCTCTGGGGTAGCAGAAGCTACAGTTCTACTAGTGTGTAAAAGTTTTGTTATCAGTTAAATGAAATGAGAAAAGCCCCTATCAATGTGTGAGGCATGGTGTTGCGTGTACAGGGACACTGGGCATGGGGGGAGGGGTCAGTGGCCTCAGAAGAATGGTACTCCATGCCACCGTGTGGCAGGGGGCCAGTTTATATGGTGGGCAACTACTGGGTAGCATCTGAAACCATGGTGGTTGAAGACCATTATCCACAAGCACATGAGTAATCAATGGGAGGGGGGGAATGTTCCTTTATCCCATGTTAAATCTTGGGGAAAAGGGGAATTCCTTGGCTCAAAGCTGATAAATCTGTGTATTTTATAATTTGTGTTTTTGCTGAGTCATTCAGATCTAAGTACCACTAGAGAGCTTTTCATTTAAATCAAATCAGAGTATAGCGTTGCATACAAGTAGAATAAATAGTATTTGAGTAGAAAGAAACTTGTTTCTAGTGACCTTTACAATGAGGCCTTCCAGTTAGGAGGCAAAAGATCTGTGAAGTTGTCTTATATAAGTGTTAAAGGCAAGTGACAGATCAAAGGTGCAATTTGAAAGGCCCCCTCTATCAAACCAAGGGCTGTGTGAATCGCACAGGAAATTGGTAAGACTTTACCTTAGAAGCAGAGTTCAGGGCTCTGTGTAGCAAGCCAACTTTTATTCAATCTTCTTTCCCTCGCACCCACCCCAGGGATAATCTTAGCTTTATAAACTTAAACCTTTTAAAGGGAAGGAGGTGCCCATATCTTCTTTCAGGTGCGGCTGGTTATCTTCATCAGGAATACATTTAATTAAGGACCTGAGATTAATTAATCTTGAAGTGAACAAAGGTCCATTAAATGTATTCAGGGTCATTCTGAGCTACGAATAGCGTGTATCAGGACGTCCACCCCCACTATTGGTGCCTTTTCCCGCCTTGTCCTCCTTCACCGCTCATTGTAGGAGAAAGTTAGACGGAGGTAGGGAAGGGGCGGATCAGGGGCGGCATTAGGGCGGTTGTTGGCCCTGGACGTACAGGACCGATTCCAATGTTGGCCCTGCATGTCCGTGGCCTATGTCTTAGACAGGGAACTTATTCCACCTCTGAGGTGGAGTGAGTTCTCTGATCAGGCAGAGGATGGTAGCCCGGGGCATGGTAGTGGCGGGAGGGGCGGAGAGCATTCCCCACAGCCCGGCCCTGGTCTTGGGAGATCGAATCAGGGTTCAGGCTGCAGTAAAAGCATTGTAGGAACCGGCAGCCAGGGATCGTGGCTTTACAATGGAGCCATGGTGCTATGGCAACCGGACGCTATGGTGCTTCGGCTCCATTGTAAAGCCCAGACTGAGTTAGTTGGGCACGGCCTGTATGTGCAGGCCGGGCTGAATTGCGATCCTGTCCTGCAAGTACAGGCCTGTTCGCGATTCCGAACCCCCAGGGCTAGACGTGCCCCGCAGGATTGGATCCAGCCAGGCGCACAGAGGGCCTGTACATCTGGATTGGAATCGGGCCCATTAGGTATAGTTATGTTAGTATAAGTATCCCCAGCAAACCTACGTAAATAACTTAAATACCTAAGCAAAACCTTAAAACTAAGATGCAGACAGACGTCCAGCAGCGAGATAGGGTTTTCCAGTCTTTTGCATTGCGTGTCACATGTATGATTTTCTCCCAGTTGATGAGGGGTCTTACGTGTGCACTAGACACAAGGAACTCTTTGATCTCAGGGAACGAGTCCGATCTCTGGAGACTAGAGTAGTAAACTTGGAAGGCATAAAGAAAACAGAGAGGTACATAGATGAGGCCTAGAGGGACATAGTACTAAAGTCCTACATCCAGTCTCGCAGCCTCCCTGTTGCCATGGAGTAGAGATGTCACTTGACAGGAGAGCATCACCCTCGTGTGGCAAGAAGTGATCCTGGAGCTAGGACCTGTCCTCCAGGTGATGTAAAACCCTTTTGTACCGAGGAGGATTCTCCAGGGCCATGTGCCCATTAGGGAAGGGTTAAGACAGCAGTTACAGTTGGTGAGTCAATCATTAGGCATGTAGATAGCTGGGTGGCTAGTGCACGTGAGGATCGCCTGGTAACATGCCTGCCTAGTGCGAAGGTAGCGGACCTAACACACCACCTAGATAAGGTTTTAGATCAATAGTGCTGGGGAGGAGTCTGCTGTCTTGGTATATGTTGGTACCAACAACATGGGAGGTAGGTTCTGAAAGCCAAATTTAGGCTTTTAGGTAGAAAGTTGAATCCAGAACCTCTAGGGCAGCGCACTCAGAAATGTTTCCCGTTCCACGCGCAGGATCCAAAAGGCAAGCAGAACTCCAGAGTCTTAATGTGTGGATGAAATAATGGTGCATGTAAGAGAGTTTTGGATTAGTTAGGAACTTGTAAACATACTGGGGAAAGGAGAGGCTTTTTCGAAGGGATGGGCTCCACCTTGAACGGGATGGAGCCAGGCTGCTGGCATTAATCTTTAAAAAGGAGAGAGAGCAGCTTTTAAACTAGATAGTATGGGAAAGCCGACAGTCGCCCAAGAGCACATTGTTCAGAAGGATGTATCCTTGAAGGATGCATGCAAAAGATTGAAGTTAGGGCATATCGACAGACAGGTTCTAATAAAGACAAAAGTAACCCAAAAGCCTTTAAGTACTGAGCAGACAGAGCTTAAAGATTCCAAATAACCATATTAATATGAATAAAATACAGCCTCTAAAATGCTTGTATGCAAATACTAGAAGTTTAAAAACTAAAATGGGAGGGTTAGACTATATAGCACTAAATGAGAGGTTAGATATGACTGGTATCTGAGACCTGGTGGAAGGAAGACACATGATTAAAGTCTTGCAGGAAATAAAATACACTGTAGAATTTTATGGATTGAAATTCCATGTAAAAAGGGGGAGGCAATGGCAGTGGGAGTGTACTTCCGACTGCCTGGCCAGAATGAACAAATGGGTGATGAAATGCTTAAAGAAATCAGGGAAGCTAACAAAAGTTACAACACAGCAATAATAATGGGTGATTTCAATTCCCCCTGTATCTACTGGGTCATTGTCACGGCAGGACATGCTAGAGAGATAAAGTTTCTAGATGAAATAAATGACTGCTGCTTGGAGCAGCTGGTTCATGAATCGACAAGAGTGGAAGCCATTTTGGACCTAGTCCTTAGTGGAACACAAGATCTGGTGCAAGAGATAAGTGTGTTGGGGCCACTTGGCAATAGTAATAATAGCATGGTCACATTTGATTTAATAAATGGAGGAAGGATGGCAGGGAAATCCTCAGTACTACTTTTTAACTTTCAAAAGGGAAACTATGATAAAATGAGGAAAATAATTATGAAAAAACTAAAAGGAGAAGCGGCAAAGATTAACAATTTACATCAAGCATGGGTGTTGTTTAAAAATACTATATTGGAAGCTGTATTCCACGCTTTAAAAAAAGTGGAAGGAAAGCCAAAAAACTGACAGCATGGTTTAAAGGTGAGGTCAGAGAGGCTGCTGTTGCCAAAAAAGCATCTTTCAGGAAATGGAAAATGGAGCCAAATGATAAAAACTGGAAGCAACATAAGCACTGGCAAGTTCGATGCAAGGCACTGATAAGGCAGGCAGTTTTTATAAAGGGTTCCAGAGGTGATCCGGGAAACTACAGACCACTGAGCTTGATGTCTGTACAAGGTAAAATGGTAGAAACTATTATAAAGAACAAAATTACAAAACATGTAGATACAGTACTCGTAGTCTAATGGGAGAAAGCCAGCATGGCTTTAGCCAAGGAAGGTCTTGTCTTACTAATCTGTTATATTTTTTGAAGGTGTGAATAAGCAAATAGACAAAGGTGAGCCGGTCAGTATAGTGTATCTGGCGTTTCAGAAAGACTTTGAGTGACTCTTTGCAAAATTAAAAAGTCTTGGGAAAGGAGGCAGTGTACTATTGTGGACTTGGGAACTGGTTAAAAGATAGAAAGCAGAGGATACGGCTATATGGCCAATTTACCCAATGGAGAAAGGTGAATAGTGGAGTACCCCAGGGATATGTGCTGGGTCCGCTGCTTTTTAACATACGAGGTGTGACAAAAAAGAAACAAGACTGTCCCATAAATCTTTTATTACAAAATCTACAGAGAAATTATGCATTGTCCCCTTCAAAGTAATCCCCACCAGAGTTAATGCACTTCTGCATTCGCTTCTGCCACGTACGGAAGCATTCGGTAAAGTCCTCCTCCTTGAGGTCCCTCAGCTCCCTCGTCACAGTGGCTTTGATCTCTTTTACAGAGGCGAAATGAGTTCATTTGAGCATAGTCTTCAGCCTGGGGAAGAGTCAGAAGTCACACGGTGCGAGATATGGGGAATAAAGAGGGTGGTCGAGAGCTGTGATCTGTTTGTTGGCCAAGAACTGCCTCACACCGAGCGCGGTGTCATGTTGGAGCAGCCACGTCTCTCCACAGAGCCTGCCTGCTGCGCCGAACCCAGTCATGGAGGCAATCGAGGACCTGCTGGTAGAAGTGCTGGTTGACTGTCTGACCCTCAGGCACAAACTCATGATGGACCACTCCCTTTTGGTCGAAGAATGAGATCAGCATGACCTTGAGCCTTGATTTGGACATGCGCGCCTTGTTGGGTCTGGGTGACAGTTGAGTCTTCCACTGCAGGCTCTGTCTCTTGCTTTCAGGGTTGTACTGGAACATCCTAGCCTCATCTCCTGTGATGACTCAGCCAACGAACTCTGGATCTTCTCCGATCTTCTCTAGCAAGTCTCGACAAACATTGACCCGGTGCTCCTTCTGGTCGTCCGATAAAAGCTTGGCCACCATCTTGGTGCACACCTTCCACATCCCCAGCTCCTGCACCAAGATTGTCCGCACTGACTCCCTGTTCAGGCTGAGCTCATCAGCTATCATCCACACCGTCAATCTGCGATCACTCCGCACCAGCTGGTTCACTCTGTCAATGTTCTCAGCCATCTTTGTCGTGGGAGTCCGTCCTAACTTGGGGTCATCCTCCACCTCCTCGTGGCCAGTCTTGAAGTGTTTGTGCCACTCGAAGACTCACAGCCTTGACATTGCATCTTCTCCATAAGCCTTTTGGAGAAGTTGGAGACACTCAGTTGGGCCCTTCTCCAACTTAACCAGAAATTTCAAGTTGATTCTTTGCTCCATATTCTGCCACTTCCAGTTGCGTGACAAAATGATGGAGCAGTGTACTACAAAACAACCTGAAAAAGAAAAACAAAGAGAGAGAGATGAAAAATATTATAGCAGAATAGTGGCGAGATGTTGCACAACACAGTGACATAAGCGGTTAGCCAATTGGCATTGAGTCATGGGCATGGCTGCCACTGTCTCGTTTCTTTTTTGTCACACCTAGTATTTGTAAATGACCTGAAAATGGGAATAACGAGTGAAAGTAATCAAATTCGCAGATGACACAAAATTATTCAAAGTTGTTAAAACCCAAGAGAATTGTGAAAAATTGCAAGAGGACTGTGAAAAATTGGAAGACTGAGCATCCAAATAGCAAATGAAATTTAATATGGACAAGAGCAAAGTTATGCACAAAGGAAAGGACAACCCAAACTATGGTTATACAATTCAAGGTTCCACATTAGGAACTCAGGAAAAAGATTTAGGCATCATGGTGAATAACACGTTAAAACACTCCGCCCAGTGTATAACAGTGACCAAGAAGGCAAATAGAATGCTAGGAATCAAAAGGAAAGGAATGAAGAATAAAACAAAGTATATTATAATGCCACTATATCTTTCCATGATGTGACCGCACCTTGAATGTTGTGTGCAATTCTGGTCATCGTATCTTAAAAATGGATATAGCGGAATTAGAAAATGTACAGAGAAGAGCCACCAAAATGTTAACGGGGACGGAAGGGTAACCCTATGAGGAGAGGGTTAGAAGATTAGGGCTCTTGAACCTGGAAAAGAGATGGCTGAGGGAAGGTATGATAGAGGTCTATAAATTAATGAATGGCGTGGAACGGGTAAACTTAGATCAGTTGTTTACACCATCAAAAAGTAGAAAGACTACGGGACATGCAATGAAGCTACGTACAATGTAACCTGTTTAAGACTAATAAGAGAGAATATTTTTACTCAACGCATAATCAAACTCTGGAATTCGTTACAGGAGGATGTAGTAAAAGCTGTTAGTGTAGCTGGGTTTAAAAAAGGTTTGGACAAATTCCTGGAGGAAAGATCTATAGACCATTATTTAAAGAGGACCCATGAAATCCACTGCTTGCTCAAGTATAAGCATTGTAGAACCTGTGTGTCTTTTTGGGAACCTGTCAGGTACTTGTGACCTGGATTGGACACTTTTGGAAACAGGATACTGGGTTTGAGGGACCTTGGTCTTACCCAGTATTGCATGTCTTATGTTCTTATGTCATCGCATCATACATGTTCATTCTCTGGGAACAAGTAGGAAGTTGGCCTTCACATATGGATGATGGTAGCGCCGACAGAGCCGTCGCGGAACCATCTCCCCAGCTTTCAAAGAAAGATGACCCAAGTGTGCCATCTTGCTCAGTGTCCTTTTTTCCCGCAGAGCCCTTCGGACATGTCTGCTTTCCCCTGGAAAAAGTTGATTTTTTTTTGCCTGTGTTTCATACTCTCTCCTCCAGTTGTGCACTGGTACTCTTCGTGCTACCTGAGCCCACTCCCCCGGCATCGAATCTCAGGTCCGTATATATTTTTTCCTCTCTGCGCCTTCATGCCTTTTTTCCAACTGGCAGCACCACGGGTCTTCGACCTTGCTGGGGTACTTTTTTCCCCCATAGCTACCAGTGGCTTCAAGAAGTGTGATTGGTGTAGAAAAATCATGTGCTTTACCAATACACACGACTGTTGCTACGCTGCCTAAGACCTGACCACAACCCTGCGGACTGTGGTCTTTGTAAAAAGATGTTTACCAAGGCCCTCGAGCCACCAGCAGCAGCACAATAAGTTTTTTCACGGAGTCTCTGATGCCCCCGAAGGCCAAGACCCCTTCAGAAGCCCTGTACTCCCATGGCGCCCATGCGGACCCTAGTCAATACCTTTGATCTTCAGAAAGAGGTCTCCCTCAAGGGAAGACAAGAAGAAGAAACCCTTGAAGGCAGTGTCCCTGGACAGTTCCAGCAGGTCGGGTAAGCCCCGAGCCAGGTCCCACAGTCCATGCCGCTCGTCTGAGGTCTTAGAGCAGGAGTGGCCCTCCAAGGTTGCCCGTAAGAAATCACTCAAAGATCAGCCTTGGACACCCAAGACCACCCTTGTTGAGGACTCCTTTTTGGGGGAACTGGTGCCGGGCCTGAGTTCCTCGGTGCCTATGCCGATAGCTGCGGAACCTTATGAACTGGAAACCAGAATGGCAGCCTTGGAGCACAGCTTGTCTGCCTTTATGTACCAGCAGCGGGCATGGCTGCTGGCACAGCCGATTCCTCCGCGCAAACCACCGGGCTCTTGACATCGAGGATGTCCGCGGAGGCCAAGCCGATCCTCGAGACCATATGGCCTTGAGTGGATCCTCGTCCGAGATCTAGATCTGGATCCTGTTCTACGTGACCAAGGTCTTCCCCAGCTAGTGCACATGGCACCAGCCGCTGGGCCTCCGAGGGATGCAGGCAGGGTTCAGGCCCGGAGCCCACGAGCCAACCCTCCCCTTGAATCTTCGACCGATTACTCATAATGGGAGACCGAGGATGAGGAGTCTCCAGACACACGTTGCCACCGCGACATCCCCTTGGACTCACCACCCTCCGAGTCTTGGTGTCGGTTCTCCCCAAGGACATGGCATTACTCGACTTTGTGCAGGACATGTCAAAGGCCCTATCATTCCCAACGGAATCGGAGGAGGACCCTCAGACAGAAGAACTAGAAATTCTCCAATGTGAGGCCCCACTGAGGGAATCACTCATGGTGCCCATTCCATCCATCCTGGAATGGCTAATTCTCCATATATGGAAAACACTGATGTCAGTGCCCGTCGTGAGCAAGCGGCTTGACTTGATGTATCGGGTCCACCGGAGCCCTGGCTTCTGGAAGGCACAGCTGCCACATAACTCCATGGTGGTGGAGTTGGCCATGCATTGGCTAAAGAGCCAAAAAATGCACTCCTCAGTACTCCCTGGTAGGGAGGCCGCATTTGGGATACCCTTGGCAGAAAGAGTCACCAGGGCTCGATGCTCATTGATCCAGGCCTACCAGCTGTACATGGGCATGTACCTGAAAGACCTGGCAAAGGAGCTTGCTGGGATTTCAGCTGGTCTCTCCTTGCAGCAGTTCAAGAACCTGGCCAAAGCCGTCCTTGAGTGTTACAAATTCATGACTTGAGCAGCCTATGATGGCTTAGAGTCGGCGACTACAGTAGCTGTAGAGGGCATCGGTGCCCGATACCAGGCTTGGCTAGTCTTCTGACTTCGAGCAATGGATTCAGGACAAATTGGTCGATGTCCCATACAAAGGAGAGATCATCTTTGGTAAACCCATGACGGAAAAAGCCATTGAGTTGGAGACTGAGTTCGTGACGAGGACCAGGTTCTCCAAAAAGATCGCTGGCCCTCCCCAACAGAAGAGCTCGGGCAAAAAGCCTTTTTATCCGAGGAAAGGGGCTGCATACAAAAACTACCCACATTTTTAGGCCTTCCCTGATCCCCAGCAAGATCAACAGGCCAAGGGACATGGATATGGCCCTCGTAAGCAGAAGGCTCCCAAGCCCCAGGTGTCAGCTTTGGCCCAGCCTGGGGGGAGGTTTTGACTCTTTGGGCATAACCTCTCTACCCCAAGGAGGACAGCAGCCTACAGGGGGTTGTCTGATCCATTATGCCCACAGGTGGCCAGCCATCACCACTGATTCCTGGTCCCTTCAGGTGGTCAAGGAGGACTACCTCCTCTACATGGCACAGACACCTCCCCCTTTCTTCCTGGAAGAGCCCCCCCAGGTCTTTCCTTCACCGGGACCTTCTACTGTAGGAACTCACAGACCTTCTCGAGGACAAGGCGGTGGAACCAGTACCCCAATATTTCAGGGGCAAAGGGTTCTACTCCGGGTATTTGCTCTTGCCAAAAAGGACAGGGGGCTTAAGGCCCATCCTGGACCTGCGGACATTGAACAAGTTTGTGGTGAGGGAGAAATTCAAGATGCTTTCCCTTGGAACATTGCTGCCCTACCTCCAACAGGGAGATTGGCCATGCTCCTTCACCCCAGCCACAGGCTTACTTCATGGTGGGAGGAGGCCACTTCCAGTACAGGGTACTACCCTTCGGCCTGGCATCTGCCGCCAGGGTCTTCACCAAATGTCTGGAAGTAGTGGCTGCCTACCTCCACCTCCAGGGGGTATTCTTGTTCTCCTTCCTGGACGACTGCCTCATATGGTACACACCATCCACATCCTACAACATCTGGGTTTTGTAATAAACTATCCTAAGTCCCACTTTCTCCCGACACAATGTCTAGAGTTCATAAGGGCGAAAATTTTCAGGCAAAGGTCTTCTTCCCCCTGGACTAGGCCGAATGTCTCAGGACACTAGCCGCAGACATACTACACTGTCCCTCGTTGTCAGCTCAGATTCTACTGCGCCTACTCGGGCACATGGCCTCCATGGTCCATGTCACCCCAGACTCCCGTCTGCACATGAGGGTTACTCAGGGGTGCATTTGAAACCAGTGGATACAGGCCATGGGCCGCCTCCAAGACAGAGTCTGTGACCTACCAGTGGGGGGAATCTCTGACTTGGTGGCAAAATCCGCAACACCTTCAAATAGGGATGCCCTTCAAGTCCCCAAAGGGTCCTCACAACGGACACCTCCCTGCTGGGATGTGCAGCCTACTGCGAGGAACTTTGCACCCGGGGCAGCTGGTCACAAGCTGAGGGCAACCAGTAGATAGCCTCCTGGAGCGTTAGGTGAAATATCTAACCCTCTGAGCATTTTGCCACCGCCTGAGGCACCAGTCAGTGCTGATCCAAACGGACAATCAAGTAACAATGTTCTATGTGAAGAAGCAGGGGGGACACAGGGTCTCACACCCTCTGCTGCGAAGCGATGACACTCTGCTCCTACGCAATTTGTCAGGGAGTAATCCTATGGACTGTATACCTATCAGGCCAGGACAACACCCTGGTGGACAAACTGAGCAGGGTCCTCCAACTTCACAAGTAGCAGCTGGACCCCAGAGTGGCCTCCCGGCTCTTCCGACTCTGGGGGACCCTATGGGTGAACCTTTTCGCAAACTTGGACAACTACCAGTTTCCCCGATTCTGCTCCTGTTAGCCCCACCTGTCCCAGGTAGTGTCAGATGGGTTCCTCATTTCGTGGTCAGAAGGCTTGTGTATACCTTCCTACCCACGCCGTTGATTGCCAGGATTCTCTTCAAGGCTCTTCATAACAAAGCATTGTTGATCCTGGCGGCTCCACGGTGGCCCAGGCGGCCATGGTTCCCACTGCTCCTCCGATTCTCAGTGGAGGCTCTGATCCCCCTGGGGAGTTACCCGGGGCTCTTGTCTCAGGAGGAGGGCTCTGTCGTGCACCTCAGTCTGGAGTCTCTATCACTGACAGCATGGCTGCTGAAAGGGTAAACTTAGCCTCTTTCATCCTCTCGGGGGAAGTGGAAGAGATCCTGCTGGCCTCCATAAGACCTCCACCAGGAGGGCTTATGCCTTCAACTGGCGAATATTCTCGGTGCAGTGTGTGGAGCAGTGGGTAAACCTGTTCTGCCCAGTGCAGATGGTGCTGCAGTACCTTCTTCATCTCTCACAATCTGGGCTCAAATCGAACTCCGTCAGGGTACACTTCAGTGCCCTAATGGTGCACCACCACTCTATTGAGGGCAAGTCCCTCTCAGTCCAGCCTCTGGTGAACTGTTTTCTGAGGGGACTTCTGCTGTCCAAACTCCCCGTCCTTCCTCTGGTGACAGAGTGAGACTTCAACTTAGTGTTGGCGCAGCTCACCCATCCGCCATTTGATCCTCTGGCTCTTTGCCACCAGAGGTTTCTCTCATGGAAGGTCGTGTTTCTGGTGGTGTTCACCTCCGCTCAAAGGGTCAGCAAGCTCCAAGCCCAAGTGGCAGAGGCACTGTATATCATATTCTACAGAAACAGGGTCGTGCTATGCTTGCACCCCAAATTCCTTTCAAAGGTGATACCTTCCTTTCACCTCATCCAGGAGGTGGTGCTACCCACCTTCTTCCCAAGGCCTCACTCTGGCAGAGCGGAGACCATCCTTCACACCTTGGACTGTAAGAGGGCCCTGTCCTTCTACATTCAATGTACGGAGGGCCACCACAAACTTCTCAGCTTTTTGTTTCCCATGACCCCAGTCGGTTGGGGGAAGCGGTGACCAAGTGAACATTGTCCAGCTGGGTGGCAGACTGCATTGCCCTTGCCTATGAGCAGGCTGGGCTAACGCTGGATTGCCGGGTCACGGCATACAGTGTCAGGGCCATGGCAGCCTCTGTGGCAAACCTGCACTCCGTCCAGATTTTGGAATCTGCCGGGATGTCATCTAGTCTTCAGTCCATACCTTCACAGCTCACTACTGCCAGCCCATGCTCCGTAATCTTTGGGTTCTAGGCAACTCCTACCCTCCAACCCTTCTGTATTCAGGCTACCAGAGCATTATTCCCATCGGACAAATGGGTCCTAATGAAGTCTGTATCTATGAATTTAATTGCTGCTACTCACGGTTCCCCTTGAGGGCAATCTTGTTTTATTACGAGCTTTCGGTAGCTCTCAAGCTAGGGAGTCCCATATGTGAGGACAGACTTCCTGATTGTTGCCGGAGAAAGCATAGGTACTCACCTGTAACAGGTGTTCTCCTTACAACCCTCCCTCCCCTTGAAGTTGCTTCTTGACCATTTTATTTTTACTGTCTGTTAGCTATGTCATCTGACTGAGCAAGATGGTACCCTTAGGTGGGAAGGGCACTACACAAGCGTGGTGGCATCTCCCAAAGGCTTTCTTTGAAAGCTGGGGAGATGCTTCTGCGAGGGCTCAGTCAGCGCCGATGTCACCCATATGTGAGGACTGATTCCTGCTGTCCCCGGAGAACACCTGTTACAGGTGAGTAACTACGCTTTTTTGTGGCCCTTCAGAGCTGGTGTTTTGCACACCTGATCAAAATGCCTTCCCAGCAAATTGCCCTACTTCACACCACTAATCATAGATACATGTGAAGTAATCCTGGCTCTCATTCCCCTTTGTGACATTTGATCCACTAGCAAGGGGCTGCTGGGAGGTTCTGGCGGTAGATAACATCTATGTCATCCGGCATACTGTGATTCCAAGCAGTGTTATGAAGCATGCAGCACACTGCAATAGTGTCCCAACATTTTCAGGTACATATTGCAATGCCCCTCTAGAATCATCCAAACAATGGAAATAGCTCTTCAGGACCCCAAAGGTGTGTTCTATGGTGGACCTTGTAGCAATTTGCACCTTGTTGTTTGCCTTTCTGCAGATGTGCGCAGTTAGAGCAGAAGAGTTCACAGCCACGATTTGCACCTGTATCCAGTAACCCCTAACCATAAAACATAAATGCAAATGAGCTTGGGGTGTTCACCTGGATGACCTGCACACGCAGGGCTTGTGGTCAGCACAGGAGAGCTTGCACTAGATAAATGTTCTTGAATTATGAGTGATTGCGAACGCTCTCAAGACATCCCGGAGATACCTGGCCAATCAAGTTGTCCTAATTCAGATAGATAGTCAGGTGGCAATGTTTTGTGTCAACAAGCAGGGGGACACGGGGTCATACCTCCTGTGTGGGAAGCGCTCTGCCTCTGGAAGTTTACTGTTGCCCATGGCATGGAACTGTAGGTTGACAACTACCTGTGGAGCTCAGTGCCCTGGTGGACCATCTCAGCAGAGTCCTCCAGCCTCACGAATGGACATTCAATAGGAGTGTGGTGGAGTGCATCTTTCAGGAGTGGGGTACTCTGACAGCGAACCTCTTCACCATGTCGCACAATGTGCAGTGGACCTTATTGTTCCTGCATTGTTTCAAGAGACAGGCTGGCCTCAGATGCCTTCCTCATGAATTGGGGCATGGGCCTATTCTACTCATACCCTCCGATTTTGCTGGTGATGAAGGCCATTGCTCCAGCTTCAGGTGGACAAAGGGATCATGATATTCATTGCCCCATACTGGCCCAGGCAGCCTTGGTTCTCCCTGTTGCTTCAGCTCTCCTGGCAGGAGCCTCTAATGCTAGATTGCAACCCCGACCTCATCTCAAAGGAGCGTGGGACCCTGCTGCATCCAAATGTCAGGTCCCTAACCCTCACAGCTTGGATGCTGAGTGGGTAGTCCTGTCAGAACTCGACTTTATTTTTTATTTATTTAACAGGTTTTTTTTATACTGCTTATCATTAGTCAAAGCGGTTTACACTGTAACTTAAACTTGATAACGTACATTAAATAGACATATAAATAACTTGAATTCTTCTGAGGCAATAGAAATCTGACTTGCCACGGGAGATGACTGATGTCCTCCTGACCTTCTGCAGGGATTTAGCGAAACATTACAGCTGGGATCATCTACCATGTTACCCGCTACGACCACATCACCCCATTGCTTATCCAGCTTCATTGCTCCCTATCAGATACTGCATTCAATATAAGGTACTGCGACGCTCCTGCCCCCGCCCTAGGGCTAATGGACAGGAGTGGCCTATTGTCCCGTGAGGAATGGAGGTAAATTGTTCCCTTAGGATGATGGGTAATGTAGTTTGTTCTCCCTTCTCTCAGGAATAAATGTAGTTGTGCCAGAGACGGTACGGCTTTTGCAAGAATATTTATTCGTGTTGGGGAAATTCCTCCAGCGCATCAAAATTCAAATACATGAACATAAATGGTGCTTTTAAATAGGAACAGAAGAAACTCAGGAACATAAGGCAACCAAAAATAGAATCAGCTTTTCTTCTATGGAGCTTAACTCAGCTCTGCCTCAAGAGGTGACTCACATACATTGCAGCCTCATAACAGTCACTGTTCCTTTCACAGTGTGAGCTCAAACTCAGGTGCAAACAATCAAGTTTCCAAACACGGCAGCAGAAACAGCCACGTTGTATTCTTTTCATACAAAGTATAGCAAGCTTCTTTATACTGTTACTTCCTTACAGCACATTGAACAGTCCATGCTACAATTGTCAGAGTTTGTAGAAGGTAAGTCATATTCTACCTGCATTAAATCGTCTGACTGCACAGAACTAGTGTCCTCATTCAGCTTTGGCTGTCTGCCCGCTTTCAAATCCAAGAACTGTTTAAACTCCTGGAGGTGCAATTCAGCCTGTTCGTTTCCTGACAAGCAGTTGTCAGCAAATACTGGGTTTCTCTCCCGGTCACTAATGCTTCCCCCTTCAGCTCTTGGCTTAAATAAACCAGGGTAACAATTAGGATCCTTTAGCAAAGCCCCAAACATAGGAGATTGAATTTTACCTTCTCTATCATGACTCCTATTGGAACTGCTTTCTTTCTGCCAGGCTCCTCTCCTCTTAGGTAGCTCAAAGGCTTTCCAGCTGTGAGTGCTTCTGGGTCTCTCCGGTCCAAGCTGTATCCCATAGAATGAGTTACCTTTTGCAGGTGCCTGCCTTGGAGGCTTTTTATTCGAGGGCTCTGCCTTTTTCCAGGACTCTAAACCAGGGCTCCGTCCACTTCTCACAGGACTTCCTTTCACAGCACCTGTAAAGATCCTTGCAGGTCCTCTGTTGCTACCAGACTCAGACGTGCAGGCAAACTGCTTCCTGGTCTTGCACTCACTGCTTGACTCACTCTCACCTGACGTTCCAAATGTCCTCTCACAGCTCGTCTGTTCACAGGCCCTCTGCTCACAGGTCATCTGCTCATGGCTTATCTGCTCACGGCTCATCTGCTCATGGCCTATCTGCTTAGCAGCGTCATTCACAACTTCAAAAAGGGATTCTTTTCCAGACACACCCCATCCAACCCCTGGGTGTGCCCAATCAGCACTGCTCAACTCCTCCCCTGGGCTGGTCTCCGTTCTCAGCTCAGCAGAAGAGGGTTTTTTTTTCCTTCTAGGATTGAAAATCCTGTGTAAATCCTGCTGCTTTTCAGGATTTCCTTCAGTCTCTATTTCCTCAGGAGGGCGCTCTTCACCACAGTACTCACATTCGTTCATAAATCAGTCTACACATATGCTACATAATATTTATCAGACTCTCCACTTTCGCACTCCATCTCGCAGCCTATGCTCTATCCACTTGACCGTTTGCACCTTCCTCCCATCTCCCGTATGCACCTGGAATCAACCCGCCACTCTGCCTTTTTCTTCCTAGGACCCTCCTTATGGAATTCCCTCCCATCCACCCTACATTTATAGCCATCACTCCCGAAGTTCAAGTCCCGCCTCAAAACACATCTTTATTTAGCTTATTTATTTAGCTGTATTTATATCCCGCTTTTCACCGGGTCAAAGCGGTCAATTGGGAGATACATTTAACACGAGGGGATATGACACACATACGCTAATACTTACAGGGAATATGGGCAATGGAGGGTTAAGTGGCTTGCCCAAGACCACAAGGAGTGCCTATAGGACTAGAAATCCCAGTCCCTCCGGCCTGAGTTTGCTGTCCCCAGGTGGGACTTGAACCCCCGGCCCTCTGGCCTGAAGTACCTTGTCCTAACCACTAGGCCACTCCTCCCACATCTCTTCCAATCTGCCTTTGACCTCCCCCTCCCTCTTCCTGATCTCTTTTGCTCCACTCTTCCCCTTCCCCCTCTCCCTCCCCCTTTATAAGCATGACTGCTTCCTCCTTTTCTAGTGACCATTGTATTTCCTATCATTTTTCCGGCATCAGCCCTTCCTCAAATATTTGTATTTATATAAATCGCCCTGAAGTCATAAATGTGAAGTGTAACAAGTGATTCAGTAAAGACAAAGATAAAGATGTTCCTACGCCTTCAAGTAGTGGAGGTTCTCGCTCTGGTGCAGTGACAAGGCACTGGATCCTTTCTCCTGGAATGCTTGCTGGAGTACCTCCTGCATCTCTCTAATTCTGGCCTTAAATCCAACTCAGTCCGGTTTCACCTGAGCGTGATTGGAACCTGCCATCTTAGCTTGGAGGGGAAGATCATCTCTGCTCAGCACTGGTGACCCATTTCATGCAGGGCCTGTGCGTGTCTATGCCTCAGTTTAAACCCCCGTCAGGGGAAAGGGATCTGAATGTGATATTGGACAGCTCCTGTCGGCTCCCTTTGAGCAGTTGGCAGCCTGCCTGCTAAAATTCCTAACCTGGAAGGTTGTATTCCTCGTGGTGCTCACCTCGGCTCACCAGGGTCAGTGAGCTTCAGGCCTTGGTGGCTCATCTGCTGTATACAAAATTCCATCACATTCAGGAGGTGCTGCATACCCACTCACACTTCTTGCCCATGGTGATTTTTTCAGCTTTCCACCTTAATCAGTCTGTGGTCTTGCCCACCTTTTTTCCCATGCCTTGCGCCAACAGGTCAGATGCCTAGCTGCACATGTTGGATTGAAAACCAGTGTTGGCTTTCTACCTCGAGCGGACTAGACTGTACTGTCATTCTACATATCTCTTTGGGGTATGTTTACTAAACCTCGCACAATTGCGCACCGCACAATAGCGCACGGCAATGATGCACTTAAGCGCTCTTAAGTGCCCCGCACAATTGCGCGTCACACTAACGGGCCCCCGCACAATTGCACGCTGCACTAACAGGCTCCGCACAAGTACGCGGCCCGCAAATGTCCGATAGAGGCGTGGAAAGGCATTCTGAGGGCGGAGGAAGGCTCCCGAGGGGCGGAGAGACGGGGTTAATGGGCGGGGAAGGGGAGGGGAGAGGCTCCCCGCACATTATCGGGGCCGAATTTACAAGTTAAAAATAGCGCGAGTGAAACACTCGCTGTAGAGGGCATTTAAAGGGAAGAGAAACCATTTCCGTCAGCAATGTACAGCAAAACCGGGGAAACTACAAAACGTGAGCAGTGTGATACATGTGCATAGAACAAAAGTGCAAATAAAAAGCGAAAATGACCACAACAAAAATTCTAAAAATTATAATTCAGCTGGGGAACAGTGCTAGCAATGGGCAAAAATAAAAAACACACCCAGGAAAGCTCCAATAAAAAGAATGATTTTTGGAAGGGTCTACGGAGCGGAGACCCCTCCAAAAATCATTCCCTTTTTATGGAGCCTACCTGGGAGTTTTGTTATGTTTGCCCATTAATAGCACTGTTGCCCAGCTTGGTTATATTTTTTCCCCCTTTTTTCGCGGTCATTTGTGGGGTTTATTTGCACTTTTGTCTCCAGACAAGGTGAATGAGCCCACAGTAAAAATGTGCAGAGCAGGGTTTCCGACTCTTTCGGTCAGGTTTCCTATCTCCAGGGACTGCACTGTCTCTGTGGTCACAGTGTGGTGCAGCGGACAGAGCCCCAGTACCTCTAGGACCAGAGAGTCACAGGTTCAAATCCCAGCAGGGGCACCTGCCAGCCCAGTCCCCATATTTTACCCACCACTAAACAGAGATAGTAAAGACACTCTTTTATTGCAGAGAACATAAGCATGGTTCAATCACCCATATTTTACCCTACACCGCTCATACACCATAACAATGGGCATTACCTACAGCCGAGTCCATCAAATGCAGTCCTGGAGTGCCACAACTCAATCAGGTCATATGGTTTTTCTAAGATAAGGACATGCCAGCATGTTGGCGGAAGAGTACAGGTGGTGGAGGGGGCAGTGGCTGCTAGCCACAGAAGACAGTGGCCTAGCCATGTGCAGGCTGGCACCGTCCACTGCAACAGACAGGCCCTGTCGGATGTACAGTCATGGACTTCCCAGGGAATTCAGCCAATCTGTGGCAACATGGTGGTGCAGTGCACACAGACAGTGTGTACAAGAACAGAAGGTCACAGGTTCAAAGCCCAGCTGGGGCTACTGCCAATCCTGTCCACATATTTTTCCCACAACTAAACCGTGATAGTAAGGACAAACCTGTATTGCTGAGGACATACGCATTGGTAATACGCCTATCTTTTACCACACCGAGCACAGACACCATGAACAGGGGCTCTACCTAGAGCAGAGTCTCCCAAATGCAGTCCTGGAGGACCACACACCATTCAGGTTCCATGCTGCCTCCAATACAAATGCCTGTGCTGCATATCTATGCACCACCCCCATGGCATGGAGATGTAGCTCATGCATATTCATGAGGGACAGCAGGAAAACCCGAACAGTGTTAGGCACACCAGGACTGGAGTTGGGAACCTCTGCCATAAAGCAGCAGCCAACAGGGGCAGACACACCCACACCCACAGGCCCCATTGGCCAATGCCTCCTGGAGAGGCAGGACATTGGGCCCTGCATGCATCTCCCAATACTAGCACCTGTATACCTTAGCAATGCCACCCTACACCTAGGTATATGGTACACAGCTCTCAAACGTTTGCTATGAGTACTGGCAGATAGACATTCCTATGTTAAGCACAGTTTGCTCTTTGAGCTCCATCATAACAATCTTTCTGATGTCTGCGGTGTGTGCTTCAGGTCTGGCCTCTGACAGTGGTCACCACCCTGGGGAGTGACCCCCAACAGTATTGCGTACCATATCCATGCCTGTACTGTGCCCAGGACTGGTGTGGTGGGCAAGGCTGATAAACACCTCTATAGTAGCACAATGCTGGCATACGTGTGGGAGTGTGTCTCTGTCTATACCAGGGGTGGGCACCTCCGGTCCTGGAGGGCCGCAGACGAGTCAGGTTTTCGGGATATCCCTAATGAACATGCATGAGATATATATGCATTAGAGATATCCTGCCAACCTGACTGGTTTGTGGCCCTCCAGGGCTGGATTTGTAGACCCCTGCCTTACACCTCTGTCATTTAAGATCGTGAGTGGGCAAGGTACAGATGTCCTAGACATCGAAAGGGTATATAGAATGTGTCACATTCCTCCTCGATTCTCACCACCACCAAAAAGTTGTCTAATAGACAATTTTTTGGTGGTGGTGAGAAGTGAGGAGGACTGTGACAAATTCTATCTAACCTTTTTGATGTCTTGGACATCTGCACCTTGTCCACTCACAATCTTAAATGACAGAGGTGTAAGGCAGGGGTCTCCAGATCCAGCCCTGGAGGGCCACAAACCAGTCAGGTTGGCAGGATATCTCTAATGCATATATATCTCATGCATATTCATTAGAGATATCCTGAAAACCTGACTGGTCTGCGGCCCTCCAGGACCAGGTTTGCCCACCCCTGGTCTATACAGTGTGTGTTGGATGCAAACACCTTCCACAGCCCACACTGCCAGCACTGTTGCCAGTATTGGCCTGCCAATGTGCATAATGAGCAACAAGGTACCATGGGTATAGCTCTGACAGGGTGAGCTGGCCAGGATGCATCTGCACAGGGCATAGGGCACTGCCTGGGACATTGTAGTGGCCGGCCACCACCTACAAAGACAGGGTGACCTCTGTCTGTCCTGCTGGGGGATCACTCTCACCCTGACTGTGCAGTGACCACAGCATGTCTAGGCACCCCCATAGTGCTATATAGTATTTCTCTCATGTGATATATATGGGTTTCCTTTTGGGGCCCAGTCACTTGATTTATCTGCTGGTGTGCACTGCCATCCCAGTTCTGGGTGCATGCATTTCCACCAGGACTAGCTAGCAGACTGTTTTCAGCTGGTCTGTGTTTTGATGGAGCGCCTTGCAGGGTGCAGCGGCTGAAGGCTTGCTGCAGGAGAATATCAGATAGTGTTGGGGTGCAGCTTAGCATATCCAGGCCTAATGTCTGTCTGATATTGTGTTATGGATGTGTATAGAGCTGCTTTGACTGCCCTGTAGGGTGTCTGTTCCCCAGCAGGACCGGGGTTGATGGTCCACTCTACTGCCACCATTGCAGGGAGGTAGAATGTGGATCTGTTGATAGGAGACCCTGTTTTTCAACCTTGGGGGGGGGGGGGGGGAATGGTGGTACATAGCCCACCTAGGTGTCCATAAGGGGTTCCCCTGACTAAGACAGAAAGAGATATCCAAGGTGTTTCTGCAGAAACTACCTATCTCACAGATTAATACTGCTTTGGAGCTCTGGCATGGCCTCTCTCAGCCATGGAGGGTGTTGTGGACCTGGTCCTGGGCGCCTCATCGCACCCTCAGGGTGAACACAGTACCCGCACAATGTGACGGTGTGTAGCTACTCTGTGCCAGTAACACACACGGTCAGTACCCACTACCAGGCCTTGGTGCTGTGGGGGTGCATACTCCATCTTCAGATCATCTGTAGACTGCTGCTTTGCATGTGCAGTGCATCATGGGTGCGAGAGGACTACCCTTACCCTGGTAGCCGCAGCACAGTCTGCAGAAGTTATTTGGTAGCCAGACAGACATCTCTTTACAGGTATAGAGCTGTAGCCCACTGGTGACTGCACTGCCTGTGGAGCCAGAGGTTGGTGGTTCAAATCCAAAGTGCGTTTCTTTATTTTATTTACTTTATTTATTTACATTCCCCCATATACCGCGCTATTCTGCACCATTGCGGTTTACATTGCACAAACCGGACATACATTGAACAGGGCATTCTAACTTGGAGATACGTATTTCACAGGGTACATGGGGGGGCTGTCTGGGGCAGTGTGTGTGTGATTTGAAGTAGTACAGCCGGCAGAAACACGCTCACAGTGCTGTAACCTTTCGGTGCCTCATCGGGCGCCCCATTCAGCACCTTCTAGGGCTCCCTATGGGCAACATTATAGGGTGCCTTGGCGGACAGTGCACTTTATGATATGCCCTCTGGAGTGCCTTCTGCGGCACCGTATGTTACGGCACTGTGAGGGGTTTGTATTTGCTGGCAGCACTAATTAAAATAGAAATAAAATGCCTCCTACAGCATTCTTACCCATAAAAGGTACTGCCTCAGCCAGCCTTCTTCGTTGGGCACAGTGGGGGATTGAACCCATGGCCCCTGCACCAGCAGTCAGTGTTTTAACCATTGTACTATGGCTCTGTTCCTTTGTGTGTCCACATCAGGGCGCCACTTAGCCTTCCCACGCACTATTGTGCACGGCGACAGTGCTTTGGAGGTACATCTGCTAGCACCAGTACGTAAAATAAAAATAAAATGCCTCAGAATGCATTCTTGCCCATAAAAGGTACTGCCTCAGCCAGCCTTCTTCATTGGGCACAGTGGGGGATTGAACCCATGGCCCCTGCACCTGCAGTCAGTGTTTTAACCATTGTACTATGGTTCTGTTCCTTTGTGTGTGCACATCAGGGCGCCACTTAGCCTTCCCACGCACTATTGTGCACGGCACACAATAGCGCGCCGCGCACATGTGCGATCGCTTACTCCCATTTTTTTTCTTTTGTCAGACTGGAACGCCCACTCCTTATATGGCATCCGTACACTACCGCACCTTGCACATTAGCGGGGTTTTAGTAAACATGCCCCTTTGTCTCCTTAGCCACTTCCAGCTTGCTAGGGTCAATCTCCAAATGCATGTTGTCCATTTGGATATCAGACTGCATTTTCTTTGCCTATGCTCAGGCAGGTCTGAGCCTCAAGGGTCATGTCATGGCTCAGTGTCCGGGCCATGGCTGTTTCCATGGTCAATCTGTGCTTGGCCTCCATAGAGGATATTTGCAGGATTGGTCCTCTGTCCACACCTTTACAGCCCTCTACTGCCTGGATGGGGAGGCCCGTCATGACGGTAACTTTGGCCAAGCCATACTCTGGCATCTGTTTGAAACTTAGGTTCAACTCCTTCCCTCTGGCTCTTCTGTCCATCCAGGCTACTGAAGGAGTCATCCTGATGTAGATATATGCTGTGGACGTTGAATTGATGGAGTCTCAAGGAGGGACTACACATGTTGTTTTGGTTCTTGTTGCTACAGTTGGGCTGTTTTTCATGTTAGTTAGCCTTTAGCTTGGGAGTCCTATACATGAGGACTTCCTGCTTGTTCATGGAGAAAGTGTAGTTATTCACCTGTAGCAGGTGTCCTCTGGAAATAGCAGGAATAAATCCTCACAACCCTCCCACTTCCCCATGGAGTTGTTTTTTACTGTTATCAGACTCAAGGTTTAAGAGGAGGAATATATAGAAGCTGATGAGGATAAAGCAGAATTGCTTAACAAATATTTCTGTTCTTTGTTCACAGATGAAGAACCAGGAGCAGGACCTCAGAAAACTCCCACAAACAGGAACAGAAGCAGGGGGAATCTTGAACAATTTTCAGAAGACTGTATTCATGAGAAACTAGCTAAACTTAAAGTAGATAGAGCGATGGGACAGGATAGGGTACACCTGAAAATACTGAGGGAACTTGGGGACGTTCTAGCAGCTCCACTGACTGACATTTTCAATTCCTCGTTGGAGTCGGAAGTGGTGCCAGAGGACTGGAGAGAGGCACATGTGTTCCTTTTACACAAAAGTGGAAGTAAGGATGTGGTTGAAAACTACAGGCCGGTTAGTTTAACCTCACTGGTGGGTAAATTTTTGGAAGTGCTGCTGAAAGAGAAAATAGTGAGGTTTCTGGAATCCAACTGATTACTGGATCCAAGGCAGCATGGATTCACCAGAGGCAGGTCTTGTCAGACAAATCTGATAGGTTTATTTGACTGGGTGACCAAGGAGTTAGACCGAGGGAGAGCCCTAGTTGTGGTGTATTTAGATATTAGTAAAGCCTTTTGACACCGTTCCGCACAGGTGACTTAGAAACAAAGTGAGCACCCTAGGGATGGGCCATAAAATTACTGCTTGGGTTAAAGTGGGAGGTGACAAAGGGTACAGGTAAATAGATCTCACTCTGAAGAGAAGGTTACCAGTGGTCTGCCCCAGGGATCTGTCCTTGATCAGATTCTTTTTAATATCTTTGTTAGCGATATTGCAGAAGGACTGTTGGGAAAGGTTTGCCTCTTTGCGGATGACTTCAAAATCTGCAATAGAGTAGACACCCAGGAAGGTGTAGATAACATGAGGAGAGATCTAGCTAAGCTTGAAGAATGGTCTAGAATTTGGCAGCTGAGATTTATTGTTAAAAAATGCAAGGTCATGCATTTGGACTGCAGCAATCCAAGGGAGCAATATAGTATAGGGGGTGAAATATTTCTGTCCACAAAAGAAGAGCAGGACCTAGGCGTGATTGTGTCTGATGATCTTAAAGTACGTAAACAGGTAGAAAAGATGACGGCGAAAGCTAGAAGGATGCTTTGGTTCATAGGGAGAGGTATGGCCAGCAGAAGGAAAGAGGTGATAATACCTCTGTATAGGCCTTTGGTGCGTTCTCATTTGGAGAATTGTGTGCAATTCTGGAGACCGCACCTTTAAAAGGCTATAAACAGGTTGGAGTCAGTATAGAGGGTGGCTACAAAAATGGTTAGTGGCCTTCATTATAAAGCTTATGAGGACAGACTTAAAGATCTTAATATGTATACTTTAGAGGAAAGGGAAGATAGAGGTGATATGATTGAGACATTTAAATACCTCCATGGCATAAATCGATTGAAAGCAAGCTCTGTTACGAGGGGACATAGGATGAGGGTGAAAGGGGATAGACTCTGGACTAACTTGCGGAAATATTTCTTTACGGAAAGAGTGATAGATGATTGGAATAGTCTCCCAGTAGAGGTCATAGAGACGAGGACAGTATCTGAATTCAAAAAGCATGGGACAAACAGAGGATCTCTAAAGGGAAAAAGGGGGACTGTTGTAGTGGTTGATATGGATGGGCAGACTAGATAGGCCATGTGGTCTTTTTCTGCCGTCATGTTTCTATGGGGGTTTTATCTCTTTTTTCTTTTTTTTTTTTTTTATATTTTATTTTCAATTTTCCTGAATACAATATAAATTTACAAGGAAACAATCCAAAGCATCATACAGTGAAATTTCAGAAATAAATTGCTACAGAATTTAAACACATCAAGAGAGAAGACTGGCCCTACTTGTAACAGTAAGCAAAATTTAAAAAAAAAAGAGTCAAGACTCCACTTTCGGGAGCACAAATTAAACATCCACCTACTTATCCCTCAACGATTCCTTATCAGACAGGTATTTCTGCAACTGAGTTACATCATTATAAACAAAAGTACATTCCTCGGAAGTTACAATACATCGGCAAGGAAATTTTAAAAAGAAAAAAGCCCCCAAAGCCTCAACCCGAGGTTTCGATTCCAAAAATTGCTTCCGACGGAGCTGAGCAGAGCGACATACATCGGGGAAAACCTGAAGCTTAAACCCACAGAACAAAGCCTCTTTATGTTTAAAATAAGCTCTCAAGACCTTCAACTTCGCAGATTCAGACCCAAACGTTGCTATTAGAGTGCAGCGCTTGGGAATAAAATCTGTAGAGTCCTCCAAAAAGGCTGTCAAGTTCTGTCCAACCGAACTATCAGAAGGGGAACCAACCCCCTCTTCCTTTGGTGCAACAGAAAGAACAGAAGAAAAGGAATACATTTGAACCACCTCTAAGGTTTCAGATAACTGTAAAACTTCACTAAAGTATTTTTGCAATATTTTTGGGAGGAGACTGGCTGTGTGTGGGAGCTAGCGCGGTTCTCTACCTTGCCGCGGAGCAGTGCAGCAGCTGGGAGCTGGACACCTAATGGACGAACTGCAGGCATCGGGAGGACGTCCCGGCGCTAAGGACCCTCCCCCCCTTGGTCCTACAAAGTCTGGTTGGAGTAGGGCTTTGTTGGAGGAAACTGGCTGTGTGGGGGAGCTAGCGCGGTTCTCTACCTTGCCGCGGAGCAGTGCAGCAGCTGGGAGCTGGACGCCTGATGTTTCTATGTTTTTATGACTACTAGCTTTTGTATCTTACAAAGGATAAGTTGGAATTGCGGCAGGCAGGAAGGCAAGCACATGTGTGATGGAGGCTCCCAAAAGCTTCCATTGGAAGCTGGGGAGCATTCCCTCGCAGGGCTCTGTTGGGGACATCACCCATATGTGAGGACTTAATCCTACTATTAATGGAGAACACCTGCTGCAGGTGAGTAACTACACTTTATTTAAAAGTCTGATGTCCAGTTATGCCATTCTACAGGATTGTTGTGGGAGGGGGTAAGTCTAAAAGTTCACCTAGCAGGGGCAGTTCTATCATTAGGCCAACTGAGGCGGTGGCCTCAGGCGGCAGTTTCTAGGGGGCGGCACTGATTTGCTGCTCCCTAGAAACTGCCTGTGATAGAACCGCCAGATTCATTCTTTAAAATGAAATGAAAGCAGCCGTGGAAACATTTCTCCATTTCCGCGGCTCTGCTTTCAAACTGCTGGTCGCGTCCATCTTCCTGGAGCTGGCAGGGGCCAAGGTCATCGCTTCCGCCACCCTCCAGGAAGATGGACGCGACCAGCAGTTTGAAAGCAGAGCCGCGGGAACGGAGAAATGTTCCCGTGTATGCTTTTGTTTCATTTTAAAGAATGAATCAGTGAGGTGAGGTGAGGGGGAGGAGGGAAGGGTGCAAAATAGGGGGGCTGGAAGGAAGCAGACAAGGGGGGGGGCTTGGAACAGGGCGGCTTTGAACGGAGCAGACAAGGGGGGGCTTGGAACAGGGGGGCTTTGAACGGAGCAGACAAGATGGGGGCTTGGAACAGGGGAGCTGGATGGAAGCAGATATGGGGGGGGGGGGAGCTGGAAGGAAGCAGACAGGGGGCCTGGAGGGTAACAGACATGGGGGGAGCAAACATGGGGGGGGAGCTTGGAAGGAAGCTGACACCCGGGGGGGGGGAGCTGGAAGGGAGCTGACACCCAAGTGGGGGGGTGAGCTGGAAGGGAGCTGACACCCTAGTGGGGGGGGGGGGAGCTGGAAGGGAGCTGACACCCGGGGGGGGGGGAGAAGCTGGAAGGGAGCTGACACCCGGGGGGGGGAGAAGCTGACACCCGGGGGGGGGAGCTTGGAAGGGAGCTGACACCCGGGGGGGGGGGGAGCTTGGAAGGGAACTGACACCCAGGGATGGCACTGGAAGGCGGATGGACAGTGGAGAGGGGGAGCTGGAAGGGAGCTGACATGGAAGGGGGGCACTGGGACTGGACATTCGCTCATATCTGGGATGGTATTTTAACTAGAAGGGGCTGGACGATGGGGAAGGAGGGAGATTGGAAGAGAATAGACACCAGTGGCGGTACTGGGAAGGCAAGGGGGTTGGTACTGGGAGGGGAGGCTGTAAAGGGGGCTGATACTAGGGAGAGTTACTGGGACTGAAAAAAGGCTGATGGAAGAAAATGAAGAAAGCAAAAGGAGAGACAAGAAATGGTAGACGGACTATAGACCATAGAAAAAGAGCTAAGAAAAGACAGAGAAAAACGGAAACCTCAGATCGGGACCAGCATGATCAAAAATCAGACAACAAAGATAGAAAAAATAATTTTATTTTCAATTTAGTGATTGGACTTTATGCTATCTATATTTCACACAGTATGGGGAACTGCATCTCTTATCTGGTGTGGCACCCGCATGAGGAGTCTGGCTTCTTGGGGTTTCATTTTAATTTTTGTCCACATGTTTTTATTTTTGCTTTAGGTTGTGGTCACTTATTCTGTACTTGGTGAGGGTCTGTGTTCTGAGTGTGTGACCAAGGCCAGGTGTTCTGTTAACATGGAGTTTGTACGCAGGGATCTGTACTGTAGTAATTTGACTTGTTCAGCTTTTCAAATAGGTGTATGGATGTTTTGGGGCCCATTGCAGTGTTTATAGTGCTGTTTTTTCATGGTAGGCCCCTTATTATATGAGATTTGGAAGTGTATAACATAGTAACATAGTAAAGGGCGGCAAATAAAGACCAGTATGGTCCATCTAGTCTGCCCAGTAAGATGCTGGTATGGTATGGTAGATTTGGCCTTGCAGATCTTAGTGACTTTAGTAGGTTTTTATATTAGTTCCCAATATGCCTGGTACTGGAGAATGTTTGTTGGTAAGATGACCAGAATCAGATTTTTTTTTTAAAATATATTGAGTTCTGTGGGTAAATGTCCTACCTCTGCTCTGCACCCATTGTTGAGGAGGGGGTTCTGTGAATGCAAAATGTATGTTCAAAAAGAAAAAGCAAGCACCATATCGCAGTTTATAACAACAAAATACAAATGAATTATAATTTGGAGTTATAAACTGCTGTGGTTCTCGCTCTCTCTTTTAGTTCCTTGGTGTGTGAACATCTTGTGTTTGCTCCACATTATCTAATTGACTTTTTGTTTTGGTTCAGTCCCTGTCTCTGGGGGGGAGAGGGGGTGGGGTTTTGAGAAAGATCCGCACCCCGGGGAGGGGGCACGCGCCGGGGGAGGGGGGCACACGCCAGGGGTGGGGCAGCGCCATCTCATCCCTCGCCTCAGGCAGCAGATTGCCTTGAGCCGCCCCTGTCACCTAGGGTGCCCAATACCCCTGCACCAACCCTGTATAAGATAAATATATATATTTCTTTCTTTCAGCAGGAGAAGGATATAACACAATGATACTTTGTGTTTAGGTTCCTAAATTTGAGAATAAAGCTTCTAAAGTGGCCTCTTTGAAAATGTATTACCCTAAAATTGGGCGGAAAAGGGATAGATTTTAGGGCAAGGGAAAAGTTAGGAACTCTGCACTGATTTTCAGCACTAGATACCTAAATTAGATTGCTGAATCTAGGCAAATTAATGGTAGGTATATAAATTTAGGCTCTACTTAAAGTTTTTAAATTTAGGTGAAATTTCAGCTGAAACCTTAAGTCCAGCTTTTCATAAGGAATCTAGATAGGAAACAGGCTGTTCAGGTTGAGAGATGTTGACAGTGCCTTGTGTGTTTCCAAAAGTCTCACTGAACAGAGTCGAAGTAAATCTGAAAGTGCCGGCACATCCAGTGGGAACAATCATTCTCCATGGACATTCCATTTGTGTAATTATACAAAATTAGAGTCGTGGTCTTCACAGAGCTAAATCAAATGACGCTACTATGAAAAATATAGCTCTAAACAAACACTGTTCAAAGTGGAAAACAAATGAAAATTCTTTCAGTGTTTGGAATTACTAGTTATATTTAAACCACAACTTTATCACCCAAGTGCCCAGAATGTCTCAGACTCCATAGCGCTTAAACGCAGACTGTTTGCTGTATATTCGTTTGAATGCGCATATTAGCATCAATGACTAATTCTGGGTTCTTTATCTATAAATCACCAGTTTTCCATCACCTTTGTGAAAATCTGCTTAACTAAAAACATTTCTTATCTTATCAGGTTTCCTCAACAGCTCCGTTAGGCACCAATTTCGCGTTTCGCTCCCTTACGGAGTTTCTTCAGGAGGGTTGTTTTATGATGCTGCCCACGTTCCCTAAGGAGCCGTATCTTATGGTTCAGAGTTTCCAAAAAATGATGCACGGCCAAGCATAATGTCTTTCTCTAACTATCTCTGTCTTTGCATGATATGTTTGAAATATGAAAGTTGAAGTCTTGTCATCTGAGTTTCTAAAGAAAACTTTGATTTGATCTCCTGTAGTACTGACTGGTTTGTTCTTCAGGCAGTCCATGGTATACACAGTATTCTTCGCCAGCATCATAATTTCAAAGGCATCAATTTTCTTCTTGTTTAAAAGATAAATTGCCCAATTTTTTATCCATATAATGTTATTGAAAATACTATAGTTTGGACAAGTCAAATTTTTGTATGAAGAGAGACATCTCTGCTCTTGAGAATCTTGTCTAGCTCCTTCTTAGCCATTCTGTCAAGAGCAATGTGTCACTGGATTTCTTGACTGCTTGTTGTTTCTTTGATTGTTTTTCCAAGTAGGTTAAAGTTGTCAACTATTTCAATTTTTTCTCTATCCATGATGAACCAGTG
Organism: Ichthyophis bannanicus; assembly: GCA_033557465.1. Taxonomy (NCBI): domain Eukaryota; kingdom Metazoa; phylum Chordata; class Amphibia; order Gymnophiona; family Ichthyophiidae; genus Ichthyophis; species Ichthyophis bannanicus. Next base: position 154,275,934 of record CM066031.1, read on the forward strand.
GTCAGGATCTTTGTCTTCTTTATGTTAAGGTGCAGTCCCATTTTAAAACTATGTTCCTTGATCTTGAGAAGCAAATGTTTGATCGTTTTCACTTTCAGCCAGTAATGTTGTTTCAGCATTGCAAAGGATGTTGATGAGCCTTCCATCAATCTTCACACCTTGTTTGTCTGCATACGTTTTGCTTCTCTGATGATTTGTTCTGCCTATAAATTAAATAGGTAGGGGTAAAGTATGCAGCCTTGTCAAATATCTTGCTAATTTTAAACCATTCTGTTTCTTGTTCCGTTCAAACTGTTGCTTCTTATCAATGTAAAGGTTGTGTAAATGAACTATCAGGAATTCTGGTATACCCATGCTTCTTAATGTGGCCCAGAGTGTCTCATGGTTTATACAGTGAAATGCCTTGCTGTAGTCAAAGCACAAATAGATATCCTTTTGGTATTCTTTAGTCTTTTCAAGGATCCATCTCACATCCGCGTTGATGTCTCTCGTTCCTTACCTTTCCTGAATCCTGCTTGCACTTTAGGCAGTTCTCATTCCAAGTATGGTTGTATTCTCTGCTGAATGATCTTGAGTAGAATCTTCCTGGCATGTGGGATCATAGTGATTGCGCAATCAACACAAGTCAGTTGGCCATAATGTTTTCCAAATTTTCTGGCAGAGCCTTGTAAGTATGGTAGCAGTTGCATCCGATTGCTGTAATACTGCAATGGGAATGCCATCAATGCCTGGTGCTTTATTCTTTGATAAGGCTTTCAATACTGCTGCTTCTTTCATCGCTGATGATTCCTGATCATAAGGTACAGGCTGAAACAGCTGTTGGTCCACTTGATCTTTATGGTATAATGACTCTGTATATTTTTTCCACCTTTTCTTGATCTTCTCAGCATCATTCAACATTGATTCTTGAGTATCTTGTAGCATTCCAATTTGAGGCTGGAATTTTTTCTTTAACTCTTGTAGCTTTAAGAAAGCCAGTCTTGTTCTTTCTCTAATAGTTTCTGATTCTGTTTCCTTGCATGCATCGTTGTAGTACTTCTCCTTGTCTTGCTGCACGTTGGATTGCTTCTCTTTCTCTTCTGGCTTTAGCTTCTCTGTGTTTCTGAACAATTTTCAGAGTTTCTTCAATCATCCATTTTGGCCATTTTTGCTATTTCACCTTTTGTAGAGACTTCTCACTTTCTTCCAATACAACCTTCCTGATGTCATCCCATAACTCTTCTGGGGCTCTGTCATTTGTATCGAAAGCAGCAAATTGATTTTGCAGGCAGACTTTAAATTCTGGTAGTATATTCTCATGGTCATCTTTTGCTACATTCATCAGTGGCTTTGCATACTAGTACTTGGATGATCTGTACCACAGTCAGCTCCAGGTTTTCTCTTTTATTTTTTATTTATTTATTTATACACATTTATATACCGCATCTTCCACAGTTCAGTTGCGGTTTACAGAGAACAACAATTAACAAAGCAAGTTTGTTTTACAAGGAACGTCATATTAATATAATTAACAGAATATAATTTACATGGAACGTCATAATATAAGTCTAACAATGTGAACCAGAACATAACAGAAAACTATGTACAGATATATATATATATGTGTGTATATATATATATCTTTGTTGATGTTATAGAGCCTTTCCATCGTGGACTTCCACAGATGTAATCAATTTGATTTTTGTACAATCCATTGGGTGTACAGTTGGCACTTGTGTTGCTGGAAGAAGGAGTTTGAGATAAATAGATCATTGGTCTTGCAGAATTCTATCAGTCTTTCTCCAGCTTCATTTTTATTGCCAAGTCCATATTTTCCAACCACTTTGCCTTTTTTGTTGCCAACGTTTGCTTTCCAGTCACCCATGACTATCAGGATATCCTGTTTTGCATGTTCTGTCAATTTCGGCTTGTACTTGTTCATAGAACTCATCAACCTCTTTCTCTTCTGCTGCTGTTGTTAGGGGCATATACCTGAATTATTGTTGTGTTGAGGGGCATGCCTCGTAGATGAATAGAAATTAAGCTTCCACTGATTGCATTGTATTTCATTACAGTTCTTGCAAGTTTCTTCTTGATTATAAATGCAGCACCATTTCTTCTTTGTCTTTCATTTCCAGCATAGTAGACCATGTGATCATCAGATGCAAAGTGCCCGATGCCAGTCCGTTTCAGTTCACTAACACCCAAGAGATCGAACTTTACAAATTCCATTTCATTCTTGGCTACCTCCAACTTCCCTTGTTTCATACTTAGTATGTTCCATGTCCTAATATGTAAGACATCTTTGCAGCTTCTGACTCTCATTTCATGTGCAGCTACATCAGCAGTCAGACATCCCGAGGGCTTTGATCCAACCATGCCATAAATGCTGGCTTTACTCTGAAAAGTCTTCAGTTCATCCCCAGTAGCCAATTGAGTCCTTTCAATCTGGGGGGTCTCATCTTCCCGCATTATAGTGCAATTTGTTTTGTTGTGACTATCCATTGGGTTTTCGTGGCAGTACAGACGTATAGATTGCCAGGCCTTTCTTCAGCACAGGTAATTTTGGTGGTGTTGCTGTTTGTCACAGAAATGTGATCCTTTGTTGTCAACACTATTCCATTCTGCTGCTGCCCAGATGGGTTGTTTGTTTTAGTCTGTTAAGAGTCCAAAAAGCTCCTAGGTTTGAGAAGCCTCAGTCCTGCACCACTCCTTGATGGTAGAGTCCACTTCTAAGAAGATCAAAAGACAAAACTTATTCCTGGACATCCCTGGGTAGGGAGGCTCGGACATTGGACTCCTTCAGAAGGAGGTGCTTCCAAATCTCCATGCTCGTGGCTCGAGTACACTCTTACCAGCTCTACATGAGCATGTTCTTGAAGGACATTATCTGTGATCTCACCAGCTCCTTCCCCTAGAGAAATTGGAACAGTATGGTGTCCTGGTGGGCCACAGCAAGGAGTGCTCAAAGTTCCTGGTCTAGGCAACCTACAATGTCTTTGAGACGGTGTCTCGAATGGAGACTGCAGGCTCACCTGGCTTCATTCTTTTGACCTGGAACAATTGGTGCAAAATAAGCTGGCGGAGAGCAGATGGAGGAAAAGGCGATCATCATAGAGAAGCAACACATCACTCTCACTAGGCTTTCGAGACACAAATCTGAACCAGCTACTTATCGCAGATATGAAAGTGGAGGCCATAAGAAAACTCACTACCACATAAGCACAGGTACTTTCCTGGTCCTCAAACCTCCCATCAAAAAAATGCATGCTCCTTGCCCACCGCGTCAAAAGGCCTAGCCTGCCCCACCAGAAGCAAGGTTTTGACTGGTTCCTCTGGAGCATAGCCAGTCTGCCAGTATTTACAGAGGGGGAGTCCTCCAGTGAGGGAAAGGCTCACCCTTTTTGCCAGCAGGTAGTCCTTTATGACTTTGGATTCTTGGGTGCTATAAATATTCCAAAGCGACTACATGTTGCACACTGAGCTGCTGCCATATTGCCCCCTGAGAGCATATTCCCTCGACCTTCTGCAGCTAAACCTCTTTCAGGGAGAAATTTCCCCCCCTTCAGGCCAATCTCACCATTGAGCCAGTCCCACAGGAGCAGATCAGATGGGGATTTTACTCCAGGTACTTTCTGGTCCCCAAAAAAACAGGGGGATTTCGGTCCATCCTGGACCTCAGAAACCTCAACACCTTCCTGATGCGAGAAAAGTTCAAGATGGTATTTCTAGTACCCTGCTCCCTTATCTTCAGAAAAATGATTGTCTATGCTCTCTGGATCTAAAGGACACGTATACCTACATACCAAGTTATCCTGTGCACAGGATGTATCTCAGATTTGCCCTGGCAGAAAAAAACTTTCAGTATGCGGCACTCCTGCCCGGCCTTGGGGCTAAAGACAGGAGCGGCGGTCTGATGCTTCGTGAGGAAGGAGAGTAACCTGTATCCAGGGAATGCTGGGTATTGTAGTTCCTGCTCCTCTCGCTCCGAAATAAAGAGTTGTAGTTATGGGGTTTCAAGTATATTTATTATAGTAAAGGATATTGTTCCATCACATGGCAAATAAATGCAAACAAAATAGGTGCTTCAAATGCTAACAGGAAAACTTAGGATAAAGGCAACTTAAAGTATAACTGCTGCTTTTCACTTCTAAGCAAATTACTCACTTTGCCCCAAGAGGTCAGTTAGTTTCACTGCAGCCTCTTTCATCCACTGTTACCTTCACAGTGCTGGGGAATCAGGTGCACATAATTAGAGCTTTCTCAGCAAGGCAATACAAGAGCTCCGTAGCATTCAATTCACATACGGTAAAAAGCAGTTTCCTTCAGCTTGGCATCTCTACACAGCAGACCGTGCAATCCATGCTCTCACAATCTGGTAAGTCTGTGTTATCTTGTGTTAATTCTTCAAGCTGTATGGAATTACTGGCTTCTTGTAACACTGGCTGTCTTCTAGCTTGCAACTCTAAAAACTGCTTAAAACTCTGTAGGAGCAATTCAGCCTGTTCTTTCTGAGATAGGGAATTGCTATCAGCTATACAACTTCCCTCTGGCTTAAGGCTGTTTATCTTCTCCTCTCTTAGATTAATTGTATCAGAGTAACTGCTAGTCTCTTTTGCTAATGTTTCACATACAGGAGAGTTAGCTTTACGTTCAGCCTGGAAACTTTGTGGCAAAACACTTACTTGTTGCCATGCCGTTCTGACTTCAGATGGCTCCAACGTTCTCCAGCTGTTAGAATGTTTGTTGCTCTCTGGCTCAAACGGTACTTCACAGAATGATCGTTTTCTTTCTTGTGCCTGCCTTGAAGGCTTCCTTTCCCAGGGCTGTGCCTTCCAACGGCTATCTATTTCAGGGCTAGGTCCTCTCTCCTTGGGACTTCTACTCAGTGCCTCTGAATAGAACTTTGCAGGTTTCCTTCCAATGCCAGGTTCCCAAGTATCAGCATACTGTCTTCTGGCCTTCCAATCATTCTCCTGCTTCTTCTTTATCCGTCTCTCCTTCTCATGCTCCAGCTGCTTCTTCCTCTGCAGCTTATACTCCTTCTGGTTCTCAAACCTCCACTTCTCCTTCCGGATCTCATCCTCCTTCCCACTAGCAGAGCCATGCTCTGGTTTAAAACCACATTCTCTCTCGGACACGCCCCTTCCAAGGGCAGGGTGTGCCCAATCAGGACTGCAGGACTCCTCCCCTGGGCTGGTCTCCATGTTCAGCTCCGTGGAATAGAGTCTCTCTTTCTTCCTTGCTTTATCATATTGGTATAAATCCTGCTGAACCTCAGGATTTTCATCCGTTTCCATAGGCTCAGGAGGGCGCTGTTCACCACAAGTACCAAGTACTACTTTTGGGGCAGCCTCGGTGCCCCGAGTCTTCACAAAGTGCTTCATGGTTTAGCAACCTGTCTCGGAACACTCTAGGGGTCTTTGTCTTCCCTTCTTTGGACAACTGGCTCATAAAAAGTACCACTCCAGATCACGTGATGTAGTGAAAGCTGGTTGTGGATTTTGCTAGCTCTCCGGGGCCCCCTCCACACCAGATCACCCAGAAACCGAGTAAAACTGACCTCACACCCTCACAAAAAGCACCAAACAAAAACGCGCTACCTGCTGAGTGGGTCTGGTGGATTTGAAAGTCCGAGCGGCGATGAAATCGGCTCGCAAAGAGCGGGAGAAGGCTCAGATGTGCAGTGGTAAGATGGCGGATGAGCCCCTTTTCCCTGCTTCTCCTAACCCAGTGCAGCTCATCGACAAGGTTACCATGGCGGTGGTCAGTGTTCTGACAGGGCGGTTCAATGAAATGGGGAGCAAACTGGATGGAGTCGCCCACATGCAGGAGGGGCTCAGGGCCCATATACAGAGGCAGAACGCAGAATCTCGCAGACCAAGGATGAACTGCTAACACCACAACAGACCTGAGGGCTTTGTAGACAACAGTTCAGCGGCAGATGGAAAGGATAGATGATATGGAGAACTGCAGCTGCCGTAACAACCTGAGGTTCGTGGGCATCCCTGAATCGATACACGAAATGGAGCTGCGGGGTTTTTTGGAGAGCTTCCTGCCTGCAACACTGCCCCTGGAAAACAATAATACGCCATTAATCATCAAGCCGGTACACCGCCTGGGGGCTCGACAAGAGGGATTTCTCAAGCCAAGGGTGGTTATTGCCCATATCCTGAACTTTGTGCACAAAGAGGCAATCTTGAGAGCCACCCAAGGATAAGGACATTTGCAGTACGAGGGCCAAAAGATTTTGGTGTTTCAGGACTACTCGACCCTTCTTAGCCAGAGACGCAGGGCCTTTGGGGAGGTATGTTGGACTTTGGTGGAATCCAAGATACAATTTGCCCAACAATACCCGGCCCGCTTGAGAATATCCCATAATGAAGTGATGCAAGTGTTTCATACACCAGTAGCAACGGTGGCTTATATCTAGGAACACGTGAGATCCTCCTAACTTATTTGGAGATGGAGGGGAAGTGGTATTTGGTGGGGGAGGGGAAGTGGCATTTGGGGGGGGGGGAAGGTAGTGGCTAAGACTAAGCGGAGAGAGATGAGATCTGGTAGCAATAAATCCAGTAAGCGGGGCCTGTACCGGACTTCAGGGATTGCAGGCCTCATTGCATGACAGTCAAAGGATGGAGCTCCCCCGCCTTCTACTCATTCTGAAGGGTTGGAACGAGTACCTTTGGTCCATGTCAATGCATAGCACAGGGGAGTGCAGAGAAGGTTTAGATTACATGTAATGTTTACATATTTGAAGCTGTTTGCAATACTGTCAATGTGCATGGGCCTGTTTAATGTGAGTTTTGGTTTATGTTAATGCATGGTAACTACGGGAGTGATAAACCTAATAAGCGGGGCCTGTACTGGACTTCAGGGATTGCAGGCCTCGAGGCTTGACGGCCTTGATGGACGGAGCTCCCCTGCCTTCCGCCCATTTTGAAGTGTCGGAATGAAGTACCTCTGGTCCATGCCAACACAAAGCAGGGCATAGAGAAGGTTTAGATTAAATGTAACGCTCACATATGTGAGGCTGTTTACCATATCGTAAATGTACGGTGGCCTGTTTAATGTAAGTTTCTTTGGTGTATGTTAATGCACGATAACTACAGGGGTGGGCAAGCCCTAGAAGGTAGAAAGGGTCTTAAAAGCCAAACAATAAAATTAAGAAGTTATTTGAGGCGGGAGAGGACTAAAAGATAAGGGGAGAATAGAGGTACCTATGAGACTTGAGATTAAGAGGAGCAAGGACTAAGTAGGAAAATGGAAGAGGTGGTAGGATGGGCAGAATGGTGGATGGAGGGAGGGTTGGGGACAGCCCGAGAAAATGGAAGGTAGGGGGGAGGGGTTAAAGAGTAGAGAGGGGCAGGAAGGATGGCGCAGAGAGGGTAGGAATAATAAGAAGGGAAGGACCTAACTAGGGTGTGGGGGGGATCCAAGGGAGCGTCTGGGGAGGTCTGGAGGGGGATCCCTAAATATCTAAGGTGACCAAAATAGAGGAGAAAAGGAGTGGAAAGAGGGAAACAGGAACTCAAAGGGAAAAAATGGAGGGAATTGAGGGGGAGAGTAGGGGAGGGTATAAGCTTAACCGTAGCATTGTAAGGGTGGGAGCAGAGGAGATGGGCGAGTTCATGGAAAAAATAGGAGTACCTCTAGGTTGGGGGAGCTCTCCTAAACCGTTTGAGACAAATGATAAAGCTACACTCAAGCGTTTAAAGAGCCCTTGCAGTGAGGGTATTGTCATGGAATATCTGTGGGCTTGGCAACCCCATAAAGAGATATAAGATATTGCACGCTTTAGCACGACACCATTGTGATATGGCTTTTCTCCAGGAAACCCACCAAACAGCGGAGTAGCAAGCCAAACTTCACAGAGATTGGGTGGGGCAAGTCTTTGGAGCCCCCGCGCAGGACAGGAAAGGGGGGTAGTCATTCTAATACATAAAAGGGTTCAGTTTGTCAGCTCTGTGACACTCCCAGATGCAATCGGTAAGATACCTGATCATAAGATGGGAGTTAGAGGGGAAGCCCATCATTTTTTGTAACCTATATAGACCTACTGCCCCTGAGGCCTCTTATTATACCCGGGTGGCCACAGACTTGAAACAACACCCGGAGGACCTGCTAGTGGTGGGGGGAAATTTCAATGGGGTCTTTGACCCTTGCACGGATACATCTAACCTTAGAGGGGTGGGTGCGTGCAGGGGAGTAATGCATCTCTTGCGGGGCTTTCGGCGCCAACTGGGGCTGGTGGACCCCTGGTGCCTACTACATCCCGAGGACCATGATTATACAAACCAATCACAAGCCCATGCGTCAAGTGCCCATATTGATTATTTTCTAATATTGGAAATCTTATTTCATAAAGTTGAAGAGGCTGTAATAGGACCAGACGAACTTTCAGATCACGTCCCCGTGTGGCTAGACATGGTCTGGCAGGTTAATATAACCAAAACACCCATCTGGCACTTTCTTTTAGACTTATACATAGATGAGAGATTCCAAATTCACATCCGGGATGCTGGCAGTCATACCACAACACAGCAAACAGCATACAGAGACACTAGAACTATTCTGGGAGACTGCAAAGACCCTGTTGCGGGGTAACATCATTGCTTATGTTGCACGGAAACGGCGGTTACTTAATGCCCGAGTGATTCATTTAGAGAAACAAGTAGTTCTGGATAGAAAACAATATGCAGTGCATCCTTCCGCAGAAACGCGAGCCCGATTATTGGAAACCTGAGCGTCTTTGACTGAAACTCTGCACTAACTTGCTAAGAAGTCATTAAGTATTATAAATATCAACTCTATTGTTACGGAGATAAGCCAGGTCAGCTTCTGGCCTGTTGCCTTAAGGGGGAGCAGGAGGCTAAGGGTGATGGCTGGTTTGAGAGACGAGCTAGGAAGGCTCCATAAAGACGCGCCAGGAATCACACTTTTATTTCGTGCATTCTACCAAACCTTGTATACAGGGGAGGCCATGTCCTTCTCACGGGTGGTGGAGTATCTGAAGGGTCTGACGCTATCCAGGGTCTTGGAGCAGCAGCGCAAATGTTTGGGGGCGGCAGACTTAGTTTCTGAAGTCCAAAAAGGTATCCAACAGGCCCAACTCTGTAAATCCCCAGGCCCAGACGGATTCACTGCTGAATTTTATAAGCTGGTTCATGACTTAGTGGCTCCCTCAATGGTAGCTACATATCAAGACTGAATAGAGAGGGGCAGCTTTATCTGGGGCAACAGCCATACCCATAACATTCTATTACCTAAGCTGGGAAAAGGCCTTCAACAAGCTTCGTCATACCAGCTGATTTTTCTGATAAACTTTGATTGAAATTATTGGCAAAAATTCTGGCAGACTGGCTTCGTTGTTGCCTGATTTATTTCAAGAATCCCCGGTAGGGTTTGTGAAGGGCTGATACGCAACGTGCAACTTACGTAAAATTATTGCGTCATTAGAATTGGTACACGAATATCAAATCCCATCTCTGTTAATCAGTTTTGATGCCAAGAAGGCTTTTGATAGAGTATGGTGGGACTATCTTTTTCATTTGTTGCTCTGCTTTGGCCTAGGAGACCAATGGTCAAACTATTGTATACTCAACCCACAGTAACGGTGATAGCCAATGGGCAGCTTTGGAAACATTCAGTCTGGGCTGGGGAACATGACAGAGTTGCCCCTTGTCCTCTCGGTTATTTGTCTTGTCACTTGACCCCCTGGTGTGACGGGTGATTGAGTGTCGGGAAGCACCTGGGGTGCAGATACGGTAGCGTAATTTAAAATGTTAGCCTTCGCTGATGATGTGCTAATACATCTAATTTCGCCGCAGACGTCCCTCCGTAGAGTAATGCAAGAATTTCAGGAGTTTGATGAAGTAGCGGGTCTGTAAATAAATTATGATAAATCAGAGGCACTAGACATGCTGGGACACCTGTGAGAGTCATGGGGGACAGGATTTCCCCTGCGGCGGGCCAAAGTGGCATTCACATACCTGAGGATTCAGCTGACTGGTAACCCCTGCTTACTGTACCGGCGGAACTGTAACTGAATATTGCAACAGATGTGTTTAAAATTACAGGAATGAGGCCTATTGCCATTAACATTGCTTGGGAGAGTGGCAGCCTACCGAATGATTGTGTTCCCCAAACTATTATATATATATTGCAAACCTTACCTCTCCAGTTACTGCGTAAAGATATAGTGCAATTAGAAAAAGAGATACGGTGGCAAGGGCGGCTGGTGCGGATTTCCTGGACGCGATTGAAGGCCCTTTGGTATCATGTGGGAGTAGGACTCCTGGATACCTCTAGATATGCACGAGCCTGCCAACTCCATCACCTATATGATTGGCTAGGATATTCAGATGTGTTTTATCCACAGGGCACTGGAGGAGGCGAATGTATCCCCCATTCCTTGCTGGCAGTGCTCCATGTGGAGAGCCCACTCCTACCGCAGAGGCTGAATCAAAGCCTGTTGATCAGGCCCATTAAGACGGTATAGCAATATTTATGCAACAGATGGGGGATGGCCTCAGCAGCATCTAGCTGACTGTCTCTCCCGGGGAATGTTCTCTTTCAGCCAGGAACGGAGACAAAAAGTATTTGGGGAATGGGCAAAAAAGGGCTTTTGGAATGTGGGACATGTGGTGGATGCAAATCCTTTAGTACTTTGCAGATGGAATACAAACTTGGTAACAAACATTTTTTTGCATACATCTAGGTACACCACTACATTGGTACGCTACCTAGAGACTCTCTAGTATCAGGGACCTCGGAGAGATTTTTTAAGTTTTTCCAGTTGGGAGAGGAGATGTGCCCATCTATATTGGTTTACGCACAACAATTGGAAAGCTGGAATCCACACCCCGACTATTCAGACAGAGAGAAAAAATTGGAAGAGGAGCTGGGAGTCACTGTAGAACCAGGTACGATAGGAGAGAAGATAAAACACTCCCCGGATTTGGTTGGTGGGGCTGGACTGCGAGAGATGCAGCTGCGGGCGGTGTGCCACGCTCATTTTTCCCATTGCGAGCATGAAGGAATCGAATGACAGAGGAATGGGGATGCCCTTGGTGCACAGCCCCCTGTGTGGATTTGGGTCATATGTGTTGGGGATGTGGAAAGATCCGGTGGTATTGGTACCAGATCCAACAGTACCTAGTAACACTGGTGGGGCAAACTGTCCAGTACACAGAGACTCTGGTGGTTTTTGATCGGCTTCCTTTTTCTCCTCCTAAGGGGCGATAGGCCCGCCTGCTGATTCGCAAAGCGTGCGTAGTGACGGAGCTAGTGACGAAGCAACCTTTGCTCCGTCATTGGAGAACGCCCAACCCACCTACATTTTTGGAATGGAGGAATTGCTTCCAACAGCTGATGCTCTTGGAGCAACTGTCAGCTCGAGGAAAGGCTAAGAGAGCTGTTCCTAGCCATCTGGGAGTGTTACATTAGTACATTGACAACTCGGGCATGCAATGAAATTCTGACTCTCTACGTTAGATGGAGAAGTTGGAGGCAGTGTCAAAAAGAAAAGGGATTACCGACCCATAGACTGGGTGGGGGGGGGGGCAGATATCACTGCTAGGGGTAGTAAACACACCAAAATACTGGAACGTTTAAGTAAGAGAGCTACTATGCTATAGAAGGGATAGGGGGTGGGAGGTTTATTGTGGAGGGGAAAGGGAGGGGGGAGGGAGCAAACTGGAAAAATGTTAAATGTAAATTGTTGCAATTCAAATGTTGTAATCCGGGACGGAGTGCAAGTGTACCCACTCCACACTGAAGTCATTGTTATGTTTGGTTAATAAACAAGATTAAAAAAAAAAAAAAAAAGAGTATCACTCCTGACAGAGTCCAGCAATTGCCACTATTGACTATTCAGGTGCTGGAGCTGTCGGGTTTGTAGTCAATTATGCAGTCCCACCCAACAACTAGAATTCATAGGGGTTCTCCTCGACATGATTCTAGCAAAGGCCTTCCTTCTGTTAGACTAGCTCCAGAGATTGATTGCCTTGGTCTGAGATACCAATGGAGTTGTCAGACAACGGCTCATGAGATGCGGACTGTGTTCAGCCACAAGGCCTTTACTGTATGTGTCACCCCCATAGCTTGTCTTTCTGTGAGACAGGCTGAATGGACACTGATGACTCAGTAGACCCAAGCCACCGACCACATTTGGGATTGGGTGACTGTTACCGGCCCTCTCAACCAGTCCCTGCACTGGTGGTTGGATCCTCAGAACCTGCTCAAGGGTCTCCTCTTTCAGAAGGCATCACCTCGGAAAAGATTGACAACAGATGCCTCTAAACTAAGTTTGGGAGCGCATCTGGATGGCCTTCACACTCAAGGTGTCTGGTCCGAACAGGAGAGGCTGCACCAGATCAATTTCTTACAATTGGGAGCCATAGCGAATACCCAAAGGGTTTTCCAAGAATGAATAGCCAACCAGATTGTTTTGATTCAGACTGATAATTGATTTGCAATGTACTACATAAACAAGCAGTGGGGCGCAGGTTCGTATCTCCTGTGCTGTGAAACAGTCCAATTATGGAGGTTTGCCACTATCTACAAGATGGAACTCAGAGCCACATATCTGCCAGGGGAGCAGAATACCCTGATGGAACAGTTGTGTGGTGTTCTCCAGCTCCACGAATGGACACTGAAAAGGGACATGGGGCCCACATCTTTCAGAGGTGGGGTATCACCCTCGATAGACCTGTTTGTCACCTAACAAAACACCCAAGTGGATCAGTTCAGCTCCAGAGTCACTTCGTGCAGCAGGCTGATGCCAGATGCTTTCCTCCTGCACTGGGGGAAGGGCCTGCTATGCATGCATCCTCTCGTAGCAAAGACCTTGCTAAAACTCCAGACAGACCGGTATGATGGTACTCATCACATCATATTGGCTTAGACAGCCATGGTTTTCCCTTCTGCTTCAACTCTCCAAGTGGGAACCTCTATGGCTGGGCTCTACCCCAGAACTTATATCACAGGGAGACAGGAGGATGCTACATCCCAATGTCCAGTCCTTGGCCCTAACTGTGTGGATGCTGAGAGGCTTATCCTCTCAGAGTTTAAGCTGCCCAACTGAGTAATACATGTTCTGTTGGCCTTTACGAGGGCCTCGCAGAGAAGATCTTAGGCAGTCAGATGGAAGAGATTTGCAGTCTGGTATGTAGAACAGGCGCTAGATCTTTTAATTGCTTCACCAACAGACTACTCGAGTACCTCCTATACCTCTCAAAGTCTGGTCTCAAGTCCAACTCTGTCAGAGTTCACTTCAGCACGATCGGCACATACCATCGCAAAATAGAAGGAAGGTCCATCTTGGCTCAGCTGATAGTGGCTCACTTTATGCAGGGTTTGCTTCTCTCAAAGCCTCCCTTCAAGCCCACAGCAGTGGCTTGGGACCTGAATGTGGTTCTGTTGCAGCTCATGTTGGCTCCCTTGGAGCTGCTCAATCTCTGCCCTGTGAAGTTCTTGACCTGAACGGTTTTGTTTCTGGTGATGGTTAAGTCAGCATGCCAGGTAAGTAAGCTCCAGGCTTTAGTGGCTCATCCATTGTACACCAGGTTTCATCATAATAGAGTGGTCCTGTGCACTCATCAATTCTTTTCGAAGGTGGTACCCACTTTCCAACTTAATCAGTCAGTCATTCCGCCGACTTTCTTCTCAAGGCTTCACACCCACAGAGGGGAAGTGGTGTTGCACATGCTGGACTGTAAATGAGCCTTGGCCTTCTACTTAGAGCAGACGAAGGCCCACCAAAAGTCCATCCAACTGTTTGTTTCTTTCGACCCCAGCAAGCTGGAGGCTGCCATTTCCAAATGCATATTTCAATTTGGCTGACAGACTGCATCTCTATCACTTATGCCCAGGCTGGCCTGAGCCTTGATGGTTATGTCACAGCTCAAATCGTCAAAGGCATGACTATGTTGGTGGCTAACTTGCGCTCGGCCTCCATGGAAGAGATCTGCAGGGCTGTAGTGTGGTCTTCTGTTGACACATTCACGTCTCACTATTGTCTGGATGAGGATTCCTGACGTGACAGTAGCTTCAGCCAATTGGTACTCTGGCATCTGTTTGGGGATTAGAATCCATCTTCATCACCCCAAGGCTCTACTGTCCATCCAGGCTACAAAAAACAAATGCTGAATAAACTGGATCAGATAAGTTCCCTTTTGTGAACTACTACTTCTGTAAATAGTTGATTCTCCATTTCTCAGTTCAATTTTGCCCCTGTTAGGCTTCTCGGCCTCCTTGTTTTTTGGTAGCTTGCAGCTTGGGAGTCCCACACATGAGGCCTCTTTCCTTGCTTCTTTAAAGTCAGGAGTGCTCCCAGAGGACTGGAGAAAGGCACATGTGGTCCCTTTACAGAAAAGCGGAAGTAAGGATGAGGTTGAAAACTACAGGCCAGTTAATCTAACCTCTGTGGTGAGTAAATTTATTGGAAGCATAACTAAAACAAAGGATAGTGAGATTTCTGGAAACGCAACTAAAACAGAGGATAGTGAGGTTTCTGGAGTTCAGTGGATTGCAGGATCTGAGGCAGCATAGATTTACCAGAGGCAAGTCTTGTCAGACAATATGATTGATTTTCTTTGACTGGGTGATTAGGGAGTATGACCGAGGGAGAGCCCTAGATGTTGATGTACTTAGATTTCAGTTAAGCCTTTGACACTGTTCCCCTCAGGCGACAAAGGGCACAGGTAAATGGAGCTCTTTCTGAGGAGAAGGATGTTACCAGTGGTGTGCCGTAGGGAGCTGTCCTTGGTCCAGTTCTTTTTAGCAACTTTGTTAGTGATATTGCAGAAGGGCTGTCTGGTAAGGTTTGCCTCTTAAAAGATGGTACCAAAATCTGCAATAGAGTAGATGCCCAGGAAGGAGTAAATAACATGAGGAGGAATATATGAGCTCCCAATTAAACAGCGATGTGCATTTAATCTTTTGTTTCTAGCATTTAAAGTCCTGCACGACCCTGCGTCTTGGTACCTATGAGAGTTGGCACATTGGTACATACCAGGGCAAACCCTGCGATTCGCTGAGGAGCAGCTGTTAGGGATTCCAGGACTTTCATAGGTTTGTTTACAGCATTGGCAGGGGCAGGCTTTCTGTGTGGTAGTTCCTACTCTTTGAACACCTTGCCAGCAGTATTGTGGAAGGAGACAAATTTCTTGTCCTTCTGCAAAGCGTTAAAAACTGTACTTTTTCATAGAGTTCTTTGAGTGGCAGATGATGGCTGGCTAGCGATGGTGGATGGTGTAACGTTTTTTGTATAAATTTGTGCAACAGTTGGGGTTATTTGGTGGGTGGGTTAACGGGCCCCCCTAGGTGGGACCATATAGTTATTTTGTTTTTATGATTGACGGTACACTGCCTTGAATGTTATGGCAAATGATGGTATATGAATGTTTGTAAATAAATAAATAGGTAAGCTTGAAGAATGGTCAAGAATTTGGCAGCTATGCAAAAATCCAAGAGAGTAGTACAGTATAGGGGCAAAGTACTTCTGTTCACTAAAGAAGAGCGGGACCTAGGTATGATTGTTTCTGATTATTTTAATGTGGCTAAATAATAGAACAGGTGACAGCAAAAGCCAGAAGGCATATAGGGAGAGGAATGGCCAGTAGAAAAAAGGAGGTGATAGTTCCTCTTTAAGTCTCTGGTGCAACCTCATTTGGACTTTTGTGAGACTACATCTTCAAAAAAGATTATAAGCAGAATGGAGTCTGTGTAGAGGGCGGCTACTAAAATAGTTGGTGATCTTTGTAATAAGAAAAATGGGGACAGACTTAAAGATCTTAATATGCATACATCAGAGGAAAGGCGGGATAGAGGAGATATGATGCAGATGTATAAATACCTCCGTGCCATAAATGCACAAGAGGAGAGTCTCTTTCAATTGAAAGCAAACTCTGCTACGAGGGGACAAAGGATAAGGGTGAAAGGAGATAGACTCAAGACTAATATGCGGAAATATTTCTTTATGGAAAGAGTGGTACATGCATGGAATAGTTTCCCAATGGAGGTAGTAGAGACGAAGACAGTATCTGACTTCAATAAAGCATCTGTAGTTGACATGGAAGGGCAGATTGGATTTCTATAGTTCTTGCTTGTCTGCGGAGACTTGTAGCAGGTGTTTTATTTATTTATTATTGTATATTTATTTATTTATTTAGCTGTACTTATATCCCGCTTTTCACCGGGTCAAAGCGGTGTAGCATACAATAATCAGTTAGAAGGGTGTGGGGCCGTCACCAAGTGGCCAACAATAATGATTTTGATAGTTAGTTGGGACATAGACATAGACATTGTGTTATGGTTACATAGGACATATATTCAGGGGATGAGACATGGTGGTTGGGGGGAAGTCAGTGGTGGGTGCTTGTTTCTGGTCCGAGGAATTCTTGGAATTATTTATTTAACACGTTTTCTATACCACCTTATAGTTTAATCATTGAAACTCAAAAAAACATTAAAGGGAACTTGCTTTGGAAAACCTTATAAATCATAACCATTAAAAAGAACTCTCTATGGAGAGTAAAGGGAAGGAGGGTCATGCAGTAGGAGCTACAAAGCACAGTTTATATACAGTGGAACATATATACATTTGTTCGTGAAGTGTGTGCATGGGTCCAGAAAATGCTGAAGGTGTTAGAGGTTTCTGCTAAAGTGTTCATTGAAAAGGAGGGTCTTGAGCTGCTTCCTGAAGTCTTTTATGTCCGAGGTGGTTCTTAGAGTTTTAGGAAGAGAGTTCAGGAGGGGCAAGTGAAAAAGCTCTCTTCGAAGTGGATCTGTTGACTTTTGTAAACAAGCTGGGTGTAGGTATGGTATTTATGGTGCTATGTCTTACTGGTCTTTTGATGGGCTTGGAACAGATCAGGGCTTGTAAGATTCTGGCTAATAAGGTATTTTTAATTTTGAAGATAGTGTCAATTTATATTTGGCATGTGAAGTGATTGGTAGCCAGTGGATCTGGCTCAGGAGGGGGTTTATGTGGTTGTGTTGAGATGATCTGGTGATGATTCGGGCGGCGGTGTTTTGGATTTAGTTGCAGGGGTCGGATGGTTTGCTTGGATAATCCTTGGAAAAGAGTGTTGCAGTAGTCCAGTGAGGGTGTTATGATAGCCTGACAGACTATGTGCAAGTGGTCTTGACTGAGGAGAGGTTTGAGTCTTTGAATTGTGGCGAGTTTGTAGAAGGTAGACTTAGTGGTCCTGTTGATATGGGCTTCAAGGTTAAGGTGCTGGTCACAGAGGTGTTCTCTGTGTACAGCAGGAATAAGCCCTCATAATCCTCCCACCTCCCTGAGAGTTGCATTCTGCTACAGCTTTGTTATCAGACTGGAGAAGATGCTGCTGCTGTGGTAGGCGAGAAGGGAGGCACACAGGCTCTGTGCAACCTCCCAAAAGCTTCCAATAGAAGCTGGGTAGCATACCAGTGTGGGGCTCCGTCAGAGTCATCACCCATACATAGGGACTTATTCCTTCTATCCACGGAGAACACCTACTACAAGTAAGTACCTTTTTTGGTAAGAAACACGTCCAAAAAAATAGCTGCATTAGCCAGAGTTTTGAAATAAGTGCTGATACTTGCACACATAGGTGCAGATTGTACAAAACTGCTCTTCCAAGAAAAGCTAGTTGAGGAGTTAATTAAGCAAAATAACTCATTTATGTTTTGGAAACTTTGAGATGATTTTAAGAACATAAGAACATAAGATATGCCATACTGGGTCAGACCAAGGTCCATCAAGCCCAGTATTCTGTTTCCAACAGTGGCCAATCTAGGTCATATGTACCTAGCAGTTTCCCCAAGGGACACAGGTTCCACAATGCTTGTATTGGTTCAAGCATTGATATCCTGGGTCCCTTCTTAATAATGGTTTATGGACCTTTCCTCCAGGAACTTGTCCAAACCTTTTTTAAACCCAGCTACACTAACAGCCTTTACTACATCCTCGGGTAACAAATTCCGGAGTTTGATTACACGTTGAGTGAAAAAATATTTTCTTTTATTAGTCTTAAATAGTTTACCCTGTAGCTTCATTGCATGTCCCCTAGTCTTTCTATATTCTGATAAGGTAAACAATCGATCTACATTTACCTGTTCCACTCCGTTCATTAATTTATAGACTTCTATCATATCTCCCCTCAGCCGTCTCTTTTCCAGGTTAAAGAGCCCTAACCTTTTTAGCCTTTCTTCATAGGAGTATCCTTCCATCCCCTTTACCATTTTGGTGGCTCTTCTCTGAACCTTTTCTAAAATCGCTATATCCTTTTTAAGATATGGCGACCAGAATTGCACACAATATTCAAGGTGCGGTCTCACCATGGAACGATATAGAGACATTATAATATCCTTTGTTTTCTTTTCCATTCCTTTCCTTATCATACCTAGCATTCTATTTGTTCTCTTGGCCGCCGCTGCACACTGGGCCGAGGGTTTTAACATGGTATCCACAATGACGCCTAAATCTTTTTCCTGGGTGGTGGTTCCTAATGTGGAACCTTGCATCGTGTAACCATAGTTTGGGTTGTTCTTCCCTAGGTGCATAAGTTTGCACTTGTCCACATTAAATTTCATCTGCCATTTTGATGCCCAGTCTTCCAATTTATCAAGATCCTCTTGCAATTTTCCACAATCCTCTTGGGTTTTAACAACTTTAAATAGTTTTGTGTCATCTGCAGATTTGATAACCTCACTCGTTATTCCACTTTCCAGGTCATTTATGAATATGTCAAAAAGCAGCGGACCCAGCACAGATCCCTGGGGTACACCACTATTCAACTTTCTCCATTGGGAAAATTGGCCATTTAGCCCTACCCTCTGCTTTCTATCTTTTAACCAGTTCCTGATCCACAATAGTACACTGCCTCCTATCCCATGACTCTTTAGTTTTGCCAAAAGTCTCTCATGAGGGACCGTGTCAAAGGCTTTCTGAAAGTCCAGATACACAATATCAACCGACTCACCTTTGTCCACCTGATTATTCACTCCTTCAAAAAAACATAACAGATTAGTAAGACAAGATCTTCCTTGTCTAAAGCCATGTTGGCTGTCTCTCATTAGGTCATGACTATCTACATGCTGAGTAATTTTATTCTTTATGATGGTTTCTACCATTTTTCCCGGTACTGATGTCAGGCTCACTGGTCTGTAGTTTCCCGGATCACCCCTAGAACCCTTTTTAAAAATTGGTGTTACATTGGCGATCCTCCAATCTTCAGGTATTAGAGATGATTTTAATGATAGCTCACAGATTACTAATAGCAGGTCTGCAATCTCGTATTTCAGTTCTTTCAACACCCTTGGATGTATACCATCCGGCCCAGGTGATTTGCTACTCTTCAGCTTATCTAATAGTTGTAATACATCTTCCCGATGTATCGATATTTCCTTCAATTCTTCCACACCTTTAAATACCACTTCAGTCATGGGTAACATCCCTACATCTTCCTCAGTAAAGACTGAAGCAAAGAATTCATTCAGTCTCTCTGCTATCGCCTTGTCGCCTCTTAGTGCTCCTTTAACCCCTTTATCATCTAATGGACCAACTGACTCTCTCACAGGTTTTTTGCTACGAATGTACTTGAAAAGGTCTTTACTTCGCGTTTTTGCTTCTATAGCAAGCTTCTTCTCAAATTCTCCCTTTGCCTGCCTTATCAATGCCTTGCATTTGACTTGCCAGTGCTTGTGCTGTTTCCAGGTTTCGTCGTTTGGCTCTTTTTTCCATTTCCTGAAAGATGCTTTTTTGGCAACAACAGTCTCTCTGACCTCACCTTTAAACCATACTGGCAGTTCTTTGGACTTCCTTCCACTTTTCTTAAAGCGTGGAATACAGCTGGTCTGGGCTTCCAAGATAGTATTTTTCAGCAACCGCCAAGCCTGATGTACGTCTTTAACCTTTGCAACTGCTCCTTTTAGTTTTTTCTTAACTGTTTTCCTCATTTTATCATAGTCTCCCTTTCGAAAGTTAAAAGGTAGTACTGTGGATTTCCTTACTATCCCTCCTCCACTAATTAAATCAAAGGCGATCATGCTATGATCACTATTGCCAAGTGGCCCCAACAACTTTATCTCTTGCACTAGATCTGGTGTTCCACTAAGGATTAGGTCTAATATCGCTTCCCCTCTGGTCGGTTCATGAACCAGCTGCTCCAAGAAGCAGTCATTTATTTCATCTAGGAACTTTATCTCCCTAGCATGTCCTGACGTGACACTGACCCAGTCGATACCGGGGTAGTTGAAATCACCCATGATTATTACTGTGCTGTAACTTTTGTCAGCTTCCTTGATTTCTTTGAGCATTTCATCATCCATTTGGTCATTCTGGCCAGGCGCTCGATAGTACACCTCCACTGCCATTGCCTTCCCCCTTTTACATGGAATTTCAATCCTTATAGATTCTACAGCAGATTTTGTTTCCTGCAAAACTTTAATCCTTTCTGACTCAATGCCCTCTCTAACATAGAGAGCAACCCCTCCACCAATTTGATCAGCTCTATCATTACGATATAGTTTGTACCCAGGTATCACAGTGTCCCACTGGTTGTCGTCCTTCCACCATGTCTCTGATATTCCAATCATATCTAACCTTTCATTTAGTGCTATATATTCTAACTCTCCCATTTTATTTTTTAGACTTCTAGCATTTGCATACAAGCATTTTAGAGAATGTATTTTATTCATATTAATTTGGATGTTGTTAGACATGGGTAATTTGGGATCTTTAAGCTCTGTCTGCTCCATACTTGAGGGCATTTGGGCTACTTTACTGTTTTGTGGAACCTCTCTGCTTTTGGTAGAATCCTTCAAAGATACATTCTTCCGAACCATCCACTCTTGGGCGACTGTCGGCTTTCCCCTAATATCTAGTTTAAAAGCTGCTCTATCTCCTTTTTAAAGGTATGCCAGCAGCCTGGTTCCATCCCGGTTAAGGTGAAGCCCATCCCTTCGGAAGAGCCCCTCCTTTCCCCAGAATGTTCCCCAGTTCCTAACAAATCCAAACCCCTCATCTCTGCACCTTTGTCTCATCCATGCATTGAGACTCCGGAGCTCTGTCTGCCTTTTGGGTCCTGCGCGTGGAACAGGAAGCATTTCGGAGAACACTACCCTGGAAGTTCCAGATTTCAACTTCCTACCTAAAAGCCTAAATTTAGCCTCCAGAACCTCCCTACCACATTTTCCTATGTCATTGGTACCGACATGTACCAAGACAGCAGACTCCTCCCCAGCACTATCTAAGACCTTATCTAGGGGACGCGTGAGGTCCGCTACCTTCGCACCAGGCAGGCATGTTACCAGGCGATCCTCACGTCCACCAGCCACCCAGCTATCTACATGCCTAATGATTGAATCACCAACTATAACGGCTGTCCTAACCCTTCCCTCATGGGCACATGGCCCTGGAGAAACTTCCTCGGTGCGAGAGGGTTTTACATCACCTGGAGGACAGGTCCTAGTTACAGGATCACTTCCTGCCACACCAGGGTGATGCTGTCCTGTCACGTGACCTCTCTCCTCCATGGCAACAGGGATGCTGCCAGACTGGAGGTGGGACTTCAGGACAATATCCTTGTAGGTCTCGTCTATGTACCTCTCTGTCTGTCTTATGCTTTCCAAGTCTGCTACTTTAGCCTCTAGAGAACGGACTCGTTCCCTGAGAGCAAAGAGCTCCTTGCATCTAGTGCACACGTAAGACCTCTCACCAACTGGGAGAAAATCATACATGTGACACTCAATGCAAAAGACTGGAAAGCCCCCATCCCGCTGCTGGACTGCTGTCTGCATCTTAGTTTTAAGTTTGTGTTTAGATCTAAGTTCTTTACTTACTAAGGGTTGCTATGGATATTTATACTAATAAAACTGTACCTAATACATGTAATATACCTTGTTCACCTGAAGCTTAACTAATCTCAGGTCCTTAGTGTATGACTAATTTGGGTAATGAGCTTCACCTTAGAGCACCTCCTGTCTTTTAAGATGTATAAGTACCTATAAAGCTACGATTATCCCAGGGGTGGGTGGGTGTGGGGAGGGAGGGAGGGAAATAACACTTATTAAAAGAGGGCTGCTACACAGTACCCTGTCTTGTGCTGCTGAGGTAAACTATATTTTGATTTGATTTAAATTATAGCTCTTAGCTGCTGCTAGGCTCTAACTTCTTATGAAATTTAAACTACAAGCTCTCTGCTGGGTTCTAAATGTAACCAGAAAGCTCTCTTCTGTGTTTTAAATTTAAACTAAAAGTACTTTGCTGTTACTAGGCCCTGAGTGACTATTAAATTTAAATTACAAGCTCTCTGCTGGGTATGAAATGTAACCAGAAAGTTCTCCTCTGTGTTTTAAATTTAAACTTAAACTGCTGCTACTAGGCCCTGACTGATTTAACAAAAATAGTGGATTCACAGATTAATTAGCTTTAATACAAAGAATTCCTTTTAGAAAATTACCAGAAGTATATACTCACAGTTGCAGATCTCTCTCCAGAAGTAACAGTCCCTTTTTCCAGTCCTTTAAACTACGGAGTGGAGGAGTAGCCTAGTGGTTAGACCACTGGCGTGGTAACTCAAGTGACCAGTGTTCAATTCCTAGTAGCACTCTTTGTGATCTTGGGCAAGTCACTTAACCCTCCATTGCCTTGGAAGAAAGGCCTGGCAATCTATTTCCGGTAACACTGCCAAAAAAATCCCAGGAGCTGCTGGACCATCAAGAGTCAGCATTGACTCGAAGGCACACACAGATTTAAACTGTGAAGAGGTAACCACAATTGCCCTCTTTATCATAAGTGTTCATGTATACTATCTCCAGGAACAAGCAGGAATGTAGCCTTCACATATGGGTATCGTCGGTACCGATGGAGCCTGCGCAGGAACGCTCCCCAGCGTCCAAAAGGAAAGCTTTTGGGAGCATCCCACAGCGCATGCGCACTGCCTTCCTGCCTATATCTCTCTCTCTCTTCAGTTCTTCGTTTTCCGCAGAGCCGACAGGACGTGTACCCTGTCACCGCAGAAAAGTTTGTCTTCATTTGATATTTTTTTGTGGTCGCGTCTACCTTCCTTCGACACCTACCGGTACCGCCGGTTCTTTCTTTTCTTCTGTAAAACAAAAACAAAAACTTTTATTTACTTTTATTCAGGGGCTTCTCCCCTGTTCTGGTGCTTGGCGCCATTTTGGGCATTAGGCCCTCATTTTCCTCATCATGGAAAAACCAGCCACTGGCTTTAAGAAATGTTCAAAATGTGGCGGTACAATTTCTATTACCGACACCCATGATTAGTGTCTTAAATGTTTAGGTCCTGAACACTGTCCAACGGAGTGTCTCTCCTGCAGGAAGTTGACCAAGAGAAGCCTCCAGAATCGAGCAGCTCAACTCGGTACCTTGTTTGCCTCAGACACAATGTCCGTGGCATCGATGTCTTCCAGGGCTTCTACTTCCTCCCAGGGATCTCAGGTTATTAAACATAAGTCTTCTAAGACTAGCCAGTCCTCGAAAGGTAGATATCCCTAGCATCGAGATGCCACTGGCATTGCCCTCGAGGACACTTTACCGGCAAAACAGCCCCGGGGAGAGTCTTCGGGCTCCAAAGCATTATCGGGGCTCCAGGATGTTCCAGAGGCCTCCACCTCTGCGGAACTACTGGTGCCATGCTCGGGGGTCATGGCCGCTTCGACCGGTACCGACACCCTGGCATCGGCAGTAGCAATGGACAAAAGGCTCCTCGTTATCGAACGCAGTCTAGCAACTCTCTTAGCTACTTCGGTACCGCTAAGGTCGCTGCAGGTGGTTCCACAGGCACCGGTACCGATGCCAGTACCGGTACCGATACCTTTAGCACCTGCTTTGACAGGTATGCTTCCCCCATGCTGAGCCTTGAATCTCTCTCAAGCATCGGGGATCATGATCCGAGGCGTTTTGGTACCGACGTCGAGCGGTACCGATGCCATGCATTACAGGAGAATCCGGTGCTGCCTCCCTTCAAGTCTTCCGATTCCGATGACTGACGATTCCACCGGTACCAGAGCTGAACTTTTAAAAGATTCAACTCCTTCTCCTTAATGCAGAATGTCTCCTCCTGAAGATATGTCTTTTCATGACTTTGTACATGATATGGCAAAGGGCCTTGCTATCACAGTAGTACCAGAAAAGGAGCCTAGGGCAGAAGAATTGAGGATTCTACAATACCTCTTAGCTCCAAAGGAGGCAGCTATGCTTCCTATACACCAGATCTTACATGATCTAATGTTGAGAATGTGGGAAGCCCCTTTAACGGTGTTGCCACATTCTAGACGCCTCGACACTATGTATCGAGTGCCACCTTGCCCAGGTTTTCAGAAGACTCAATTACCACACCATTCCATGGTAGTGGAATCAGCCATGAGAAGGATTAAGAGTGCTAAAAGACACTCTTCCAATCTGCCAGGTCGTGAGTCTAGAACACTCGATGCTTTTGGACGTCGATGTTTTCAATCCTCCATGCTATCAGCAAGAATCAGTTCCTACATACTTTACATGGGAATGTTTCTTGAAGAGGTTACAAAAGACTTGGAGCTCTTGAACCCTTATCTTCAGGAGGATAAAAGAACAGATCATCTTGCTCTGGTCAAACATGCACAGAATGTCTCCAAATTCATGAATCATGCTACCTTTGACTGTTTTGAATGTATTAGCAGAACGTCTGCTATCTCCATAGGTGCACGTCGTATTGCTTGGCTCCAAGCATCAGACTTGGAAGAATGGGTGCAAGATAAGCTGGGAAACATTCCTTGCACAGGAGAAAATCTCTTTGGCAAAGACTGGCAAAATAAAGCTAATGAAATTGACTCTGACAATACTACTTTAAGCAGATTGTCAAAGGCTACAACTAACCCAGCAAAGAAAAGGTCTTTCAAGAAACCTTTTCTCTCTAAGAAAAATAAATTCTTTCCATCTTCCACCCAACAGGGACATGTTCCCCAAAAGGGGCAACAACAAACTAGACAAAGAAAGCCGCAAGCTCAGAAAGCTCAGCCGGCTCAACAGACCCAGCCTCCTCAGGGTCTTTGACTTTCATCTAGAGAACTTAGTCATTCTTCCCTTACTGAGTCCAGAGCCTTTAAACATTCCAGGCAGAATCTGCCATTTTGCTAAAAGATGGTGACAAATCACATCAGAAAACTGGACTCTATCCATTGTAAGTCTGGGATACAAGCTTCATTTCCTCAGCTTGCCCCCACTCACAGTGATAAAACAGGTCAATTTTCAACCACTTGCCACCGACCTGTTTTGGCAAGAGGTCACCACTCTTCTTGCTCAAGGAGCTATAGAAGAGGTTCCAATATTCCAACAGGGCACAGGATTCTATTCCCCCTATTTTCTCATACCAAAGAAGACAGGGGGACTCAGACCAATCCTGGACCTCAGAGAATTAAACAAATACTTAGTCCGAGAAAAGTTCAAAATGATTTCCCTCGGTACTCTTCTGCCATACCTTCAAGGGCAAGATTGGCTATGGTCTCTAGATCTAAGGGATGCCTACATGCATATCCTTATTCATACAGATCACAGGAAATTCCTTTGATTCCTGGTCAACGGAAGACATTTTCAATATAGAGTCCTTCCTTTCGGACTAGCCTCTGCTCCAAGAGTCTTTACAAAGTGCATGGCAGTAGTAGCAGCATTCATGAGGACTTTAGGAATATTCGTCTTCCCTTACTTAGACGATTGGCTCATTCGAGCATCGTCAGCACTAGAGGCAGACCATGCTCTCTCGAGCAATGCAAATACTTTAGTATTTGGGGTTGGTCATAAACCTTCCAAAGTCCCAGCTCACCCCATCTCAATCCCTCGAGTTCATAGGAGCTCGCATAGACACACAGAAGTCAAGGGCTTTTCTGCCACAGCCACGCTGTCTGCGCATCATCGAACTAGCATCTCAAGCAGTGCCAAGAACCTTCCTCACTGCTCAACAAATGCTTCGACTTCTAGGACACATGGCATCTACAGTCCATGTGATTGCTTATGCACGCCTTCACATGCGAATGGCCCAGTGGACCTTGGCTTCTCAGTGGTCCCAGGCTTCCGGCCACCTATCAGACAAAATCAGAGTTACCACACGTCTGATTACGTCTCTTCATTGGTGGCAGTCTCTGGAAAACCTTCTAGTGGGCTCTCCTTTCCAGCAACTGCTGCCTCAGGTTGTCCTAACGACAGATGCGTCCAAGTCGGGTTGGGGAGCCCACATGAATGATCTGGCTACCCAAAGGCGGTGGACCCCACAGGAGGCTTCTCTTCAAATAAACCTCCTGGAACTAAGGGCCATTTTCAATGCTATTTGCGTCTTTTGCATCCACCTCAGTTCCAAAACCGTTCTGGTACAAACCGACAATCAAGTAGCCATGTTTTACCCAAACAAACAAGGCGGAATGGGCTCTCTGTCGCTATGCAATGAAGCTTTGTGACTATGGACCTTTGCCAGAGAGCATCAGATCCATCTATTTGCGGTATACCTTCCGGGCATTCAAAGTGTTTGGGCGGACAGACTCAGCCGAGTACTGCTACCGCACGAGTGGTCCCTCCACTCATAACAACTTGCTCGAGTGTTTCAAGTCTGGGGAACACCAGACATAGACCTCTTTGCAAGTCTACAGAATGCCAGACTTCCCCGGTTCTGTTCCAGGATCGCGGCTCAAAATTGTGAGGCAAGAGATGCATTCCTGCTCCACTGGGGTCAGGACTTTCTCTATGCCTTCCCACCAATCCCACTGGATTCCCAAGACTTTATTCAAACTCCAGAGGGACAGGGGTCACATGATACTTATAGCGCCCCATTGGCCAAGGCAAACGTGGTATCCTCTTCTCTTGCGTCTCTCTCAAGCTACTCCTCTGGAGTTGGGGAGTGC
Source organism: Ichthyophis bannanicus (assembly GCA_033557465.1). Taxonomy (NCBI): domain Eukaryota; kingdom Metazoa; phylum Chordata; class Amphibia; order Gymnophiona; family Ichthyophiidae; genus Ichthyophis; species Ichthyophis bannanicus. The sequence goes on from CM066031.1 coordinate 154,302,793, forward strand.
TACAGATCTCCTGTCCCAGGACAACAGATCCTTACTGCACCCCAGTCCCTACATCTCAGGGCCTGGTTACTGAAAGCTTAGAATTTCAAGACCTCAGCCTTTCACAGCAAGTGAAGGATATCCTTCTAGCTTCCAGAAAACCTTCCACAAGGCGTTCCTATGCTTTTAAATGGAAAAGGTTCTCTGTCTGGTGTTCCCAAAAAGGGCTTAATCCCCTCTTGGTGCCAGTAGAGTCGCTACTGGAATATCTCCTTCAATTATTAACTTCTGGTCTAAAGACCAATTCTGTTAGAGTCCATCTTAGTGCTATTGCTGCTTTTCATAAACCCTTCGATGGACAACCAATTTCCTCTCATCCATTTATTTCAAGATTCATGAGAGGCCTCCTTTTAAAAAAAACTCCCATTAAACCACCTCTGGTGGCATGGGATCTTAATCTTGTTCTTGGTCAGCTCATGAAACCACCCTTTGAACCTTTAGCCACTTCAGAACTAAAGTTTCTTTCATGGAAAGTCATTTTCCTCATTGCCATCACTTCTGCAAGACGCATTAGTGAACTACAGGCTTTGGTGGCTGACCCTCCGTATACGAGGTTTCACCATGATAAAGTGGTCCTTAGGACTCATCCTCACTTTCTGCCAAAGGTGGTTTTACCTTTTCATTTAAACCAGTTGGTTTATCTCCAAGTTTTCTTTCCGAGGCCTCATGCCTCCACTGCAGAAAAGAATCGTCATACTTTAGATTGCAAAAGGGCATTAGCCTTTTATCTACAGAGGACCCAGCCACACAGAAAGTCTTCTCAACTTTTTGTGGCTTTTGACTCTAGTCATTTAGGATTTCCAGTAACTAAGAGAACTCTCTCAAAATGGATTGCAGATTGCATTTCGTATACCTATCAAAGTAAAGGAATCTCTCTCGAGGGCCATGTCACAGCTCATAATGTTAGAGCTATGGCAGCCTCAACAGCTAATCTTCGTTCAGTAGCTATTGATGAGATCTGAAAAACAGCTACTTGGGCTTCCGTGCATACTTTCACTGCCCACTACTGTTTAGACAAGGACTCCCATCGGGACGCCTTGTTCGGTCAAGCTGTCCTGCAGCATCTTTTCCATTCCTAATTCAACTCCTACCCAACATCCACTCCTTGGATGCCAGAGGTCCCTGGGAGGAAACATGATCCATCTCACATAGGCTCACAGCTTGCTGGGGTCATCCCTTGGCATCTTTCAGCTGGGGAGTCCCCATATGTGAAGACTACATTCCTGCTTGTTCCTGGAGATAGCGTAGTTACTCACCTGTAACAGGTGATCTCCAGGAACAGCAGGAATAAGTCTTCACAACCCACCCACCTCCCCTAGGAGTTGCCTCTATCTATCTCTTTCTATTTTTCTACTTCTCTCCTTTGGTCTGAGCTTTAAACTCAACTGAAGTGAGAGAGGTAGATAGGTGGGAAGGCAGCACGCATGCGCTGTGGGATGCCCCCAAAAGCTTTCCTTTTGGATGCTGGGGAGCGTTCCCACGCAGGCTCCGTCGGTACCGATGATACCCATATGTGAAGACTTATTCCTGCTGTTCCCGGAGATCACCTGTTACAGGTGAGTAACTATGCTTTACTGTCATGCACAAAAGAAACCTACAGCATGCCTCCTTGAAAACTACTTGACTTTCACATGCATAAATAGTGTTTTTTTGAAAATCACTATTTACACGCACTGATCATTTACACATGTAAACACTTATATTTACAGACATGAAAGCCACTCCATCCTTCTAAAATGTCTTCCTTAGGCTACTAACGGTGTAATTACTAAGCAGTCTTACTGGAGTATCATACTTTACTATCAATAAGGTGTGTTATTAGTAACTAGATTCCACTGAATAACATGACTCCTGTAGTAAAACATCACGTTACGGTAATTTAACGCACATTAATCATAGCACACCTTAATAACTATCCCTCCCTCTTAAATTTGGCTGAAATTAAGGAACACATTTAAGTACCTAGCTTAGGTGCCTAAATTTAGTTATGCTTTTATTCAGTATCTGCTTCAGTCTTGATAAGTCATTTTATGACAGGAAGCTTGTAAATACTTCACATTGCGCCTTTTCAGGAGAACAGCAGAAAGATGAGAGGAAAAACAGTTTTGTTTCATAACTGTCCTATAATAATGCCCAATGTTTACTCTTTTGTTTAGAAAACGATCCCAGTAGCAATAATGGAGGAGCACATCATTGTGAGAATCCCAAAAGGAAGAAGAGATTGTCAGAAAGACACAGTGAGGATACTTCATCCTGTTCTGACTTGGGAAAAAAGTGCAAAAATCAAAGAATCTCAGAAAAGAAGCAAAGAAATTCAACAGGAGACTCCAGTGTGTGTACCAGTAATGCCACACATACAGGGGAAGAGCAGAGTAATCAGATGACGGAACAAAGATATGTATGTGAAGTATTCCTTAGAGATCCCTTAACACTGAAATTGCAACAGAGATCTGACGCTGAAGGGAGACCATCTACTTGTACAGACTGTGGGAAAAGCTTCAAGGGGCAACAAGACACTTGCAAAGGAGAGAGACCTGTTACGTGTTCTGAGTGTGGAAAAGGTGCGAATAAGAAGGAAGAACTACTACATCAGGAAGCTAGCAAAGAAAGAAGGGATACAAGTACAGATTATAGGAAAAGCTTTACTACTAAAAAAAATCTTGAATATCAGAAAAACCACAAGAATGAGAAAATATCTTCCTATCCTCCTTTTGAAAAAACTGTCAATCAGGAAGAAAGTATGGTGAGAAAAACAAAATTTGACCCAGGAAGGAGAGCAGTTTCAGGTACTGAGTGTAAGAAAATAGTTTGTCTCAGGAAATCAGTCACAAAACGCAAAAAAATACAAATTGGCAACAGACCATCAAAGTCTACTAAATCTAAAAAATACTTTATAAGGAAGAAAAACCATGTAGAATACCAGAAGCGAAAAAGACAAGTTGCATCTAGTGAGTATGGTAAAACCTTTGGGATAACAACCCTTGCAGTCCATCCGGGAATCCACACAGGAATCAAACCATTTAGATGCACTGAATGTGGTAAAAGCTTCACTCAAAAGGGAAGCTTCACAAAGCACCAGAGAATCCATACAGGGGTGAAGCCATTTGCATGTAGTGAGTGTGGTAAAAGCTTCACTGAAAAGGGAAACCTCACAGTGCACCAGAGAATCCATACAGGTGTGAAGCCATTTACATGTAGTGAGTGTGGTAAAAGCTTCACTGGAAAAGGAAGCCTCACAATGCACCAGAGAATCCATACAGAAACAACCCCATGTACATGTAGCGAGTGTGGTGAAAGCTTCACGCAAAAGATCAGCCTCATAATCCACCAGCGAATTCATGCAGAAAGAAACCAATTTGTATGTAGCGAGTGTGGTAAAAGCTTCATACGAAAGGAAAGCTTGAGAACGCACCAGAGAATTCATACAGAAACAAACCCATTTGCATGTAGTGTGTGTGGTAAAAACTTCATGCAAAAGGGCAGCCTTAAAATCCACCAGAGAATTCATACAGAAACAAACCTATTTACATGTGCCGAGTGTGGTAAATGCTTTCCTCGAAAGATAAGCCTCACAATCCATGAGAGACTCCATACAGGAGTAAAACCATTTTCATGTACTGAATGTGGTAAAAGCTTTAGGCATAAATCAACCCTCACTATTCATAAAAATGTACACACAGGGGTGAAACGATTTACATGCACTGAATGTGGTAAAAGGTTTAGTTGCAGAACTAACTGGTTAAACCACCTAAATTCACATACAGGAGTGAAGCCATATATATGTTCTGAGTGTGGTGAAAGCTTCACAGGAAAGCAGAAACTCAACAACCATCAGGCAGTCCACAGAGGATTGAAACCCTTCACTTGTTCTGATTGTGGCAAAGCTTTTTTTAAAAAAAGACAACTCACAAACCACCAGACAATCCATACAGGTGTGAAAGTGAAACCATTTACCTGTTTAGAGTGTGGTAAATGTTTTGTTCAAAAGGAAACGCTTACAGCCCACCAGTACATTCACAAAGGAGTGAAGCTATTTGTATGTACTGAGTGTCCTAAAAGTTTTAATCATAAAATTAGCCTCATAAATCACCAGAAAAAGCATACAGGAGTGAAACTGTTTTCATGTACAGAGTGTGATAAAAGCTTTTATCTGAAGTCAGAACTTGCCCACCATCAGAAAATCCATACTGGAGTGAAACGGTTTTCATGTACAGAATGTGATAAAAGCTTTTATATAAAGTCACAACTTGCCCACCATCAGATAATCCATACAGGACTGAAACCTTTTACATGTTCTGAGTGTGGTAAAAGCTTCAATCAAGTGGCAACCCTCAAAAGGCATCAAATAATCCATGTAGGAACAAAACCCTTTTCATGCTTAGAGTGTGGTAGAAGCTTCACTCACAAAACAAGCCTTACAACCCACCAAGCTATACACACAGATGTTAAGCCATTTACATGCACAGTGTGTGGTAAAAGCTTTAAACGAAAAAACACCCTCAGAAGGCACCAAGGAATCCATACAGGAGAAAAACCCTTTACGTGTTCTGAGTGTGGTCAAAGCTTCAAACGAAAAAACACCCTGACAAGGCACCAAAAAATTCATACAGGGGAAAAAGCTTTTACATGTTCTGAATGTAATAAAAGCTTCAGCCGGAAGGACCATCTTACGGTTCATCAAAGAATGCATACAGGAATGAAGTAGGAATGAAAGTTGCAGCCTGTAGGGCTGGTACCCTGCTGTGGCCTGCTCAGATAACAGAAGCCTAAACCAAAGCTGAATCTGATTCCTTTTCTGCTGTCCCAAGCTCCCCAACCTGCTGACTTGTAAGTGATTGCCTGCCAAGTCTTATGTACAGGAGACTATTGTTCCCAGTTATGACCATGTGCAAGAGAATCTACTCACTATGCTGTTCCCATCTGCAGATGGCTCCATTGGCCTTGAACATTTATAACAATGTCCGAAACTGCATCTTCTCTCACCATGGACCTTTCTCCACAGATAGACCACTTGACAACTACCTCCTGATTCGCTGAGAACACTTCATAGTGTCTCATGCCAACCAATCACCGAAGTTATGAGTAATCACAGTGTGGAGACACTACTCATCTACTTACTTGACACCCTTCTCAAAGGAATTGATAATATCAGAGCTGTATTCCTGCTAGTGTTTATTGACATTTCCACCGCATTTGACACTGTATCACACAATATTCTCCTGAGAAGACTTACGGGCATTGGCCTATGTAACACTACCCATAAATGGTTCCAATCAAACCTCAGTGACAGAAGACAGAAAGTCAAAGTGGGAGAACACCTCTCCGCTCCATTTCACACATCACAGGGAGTCCCTCAAGAATCGTCCCTGTCTGCTCTTCTTTTTAACATATACATACAGCCAGTTTGCTCAATCTTCAAAAAGCACGAAGTAAAATACACCATCTATGCTGATGACATCATGGCGTATACGCTGATCAACCTCGACTCCCCAGAATATTCAGACATGACAAATTGTCTCCAAAAAGTATCCAGCTGGTTGTCCAATAACAACCTGAACATAAACATGAAAAAAACTGAGGCACTTATCACGCGGGCTACCTCATCAATCCTCCCTACTTCAATAACTGTGGCAGACTCTACAATCCTAATCAAAGGAGAAGTCAACTATCTCGGAGTAACCCTTGATCGCCATCTAAACCTACAACCACACATCAAAAGAACCACCAAGAATGCTTTTCATAAACTAGCAACAATTTGAAGACTCAAACACCTTCTTTACCAGGAACACTTCTGATCAGTCTGTCAAACTATAATAACCCCTTTACTGAACTATTGCAATGACATTTTATCAAGGTCTACCTAAGCAAACCACAAGGCCATTACAACTAGTCCAAAACACTGCCGCCAGAATCCTCACTGATTCAAAGAAACATGATCATATGACGCCTCTACTACACCAGCTCCATTGGCTACCTATCACTGCCCTTGCAAGATACAAATCTGCTCTCACTGTATTTAAGATAAGAAACAGCGGGAGCACTAGAGGAAACAATCTGCTATAATCACAATGAGAGGCCTAGGAGACAAAGTACAACAAACAACATCCCTGCTCCCTGTGCCTACAAAAAAGCAAATGATTCAACCACCAAGAGAGCATTCTAGCTTGAGGCACCTATGATCTGGAACTCTCTACCTGTGAAGCTGAGATCCACCACCAACATGAAGGATTTTAGAAAACAACTTTAAACCTTCCTCTTTACAGATCATTACAACGAACTCACCTAGCCTGAATACAATTGACCCCATCTAACTCTGGAATAGATAAACCCATTCAATATACATCATTGTATATATATTCTTTGTACATAAGTTATGCTTTTACTTCCACCTGCATGTCTCCCCTCCCCCTTCCTCCCCACCCTAGCTCCTTCATAAGTTAATGTAACTAAAAGTTTCATAAGTTTTTTCTCTGTAAGCATGTGAGTTTGATGTAAACCGCTTTGATTGAACGATAAGGCAGTATATAAAAACTGTTAAATAAATACAAATAAATAATACTCTTCACAAGGCATAATACAATATGTACAGCAAACCTTTCATGCCACTTTTGTGCCTTCCTGTCTTCTGCACAGATACACACTGTGTGTGCGCAAGGCCATTCCTTTACAGAATAAGACTCTCCCATATATCTGAGCTCTGTGTTATCAAGCAGCTCCCCAGATGGCTGTAGCCAGCAGTGTTCACCTTCGCCACTACTGGACCTTGTGCTGTTCCAGAGAGTGACTCTGACCCAGACACATCCGTCCTACCGGAAGAACAGTAAGGTATTGGTTTTACATTTCTCCTGGGTGGTGTATTAGCCAGACAGCTAGTTACTCTTCCTTAAGTGCAGAGCGAGTCTGTGACCTCTGGTTGCCAACTGGTGATCCATTATTGCCTCTCTAATGTGGTTCATTACTAGATAATCCCACCGAACCCCAGGGAGGAAAGCAGCTATCACCCCTGGACACAACTAAATATATATAAATATGTTGTTTGCTGCCAATAACCCCGACAATCTAGGAACTCATCCGGGATGGGCAATTCAGAATGAGCTACGTCTCACAGAACTGGAGTAATTTTAATAAGCTACTCTTGTGTGTTCTCTTTAAGAGCGTTTGTCGTTTGATTTATGATGGCTGCTGTTGATAAGAACAGCCTTCCTGTGCATAAACCTGCTGCTTTATGCTGGCCACAAGGACAGATTGCTGACCATATTGAAGGGATCTCTAAGTGTCTTAAAACTGAGCCCCGTGAGTTTGCTGGCTCTGAGGGCTTCCTTGGTGACATTTTAGACCATTTGATTGCTCCCTAGACTAAACCAGCAGTTAATTTACTAGCAGAACATTCCTGTGTCCTGCATCTTAAAAATTAATTGCAGGAGGTGTGGCATCACACCTGAGAGAGAGCTAAGCTGCTTGAGGCTGGTTTAATAAATGCTGAGTCCCAGTTGCAGGCTATTACTGTCAGAGCGGGAAAACTCAAGCAGAAGTTTGATTTACAGCGTCAGGTTGTGGAAATTCAGGCTAAGGCAGAGGAGGGGGTGGCTAGAGGCCGTTCCTCCCCTCCTGCCTGAAACCAGTGGGTGTGTAAGTCGCAAGGGCTTATTAGAATAAATTGCTGCTTTAAAAGCATGGAACAAGGAGGCTATAAGTGAGCTTCAATTCCTGAGCTTTTGCAGGTTTGAGCTGACAGAGAGAAATGCAAATCTTCAAAATGAGTTAGCCCAGTACTATCTGAAATATACTTCCCTAGGCAATCAGTTAAAAGCAGCGGATGCTACACTGTCAGCCGAAAGGAACAGAAACGCCACTCTTCGAGCTGAACTGACAGCTGAGCAACGTAAATATCAGCAGGATATAGAGAATGCAAATCAGGCCATTCTCAGTTTGAGAAATGACCATTTTCACTGCTTCCTTTAGCTTATCGCTTTTCCTGGGATATGAACAGAAGGACAATGATGACTGTGTGAGAAATATGCCCAAATTAGAAAGGAGCCTTGCAAGGATAGCATGTATGCTTCCCTGCCTGAGCGGCAGAGAGGCACAGGTCCAAAAGAGACCCCCGCTCTCAACCCCTCCCTCCAGAGGGTGAGATAAAAGGAGGGATGGGAAGTCATTCCTGAGAAGGGAAACAGTACCAAGCTGGGCCACTAGAGGGAGCAGAAGGCGAGCAAAATCCTTCATGTTACGGAGTTCCACCAAGAACAAAAGAGCAAAAGTGCTTCCACTTCTGCAGACCAGTTTCGGGTTATCAAAGCCCTGTGTCGCCTGGAGAGCCAGAAGAGGTACCCCTCGGTGCCCCCAGGTAGGGGGGCCGGCATCTTGGATGCTGTCTGCAGAAGGTGCTACCACAGCTCGATGCTCATTGGCCAGATCCAGCCCTTCCAGCTGTACGTGGGCATGTAACTAAGAGACCTGGCAAAGGAGCTCGCCAGGTTCTCAACTGGTTTCTCCGAGGAACCTCTGCAATGGCTCAAGAATCTGGCCAGAGCCGTCCATGAGTGCTCAAGATTTATAACTTGAGCAGCCTATGGCTGCTTCAAGTCAGCAGGCATCAGTGCTCAACATCAGGCTTGGCTACAGTCTTCCAACCTCAAGCAAATGGGTTCAAGACATATTGATTGATGTCCCATGCCAAGGAGAGAACCTCTTTGGAAAACTCATGACGGAAAAGACTGCCGAGTTGGAGACCGAGTTCATGATGAGGACCAGATTTTCCAAAAAGACTGCTGGCCCTTGCTAACGGGAGGGCTTGGGTAAAATACCCTTTTACCCGAGGAAAGGGGCTGCTTACAGAAACTACCCACATTTGCAGGCCTTCCCAGCAGGATCAGCAGGCTATGGCCCTCGTAAACAGAAGGCTTCCAAGCCCAGATGTCTGCTCCAGCCCCGCCTGTGGGTAGTTTTTGATTCCTTGGGCATAGCCTCTCTACCCCAAGGAGGACAGCAACCCACAGGGAGGCGTCTGATCCACTATGCTCATAGGTGGCCAGACATCACTACCAATTCCTGGGCACTCCAGGTTGTCAGGAAGGGCTACATCCTCCACCCGGCACAGATACCTCCCCCTTTTTATCGGGAGAGCCTCACAAGGTCTCCCCTTCACTGGGACCTTCAACTGCAGGAACTTGCAGGCATTCTCAAGGACAAGGCGATGCAACCAGTACCCCAACATCTCAGGGGCAAAGGGTTCTACTTCAGGTAGAAAAAAGGACGGGGCTTAAGGCCCATCCTGGATCTGTGGAACCTGAACAAGTTCCTGGTGAGGGAGAAGTTCAAGATGCTCTCCCTTGGAACAGCAGGGACATTGGCTATGCTCCTTAGATCTGAAAGGTGCTTATGCTCACATCCTCCTTCACCCCAGCCATCAGCAGTATCTTGGCTTCATGGTGGGGGGAGGCCACTAAAAGTACAGAATACTACCCTGTGTCTTCATTAATGCCTGGCAGTAGTGACCACCTACCTCCACCTCCAGGAGGTATTTGTCCTCCCTTACCTGAACGACTGACTTATAAAAGGAGGTATGACCACAGAGGTGCAGCAAGCTATGGCCCACACCATCCACGTCCTACAACATCTGGGATTTGTGATAAACCATCTCAAGTCCCACCATCTCCCTACACAATCCGCAACAACTTCAAGCAAGGATGCCTTCTCAAACTCCAAGTCCCCAAACGGTCCTCACAGCGGACACCTTCCTGCTGGGATGGGGAGCCCACTGCGAGGAACTTCGCACCTAGGGTAGGTAGTCAAAGGTTGAAGGCAACCAGCAGATCAACCTCCTGGAGCTTTGGGCAATATATATAGCCCTCAGAGCCTTCGCCATCACCTGAAGCACTAATCTGTGCTGATCCAAATGGATAATCAGGTAGCAGTGTTCTGCTTGAACAAGCAGGGGGGCATGGGATCTGGCACCCGCTGCCACAAAGCGATGATACTCCTGCTCCTACACGATTCGTCAGAGAATGCTCCTGTGGGCGTTATATCTACCAGTCCAGGACGACAAACTAAGCAGGGTCCTCCACCCACACGAGTGGTAGCTGGACCCCAGAGTTCTCCAGGAAATAAGCAGGAAGTCAGCCCTCATATATGGGTGACATCTGCGATGACGGAGCCCACACAGAGCATTTCCCCAGCTTTCAAAGAAAGCCTTTGGGATGCTACCACGCATGTGTGGTCTCCTTCCTGCCCAAGGGTGCCATCTTGCTCGGTCTCCTTTTTTCCGCAGAGCCCAACGGATGCTCATCCTGTTTCCCTTGAAAAAATCTCTCTAAAATTATTCTTAAAAGTTGGTTTTTCCCATTTGGTGAACCGGTTCCTCTTCCTGCCTTGAGTTGACACAGACCATGGCGCCTTTTCTCGGCTCCTGCCTTCCTTATTGGCGAGGCTCACCTCAACTGGTCTTTGTGCCCTTTTTCGCCCAGGGATTGTCGACCCTGGCCGGGTGTCTTCCGGTGGGAATAAAAAATTTGACTGCTGCAGTCAAACTATATCTGCCACAGACACCCACGACTGCTGCCTGCACTTGGACCATGATAGTGCCACCTGTGACCTGTGCCAGGCCATGACTTCGAAAACCAACAAGAAATGGTCGGAGTTGTAGGGGAAGTTGTTCCCGCAGACTGACTCTGCTCCAACTTCCCCGACGCTGAGCTCCAAGCCCAGCACCTCCCATGAGTCCCGGACGTCTTCTGAGTCCTGCAGCGGCGGCTCCTCCAAAAAGACCCCGGATCCTGAGAAGAAGAAGAAGAAAAAATCCTCAAAGATAGTTGAGGTTCCACCGGTGAAACTCAGTAAGATCCCGCAGAGGCACCCTCTGCTGCAAAGCGATGACAGGAAATATATTGCCGGAAGCTCCAGGAGGTTGATCTGCTGGTTGACTTCGACCTTTGACCACCTGCCCTGGGTGCGAAGATCCTTGCAGTGGGCTTCCCATCCCAGCAGGAAGGTGTCCGTTGTGAGGACCCTTCAGGGACTTGGAGTTTGAGATGGCATCCCTGCTTTTGAAGTTGATGCGGATTGTGTAGGGAGGAGGTGGGACTTGGTATGGTTTATCACAAATTCCAGATGTTGTAGGACTAGGGCGACTCCGATCAGTGCCCCCTAGGGTCTCTAGGAAGGAGTCCTTGGCTGGTGGAGACCGTGCAAGGCCCCTCGAGGCCATGGTCCTCGTCGAGGACGCACTCGCGAGAGTGCCAGCAACGGGTCAATAACCTCAGTGCCCATGCCGAAAGCTGCTGAGCCTTCTGGCCTCTAAACCAGAATGGCGGCCCAGTAGCAGAATATCTCTGCCATCCTGGCCCTGCAGCAGGCAATGATATCTGGCTTGTCCACATCATCTGCGCCGACAACTGGGCCCCCCCAACTGCGGGAGAGTACCCAGTCATCAAGCCAGGCCCCAAGCACCACCGGTTTCGGGCGAGCCCTCTGCATCGATCGAGATTCCGGTCCCGATCCTTGGGCATCCAGTCCTCCCTGGCCAGTTTCAGGGAGTTGGAACCAAGATCTTCTGGGGGTACCTGGTTCTCTGGTCCCGGTCTCGAGGCACGGGAATCCCGCGCCTTGGAGTCCTCAACACCCTCCGGCTCCAAGTGGGAGACGGATGACATGGCCTTCCCGGAGATCTCGACACTGAGATGTCTCCTTGGAGACGTCTCCACTAGCGCCCCAGCCTCATTCTCCCCCGGAGGACATAGCTTTCCACGACTTTGTCCCCAGCCCTGTTGGTCCTGACCGAATCAGAGAAGGACTCGCGCACTGAAGATCCTACAGTATGAGTCCCTACCAAAGGAGAATCTCACGGTGCTGGTGCAACCTATCTTCCAGCAACTGCTCCTGCAAATGTGGGAGACCCAGGCCTCTGTGCCAGTGCTCAGCCGATGCCATGATGCCATCTACTGTGTCCGGAAGGGCCCTGGCTTCCAAAAGGCTTAGCTCCTGCATAACTCCATGGTTGTGGAGTCATCTATGCAGAAGCTCAAAATCCAGAAGAATTATTCTGTTCCTCTGGGCAGAGAGTCTCGAACCCTTGACACCCTCAGGCGCAAGTGCTTTCAGGGCTCCATGCTTGACTGCTGGATACAGGCCTCATCCAGGAACTTGTGGGTTTCTCATTGGGGAACCTCTCCAGAGGTTCCAAGCCCTGATAGCTGGGATTCGAGACTGCTTAAAAATCCTGTCCCATGCCGCCTACAATGGCTTTGAATCAGTAGAGTGGATGGCAGCAGCCGGCATCGGTGCACGGCCCCAAACCTGGCTGTAGACCTCTGACCTCAAGCAATGGGTACAAGAGAAATTGCTTGATGTCACCTGCACCGAGGAAAACTTGTTCGGCAAACCTCAGCCCTCCCTCAGAAGTAACCATCGGGTAAAAGGCCCTCTTTCCCAAGGAAAAAGGGGTCCTTTCATCAGAGTCACTACCAGCTCATCTTGGGACACCAACAACAGGGCCTCGGGCCAAGAAAGCCAAAGGCTCAGAAGCCCCAGCCTGGGGGGAGCTTTTGACTCCAAAGTCAGGGCCTCCTCTTCCCTGGGAGGCCCTCCCCAGTCCACAGGGGGTTGCCTGGTGCTTTTTACCCACAGGCAAGTTGGGGTCACCATGGACCAGAGGGTTACAGGTGGTAAAGGAAAGGTATCTTTCCAGCAAACACCCCCAGGGTTCTTCCCAAGAAAGCCGGTGCGGCCTATCCTTCACCAGACCTTGCTCCTATCAGAGTTTGCAGGCCTGCTCAAGAACAGGGCAGTAGAGCCTGTGCCCAAACATATATGGGTAAAGGGCTTCTACTCCAGATACTTCCTTGTCCCCAAAAGAACTGGAGGCCTCAGGCCCATACTAGAGCTGCGACACTACTGCCCTATCTCCACCAGGGAGATTGGCTATGCTGCTTAGATCTGAAGGATGCATACACTCACATCCTGATCTACCCCTCCCACAGATAGTACCTAAGGTTTGTGGTGGGAAGAGAGCACTACCAGTACAAGGTACTTCCCTTCGGCCTGGCCTCATAGCCAAGGGTTTTCACAAAGTGCCTGGCAGTAGATGCCACCTATATGTGCCTACAAGGGACCTTCATCTTCCCCTATCTGGATGACTTGACTCATCTCTACTACTACTGAGCATTTGTATAGCACTACAAGTCATACACAGCACTGCACAGACATGTAAGAGACAGTCCCTGCTTATCAGAGCTTACAATCTATAAGAACATAAGATATGCCATACTGGGTCAGACCAAGGTCCATCAAGCCCAGTATTCTGTTTCCAACAGTGGCCAATCTAGGTCATACGTACCTAGCAATTTCCCCAAGGGACACAGGTTCCACAATGCTTGTATTGGTTCAAGCATTGATATCCTGGGTCCCTTCTTAATAATGGTTTATGGACCTTTCCTCCAGGAACTTGTCCAAACCTTTTTTAAACCCAGCTACACTAAAAGCCTTTACTACATCCTCCGGTAACAAATTCCAGAGTTTGATTACACGTTGAGTGAAAAAATATTTTCTTTTATTAGTCTTAAATAGTTTACCCTGTAGCTTCATTGCATGTCCCCTAGTCTTTCTATATTCTGATAAGGTAAACAATCGATCTACGTTTACCCGTTCCACTCTGTTCATTAATTTATAGACTTCTATCATATCTCCCCTCAGCCGTCTCTTTTCCAGGTTAAAGAGCCCCAACCTTTTTAGCCTTTCTTCATAGGAGTAGCCTTCCATCCCCTTTACCATTTTGGTGGCTCTTCTCTGAACCTTTTCTAAAATCGCTATATCCTTTTTAAGATACGGCGACCAGAATTGCACACAATATTCAAGGTGTGGTCTCACCATGGAACGATATAGAGGCATTATAATATCTTTTGTTTTATTTTCCATTCCTTTCCTTATCATACCTAGCATTCTATTTGCTCTCTTGGCCGCCGCTGCACACTGGGCCGAGGGTTTTAACAGGTATCCACAATGATGCCTAAATCTTTTTCCTGGGTGGTGGTTCCTAATGTGGAACCTTGCATCGTGTAACCATAGTTTGGGTTGTTCTTCCCTAGGTGCATAACCTTGCACTTCTCCACATTAAATTTCATCTGCCATTTTGATGCCCAGTCTTCCAATCCTCTTGCAATTTTCCACAATCCTTCTGGGTTTTAACAACTTTAGTTTTGTGTCATCTGCAAATTTGATAACCTCACTCGTTATTCCACTTTCCAGGTCATTTATGAATATGTCAAAAAGCAGCGGACCCAGCACAGATCCCTGGGGTACACCACTATTCACATTTCTCCATTGGGAAAATTGGCCATTTAGCCCTACCCTCTGCTTTCTATCTTTTAACCAGTTCCTGATCCACAATAGTACACTGCCTCCTATCCCATGACTCTTTAGTTTTGCCAAAAGTCTCTCATGAGGGACCTTATCAAAGGCTTTCTGAAAGTCCAGATACACAATATCAACCGACTCACCTTTGTCCACCTGTTTATTCACTCCTTCAAAAAAACATAACAGATTAGTAAGACAAGACAAACACAGAAGGTATAGGCAGGGATAAAGCAAGGGGAAAGGTGGGTCAAGATCCAAAAGCAGCAGCGAAGAGGTGAGTTTTCAGCCTGGATTTGAAGAGGGTTAGAGAAGGTGCCTGGTGTGGAGGGAGGAGTGGTCTAGTGGCTAGGACAAGGTACTTCAGGCCGGAGGGCCAGGGGTTCAAGTCCCACCTGGGGACAGCAATCTCAGGCCGGAGGGACTGGGATTTCTAGTCCTATAGGCACTCCTTGTGGTCTTGGGCAAGCCACTTAACCCTCCATTGCCCATGTTCCCTGTAAGTATTAGCGTATGTGTCTCATATCCCCTCGTGTTAAATGTATCCCCCAATTGACCGCTTTGACCCGGTGAAAAATGGGATATAAATACAGCTAAATAAATAAATAAAATACAGACACAGGTAGTTTGTTCCAGGCGTAAGGTGCAGCAAGGTGAAAGGAGTGAAGACTGGAGTTAGCAGTAGAAGAGAAGAGCACAGATAGAAGCAGTTTGCTAGAAGAGCAGAGTTCCCGAGGTGGGTTGTAAGGAGAGATAAGAAGAAAGGTAGTGAGGAGCCACAGAGTGAATGCATTTATAGGTCAGCATCAGAGGCACTATGGCCATCGAGGGCAGACAATCTTGCACCCCAGTGTAGCAAGACAGCTCTTCCACCTCTGGGGCAGACCCATGATGGACCTCTTTGCCTCTCCAGACAACACGCAGCTGACCTGCTTCTGCTCCCATCAGACAGAAAGGGTGGTGGTGGACGGCCTACTCTATGCGTTCCCACTGATCCCCCTGGTAAGCAGGACCCTCTTCAAAGTTCAGAGTGACAGGGTATCAGTGATACCGATCGACCCCAGGTTTCCCAGACAACCCTGGTTTCGCCTGCTGCTCTCCTTGTAGACGGTAGTCCCACTGGAACGGGTCCCGAACCGACAACCTGTCCCAGGAGGGGGGGATCATTCTTGCACCACAATGTGGGGTCCCTGTTGCTAATGTATGGCTGCTGAAAGAATAGTTTTGGCCCTTTTCAATTTTACAGAAGATGTCAAGGAGATCCTGCTGGCCTCCTGGAAACCCTCCACCAGATGGGGATACGCCTTTAAGTGAAGGAGGTTCTCCATCTGGTGCACAGAAAGGGTGAAGAATCCCTTCTCCTGCCATGTGCAGCTTGTCCTCTAGTACCTGCTGCACTTATCATGCACCGGGCTGAAACCTAACTTGATACAAGTGCACCTGAGTGCCATAACCACTCACCACCACCCCAACAAGGGAAAACCTCTCTCCAACCAGCCCCTGTTCTCCATATTCCTCCAGTGCTTTCTGCTCTCCAAGCCTCCCCTCTGCCCCCCAGCAACGGAATGGGGAGCCCTTGGCCTTCTTGGTGACTCTTACGTCCGCTCGAAAGGTGAGTGAAATCTAGGCCCTGGTGGCAGACCCAACATATATGGGGTTCTATAAGAACAGGGTCGTGCTCCGCACACACCCCACATTCCTCCCGAAGGTAGTGTGTCTCCTTTCTACCTCAACCTAGAGGTAGTCCTCCCCACCTTCTTTCCACAGCCTCATGCCAGCAGGAAAGAACTAATTCTGCATACGCTATATTGCAAGCGGGCCCTGTCCTATCTGCAGCGGACTCAGGCCCATTGTAAAGTTCCCCAGCTTTTTGTGTCTTATGACCCCAGTAGACTGGGGCTCCCTGTGTCTAAGCGGACTCTGTCCACTTAGGTGGCAGACTTTATTGCCCTTGCCTATGAGCGAGCTGACCTCTACCTTGAGCACCATTTCACAGCGCATCGCATGAGGGCGATGGCTATGTCAGTGGCCAGCCTCCACTCAGTGCCAGTGACGGAGATCTGCAAGGCCACCACATGGTCTTCAATTCATACGTTCACAGCTCACTATTCCCTTGAGAGTGAATACTGCACGAACAGTACCTTTGGCCAGGCAGTACTTCGTAATATTCTCGGGGTGTAGGCAACTCCTGTTCTCCGACCCTTCTGTGTTCAGACTACCGGAGTGATAATGTTGCTGGATGCTAGGGTCTTACAGAGTTTCTCAGTGGGGACTCATCTTCTGCAACTCGCAGCTACTCGACCGGTTGCTGCTGGTGCTGTCATGGTTCGGTCCCTGGCAGCTTGGAGCTAGGGAGTCCCATATGTGAGGATTGACTTCCTGCTTATTCCTGGAGAAAGCGTAGTTACTCACCTGGACACAGCGTAGTTACTCACCCGGGACACAGACCTTGGGATCATGGTCTGTCCCGAGGCAATGCAGGCAGCAGTCGTGTGTATCAGTAAGAGACATGAGCTTCTTACAACAATCACACTTTTTAAAACCACTGGAGGCCATCGGGGAAAAAAGGGCCTCCACGAGGTCAAAAGACCGGCCCTCTAGGGAAAAAGAAAAAGAGCGCGAACGCGTGCCACGAAGGGCAAAAAAATGAAAAATAGAGATCGGGTCGATACCGGCATACCGAATCCAGGCAGGAAGGGGAACCGGTGTCAAACCGGACAAAAAGAGTGTGAAAATCGCAGAAAACAAATCAAACTTTTCCGGGTGAGACGGACTCGCGTCCGTTGGGCTCCACGGAAAAAGAAAGACTGAGCAGGGTGGCACCTTTGGGCGCATGCGTGGGTGTGTTCCCAGGGACTTTCTTGGAGGGCTGGGGGGTTGCTCTGCAAGGGGGCTCCATCGACGTCGATGTCACCCATATGTGGGGACTGACTTCCTGCTTGGTCCTGGAGAAGTCAGGTTTCCAGGATAGGCACAATGAATGTGCATGAGAGAGATTTGCATTCGATGGAGGCAGAATATGCAGATTTCTCTCATGCATATTCATTGTGCTTATCTTGAAAACCTGAATGGCTAGATGTATTCTGAGGACTGGGTTGAGAACCCCTGATCTAATCCTTTGCTTGTGCTATTTCAAAGAATCTTTGTGAACGCAGTTCTCAGATAAATAAAATAAGTTCCTGAATCTGTTCTACCACCCAAAATATAAAACTAAAGCAACTTCATTATTTTTCCAAAAGTTCAATGATAAATGCACTTACCAAGCCTGAGAACTAAAGCCATACCAAGCCAGCTGAAGCATTTGGAAACCAAGGCCAAGGAGGACTGTATTTTTGTTCCTTATTGACCTCATAAGGATGCTAAGAAATAAAGTCTGGGAGAAGGAATAAAACACACAAAACGTCTAACTGTAATGATTAAATATTTTTTCTACTCATATTAAAATACTAGTCTCTTATTAATTATACTGAGCTGTTATAAAAAATGAAACTTCATTTACAATGTTATCAGACAACAGTTCCTAAAAACAAAATACTCATTTCTCCTTATCCAGCCAACTCACTCCTAACTATAGTAAATTTTCCAGCTTTGCTACACACCTAGTGGATTCCATTTTCAGATTTAATTACTCACATGTTGAAATCCACTACTGTTCCTGAAGGTAAGGTTTTTATCCAGGTCCATATTGTCTGTTCAGCATTTAGGCAGAGGTTCATAACTACACACACATCTCATCATTTTGCCTTATCAAACATTTATGTCAATGTCTTTACTAATACCATAGGACCCCTATTTATTTATTTACCTTTCTTATATAGTACAGGGGGAAGTCCACTTCTTTCAGACGTCCCACTTGGTGCCAGACTTCAAGCTTTTATTGTGTAATTGACAAAAGCACCAGAACCAACATAACTAATCTGAGCAAAAAAAACAAAACAAAACAAACCTACAACCAACCTCAATTAAAAATCTATATTTAAAGATTTGGACAAGTTCCTGAAGAAAAGTTTCATAAACAATTATTAAAGAGGATCCGGGTAATCCACTCTTTTCCCCAATACAAGCATTATGGAACCTGTGTATCTTTTTGGGAAACTGCTAAGTACTTGTGACCTGGATTAGCCCTTGTTGGAAACAGGATACTGGGCTTGATGGACCTTGGTCTGACCCAGTATGGCATTTCTTATGTAATAGGTGTTCTCCAGGAACAGTAGGAGTCAGTCCTCACAATCCTCCCTCCTCCCCTGGGAGTTGCCTCTATACATTGTTTTATTGTTACTGCCGTCTCAGGTATGTCAACTGACTGAGCAAGATGGCACCCTTGGGTGGGAAGAGGACCATGCATGCATGGTAGCATGTTTCAAAGACTTTCTTTGACAGCTGGGGAAATACTTCACGCGGGCTCCGTTGGTGCAGACATCACCCATATGTGAGAACTAATTTCTGCTGTTCCAGAGAACACCTGTTGCAGGCGAGTAACTATGCTTTGCCACCTGGCTGTTCAGATTCTGGGGGACCCTATAGGTGGACCGTTTTGCCAGCTGGGACAACTACCAGTTGCCTTGCTTCTGTTCCCATCAGCCCCACCCATCCCGGATAGTGACAGATGAGTACCTCATCCCATGATTGGAAGGCCTCATGTGTGCCTTTCCAGCCATGTCGTTGATAGACAAGACCCTCTTCAAGGCTCTTCGCGACAAAGCATCACTGATCCTGGTGGATCCACGGTGGCCCAGGCAGCTGTGGTTCCTGCTGCTCCTCTGATTGTCAGTGGAGGCACCTATACCCCAGGGGAGTTCACCAGGGCTCTTGTCTCAGGAGGAGGGCTCTCCTACACCCCAATCTGGGGTCTCTATCGCTGACAGCATGGCTGCAGAAAGGGTAACCTTAGCCCCTTTCAACCTCTCAGGGGAAGTGGAAGAGATCTTGCTGGCCTCCCAAAACATAGAAACATGACAACAGAAAAAGACCACATGGCCTATCTAGTCTGTCCTTCCATATTAACAACTACAACACCCCCCTTTTTTCCTTTAGAGATCCTCTGTGTTTGTCCCATGCTTTTTTGAATTTGGATACTGTCCTCTTTTCTACCACCTACACTGGGAGACTATTCCACAGATCCACTACTCTTTCCATAAAGAAATATTTCCGCATATCACTCCTGAATCTATCCCCTTTCACCCTCATATTGAAATCCTCTATCAGTAGCACTTCCCCTTTCCTAGCAATGCTGCATATGTCTTCAATTAACTCTGTCCACCTCTTCCTCTTGTAAGGGAGGTCTGTATATCACACCAATGCAAATAGATTTCTCTTTCCCTCTTTCTAGTTTAACCCACAATGCCTCCTCTCTCCCTTTTAAGCTCTGTAATTCCAAAGCCTTACTATTATGTTTTACATATAGTGCCACTCCTCCTCTCCTTCTTCCTCCCCTGTCCTTTCGAAATAAAGTATAGCCTAGTATAGTTATATCCCAGTCATGGTTTTCTGTGAACCATGTTTCTGTGGTGTTGTTAAGTACCGTCGAGTCGGAGTCGACTCATGGCGACCCTCTGGATAGCTATCCTAAATTTTGTTTGGTCTTCAGTCAGACATTGTTGACAGACTGGTACCCGCAGCTGCTGTTATTGTATCGATCCATCTCATTGATGGCCTTAAGACATCTTTACAGCTTCTGACTCTCATTTCATGCGCAGCTACATCAGCAGTCAGACGACCCGAGGGCTTTGATCCAACCACATCATAAATGCTGGCTTTACTCTGAAAAGTCTTCAGCTCTTCCCCAGTAGTTAGTTGAGTGCCTTCCAACCTGGGGGGTCTCATCTTCCAGCACTACAGCACAATTTGTTTTGTTGTAACTATCCATCGGGTTTTCATGGCAGTATACAGAAGTAGATTGTCGCGCCTTTCTTCCACGTAGTTTAAGTTTGGTGCTGTTGCTGTTTATTTTATTTATTTATTTATTTAGCTGTATTTATATCCCGCTTTTCACTGGGTCAAAGCGGTCACTTGGGGGATACATTTAACACAAGGGGATATGAGACACATACGCTAATACTTACAGGGAACATGGGCAATGGAGGGTTAAGTGGCTTGCCCAAGACCACAAGGAGTGCCTATAGGACTAGAAATCCCAGTCCCTCCGGCCTGAGATTGCTGTCCCCAGGTGGGACTTGAACCCCCGGCCCTCCGGCCTGAAGTACCTTGTCCTAACCACTAGACCACTCCTCCCTCCCTCCCTGTTGTCACAGAAATGTGATCCTCTGCTGTCAACACTGTCCCATTCTGCTGCTGCCCAGATGGGTGGTTTGTCTTGGTCTGGCACCTCAGCTGAGGCCTGTCCATCTTGGGAGACCCTGCTAGTAGTTAAACTACCGATAGTTTAGCTCTCAGCATCACTGATGCACACAAGCCCTCACAGCACGACAAGCTGCAAACCAACTGTCACTAAATCCAAGTCATCTACTCCCACCAAAGCTTCAACATCAGCGATCTTATTTCCCATGTTACAGGCATTTATACACACCGCTTTCCATATTTTACCCCGTTTACCCATTTCCATAAAGGTATTTAATGTATCACTTACCTGGGGGCTTTCTTCACCCATCCCCAGCAAATCTAGTTTAACACTAGAAGCCCCAAAGTGTGTTAATTGATGCAAATGCATCTTCGAAGTTGTATACCAGCGCCACTGCTAGAACCATGTCAGTCATGTTCCATGACTTTGTTAGCAAGGTCAAGATGTTCAAATATGTGCATAGAAAATTAATGACAGATGCACCACCTAGCGGGAAAATGAATTTATACCTAGAAGCCCCAAAGTGTGTCAATTGATGCACTCAATTGTTTTGGATGTTTCAATTGACGTACTTTGGGGCTTCAAGGTATAAATTCATGTTCCCACTAGGTGGCGCATCTCAATCACTGTTTACAGTTTTATTCCGACAGTACAAACAATAAACACACTGATATGTAATGACGTCACATACTGCACGTATTTAACAAATAAGTAACTTCACATTAATTCACATCTGCATTTCATGCTAAATGCAGTTGTTGTGATAATGCGTCAATTGACACACTTTGGGGTTTCTAGGTAAAATTCCTTTTGGGGCTTCTAGTGTTAAAGCCCTCTTCAGTAGATTAGCCAGTCTACTACTGAAGATGCATCGACCTTTCTCGGACAGATGGATACCATCTCTCTTCTGCAACCCTTGGAACAGCATCCCATGGTCCAGGGAACCAAAACGCTCTCGATGACACCATCCACGCAGCCATGCATTCCAGCAGGAGTGCCTACACTTTCATGTGCCACAGGTTCTTGGCATGGCGTGCAGAGCAATGGGTAAATCCGTTCTCCTGCCCAGTGCAGCTGGTGCTGTAGTAACTTCTTCACCTGTCACAATCCAGCTCAAATCAAACACCTTCAGGGTACACGTTAGTGTCCTAGCGGCGCACCACCACCCTATTGAGGGTAATTCCCTCTGTGTCCAGCCTCTGGTGACCCTCCTTCCTGAGGGGACTCCTGCTGTCTAAATCTCCCGTCCGCCCTACGGCAATAGAGTGGGACCTCAACATAGTGTTGGTGCAGCTCACCCGCCCACCATTTGATGATCTGGCTACTTGCCATCTGAGGTATCTCTCATAGAAAATCGTGTTCCTGGTGGTGCTCACCTCTGCTCACAGGGTCAGGGAGCTCCAAGTCCTAGTGGCAGAAGCGCTGTCTACCAGGTTCTACAAGAACAGGGTCATGCTACACATGCACCCCAAATTCCTTCCAAAGGTGATGACCTCCTTCACCTCAACCGGGAACATGATTTAGCCACCATCAAGGGTTCAAAGTACTTCACCAGCTTGGACCTGGCCTCAAGGTTCTGGACCATTCCTCTCCATCCTGAGGACTAGCATAAGCTGGCCTTCATCTTTGGTAGGTAACAATACACCTGCATTCAGACACCTTTCGGGTATCTAAATGCACCAGCAGACTTCAATATTTCCTGTATAAGGCATTGCCTGATGTGGAGGCCTGAATTGTGGCCCCAAAAGAATGAAGCTCCTGTTGAATGTAAACCGCACTGATCTAAATAGCGCGGTATAGAAGAAATGTTAAATAAATAAATAAATAAAATAATTGTGCCCCTGCAACCAATCCAAGTGAACTTTGTTCATTCCTGGGCATTTGTAATTATTCTTGCTTATTTGTGGACCAATACACTGAGATGTCCTGACCCCTGGTCAAACTTCTTAAAAAGGACAAATGTTGGGTGTGGGAATCCAAACAAGAGTTCGCTCTAAATGAGTTGAAAGCTGCCTTAAGTCTAGCTCTCTGCCTCACCTACCTGGAGAATGGCAAGGAATTCTTTGTGGAGCTGAATTTCACCAACCACTCTGAGTGTGGTCCGGTATCAAATGCATGCATAGACAGGAAAGTTATCGCTTATGTCAGCAAACCTTTAACCCTTTCCAGGCCGAGCCCAAAACTCTTGGGATCCAAAATTCTGACTAAATATTCCTATCAAATGGTATATAATACATGACCATAGCAGAAGGAAAATCACTATTAGAACATATTGAATAAGAGAGGTGCAATTTTCCTGAAATATGCAAAAGTTAACCCGGCTGCAGAATGTGGATTAAAAATTTAAAGTAGGCCTTGAAAGGGTTAACAGAAGTAGAGAGGAGGTACTCGGACTGTGAGACATCTTTGTTGTCCACTGTCTGGACCCTCCAACACTTCCACAGTTATATTGAAGATGAGAGGCTAGCTGTGAAAACCCATCATCAACCCATCAGTTTTCTAGGCAGTGATTGGATTAAGTCTGGACAAGTTTCTAACAGCTGCATCATTTTCTGGACTTTAGCTCTTCAGGGATGGCCCCTGGAGGTAAGATATGCTCAAAATCACAGGAATGATACAGCACAGGGCCTGACTGAGCTGCACGACTGTATGGTGAGTGCCTCATTAGTGGATAATCTTGACCCCGAGGTGGAGTAAGTTGTGCCTGAGCTACCTTGCCATCGGTTCTCTGAAGAGAACCTTTGCAGAAACCTATCTAAAGTGTATGTGGATAGTTGCGCTTACTGTCGAGAGCCTCAACATGCTTTGCTGGCAGGTATAGATGTGGTCTGGAATCAGAACAACCCTTGTGGACCCTTAAAATATCACTTGGGTTTCAAAACAAATTAGTATGTTGCCTTGGGGGGGGGGGTGGTCTGCACTTTAACCATCTGTACCAACTCGGACTATGTTCGGCAGAACTTTGTCTCCCACTTACCCATCTGGAAAACCAACAACATGTTGAATTCCTAATTCTCACCTTAGACAGAATAGCACATGAGAACGATATGATTGTCTACTGGAAAAAGATGAAAGGTCATTCTCATGTTGGCAATCCTGACAAGGTCGAAAATGATCTTGCTGGCCAGCTTGCTAAGGGAAGTGCTATCTCTGGAGACCTCTGGCACATGACTGTTAAAGCAGTCACCAGGTAACTAGCTGAACAGCTAACAACCCCACCTGTAGTACAAGTGGTATAGCGAGATCGCAGATCTCGACCTGGTGCAAGCCCAGAAAGAAGATCCTAACCTCGGACATCTTTGCTCTTCTATTCAAAACCACCAGGAGCACCCATTAATCCTGAAAGACTGTCAGGATGATGAGGAACCGAGGATCCTCTACACCTCCAAGAATATGTGTCATCTCCAGAAGGAACTGTGTGGTTATGTTTCAGCATGCCCATGATTTATTTATTTAACCAGTTTTCTATACCACCTTATCCTTCAATCAAAGCGGTGGGCAATGGCGGGTTAAGTGGCTTGCCCAAGGCCACAATGAGTGCCTATAGGACTAGAAACCCCAGTCCCTCTGGCCTGAGATTGCTGTCCCCAGGTGGGACTTGAACCCCTGGCCCTCTGCCCTGAAGTACCTTGTTCTAACCACTAGGCCACTCCCACTTTCCTGAGTACCCTTTTCTCTCCCATTGTATACGTCCTATTTTATGATGAATGAGTTTTTACTATCCTTTAATTTTATGGCATTCCATATCAATTTCCATTTTGATTTTGTTTTGTTTTTTAATTGTACACCCCTTTGCTGCTAACACAAAAGGCGGTTAAGCAAATCTTAATAAACATAATAAGCCTTCTGCTGGCCACAGAGGTAACAGTGTCACCTATGACCCATTGAAGCAGGTGGCTTACTGGCCTCACATGTATCAGGATGACCCATTGTATACCAAAGGTTGTTTAAATTGCTGCATATTCCAGCCTGCTGCTCCTTTTCATAGAGCTCCTTTGAGAAACAAAGGCCTTGCTGTGCCTTGGTCTGATCTTCAAATTGATTGGATTTGCTCAGTGACCCGTCCTCCTGAGGTGGTAATTATATGCTGACCATTACCTGCTTATTTACTAAGTGGATTGAATGCATCCCAGCACCCATTTTCACTGCTGAAACTACAGCCACCTTATTGTTGAACCATGTTTTCAGCAGATGGGGCATACCCATGCAAGTGGAATCTGACCATGGTTCCCACTTTACGGGCCATGTCATCAAGCACCTATGGAAATTGCTGGGAGTAAAAGCCAAAGTCCACATTGTTTATCAGCCACAGTCCTCGGGACATGTGGAGAGAGCAAACAAAACTGTCGTCAGTACCTTGAAGAAATATGTCTCCTCCTCCTCTGGGAAGGACTGGGACATAAAGTTACTGCACGTCCTCAAGTCCATCACATTAGTGAGCGTCCTTGGCATATGCCAAAGCACCAAGGACATTCATTGGTTGTGCCCAGGTAAACCTTTCCCGAAGGATGCTACTGAACCTCCCTCTGGTTTGCCTACTGAAAATGTGACAGAAATACAAAATTACCATGAATAAGTATGATGATTTTTCTGACACAAGGGTTGCTGTTGTAAATAATATTTAACCAGTCAGTTACCCCTCTGAGCGAACTTATGGTTATCATGAATAATCATGATATCACTATAATGTTTGCTTGATTGACGTTCCTAAGAACTCCCTTGTTAATGTTGGTGGAGTATCTGTTTTATCTAGTTTCACATTCTGTTTCTACTGAGATCCAGATGCTGGATCGGTTTCGAGATCATATGATTCTCCAGGACCAAGCAGGAAGTCAGTCCTCACATATGGGTGACGTCGGCGCCGACGGAGCCCCCATGCGGAGCATTTCCCCAGCTTTCAAAGAAAGCCTTTGGGAATGCAGCCACATGTGCGCGGTCCCCTTCCCGCCCAAAGGTGCCATCTTGCTCAGTCTTCTTTTTTCCGCGGAGCCCTAAGGACGTGTGTCCTTGTCACCCGTGAAAAAAGTTGATTTTTCCTGCGTTGAGTTGAGTTTTTTCTTCGGTTCGACGTCGGTTCCCTTTCCCGCCTGGACTCAGTGCACTGGTGCTAAGCCCGGATCTCTTTTTTTGGTTTTTGTCCTTAGAGACTGCGTTCACGCCAATTTTTCTTTTCCCTGGCAGCCCGATTTTTTGATCTTGCAGGGGCCCTTTTTCTCCCGATGGCTGCCAGTGGCTTTAAGAAGTGTGATCAGTGCAAGAAACTGATGTCTCTCACCGACACACATGACTGCTGCCTTCGGTGCCTGGGGCCAGACCATGACCCTAAGGTCTGTAGCCCCTGTGACAAAATGTCCTCGAAGGCATTGAGGAGCCGTCAACACCAGTGTGAGAAGATCTTCTCCGACTCTGCATCTGGACGGGTCCAGACTTCATCAGAGGTCTCGACGTCTCAGGAGTCCGACCCCGAGCATCATCGGGGCTCCTCTGAGAGGGAGTACCGAAGGAAGAAGAAACCCGCGAGGGCGGCATCAGTGGATGCTCTTGGCCCCTCAAGGGCCAGGTTGCATAGCCCCGATCGCCGTCCTGGGTCTTCGGAGTTGGAGAAGCCTGCTAAGCATCCTCATGTAGAATCGGAGGCCCCGAGTCACGTGAGTACTGTAGTCCTCGTGGACTCCCCTCCGGGGGAACAGACGTCGGGCCCGACGCCATCGGGGCCTGAGTCTGGAGGCTGCTGGGTCTCCTGAGCTCGGACTCAGGTTGACGGCCTTGGAGAGCAGATTGTCTGCCTTCATGGAGCAGCAGCGGGTGCTGATCGCCGGTCTCACCGGTGCATCTGCCCCGACCACCGGGATCTCGGAGGCCGAGCCAATCCTCAAGACCATGCGAACTCGAGTCGATCCTCAGCCGAGGTCACCCTCGGCCTCCCGTTCGGGACCGAGGTCGTCGACACCAGTACCCTCGGCATTGGGGCGGATGGCGTCGGTGCCCGCCCGCTCGGAGCCGCTCGATTCCTCCTCGGAGGAATCGGCATGGGAAACAGAGGAAGAGGAGTCCCCAGACACCTTTCGGACTCGGTGCGTCCCTTTGGATTCACTGGGATCCGAGCCTCAGACAAGGTCACCCCCCCCCCCCCCCCCCCCCCCCCCGGAGGATACCCGGTTCTCGGACTTCGTGCGGGACATGGCCAAAGCCTTGGCCTTCCTGGCGGACCCCGAGGAGGAGCCTCGAGCCAAGGAGCTCGAGGCCCTACAGTATGACTCTCCTCCCAAGGAGGCCTTTACTGTACCGGTTCCTCCGATGCTGGAGCAGTTGCTCTTCCGCATGTGGGAGGCGCCGGCCTCAATGCCGGTTCTAAGCAAGCGGGTCGATTCCATCTATCGAGTCCGCAAGAGCCCCAGGTTCCAAAAGGCACAGCTACCGCACCACTCCATGGTTGTGGAATCGGCCATGCATCGTCTGAAGAGTCAGAAGATGCACTCCTCAGTGCCTCCCAGCAGGGAAGCCCAGAACCTGGATGCCCTCGGTAGAAAGTGCTTCCAGGGCTCTATGCTTGCTTGCTGCGTCCAGACCCACCAGCTGTACATGGGCATGTACCTTCGAGACCTGGCAAAGGAGATTGCCGGGTTCTCCACTGGTCTGTCCGAGGAACCTTTGCAGAGGTTCAAGGCCTTGTCTTCTGGTATTCGAGAGTGCTCCAAGTTTATCTCTCGAGCAGCCTATGATGGATTTGAGGCTTCGGCCCAAGTAGCAGGGGCTGGCATCGGTGCACGCCGCCAGGCCTGGCTACAATCCTTGGACCTCGAGCCATGGGTACAGGACAAGTTGGTCGATGTCCCTTGTCGAGGTGAAAACCTCTTTGGCAAGCCCATGGCTGACAAGGCTGCACAACTCGAGTCAGACTCTCACCGGGACTAGGCTGTCCAGGAAAACCTCTGCCCCTTCTCAGAAGAAGAAGGGCTCAGGGAAAAAGACCTTTTACCCGAGGAAGACCACTGCCTACAAAACCTACCCTCACTACCAGGCCTCTGCAGCTCCCCAACAGGGCCAACAAGCCAAGGGGCAACGTCATGGGCCCCGTAGGCAGAAGGCTCCCAAGCCTCCTACTCCGGCTCCTGCTCAGCAGGGAGAAGGGTTTTTTTTGTTTTGTTTTTTAATTGAAAATTTTTCAAAAATACTTACAACGGAAGTACACAGGAAATCCAGATACCAGTGACATGTCATAACATACAGGAAAACCATCCTTCTAAAATAAGATAAAACATATCGGCATCTATTCATAGCCCACAAAAAGGGGAGAGTTACAAAAGCAAATAAAGCAAAAGAAATTTCAAGAACCAAGTTCTAACTAATAAACAGCACAATCTAATATCCCCTCTTCTCCTTACGTAAGTGTGCCAGATTGTTTACTATCCAAAAAGACCTGTAATTGGGAAGAATCAAGAAAAATAAATTTAGACCCCTGAAATGTAACAATTCATTTATAGGGGTACCGAGAAAAAAACCTGCCGATAAGGCCAAAACCCTAGGCTTCATAGCCAAAAAAGCCTGTCGCCTAAGTTGAGTGGCCTTACAGACATAAGGAAACATTTGTACCTTATCGCCACAAAATAGAATAGACGACCGCTTAAAGTACAATTTAAAGACAGCTGATTTATCAGACTCAGAAACAAACGTGACTACCAAGGTAGCCCGAGTAAGAATAGTATCCTGGGAATCTTCCAGAAATTTGGTAAGGTCAAGGTCTGGTCCCCCTTGTAGAGTATCAAACCCACCAGGAGGATCGACCTTTACCTTCTTCCCAGTCAAATAATACATCTTAGAAACCAAAATGGAATCTGGGGAAACCAAACCCAAAGATTCTTTTAAATACTTCCTAAATAGGGTCTCTGCAGACAATAAATGACAAACAGGAAAATTTAACAGCCTGATATTCTTAGCTCTAAATTGGTTATCATACATTTCTAGCCTATGGTGAACAAAGAAGGTTTTTGACTATGCCAGCATAGCCTCTCCTTCTCTTCAGGGCACAGGAGGTCGGCTGACCCTGTACGCAGACAGGGTGGCCAGCCATCACAGGGGACACTTGGGTGTTAAGCATCATCGAGAGGGGCTATCTGCTCCACTTCACCCAGATACCCCTCTCCTACTTTCCAGGAGAGCCTCCAAGACCCCCTCTGCACAGAAACTTATTCCTTCAAGAGTTGACAGGTCTGCTGCAAGACCAGGCGGTGGAACCGGTGCCTCACCACTTGGAAGGACAAGGCTTCTACTCAAGGTACTTTCTGGTACCAAAGAGAACAGAAAGCCTCAGACCCATCCTAGACCTGAGAAATCTGAACAAGGTTCTGGAGAGGGAAAAGTTCAAGATGCTTACCCTTGGAATCTTACTGCCCTACCTCCAGCAGGGAGATTGGCTATGCTCCTTAGACCTGAAGGATGCTTATACTCACATCCTCATCCACCCAAGTCACAGGCAATACCTCAGATTTGTGGTGGGAAGGAACCACTTCCATTACAGAGTGCTTCCCTTTGGCCTCACCTCCGCCCCCAGGATTTTTACAAAATGCCTGGCGGTGGTTGCGGCCTACCTCAGGAACCAGGGGATCTTTGTGTTCCCTTACCTAGACGACTGGTTTATCAGAGGCCAATCTCCACAAGAGGCCAGGCAGGCCACCTTCCGAACCATATCCCTGCTTCAGCACCTGGGGTTCGTCATAAACTTCCCAAAGTCCACTTTAGTCCTCTCACAGGACGTGGAGTTCATAGGGGCAAGGTTGGATACCATCCATGCAAAGGCCTATTTGCCTGTGGACAGAGCTCACAGGCTGATGAAGTTGGCCGGCCAGTTTCAAGCGGACTCTCTGGTCTCTGCCAGACACTTCCTCCGACTTTTAGGTCACATGGCTTCCACAGTGCATGTCACCCCAAATGCTCATCTGCACATGAGACCGGCTCAGTGGTGCCTCAGGGCACAGTGGGTACAGGCCGCAGGGAAGTTGTCAGACAGGATAAAAGGTATCCAAACTCTTGGTGGACTCCTTACGCTGGTGGAGGCATCTCCCAAACCTGGTCGAGGGAGTTCCTTTTCAGGCCTCTCCGCACACTCAGGTGCTGACAACCGATGCTTCCCTGCACGGCTGGGGGGCACATTGCCAGGGGAACTGTACCCAAAGCCTGTGGTCTCCATGGGAGGCTGCCCAGCAGATCAACCTGTTGGAATTGAGAGCCATTCGACTAGCCTTATGGACTTTCTCTCAGGTCCTCTCTCACCAGTCTGTCCTAATTCAGACGGACAACCAGGTGGCTATGTTCTACGTGAACAAGCAAGGAGGCACAGGATCCCGTCTCCTGTGCCTGGAAGCACAGGATCCCGTCTCCTGTGCCTGGAAGCACAAGCTCTCTGCTCCTGGGCTATCAATCAGGGCATTACCCTCAGGGCGGTCTACCTCCCGGGCCAGGAAAACTATCTGGCAGACAGGCTGAGCAGACTCTTGCAGCCTCACGAGTGGCAGTTGGATCCTCAGGTAGTCCAACAGATCTTTCTGAAGTGGGGACTTCCAACTATGGATCTTTTTGCCAGTCCGCTGAACAGGCAACTATCCCAGTTCTGTTCCAGGCAACCGCATCCTCTGAGGGCAGCGGCAGATGCATTCCTGATCCCTTGGTCAGTAGGCCTGCTGTATGCGTTTCCTCCCACACCTTTGGTGGCCCGGACTCTATTCAAAACCCAGCAGGACCAATCCACAGTGATCCTGATAGCCCCCAGGTGGCCCAGGCAGCCGTGGTTCCCTCTTCTTCAGCAGTTGGCAGTGGATGCTCCACTTCCTCTGGGACTGCAGCCCGACCTTCTGACTCAGGATCAGAGGTCCCTATTGCATCCCAACCTCAAATCCCTCAATTTGATGGCCTGGCTTGCTCCCTTGCTCCTTCCAAAGGAGGTTGAAGAGGTAGTGTTGGCCTCCAGGAAGCATTCCACTCGGAAGGCCTATCCTCTGAAGTGGCGTAGGTTTTCCACTTGGTGTTCTCAGCAGCAGGTGGATCCCTTCTCCTGCTCAGTCCCGGTGGTGCTGCAATACCTGCTTCTCTTGTCCGACCTGGGACTTAAGTCCAACTCTGTCCGGGTCCACCTCAGTGCCCTTTCAGCTCACCACTCGCCGGTGAATGGACAATCCCTCTTGGGCCACCCTCTGGTGTCTCGCTTCCTTAGAGGCCTGCTCCTGCTCAAGCCTCCTATTCATCCACCGGCCACTGAGTGGGATCTCAATGTGGTCTTGCAGCAACTGACTCGCCCACCATTTGAGCCGATGGCTACCTGCCACTTACGTTTCCTATCCTGGAAGACGTTTTCTCGTGGCACTCACCTCAGCTAGGCGTGTGAGTGAGCTTCAGGCCCTGGTCTTGGATAGGCCGTATACCAGGTTCTATAAGAACAGAGTAGTCTTGAGGACTCATCCTAAGTTCCTTCCAAAGGTAGTTTCCTCCTTCCACCTCAATCAGGAGGTGGTACTTCCGACGTTCTTTCCCAGGCCGCACGCCAGTAGGGCCGAGACTGTCTTGCATACCCTGGATTGTAGGAGGGCGCTGTCCTTTTACCTGGAACGTACGCAGGGGCATAGAAGGGCTTCTCAGCTCTTCATTTCCTTTGACCCTAATAAATTGGGGTTGCCTGTCACTAAGCGTACGTTGTCCATCTGGGTGGCAGACTGTATCGCCTGGGTGTACAGGGCAGCTGGCCTCTCCCTGGAGGGTCGAGTCACGGCCCACCGGGTCAGGGCTAAGGCCGCATCAGTAGCTCACCTCCGCTTTGTTCCGTTGGCAGACATCTGCCGGGCTGCTACTTGGTCTTCAAGCCAGACTTTTGCGGACCACTACTGCCTCGAGAGGGAGTAACGTAGGGACAGTGCTTTCGGGCAAGTGGTGCTCCGTAATCTCTTTGAAGTTTAGGCAACTCCTACCCTCCAGCCCTGGTGTTGGGCTACCGTTCAGGTGTGGTCTCAAAGAAGATTCTCTCACTGTTGCTGAGGCTCTAGAGGGAGCTCTATTTTTCAGCCTGGGTTCCTGGTAGCCCAGAGCTAGGGACTCACCCATATGTGAGGACTGACTTCCTGCTTGGTCATGGAGAAAGAGTAGTTACTCACCTGTAACAGGTGTTCTCCAGGAGCAGCAGGAATCAGTCCTCACAACCCTCCCTCCTCCCCTTGGAGTTGCAGTTGTATATAGTTCATTTTCTTTTTCGTGCTGTCTTTTAGCTATGTCATCAGACTGAGCAAGATGGCACCTTTGGGCGGGAAGGGGACCGCGCATGTGTGGCTGCATTCCCAAAGGCTTTCTTTGAAAGCTGTGGAAATGCTCCGCATGGGGGCTCCGTCGGCGCTGACGTCACCCATATGTGAGGACTGATTCCTGCTGCTCCTGGAGAACACCTGTTACAGGTGAGTAACTACTCTTTAACTTCACTGAAGCCTTGAACTATATACTGGACTATAAGGACTCCCACACAGTGGAACTGTCTATTGACCAGGAGAGCCTTGACATTACTGATTGCAACTTTGATTCATGTGATGTGGCCATTTTACAGACTAATTTTATGTTTCATGTTATTGTACCTGTCTTTGCCCTTCTTTTGGTTTTCCAATTCCTAATCTCTTTGTATCAGCATAGACAGATTCTTACTCTGCATCACATACGTTATGGACACACTCCTCTCATCATGCATTAACAGGATTTGGTGGACTGTCACATCATTGAATAGTGGCGCCGTTTTCTTTTCAGTAACCCATTACTCTTGATTGAGTTGCTTCATTTATCAATGATAGCTGATGTTTTATTTTACTATTAAACATATGCATTTAAGAGTTAAGTTTGAATTTACACTGAGACGTTTTATTGTATTAACTATATATAACATTATATAGTGAGTTTAGGTTAAGAACAATATACTACTAGGTTTGAAGTTACACTCATTACATTGATTGAATTGATTTGATTTGATTTTAACTATATACTTTCAGTATTAACTTCTTTACTGCTTGTGTACACTCACAGTATTATTACTCACGCAGTATTGCTTTTAATGCATCTATACTTTCGTCAATTGTATGTCATTTGGTTCTGACCTGCAGAGTAGTAATGTTAGTTAAGGTTTTAAGAAGGAATATGCTCCCTTGTAGCTATTCCATCTTAAAAGAGGGGAGGGGGAGAGAATGTAGGGCTGATGCTCTGCTATAGCCTGTTCAGATACCAAAAGCCTGAACCAAAGCTGAACCATTTGAGATGGATTCCTTTTCTGCTGTCCCAAGCTCCAGACCTGCTGACTTGCAAGTGGTTGCCTACCAAGTCTTACGTATAGGAGACTATTATTCCCAGATATGACTATGTGCAAGGGAACCTATTCCCTAGGCCATTCCCATCTGCAGATGCCTCCACTGGCTTTGGACATTTGCAACAATGTATGAAACTGCATATCTTAGTGTTCTGTCACCATGGACCTTTGTCCACAGAAAGACCACCTGGCAACTACCTCCTGATTCGCTGAGAACACCTCATAGTGTCTCATGCCAACCAGTCACCGAAGTTATGACGAAGACCCTTCACAAGACTTAATACAGTATGCACAGCAAAACTTTCATGCCACTTTTGTGCCTCCTGCTTTTCTGTCTCCTCCTGAACAGACAAATACACACAGTATATGTGCAAGGCCATTCCTTTACATAGTAAGACTCTCCCACAGACATGAGCTCTGTGTTGTTATGCGACTTTCCCAGACGGCTGTAGCTAGCGGTGTTCACCTTCGTCACTACTGGATCTCATGCTGTTCCGGAGACTGCCTCAGAAACAGGCATAACTGTCCTACTGGTGGAACACTAAGGTATTGGTTTTACATTCCTCCTGGGTGCTCTATTAGCCAGAGAGCTAGTTACTCTTCCCTAAGTGCAGAGCGAATCTATGACCTCTGGTTGTCAACTAGTGATTCATTATTTGCATAATTGTATCATTAAGCTGCTATAACTTGCTTCCTCATGGTCCTAATATAAAAATATATATTCTGCTTATTTTTCTACTTTGCCTTCCATAATAAATCCTAATATATATACCATCTTGCTTCTCTGACATGGCTCATTGCCAGATAGTCCCACCAAATGTTGGGGAAGGAAGCAGTTATCACCCCTGGACACAACTGAGTATCTATATATATATATTATTTG
Organism: Ichthyophis bannanicus; assembly: GCA_033557465.1. Lineage (NCBI taxonomy): Eukaryota > Metazoa > Chordata > Amphibia > Gymnophiona > Ichthyophiidae > Ichthyophis > Ichthyophis bannanicus. The sequence goes on from CM066031.1 coordinate 154,336,681, forward strand.
CTGCCAATAATCCTGGCAAGCCCAGGACAGCAGATTACAGACGAGATGGTTTACAGTGAGCATTGGAAAAACTGGCAAAACAGACATATGTTGATTCTGTAAGAAAGCACAAGAAACAGTGACTCCTCACCTCATAGCTGGCTGTGAAGTTCTGATGGCGGAAAATTTCTGTACAGAAAAGCACAACAAAGTAGCATGCCTCGTTCATTGGAAACTCTGTAAATACTACAGTATCACTGTCCCTGTAAAGCACTGGGATCATGACCCTAAAAAAATTACAGAAAATGAAGAGGTTATGATCGCCTGGGACATTCCCATTCCAATGGATAAGAAACTAGATGTGAGAAAACCTGACAGTGGTAAAGGAGAACAACACCAGAACAGCATTGATAATAGATGTCAGTTCAGCATAATTATTAGGTGAATCGTCTGGAGAGGTAGAAGATCCTGAAGTACCAAGAAATATAGTCAGAGACCAAGAAAATGTTGGAGAAAGGTACATAAATCTTTCCTATTATATTGGGAGTGACAGGTTTGATAAAGAAGAATTTCCATCACATCTTGATAAATTACCCATATCTGTTACGTCTTATGAACTCCAGAAGGAAGCTCTCTTTGGCACAATGCAAGTACTACACTGAGTATTAGCAGTAAATTTGAGAGACTGAGATCTTACTCCACATACCCTGGGGCTTAGAAGTGAGGTTCATGACTGTCATGGTATTCGCAAAACTCACCCATTTGGAGAAACTGCCCTGAGAATGAAACAGTGACTTACAGACGAGATGGCTACAGTAAGCATTGAAAAAACTGGAAAAAACCCGATATATGTCAATTCTGTGAGAAAGAGCTGGAAACAGTGACTCACCTCCTAGCTGACTGTGAAGTTCTGATGGCAAAAAATTCTATACAGAGAGGCACAATAAAGTAGGCGCCTTATCCACTGGAAACTCTGTAAGCACTACAACATTACTGTGCCTGAAAAGCACTGAGGTCATGACCCTAAAAGAATTACAGAGAATGAAGAGGTTATGATCTAGGATATTCTCATTCCGATCGATTAAAAAGCTGAATGCAAGGAAACCGGATATAGTGGTAAAGGAGAAAAACACCAGAACGGCATTGATTATAGAGGTTTCAATTCCAAGTGACTTCTCTATGAATTGCATTGAGAGGGAGAAAAGCATCAAGAAAATGTGGCAGAAAAATACAGTTATTTTCCATCATGATGGGTGCCAGGAAGAGGAACTTTCAAGCACTCCTTGATAAATTACCCATACATGTTCTCTTTGGCATGTTGCAAGTACTACACCAAGCATTGAGAGACCAAAATCATACTTCACATACTCTGGCTTATAAGTGAGATACATGACTGTCGTGGTCTGTGCAAAATGTACCCATTTGGAGAAACTGCCCCAAATGAAACTATTGGAAACACAGGGAGCGAGATGTGAAACAAAAGAGTCCTTTATTAGTATCCAACGACTCTGACATGGCCGCATTTTGGCATGAGCATTTGTCAGGTGGTAACCTCAAAATATAAGGAATGTAGTAAAAACATTCAGTAAAGTGAAATCATGTACATATAACATGAAAAGTGAAATAATACTATTATATGAAACATTGTTCATAAAACAATGATATAAAATGCAATTGTATAAGAAACAAAATTAAGCAGTAAAATATAAATAAAGGGATGTTCACTGATCAAAGGACAAACAGAAATTTAAATGGAAGATGATTCATAAACAAAAAGTGAATATATAAACCATTGTAGTGACACTAATATATATACAGACAGACTCATTTATTACATAAAATCAAAAGATCTTTTGAATAATGTCATAACCAAGGACGTAACCAGCACAAGTATAGGAGGAAGAAGAAAAAGCATATTGGATTTACGGAGTAGTCGAGATATCAATTCAGTGAATCCAGTTGTGTATAGCAATCTGTTTGCTGCACTGTGTAAATCAAAAGTATATGAAACTTTATTTATTTATTTACATTCTCTTATATACTGTGCTATTCTGCATCAGTGTGGTTTACATTGAACAAACTGAAATTACATTGAACAGGGCATTATAACTTGGAGATAACTATTTTACAGGGAACATGGGCTATGGAGGGTTAAGTGGCTTGTCCAAGACCACAAGGAGCACCTGTGGGACTAGAAACCCCAGTCCTTCCGGCCCAAGGTGGTTGTCCTCTAGTGCGATTTGAACTCCTGACCTTCTGGCCTGAAGTACCTTGCCCCAACCACTAGGCCACTCCTCCACTCACAATATCAAAAAGGGCATAAGGAACATACTGGGTATTGCTTGTCACAATGTTGTGTTGATCCCTTAAGAGAAGCATAAATCAGAAAATGTTAAGCTAATACTATGATGAATCATGTATAATCTAATGAACATCCCAATTAGGGCAAACATAAGTATAGCGGAGACTTCCAAGAATCTTCTGATAATCTAACCTGTAATGCTTTTATCATAACGCTTATCAACTAGTGTTCGGTATTTTTCCTTAGTAAATCTTGGTGTAACCATATTTTACTCATGTCTACACAGGAATGCCAAGCAGGCTTACCAGCTTGAAAAGGAACTGTCATATATATGACATTTGGTATCCAAAAAATAAGAAAAGAGGCAACGAAGGCACAAACATTATTTTATGTAGACTCCGAACCCATGTGATCTCAATAAAAAAAAAAACCAAATGTGACTTAATTTCTTTCTTTTAAAGTCTGCAGTAAATGCTAAGTGGGCTTACCGACTTGCGGGAAACAAGGGTCCCTAAAACACTCTCTTTTTCAAAAAATTATATAGGCACTAAAAATAGGCACAAAAAATATTAAGGAGTGGCACCATTCTGTCAATACTTACGGACATTTGTGATTCCATTGTAATTGCTATATGTATGGATAAAAAGTGGATAAGAATGTCTGAAATCAATGCTATCAAATCTTTGAGTGTGCTCACAACAAAGTTCACGTGGGCATGTTCACCTCCTATCTCTGTCGTGATGTATGAAGGCACATCCTGTGTTGCCGGTGAAATGCTTTGGTCTTGTAGGTGCACCCAAAAAAATCTGTCTTGGAAATGTTCAAATATGTTAAAGGCCATGGAGGGGGCGGGGGGGGGGGGGGAGGCAGGGAGGGGGGGAGGCGGGGGGGGAGGCAGGGAGGGGGAGTGAGGAGGCAGGGAGAGGGAGGTGGGTATGTAATAGAAAGGAATCATAACGTCACGATCCTAAACTGCATATATAGTTTCACATGAAATAAACGTGTCCTATTGGAGCCATCAAATACATGTTATAAGGAGACACCAACAAACTGTATAAATAGACCAAAGTAAAGTGCTATGTTTCTATCTGGGAATGACATATTCTAAGTAGACACTGACAGACTATGAAAATGAGTCAAAGAGATGTATTTATTTAACAATTTTTCTATACCGCTTTTCTTGTATTCATAGCAGTTTACATTGAACAGTAACATTGAACATTACATAGAACAAGGTCGTTAAACTTGGAGAGAAGGGGTTAACATATTATTTACATGATTGCTTGTTACAGGTTGTGGGTTATTATTGGGTGGTAGGGTTTGAGCCAGGTTGTAATTATTGGTTTGTAGGTGGGTCAGATTATATTGCAGTGGTGGTTATGTTTCATGTATTGGTTCTGCTTCTGGTCCATAGTACTCTGAAAAGAGGTGTGTCTTTAAGGCTTTACGAAAGTCCCATAAGTTGTTGGTGGTTCTTATTCTTTCTGGGAGTGCGTTCCAGAGAGATGGTGTGTATATTGAGAAGGCTCTGTGATAGGTTGACTGTTTTGCTTTAGTTTTGTTCTTAGGTATTATTAGTAGGTTTTTATTGTTTTTCCCTTTTATTCTGTTTTCAGGGTCTTTACTGATAAACTATCACTATTGGTGGTGATAGTTAATGTAGGATTTTGAATTAGTGAGGATGGCTTTGTATTTACTTCTGGCGATTATGGGGAGCCAGTGGAGTTGTTCCAATTTTGGGGTTATGTGGCTGGTTCTTGTTGTACCTATTATGATGCGGGCTGTGGTGTTTTGTAGTAGTTGCAAAGGATAGATGGATTGGGTTGGTAAGCCTTGATAGATGATGTTACAGTAGTCTAGGATGGGCATTATTAAGGCTTGACAAACTGTGCGGATGTTGTTTGGATCCAGCAGTGGTTTGAGTTTTTGTAGTGTTCTAATTTTATGGTAGGCTGTCTTTGTTAACTTGCTTATGTGTGCTTGGTCGTTTAGGTTTTGGTCGAGGTGTATCCCCAAGTATCTGACTTCTGTTAGATACTTGGGGATTAATTAAAGAGATTAATATAGTATATCAAGAACTGGCATACCTGTGTCTGCAATGTATAATCAAACAAAAGTAAAAATCTTGCCTGATTAAAGTCTGCATGTAATGCCAAGTAGCCTTGCAAAGCTGTTGAAAGTAAGGGACTGTCTACCCCTGAATCCAAACAGCTTTTTAAAGAGGATCTGGGTTTAATGGATCCACCATGCTTTGAATCAGCTCTTAACATTGAGACCTCTTTAAAATTGTATAAAACAAAAGGAGGCATAAACATCTGTTAAATGAAGGAAAACTAAAATCAGATAAAAATCAGAGTTTTAATACTTTGCTTACTCCTGTGAAAAAATGCCAAATGGGCTTACCAGCTTGAGGAAGACAAAGAATTGTCAAACACACAGCACTGTATCTAAAACTGAAGGAAAATCCTATCAGTATTCAGGTAGCCTTTGAACCCATTGTGATCCTGGATAAAAAGCTGAACAGATACTGGCTTCATTCATTTCGAAGTCCATAATGAATGTTGAGCAGGCTCACTGGCTTGCAGGGAATGAGGAACTATTAAACGCTCTATTTTCAAAAATTATTCTGGCGCCAAAAAAAAGGGGGATTAAAGGGTGGAACAGAAGTGACAACATTCTATCAGCCGTTTGTAAAAATGTGGTTTCCATTATGATTCCACAAAAATGAAAATAAAAACGGAGGAGGACTATCTAAGATTATTGTTAAAGCTCACTACAGGATACATGTAGGAATGTCCGCCTTATCTCTCTGAATGTTTATGAACAAACTCCTTTGTCTCCGGTGACTAATTTGGGTATACTGGTGTATATAAAAATTACATTCATGAAACTTGAAGGGGGAAGGGGATGGGTTGGGGAGAAGGTTTTATAAAAATATATAAATATTTTTATAAAACTTAATGTTTGGTTCTACATAGGATAAGAAACATGCCCTTTGGTTGCCATCAACTGCACATTATAAAGAGGGACTGGCAAACTGTGGAAAGGGACCAAACTAAATTAGTACATTTTTGTGTAGAGATAACATGCAATAAAGAGGCATTGGCAAAACTATGGAAACAGATCAAAGTAGAATAGTACATTTTGTGTCAAGAAAAGCATATTAGTATCAATAACGTGTAAACAAACAAAAAAGAACCTAAAGTCTGCATATAATGCCAAGCAGGGTCACAAATCTGTGAAGAATATAGGACTATCAATGTTTTTTTTTTTTTTTTTTATTGAAAGGCTTCCAAAGAATACATAACAGCATAAACCACAAAGATCTACAAAGAGGTAGCAACAGTAATAATATAACGCCAGATCACGATGGCATTCAACAATATGCCTTCATTTTTGCATTTTTAAAGTAAAGAAACGGAGAGCAGTAACCCCCCAACCTCCCATCCTCCCCCCACCCCGACACCTCCCTGGCCCATGACCCCCCTCCCACCCACCCTCCCAGTCCCCCCCTCTTTGGCTTGCTAACGTTCAAGTACGGGAAGGGGGATGAGCAGCAGAGACGCTCATGGGGCAAGCTCCCTTTAAAGTGTGCAAGGTCCCCCCCTCTTATCCAGCACAATCACGCACCGTAGCGAGAGACAAAAGGTGCCCACACCAACTCAAAGCGCGCCAGGCGCATCCTACTGACCGCTACCCCTCTTTCCATGGTATATATATCCCACATCCGTTCCAGCCAAGTCTGAAAGGAGGGGGCCAAGGTCCGCTTCCAGGCTGCTGCAAGGGATAACCTAGCTGCATTCAGGCCATGGCGAAGTAAAGCAAGCTGTAGGGCCCGTGCTCCCGGCACCGCGGCCCCAAACAGGAAAATCCCCGGATCCCAAGGGACAGCTACTCCTAGAAGCAGCTGCAACCGATATTGTATACCCCTCCAGTAGGCGCGAATGCAGGGGCAGTCCCACCAAATGTGCCCTAGGGTACCCCGATGCCCACAATTACGCCAGCAGAGGTCCACCGCCCCAGGATAGATGCGTGCGATCCGCGCCGGAGTCATGTACCATCGGTACAATATTTTATAATTGGTTTCACGGGCATTGATCGCTACCGCACTTTTCCACAGGTGAGTTTCTGCCCTTTCCCACTGCTGCTCAGTATAGGAAAGGTTCAAGTCAGAGTTCCAAAGTTCCCTGTGCCTATTAGAACGCGATTGAGAGCTCTGCAAGTGAGCGTACAGGGTCGCCACGAGTCCCTTAGTGGTAGTGCACCCCTCACAGTAACGTTCCAAATCAGACAGGGCTCGCGCAGCTTGGGGCCGAACAGGCTTGGATCGAACCCAGTGTACCACTTGCATATACTGATAATGTTGCCCAGCCGGAATGTCGAATTCAGCTTCTAACGCACGAAAGGGTTGTAATTGACCATCATCAAAAAGCTGTCTGACCCTACTAAGGCCATGATGTCCCCACTGCCGGAAAACTGCATCACTTAGCCCCGGCGGGAAAGAGGCGTTATCCACTATAGGAGCTAAAGGGGTTAAGTCCGTGTCGCGAGATCAAAAGTGCTGATCCCAACAACGGAGGGTGTGAAGAATATAGGGATTGTTAGTACGCTTACCACGGCGTAGTTTCGGGCCTAACCACAGCCAATCTCCCAGGCCAGCTCCCCCCGCCAAGTGCATTTCCAGTTGCACCCATCGCTTAGTACTATCAGCAATCATCCACTCCACCCCTGCCCGGCATTGCGCCGCCGCATAGTACCAATTTAAGTTGGGCATGCCCATACCTCCAGAGCGCGTACGGGTATAAAGAACCTGTCGCGCCAAGCGTGGACGATGATAATGCCAAATGAATTTCATGAGCAACTGTTGCCAGGTCGCCAAGGTGGCCTGCGCGATGGGAAGTGGCAGAACCTGAAAAAAGTAAAGGAAGCGGGGAACAACCACCATCTTGACTACGGCTATACGCCCAAACCAGGAAAGGAGCAGGCCCCGCCATACTTCTAAGTCCCGCCGAACCTGACGAAGCAGGGGGTCATAGTTGGCCCTAAAAAGGTCCGCCCGCTCCACGGTCAACTGCACTCCTAGATAACGCAAAGCTCCGGACACCCAGCGAAGAGGATAAGCCGCCTGGAGCTCCGCACAAACCGCCCCAGGGACTCCAACATTCAAAATCTCCGATTTAGTGTGATTGATTTTGAAACCGGATACTCGCGCATAGTTATTAAACAGTTGCATCGCAACTGGAAGGGAGGTGGCCGGATCCACCAGGGACAGTATGATGTCATCCCCAAAGAGCGCAATCCTATAATCCTCAGGGCCAACATGAACCCCCCTCAAGCCTAAATGTTCTCGAAAGCTTTGGGCCAAGGGTTCCATCGCAAGAGCAAAGAGTAGGGGCGAAAGAGGGCAACTTTGTCGCGTGCCCCGTTCCAGCAGGAAGCGTCTCGAGTGTCCCCCATTGATCCGGACGCACGCCTGGGGCATCTGATAGAGACTACGAACCCAACAGATATAATTAGGGCCGAAACCCATTTTCTCCAGAACACACCATAAGTATTCCCAATCAACCCGATCAAAGGCTTTTTCTGCGTCAATCCCCACCAGCAAGGCTGGTTGTGGGTCCTGTTGGGCTACGTGTATGACCTGCAACATACGCCTAATGTTGTCTGGCGCCCTGGCACGAATTCCACCTGATCCGGGTGAACCAAGCCCGGAAGGACCCGATTCAGGCGCGCCTCCAAGATGGAAGCAAATATTTTAACGTTGACATTTAACAGAGAGATGGGGTGGTATGACGCCGCGTCGTGCATTGGTTTACCAGGCTTGGGGATCATCACGATCAATGCCTCACGCTGGATTGGCGATAAGGGGCCCCCCCCAAGATCTCATTGAACAAGATGGTCAAGGTTGGCGCCAATTGTACCCAAAACTTCTTATAATATTCTGCTGGGAAGCCATCACTACCTGGCGCACTCCCAGTTTTCAGTCATCGGATTGCAGTTTCCACTTCATCTACCGTTAATTCAGAATCTAGCTGAGCCCGGTCAGGGTCGGAGAGAAGCGGCAGACCAATCCCCCACAGATAGTCCTGTACTCTATCCCGCTCAAAAGGTTCCGCCTTATAAAGCTGCTCCAGAAAGTCAGCAAAAAGATTGCGTATCTCCCGAGAGATAACCCTCTTCCGTCCCCCAGCGTCGCGCAGTTCGCGTACCACTCGCACAGATTGCTGTTGGTGAAGACGCAAGGCTAGGAAGCGGCCGGTTTTATTCCCATGCTCATAAAAAGTTTGCCGTAACTTCCGACGCTTATTATCTAATTCTTTCTGCATACACGCATCCAAGGTGGCTCGCGCCGCCCGCCACTGGCGCAGGACCTGTCGCGAACCAGTTCGGGCGTGCTCCGCGCCTAAGCGGGTAGCCTCCGCCACCAGCTGGTCACGTTCACGTGTCCACTTTTTACGCGTGCCGGCTGCCTCCGCCATGCGTTGACCATGAGCCATCGCCTTATAAGCATCCCACACTGTGGGGAGAGAAACATCCCCAGAATTGTTACGCTCGAAAAATTCCGTAATAAAACGGACATGATCCTGTACTGCGCCCTGCCGCCGTAGGAACCTCACATCTAGGCGCCAAAGCCTCTGGTGCTCACTGCACAATCCAGGCGGAAGAGCAAGCCAGCATGGGGCATGATCTGACCAAGTCAGCGCTCTGTGGCTAGCCTTCACCCTCCCGTCCATCAGGCGCTGATCCAATAGAAGATAATCAATGCGAGTGTGAACCTGGTGGACCGGTGAGTAGTACGTATAGCTTCTTTCCCCCTCATGAGTATCCCTCCAGACGTCCCGCAGACCTAAATCAAGCATAAGGCTTTGCAGGGCTCTGGCTGGTCCCCCCACTCGCCCCCCAGCGTGACTTGTGGAATCCAGGTGGGACACCAGGTGCGTGTTACAGTCCCCCCCTAGGACAATAGGACCCCTTGCAAAATCCGCCAATGAGGCCTTCAGTCATGCAAAGAAGGCCCCTTGACCTGTATTGGGAGCGTAAATATTAGCCAAGGTGAGCAGGTGCCCCTCTAGATGGATATTCAAGAAGAGCCACCTCCCCAAAGTATCTTGTTTTGTCTCCTCTATCTGTAGAGAGAGGCTCTGGTGAAACAGTACGGCCACTCCCCGTTTCTTCCATCCCTGTGCATCCGAGGCCACCCGCACCTCAGTATATGGGGATCTCCTTAGCAAGCCCTGCTTACAGTTTTGAAGATGGGTCTCCTGTAGGTAAACAATGTCCCCCTGCAAAGTGCGCAATTCGGAGAACAACAGGGATCTCTTCCTCGGGGAGTTAAGGCCCTTAACATTCAAAGAGACAAAGCGCACCATTAGCAATTACATTCCACTCCCTCGCTGTCGCCCGCTATCCAAAAAGTCCCAATGGTAGCTCCCCCCCGTCCAACCCGGGGAATTAATTAACCGAACCCATCCACTCCACTTTCCAAGAACAAGAGCCATAGTCCCTCCTTTCAAGCCCAAACACACCCCTCCATGCCATGTTAATAAAAAGCCCCCCCCACCCATCTCCCCCCCCTTGCCCAAATCCCCCCCCAGCCCAAGTCCCCCTCCCCTTCCCGTCAATACCACCTGCCTGTCAAGGTTAATACAGGACACGGTAAATTGACCACAGACCCCGTTTCCCCCAAAACCCCATGAATCAACTTAAACACATAGAAAACATTCCCCACACTACTCTCCCACCCACCCCAGGTCAGCATTCTCCCCATGCCTCCGCACCAGAACATCATCATCATAACATTTGCAAAACATCCGCCTCCCCCCGCATAGAGGATAGTGCGGGTCTAATTCAGACCTTTCGGTGGCCCATAACCCAATGAGAAATATTTCTTCCTTCAGTTATCCAAAATTGGTGAGACCCACCCAGAAAGGCTCCCTAAAGAGTAAAGGTAGCTCCCCAAGTGTACACAGAGGCCAGAGATCAAGCAGACTTGCCCACCCGAGTCCACCTGGGGTGCTGGGACTTGGGGGGGGGGGGGGCGGATGAGGCTGAGCATTGTCATCAACTAGTCCCGCCTGGCGTAGGGCTCGCCAGGCTTCAGTGTGGTCCTTTGCTGATATCTTTTTGTTACCCAAAAGGAAGTTCATCCGAAAGGAAAAGGACCAGGAATATCGAATCCCCTTGCTGTTCAAAACCGTTTTCACTGGTGAACGTTGAGAGATCTTGGTATATGGACACTGACGCATCCTGGAAGCGGACTGCTTTCTTCTCCCGGCCTCTCCGTATGAGTAGCTCAGCATCGGAATATCGCAGGAATCTCGCAATGACATCACGAGGCTGGTTATTAGGAGGTTTTCCCAAAGCCCGATGGACTCTTTCTATTTCCATCTCGAGGGCTCGCGTAGCCAGCTCCTCCACCGAGAGCAGCTCCGCTATCAACAGTTTAAGCACAGTTGGCAAATCTTCTCCGCCCCCTCCCGCTTCTGGTATTCCACGAAAACGCACATTATTGCGGCGGGAGCGATTTTCAATGTCATCAATTTTGTAGGTCAGTTCCATTGCTTGCGCTTGCTGCTGATCCAAGGCACACTGTAAATCCATCAGGTTCCCATCTTGATCAACCATTTTGGTCTCCACCTCCTCTACTCGGGCTCCCAGCTCTTTTATGTCAGTCCGTAAGTCTGCGACATCTCTCAACAATTCCTCACGTAGCGAACAAAACTGGCTGGCTAACTCCGCAAATCCTTTATGGAGTTCTCGCTTGATTTGAGCAGCGGAGAGTTGTTTATGAGATTCTAGTTCCTCTTCACTTACAGTATCATCCTCAGAGCCTGAGGGAGGAGAATGACCACGGGGGCTACTCGGGGCCCCAGTCTTACGCTGCAGTCGCTGGGAGGAACGCACCCCCTCCCGAGTTTCAGAACTCTTAGCAGTGGCCGCCATCCCCCAGAACCACTTATGGCGCACAGTGTCAGGAGAAGAGAGCAGTCAATGTCAGCAATGGCAGCGAGGTCAGGGAGAGAGCGGTGTGCGAGGCTTCACAGTCCCGTAAGGCAAACACCTCCACACAGTGTTAGGAGATAAATTCAATGTCCGCAAGGTCCAAAAGACCGGTGAGAGTGCAGGGCCCTGAGAAAAGAGCTGCCTCGGACCTTCTTGAGAGAGTGAGCTGTGAAAGGCAATGCTCAGGGCGTTCTGCAGTGATTGTGGAGGGGAAAGGCACACAGGATCCACAACCACCAGGAGTTAGGCTCTAGAAAGGAGCTTGAGGCCAGATAGATCGCTGGAGTGCTCAGACAGGGCGCCCTCAATCCGCACCGCAGGGGCAAGGCTTCAGCAGGGCACTGGTATGTTAAGGGGTGCTACAGCCTCCAACCCCGTTCAGCCGACAGAGGAAAGGGAGTGAGATTCAGTGCTTACCCCTCCTCCGGAGGAATCACAGTGTGGAGAGGGGAGAGCGGATGCCAGCAAAAGCCACGGGGATTCCAGGCCCTCTCCCCGATCGCAAATGTTAGACGGCAGCTGCCTGTGCCGGTGTTCCAGACTCGAGGGCAATACTCCGCCCGTCAGCACATTGCTGCTCAGTCTCCGGTCCAGTTGCAGGGGCCCGACAGCGCGATCCAAGAAGAGTCCCTCCTAGTGTCGTCCGGGCCGTGCGAGCCGGCTAAGGCAGGGTGAGAATCAGCCGGGCCCAAGTCAGATAGCGAAGAGAGACACGTGGCAGCAGGCCGCACTTCTCAGAAGGGCTCCGCGGTGTCTCAGCGTCTTGGGGGGTCGTCTAACTCGGCTCCGGAGAGCACCGCTCACCTCAATAGACCCAGGGCAGGTAGGGGAAGCAGTTTTTGCAATTTTTAGCGCATTGTAGCTGGTGATTTGGGGTAGTGGGGACGGAGCTCTCTCAGAACGCGGCCATCTCTCCATCAATGTTTGTTTTTTAAGGGGCTTATAGCGCCAAAATGTTTTAAGGAGGATCTGGGTTTAGTAGATTTGTCATACTTTAAGTCAGCTCTTAGCATTAAGACCCCCTTGGAATTGTATGAGGAGGTGTGAACATTTTTAAAGTGTAAAAATATAAAACATAAATTAATTTGTCTTAAATGAAGAGCTAAAAGAATAAAATAAGGTAAAAAGTTAAAACAATTAAGAGTGTTTTTGACTGGCCAATCCTTCACTATGGAAGAAATATATTGAGACCCTATCGAATCCAGTGTTGTGTGCATTGTGGATTCATTGTGTTAAATATTGGCAAGATAATGTCAGTTAGAATAAAAATTACAGATTCTAAAAAATGTAGTAAGATCAATAAAACAGATGAAAAGGGGGAAGAAAAATAATGTCTTAAAAAACAGTATAATGTAAAACCTGTGAAAAAGGGGAAGGGGGAGGAAGGAGGCAGGAAGGGTGTGGTGGTTAGAAAGAAATTTAAAAGTAATCTTAAAAGCAGGGTAGTAAAACAATTATCTATCAATTGTAAAAACAATATAGATCAAATAATAAAAATAGAGACCAAATCAAGATAAAAGAAAAATGGAAAATAAAACCAATATAATGAAACAGAAACTATGTTAAATATAAAATTGTCCAGGGGACGTAGGGGGACAAGAAAAGGGGAGAGAAGGGGAAAAGGGGGAGGGAGGCAGAAAGGAAGTTAAAACCAGAAAATAAATAGTGACATTTGTCTCAAAAAATCGATCTACTTTAAAATATGAAAAAAAAAGAGGGGGCATATCATAAGAAAATTAAAAAATGAAAACAATCCCATGGTCTATAAAAAGACAGAAAAGTCTTGATCTTGATTGAGACCATATGGGTCATGGTCTTCAAGTTGAAAATGTATTTCTGTTCTAACAGAAGAAGTATCCTATTAGTGTTACCACCTCGCCAGTGTGGTCTCACAACCCTGATCACCAAGAACTTCAAATTACAGATGTTATATTGGGGTTCAGTCCATTGAGCTACAAGAGGTTTGTCATAAGAACATAAGAACATAAGATATGCCATACTGGGTCAGACCAAGGTCCATCAAGCCCAGTATTCTGTTTCCAACAGTGGCCAATCTAGGTCATACGTACCTAGCAGTTTCCCCAAGGGACACAGGTTCCACAATGCTTGTATTGGTTCAAGCATTGATATCCTGGGTCCCTTCTTAATAATGGTTTATGGACCTTTCCTCCAGGAACTTGTCCAAACCTTTTTTAAACCCAGCTACACTAACAGCCTTTACTACATCCTCCGGTAACAAATTCCAGAGTTTGATTACACGTTGAGTGAAAAAATATTTTCTTTTATTAGTCTTAAATAGTTTACCCTGTAGCTTCATTGCATGTCCCCTAGTCTTTCTATATTCTGATAAGGTAAACAATCGATCTACGTTTACCCGTTCCACTCCATTCATTAATTTATAGACTTCTATCATATCTCCCCTCAGCCGTCTCTTTTCCAGGTTAAAGAGCCCCAACCTTTTTAGCCTTTCTTCATAGGAGTAGCCTTCCATCCCCTTTACCATTTTGGTGGCTCTTCTCTGAACCTTTTCTAAAATCGCTATATCCTTTTTAAGATACGGCGACCAGAATTGCACACAATATTCAAGGTGCGGTCTCACCATGGAACGATATAGAGGCATTATAATATCTTTTGTTTTATTTTCCATTCCTTTCCTTATCATACCTAGCATTCTATTTGCTCTCTTGGCCGCCGCTGCACACTGGGCCGAGGGTTTTAACATGGTATCCACAAGGACGCCTAAATCTTTTTCCTGGGTGGTGGTTCCTAATGTGGAACCTTGCATCGTGTAACCATAGTTTGGGTTGTTCTTCCCTAGGTGCATAACCTTGCACTTCTCCACATTAAATTTCATCTGCCATTTTGATGCCCAGTCTTCCAATTTATCAAGATCCTCTTGCAATTTTCCACAATCCTCCTGGGTTTTAACAACTTTAAATAGTTTTGTGTCATCAGCAAATTTGATAACCTCACTCGTTATTCCACTTTCCAGGTCATTTATGAATATGTCAAAAAGCAGCGGACCCAGCACAGATCCCTGGGGTACACCACTATTCACCTTTCTCCATTGGGAAAATTGGCCATTTAGCCCTACCCTCTGCTTTCTATCTTTTAACCAGTTCCTGATCCACAGTAGTACACTACCTCCTATCCCATGACTCTTTAGTTTTGCCAAAAGTCTCCCATGAGGGACCTTGTCAAAGGCTTTCTGAAAGTCCAGATACACAATATCAACCGACTCACCTTTGTCCACCTGTTTATTCACTCCTTCAAAAAAACATAACAGATTAGTAAGACAAGATCTTCCTTGTCTAAAGCCATGTTGGCTGTCTCCCATTAGGTCATGACTATCTACATGCTGAGTAATTTTATTCTTTATGATGGTTTCTACCATTTTTCCCGGTACTGATGTCAGGCTCACTGGTCTGTAGTTTCCCGGATCACCCCTCGAATCCTTTTTAAAAATTGGTGTTACATTGGCGATCCTCCAATCCTCAGGTATTAGAGATGATTTTAATGATAGTTCACAGATTACTGATAGCAGGTCTGCAATCTCAAATTTCAGTTCTTTCAACACCCTTGGATGTATACCATCCGGCCCAGATGATTTGCTACTCTTCAGTTTATCTAATAGTTGTAAGACATCTTCCCGATGTATCGATATTTCCTTCAATTCTTCCACACCTTTAAATACCACTTCATTCGTGGGTAACATCCCTACATCTTCCTCAGTAAAGACCGAAGCAAAGAATTCATTCAGTCTCTCCGCTATCGCCTTGTCGCCTCTTAGTGCTCCTTTAACCCCTTTATCATCTAATGGACCAACTGACTCTCTCACGGGTTTTTTGCTACGAATGTACTTGAAAAGGTCTTTATTTCGCGTTTTTGCTTCCGCAGCAAGCTTCTTCTCAAATTCTCTCTTTGCCTGCCTTATCAATGCCTTGCATTTGACTTGCCAGTGCTTGTGCTGTTTCCAGGTTTCATCATTTGGCTCTTTTTTCCATTTCTTGAAAGATGATTTTTTGGCAACAACAGCCTCTCTGACCTCACCTTTAAACCATGCTGGCAGTTTTTTGGACTTCCTTCCACTTTTCTTAAAGCGTGGAATACAGCTGGTCTGGGCTTCCAAGATAGTATTTTTCAACAACACCCAAGCTTGATGTACGTCTTTAACCTTTGCAACTGCTCCTTTTAGTTTTTTCTTAACTGTTTTCCTCATTTTATCATAGTCTCCCTTTCGAAAGTTAAAGGGTAGTACTGTGGATTTCCTTACTATCCCTCCTCCACTAATTAAATCAAAGGTGATCATGCTATGATCCTCAGTCCTTCTTCCGAATACAAGGATACATTCTTCCGAACCATGCGCTCTTGGGCGACTGTCGGCTTTCCCCTATTATCTAGTTTAAAAGCTGCTCTATCTCCTTTTTAAAGGTTAATGCCAGCAGCCTGGTTCCATCCCGGTTAAGGTGAAGCCCATCCCTTCGGAAGAGCCCCTCCTTTCCCCAGAATGTTCCCCAGTTCCTAACAAATCCAAACCCCTCATCTCTGCACCATTGTCTCATCCACGTATTGAGATCATGCTATGTCCTCAGTCCTTCTCTTAATACAACTGCGATACTCTACAATCCATTTTCGTATAGTGCATTTAGTTTTGCCCACATACAGCAGATTGCATGGAGAAACCACTATGTAGATGACCTACTGCGTTTCGCATTTGGGGAACACCAATAAAGCTATTCTTTCTTGAGAAATGGGATGATTGAGAAATTCTTTGGTGACCTGGGCATGTTGACATACCAAACAGTGTCCACACTGAAAATGGCCCATCACCTTGGGTCTGGGATGGGGAACCAAGAGTGCAGAGGGGACCAAGATGTTAGCGAGATTGGTATTTCTTTTGGTGCAACCCATTAGTTCACTCTTGCAAAGTGAGGGGACCATGGAGAGGATGTGCCATTCTTCCTTGAGAATCTTCTTAATATCTCTGGATAAACTGGAAAAGGTGAATGAAAAAAATCTGTTTTTCATTTGTTGGATGTTCCTTAGTTTTTCCAGGAACAAGCAGGAAATCAGTCCTCACATACAGATGACGTCAGTGCCAACGGAGCCCTCGTGAAAGTATCTCTCCAGCTTTCAAAGAGAGCCTTTGGGAGATGCCCCCACGTATGCATGGTCCCCTTCCCGCCCAAGGGTGCCATCTTGCTCAGTCTCTTTTTTTCCGTGGAGCTCAACAGACTTCTATCTTATTTCCTTGGATAAAGTTGATTAAGGCGTGTGAAAAACCTCCTTTTCTTTCTCCATTTGTGACAGTCCCTTTCCCATCCTCCGAGCTCACTTGCCCCGGCATTGCGTCTCTGTACCATTTTTAGGATTCTTTGCCCAGCGCAGTTCGTGTCTTTTTTTCCTTCCACTGGCTGCTTTGAGGGTCTTTGACCTCGCCAGGGTACTTTTCCCCTCAATGGCCAGTGGGTTCAAGAAGTGTGATCGGTGCGCAAAAAAATGTCACTCACCGATACACGATTGCTGTCTCCAGTGTCTAGGGGCTGACCATGACCTGGAGGTCTGCATCCTCTGTAAAAACAGCAAAAAAAACCTGCTAAGGCCATCCAAAGTCATCAGCAGAAGCAGGATGATATCTTCCACAGATCAGACTCTGTCCCGGTATCCCCGGTAGCCTCTCACGCCACGGCCCTAAATGGGTCCTCAGAGTCGCATAAAGCCCCTGCGGTGCTTGACTGGGTCCGCGGACACTCTGACAAGGGTTCCCCGGAGTGGGAGCACAAAAAGAAGAAGAAATCCTTGAGAACCTCATCCTGTGACTGACATGCCGGGCAAATCTTGAGCCAGGTCACAAAGCCCATAGAGAGAACCCAAGGAGTCAGAGTGGAAGCGGCCAGCAAAGGTTCCCTGAATGGATACAGAGGCCTTCGGTGACAAGTCCTGAAGTCCTGAGGCTTGTCTCATCAAGTACTCCCTCTCCTCACTGACACCAGAACTGGTGACCCCGGTGTCCATGTCAAAGACTGCACCTCCTGAGTGGGAAACCAGGATGATGGTGCTGGAGTGCAGTTTTACTGCCTTCCTTGCTATGCAGAAGGTGCTGAAACCCAGCCCTGCCAGTATGCCTGCCAATACTATGGGGACCTCGTTATCATTGCCAAGCCAATCTTTGTGAGCCCGAAGCATCGAGTCTATCCTTGGTGAAGATCTCAATCTCTCCCGCTCCTCGGGGGTGAGATCCTCCCTGGCGAGCACTCATGGCTCCGGCTAAATAGCTGCCATGGGTCACTGGGCTCCCGACCCACGTCCTGCATCCTAGGCCCAATCAGTTGTTGAGTTTTTTTACTGACTACTCTGACTGGGAATCCGAGGACAAGGCATCCTCAGAGATGCAGAAGCACTGCGACTTCCCATCGGACCCGTCTCTCCCAATGTCGTGGCGTTGGTCTCCGCCCAAGGAAACATTGTTCCTTGAGTTTGTTCGGGACATGGCGAAGGCATTTTCCCTCAAAACGGAGTCAGAGGAGGATCCTTGCATGGAGGAACTCAAAATCTTCCAATACGAGGCTCCATCCAAGGAGGTCCTGATGGTTCCTGTCTCAGCCATCTTCAGATGGCTCTTCCTTCACATCTAGGAGATGCTGGTATCAGTACCTATAGTCCCGGGGTCTCAAACACGCGGCCCGCGGGCTGCATGCGGCCCGCGAGAGTACTTTGTGCGGCCTGCGACGGAGAGGAAACAAAATCAAAACAAACCCCTGGCTTCTGCTGCTGCTGCTGCCGCTGCCGCCATGGCAGCGGCAGAATCAACTGTCCCGCGGCCCCTTCCCGTCTGCCCGGCAGAGCCCTCAGCTGTCAGCTCCATAATTAATACACAACGGCTAGATCAAGACATGTTTTTATAGAGCTGCAAATCGGGACACCTATTTGAAACTTAAACTTAAACCTAAACATTAAAAGAGTGGGAAACGGATTTGTGTGATCATGAGACGTCAAATGTTTCATCCAGAGCGCAGACTAAGATAGGTTCGTGTTTGCTCAAACTGAAATTTTTGAAAATCCTTAAATCGTAATCTCATTCTGCCTCCCAGTAAACGGGGGGGATTCTTGGGTTTTCGTGAAAATCGAATAATCAATTTTGAACAAGGGAAAACTTTAACTTGTGCTTTGCCAAAGCACTAAGGACAGAAGGCAGGCTCCCGATGACAAACAGTACTAAAACGCCACCCTCACCCACGCATTCTCGGCTCCTGACAGGAGGTAGTTAGTCGAGGGCGGTTCCAATCCAAAATAAGTATATTGCACTACCCTCCCCCCACAACAAGTGGCTTTTCAGGAAGCAAGTGCTAATTGCCTCGGCCCGGCTCACCCCAGCGCAGGAAATCTGCGACGTTCTTGTTCCGGCGAAGTGGCGGGGAGCTGTTGCATTCCTGATATAGACAGAGCAGCACATCCAGCAGGCTCTCTATGCTCAGCCACTCCTCTTCGGCCGTTCCCCGCTGTACTACCAGCTGCTCGAGTTCGCGCAACCGTTCCTCGGCCGCCATGCTCAGAGGGTGCCTGCCTCCGAGAGCTGCTGCAGTCTGCGCCATCTTCTGCGAACGGTCTGCCGGAGACAGCCTCTCTCGCTGATAAGTTTGTGTGTGCACTGCTCTCACAGGCTCCTGGGATTGAACCACAAGAGATCTCGCGCCGGGGAATCACCTGGGACAGAATAGGGGAGCGCGCCCGCACGCCCTGTGGTGACTAATCAGGGAATGCGGCCAATCTCCGCGTGGCCCCGCCCTCTTCCGCAGCTGGACAGGTGAGGGCGAGGCGCACGCTGTCAGGAAGTGCCAAGAGTCATACACGTATGGATGGATAGATAGTAACAGAGTAGATTGCGTGTGCACCTTTACTGCTACATAGGTACAATCACAGAGATCTTCAGTTTCTGATTTGTTCTTCATCTGCTATTAATATTTATGAATTCTAGATAGTGTTCTAAGCAATTCTGTATAGCAAGGTACTGATTATTTTAGATTTTATTTTTTGTATGCTTATTTATATTATTCTTTTTTTCACTAACAAAGGTACTAAGCCGATTGTATTGAATGTTTTATTTATTTATGTACTTTGATAATTAATGCAAAGATGGGTTACAACAAATTAGAATTTAAAATGTGTACAAAAAATAGATTATGCCACCCACTGTCTGTATACATATGCATCTTTTATGTTGCTATACTTCAGCCTCTATGCCTCTTGCGTAGAGACATTCACACTTGTAACCAACGGATACATAAATGCCCACATCTCATTCATGTGTATATATATTTATACATCACCCCTACAGTTAACATAAGTTCCTACATATCTGCAGGCCTACATAGATAGTCTCCGCATCTCATATATACAGACATCAAGTATTCACACACCATTGCCACACCTCTTAAATATGCATGTGGTGATGAGTGTTGTTTTGACACATTTGGGAAAAGCAGTATATCAAGTATACCATTAAACCATATCGCCCTCATACTGCTTGCGTACACATGCTTATTTATTTTTAATACTTGATTTATCACCTACCATCAAAAACATCTATGTGAAGTTGTTGTTGTTGTTGCCATTAAGTGCCATTGACCCAATGGCAATCCCAGGGGTAGCTCAAGACAATCTGCTGCCTGAGGCGACAGATAAGAGCGCGTGCACACCCCCTCCCCCCCCTCCCCCTGTGCATCATTAATGTTTGCGCTTTGTTTAGTACAAGAGGAAATTAATTTATAGTTTTATTTCTACAGTGTTGTTGTACATTCCAAGTTTGGCTTTTGGGGTTCCCAGTTTAATTATTGTCTTCCTGTTTCTAAATTTTTTAGTCTTTCTTTATCCATACTCATTAAGAGGCATGTTTAGTAAAAGTTAGTGTATGGTAACATTATGCAAATATTTATGCAAATGAGGCCCCTTATGCAAATGAGGCCCCTTATGCAAATGAGGCCCCCGGGTTACTTTACAAGTCCTCATTTGGCCCTCAAAGCAATTTGAGTTTGAGACCCCTGCTATAGTCAGTCAATGCCTGGAAACCATGTACCTGGTCCAGCGGGGCCCCAGCTTCCGAAAGTTGCAACTGTCGCAAAAACCTTAAAATGCATCTGTTTACGCTAAACTTTAGCCCACAAACTCTGTTTCACAATAGAACAGAAAACAACACACCTCAATCTTACAACAGTCTGCCTGAGCAGCTAATCTCCCCATCTACCTGATGGCACATTATCCCACAAGCATATGCTATATAATCTATGTAAATTACTGATACAACAGTTTTTCCAACAGCTTATTGTAAATAGTTCCAACAGCTTTAATGTAAGTAAGTTGAGTATCTAATATTAAGGTAAATAGTTGTAAACCTTACAGTTTAATGTAAATAGTTACAACAGTTATAATGTAAGTGAATTGAGCACTTGTTGGCACAATTCACATTGTTGTTCCTTGTAAACCGTATTTGATACTTGGAAAAACACGGTACATAAATGTATTGTGGCAAAGTCAGCTATCCTGAGAGTGGGGGAGGTGAGAAGCATAAGGAATTCACCCTAGTTAAGGGTCCCCCTTCTAGGAGTGCAGGGAGAGAAAGCCACAGCCAGGTTTCAAAGACAGAAAAACCCCAGCTGGAACAGGTTTCAGCCAATGACTGATAAAGTAAGAAAGAGGGATTGCAAGCACGAGGACCAAAGCCCTTACTTTAACAAGTGCACTGATTATTCTAATATCAGAAGGCAGGGGGATTACCAACACCTGGGAAAGAAAGAGGTGGGGTTAAGACCCTGGAGGTATGAGCCTGGTTTAGATTATGCAGAGAAGGAGAGACGAGAAAGGGAGAGACGAGAAGGAGATCAGCCGGGAGAGCAGCTGAGACAGAAGCAGAGAGGAGTGGATTATTGGAGAAGAGCTGAGCTACCCAGAGCTGGGAGAGCTGAATTCCCTGTAACAGGTTGGCAACAGAGGTGGGGACCAGGAAGTGGAGAATCTTTCAGACCACCAGAGAGGTTGTCAGCTGAGCAGTCTGACCAGGTCGGTGAGTCAGAACCCAAGCAGTTGGGAGAACCAGTGTCAGAGTTGGGGGAAGAAGATTGCTTTATGGATTGCTCTCTATGCCAAGCTCTAGACAGGAGGTCTTGTGGAAAAGCTAGCCCTGAAAGAAGTAATTCTCCTTGGAAGTTAACTATATGGCAGAAGCAGTGTGGAGGTAAATTCCTATCTGTTTTAAAAGGGAAATTTTCTGCAACGTAAGCCTAATCAGGAAGCTCTGATTCATGCTTATTTGTCACCTGTGTTTGAACTGTGCAACGGCAAGGAAAGCCAAGTTAGCTGCTATAAGAGTTTTTGCTTGCTCCTCTCCTATATGAAAAGCCTGCTAAGAGTTTTGATAACAGCTTGGAATGTTTGTTTTGTTCTGTGTTTGGTTTCACATAGAAATGCAGCCTAGAGAGGTTTTTGAGGCTGGCAGAAACCAAACTGCTGTAGAAGAATTAAGCCTGAATTTTTCTTTATGCTCTGATTAACAAGGACTAAAAAGGAAAGTGGCAGCCTAGTTTCAAAAGCCAATTGCTTCTGCAAGTAAGAGGACTTTAAAAAGCCATTTCTGAGTTCTTTTGGTTTGTTTGCCATTATTTTGCTGTACCTTAAGCAAATCCTACTGTTGTAATCCTGTAAATGATACCTTGAACCTGCTGTGTTTTGTGTTATGGAAATAAACTTTCTATTACAAGCCTTACCCTCATTTACCTCATCTACAAAACCTTCTACTTAAAGCACCAACATATTTTTAGCAGTACTACACTTCCCAGAAACCAACACGAAGAAATAGGCTGCTAGGAGCAGACAGAAGAAGGGATCCTCAACCACCACGCCCCTTGACCATTATAGGCAAGTGGCTTCGGGCATTGTGCTTGTGACAGTATATTAAATAAAAATAAATAAATAAACTGCCTCACACCTCCATGGTGGTGGAATCTACTATGTGCTGGCAGAAGAGCCAGAAGGCGCACTCCTCTGTACCCTTGGGCAGGGAGTCCTGCACCCTTTACTGCAAATGCTACCAGGGCTCGATGTTGGCCTGCCGAATCCAAGCCTACCAGCTCTATATCAGCATATACCTTTGGGACCTGGCAAAGGAACTTGCAAGTTTCTCAATGGGCCTTGGAGGGGATCACCTCCATCAGTTCCAAACCCTCACGAACTGTGTTGTGGAGTGCTCGAAGTACATGTCTCAATCAGCCTATGACTGCTTTGATTCAAATTTGAAGATAGCTGCCGCGGGCATCGGCGCTCAATGCTAAGCCTGTCTCCAGGCATCGGACCTCGAGCAGTGGGTTCAAGAGAAGCTCCTCAACATCCCCTGCCTCTGTGAAAACCTCTTTGTCAAGCCGATGGAGGAGAAGGTGGTGGAGATCGAGACAGAGTTCCTTACGAAGACCTGGCTCTCCAGGAAGACCTCCACCCTTCCTAAGAAGAAAACACAGGGGAAGAAGCCCTATTCCATAGAAAGGGCCAACTTTACTAAACTACCCCCAATACCAGCCCCCCCCCCAGACCCCACAACAGGATCACCAGGGCTAAGGAAATGGGCAAAGGCCCTCGGAAGCCTAAGGTCCCCTAAATCTCAGCCCCCGACTGCGGCCCAGCTGGGGACATGTTCTTGACTCCCTGAGCATAGCCTCTCCACCATATTAGACCTAGTCCTTAGTGGAACACCAGATGTAGTGCAAGAGATAAGGGTGTTGGGGCCACTTGGCAATAGTGATCATAGCATGATCGCCTTTGATTTAATTAGTGGAGGAGGGATAGTAAGGAAATCCACAGTACTACCCTTTAACTTTCAAAAGGGAGACTATGATAAAATGAGGAAAACAGTTAAGAAAAAAACTAAAAGGAGCAGTTGCAAAGGTTAAAGACGTACATCAAGCTTGGGTGTTGTTGAAAAATACTATCTTGGAAGCCCAGACCAGCTGTATTCCACGCTTTAAGAAAAGTGGAAGAAAGTCCAAAAAACTGCCAGCATGGTTTAAAGGTGAGGTCAGAGAGGCTGTTGTTGCCAAAAAAGCATCTTTCAGGAAATGGAAAAAAGAGCCAAATGATGAAACCTGGAAACAGCACAAACACTGGCAAGTCAAATGCAAGGCATTGATAAGGCAGGCAAAGAGAGAATTTGAGAAGAAGCTTGCTGCGGAAGCAAAAACGTGAAATAAAGACCTTTTCAAGTACATTCGTAGCAAAAAACCTGTGAAAGAGTCAGTTGGTCCATTAGATGATAAAGGGGTTAAAGGAGCACTAAGAGGCGACAAGGCGATAGCGGAGAGACAGAATGAATTCTTTGCTTCGGTCTTTACTGAGGAAGATGTAGGGATGTTACCCACAACTGAAGTGGTATTTAAAGGTGTGGAAGAATTGAAGGAAATATCGATACATCGGGAAGATGTCTTACAACTATTAGATAAACTGAAGAGTAGCAAATCACCTGGGCCGGATGGTATACATCCAAGGGTGTTGAAAGAACTGAAATTTGAGATTGCAGACCTGCTATCAGTAATCTGTGAACTATCATTAAAATCATCTCTAATACCTGAGGATTGGAGGATCGCCAATGTAACACCAATTTTTAAAAAGGGTTCGAGGGGTGATCCGGGAAACTACAGACCGGTGAGCCTGACATCACTACCGGGAAAAATGGTAGAAACCATCATAAAGAATAAAATTACTCAGCATGTAGATAGTCATGACCTAATGGGAGACAGCCAACATGGCTTTAGACAAGGAAGATCTTGTCTTACTAATCTGTTATGTTTTTTTGAAGGAGTGAATAAACAGGTGGACAAAGGTGAGTCGGTTGATATTGTGTATCTGGACTTTCAGAAAACCTTTGACAAGGTCCCTCATGAGAGACTTTTGGCAAAACTAAAGAGTCATGGGATAGGAGGCAGTGTACTACTGTGGATCAGGAACTGGTTAAAAGATAGAAAGCAGAGGGTAGGGCTAAATGGCCAATTTTCCCAATGGAGGAAGGTGAATAGTGGTGTACCCCAGGGATCTGTGCTGGGTCCGCTGCTTTTTGACATATTCATAAATGATAAGAAGTGCTGGGAAAGGAATAACGTCCTGGAAAGTGGAATAATGAGTGAGGTTATCAAATTTGCTGATGACACAAAACTATTTAAAGTTGTTAAAACCCAGGAGGATTGTGGAAAATTGCAAGAGGATCTTGATAAATTGGAAGACTGGGCATCAAAATGGCAGATGAAATTTAATGTGGAGAAGTGCAAGGTTATGCACCTAGGGAAGAACAACCCAAACTATGGTTACACGATGCAAGGTTCCACATTAGGAACCACCACCCAGGAAAAAGATTTAGGCGTCCTTGTGGATACCATGTTAAAACCCTCGGCCCAGTGTGCAGCGGCGGCCAAGAGAGCAAATAGAATGCTAGGTATGATAAGGAAAGGAATGAAAAATAAAACAAAAGATATTATAATGCCTCTATATCGTTCCATGGTGAGACCGCACCTTGAATATTGTGTGCAATTCTGGTCGCCGTATCTTAAAAAGGATATAGCGATTTTAGAAAAGGTTCAGAGAAGAGCCACCAAAATGGTAAAGGGGATGGAAGGCTACTCCTATGAAGAAAGGCTAAAAAGGTTGGGGCTCTTTAACCTGGAAAAGAGACGGCTGAGGGGAGATATGATAGAAGTCTATAAATTAATATGAACGGAGTGGAACGGGTAAACGTAGATCGATTGTTTACCTTATCAGAATATAGAAAGACTAGGGGACATGCAATGAAGCTACAGGGTAAACTATTTAAGACCAATAAAAGAAAATATTTTTTCACTCAACGTGTAATCAAACTCTGGAATTTGTTACCGGAGGATGTAGTAAAGGCTGTTAGTGTAGCTGGGTTTAAAAAAGGTTTGGACAAGTTCCTGGAGGAAAGGTCCATAAACCATTATTAAGAAGGGACCCAGGATATCAATGCTTGAACCAATACAAGCATTGTGGAACCTGTGTCCCTTGGGGAAACTGCTAGGTACGTATGACCTAGATTAGCCACTGTTGGAAACAGAATACTGGGCTTGATGGACCTTGGTCTGACCCAGTATGGCATATCTTATGTTCTTATGTTCTTACCCTTGTGGGGAGCAGCTACTAACAGGGGAGCGTCTGGTTCACTATGCTCATCGGTGGCCCGCTATCAGCACTAACTCCTGGGCACTCCATGTAGTCACAGAGGCCTGTCTCCTTCACCTGGACCAGACACCTCTCCCTTTCTTCCCAGGAGAGCCCTCTCAGACTCCCCTGCACCAGACCCTGCTACTGCAGGAACTCGCCAGTCACCTCATGGACAGAGCCGTGGAATGAGTACCTCATCACCTTAAGGGCAAGGAGTTCTACTCCCGAAACTTTCTCATCTCAAAAAGAACAGGGGGCCTAAGGCCTAGCCTAGACTTATAAAACCCCTGAACAAGTTCCTGGTGTGGGAGAAGTTCAAGATGCTCTCCCTTGGAACATTGCTCCTTGGACCTAAAGGATGCCTATACCCACATCCTCATTCATCCCAGCCACAGGCAGTACCTAAAAATCATGGTTGGGGGTGACCACTTCCAGTACAGAATGCTACCCTTCAGTCTAGCCTCCGCACCAAGAGTCTTCATCAAATGCTTAGCAGTGGTAACAGCCTTCCTCTATCTCTAAGGGGCCTTTGTCTTCCCATATCTGGATGACTGGCTCATAAAGGGAGACACGACGACCGTGTGCAACAGGCCACAGCCCTCACCATCAGCATCCTGCAGTACCTGGGGTTTGTGATAAATCACCCAAGTCCCACCTCACTTTGACACAGGGACTGGAATTCATAGGGGCTTGACTGGACACTCTTCAGGCCAAGGCCCTTCTTCCCTCAGATAGGGCAGGTTGCCTCATGGTTCTGGTCTCCGAGGTGCAACACCGCTACACAGTGTCAGCATGGTCCATGCTCTATCTACTGGGCCACATGGCATCCACAGTCCATGTTGTCCCTAAAGCCCACCTTTACCTGCGTAGTCTGCTGTTGGAACCGGCATTACTGCTCCCATTTGCAAGAGCCGATCCGTTTGCCGTACCGCTAGCGTTTTCTGCCAACCTTTGCAGGGCAAAAGCACTAACGAATCCAGGACCGGAATGCCAATTCTAGAGCATAGCCTTCATGAATTATCTCCAACACCCATTGGTCAGATGTTATTTGGGCCCAGGCAGGAAAAAACTCCCGAAGTCGCCCTCCAATCGGTTGACTTCCTACCCGGACTCGCCTCGCTTCATTGTTGTTTTCGACTCGACGCTGCGGAGGCAGCTGCGATACCTCTACCTGCTCCACGAAACCCCTGGGCTCTAGAAGCAAATCTTCCTCTTTGGAAACCTCCTAAGCGAGAAGTACAAAATCTGAAATCTCTAAACTGGCCCCAAGAGGCCGGCATGGACTTCCCCTGCTTAGGCTTGTCTTCCGGGAGCATTCTCCCTTTGGACTCTCCCAAATCCTTAACCAATTTGTCCAGATCTTCCCCAAAAAAGCAGCTTGTCTTTAAAGGGGAGATTACTGAGACGCGACTTGGAAGAACCATCAGCCACACAATTCCTTAACCACAGGTAACGCTGAGCGGCTAACAAAGACAACATACTATTTGCTAACGCTCTGATCAAGTCGTAGTGGACATAGCCAAATATGCTGAACCAGATTCTAGCCGTGTCACCTCCATTTGCTCCAGTTGAGAAGATTGCTACAAACGCTGCGACCATCTAAGACATGCTTTCGCCACCCAAGCCCCACAAATAGAAGCTTGCAATGAAAGAGCATTTGCTTCAAAGGCCTGTTTCAACAATCCATCTACTTTCCTATCTTGCGCATCCTTCAAAGCCGCGCTGCCTTCTACCAGAATAGTCATCTTCTTTGTGACTGCCGACACCGCCGCGTCAATTCATGGGGAACGGAACCTTTCCTTGTCCTTGTCAGCCAGGGGATATAGCTGGTTCATGATCCTGGCACCTTTCAGCCCCACTTCCGGCAGGTCCCATTCAGCTTGAATCATCCGATCAACTGCCTGGTGAACCAGGAACACCTCCTGAGATTCCAGCCCCTCTTGAATGAACGGTCTTCCAAACCCCCCTCCTCCGCGGGCTGCACCGTAGCTAGATTGAGCGCTTGAAGGGCTTCCGTAATAAGCGCCGTAATTTCGTCCTTCCGGAATACCTGAATGATTCTCGCCTGATCCCCCGGCTCCGGAATTTCCCCTTCTTCAAGTTCCTCCAGTCTAGATTCAATCTCGAACTCTGTCTCCTCTGCCTCAAGCTATTCTGTATCTGAGGGTGGGTGATCTAGCGGTCGTGCCCTCTTAAGGGGCCTCGCCATATTATTACTGCCCCCTTCTGCTCCGGATCCGCCAGTGGCATTGGCTCAGGCAACTACCCCTGCTGTCGCAAGCAATACGCCTGATGCATTATTAAGACGAATCCTGGGGAGAAATTTCCCAGGGAAGGTCCTGCGATCATTGACGGCAGTTCACTAGCTGGTCCTGTGGACCCCCTCTGGAAAAGGCAGGGATCGACTGCCCGAAGGCACCTCCCCCTTGTCTTTTGCCGCCGAGCTATGTGACTCCTGAGCCACCTTGTCCTCCAGCTGCTGTTCCATCGTGGTTGAAGCTGCCGTGCAGCCCCGGCAGATTCCAGCATCCGAGACTGTGGCTCTACACGTGCCACACACCAGGCACTGGGGGCGTGAAGGCATTAGATAGCCACCACTAATATGCCCTTGGAGTTGTTCAGAGCAATAAGAAATGATCAAATATTGTCCCTTTAGATCTAAGTGATTTTTTTTTAAACTAAGGCAGGAGAAAATCCCAGCCAATAGTATAAAACACCTTCAAATCAGATCAACCAAATAAATGAAAGAAATAAATTAAAAACGCTAAATAAAGCACTCTCTGTTATAGTTGCACTGGCTGCCGCCTGAACTGAGCTTCCTTCACCCCTGCTGTGCTGTGCTCTGCAGAGACCCGCCATGTGGTGTGATAAAATGGCCACGCTAAAGTCAGGCCCAATATTGGCACCAAAAAACATGATGCCATTCAGAAATCAGCTCTGGCCTGCGGCACAGCCACCACGGAGCTGTCCCCCTGTAGCGGCAGCGATCCCAAACGAAGAAAAAATGTCTTTCCTTACCGGAGTGCTGCTCAGCTCAAGCCCCTGTGACGTCGCTCAGCACAGAAGCGAGCCGACGACCGCAAAGCGAGCTTGTCTCTCCGCTGTGCTCTCTCCCGACAGCTCACGTCGATCCGGAGGGCTTTCTATCTGCAGGGCTCTCTTCTGTGCAGCCCAGGAGGAGAGAGCTGCTAGGGGAGACTGGCCCGGAGATGGCAGAAAGAAGGAAGGACAGGCTGAGACATGGCTGGCACACTGCAACAACC
The DNA here is from genome assembly GCA_033557465.1 of Ichthyophis bannanicus. Classification (NCBI taxonomy): domain Eukaryota; kingdom Metazoa; phylum Chordata; class Amphibia; order Gymnophiona; family Ichthyophiidae; genus Ichthyophis; species Ichthyophis bannanicus. The sequence goes on from CM066031.1 coordinate 154,365,433, forward strand.
CCTCCTCGTTTTTTTTTTTTTTAAAGGGATAGCTACAATCGAAAAGAATTAAATTATAGGGACCAAAGAAAATTTTTTAAAGACTACTCTAACTGCTCCTTATGTGTTCCTCAAGTGAGCCCAGCACCTAGGCTCACTACGTCCTCCTGCTGCATGGAGACTGGACACACTGGGGGCTGATGGGAAAAGACCAGCAGGATATATCCAGTGATGTCACGAGTTTGACTTGTCATAAGAACGTAAGATATGCCATACTGGGTCAGACCAATATCCATCAAGCCCAGTATCCTGTTTCCAACAGTGGCCAATCCAGGTCACAGTGTCCAGTCTCCTTGCTGCAGGAGGAGGTGCACTACCCAGAGGTGGAGGACTGAACTGGAGGAACAAAAAGGAACAGATTTTTTAAAATTAAATATTGAGTTCTGTGGGTGAATGTCCTGGTTCTGCTCTGCACCTACTGTGGATGCAAAATATATGTTGAAAAAGAAAAAGCAAGAACCATAACACAGTTTATAACAACAAAATAAAAAACTAGTTATAATGTAGTTTTATAAACTGTGCTGTTGGTTCTTGTTTGGTGAGCAAACGGGACCGTACCTAGCCCTGTGCAAGCTGTGCAGCCGCACAGGGTGGAAAGGCTTGGGGGGCGCATTTTGGCTGTCTGCTGTTGCCCTGCTGCTGCTGGCAGGACAATAGCAGGCAGCCAAAATGCACTCCCCAAGCCTTCTGGCAGCACTTTAAGCAGGTCTGGTCCCTCCCTCCTCCGACGTGATGTCAGAGAAGGGAGGGACAGATCTGCTTAAAGTGTTGGTGCCTTTCAGATCGGGCGCATGCCCCCCTCCTCCTCCCCATACCTCAGTCCATCGCTGCCTGCTCTTTCCCTGCTGCCGGCGCCTCCAGGGAAAGAGCAGGCAGTGCTGGACGGAGGTATGGGGGGAGAGGAGGGGCGTGCGCCCGAGCTGCAAGTCACACAGGGTGTGATTGCAGCTCGATATGGCTCTGTGTGCAAACATCTTGTATTTCCTCCATCTAATCTAATTGTTTTTTTGGTCTGGTTCAGTCTCTAATTGGATTCTGAAAAAGCCCTGCCCCCCCTCTAAGGTGGGGGGGAGGTGCCTTTTCATACTTTGCCTCAGGCAGCAGATTGCCTTGAGCCGCCCCTGCTTCCTATAGTTAAATATGTTGGAGGTTCCATAATATTGTAGGGCTGTTTTGCTGCCTCAGGACTGGAGGCCTGGAATGTATTAAAGAAATCATGAAGTCAGGACTACAAGGTATTTTGGAGCGAAATGTGCTACCTAGTGTCAGAAAGCTAGGTCTGGGCTGAAGATCATGCCAGCAGGACAGTGACCCAAAACATACATCCAAAAGCACGAAAGAGTACTTAAAAAGGAACAAATAGACTGTTTTAAACTGGCCAGCAATCAGTCCTGATCTCATTCCAATCAAGAACCTTTGGAAAGAGCTGAATTCTGCTATTAGTAAAAGGAATCCTGGAAACATTTATGAGCTGGAACAAATCATAGTTAAAGAGTGGGAGGATCTACCAGCAGACAGATGTACGAAACTTATAGATGTAGTGGTTGATATGGAAGGACAGACTAGATAGGCCCTGTGATCTTTTTCTGTCATCATTTTTCTATGTTTCTACAGGAAATGTTTGGAGGCTGTCATCACTGCCAAGTGTTATGCAACTAAATATTAGGGAAGGCTGCCATTAAGCCTGTTCAGGTCATAATTTTTTTTCTCAGAAATTACTATGTCTAAGTTGCACAGACATCTTTTTTTGTTGTATACTTTTGAACATATTATTAAAATAGTATGATGACATACGATTGGAGTCCGCCCCATTTTGAAAAACTCCACTGTAGGACTACGAAAGAGACCCCACCTCGTACAGACCCCTATGTTGACTGCCCTTCATTTCAAAAATAATTGAAAGGATAGTACACCAACAATTTCAGGACCATATCGATAGGCGTACCCCCCTGGATCAATACCAACATGGTTTCAAACTGCACCATGGAGTGGAAACACTCCTTACATCATTACTTGATTCAATATTCAAAGGCATAGCAAAACTTAATCAGGGATACATACTAATTTTCCTCAATATAGTCCTGGCATTTGACATCATCCCACATAAGCTCCTTTTTGTAAGAGTAAGGGCCATTGGAATCAGCGGAATCCCACAACTGGTTCCAGTCATATTTATCAGACCGTCATCAACAAATACGAATACGATCACAAAAATTAGCTCCATAAAAGTGTTCCACAAAGCTCAGCATTATCGTTGCTACTCTTCAACATATTCATGCAGCCCATATGCGCCATATTCTATAAAAACAAAATTCACTGTAGAATCTATACAGATGACGACATGATGTTTACATCTTATGACATCTCTACTCCAGACCTAAGCAAAATAACAACCTGCTTCAATGAGATCACTCAATGGCTAGCAGAACATGGACTTCAAATTAAGTAGAAGAAAACAGGGGTACTCCATATCTCCAGAAACAAAGCTTTCTACACCCCCCCCCCAAACTCTTAGGGGTTCATTCTGATCCTCAAATAGCGGGATTGTACGTCTGGGTTGGTCTTGCTGTTTGCAGGGACCATATTTTGCTCACTTAGCTCCCGCACGTACAGAACCATTGGGTGGGGAGCACTGGATGGGGGTGGAAGGGGTGGGACGGAGGCAGAGTGAGGGAGTGGCAATGTGGTTGAATGTACAGGGCCTATTCAGGTAAGGGCCCTGTACATCCACTGGCTGGCTGCTGCACGCTCAGCTTAATCCACCTCAAAGGTGGAATAATGCCAGGCACCGCAGTGATATCAATCCTCGTCCCCCCCCCTCCCTACCCTAACCTGCCGCCGAGGGGGTGATCCTGGAGCATGATCCCAAGCTTGAGGGACTCTCCTGACAATCAGGTGGGGAGGAGTGGCCTAGTGGTTAGGACAAGGTACAGAGGGCCAGGGGTTCAAGTCCCACTTGGGGACAGCAATCTCAGGCCAGAAGGATGGATTTCTAGTCCTATAGGCACTCCTTGTGGTCTTGGGCAAGCCACTTAACCCTCCATTGCCCACCACTTTGATTGAAGGATAAGGTGGTATAGAAAACTGATAAAATAAATCAGATGGTGGGGAGAAGGGGCTTTTCCATGGCAGAGAACTTTGTTGCTCCAGCTGGACATGTCAGTGTCATGGGATAGGATGCCGCTGCACCAGCCCACCAGCCGGACTGTAGAGAGGCAGGCCGGGCACAGCAATGGACGTCCCCCACATCAGAATGGAGGGCACTCTGGGCTGTCTAAGTGCCCTGATTCTGCAACTGTTTGGGAATGTATAGCTCCAGCAGTTGTATAATTGGGCTTGTTCACCTGGATGGCCTGGACAGCTCAGAATCGGCTTCCATGGGTCCACAACACAGAACTCGAAACCAAGACCTATGTGAGATACCTGGACATAATAATTGACCAACAGCTTGACTTTGCCTCTCACATTAGCAAAACCACAAGAGCCATATACCAGAAAATAAGAATCCTCCACAATTTTTGGCCTCTACTAAAACACATAACTTCTGCTCAATATTTCAAGCCTTCATCTTTCCAACCTGGACTTCAGCAACAGCATCTACCAAGGACTTCCCAAATATGCATTGTATCATCTGCATCAGCTACAGATACTCCAGCACACTGCAGCATGCACCATAGTAGGAGCAATGAAGAGTGACCACATTACACCAATACTAAAAAATGTACACTGGCTCTTCTTAACCATGACCAATCATCATCGTACTTAAAGTCCTCCATCCAAATACCAATAATCACCAGAAACAAATGCAAATGCAGACAAAACTTGGCCCTGACAACAGAAATAGCATGAGCAAATCAAGCAACACAGCCTTTTTCGTGTATGCGCCCAACCTCTGGAATGCCCTCCCTAACAACCTCAGAGAAATACATGACCTAATATCCTTCCGGAAGGAACTCAAGAAATTCTTGTTCAAAGAGCACTTCAAAGACTAGACATCGGACAATATGGGCCCGATTCTGAGACGCAAGCTGTCCTGATCCTATTCCCCCTCCTGCTCTCACCGCTCATCCTGAGCAGTAGGACAGGGAGAGCCGGCGGGAGGGGATGGGGGCGGGGCAGGCCAGAGCGGGCAGGCCAGCCTGGCAGGATGTACAGGACTGATTCAGGTCATGGCCCTGTACGTTCTACAGGGTCCGTGGGGGGACAAGCTGCTTATTCCACCTCAAAGGTGGAATAATCAGCACTGACCTGCTATCGGGTCCAGGGACCCCCCCCCCGGGACCAGGGCTGGGGGAGGGGGGGAGTGGTCCCCACTGCCTGATCCAGGCCCCAGCTGGATGGGATGAGGGGAGCCTGTGGGCATTCCAGGCCGTCCAAGGGCCTGATTCTGTGTACCACAGGAACATTTTGTTCCCGCAGTCCAGAATCTGGTCCTAACAGGCCCATCTTCCTCAGGGATTTCAGGACAGCCCAGACGTGCCCCTTTTGGAATCGGGCTCAACGTGACACTAGAAACACCAAAACCTAGACCCTCCCAGTAAAAACCCCAATACCTCCCAGCCACCTCCCCTAAAACAGGCCAGATCTTTTCTGCACAGCCCAAGCCTCCAAACAGCCAAAATTACTAACATTCTTACTCGCTTGTTATCAATTCTAAACCCGAAGCAATCAAATGTGTTCACAATGTTACTGGTTATTTGTTAACGTTACTAGATGTAATCACTCTGTTTTCTGTGTTCATTGTTCTATGTTGCACAGTCTAATGTTTTGTTATATGTAAACTGCTTTGATTCCCAGATAAAGCGGTATAGAAAAACTGAAAAATAAAATATTTCCAATTATTTCTCAGTATATTGTATACAACATGACTAAAATGCAAGGGTGCTAATAATGTCGACCACAACTGTATGGGGGAAAAGGGAGGGAGGGAGGAAAAGCTGTACACCTGCAGTGAGTGGGAAAGAGAGGAGGACATGCTGAACACCTGGGGAGGTAGGGCTAGGAGAAAGGAAGGTGAGATGTTGGATTGGGGAAAGCAAGGAGGCTAACCTGACTGGAAAAATAAAATGCCTAGTCAAAGGTAGAAGATGCCTTTCATTGGTGTTTCAACTTAGGTTACTATCTGCATATTTCTACTCCTTTTGTTCTGTATTTGGTGGAGGAGAGAGTAAAGAAGATATGCTGGACACATGGGGGGAAAAGGGGGGAAATGCTGCAGACCTCAGAGGGGCGACAGGAAAGGAAAGGGGGATGGGGAACCGCAGAAGAACTGGAGAAGGGAAGGGAACCTGTGAAACCCACTAGCAGGACGTATCTTCCTCAGCTTAAGGCAGACTTGAGCCCTCTCTGGTCTGATCGTCCAGGACAGTTGCACCACCTAACACGGACCCTGACATCTGTTGTCTTTATATGTTGCACTGTGTGAGGAAAATGCATTTCCTTCTATTTTCCTGGAGTTCCCTACATGCAGCATCTGTCTTCTTGGGGGTTCAGTATAATTTTTGTTTTGTCTCCAGCGACCTGTTCCTGGCAAAATTCAACGGCCTTTACTCAATCCTCATCCTTCTTGACCTTTCTGCTGCTTTTGATGCTGTTGACCACCTTCTTCTCCTTGATACCTTGTCCTCGCTTGCTTTTAAGGGCTCTGTGCTATCCTGGTTCTTTTCTTATCTCTCCCATTGCACTTTCAGTGTTTGTTTTGGTGGATCCTCCTCTACTGTTATCTTGCTGTCAGTTGGTGTACCCCAAAGGTCTGTCTTCGTCCCTCTCCTTTTCTCTCTATACCCAGTCCCTTGATGCACTTATCTCCTCCCATAGTTTTCAGTACCATCTTTACGCTGATGACTCTCAAATCTACATCTCTACACCTGAAATCTCCCCAGCACTCCAGGCCCTGATCTCTGCCTGCCTATCTGACATTGCTGCCTGGATGTCTCATTGCCGTTTGAAATTGAACATGGCCAAAACCGAGCTTCTTATTTTTCTCCCTAAACCCACCTCCCTACTTCCTCCTTTCTCAGTCTCTGTGGATAACACTCTACTCCGCCCTGTTTCCTCAGCTCACAACCTTGGGGTCGTCTTTGACTCCTTCCTCTTCTCCACACACATCCAACTGATAGCTAAAACCTGTCACTTCTTTCTCTACACCATCAGTAAAATTCACCCCTTCCTTTCTGAATATACTATTAAGAGGTTAGTCACCTCCTGTCTAGACAATTCAACCTTCATCTTGCTTGTCTCCCACTGAATCATCTCTCTCTCCCCTTCAATCTGTTCAAATTTCAGCTGTGTGGCTAATCTTCTGTCAGCCTTGATATGCTCATATAAAGTCACTTCATTGGCTCCCTGTCCATTTCCGTATCCAGTTCAAACTTCTCCTACTGATCTATAAATGCACTCATTCTGCTGCTCCTCACTATCTTTCCTCTCTTATCTCTCCCAAAATTAGAACCCAGCAGAGAGCTTGTAGTTTAAATTTCATAAGAAGTTAGAGCCTAGCAGCAGCTAAGAGCTATAATTTAAATCAAATCAGAATTTAGCTTAGCACAAAAGGCAAAACAGGGTCTATACTCTTTGAGCAACAAATAAAGTCTTCTAGAGACCTTTACAAACAGGCCTTCTACCTAGGGGGCAAGAGACCTGTGAAACCTTTTCAATAGGTGTTAACACCAGGTGGCAGATCAAAAGACCATTTTTAAAGACTCCTCCTATCCAAGCAAGGACTGTTAATTACCCAGGAAGTTGGTCTCAGCATTACCTCAGCAGCAGAGGCATAAATAGCTCAACCAGAGCTCTGTGATCCTCTGTCTTGAAGGACTAGAAAGGGGGACTGTTACTTCTGGAGAGAAATCTGCAACTGTGAGTATTTACTTCTGGTAATTTTCTAAAAATAATTCTTTGTATTAAAGCTACTTAATCTGTGAACCCACTGTTTTTTGTTGGATCAGTTAGGGCCTAGTAGCAGCAATTAAAGTTTGAATTTAAAACACAGAGGAGAACTTTCTGGTTACATTTCATACCCAGCAGAGAGCTTGTAGTTTAAATTTAATAGTCACTCAGGGTCAAGTAACAGCAAAGTACTTTTAGTTTAAATTTAACACACAGAAGAGAGCTTTCTGGTTACATTTGGAACCCAGCAGAGAGCTTGTAGTGTACATTTAATAGTCACTCAGGGCCTAGCATCAGAAAAGTACTTTTAGTTTTAAAACACAGAAGAGAGCTTTCTGGTTAAATTTAGAACCCAGCAGAGAGCTTGTAGTTTAAATTTCATAAGACGTTAGAGCCTAGCAGCAGCTAAGAGCTATAATTTAAATCAAATCAGAATTTAGCTTACCTCAGCAGCACAAGACAGGGTACTGTGTAGCAGCCCTCTTTTAATAAGTGTTATTTTCCTCCCTCCCTCCCCACACCCACCCACCCCTGGGATAATCATAGCTTTATAGGTACTTACACATCTTAAAGGACAGGAGGTGCTTTCAGGTGAAGCTCATTACCCAAATCAGTCATACACTAAGGACCTGAGATTAATTAAGCTTCAGGTGAACAAGGTATATTAAACATATTAGGTACAGTTTTATTGGTATAAATACCCATAGCAACCCCTAGTAAGTAAAAATTTAAAGATCTAGACACAAACTTAAAACTAAGATGCAGACAGCAGTCCAGCAGTGGGATGGGGGCTTTCCAGTCTTTTGCATTGAGTGTCACATGTATGATTTTCTCCCAGTTGGTGAGAGGTCTTACGTGTGCACTAGGTGCAAGGAGCTCTTTGCTCTCAGGGAACAAGTCCGTTCTCTAGAGGCTAAAGTATCAGACTTGGAAAACATAAGACAGACAGAGAGGTACATAGACGAGACCTACAGGGATATAGTCCTGAAGTCCCACCTCCAGTCTGGCAGCACCCCTGTTGCCATGGAGGAGAGAGGTCATGTGACAGGAGAGCATCACCCTGGTGTGGCAGGAAGTGATCCTGTAACTAGGACCTGTCCTCCAGGTGATGTAAAACCCTCTCGCACCGAGGAAGTTTCTCCAGGGCCATGTGCCCATGAGGGAAGGGTTAGGACAGCCGTTATAGTTGGTGATTCAATCATTAGGCATGTAGATAGCTGGGTGGCTGGTGGACGTGAGGATCGCCTGGTAACATGCCTGCCTGGTGCGAAGGTAGCGGATCTCACGTGCCACCTAGATAAGGTCTTAGATAGTGCTGGGGAGGAGTCTGCTGTCTTGGTACATGTCGGTACTAATGACATAGGAAAATGTGGTAGGGAGGTTCTGGAGGCAAAATTTAGGCTTTTAGGTAGGAAGTTGAAATCCAGAACTTCCATGGTAGCATTCTTCGAAATGCTTCCTGTTCCACGTGCAGGACCCAAAAGGCAGGCAGAGCTCCGGAGTCTCAATGCGTGGATGAGACAATGGTGCAGAGATGAGGGTTTTGGATTTGTTAGGAACCATGGAACATTCTGGGGAAAGGAGGGGCTCTTCCGAAGGGATGGGCTTCACCTTAACCGGGATGGAACCAGGCTGCTGGCATTAACCTTTAAAAAGGAGATAGAACAGCTTTTAAACTAGATATTAGGGGAAAGCCGACAGTCGCCCAAGAGCGGATGGTTCAGAAGAATGTATCCTTGAAGGATACTACCAAAAGCAGAGAGGTTCCACAAAAGGGTAAAGTAGCCCAAATGCCCTCAAGTATGGAGCAGACAGAGCTTAAAGATCCCAATTTACCCATGTCTAACAATAGCCAAATTAACATGAATAAAATACATTCTTTAAAATGCTTGTATGCAAATGCTAGAAGTCTAAAGAATAAGATGGGAGAGTTAGAATATATAGCACTAAATGAAAGGTTAGATATGATTGGAATATCAGAGACATGGTAGAAGGAGGACAACCAGTGGGGCACTGTGATACCTGGGTGCAAACTATATCGTAATGATAGAGCTGATCAAATTGGTGGAGGGGTTGCGCTCTATGTTAGAGAGGGCATTGACTCAGAAAGGATTAAAGCTTTGCAGGAAACAAAATCTGCTGTAGAATCTATATGGATTGAAATTCCATATAAAAGGGGGAAGGCAATGGCAGTGGGAGTGTACTATCGAGTACCTGGCCAGAATGACCAAATGGATGATGAAATGCTCAAAGAAATCAAGGAAGCTAACAAAAGTTACAGCGCAGTAATAATAATGGGTGATTTCAATTACCCCGGTATCGACTGGGTCAGTGTCACGTCAGGACATGCTAGGGAGATAAAGTTCCTAGATGAAATAAATGACTGCTTCTTTGAGCAGCTGGTTCATGAACCGACCAGAGGGGAAGCCATATTAGACCTAGTCCTTAGTGGAACACCAGATCTAGTGCAAGAGATAAGGGTGTTGGGGCCACTTGGCAATAGTGATCATAGCATGATCACCTTTGATTTAATTAGTGGAGGAGGGATAGTAAGGAAATCCACAGTACTACCTTTTAACTTTCGAAAGGGAGACTATGATAAAATGAGGAAAACAGTTAAGAAAAAACTAAAAGAAGCAGTTGCAAAGGTTAAAGATGTACATCAAGCTTGGGTGTTGTTGAAAAATACTATCTTGGAAGCCCAGACCAGCTGTATTCCACGCTTTAAGAAAAGTGGAAGGAAGTCCAAAAAACTGCCAGCATGGTTTAAAGGTGAGGTCAGAGAGGCTGTTGCTGCCAAAAAAGCATCTTTCAGGAAATGGAAAAAAGAGCCAAACGACGAAACCTGGAAACAGCACAAGCACTGGCAAGTCAAATGCAAGGCATTGATAAGGCAGGCAAAGAGAGAATTTGAGAAGAAGCTTGCTGCAGAAGCAAAAACGCGAAATAAAGACCTTTTCAAGTACATTCGTAGCAAAAAACCTGTGAGAGAGTCAGTTGACCAATTAGATGATAAAGGGGTTAAAGGAGCACTAAGAGGCGACAAGGCGATAGCGGAGAGACTGAATGAATTCTTTACTTCGGTCTTTACTGAGGAAGATGTAGGGATGTTACCCATGACTGAAGTGGTATTTAAAGGTGCGGAAGAATTGAAGGAAATATCGATACATCGGGAAGATGTCTTACAACTATTAGATAAACTGAAGAGTAGCAAATCACCTGGGCCGGATGGTATACATCCAAGGGTGTTGAAAGAACTGAAATATGAGATTGCAGACCTGCTATCAATAATCTGTGAACTATCATTAAAATCCTCTCTAATACCTGAAGATTGGAGGATCGCCAATGTTTTTATTTATTTAATTTATTTATTTATTTATTTAATTCTCTTATATACCACGCTATTCTGCATCAGTGCGGTTTACATTGAACAAACTGAAATTACATTGAACAGGGCATTATAACTTGGAGATAACTATTTTACAGGGAACATGGGCTATGGAGGGTTAAGTGGCTTGCCCAAGACCACAAGGAGCACCTGTGGGACTAGAAACCCCAGTCCTTCCGGCCCAAGGTTGCTGTCCTCTAGTGGGATTTGAACCCCCACCAATTTTTAAAAAGGGTTCCAGGGGTGATCCGGGAAACTACAGACCGGTGAGCCTGACGTCAGTACCGGGAAAAATGGTAGAAACCATCATAAAGAATAAAATTACTCAGCATGTAGATAGTCACAACCTAATGGGAGACAGCCAACATGGCTTTAGACAAGGAAGATCTTGTCTTACTAATCTGTTATGTTTTTTTGAAGGAGTGAATAAACAGGTGGACAAAGGTGAGTCGGTTGATATTGTGTATCTGGACTTTCAGAAAGCCTTTGACAAGGTCCCTCATCAGAGACTTTTGGCAAAACTAAAGAGTCATGGGATAGGAGGCAGTGTACTATTGTGGATCAGGAACTGGTTAAAAGATAGAAAGCAGAGGGTAGGGCTAAATGGCCAATTTTCCCAATGGAGAAAGGTGAATAGTGGTGTACCCCAGGGATCTGTGCTGGGTCCGCTGCTTTTTGACATATTCATAAATGACCTGGAAAGTGGAATAACGAGTGAGGTTATCAAATTTGCAGATGACACAAAACTATTTAAAGTTGTTAAAACCCAAGAGGATTGTGAAAAATTGCAAGAGGATCTTGATAAATTGGAAGACTGGGCATCAAAATGGCAGATGAAATTTAATGTGGACAAGTGCAAGGTTATGCACCTAGGGAAGAACAACCCAAACTATGGTTACACGATGCATGGTTCCACATTAGGAACCACCACCCAGGAAAAAGATTTAGGCGTCATTGTGGATACCATGTTAAAACCCTCGGCCCAGTGTGCAGCGGCTGCCAAGAGAGCAAATAGAATGCTAGGTATGATAAGGAAAGGAATCGAAAATAAAACAAAAGATATTATAATGCCTCTATATCGTTCCATGGTGAGTCCGCACCTTTACTATTCTCTTATATACCACGCTATTCTGCATCAGTGCGGTTTACATTGAACAAACTGAAATTACATTGAACAGGGCATTATAACTTGGAGATAAATATTTTACAGGGAACATGGGCTATGGAGGGTTAAGTGGCTTGCCCAAGACCACAAGGAGCACCTGTGGGACTAGAAACCCCAAAATGGTAAAGGGGATGGAAGGATACTCCTATGAAGAAAGGCTAAAAAGGTTAGGGCTCTTTAACCTGGAAAAGAGACGGCTGAGGGGAGATATGATAGAAGTCTATAAATTAATGAACGGAGTAGAACGGGTAAACGTAGATCGATTGTTTACGTTATCAGAATATAGAAAGACTAGGGGACATGCAATGAAGCTACAGGGTAAAACTATTTAAGACTAATAAAAGAAAAAAATTTTTCACTCAACGTGTAATCAAACTCTGGAATTTGTTACCGGAGGATGTAGTAAAGGCTGTTAGTGTAGCTGGGTTTAAAAAAGGTTTGGGCAAGTTCCTGGAGGAAAGGTCCATAAACCATTATTAAGAAGTGACCGAAGATATCAATGCTTGACCCAGTACAAGCATTGTGGAACTTGTGTCTCTTGGGGAAACTGCTAGGTAAATATGACCTAGATTGGCCACTGTTGGAAACAGAATACAGGGCTTGATGGACCTTGGTCTGACCCAGTATGGCATATCTTATGATCTTATGATCTTACACCTCTCTTCGGGAACTCCGCTCTTCTGGCAAATCCTTTCTTTCTGTGCTCTTCTTTTCTAGTGCCAACTCCAGACTTCGATCCTTTCACCTTGCTGCTCCTTATGCTTGAAACAAATTACCTCAGTCTGTACGTCAGGCTTCATCTCTGGACCTTTTCGAATCCAGGCTGAAAATTCACCTCTTTGAGGCTGCTTTTGGATCCTGATCCGCTTAGTTTTCTATGTGTTTCCTTACTATTCCTAGATGTATCCTTGCCCACAGCTGTTCTGTTGTCTGTCTTGACTAGATTTTAAGCTCTGAAGAGCAGGGATCTTCTTTTACATGTGTCTGTATAGCGCTGCATTTGTCTTGTAGCGTTATACAAATGACCAGTAGTAGTAGTAGTTTTCATATGTGTATTTTCAGTTTGTGGTCACTTATTCTCTTACTTGTTGAAGGTCTATCTGTGGTCAGTGTGTGACCAAGACCAGGTATTCTGTTAGCATGGAGTTTCTTTGTAGTAGTCTGGCTTGCATAGTTTCCCCAATATTCTAAAGTCCAGGGCAATATTTAGGGTGCTGCATTTTCCTAGAGAGGGTTCTTGTGTGAGTTTTGGAAGTTAGTGCTGGCATGGTAGATTGTTCTTGGTCCTGAATAACATTTCTTCATTACTTTTGCATTACTTCACAGTATGCCTGGTACTGAAAGGGTTATGCTGCTGTTACTGAGAAGACACGAGAATCAGAATTTTTTTTTGTATGGTAAGTTTATGAAGAAATGTCCTAACTCTGCTCTTCACCCATTGCTGGGAGGGAGTTCTATAGATTCAGAATATATGTTTGGGTTTAACACTATAGGAGAGCATGTGTGTGTTGAGGGACTAAGGGAGGGGATTGGGGTTCTATAAAGGCTGAAGAATGCAACTTCTTGTTCTCCTCCTGATATGGCCTGCAGTAAGGGATATCAGGTTTTTGGTGAGCAAATCCTGGACACCTGGGTAGGGCTGATAGGAGAGGGGTGTTCCATCCTCTGGCTTCTTTTTCTCATATATTTTGAAATGCCCAGGCTAGGTAGCATTGTATAAATTCAAAAGTTTAAAAAAATGGTAGCCACCCTGCTCAAGTTATAAGTGTGCATACATACATAAATTTTATTTTATACATATAGATCAATATTCTATACATTTTTAAGTGCCATCAAATCATTGCTTATTCCTGGTGATCCAGCAGCCCCTGGAATTTTTTGGCTTGACAGGAGTGACAGTGGGAATTGAACCCTGATCTCTTGGGTACTAGGTTGTTGCCCTAACCACTAGGCTATTCCTCCATACAATATAAGTTTCTTTTTTTTTTCAGAAACGAAGTTAATTTTACTTTTTCTCCTATCAGGATTGAGAAGACTACATCAGAGTGGTAATTCAGGAAAAGCAAAGTCCTCTGCCTCTGTCCCCTTGAAATTAGGGACAGAAGGTGATTACAGTCTATGGAGTCAGGGACACAATTTCAAAATAGGGGACAGTCTGCACTGTTGCCATCACCGCATTTATTTTTGGAGTGGGACAGTAGAGGTAGGTGATGGAGCATGGAGCGGAGCATGGGCAGCAAGAGGAGGTAGGTTTTTTTCTTTCAAAACATTGACTATAATATGTCGGAGTAGTAGAAGACACATCAGGTTGATTTTGGTAAGGGCACCAAGTGTCTTTGTCTTGAATCTTCATCTTCAGGAGACGCTCCCGGCACCACCAGCAGCTCTCCCCTCCGGGGATCGAGCCTCCAGCGGCGGGAAACTGGCCATCTTGGCGTGCTGCCCAATCAGGGCAGACTTCCAGCATATAAAGGAGAAGCACCATCGGGCGCTGAAAGGAGACGCTCCCGGCACCACCAGCAGCTCTCCCCTCTGGGGATCGAGCCTCCAGCGGCGGGAAACCGGCCATCTTGGCATGCTGCCCAATCGGAAGCAACCAAATAAGAAGGAATCTGCACGCTGGTATACCGCCGAACTAAAGACCTCACTACGAACCCTGAGGAAATTAGAAAGAAAATGGCGATGCACCCGGGCCACAACAGACCTGACACTCTACAACTCCCACCTGCAAGCCCATTGAGGTTTAATATCCTCCAAAATTAAAGAATACCACTCAGATCTGCTAAGCCGATCCCTGAACAAGCCCCATGACTTGTTCAGCATAGTAAAGACCCTAACGAAGGAACCATCAGCATCACAAGCAGCCTCGATACTTCCTCAAGACTATGCAGATTACATTATAGCCAAAACCAATACAATCAGCAAAGTTACACTATCCTGCCTTACCAAAAACCCACCTAAGCAACTCACCTCCTTCTCGACACCGTCAGAAACAAGCATCGAGAACATCATAACAAATATCAACGCCACTACTGCCCCTAATGACCCTTGTCCAGCTTTCTGGATAAGGTCACTATGCCAAGAGGTCAGCCCGATAATAGCCAAAATCATTGACCACTCCTTCTCCTCTGGACAATTCCCTTCAAGCCTTAAGCAGACATCCATCAGGCCCCTCTTAAAGAACACCAAACTAAACGCTCTGAAGGTTGAATCATACCGACCCATATCTAGCATCCTGTTGCTAGCAAAAATAATTGAGAAGGCTGTACAACGACAGATACAGGTTCACATTGACTCCAATGCCCCCCTCGACCAAAGCCAACACGGGTTCAGAGAATCCCATGGTGTCGAAACACTCCTCTACTCCCTCATCAATACACTTATCACTGAGATTGACTCCATCAAACAAGGGTACGCGCTAATTTTCCTTGACATCGCTGCCGCATTCGACTCCGTAAACCATGAACAACTCCTAGTGCGGCTTCAAGATAAAGGGATAAGTGAATCTGCATGGCGTTGGTGCAAATCCTATCTAACCGACAGGTGGCAGCAGGTGCGATCAGGAGCCACAACCTCGCAGCCCTTCCAACAACATCACGGTGTACCCCAGGGCTCGTCCCTTTCAGCACTCCTATTCAATTTATTTATTTATTTATTTAACAGTATTTCTAAACCGCCTTATCTTATTAATCAAGGTGGTATCACAGCAAACAATCGAGTAAAGTGAGTGTGTTAATCATGCAGTGAGGGTGCAATTTAGTTGAGTGTGTGTTGTATCGTGTGCTAGATTGGGGTGAGCTATGTACAAGGTGTGGTGTATTCAATATCTATATGCAACCGATATGTGAAATAATTCGCTCATTTAACATCTCATGCCTGCTCTATGCGGACGATGTGTTGCTCTTTACCCCATTTACGATTGAAGATCCAAACTTCACCGAACTGATAAACTGCTTCGATGCCATAACCGACTGGCTCCTCTCCCAAAGCCTCAAGATCAACTTTAACAAGACCGACCTCCTATTTGTGACAAGAAACCAGTCCTCCTCGCCTCCGGCAACCATAAAGACAAGAGATGCAGAACTCTCGAACAGACCTAGCATCCGCTACTTAGGCGTGACGTTAGACCAACAGCTCAATTTCAAAGCACACATCAGCAACACTATCAAACAAATCTACCACAAAATACAAACCGTACGACATCTTCGACCCTTGCTGCAACCTGAGGACTTCAGATCAGTTTTTCAGGCATTAGTGATCCCCCACTTTGATTATGCCAATGTAATCCTACAGGGCCTTCCCAAAAACACCTTAAACCCCCTACAGCTAGCTATGAATGCTGCCGCACGTGTCCTGAGTGGAGTCGCCAGAGGCGATCACATCACCCCGGTCCTTAAGGACCTACATTGGCTACCAATATACTGTCGGCTATCTTATAAAGTAATCATCATCACCTTCAAGGTCATCAACAAGTTAGCCCCCTCAGCCCTAATGGACCTTGTCCACCCCATGTCAGCAAACAGAGAAAGGAGAACATGCACCACCAATACCCTATTGATCCCCAGTGAAGTAATAAAATGTACCAAGTCAACAAGGAACAGAGCTTTTCAGTTCTATGCCCCTAGCTGCTGGAATGCACTCCCAGCAGCCGTCAGAGCCATAACAGATCTAGCCCAATTCAGAAAAGCGCTTAAACACCATCTCTTTCTCTTACACTACTCACAGCCCTCCAACCTGACACCCTCTAGCATACATCCAACCACGAACATATGAACCACTGTCAATGGATGTAAATATTGCAGATACAGTTTGTAGATAAGTTGAAATTGATGTACATAGTTACGCCCAGTTGAAACCCAAGTTTAAGTCTCTAGTTCATTGTAAATGCCTCTCTGGCACAATACTGTTGTATGTAAACCGCACTGATTTTTAAGAGTGTGGTATATAAGAACAATAAAATAAAATAAATATCTTGCTTTCAAAACACAATTAAAAACTCACTTTTTCCTTCAGATATTTGGGGTCTAGGTTGGCTAGGGACCTGGCAAGTCCTCTCTCTGTTGCTCTTATAAAACTAGGGTTGCTAACTGGCTCCAGATACGCCCGACAGGCTTGATCCAGTACTGGGTTTATCAAATTGCATGCAGGGACATGTAGTTGTGATTGCGCCATTGCACTCCATAAGAAAAGTAAGACTACATGTCCCTGCATGCAATTGGGTAAATCCAGGTATGGATCAAGCCTGTCGGGCGCATCTGGATCCAGTAGGCAACCCTATATAAAACTGTTTTAGCAACATTCTTCTTTCATTTTATGATGTTCCTCTATACCCTTTTACATTTTAGTATTTAAACTACCTTGTTCTTAAATAGAAAGGCCACACATAAAGCTTTAAATTAACAAACATGTTGATTAGGGGTAGCTGAGTTTGTATGTAGGCAGCCATGCTTAGATGTGGGCAATGGAAGATTGGGAATGGCCATCTTTGAAATGGGTGAGTGTAGCATCATGGTAGCCATCTTTGAAATTGGCAGTTGAGTAGCTGCAGTAGCCATCTTTGTTGAGGGTATTATCAGTTGCTTAAATGAGGGTGATTGGATGGAGGAAGTGGCCATCTTTGATGAGGGCAGCTACATGTGGGTGGCAGCCATCTTGGAAGAAGGCAGCTGACTGGGAAGCACAGCCATATCTAAGCAAAGGGAAGAAATCCTAGGGGCAATGCATATCTAAGAAAGCAGAGGACAGCTGAAAGGTGAGTGTGCGCTTTGCCGGAGAAATAGGCTGTGCACTGGGCAGACTAGAAGGACCATACTAGTCTTTATCTGCTGTCCTGTACTATGTCACTATGTAAATATTAGTCGGAAAAGATGAGGCACAGTGCAGACCGAAACATAGTGATCATACAATTTTTAAGTGGGAGATTCTAACCACAGGTTTCAACCCAGCTCATGCCCCGCCCCCTCCATATTTTTCGCATAATATATTTGGCTAATCTGTTGATATCGTGTGTATCTTCGTTCCTAATCAGATAATAGATTAGTTTTTTCCCCTCTCCTGCTCCAGCAGATTATGAAAGTGTATGCTATTCGGCATTTGTCTTTTTAGCTCCATAGCTTTTGAAGAATCTTCAAGTCCCGAGACTAGAAACAAATTATTCAAAGTTTAAAATTTGGTTTAAAGACTCTTTTTTTTTTAAATTAGCCTATGATGCCAATTGATAATAAATAATTAGCGATGGCCGTGTTTTATGCTGTTGGTGGTTCCTTTCTGCCATTATGTTGATTATAGACCTCTGTCACTTGATTAGACAATCATTTTTATTAATTTTAAAATATGGCTTCTGGGTTGAATTTGGATTGTATTAATTAGTTGAAATGAGGTTGCTAATTGTGAGGTTAATTTTTAATTTACAATTTGGAATTAGCAGTTCATAAAATATATAATTTGCATATTTTGTGCTATAGTAGCTCAATCTACTTTTTGTTCTTTTATTTTTACTTTAATTGTTATTGTATATGTATCAGTATTGATTAATCTTCTTTATACTGTAAACTGCTTTGTTCTCTGCATCAAAGGGTGGTATAGCAAGATTATAACGAACAATAAATATTTTCTGCCAGCACTGCTGAGTGTGAATGACTTTAAATCTTGCTGCTGAGGGCCTCCTCTTATTGTGTTCATTGCAAACCGCTTTGATTACTTGATAAGGCGGTATAAAAAAAACCTCTCAAATAAATCTCACAGTAGGAAGTGTTGGCTGCAGACAGAGAAGGTGGTTGGTAGTGGCACCTGAGGCTTCCATGGGCCATGGGAGTTTCTTGCTTTTGGACAGGAGATGGCGTTAGTGGGAGGTTACAGCTTGCAGGCAGATGCAGAAACCTTGATTTGAAGCTGTGCACTAAAGCTCAACACATGGTTTCCTAATCTAAATTTAATACACTAGTTTTGCTTTCCAAAGCAATTACCAAATAGAAAAGGAAGGGAAGGATTTTCGATTTAATTCAAGCCTTTTTCAGGAGTAGCTCAAGGTGAGATACTGGTATTCTCTATTCCTTGAAGGATTTACAGTCTAAGGGTTTGATGCAGAAAAGTGCATATATGCTAGTGCAGAGGTTAGTGCTGCATTTAGCACAATTTTCTACACTAGTGTGAGCACAGAATGCACCATGGCAGTCTTCTCCCCAGAAATATTTGCCAGCAGGGTCTCATGAAGGAGGAGCCAGGTGGGAGCGGGAGAGTACCATGCAGTATTATAACATTTTCTGTTATTTCTAAATGCAACCCTTCTGTCTCTGCAAATACCTAGACATTTATTTTAATTTATTTTATTTATTTAAAATTTTTATGCTGCATTTTCCAGCAGATCAAATGCGGCTTACAATGAACGATACATTGAATTGTACAAAACAGTACGTATTCAGTTATATAGAACAGTTAACTATATACAGTGGTATAATAACAAATAACTATGTACAATATCATTTACATAGAGGGTCAGTGTATAAACATTTGGATTTTGTACAATTGTATCTCCATTGTTTTGCTTTGATTCTTATTAGGTTGTATCTGGGATGGGCTATCTTGTGTGTCTTGTTGGAATGCTGTAGTAGGTGTTTTACTCAGGAGGTGGTATGCTTGTATTCAGGGCTTTCATTTTCTTTTATGTTTCAGAAATGTAGAGAAAACAGGTGTGTTTTGAGTGTTTTTCGGAAGCGGAGAGGTCATCAATGGATCTTATGCTAACTGGAAGATTGTTCCATAGAGTAGGGGAGAAGTGGGAGAAAGCTCTGTTGGTAATTTTTTGGGGGATTTCCTGAATTCTGATGGAATGGAATAGTTTGTTTTTGGTACAGTCTCGTTGGTTACAAATTTTTTGTTATCTTTAATTATGAGGGTGGAGAGGTGAGAAGGGGCAATGTCTTTGAGTTTGAAGGTTGTACTGTATGCAACTGTGGATTGGAAGCCAGTGAAGGTGGTATAATATTGGTGTAATGTGTTCTGTTGAATTGATGTTTGAGGATACTGGGCATATGAGACTGCTGCAGCAGGCGTTGCTCTCTCGCTGGTTTCCCCAGCACCATTCTTTGTCTCAGAGGTTGGAGTGTCCGAAAGATGTGAGGAAGAATCTGGCCTAGTGGATGCAGTCTGAGCACCTCACAGCCTGTATTCTGTTGGAACAACCATAATGGATCTTGATGACGACAGATGCCAGCCTCATCAGATGGGGTGCTCATTGCCTGTCGCAGGTTATACAAGGGCAGTATTCTCTTCAGGAAAGATGTTGGGCTATCAACAAGCTGGAGATGAGAGCGGTATTTCTGGCCCTCCAGTACTTCCAACTCTTGATGATCCAGAAAGCAGTTCGGGTGTGCTCGGACAACATCACTATGGTGGCGTATATCAACCGGCAGGAGGGCACAGACAGTGTGACCCTGGCAGAAGATATTCAGCCTCCTTGATGTGGGCAGAAAAGCATCTGTTGGCTCTCTCCACAGCACATGTAGCGGGAAAAGACAATGTGCAGGTGGATTTCCTCAGTCGGCACCAGTTGGATCCGGGTGAGTGGGAGCTGAGTGCTGTGGTCAATCACAACTTCACTGTCTGCTGGAAGGAATCAATTATGGATCTCATGGCCTCTCTGAGCAACACCAAGGCAAGCCGTTTTTTTACAGCCGGTGCAGACAGCACATCCTCAAGGGTCTCGACGCACTGGCTCAGGCCTAGCCCTTGGAGGGGCTACTCATGTCTTTCTCCATGGGCACTCATCTGGACTGGCCTCGGAGGCCTTGCTATGCGGACCTAAGTCGCCTTCTGATAGACAAGCCTTGGAGGCTGCCTGACAGAATCAACCTGCTATCACAAGGGCTGATACTAATGCCACAGGTGGATCGATTCTCACTTACGGCTTGGCTCTTGAGCGGGTGTGCTTGAGGCAGAAAGGTTATGCCTCTGGTCATTTCTACCATGTTAAAAGCCAGGAAGAGTTTGACTTCATTAGCTTATGTGAAGGTCTGGCGTGTATTAGAGGCTTGGTGTTCATCGAGGGGCATTCGCCTTTTCTCGTGCTCTTTCTCAGACATGTTGTTGCTTTTGCATCATGGCCTCGAAGGACCTGGCACTTAATTCATTGAAGGTCCAGCTGGCGGCCCTCACTCGTTACAGAGGGCGAGTGCAGGGACAGTCTCTAGTGGGCCATCTGGATATCGTCCGGTTTCTTAAGGCAGTGAAGCAAGTACAGCCCCCCTTTCAGATGGTGGTGCCTCCTAGGGACCTTACTACTATTACTTGTACTACTGAGCATTTGTATAGCACTACAAGACGTATGCAACACTGCACAGATCTGTAAGAGACAGTCCCTGCTCATCAGAGCTTACAGTCTAATCAAGACAGACAACACAGAAGGTATAGACGGGGATAAAACAAGGGGGAATGATAAAGAACAAGGAGTCAAGATCCAAAAGCAACAGTGAAGAGGTGAGTTTTCAGCATGGATTTGAAAAGGTCAGAGAAGGTGCCTGGTGTACAGACACAGGTAGTTTGTTCCAGGCGTAAGGTGTAGTAAGGTTTAAGGAGTGAAGTTTGCAGTTAGCAATAGAAGAGAAGGGCACAGATAGAAGCAATTTTCCAGAAGAGCGGAGTTCCCGATGGGGGGGGGAGGGGGGTGTAAGGAGAGATATGAGAAGAAAGATAGTGAGGAGTTGCAGAGTGAATACACTTATAGGTCAGCAGGAGAAGTTTGAAATGGATGTGGAAACGGATAGGTAGCCAATGAAATGACTTGAGAAGAGGGGTAATATGGGCATGATGAGGCTGGCGGAAGATTAGCCTCACAGCAGAGAGTTGAACAGATTAAGAACATAAGATATGCCATACTGGGTCAGACCAAGGTCCATCAAGCCCAGTATCCTTTTTCCAACAGTGGCCAATCTAGGTCATAAGTACCTAGCAGTTTCCCCAAAAGACACAGGTTCCTCAATGCTTGTATAGGGTCAAGCAATGATATCCTCGGTCCCTTTTAATAATGTTTAATAATGTTTCCTCCAGGAACTTGTCCAAACCTTTTTTAAACCCAGTTACAGTAACAGCTTTTACTACATTCTCTGGTAACAAATTCCAGAGTTTGATTACACATTGAGTGAAAAAATATTTTCTCTTATTAGTCTTAAATACTTTACCCTGTAGCTTCATTGCATGTCCTCTAGTCTTTCTATATTCTGATGATGTAAACAATCGATCTACGTTTACCCGTTCCACTCCATTCAGCAATTTATAGACCCCTATCCTATCTCCCCTCAGCCATCTCTTTTCCAGGTTGAAGAGCTCTAACATTTTTAGCCTCTTTTCATAGGAGTAGCCTTCCATCCCCTTCAGCATTTTGGTGGCTCTTCTCTGTACCTTTTCTAATAACGCTATATCCTTTTTAAGATACGGCGACCAGAACTGCACACAGTATTCAAGGTGTGGTCGCACCATGGAACAATAGAGAGGCATTATAATATCCATTCTTTTATTTTCTATTTCTTTCCTTATGATACCTAGCATTCTATTTGCTCTCTTGACCACCGCTGCACACTGGCCTTTAACATGTAATTCACGATGACACCTAAATCTTTTTCCTGTGTGGTGGTTCCCAGTGTGGAACCTTGCATCGTGTAACCAGCTTAGTGAGACGAGTCTTAGAAGAAACGTCCGCTGCCCAATGGCACAACCAAAGGAAACGCCGAGCAGCGATGACAGAAAGGAAGTGACAGAAAGGAAGTGACTATATACGATTTTTGTTGGATACAATAATGGAGGGTCATGCTATTTGGTCAGAAATATTTAGGGGCTTGTTTACAAAGCCGCGGTAGTGGTTCGCGATTGCGATCGCAGCCGCGGCCCAATTGAAATCAATGGGGCCGCGGCTCCGATTACGATCGCAAACCGCTACCGCGGCTTTGTAAACAAGCCCCTTTGTCAGAAAAACTATCATATCAAGGACTTAAGTAAGGAAGCTACTCCGTTTTTCCTTGGAGGATATCACTACATCGGAGCCTAAAGAAACTTGGGAAGATCTTTTGAATCTGCAGAAGCGAGTTGTTCGTCAAGAACTACATCGATTTTCGCTGATAGAGTATATTAAAAGACAGCACATACCTCGTGGTTTGAGGGTATATAAAGAACCCAAATTACATACTATGAATGCTTCTTTTATGGAAAAATGGATACATATATTGAATAAATGCTCGCTTGACCTTATGGTCTTGATTGTCGACACTACTCAACAAAGTTTAGATGCACTCCAACACGATATTTCAAATATGACAGAAAAATGAAAAGAAACCGTATCTCAAGCAGAATTTTCCATACGGATGGAAGAACAAAAAAAATCTTTGGAAACAACAAAGGATGAGGTTAAAAAAATAAAATAGAAAAAATTAAAGCGTGATTTTGATGATTATACCTGTGGTTATGTTTATCCATGGCTTAACCCTAAAAAACAGAGTAAGTCCATTAAACAACGGAAACGCCATGTGGAGTTCGCCGATAGTTCTGAAAATGGGAGTACATCCGATTCGAGTAAACATTCTAGCTCTGAGGGAGAAGGGAATCGAAAAAAATCACAATCTATTGAAAAAACCAAGTCCCGAAATACGACCAGATCCAAACGTTCCTGAATCGGCTATTAATACCTCGGTGATTAATATATCAAGTCATCCCATATCTTCACAAGAGTTGGCGGTTCTTAATCAAGGCTTGTCTTTTGTACTTTCGATTGCATTTGATCTATTTCAGTTTCATATAGATTTTGAGAAACTTCTTCGGAAATTACATTTAAAAGCTTATTTCAGTAGGAATTCGTTTCCTACAGCATCTACCGTGCAAACAAATAGGATCCCTCTACCGTTGAAATCAAGTTGGTATCCACCTGAACCCCTGCCACCGTCATTGCAGGTATTTAAAGAATTGGTTTTAGGAGACGTCACACGGTTGTCCACAACACGACACACAAAAGTATGCCACTCCCCGTCGCGGGCAGCAAATGAAATTTTAAAAGATCTTAAAGCTTGCACAGACATAGTCATTCGACGGGCCGACAAGGGAGGTGGCACAGTGGTCATGGATAGACGTGATTATTTTGAAGAAGCCTATCGCCAATTGTCAGATGTTACTGTTTATGCGAGAGTAATTGAAGATCCGCAGAGTCGTCTACAGAAATGTATTTCTGAATTGACAACAGAGGTGATACGTGAAAAATTAATTTCTGATAAGGAGCGCAGATTTTTGAATCCACCGAGTCCCACAATGTCCAAGTTCTATCTTGTTCCAAAAGTGCATAAAAGGCTTATTCACTCCCCCCCCCCCCCCGGTTGACCTATAGTAGCTACGAAAGGTTCGTTATTGGAGCCGTTATCAGTGTATTTAGATTCTTTCCTTCGTCCTCCGATGCCCAAGATGACTTCGTATGTGCGGGATTCAACACATTTTTTGAAACTTTTGTCTCATCATGCCGGGTTAACGAAAATTCAGGATATTAAATTGGTAACACTGGATGTTACCTCACTCTATACCAGTATCCCACAACAGTCAGCTAATAGAATAGTTCAGAAATCACTGCAGGATAGAGGGGATCTATCGGTGGCTCTACAGAATTTTTTGGGAAAATTGACAGATTTAATTCTATATGAAAATCATTTTGGTTTTGATGGTAACATCTATCACCAATTGTCTGGGGTAGCGATGGGCGCTACTTGTGCCCCTTCCATCGCAAATCTTTATATGGAAGATTTTGAGCGCCAATGGATTTTTACGGAGCCCCCTAACCATCATATTAAATTATGGCGGCGTTATATAGATGACGTCTTTATGTTCTGGGAGGGTCAAGAAATAGAATTGATAGCCTTTATATCATGGCTAAATGAGAGGGATCAAAATATAACCTTCACATATGAATGGGACACAGTACGTATTACATATTTGGATGTCTTAGTGATCAAAGGAGAAGGGTTCTGGAATACATCAGTTTTCTGTAAGCCCACAGGTCGTAATTCTCTTTTACACTATTCTAGTGTGCACCCTATTAATCTCAAAAATGGTCTTCCGTTTTCACAATTTCTTCGCTATCGTCGAAATTGTTCAGAAATCTCAGAGTATACCAAACAGGCAGAGAGTCTGAAAAGAAAATTTAAAGCTCGGGGTTATCCACAGTCTGTCATATCTCAAGCATACAAACGTGCTTTGTATAACCATCGGGAGGTCTTACTTGCAGACTCACCACATAGAACGAATATAGATGATACATGTATTAATCTTATAACAGCTTATTCCCCTTTGAGTTATAAAATACAAGGCATTTTGAAACGCCATGGTAATGTGTTACAACATACTAAGGGATTGGAAGACAAACGTATTCGGTGTGTCTGGAAAAGGCAACGCAACCTTAAGGAAATACTTAGTCCTACAGAACTACGATCATCCATTTCTATTTCATGTGACCAAGGTCACTGGAAATGTGCTGGGTGTAATATTTGCCCGGTCACACTAGAAGCATCCTCATTTTCTTATGAAGGAAGAAATTATAGGTTAACAGGTTCTACTACTTGTCAGTCCGTTTATGTGGTGTATGGGATATTTTGCCCTTGCCAATTGCTATATGTAGGTAAAACTATTCGTTCATTACAAACACGTATGCAAGAACATCGTAGCAGATTAAAGTGCCAGCGAAGAGAGGCACCTATGGTTGAACATTGCCTCCAATTTCAACATAGTTTTTCTGAGCTCCGTTGTTTTAGTATTGAACAAGTTGTAAGTGGGGTGAAGGGTCGTACAAGAGAACAACAACTTCTTTATCGAGAACAATGATGGATATTCTCCTTACCGACAGTTTCACCCAAAGGGTTAAATGCCCAGGTAGATTGGCATTTATGTAATTGGATTAGGACTGTGAGTCCCTTTTAAAGAAAACTGATATAGACACCTCCCATTCTCTCTATATAAGTGGGGGAAAGAGACAACCCGCATGCGCGGCGTTTTTTGGCACCATAGAAAGATTTAAGCGTTTGCTGAATGAATAAAGGTAACAACTGGTTTCTTACAGTTCTTGATAGAGCATAATCACAATTGTATGAGAGTTCGGTATATAGAAGCTAGTATGAATTATATAATCTTTTTCAGTCCGTGCAGTAAAAAAAGTGGTTAGATGTCTGAAGCACGACTCCCCTGAAGAAACGAAGAGTGAAACGAGTGAGCGCTTCACGGTTAGACGTCGGGAACATCCTTTTTGAATCTTTTCAACTTGACATCATTACGAGCTTCTTACCAATGACAACAGATAAGCGCTGTCTTTTTTTAAAAAAATTTTTGATTAGAGGACTATGAATTTTGATGATCTTGAAGGACTATTATGACATGCGCTAAGTCTTAAATATAGTGCAGTAACTATCTGATGACACGGGAGATACTATACTATAAATAGAAGATTGAAATATTATTGGAATATTATTGAATTTAAAAAATATATATATTCACATAGTAAGTTATTCTTTAATTATGAAAAGCCACGTGGATGCATAATTAATGGAGGTCGCTGATGTTGAAGAAGGCACTTTTCATTCCAGCAAGTCTGGCTGATTAAACGCCTCATGAAAATCTGAGACCTCGTTGCATCCTGTTAATTGGCTTCCCTATAGCGATTGAAAAGAAAACTGAACTCAGGGTTTATTATTGAGCTTATAAAACGGATAATTCTTATAGAGAAAGAAACGGCAAGTCTTAGCTATCAGATGGATGTGTGTGGAGAAGGAGAGGGAGGAGTCAGACAACCCCCAGGTTGTGAGCCAAGGAAACAGAGGAATAGAGAGTTATCCACAGAGACTGAGAAAGGAGGGAGAGGAGGTTTTAGGGGAAAAAATAAGAAGCTCAGTCTTGGCCATGTTCAATTTCAAGCGGCGGTGAGACATCCAAGCAGCAATGTCAGAAATGCCGGCAGAGATCTGGTCTGGCTTGCTGGAGAGATTTCAGGTGTAGAGAGGTAGATCTGGGAGTCATCAGCATAAAGATGGTACTGAAAGCCATGGGAAGAGATGAGCACACCAAGGGACTGGGTATATAGGGAGAAAAGGAGTGGACCCAAGACAGATCCTTGGGGTGCATCAACTGAGAGCGGGATAGCAGCAGAGGAGGAGCCACCAGAACTAACACTGAACTTAATGTTGTCTGCTTTGACGTTTGCACCATTCGAGCCCCTCTTGAAAGCTTCTCTCAAGGACCTTACTTCGAAGGTGGTGATTTATTCATCCCAGAGGATTTCTGAGCTCCAGGCCCTATCTTGCAGAGAGCCCTTTTTGCTCTTGTCCACTGTAAAGGTAGTGTTGCAGCCGGTGCCATCCTTCCTTCTGAAAGTAGTCTCTCAGTTCCATTTGAATCAAGCAATTATCCTGCCTGTTTTTTCCACTTTTGGCACGTTCGCAGAGGAATGCCAACTCCACCTCGTCGATCTGCTCAGGGTGTTGTGCCAATATCTCAGAGTCCTCCTGTAAATCAGACTGGTTGTTCCTGCTCTTTGGGGGGCCTATTAAGGGGGAGGCAGCCTCTAAAGCCTCGATTGCATGCTGGATAAAGCAGACTATCACCATCGCCTATGGGAATTGAGGCCAGGTGGTTCCAGTGGGACAGAGCTCGTTCTACCAGATTACAGGCAGCTTCGTGCGCAGAGCAAAGTCTGGTGCCTCTGGCAGATATTTGCAGGGTGGCGATATGGTTGTCACTACATACATTTACTAGACATTATTGCCTGAATGTACAGGCCGCACAGGATGCATGTTCGGAGCTTTGGCGTTTCAAGCTAGACTTTCTTAGGTACTGCTCTGGTACATCCTATTTGTACTAGACTTGCCTGGAGGGACTATTAGGAGGTGAAATAAGCAGCTTGCCATGTATCTATTTTTGTTCTGTCAGCATGCTTGGTTCCGTACTCTTATATAGTTTGGGGTTGTTAGCTCAGTCTTACTAAGAATTCATTCTGTTGCCTCTTGTTTGGGCATAGTCTCGTAGAGCCATTTGTTTTCCACAAAATTTTTTTGGAGTCTGCTTTATCAAGTAGGAGTCTGGATTCTGGAGCTGAAGAGGGAGCTCTTATATGGTGACATCGGAATTCTGTCATAGTTCAATGCTCAGCTGCTGGTGGGTGGAGAAAACCCATTTGCCCTGGACTGGCCTAGAAGGACTCAAGGAAAGACAATTAGCAGATAGTCTAATTTTGCCTTGTTGTCTTCTCCAGGCATGGTCCATTGTCCTTTGCCTTCACAGATGGACATGAACTGCAAAAGGTTATTTTCATAGCTGTCAGGAGCTCCATGAGGAGCAGAATCTCTTCCACAAAGAAATTAGGTTTGCATCCCTGTGGCGCCATAGTCAGAAGCCCCTAATTCACAGAAGTGGAAGTGTAAATAAGACTACAGTAGTAATTGTGCATGTACTATACCCACATGCACAGTCACACTGGGCGATCATGCAGCACGTGTACCATGGAACCGTGATTTGCAGGTGTGCACTCTGCATGCAGAAAATACGCACACGCATAGGTGTGCCCAGTCATACACGTAGGATCCGCCCACCTGTAACAAGCACTAGCACACTGCCAGCTGTGTGGCCATGCCCGCATAAGGGCCGATGCAGAAAAGGTTAGTGTGACATATTTATGGCGCTTTTCCTGTGCTAAGCTTCTCTCCGATGCAGAAAGCAAGCTAGCACTGGGAAAACGCCAAAAAACCAACCACGCTAAATAGCAGTGCGCTTGGCATTCAAATTGCTGTATAACTAATTGCACCCAATGTAAAAGCTGCACTGAAACTTAGCGCAGTTTTTTACAATATTTAGCACCAGATTTCATGCCAGCTTCAGGCAGGCATAAAGATATACACCCATGAGCAAAAATATCATCTGAGGTGAAGTTTGACATGTCACCTGATGATCCAGGAATCGGGGAAAGCCATCAATACCATTGGCATACTGTCCGGAGGTCAGTGCCCCCCCCCCCCCCACCCCCCGGACACCAAACTCTCCCTACAGAAACAAAAACCCTGGTGGCCCTGATTCTGCTCCCTGCCCTGCCTCCCCCCCTCCCCGACAGAAACAAAATACCATAGTGGCCCGGTAACTCCAATTCCATCCCCTCCCCAAACAAAAAAAAATCCCCGGTAGCACAGCAGCCCCGATCCTGCCCCCAAATTAAAAAATCCCTGGTGGCTCTGTGGGGAGTACTGGCAGACAAAAAGATAAGATATATTGTTATGTTATGCTCAGTTACACCTAGGGGAAAGTCTGCTGTTAGTCCTTCGCCCACAGGTTTGGTGGGACCCTCTGGTAATGAACCAGGAGAGAGGGAGACAGTTCTGTGGTGATATATTATATATATTTTGGATTGAAAAATATACAGACAATCATTAGAAAAATGAGGTTATAAGTTGTAGCAGCACTATGATTATGTGGTATAAGTAACTCACTAATTGGCAACCAGAGGTCACAAGCTCGCTTTGCACTTAGGAAAAGTACAGAAAAGCGCTACATGACTAATTACTACCCTCTGTGTGAAGACATAAGACCAGTCAGTACCTTAGCTCTGCCAGGTGGATGAATGCATTTGGTGTCTGAGGCAGTCTCCAGAATAGCACAAAGTCTAAAGGAAGCAGTTAGTCAAGCTATGCTGGCTTGAGTCATAAAGGCAAGCAGCGAGAGAGCACAAAACCTTCCAGAAGTTTGTGGACGTTTTAGAGTGTCTCGCAGGGTTAGTGGAACAGCCTTGGAATGATGCAGAGTGTCTGTGCTTATAGAGGCAGCAAGAAAAGAAATGGCAAAGTGGCTCCCGGTCCTTCTGTGCATACCGTATTATTGATTGGTGATTGGTTGGCATGAGATACTGTGACGTGTCACAGCAAATCAGGAGGTAGTCATCAGGTGGTCATCTCATTGAGAAAAGATCCATAGTGAGAGACGAAATGCAGAAGATGATGGTATGCAGTCTCGTATTTATTTATCAGGTTTTTTTTATACCACTTTATCATTTTAGTCAAAGGGGTTTGCATTGTAACAAACTTGGTAATGCACATTAAACAGGGAACTATAACTTGGATTCTTCTGAGGCAGTGGAGGGTTAAGTGACTTGCCCAAGGCCACAAGGAACCAAGAGACCAGTGGGAATCAAACATTGGTCTCTTGGTTCCCAAGCTAGTACTCCAACCTCTAGGCTACTCCTCCATACAATTTATACATTGTTGCAGGTGTGTAAGGTCAGTAGAACAGAATTAGAAACAGAAATATATAGACAAAAACTAAACTGGAAATGCCATAAAAAATCAGACTGTGTGCCACACCAGAGAAATGTATTTCCTCCTAACTGAACTGTACAAAATACAAAGATATCAGATGGGAAATAGGTAAAAACTGGATCCTCCAGATCCCATAGATTTCTACCTTAAACAAGATCATTGGATCTGTTATTTTTTGCTTTGACTGCACAGATCGGATTTAAAGTGGATTCAGTTTTTTCCAGTCCCTCCCTCGGAGATGCACATTTCACAAAGATACGAGAGAAAAATCAGACTTTCCACAAAATAATAAAAACAGGGAAGACTGTACAGTCCTAACAATCAAAAGGAATGGGTGAGGTGGCCAGAGCAAAAAACAGAAATAAATATCAATTCAAAACAATGAAATGCAAAGCCACAACACAGTAAAAATGCAGTGGAACAGCCCCATCTTTTTAAAGTTTTTTTCAGTTTGTCCATTTAAATAATCTCAAGTACCCCACCCGGCTCCCCCTCATCTCCACCCACCTTCTTTCTCCTCATAGCGCTACCCCTCCAGGGAAAAGATCCTGCCCATACCAGCACCCTACAGGACACATTAGACTAGAGAGTACCCCGCATACCATACAATTTCACAGAAGTCTTCCAAATCTGCTCAAAGCGGGACATACACAACCATTGTGAGGCTACCCAATGCTCTGTTGTATACAGGTCCCACATACGCACCAGCCTCCACCTGCTTCCAAGCAGAAGCCAAATTCAGCTTGGCGGCATTCATGCTGGATGTGTATTCTTTGGAGGAGAGGAGGGACAGGGGAGATAGGATTCAGACCTTTAAATACTTAAAGAGAAATAACGAGCAAACAAACCTCTTCCAGAGACGGGGAAGCTGTAGAACTAGGGGGCATAATGTGAAGCTGCAAGGGAGTAAATTGAGAGGCAATGTCAGGAAATACTTTTCCGCTGAAAGGGTGGTGGACGCTTGGAGTGCCCTCCCGATGGAGGTGGTGGGGGCAAGCACAGTGACGGAATTCAAAATGGCATGGGACAGACACAGTGGATCCCTTTACAGCAACAGGATAAAATCAAAATAAATTGAACCATCTAATTTCTCCACAAATAGGGGTATCCTACATGGAGCGGTGGGTTCACCCCTAAACAAAGACATGGGGAGGGGTGGCCTACACGGAGTGGCAGGTGCACCCTTGGACAAAGACAAGGGGAGGGGTGCACCTACTCCTGCCATCTTACTGGGCAGACTAGATGGACCATGCTGGTCTTTATCTTCCGTCACTTACTATGTTGCTATGTAATGCTGCACCAGCGCCAGTTGCAGCAATTGGGCCCCGGGGACTGACCGGCCAAACAGAAAAATCACTGGCTCCCAGGGGATGTCCCGGTCCAAAAGTCATTCCACCCTATACTGGAC
This sequence comes from Ichthyophis bannanicus, assembly GCA_033557465.1. NCBI lineage: Eukaryota > Metazoa > Chordata > Amphibia > Gymnophiona > Ichthyophiidae > Ichthyophis > Ichthyophis bannanicus. The sequence continues at coordinate 154,396,626 of CM066031.1, forward strand.
ACCCTTCCAGTAACCCCGTACACATGGGCAAATCTACCATACATGCGCCAGGGTCCCACGCAGCCACGTCCATGCCAACACCGATCCTAGGTCCCCAGGAATGCCCTAGCAAGCCACGAAGGAGTCATATACCACCCGTAGAGAAGCTCATAGTTGGTTTCCCAAGCATTAATAGCTAAGGAACTTTCCCAAAGCCTCCCCTCAATCTGCTCTCAATGCTGCTCCGTATAAGAAAGCTGCAGTTTGAGTCCAGTAGTCCCTGTGCCTCCCAACCAAAAAGTCCCGTTTCAGCAGGCAGGCATATAATGCTGCTCCAGCCCTTTAGTGGAAGTACATTCTTCACGCACATCAGTAAGGATCCTAGCCACCTGTTTCTTAATATCATGGTGACCCACTCAGTGCGCTATCTCAGCATGATAAAAGGCATATTCTCCCTTGATATTTGAACCTATAAATGTATTTGATTTATTTTTGGAGAAATGATTAGTAGTGGCTGTAGCTGATGCAATGTGTGCCTTTGAGTCAGTGCTGATTCTGGTGACCCAGCAGCTCCAGTAGATTAATGAATTCTGCTAACTCTTCTCTGTATCAGTGTGTGATCTTCAGAATTCCTTCCTTGTTTTTAATTTCTTTTATCAGAAATTAACAGTTGTTTGAAGGCTGCAGGCCAGTGTGTGGTTGAGGCTTTACCGAACCAGGTTTCCTGTAATATGACATGTCTTTCCTTAACATATTATCAATTAAATCAGGATCTTTGCTTTTATCTTCATAGGCTGAGGATGCCAGGGCCCTCAATTAATTTATAGTCCTATGAGGGGAGCCCAGAAAGCTGCGAAAACAGAGAGGAAGATGTCTGCAGGAGCTTCTGTTCAGGTAGGAGATTGCCCCCAACTTCCTGCTCTCTATAGACAGTCGTGGCTAACTTTGTTAGAAAGTTAAACAAACTTTGCTAGGGCCCAGAGCACACCTGGAGCCGAGAAAAGGCACTTAGGGACCCTCCTAAGTATAAAGAGAGAGATCAGGAGTCCTACAAAGTGATATTTTGGGCCACACAATCCTTTTTTTTTTGTTTTTGTATTTATTATTTTATTAAAGTTTTATAAACCGTAAACACATATACCCTTCACTAGAAACATAGAAATATGACGACAGAAAAAGACCACATGGCCTATCTAGTCTGTCCTTCCATATCAACAACTATACAACAGTCCCCTTTTTACATTTAGAGATCCTCTGTGTTTGTCCCATGCTTTTTTGAATTCAGTTACTGTCCTCATCTCTACCACCTCCACTGGGAGACTATTCCATGGATCCACTACTCTTTCCGTAAAGAAATATTTCCGCATATCACTCCTGAATCTATCCCCCTTCACCCTCATCCCATGTCCCCTTGTAGTAGAACTTGCTTTCAAATGAGGCTCTCTCCCTGAACATTTATGCCACGGAGGTATTTAAACATCTCAATCATATCACCTCTATCCCGCCTTTTCCTCTAAGGTGTACATATTAAGATCCTTAAGTCTGTCCTCATATGCTTTATTATGAAGACCACTAACCATTTTAGTAGCCACCCTCTGCACCGACTCCATCCTGTTCACATCCGGTCTCCAGAATTGCACACTATACTCCAAATGAGGCTGCACCAAAGACTTATACAGAGGCACTATCACCTCCTTTTTCTGCTAGCCATTCCTCTTCGTATGCACCCAAGCATCCTTCTAGCTTTTGCCGTCGCCTTTTCTACCTGTTTAGCTACTTTAAGATCATCAGACACAACCACGCCTAGGTCCCTCTCTTCTTTAGTGGACAAAAGTACTTCACCCCCTATACTATATTGCTCCCTTGGATTGCTGCAGCCCAAATGCATGACCTTACATTTTTTAACATTAAATCCCAGCTGCCAAATTCTAGACCATTCTTCAAGCTTAGCTAGATCCCTCCTCATGTCATCTACACCTTCCTGGGTGTCTGCAATGCAATGTGTGCCTTCGAGTCAGTCCTGACTCCTGGCGACCCAGAAGCTCCTGGGTTTTCTTGGCAGTGTTCACCAGAAGTAGATTGCCAGACCTTTCTCCCGAGGCAATGGAGGGTTAAGTGACTTGCCCAAGGCCACAAGGAGTGCTAGTGGAAATCGAACCCTGGGTGTCTACTCTATTGCAAATTTTGGTATCATCCGCAAAGAGGCAAACCTTACCCGACAGCCCTTCCGCTATATCACTAACAAAGATGTTAAAAAGAATCAGACCAAGGACAGATCCCTGGGGCACACCACTGGTAACATCCTTCTCCTCAGAGTGAGCTCCATTTACCTGTACTATTTGTCGTCTCCCACCCAACCAATTTCTAACCCAAGCAGTAACTTTAGGGTCCATCCCTAGGGTGCTCAGTTTGTTTATAAGTCGCCTGGGAGGAATGGCGCCAAAGGCTTTACTGAAATCCAAATACACCACATCTAGGGCTTCGGTCCAACTCCCTGGTCACCCAGTCAAAGAAATCAATCAGATTTGTCTGACAAGATCCGCCTCAGGTGAATCCATGTTGCCTCGGATCCTGTAATCCGTTGGACTCCAGAAACCTCACTATTTTCTCTTTCAGCAGCATTTCCAATAATTTACTCACCATCGTAGTTAAACTAACCGGCCTGTAGTTTTCAACCACATCCTTACTTCCGCTTTTGTGTAAAGGCACCACATGAGCCTCTCTCCAGTCCTTTGGCACCACTCCCGACTCCGAGGCATTGAAAAGGTCAGTCAGTGGAGCTGCTAGAACGTCCCCAAGTTCCCTCAGTATTCTAGGGTGTATCTCATCTGCTCCCATCGCTTTGTCTATATTTTTTTTTTTTTAATTTCAAAACTTTTATTTTGATGAACTGCTTTTACATTCACAAATAAAACAGCAGTGCCCAGTATGCCCTCCCCTCCACTTCCGCTTTACAGCTTTAAATTACACACAATCTTTTCGTCCTATAACCGTTCCCGTATATCCCTTCCCTCCTCCCCCTCCTCTCCCTTTACCATCTTCCTCCATCCTTCATAACTGCCCCAAATTTCCCGAAACCCCTTTAACCTATTGTGCTGATATACCGCTATTTCACACATTATCCACAATTGCGCCAAGCGTTGCATAATTTTTGTCACAGTAGGTGCTGCTACACATTTCCAATGTGCCATAATCTCTCCCCTCGCTGCCCCAATACAGTATCCCACAAACATTTGTATATTCCTATCTCCCTCCGGCAGCATTTCATTTAAAATAACCATGGATGGTGTCAATACAACCCCCACTTCTGTTATTTCAGAAAACTTTCCCTCCATGGATTTCCACATTACTTGTATTGCGGGGTACCTCCATACAATGTGTTCCAAATCCCCCCCTTTCCCCACAACCCCTCCAACACCTTCCCGATTCCTGTTTAATAAATGCCTTTAACCGCCAGGGTGTCCAATAGGTTTGATACCGCACTTTTAAACTGTTCTCCAAATATATCATACCTGGTGCCAACCTACTGGTCCATTTATAAATTATTCTGCCACCTTTCTTCATCCCATTCTTCCCCCAAAGTTAACTCCCATCCCCTTTCTCCTATACTCTTCCCCTGCTCCCCCTCCAACACTTTTGCTGTCAGTTCCCTATAAATTTTTGCAGTCATCCCTTTCCTAGTACTTTCCTCTATCATTGCCACTTCAAACCTGGTAGCGGCCTTTCTCAACTCTTCCTCCTCTTAGTCATATACAATACCAACTGCATATAGGCAAAATAATATTTATCCAGCAATCCATATTCTGTCTGTAACGCTGCAAAGGGGTGAATCTCTCCTTTTTTATCTATCAATTGTCCCAGCGTCTTCACTCCTTTCTCCTGCCATTCTATATAAACACCCCCTTCCATCCCCTGTTGGAAATCCCCCATTCCCATAATATGGGTTTCCCTTGAGTATCTCTTCTCGTTTATTAATTGCCCCTTTGCTCTTAACCATAATGCTTTAGTTACCTCCCTATAGGGATTACCCTCTTTCCCTTCCTCCCTTTTTGCTCCTGGGTCCCATAACCAGGCTTGCAACACGTTCCCCTTGTGCCCCTCCTGTTCCAACTTCAGCCACACCGGGTCTTCCCCCACCCCCTGCCAACTCGCAATCGCCCGTAATTGCGCTGCCAGATAATACTTTTCTACCCAGGGAACCCCCATCCCCCCCTCCCTCTTATGCCTAAACATCGTGTACCTGGACACCCTTGGAGCCTTCCCCGCCCAGATAAACTCCAACATCAGCCTCTGGACCTGACTGATGTACCCCCTCGGAACCCGGCAGGGGATGGAGCTAAACAAAAACAAAAACCGCGGCAGGACATTCATCTTAATGATCGCTATTCTTCCTGGCCATGTCAAATATAATCCATTCCATTTCCTCAAGTCTTTTTTCACCTCCCTCATCAGTGGAATGTAGTTCCATTTCCAAAGCTGTTGCCAGTCCTTCCCCATATGGATCCCGAAATACTTGGATGTTTCCGCTACCCATTTAAATGCAAACCCACTCTTTAAACTATGCTCCAATTCTGCCGTGAGATTGAACCCTAATATCTCCGTTTTGCTGCAATTCATCTTATACCCCGAGACCTTACTATAGCAGCCAATTTCCTGCATTAACACCGGCAAAGACACCAGCGGTTCCCTTATTGTAAAAATAACATCGTCGGCAAACAACGCTATCTTCGACTCCCACCCATTCATAGTCACCCGCTTAATGTCTTGCCGCAGGCGCACCCTTTCTGCCAACGGTTCTATAACCAAGGCGAATAGCAGGGGGGACAGTGGGCACCCCTGCCTCATTCCTCTCCCCAACTGGAAGGCTTCTGAATAGCCCCCATTTACCCTAACCCTAGCCCGGGGTGCTTTATAAAATGCCTGAACCCACTTCACAAAGTTCTCTCCTAACCCCATCGTTTCCAATACCTGCAGCATGAACGGCCACTCTACCTGGTCAAATGCTTTTTCTGCATCTACCATTATAAATACTGCTTTTTGCCCCGTCCTCTCCACTTCCCAAGTTAGATTACAAATTTTCCGGATATTATCCCCTCCCTGCCGCCCTGCCCCAAATCCCGTTTGATCTGGATTGACTAACTGCTGCATCACTCCTTGCAATCTATTTGCCAGTATCTTGGCCAACAGTTTAGCATCCACGTTGAGTAAAGATATGGGCCGGTATGATCCACAATCCAATGGATCCTTTCCAGGCTTTAACAGCACAGTAATTCCCGCCTCAGTCATCGATCTAGGCACCTCACCTTCTTTTACAACCCTGTTGAACACTTCTACCATCAAAGGTCTAAGGGCGAGCTGAAAAACTTTATAAAACTTCCCCGTCAAGCCATCTACCCCTGGTGCCTTCCCGGGCTTTAATGATTTAATAGCCTCCTCCACCTCTTCTACCCCTATAGGCCTGCCCATCCACTCCGCCTCCTCCTGAGTTAGGCAAGGGAGCCGACAATCCTTCAAATATTCCTTGCTTTTTTCCTTCCCCCCATCCACCTCACTACTGTATAATTTTTTATAATACTCTCTAAATGCCTGCCTAATTTCATTATTTCCACTTACCACCATCCCCCTCCTCCCTCTTATACTGCTAATATTATTCTGCGTTGTTTGAACTTTCATTCTCCTGGCCAAAATACGTTCCGCCTTATTCCCTCCCTCGAACATAGCCTGCTTCATTACATTCAATTCATGTGCCAGTTTACTTGCTCTCAACTGTCCCAGCCTTCCTCTTAATCTCTGAAGCTCTCTCAACACTTCCACTTTTCTATCGCACTGGTGGCTACTTTCCAATTTTCTTATCTCCTCATGTATTTGTCTTTCCGTCTCCCCCCTCAATCTAACTTTTCTCGCCGCCTCCCCCCAATCAGGCGCCCCCTTACCACTGCTTTAAGGCCATCCCACACCATACCCAGCCCGACTTCCCCATTCAGATTATGGACCTGATACTCCTGGATTGTCTTAGTCAGTTTTTCCACTATTTCCGGTTCTTCTAAGAGGGACTCATTTAATCTCCAAAACTTTATTCCCTCATCGTGGTATCCCAGATTAAACGTCACACTCACCGGTGCATGGTCAGTCCAAGTGATGGATCCCTGCTCCACTCCCTCCACCCTACTCATCCATTGTCCCCCTGCCCAAATCATATCAATATGACTATATGTATCATGGGGTGCTGAGTAAAATGTGTACTGCTTACGCCCGGGATTTTTACATCTCCAAACATCGATAAGCCCTAACCTTTCTTTCATTTTCATCAGTTTTTCCCTATCCACTCTCTTGCCACTCCCCTCCCTCCCCCATTGTCCAACCTTGGGTTTATCGTTAAATTGAAATCTCCCCCAACAATTAACGGTATCTTCCCCCCAATTCCTCCAATTCCCCCCTCAACCGTTCATAAAATTCCCCTTGTTTCTCATTAGGGGCATACAGGCTAAGAACCCACACTTGTTCCCTCCCCAGCTGTACTTTTACTCCCACGTCCCACCCTCTTTTATTCCTATATTCCCCCTCCACCTTTTCCGCCATTGCAGCCCCCACCAATATATCTACCCCACCCCTCCTAGGTTCCGCTCTCTATCCTGCCAATATGACCTTTGGGTATTTCTTTGTGTGTAGCATTCTCTCTTGGCCCATCTTAAGGTGAGTTTTTTTCTTGGAGACAAATAAAATCGGCATGCACCCTTCCCCCTTCTTTTTCTACCAACCTTCTCTTCCGCCAGGTGCGCAACCCTTTTGCATTAATTGTAATCACACTCATTTTTTGTGCGCAGACTATCGTACTTCCCTGATTCAGCCCCTTCCCTCCCCTACCCCCCCTTCCCCCCCTCCTTCTCCCGCCCCTAGATATCCTCCTAGGGTCTCCTTCAGAGTAGTGCCCATCGATTTGGCGCAACCCTCTATACCCTCTACCGCCCCCCTCCATCCATTGCTCCCTAATATTTTCCCCTCCCACCCTTTCCCTCTCCTCCCTCTCCTTGTCTCCTACCCGTCTTATGCTTTACAACTTAAGCCACTTAACAACAGTCAACACTCTGCCATTGTCCTCCCCAACCTCTTTCCTCCCCTCTCCCTCCACTTACTCCCTCATTCTATTAAACTGCAATACAATTCAAAAACATCTTTTAACTTCAACAATAACTCCCATTAGTCCATTGCCATTAACGGACCCCCCATGTCCTGAGGTATGACTTTCTCCAAAATCCCTTCTCTTGCCACTCCTCAGGTTGGGGCTCCCCATACTGTTTGCTCTCGCCCCTTCCTTGAGCTATTAGTGCCAGTCTGCTCCTTCTCCGACATATGCGCTGCTGGTTCCTTTTCCCCTTCCTCCGGACGCTGCCGGTCCTTCTGCGACTCCTGTAGGCCCACCTCCTTCAGGGCCTGCACTGCCTCCTTGTAGCTACTGACTTTCCAACTGCGAGATCCCACACTGAAACTCAGTCCAAATGGATATAGCCAGTGATATCTCACATTTGCCTTTCTTAACGAAGCTGTAAGGGGTTGTATTTCTTTCTGCCTCTGCAAAGTCCCTGCAGCCAAGTCCGCAAAGATTTCCGTTTTGTATCCTTGCCATTGAAACTCTCTGAGCTTCCTCATCCGCACCACTATTCTCTCCTTGATAGTATAGTCTTGCACACAGATTACAATATCCCTAGGCCGATTAGGCCTACTTGGTCCCAATGCCCTGTGAGCTCTGTCCAATTTGACCACCTCCACTCCCTCTGCTCTCCCCTCTTCCTTCAGAATCGCTGCACGCACTGCCTCAAGTTGTTCCGTCGGGACCGGTTCTCCAGATCCTCAGTCTTAATAGTCACTTGTTCTTTCCACTGTGCCATCTCCTTCAGAGCACTTTCCATTCCAGCCTGTTTAACTTGCAGCCGATCCATCTGCTTCTCATGCTCCTCCATTCTCCTGTTTAACTCACTCACCTCCGCTTTTACCGCCACCAGCTCATTCTTTATCTCAGCTAGCCAAGCTCTCAGCTCCTCTCGAGACACCGTTCTGAACCACCGTTTCTCCTGGTTCCACCTCCGCATGCCTCGCCAATTTTCGCTCAGCGATTTCCCCGCTCACGGAGCTTCCCGCCGCCATCTTGCTCCCACCACCATCCGCGTGAGCTCCATCATATGCAAACTCTCTCAAATCCGCAGCCTTTTTTCTTGTGGTCATCGCTCCTCTATTGTTCGCTCCCTGCTTTCCCACCGCTACAACCACTTTACTCTACGCTTTGGGGGGGGTTCCACCTCTTCACACCGGGTTAGCTACCGGAGCTCCTCCTTTATGCTGCCATCCCCGCCGATGATGTCACTTCCTCCCGCTTTGTCTATTTTAAGTTGAGCTAGTTTCTCACAAACACAGTCTTCTGAAAATTGTTCAAGATGTCCCTCGCTTCTGTTCCTGTTTGTGGGTGTTTTCTGAGGTCCTGCTCCCGGTTCTTCATCTGTGAACACAGAACAGAAATATTTGTGAAGCAATTCTGCTTTATGCTTATCAGCTTCTACATATTTCTCCCCTGCACCCTTGAGTCTGACAATACCACTTTTGCCCTTCCTCTTCTCACTAACATATCTGAAAAACGTCTTGTCTTATCTCCCCATTTTATTTCATTGGCTATTTCCTCCTCTTTTTGAATCTTTGCTTTCCTGATTACTTTGCTAGCTTCTGTAAGTTTTTCCAAATATAGATGCCTGTCTTCCTCTCTCTCTCTCTGATCTCTTGTATTTCATGAAGGCCTCCCTCTTTTCCTTCACTTTTTTAGCTACTTCTTTCGAAAGCCATAGCGGTCTCCTTTTTCCTTTTACCTTTTACCTTTATTTACCATTTTAACAAAAAGGTTGGTTGCCCTTAAAATATCCCCTTTCAGTTTTGCCCACTGTTTTTCTACATCCCCCAGCTGTTCCCATCCCACTAACGACTACCTGAGGTATTGGCCCATCTTGGCAAAGTTAGTCTTCCTAAAGTCTATGATCCTCACCTTTGAATGGATTCTAACAGCCCTAGTCCTAATACTGAACCACACCATCTGGTGATCACTGGATGCAAAATGATCTCCCACTACAACATCAGAAACACTTTCACCATTGGTAAGCACCAAGTCCAGTATGGCCCCTTCACGTGTGGGGTCTGTTACCAATTGCCTGAATAGTTCTCCCTGTAGAGAATCCAGGATCTCCTTACTTCTGGATGATACTGCAGCAGGAATGTGCCAATCAACATCTGGCATATTGAAATCTCCTATCAGTAGCACTTCCCCTTTCCTAGCAATGCTGCATAAGTTTTCAATTAACTCTGTCCACCTCTTCCTCTTGTGAGTGAGGTCTGAATATCACACCAATGCAAATAGATTTCTCTTTCCCTCTTTCTAGTTTAACCCACAATGCCTCCTCTCTCCCTTTTTAAGCTCTGTAATTCCAAAGCTTTAATAGTAGTTTTTACATATAGTGCCACTCCTCCTCCACTTCTTCCTACCCTGTCCTTTCTGAATAAAGTATAGCCAGGTATAGTTACATCCCAATCATGGTTTTCTGTGAACCATGTTTCTGTAACTGCCACTAAATCCACGTCAGCCACTCCCACCAAAGCTTCAACATCAGGGATCTTATTTCCCATGCTACGGGCATTTATACACTCTGCTTTCCATATGTTACCCCTGTTACCCATTTCTATAAAGGTATTTAATGTATTACTTACCTGGGGACTTTCACTTACCTGGGGGCTTTCTTCACCCATCCCCAACAAATCTAGTTTAAAGCCCTCTTCAGTAGATTAGTCAGTCTACTACCAAAGATGCGTTGACCTTTCTTGGACAGATGGATGCCATCTCTGCTCTGCAACCCTTGAAACAGCATCCCATGGTCTAGGAAACCAAAATGCTCTCGATGACACCATCCACGCAGCCATGCATTCGTCTCCAGGATGTGAGCCTCTCTGCCTTGGCCTTTACCCTCAACAGGGAGGATTGAAGAGAACACCACCTGTGCACTTAACTGCTTCACCCTCTGTCCCAGAGCCATGAAGTCACTTTTGATGCGTTCCGAGGGATACCTGGCAGTATCATTTGTTCCAACATGGATTAGCAACATTGGGTAATAGTCAATGGGCTTGATGAATCTCGGCAAACTCTCCGTAACATCTTGGATTTTGGCACCAAGCAGACAGCATACCTCTCTGGACATCAAGTCTGGTCGGCAGTTGGACACCTCAGTACCACTCAGAAGAGTCTCCAACCACCACTACCCTTCGCTTCCTTGTGGTCACTGATTCTGCAACTTTGGGGTACTTGAGCTCTGGTTCTTCCCTTTCCAGGGATGCTTTCACCTCCTCCACTTCCAGGGCTGCATAATGGTTCTTCAATTCAAGGGCTGGAGAAGTTGGATTGGTGATTTCTGCAGCCCCTGGTGACTTGTGTCCAACCATCGACATTCTGTTGGCGCCCATCTTCTCCTCTGCTGGAGAGCTTGGTTGCTGCAAGACGCATCTCATCAATGTACTTCTTACTGTCTTGAATGCTCCTCAGCCTCGCCACCTCCTCTCTGAGTTCCTCCACTTGTTTTCTCAGAGCTTCAGCATGCAGGCACCCTGCACATGGAACCGGTCCTTCAACTAGCATTAGGACCTCTGTCTGGACAGAGGCAGAAGCTGTAAAGGGGGCAACAGCTTTAGCGATACGATTTTTCCCAGCCATTGTTCTGTTTGTGGAGCTTAGGTATCTGTTAAAGCACTATGCAAGTTTCCACCAACATCATGAAAACTCTAACATATGAGGAGGGGCTGATAAATCTCTGGTCTTGTACGTGCACACCTCAGTTCTGGAGGTTCGAATGATCTCTCTGCAAGTTTGTTTTTATTTGGTACCAAATGAGGGGGGGGGAGGTCAGGATGGTTAGTCGGGGGGAGGGAGAGTAGTTGTGTTTTGTTGCGAATGGCTGTAAAGCTATGTATGCAGGTACGAGGGGGGCTGATAAGTCTCTGACATTGTAATGAAACAGAAAGCTACGGGCACGCTTTGATTCTGGAGGTTCGAATGATCTCTCTGCAATTTCGTTCCAAATGGGTGAAGTCCCTGGATTGAGCCTTGTGCCGGATCTCCCACAGCTCAAAGAAGCTTTGTTGCTTCACTGAGCATGCATGTCTGCTTCCCGCCTGCCTGTGCCTAGAGAATCTCTCACCATGCGGTAGCCTGCACAGGTCTCCCTTTCTCTTCATTTTTGCCTGCATTTTTTGTCATATTTTTTCACTGTCCCATTGCTCATTTCATACGCCGGGTCTCTTCCACTGCTGTTTTCCTTCAGCTGTGCAAAACTAGAATCGATAGGCAACAAAAAAGCTAAAAGTGCCTGCTTTCATTTTACCGCACGACCGACAGCACTAGAGATAAACATACCTGCCTTCACCTCACTGTGCGACCGACAGCATTAAAGATAAACGTGACCATGGGTGAGATGTTCGAACTTGGCCCGCATCTCATCTTCATCTGCTGACAGAAATGGAAGAAAATAAAATACAAATGACAGGGAGCTCTTTCTTTTCACTGTACTAGAGTCAGGCCTTGCTCAGCATTTTAATGCCTTTGCGGGGCCAACTCTCATGTCAGACTCCTTCTCCTCTCTCCCCCCATTGGGCCAAGCACAGGCTCGAGAGGGGGGCAGTCTCTAAAAGCAGCCTCAGTACTGGTCTTGTCATCTCCGGGTGTGGATGTGGGTTCTGGGGCCCCCCTCTGCTACTCCTGCCGTCGGGTAGTACCCCTCCCCCTCCTGTACTGACTCCAAGTACTTTGGCTTCCTCCTCTATTCCTCCAGGCGATATGCCTGCATTGGGTCAAAAAGCTAAGACCAAGCACAAGCATCAGCTCTCTCCACCAGCACATTTGTTAGGAAAACATCATACAAAGCGCAAACCCCTACCCTCCTCACCTGACAGCCCTTCCCTCTTCTCGAGAGACCCTACAGACTTCTCAGTCTTCCCTCCTCTCTCTCCTACTAAAGTTTCTTCAAGATAGTTCCGCTCTTTTGCAGGCCTCCCCCCAACAACTCAATACACAACCCATTGTGCCCTCACACCACTGAATACCCTCACACCCAGGAGGTCTCAGGTTCCCCCTCCCCCTCCCCCCCCTCCCCCATTCATTGACTGGCAGAAACACTTCCATCTTATTCTTGGGAGCCAGATAAGTCCTATATTGAGGACCCATTCTGATTTTCCCCTGAACAGGATCTGCAGGACAATCCACCTGAGGATCATTCCTATCCGTAGTTCTTCCAGAAAATCCCATGCTCTGGCTCTGTGACTCCCAGTCCCCAACCAACAAGCAGGATTTTCACTCCATTTTGAAAGCTTGCAGTACTCCTAAGGAGGTTCCTGTACTTCTGTTCCTCAGATCCTTCAGGATCTTCAGTCTTCCATCTGGAAGACCCCATCTTCAGGTAGTGCTGCATCCCGATGCATTGACCTTAAGTACAAAGTCCTGCCGGCTCCGGGGTTTCATCACCCTTAGCTTCCTCATCAATCAGTTGTATCTGAGGCAGTCTTTAAAAAAATCTAAGAGCACTAAGCCGTCATCCTAGATGACTCCAGGGAAAGAGCAGCGGATCCTGGACCCCATGGGGTATGAGTCTTACCAGAGCAGTACTCCTTGCTATGCACATTCTAGCTCATCAGCTACACATGCTTCACTATCATCATGACCTTCTGCTGCAGCTGGATGAATCCTCCTCAGTGGATCCAGCTCCTTTGGCTGTGGACATACATGAATTCCTCTACCATATTATTCGTGCCATGTATGACATCTACGACTTTGTGGCCCAGTCCACAGCTATGGCTGTTTTGTCCAGGCGCACTGCCTGGCTTTGTGTGTCCAGTCTTTGTAAGGACCTTCTCTTGGCAGGCACCCCTTGCCAAGGTGACAGCCTCTTGGGGTCCAAGGTTCAGGAGGCAGTCTTAGAGATCAAGAACCATTCTACCACAGTCCGAGAGCTCTCAGCTCAGCTGATGTAGGCGGCTTCCTCCACCTGCCACTCCTCCCTGCCATCTTATCACCGTCCTTTTTCACTATAATTACTTTCAACAATTTTACCCACAGCGGCATCACCCCTGAGAAAGGGAAAACCCAGATGCTCCCACAGATTACCCTTTCCAAACTCTCCCCTGGTTTTTGACTACCTGCCGGTGGGAGGATGCATCCAGCACTTTGCAGAGGCCTGAAAGTCCATCACCAGAGACTGCTGGGTTCTCTCCATTGTTCAGTCAAGTTACAAGCTTTGCTTCAATGTCCAACTGTCACCTCATCCTCTGACCCCGACCAGCCATTCCACAAGGCAGCATGTGCTCCAGCTGACAGAGGAGATTGTTCAGCTCTTGCTCAACAATGCCATCCAGCTTGTCCCACTTCCTGGGAGGGGTCAGGGTTTTTACTCCCGTTTTTTCTTGATCCCCAAGAAATCCGGGATCTTCTGTTGATCCTTGACCTCAGTCATCTCAATCTTTTCTTCAAGTGGGAAAAGTTCAAAATGCATTCTTTTAGCGCAATCTTCCCCTGCTCCGTCCTCATGTTTGGCTCGCTTTGCTGGACCTCAAAGATGCCTACACCCATATCCCCATCCACCCTCATCACTGGAAGTTCCTTCGCTTCACCTTCCCCAACCACCACTATTAGTACAAAGTTTTTCCATTTGGGCTCTCCTCCACCCCTTGCATGTTCACCAAGTGTCTCACGGTTGTCGCAGCCAACTTTGGTGCCAGGGCCACTATGTTTACCCCTACCTGGACAACTGGCTGATCGCGGGCGCCTCTCAAGACATAGCAGCTCGAGCTATTTGGGACATCTCTATCACTTTGCAGACCTTCGACTTCATCCTCAATGGACAAAAGTCTGAGCCCATCTCTCAGCAACGTCTGGATTTCATTGGGGCACATCTAGACACTCTGCAAACCAAAGCTTTCTTTCTCGGCCAGAGGGTCCAAGCCTTGGGGTGCTTCAGCACCACTCTTGCCACATGCCCATCAGAGCTGGCCCGCCTGCTCCTATGTCTCCTGAGGCACATGGCAGCATCTGTACATGTAGTGCCACTCGCTAGGCTGCACATGCGGCCTCTACAATGGCATCTCAAACTCAACTCGTGTCAATACACCCATCCTCTCTGGGCCAGGATTTCCCTTGAAGGCCCACAACAAACAGTCCTCCTCGACAACCTCAGGTAGTGGACAACTCTGGCCAACCTCTTGGTGTGGTGTCCCTTCCAGATGCTCCCTCATCACATCGTCATCACCACCACCGATGTTTATGTTTATTAAAATACTTTCTATACCGCCCCATACCAATGACGTCTGGGCGGTTTACAAATTAAAAGAATAAAATACAATACAGGCTGTCAGAAAAGTTAAAAAGAACGCCAATTAAAATCTTAAAAGGGACAGAAAAGAAGCAGAGGATAGAAAACACAGCAAAGGTATAAAAAAAAAAAGAAAACATCAACAAGAAGAGGGAGAAGGAGACAAAGACGGGGGAGGGAGGTCAAACGCCAGACAAAACAAATGGGTTTTTAGTTGTTTGAAAGCTTGGTATGATTGCTCTGCACGAAGGGGGGGGGGGGGGGGAAGTGAGTTCCAAAGCCTAGGACCCAGAAAATAAAAAGCCGAAGAGCGTGTGGACTCCAGGTGAGCTTGAGAAGGGGAAGGAAGGGCCAACCGATTAACGTGAATAGAACGGAGCAGGCGATGGGGAGTGCGGAAATGAAGAAGATCTGCAAGATAGAGAGGGGTACCTCTACATCTACATATGTCTAGGGAGCCCATCTCCTCAGTCTTTCCACACAGGGCACATGGTCTCCTCAGGAACAAGCCTTGCATATCAACGTGCTCAAACTCTGAGCAGTCTACTATGCCCTTGTGGTTTTTGCTGACTAGGTGCATCACACAATTGTCCTCTACACAGCGTTCGTATGAGCACAAGTAAGCCCATTTTTGCCCACTGGGCTGTATCTAATGGACAGGTTCTAGTTCACTGCTCAGTGGGCCAGCTATTGTCTTATCTCCTTCACCTGTCCCATTCAGGTCAACAGACTACCTTTTGGCTATTGCCACATTGCACGATCCTGTCAATGGCAAACCCATATCAGTTCATCTGGTTGTATCCCGATTCATGAGAGGTCTCATGAACACCCATCCTCCCATTTGACCACCTACGCTGGCCTGGGACTTCAATGTTTTATCTCAGATGATGCAACCACCATTTCAGCTTCTATCCACTTTGCTCAAATATCTTACCTGGAAAACAGCCTTTTTCATTGCCATTAATTTGGCCAGATGTCTGGGGGAAATTCAAGCCACCTTGTGCATTATACCCCATATACACAATTTTTTCAGACAAGGTTGTCCTTTGGACATATCCGAAGAGTCTCCCGAAGGTGGTCTCTGACTTTCACATCAACCAGCCCATAGTGCTGCCTACCTTCTTTCCGAACACCCCCGCTGACTCTCCAGAGGAGAAATTGCATACCTTGGACTGCAGAAGGGTTCTTCTCTACTATCTGCATCATACTGAGCCTGTCTGTAAGTTGTCCCAGTTGTTTCTGACCTTCAATCCCAATAACCTTAGACACCCGGCAAGTGAAGCCGCCGACCATATCCTTGTGGATTGTGGACTGCATTGCCTTCTGCGACGAGCAAGCTGCTTTCCCTTCTCCAGTATGTGTTGCCCCTCACAAGCTTAGAGCCAGGGCCACGGCCACTTCCATTGCCATCCTGGCTTCTGTCTCCACCCAGGACATCTTTAGAGCAGCTACCTGGTCATCCATCCACACCTTCACCAAGCACTACAGTTTGGATTACTCATCAGCCACAAACTTTGCCTTTGGTCAGGATGTCCTCCGGAATCTGTTTGTTACCTGATTGTACTCCTCCACCTGAGCAAAGTTGGGGGCCGCACTGATTACACAGATACTCCAGACACCCAAAATTACATGATGAGGCGGCCCCTAGCTCTGGACTCACTATTGAGTGTGCTTGCATTTCCCTGCTTGTCTCCAGAGAAAGCGTAATTGCTTACCTGTAATAGGCATTCTCCATAGACAGTGGGGGTAGGCAGCCACACTCTCTCCCGCCCACCTTCCCTACAAAAAAAACCGCAGGAAACTCAAACAGCAGAGGAACTAGCATCGACTCTTTATAGCGTTTCTTCTCTCAGAACCTTTTTCTTTCTCTTCTCTGCTCTGATACAAACTGATTCTCCAGGCATAGGCAGGTGGGAAGCAGGCACCCATGCTTAGTGAAGCAACAAAATTTCTATGAGCTGTGGGAAATCTGGCACAAGGCTCAGTCCAGGGACTTCACCCATTGAATGTGGCTGCATACCCCTGCTGTCTATGGAGAAACCCCTGTTCTTGGTTTTGGAAGTACTGTACCATAATTCCTGCTACCGCCATGGATCTGTCCAGCTCCCCTCCTCCCCCCGTCACCCTATTAAAGAGATCCACCAGGAAATCTGCCACCTCCTCCAGATATACTTTGTAAAATTGGGCCCTTAGGCCATCCAAACCCAGTGCCTTCCCTTCCTTTAGGTCCTTTATAGCCATTAAAACGTTCCATTTTGTTATTTCACCATCCAAACCATCCTTGTCCTGTGCAATATATGAAACAGGGCAATATACATTCCTCCAGATATGCTTCTATCTCCCTATCCTTCTGCACCACCTCTGGTGTATAGAGCTGCTCGTAAAACTGCCGGAAAGTTTCTGTAATCTCTCTGGACTCAAATACCAGCTCCCCCTTCTCCGTTCTCATCTTAACCACATGCTGCTGGTTCTGTCATACTCATAACCTATGGGCTTGGATCTTACTCACTTTATTATCTCATTCAAAAAATCTCTGCGCTATATCAACCATGTACATTTTATTCAGTTCCTTCTGTATCTGCTCCATATCCCTCAGCACCTACCGGGATTGTATCCGAAGACTTTGGTCTTGTAGTTCTTTCAACCGCATTAATAAACTCCACTCCCTGCTCAGCCTTTGGCATTTCTGATATGCTGCCACTGAAATAGGTTGACCCCGCATTACTGCTTTTAATCTGTCCCATCCCTCTCCCAGTGACATTCCCTCCCCCGCATTATACTCTAAGTACTCTTTCAACCCCTTCCTCAAGGACTCTCAGACCTCCCCTTTGTTCAGTAACCCCTCATTCAGTCTCCAAAATTTCAAGCCCTCTTTTGCCCACCCCACATAAATCATCATCTTCACTGGGGCATGATCAGACCACACTATCTGTTTTATGGTCACATTCCTGATGTGGGACATCAACTCTGCGCCCACTCAGAATATGTCAGTCCTATTATAAGACCCATGAGGCTTGGAATAAAGTGTATTGTTGCTTAGCCCCATGACTGTACCTCCAGACATCCACCAACCCCAAGTTCCTAAGAGCCCCTACCACCCTTTGCCTCATTCTCTTTAACCCCCTTCCCTCCCCACCCCTAGAGTTGTCCACCCTGGGATTCACTGTTAAATTAAAATCCCCACCTAGTATACATCGACCCTCCCCAAACTGTTCCACTTCCCTACAAAGAACATTTTTAAAAAATCCTCCTGTCCACTTTTGCGAGCATATATATTACCCAAAGTCACCTCTTCCTCATTTAATTTTGCATTTACCAAAGTATACCTCCCGCCCACATCCCGCTTTACCGCCATCACCTTCACCCAGAGTCGCACCGAAATTAAGATACTCACCGCTCCTTTCCTAGGCTGTTCCTTATTTGCTGCTAAATAAACAGGCGACTAAGACTGATTCCCAAGTCCCCCCTCCAAAGGACCTTTTCAAAGGCATCTCCTGGACCATAAGTATATCTGCCCTCAACCTCATCCCCTCTTTAAGCAACAGTGATCTCTTTTTCCAGAAGTTCAAACCATTCATGTTCAGCATAACCATTTCCACCTCCCCATCCCCCTCTTACTCGCCATTGCTTATTACCCCCCTCCTCCACACTCCCACCCAAAACCATACTCACAAACCACATAAATCCTATTCCCCATGCCCAGAACTCCACCAACCACTCCTCTCCCCCCTCCCTCTACCCCCAAACCCCCAACATGGCTCCACTCCTCCCTCCATGCACTCCCTGGCATACTGGTGCCAGCGATCCACAAGCAGGACTCTTCCCCCCCACCCCACCCCTGAATAAATTCCCCTTCCACCCCTCCTCCTTGCACTCTTCCATTCCCCCTGCATCTCTCTCCACATATCATCCTAGACTTCTCCCCACAGACATCAATTTATTCACTCTTGTAAACCAACACCATGGCCCCCACTCCACTACTCCCACATCCACACATCTCGGATAGCACTCTCGTGCCACCCTGCCTCCCTCCTTCAACCCTCCCTTGATGCCCACTAACCTGAAAATTACCCACAAAAAGTTCCTTTCTAAATCTTCTCGCCACCGATCTCAATGTCATGTAAATAGAACCAGACTAGTCCCATTGTCCACTCACTTAGTCCCTTTCTGCTGCTTCTTCTGATCTTGCTTTCCCACTGTAGTCCATTGAGGCTGATGGGTCTCCACCTCCGACGTTGTCTTAATTGGCCCCTGAACCTCCTGCATCCCTGCCGCTTCCATCACACGTACTATCTCCTCCAGCGATGTTGCTTTCTGGGTCACACCATTCACTGTAAAGGCCAAGCGAAACGGATATAGCCAGTGGTACTTTATCTGCTCTCTCCAGAGCCTCTCCATCACTAAACACCACCCCTTCCACCATAACAATGTCTCCATCACCAAGGTCTGCGAATACCGCCACTTTTTAACCTTGCCACTCAAACCTTCCAGCAGCCCTCATTTTGGCAGCAATCCTCTCCCTCATGGTAAAGTCATACAAGCATGTAACAATGTCTCTTGGGTTGGTCCCTCGCACAGCCTCTAAAGCACGATGTGCTCTGTCCAAATTAATCTCAGGGGAGGTTCTCCCTCTCCAGCCTCCCTCTGCAGGGGTGCCTGAAATACAGATATTGCTGTCGCTCTACTGTCCTGGAACTCGGGCAACTTGGGGACCCTCTTGATTTGCAAATTGTTCCTCTGTGTTCTGTTTTCAATATCTTCCACCTTAAGTGCCAACAATTGAGCTTCTTCTTACAAGGATCATACTGACTTTGTCATGCGGAGCAAGCCCAGCTTTCTTTCTTTCACCAGACTCTCCTCCTCCTCCATGCGCTGGCCCAGGACTTCTTCCTCCAACCGCAGCTCCCCCATTATCTCTCTGAGCTCACTACGATTTATTTATTTTATTTATTTATTTATTTACATTCTCTTATATACCGCGCTATTCTGCATCAGTGCGGTTTACATTGAACAAACTGAAATTACATTGAACAGGGCATTATAACTTGGAGATAACTATTTTACAGGGAACATGGGCTATGGAGGGTTAAGTGGCTTAACCCTCCATAGCCCACGATCTCATTTTTATGGTCTGTGAACCAAGTCTTCAGCTCTGTCTTCATAATCTGCACCATGGTCCCTTTTCCCGCCAGCAGATCAGCCAAATAACCATTGGGATCAGCCTCTCCATGTGGTGCCTTAGGCGGTGCGTCCTCCTTTGCAATGCACTCTCCTCGGCCCGCATAAGCATATTAGAAACATAGAAACATAGAAATATGATGACAGAAAAAGACCACATGGCCTATCTAGTCTGTCCTTCCATAACAACTACAACAGTCCCCTTTTTACCTTTAGAGATCCTCTGTGTTTGTCCCATGCTTTTTTGAATTCAGTTACTGTCCTCATCTCTACCACCTCCACTGGGAGACTATTCCACGGATCCACTACTCTTTCCGTAAAGAAATATTTCCGCATATCACTCCTGAATCTATCTCCCTTCACCCTCATCCCTTGTCCCCTTGTAGCAGAACTTGCTTTCAATCGAAAGAGGCTCTCCCCCTGTGCATTTATGCCATGGAGGTATTTAAACATCTCAGTCATATCACCTCTATCCCGCCTTTCCTCTAAGGTGTACATATTAAGATCCTTCAGTCTGTCCTCATATGCTTTATAATGAAGACCACTAATCATTTTAGTAGCCACCCTCTGCACCGATTCCATCCTGTTCACATCCTTTTGAAGGTGCGGTCTCCAGAATTGCACACTATACTCCAAATGAGGTCGCACCAAAGACTTATACAGAGGCATTATCACCTCCTTTTTTCTGCTAGCCATTCCTCTCCGTATGCACCAAAGCATCCTTCTAGCTTTTGCCGTCGCCTTTTCTACCTGTTTAGCTACTTTAAGATCATCAGACACAACCACGCCTAGGTCCCTCTCTTCTTTAGTGGACAAAAGTACTTCACCCCCTATACTATATTGCTCCCTTGGATTGCTGCAGCCCAAATGCATGACCTTACATTTTTTAACATTAAATCCCAGCTGCCAAATTCTAGACCATTCTTCAAGCTTAGCTAGATCCCTCCTCATATTATCTACCCCTTCCTGGGTGTCTACTCTCTTGCAGATTTTGGTATCATCCGCAAAAAGGCAAACCTTACCTGAAAGCCCTTCTGCTATATCACTAACAAAGATGTTAAAAAGAATCGGACCAAGGACAGATCCCTGGGGCACACTACTGATAACATCCTTCTCCTCAGAGTGAGCTCCATTTACTTGTACTCTTTGTCGCCTCCCACCCAACCAATTTCTAACCCAAGCAGTAACTTTAGGGTCCATCCCTAGGGTGCTCAGTTTGTTTATAAGTCGCCTGTGAGGAACAGTGGCAAAGGCTTTACTGAAATCTAAATACATCACATCTAGGGCTCTCCCTCGGTCCAACTCCCTGGTTACCCAGTCAAAGAAATCAATCAGATTTGTCTGACAAGACCTGCCTCTGGTGAATCCATGCTGCCTTGGATCCTGTAATCTGTTGGACTCCAGAAACCTCACTATTTTCTCTTTCAGCAGCATTTCCAATAATTTACTCACCACCGAAGTTAAACTAACCGGCCTGTAGTTTTCAACCACATCCTTACTTCCGCTTTTGTGTAAAGGCACCACATGAGCCTCTCTCCAGTGCTTTGGCACCACTCCCGACTCCAACGAGGCATTGAAAAGGTCAGTCAGTGGAGCTGCTAGAACGTCCCCAAGTTCCCTCAGTATTCTCGGGTGTATCCCATCCGGTCCCATCGCTTTGTCTACTTTAAGTTGAGATAGTTTCTCACGAACACAGTCTTTTGAAAATTGTTCAAGATGTCCTTTGCTTCTGTTCCTATTTGTGGGTGTTTTCTGAGGTCCTGCTCCTGGTTCTTCATCTGTGAACACAGAACAAAAATATTTGTTAAGCAATTCCGCTTTATCCTTATCAGCTTCGACATATTCCTCCCCTGCACCCTTGAGTCTGTCAATACCACTCTTGCCCTTCCTCTTCTCACTAATCGAGCTCTTCAAAAGCGGCGTCCCTCTCGCAGGGAGCCGCTGACCGGGCCATCGTCTCCTCCCCCGGTAGCTCCTGCCCAATCCGGGCAGTGGGAGCTTGCCGCCGAGCTCTTCAAAAGCGGCGTCCCTCTCGCAGGGAGCCGCTGACCGGGCCATCGTCTCCTCCCCCGGTAGCTCCTGCCCAATCCGGGCAGTGGGATCTTGCCGCCGAGCTCTTCAAAAGCGGCGTCCCTCTCGGGCGTGCCCGCGCCTGAGGGCCTCGCCAGAGGGCCCTTTGGCGCGGCCCTTAGGCAGCGGCCAGTAGCCAAGAGACCTGAACTGTAAGCAGCAAAAACATCTCCCAGTGCAGAGCGCAAGAACCCAACAACCTGACCGCTCCACAGCAGCAAAAATAGCGTGTCCTAAGAATCCTCAAACGGTCGGAAGGAAAACAACCACCAACTGATACCACCACAGAGACACAGACCAGGCTTGAGCTCCCATTCAGGTTGAGCTCGCGGGAAACCGAATCGTCCCTTCGGCGACTAAACCAGGTAAACAAGCCACGCTAAACACTGGTGTCTCTACCCACCGAAGCAACTTTGATAAGGTTGCCCTGACTATACCATTATTATTACATACCAATGTCATGCAATGCATTTTCCTGTAACACAGCATCAAATGCAAATACACATTGTTAGAGCACAAATGTATTTCATGAAGCCTCAGTATAATATTGAGTAGCAAGCTTCCTAAGGCAACTGGTAACAAAGCTATTATTTTGAACAATTTGTAACAAACCTACTAATGCAACAAATTACAGCTCTGTGCATCTAACCCATAAGATATTTGTGTTAATATTTAGCCACATCTCACGACATAGCTAACCCAGCACTCTGTGGTAATTGTGTCATAATTGTTGCATAATCTTTTACAACAAACTAAAAACAAAACTGTGTATATATTGTGGTATAGAATATGTCAATTATGGCTCCCCCTATTTACGCCTTACTCCTATGCCTTTGCATCCTGATGTCCACATGTATTGCCAATCCAACCTTGCATTACCACCCACTTCTCTTCTATAGCCCGACATATACTTACTACCCCGTATATAACCCTCAAGCAGCAACACCCATACTACCACCCAACCTCCCCCCTATACCCACAAACATGATCCCACAATCAAACCTAGGCCCAACCATCCATCCCAACAAGGGCTCACGACCACAGCACAAGGCAAAGCTAAAAAAGCCACAACGGAGAAGCCAACCAACTGCTAGCATGCAAGACCGGAACCACCATTCAGTCAACCCTCCGCAAGTCCCAGTCTCATTTATGCTTCTCAACGCAAGGTCAATCAGAAACAAGACCCACATCGTACACGATATCATCACAGATGCAAAACCTGACATCCTATGCATTACCGAAACCTGGATCACAGATACGGATACTGCTATCCTCAACCAAATCACCATGCCTGGCTATGAAATCTTTAATTGCCCCCGAACAAATAAGAGAGGAGGAGGGGTCCTCATCATCACCAAAGCCTCCTACCACCTAACAAACACATCCCAAAGTGTAAACAACGACATGGACTTCCTCAGAGTCGAAAATAAAACCACATCCATCTGTCTAATCTACAGACCCCCATCATCAACACACGAATGCCTAGCCACCGCCCTTGAACTTATCAGCACCACCTCAATCAAAAAGCAACAGATCATCCTAGGAGACCTAAACCTTGCATCAACCTCAACAGTACAAGCAAAAATCTTCCTAGAAGCTATGGAACAACTTGGATATGAACAAGTAATCCACGACGCTACACATATCAAAGGCAACTCTCTGGACATGGTGTTTCTGCCCTCCAAACGGCAGGACCTAAACCTAACCAAACTGCAAATAACACAGGTACCTTGGTCCGATCACCACCAAATCGAGTTCACCATACACCTCCCCATCGCTCCAAACCGTCCGCAATCCGACTCTGCTGCAAACCTACGGAGGAGGTTCCAAAAATTCGATAGAGAAGCATTAGCAACATCCATAATGTCTCACGTAACCCTGGAACACACGGACCTCGAGAATTTGGTGATACAATGGAATGCAGGAATTGAAGCAACCTCGCAACCATCACTAAAACCACCAACCAAACCATCCAATAACAAAACCGAACCGTGGTATACCCATACCCTAAGAAGGATGAAAAGAGGCTTGCGTAAACAAGAACGAAGGTGGAGGAAAACCAAAACCGAGGAACATAGAAATGAATACCTTAAACTCCTTACAAAATACAAGCACGAAATCAACCTGGCGAAAAAAAATCCACCACACCACCATACTTAATAAAGCCCTCAACAGACCTCGAGAACTATTTGAACTCGTCAAATCTCTCACCAAGACGTCTCAATCTACAAACCAAAACGGTACAATGACGGCCCAAACCCTAGCCGACCATTATGCCAGAAAGCTTAGCCCACCAAACAGCAAACCAAACCTACAAACACCCGCACACCGCACCCAAGAAATGGCTACAATCACCACCCAGCAAAAAACCCTCACATCAAAAAGTGCAAACCAAAACCAAGAGTGGGTCACCTTCCGAAGCATAGACGACAGACAAATCATCAACATAATTACCAACTTGAACTCCACCACATCCCCCCTCGATCCCTGTCCAGCAGCCTGGATCAAAGCAGTGAAACAAGATGCCGCCAAGTATACCACCCATATAGTAAACCAATCTCTACTACAAGGGATCATGCCAGCACAACTTAAGCAATCTCTCATACGACCCATCCTAAAAAACAAAACTCTCAACGAGAGCGACCCTGCCTCCTACCGTCCGATATCCAGCATACCCTTCTTAGCCAAGATTATTGAAAAGGCTGTACAGCAACAGCTGCAGGACCACATTGATGCTACATATGCCCTAGATGATCATCAATACGGCTTCCGCCAACATCATGGAGTGGAAACCCTTCTACTAGCTCTAATGGACAAACTACACAAGGGTCTTGAGAACAAAAGCAAAATGTATATGCTCATTTTTATAGACATATCTGCCGCTTTTGATTCAGTGCATCATGCCACACTCCTGGACAGACTTGCCTCCATAGGCATATCAGGAACCCCCCTGAAATGGTTTGCATCATACATAAATAACAGAATGCAGCAAGTCCAGTTCAACAATGCTAAAGCTTCTGCATTCCCTCAAACTCAAGGCATACCACAAGGCTCTGCCTTATCTTCACTCCTATTCAACCTATATCTACGGCCCATTTGTGAAATCCTGCAAAAACACAAGATCAGTTACCATATCTACGCAGACGACTTGATGCTCTACACTCATCTCGACATCAACAACCCCAACCTCAATCAGCTTGAAAAATGCCTAAGTGAACTACAAAACTGGCTGCAACAAAATAATATGTCTATCAACCACAAAAAAACTGAAGTGATGTGCATATCAAGAAAACCTGACTTCAACCCACCTCCAACGGTTACCATGAATAATAATGTATATACCACAAAACCTGAAATAAAATACCTGGGTGTAATGCTGGACAGCAACTTAAATATGGAAAAGCACCTCCGCATCACCAATCGGGCCATCTTCCGCAAATTAAGAATCCTGCAACCACTTCAGAGCATTATCGACCACGCCGACTTTAGGACAGTAGCACAAGCCCTTATCATCCCCCACCTGGACTACTGCAACGCCATTTTACAGGGTCTGCCCAAAAAAACGCTTAACATTCTGCAACTAGCACAAAACGTGGCGGCTAGAGTTATCATGAAAAAAGGCCTAACCGAACACATCACTCCAGTACTAATCGAACTTCATTGGCTCCCCATCAAAGCCCGCATCCAATACAAGCTCTTAGTAACCACGTTCAAACTTGTTTACAACATAGCACCCTCATACCTAAACACCTTAATATCCGAGCAACCAATCATCAGAAACAGAAGAACAGTAAATAGCAACACCCTCCATGTCCCGAATAGCATGAGAAATTGTAACGCAAACACCACCAACAGAGCGTTCTCATTTACTGCACCAACACTCTGGAACCAACTGCCCTATGAACTAAGAGCAAACAAAGACTTGAAGGACTTCAGGAAGAAGCTGAAGACTCACCTCTTTAGGACTCACTTCAACCTGACCTAGTCAGAGTATGTAATATACGTGTATATGGATACATGAAAAGCCTCCACTAGTACAATCCAATGTAGATACGTAAAGTCTCCTCTTATACAATCAATGTAAAAAAAATTGTAATTGCTTGTTGTGCCTTCCACCCCCCCCTGAAATCAATGTATGTTCAAATTCCGGCCTGTACAGCCGCCCCATTATGTATAGAATACCGCTGCTGATCGCTGGAAGCAGCGGGATACAAGTGTACACTAAATAAATAAATAATATATCTGAAAAATGTCTTATTCCTCCATTTTATTGCGTTGGCTATTTCCTCCTCCTTTTGAATCTTTGCCTTCTTGACTACTTTGCTAGCTTCTCTAAGTTTTTCCAAATACAGAGAAGCTTCTTTTAAGTCGGTGGTTTTGTGTCAGGTATTCTCCATGTCCATTCAGCATAGCCCCAGATTGCTCACAGGAGGACAAAGTTATTTTGAAATGCACCTTTGGGAAGGGCAAAAAAACACTTTTATTGTTCTGCTCGACTGAGCTCCTGACACAGCCATTCCTGTGGGTCGATAATGTCACTTCCTCCCCCTATGTCCCACGTTCTATATGTGATGGTTTCCAATTGATATAATCCTGCTCTGGGCTATTTATTTATTTTATTTATTTAAAGGCTTTTCTATACCGCGCTCTTTATCATCAGTGCGGTTTACATTTAACAATTTGACACAAGGGCAACAGAATTGTCCAGTGTTTACATATAACAGGGAGGTAACATGGAAATAACTGGGGGAACTAAGTACAATTAAAGTGGCAGTAGAAGAGCATGAGTGGGCTATTTACATTAAGCACATTGGCATGTCATTACCGTTAAATTACACATTAGTAAATACAATTCAGATGTATATTCATGTGGAGCTGTTGATGTATAATCTGGACTGACGTGTTTTGTATCTAAAGTTTTTTATCAGATCGAAACTTGTATATTGGGAATGGATTTGAGAGATGGAAAGGTTAGTTTGTATGTGATGAGTGTGGTGTTGAAGGATTGGGTTGTGGGGCGGTGCTGTTAGGTTGTGAGAAGTGTAGAAGGAAAAGATGATGCTTCAGAGCTTTCCTGAATTGCTTGATGTCTCTGATCGATCTGATGCTATGAGGTAGGTTGTTCCAGCATCTGGGGGCGTAAAGGGCGAAGGCTCTATTATTATTAGGCTATGTGTTATGTGACTCTGAATTACATATAAAGAGAAAACTCTCCTCCTGCCACTTGGATCCCTGGTGATGAGAGGAGGAGTCCTGATGGACATGATGCAGAAGATACTGAATGCGTTTCTGGTTTGTGTTTCAGGGCCCGGTAACCTTTGAGGACATAGCCATCTATTTCTCCCAGGAGGAGTGGAAGACTTTACAAGAACAGCAGAGGGAACTTTACAAGGATGTGATGAAGGAGAATTATGAAATGCTGATCTCATTGGGTAAGAGAGAATTTTACATGTTAGTAGTCCTGCGACAGTGCCAGAATTGGAGGATAGGGCAAAGATATTGGTTTCAGATGGCAGAGAACAGCCCTCTGCTTCCTGCTCCTGCCTCTCTCCTTGTGTCATTCAGGGAAAGGATGATCTGGAGGAATCGCTGAACCACTCTGCTCCCTAATCCAGCCCTTCCAGCAACAAGAGACAAATCAGCATTTGACTTTTGACTTGGCTTCACTAAGGGTGTCTGCTGGGGCCCTGCACCTCACTCAGGTTTCCTTGGTACAGGAAAGGCTTGTGTAAGAAGTATCTGGGGCTGCCTCAGGACCTGTGTTGATTTTTAT
The DNA here is from genome assembly GCA_033557465.1 of Ichthyophis bannanicus. NCBI lineage: Eukaryota > Metazoa > Chordata > Amphibia > Gymnophiona > Ichthyophiidae > Ichthyophis > Ichthyophis bannanicus. Next base: position 154,424,004 of record CM066031.1, read on the forward strand.
TTCAAGATGAAACAGCCACAGCCACCACTGCTATACAGTGATATTCCACATAATGATATGGAGAGTTTGAGGAGAGGCAGAGAAAGGGAGTGAGACAGGACTGCTGCTCGGCAGGAAGTTGGGGGAAAATAGGGAGCTGCTGCTGCTCTTGAACAAGGGGTAAGTAGGAAAGAGGAGGGATATAGAGAAGAAACGCAGGGAAAGCAGTGAAGAGGTGGAGAAGTAATATGTAGGGAAAGGAGTAAAAGAGGATAGAGAGAGAGATTCTGGGCAGGAGGACAGAGAAAGAAGGTGCTGTGCTGGTGCCACCTTTGATAAATCAAAGCAATAAGGATTCCAAATTGTCCTGCTAGACCAGTCCCAGGCAAATAGGTTGTGTTCCCCCTAGCCGCAAATTAGTGGAGACAGAGAACCAATGAAAGACCCATATTTCAATGACATCATTCCTGTGTCTCTATTTGCTTCAGCCACCAGAGGTCCTTTCAATATTTCTTTGTCTCCAGCTAGATGGTGAATGGAATTTCTCGTCGCTGAAGAAAATCTGAGAATTGAAAGGAAAAGATTGATTAAACGCTCATGAACGACCACCTTGAGGGTGACTCTCTCATTTAAGTGTGACGTGGGAGGCTCCACTAGACTGAGGACTTTTTTGTAGCCATAGGAGGAGGGAGAATTGGTTCAGCTCCATGCTCTTATCATGATAAAATCTTGTTGAACAGCCAGAAATTGGATGGATTTGGAAGGATCTGGAAGAGTGCAGCAGCCTCACACAACCTTGGCGCCCCCTCCCTCCTCCTCTGTCCCACCCCTGCTCTCTCTCTCAGAGGGATCTGTCTGCCATCCACCTTAAACGCAGTGCTGCAAAGTCAGCCAAACAGTTTCAGGGGAGTAGAGCTGAGCCAGCATGGATTCTCTGCCTGGAGCTCTCCAGGGGTGAATCCTAAGGCTTGATCTCGTCATTGTTCTTGTTGATGTAATTCGGGGTGAACTGTTGGTAACCACTGGAGTGGTGGAGTGGTTTCCCACCATTTTCTGTATGTGTTAGTAGTGTTTTTACCTATTGTGCGCCTGGTGGCCTCATGGTCCTAGTGTGCGTTCTGCCCAAGCAGCTCCAATGTGCGCTTCTTCCCTAGCACCTGTAACATACGTTGCAATAAAAACAGTTAATACGTGCCTTTGGGCCACCGCAGCCTTAGTGCACGCTGTTGTGATACTTGCCTTAACTCTCTGTCTTCTTCCAAGAAACGTTGTTTGACATTTGGCAAGCAAGATGCCTCATCTCTGGATTCTGGACTCTGCTCTTCTTGCATGGCAACGTTTGAGTCATCCCTGGAGGACTGCTTCCCCTCTCCCAGCCAGGGGATGCAGTTAGTCTGGCCTTTCCTGTCTCAGGGCAGGAGGTGACGGAGGACACTATGGGTAAAGATATCCAGCTGGCTGGAGGATCTGTCAACTGTGCTGTGAGCCACTCATCGTCCTCTAGGGAGGTCTGTGGTGGATGTGTCCTCTGGTGTTGGGGGGTCATTTCCGAGAGGAGAGCTTCCGGATTCTGGATTGTCCTCCCTAGACTTCTTTTATTTTTTTGCATCAGCCCTGGTCTTTCTAGCATGGACATTCAGACTCTGGGTGACCCCAGGCACAGTCTCTTGCAGGGCGGGCTGAGAGTGGAAGCCCTATTTGATTACCTTTGACTAAGTATCACCGGTGAGGGGCATCCCCTGCAGATGGGGAACAGCTGGGAGCTATCCAAGATTTTGACTACAGCTCGGATTCAGATGGCTCAGTACTGGGCTCTGATGTGGAAGAAGTAGTACTACTTCCACATCAGAGCCTTCAGAAGATTGTGAAGAGGTCGGAGTGATCCGCCTATTCCAGGAGGAGGAGCTAGCAGTATTGACTGCCAGGGTCTATTTGCCTTGAACTTGACAAATGCTTATGGCATGAAGCAGGAGCCGAAGGTGCATCTGCTCCTTAAAGGGGTGTAGAAGTCCACTACTGTCGTCCCATTCTCAAATGTGATCGAGGATATGATCGGGTGGAGTGGGACTCTTCCGATTCCCTGCCTAAAGGGTTAAGGGTGTGTAAGAAGATCTACACTGTTCCAGAGGAGGAACTCGTTGAGTGGTTTGGCATTCTCAAGGTGGATGCACAGGTTATGGCGGTTACCAGACAGACCGCCATTCCTGTGGAAGGTGGATCGGCCTTAAAAGATTTCCTGTACTGTAAGGTAGATTCATTGTTGAGAAGCCAATTTGCCATGGTGGCTGCTATTCTGCACCTGGCAGTATGTACCAGCCTGATGTCTCAAGCCCTGCTCCAGTCTCTTCTGCTGGATGATATTACTCCTCTTTTGGAGTCTGCTATGGCCTTCCTCTCTGATGTCATGTATGACCTGAAATATTTGGCAGTCAGGAATGGTGCCCTGGAATGGTGCCCAGGAATGGTGCCCAGGAATGGTGCCCTGGAATGGTGCCCAGGAATGGTGCCCTGACAACAGTGTCATGGCATTGGATTTGGCTCCGGCAGTAGGCAGCGGATACATCCTCCAAGACCCAATTGGTCCAACTGGCTTTTAAGGGGAAGTTTCTCTTTGGAGCCGATTTGGAGAAGCTGGTAAAGGACCTAGACAAGACAAAATCTTACCGCCTTCTGGAAGACAGGTCCAAGAGGTTTGTGAAACGGGCTGGGGCCCCTTTCTCGTCAGCCTCTGCCTGTCCACCAAGAGCGCACTGGCTGGATCTCGGGACGCTCATTACTGATCTGGAAAAAATTTCTTCCCTTTGCTTCCAGGCTTTTGCTCATTCTCAGTCCTTTCATGGAGTGCATGGGCCCAGGAACTCGGTCCCTTCTAGAGGAGGACCCTCCTGGGCTGCACATTGAAGGTTTGGGAGTCTATTCCCTGGTTCCTCTCATTGGAGGCAGACTTTGCCTTTTCTTTCAGGAATGGGCCCAGGTTACAAAGGATTGCTGGTGCTAGACACCATCCAGTTCGGCTGTGTCCTGGAATCCAAAGAGATGATTCCAGATATTGCCTTCATCTCCCCTTGTGGATCTGAGTCAAAAGTGCCACACTATGGGCCACCTTGGATAAGTTGCTGCATCCAAAGGTGGTGGTGCCTGTCCCCCTGGACAAGCAGGGCAAAGGCATCTCCATCTATTTCGTGGTGCCCAAAAAGGATGGTTCCTTTCGGCCCATTCTGGATTTCAAGAGGGTCAACGAGCTCTTGTGCGTTCTGTGCTCCTGAATGGAAACCTTGCACTTCATGATTCAAGCAGTGTGCTGAGGGGAGTTCTTGGCTTCTCTGGATCTGGCCGAAGCATATTTTGATATCCTGATCTCGGCAGATCAGCAAAAGTATTTGTGTTTTGTCATGCCTGGCTCTCGCTATCAGTTCACCGTACTCCCATTTGGACTATCCACCATCCCAAGGACATCCAAGGTCATGGTGGTGACGGTGCTGCGGCACTGAAGTATCTGTGTCCATCCATATCTGGACAACTGGCTCATCCGGGCCTGTTCCCTTTCACAGGCATCTAGGATAGTGCCTGGTGCCTTGGCTGGGTGATCAATCAGGGAAAGACCACCCACCCCTCTGTATCCCCTGGTCTCATTGGCTCTCTACAGCTGCCGGCCCCCTTTGTTTCCTGCATCGTGCGTTTCTGCACCCATAAAAGCAAATAGACCTCAAGGATAATGCTGTAAACAACTGATCACGTCACATCCAGGAGTCAAGACCAATTCAGAGAGAAGACAAATCCCATCACAGCACCCATCCATGAGCACACTCAAAGGAAAAACATGTCTCGAGGAGGTGCTGCCCACCTACTCCACTAAGCCATGCTTCCAATATACCTAATACTTTACACCATATTAGCGATTCTCCTACTCACCTCAGCCCACAACCTGCATACCCAAATTGCACTTCAGCCATGGCCCACCCCCCCCCCCACATACCCACAAAAACACATGCCATACCTGCGCAACATGCACAGAAATTCACACGACCTTATACATATTCTGAACCCCCCCCAATCATACAGCCATGCCCTCAACTGACGCACCATCCATGCATAAACTCTGTTGCGCACTCATCAATTCTTGCTCAATCAGAAACAAAATTCCTACCATCAGAGACCTACCTTCATCCCGACACCTCAACATACTCTGCATAACAGAGACATGGATCACAGAAACGGACAATGTACTACTGAACCAACTCACATCAACTGGATAAACCATCTATCACTGTCCTCGATCAAACCGGAGGGGCAGAGGTGTGATGTGATAGCCAAAACCAACCTCAAGTTCTAATATCATTCAACCAAAACCATAAATGAAATGGACGTCCTCACCATAACCAACAAGCAGATAACCATCAAGCAGATAACCATCAGCCTCTTCTACAGAACACCAGCCATTATCTCCACTGACCTCTCAAACATCCTGGACAGTGTACTCACAGCATTGAACATCAGCAAAGACCTCCTAGTACTCCTATCGTTAAAACCGAGCCATGCCCATTCATTCCTGGAAGCAATGTCAGCAATAGACGTCAGCCAGCTTGTACAAACATCCACACATGAAAAGGGCAACACCCGCGACCTGATCTTCTTCAACAACCATACGACTAAAACTGGCCCCTCTTACACCATTCAAACACAACCAGTACTATGGTCTGACCACAAACTGATCAGCTTCTCCCTCCCCCAGGCCAGCTCCTGCAATCGCTCCTCCCATCAATCAACAAAGCGCAGATTTAAAAAATTCAACCATGAGAACTTTATACAAGAAGCCCTTCCACAGCTACTAACCAACTCTAATGACCCCCATATCGCATTGAAAATTAGATCCACGTCATGGAAAAAGCTGCAAATGCAACCACTACCCCCACACATTCACACAAGAAGCAACAAAAAACCCCATGGTACACTCCAGACCTATGCACCCTGAAAACGCAGCTACAAAAGTATGAATGGAAACGACGTAAAACCAAGAACAAAGAGACAAATACAACTACCTATGACTCCTCAATGACTATCATACCACAACAGACAAGACAAAGCGAGAATACCACACCAAACTACTCAACTCTTCAATCAGCTGCCCAAGAGAACTCTTCAATATCATAAAACAATGACAAAAATATCCTCCACTGATAACCATGACATCACAATCACCCCCCAACAATTGGCAACCCCACTACAAACAACTTCACCCTCAACCTGAACCACCCCCTTCCCCCACAACAAAACCAACCACCCAAACCCTTGGTCCTCCATTGAAAGCATCAACAAGGAACAAATCAAAGACATCATCTCATCTCTAAACACAACTGCCTCACCCCTTGACCCTTGCTGGTCACAGCGTCCTTTTTCCAGAGGCCGCCCTCAAACGCACCGGCCTCCATATGCCGAGGAAGGTCGGAGGGGACCGACCACACGATCCCACACGAGATCCCAATAATTAATTTGTCTAATAAAATTCTAACGCCGGCTCAGATTCAAGTGTTACAACTGGGGCTATCATTTGTTCCATCCCCGAAATATGATCCTTTTAAGATTCGGGTAGCACTCTATCGATTTTTTTTTAGAAAATTGCAGGTGGCACACTTCTTTAATTGTTCATCAGTTAAAGATGGTGGTGGAGATGTTTCTTTAATTAGGAACCCATCTAAATGGATTCCCCCTGTATTGATGGATCCAGCTATTGACACTTTTCAGAAATTGGTCCTCCGAGATGTGGCTCAATGGGAGAGGATGAATGTGCGGCATAAATTTTCCAGTCTAACTAGACAGCATAATGCGGCATTACGATCACTGTGTAAGTACCCTGATATTGTGATTCATTGGGCCGATAAGGAAGGGGCGGTAGTTATTCAAGATATACAACAATATCGCCGAATTGGGAGGGAACATCTATCAGATGTGAAATATTATAGGCTATTGCAGCATGACCCTACTGCTTCTGTTCAGGTTGAAATTCAGGAATTGACGGCGATAGCTTTATCCCTTAATTGGATAACTTCTAAGGAACATCAGTTTTTGAATTTATTACATCCAGTTACTCCGATCCTATATATGGTGCCTAAAGTCCATAAGGATTTGCGAAATCCACCGGGCTGTCCAATAGTGTCGTGTCGGGGATCCCTTCTGGAACTCCTCTCACAATTTTGTGATCTATTTTTTCAGCCATTGTTATCTACTACCGGTATATCTTCCTATATACGTGATTCTTTTCACATTTTATCGATTTTGAGAGCATTACCAGGAGATAAAACAGATTGGTATATGGTGACTATGGATATAAGAGCCCTATACACTAATATTGAACAAGAAGCAGCCTTACAGATGGCTGAACGTGTCCCTTTGGAATTACCAGCCCGATTAGCAAATCCAGTATGAAAGACTTGGGTAAAGTTGGTCCTAACAAAGAATTTTTTCTTGTTTGAGGACCAATATTTTCAACAGATACACGATATTGCAATGGGGGCGACTGTGGCCTCGTCTATTGCCACTTTCTTTATGGCAGAGTTTGAAACCCGATTTTATTTATCCTTCCTTATGGTTCCAGCAGATACGTATGTGGACGAGATTTTTAGATGACATTTTCTTCTTTTGGATAGATACAGAAGAGACTTTGAATCCATTTTTCGTCTGGATTAATTCCTTATCTGTGGACCTTCAATTTACACCTGTGGTTAGTAAAGCTAGTATTGATTTTTTGGACATTCGTTTGATTAAGGAAGGATCGGAAATAAGATCAACTCTGTACAGGAAAGATGTTCAGCGCAATACATTGTTACATTATTCTAGTTACCACCCTGGCCCCTTGAGACGGGGTTTACCAGTTGGACAGTTTATTAGATTACGTCGACTTTGTTCCACTTTGGAGGATTTTAAGATTCAGGCGGCACAATTGAAACCTCGATTACTAGAACGGGGTTATCCCCGGACTGTGATAAATTGCGCCTATCTGCGTGCACGTTTAAATCATGGTGAATGGTGGGACTCTTCGCCATCTTTTTCTGCACAGCCTGCAGTTCCCCCTTTTGTAGGGATATTGCCGTATATGCCTGGCACCTCAAAGATAATACAGCTTATAAAGGCTCGTTGGTCTGTGTTATCTATTCATTCTACGTTTGCTAAGCCATTGATGTTTGGGCTTCAAAGGGGTAGGAACATTGCAGATTGGGTGGTACATCATGGTCATCAACCACGACCGCCGGAGGAAAATACCCCTGTAGGTCATTTTAAATGTATGGAATGTGATTTTTGTGCTATGACAATAGAGGGCAAACAAAGACTGGTCAATTAATTGAGCAATCACTGCTAAAGTATTGAAAAGATATTATTTGCTCAAATATTCACCACATGAAACTAATATTGTGTTTCCATCTGTGTACAAAGGTCTCAGTTAAAACATCCGCAGCTATTTATAAAAGGGCTTTTTTAAACACCACCCTTACCATTCGCTGCTGTTCACATCAATGACTTTTATGCTGCGTACACCTCGGCAATTTTCATCCTTTATTGTATATGTGTTTTTTTTGTGATTTTTTTTTTTCTTATTTATCTTATTTCTTACACTCCATCTCATAAAATTTCAAAATGTTCTTCAAGTTTTCAAGAACTAGCTCCCTCAGCTGCAACATGTAGAATTATTTCTGTAACGTATGATTAATAATTCTGCTGACACATAACTCTTTGGACCATGCGTAACATCCTTCGCGATATTCAAAAATACTATAATACGGCTTGTGTAAGAAATATGCTACTAGTACTTAGCTTCAGTGCCGTATAAGGTATCTTTCACTATGCTGAGTGGCTGTCTTGGATTTATGCTAGCGGCTGCAATTCAAATCCCAACGCCGTGCTTCTAAGGCGCCCAAGCGTTTCACACTGTGTGTTTCTTCAGGGGATCTCATATCAACACAGTTAACTGGAACAAAGAAAATACAGCGAAAGTGTATTAGATCCGAAATCTCCTTCACTTCGTTTCATATCAAAACAATTTAAAATCGTCGCCCGAGAATAGGTACTAAAACATACCTTTTTAGATTCTCTCCATTTTGTCTCCATGTGCAAAGGAAACTGTATCCGCAAACTCTGGTTGAAGCAAAAAAACGCCGCGCATGCTCTCAAGGGCTCTTCTAGGTCCTTATAAGCTCATTGCAAGCATGACTCCACCCCCTGAGCATACGTCATCTGTTGCAGTTCTTTATACACATACTGACCAATCTATCAATGCATTCAAGCCATGAGGTCTAACTGTATTTAAAGTGAAAATCCATCGCTGCTCTTCATAAAGCAAAGTTTGCTCCCTAGTCCTTCCACCATGGGGGAAATCCACCCGATCATTGGCAAAGCAGTGTAGTTGATCAAAACTATGTTGAGCAGTGTAACAATGCTGTACCAATGGTGCCTCCATTACTCTATTATTCACCCGGCTACGATGTTCCACCATCCGTAATTTTAAAGATCTGACAGTCTTTCTAATGTATAGCAGAGAACAAGGACAACGGACCCCATACACTACAAAGGTGGATAAGCATGTGGTGGCTTTACGTAATTTATAAATTACACATTTTGAGCATCGTGATGTTATCTCCAATGTCAAAGTACAGATGCTACAGGAACCACATTTTTTATGCCCCAATTCAATGCCCGATTCATTCCTAGGGTGCTCAGGTCGCAAGATAGATGGACTAAGCCTCTCCTTTAAGTTGGAACATCTACTCCACACACATCGTATGCGCTTATCCTGAAGTCCCGGAATCACTCCCAGAACTTTACTGTGTCTCTTAATGATACTCTGAATATCTTTGCTCAGTGGGGAAAAACGAGTAATTAAATTGACTTTGTTGGTGGCAGTCCCCATGTCTTGTTGTCGGGCTTGAGTCCGGGGTGCCAACAAGAGCCAACGATCATTACAAGAGGCTCTTGTATATGCACGTTTTACTATAGATGACGGATAGCCTCGCTGCAAAAAATTGTTTTTTAACTGTTTGGATTTGGTTTGAAAGTCCACGTTATCGGAACAATTTCTTCGATATCTTAAAAACTGAGAAAATGGCAACCCTTCTTTCAGTTGCCTAGGATGAGCACTACTAAAGTGCAAAAAAGTGTTGCGATCTGTCGGCTTACAATAAATTGAAGTGTTCCACTCTGTGGAACCCCTTGTCACTTGTAAATCCAAAAATGTGATAACATTGCGATGGTATGTGATAGTAAATTTTATATGAGGATCACATTGATTGAGCCAGTTAAAAAAAAGTTGTAAATCAGCTTCACTGCCATGCCAAATGAGGAAAACGTCGTCTATGTAATGCCTCCAGACTATTATATTGCTATTGTATGAAGCCCTCTCCAGCCAGTGTTTTTCAAAGAGCGCCATATAGAGGTTCGCAATGGAAGGTGCGCAGGTTGCGCCCATTGCTACCCCAGAAATTTGTTGATATATAACTTCTTGAAATTGAAAAAAAACTTTTGAAAATCACTAATCTTGCCAATTTTAATAAGAGCGCAATAATGCCCTCACTTAATTTCTTTGTTCCAGTTAATTGCGTTGATATGAGATCCCCTGAAGAAACACAGTGTGAAATGCTTGGGCGCCTTAGAAGCACAGCGTTGGGATTTGAATTGCAGCCGCTAGCATAAATCCAAGACAGCCACTCAGCATAGTGAAAGATACCTTATACGGCACTGAAGCTAAGTATTAGTAGCATATTTCTTACACAAGCCGTATTATAGTATTTTTCAATATCGCGAAGGATGTTACGCATGGTCCACAGAGTTATGTGTCGGCAGAATTATTAATCATACGTTACAGAAATAATTCTACATGTTGCAGCTGAGGGGGCTAGTTCTTGAAAACTTGAAGAACATTTTGAAATTTTATGAGATGGAGTGTAAGAAATAAGATAAGAAAAATCACAAAAAAACCCACATATACAATAAAGGATGAAAATTGCCGAGGTGTACGCAGCATAAAGGTCATTGATGTGAACAGCAGCGAATGGTAAGGGTGGTGTTTAAAAAAGCCCTTTTACAAATAGCTGCAGATGTTTTAACTGAGACCTTTGTGCGCAGATGGAAACACAATACTAGTTTCATGTGGTGAATATTTGAGCAAATAATATCTTTTCAATACTTTATGACAATAGAGGGGGCAATTTGGGAACATCCTGTGAGTCATCGGAAATTTAATAATAAATTCACCACAACATGTTTTGTAATATATATTTTAATATGCCCATGTAATTTGCTTTACGTTGGAAAAACGTCTAGAAGTATGAAAAAGACTACAAGAACATCGGTCCCGTCTCAATAGAGGGGTTCTGACAGCTCCACTAGTCTCATTTTCAAGAACAACATCATACATGTCAAGATCTACGGTGGCGGATAGTGGACTATATTCCCCCCTCTTACAGGAGTGGGGATAGACAATCTCGCCTGGCTTTTCGGGAACAATTTTGGATTTATCTTTTGGACTCTGTTGAACCTTCTGGTTTGAATCAGATGGTTGAGTGGTGGACGCTTATCTAAGATGATAATATTTTGAATCTGGTCTAAGCCTATTGGATATCAGCCGATCATGTGACTTCTACCAGGACTTTAAATTTAGTTTGGTTGATCGGTAGTGGAATGCAATTGGGTTTGAAAAAGAGCTGGGAACGCCGGAGGCTCGAAACTTTACAACATTGGGTTACACGATAATAATTGCCTGCGTACAGCTACACATCATAATAATTGTCTGTGTACAGCTACTTCTATGAGACAAAGTTTTTTGGACTTGAGGTCTCGGCGTGGAATTGGAACACGTTGCTTGAAATTACCTTGAGCATTCTCTGGATTGTTAGCTGTTCGCTATAATGGGAGATGGTGCTGGGGAGGAGTCTGCTGTCTTGGTACATGTCGGTACCAATGACATAGGAAAATGTGGTAGGGAGGTTCTGGAGGCAAAATTTAGGCTTTTAGATAGGAAGTTGAAATCCAGAACTTCCAGGGTAGCATTCTCCGAAATGCTTCCTGTTCCACGCGCAGCACCCAAAAGGCAGGCAGAGCTCCGGAGTCTCAATGCGTGGATGAGACAATGGTGCAGAGATGAGGGTTTTGGATTTGTTAGGAACTGGGGAACATTCTGGGGAAAGGAGGGGCTCTTCTGAAGGGATGGGCTTCACCTTAACCGGGATGGAACCAGGCTGCTGGCATTAACCTTTAAAAAGGAGATAGAGCAGCTTTTAAACTAGATATTAGGGGAAAGCCGACAGTCGCCCAAGAGGAGATGGTTCGGAAGAATGTATCCTTGAAGGATACTACCAAAAGCAGAGAGGTTCCACAAAAGAGTAAAGTAGCCCAAATGCCCTCAAGTATGGAGCAGACAGAGCTTAAAGATCCCAATTTACCCATGTCTAACAATAGCCAAATTAACATGAATAAAATACATTCTCTAAATGCTTGTATGCAAATGCTAGAAGTCTAAAGAATAAGATGGGAGAGTTAGAATATATAGCACTAAATGAAAGGTTAGATATGATTGGAATATCAGAGACATGGTGGAAGGAGGACAACCAGTGGGACACTGTGATACCTGGGTACAAACTATATCGTAATGATAGAGCTGATCAAATTGGTGGAGGGGTTGCGCTCTATGTTAGAGAGGGCATTGACTCAGAAAGGATTAAAGTTTTGCAGGAAACAAAATCTGCTGTAGAATCTATATGGATTGAAATTCCATATAAAAGGGGGAAGTTGATGGCAGTGAGGGTGTACTATCGAGCACCTGGCCAGAATGACCAAATGGATGATGAAATGCTCAAAGAAATCAAGGAAGCTAACAAAAGTTACAGCGCAGTAATAATAATGGGTGATTTCAATTACCCCTGTATCGACTGGGTCAGTGTCACGTCAGGACATGCTAGGGAGATAAAGTTCCTAGATGAAATAAATGACTGCTTCTTGGAGCAGCTGGTTCATGAACCGACCAAGGGGAAGCCATATTAGACCTAGTCCTTAGTGGAACACCAGATCTAGTGCAAGAGATAAGGGTGTTGGGGCCACTTGGCAATAGTGATCATAGCATGATCGCCTTTGATTTAATTAGTGGAGGAGGGATAGTAAGGAAATTCACAGTACTACCTTTTAACTTTCGAAAGGGAGACTATGATAAAATGAGGAAAACAGTTAACAAAAAACTAAAAGGAGCAGTTGCGAAGGTTAAAGACGTACATCAAGCTTGGGTGTTGTTGAAAAATACTATCTTGGAAGCCCAGACCAGCTGTATTCCACGCTTTAAGAAAAGTGGAAGGAAGTCCAAAAAACTGCCAGCATGGTTTAAAGGTGAGGTCAGAGAGGCTGTTGCCAAAAAAGCATCTTTCAGGAAATGGAAAAAAAGAGTCAAACGACGAAACCTGGAAACAGCACTGGCAAGTCAAATGCAAGGCATTGATAAGGCAGGCAAAGAGAGAATTTGAGAAGAAGCTTGCTGCGGAAGCAAAAACGCGAAATAAAGACCTTTTCAAGTACATTCGTAGCAAAAAACCTGTGAGAGAGTCAGTTGGTCGATTAGATGATAAAGGGGTTAAAGGAGCACTAAGAGGCGACAAGGCGATAGCGGAGAGACTGAATGAATTCTTTGCTTCGGTCTTTACTGAGGAAGATGTAGGGATGTTACCCATGACTGAAGTGGTATTTAAAGGTGCGGAAAAATTGAAGGAAATATCGATACATCGGGAAGATGTCTTATAACTATTAGATAAACTGAAGAGTAGCAAACCACCTGGGCCGGATGGTATACATCCAAGGGTGTTGAAAGAACTGAAATATGAGATTGCAGAACTGCTATCAGTAATCTGTGAACTATCATTAAAATCATCTCTAATACCTGAAGATTGGAGGATCGCCAATGTAACACCAATTTTTAAAAAGGGTTCCAGTGGTGATCCGGGAAACTACAGACTGGTGAGCCTGACGTCAGTACTGGGAAAAATGGTAGAAACCATCATAAAGAATAAAATTACTCAGCATGTAGATAGTCACAACCTAATGGGAGACAGCCAACATGGCTTTAGACAAGGAAGATCTTGTCTTACTAATCTGTTATGTATTTTTGAAGGAGTGAATAAACAGGTGGACAAAGGAGAGTCGGTTGATATTGTGTATCTGGACTTTCAGAAAGCCTTTGACAAGGTCCCTCATCAGAGACTTTTGGCAAAACTAAAGAGTCATGGGATAGGAGGCAGTGTACTATTGTGGATCAGGAACTGGTTAAAAGATAGAAAGCAGAGGGTAGGGCTAAATGGCCATTTTTCCCAATGGAGAAAGGTGAATAGTGGTGTACCCCGGGGATCTGTGCTGGGTCCGCTGCTTTTTGACATATTCATAAATGACCTGGAAAGTGGAATAACGAGTGAGGTTATCAAATCTGCAGATCACACAAAACTATTTAAAGTTGTTAAAACCCAAGAGGATTGTGAAAAATTGCAAGAGGATCTTGATAAATTGGAAGACTGGGCATCAAAATGGCAGATGAAATTTAATGTGGACAAGTGCAAGGTTATGCACCTAGGGAAGAACAACCCAAACTATGGTTACATGATGCAAGGTTCCACATTAGGAACCACCACCCAGGAAAAAGATTTAGGCGTCATTTTGGATACCATGTTAAAACCCTCGGCCCAGTGTGCAGCGGCAGCCAAGAGAGCAAATAGAATGCTAGATATGATAAGGAAAGGAATGGAAAATAAAACAAAAGAGATTTTTTTTTTAACAACTTTATTTAGGGTTCAGCACCAAATAACAGGCAATACAATGTCAGACAACAAAGCCCAAGGCAGGGTGTACTCTTATCCCTGCCATTGGACACAACACCAATAAGCCCGTACAAACACTAACCACATAAACAAATAGAGAACCTAACATTTTATAATTTTTAATCCAAACCCCCCCCCCACCCTCCCCCCTCCAACCCCTCCCACCCGCCCTAATCACCATGCCACATCCAGGGATTCGACAAAGTCGGAGGAGCTAACTACAGCGAATATCATGCTCCATCCCAGATGGCCCAGGGTACATACCCCCTTTTTAAAGTCCCAGTTGCAAAATGGCATTCCTGCAATACGGTCCCAGCTGCTGAATGTAGGGTTCCCAGGTAAGCATGAACGTGGTCCAGCGTCGTACATGGCTCCTAGCCCGCCAACATTCCGCCAACATCAACTGATGAAAGCTATTACGCCACTCCAGGAAAGTCGGCGGTTCATGGTCCCGCCAGCGGTGTAAGATGGGGCCCTTCCCCACCAGGCACCCCTTCCGAATCAAAAGGCGGGCTCCCCTCCCCCTAGGGACAGACGAAGGCAGATAGTCCACTGTCACCAAGGACCCTGACCATGGGAAACGTTGCTGTAGCAATTTCACCAAATAAAGATGTATACCCTTCCAATATGGGTGAATTTTCTTACAAACCCACCACATATGGGCTAGATCTGCCAGGGGCTCGGAACATCTAGGGCAAGACCCATCTAAGGTAATATGGCTCCTCAAAGCTCGTCGAGGTGAAAAATGCACCCTGGTTAATGCTTTAAACTGGATTTCCCGCCACCGGGCTCCCTCAGCCAGCTTAGCAATCCGTCCCAAAGCCTTCGGAATGGATCCTGACGGGATCTCCGACCCCAGTTCCCTCGCCCAGGCCCGCTCCATGTGACCATAACTCGGTACAGCCCTAAAACCCGCTAGCCGTTTCTTAAATCCGGCTATCGAGGGGGGAAGGTCCTCCCCAAGACCGAAAAATTCGATAAGCTGTGTCGAACACTCCGCCGCCAGCTCCTCCCTAGGTAAAGAGGCCACATAGTGGGAAAGCTGCAGATACGTAAAATACTGAGACGGCCGTAAGTCATATTCGGTACTTAGCTCCGTGAACGGCTTACAAGCCCCCATCAATCCGACCGTGTGGCCCAAAAGCCGTATCCCCTTCTCTCGCCAGCTACGAAAGCCACCAGCCTCTGAGCCTGGCGAGAAATGAGCGTTCCCCCAGATGGGCAACCAGCATGAAATGCGCCAGTTCCGTTTCCAGTACCCATTCAATTGCTGCCACGTACGGCGAGCCGCCATCATCAATAAACTCCGCTTCACACCAACGGGTAACAGGACAAGGTCCGCATGCAAGACCCCCAACAAAGACAGGGGGGCCACCGCCGCTGCCTCTATATGTCGGGGTGTAAAGACACTGGTCTCACCTAACCAATCCCCAACATGACGTGCCTGGCAGGCCAAGGCATATAGCCATAGATCGGGGAGGCCAATACCCCCGGAATGCCATGAACCTATCATGCGTACCATCGGAATCCGAGCTCGGGCTCCTCGCCAGAGAAAATGCTGAATCTCCGATTCTAATCTACGTAGATCCCGCTTCCACAGCCAGACTGGGAGGGTCTGCAACCAGTATAAAATTCGGGGTAGGATAACCATCTGCACGGCAGCCACTCTTCCCAACAAGGACAACGGGAGGGGCTGCCAGGCTCTCAGCTGAGTGGTCATATTTGCCAAGATTTTTTCAAAATTACGGGAATATAGTTCTTGAGGCAACCGCGTCAAGACAATCCCTAGGTATTTGAAGCTCTGATCTGCCCATTTCAGTGGGAAAACCCCAGGCCAGTGTCCACACAATTGACCCGAAACATCCAGGGCCTCAGATTTCTCCTCGTTGATACGAAGACCCGTAAAACTACCGAAAAGCCGGAACTCACACATTAAGCTCTCCAGAGATTCTTGGGGCGCAGTTAAGTGCACCAACATATCATCCGCAAAGGCAGATATTTTAAACTCACAGCCACCAACCACCACCCCACGTATCGCTCTGGACCCTTCCACACTGCGAATGAGGGGATCTAAGGCTAGTACAAATAACCGGGGAGACAGCGGACATCCCTGTCGAGTGCCCCGGTGAAGATTAAAAGCATCCGACAGAGTTCCGTTACACGACACACGCGCAGTGGGCTGCTCATATAGACTATGCACCATCCCACAAAAGGAAGCGCCCAACCCATATCGCGGCAGCAAAGAAAATAGGTATTGCCAGTTAACTCTATCGAACGCCTTTTCAGCGTCGAAGCTCACCAACAATGAGGGCAAACCATGCAGGTGCACCCACTCTAGGGATGTTATGATTTTCCGCAGGTTGCGGACCGCATATCGGCCCCTAACGAACCCTACCTGCGAATCATGCACTAAATCACCAAGAACCACTGCCAACCGGTCTGCTAGTATTTTCGCCAGCAATTTCATGTCATAGTTCAAGAGAGAAATAGGCCGATATGAAGATGCTTGTAAGTGGTCCTTACCGGGTTTTGGAATCAGAGTAATATAAGCCTGGTTTTCCCCCAGCGCCGCCCTTCACCTGTTACCCGCTGCCTATATGTCTCTGCCAGTGCCGGGCCAACCCCCTCTGACAATATCTTATAAAATTCGGCCCCAAAACCGTCTGGGCCGGGTGCCTTATAGCATGGCGCGTTCAAAATCACTTTCTGGATTTCCTGTATAGTAATGGGTTGATCCAGGAAAGCCCGCTGTTGCTCTGACACCTGCGGCAGGTTCACCTTATTAAGATACTCGGCCATACAAACAGGGTCAGGCTCTTCTTCCTGGTATAAATTTCGAAAAAGTCTTTAAAGATGTCACTGATCTCACTTTTGCTACTGCATAATTTTCCCTGTCCATCTCGGAGGGCAGCAACTAACCTCGTACCACGGTGTCCCTGTAAGCACCTCCCCAGCAGTTTTCCAGACTTGTTCCCAAAACAATATAGTTTATGTTTATAATATAACAGAGACTTCTTGGCACGTTGGTGCAGCAAAGTATTCAGCGCTACCTGAAGCTCCCACCAACTTTTTCTATTTTGAGCTGTGGGGGAACGCCCGGCAAGGCGTCTCGCACGGGCTACTTGTTGTTCAAGGCGAACAATCTGCGCATTCAACATGCAGCGTCTCCGAGCAACATAGCCTATAATATCTCCTCTGAGAACCACCTTAGCCGTCTCCCACACCAACTCAGGGTCATCACAATGACCTTGATGGTTCTCCTCGAACTCTCGCCATCTGTCGCACAAAAATTGTCGGAATTGGGCATCCTGGTATAAGTCAAGGGGGAATCGCCACATGCGAGCAAAACCCTGCCCACCGCCCCCTGCCAATCGATCCAAACCATGGCATGGTCAGATATCTCTAGCGGACCGATCTGAGCGTCTGCTATACTCGCAAACTGAGCCGCTGAAACTAAAACATAATCAATGCGAGCACTAGTGCCCCGTGCTCGGGACACATGAGTAAAATCTTTTTCAGTGGGGTGGAGTAAACGCCACGGATCTACCAGGTGTAGTCGTGAACGAAGTCTCTGCAGTATCTTAGCAGATACTGTTCTCTCCCGGGTACACGACTCCCGCGAGGTATCTAAATCAGCGTCGAGGACGCCATTGAAATCACCACCCAAAATTAGGGGGGCATCTGGCAGTTGTTCGACTGTTGCTGCTATGCGATTGAAAAAATCCGGATCTGACATATTAGGACCATAGATATCTCCCAAAAGGGCTTCTCTATCCTCCAACATTCCATGCAAAAAGAGAAAGCGTCCGTGAGCATCCGAGACCTGTTTTAGCAAAGTGAACCGCACTTTCTTATGTACTAAGATAGCAACACCCCCTTCTTCCCCACTGCAGGGGCCCCCCAGACCTGGCCCACCCAGTCCCAGGCGAGTTTGGCATGTTCTTCCGCAGTTTGATGAGTTTCCTGGAGTAGCGCAATATCACACCGCTGCCTAGCCAGGGCTTTAAGTATTTTATATCTCTTAATAGGTGTGCCTAAACCACAAACATTCCATGAGATAATCCTCACCATGTATGCAGCTGCTTCCGATCACTGCACCAGATATGATCTGTACGTTTGCTCAGAGAGAGTCCCCCCCAGCCTAGGGTCCCTCCCCATTTTCCTCTGCGATGTCTTAGCGCTTTTTCGATAGAATAAAAGTACTTGGCCCTTTCCCTGGATGTGGCATAGCCGCCCCCCCTACTCCCCCCAAAACCCCATAACCCTACCCTTACGTGTAACACCACCCTATCTTCCACACCGACTAACCCCTCCATGACCTCCGGTACGTGCAGAGCTCCCTCCCCCTCCCCCCCGGGTGGGGACAGCCCAGCGCAACCAACTTTCCCGCCTCAGGATCCCCGCAATTCACCCTCTTCAAGGCTCAGAGTCCACCCGATTCCAGGGGTGGCTCAGATATCCAAAGCCCAGGATTATCATCTCGGGAGATAAAACATTTCTGCCAAGTGTTAATCCGTTGGGCGTGTGTTTTCCCCCCCATTGTCCCCCCCTCCCCCCCCCCCCCCCCCGTCCATCAACCGCCCAGTTAATGTTAGGGAATTCCAGCCTACATTTGTTACAACGCAAACTCAATACATATCCCCCCCCTCCCAGTTCCCCCAAGAATCCCTCCAAATCAAGTACCCCAGACAGGAGGAAGAATTATAACAGTTCGACTATGCAATACTCCCCACCTGTCTGTGGAGGTCCACACTGCGGCCAGGGCTAATCAGCAGACAAAACTGTGAGGTTATTTCCCTCGCTGTGAACAGCACTCAGGAGAAATAACTGCTAATGTCACAGGGAGCCAAGGCGGAATGCCCCTACCTCCTCCTGTCTGGGTGTCCTCCTAGGGCTAGCTACAATAAACTATCAACATCACTTTACAGACCCAACATTTCCGGAGGGGAGCAAAGGCTCCAAGGGCCCCAGCCTTAGCAAAACTGAGCAAACCCTTTGGGCCCTCGGCAGGGAAGGGAAAAGTAGCGGAAAAAACTCTGTGGGGTACTAAAGAAAAGGGGAGACAAAAGGAGAATATACTAAAGATAAAATAAGTAAATAAATATATGCTAACAGAGGCGTCTTAAACAGCAGAAGGGGGAATAAAAGAAAAGGGGGGAAAAGGCAAGGAGGGGAAACGGAGCATAATAGCTGCATCCCCCAGACTATGTGTGTCTAACCACCAGATCCAGACTTCTCCCAGGCAAGCCGTCTCAGCGGCTAAAAGCCCCTAAGGGTACCGTCCAAAGCGTTGCCAAAGTCTGCAGATACAAAAACTCTGCGGCATTCAATTCAGACCATTACAATAAGTCATCGCAGCCTCCGGAGTCACGAAAGTCCGCTTGCCACCCTCACTCTCCACTCGAAGAATTGCAGGATATCCCATGGTAAAGCGCAGGCCACGTGCAATAAGCCTTCCGCAGACATCTTTGAAGGCCCGTCTCCGCTGCGAAACCCCAGCAGAGTAGTCCTGGAAAATCAGTAGGCTACAGGTGTCACTTCCTGCCCGGCGCTGCTGCCTCCACGCTCTCAGGACGCCTTCCTTCTGCGAGGCGTTTAGGAAGCGGGCAATCACTGCTCTTGGCCGATTGTCACCGGCTTTGTATGGCCCCAGCCTGTGCGCTCTTTCTATAATTATGGCGCCCATCCCTGCTTCCAAAGGTAGATTATCTGGCAGCCACGTCTCCAAATACTGCCTGAGGTCACTCTCCTTCACCGTTTCGGCAATTCCAATGAAGCGGAGGTTATTGCGCCGGCTTCTATTTTCTAAGTCCTCCAGCTTCTCTTCATGTCGCACCAGAGCCTCCTCGAGCTGTTTAATGCGGGCCGCATCCTGTGCACATGAGTCCTCGAGCGTACCCACTCGCTGCTCCACTTGTTCCACGCGAGCAGTGAAGTCAGTAACAGCCTGGCCCACCGCGGCAATTTGTGTGGCTAATCCGCTCAGGCGCCCCTCCAGGGCATCCACCACCGCCCTCGTAAGCTCCGCTACCATCGGCGCCGCCAGAGACCCTGGCCCTTCGGCAGCCCCGTCAGCCATCTTGTGCTCGCTAAGTCGCGGGCGCTCCCGACGCGTTGTTTTTGCTGCCATGCCCTCGCGGGCTTCCCGGGCCCTTTTAAAGTTACGTTTTTGGGCTGAGAGCAGTCCCCCCCCGTATTCTAGGTTGGTTTGACGGCGTTTGTCGAGGTTGTGGGCCGGGGGGGAGGGCACGAGCTCTGGAGCTAGGCAGAAGACGTCCTACCTAGCCCACCATGTCAACGGAAGTCCCTAAAAACAAAAGATATTATAATGCCTCTACATCGTTCCATGGTGAGACCGCACCTTGAATATTGTGTGCAATTCTGGTCGCCGTATCTTAAAAAGGATATAGCGATTTTAGAAAAGGTACAGAGAATAGCCACCAAAATGGTAAAGGGGATGGAAGGATACTCCTATGAAGAAAGGCTAAAAAGGTTAGGGCTCTTTAACCTGGAAAAGAGACGGCTGAGGGGAGATATGATAGAAGTCTATAAATTAATGAACGGAGTGGAATGGGTAAACGTAGATCGATTGTTTACCTTATCAGAATATAGAAAGACTAGGGGACATGCAATGAAGCTACAGGGTAAACTATTTAAGACTAATAAAAGAAAATATTTTTTCACTCAACGTGTAATCAAACTCTGGAATTTGTTACCGGAGGATGTAGTAAAGACTGTTAGTGTAGCTGGGTTTAAAAAAGGTTTGGACAAGTTCCTGGAGGAAAGGTCCATAAGCCATTATTAAGAAGTGACCGAAGATATCAATGCTTGACCCAGTACAAGCATTGTGGAACTTGTGTCTCTTGGGGAAACTGCTAGGTACATATGACCTAGATTGGCCACTGTTGGAAACAGAATACTGGGCTTGATGGACCTTGGTCTGACCCAGTATGGCATATCTTATGTTCTTATCTTAATGCTGATGGTGAGATGACACATTAGCGTGAACAGCAGAGCAATTGGTGTTTTGCTTGAGCGACCTGGCGATGTTTGAGGAGATATTGAAGCTGCTCAAGATAAGTACTGTTCCTACTTCCGCAATTTATCAGTTGGTATTGAGGGTTTCTAGTCCCTCGATCCTGTTAGGGTTGCGTCCCTAAAATTTTAAAATAAGAAAAAAACGGAACACCACACTGTGCGAAGGGGATGTTATTCCTTCCTTCAAAGTGTGCATTCCAACAAAAATTGTGTTAAGGTTTTTCTCTTTTTTTTGACAAGGTCACATGGATCAAGGCAATCGAGAAGGAACTTAGCCATGCTCTCACCAAAAATCACCCAATCAGTACTCCAACGGGGTGATATGCCCCATGCCCTAAAACTCTCTTCCATATGTCCAACACTGAAGAAATCAGAACTATATCCCTCTGACCTAGCTTCAGACAGACTCATAGACAGCAGCCAAGATCATTGAAAAAGCCATCCAACATCAGCTACAAGACCACATTGACAGGAACAAACTACTTGACCCACAACAACATGGATTCTGTCTGCTTCATGGATGAGAAACCCTACTAACCTTCTCAATCAACACTTGATAAAAGGGATACAAAACACCAATCGAGGATTCCTACTGATCTTCCTGGATATATCCTTAGCCTTTGACATCATGAACCATCACATTTTCCTGTGATGTTTCACACCGGAATCCAAGGTACAGTCCTCCAATGGTTCAGGTCCTACCTGACCAACAGACATAAACCAATAAAAATTGGCCCGAGCACCTCCATCCCATACAAACACACACAAGGAGTACCCCAGGGATCCACCCTCTCTGCACTCCTATTTAACATCTACCTTTGACCCCTCTATACACTCATCAGATCCCATGACCTCAACTTCCACATCTACACCAATGACATCATGTTCTATGGTGAATTCAATACACAATAACCTTTCTACTCTGCCCATTAAGAATGTTTTACGGATGTCTCCAACTGACTGAAAAACAACAACCTAGTAATTGACTACAGCAAAACCAAAGCACTATTTATAACAAAAGACAAAAATTCTCCCCCACCCAAAATACAATAACCCTGAACAGCACATCAATGAAAATTCAAAGAGAAGTCAAATACGTCGGGATCATCTTAGACCAGCACCTCACCTTCAAGACCCATATAAGCAAAGTCAGCAGAGTACTATAATACAGAGCAAAGACCATGCAGCGCCTCTGGTCACTCCTAGAACCAACAGATTTCCACTCGGCGATGCAAGCTGAAGTCCTACTGCATTTCTACTACTGCAACACAATCTACCATGGCCTCCAACAAACCATGCCAGTCTCCCTGTGTACGGCTCTCCACACAATGGCACACGTTCTCCAAGGAGCATTAAGACTGGACCACATTACATCCATACTCAAATAACTCCACTGGTTGCCACTACCAAGCCATATAGCATACAAAACCCTCCTCCTAACTTACAAAACCATCTACTCCAACCTCCCCACTCACCTCTGCACCCTACTGCAAACCCCCCAACCAAACAGGTCAAGACGCACCTCCACGAAGAACACTCTGACCATTCTCCATTCTAGGACCAAATTCAGTCAACAGGCCTGTGGACGAGCCTTCCAACTCTATGCACCTTCACTCTGAAACAAGCTACCGGACCTGTTAAGAAACCGGCCTTAGCACCTTCAGGAATCACCTAAAGACACACCTCTTCTCTGAACATTTCATCCCTACCATGTATCCTCGCCTAAAGATCCCCCCCCTTGCACACTATTCACTGTATATAGTTAACCACCCTGTATATAGTTATCCAATTCCTAATTATCCAATGCATGCTTGAGTGGAGGAGTGGCCTAGTGGTTGGGGCAAGGTACTTCAGGCCAGAAGGTTGGGGGTTCAAATCCCACTAGAGGACAGCAACCTTGGGCTGGAAGGACTGGGGTTTCTAGTCCCACAGGTGCTCCTTGTGGTCTTGGGCAAGCCACTTAACCCTCCATAGCCCATGTTCCCTGTAAAATAGTTATCTCCAAGTTATAATATGTTTGTTTGTTTATTTGAATTTGATATACCGCTCAGACCAAAAGGTATTAGAGCGGTTTACAATACTACATCATTTAAGGAAATAAGAAAAGAACGCCATTATAAGATAGGACAGAGTAGAGGACAGAAACAGTCAAACAGATAAGAGAAGGAGAAGGACACGGAACAGCAAGTTACCCTGATATATAAGCAGGACATCAATATAGACTCCAGAAACAGATGCCACGGACCAACGCCTAAGGGCCACGCCAAAGGATCTTAAGCCGTTGGGCCTGGCTGCTGATTGGTGATGCAGAATAGCGCGGTATATAAGAATATAAATAAATAAATATAGTAAAATTGTTTTACTGTAACTACTATTTTGTTTCATGTACAACACTTTGACCTGGAGAAAGGCGGAATATAAATCCAGCTAAATAAATAAAGAGCCAGCTGTTGCCCTCCCAATCTCTAGAGTTCCTGAGAACATGTTTCGAAACTAGAGTGGGCAGAATTTTCTGCCAGAGGAGAAGGTCAAAAGACTGTTGGATTGCCTGGCGCTTATCTGTCATTTTCTGAGGTGGTTGTTGCCATTTGGCATTTGCTTTCCTTCTTGCCTAAGGTGTTTTCTCCCTTTCATGTGAACCAGGCGGTCTGCCTGTCCTCCTTCCCAAAGGAGTAGTGTCAGGGAAAGGATAAGGCTCTTTGCCTGGTGGATGTCTGGAGAGCACTTCTCCGGTACCTGGAGAATACAAATTCCTTTTGTAAGTTTGATGATCTTTTTGTACTGTTTGCTGGCTTGCACAAGGGTTGGGCACTGGATTAAGGAGGCCATTACCTCTGCATATCTGTTGCGGAATCGGCCAGTTCCGGAGGATTTGCACGCCCATTCTACCTGAGCACAAGTGTCCTTGAGGGCTGAACGAAGCTTCGTAGCCCCTGCAGATATTTGTCAGGCAGCAATGTGGGCATCACTTTCCACTTTTGTCACGCATTACCGCTTAGGTGTCCACGTGCAGATGGACACAGCCTTTGGCTCAAGGGTTTTGCGAGCAGCTGTCTTCTTCCCACCTAATGGAGTTGTAGCTTTGGTACATCCCACTTGTCTGGACTGGTCTAGCATGACAATATGGAAGGTGACATGTCACTTACTAGCTAATGTCCTTTCCTTGAGTCCTACTAGACACATTTTCAAAGGCGGGACCTGGACTGATTTGTTCTGTTCTTCTCCTGCGGTATCCTTGGGTCCGCTATGATTTTTATACTTGGCTCTGCAGGTTCATTTAATACTGACAGCCTTCTGTTTATGCCTTCCTGTGAGGTCACGTGGTGGCATGAGCAGGTGAGGATGCTCCTCTGTCTGTTCTGGCGCTGCCTTCTGTTTTTTTGTCTCTAGCCGATGGATTTTTTTCTCCCCCGCTGGGCAGTTTTGATTTGTTGCTGCAGCATGAAGCGTCCTGGTATACGCCCAAGTGATGGTTTGCTATAGCAGTATGCATTCAGCGCTGAAAAAAGAGAGCCGGGAAGGAGAACAAGATGGCGGCGATGGCCCCAATGTCCCTGGGCTCTGACAGTGTGAATTTGGCACCTGAGGAGCTCACCCGAGAAGTGACTCGACTGCTGGAGCCGAAGTTTGATCAGGTACTCGCCAAACTGGAGACAATGGGTGAATCGCTAGCAGAAATTGGCCAGAAGGTCGAAGAGGTGGGGCAGCGAGTCTCTGCTATTGAGGACTCTGAAGCCCGCTGCGAAAAGGAGATCAAGGCCCACCAGACCCAAATAGAGGGGCTTCTGTTAAAGGTCGACTATCTGGAAAACGGGTCATGGAGGAACAATGTCCATATGATGGGCATTCCTGAGACTTGGTCTCCGATTGAATCCTGATTGCCTAAAGAATTGGGGTTGCTGGATCTGGTGGGGTAATTGAAAGTTGAGCGTGAATGCCGAATCAGGCCCCGGGGAGATGGAGGGGAGCCACCCCTGGGTATTTATTAACTCCTCAATTTACAGCACAAGATACAACTTTTGCAGGCCTTTCATAAGAAAGGGGGGATTGCACCTGGACAACCACAAAATCCTCCTATTTCATGATTATGTGGCCACTGTGGCCTCCAAGAGGAAGGAACTTGCCCTGCTGTATATGGAACTCTTTAGGCACATTTTATATTATCCGAGGTATGGATAATATAAAACAGACCTTCTTGCTCATTTTCCTTGACATTTCTTCAGCCTTCGACAGCGTTGATCATATTACGCTCTTATCTAGACTATCCCAACTAGGTTTAAAAGATACCACTCTTAACTGGTTTAAGTCCTACATTTCTAATCGCTTCCAATATGTCCATTTAGACCATTCCCCCTCACTACCATTCCCACAAGAGCGTGGTATCCCTCAAGGATCCTCACTCTCTGCACTACTCTTTAACCTTTACATACAACCTATTTGCACAATCTTTCAACGCCACAATCTAAAATATTTCATCTATGCAGATGACATCATGCTATTCGCCCCGTTAGACATAGCTAACCTTAATTTCAACAAAATCGCCACCTGCCTCCTTGAAGCTGA
Organism: Ichthyophis bannanicus; assembly: GCA_033557465.1. NCBI lineage: Eukaryota > Metazoa > Chordata > Amphibia > Gymnophiona > Ichthyophiidae > Ichthyophis > Ichthyophis bannanicus. The sequence goes on from CM066031.1 coordinate 154,449,416, forward strand.
AAAATGGCTTCACTCAATCCATATGGATATCAATTTCAAAAAGACCGAAGCACTCTTCGTAACCAGAAATACCACCTTCACTCCTCCAACTTCCATCAACCTTATGAACATTACTCTCCCAGTCAAGTCTGAAATTAAATACCTTGGAGTTACACTAGACAAGACCCTAAGCATGACTAACCACATAAAACAGACTGCCAAAACTATATTTTTCAAACTGAGAACTATACAGCAACTCAGACCCCTCATCGACATCAATGACTTCAGAACAGTTGTCCAGGCTCTTATTATGCCACATTTAGACTTCTGCAATGGCATACTCCAAGGAACATCCAAAAAGAATTTACACATCCTTCAAAGAGCTCAGAATGTCACTGCTCGAATAATTATGAAAGCTAAAATATTCGATCACATCTCTCCTATCCTATACTCTCTCCACTGGCTTCCTATCTATAGTAGGATTCAATATAAAACACTTGTCACCACTTTTAAACTCATTAATGACCTAGCCCCATCACAGTTGGCCACTCTACTCCAAACCCCACAAGAAAACAGAACCAGAAGAAAACTAACCTCAACATGCTATTAATTCCCATTGCAGTGACAAAATCAAAGCAAATAACCACCAACACTGCTTTTTCATATTATGCTCCCAGCCAATGGAATAAACTCCCACTATACCTCAGAGAGATTAAAGACCTTACATCTTTCAGGAAGGAACTTAAAACCTACCTATTTAGTCAACACTATAGCAACCTACAACCTGGAACCAAATTTACTACACAAAAACATGCAACAAACCAAACACAGGTCTACCCCACCTAATGCCGGACTTCATTTCTCATCCACTCAAGTTAGTCTACTCCCAATACTTTATTTATGATCACAAATAACTATTATAGTCTCTTACTAACCATGTAAATCTACCCCTCTGGTTCCTTGTAACATAGTTTTATGACTCCTTGTAACATAGTTTTATACTTCCCTTTATGTTAATAACCCTCACATTGTTTTCCATTTAACCTAGTTATTATGCAACCTAGTTTATGTTCACCTAATATTTAATGTAATTCAATATTGCACTGTTCTGCTATATTGTTGTTTAAGTTCCTTGTTTTTGCTCAACTAATGTTTAATGTAATTCAATATTGCAATGTTCTGCTATATTGTTGTTTAAGTTCCTTGTAAACCGCCCCTGATCTCTGGAAGGGGCGGTATAAAAAAGCACTGAAATAAAATAAATAAATAAATAAATTGCAGTTTACACTCACCCTGCCGTTCTGCAAGTCCAACACACAGGTCAGCAGCAGTTTTGAGCAGGTGGGGGTGGCGCGAAAGTTCTTGGTCTATTTACCGACAGACGGATTGACTTCATGAGATGAGATGAGCGAATTGGACATAGTGTTAAGAATGAAGAGTGGGGCGCTGTAACATGGTAACATGGCCTGTCTAGTCTGCCTTTCCATATCAACTACAATAGTCCCCTTTTTACCTTTAAAGATCTTCCATGTTTGTCCCATGCTTTCTTGAAGTCAGATACAGTCCTCGTCTCTACCACTTCCACTGGGAGACTATTCCATGCATCTACCACTCTTTCCGTAAATAAATATTTCTGCATATTACTCCTGAGTCTATCCCCTTTCTCCCTCATCCTACAGTATGTCCCCTCGTAGCAGAGCTTGCTTTCAGTCGAAAGACTCTCCTCCTATGCATTTATGCCACAGAGGTATTTAAACATCTCTATCATCCCACCTTTCCTCTAAAGTATACATATTAAGATCTTTTAAGTGTGTCCTCATGTGCTTTATAAGACAGACCACTAATCATTTTAGTAGCCACCTTCTGCACAGACTCCAACCTGTTTCTATCCTTTTAAAAGTGTGGTCTCCAGAATTGCACACAGTACTCCAAATGAGGTTGCACCAGAGACTTATACAGAGGCACTATCGCCTCCTTTTTTCTGCTGGCCATTCCTCTCCCTAGGCATCCAAGCATCTTTCTGGTTTTTGCCATTGCCTTTTCTACCTGTTTAGCTACTTTAAGATCGCCAGACACAATCTCCCCCAGGTCCCGCTCTTCTTTTGTGGACAGAGGTACTTCACCTCCTACACTGTACTGCTCCCTTGGAGTTTTGCAGCCCAAATGCATGACCCTACATTTTTTAGCATTAAATCTTAATTGCTGAATTCTAGACCATTCTTCAAGCTTATCTAGATCCCTCCTTATGTTATCTACTCCTTCCTGGGTGTCTACTCTATTGCAGATTTTGTTATCATCCGCAAACAGGCAAATCTTACCAGACAGCCCTTCTGCAATATCACTAATAAAGATGTTAAAAAGAATCAGACCAAGGACAGATCCCTGTGGCACACCACTGGTGACATCCTTCTTGTCAGAGTGAGTTCCATTTACTTGTATCCTTTGCCGCTTCCCACTTAACAAATTTCTACCCCATTCAGTAACTTTAGGGCCCATCCTTAGGGTGCTTAGTTTGTTTATAAGTTGCCTGTGCAGAACCGTTTCAAAAGCTTTACTGAAATCTAAGTACATCACAAAGAGGGCTCTCCCTCGGTCCAACTTCCTGGTCACCCAGTTAAAGAAATCAATCAGATTTGTCTGACAAGACCTGCCTCTAGTAAACCCATGCTGCCTCGGATCCTGCAATCCATTGGACTCCTGAAACCTCACCATTATCTGTTTTAGCAGTGTTTCCAATAATTTGCTCACCACAGAGGTTATACTAACTGGCCTGTAGTTTTCAACCTCATCCTAAATTCCACTTTTGTCTAAAGGGACCACATGTGCCTTTTTTCAGTCCTCTGGACCACTCCCCAACTCCAAAGAAGCATGGATAGACAGCACAGCTGTGGAGGTGGCTGCAGTGGACACCAACAATCTAGAAGGCAGATGTGTAGCAACTCGGACTGCCTTTTGTGGACTAGGATCTCCTGACCTTTTCGTTCCGGCCAGAGTTGGAGCCACAGTTTTTGCCTGTTCCTTTCTTTGTTTCCTATGTTCTGGTTGGGGGATAAGGTAGCCCCATTGGGTTGGGGAGATGACTGACTCCAATGGTATGGGGCATGGAATGGTTTTTATGATCTTTGTTTAGGGATTGGGATTGTTGTTGGTTGGTGTGTTGCATTGAATGTTGTTTGGGATGGCGACAGGAGCATGGATGTTGGGGGAGGGGGCTGGTTGGGGGGGCTGGTGTTGCTGTTGGGGATGTGCATGGTGTGTATGGTCAATGTGGATGGAGAGGATGGGGGAGGAGGTGGGGGAGGGGATTGGGGGATGGGAGCTTGAGTGGATTAGGGACAATAGAGGGGTGGGTCCCCTGTAGCCATTTGGGAAGAAACCAGCATGCTGGTGTTCAGATATTTTTATACTAGAGGGCCTGTGCAACAAGGTTGGCTATTATGGCTGGGAGTTGAAGCTGGGCGACCCCTAGGAGGATGGATGGGCTAAAACATTTTTCTTGTCTTTCGTAGGGTCATTTATGGAACTTAATTTAAGGATCCTCACTTGGAATGTGGGGGGTCACTAATTCTCCGGTTAAGTGCACCAAAGTTCTTCAGGCTCTTCGGCAGAAGGGAGCTCATGTGTCCTTACTCCAGGAAACACATTTGAGTGAGGCTGAGACAGCTAAGTTATGGAATGACTGGGTAGGTGTAGTGCATGGTGCATCGTCGGGTACCTGGAAAGGGTGGGGTGGCGGTACTGGTGAATAAAGGGCTCCCTTTTGGAGTGCTGGGATGTGATATGGACTCCCAAGGGAGGTTTATTTTCCTTTCGGTATGGATTTACAATGATGATTTTTTGATTGGAAACGTTTATACCCCTATTGAAGGGGTGGGCAATTCCGGTCCTGGAGGGCCGCAGACCAGTCAGGTTTTCATGATGTCTCTAATGAATATTCATGAGATCTATTTGCATCCACTGCCTTCCATTGTATGGAAATAGGTCCATGAATATTCATTAGGGACATCATGAAAACCTGACTGGTCTGTGGCCCTCCAGGACCGGAATTGCCCACCCCTGCCCTGTTGAGTATAATCATACTTTTTCAATGATTACTGAAGCGTGTGATGGTGGCTGGGCAGACACATATAATTTTGGCAGGAGATTTTAATTGCCTACATGATCTAGAGCAGGATTGCACAGGTAGGTCTCGGGGGGTTGGAGGTTGGACATGCTAAGGAGTGGGGAACTGTGCCATCTGGGAAGTTTAGTGGATACTTGGCGTGCCTTACATCCTGATATGAGGGGCTATACACACCTCTCTTGAGTGCACGGCACGTGGTCCCATTTGGACTACATGCTGGTGTTGACGGGCAGGTTTGGGCGGATCTTACAGGCTGAGATTGAACCCATAGCGGTTTCAGATCATGGAATGGTTTGGGTGGATTGGGGGAATAGAGTGGACTCTTAGAGAGAGTGACGCTTTCCGACTTATATGTGGGAAGATGACGATTGTTGTCGCTATTTGCACAATCAGTGGGTGAAATATGAACATTTTAATAAGGAACACAAAGATTCCACCACCCTATTTTGAGAAGCAGAGAAGGCAGTAGTACGTGGAGCGATCATCTTGAATCGTAGAAAGACGGTATAAAAAAACTGTTAAATAAATAAGTACATAAATCATCGCCTACATGGCTTGATGACGGAAGCACCGGAATCAGAACATTTTGCAATTGGAAAAAGCGTTGCAGCGACAGCAACATGCTGTGTTGAGATATCCCAGGGGTTGGATCTTGGAGCTGAAGGTAGCCCTAGCTCTGTAGGAAATGTATGCATCTGTTTTGCAGGCGGGCATATTTCCTCAGGACATGCGGAGGGCAGTTATTACTATGCTCCCTAAGGCCAGGAAAGACCCTCTGGATCCTGCCTCATACCAGACTATATCTCTTCTGAATTATGATCTTAAGTTTTTGGCGTCAGTACTTGCTGGTCGTTTGCAGCCTTTTCTCCCCAAATTGGTAGTCTTACATCAGGTAAGCTTTGTGCAGGGCCAGGGGGCGGCATGCAATATTGCGTGGCTAATTCTGGCTATGGAATACTGCATGTGGAACTAACCGCCAATGCTCTTGGTAAGTTTTGATGCTAAAAATGCATTTGACTGTGTGTCCTGGTCACATTTGTTGCAGGTATTGCGGGGTTTTGGCTTTCAGTGTGACTTTCTTCAGTGGGTGCAGGCGCTTTATACAGACCCACTCTCTCCATTGCTATTTGTACTTTCGTTTGAGCCTCTTTTACTAGCATTGCAGGTGGCACCGACTGTTTCTGGTCTGAAGATGGAGGAGGTTAAGCTTAACGCCTTTGTGGATGACATGCTGCACTGCCTGGTGGACCCAGAAAAATCATTGCCTGTTGCTCTGTTGCTGATTGAAGAATTTGGTCGTTTTTCTGGTCTTAAGATCAATAGAAGTAAGTCTCTGACTTTGGATATAGGGGGGAAAGGTGCGCAGGTGATGGCAGGAGCCCTTTACGCTCCAGTGGGTGATGGTCAGATGCGTTATTTGAGTATTCAATTGGCTGTGGATCCCAGTCAATTGTATTGTTGCAGTATTCAACCTCTTGTAATTTGAATGGTGGAGCGTCTGCGGATGTAGGAGAGTCTGCCTATCTTCCTTAAGGGAAGGGTAGCTTTGTTTAAAATGATGGAGTTCCCCAGATGGATTTACGTGTTGCAAAACTTTCCTATTTGGGTTTCTCAAAGGGACTGGCAATTGTTGAAGCAGTGAGTTGGAAAGTTTTTGTGGCGTGGGAAGCGGCCACGGATCCCTTTGAAGGCTTTGATAAGGCCAAGAGCCAAGGGGAGCCTTGATTTTCCGTGTCTGCGGACTTACAACTTATGGTGTTTGATGAGACATTTGCATGATGTGGTTTTCGGGGCCATCACCACAGCTCTGGTTGAAGTACTAGATAGGCTGTCCACTCCCCGGCACGGGGTATATGTGTTGCATGCAGACTTAGGCCAGCTTGTGGGTGACTGGAGGCAGTCAGTCTATCTGAGGGCCTTGAGAAGGGCTTGGCAGGCGCTTTGTTGGGGGAAGGGGGTGTCATGGCTTTACATGGGGCTACGTCCCATCATGGGGAACTCAGATTTCCTCCCGGGCTTGCAATCTATGGTGCCACACAGTTGGTCGCAGAAGGGGCTGGATCGGATAAGAGATCTCCGGATGGAGGAGGGGGAGGACTTAGACTCCTTGGCCAACTTGCAGCGTAGATTTGGTTTGGAAAAAACTGGAGATTTTTTTTTTTTTTTTTTTAATTTTATATTTATTAAATTTAACAAACAAATCAAGAATAACTCTTGAAAGAGAAACAGAGATGGATACCTCGAAAAAATATACAAAGCCCAAGAAAAATGCAAAAGAAACAATATGTATGTATAACATAACACAATTATCCCTAAAGGAAATTATACATGGTCCCGCTCACTCTAGCCCTCAAAAAGGAGGGAGACAAAGAAACAGTGAAATAACTTTAACACCATACAGAAGGAAATAAAGTGAGCTAAGCAGTGGCATATAATAAATTCACTCAACAGCAACAGGCAGGGCATCTACCCCCCTTCAGAGATCCTAGCGTTAATAAAAGAAATCAGTTGGGAGGGTTCATAAAATATATAGGAATTAGAATGATATTTAATCAAACATTTACACGGGAATTTAAGGAAAAATAACCCCCCCAACTGCTGTATCCCTGAGCGCAACAAAAGGAATTCACGTCTCCTCCTCTGGGTCTCCCTAGATAAGTCTGGAAACATCCGAACCGCTAATCTCTTAAACAAAATACTACGTTTTTTAAAGAATAATTTCATAAGCCATTCCTTATCGGATATTAATGCTAGGGTAATCAATAAAGTAGATGAAATATCCTTTTCCTCTACAGATGTCTCCAATATATCAGTAACATTTAACACATCCATCTGAGGTACCCCAGTAACACTAACATCCCCCATTTCTCTTTTACCAGAAGGCAAGTAGTAAATTTTAACTAATGGGGGATGGGATTCAGGAGGAATACCTAAAATGTCAATTAAATAATTACAAAACATATCTCTTGCAGAAATTATTGACACTCTAGGAAAATTAACTGAACGAATATTCGCCATACGTGCTGCATTTTCTAACATCTCTAACTTTGACAAAACAGGTGGAGACTTTTTTCAAAGAATCAACTTCATTTTCAAGAGCCAAAACTTTAGTCTGGTTCTGAGAGACATCAATCTGTAATGCAGCAACTGTAGTCAAAGTTTCCTTCAAACCTTCAGAGTTAATAGAAACCTGTACATCCAAAGCAGTCATCCGTGGAACCAACTCTTCACGCAATTTCATGATAGCGGCCCAGATGACCTCCAATGTCACCACCACCGGAGGGTCCACTGGAGGATTCACAGCTGAAGGCAAGGAGAACTCCACCGAAGGAGCTGAACCCCCAAAGCCCAGGATAGCGGTAGAGGGGGCCTGCAGACTCGATACCGAATCCGCATCTGCCTCTGTCATTCCACTCAGAGCCTCAGCCCTCTGTTGCTGTTTACCAATATCCACGGAACCCAAGTCGCACTCTGCTCCCAGGCTCCGTCTGCTAGCGGAACCCACCAACTCCGCACTCTCGCACTGACTTCCTGGTCCGCGGCTGAACTGACGAGGCACCTTTGAGGCTCGAATTGAGCAGGGGGATAGAAGATCACTTCCAGAAGCGGAGGATGAGGTCACCTCCTTCAAACGCTGCCTAGCCTGGTCACTCTCCCTCAAAACCAACTGCCGTGGCACCGGCAAGAAATAACAATCAAGCAGTCTACCAACCTCCAAAGGTAAAGTCGTTGAAGCTGACGGGGCAATAGGCTGTTTCGCCCCCCCCACCCCCCCCAGCTTTCCGCTTTCTTCCCATATGCAGAGAATAGGAAACGCCATGCCGATCAGCTCAACACAACCGCAGCCATCTTGACCCCCCCCCCCCCGAGTTTTTTTGTTAATTGCAGATTTGACATTACATCCAGGACCTCCAGGTGAAAGAACCAGGGCTACTTAAAAAGGGGGAGGGGGGGGATCCTTGATATCTTTATGGACCTCAGGGTTTATGGGGGCTCTTCAGTGAGTATTAAGAAGGTGTTTTGTCCTGCTCTGGATCAGGGTATTTTTAAAATTCTGTCTGAATATTGGAGACAGGATGGGCTGGGTGAAATCACCCCTGCACTCCTGCCTTTAAAAGGTGTTTAGAGGTCTCGGAATGTGTTCTTCTCCAGAAGCTACAGTATAAATTCTTATCATTGGCATAAGTTCATGATGTCTGCGCTTTGAAGGCAGGGCTAAGGGAGTCTGGGATGTGGACAGGATTTAGGAACTTTTGCACATCACTTCTGGATTTTCTCTCAAGGTCAGGAGTGTGTGACTGAACTCCCTTCTAACTTTCCAGATCCTTCCTGGAATAGTGGTGTGTCTGAGCATTTCTTGGCCGGTGGGTGTACCCATGGGGTGCATCGCAAGCTGTGTGAGAAGGAGTTTCTCATGGTAAAGAAATAGCTTCTGGTAGTTTGGATGCAGGAGTGGATCCCTGGGGTTGGACAATGGGAACGGGCTATATATGACTTGATGGACATGAAGAAGTAGTCTGCGGCTCTGCAAGGGACTCGGGCTGTGGACCAGTTTTTGATAACCTGGGCTTCCATGCTAGATCAGCTGTTCCTGAAAGCTAAGGGGGCAGTGGTCAATGTTTGAACATGGGCCTGGACGGGTGGTGTGAGAGTTGTGTAGAGTTGGCTGCCTAGGGCTGGCGACTGGTAATGGGGAACAGGCTGCAGAGGAGGGGAAGAGTTGGGGTAGGTCGGGGTAGCTGTGTTGAGTGACATGTTTTGAGAGCTATGGATTTATGATATTACAATATTTACATAGCATATTCATTTCTGTAGATAACTTTGTTTTATTGATTTCCTTGTCTCCCCCTGCTGTATTCCCTCATTTTATCAACTGCATTTTTTGCAGGAGGTGTTAACAGCAAATTGCAATTGTACTGTTTTTTGCTGTTCTGGTTTAGGTTTCATTGCTATATTTGTTTCATTGCTATGACTGGCTTTCCTGTGGAGTTCTGGTCTACTTTTATCACGTTTCTTACTGCTGTTATTGTCCATACCAATGTTAGTAGTTGATTCCATTGTTTTGAAAACAATAAAAATGATTGACGCTATTTATGCTTTCCTGTACATAATCCTCTACTGTTGATTACTCATTGTTGGTCACAATTGAGGATGTGTGAGGCTCACCATGTTTAATACTGAAGGGATTTCTGGTGGCTGAGGCTGCTGGTAGGGGAACACAACCCACTTGTCTGGACTGCTTTAGCAGGACTCAAGGAAAGAACATTATCTGGGAAGTAAAATGTCACTTTTTAGCTGTTTGGCATTTTTTACCTTTCGTAGAGGCTTCTTGCTTTCTTCAAGCACAACTTTCTTGATATCATCCCATAACTCCTCTGGGGTTCTGTCATTTGTATCCAAAGTAGCAAATCTTTCTAATTCATCCTGCTAGACCAGTCCAGACTAGTGGGTTATGCCCTCCTGCCAGCAGATGTTGGAGTCAGAGAAAGTACCAGAAGATCCAGTGACTCAGCTGTGGTACATACAGTAGTGGGCCTAGAATATCCATACATCTGTTTAGAAAACTGAATAAGCTGGATTACTGCTGATTCCTACATAGAAACTCCATGCTAACAGAATATCTGGGTTTGGTCACAAACACAGAAGATAAATAGATTCTTGCCAAGTAAGGAATAAATACCACAAACTAAAAACAGATATATGTAGAAAGAAATTAAACTGAAACTCAAAGAAGCTAAAGTCCGTCAGTGGCACAGCTAAGGCTGAGTTTTTGGTGGGGCCTATGAAGGGCCGACCCAACCATTAGGCAAACTAAGTGGTCACCTAGGATGACAGCTTTTGGGGGAGGGTTGGGGTGGCAAAGAACAGCGCATTCAAAGCTAAACAGTAAGACTTCCAGTTAGCATGGCAGTCTGAATAGACGCATATTGGGCTCGCTCCCTGGACTCCCCGCACTGCACTTGGTAAAGTTTAATCTCCCTTCGAAGCAGTGGGTGGAACTGACCTGGAGGTATGCTGAAGATGGTAAAAATGAAAACAACGAAAACGATCAAGGATTTATATGCTGCAAAGACAAAAGCAGTGGAGAAAGCGACAGAGGGGGCATTACAGCCACCATCACTTTGCTCGTCTCTTACAAGTGATCCTGAAGAACTGGGGCTGGATGGCAGCTCAGTGCTGGTGGCAGAGCTACAAGAAATTAGATTCTCGAAGAAGGAAATGAGTCTTGAAGAACTAGAAAAGGGGACTGTTACTTCTGGAGAGAGATCTGCAATTGTGAGTATATACTTCTGGGAATTTTCTGAAAGGAATACTTTCTATTAAAGCTAATTAATCTGTGAACCCACTATATTTTGTTAAATCAGTCAGGGCCTAGTAGCAGCAGTTTAAGTTTAAATTTAAAACACAGAAGAGAACTTTCTGGTTACATTTCATACCCAGCAGAGAGCTTGTAGTTTAAATTTAATAGTCACTCAGGGCCTAGCATCAGCAAAGTACTTTTAGTTTAAATTTAAAACACAGAAGAGAGCTTTCTGGTTAAATTTAGAACCCAGAAGAGAGCTTGTAGTTTAAATTTCATAATAAGTTAGAGCCTAGCAGCAGCAAAGAGCTATAATTTAAATCAAATCAGAATATAGCTTACCTCAGCAGCACAGGACAGGGTACTGTGTAGCAGCCCTCTTTTAATAAGTGTTATTTCCCACCCACCCCTGGGATAATCGTAGCTTTATAGGTACTTACACATCTTAAAAGACAGGAGGTGCTCTCAGGTGAAGCTCATTACCCAAATCAGTCATACACTTAAGGACCTGAGATTAATTAAGCTTCAGGTGAACAAGGTATATTAAATGTATTAGGTACAGTTTTATTGGTATAAATATCCATAGCAACCCTTAGTAAGTAAAAAACTTAAAGAACTAAACACAAACTTAAAACTAAGATGCAGACAGCAGTCCAGCAGCAAGATGGGGGCTTTCCAGTCTTTTGCATTGAGTGTCACATGTATGATTTTCTCCCAGTTGGTGAGAGGTCTTACGTGTGCACTAGGTGCAAGGAGCTCTTTGCTCTCAGGGAATGAGTCCGTTCTCTAGAGGCTAGAGTAGCAGACTTGGAAAACGTAAGACAGACAGAGAGGTACATAGACGAGACCTACAGGGATATAGTCCTGAAGTCCCATCTCCAGTCTGGCTGCATCCCCTTTGCCATGGAGGAGAGAGGTCACGTGACAGGAGAGCATCACCCTGGTGTGGCAGGAAGTGATCCTGTAACTAGGACCTGTCCTCCAGGTGATGTAAAACCCTCTCGCACCAAGGAAGTTTCTCCAGGGCCATGTGCCCATGAGGGAAGGGTTAGGACAGCCATTATAGTTGGTGATTCGATCATTAGGCATGTAGATAGCTGGGTGGCTGGTGGACGTGAGGATCGCCTGGTAATATGCCTGCCTGGTGCGAAGGTAGCGGACCTCACGCACCACCTAGATAAGGTCTTAGATTGTGCTGGGGAGGAGTCTGCTGTCTTGGTACATGTCGGTACCAATGACATAGGAAAATGTGGTAGGGAGGTTCTGTAGGCTAAATTTAGGCTTTTAGGTAGGAAGTTGAAATCCAGAACTTCCAGGGTAGCGTTCTCCGAAATGCTTCCCTTTCCATGTGCAGGACCCAAAAGGCAGGCAGAGCTCCAGAGTCTCAATGCGTGGATGAGACAATGGTGCAGAGATGAGGGTTTTGGATTTGTTAGGAACTGGGGAACATTCTGGGGAAAGGAGGGGCTCTTCCAAAAGGAAGGGTTTCACCTTAACCGGGATGGAACCAGGCTGCTGGCATTAACCATTAAAAAGGAAATAGAGCAGCTTTTAAACTAGATAATAGGGGAAAGCCGATAGTCGCCCAAGAGCGGATGGTTCGGAAGAATGTATCCTTGAAGGATACTACCAAAAGCAGAGAGGTTCCAAAAAACAGTAAAGTAGCCCAAATGCCCTCGAGTATGGAGCAGACAGAGATTAAAGATCCCAAATTACCCATGTCTACCAATAGCCAAATTAATATGAATTAAATACAGTCTCTAAAATGCTTGTATGCAAATGCTAGAAGTCTAAAAAATAAGATAGGAGAGTTAGAATATATAGCACTAAACGAGAGGTTAGATATGATTGGAATATCAAAGACATGGTGGAAGGAGGACAACCAGTGGGACACTGTGATACCTGGGTACAAACTATATCATTATTTATTTATTTATTTATTTGAACAGTGTTTATATACCGCCATTTCCAAGGATCAACAGCGGTTTACATTACAACAACATAGTTATACAGTTAAACAGTTTAACGGTTAAACGGTTACATAGAACATTATGAACAATTTGAACATTATGAACAATTTGATCAATATTACATTATAACATGAGTTGAATAGAACAATATTGATTAATGTGATTAGGGTATTACAAAGACCAAACAAGAACAATATTTGATTAAGTTACAGTAAAACTGTACATCAATAATATGTTACAATATAACAGGAACAACAACAATATCAATCAAATGTTTGAACTATAATACATTTAAACTATATTACAGGTATTAAATATTACTTTGATTATATATATATGTGTAAGGAATCATTTTATGATAATTATCGTTTGCAGTTGTGGATGTCTAATTATAGATATGCATTAGGGTAATGTGAAAGATTCAGTTATGGAGGTTGGGAAACTATAATTGTTTCTCCATTGTTGTAGTGTTGACAAAATAGATATGTTTTTAAGTCTTTTCTAAATGTTTGAAGGTCTTTAGATTCTCTTAGTTGTTCTGGAAGATTGTTCCACAGTATTGGTGCGACAAACGAAAAGGCACTATTACTAGTTGATTGTTTTGATTTTCTTATTAGATCAGGAACTGCTAGTGTGTTGAGGTTTTTTTTTTCCTTCTTTTCCTAGTTTCTAGAGGACTGTGAAGAAGAGTAGTTAAGTATGATGGGGCTATGCTATTAATTAATTTAAAAGTGGTTAATAGTATTTTGTATTGGATCCTACTGAATATGGGTAGCCAATGTAGTGTGTATAGAATGGGGGTAATGTGGTCAGATAGTTTGGCTTTGAATATAACTCTTGCTGTTACGTTTTGGGCCATTTGTAATATTTTGATGTTCTTCTTAGTTATACCATGAAGTATGCTATTACAGAAATCAAAATGTGGTAAAACCAAGGCTTGAGTAACGGTTCTAAAGTCTTCATCTTGTAGTAGTGGTCTTAATTGTTGTATAGAGCGTAATTTGTAATATATTGTTTTTGTTAGTTTTTTAATGTGTGTAGTGAAACTGAGAGCTTTGTCTATGATAACTCCTAGATATTTGATTTCTTCTTTGATAGGGAGAGTCGTGTTCAGGATTTTAATGTCAGGTTGGGGGGTATATTTTGTGTTTTTTGTCACAATCATGACTTCAGTTTTTTTGATGTTAATAGATAAGTTATTTAATTGGAGCCAATCCTCAGCTTCCATTAGGCAGTTTATTAGATTGTTATGGTTTGGGTTGGTTATGTTAAATTCAGAGAATAGCATGATGTCGTCTGCATATATATGATATTTAATCTTGTGTTTTTTGAATATGGTACATATTGGTTGGAGGTATATGTTAAATAATAGAGCAGATAGTGCGGAGCCTTGGGGTATACCTTTTTCTTGTGGGAATGGGGATGACGAGGATTGGTTATGCTGAACGTATTGTGAACGATCAGATATGTATGATTTGAACCAGTTCAGAGTAGTATTCATTAAACCTATTTGTTTAAGTCTTGATATAAGTATGGTATGATTAATGCTGTCAAAAGCAGCTGAAATGTCTAGAAAAACTAAGATGAATGCTTGTTTTGAATTGTCCAAGCCTTTGTTAAGAGTGTCAAGTAGTGCAATGAGCAGAGTTTCAACACCATGGAAAGGGCGAAATCCGTATTGGTGTTTGTCAAGGGGGGCAAATGTATCTATATGATCTTGTAACTGTAATTGTACAGTTTTTTCTATGATTTTGGTTAGGAAGGGGATGCTAGCGATCGGTCGATAAGATGATGGGTCATTTATATTTAATGTATTGTTTTTTAATATGGGACGGATTGCAGATTGTTTTAATTCTTTAGGTAATATCCCTTGCAGAAGTGATTGATTCACTATATTTAGGATAAAGGGTGCTAGTTCTTGTTTAGTTTGTTTGATCCATGGGACTGGACAAGGATCAAGTATGGATGTGGTTGTGTTTATGTTTGATATTATATTGAGTAGCTGTTTCTTATCTATTAGTTGGAAAGCATTCCAGGTGTGATTATTAGAGGAAGGAAAATTTTGGAAGATAATGATAGAGCTGATCAAATTGGTGGAGGGGTTACGCTCTGTTAGAGAGGGCATTGAGTCAGAAAGGATTAAAGTTTTTTGCAGGAAACAAAATTTGCTGTAGAATCTCTATGGGTTGAAATTCCATGTATAAAGGGGAAGGCGATGGTAGTGTGGGTGTACTATCGACCGCCTGGCCAGAATGAACAAATGGATGATGAAATGCTCAAAGAAATCAAGGAAGCTAACAAAAGTTACAGCGCAGTAATAATAATGGGTGATTTCAATTACCCTGGTATCGACTGGGTCAGTGACACGGCAGAACATGCTAGGGAGATAAAGTTCCTAGGTGAAATAAATGACTGCTTCTTGGAGCAGCTGGTTCATGAACCAACCAGAGGGGAAGCAATATTAGACCTAGTCCTTAGTGGAACACCAGATGTAGTGCAAGAGATAAGGGTGTTGGGGCCACTTGGCAATAGTGATCATAGCATGATCGCCTTTGATTTAATTAGTGGAGGAGGGATAGTAAGGAAATCCACAGTACCACCTTTTAACTTTCGAAAGGGAGACTATGATAAAATGAGGAAAACAGTTAAGAAAAAACTAAAAGGAGCAGTTGCAAAGGTTAAAGACTTACATCAAGCTTGGGTGTTGTTGAAAAATACTATCTTGGAAGCCCAAGCCAGCTTTATTCCACGCTTTAAGAAAAATGGAAGGAAGTCAAAAAAACTGCCAGCATGGTTTAAAGGTGAGGTCAGAGAGGCTGTTGTTGCCAAAAAAGCTTTTTTCAGGAAATGGAAAAAAGAGCCAAACGACGAAACCTGGAAACAGCACAAGCACTGGCAAGTCAAATGCAAGGCATTGATAAAGCAGGCAAAGGGAGAATTTGAGATGAAGCTTGCAAAAACGCGAAATAAAGATTTTTTTCAAGTACATTTGTAGCAAAAAACCTGTGAGAGAGTCAGTTGGTCCATTAGATGATAGAGGAGTAAAAAGGGGCACTAAGAGGCGACAAGGCGATAGCGGAGAGACTGAATGAATTCTTTGCGTTGGTCTTTACTGAGGAAGATGTAGGAATGTTACCCATGACTGAAGTGGTATTTAAAGGTGCGGAAGAATTGAAGGAAATATCGATACATCGGGAAGATGTATTACAACTATTAGATAAACTGAAGAGTAGCAGATCACCTGGGCTGGATGGTATACATCCAAGGGTGTTGAAAGAACTGAAATATGAGATTGCAGACCTGCTATTAGTTATCTGTGAACTATCATTAAAATCATCTCTAATACCTGAAGATTGGAGGATCGCCAATGTAACACCAATTTTTAAAAAGGGTTCCAGGGGTGATCCGGGAAACTACAGACCGGTGAGCCTGACGTCAGTACCTGGAAAAATGGTAGAAACCATCATAAAGAATAAAATTACTCCGCATTTAGATAGTCATGGCGTAATGGGAGACAGCTAACATGGCTTTAGACAAGGAAGATCTTGTCTTACTAATCTGTTATGTTTTTTTTTGAAGTTGTGAATAAACAGGTGGACAAAGGTGAGTCGGTTGATATAGTGTATCTGGACTTTCAGAAAACCTTTGATAAGGTCCCTCATCAGAGACTTTTGGCAAAACTAAAGAGTCATGGGATAGGAGGCAGTGTACTACTGTGGATCAGGAACTGGTTAAAAGATAGAAAGCAGACGGTTGGGCTAAATGGCCAATTTTCCCAATGGAGAAAGGTGAATAGTGGGGTATCCCAGGGATCTGTGCTGGGTCCGCTGCTTTTTGACATATTCATAAATGACCTGGAAGGTGGAATAACGAGTGAGGTTATCAAATTTGCAGATGACACAAAACTATTTAAAGTTGTTAAAACCCAAGAGGACTATGGAAAATTGCAAGAGGATCTTGATAAATTGGAAGACTGGGCCTCAAAATGGCAGATGAAATTTAATGTAGACAAGTGCAAAGTTATGCACCTAGGGAAGAACAACCCAAACTATGGTTACACGATGCAAGGTTCCACTTTAGGAACCACCACCCAGGAAAAAAGAGTTAGGCGTCATTGTGGATAACATGTTAAAACCCTCGGCCCAGTGTGCAGCGCCAGCCAAGAGAGCAAATAGAATGCTAGGTATCATAAGGAAAGGAATGGAAAATAAAACAAAAGATATTATAATGCCTCTATATCGTTCCATGGTGAGACCCCACCTTGAATATTGTGTGCAATTCTGGTCACCGTATCTTAAAAAGGATATAGCGTTATTAGAAGAGGTTCGGAGAAGAGCCATCAAAATGGTAAAAGGGATGGAAGGATACTCCTATGAAGAAAAGCTAGAAAGGTTAGGGCTCTTTAACCTCGAAAAGAGACAGCTGAGGGGAGATATGATAGAAGTCTATAAATTAATGAATGGAATGGAACGGGTAAACGTAGATCGATTGTTTACGTTATCAGAATATAGAAAGACTAGGGGACATGCAATGAAGCTACAGGGTAAACTATTTAAGACTAATAAAAGAAAATATTTTTCACTCGACGTGTAATCAAACTGGAATTTGTTACCGGAGGATGTAGTAAAGGCTGTTAGTGTAGCTGGGTTTAAAAAAGGTTTGGACAAGTTCCTGGAGGAAAGGTCCATAAACCATTATTAAGAAGGGACCCAGGATATCAATGCTTGAACCAATACAAGCATTGTGGAACCTGTGTCTTTTGAGGAAACTGCTAGGTACATATGACCTAGATTGGCCACTGTTGGAAACAGGATATTGGGCTTGATGGACCTTGGTCTGACCCAGTATGGCATATCTTAATAACTGTAAATAACTGTAGATAGTTACCCCTGTTCTTCCAAGTTTCAACTCCCGTTAAATGTAAAATACACTACAGTTTACCCTGTATGTATATGTTTGTTCAATGTACACCGCGCTGATGGTAAGAGCGCGGTATAAAAGAAATGTTAAATAAATCTTATGTTAAAAGTCTGTTGCAATCGGGGATTGCCTGGACTCAGTAACACGGAGGACAAGCAGAAGGGAATTTCGGAGGAGATGAACACAATGTGCAAACAAATACAGTGGATGATGAAAAACTAGAGGAGTTCCAATATTTATTTATTTATTTAGACGATTTTGTATACCACCTTATCCTTCAATCAAAGTGGTCACAACACAATTGGGGGATACATTTAACACGAGGGGATATGAGACACATACACTAATACTTACAGGGAACATGGGCAATGGAGGGTTAAGTGGCTATAAGGATTTTTTGGATCTTCGGAGATGGGCAGATTCATCTGAGAGTTTTTGTAGGTCTGCTTCCTGGGTTCTCCCGCGCTTGGGGACTATGAGTTGAAACGGGCACATTAGGAGTTCAGGCTCCGTCCCGAGTCTAATGGAAAGCCTCAAGCGATAATAGTAAAATTTACTGAGATTTCAGGACAGGTAGCTCATAATTCGGGAGGTCCAAAGGACTGGATTTGTGTACTATAAAAACTGGAAAGTAGGGGTGTATCCAGATCTTGCCACTGAGACTGTCCTATGCTGTAAGGACTTACTTAAATCCTGGTAGCCTGCTAGACTAATCTTTATGGACAACGGGATGCAGCATTTCTTCAGTTCATCAGAGGCAGAGGCAAACTATGCCCGTGGGCTTCCTGCCAAAGGTGGCCGAGAAGCCACAGGATTTCCACGTGGCTTGCTGATGTGAAATGACATGAGCAGCTCCCCATCGTTGGAGGGAAACAGCCTCCATGGGTTCTGGAGATCACCGAATGCAGCAGCATCCTGGACGGGGCCTGGAGAATGGGAACAGCGAGGGAGAGGCAGCAGAGATGTGGTCTGCATCTGCAGATATGAGGAGTGGAGCTGAGACCCACCTGTCTACAGCGAGTTGCTGAACTGAGACCCGGTGCTGGTGAACGGTGCCAAGTACCTTTCTTACAACTTGCGTGGTTGCTCACAGATGGGCAATGTTATCAGGTGATTAATGTTTTGTTTCTTACAGTGCCTAAAAAGAAAGACTATGATACAACAGGGGAGCAGGGGAAGCAGACGGAGGTGTAATCAGGGCTTTGGTGGAGGGCTGAGCAGATTCTGCAGGAGACTGCTTAAGGGGGAGAAGAGGGGAAGGCAACTTGCATATGGTTTACTTGGGAAATTAATGGAATGGGAAGTGTACTATACAATGGGATTGTACTAGATACTGCAGTAACAGTATATGATTTCAAATGCTTATTGTGGAATGTTGCTCTGCGAGGGGGAGAGAGGGATGATGGGGCCTGTTCACGGATGGGAAGTCCTAAAAAATATAAAAAATGGTGGACATTTGGTAGGAACGGAACTGGTCCTGCCAGGGATGCACTTGCTATTCGGCTAAGATGGATCCCTATTCTAAAAAGCATAGTTACTCACCTGTAACAGGTGATCTCCGGGAACAGCAGGAATTTAGTCTTCACATATGGGTATCGTCGGTACCGATGGAGCCTGTGCAGGAATGCTCCCCAGCGTCCAATAGGAAAGCTTTTGGGAGCATCCCACAGTGCCTGCGTGCTGCCTTCCCGCCTTTCCCAACTGTCCCTCTCCAGTTGAGTTTAAAGCTGAGACAAAAGAGAGAGAGAAAGATAGAAAGATATAACTCCTAGGGGAGGTGGGTGGGTTGTGAAGACTAAATTCCTGCTGTTCCCGGAGATCACCTGTTACAGGTGAGTAACTATGCTATCTCCAGGAACAAGCAGGAATGTAGTCTTCACATATGGGGACTCCCTACCTGCAGATGCCAGGGAGATGGCCCCAGAAAGTTGTGCGCCCTTGTGAAAGGGCTCCACTTCCCCCCATGGATCTCTGGCATCCTACCAGGGATGGTTGGTAGGAGTTGATTAAGTGTGGAACAGGTGTTGAAGAACAGCCTGACCAAACAAGGCATCCCGGCGGGAGTCCTGGTCTAAGCAGTAATGGGCTGTGAAGGTATGAACCGAAGCCCAAGTAGCTGCTCGACAGATGTCGTCGATAGACACAGAGTGAAGATGAGCCATAGAGGCTGCCATGGCTCTCACATTGTGAGCTGTGACATGGCCTTCAAGAGGAAGGTTCCTACTCTCATAGGCAAAAGATATACACTGTACAATCCAGCTGGACAGTGTCCTTTTGGAGATTGGAAGTCCCAAATGATTAGGATCAAAAGCATCAAAGAGTTGAGAGGATTTCCTATGTTGCTGTGTCCTTTGCAAGTAAAAGGCCAAAGCTCTTTTACAGTCCAAAGTATGAAGGTTCCTTTCTGCATTTGAGGCATGAGGCCTTGGAAAGAATACAGGAAGATAAACCGCTTGGTTTAAATGAAAGGGCGAAAGCACCTTTGGCATAAAGTGTGGATGAGTCCTAAGGACTACCTTATCATGATGGAACCTTGTATAAGGAGGATCAGCCACCAACGCTTGCAATTCACTGATGCAACGTGCTGATGTGATTGCAGTGAGAAAGATTACCTTCCAGGAAAGGAATTTCAAAGAGGTAGTGGCTAATGGTTCAAAGGGTGGTTTCATGAGCTGGCCAAGAACCAGATTCAGGTCCCATGCCACCGGTGGTGGTTTAATGGGAGGCTTTGTTAAAAGAAGGCCTCTCATAAATCTCGCTATGAGAGGATGAGGGGAAATAGGTTATCCATTTAGAGGCTTGAAAGAAGCTGCAATAGCACTCAAATGGACTCTTACTGAACTGGTATTAAGCCCTGCATTTGATAAATGAAGGAGGTACTCCAGTAATGATTCCAGAGGTATTGCAAGAGGGTTCAGACCCTTCTGCGAGCACCATATGGTAAACCTTTTCCACTTGAATGCATAAGAGCGTCTTGTGGAAGGTTTCCTGGAAGCATGAAGGATATCCTTTACCTGCTGGGAAAGGTTAAGACTGTGAAGTTCTAGGCTTTCAGCAACCAGGCCCTGAGATGCAGAGACTGGGGATTGGGATGCCACAGCATCCCATCCTCTTGAGAAAGAGAAGATCTGGAGCAGATCCTAACTCCAGAGGCGGAGCTTGAGAGAGATGTAGGAGCAGAGGGTACCACGGTTGCCGTGGCCAACATGGCGCTATGAGGATCATATGACATCTGTCTCTCTGAAGATTGAACAGGGTTTTGGGAATTAGGGGAATGGGTGGAAAGGCATACAGGAAGTCCTGACCCCAGTGAAGGAGGAAAGCATCCCAGGCCTGACAACCTCGAGCCGTAATTCTGGAACAGAACCGGGGAAGTTTGGCATTCAGCGGACTTGCACAGAGGTCTATGTCCGGGGTTCCCCAAATTTGAAAAATTTGGGCTACCTGGTCTGCATGGAGAGACCATTTGTGTGGAAGCAGAACTTGACTGAGTCTGTCTGCCCAAGAGTTTTGAATGCCTGGAAGATACACCGCAAGGAGATGAATCTGATGCTCTCTGGCAAGGGCCCATAGTCGCAAAGCTTCGTTGCATAGCGACAGAGAGCCTGTTGCGCCCTGCTTGTTCACATAGGACATGGCTACCTGATTGTCCATTTGAACTAGGACTGTCTTGTAGTTGAGCTGGGTGTGAAATACTCGAAGAGCAAGGAAGATTGCTCTGAGTTCCAGGAGGTTGATATGGAGATAGACCTCCTGTGGAGTCCAGGTACCCTGGGTAGAGAGGCCGTGCAGGTGGGCTCCCCAACCCACCTGTGAAACATCTGTTGCTAGAGTGGCATGGGGTGGGGGTTGCTGAAAAGGAGACCCCACCAGAAGGTTTTTGGGTGACTGCCACCATTGGAGGGACAAAATAAGGTGATCTGAGTTTACTATTTTGTCTGACAGGCAACCTGACACCTGAGTCCACTGAGTGGATAAGGTCCACTGGGCTGCCCTCATATGGAGGCGAGCATAAGGAACCACATGCACAGTGGATGCCATGTGGCCTAGCAACTGTAACATTTCCCGAGCAGTGAGGTGAGGTTTTAGCACTGCTTGGGAAGCTAACTGCACAATGCGAAGGAAGAGGGGCTGTGGAAGGAAGGCCCTTGTCTGTCTGGTATCCAGAAGAGCTCCTATAAACTCTAAGGATCGAGTGGGAGCAAGAATGGACTTTGGGAAGTTTATGACAAGTCCCAAATACTGAAGGATGTGCATTGTGCGAGACAGAGCCATCCTGGCCTCTGGCTCTGAAGGGGCTCGAATGAGCCAGTCGTCTAAGTAAGGGAAGACGAATATTCCCAGGGTGTGGAGAAATGCTGCTACCACAGCCATGCATTTTGTGAACACCCTTGGTGCAGAAGCCAGGCCAAAAGGAAGAACCCTGTATTGGTAGTGCTTCCCTTGAAACAGGAATCGAAGGAACTTTTGGTAAGTTGGATGGATGAGAACATGAGTGTACGCATCCTTGAGATCTAGAGAACAAAGCCAATCCTGACTCTGAAGGTATGGCAGCAGAGTTCCTAGAAAAATCATTTTGAACTTCTCTCTGAACAGGAATTTGTTCAATTCTCTGAGGTCTAGAATGGGTCTGTGTCCTCCTATTTTCTTTGGAATAAGGAAATAGGGGAAGTAAAACCCTGTACCCCGTTGGGGAATGGGCACCTCTTCTATTGCCCCTTGAGCAAGGAGCATAGTGACCTCTTGACCTAACCGGTCGTTGAGAGAGGTCTGAGAATTGAACTGTCTTACTATTGTAGGAAGGGGCATGCTGAGGAAATGAAGCTTGTACCCCTCTCTTACAATAGACAGAGTCCAATTTTCTGCTGTTATCTGACCCCATCTGGGGGCAAAATGACATAACCTTCCTGGGATGGTGGAGGGTTCTGGGCTGTTTAAGGCCAGGAAGGCAAAGTTCTCTAGACAGGAGTCAAAGCCCCTGTGGAGGCTGAGTCTGCTGAGCCGGTTGAGGCTTAGCTGCTTTTGGCTTCCTTTGTTGCCTAGGTTGTTGCTGCTGTCCCTTTTGGGCAGACTGACCTGAACGATGTCCCTGCTGGGTATAAGCGGGATAAAACTTTTCTTCTTGCTGAAGAATGGTTTCTTAGAGGATCTTTTCCTTGCAGGATCAGCTGTAGATTTGGACAATCTATCCAAAGTGATATTGTCATCATCAATCTCATTAGCTTTTTCCTGCCAATTTTTGCCAAAGAGATTCTCTCCTGTGCAAGGTATATTCCCCAGTTTGTCCTGTACCCAGATTTCCAAGTCAGATGCCTGGAGCCAGGCAATTCTACTTGCACCTATGGCAATAGCAGAGGTTCTGCTTATGCATTCAAAGCAGTCAAAGGCTGCACGATTCACAAACTTGGAAACATCCTGAGTATGTTTAACAAGAGCAAGATAATCTTGCCTTTTATCATCAGGAAGGAGAGGGCTCATAAGCTCTAAGTCTCCTGTGACTTCCTTAAGGAACATTCCCATATACAAGATATAGGAACTGATCCTTAGCAGAGAGCATGGAAGCCTGGAAAGATCGACGTCCAAAGGCGTCAAGAGTCCTACACTCATGTCCTGGAGGATTAGATGCATGCCTTTTTGCACTCTTTATCCGTCTCATGGCTGATTCCACCACCATGGAATGGTGTGGTAATTGAGTCTTCTGAAACCCAGGACAAGGAGGAACTCAATACATGGTGTCACATCTTTGAGAATGAGGAGATGTGGTCAGAGGTGTTTCCCACATCCTTAACATAAGATCATGCAAGATCTCATGAATAGGTAAGCTAGCTGCCTCCTTGGGAGCTTTAGAGTATTGTAGGATTTCTAATTACCTTGCCCTAGGCTCTTTTTCAGGAGCCACTGTGATGGAAAGACCTCGGGCCACATCTCTGATAAAATCCTGAAAGGACGGGGAGAGCCAGACGAGACAGCACCCGATTTGAGGGGGAACGGGCTCCTGCTCCGGCGGCCCCGACGTCACCAGGGGGCCTTTTAAAAGCCAGGAAGTGCGGTGAGCAGTGGGAGAGCCAGACGAGACAGCACCCGATTTGAGGGGGAACGGGCTCCTGCTCCGGCGGCCCCGACGTCACCAGGGGGCCTTTTAAAAGCCAGG
Organism: Ichthyophis bannanicus; assembly: GCA_033557465.1. Taxonomy (NCBI): domain Eukaryota; kingdom Metazoa; phylum Chordata; class Amphibia; order Gymnophiona; family Ichthyophiidae; genus Ichthyophis; species Ichthyophis bannanicus. Next base: position 154,472,860 of record CM066031.1, read on the forward strand.
AAGTGCGGTGAGCAGTGGGAGAGCCAGACGAGACAGCACCCGATTTGAGGGGGAACGGGCTCCTGCTCCGGCGGCCCCGACGTCACCAGGGGGCCTTTTAAAAGCCAGGAAGTGCGGTGAGCAGTGGGAGAGCCAGACGAGACAGCACCCGATTTGAGGGGGAACGGGCTCCTGCTCCGGCGGCCCCGACGTCACCAGGGGGCCTTTTAAAAGCCAGGAAGTGCGGTGAGCAGTGGGAGAGCCAGACGAGACAGCACCCGATTTGAGGGGGAACGGGCTCCTGCTCCGGCGGCCCCGACGTCATCAGGGGGCTTCTTTATCAGCCTTATTCTTCCGGCGCAGCCGGAGGCGCGAGTCCGGGGGCAGCGATTTAAAGGGCTAGATACAAGGGGCGTGTTAGGCCCCTTGGGAGCCCCTTGGAGAACCGAAGGAGAAGCGTCGTAGAGAGCCCTAGACACTCAGTATCCAGATGGGTAAGCGGAAGAAAAAGATCATTCCTGAGGCCTCGGTCGAGGCCACGGTGGGTCCGATGGACAAACACGTTAAGGTACTGTCTGCTGCTGATGTGTCTCTGGGACCTGACTTTTTGACTTTGCGTTCTTCTGCTGCATCCCTGAGTTCCCCGGATCGGTCTCCTCCTTCTCCGCCAAGGTTTTCCTCCCCAACACCTTCAGTTTCAGTGGGTGGTCAGTTTCAGCAGAGTACTCCAACTGATTTGGGGGAAAAGCTGAAACCTGTTTCTTGGTCAGCTATGCCAGGTGCAGCCGAGGAGTTACCTGCAGCACAGGTTACCTTGGCTGACATCTGGAAAGCTGTTAATTGTATTGAAAATTCTTTGGTTCCCACTGTTAAGCAGTTGTGTGATTTCTCTTCTGAGACATCCTCTAAGCTTAGTGAAATTGAAGGGAGAGTGGGGGGTATGCTTTCTCGTATTTCTACATGTGAAACTCAATGTCTCTCTTTTAAGTCTATACATTCCTCTAATGTAAAAGATAGTTTAATTATACACCACAAATTGGAATTATATGATAATATGCTTCGGGCTAGAAATATCCGTTTATTAAATTTTCCTGTTTGTCATCTACTCTCTCCAGAAATTTTGCTCCAAAAATATTTCAGGGAGATTTTAGATTTGACTTCTGCTGATTCTATTTCCATTTCAAAATTATATTACCTGACTGGACGTGGGGTTGCTCTTGGTTCCCCTGGGGAATTTGACATGGTTCAGGGTCGTACTGACCTTGAGCTTACCAAATTTCTCGAGGATTCTCAAGATATTATTTTGTCTCGTGCTACCTTAATAGTGACCTTTGTCTCAGATAAGGATAAGGTTCTTGTGTTACGAAGTTACTTTAAAAAGATGTCCTCTTTGTTTTGTGGTGCTAAAGTGCAGATGTTTCCGGATGTCTGTAGGGCTACGCAGCTTAGGAGACAGGCCTTTTTAGTCCTGAAGCCTAGAGTTTTAGCCCTATCAGCTTCCTTTTTTCTTCGATATCCCTGCAAATGTTTAATTACATTGCAGGGTTCTAAATTTACCTTTATGGATCCCTCTCAATTGGAATTATTTTTGATAGGTAAAGAGAGTCAAAGTACAGTGCCGGTGGTATAGGAGGACTATGTTAATACGCTGTCTAGTAGTTAGAGTGATGTAACTCTTATGTTGCTTATTTTCTTTTTTCCTTTGAGTTTTTTATATATCTCCCCATTATTGTGGGCTAGGATTGAGTGTTGTTTGTTTAAGGTTTATGACAATGTATTTCTTATTTGAATATGGTTTATATTCATTTAATATTATTTGTATAATGACACTTTGTTTTGCTTAAATCTTGCTTCTGTAAGTTGGCGAAATTCAAATTAAAAAAAAAAAAAAAATCCTGAAAGGACATATCCTCTGGTGGAGACATCCTACGCTGAGGAGAAGAGGAATCCTCAGGAAGAAGTACTCTGGTATTGGCAGAGCTTTCAGAGTCCTCAGACTCATCCAAGGATTCGAAGTATCTCCGATCCGGGTGATTGTGCAAGGCACGGTACCGGTACCGATCGAAGTCGGTATCGGAGTGGTCCAGTACCGACTTGTCGATGCCAGATAGAGACGCATGACTCGGTCCCGTAGAATACCTGCCGATGTCGATGCAGTTGGTGCCGGTACCGGTTGAATTGTCTGAAGCAGTTTCAGGGGCATCGAGGCCATGAGAAGAGCCACCAGACTGCGTTCAATAGCCAAGAATCTCTGGTCTATCGATGCTGCCGATGCTTGGGTATTGGTGCCAGATAAAGCGGCGAGAACCCCAGAGCATGGCACCAGTAGTTCTGCCGAGGTTGAAGCCTCTAGAACATCCTGGAGCCCCGTTAGTGCTTTGGAAGCTGAAGCCTCCCGCCGGGGCAATTTTGCCGGTGAAAGTCCCTCAAGGGCAACACCAGAGGCATCTCAATGTTTAGAAGGAGATCTACCCTTTGAGGACCGGCTAGATTTATGTTTAGTTACCTGAGATCCGTGGGAGGAAGATGAAGCCTTGGAGGAAGTCGATGCCACGGAGGCTGCATTGGAGGGAAAAAGGGTGCTAAACTTAGCAGCTCGGTTTTGCCGGCCCCTTTTTGACATCTTCCCACAGGCAACACACTCTGGAATAGAGTGGTCAGGACCTAGACATTTGAGGCACCACCACTCATGGGTGTCAGTGACGGAGATGGTACCACCACATTTAGAACACTTTTTAAAACCTGAAGCGGGTTTTTCCATGTTGAGGAAAAATACTGGGCCTAGTGCCCAAAATGGTGTGTGGCAGCCGAGAAGAAAATTACTGGAGAAAGACTCCAGAAACAAAGGTTTGTTTGGGTTTTTTTAGGAAAAAAAAGAAGAACCAGCGGTACTAGTATAAAGTCCAGGGAAGGCAGATGCGACTACAAAAAAGAAGTATAAGAAGGGAATTTTCTGCGGTGACAGGATGTGTGACCTGTTGGCTCCGCGGAAACGAAGAACTGGAGAGGGACAGTTGGGAAAGGCAGGAAGGCAGCACGCAGGCGCTGTGGGATGCTCCCAAAAGCTTTCCTATTGGACGCTGGGGAGCGTTCCCACGCAGGCTCCATTGGTACCGATGATACCCATATGTGAAGACTACATTCCTGCTTGTTCCTGGAGATTAGACTATATACTGATACTCCAAGGTAGTATTGGGAGATTTGATGGGATGGGGATTCAGCCAGCTGTGCTCTCTGACCATGGGATAGTAGAGGCCACAGGGACACCAAAGGAAAGCGGAGTGAACAGGGTGGAGGGTAAATGTGAGCCTTCTTCACAAGGGGGAGGTGGTAGGAAAATTAAAACAGGAATGGCAGAATTGTTTGAGCATTAATGACTGGAGAGGTGTCAGATGGGGTCTTATGGGATGGGGGGAAGGTATTCCTTTGGGGGCTCCTGATTCAGGTGGCCTCAGCATAAATGAGACCAGGAATGGCTGAGAGAATCATTGCTCCACCAGATCAAAAAATTGCAAAGAGAACACAGACGAACTGGGAAGGGATCAGTGCTATGCAGATTGATGGGGGGCCTGAGTGCAGCTGCATACCTTAGAGGCTGAACGGATAGTGGGTTTCCTCATGCTCGCAAAACGTAATTATATGGAGCTGGGTAAGAAAGCGGGGAAGCTTTTAGCATGGCAGGTGAAGAAACAGCACGTGGATAGATTGGTGGCAGAGGTGACTGGTCAAAGGGGGGGGGGGGGCAGGATATGTACAACCAAAGGGATCTGTGGGGCCTTTCCTGACTTCTATGTACAGCTATATACATTGGAAAGTTGGGTGTCTGTGGAAGACCTGGATACCTACCTTGAGACTCAGAGCCTCCCAAAGCTAGATCCTGCAAAGGCCATACATTTGGGGAGGATCACTGCTTTGGAGGTCTGGGAGTTATTAAGAATTTACCAGGTGGGGGTGGCAGCAGAAGAAGATGGTGGTGGTAGTTGTTAAGTGCCGTCGAGTCTGTGTCGACTCATGGCGACCCTCTGGATAGTTGTCCTAAACTGTGTTTGGTCTTCAGTCAAGCGGCTCATTTTTGACAGACTGGCACCCATGGCTGCTGTTATTGTATCCATCCATCTCATTGCTCGCCTTCCTTTTTTGCCTTGACCTTCTACCTTGCCAAGCATGATGTCTTTCTCTAATGATCTATCTTTGAATAATGTGTCCAAAGAATGAAAGTCAGTGTCTTCTCATCTGAGCTTCTAAAGAAAGCTTAGGTTTGATCTCCTCTTGTATTGACTGGTTTGTTCTTCAGGCAGTCCATGGTATACACTGTATTTGTCGCCAGCACCATAATTTAAAGGCATCGATTTTCTTCCTGTCTATTTTTTTCATTGTCCAACTTTCACATCGATATGACGTTTTTGAAACTAGCATGGCTTGAACAAGTCAAATCTTTGTATGGAGAGAGACATTTCTGCTCTTGAGAATCTTGTCTAGGTCCTTCACAGTTATTCTGCCAAGAGCAATGCTTCGTCTGATTTCTTGACTGCTTGTTGCTTCTTTAACCTACTTGGATCAACTATCAATAAAGTTGTCCACTATTTCAATTTCTTCTCCATCAACGATGAACTTATTGATTTTTGCCAGTTGTCAGGATCTTTGTCTTTTTTACAGTAAGGTGCAGGCCCATTTTAAGACTGTTCCTTGATCTTGAGAAGCAAATGTTTAAGATCGTCTTCACTTTCAGCCAGTAATGTGCTATCATCAGCATAGCGAAGGTTGTTGATGAGTCTCCTACCAATCTTCACACCTCTGTTGTCTTCATACAGTCCTGTGTCTCTGATGATTTGTTCTGCATATATATCTTAAACGGGTTGGGGGAAAGTATGCAGCCGTTGCACACCTTTGCTGATTTTAAACCATTCTGTTTCCCCTTGTTCCGTTCGTACTGTTGCTTCTTGATCAATGTAAAGGTTGTGCAAGATAATGATCAGGTGTTCTGGTATACCCATGCTTCTTAATATGGCCCAGAGTTTCTCATGGTTTTACAGTCAAAAGTCTTGCTGTGGTCAATAAAACACATATAGATATCCTTTTGATATTCTTTAGTCTTTTCAAGGATCCATCTCACATACGTGATGTCTCTCATTCCTTGCCCTTTCCTGAACCCTGCTTGCACTTCAAGTAGTTCTCGTTCCAGGTATAGTTGTAGTCTCTGCTGAAATCTTCAATAGAATCTTGTTGGCATGTAAGATCAGAGCAATTGTGCGATAATTTCAACAGCCAGTTGGATCATTTTATTTATTTATTTATTTGTGTGCTTTTCTATACCGCCCCTTCCAGAGATCAGGAGCGGTTTACAAGGAACTTAAAAAACAATATTTCACTGTTTGTTATATTGTATTACATAGAACATTAAGGGAACATAAGAACTATGTTACAAAGAAACAATGTGTAAATTATTTATCTCCAGGAACAAGCAGGAATGAGTCCTCACATATGGGTACGTCGGAACCGACGGAGCCTGCGCGGGAAAGCTTTTGGGGCTTCCCACAGCGCATGTGCGCTGCCTTCCCGCCTTCCTGACCAACTCTCCTCAGTTCTTCTTTTTCCGCGGAGCCAGCAGGTCATGTTCCTGTCACCGCTGAAGAATTTATTATTTTAAATTGTTTCTTTGACCGCGTGTCTGCCTTCCCCGATTCCGAACCGGTACCGCCGGTCTTTATTTCTTTAAAAAAAAAAAAAAAAAAATCTTATTTTTTCCCACTTGGTGTATTTGTTTTTTTGTGAGGCCTACAGGCCTTTACAAATTCTCCCTCATGGAGAAACCAGCCTCTGGTTTTAAAAAATGCACCAAGTGTACTGGTACTATTTCAGTCACAGATACCCATGAATGGTGTCTTAAATGTTTGGGCCCTGACCATTCTATTCCGGATTGTCCATCCTGCTCTCTGATGTCCAAACGTGGCTTACAGAACCGAGCAGCCAAATTTCATATGCTGTTTTCTACAGATAATCCAGCATCAACATCCTCCAGGTCTTCCTCTCCGGATGGATCTCAGGTAACCAAACATTCTGTAGGCAGGTCTTCAAAGGGCAAATCTCTCTCTAAGCAGCGAGAGGCCCTTGGGTTCGACCCTGAAGACCCTGCCCCAGCTAAACAACCCCGGCGGGAAGCTCCGGCTTCCAAAGCTCCTCCTATGGGGTTACAGGTTGACATCGATGGCACGGCCTCGACCGATCACCGGTTAGACTGCTCTGGGGTACCGGCTCAGACCGGTACCGACATCCAGGCAGTCGTAGCGTCTATGGGTACTACTGTACAAACCATGCAGCAAGCCATATTCGCTTTCATTAATGCTGCAAAGACCTCAGTACCGCAACCGTCGGTTCCGAACCCGGTTCCGGTACCGCAACCGATACCGGTACCCAGAGCATCTATTTCTAATAGAATGCCGGTTCCGGTCCCCGGTTCTGGGGATTTTTTTGATACCGACCCGGTTCCCGGTACGCCCGATGTCGATACCGGTCGATATGCGTATCGGTCTCTGGAAGCAAATAGGCGATACTTTGAGTCTTCTGAGGATGCCGATACCTCAGATGATTCTGATGAAGCATCCCTTATTCTTCCTGAGGAGCCCTCTTCCTCAAAAAGGAGAATGTCTCCTCCAGAGGACTTGTCTTTCAAGACTTCATTCTTGAAGTAGCCAAGGGACTCTCTATTTCAGTATCCTCTGAAAAAGAACCTAGAGCAAAAAAATTAGACATTTTAGGATACTCTAAGGTTCCTAAAGAGGCAGTCACCTTGCCCATTCATGATATCCTTCAAGAACACATGATGGACTTATGGGAGGCTCCTCTTACCCTATCTCCACATTCTCGTCGGTTGGACACCATGTATCGGGTCCCTCCTTCTCCTGGTTTTCAAAAAACTCAGCTTCCTCACCATTCTATTGTGGTGAAGTCTGCTATGAAGAAGATAAAGAGTACCAAAAGACACTCTTCTACCCCACCAGGAAGAGAATGTAGGACATTGGATGCTTTTGGCAGGAAAATCTTCCAAGCTAGTATGCTTATTGCCAGAATCAACTCATACAGCCTCTATATGGGCATGTTTCTCAAAGAGCTTACTCTCAAAATAAGACAATTCCTCCCCTTTATCCCAGAGGATCGGAAAGAGGAATTCCTGCTTCTTTTAAAGCATACCCAAGATGTGTCTAAGTTCTCCAATAGAGCTGCCTTTGACTCCTTTGAGGGTGCTAGCAGAGCATCAGGCATTGCTATAGCTGCTCGCAGGATTGCTTGGCTCCAGGCCTCTGACCTGGAATCCTGGGTGCAAGATGGCCTAGGCAATCTGCCCTGTACAGGTGAAAATCTATTTGGCAAGGAGTGGCAAGTCAAAGCCACTCAAATGGATGCAGAGAATGCTGCTCTAGATAGACTTTCAAAGTCTACTTCCACCTCTGCCAAGAAAAAGTCTTTTAAGAAACCCTTCTACAAAAAGACCAGATTTTCTACCAATGCTGGCCAATCAACTTCTCAGGTTCGCTTTGCTCCTAAACGTCAGCAATCTAAACAGGCCAGGCCAAAACCTGCAGGGGCTGCTACACTTCAACAGTCCCAACCCCCTCAGGGTTTTTGACTTACTTCTAGAGAACATACCCTTTCTGGCTCTGCAGCAACCAGAGCCTCTCACCATTCCAGGAAGGTTAACTCATTTTGCTCCCAGATGGGAGCAAATCACATCAGAACAATGGACCCTCTCTATCATCAGAGAGGGCTACAAACTGCATTTTTCAAGCCTTCCTCCCCGTACCATGGTGAGACATTTCATCTGTCCCCCATCTCTTCTACACCTGTTGGGTCAGGAGGTGAATACCCTTCTTGCCCAAGGGGCAATAGAACAGGTCCCCCTTCTTCAACAGGGGTCAGGGTTTTACTCCCCCTATTTTCTCATTTCAAAGAAAACAGGGGGGCACAGACCCATTCTAGATCTGAGAGAATTAAACAAATTTCTATACAAAGAGAAATTCAAAATGCTCTCTCTAGGTACTCTCCTTCCATACCTGCACAGTCAGGATTGGCTTTGTTCTCTAGACCTAAAGGATGCGTACACACATATACTCATCCATCCATCCCACAGAAAATTCCTCCGATTTCTGTTCCAGGGGAAACTTTTCCAATACAGAGTACTCCCCTTCGGTCTAGCCTCTGCTCCAAGAGTGTTCACCAAATGCATGTCAGTAGTAGCTGCATTTCTGCGCACTCTGGGAATATTTGTCTTCCCATTCCTAGACGACTGGCTCATCCGAGCTCCATCTCAGTCCGAGGCTCAGACTTCCCTGGACCACACCAGACGCATTCTGCAGTATCTGGAACTTGTCATCAATCTGCCAAAGTCTCAACTCACCCCTACTCAATCCCTAGAATTCATAGGGGCCTGGTTGGATACCAGCACGGCAAGGGCCTATCTTCCCCAGGCACGTTGCCACCGTCTAGTGCACTTGGCCTCTCAAATTCAGTCCAGAAGCCATTTGACTGCCAGAGAAATGCTTCAACTGCTAGGCCACATGGCATCCACAGTTCATGTGGTGCCTTATGCTCGTCTGGATATGAGAGCAGCTCAATGGACCTTGTCCACCCAGTGGAGCCAAGCATCAGGAGCTCTCTCAGACCAAATAGCAACCTCCAAACGTCTCTTTTGGTCTCTCCAGTGGTGGATCTCCACCCAAAATCTGTTGTTGGGGTCCCCCTTCCAACCGGTACTACCCCAAACAACCCTCACAACAGATGCCTCCCAAACAAGCTGGGGAGCTCATCTTCAAGACCTCTCCACTCAGGGCATTTGGTCTCCACAGGAGACCACCCTTCATATCAACCTTTTGGAGCTCCGAGCAATTTTCCTTGCTCTCAAGGTCTTTCATACCCTCCTGCACAACATGACAGTTCTTGTTCAGACCGACAATCAAGTAGCCATGTTCTACATAAACAAACAAGGAGGGACTGGCTGTCTGTCGCTTTGCAACGAAGCTCTCAGACTATGGGCCTTCGCCAGAGAGCATCAAATCCATCTCCTGGCAGTATATCTCCCAGAAATCCAAAACTCTTGGGCAGACAGACTCAGTCGAGTTCTGCTTCCACACGAATGGTCTCTGCACATGGATCAGGTACTCAGAATCTTCCAGAAATGGGGAACCCCGGACATAGACCTCTTTGCAAGTCCGTGGAATGCCAAACTTCCCCGGTTCTGTTCCAGAATTCCGTGTCAGGGAATGCAGGCCAAGGATGCCTTCCTCCTTCATTGGGGTCAGGGCCTCCTATATGCCTTTCCTCCCATTCCTTTGATTCCCAAGACTCTGTTCAAACTACAAAGGGATCAAGGATCTATGATCCTCATAGCTCCACGCTGGCCACGCCAAGTGTGGTACCCTCTACTTCTGCATCTCTCCCAGCCCCTCTCCCTGGATCTGGGAGCTGCTCCAGACCTTCTGTCTCAAGAGGGGGGGACTTTGTGGCACCCAAACCCCAAGTCCCTTCACCTCAGAGCTTGGTTACTGAAGGCCTAGACCTTCAAGACTTAAATGTCTCTCAGCAAGTGAAGGATATCCTCCATGCTTCCAGGAAACCTTCCACTAGGCGTTCATATGCTTTTAAGTGGAAAAGATTTTCCATTTGGTGTGCTCAAAGGAGTCTTGACCCTCTTTCGCTACCTCTGAATTCTCTATTAGAATATCTCCTGCATCTTTCCAATGCAGGCCTCAAGACAAATTCAGTACGAGTCCATTTGAGTGCTATTGCAGCATCACTTAAACCTATCAATGGACAACCCATTTCCTCTCATCCGCTTATTGCTAGATTCATGAGAGGCCTAACCTTAACTAAGCCTCCCATTAGACCTCCTCCGGTGGCATGGGACTTAAACTTGGTTCTTGGTCAGCTTATGAAGCCACCCTTTGAACCCTTAGCCTCAACCTCCTTGAAATTTCTTTCCTGGAAGGTTGTTTTTCTTATTGCAGTCACTTCAGCCCGCCGCATCAATGAACTGCAGGCCTTAATGGCTAATCCACCTTATACAAGGTTCCATCATGATAAGGTAGTCCTTAGGACGAATCCACACTTTATGCCTAAAGTGGTTTCACCTTTTCATCTTAATCAAGAGGTGTATTTACCTATCTTTTTTCCACGTCCTCATGTATCTCATGCAGAGAGGGCCCTTCATACTCTGGATTGTAAAAGGGCTCTCGCCTTTTACCTCCACAGGACACAGCAACATAGAAAGTCTTTCCAACTTTTTGTTGCTTTTGATCCTTCTCATTTGGGACTTCCAGTCACTAAGAGAACCCTGTCCAATTGGATTGCTCAGTGTATCTCGTTTGCTTACCAGAGTAAGAACCTCACTCTGGAGGGCCATGTCACAGCTCACAATGTGAGGGCCATGGCCACCTCTATAGCTCATCTTCATTCTGTATCCATAGATCAATTCTGTCGAGCAGCCACCTGGGCCTTGGTTCATACCTTTACAGCCCATTACTGCATGGACAAGGACTCCTGCCGGGATGCCTTATTTGGTCAGGCTGTCCTCAAACACCTGTTCCATTCTTAAACAACTCCTGCCCACCTTCCCTCAATGGATGCCTGAGATCCATACGAAGATGGGAAACCCTTGGAGGGGGATCTCCCAGGCATCTTAGCTAGGGAGTCCCCATATGTGAGGACTCATTCCTGCTTGTTCCTGGAGATAGCACAGTTACTTACCTGTAACAGGTGATCTCTGGGAACAGCAGGAATTAGTCCTCACAACCCACCCACCTCCCCTAGGAGTTGTATCTTTCTTTTCCTTTCCTCTCTCTATTGTCTCAGCTTTAAACTCGAACTGAGGAGAGTTGGTCAGGAAGGCGGGAAGGCAGCGCACATGCGCTGTGGGAAGCCCCAAAAGCTTTTCTTCTGGGAAGCTGGGGAGCTTTCCCGCGCAGGCTCCGTCGGTTCCGACGTACCCATATGTGAGGACTAATTCCTGCTGTTCCCAGAGATCACCTGTTACAGGTAAGTAACTGTGCTACATGGTTGAACAAAAACTATTTACAATAGTTATTTGTAATCATATGTACAGTGTTGGGAGGAGGACTATTTAGTATTCATTAGTATTGATAAACACAGATCTTTTCCAGTCAGTTGGCCATGATGTTGTCTTCCAAATTTCCTGGCAGTGCCTTGTGAGTATGGTAACAGCTGCATCAGAGTGCTATAATACTTCAATGGAAATGCCATCAATGCCTGGTGCTTGTTCTTTGATAAGGCTTCAATGCTGCTTCAACTATCTTCTTTCATCACCAGTGGATCCGGATCATAAGGTACAGGTTGAACATCTGTTTGTCTACTTGATCTTTATCATATAATAACTCTGTTTTATTCCTTCCTTGTTTTCTTGATCTTCTCAGCATCATTCAACATGGATCCTTGAGCATCTTGTAACATTTCAGTTTGAGGCTGAAATTTCTTCTTTAACTTTCGCAGCTTTAAGAAAGCCAATCTTTTTCTTCCTCTAATAGTTTCTGCTTCTGTTTCCTTGCATGCATCATTGTAGTACTTCTCCTTGTCTTGTCTTGCTGCACGTTGGAAATCTCTTTTGAGTTCTGCGATTGCCTCTTTGTCTCCTCTGGCTTTAACTTCGTTGCGTTTCTGGGCAATTTTCAGAGTTTCTTCGGTCATCCATTTTGGCCATTTTTGCTTTTTCACCTTTTGTAGAGATTTCTCACTTTCTTCCAACATACCCTTCTTGATGTAATCCCATAACTCTTCTGGAGCTCTGTCATTTGTATCTAAAGCAGCAAATCGATTTTTCAGGCAGTCTTTAAATTCCAGTGGTATATTCTCAAGGTCATATTTTGTTACATTCATGAGTAGCTTGCTCTTTTTCAACTTTAGCTTGAGTTTGCATACTAGTAGTAATCAGCTCCAGGTTTTGTCTTTGTTGATATAGAGCTTTTCCATCGTTGACTTCCACAGATGTAGTCAACTTGATTTTTGTACAATCCATTGGGTGAAGTCCATGAGTACAGTCGCTTCTTGTGTCGCTGGAAGAAGGTGTTTGAGATGAATAGATCGTTGGTCTTGCAGAATTCTATCAGTCTTTCTCCAGCTTCATTTCTGTTGCCAAATTCATATTTTCCAACCATTTTGCCTTCTTCTTTGTTGCCAACTTTTGCGTTCCAGTCACGCTTGATTATCAGGATATCCTGTCTGCATGTTCTATCATTTTCAGCTTGTACTTGTTCATAGAACTCATCAATTTCATCCTCTTCTGCAGCTGTTGGGGCATATACTTGAATTATAGTTTTGTTGATAGGCATTCCTCGTAGACTAATAGAAATTAAGCGTTCACTGATTACATTGTATTTCATTACAGTTCTTGCAAGTTTATTCTTAATTATAAATGCAACATTATTAATTCTTTGTCTTTCATTTCCAGCATAGTAGACCCATGTGATCATCAGATGTAAAGTGCCCAATGTCAGTCCATTTCGGTTTGCTGACACCCAAGAGATCAAGTTGTACACATTCCTTTTCATTCTTGACCACCTCCAACTTCTCTTGGTTCATGCTTCATATGTTCCATGTCCCAATACGTAAGACATCTTTGCAGCTTCTGACTCTCATTTCATGGTTACCTCGTGGAATTTTACCAGGCTCTCCAGGAGGAACTTGCCCCAGTTTTGGCATGGATTTTTACGTGTTTAGTAAAAAAACAAATTTCTCTTATTAGTCTTAAACGGGTTACACTGTAGCTTCATTGCATGTCCCCTAGTCTTTCTACTTTTTGATGCCATGAAGAATTGATCTACGTTTACCCGTTACACTCCATTCGATAATTTATAGACCTCTATCATATTTCCCCTCAACCATCTTTTTCCAAGTTGAAAAGCCCTAACTTTTTAAGCCTCTCCTCATAGGGGTATTCTTCCATCCCCTTTACCGTTTTGGTGGCTCTTCTCTGTATCTTTTCTAATTCCGTTATATCCTTTTTAAGATATGGCGACCAGAAATACACACAGTATTCAAGGTGGGGGTCGCACCATGGAATGATACAGAGTCATTATAATACTGTATTTATTTAGAAGGATTTAGTATACCGCCTTATTAAATCAAGACGGTTTTGGCACTTCAAATAATCAATCAATCATAATAATGTGTGGTCTGTAGCATGCAGTGGGAGAACTGAGAAGAGTTGTGTGTGGTGCAGTGTGTTAGATATCCATTGGTTTATTATCCACTCCCTTCCTTATGATTCCTAGCATTTTATTTGCCTTCTTGGCCTCTGCTGCACACTGGGCGGAAGGTTTCAACATGTTATCCACGATGATGCCTAAATCTTTTTCCTGGGTAGTGGTTCCTAATATGGAACCTTGCATCATGTAACCATAGTTTGGTTTGTTCTTTCCTAGGTACATAACTTGGTACTTGTCCACATTAAATTTCATCTGATATCTGAACGTTCAATCTTCTAATTTATCAAGGTCCTTTTGCAATTTTTCACAATCACCTCTTGGGTTTTAACAACTTTGAATAATTTTGTGTCATCTACAAATTTGACTACCTCACTCGTTATTTCCATTTCCAGGTCATTTACGAATATGTTAAAAAGCAGTGGACCCAGCACAGATCCCTGAGTACTCCACTATTCATCTTTCTCCATTGGGAAAATTGACCATTTAACTCTACCCTCTGCTTTCTATTTTTAACCAGTTCTGATCCAGAATAGTACACTTCCCCCTATTCCATGACTTTTCAATTTTGCCAAGAGTCTCTCATAAGGGACCTTGTCAAAGGCTTTCTGAAAATCTAGATACACTATATTAACCAGCTCACCTTTGAATACCTGTTTATTCACAACTTCAAAAACATGTAACAGATTAGTAAGATAATATCTTCATTGGCTAAAGCCATGATAGCTTTCTCCCATTAAACCACGACTATCTACATGTTCAGTAATTTTGTTCTTTATAAGGTTTTCTACCATTTTGCCTGGTACGGATGTCAGGCTTACCGGCCTGTAGTTTCCCAGATCTTCCCTGGAACCCTTTTTAAAAAATGGAATTACATTGGCCATTTGCCAATCTTCAGGTACTAAAGATGATTTTAATGATAGTTCACAGATTACTGATAGTAGATCTGCAATCTCATATTTCAGTTCTTTCAACACTCTCAGGTGTATACCATCCGGTCCAGGTGATTTGATACTGTTTAGTTTATCAAATAGATGTAATATATCTGCCTGGTTTATCAATATTTCTTTCAATTCTTCTGATGCATCACCTTTAAATACCATTTCAGTCATGGGTAACTTCCCTACATCATCTTTAGTAAAGACTGAAGGCTATGGCCTTGTCCCCTCTTAGTGCCCCTTTTACCACTCTATTATCACAGGTTTTTTGCTACGAGTGTACTTGAAAAAGTTTTTATTATGTGTTTTTGCTTCCACAACAAGCTTTTTTTTCAAATTCTTTTTTGTCTGCCTTATCAGTGCCTTGCATCTAACTTGCCAATGCTTATATTGTTTTCATCATTTGGCTCATTTTTCCATTTCCTGAAAGATGCTTTTTTGACTACAACAGCCTCTCTGGCCTCACTTTTAAACCATGCTGGAAGTTTTTTGGACTTCCTTCCACCTTTCTTAAAATGTGGAATACAGCTGGTCTGGGCTTCCAAGATAGTATTTTTAAATAACGCCCATGCTTGATGTAAATCTTTAACTTTTCCAACTGCTCCTTTTAGTTTTTTCTTAACTGTTTCCTCATTTTATCATAGTCTCCCTTTCAAAAGTTAAAAGGTAGTACTGTGGATTTCCTTACTATCCCTCCTCCACTAATTAAATCAAATGCGATCATGCTATGATCACTATTGCCAAGTTGCCCCAACACCCTTATCTCTTGCACCAGATCTTGTGTACCACTAAGTTCTAGGTCCAAAATGGCTTCCCCTCTTGTCAGTTCATGAACCAGGGGGGGGGGGGGGGGTGGGGGTGGGGGTGGGGGTGGGGGGGGGCTGGGGGCTGGGGGCTGGGGGTGGGGGTGGGGGTGGGGGTGGGGGGGGGCTGGGGGCTGGGGTGGGCTGGGGGTGGGGGGGGTGGCGGGGGGGGGGGCTGGGGGTGGGGGGGGCTGGGGCGGCGGGCGGGGGGCTGGGCTGGGGGGCTGGGGGGGGGGCGGCGGGGGGGCGGCGGGCTGGGGGGCGGCGGGGGGGGCTGGGGGGCGGCGGGGGCGCGGGGCTGGGGGCGGTGGGGCGGGGGGGGGATTGATGCTGCCGCCACAGACCCGGGAGAAATGGTGGCAATGGCGGTGGCGGCAGCAGTTCAAAGGCAGAGTGAGGTGGCTGCAGCCGGGCTGTTTTGGGGGGCATTTTTTGCCACCTCAGGTGACTGCCTCACTCTTCCTAATGATAGAACTGCCCCAACCAAAAAGACCCTTTCACTCTGCCAAGTCAAGGTTCATCCAATTTGGGTAGATGCATTTACAGATTCCCATATACAAACCAACACCAACTTTTCATGTCTTCAGCTTCTTCTCAGCCTCTACCCATTACTGTCCCAGCCATGTCCAATATTCTAACACAGTGATGGCCTCTATGTCCTCCAGTATTTTGCTGTTCATGAAGCCTAGTATTTAAGGTTGTATCCACTGGTTCTTGCAGATTTACCCCGTTGCTGATGGAGTTACTGCCGCTCTATGTGAGTTACTCCAGTATCTTCAGGGAAATAAGTCAGCAATACCAGTGCTTGATATGAGCTGACCTGCCTCTTCATGAAGGGTCTGATCCTGGGTGATTAGCCCAGTGATTAAAACGGAAGGCTGATAACCAGGAAGTCAGAATTCAAACTCTGCTAATGCTCCCTGTAACCTCAGGCAAGACCTCTGTTGCCTTAAATATTAGACTTAAATTATAATCCCTCTGGGGATAGGGAAATAACTGCTGTAATTTTACATTATGCTACCAGTGAAAAGGCAGGAGCAAAATCGAAATCAGTAAATACCATCCTCTAAATAAGTACCAGGGATCTTTGGGGGAGGGGGGTTCCCCACTGTTTTGTGAATTCCTTTATCATTTTTGCCTCTGCCACAATCTGTAGAAGGGTATATCAGGCATCTACCACTCTTTCAATGAGAAATTATTTCCCCAGAGTGAATTGATGTAAAAATGTTAAAATTCTCGATCCCCGTCCATTTTCTGTATCCCTTAATGTTCTATCTGTAGTTTGTTTCATCCCCTGACTGTCTGTTCTGCCTTCTTATGCATAGTCGTATCCTCAACTGCACTTCCTGCATCTGATGCTTTTATCCCTAAAAGTTTTTCCCTCAATACATTTGTGACTTTATAAGGTGCCTCCTGCCTCTTTTCTTTTTTTTTTTTTTTTTTTTTTTTTTCATTTTTTATTTTCCAGTGCTTTCTTGGTGATTGGGACATGAAAGTGATTAGAAAGTGTTTCATAGGCAGAGGGATGTTGGTAAAGATCTTTTGGTTTCCTGAACAAACATCAGTCTGAGCAATGCTCATTGTGTTTTCTCCACCCTATGAAGAAAGTCCAAATGTTTATGATGGATAATGAAGCTTACATATACTGAAATGCAACTGATAAAATATTGCCCTATTCATATTGAGAACTGGACTGAAAAAGATGTGTAAAGAGGGTTATATGAATTTCCTAGTACATTCAGGGCCACAAAACCTTTCCTCCTTACTTGAGGATTCAAGTGATTTTGTTCACTAAAGTTGGTAAAATTCTTTCTGCCGGAAATTTTTTTTAAATTCTAAATTTGGAGGAATCACCTCAGACTTATTATGGGAAACTTATTCTGTTGTTCTTATCCCAGGAAGAGACTTGTCAGCTGTCACCCCTGCTATCATATCCCACATTGAACAAGGAGAAGAGACGTACATCCAGAATGAGTTGGGATCAGAGGAAAGAGAAATTGTGAAAAGCAGCTGCTTAGGTGAGAGGGACATGGGGAAAACTGCAGATATGTGAAGAGAGGACTGAGCAGTTCCTCCAGAGATCTCTTTAATCACTCGCATGGTTTATTTTATAGCTAACTGTAATAGAAGACAGTGCTTCTCACTGATGTATCCCTGGAAATCCCCAATGTGCTGCTGATGCTGCTCCGGCTCGATACTCTTCCCTCTCTCCCTCCCACTGCCAGGAGATCAGCAGCACTTCATTCTCCATCTACTGCCTACTCCTCTGGCTTCATTCTTAAATATGAACAAATGGGGCCTCGTAGTCTCCTGGTATTGGTGAGTTTTGCACATTCAAAGAGCAGAGTGAAGCCAACGGAGGAGGATGCAAACACAGGACGAAGTACTGCTCTCTTTCTGCCAGCAGTGTCACTCAGGATATGAGGAAGTAGATAATTCCTATTCGTCCCTCTAGTCCAGTCCAGGCGCGTGGGATTATGTTCACCTACCAGCTGATGGAGACTGAAATATACTGATTTTGAAGTCATCACATAAGAAGCCTGTGCCTACACAACCTCCTTCAGTAGTTCTCAGTCTCCAGCAGATAGTGATGAGCGTAGCCGCTGAAGTCTGGCTTAAGATTGGAACGGCAGTGGGGCTGGGCCTTCCTTGTTGGGCCCTGGGGGTGCAGAACCTGCTGGTTAAGGTCCCTCCCCCCTTTCTCCTCCAGCTGCCCCTAGAACTCCCTTTATTCCCTCTCACTAACATTTGGGAGGAGGCCAAAGGTTAAGTGTTGTACTTCCAGCACTTTAAAGTTACTTAAAGAACAAAAAGAGCCAGGAGTGGCAGTGCAGCAGACCTACTGATGTGGCTGCCCGGTAAGTCCAGGGGTTCTCCTGATGTTAGGGGGGGGGGGGTCGGTCGGTCAAGACGTTAGCACCACATGGCCGCGAGGCAAGGCATTAGCATGGCTGAAATCGTCCACTGTGGCGGCTGCACGGCATGTGGGAGCTATTGGACACAGCTCTCAGAGGGGAAGGGCTGTGCTGCGGCTGTGTCAAAGAAAATGCAGCCACTGTGGTGGATATTTTTGGAGGTATGATTGTCATGGGTGCGGTTGGAGAGATCCCTGGAGGCCACGAAGGCACGGATAACAATGCAGTAGACCCGGGAAATTTGGCAGGAAACATCCCCATTGCAGCTGCCATTTCTGCATCACAGAGGAAGCATTCACAGCCTCAGGAGTTGTTGCCCCTGGCATTGGGAGACATGGAGAGCCCTGGGTGGGGCTAGTGCATCTGGACCATACTGGTCTTTATCTGCCGACATTTACTATGTCACTAGTGCATCGTTGCCCTTTTTGCCTGAGTTTGTTTTATTACTGCATCAGGCCAAGTCGAGCTGTTTTTCAGCAGGCACCTGGAGCACATGGCCAAACGAATCGATGCTCTGGTTTAGTCTTGGCCCAGCACCAGTCTGCTGTATGTGTTTCCTCCCTGGCCGCTGTTAGGATGAGTCTTACAACGGGTGCCATCTCACTCCAGGCTGGTGGTCTTCATGGCTCCGAATTGGCCACAACAGCCTTGGTATGCAGATCTCCTTCAGCTTCTGGGGGAGGATGGCCTGCTGTCGCAGGATCTCATTCTGATGCCGGAAGTGCATTGATTCTTGCTTAGGACTTGGCTCTTGAGAGAGCGCGTCTGAGATGCTGAGGTTATCCTCTGCAGGTGGTGGACACATTGTTGCAGGCGTGGTGCTGGTCCACTTCTCTAACTTATGTGCAAGTATGGCATAGATAGGTTGTTTACTCCATCAAAAAGTAGGAAGACTAGGGAACATGCAATGAAACTACAACATAATTCATTTAAGAGTATTAAGAGAAAATATTTTTTAACTCAGTGTGAAATGAAACTCTAGAATTCATTACCAGAGGATGTACTAAAAGCTGTTAATGTAGCTGGGTTTAAAAATGGTTTGAACAAGTTCCTGGAGGAAAGATCTATAAACCATTATTAAAGAAGATCCGCACTGCTTACTCTGGGACAAGCATTATGGAACCTATGTACCTTTTTGCTTTTTGGGAACCTGCCGGGTACTTGTGACTTGGATTGGTCACTATTGGAAACAGGATACTGGGCTTGATGGACCTTAGTCTGACCCCAGAATGGCATTTTTTATGTTCTTATCTTAGAGAATTGGTGCGAGGAATGGGGGATCCATCCTCTTGGGGTCTCTCTTCCTGAGATTTTGTCCATTTTGCAAGTAAGACTGGAGAAGGATCTGGCTTTGAGTTCCTTCAAAGTGCATGTTGAGGCGCTGGCTTGTTTATGGGGTTGGGTGCAGGGTCAGACCCTAGCCTCCCATGTCTGCTTTCTTAGAGGGGTTAAGCATATCCAACTGCCTTCTTAATCAGTGGTCCCTTCCTGGGATTTGAATTTTGTCTTCTCTGTTTTGTTGGAGGAGCCCATTAAGCCTTTGCGGTTGACTACCTTGAATGATTTAACCTTGAAGGTGGTCTTTCTGATCGAGATTTGTTTGTGTAGGATTTCTAATCTGCAGGCTTTATCCTGTCGAGAGCCCTGATCATTTCTAAGGAGAAGGTGGTACTTCGACATATACCTCCTTTTTTTGCCTAACGTCGTATCAGCCTTCCACATAAACCAGACAGTCATATTGCTGGTTTTCTTTGAGCCTCAGGAGTCGCCTGATTTGCATTTCCTCCATTCACTCAATGTTCATCGCTCTCTCAAAAGATATCTGAAAGTTATGCAGTGTTTTTAGCACTTGAATCACGTTTTTTGTCTTGTTTGGTGGTCCGCTGAAAGAAGAAGCGGCAGCGGAAAGAAGAAGCGGCCTCGAAAACCTCTATCTCAGGCTTCATCTTGAGCAGAGTTTTGTCTCATTCCACCTCAGGACATTTGTAAGGTGGTGACTTGGTCTTTCCTTCACTCCTTTATGCTTCATTATTGGCTTGATATGCAAGCGTGCAGGATGCGTTACTGCTTTTACGCCCCACACATCTGGACTGGACTGGACGAACTGGAGGGATGAATAGGAAGGTGAAATTAGACCTTACC
The DNA here is from genome assembly GCA_033557465.1 of Ichthyophis bannanicus. Lineage (NCBI taxonomy): Eukaryota > Metazoa > Chordata > Amphibia > Gymnophiona > Ichthyophiidae > Ichthyophis > Ichthyophis bannanicus. The sequence goes on from CM066031.1 coordinate 154,492,842, forward strand.
AGCTAGTTTTCTTTCCTGGAGTTCCTCCAGTCCAGTCCATGTCCCACCCGGGATATTGCAGTGTTTTGTGACTGCTTGAAAAATTCTTACTGTACCACAGCCGAATGTGTTCTGGTTGGACCTGGTCAGTTCTGTTGGCATGGGGCCTGCTGTATTCCCCACTGTTCTGCTTGCAGTGTTTCTTTTTCCTTTTGGGATTTATGGTTGGGAGAGTTGGACGCCTGTGTGTTTGTTTTATTTTAAGACTTCTTGAAATATACATTCCACATAATAACAGAAAACCATCATAAAGAGCAATTGAAAAAATGAAGGCAATGATATACAAAAAGAAAAGGATGGTGAAGCCCACATCAGTGGGAACCATAGTCAGATATTACTAAAGAAACACAACATAAGGAATTAGGCTAAAAGAAGCCAAATATGGAGGAACATATATATCTACCTGTAGCCATAGCAAGACACCACTTCTTCTGTCTATCCTGCAACAAACTTTCTAAATGGGAGGTATCCTGAAAAACAAAAGTGTCCCCCTGCAAGGTAACAAAACACTTGAAGGGGAACCTTAAATAGAAAGTAGTCCTCAGTGCCAGGACCCGAGTCTCAAATTCCAAGAATTGTTTCCTACGAATCTGAGTAGACCGTGTCACAACAGGAAAGAGGTTCAGTTTCTAACCACGGAAAAGAACATCTTTATATTTGAAATACAATTTGAGTATCCTCACCTTAACCGTTTCTGTAGAGAATGTAACCAACAACGTATTATGTTTGGAGATTATATTGGTAGTGTCCCTAAAAAAGCAGTAAGTTTCTGACTTTGAGGGGTGAAGCACATCTTCATTCCCTTCCATTGAGGATATATAGAAAGCCTGTACAATCTCAATAGGATCAGTAATCTTTAAAATTTCAGTAAAATATTTTGTTAACAATTTCCGCCAAAAGTAAATGTGTAATAGGAAAGCTGAGAAAATGCAGATTTCTGGCTCATATAAAATTCTTGAGCGCTTCCAACCTGTACTGTAAGAGAATCTTTAATATATGCAACATTAGTTGACATGATGGACTGAACTTGAGAATCAATTCTGGCCAGAAACCTGTTTAAAGAAATAACTGTAGTATCTAAATTTTGCAATTTATGTACAGTCTCTTGGGTAAACTGGCCTAGGGAAGATACAGTGGAACTTAATTTGAGATCAGTGCTTTTAATAGCACCCTATAGATCAGTGGTTCTCAACTTGTGGGTCGCAACCCCCACGGGCGTTGCCACAGGATTTAGCGGGGGTCGCTTAGCCTCCACCAAGTTAATTTTTTTTTTTTTTTTTTGACGCGCACAAGTTGCTTCTCGTCAGCAGCAAACTCTGGCAAACTCACCGCCTTCTTCTGCAGCCGCGGCTCCCTGCCTCTTAGGGAACCGTGGCTGTACCTGTAAAATCGTTGTGGAGCCCTTCCTGTCTCGACGGGCTCCGTGCAGCATTGTCCCGCCTCCAAAGGAAGTTGTTTACCACTTCCTTTGGAGGCGGGACAATGCTGCACAGAGCCCGTTGAGACAGGAAGGGCTCAGCAACAGTTTTACAAGTATAGCCGCGGTTGCCAAAGAAAAAGGGAGCCGCAGCAGCAGAAGAGGGGAGACAGACATGAGGAGAAGTGATGAGGAGGCAGGGAACCTGCAAAACGGCTGACATCGACAGAGGGGGCTGAAATGGTGGGATGGTGGGGGCTGACATGGAGGGAGGGAGCTGATATGGACAGATGGAGGGAGGGAGGATAACATGGACAGATGAAAGGATAAGGGGCTGACATGGAGGGAGGGGGCTGATATGGATGGATGGAGGGAGGGGGCTGACATGGACGGATGGAGGGAGGGGGCTGACATGGACAGATGGAAGGATGGGGCTGACAGGGAGGGAGGGAGGAAGGGGGCTGACAGGGAGGGAGGGAGGAAGGGGGCTGATATGGACGGAGGGAGGGGGGCTGACTTGGACAGATGGAAGGATGGGGGCTGACAGGGAGGGAGGGGGGCTGACATGGACAGATGGAAGGATGGGGCTGACAGGGAGGGAGGGGGGCTGACATGGACAGATGGAAGGATGGGGGCTGACATGGAGGGAGGGAGGGGGCTGATATGGATGGATGGAGGGAGGGGGCTGGCATGGACAAAGGGGAGAGACAGGGAGACATACTGGACTGACGGGATAAATGCTGGACAGAGGCGAGACACAGTGCAGGTTAGGATTATAATGGGCTGATGGGGTGGGGTAGGACTAGTAATGGACTGATGGGAGGCTAGCATTAGAAATGAGCTGATCGGGGAGGCTATGACTGGAAATGAGCTGATTAGTGGAGGCTAGGACTGGTAATGAGCTGATGGGGGGGTAGGACTGGTATTGAGCTGATTAGGGGAGGCTAGCACTGGTAATGGGGTTGAGGGGGGATTAGCACTAGAAGTGAGCTGATTGGGGGGCTTTGACTGGGAATGGGCTGATTGTGGGGTGGGGAGGATAGAGCTGCTGGCCCTGGAAGAAAACTGGGGGCTAAGGCTACAAGTGGGCTGATACAAGGGGATGGGAGAATGGAACTGGAAGGGAGTGGATCTCAGAGGGGCTGCCATGGTATTTGTACTAGAAGGGACTGGTCAGTGGGGAAGGAGGGGGACTGGAAGGTACTGGGAGTGAGGACTGGAAAGGGGCTGATACTGGGGAGGGTTACTGGGACTGGAAATAGGCTGATGGAAAGAAGTGAAGAAAACGAAAGAAGAGATAAGAAATGGCAGATGGACCATAGACCACAGAAAGAGAGCTAAGAGAAGCCTCAGATCGGGACCAGCATGATCAGAGAATAAAATTGGTCAGACAACAAAGGTAGAAAAAATAATTTTATTTCATATTAGTGATTTGACTACAAAATCATCATAATTTTGAAATCAAATATTGTTACTTGTTATTAATTATTGTGGTTTAAATAAGTATTTTATAAATAAAAACATATTGCAAAGGCCTATAATATATTAATAATTCAACAAATGATTACAGCAACAATGCGTTAACGGTAAAGGAAGAGAGATGCATTTGATTTTATCATTGGGGGTCACCACAAGTTGACCAACGGTAAAAGGGGTCATGGTACAAAAAAGGTTGAGAACCACTGGTATAGATCCTTAAAGGTTACCTCAGCCAAAGGGGACAGATCTGGGGATTCGGAGGCTTCACCAGGTTCCTAAAGTTTGGGAACCTCTACACAAGAACCACCCTCCTGCTCCAAAACAGGCTATACACCATCTAAAACTGTAGAAGACAGAGAAGGGAGTGTGGCGGTGGCATACGTCCTCTGGAGCTAAGAGACGCTCCTTCTAGTGAAGACTGAGCCAAAAAAGGGAGGAGCAAGATGTTTATCCATTGGGCTGGTTACTTTACCTGCCGCAGGGCAGGAACTTGGTTGCTTTGCTCCACCTTTATTCTTCGGTTTTCCCATTATAACATTGTAAGCACAAGGCAAACAAAGACACAGGAAAAAAAATGCTGATGTGCGTCAAAGGGGTGTCAAAGGGCCATGTCCTGCTTCTTTGATCATGCCCCTTTGGGCCTCACGCCATGGCTGCGTGTACACAGTGTCGACTTTTATTGAGGAGGGGGGGTCCTTCCGCGGACCAGCAGACTGCCCATCTCTGTGCCTGTCTGGTTCCAGCAACTGATTCCAGGGGTAACAAGACACAACAGCAAGCGGCGACCAGTCCCAGGGAGTAGATGGCAGTTCCCCTTATTCTCAACTCATTCCTGACTCTGTTACGACTCACTCAATGCAGTGTCAGCTTTTATCGAGGAGGGGGTGTCTTTCCGCGAACCAGCAGGCTGCCCACCTTCGTGCCTACCCAGTTCCAGCAACTGATTCCAGGGATTTACAGGACACAACAGCAAGCAGCGACCAGTCCCAGGGGGTAGGTGGCAGTTCCCCTTATCCTCCTCTCATTACTGACTCTGTTCCCAGATTCCGGGGGGGGGGGGGGGGGGGTGTTGGGACTCCTTATCTGCTTTGGGAAATTCCTACTAAAGGAGGTTGTGTAGGCACAGGCTTCTTATGGTGATGACATCAAGATCAGTGTATCTCAGTCTCCAGCTGCTGGTAGTTGAGCATAATCCCACACGACTGGACTGGAGCTCCAAGAAAGAAAATTATCAGGTAAGGTCTAATTTCACCTTTTCCCAGTTAGCACTACCCCAGCTCACATCGGTACCACCAGTTTGGCCCATTTTCAGGAACCCTACAGCCCAGCATCTTGCTTTTCTCCAGATACTGCTCTAGTTGCAGCCCATGCCATTAACTAAAAGACTGTCGCTCCGTGTCACGTCAGGGGTAAGGGAGTGGAAAAAGCAGAAACATAACAAAGTACTAATGATTATTGCTGAATCTTAAACTGTCCTTTTACAATAATGCTCAGTGTTTACTTTTTTATTTAGAAAACAAATCAGATACATGTCACTTGGCTCTCCGCAAGAATCCCAAAAGGAAGATGTTGCCAGAAAAAGACCATGAGGATGCTACTTCCTGTTCTTACTGGGGATCAAAGTGCATGAAACAATGTGTTTCAGAAAAGAAGCAAAAAGGCTCAACAGGAAACCTGGGTCTGCGTGAGCAAAGTGCCAGTAATGCCACACCTACAGGGGAAGAGCAGAGAAATCGGGCAAGAGAACAAAGATGTTTATGTGATATATGTGAGGTGTTCCTTGACTATCCTGTAACACTGAAATCACAGCAAAGATCCGACGCTGAGGAAAGACCATCTACATGTGCAGATTGTGGGAAAAGTTTCAGTCAAAAGGAAGATCTACAGGGACAACAAACCACACGCACAGCAGAGAGTGGTAAAAGCTTCACTCGGAAGGGAGAGCGCACAACACATCCAAGAATCCACTCGGGAGTGAAACCATTTGTATCCACTAAGTGTAGAGAAAGCTTAACTCTGAATGAAAAACTCACAAACTGTCAGGAAATATCCACAGATTTGAAAGAGTTTGAATGTCCTGTGTGTGGTCAAAGCTTCAATCACAGACGATCCCTTACAAGACACCAAAATATTCACACTGGAATGAAGCGATTTTCATGCACTGAATGTGGTAAAAGTTTCACCTGGAAGGAAAATCTTGCAACCCATCAGAGAATTCATACAGGAGAAAAACCTTTTACTTGTTCTGAGTGTGGTAAGAGATTCACTTGGAAGGATAATCTCACAGACCATCTGATGACCCATACGGAATTGAAACCGTTTATATGCATGGAATGTGGGCAAAGTTTTCGTAACAGAAAAAACCTTGCAAGTCATCGTCATATACACACAGCGGTGAAACGTTTTTCATGCTCCGAGTGTGGTAAAAGCTTCACTTGGAAGGAAAGTCTCACAACCCATCAGAGAATCCACACAGGTGTGAAACCATTTGCTTGTTCGGAATGCGGTAAAAGCTTCAATGTAAAATCAAACCTCACAAACCACCAAAGAATTCATATGGGAGTGAAACCATTTATGTGCGCTGAATGTGGTAAAAGCTTCAGGCTGAAGGGAGATTTCACAAAGCACCAGAGAATTCACACGGGCTCCAAACCATTTACATGCACTGTGTGTGGTAAAGGCTTTAGGTCAAAGGGAGACTGCACCACACACCAGAGAATTCACACAGGTGTGAAGCTATTTACATGTACAGAGTGTGGTAAACAGTTCAATGTAAAATCACACCTCACAAACCACCAAAGAATTCACACGGGAGTGAAACCATTTACATGCACTGAATGCAGTAAAAGCTTCAGGAGAAGGGGAGACCTCACAACCCACCAAAGAATTCACGTGGGAGTGAAACCATTTATATGCAGTGAGTGTGGTAAAAGCTTCAGGAGAAGGGGAGACCTCACAACCCACCAAAGAATTCACACGGGAGTGAAACCATTTACATGCACTGAATGCAGTAAAAGCTTCAGGAGAAGGGTAGACCTCACAACCCACCAAAGAATTCACACGGGAGTGAAACCATTTACATGCACTGAATGCAGTAAAAGCTTCAGGAGAAGGGGAGACCTCACAACCCACCAAAGAATTCACACGGGAGTGAAACCATTTATATGCAGTGAGTGTGGTAAAAGCTTCTGGTTGAGGGGAGACTTCACAAACCACCAAAGAATTCACACGGGAGTAAAACCATTTACATGCACTGAATGCAGTAAAAGCTTCAGGAGAAGGGGAGACCTCACAACCCACCAAAGAATTCACACGGGAGTGAAACCATTTACATGCACTGAATGCAGTAAAAGCTTCAGGAGAAGGGGAGACCTCACAACCCACCAAAGAATTCACGTGGGAGTGAAACCATTTATATGCAGTGAGTGTGGTAAAAGCTTCAGGTTGAGGGGAGACTTCACAAACCACCAAAGAATTCACACGGGAGTAAAACCATTTACATGCACTGAATGCAGTAAAAGCTTCAGGAGAAGGGGAGACCTCACAACCCACCAAAGAATTCACACGGGAGTGAAACCATTTATATGCAGTGAGTGTGGTAAAAGCTTCAGGTTGAGGGGAGACTTCACAAAACACCAGAGAATCCACACTGGGGTAAAGCCATTTACATGTTCTGAGTGTGGTAAAAGCTTCCTTCAGAAGGTACATCTTAAAAACCACCAGAAAATTCATACAGGCGTAAAACCATTTACATGTACGGAGTGTGGTAAAAGCTTCAATGTAAAATCACACCTCACAAACCACCAAAGAATTCACACAGGAGTGAACCATTTCTGTGTTCTGAGTGCGGTAAAAGCTTCAGGTTGAGTGGAGACCTCACAAACCACCAAAGAATTCACACGGGAGTAAAACCATTTACATGCACTGAGTGTGGTAAAATCTTCAGGTTGAGGGGAGACCTCACAAGGCACCACCGGAGAATTCACACGGGGTGGAATCATTTACATGCTCTTAGTGTGCTAAAAAGCTTTCTTCAGAATGGATATCTCACAAACCACCAGAGAATTAACACAGTCCCCCATGGCCACCCTAGATAAAGGCCATGGTAAGCTTTTTCATGGATCCACTGTGGCAAGAGATAATCCGCTGAACCTTTTCATTACTTTCTGTGGTTTAACTACAGTTGCATGGACCCCAGCAGAGAAAGAAAGGAGGTAATTATTGTCATAGTTATGCTACAAACTCTTTTTAAATTGAGAAAGCTTACAAATATTCTGTGAATTGTATGTGAGGGTGAAGATTCCCAAGTACCAATAAATCCAGTCAAAGACCAAGAAAGTATGGCAGAAAGATACAGAAATATTTCCCATCATATTGGGTACCACAGGCTTCGAAAAAATTTTCAATCACACCATGATAGGTTGCACATACATGTTACATCTTATGAACTCCAGAAGAAAGCTCTCTTGGCACAATGCAGGTCCACACAGATAATTAACAATAAATTTAAGAGACTTGAGATCATATTCCACATAAGCTGGCTTAGGAGTGAGGTTCATTACTGTAATTGTATATGCAAAACTAACCTGTTTGGAGACATAGCCCTATGAATGAAACAATTTTATATGTACTGAGTGAGATGAAAGCTTCGGTCACAGAGCAGGTCTCTCAAGCCACTAAATATACACACAGGAATGAAGCGATTTTCATGCACTGAGTGTGGTAAAAATCTTCTTCTGGAAGGAAAGCCATACAAAGCATTATTCCAGGAGTCATTTGTTGATCAAACCCAGGACACATGAGTAGTTAAGAGAATGAGAGAGAGTTGCAGCCAAGACATTGAATTAGTGATGAGATGGTTCACAGTGAGCATAGCCAAAACTGGTAAAACAGATATATGCAGATTCTGAAAGAAAGAGCCGGAAACAGTTTCCCATCTCATAGATGGTTGCAAAGTTCTGATGACAGAAAATTTCTTTACCGAAAGGCACAAGGTGGCACGTCTCATCCATTGGAAACTTTGTAAGCACTGCAGCATCGCTGTATCAGAAAATCACTGGGATCACGAATCTAAAAGTATTTCAGAGGATGAAGAAGTTATATCATCTTGAGACCTTCCTGTTTTGATGGATAAGAAGCTGGATGTGAGGAAACCTGACGTAGTGGTAAAGGAGAAAAACACCAGAACGGCATTGATAATAAAGATGTCGGTTCCAAGCAGTTACTTTGTGGAGAAGGGAGATCCTGAACTACCAAGAAATAAGACGGAGACCAAGAAAATATGGAAGAAAGATACAAAAATATCCCACATCATATTGTGAGTGACAGGCCTGATTAAGAGGAATTTCCAATTACACTTTGATAAGTTGCCTATACATGTTACATCTTAGACTCCATAAGGAAACTATATTTGGCCTGATGTAGATATTACAGCAAGCATTAGTTGTACATTTGAGAGGCTGAGATCGTACTCCACATACTCTGGCTTAGGAGTGAGGATTATTGCTGCCCTGGTATGTGCAAAACTATAACCCATTTAGAGAAATTTCCCCCAGTGAAACAATTTCCATCTAGTTTATTTACTAGCATTTAGCTCAGGCCCTTCCAGTAGTAGTATCAAAGTGAATTCCCATCAGGTACAGTAGGTATTTCCCTGTCCCTGGAAAGCTCACGGTCTAAGTTTGTATCTGAGGCAATGGAGGGTTAAGTGATTTGCCCAAGGCCTCAAGGAGTTCCAGTGAGATCATGACTCTTAAGAATGTAGTCAAAGTTTTGGCTATAGAATGATCCCACAAGCCACCAAAATATGCACAGAGGACACATCCGAATTCAAGAAAACATGAGACAAACATAAAGGATCGCTAAGGGAAACAAAGTGATTTTTAAGCTTAGTAGTTGGATGGAAGGGCAGAACAGATAGCCCATATGGTCTATCTGCCATCATTTTTTTCTGTTTCTATACATTTATTTAGTATACATTTGTATACCGCTACTTCCAGCGATTTGATTACAGATTGGAAATTGTCAAATCATGACAGGAAATTTTTGAGGTATAAACACATTGATTAGACAGGAAAGCACAGCACACAGAGAACTATTTTACAGGGAACATGGGCTATGGAGGGTTAAGTGGCTTGCCCAAGACCACAAGGAGCACCTGTGGGACTAGAAACCCCAGTCCTTCCGGCCCAAGGTTGCTGTCCTCTAGTGGGATTTGAACCCCCGACCTTCCGGCCCGAAGTACCTTGCCCCAACCACTAGGCCACTCCTAATTCCGAAAACATGCATGTCCAAATGGAAATGTGCAGAAATAGAACCCAATCCGCACATGCAGCCGGATGCACAGAATTGCCACATAGATATGCTAGGCGTGGCCCGCACACAGTACTAAATTGTACGAAGACTGGTATATGCCGACAACGGTATTGTACATCCCCATGCTCATCGTATTCTGAAAAGATGTACATCTGCAACCCTGCCCTTCTCCATGATATACTCACAAAAACGAGCAGCTGCGAAGCTGCTGTGGGCATGGACAGAGCTGAGGCTGAATGACCACGTAAGATGGTGAGACTCACAGGTGGAGGCAAGTTAGGCAATAGAAACTAGTCCGTGGCGTACCCACTGTAGCAGGAAAATGTGTAGAGAGTGCACCTACTGGCACAAGATGCAGGGCAGCACTACAGACATGGCAGTAGACACCCTCCCGAGATATACACATTGTGAATGGCTCAGGAACATGACTGTACAATGCTAAGTAAGGACATGATCCCAGCAGAACAGGTCCCCCATAGGGAACTACCCAAACACTTCCCTGCACTACTAAAGGACCACTGAAATGACAGCAGTCAGCTGTGCAAGCATCATATAGACATACCCAGAAATACCATCGGCACTCCTTACAAATGTGCATATTTGTACAGACCAATACTGAATGGCGCACTGTGCTTTGCACCATTGCACGCTTACCCTCTGAGGTCCCCTGAGTATTGAGAGGGAAGTGTCTCTAAAGGGAAGTGATTGCAGAACCATCCTGCGCACTCCTGCCTGTATGCATTGGCACCTGCTGAGGCTGCAGACAGCACTGTGGTCCAGGTACCTGCCAGGCATACCTGTCCCGACCTTCCCCATGCACACATATGCACTCACTCTTGCAGCCCCACAGAAACAGTCGTCTGCCAAAAGAATGCCCAGCACTAAATGTCTTAGCTGATGGATAAGGAACCAGAGATCTCCACGAACAAGCAGGAATAAGTCCTCACATATGGGTACGTCGGTACCGACGGAGCCTGAGCGGGAAAGCTCCCCAGCTTCCCAGAAGGAAAGCTTTTGGGGCCTCCCACTGCGCATGCGTGCTGCCTTCCTGACCAACTCTCCTCAGTTCTTCTTTTTCTGTGGAGCCAGCAGGTCGTGTTCCTGTCACCGCTGAAGAAGTTGTTATTTTAATTTATTTCTTTGGCCGCGTGTCTGCCTTCCCCGATTCCAGACCGGTACCGCCGGTCTTTTTTCCTTTATTTAAAAAAAAAAAAATCTTTTTTTTTTCCTCACTTGGTGTGTTAGTTCTGTGAGGCCTTTAGGCCTTCACTAATTCTCCCTCATGGAGAAACAAGCCTCTGGGTTTAAAAAATGCACCAAGTGCAGCGGTACTATTTCAGTCACAGACACCCATGAATGGTGTCTTAAATGTTTGGGGCCTGACCATTCTATTCCGGATTGCCCATCCTGTTCTTTGATGTCTAAACGTGGCTTACAAAACCGGGCAGCCAAGTTTCACATGCTGTTTTCTACAGATACTCCAGCATCGACATCTTCCAGGTCTTCCTCTCCTGATGGATCTCAGGTAACCAAACATTCCTCTGGCAGGTCCTCAAAGGGCAAATCTCCCTCTAAGTATCGAGATACCCCTGGGCTTGACCCTGAGGACCCTGCCCCAGCCAAACAACCCCGGCGGGAAGCTCCGGCTTCCAAAGCTCCTCCTATGGGGTTACAGGTTGACATCGATGGCACGGCCTCGACCGATCACCTGTTAGACTGTTCTGGGGTACCGGCTCAATCATCTGGTACCGACATCCAGACAGTCGTGGCGTCTATGGATCATACAGTTCAATCCATGCAGCAGGCCATTTTGGCTTTTATTAAGACTGCGACGCCCTCGGTACCGCACCCTGCGGTACCGACTCTGGTTCCGGTACCACAATCGATACCGGTACCCATGCCTTCCACATCGACCAGGATACCGATTCCGGTTCCCGGTTCCGGGGTTTTTCCCGATACCAATCCGGTTCCGGGTACCCCCGATGTCGATACCGGTCGATACGCTTATCGATCCCTGGAAGCAAACAGACGATACTTTGAGTCTTCTGATGATTCTGATTCATCAGATGACTCTGCTGAAGTATCCCTTACTCTACCTGAGGAGCCCTCTTCTCCAAAGAGGAGAATGTCTCCTCCAGAGGATTTATCCTTTCAAGACTTCATCATTGAAGTAGCTAAATGTCTTTCTATTTCTGTATCCTCTGAAAAAGAACCTAGAGCGAAAAAGTTAGACATTTTAGGATACTCTAAGGTTCCCAAAGAGGCAGTCACCCTGCCCATCCATGAAATTCTTCAAGATCACATGATGGACTTATGGGAGACTCCTCTCACCCTATCTCCACATTCTCGTCGTCTGGACACCATGTATCGTGTCCCCTCTTCTCCTGGGTTTCAAAAAACTCAGCTCCCGCACCACTCCATTGTGGTGCAGTCAGCTATGAAAAGGATCAAGAGTACTAAAAGACACTCTTCTACTCCCCCAGGAAGAGAATGTAGGACTCTGGATGCTTTTGGGTGAAAAATCTTCCAAGCAAGTATGCTTATTGCCAGAATCAACTCATACAGCCTCTATATGGGCATGTTTCTGAAGGAAATTGCATTAAAAATACGCCATTTTCTCCCCTTTATCCCAGAGGACAGAAAGGAGGAGTTCCTTCTTCTGCTGAAGCATACCCAAGATATTTCAAAGTTCTCCAACAGAGCAGCCTTTGACTCCTTTGAAGGTGCTAGCAGAGCCTCAGGTATTGCCATAGCGGCTCGCAGAATTGCTTGGCTCCAGGCCTCTAACCTTGAACCCTGGGTCCAGGATGGGTTGGGAAATTTGCCCTGTACGGGTGAGAATCTGTTTGGTAAGGAGTGGCAAATCAAAGCCACTCAAATGGATGCAGAAAATGCTGCTTTAGATAGACTTTCTAAGTCTACCTCTACCCCTGTCAAGAAGAAATCTTTCAAAAAGCCTTTCTACAAGAAGGCCAGATTTGCCACAAATACTGGCCAACAATCTTCTGCAGCTCGCTTTGCTCCTAAGCGTCAGCAGCCTAAACAGGCCAGGGCAAAACCTGCAGGGGCTGCTACAGCCCAACAGTCCCAACCCCCTCAGGGTTTTTGACTTAAAACTGGAGAACCTAACCTTTCTGGCTCTAAAACATCCAGAACCTCTCACCATTCCAGGAAGGTTAACTCATTTTGCTCCCAGATGGGAGCAAATCACATCAGAGCAATGGACCCTCTCTATCATCAGAGAGGGTTACAAACTACATTTCTCCAACCTTCCTCTCCATACCATGGTGAGAAGTTTCAATTCTCCCCCATCTCTCCTAGACCTGTTGGGTCAGGAGGTGACCACTCTTCTCGCCCAAAAGGCAATAGAAGAGGTTCCTCTTCCTCAACAAGGGTCAGGTTTTTACTCCCCTTATTTTCTCATTCCCAAGAAAACAGGGGGGTACAGACCCATTTTGGATCTCAGAGAATTGAACAAATTTCTATACAGGGAGAAATTCAAGATGCTTTCTCTAGGCACTCTCCTTCCATACCTACAGAGTCAGGACTGGCTTTGTTCTCTAGATCTCAAGGATGCGTACACACATATACTCATCCATCCATCCCACAGAAAATTCCTACGGTTTCTGTTCCAGGGAAAACACTTCCAATACAGAGTACTTTCCTTCGGTCTAGCCTCTGCTCCAAGGGTATTTACCAAATGCATGGCAATAGTAGCTGCATTCCTACGCACCCTGGGAATTTTTGTCTTCCCATACCTGGACGAATGGCTCATCCGAGCTCCGTCTCAGTCCGAGGCTCAGACTTCCCTGGATCGCACCAGGCGAATTCTACAGTATCTGGGACTTGTGATCAATCTGCCAAAGTCCCAACTCACCCCTACTCAATCCCTAGAATTCATAGGGGCCTGGTTGGATACCACCACCGCAAGGGCCTATCTACCTCAGGCCCGTTGCCAACGTCTAGTGCACTTAGCCTCTCAGACTCAGTCCAGAAGCCACTTGACTGCCAGAGAGATGCTACAACTATTAGGCCACATGGCCTCCACAGTGCATGTGGTGCCTTATGCTCGCCTACATATGAGAGCAGCTCAATGGACTTTATCCACCCAGTGGACTCAAGCATCAGGAGCTCTCTCAGACCAAATAGCAAACTCCAATCGTCTCTTTTGGTCTTTCCAATGGTGGATATCCACTCAAAATCTGTTGTTGGGGGCCCCCTTTCAACCATTGTTGCCCCAAGCAACCCTCACAACAGATGCCTCCCAAACAGGTTGGGGGGCTCATCTCCAAGATCTCTCCACTCAGGGCACTTGGTCTCCACAGGAGACCACCCTTCATATCAACCACTTGGAACTTTGAGCAATCTTTCTAGCTCTCAACGTTTTTCATACCCTCCTCAGCAACATGACAGTCCTTATTCACATGGACAATCAAGTAGCCATGTTTTACATAAACAAACAAGGAGGGACTGGCTCTCTGTCGCTTTGCAACGAAGCTCTAAGATTATGGGCCTTCGCCAGAAAGCATCAAATCCATCTCCTGGCAGTATATCTTCCAGGAATCCAAAACTCTTGGGCAGACAGACTCAGTCGAGTTCTGCTTCCACACGAATGGTCCCTGCACATTGATCAGGTACTCAGAATCTTCCAGAAATGGGGAACCCCGGACATAGACCTCTTTGCAAGTCCATGGAATGCCAAACTTCCCCGGTTCTGTTCCAGAATTCCGTGTCAGGGAGTTCAGACCAAGGATGCCTTCCTCCTGCATTGGGGTCAGGGTTTCCTGTATGCCTTTCCACCCATTCCTTTGATTCCCAAGACTCTGTTCAAACTTCAAAGGGATCAAGGGTCCATGATCCTCATAGCTCCACGCTGGCCATGCCAAGTGTGGTACCCTCTACTTCTGCATCTCTCCCAAGCCCCTTCCCTGGACTTGGGAGCGGCTCCAGACCTTCTGTCTCAAGAGGAGGGGACTTTGTGGCACCCAAACACCAAGTCCCTTCACCTCAGAGCTTGGTTACTGAAGGCCTAGACCTTCAACACTTCAATCTTTCGCAGCAAGTGAAGGATATCCTAGATGCCTCTAGGAAACCTTCCACTAGGCGTTCTTACGCTTTTAAATGGAAAAGATTTTCCATTTGGTGTGCTCAAAAGGGTCTTAACCCTCTGGCACTCCCATTGAATTCTCTTTTGGAATATCTCCTGCATCTTTCCAATGCAGGACTCAAAACGAATTCAGTAAGAGTCCATTTGAGTGCTATTGCGGCATCACTTAAGCCCATCAATGGACAACCTGTTTCCTCTCATCCTCTTATTGCAAGATTCATGAGAGGCTTAACTTTAACTAAACCTCCCATTCGACCTCCTCCGGTGGCATGGGACTTAAACTTGGTTCTTGGTCAGCTTATGAAGCCACCTTTTGAACCCTTAGCCACTACCTCCTTGAAATTTCTTTCCTGGAAGGTTATTTTCCTCATTGCAGTCACTTCAGCTCGCCGCATCAGTGAACTGCAGGCCTTAGTGGCTAATCCACCTTACACAAGGTTCCATCATGATAAGGTAGTCCTTAGGACAAATCCTCACTTTATGCCTAAAGTGGTCTCACCTTTTCATCTTAATCAAGAGGTTTATTTACCTGTCTTTTTTCCAGCTCCTCATGCATCCAGTGCAGAGAGGAACCTTCATACTCTAGACTGTAAAAGAGCTCTTGCCTTTTACCTCCACAGGACACAGCAACATCAAAAGTCTTCTCAGCTTTATGTTGCTTTTGATCCTTCTCATTTAGGACTTCCAGTCTCCAAAAGAACACTCTCCAATTGGATTGCTCAGTGTATCTCTTTTGCTTACCACAGTAAGAACCTTTCTCTGGAGGGCCATGTCACTGCTCACAACGTGAGGGCCATGGCCACCCCTATGGCTCATCTAAACTCTGTGTCCATTGACCAGATCTGTCGAGCAGCCACCTGGGCCTCGGTTCATATCTTTACAGCCCATTACTGTTTGGACAAGGACTCCCGCCGGGATGCCTTGTTTGGTCAGGCTGTCCTCAGACACCTGTTCCATTCTTGAACAACTCCAGCCCACCTTCCCTGAATGGATGCCTGAGATACATAGGAAGATGAAGAACCCTTCAGGGTCTCATACCCTTTAGGGGATCTCCCGGGCATCTTAGCTAGGGAGTCCCCATATGTGAGGACTTATTCCTGCTTGTTCCTGGAGATAGCACAGTTACTTACCTGTAACAGGTGAACAGCAGGAATTAGTCCTCACAACCCACCCACCTCCCCTAGGAGTTGTATCTCTCTCTCTCTTCCTTTCCTCTCTCTATTGTCTCAGCTATAAACTCGAACTGAGGAGAGTTGGTCAGGAAGGCGAAAAGGCAGCGCGCATGCGCAGTGGGAGGCCCCAAAAGCTTTCCTTCTGGGAAGCTGGGGAGCTTTCCCGCTCAGGCTCCGTCGGTACCGACGTACCCATATGTGAGGACTAATTCCTGCTGTTCCCAGAGATCACCTGTTACAGGTAAGTAACTGTGCTCAATCAGTACTTCCAACCCAGCATCATACCTGCTCACTACATTTCTATTTGGCTACCTACATACATGGTAACTACAGTGGTGGACCTCAATCTTCTACAGTGCTGCAGTAGGCCCTAATAGCCCTTCCAATATATCTGTCTCAAGGATCAAACTCTGTATGCACATTGCACATCATAGGCCCATATATGCAAACAACCGCAACAGTGACCTGTGCACAAGATATGTGTCATGTAGCCACCGGCGCAAGATATCCCCAGTATAGTGTTCCAGTAGGAGTTACATAAGACCTTATCTGTACCAGGGGACTTTGCACATTGCATAGAGCGCATTGTAGAAATCCAGTATGTACAGTAGAGCACAACACTCCAACTGGCTGGGTGCTGCACATAGCACCGATGTCCGGCCTTACATTTTCATATTGGGTCCTAGGACTCCATCACCAGTATCATATCCAGGACGTGGGCATCGGTAGGGCGCCCTAGCTGTGCCCCTTTAGCTCACACAATAAATGCCAGCATGGCCAGATTGAGCACCAGTGCTCTACTGCATATAGTTGTGGGGGTGTTTATTTCTGCTGCTTTGACATACATCCTCCCTCTCCTCTGCTTTCTGTTCCGTTACACTGCAGGCTGTGGTTTTTCAGACTGCAGTCGCACCAGTGCACAACATAGGTTAGTCATCCATTCACCACTATTGGCTGCATTGGGGTGAGGAGCAGAAATATTTATAAGTCCTACCTTTATTTCATGTTTTTGAAGATAGAACCTAGGCGTCTGCGGGGCTGCCCCGGACGTACATGGGTCTAACCAGAATACGCTTCATATGCTCCTGTTCTGCCCCTTCCCACCCGCATTCTGCGATCCAGGTTTGTGCCGTGTATGTGCAGGGTCGCAAAGGTTCAGAATACAGTTTTGGCAGTTTTCGCGAAATACACGTCAATTCCGCTCGTGCAGGTGGCTTATTTGTGGTTCAGAATGACTCCCAAGTGGTATAACTTAAAATTCAGCTGGTGAATAGTTATGTGGTGCATTTCTGAGGAGGAGAAAATTGTTCTTGCCAAGTCTTACTGAGTACCTTCAGGTGGTGCCCCACTGTATAAACTTTATACCGAATCTCAGTAAGGTGACTACTGCAATTACAGTAAGAGAAAGAAATATTGATTCTCCAGGACCAAGCAGGAAGTCAGTCCTCACATATGGGTGATGTCGGCGCCGACGGAGCCCTCGGGCGGAGCATTTCCCCAGCTTTCAAAGTAAGCCTTTGGGAATGCAGCGCGCATGCGCGGTCCCCTTCCCACCCAAGGGTGCCATCTTGCTCAGTCTTTCTTTTTCCACGGAGCCCAACGGACGTAGTTCATGTCACCCGGGAAAAGTTGATTTTTTTTTCTGCGATTTTTCATGTCTCTTTATCCGGTTCGACGCCGGTTCCCCATCCCGCCTGGGCTCGGTACACTGGTATCGAGTTCGGAACTTCTTTTTCGTTTTTTGTCCTTTGTGACTAGCATTCGTGCTTTTTCTGTTACTTTCACTGGCAACCCTGTCTTTTGACCTTACAGGGGCCCTTTTTCCCCCCATGGCTGCCAGCGGGTTCAAAAAATGTGATCGGTGTAAGAAACCTTTGTCTCCCACTGACAAACACGACTGCTGCCTCCGATGCCTCAGGCCCAACCATGACCCGCTGGTCTGTGGCCCGTGCGGCAAGATGTCGTCTAAGGCGCTTCGGAGCCGTCAGCATCAACATGAAAGAATTTTTTCAGAGTCCGCGTCCGGCTGGGCCCGGACTTCGTCAAAGGCCTCGACATCTCGGGAGTCTGACCCCGAGCGCCGTCGTGGGTCATCTGAGAGGGGGTCTCCCACCCGGGAGCACAAAAGGAAGAAGAAGCTCGTGAGGGTGGCGTCAGTGGAGGCACCTGGATCCTCGCTGCACATGCGGGCTGCTCAATGGTGCCTCAGAGATCAGTGGACACAAGCCGCCTTCGAGACAGACAACTTCTGAACTCCTTACAGTGGTGGCTACATCTGCCAAACCTTCTCAGGGGTGTACCTTTTCAGGCTCCAGCACACACCAGGGTGCTGACGACAGATGCATCCTTAAAGGGCTGGGGTGCACATTGCCAGGGCACGTGCACTCAAGGCCTGTGGTCCCCTCAGGAGGCCACACAGCAGCTCAACCTTTTAGAGCTGCGAGCAATCCGCTTAGCTCTGCAAACCTTCTGCCATGCTCTCTCTCAACAGTCTGTCCTAGTTCAGACGGACAATCAGGTAGCAATGTTCTACGTGAACAAACAAGGAGGCACAGGGTCCAGGGTCCAGGCTCCTATGTCAGGAGGCACTGGACCTTTTGCTCCTTTGCGGTCAGACAAGGCATGTTTCTCAAAGCAGTTTATCTACCTGGTCAAGAAAACTGCCTAGCAGACAAGCTAAGCAGGATTCTCCAGCCCCATGAATGGCAGTTGAATCCATTGGTGGTTCAGCAGATCTTCCTCCGATGGGGACTTCCATCCGTCGATCTCTTTGCAAGTCCACTAAACCATCAGCTGCCCAGCTTTTGCTCCAGACAGCCAGCATCCCCTGAGGATGGCAGCAGATGCTTTTCTAATCTCTTGGTCTATGGGCCTCCTGTATGTGTTTCCTCCCATGCCCCTGGTGACCCAAACTCTGTTCAAGATCCTCCGGGACAAGGCCTCAGTGATTCTGGTAGCCTCCAGATGGCCGAGGCAGCTGTGGTTTCCACTTCTGTAGTTGGCGGTGGAAGCTCCGTTCCCTCTGGGGCTGCAACACGATCTCCTGTCTCAAGAGCGCAGGGTTCCCTTCTGCACCCCAATCTCAGGTCCCTCAATCTGATGGCCTGGCTGCTGAAAGGATTGTGCTAGCTCCCTTACTTCTACCTAAGGAGGTTGAAGAGGTGGTCTTGGCCTCTAGGAGGCAGTCGACCAGAAAGTCCTATGCCCTCAAGTGGCGTAGGTTTATGGTGTGGTGTGCTCAGCGCAATGAAGATCCTTTCTCTTGCCTTGTGCCAGTAGTACTGCAGTATATCTACTTTACCTTTCAGACCTAGGCCCTAAGTCTAACTCTTTTCGGGTCCACCTCAGTGCTTTGTCAGCGCACCACTCACCGGTGGATGGACAATCTGTCGGTTCACCCCTTGGTGTCCAAATTTCTCGGAGGTCTGCTTCTACTCAAGCCTTCAGTTTGTCCACCGGCGACTGAGTGGGATTTGAACGTGGTCTTGCAGCAACTTACTCGCCCACTGTTTGAGCCGATGGCTACTTGCCATTTGCGCTTCCTCTCTTGGAAAGCGCTCTTCCTGGTGGCTCTTACCTCGGCCAGACATGTGAGTGAACTACAAGCTCTGGTTTCTGATAGACCGTGCACGCGGTTCTATAGGAACAGGGTGGTCCTACGGACCCATCCCAAGTTCCTCCCAATAGTGGTCTCCTCTTTCCACCTCAATCAGGAGGTGGTTCTTACAACCTTTTTTCCCAGGCCACCTGCCAGCCGGGCTGAAACAGTCTTGCATACCCTGGACTATAAAAGGGCATTGTCCTTTTACATAGAACATACGCGGGAGCATCGAAGGGCTACTCAGCTCTTCGTCTCATTTGACCCTAATAGGATGGGGTTACCTGTCTCCAAGCGTACGTTGTCCACTTGGGTAGCAGATTGCATCGCCTGGGTGTACAGGGCAGCCGACCTCCCCATTCAGGGTTGGGTCACGGCCCACCGTGTCAGGGCAAAAGCCGTGTCAGTAGCTTATCTCCCCTCTGTTCCGTTGGCAGACATTTGCCGGGCCGCAACTTGGTCTTCAAGCCAGACGTTTGCAACCCTTTACTGCCTGGAGAGAGAGTCCTGCCAGGACAGTGTTTTCGGCCAGGCGGTACTCCGTAATCTCTTTGAGGTTTAGGCAACTCCTACCCTCCGGCCCTTGTGTTGGGCTACCATACAGGCTGCGTTCTCAGAGAAAATTCTTATCACAGATGCTGAGGCTCTTGAGAGGGAGCCATTTTTTCAGCTCTGGGTTCACGGTAGCCTAGAGCTGGGGAGTCCCATATGTGAGGACTGACTTCCTGCTTGGTCCTGGAGAAAGCGTAGTTACTCACCTGTAACAGGTGTTCTCCAGGAGCAGCAGGAATCAGTCCTCACGACCCTCCCTCCTCCCCTGGAGTTGCAGTCCTATCCTTCATTTTGATTTTTGCTGTCTTTTAGCTATGTCATCAGACTGAGCAAGATGACACCCTTTGAAAGCTGGGGAAATGCTCCGCACGAGGGCTCTGTCGGCACCACCCATATGTGAGGATTGATTCCTGCTGCTCCTGGAGAGCACCTGTTACAGGTGAGTAACTACGCTTACTGATCACATGTTATCCAGCGTAAAAAAAAAAGTGCCCCACCTACCTTAAGCACTAGGACTAGTGCTGATGACAGTGAAGACACTGCAAATGATGATAACATCACTGCTGCAGGGATAGGCCATAGAGACCTTGTTCATGGACCCACTGCAGCAGGAGATAGACCACCAAAGTTAATGAAAAAGTGAAATGCAGATATAGAGGAGATAATGAACTGCTGTCTTCATGCTATAAATTGTTTCCAGGGCGTCCCTCCAGTCTATTCCAGACAAATGGGTATATGCTCGCCAACCAGCAAGTGGAGACTGAGGAAAACTTCTTTGCTCAGTATAAATAGCCTGTGCCCACTGGACTGACTCAGTATTCCTCAGTCTCTAAGCAGGTGGTGTGCATAGTCTGTGCAGAGTGGAGCCTTTGTGTAGGTTTTGGCCTACAATTCATTTAGGGGTTCAGAACCCGAGCACCCTCCCCTGTTTCCCCCACTAGCCCCTCTCTTTTGTTCCCTCCATTCCCTCCCCCTAACATTTTGGGAAAGGTCTGGAGGTTTTAGCAGTGCTGCTTGTCCTGCCTGTATGCACTGCGGAGAGCCTCTTGTTGGTAAAGTTTAAAATAAAAAAAAGTAAACTGAGATGGGCAGGACGGAAGAAGGACACACAGCACTTCTTTGGGTGTCCGACCGGTCTCCAGTGGAGGGGGGCAACCTGTGCAAGTCTTCTCAGGTCCTGGACTTTCTTTTCATGGTGGGGAACTTCCATGCACACACAGCTGCATGGACAGGGCCGGTGTGCACTGTACGGCAGCTGCAGAGCCCATTTGTCTGAACTCGGGCTTTGCCACAGCTGCTGCAAGACGGATGGAATCACTGCAGCGGAGTTAGGAGGGACCCAGGAGGGAGTGGGACTTTCCTCTGATAATGGGGATGCTACAGGAGTGTCCTTTGGGTCCACGATTCTGGTGGGAAACTCCACCATATTAGATTTCTCGGTGTCAGAGTCACCTTTCACAGGGGAAAGCCCTTAGATACGCCTGCAGCTGTGGGAGGTTCAGGATCAGCCCCTTTTCACCCAAATTCATGCTACTCTTTCATCAGGCCTTTCTGACGAAGCAAGGAGCAGGTGGGGTGCTTTGTAGTGACCCCCCCCCCCCATGCACATACATGCACATGGGCAAGGGCTGTCCTTCAGGAAACGCCTGAGACAGGAATGTCTGGATGAGCCATAAGTGTGCTCCTTACTCCCTGGAGGCACTGCGGAGGAGCTCAAGGGGGGGGGGGGGGAAATCCCAGGGGGAGGAAGACCCCTCCGTGGTTAGAATTTTCCAACGTGACAAGCTCCTGGCCTTGATTACAGAATCTTTAGCCACTCTACACATTGCAGAGCCCAGGGCTGTGGGCCCCTATCCAGAGGAGGACTCTCTAATGGAGGGTATCCGCAGGCCTTCAAAATCCTTCCCAGTTCATAGAACCCTGAGGGCTATGATAGAGTGGACGACTCCAGACGCAGGGCTATGGGTGAGACGGAGCATGGCTCGATTTTATCCCATCCCAACGGACGAGAAGGAGCAACTATGCCTCCCTAAGGTGGATGCCCTGGTGGCGGCTGTCACCAGAAGACCACAATCCTGGTTGAAGGGGGTGAAGCCTTAAAGGATCAGCCTCCGTCTTAGGGCTGCAAGGGTCCATCTGTGGGGCTTATGTAGCTTGGGCCTGCTTTCGCTGGTCCCAGGATTCTACAGATCCGACAGTTGCGGGAGGATGGCACCATTCCATGGACGCCCAGATGGAATCAGGATCCGCTTTTCTAGCTGATCTCCTATATGATCTCTTATGGGTCTCTGCCAAGGGCATGGCCTCGGAGTGCCAGCCCGTCACCTTCTGTGGCTCTGCAATTGGCCAGTGGATGTGGCATCCAAAACAAAGCTTTCCCAGTTACTCTTTGGGGGTACCTTGCTATTTGGGGAGGACCTGGATAAGTTGGTAAGGTCTCTGGGAGAGACGAAGGTTCCCCGCTTGCCAGAGGATAAGCCCAAGTCAGCAAGAGGAGGCCAGAGCCATGGGCGGGGTGGCAGTATGTAAGGATTTCGCTCCACCTGTGGCAGCAACTCTCAAAGGACCCGTTTCCTCCAATGGGGGGTGTCCTTTCGAGGAGGTTCCTGAAGTGTCCGGGGCTTTGGCCCTGCAGCCCCAGTCCCAGGTAAACCTGCCCAATGAAGGTGCGGGGGCCCCGGCAGGGGTACAGCAAGTAGGCAGCCGCCTATGGTGCTTCTTCCCCACCTGGGCCAAGATTACATCAGACAACTGGGTATTGGAGATCATCCACAAGGGATGCTCTCTCGAATTTGCCCAGTCTCTAGGGGACCTCTTCATGTTCTCCCCCTGCGGCTTGGCCCACAAATTCAGGGCTGTACAGGAGACACTCGAGCGATTGTTGCAACTCGAGGCAGTCGCCCCAGTCCCACGGGCAGAGTGGGGCCTAGGCCGCTACGCTATCCACTTTGTGGTGCCAAAGAAGGAAGGATCTTGGCTCCCATTCCTGGACCTGAAGGGAATCAACAAGGCCCTTGTGGTTGGTGATAGTGGTAGTACGCAAGGGCGAGCTTCTTATCTCTCTCGATCTTATGGAAGCCTACCTGCATATCCCAGTGCAGCTGCAACATCAGTATTTCCACTGCTTCGTTGTGCCTGCAGGGCATTTTCAATTTCAGGCCCTTCCCTTCGGGTTGGCCAAGGCACTGCGGATCTTCACCAAAGTAATGGTGGTGGTGGTGGCAGCCTATCTCCACAGACAAGGGGTTCACCCCTATCTCGACAACTGACTGATCTGCGGAAAGTCCCTTGAGGAGAGCTAGACTGCTACGGACACTGTGGTGCGGTGCCTACAACAGCAGGGCTCGGTAGTCAGTCTTCAAAAGAGCCATCTCCAGCCCTCGGAGTCATTAGAGTATCTAGGGGCCCGCTTTGACACCCTCGTGGGCCAGGTCTTCCTCCCAGAAGGGAGAATAGTGAAACTGTGGACTCAGATTCAGGGACTATGCTGGACCCTGAAGCCTCTGGCCTGAGATTACCTTCAAGCCCCAGGATCCATGGCGGCCTCATTAGTGCTGTTGCCATAGGCCCGCCTGCATATGTGACCTTTATTGGCCCACCTTCTGGTCTGCTGGTTGTCACTGCATCACTTCATGGAGGTGTGCCTCTCCCTCTTGCAAGCAGATCATTCCAGTCTCCTGTGGTGACTGGACCCCACCAATCTGAGGGCAGGGATGTCCCTGGAGATGGGTGATAGTCACAACAGATGCAAGCCTCCTGTGTTGGGGAGAGCACTGCCAGGACCAAGTAACTCAGGGACCCTAGTTCCCTGAGGAGAGCCAGTGGTGAATCAGTTGATTGCAAACAAGGGCAGTTTAGTTGGCGCTGGAGGCATTTTGCCTGTTAGTGCACCACAGGGCGGTGCGAGTCCTCTCCGACAGGGCCACCACAGTGGCCTACATTAATTGCCAAGGCGGCATTCGGAGCTCACAGGTAGCAGCAGAGGCCTTCCCATTGCTTCAATGATCTGAAACGCACCTACTCACGCAATGCATGTGGCAGAGGTGGCAAATGTCCAGGCAAATTACCTAAGTCACCACACCCTGGATCCGGGGGCGTGGTCTCTCTTGGAAGAAGTCTTCAAGTCAGTTAGTGCGTTGGGACATACTGGTGATGGGTTTGATGGCCCAGGTGCACAATACCAAAGTACCCCGCTTCTTCAGTTGGCAGCGCTTGCTGATGGCCCCCTCGTACAGCCATGGCCCCACTTGGGACTGCTATACGTCTTTCCGCCTTGGGTGCTAATAGGGCGGGTTCTCCACCTCATAGAGGCCCATTGGGGCAGCTGCTGCTGAAAGCTCCTTGTATGCCAATCTAATGTGTCTCTTGGTGGAGAACCCCTGTTGCTGCCGCAGGTTCCAGACCTCTTGTGCTAGGTCTGGTATGCATGCCGGACGTGGATTGATTCTCACTTTCAGCTTGGGTTTGATATGCAGAGGTTATTCGGATCCTATTATAGCCACCTTGTTGCAGGCGCAAAGGTTTTGTACTACCCTGGCCTATATCCGGGTTTGGCATCTTTTTGAGGCCTGTTACGAAGATAAGGATGTGCAACCCTTAAATGCCATGGTGCCAGTCGTCCTAGAGTTCCTCCTGGCAAGCCTGGAAAAGAGCTGGTGCTGGGCTCCCTGCGAGTTCAGGTTGCAGCCCTGGCCTGCTATTGGGCAAGGTCCAGGGAGTTCCCCCTAGTAGTGCACGTCGATGATGTATGTTTCCTAAGGGGAGGGAAACATTTGCGACTGCCTACATGGCCGCTGGTCCCAGCTTGGGATCATAATCTTGTCTTAGCAGCTCTGTGGGTCCCCCCCCCCCACCTTCGAACCATCAAGGGCGGCCTAAATCAAAGTTCTCACTCTGAAGGGTGTCCTCCTAGTAGCCATCTGTTCGGCAAGGTACATTTCAGAATTGTAAGCCCTGTCCTGTAAAGCCCTATTTGGTCATCTCCAAGGAAAAGGTGGTTCTAGGACCTGTTGCATCCTTTTTGCCCAAAGTGGCATTAGAATTTCACCTTAGTCAGTCCGTTATGCTACCTTCCTTTGCCGGCCAGCAGGGCGCAGCGGATTTTGTTCAGCTACATAAGCTGGACATGAGCAGGGTTTTGTTGCGGTATTTGAAGGGCACGCAGACTTTTTGCCATTCAGAGCGGCTCTTCATTCTTTTTGGGGGGCACTGGAAAGGGGGGGATGCCTCAAAGGTGTCCATTGCCCATTGGATTTGGGAGGCAATCGCCTCCGCCTATGTCCTGAAGAGGCGGCAGATGCTACCGGGTTTACGAGCCCATTCCACTAGGGTGCAGATGTCTTCCTGAGCTGAGATAGGGAGGATTTCTCCTCTGGACATTTTGTAGGGTGGCCACCTGGTTATCTCCTCATTCCTTCACTCAGCATTATTGTCTGGCTCTACAGTCCAGACAAGATGTGAGTTTTGGGGTGACATTGCTGCGCGCAGGGATCTTTGGTCCCGTCCCATTTGTCTGGTCTGGTCTGGTCTAGACTGGACTGGAGAGCCACCCTGGAAGGTGAGATTAGAGCTTATTTGCTAATTTTCTATCCTGTAGTTCCTGCAGTCCAGTCCACGACCCATCTATTCTGTATCGGTTTCTGCATGCAGTCTCATATTCACTTAGGAATGTGTGTGTGTCTTTTTCGAGGTTCCTAGCCTCGGGTGATTATCATATTTTATTTTATTCATCAGATTAAGTATAATAAAAATAATAATAGACGTACCATTGGAGCCTGAGGCTCTGGTTCTGGTCATTTGGCTGTTGCTGATGTGGTGCAAAAAAACAAAAAAGGCTCCCATCTACTGTCAGCAGCAATTGCCATTTTGTCGTCTTTCGGACAGAGTTGAGAATGGATTCCTGGTCTCTTTGGTGGTGCTTCCTGCTTGGTGAAGTGTTAATATTGGTTCAGTCCAGTGGGCACAGGTTATTTATACTGAGCTGAGAAGTTTTCCTCAGTCTCCACCTGTTGGTTGGCGAGCATATACCCATTTGTCTGGTCTGGACTGGACTGGAGGACCTACAGGAAAGAAAATTAGCAGGTAAGATCTAATTTCACCATTTAAGTCTAGAAGGTGCACACACAGTCTGCCAGAAACAGGAAGAAAGAGGAATATTGACACACAAAAAGCTGCAAAATGTAGGCGATTCATATTTAAACATATTAGTTTTAAAAGTCAAAGAAAAGAAGTACCTAACCTTATAATACAATTTAAGGGCTTTTGTTAAAGAAAAAGAGAAAGTAGTTACTCACCTGTAACAGGTGTTCTCCAAGAGCAGCAGGAATCAGTCCTCACATATGGGTGACGTCGGCATCGACGGAGCCCCCATGCGGAGCATTTCCCCAGCTTTCAAAGCCTTTGGGAATGCAGCACGCATGCGCGGTCCCCTTCCCACCCAAATGTGCCATCTTGCTCAGTCTAATGACATAACTAAAAGACAGCACGAAAAAAGAAATGAACTATATACAACTGTAACTCCCAGGGGAGGAGGGAGGATCGTGAGGACTGATTCCTGCTGCTCCTGGAGAACACCTGTTACAGGTGAGTAACTACTCTTTCTCCAGGACCAAGCAGGAAGTCAGTCCTCACATATGGGTGACTCCCTAGCTCTGGGCTACCAGGAACCCAGGCTGAAAAAATAGAGCTCTCTCTAGAGCCTCAGCAACAGTGAGTGTATCTTCTCTGAGACCACACCTGAACGGTAGCCCAACATCAGGGCCGGAGGGTAGGAGTTGCCTAAACCTCAAAGAGATTACGGAGTACCGCTTGCCCGACAGCACTGTCCCTACGGGACTCCCTCTCGAGGCAGTAGTGGTCTGCAAAAGTCTGGCTTGAAGACCAAGTAGCAGCCTGGCAGATGTCAGCCAACGGGACAGAGCGGAGATGAGCTACTGATGCGGCCTTAGCCCTGACCCGGTGTGCCGTGACTCGACCCTCCAGAGAGGCCGGCTGCCCTGTACGCCCAGGCGATAGTCTGCCACCCAGATGGACAACGTACACTTAGTGACAGGCAACCCCAACTTATTGGGGTCAAAGGAAATGAAGAGTTGAGAAGCCCTTCTATGCCCCTGCGTATGTTCTAGGTAAAAGGACAGCGCCCTTCTACAATCCAGGGTATGCAAGACAGTTTCGGTCCTACTGGCGTGCGGCCTGGGGAAGAACGTTGGAAGTACCACCTCCTGGTTGAGGTGGAAGGAGGATACTACCTTTGGAAGGAACTTAGGATGAGTCCTCAAGACTACCCTTTTCCTATAGAACCTGGTATATGGTCTATCGGAGACCAGGGCCTGAAGCTCACTCACACGCCTAGCCGAGGTGAGTGCCACGAGAAACAAAACCTTCCAGGATAGGAAGCGTAAGTGGCAAGTAGCCATCGGCTCAAATGGTGGGCGAGTCAGCTGCTGCAAGACCACATTGAGATCCCACTCAGTGGCCGGTGGACGAATAGGAGGCTTGAGTAGAAGCAGGCCTCTTTGGAAACCAGACACCATAGGGTGGCCCGAGAGGGATTGTCCATCCACCGGCGAGTTGTGAGCTGAGAGGGCACTGAGGTGGACCCGGACAGAGTTGGACTGAAGTCCCAGGTTAGACAGGTGGAGCAGATATTGCAGTACCAGCGGGACCGAGCAAGAGAAGGGATCCTCCTGCTGTTGAGAACACCAAGTGGAAAACCTACGCCACTTGAGAGCATAGGCCTTCGTAGTGGACTGCTTCCTAGAGGCCAATACCACCTCTTCAACCTCCCTTGGTAGGAGCAAGGGGGCAAGGACTACCCTTTCAGCAGCCAGGCCATCAATTTGAGGGATTTGAGGTTGGGATGTAAGAGAGACCCCTGATCCTGAGTCAGAAGGTCGGGTTGTAGCCCCAGAGGAAGTGGAGCATCCACTGCCAACTGCAGAAGAAGAGGGAACCACGGCTGCCTGGGCCACCTGGGGGCTATCAGGATCACCATAGCTTGGTCCTGCTGGATTTTGAATAGAGTCCGGGCCACCAGAGGTGTGGGAGGAAACGCATACAGCAGGCCCTCCGACCAAGGGATGAGGAAGGCATCTGCCGCTGCCCTCAGAGGATGCGGTTGCCTGGAACAGAACTGGGAGAGTTGCCTGTTCAGCGGACTGGCAAAAAGATCCATAGTTGGAAGTCCCCACTTCAGAAAGATCTGTTGGACTACCCGAGGATCCAACTGCCACTCATGAGGCTGCAGGAGTCTGCTGAGCCTGTCCGCCAGGTAGTTTTCCTGGCCTGGGAGGTAGACCGCCTTGAGGGTCATGCCCTGATTGATAGCCCAGGAGCAGAGCGCTTGTGCTTCCAGGCACAGGAGTCGGGACCCTGTGCCTCCTTGCTTGTTCACGTAGAACATAGCCACCTGGTTGTCCGTTTGAATTAGGACAGACGGGTAAGAGAGGACCTGAGAGAAAGTCTGTAAGGCTAGTCGAATGGCTCTCAATTCCAACAGGTTGATTTGTTGGGCGGCCTCCCACGGAGACCACAGGCCTTGGGTGCAGGTGCCCTGGCAATGTGCCCCCCAGCCTTGCAGAGAAGCATCAGTTGTCAGTACCTGAGTGTGTGGGGAGGCCCGAAAAGGAACCCCCCCACCAGGTTTGGGAGATGCCTCTACCAACGTAAGGAGTCCGCCAAGAGTTTGGACATCTTTATCCTGTCTGACAACTTCCCTCTGGCCTGTATCCATTGTGCCCTGAGGCACCACTGAGCCAGCCTAATGTGCAGGCGGACATTTGGGGTGACATGCACTGTGGAGGCCATGTGACCTAAAAGTCGGAGGAAGTGTCTGGCAGAGACCAGAGAGTTCTCCTCAAATTGGCCGGCCAACTTCATCAGCCTGTGAGCTCTGTCTACAGGCAAGTAGGCCTTTGCATGGATGGTATCCAACCTTGCCCCTATGAATTCCACGTCCTGTGAGGGGAGTAAAGTGGACTTTGGGAAGTTTATAACGAACCCCAGGTGCTGAAGCAGGGATATGGTTCGGAAGGTGGCCTGGCTGGCCTCCTGTGGAGACTGGCCCCTGATAAGCCAGTCGTCCAGGTTCGGAAACACAAAGATCCCTTGGTTTCTGAGATAGGCCGCAACTACTGCCAGGCATTTTGTAAAGACCCTGGGGGCGGAGGTGAGGCCAAAGGGAAGCACTCTGTACTGAAAGCGGTTTCCTCCCATCACAAATCTGAGGTATTGCCTGTGGTTTGGATGGATGAGGATGTGAGTATAAGCATCCTTTAGGTCTAAGGAGCATAGCCAATCTCCCTGCTGGAGGTAGGGCAGTAAGATTCCAAGGGTAAGCCTCTTGAACTTTCCCTCTCCAGAAACTGGTTCAGATTTCGTAGGTCCAGGATGGGTCTGAGGCCTCCTGTCCTCTTTGGTACCAGGAAGTACCTCGAGTAAAAGCCTTGCCCTTCCAGATGGTGAGGCACCGGTTCCACCGCCTGGTCCTGCAACAGACCTTTCAACTCCTGAAGGAGTAAGTTTCTGTGTAGAGGGGGTCTTGGAGGCTCCCCTGGAAAGTAGGAGGGAGGTATCTGGGTGAAGTGGAGCAGATAACCCCTTTGGATGATGTTTAACACCCAAGTATCCCCTGTGATGGCTGGCCACCTGTCTGCGTACAGGGTCAGATGCCCTGGAGAGGAAGAGAGGCTATGCTGGCATAGTCAAAAAAAACCCTCCCTGCTGAGCAGGAGCCAGAGTAGGAGGCTTGGGAGCCTTCTGCCTACAGGGCCCAGGACCCTGCCCCTTGGCCTGCTGGCCCTGTTGGGGAGCTGTAGAGGCCTGGTAGTGAGGGTAAGGTTTGTAGGCAGTGGTCTTCCTCGGGTAAAAGGTCTTTTTTTCCCGGAGCCCTTCTTCTGAGAAGGGGCAGAGGTTTTCCTGGACAGCCTGGTCCTGGTGAGAGTCTTGGACTCGAGTTGTGCAGCCTTGTCAGCCATGGGCTTGCCAAAGAGGTTTTCACCTCGACAAGGGACATCGACCAACTTGTCCTGTACCCATGGCTCGAGGTCTGAGGATTGTAGCCAGACCTGGCGGCGTGCACCGAAGCCGGCCCCTGCTACATGGGCCGAAGCCTCAAATTCATCGTAGGCTGCTCGAGAGATAAACTTTGAGCACTCTCGAATACCAGAAGACAAGGCCTTGAACCTCTGCAAAGGTTCCTCAGACAGACCAACAGAGAACCCGGCAATCTCCTTTGCCAGATCTCGAAGGTACATGCCCATGTACAGCTGGTAGGTCTGGACGTGGCAAGCAAGCATAGAGCCCTGGAAGCACTTTCTACCGAGGGCATCCAGGTTCCAGGCCTCCCTGCCGGGAGGCACCGAAGAGTGCTTCTCCTGGCTTTTCAGACGACGCATGGCCGATTCCACAACCATGGAGTGGTGCGGTAACTGTGCCTTTTGGAACCCGAGGCTCTTGCGGACTCGATAGATGGAATCGACCCGCCTGCTTAGAACCGGCATCAAGGCCAGCGTCTCCCACATGCGGAAGAGCAACCGCTCCAGCATCGGAGGAACTGGGACAGTAAAGGCCTCCCTGGGGGAGAGTCATACTGCAGAGCCTCGAGCTCCTCGGTTCGAGGCTCCTCCTCGGGGTCCGCCGGGAAGGCCAAGGCCTTGGCCATGTCCCGCACGAAATCCGAGAACCGGGTATGCTCTGGGGGGGGACCGTGTCCGAGGATCGCAACTCGGTGAGTCCGAAGGGACGCACCGAGTCCAGAAGGTGTCAGGAGACTTCCCTTCCTCTGTTTCCCATGCCGATTCCTCCGAAGAGGAATCGAGCGGTGCCGAGTGGGCGGGCACCGATGCCATCCGCCCCGACATCGAGGGTACTGGCGTCGACGACCTCGGTCCCGAACGGGAGGCCGAGGGTGACCTTGGCCGAGGATTGACTCGAGTTCGCATAGACTCGAGGATCGGCTCGGCCTCCGGGGTCAACTTAGACGTTGAGGTCCCGGTGGTCGGGGCAGATGCGCCGGTGAGACTGGCGATCAGCACCCGCTGCTGCTCCATGAAGGCAGACAATCTGCTCTCCAAGGCCGTCAACCTGAGTCCGAGCTCAGGAGACCCAGCAGCCTCCGACTCAGGCCCCGACGGCGGCTCCCCCGGAGGAGAGTCCGCAAGGACTACAGTACTCACATGACTCAGGGCCTCCGACTCTACATGAGGATGCTTTTGCAGGCCTCTCTGACTCCGAAGACCCGGGACGGCGATTGGGACTATGCGACCTAGCCCTGGAGGGGCCAAGAGCGTCCACCGATGCCGCCCTTGCGGGTTTCTTCTTCCTTCAGTGCTCCCTCGAGGGGGACTCCCTCTCAGAGGAGCCCCGACGATGCTCGGGGTCAGACTCCTGAGACGTCAGAGGCCTCTGACGAAGTCTGGACCCGTCCAGAAGCAGAGTCAGAGAAGATCCTCTCACGCTGGTGCTGACGACTCCGCAATGCCTTCGAGGACATTTTGCCACAGGGACTACAGACCTTAGGAACGTGGTCGGGCCCTAGGCACCAGAAGCAGCAGTCATGTATGTCGGTGAGAGACATCAGTTTCTTGCACCGATCACACTTTTTAAAGCCACTGGCAGCCATCGGGGGAAAAAGGGCCCCTGCAAGTTCAAAAAATCAGGCTGCCAGGGAAAAGAAAAATTGGCGCGAACGCAGTCTCTAAGGACAAAAAACGAAAAAGGAGATCCAGGCTCGGCACCGGTGTACCGAGTCCAGGCGGGAAAGGAACCGATCTCGAACCGAAGAAAAAAACTTGAATCAACGCTGGAAAATCAACTTTTTTTCATGGGTGACAAGGACACACGTCCGGAGGGCTCCGCGGAAAAAAGAAGACTGAGCAAGATGGCACATTTGGGCGGGAAGGGGACCGTGCATGCGTGCCTGCACTCCCAAAGGCTTTCTTTGAAAGCTGCGGAAATGCTCTGCATGGGGGCTCCGTCGACACAGACATCACCCATATTTGAGGATTGACTTCCTGTTTGGTCCTGGAGAATGAGATCAAAGTGAGAGCAGTAGAATAAAGGCAGATGAACAGAAAGTAAGAGGAGACTCAGAAAGGAGCACCAGAAGAAAGGCTGGTGCTATAGAGAGAAAAGGTCTTCAGAAAAAGCTATGCAAAGGGCATTGGTTATTTTGGAAGGCAGCATTGCCTGTGTGATTTTTGCTACTTGAGGCCAACATGTTTACCCCTTGGAATATTTATATCTAAGCTGGATCTCTGTGTATCTGCGATCATGAGAGCAGATGCGAGGGGAGGTCTGTTTGAAAGGTGCAGTTATGCGTTTGCTGTGTTACTTTTCTGCAGCTTAAAAATACATCAGGGCATATTTTAGGGGAGGGGCCTTCATTTCTTTTCCATCTCCTACTTTATGTGTAAAGTTCATTTCTACAGCAAGACCCCAGCTGAGTAGTATTCAAATGTTCTGTCTCCACAGTCTTCCCAATGGATGGATCCTATCTATGTTTTCTGCTGCTAGTTATAGTGGAAGTAGAAAGGACCTACCAGTGTTGTCATTTCTGTGGTTTTCCCACCCAATTAGGTGATTCTTTTGCCTGGGTTGTGGGAAAAATTGGCAGGTCACAAGTTGTGATATTTTGCTCTATTGCCCACTGTCGCTGCAGATGAAAAAGCCATGGAAATTGATCCAATAAAGGCAAATTTCCAGCTCAGTTATAGCCATTGGTCGCATCTCATTGGTCAGGTTCCAGAGCAGCATATCTGGAACTCATCAAACAGATGTGGTAGAATGGGTATGATTGCCTGCCACACTCCAGAACTCTGATTGGCTGGAGGGAGGGACCATGTAGTGGGGTAGGTGTGGTTACACAGGATGATTTATCATTCCTAGGCCATTATTATTCACCAGTGGCATATCAGTAGAGGGACCATGGCTCCCAAGTACTGGACTGAGGGAGGTGCATTGGAGAAGCATAAAGCCAATCAGCTGGTATTTGGCCAAGAGTGGGGGGTGGGGTTTAAAGGAAGGTCAGTGACCAGCAGAACCAGAAAGCTAGCCAATGTAGGTGCTGGTTTTTTGTGACTGCCATTTTCCAGTCTGGCATAAACTTTTTAAATAGAGTGATTGTAGAAGCAACAGCAGGAATGACCTGAAATCTGCAGCAATGACTGAATTAGCAGTAGGTGTGTATTCAACAGCAGTACAGTGAGAGGTGATAGGGAGTAATGGGGTCGACCTTGGGAGTGGGAAGGGGAAAAATCAGAGCCAATGGTGTGAATGAAAGAAGGCACAGACAGAATGATGTTTGGCTGAAATTAGGGCCAGAGACAGCAAAGCAGGCAGCTTAGGCTGAGGGGGAAAGTAGACACAGATGGGTGGGGATGGCCTGGGAGGAGAGAGCAACTGATGAGGATGTGCTGAGGCGAGTGCGAGAGTGATTGGTGGAGAAAAGCTTGCAGAAAGAGTGAGAGGGACTGGTGGAGATTAGCAGAGAGAGAGATATTGGTTGGGATAGGTCTGGGAAGAGGCAGAAGTAAGGAGAATTTGGGAGAGGCAAAAAGACTAGTGAGGACAGACTGGTGGAAGGGGAGGGACGGCATGTGTATTCAGGAAATGCCGTACTTTGGAGGATCACATGCAGGGGATGGATCATGTCTATGGGAAGTGTTAACTGTCCCATGCTTCCTCCCCAGTTTAACTGGAATAAATGTCAGCATTCAGAGGGTAATTAGAAAAGATCTTGTAATTGCTAAAATAGCTGTTTACCAGTAGACATTGAGGCTTTGATTATTGACCAACCTGTCCGCAGTTGAAATGCACAGTGTTCCAACCTATGTCTCTTTTTTTTGCTTGCCTACTGAAGAGGTGGGACTTAGAAGGGGCACAGCGTGGTAACAGAGGGGTAAGGGGGGGGGGGGGGAAGTGCCAGGTTGTTCTCTTTTAAAAAGTTGGCAACTCTAGGCTGCACTGAAAACAAAGTAAGCACAAGGCCTTTGAGCCCTTGCCGCACTCAAGGCTCTGATGCATCCCCACCTCCTTGGAAACAGGATGACTGCATCACAAGGGGTGGCAGGGCCTTGAGCTTACTTTATTTTTAGTGCTGTCGCTGCCAGGTGCTGTAGCGTGAAGGCAGAGGTTGAGAGATATAGCATCAGTGATAGCAGCAGAGAAATAGGCGATACTGCACTGGGGGAGGAGATGATGCAAAGATGAGAGCAAGAGGGGGTGTTTTAGTGGTCAGTGGTGATATTCAGCCGCTGGCCAGATTGCAAAACTGGCTAAAGTTTGGACCACTATTTAGTTGTCTTAATGTTAGCCAGTTAGGATTCCCCAGACAGCAACTGAATATCGCCGCTGCCCAGTTTAACCTGTGGTACCACCCCTGCTGTGCCCCTGGAACACACTGATGTGAGTCGGCTAGCATCGGGGTGTGTAGCGATGGTACATGGGAGCATTCAGCAGTACTAACTGCATTAATCACATTGAATATCACCCCTGTAACTTTAGCATATATCTTTCAACTTTCTTTTTTGACAAATGGCTTATTAATCAATACTAAAGGGGGCAAATACCTTTGAAGACTTCCTTTCTTATATTTATTGCAGTTTATAAAATACAGAAAAAGAATTGTGTACAAAGAGCACATGACTGACAACAGATCCAATTAACCAATATTTTTATAAGTCCTCTTTCCAGACCATTCAAGGTGCGTAACATCATAATTATTACCATAAAACAGCAGGGGGGGGGGATGCTCTTGAGCATTGCACTGGGATGGACACATGAGGAGGAAGTTCTGCTAATGCACCCATTTTAAGTGTTAATTTTCCAGACTAAAATAATCATTGTAAGCAGATAAAAAGTGCTAGTCTTGTCCAGACCAGTGGTCCATCAAGTCCAGCATCCTTTCTCTGAGAATGGCCATGCAGAGCCAATAGCTAATAGAGAAGTCCATTTTTATTTTGTTCACTCCCAGACAACACTAACTCAGAGGGGTCAAATGGCAGAAACCTTATCTATGAAAAGGAAGCACTACAAATATTACACTGTAGAATCACAATACATTGCCCACTGTGAAAGCAGAACAAACCAGACTTCCACAAGTCTCTACACAGAAACTACGTTAGGCGAAATAATGTACATCTGTCAAACATACAGAACATAGATTGACTCTTACATTATACAGAAAGAGTAGTTACTCACCTGTAACAGGTGTTCTCCAGGAGCAGCAGGAATCAGTCCTCACTTATGGGTGTCATCGACGCCGATGAAGCCCCAGCGGAGCATTTCCCCAGCTTTCCATGAAAGCCTTTGGGCATGCTGGCACACATGCGCGGTTCCCTTTATTTTTCCACATGGCCCGCACGTTTTAGAATCGTGGTCCGGGCCAAGGCACCGAAGGCAGCAGTCGTGTGTGTTGGTGAGAGACATAATCTTACACTGATTACACTTTTTGAAACCGCTGGAAGCCATCGGGGAGAAAAGGGTCCCCGCGAGGTCAAAGGACCGGCCTTCCAGGGAAAAAGAAAAAATTTTGGTGCGAGCGCCTAGCCACTAAGGGCAAAAACCGAAAAAAGTAAGAAAGGCATTCGATACCGGTGTACTGAACCCGGCGGGAGGGGAACCGACATCGAATCCGAAGGAAAAAAGTGAAATAACGCCAAGAAAAAACTTCTCTTATCCAGGAAAAAAAGGACACACGTCCGATGGGCTTCATGGAAAAAAAGAGACTGGGGTAAGATGGCACCTTTAGGCGGGAAGGGAACCGCGCATGCGTGCCAGCATTCCCAAAGGCTTTCATGGAAAGCTGGGGAAATGCTCCGCTGGGGCTTCATCGGCGTCGATGACACCCATAAGTGAGGACTGACTTCCTGTTGGTCCTGGAGAATAAGAGACTACAAATTAGTAAAAAATACATGTAGACACAACTGTATTGGAAACATGACTGAGGAGTGAACAATGAAAACATACATATGGACTTTACAGTTAATGTATATCTAATATTAGTTGTAATCTTATAATTTGTTTAAAGTTTATATAATTGTAAAGGTTATATGTTATTTGTAACCTGCTTTGAACTAAAGTGATAAGGCAGGATATAAATTGATTAAATAAACATTTTCCTGTCCTGAGTGAAATACAAAATGATAAGAAATGCACACTCCCAAAGCTGGTGCTGCATATTACGATGAACACAATTTCAAAGCAAAATGCTTGTTTTACTGTGGATGACCATACCAAGTCAAAAGTAGATGGGGGCATGGGGGGCATGGCCTGGGCAGGACGAAAATCTACACATGCATTCTTTATTTCATATAGGGAATGCACTTGCAAACCCAAAATTGCCCACATGTGGATTTCCATCTGCTCCCTGATGCAAATAGGTATGGGAAAAGTGCTCCATTTGTCCCTCCTTTTATAGGAGAGATTCAAGGAGAAATCATCCTTATCCCCCAATGTTTATTTCTTCCGCCAGGGCCGGCCCAACTGTTAGGCGAACCAGGCAGTCACTTAGGGTGGCAGCGAGCAGGGCATGCAAAGCTACACGATAGATTCTGACAGCCAAGGGGGAACATAAGGCTTAAGGTTTCCCTAGAGCGCCAACACTTTGAACCAACTCTGTGGCCGGCCCTGTTCCTCTCCAAATTGAAATGCCATAAAGATAGGGCTTTCCATAGTGGAGTAGCAGCCTTTGCAGGTCTTGATTTGCAAAATGGCTTAAATACACATGTAAGTGCCATCTACACTTGTCCGTTCTGAAATGCTGGCAATTACATGCATAAGTTGTTGGGTTGCTTCTGTCAATTTTCCGAAGAGTTTCTTTCTGAGATGGCTGATGCTGTTGCATGTGGATGAAGACATTTTCCATACCTGTTAATTTCTTTTCCTTGAATCCTGCTAGACCAGTCCAGACAAGTGGGTTATGCTCCCCAGCCAGCAGGTTGAGGCAGAGCAGAACAATGTTCAGTGATTTCATCACTTGAATATACACTGGAGTAGCACTGAGAAAAGCTAATATGACACTTTTAAGAAGAATGCAAGATTGAAAAACTCTGGGGAAAAAAAGCACTAGTATTAATTGACAACACTAACTTTGTACAGTACATACTTTTGGCTCTCTTACCATATCTAACAAGATTCTCAAGAGCAGAGATGTCTCTCTCCATACAAAGATTTGACTTGTCTAAACCATGGTATTTTCAATAACGTCGTATGGATGCGAACATTGGAAAGTGAAAAAGATAGGAAGAAAATCGATACTTTTGAATTATGGTGTTGGCAAAGAATACTGGGCCCAATTTTCATTTAGGCAGGCTATGCAAGTGCCAGCCTGCCCGCTGACCTTGACCCGGATTTTCATTTCCGCAGCGACAGAAATGAAAATCTGAGTCACGCCAGACAGGCTGGCAGCTGCCAAGGCTAAGCGGGTAGCAGTGATTCTTGATGCTTCCCGTTTAGCCCCAGCACCTTAAAGATAGGTGAGGGTTTTCCTTGCCTATCTTTAAGGTGCAGAGCGCTAAGCGGGCAGCATTAAAAATTGCTTCTACCCACTTAGTGCCATTCCCTTCCCCAGAACGCCCCAAACATGCCCTGATGCTAAATGGGTAGCATCTGGGCGTACTAGGGACTTAACTGGGATTTTCCAAAGACACTGGGGTTTTTTAATTTTTTTTTTTTTTTATACCGCGCTCTTTAGAATCAGTGCGGTTTACATGTATACTAACAGGTACTTTTTATTCCCTTGTCCCCCGAAGGGCTCACAATCTAAGTTTACCTGAGGCAATGGAGGGTTAAGTGGCTTGCCCAAGGCCACAAGGAGTGGCCATGGGACTAGAGACCCCTGTCCCTCTGGCCTGAGGTTGCTTGTCCCCATGCAGGAATTGAACCTCTGGCCTGAGATAACTTGTCCCAACCACTGAGCCACTCCTCCCTAATACTACCCATGTAGATGCCTTTGGAAAATCACAATTAAGACATTTACACGGGTAACATGGGCTGTTACCTGTGTAACTGTCTTTGAAAATTGGGCCCATTGTGTATACCATGGACTGCCTGAAGAACAAACCAGTCAGTACTAGAGATCAAACCTAAGCTTTCTTTAGAAGCTCAGATGACAAGACTTTGACTTTCATACTTTGAACACTTAAGCGAAGAGAGAGAGAGATGATTAGAGAAAGACATCATGCTTGGCAAGGTTGAAAGTCAATACAAAAGAGGAAGGCCAGCAATGAGATGAATCAATACAATAAGCAGTTATGGATGCCACTCTGTCAACAAGGAGCCAATTGACTGAAGATCGAACATAGTTTAGGGCAATTATTCAAAGGGTCGCAATGAGTTGACACTGACTCAACGACACTTAAGAGCAACAACAACCATACTTGACTCTTCCTCAGGCACTAATACTGAAAATATAGTTAAAAGCAGCAGGACTCCCAAACCTGTAGAAGTCTTTCAGGATGAGCCTTGGACTGTCAAGCAGGAGTCAAGGAAAAGAAATGAAAAGGTATGGAAAATTTCTCCTTGATCATCCTGCTAGGCTAGTCCAGATGAGTGTGGCGTACCCAAGCAGTCAGCACCCAGAATGGGATGATGACAATGCTCAGGACAGAACTGCTCTGCAAAAGGCACCATTTATTTCTTTATTAAAAACACTTATACTGTTCATCACACCCATAGAAGGCAGCATTGAAGAAGTTAACATTGTTTTTTAAGTATTGTAAACACAACCCATAACAAAAACAGTAAAAACAAAACACTCCAATCCCCACATTAGCTATCGGATACTGAAAAGATAGTTAACAGATGTCTCCGATTTTTGGGAATTATCTCTGATTTTAGAGCTGTGTCTGTGACTTTGTTGGCAGCCTTCTGGCCCCAATTCCAGCAATAAGTACAGAGGGGTAGAAATAAGATTTTTTTCAATTTACTGTTTTTAATATATCAGTTTTTAGATTTTGCATCCATCATCATTCTATTTTACAGAGTATGGGATACTCTGCAAAATATATAGTGGTCAAGGAGAAAAACACCAGAATGGCATCACTGTTTCTATTTCTCTGTTGATTTATCTGCTTAGAAGTGATATTGTTGCTGTCGGGATAGATTGTGTTGTTAAGGAGGGTGGTGGTTTTTTTTTAAAGCTGCTTTATTCAAGCACTAGAGATAGACAATTAAAAAATGTACAAAAATAACAAAAAGAGAAAAAGAAGCAGAACATACAAAAATAGGACATTAAGAAAAAAGGGGGGAGGCCTGGGACCAGACTTAACAAGGATGATCCTGACTTGTTAGAGCCATAAATTCTCAATGAGGCGCTAAGCCATCCAGTGTCCATATTACAAACTTATTCCAACTTTCAGTCGGAGCATCCAAATCTGATGTTATAATATTAATTAATCTAGATGAGCATTTTTGTGTCAAATCTTCCAAATTTAACAAGAATCATTTTCTTTACAAGAGGTTTTAGCTGATCTAACAACTGGAGTAGTAATATGAAAGGAAATTGATGAATGATATGTCCAAATGAAAGGGGAATGTTCAGATGAATCTGTTCTTAGAAGTTCATGGGTAGAAGCTAGTACAATCTCCGTGCACATGAGTGAGTTTACTAGAAACTAAATGCAGACTATGATCTTGTGACAAAGAAAATTATGCTTTAATGGTGTCCTTCAGGAATCTAGATTTAAATTAAAGTATTCAAGAACTACCAAGGAGCTGCTTAGTCTATAGGCATTTGAAAGTAGCATAGAAAGTTCAAGGATAATACTAGGCGTTATGGGGGGGCTATATTGATCTACACACATGGTCACGGAGCAACATCCTGAGAACTGGACAATCAAGGCTATCAGACCTAAGTTACTTGAGAGAACTAATTTTTATAAATAACTGAAATCCTGTTTTCACATTTGACTGGCCTATATGTTGAGTAGTAAGAAAGGGCAGCAGGACAAGCATCAGTTAAGTAGCTCAAATTACCATGTATAAAAGAAATATAAGAGATGTCATACTAGGTCAGAGCTACTATCATAGGCCTCCAGACCTATCTAACAGCATCATCGGATCCAAAATACACAAAAAGTGCTAAAATATGTAAGTAAATGTCCAGAATCTGTCTCCATCATCAAACATTGACAAGCATTCTGACAACTAGAAGGAATGAGTGAGAATCCACAAGCACACATGGAGAAGGAAGCAACAGAATTTGCAAAACAAGAGAAAAAAAACTTGTCAAAGAATTAGATCAGCAATCAAGGAAAACCAAGTGGCAAATACACAAATACAGTAGAAAATACAAAGTGTTACTCCAGGAACCTTTTGTCGATCAAGAACAGACACATGAATGATCAAAGACAGATGAACTGAAACCGAAGGATGAGAGATTGATAGCTGCAGCCCAGGACAGCGGATTATGGACAAGATGGTTTACAGTGAGCATTGAAAAAACTGGCAAAACAGACATATGTTGATTTTGTAAGAAAGAGCTGGAAACAGTGACTCACCTCAGCTGGTTGTGAAGTTCTGATGGCGGAAAATTTCTACACAGGTAGGTATAATAAAGTAGCACGCTTCATCCACTGGAAACTCTGTAAACATTACAACTGTGCCTGAAAAGCACTGGGATCATGACCCTAAGAGAATTACAGAGAATGATGAGGTTATGATCATCTGGGACATGCCCATTCCAACGGATAAGAAACTGGATGCGAGGAAATCCGACATTGTGGTTAAGGAGAAAAACACCAGAATGGCAGAGGTGTCGGTCCCAAGCGACTATTCTGTGAATCACGTCAAGATAAAGAAGATCTTCAAGTACCAAGAAATGCAGTCATAGACCAAGAAAATATGGCAGAAAAATACCGAGCTATTTCCCATCATATTGAGTGCCATGGACTTGATTAAGAAGAATTTCCTAGCATACCTTGATAGATAACCCATAAAGATTACATCTTACAAACTCAAGAAGGAGGTTCTCTTTGGCACAGTGCAAATACTATGCTGAGCATTAGCAGTAAATTTGAGAGACTGGGATCATACTCCACATATCCTAACTTATAAGTGACATTCATAACTGTGTGATATGTGCAAAACTAACCCATTTGCAGAAACTGTTCTAAGTGGTCAGACCAAAGGTCCATCA
Organism: Ichthyophis bannanicus; assembly: GCA_033557465.1. NCBI lineage: Eukaryota > Metazoa > Chordata > Amphibia > Gymnophiona > Ichthyophiidae > Ichthyophis > Ichthyophis bannanicus. The sequence continues at coordinate 154,533,657 of CM066031.1, forward strand.
AGCCCTGTTTCCAGTGGTGGCCAATCCAGGTCACAAGTATCTGTCAAGTTCCCAAAAGGTATAAAGATTGTATGCTGCTTGTCCCAGGGGTAAGCAGTGGATTTCTCCAGTCCACTTTAATAATGGTTTATGGACTTTTCCTCCAGAAACTTGTCCAAACCTTTTAAATCCAGATACACTAACAGCTTTTACTACATACCCATAAGAAATTTCAGAGTTTGATTATACATTGAGCTAAAAAATATTTTTTTCTGATTAGTTTTAACTGTGCCACATTGTAGCTTAATTGCATGCCCCCTAGTCTTTCTACTTTTTGAAGGAGCAAACAACTGATCTACTTTTACCCCGTCCACTCTATTCATTATTTTATAGACCTCTATCATATCCCTCCTCAGACATCTCTTTTCCAAGTTGAAGAGCCCTAACATTTTAAGCCTTTCCTCATAGGGGTATCCTTCCATCCCCTTTAACATTTTGGTCACTCTTCTCTGTACCTTTTCCAATTCTGCTTTATCCTTTTTAAGGTATGGCAATCAGAATTGCGCACAATGTACCAGGTGCGGTCATACCATGGAATGATACAGAGGCATTATAATATCTTTGATTTTATTCTCCATTCCTTTCCTTGTGATGTCTAGCATTCTATTTGCTTTCTCTAGGAACAAGCAGGAAGTCAGTTCTCACATATAGGTGGCACCAATGGAGCCCTCATGGAAGCATCTCCCCAGCTTCCAAAGAAAGCCTTTGGGAGATACCACCACGCATGAGTGGTCCCCTTCCCGCCCAAGGGTGCCATCTTATTCAGTCTCCCTTTTTCCGTGGAGCCTTACAGACATACGTTTTTGTTCCCCAGAAAAAAGTTGATTTTCTCTTGCACCTTTGTGCACCATCCGGTTAGCACCAGTCCCTTTCCTGCCTCCGGATCCTGTTGCCTCAGCTTCAGGACTCAGAACCCGTTTACTTAGGTTTTTCCATTCAGCACAGTTTCACACCTTTTTTTAACCGCTGGCTGTGTCGAAGGTCTTCGACCTCGCTGGGGCCCTTTTTGCCCCAATGGCCACTGGATTTAAGAAGTGCGAATGGTGCTCCAGGAACATGTCCCTTACTGACACACGTGATTGTTGCCTCAGGTGTCTAGGTGCCGACCATGACTCAGAGGCATGTTCCCTGTGCAAAAAGATGTCTGCTAAGGCCATCCAGAGTTGCTGGCAGAAGCACGATGACATCTTCCAAAGGTCAGACTCAGCCCTGGTATTCCCATTAGCCGCATGCAAGGATTCTCGGAGTCATGTAAAGCCCCCGCAGTACCCAAGCAGGCATGTGGACACTCCAACAAGGGTTTCCGGGAGCGAGAGTGTAAGAAGAAAAAGAAATCTTCATGAACCTCTTTCTGGGAAGGGGACTCTCATGGCAAGTCTCATGCAAGGTCTCACAGCCCCGGAGGGTTTCTGAGGAGTCAGAGTGGGAATGACTGGCCAAGGTACCCAGGACAGACATCGAGGCTGCCAGCTACGGATCTCGGACCCCTGAGACTCATCCTGTCGAGGACTCCCGCTCCTCTCTAACACCCAAACCGGTCACTCTGGCCTTAGTGTCGAAGGCTGAAACCCCTGATTGGGAGGCCAGGATGATGGCATTGGAGTACAGCGTTTCTGCATTTCTGGTCATGCAGCAGGCATTTATGCCCAGCACTGCTGGCACACACACTGAGACCACAGGAACTTAGATGATGAGGACTCCCCGGGCTGCCAAGGGGATCCTCGAGAGCCCCATGCCTCGAGTCGATCCTCGGTGAGGGTCTTGATCCCACTTCCAGTCCTCGGGAGCAAGATCCTCTCTGGCAAGCACCTCTGGCTCCGGCCAAGTGCCAGCTACGGTACATTGAAGGCCAGGACCAATGATGCCCTTGGAGCCGCTGGGCCTCGTGTCCTTGACGGACTACTTGGACTGGGAGTCCGAAGATGAGGCTTCCCCGGAGACACAAACACATTGTGACCTCCCCTCGGATCAGCCCCTGCCAGGACCGAGGCGTCAGTCCCCGCCTGAGGCCACCCCTTTCCTTGAGTTTGTCCGGTACATGGTGAAGGCGCTGTCCCTCACCACGGAGTCAGAGGAGGACCCCCCGCACGGAGGAACTTGAAGTCCTCCAATATGAGGCCCAACCTAAAGAGGCCCATATGGTCCCCATCCCCTCCATCCTCTGGCACCTCATTCTCCAAATGTGGGAAAAGCCGGCATCAGTGCCGATTGTGAGCCAGCGCCTGGATACCATGTACCGGGTCTAGCAAGGAAGGTGCAACTCCCTCACACTTCCATGGTGGTTGAGTCGGCCATGGGTCAACAAAAAAGCCTGCAGTTTCACTCTTTGCTGCCCCCCGGGCAGGGAGTCTCGCACCCTTGACGCCCTTGGGCATAAATTTACCAGGGCTCGATGCTCATATGCCATATACAAGCATATCAGCATGTACTTCCGAGACCTAACCAAAGAACTCAGGGGTTTTTCAGTGGATCTCAGCAGGGACCACCTCCAATGCTTCCAGATCCTCACAAAGTATAAAAAATAAAAGGAACTAAATTCCAGCACCTACGCCAATTTCTACCCCATACACCACACACACTACACGATGTAAATATACTTTTGTACAAAGTTTGAGATGTTTGCTTTAATACCTACAAAGATTTTGCTTTAATACCTTCAAGTTGTTTTTGTTACAATACCTACAAAGTTTATATTTACTGTTCAATGTAAATAGTTGATTTCTACTGTTCTATGTAAAATGTATACAAATTGTGTACAAGACTGTTAATCTGTTATATGTAAACCGCCCTTGATCTCTGGAAGGGGCGGTATAAAAGAAATAGTTAAATAAATAAATAAATAAATAAATTAAATCTTCGGGGAGTGCTTGAAGTATTTGTCCCAGACAGCCTATGGCAGCTTCAAGTCCAGTGTGAGGGTGGCCGCTGCAGGCATTGATGCCCGATGCCAGGCCTGGCTCTAGGCATCGGACTTCAAGCAATGGGTCCAATAGAAACTCCTCAATGTCCCTTGCCTCAGTGAAAACCTCTTTGGTAAACTGATGGAGAACAAGGCAGTGGAGATCAAGACCAAGTATGTCACCAGGACTCAGCTCTAGAGGAAGACCACCACTTTTCCCAGGAAGAAACCATTGGGGAAAAGGCCTCCCTTCCACTGGAAAGGCCAGCCTTACTGAGGCTATCCCCCATAACAGGCCCCCCAGACCCCACAGCAGGGTCATCAGGGCAAGGAAGCAGGCCAGGGCCCATGCAAGCCTAAGGGCCACAAGCCCCAGACACCAGCTCCAGCCCAGACTGGGTTGTGGTTTTGACTCCCAGGGCATAGCTTCTCATCCCATGGGGGATCAGCCACCGACAGGGGGGGGGAGCCTGATTCATTTTGCCCACCGGTGGGCTGCCATCACCACCGACTTCTGGCACTTCAGGTGGTCAAGGAGGGTTATCTCTTTCATCTGGACCAGATGCCTCCACCTTTCTTTCCAGGGGAGCCTCCTTGGACTCCCCTGCACCAGGGCCTGCTACTGCAGGAACTTGCCGGCCTTCTCAGTGACAGAGCTGTGGAGCCCGTACCACATCATCTGAAAGGAAAGGGGTTCTTCTCCGGGTACTTTCTGGTCACAAAAAAAAAAAACAGTGAGTCTAAGGCCCATCCTGGACTTGAGAAATTGTTAGGGTGGGTTTTTCCTTTCCCAGCACTTTGTATCACTTACCCTGGGACGTCCGTTAATCCCCTGGGCCAAAGTATCATCTTACCTTCTTTGTCTGGAATTCCAGGGGAACAAACACACACACTCGCACATAAGTAGCATGTAAGTTTATTCCAAAGGTTAAAGGGGCTGTCTATCTTTTTTACATTACCAAGAGCATATACATAGGTCATCAACCCACCCCGAGGCCCACCACAGCTTATCAGTAACTTTGCAGATATAAGCTGTGGTGGGCCTCAGGAGCTGGGTTGATGACATATGTATATTCTCTTGGTAATGTATAAAAGATAGACAGCACCTTTAACCATTGGAATAAACTTGCATACTGTCCTTCTGTGTGGTTGTGAGTTCATTCCCCAGGAATTCCAGACAAAGAAGGTAAGGTGATTCCTCGGCCCAGAGGATTAACGGACGTCCCGATGGTAAGTGCTGGAAAAGGAAAAAAAACACCCTAACAATAACCTAAACAAACTCCTGGTGCAGGAGTTCAAAATGCTCTCCCTTGGAATATTGCTACCCTACCTCCAGCAGAGAAATTGGCTATGCTCCTTGGACCTAAAGGATGCTTAGACCCACATCCTAATTCATCTCAGTCACAGGCAGTACCTAAGATTCATGGTCGGGGGTGACCACTACCAGTACAGGTACTGCCCTTTGGCCTAGCCTCCACACCCAGAATCTTCACCAAATGCTTGGCAGTGGTGACCACCTACCTCCGTTTCCAAGGGGCTTTCATTTTCTCATATCTGGATGACTGGCTAGTAAAAGGAGACACCGTCTCAGAGGTGCAACAGGCCACAGCCTGCACCATCAGGGTCCTACGTCTGGAGTTTGTGATAAACCACCCCAAATCCCATCTCACTCCAACAAAGGACCTGGAGCAATGTTCCCTCTAATTTTCTGTAGGCTGTGTGCGCATAAAATATCAGCTGTGTGCAGCTTTTGAAGGAAGGTTAAATTTTTGTGCGCCACATAACGACACTCGGCGTTATATACTTTAAAATTTGACTACACGTCAGAATACAGTATGTATACCACATTGATTTTAATCAAATTAAATGAAAATAGACTATTACTAAATGAAGCGGGAAATTTCTAGTAATTACAATCATAACTTTTAAATTTTAAGACGTCTGTGGTGTTTTCTATCAGAATCAGAGCCGTAATTTTTGTACGCTCTGTTGTAAAGTATGTGCGCTCGCTCGGCGAGGTGTGTGCACGCGCACACACGCACAGCTAGAGGGAAGAGTGACCTGGAGTTCATAGGGGCTTGCCTGGCCACCCTCCAAGCCAGGGCCTTCCTCCCCCTAGAGAGGGCGGATCACCTCAGGACCCTGGCAACTGAGGTGCAGAGCCGCCACACCATGTTGGCACAGTCCATGCTTTGCCTACTAGGCCACATGGCCTCCACTGTCCATGTGGATCCTAATGCCCGCTTCCACATGCAGGCAGCTCTGTGATGCCTCTGCTCACAAAAGACTCAAGCCACAGGCAGGCTCCGGGACATGGTCTCGGTGTCCCAACAACTAGCAGAGTCACTCAGCTGGTGGCAGGATGCACAGCACCTGCAGAAGGGCATGCCCTTTCAACACCTAAACCCCCAGAGGATCCTCACCACAGACACCTCCCTGCTGGGCTGGGGGGCCCACTACGAGGAACTGCGCATGCAGGGCAACTGATCTCGAGGAGAACCAGCTGCAGATCAATCTGCTGAAGCTCAGAGCTATTTTTCTGGTGATCAAGGCCTTCCAACACCGCCTGCAGCATCAATCGGTGCTGATTCAAACGGACAACCAGGTCACGATGTTCTATCTGAACAAACAAGGGGACACAGGGTCTCACTGCCTATGCCAGGAGGCAGTAGTCCTCTGCTCATATGCGATCAGTCAGGGAATGCTTCTCAGGTTGGTATACTTTCTGGACTAGGACAACATCCTAGAGGACAGGCAGAGCAGGCTTCTCCAACCACATGAGTGGCGCCTAGACCCCAGGGTGGTGTAGCAACTATTCCAACTATGGGGAACCCCATGTCTGGCCCTCTTTGCCAGTCCAGCCAATGCCCAGTTGCCCCACTTCTACTGTCCCCAACCGCATCAGATCTGGATAGCGGCAGACGCCTTCCTCATGGTCGGACGGCCTTTTGTATGCCTTCCTTCCCATGCCACTAATCACGTGAACCCTCTTCAAGGTCCAGCAAGACAAGGCTTCCATGGATCCTGGTGGCCCTGCGGTGGTCCAGTCAGCCTTGGTTTCCCCTGTTACTCCGCCTCTCGATGGAGCCCCTAGTCTCCCTGGGGAATTCCCCAGGACTACTGACCTAGGAGGAGGGCTCTGTTCTCCACCCCAACATCGGATCCCTGTCACTAACAGCACGGCTGTTGAACGGATCGCTCTAGCACCTCTCCTCCCCAAGGAGGTGGAAGAATTCCTCCTGGCCTCTCGTAAGGACTCCATGAAATAAGCCTATGCCTTCAAGTGACACAGATTCTCGGTATGGTGTATGGAACAACGGGTAGATCCATTCTTCTGCCCAGTGCATACGGTGCTACAGTACTTGCTCCACCTCTTGCAGTCTGGATTCAAGTCCAACTCTGTCAGGGTACACCTGAACCCGCTCTCCGTGAACCATCACTCCATAGAAGGCAAGCCATTTTCTGGGCAGCCTGTCATTATCTGATTCATGTGTGGCTTGCTGCTTTCTAAGCCTCCCATATGGCCGCCTCCATTGGAATGGGATCTCAACATGGTCCTGATGCAGCTTACCAAGCCACCCTTCGAGTCCTTGGCTACCTGCCATTTGCATTACCTATCCTGGAAGGTGACCTTCCTGGTAGCACTCACCTCTGCCTACAGAGTCAGCGAACTTCAAGTCTTGGTGGCTGAGCCACCTTATACCTGATTCTACAAGAACAGGGTCGTGCTTCACACACATCCTAAGTTCCTCCCGAAGGTGGTATCTGCCTTCCAGCGGAACCAGGAGGTGGTGCTCCCTATCTTCTTTCCATGGCCCCACGCCGACAAGGCAGCAGCCATTCTCCATATTCTGGATTGCAAAAGGGCCCTGTCTTTCTACCTGCAATGTACTCAGGACCACTGCAAAGCCTCACAGCATTTCATTTCCTATGACCCCAGCTGGCTGGGGGAGGCTGTCACCAAGTGGACCCTGTCCACCTTGGTGGTGGACTGCATCGCCTTTGCCCAGGATCAGGCTGGGCTATCGTTGGAGAACTGGGTCATGGCACACAATGTCAGGACTATGGCGATCTCAGTTGCAAGCCTACACTCTGTCCCTATGGTGGACATATGCCATGCCACCACCTAGTCCTTAGTCCACACTTTTTCAGCTCACTACTGCCTGGAGAGGGAGTCTTGACAGGCAGCAACATAACAGCACCCAAAATTATCACCCTTGGAACAAATTCGACCTAATAACCAAGAGAGAATTACTTGATATCATTAACAATATAAATACCACATGTTAAAGTTTTCCTGATGCCTCCTTCTGTTTTAACAATAGCGGACTAATTTTGGCTAATGTATCTTTTTCTTAATGAATGGTGTTTATTACTGTTTCCTTTGTTTTTGCCAACTTTTCCTCATTCAATTTCATGAATGTATTGGAATATTCAATAAAGATTTAAATGAGATATACTACAACACTTCTGGACCCATGCCCTGTAGCTTGGCTAAAAATCCTGCGCAATCAGTTTGCTCAGACCATCCTAAGGATAGTACACACCTCCCTCGCGCAAGGATACCTGCCTCCTGCACTTAAGCAAGCCTCAATACCCCCTATTCTAAAAAAGGCTTCACTAGATTTAACAGGCCCCAGCTGATATTGACCAATTGCCAGCATCCCAGTTCTGGCCAAAATAATAGAAAAAGTCATACAGCGGCATCATCAAGATCATATTGACCTACACACCCCACTAGATCCACAATAGCACGGCTTCCGCCCTCATCATGGCATTGAAATATTGTTAACGGACCTCTTCAACAGACTCATCCTTGGCTTAGATAAACCTCGACATGGATTTGTGCTCATCTTTCTTGATATTAGTGTTGCATTTGATTTGGTAGCACATCACATCATGTTAAATAGACTCATTAACATTAGATTAACAGATGACATATTAAAATGGTTTTCATCTTACATCCTGAACAGATCTATGCAAGTAAAGGTCAGTACCACAAATTCAAAACCCTTTAGTCTAACACAAGGCATCCCTCAAGGTTCAGCCCTCTCTGGATTATTATTCAAATTACACATTCAACCTCTCTGTAACCTACTAAGAAAATGAAATATGCACTTTCATCTCTATGCAGATGATATGTTTTACATGCCATTCAATACCACCAACCCGGATTTTACGATCATATCTGATGTCTTCACCGCAGTAACGATGCTCGGGGTTGGACTCCCGAGACGTCGAGGCCTCTGATGAAGTCCGGGCTCAGCCAGACGCAGAATCATAGAAGATCCTTTCGCGTTGGTGCTGCCGGCTTCTCAATGCCTTCAAGGACATTTTGCCACACGGGCCACAGACCATCGGGTCATGGTCGGGCCCAAGGTACCGGAGGCAGCAGTCTTGTGTGTCGGTGAGAGAAATTAGTTTCTTACACCGATCACACTTCTTAAACCCGCTGGCAGCCATTGGGGGGAAAAGAGACCCTGCAAAGTCAAAAGACTGGGCTGCAAGGGAAAAATGAAAAAAGAGCGCGAACGCTAGTCTCAAAGGACAAAAACCAAAAAATGAAGTCCGGGCTCGATACTGGCATACCAGGCCCAGGCGAGAAAGGGAACTGGCGTCGAACTGAGCAATTACACGGATCCACACTGAAAAAAAAATCAACTTTTTCACAGGTGACCAGGATACACGTCCGTCGGGCTCTGCGGAAAAAAGAAGACTGAGCAAGATGGCACCCTTGGGCGGGAAGGGGACTGCGCATGCGTGCTGTATTCCCAAAGGCTTTCTTTGAAAGCTGGGTAAATGCTCCATATGGGGGCTCCATCGGCACCCATATGTGAGGACTGACTTCCTGCTTGGTCCTGGAGAAAATATTTTTTCACTCAATGTGTAATCAACCTCTGGAATTTGTTACAGGAGGATGTAGTAAAAGCTGTTAGTGTAGCTGGTTTTAAAAATAGTTTGGACAAGTTCCTGGAGAAAAGATCCATAAACCATTATTAAAGATGACCCAGGAAATCTACTGTTTGCCCCAATACAAGCACCATGGAACCTGTGTGTCTTTCTGGGAACCTGCTAGGTATTTGTGACCTGAATTGGTCACTGTTGGATCCAGGATACTGGGCATGATGGACCTTGGTCTGACCCAGTATGGCATATCTTATGTTCTTAATTGGCATCTTAGAGACCTGGTGGAAGTAGGATAATCAATGGGACACTGATACCAGGGTACAAATTATGTTGCAATGATAGAGTACATCAATTTGGTGGAGTGGATCAATATGGTTGACACTCTATATTAAAGATGGCATTGAGTTAAACAGGTTAAAAGTTTTGTAGGAAGCAAAATACACTGTATAATCTCTTAGGATAGAAATTTCATGAAAAAGCATTAAGAGAAGAGCAGTGGGGGTGTACTACCATCCACCTTGCCAGAATGAACAGTCAGATGACAAAATGCTAACAGAAACTAGGGAAGATAACAAAATTTACAACACAGTCAATTACCCCAGTACTAACTGGATCAGTGTCACATTAGAACATGCTAGGGAGGTGACGTTTCTGGATGAAATAAATGACTGCCTCATAGAGTAGCTGGTTCAGGAACTGACATGAGGTGATGCAATTTTAGACCTAGTCCTTAATGGAACACAGGATCTGGTGCAAGGGGTAATGGTGTTGGGGCCTCTTGGCAATACTGATCATAACATGAACGCATTTGAGTTAAATGGAGGGAGGACAGCAAAGAAATTCACTGTGTTGGCATATAATTTTCAAAAGGGAGACTATAATAAAATGAGAAAAATGGTTAGAAACCCCCCCCCCCCCCAAAAGGAGCGACTGCAAAGTTTGAGTTTACATCAGGTGTGGGCATCATTTCAAAATACTGTCTTGGAAGCCGAGATCTGATGTATTCCATGCTTTAAGAAAGGTGGAAGGAAGGCCAAACAGCACGGTTTAAAGATTAGGTCAGAGAGGTGGTTTTAGCCAAAAAAAACTTATAATAAAAACTTTTTCAGGTACATTCATAGCAAAAAACCTGTGAGACAGTCAGTTGGACCATTAGATGATAGAGGGATAAGAGACAGAAGCTCCTGCTTGAATGTGCTGCAGTTTTTAATGTTTCTCCTAAATTTTCAAAAGCTCCTACTGGCATAGGCTATGACTCCTTTCAGTTCGGCTTGCACTTGGCTTAGAATTGTCCCCAATTCCCAAAAGCTTGCATCAGTTGTTAATATGAAAGGCAATTCAGAGATGGGAAGGGCAAGATGGGGGCAGTAATAAGCTTGTTTGTCAACACATTAAAAACCACTTGACATTCTGCGCTCCAACTAAAAGGTTCTGATTTTTTATTTTTCTTGGGTTTTCCAGTGCCAGCATGTAGTGGAACATCTGTCTTCACAAACCTGGGCACAAAGTAATGGTAACAGCTGGAAAAGCAAAGGAACTGCCTTGTCTCCATCACCAATGTAGATACTGGCCAATCATGTATAGCTGGGAACTTGCTATGTTCTACTGACAACCCTTCCTTTCAGATCATATGGCCCAAAAAGTCTACTTCACATAACAGACGGCACTTAGATGGTTTTAATTTCAAACTACTGTTTCTAAGTTACTGGAAAACCTTGTTAAGATGCTCGATGTGACTTTCAAAGACTTTTGAAAATACCAAAATATCATTAAGGAATAGGAGTAAGATATCAAAAATGTACTTGCTCAATATAGACTCCATCTGCCTTTGAAAACTAGCTGGAGCATTACAAAGTCTAAATGGCATTCAAGTCCATTCAAGAGACCAAATGGAATAGTCACAGCTGTTTTCGGAATGTTACCTGCCTTTACGGCCATCTGAAAATATCCAGATGTTAGGTCCATGGACGAAAACTATGATGCTTGGCCTATCGCATCAAGAGATTTTTCAATTCACAATTGTGTGTATGTGTCCTTGACTGTAATGCTGTTTAGTTTTCTTTAGTCCCAGCAGAATCCCATACTACCATCCTTCTTATGGATGACTGCGACCAATGAGGTCCGGGAGCTGCTGCTCTTCCTCAAAATGCCCTGGTTCACTAGGCCTTGGACATGCCGTTTAAAATGATTGAAAACATGGGACAAGACCCTCCCAGAAGGTTGCTTGATTGGAGTAGCACTTCCTGTAGGAATGGTATGTTAGATGACATCAGTGTATCCATTGTCGGAGTCGCCAGTGGAGAATGACTGCCAGTGAGCTCATCCCACTCTACTGTTACAGGATAGGACTTGCATTATAGCCTCAGACTTCAGTACCATCTTCACTTCCCTTTTTTTTCACTACCCAACTTCAGATTCATGAGTGGTCTAATCTCTTTGGGTTCTAGCAATTTTGCCATTTTCACTTTTTGTTCCCCTGCATTTGTTTGACATGGCCAACATGTGGCCGCTTCAGAGTTTCCAGAAACTTCAGAGTTTCAGTTGGAGTGACCACCACTGGACAGACTCAAATCGCTTATATATTGTCACATTTATCCATTATTAACTTCTCAGTCAGTGGAGGGATAGTTACTCTCTTTTTCCCATTAGCTTAAACCTCAACTTTTGTGGTGACTTCTTATAGTACCTAACTACTACTACTACTACTACTGAACATGTGTATAGTACTACAGAGTGCTACACAGATACATGTTAAAGACGGACCCTGCTCAGAGCTTACAATCTAGTCAAGACAGACAACACAGTAGCTGTAGACATAGGATACCTCTATGGGGAATGGTAAGGAAACACAAAGGAGATCAGATGAGTCAAGATCCAAAAGCGGCAGCAAAGAGGTGTGTTTTCAGCCTTGATTTGAAAAGGGTCAGAGAAGGTGCCTGATGTACAGACTCAGATAGTTTGTTCCAGGCATAAGGAGAAGCAAGGCAAAAGGGGTGAAGTCTGGAGTTAGCAATAGAAGAGAAGGGCACAGATAGAAGTGATTTGCCAGAAGAGTGAAGTTCCCAAGGAGGTGTGTAGGGAGAGATAAGAGAGGAAAGGTAGTGAGGAGTTGCAGAGTGAATGCACTTATAGGTCAACAGGAGAAGTTTGTACTGGATGTGGAAATGGATAGGGAACCAATGAAGTGACTTGAGAAGAAGGGTAATATGAGCATGACAAGGCAGAAGATTAGCTGCGCAGCAGAGTGCTGAAGGGGAGAGAGATGATTCAGAGGGGAATCAGCAAGAAGTAGGTTACAGTAGTCTAAACGGGAGGTGACTAAGGAGTCACCGCTGTACTTTCTCCTCCTCTACGCCCCTCCCTCTCTATCAGGCCCTCGTTGGGACTCTCATCTTGACCCTCTCTGAGCTCTCCCTTCTCTATCAGCATATCCTGATCCTAGGTGACTTCAATATTCATGTAGACTCCCCTTCTTCCTCTCGTGATTCCGCTTTTCTCTCTCTGATCTCTCTCTTCAACAATTTATCTACTTCCCTACACACTCTGCTGGTCATTCCTTGGATTTGGTAATCTCCCATTCCACTTCCCCTTTGGTTCCTTCTTCCCTTTCTGCTTTACCTATCCCTTGGTCAGATTATTTTTGTTTATTTTTCACAATCCCATCCTTTCCCCCTTCCTCTGTCCAGAACCCTGTTCCTCCTCCCCGTCTCACTCGCCGCATTATTCCCAACACCCTTTCCCAGTTCCCCTCCTTTGATTCACTTTTTCCCCTTGACTTCCACCTCCTTCCCGTGGACCTCCAGGCCCAGTCCTGGAATACTATTCTTACAGATGCTTTGAACCATCTTGCCCCACGTCTGCTGCTCCCTCCTTCCCGCACTCGTCATCGCTATCCCTAGTTCCACTCGGATTTATTCCTTCATCGTTCCTATTTGCGCCATGCCGAGCACCACTGGCATAAGAACCCATCCCCTACTAATCTGGCCCACTTTCAGCACTGTCACTTCCACTACCGTTCCCTGATTTACGTTCCTCCAAATTGGACTACTTCTCTAATCTCATTTCCTCTTCAGCCAACTCCACCCGTCAACTCTATTCAGTACTCCGTTCCTTTTCTGCCTCCCATTCTCTCACTTTCTCAGCCTCTTCTCCCACCATTCTCGATCCTGCTCTTTTAGCTTCTCACTTTGCCACCAAAGTCAATACCCTTCGTTTACTTTTCCCCTCTTGCCCCTGCCCTTGCCCTTCTCCCCAGCTCCCCTCTCTCCAACTTCCTTTTTCCTTCCCCCTCCCCTTCCATCCCTCCCCTCTCCCACTGCTGGTCCTCTTTCCAACCCGTAACCATTTCCGATCTTAACAAAGTCTATTCTTCCATTCGGAAAACTACCTGCACCTCTGATCCTATCCCTTCCCACTGGCTCCTGGACACTTCTCTGGCCCTTTCTCTTCTGATTCTCTCCATCATTAACTCAGGTCTTTCCTCAGATACCTTTCTCTCCACTTGGAAGCACGCAGTTATCCGTCCCATCTTAAAAAAAAAGACTCCCTTGACCAGTCCTCCCCAGCCAATTGACGCCCCATTTCTAATCTCCCTTTCCTTTCTAAGATTCTAGAAAAACTGGTTTTTGCGCAACTCTCGACCCATCCAGAGTCTGAAGCTTCCCTAGCACTTCATCCTCGCCAATCTGGTTTTTGCCTCAGCCATACCACCGCATCTATCCTGCTTTCCCTTCTTAATGACTTACACACTGCCCACGACCAAGGTCTCATCTCTATTGCTGTTTCACTAGATTTATCTGCTGCTTTTGACCTTGTGGATCACCATACACTCCTAGCATGCCTTCATGACATCAGGCTCTCTGGTTCTGTTCTCTCCTGGTTCCATTTGTTTCTTACCAATAGGTCTTTTTCTGTTCTCTCAGGTCTTTCCTCCTCTCCCCCCACCCCCCTTCCATGTGGTGTTCCCCAGGGCTCTGTTCTTGCTTCTCTTCTATTTAACATTTTTATGCCCCCCCCCCTTACCCTTTTGGTCCAACAACACGGTATCGCAGCACATTACTATGCAGACGACATTATTCTTCTCCATCATACAGATCCATCCACCCCCGATCTCACGTCCCTTAATTTCTGTCTAGCTTCCGTTGCCACCTGGTTCTCTTCTAACTTTCTGCACATCAACCCCTCTAAAACTTCAGCTATTTGGTTCACCTCAGGTGCCCCTGCCCCCTCTCTCGCCCCTCTTCGCTCCTCCTCTCCACTTCCATTTGTTTCCTCTTTGCGATATCTTGGGGTTATCCTGGACTCTGCCCTGTCCTTTAAAGAACACATCTCCTCAGTAGTACAGCGAGACAACTTCATGCAGTTTGCCCTTTCCTATAAGTTCCCTCTATGACCACGTTACTTTTGTCCCTAGTAGTGTCCCGCTTAGATTACTGTAACATCGCGGTAGCAGGCCTTCCTCAAACACAACTATGAAGATTGCAACTAGTCCACCACACAGCCGCCTGTATTCTGACTCATACTTCACATTTCGATCACATTATCCCTATCCTGATTCACTTACATTGGCTCCTGATCCCGTATTGAATACAATACAAAATACTTATCCACGTTCACAAAACCATTCACACCGGTACTCCTCTTTATCTCGCAGACCTGATTCATCTTCACACACCTCACCGTTCCCTCAGGTCAATCTACTCCAACTGCATGTCCCTTCCCTCCCCGTCCCAGGCTCATCTTGAATCCACCCGTTCCTCTCCTTTCTTCTTTCTGGGTCCCCTGGCTCTGGAACTCACTTCCCCCTGCCCTCCGCCTAGAGCCCTCCTACAAAACATTTAAAACCAGGCTAAAGACACGCCTATTCTGTTCTGCCTTCAACCTTCCCTTTCCCTCTGCTCCTCTTTCTCCCTCCCCCCGCCCCGCTGACCTCGATTGCTCTCCACCCCCATTAACTCCATGCCTGTATGCTTAGCCTCTACCTCATTTTCTGTTATCTCTATCCTGTTTATTATATTTTTGGCATTTTTTTCCTTTTCAGCAGTCTCAATTTTTTTTTATTGTAAACCGCTCTGGTACTTCCACTATAAGCGGTATATTACATTTTAAATAAAGATAAAGATAAAAGATAAAGATAAGTGTCTTAGAAGTGTGTTCAGAAAGGAATGGGTGAATTTTGTTGATGTTGTAAAGAAAGAAGCGGCAGGTTTTAGCTTTCAGTTAGATATGTGTGGAGAAGGAAAGAGAGAAGTCAAAAAGACCTCAGGGTTGTGAGCTGACGAGACAGGGAGGAGTAGAGAGTTATCCACAGAGTCTGAGAAGGAGGAAGGGAGAGGAGGGTTTAAGGGGAAATATAAGAAGCTTACTTTTGGCCATGTTCAATTTCAAGTGGCGGTGAGACATCCAAGGCAGGCAGAGATCCTGGCTTGGATTGCTGAAGAGATTTCAGGTGTAGAGAGGTAGATCAGGGAGTCAGCGTAAAGTTGGTACTGAAAGCCATGGGAAGAGATGAGTGCACCAGGGGACTGGATATAGAGAGAGTAAAGGAGGGGCCCCAAGACAGATCCTTTAGGTACACTGACTGAGAGTGGGATAGCAGAAGAGGAGGGTCCATCAGAACAAACACTGAAAGAGCGATGGGAAAAATAAGAAGAGAACCAGGATAGCACAGAGCCTTTAAAACCAAGCGAGAACAAGGTATCAAGGAGAACGTTGTGGTCAACAGTGTCAAAAGCAGCAGAAAGGTCAAGAGGAATGAGGATTGAGTAAAGGCCATTGGATTTTGCCAGGAACAGGTCACTGGAGACTTTGGCAAGAGCCATTTCAGTAGAATGTAAAGGACGAAACCAGTTTGTAGAGAATCCAGAAGCGCCTGAGAGGAGAGAAAGTTAAGGCAATGGTGGTGAACCGCACGTACAAGTAGTTTAGAAACTAAAGGGAGGAGGGAGATGGATCAATAGTGAGAAGGACAGGTAGGGTCTAGTGAGGGTTTCTTGAGGAGAGGAGTGACAACAGCATGCTTGAAGGCTGCAGGGAAAGTTGCAGTGGAGAGTGATAGGTTGAAAATATGAGAGATGGAAGGGACTAAAGTGGAGGAGATGGAGCTAAGGAGACAGGTAGAATAGGATCAGAGGAACAGGTGGTGAGTTTGGATGAGGAAAGAAAGTGAGAGGTTTCCTCCTCAGATCATAGAAAAGGAAGAAAGGGTAGCAGAGGTATGAGGGGGAAAGTTGGGAGTGAAGAGGAGGAGGAGGGGAAGCTGCCAACATAAATCTTGGCCACTGTTTCTCTTCTTTGGCAGCCTTCAGTCAAAGCAGTGATATCTTTGAATACCTTCCAGGTCTTAGAGGAAATTCATGCCAAGTATCTCATATACATTATTTTGGGGGTCATCACTGACTCATATGATGATCACACATCTAGGGTATAGTGTCAAATTCTTTCTCTGCCTGCCTTATCAGTGCCTTGCATCTAACTTGCCAGTGCTTATGTTGTATCCTGTTTTCGTCATTTGGTGCCCTTATCCATTTCCTGAAAGATGCTTTTTCTTGGCTATGTACAACAGCCTCTCTAACCTTGCCTTGCCGTGCTGGCAGTTTTTTGGTCTTCCGTCCACTTTTCTTAAAGTGAAGAATACATCTGGTCTGGGCTTCCAAGATAGTATTTTTAAACAACGCCCATGCTTGATGTAAATCTTTAACCTTTGAAGCTGCTTCTTAGTTTTTTCTTAAATATTTTCCTCGCTTTATCATAGTATTCCTTTTGAAAGTTAAAAGTATTAACCTTTAAAAAGGAGATAGAGCAGCTTTTAAACTAGATAATAGGGGAAAGCCGACAGTCGCCCAAGAGCGGATGGTTCGGAAGAATGTATCCTTGAAGGATACTACCAAAAGCAGAGAGCTTCCAAAAAAAAGAGTAAACTAGCCCAAATGCCCTCGGGTATGGAGCAGACAGAGCTTCAAGATCCCAAAATTACCCATGTCTACCAACAGCCAAATTAATATGAATAAAATACAGTCTCTAAAATGCTTGTATGCAAATGCAAGAAGTCTAAAAAATAAGATAGGAGAGTTAGAATATATAGCATTAAATGAGAGGTTAGATATGAGTGGAATATCAGAGACATGGTGGAAGGAGGACAACCAGTGGGACACTGTGATACCTGGATACAAACTATATCGTAATGATAGAGCTGATCAAATTGGTGGAGGGGTTGCGCTCTATGTTAGAGAGGGCATTGAGTCAGAAAGGATTAAAGTTTTGCAGGAAACAAAATTTGCTGTAGAATCTCTATGGATTGAAATTCCATGTAAAAAGGGGAAGGTGATGGCAGTGGGGCTTTACTATCGACCGTCTGGCCAGAATGAACAAATGGATGATGAAATGCTCAAAGATATCAAGGAAGCTAACAAAGGTTATAGCGCAGTAATAATAATGGGTGATTTCAATTACCCCAGTATCGACTGGGTCAGTGTCACGGCAGGACATGCTAGGGAGATAAAGTTCCTAGATGACATAAATGACTGCTTCTTGGAGCAGCTGGTTCAAGGACCGACCAGAGGGGAAGCCATATTAGACCTAGTCCTTAGTGGAACACCAGATCTAGTGCAAGAGATAAGGGTGTTGGGGTCACTTCGCAATAGTGATCATAGCATGATCGCCTTTGCTTTAATTAGTGGAGGAGGGATAGTGAGGAAATCCAGAGTACTACCTTTTAACTTTTGAAAGGGAGACTATGATAAAATGAGGAAACTAGTTAAGAAAAAACTAAAAGGAGCAGTTGCAAAGGTTAAAAGACTTACATCAAGCTTGGGTGTTGTTGAAAAATACTATCTTGGAAGCCCAGACCAGCTGTATTCCACGCTTTAAGAAAAGTGGAAGGAAGTCCAAAAAACTGCCAGCATGGTTTAAAGGGGAGGTCAGAAAGGCTGTTGTTGCCAGAAAAGTGTCTTTCAGGAAATGGAAAAAAGAGCCAAACGTCGAAACCTGGAAACAGCACAAGCACTGGCAAGTCAAATGCAAGGTATTGATAAAGCAGGCAAAGGGAGAATTTGAGAAGAAGCTTGCTGCGGAAGCAAAAACGTGAAATAAAGATTTTTTCAAGTACATTCATAGCAAAAAACCTGTGAGAGAGTCAGTTGGTCCATTAGATGATAGAGGAGTAAAAAGGGGCACTAAGAGGTGACAAGGCGATAGCGTAGAGACTGAATGAATTCTTTGCTTCAGTCTTTACTGAGGAAGATGTAGGAATGTTACCCATGACAGAAGTGGTATTTAAAGGTGCGGAAGAATTGAAGGAAATATCGATACATCGGGAAGATGTATTACAACTATTAGATAAACTGAAGAGTAGCAAATCACCTGGGCCGGATGGTATACATCCAAGGGTGTTGAAAGAACTGAAATATGAGATTGCAGACCTGCTATTAGTAATCTGTGAATTTTCATTAAAATCATCTGTAATATCTGAAGATTGGAGGATCGCCAATGTAACGCCAATTTTTAAAAAGGGTTTCAGGGGTGATCCGGGAAACTACAGACCAGTGAGCCTCACGTCAGTACCGGGAAAAATGGTAGAAACCATCATAAAGAATAAAATTACTCAGCATGTAGATAGTCATGGCCTAATGGGAATCAGCCAACATGGCTTTAGACAAGGAAGATCTTGTCTTACTAATCTATTATGTTTTTTTTAAAGTGTGAATAAACAGGTGGACAAAGGTGAGTCGGTTGATATAGTGTATCTGGACTTTCAGAAAGCCTTTTACAAAACTAAAGAGTCATGGGATAGGAGGCAGTGTACTACTGTGGATCAAGAACTGGTAAAAGATAGAAAGCAGAGGGTTGGGCTAAATGTCCAGTTTTCCCAATGGAGAATAGTGATGTACCCCAGGGATCTGTGCTGGGTCCGCTGCTTTTTGACATATTCATAAATGACCTGGAAAGTGGAATAACGAGTGAGGTTATCAAATTTGCAGATGACACAAAACTATTTAAAGTTGTTAAAACCCAAGAGGATTGTGGAAAATTGCAAGAGGATCTTGATAAATTGGAAGACTGGGCATCAAAATGGCAGATAAAATTGAATGTGGAGAAGTGCAAAGTTATGCACCTAGGGAAGAACAACCCAAACTATGGTTACACGATGCAAGGTTCCACATTAGGAACCACCACCCAGGAAAAAGATTTAGGCGTCATTGTGGATAGCATGTTAAAACCCTCGGCCCAGTGTGCAGCGGCAGCCAAGAGAGCAAATAGAATGCTAGGAGATATGATAGAAGTCTATAAATTAATGAACGGAGTGGAACGGGTAAACGTAGCTCGATTGTTTACATTATCAGAATATAGAAAGACTAGGGGACATGCAATGAAGCTACAGGGTAAACTATTTAAAACTAATAAAAGAAAATATTTCTTCACTCAATGTGTAATCAAACTCTGGAATTTGTTACTGGAGGATGTAGTAAAGTCTGTTAGTGTAGCTGGGTTTAAAAAAGGTTTGGACAAGTTCCTGGAGGAAAGGTCCATAAACCATTATTAAGAAGGGACCCAGGATATCAATGCTTGACCCAGTACAAGCATTGCGGAACCTGTGTCTTTTGGGGAAACTGCTAGGTACGTATGACCTAGATTGGCCACTGTTGGAAACAGGATACTGGGCTTGATGGACCTTGGTCTGACCCAGTATGGCATATCTTATGTTCTTACCGTGGATTTCCTTGCCATCCTTCTTCCATTTATTAAATCAAATGTGATCTTGCTATGATCACTATTGCCAAATGGCCCCAACACTCTTATCTCTTGTACCAGATCCTGTGTTCCACTAAGGACAAGGTCCAGAATAGCTTCCCCTCTTGTCAGTTCATGAACAATCTCTTCCAAGAAGCAGTCATTTATTTCATCTAGAAACTTTATCTCCCTAGCATGTCCTGCAGTGACATTTACCCAGTTGATATTGGGGTAATTGAAATCACCCATTATTACTGTGTTGTAACTTTTGTTAGCTTCCCTGATTTCTCTTAGCATTTCATCATCCATCTCTTCATGCTTGCCAGGCAGCCGGTAGTACACCCTCATTGACATTGCCTTCCCCTTTTTACATGGAATTTCTATCCATAGAGATTCTACGGTGTATTTTGTTTCATGCAAAACTTTAATCCTGTGTGACTCAATGCCCTAACATATAGAGAGCACACCACCAGCAGGAGAGGCTCCCCCGATCGGGGAGAAGCACCTGAGCGGGAAACCGTCCCGCTCAGAAGCTCCTGCCCAATCGGGGCAGTGGGAGGGTGGCATAAAAGCAGCGCACAGTCAACGCTGTCGGCAAAGAGCACACTACCAGCAGGAGAGGCTCCCCCGATCGGGGAGAAACACTTGAGCAGGAAACCGTCCCACTCAGAAGTTCCTGCCCAATCGGGGCAGTGGGAGGGCGGCATAAAAGCAGTACACAGTTGGCGCTGTCGGCAGAGAGCACACCACCAGCAGGAGAGGCTCCCCCTGTCGGGGAGAAGCACCTGAGCAGGAAACCATCCCGCTCAGAGGCTCCTGCCCAATCAGGGCAGTGGGAGGGCGGCATAAAAGCAGCGCAGAGTCGGCGCTGTCGGCAGAGAGCACACCACCAGCAGGAGAGGCTCCCCCGGTCGGGGAGAAGCACCTGAGCGGGAAACAGTCCCGCTCAGGGGCTCCTGCCCAATCGGGGCAGTGGGAGGGTGGCATAAAAGCAGCGCACAGTCGGCGAGCCCGCGCCTGAGGGCCTCGCCAGAAGGCCCTTTAACGTGGCCCTTAGGCGGGGCACAGAGGCAAGCACAGAAGGAAGGAGAACAACGCAAGAAGCAACCAGCTAGAAGACACACAGGAGCTACACAAAAAACAGACCGAACAACGAACACAACAAAAGACCCGAACGTAAGACAAACAGACTACAGAGACAGCACAGAAGAGAACATGAGCCCAATCCTGATCCTCCCCATCAGCCTCCTCATCACACAACTACTACCTCCATTCACACACTACACCCACACACACTAACACACTATGGCAGCTACCAACAGAATGGGGTCACTCAGACCCACAGTACATCCACGCAAACACCCACAAAGCACACAGGCGCAAAATACAAACCAGGAGCAAATACAACACTCACGGACACTCAAAGGAAGCACACAGAATTTCAAACATTTAATTATTTATACATTCCTAATGATTGAATCACCAACTATAACAGCTGTCCTGATCCTCCCCTCATGGGGGCATGGCCCTGGAGAAACGTCCTCGGTGCGAGAGGTTTTTACATCACCTGGAGGACAGGTCCTAGTTACAGGATCACTTCCTGCCACACCAGGGTGATGCTCTCCTGTCACGTGACCTCTCTCCTCCATGGCAACAGGGATGCTGCCAGACTGGAGGTGGGACTTCAGGACTATATCCCTGTAGGTCTCGTCCATGTACTTCTCTGTCTTTCTTTTGTCTTCCAGGTCTGCTATTCTAGCCTCTAGAGAACGGACTTGTTCCCTGAGAGCAAAGAGTTCTTTGCACTTAGTGCATACGTAAGACCTCTCACCAACTGGGAGAAAATCATACATGTGACACTCAATGCAAAAGACCGGAGAACCCCCATCTCGTTGCTGGACTTCTGTCTGCATCTTAGTTTAAAGCTTGTGTTTAGGTCTTTTAAATTCTGTATATAATAAGGATTGGTGTAGATGCTTATACCAATAAAAGTGTATCTAATACCCCTAATACACCTTGTGTACCTGAAGCTTAAGTAATTAATCTCAGGTCTTCTGTGTATGACTGATTTGGATAACGAGCTGCACCTGAGAGCAGCCCCTTTCCTCTAAGATGTGCAAGTACCTATAAAACTACAATTACCCCAGGGGTGAGTGGGTGCTGGGGAGGGAGGGAGGGAGATAAGTCCTATTAAAGAGGGCAGTTACAAGGTACCCTGTCCTGAACACTCAGCAGGGGGGAGAGGGGAACCACACAAAGCCCAGTTAGTTGAGAGAGGCAAGGTAAGTTATAACTGAGAAGGCTGAATTAGCACACCACTAAGACAAACAATAAATAATTAAATAAACAGACAAACAATAAATAATTAATAAACAGTTAGAACTCACAGCAAGGTGTCACAGGAGGCAATATCCACTTCTCTAGCAGAGCACTGTAAAAAGCACTGCTCTTCTCTGATCAGAGAAAAGCAGACTAAAACAGACTATGCACACGTGGAGGAAAACAGGAAGAAGGCTACACAATACCTCAGCAGGGGGGGGGAGGGGGAGGATTCACTCAGGCAGGCTAGGACAGGAAAAAAAGTTTAACACAGAGCAGGTTCTGGGGAGAGAGATTTAATTTAAAATGAACAGTTAACCTGGCTACCACACAAAGCCCAGTTAGTTGAGAGAGGCAAGGTAAGTTATAACTGAGAAGGCTGAACTAGCACACCACTAAGACAAACAATAAATAATTAAATAAACAGACAAACAATAAATAATTAATAAACAGCTAGAACTCACAGCAAGGTGTCACAGGAGGCAATATCCACTTCTCTAGCAGAGCACTGTAAAAAGCACTGCTCTTCTCTGATCAGAGAAAAGCAGACTAAAACAGACTATGCACACGTGGAGGAAAACAGGAAGAAGGCTACACAATACCTCGGGGGGGGGGGGAGGGGGAGGATTCATTCAGGCAGGCTAGGATAGGAAAAAAAGTTTAACACAGAGCAGGTTCTGGGGAGAGAGATTTAATTTAAAATGGACAGTTAACCTGGCTACCACACAACGCCCAGTTAGTTGAGAGAGGCAAGGTAAGTTATAACTGAGAAGGCTGAACTAGCACACCACTAAGACAAACAATAAATAATTAAATAAACAGTTAGACAAACAATAAATAATTAATAAACAGCTAGAACTCACAGCAAGGTGTCACAGGAAGCAATATCCACTTCTCTAGCAGAGCACTGTAAAAAGCACTGCTCTTCTCTGATCAGAGAAAAGCAGAAAAGTGACATAGTTTGAACCCAGGTATTACAGTGTCCCATTGGTTGTCTTCCTTCCACCAGGTCTCTGAAATGCCAGTCATGTCTAACCTTTCATTTACTGCTATATATTTTAGCTCTTCCATCTTATTTTTTAGACTAATAGCATTTGCATACAGGCATTATAGAGATTTTATTTTATTATTCATATTAATCTGGTTATCAGTTGATAGGGGTAATTTGGAATCTTTCAGCTCTGTACATAAGGGTATCTGGGTTACGTTTATCTTTATTGGAACCTCTCTACTGGGATGCCCTAACTTCCTTTGTTTGGTAGTATCCTTCAAGGATACACTAACCATCATTGAGACTCCGGAGCTCTGTCTATCTTTTGGATCCTGCGCATGAAACAGGAAGCATTTCAAAGAATGCCAACCTGGAAGTTCTATATTTCAACTTTCTACCTAAAAGCCTAAATTTTGCCTCCAGAACCTCCCTTCCGCACTTTCCTATGTCATTGGTACCAACATGTACCAAGACACCAGAGTTCTCCTAAACATTATCTAAAAACTTGTTTAGATGGCGCATGAGGTTCGCTAACTTTGCACCAGGCAGGCATGTTAGCAGATGTGATCCTCATGTCCACAAGCCACCCAGCTATCTACAAGCCTAATGATCAAATCGTCAACTATAATAGCCATCCTAACCCTTCCCTCATGGGCACATGGCCCTGGAGAAACTTCCTTGGTGCAAGAGGGTTTTACATCACCTGGAAGACAAGTCCTAGTTACAGGATCACTTCCTGCCACACCAAGTTGATGCTGTCTTTTCATGCGACCTCTCTCCTCCATGGCAACTGAGAGGCTGCCAGACTGGAGGTGGGACTTCAATACTACGTCCCTGTAGGTCTCATCTATATATCTTTCTGTCTACCTTATGTCCTCCAAGTCTGCCACTGTAGTCTCCAGAAATCTGACTTGTTCCCCGAGAGCAAAGAGCTCCTTGCGCCTAGTGTACACGTAAGAAAACTGTACATGTGACACTCAATGCAAAAGACTGGATAGTCCCATTCTCACTGTTGGACTACTGTCTGCATCTTAGTTTTAATGTTTTGTTTAGCTATTTAAGTTATCTACTTACTTAAAGTTGGTAAGGATACTTGTATTGATACAACTCTACCTAATAAGTTTAAGGAACTTAGTTAACCTCAAGATTTAATCAATGTATTCCTTATGAGGAGAACCTACTGAACCTGAAGTGAATTTGACCACCTCTTCCCCTTTAATAGGTTTAAAAGCCTATAGTATAAAGCTAAGATTATGCCTGTGGTGGGTGTCTTTTGCTCCCTAACTGGAAGGCCTCTTTGTAAAGGTCTCTAGAAACAATTTCTTTCTTTCTAGTCAAAGAATATTTACCCTATTCTTCCTTCTAAGATAAGCTCAGGGGCGGCTCAAGACAATCTGCTGCCTGAGCAGAGAGATGAGTTGGTGCCCCCCCTCCCAAGCCAAAATGGAGGAACCTCCTCAGAGCTCTATTCAGGGAACAGGAGTCCCCTCACTCAGGACACCAGTCAGGTGGTTGCTCCACGAATAAAGGATCGAGAGGATTCAGTGATTTGAAACATGGCACTATGTAGCTTTTTGCTATTGGCTTCTGCTGTGGATTTACAACGCCGTTTATGAGATGAGAGCAATTACAGCAGTATTGTAAAGAGGAAGTGGGAGATTGCCTGCAAAGACCGCTGGATTGTCAAGAAAGAAAAAGGAGTGGCGATAGCAGAGCTGTACAACCTGTTGGAGGTTTCGGTGAACGTTGAAGCCATGAGATAAGTTATACTGGCTAATTATATTTTCGAAGTGATCACAGTGTGTGAGTCCCCTTGGGTTTTCACCAGGAGTGGTGAAGAGTGAGTTAAGTTTTAGCTCATTAAAACGAATAAAAGGACGCATTGCTACAGGAGGGGTGATTTCCTCAAGACAATCTGTCCGACAAAAAATATTTTCTATGAGAGTTTTTTAGGGGTGTTGATGGGGAAGAGTTTAGTGTGTGTGTGATGAATTAATTCCCTGGGGTGTATATTTTGTGTGACCACGAATAAAGGAAGCAACATTTTCCCAGCCTATATCAAGTTTTTTTTAATTTTGCAATGTGTATATTCAGCAAAAACGGTAGCAGTTTAATTATATAGCCTGGGAATCTAATATAAAACATATTGACTCTTGACACTGCACACTAGACCATCATGGTATTTAATGTAAATATATATTCTGCAAAAGACAAAGGAAATGTAAAGTGACCACATACCAAGGAGCAAAAAGAAAAAGCAAGAACCACAGCGCAGTTTATAACACCAAAATAAAATTTAAACTGTGCTGTAGTTCTTGCTTTTTTTTTTAAATATAATATTCTCCATCCAAAGAAACCCCTCTCCCAACAATAGGTGCACAGCAGAATTAGGACATTTCAATCAGAACTCAACATACCAAAAGTAATTTCTGATTTTAGTGTCATCTCAGTAACAGCAATATAAATCCTCACCAGTATTGGGCATATTGTAACTTAATACAAAACCTTATAAAAATTACTTAACCTGTAAAGAGAAAATCTACCGTATCATAACAACAACAACTTCAAAAACTCACACAAGGGGCCTATCTAGAAAAGAAAGCACTGTAAATATTGCAATGGGCCATAGAAAATCCATACACATTCAGAAAACTGAACAAGTTGCATTTCTACCATGCCCAACATAGAAACTCCATGCCTTGGTCGCACACTCAGAAAACAGAGCCTCATCACATAAGGAATAAATTAACACATTAAAACTAGTCATATATAGACAAAAATTAAGCTGAAACCCCAAGAAGCCAGGCTCTGCATCAGTGGTGTAGCCAGGACTGATTTTTTGGTGGGGCCTGTGGTTAATACGGGTGGGCACAAAGCCGTGAAAATGTTAACATTGCCTCTAGTTATCCTCTCATTCAAATGCTCTGCTGCCAATGATTTGGTGGGCCTCATGCCACAATGGAGAGGCCACTGCCCATCTTTGGCTACCCCCCTGCCTGCAGTACAACACCAGGGAAATAGAAAAGATGTATGTGCCCATGTACTGTGCAAACTTTAAAGATAAAACATGTAAATTCCAAAGACTGACATACCCCAATCAGTAAATTGAAAAAAAAATTTCTACATTTGTAGACTAGACATTTTATTCTCTAATCATGCTGATCTCAATCTCTGATTTCTGCTCTCCTCTGTTGTCTCAACTCGTTTTCTAGGGTCTCTGGCCCATCTGCCACTTCTCTCCCCTTCGTCTTTATCACTTCCTTACATCTCTGCCATCTGTCGTTTCCTTTCAACTTTCTTCCATTTATTTTGTTCTATCAACTCAGATTTTACTTTTCCTTCTTACCATCCAGTCCTCAACCCCCCTCTTGTTACTGCATCTACCACTTTTCAACACTTAACACAGCCCTTTCATTCCCCATCTCGTATTCCCCAGTCTTTAACTCGCACTTTTCTCTCTTCCTCCTATGTCCAGTATCTGTCCCCTCCTCTTGTCCCCTATGCAGTGCCTCTTCCCTCTCTATCCAGCATCTCATCTCACTGTATCCACCATTCCCCTTCTCTCCCTATTTCTTTCCTCGTGTCCAATATATTCCTGTCTCTCTTCCCCTATGTCCAGCATCTCTCTTCCGCTTCTCCCCACACCCCATGACCAGCATTTTGCATTTCCTCGTCTCTCTCCCCCTCCCACTGTGCCAGCATCTCTCCTCTTTCCCTCCCTATGCCCAGCATCACTCCTTTCTCTCTTCCTCCCCCTGTCCAGCATCTGCTCTCTACCCTGTCCCATATCCCCCCATCTGTTCTCCACCACCCCCACCCTGTGGCCAGCATCTACCCTGTGCTCCTCCCTACCTTGTTGCCACCATCTACCCCATCAACTCATGGTCAGCAACTCTCCCCCACTCCATCCCATGTCCAGCAGTTGCCCATCGGGCCCCCCCCCCCCCCCCCCCCCCCCCCGCGTGCTGATGTTCAGCCAGGGACATCACAAGGGGAATGCGGGTCCATGTGTGTAAACTCACTGTGGGGACTCATTTGCCTAATTTGCATAACCACAGGGCTTTGTGCCTATACCCTCAGTGAACACACACAAGTATACTGTAGAAGAAAATATTTCAAGTGGGTTTTTTTTCAGTTCTTCCAAAGTTTCTAATTTTTCCACTTATGACCTCTGGAAAATAAAACTTCAAGAAAATAAACTTTTCTCAAATATTTCTTGTCTTGAAGTTTTATTTCCCTGAGGTCAGAAATAGAAAAAGTAGAAGCTTTGGAAGAACTGAAAAAACCCATTTGAAATCTTTTCTCCTACGGTATTTAAAATACTTTAAAAAGACATGTTTTTCAAAATATTAGTGCAAGTGAAAACAGAAAACAAGAGAGGAGCCATAAAATATATTTTTTTTTACTTGCCTGTCGAGGCTGCAGTGCAGAGGGCCTCCATTCAGAGGGGATGAGGGCTGCAGGCTATGGGCCCGAGTTTTATTTTTGGTCCCAGAAGCAGCGCTAAGCTGAGAGCCATGGAAGCTGTGGTCTATTTTGGGCAGGCACTTGTGGGCAGCCGCGGCCCTGTGGCAGTGAGCAGGCTGGTGGCAGTGGTTGGTGCCGAGAGAGAGAGACATTGCAACTGCTTTCTGCTTCAATTACAACAGGAGGCCGCAGATTGCAGTAGGAACCATCATCTCAGCTGGTGGATGAGGCTTGCATCCAGTCAACACCAAGCTAAGGGGGAGCTTTGACAGGCCACTCTACTCACTCCTGGAATCTGGCGGAAAGTAGTGGCCGGTCCTGGGGGAGCAGCGGCGGTGGCAGTAGAGGTGTCGGCGGCGGTAGCAGCAAGTAAAGAAATAAAGTGCAGAATTTTCCTTACTCCAGTGCACTTTGAATGCCCCGCTTGTCCCGCCCCTTCTGATGCAAGGCATGCATCAGAAGGGGGCGGGACCAGTAAAGCTTTCTAAACATGCCAGAGTCTCAAAGACCCCGTGCTTTTGGTTTTTTTTTTCCTCCTCCAAACCCGTTCTCTGCTGCTTGTCACTGATCTGAGGGGGGTCATGCCATGGCTGCCACAGACCCTATGGAAGTGGCGGTAAACTGGAATACTTTTTTTAAACAGAAGGTAAAGTGAGGTGGCTGCCCGTGGGGTGTTTGGGGGGCGTTTTTTGCCGCTCCCAAAACTTTGCTGCCTGAGGCAGCCCCTCACGGCCTCATGGTAGAGCTGCCCCTGGCTAAGCTATACTCTAATTTGATTTGATTTAAATTAAAAGCTCTCTGGGGCTACTGACAAGTTTAAATTTAAGCTAACAGCTCTCTGGGGCTACTGACTGAGCTTTAAGTTTAAGCTAAAAGCTCTCTGGGGTTACTGACTGAGGTTTCAATTTAAGCTAAGCTCTCTGGGGCTACTGGCTGAGGTTTACATTTAAGCTAAAAGCTCTCTGGGGCTACTGACTCTGCCTTTCCTCCTTCTTACCCCAGCATTCATTCTTATTTCCTTCCCTCTCAACTGTTCCTCCCGCATGACCTTTTTTCTGTCCTCCCACAAAAAAATATCTGACCCCCTCTCCATCCTCTCTCCCCCAGCTTCTTTTTTTCTCCCCCAGCCCCAGCCTCTCCCCCTTACAATCCTTCCCCAGCATCAGCTCCCTTCTCCAGTCCTCCTCCAGTTCTATTCCTTCCCAGCATCAGCTCCTTTCCAGTCCCTCCATTACCCAGCATCAGCCCATTTCCAGTCCTAGCCCCCAGCCTCAGTCCTATAGTCCCAATCCTCCCCAGCATCATCTCCCATCCAATCTCAGGTGCCTTATCCCCCAACATCAGCCCTTTTCCAGTCCTGGCCCTCCAGTATCAGTCCCCATCCCCTCCAGCATTATCTTCCTTTCAGTTGCAGTCTCCACATCCCCCAACATCAACCCATTTCCTGTTCTAGCCCCCAATAGCAGTCCTTTTCCAGTGCCAGCAGCTCCCCTCCCCCCCATGGCCCCACATCATGAGGGGGCCTACGTGTGCTTGACTGGCTTCAGAGGAAGTCCAGTTTCCTGGCTTACCTCTGCACAGCTATTGGAATGTTTTCCTTTACTTCCATGGCTGTACTAAGTCTCAGCCGCCAGCGCCACCGAGTTTGCAGATGTTAAACAGGGAGCTTCCTACCTGTTGACAGGAAGTGCCCCGGTTTAAGTTCTATGAATTCAGCAGCTCTGGCACCTGTGATTAAGCACAGCTGCAAGACTTAGGGAAAATGCTCCTGTGGCTGAGGTGAGCAAGAGAGCCAGACTTCGGACATCACTTGCTCCCTCCTAAGCTGGGCAAGTGCATGTGGGGTTTCTCGTAGTATGGGAAACATGCCTAGGACCAGCCTGGTCTCACCAAAGATTTATACAGAGACACTATCATCACCTCCTTTTTTCTGCTTGCCAGTCCTCTCCCTATGCACCCCAACATCCTTCTAGCTTTCGCCAGTGATGTAGATTGTCTGGCTGAATAACTTGTAAGTATTCTTAGAGGTGACCTAACCATTAGGCGGAATTTATTTATTTATTTAGACAGTTTTGTATACCACCTTATCCTTCAATCAAAGTGGTCACAACACAATTGGGGGGATACATTTAACATGAGGGGATATGAGACACATACACTAATACTTACAGGGAACATGGGCAATGGAGGGTTAAGTGGCTTGCCCAAGACTACAAGGAGCACCAGTGGGACTAGAAACCCCAGTCCTTCCGGCCCAAGGTTGCTGTCCTCTAGTGGGATAAGAGTTTGCCTAGGGGTAGCAGACAAGGTGGGGGCGGGCAGCAGCACAGTTGGAAAGGACAGTGGCTCAAAGCCTGCCATGCCCACCTCCTGCGATAGGAATATCTGAGGGAGCGGGACATGGTAGCGCTTGAGAGCATGCTTACCAGTTCACTGTACTTCCTTTCTGTGCAGACTTAGATCTGGCTCTGGAAACCTGATGGTGGTGATAGCAGCAGCAGCAGCAGTGGTAGGGGGAAGGGAAAAGGAACTTGAGGAAGGGTAAAGATGAAGGTTAATCTAGGGCACCCAATACCTTTACACTGGCCCTGTCCATGCTCCTATATATTAAGTTACATGCATTAGATGTGTGAGTGTGACACACATTCAGCCCAGTTTCAAGCTCCTACTCCAAGGCCCCTCCTCTCACGCATTGTAATTTGAGCACCAGGACCATATGCCCAGGGCTGAATGATGTGTCCCAGGCAAAGCCTGCCCTATGGCATTGGCTGCCTGCTCCAGAAAGGCAGCTCGACGTCTACCCCATCAAGCAACAGAGTTGCAGCCGCGTGAGGCTCCTGTCATTACAAGCTTCCCGGTCTGCCCGCGCTCACTGCTCTGTAAAGGAAAGGTGTTAAGATCCAAGAGGGGGTGGGGGTGGGGGCGGGGGAGCTGATGGCTTGAGCTCATAACAGCCTTTATTTTATTTTTTTATTAACAAGTATTTTCTCCGGGGGGGGGGGGGGTGTTGCATAACAGAGTGATATGAGCTGCTGCTCATCGACTGGGATGTGGGGGGAAACAGGTAAAGGTAGGAAGTCTGGTTGTTTGCAAGAGACCTACAGTAGAGGTTACAGGAGAAAAAGAGGGAGAGGTTTCCTGCGGTGCTGTTGAATAAAATTCGCTCTTGTCCTGGATGACACCTTTTGAAAGGACCACAGGAGAAAAAGAGGGAGAGGTTTCCTGCGGTGCTGTTGAATAAAATTCGCTCTTGTCCTGGATGACACCTTTTGAAAGGACCACAGGGAAAGGAAGGAGAACCCTGGTGCGTTAGAGCAGTCTGGGCGTGAACGTTACTCAGAACTGCACGGCCGGGGATGGAGGACCCTGAGGACCCATCCCGTGCCGGTGAAGGAATTTTTGAGGCCTCCTCGTTCAGGGACTCGATTAAATCCTTCAGAGCATGGCTCCTTGATTTCAGGGCTCTGGGAGATATCTGAGAGCAGTGCTGGCAGTCCTGTACCTGATGGGCAGAGCCCAGGCATCTCACGCAGTGATCATGAGCATCGGAGCTGTTCATTTTCCTGGAGCAGGAACTGCATTTCTTGAATCCGGGCTTCATTTGTGAGTATCTTTAAAGAATATATCTTTTCTGGCTGAGAGAGATGAGATCCGCGTGTGTGTGGCACGGCGGAAGAAAAAAGACTGGCTAGCTAGGGGCGGGCTAGTGGGGTGGGGCTTCTGGCTCATGCTCAGAAGGACTCTGAGCTCTAGAGAGCACTTCCGTGTCGGCGCCGTCGGTGGACGACACCTGGTGTGGCTGACGAATCCTGCTTGTCCTAGGAGAAAATTCGCTCTTGTCCTGGATGACACCTTTTGAAAGGACCACAGGGAAAGGAAGGAGAACCCTGGTGCGTTAGAGCAGTCTGGGCGTGAACGTTACTCAGAAGCCTCCAGGAATCTTCGACCCTTTTCCCAGTGTTTCAAGATTATCTCAAAAATTCCAGCCCAAAACAGTGACCTACTTTCCTTCCTTTCCCTCATTGGCTGGAGTATCGCAGTCAATCATTCCCACCCTGCCATATCTCATTGGTCAGTTCTTGATATGCTGCTCTGGGACCTGACCAATGAGAAGCAGCCAAGGGCTGTGACGCTCTCTGAAGCCAGAGTTTGCTTTTTTCATCTGTTCATTTTTTTCTGCAGTTTTCTTGCCCACAGTGGCACAAGCAAATAGCTAAAAAAAAAAACCCTTGCAGCTCACGACCCGTGAGTTTTTCTCATGGCCTGGGTGAAAAGTCACCCAAATTGGGTGGGGAAAACTGCAGAAATGTTAATACTTTGTTTTCAGGGGGCAATTTCTCCAAATGGGTTAGTTTTGCATATACCATGACCAGGGCTCAAGACAATTTGCTTGCCTGAGGTGAGAGATAGGCTATGTGTTATGGATAAAGCTCCACTTTTTAACCAATCTTAAGACTAACTTACTATAAATGATTTAAATTAGCGACTGGGTCTCAGAATATAGACTATTCACTCAGCCTCATCAACGGGCATTGTGAAAACGTCGTTTATACATCAATGACCCATACTTTTTTGTCGCTGGTATATTCCTTATTTTTTATCCGATTTTTTCTTAAAATTTTCATTGATACATCTTAAATTACACGTTTCTTGAACTGCCTTCTAAAGGTGTTAGATATACTGGGAATAGCAACAGATAGAGATGAATGAAACTTTGTAGCTACTTAGCTTAGAGTTTGGCTGCAGCAGTGTCGTCATTCCAGAAACCCTTTTTCTTACATGTAGAAGCTGCAATTCCCAGTTCTGTTAGACAAACTTCAATTATGTCATCTGTGCTATTCAGACCGTGTTATCTATTGTTGAATATAGCAATTTCTTGCTTTCACATTGCCTGCTTATGGTGGCGGCTTGTTGCTTTCATACTTCCCAACGCATTCAATGGGCGCCGTAGCGTTTCACCATAGACGTTTCGTCAGGGGATTATCTACCAAAGATGAACATATCAATCTTAGTAAATGCATCAGTATTACTAAAACTAAAAAATAGTGGTTAGTCTAGCAGGCTCCCCTGGTCGTTACTCACAGTTGTCTGTAATATGCATCCACCTCTCACCAAAACGCCGCGCATGCGGGTTAGAGTTCACCACGGAATTTAAACCCTTGGATGAAAAGTAGGGGGGAGGGGATTGGTTTAGTCGTAAACTGCAGGGAAGCTGCTCTAACAAGCTCCCCATTCTATTGAAGAATTAAGACCATTCGGGCTTAGAGTGTTTAATCGAAAGATCCATTCTTGCTCTCGACGTAACAATGTGGAATCTCTTGTCTTCCCTTTCATACCTCTTGTAATTTGATCTATGCAAAAACATTTTAACGCAGTGAACGGATGCTGTTCTTGTAAACAGTGAGATACTATTGGAGCTTGGATTGTTTTGCAATTTAGCCTACTGCGGTGTTCACCCATTCTGACTCGAAATTCACGAACAGTTTTCCCTATGTATAACAATGAGCATGGACAAACTATGGCATACACTACATAGGAAGAATTACAGGTTGTCCGGTTCCGAATAGGATAAGTCCTTCCTGCATGTGTAAATTGTTGTAATTCACTAGTCATGTCGCAAATAGAGCATGTGCCACATTTAAAGTGACCTGGTGTTTCTATTAGTTGTTTGGGAGAAGGCATACGCAAAACTGTGGGACTTAGAATTTCTTTAAAATTGTTATGGCGTTGCCAAACACATCGAACTGTTTGATTTTCCAACCCCAGTATAGTATGCAGAATATTATTATGTTTTTTTATTATCCGCTGGATTGCATAACTAAAGGGGGAATATTTCGTCACTAAATGTATTTTCCCTGGTGAGATCGCTAATTTTGCTTTAGGATGAAACAATAACTCTCGATTCAGGTACTTGGCTCGTTTATAAGCTTTTCGCACCGTGCTTCGGGGATATCCTCGAGAGAGAAATTTTGCTTGAAGTGATTTAGCTTGTTGTTTATAGTCACTTAAATCAGAACAATTTCTGCGGTAACATTGAAATTGAGAGAAAGGAAGACTGTCTTTGAGACCCCGTGGATGGGCACTAGTGTAATAAAGCAAACTGTTGCGGTCCGTGGGCTTCTGAAATACTGTGGTGCGCCAATGATTGACTTCCTTAAATACGCGCACATCTAGATAAGTGATGGTAAACGGATCTGATACATGAGTGAACTGAATATGAATATCGCAATGGTTGAGCCAATGTACAAATTCATGTAAAAGCTGATCTGTACCTTGCCAGATTAAAAACACACCGTCGATGTAACGAAGCCAGAGTTTAATGTTCTCTGAATATGGTGATGAAGTTGATAACCATTGTTGCTCAAATTTCGCCATGTACAAATTGGCAATAGATGGGGCGCATGTTGCGCCCATGGCTACTCCCGCTGTTTGCAAAAAAAGTGTCTGCTCAAACTGAAAATAATTTCGAAATAACACCAGCGTTAGTAGTTCCATGAGAAACTGCTGTTGATGGTCAGTTAAATCACCTCTAGTGTGTAATACTTCTTTCACTATTTCGAAAGCAGCTCTCTGAGGTATGCTTGTGTAGAGCGCTGATACATCTAAAGTTACTAAAAGTATATGAGAAACCCGAGTTAATTGACTGTTATTAGACAAAGTTTGTAAAAAATGGGTTGTGTCTTTCACATAAGATGGAATTGCTGGAATAAGTGGACGCAGATAGGAGTCGATATATATTGAGAGTGGTTCCAAAATTGACCCCTTCGTTGAGACTATGGGTCTTCCCGGGGGGGGTGTGA
Source organism: Ichthyophis bannanicus (assembly GCA_033557465.1). NCBI lineage: Eukaryota > Metazoa > Chordata > Amphibia > Gymnophiona > Ichthyophiidae > Ichthyophis > Ichthyophis bannanicus. Next base: position 154,567,807 of record CM066031.1, read on the forward strand.
GGCTTTTATGTATTTTGGGCACTAAATACAGTTTGGCTATTTCTGGATTTTGTTCGTTGAGGTGAGAGATAAGCTGATGACCCCCCCCCCCCCGGCAAAATGGAGGGGCTTCCCCACAGCCCTAGCCCTAGTCAGACCCCCCCCCCCCCCACACACACACCAGGCAGGCAGTTGCCCCGTGAATAAAGAAAGCAATATATTCCCAGGCAACATAAGTTTCTTTTTTTTTTTTTTTAGTGTGTTAGTTTTTATGCAGTAAAAAAAATGTAGCAGCTTAATTATATAGCCTGGGAATCTAACGTAAAACATACTGACATGGCACACTGGATTGGCATGCTATTAAATGTAACTATATATTTTGCAAAAACAAAGGAGATGCCAGGTAATCACAAACCAAGGACCAAACTGAAAAAGCAAGAACAATTGCAAATTTTATTTTGGTGTTATAAACTGCGTTGTGCTTTTCACTTTTTATTTTTGAATATATATTCTACATCCAAAGAAACCCTTCTCCCAATCATGAGTGTAGAGGACATTTCCCCATAGATTCAATCAGTGTTCTCCCCAAAATGTTTGGCATGAGTGAGTAGCCAAGTGGGCCACATTATAAGTTGGCTGGCAGCAGACAACGTAATTAGTCGTCTTTCCTTCTTTCATTCCTACTCATTATTTTGCCATGACGCTTTATCAGATTATGTTAGTCAGGCGGTCAGTAAAAGCAGTCGGGTGGCGCACCCATTCAAAAGGTCCTGGAGAGAACACTGTCAACATACATAAAATCATTTCTTATTCTGATGTCATCTCAGTATCAGCAAATATAAACCCTCACCAGTCATGGACACGTTGACAGGTAATATAAAACCTTAAAAAAATTATTCAAGACCCATTAGAGAAAATCTTCAATGCCATAACAACATCAACTTCCAAAATTCACACAAGGAGCCTACCCGGAAAAGAGCAGCACTCTAAGGGGGTCTGTTTACTAAAGCGCGTTAGGCCTTTGCAGCTAGCGTGGCAAAAAGGTGCAAATAGCATGGCCGTAGCTGCAAAAGCTATGGCATTATCTGCTGGGGGCGTGCACAGCATATACCTAACAGATAATGCACCAAAATTGCAGAGAGCATGCCCCAGCAGCACCATCGACACACATAACGCCACCCATTAAGGTAGGGTTATGAGCACCCATGCTTTCTGCAACTTTGATGGTTACCGCATGCTGTCGATGCCTGCAGTAATCGTGCATTGCATACGCACTCATTCTCCACCCTTATCCCGCCCACTCTTGCAGATAACGCGGTTTCTGCAAATGGTACAGAAAATTGCTGCATTATCTACAATTTCTCTGTGTTATCCGTTAGCACATGCTATCTGGGTGTGTTATCTGGCATATTAGCAGTTAGCCCAGCTTAGTAAATTTCCTCCTAAATATTTTTATTACAGTGGGCCTTAGAATATCCATACACCTAGCCAGAAAACCAAACAAGCCAGATTACTATCGATCCTTACATAGAAACTCCATGCTAACAGATTACCTGGCCTTGTCACACACTGAGAATATAGATAGATCCTCATCAAGCATAAAATAAATTAACACAAATTAAAAATAAAATTACATAGACAAAATTTAAATTTAGATCTCAAAAACCCAGACTCCGCATGCATGCAGTACACCAGAGAAAAGGAAAGTGTGACAAAAAAAGAAATGAGACTGTCCCATAAATGTTTTATTACAAAATCTACAGAGAAATTATGCATTGTTCCCTTCAAAGTAATCCCCCCAGAGTTAATGCACTTCTGCATTCGCTTCTGCCACGTACGGAAGCACTCGGTAAAGTCCTTCTCCTTGAGGTCCCTCAGCTCCCTCGCCACAGTGGCCTTGATCTCTTCTACAGAGGTGAAATGAGTTCCTTTGAGCACAGTCTTCAGCCTGGGGAAGAGCCAGAAGTTGCATGGTGCGAGATCTGGGGAATAAGGAGGGTGGTCGAGAGCTGTTGGCCAAGAACTACCTCACACTGAGGGTGGTGTGTGCGGACGCGTTGTCGTGGTGGAGCAGCCACAGCTTATCTCTCCATAGAGCCTGCCTGCTGCACCGGACCCGGTCATGGAGGCGATTGAGGACCTGCTAGTAGAAGTGCTAGTTGACTGTCTGACCCTCAGGCACAAACTCATGATGGACCACTCTCTTCTAGTCGAAGAATGCGATCAGCATGACCTTGATCCTTGATTTGGACATGCGTGCCTTCTTGGGTCTGGGTGACAGTCAAGTCTTCCACTGCAGGCTCTGTCTTTTGCTTTCAGGGTTGTACTGGAAGACCCAAGTCTCGTCTCCTGTGTTGACTTGGCCAACAAACTCTGGATCTTCTCCGATCTTCTCTAGCAAGTCTCGACAAACATTGATATGGTTCTCCTTCTGGTCATCTGATAAAAGCTTGGGCACCATCTTGGCGCACACCTTCTGCATCCTCAGCTCCTGCACCAAGATGGTGCACACTGACTCCCTGTTCAGGCTGTGCTCCTCAGCTATTATCCGTCAATCTGCGATCACTCCACACTAGCTGGTTCACTCTGTCAATGTTCTCAGCCGTCTTTGTCGTGGAAGGCCATCCTGACTTGGGGTCATCCTCCACCTCCTTGCAGCCAGTCTTGAAGCGTTTGTGCCACTCGAAGACTCGCGACCTTGACATTGCATCTTCTCCATAAGCCTTTTGGAGAAGTTGGAGACACTCAGTTGAGCCCTTCTCCAACTTAACCAGAAATTTCAAGTTGATTCTTTGCTCCATATTTTTGCCACCTCCAGTTGTGTGACAAAGCGATGGAGCAGTGTGCTACAAAAAAACCTGGAAAAGAAAAACAGAGTGAGAAAGATGAAAAATATTATAGAAGAATAGTGGTGAGATGTTGCACAACACAGTGACATAAATGGATAGCCAATTGGCATTGAGTCATGGGCGTGGCTGCCACAGTCTCGTTTCTTTTTTGTCACACCTCGTATACATACAGTCCGATATTCAGAGGGGTTTATCTGGTTAGCAGGATTTGCTAACTGGAGAAATCCTGCTGAGAGGGAATTCGGCAACACTAACCTGCCAGTGCTGGTGAATATCTCCTCTAAACATTGTGGCACTGTCTGGAGAGATTCAGGGTGGTCCATGGGAGGGACGAGGGTAGTCCTAGCACTTAGCTGGTTAGCAGCGATTTTCAGTCCACTAACCAGCTAAGTGCCATATAAAGACAGGTCTTCTTAATAACTGTTCTAAGTTAATGCAGTTTCAGCTATCCGGATAGCAGCTGAACATTGCCACTGTCTGGATAACTCTGTTAGTCAGGGCTGAATCTGGATATTCGGCGCCAGAGGATATCCAGATTCTAGCACTGAATATCTGCTTTCACTTTTGCCCATGGCGGTCAGGCGCTTTTAAAACACTGACCATTACAGGTTGAATATCAGACCTGTGAAGTCCAAAGACAGACATATTTCTGTCACTAAACTGAAAATAAAATTAAAATTTCTAACTTTTGCTCTCTGGTCATTTTATTCTCTAATCATGTTGATTCAAGTCTCTGGTTTCTACTTTCCTCTTAACTCACCCTCTAGGGTCTCTGGTCCATCTGCAACTTCTTTTCACTCCTGTCTTCTTGACTTTCTTCCATCTCTGACATTGATCTTTTCCTTTTGGCTTTCATCCATTTTTCTCCATCAACTCACATTTGATTTCTCCTTCTTACCATCCAGTTCTCAAGCTTCATCTTTTAACTGTGTCTTCCTATCACTTTTCAGCCTTTAGAGCAGTCCTCTCACGCCCCATCTCTCTATCCTTCCCCAGCCAATTATTTCCAGCATAACTCTCTTTTCTCTTTCTTTCTTCCACTCTCCCTGTGTCTAGCATCTCTCCCCTTCTCTCTTGTCCTGTCTTGTGTCTCCCCCTCTCTCACTGTCTAGCACCTCTCATCTTTTGTCATCCTATTCCCTCCATATCCAAAATCCCCCTCTCTCTCCCACTCCAAAGTCCAGCATCTGCCCTCCATCCCTACGCTGTGTCCAGCCTCTGCTCCTATGTCCCAATCCCATGTCTAGCATCAGCCTTTCTTCTTCCTATAACCCCTACCCTATATCCAGCCTCTACATCCACCCCTCTATCCCATGTTCTTCTCTTCACCCCTATGCCACCAGCCCGTGTCCAGTATCTGCCCTTTGCCCCTCCACTTCTCCACCCTATATCAACTATCTACCCTCCTTATGCCCTCACCCATGTCCAGCCTCTGCTCTGAACCACGTCTAACATTTGCCCTCTATCCCACCGTATATCCACCATGTGCCCTCTATCCTTTTATATACCCCGCCCTGTGTCTGCTGTTTACTCCTCCATTATATGTCTAGTATCGGCCATCTACTATCTGTCAGAATCCTGCACTTACCTTCCAGCTATTCCCCACCATCCCTTTTCATGCCCTGCATCTCCCTTCCAGCCACTCCCACCAATCCGCCTTCCAGCCTTTTCCCCATCTCCTGTGTCCTGCATCTCCCAGCGTCTCCCATATCCCCTTCTGTGTCCTGTATCTCCCTTCCAGCCTCTCCCCATCCCCTTCTGTGTTCTGCATCTCCCTTCCACCCTCTCCCCCATCCCCTTCTGTGTTCTGCATCTCCCTTCCAGCCTCTCCCCCATCCCCTTCTGTGTTCTGCATCTCCCTTCCAGCCTCTCCCCATCCCCTTCTGTGTTCTGCATCTCCCTTCCAGCCTCTCCCCCATCCCCTTCTATGTTCTGCATCTCCCTTCCAGCCTCTCCCCCATCCCCTTCTGTGTTCTGCATCTTCCTTCCAGCCTCTCCCCCCATCCCCTTCTGTGTTCTGCATCTCCCTTCCAGCCTCTCCCCATCCCCTTCTGTGTTCTGCATCTCCGTTCCAGCCTCTCCCCCATCCCCTTCTGTGTTCTGCATCTCCGTTCCAGCCTCTCCCCCATCCCCTTCTGTGTTCTGCATCTCCGTTCCAGCCTCTCCCCCATCCCCTTCTGTGTTCTGCATCTCCCTTCCAGCCTCTCCTCCATCCCCTTCTGTGTTCTGCATCTCCCTTCCAGCCTCTCCCCCATCCCCTTCTGTGTTCTGCATCTCCCTTCCAGACTCTCCCCCATCCCCTTCTATGTTCTGCATCTGCCTTCCAGCCTCTCCCCCCATCCCCTTCTGTGTTCTGCATCTTCCTTCCAGCCTCTCCCCCCATCCACTTCTGTGTTCTGCTTTTCCCTTCCTGCCTCTCCCCATCCCCTTCTGTGTTCTGCATCTCCGTTCCAGCCTCTCCCCTATCCCCTTCTGTGTTCTGCATCTCCGTTCCAGCCTCTCCCCATCCCCTTCTGTGTTCTGCATCTCCCTTCCAGCCTCTCCCCCATCCCCTTCTGTGTTCTGCATCTCCCTTCCAGCCTCTCCCCCATCCCCTTCTGTGTTCTGCATCTCCCTTCCAGCCTCTCCCCATCCCCTTCTGTGTTCTGCATCTCCCTTCCAGCCTCTCCCCCATCCCCTTCTGTGTTCTGCATCTCCCTTCCAGCCTCTCCCCCATCCCCTTCTGTGTTCTGCATCTCCCTTCCAGCCTCTCCCCCATCCCCTTCTGTGTTCTGCATCTCCCTTCCAGTCTCTCCCCCATCCCCTTCTGTGTTCTGCATCTCCGTTCCAGCCTCTCCCCCATCCCCTTCTGTGTTCTGCATCTCCGTTCCAGCCTCTCCCCCATCCCCTTCTGTGTTCTGCATCTCCCTTCCAGCCTCTCCGCCATCCCCTTCTGTGTTCTGCATCTCCATTCCAGCCTCTCCCCCATCCCCTTCTGTGTTCTGCATCTCCATTCCAGCCTCTCCCCCATCCCCTTCTGTGTTCTGCATCTCCCTTCCAGCCTCTCCCCCATCCCCTTCTGGTTCTGCATCTCCCTTCCAGCCTCTCCCCCCATACCCTTCTGTGTTCTGCATCTCCCTTCCAGCCTCTCCCCCCATCCCCTTCTGTGTTCTGCATCTCCCTTCCAGCCTCTCCCCCCATCCCCTTCTGTGTTCTGCATCTCCCTTCCAGCCTCTCCCCCCATCCCCTTCTGTGTTCTGCATCTCCCTTCCAGCCTCTCTCCCCATCCCCTTCTGTGTTCTGCATCTCCCTTCCAGCCTCTCCCCCCATCCCCTTCTGTGTTCTGCATCTCCCTTCCAGCCTCTCCCCCATCCCCTTCTGTGTTCTGCATCTCCCTTCCAGCCTCTCCCCCATTCCCTTCTGTGTTCTGCATCTCCCTTCCAGCCTCTCCCCCCATCCCCTTCTGTGTTCTGCATCTCCGTTCCAGCCTCTCCCCCATCCCCTTCTGTGTTCTGCATCTCCCTTCCAGCCTCTCCCCTATCCCCTTCTGTGTTCTGCATCTCCCTTCCAGCCTCTCCCCCCATTCCCTTCTGTGTTCTGCATCTCCCTTCCAGCCTCTCCCCCATCCCCTTCTGTGCTCTGCATCTCCCTTCCAGCCTCTCCCCCATCCCCTTCTGTGTTCTGCATCTCTGTTCCAGCCTCTCCCCATCCCCTTCTGTGTTCTGCATCTCCCTTCCAGCCTCTCCCCATTCCCTTCTGTGTTCTGCATCTCCGTTCCAGCCTATCCCCTTCTGTGTTCTGCATCTCCGTTCCAGCCTCTCCCCCATTCCCTTCTATGTTCTGCATCTCCCTTCCAGCCTCTCCCCTATCCCCTTCTGTGTTCTGCATCTCCCTTCCAGCCTCTCCGCCATCCCCTTGTGTTCTGCATCTCCCTTCCAGCCTCTCCCCCATTCCCTTCTATGTTCTGCATCTCCCAGCCTCTCCCCCATTCCCTTCTGTGTTCTGCATCTCCGTTCCAGCCTCTCCCCCATTCCCTTCTATGTTCTGCATCTCCCTTCCAGCCTCTCCCCTATCCCCTTCTGTGTTCTGCATCTCCCTTCCAGCCTCTCCGCCATCCCCTTCTGTGTTCTGCATCTCCCTTCCAGCCTCTCCCCCATTCCCTTCTATGTTCTGCATCTCCCTTCCAGCCTCTCCCCATCCTCCTTTGCATCCTGTATCTCCCTTCCAGCCTCTCCCCCATCCATTTCTATGTCCTGCATCCGATTCTGATGAATGGTAATAGACTGTCAATGCTCTAGTGGGAGGCACTCTGTCTATGGACCTAACTATCTGCTGGGTTACTTGGATCTTGTTCAGGGAGTTCTGGCCAGACAGCAGTGTCTGGTTGAACTCTTGCTTGTTGGGGCGCGTATGGTGGTGGCCCGTTGGTGGAACAATTGTGGGGGCCCGGACTTTTCGACTGGAGGGCACGGGTGAATAACTTTGTGAATATGGACGAACTCGTGTTTTTGTTGAAGGGTCAATTGGAGGTCTCTGCTTCCCTGTGGGCACCTTACTGTTGCTGGGTCTCAGCAGCTTTGAGCTGTCCTTAACCTTCCAGGGGGTTGGGAGGGGGTCCTGCCCTCTTGCCTCTGACTTTGCCCCTCTCCCCTCTTCTTGCTCTGTTCTTCCTCTCTTTTTCTTTGGGATGCCTCATCTATTTCTGTCCTATTTCTCTCCTATGTTGGTACGTGGTGATACTTATATAATTGGGAACTTTTCCCATGCACGCCCTCGCACTGGATTTCATTTTAACACATTTATTAACCTGGTGAATAGTAATAGCCTACTCTTAGTCAACTATCCACAGGGTCGCCATGAGTCAACACTGATTCGACGGCACTTAACAACAACAGTTCTTAGTATCGCTGCTCATGCTGCCTTGGGGAGGGGGGGTTGGGGTTTATTCTATTAAGGGTTGCTGTAGTGTTTGCTGTCAGATTGGTGTATTTTGTGTTTCATGTATTGTTATGCCTTTTGATGTTTTCTTCGCACTTTATGAATGTTCAAAAAAACAAGAACATATCTTGTAGCATCATTCAGCCAACGTAATCACACTTGGCATGGCCATGTTTCGCTGACAAGCTGCATCAGGAGTATAGCATTAAAAAATCCATTTGGCCGAGGAAATCCACTGCTTAGCCCTAGGATAAGCAGCATGGAATCTATCTTTCTTTTGGGAACCTGACAGATACTTGTGATCTGTATTGGCCATTGCTGGAAACAGGATTCTGGGTTTGATGGACCCTTTGGTTTGATGCAACATGGCATATTTTATGTTCTTATGTAACTGTGTTTGACAGAGCCTATTAATCTCATGTCCTGGTTGATGGCAGAGGGAACATCAGATGAGTTGTTTTGTTGTAGCAGACTGTCCTATAATATGTGTTGCAACCATTCTGCTCCGTGAAGGCTTCTGCTAGTTTAATTGTTGCATTAAGTGGTTCATTTGCAGCTGTCATTGTATGTTTGCATGAGCTGATGCTTGTGAAGGCTGTGGAGTTCCTTTATTGTTCTGTAAGTACTGTAAGTTGCAGATGTTTTGGTAATAACCTATGGTTCTTTTGGCTATATAATAATATATGGTTCCTTTATAAAGAGCCGCATGCTGACAGTTTCTTTGTATGCTTCTATGTCACCGATGGACCTTTTCATGCCTTTTTCTGGGTTCCTTCATGGAAAATGCTTTTCATTTCTTGTCCACTGATATAATATATATATATATAAGATGAGGGCCCAGGAGATGCTTCCATGCAGGGCTCTGTCTGTGCTGCTGTCACCCATTTTGTGAGGAATGATTCCTGCCATTCCTGGAGAACACCTGTTACAGGTGAGTAACTAACTATGATTGTTCAGCTCCTAATTTTTTTACTGCACTTTATTTTCTCCTTGGAAGATCCCTAGGGTCATTCCTCTGCCTTAGGGCCTGAAGAGAAGTGAATGGTAGTTTTCTGCCCCTTCCTTAAGCTTGCCCCTTCTGCAAACTAAACACAGCCTAACACTCCTGCCCACCAGAAATCCCTTTTCTAAGCTCTAGATGTAGATTTTGGTCCTTTCTGTTTCTCAAATCTGGCATTTGAGTCTTGTTTCTTAATGGTACAGGAAGCTGTAAAAAGGTTCTTGGTGGACACTCTGGAAACACTCATTCTTGGTGCCTTCTCCTGCCCCCTGTGCTCTTGTTTTAATCTTCCATCCCTGTCCTGAGCAAATATGTCCAGGGGGCTCCTCCTGAGCTTGTCTTTGATATAGGGCAAAAATCTATTACTGGGGCACTTGTGGTCATCAGGCAGCGGGTGGTTCAGTATTTACTAGCGTGCTCCTTTAAGCAGTCTCGGCACGCCTGAGCTGATGGTGTCAGCTTGGGTGCAGAGCACATGCTTGGGGGGGTGGATTTACAGAAAATTGAGGCGGGAATTGTACATTTTTCCTTTCAACTTTGGTAGTTAGCTGGTCTTTTTCAATCTGGCTGGAGCAGAAATGAGTGCCTGTGGACCTGGAAGGCTGCTGTTCAGGATAACTCAAAGCTGTTTTATTTAAACGAGCCACTGCATGCAAGTGTTTGCCAAATCGTCCATGTGACCTGTCTGCTTTTATGTAAGATTAGATCGGCCTGCTGTAGGGACAAACTTGCACTGAGCTTTAGCAGGACTGTCTACTTGGCCTTACTTTGAAAGTCATTCACAGGGACTACTGCTAATGTCCTGATTTATACTAGATAAACAGGCAGAAGTGAGCACAATGCAAAAGCATGAGCAAAAAGCTTTTAATAATGCCATTGTGGAGGAGTGGCCTAGTGGTTGGGGCAAGGTACTTCAGGCCGGAAGGTCAGGGGTTGGAATCTCACTAGAGGACAGCAACCTTGGGCTGGAAGGACTGGGGTTTCTAGTCCCACAAGTGCTCCTTGTGGTCTTGGGCAAGCCACTTAACCCTCCATAGCCCATGTTCCCTGTAAAATAGTTATCTCCAAGTTATAATGCCCTGTTCAATGTAATTTCAGTTTGTTCAATGTAAACCGCACTGATGCAGAATAGCGCGGTATATAAGAGAATGTAAATAAATAAATAATGAAGTGATTTCTTCTGGAATGATGTTGGCAATATACTTTTATGTTTTGGAATGTTGTTTGGCTGAATAAATTATAGGCATCCCCAAAGAGGCCCCACCACTAAGTGGATTAGGTGCATGCCTAGAGCAGCAGCCTTTTGGCAGAGTAAGCCTTTAAAGTCGCATTAATGGGCTTTGAGCACTTGCATCTGCTTGCAATGCCCACAGACCTTGAGTGTACACACGTGAATGCTCAAAGGGCCATTGTAACACTATACTTTCTTCCTATGCAGGCTTAGATGTAGCTCTAGTGAAGATAGGGTGGCAATGGCAGCAGCAACAGCAGCAGTAGCAGTGGTGGCAGGGGAAAGGAAAAAGTGGGGAGGGTCCGGATGCCTTGAGGGAAGATAGGGAAGGAGGAGAGATGCTGGAGGACACCTGCAGAGGAAAAGAAGGAGAGATGCTGGACATGGGTGGGAATAGGGAAGGAGAGCAATGCTGACATTGGTAGAAGAAGAGAAGGAGGGAGATGCTGGATACAGAGGAGAGGTGCCGGAGAGGGAAGAGGGCATGCTGGATACAGAGGAGAGGTGCCGGGGAGGGAAGAGGGCATGCTGAACACTTGAGGAGGGTAGGAAACAGAAGGGGGAAGTATCATGGGGAGGGGGAGTGCCTGGCTAAAGATTTTCTTAGAATGTCAGATACCTTTGGGCCAATCCTGGGCACTCCCTTAGGTCTGGCTGTCATGTAGAGGGAATTGGAATTTGGTGAGCAGTAGAAACTATTTCAGATTGAATGTTGGTGTCCATGTTGTTTAGGAGCAGCTGAGATTGCATTGAGCCAGCCATCTTAAGATATGGGCAGTTGGCAGTGGCCATCTTTGAAGAGGGCAAAAGAAGCAGCTTGATAGCCATCTTTGAAATAGGCAGTGGAATATTAGCCATGGCCATCTTGGTTGAGGGCAGCATCAGTTAGTTTCTGAGTGTCCATCTTGGATGAGGCTGAGAAGATGGAGGGGGTAGCTATTTGTGAAGAGGGCAGCTAGATGTGGGTGGTGGCCATCTTGGAAGAAGGCAGCTGACTTGGAGGAAATGCTGGCTGAATGCACAGATAAGCAAGTAGAAGACAGCTAGCTGAAAGGTAAGTCTCCAGGAGAAACAGACCCTGGAAACGGCAGTTGCAAAAATAAGGCACAATGTAGACAGAAGAAGCACAGCTCAGTGACCATCCAATTTTTAAGTCAAAGGTTTTTACCCACATGTCCTCACCCTTACTCCACCCCCTCCACATTCCTTGTCTACTCTGCCAGCACAGAGGAGTGTGAACAACTTCAGATCTTCGGGTCGATGTAGAAACCCTGCGCTACAGCCTGGCACTGAAGTGCAGAGTTTCCAAACACAGGTTTAGCACAGCTATGTTGTAAGTAAGCATGCACATAAACTGCATTCAAAAAGTGCATTAAATCAGGAGAGCAAGCTAGGCACATGTGCACAAATGTCTGCATTAGCAACATCCAGACCCTGCGGACGAAAAAGTGCTTGTGCGCATATACCGGAATGCTGTGTGGCACATAAGAGCTGTATCATTTTGCTTAGAATAATATCAGTGTCTTAAAGCATTACAGCACATTTGCATACATTGTTTCAGCATGCTTACCATCTTTTTTTAATCACTTCAGTAAAGCCCAGAAAAGCTGCTGGGGTCGTTTGTTCAAGAAACAGACATAAATTCCTCCTCCGCACTGACCGCAGATCCCTTAAATTCTCCTTAGATCTGACATTAAAGTCCCGATGTTGAACACAGCCTTCTGCACATCTTTGCTTCTAGTTTGAATGGATTTAAATGGGCTGTGTGCTGCTATTAGTGTTGACATCCGCTCAGCGATTATGCTTTGTACATTTGGCGCTCACACTACCGCAGAAAATGTGCAGTTTGGTGCATCAGCCCCCTTATCTGTTAATCTCATGGCAGAAGTGTTGGCTGTGATATTTGAAGTTATTCTTGACTATAGGTAGACAGGGAAGCAATTAAGAAGTAGGCACAGGCTTGGATTTAGGTATAGCCAACTGCCTAGGGTGCAAAATCTTGAGCATGCCAAGTACCTAAGCTAAAGAGGAGCCTGATTCTGCATCTTTTAGACTCATACTCTGTGATCCTCCCTGCCACTCTCTGATCCTGCCTTTAGACACTAACATCTTAATTCTGGCCCTGGGTTGGCTTCGGAGTCTCCCCCGTTGGTGGGAGTTTCATGCAGGAGATGCCCTCCTGAAGTGGGAGGCTCCCATTTAGTGCTTAGACATGGCAGGTTTGCAGCAGCTCAGTTCAATGGCAAAGGAGTTCAACAGATGTTCAGGTCAGCGAAAGAGTCATTGGGACAGTGGAGGCAGATGGAAGTAATTCAACTGAGGGGGGGGGGGGGGTCAATGTTCCCTCTAATTTTCTGTAGGCTGTGCAGCTTTTGAAAGAAGGTTAAATTTTTGTGCGCCACATAACGACACTCTGAGTTATATACTTTAAAATTTGACTACACGTCAGAATACAGTATGTATACCACATTGATTTTAATCAATTTAAATGAAAATAGACGATTACTAAATGAAGCAGAAAATTTCTAGTAATTACAATCACAACTTTTAAATTTTAAGATGTCTGTGTTGTTTTCTATCAGAATCAGAACTGTAATTTTTGTGCGCTCTGTTGTAAAGTATGTGCGCTCGCTTGGCGAGGTGTGTGCGCGCGCACACGCGCACAGCTTAGAGGGAACAGTGGGGGGGGGGGGGTATTGAAAGCATGTTGATACTGGGAAAATGAAGGTGGGCAGACCCTGCTGAGAAGCATTGAAGGGGATAGTGGGATAGAGCTTGATTCGGGGGACTCTTATCCACTCTCTCATGACCTCTCTTTTAGACTACTGCAACCTGCTCCTTGCTATTCATTCAAAACCCAGCTGCACAATTAATCTTTTGCCCTTGTTGCTACACTTGTTCAAGTCACTTCATCTGTTGTCTTATCAGTTTCCTCATACAGTTCAAGCTTTTCCTCCTGACTTTTAAGTTAATTGATTCTACAGCTCCTCATTACCTCTCCCCTCTTATCCCTCCTTGGGAACTGCTTTCATCAGGTAAATCACTTTTATGTGTGCCCTTCTCCCTCAACGTCAACTCTGGACTCCCTTCCACCTTGCTGTGCTGTATAGCTGGAATAGTTTGAGTGAGTCAGCATAACCTAGGGCCCGATATTTAACGAGAAGAATGCACTTAGCAGACTTGCTAACCACGTTAATCCCCTTGGCTGGGATATTCAATGACACCAACACCATGGCATCTAGCAATACCCAGAGAGTTGCGATATTGGATCATTGTCCAGTTAGTTTCATGGTAGTCTAGGCAACCCAGATATTCAGTGCTGGGCCCAGAATATCCAGGTCTAAAGTTCAGGTTGCTAAAGTGGCTGGCCTCTTTAGCAGCACTAGCCGCCACTGCTGAATATCCAGGCCTTACTTTTTCAAGGCTGCTTTTGGATCCTGACACCCTTATCCTTCTGTTTAATACCAATGTGTTTTAATCATTTCCCTTAAAGAATTACCTGAGTGCTGAGTTTGTTTCAAAATTTTTTTATTTAATTATTTTATTTAACTCATTTTTTATACTGTTTTTCTACAAGCCAAAACGGTTTACAGTAAACTGGGTGCAATCTGATAACATTATGTGCATTAAGTAACTTACAGGTAATGTTAACGAGAACAATCACAATAGGTAACAGCTGGAACCCAGCCTACTGGCTAACGTGACTTATGTACAGAGTACTGGTTATGGTAATGCAATACGGTTGCACGCTGGCGATTCTAATTCGCCCGATTTGGCTAAGAAGCAGGAGTCACAAGTGAGGGTATTCCTTTGATGTCTGTTGGCACTTTGAGGGAGTGTAATCGTATGTTGTTTTTTCTGTTCATTGGTCAGGGATGTTGTTATGGTGATGTTGCGAGTAGCTTTGTGTCCAGTGGTCCTGATATGTTGAGTGATATGAGTTTAATCCAGATGGGGGTCTGTGCCGTAGTATTCTAGGAAGAGATGGGTTTTTAGCTTGCGGTTTGTCTTTCAGGATCCAGTAACCTTTGAGGACATTGCTCTGTGCTGAATAGATTGTAAGCTCTGTTGAGAAGGGACTTGCTTTTATGTGTATGCGTATGGTGCTAAGCATGCCTAGTAGCGCGTTAGAAGTGATGAGTAGTGATAGCACTAGTAAGGACATAAAGGGATAGGGCAGTCATTTCTTCTAGCATCTCTTTTGATGTTTTAACCCACAAATACATTTTTGACTTTTTAAGTACGTGTAATAAATTCTGCTAAAATCCTTTCTATATCAGTTTATGATCCCCATAATTCCTTTCCTGTTTTTATTTTTTTTATTACAAATGATAATTACACTTACCTGGTAATTGTAGTTCCTTGAGTGATGACAGTTCAGTCCTCTACCTCTGGGTTGTCAATCTCCTCCTGCAGCTTGGAGACTGGTCTGTCAGAATCATGACATCACTGGATATAGCCTGCTTCCCTCCGCCTTCCATCTCTCAGTGTGAACTATTAACAAAGCAGACTCAAAGGAGCAACAAATAAGTAGCCAACCATAACTATAAGCAGAAACCTTTAACTAACCATAGAAAACGAGACCCCCTCCGACAAGGCTTTCTTACCACCTGTCGTGCCAGAAGGAACGGGGAATTATCACGACATTGAAAGAGAGCAGACCTACCTGTAACACTTCACCTCCTGTTAACACTTCTTGATCCCTGCTGACGAAAAACTAAGACAGGGTGGGAAGGAGGACTGAACTGTCGTCACTCAAGGAACTACAATTACCAGGTAAGTGTAATTATCATTTCCTTATCGTTCCTCCAGTTCAGTTCTCTACCTCTGGGATGTACCAGAGCAGTAATCATTGGGAGGGACCCTTCAAACTGGCAGACAACACCGCCGACCCAAATCTGGCCTCAGCAGCTGCCGCCACGTCCAACTGGTAATGCTTACTGAACGTATGTAGAGACGACCAAGTCGCCGCCCTACAAATGTCCCCTGGAGGAACCAAACTGTGCTATGCCCAGGAACACGCCTGTGCCCTGGTGGAATGCGCCCGCAGCCCGGCGGGCACCAAGCGCCCTTGAAGCAAATAAGCTGAAGCAATCATCTCTCGAATCCAGCGAGCTTTAGCCGCCGCCTCCCCTTTGCGTACACCCCCAAACAGCACAAACAAGCGATCCGACTTACGAAAGGATGCCGTTACCTGAAGATACTGACGCAGCACCCTCTTCACGTCTAGACAACGGAGGCTGCGGTCCGATTCCCCGCCCTGTGAAGGCCTAAGCACTGGCAAACAAACCGCCTGATTCAAATGAAAGGGGGATACCACTTTCAGTAAAAAGGACGGAACCGGACACAAAACCACTTTCTCTTTAGAAAAGGACAAGAATGGTTCTCTACACGACAATGCTTGCAATTCCGAAATGCGCCTAGCGGAACAAATCGCCACCAGAAACGTCGCCTTCAACGTCAGAGACACGCATCGCAACGGTTCGAAGGGAGGCTTTGCCAAAAACCCCAAAACGAGGTTGAGATCCCACGGCGGAATCCACACCCTGCGCGCCAGCCGCAACCGAGATACCGCCTTCAGAAAGTGACCCACATCAGGATGGGCCCCTAGAGGTACGCCATTGACTTTGCCATGATAACAGGAAAGCACTGCCAACTGCACTCGTAAGGAACTAGCTGCAAGACCCTTAGTAAAGCCGTCCTGCAGGAAGTCCAAAACCGAAGGGACAGAAACAGTGGCTGCTCTAATCTGATGCCGTGAACACCAATCCTCAAAGATCCGCCAGACTCGCACGTACGCCAAGGAAGTCGACTGCTTCCGTGCTCTTAGCAAGGTGGACACGACCGCCGACAAGTAGCCTTTCCTCCTCAGTTTAGCCCTCTCAATGGCCAGACCGTAAGCGAGAATCGAGCCAACTGGGGCATGAAAAGCGGACCCTGAAGCAACAGATCTGCCCTCTCCGGAAGACGCCAAGACTGCCCGGCCAAGAGGCGCACCAGATCCGCGTACCACGGCCTCCTCGGCCAGTCGGGCGCCATCAGAAGTACATTTCCCGGGTAAGCCTCGATCTTTTGAACCACCCGGCCTATCAACGCCCATGGGGAGAAAAGGTACAGAAGACCTTCGGACGGCCACTGCTGCACCAGCGCATCTAGACCTTCGGACGTCCTCTCTTGACGCCTGCTGAAGAATCGGCTGACCTTCGCCGACTGGAATGTCGCCATGAGATCCATTACCGGCATCCCCCAACAGTCCACTATCTGCGCGAAAACGTCGGGATTCAACTCCCACTCTCCGGTGTCCACATGATCCCTGCTGAGAAAGTCCGCTGTGACGTTGTCCTTTCCTGCTATGTGCGCCGCTGAAAGAGCGGTCAGCCGCCTCTCCACCCATGCAAACAAGCTGTCCGCTTCTTCCTCCATTGCGGCACTCCCCGTGCCGCCCTGACGATTGATGTATGCGACCGTCGCCAAGTTGTCGGAGAGGACCCGAACCGCTCGGCCCCTCACCAAGTTCTCGAACTCTTGAAGAGCCTGCGCTACCGCTCGAAGTTCCAGACGGTTGATCGACCACGAGGCTTCCAATGGGGACCAAGCCCCTTGAGCGAACTGACTCCCGCAGTGGGCTCCCCAGCCCACCAGACTGGTGTCCGTCAATAACGGGATCCAAGTCGGAAGTTCCAATGGCATGCCGGCCGCTAGGGAAGACCTGCGCAGCCACCAACGAAGAGATTGTCTGACCTCGGCCGGACAAGGAAGACGCTTGCTCAGGGGATCGGCCTGATGTGAACAGCGCCGAAGCAGCGCTCTCTGCAACGGCCTCATGTGAACCTTGGCCCACTGAACCGCTTCCAGCGTCGCCGCCATTGTACCCAGAATCCGCAGGTAATCCCACGCCGACGGCGCCGGTACCGACAAGAACTGCCGTACCCGAACTCTCAACTCCTCGGCTTTCATGCTGGGTAAAAACACTCGCCCTCTCTTCGTGTTGAATCGGACCCCGAGGTACTCGAGGTCCTGGGATGGCTCCAAGTGACTCTTTGTCGGGTTGATTATCCAACGCAGACTCTAAAAAATTCACCACTCTGCCTGTAAGACGAACACTCTCTTCGGCGGACTTGGCCCGAATCAACCAATCATCGAGATACGGGTGAACCAAAATCCCCTCTTTGCGCAACGCTGCCGCCACCACCACCACCACCATGATCTTGGTGAAGGTATGCGGTGCAGTTGCTAGACCGAAGGGCAAGGCCCGGAACTGATAGTGACCCCACGGGAGGGTGAACCAAAACCACTTCTGATGAGCTTCCCGGATAGGAATGTGCAAATACGCCTCCGTTAGATCCAGAGACGTCAAATACTCTCCCTGACGCACCGCCACGATGACTGAGCGCAAAGTCTCCATCCGGAAATGCGGCACCCGTAAGCAACGATTTACGGCTTTCAGATCTAAAATGGGACGCAACGTTCCGCCCTTCTTTGGCACCACGAAATAAATAGAGTACCGACCCCTGCCGCAGTGGGCCTCTGGGACTTCTACCACTGCTCCCAGCCGCAGCAGCCACTCCAAAGTAAGGCGAACCGCAGCAGTCCTCTTGGGGCCCCGGCAAGGAGACATCACAAAGGATTCCCGCACTGGATGGGCGAATTCTAGAGCGTAGCCCTGCTGAATGATTTCTAACACCCACTGATCGGACGTGATGTGGGCCCAAACGGACAGAAACTCCCGAAGCTGACCCCCCACGGGAGGCTCCTCCGCCTGGACCCGCCTCACTTCATTGCGCCTTACGGGTGACAGGCGAGGAGGAGGAGTAAAAACCTCGACTCGCCCCACGAAACCCCTGAGCTCGGGAAAGAAACCGACCCCTCTGGGAATTACCGAACCGTGACGAACGAAATCTCCTGAAATCCTGGACGTGACTGCTGTTAGGAAATAATAATGTTTAGTTTAAGTGCATATACAGGACGCCTGCACAAGGGAAATCAGAATCCTATATATGTGCCCTTTGTACATTTTGGTGTGGGTATGGAAAAGGAATGTGCTGTGCTAAGCTAAATTGATTGTTCTACTCAGGGATGACTCGTATTTGCTTAGTTACTGATAAGCTATAGTGGGCCCCAGAAGATGGGTGGATGACGTATGAATATGTTTCTGATAATGTATAAAATATGGACAATCCCTCCACCCTATGGAATAAACTTGCATACTTTTCCTTCTGTGTGGTCTGTGAGTTTTATTCCCCTGGATTCCAGCCAGCCGGAGCAGCACACCGCAGATGAGGGTTCGGGACTTCCCTGGCCTGGAGTGACCAACAAGAAGCAGACCCTTTACAACCGCGAGGGCCCTGAGTGGATCTTCCCGGCTTTGGCTTATCCTCTGGAAGCCGACCTGCCTTGGACTCGCCGAGGTCCTTCACCAACTTGTCCAAATCCTCTCCAAATAGCAGACCACCCTTAAATGGAAGCTTGCTAAGCCGGGACTTAGACGGTCCATCTGCCGCCCAATTCTGTAACCACACGGACCTGCAGGCAGCCACTACCGACGCGGTACTGTTAGCCAGCGCTCTAATCAAGTCGTAATGCACATCCGCTAAGTATGCTGCTCCAGACTCTAACCGATCTAACTCCTTTAATTCTTCGGGCTCCCTGAGCGCGGACTGACGCAGCCGCTGGACCCAACGCAAACACGCCCTGGCCACCCAAGCTCCACAGATGGTTGCCTGCAGCGAAATTGAATCCGCCTCAAATACCTGTTTCAGCACACTATCCACCTTCCTGTCCTGAGTGTCCTTTAAGGCTGCACTACCTTCCACCGGAACGGTGGTCTTTTTGGTAACCGCCGACACCACCGCATTGACGCGTGGTGCCCGAAACCTCTCCTTATCTTTATCCGACAGTGGATAGAGTCTATTCATCGTCCGTATGCTCCGGAGGCCCGCTTCTGGCCTATCCCACTCTTCTTGTATCATTTTGTCAACTACTCTGTGCACCGGAAACACCACCTGCGTTTGGTGCACCGCCTGGATGACGGGATCCTCAACATCCTCCTCCGCCGCTGCCTGCAGAGCCAAATTCAACATCTGCAACGTTTCCGAGATCAAGGCCGCTAGTTCCTCTCTACAAAACACTCTACTAATCCTAGCCTGATCCTCGGGCTCTAGGATCTCACCTTCCTCCAGATCCTGCGACCCGTCCTCCTTTTCCCATTCGGCATCCTGAACTTCGGGCTACTCACCCTCTGAGAGCACCTCCTGAGTTCTTGCTGTCTTAGGGGCCGGAGGGCTCCCGGCTACTTCCACAAGCCCTTCCATCTGCTGGGCTGACCCCCCCAGTGCCCCTGAGCCTGGCCCTTTTCCCTGACTCCGCAGGCAGAAGGCTTGATGCATCAGCAAAATAAACTCAGGGCTAAAATCCCTGATGCCCGCTGCCTGCTCCGCCAGGGAATCTCCGGCGGGTTCCGCCTGCTCCTCCAATGCCGATCCGTGCGCCAACGGGCGCGGAGAAGCAGCCCCCGCTCCTGACGGCACCTCCGGGGTCTCCCTGATCTCCATCTGCTGTTCTACTGTGGAAGAAAGGGTTGCACAGGCTCGACATACCCCGGTATCAGCCACTGTGCCCTTCCTAGTGCCACACACAATGCACTGCGGTCTAGCTGCCATCAGTAAAACCAGCAGCAGTCAGCCAACTGCCCTTCCGCAATCAAGAAGGGACTGCCAATTACCCAAAATTAATTGGCTTTATCCGCTCTGCTTCCTGGGCAAAAACACCCTCTGCCCCCCCTCTTTTTTTTTTTTTTTTTTTTGAGAAGCTAGAGAAGGCTCAAAGCCGAATAAGGCAAAGCAGAGAAGAAAGACAAGTAAAAGGAACCCAGGAAACGAAATAAAACAAAGAACTAAAAGAAATAAAAGCAAAAGAAACTAACAGCCAGCTACGGCCTCCCCTGCGTCTCCCGGGCCCTGGTCTGCGTGCCTCACTGCAGCCACGCGGTCTGCCCGCGGCAGCTAAAATGGCTGCCGCAAACGCTGAAGCTCATGAAAAGAGCGCGAAAATGAGGATGGGCAACTTCCCCCTTCAGCGCAGCCTGCTGTCAGCGAAACACTTACCCGGCAGGCGCGCTGAGCTAACGCGGAAAAATGGGCTGCCCCTTTTAAAAGAAGCACAGCTGGGCTCACCGCTGCTCTGATCGGTGACGACCTCCAATGCCGCTGATAGCAGAGCTGGACGCCGGGAAACCCCGACACCGTCAGAAGGGCTCTCCCCCGTAAGGTCCGGGGGGAGAGAACCTCTATGCCTCCCCTCCCGAGGGTTAACACGCTCGATGAATTGAGCCTGCACCCCCAATATTATCCTGGACAGACAGAGGGGCAAGAATGCCGGGAGGCAAGCTGTTCAATTTCTTTCTTTGCTCTGTGTTTTTTTTTTTTTTATTAAAGGCACAGACCCCAATAAACCATCCAATTAACCAAACCAAACTAACTATAAACTGCCTAGCTCCTTATCTGTTTCTCCAGAGAGCCCTCTCCTAGTCCTCCTGCTGCATGGAGACTGGTCACACTGGGATGGAAGGCGGAGGGAAGCAGGCTATATCCAGTGATGTCATGATTCTGACAGACGTCTCCAAGCTGCAGGAGGAGATTGACAGCCCAGAGGTAGAGGACTGAACTGGAGGAACGATAAGGAAATTATGTTGTTTGAAGCCTGTGGATCAGTGTGCGATTGAGTCTCTGCCTAACCAGACTAATATAATATGCTGTCATTTATCATACTATCAATGAAATCGAGGCCTCTGCTTTTATCTCCGAAGGCCAAGGATGCCAGAGCCCCTAATTCATCTCCAATCCAGTGAAGGGAGCCCCGAAAGCAGCAAAAGCAGAGAGGAAGATGCCTGCAGGATCGTCTGCTCAGGTAAGAGATTGGCCTCAGCTTCCTACTCTCTCTGTACAAACACTGCTGCAGCTTTTTAAACCTGGGATACTGCTTAGTCCTTTACTAGGATCCAGAACAGATCTAGGGCTGAAAAAAGGCAGAGGATATGGAAAGAGATCAGGATCACACAAAGTGATATTTTGTGTTCCAAGTTCTGTTTCCAGTGCATATAATACTGCACTTGGGATTGTGTGTGTGTGTGTGTGTCTGTCCTTGGGAGTGTGTGTGTGTGTGTGTGTGTGTGTCTGTCCTTGGGATATTGTGTGTGTGTGTGTGTCTGTCCTTGGGATTGTGTGTGTGTGTGTGTGTGTGTCTGTCCCCAGAGCTGGGACGTCTCCTGATGGCTGTGATGCTGAAGGTGCTATTTCCCGTTTGTCTTTCAGAGCCCAGTAACCTTTGAGGATATCGCTGTCTACTTCTCTCAGGAGGAGTGGGAGGATTTGGAAGAACAGCAGAGGGAACTTTACAAGGATGTGATGAAGGAGACTTATGAAATCCTGATCTCTTTGGGTAAGGGGACGGGTCTTTTGATTTAGCTCATGTCTTTTTCAGGAGTAGCTTGAGTACAGTAGGTATTACAGCAGGCTTACAGTCTAGGTTTGTACTTGAGGCAACGGAGAGGTAAGTGACGTGTCCAAGGAGTAGCAGCAGCTGGGGGACTCCAGCTGGGGGGAGGAATAAAGTGAGAGATGAAGAGAGTGCCTGGAGGAGGCAGAAGTGGGGAAGAGAGGAGAGTGTGCTAGGAGGGGTTTGAGGATAATAGAGAGTGAGTGAGTGAGTGCCGGGAGGAAGAATGGAAGGGAGAGAAAGAGAAATTAAGTGTGTGTGTGTTGGGCAAGGGGAAGATGAAAGGTGGGAGAGGTGAGGGGGAGGGAAGATGGATGGAAGAGATGGAAAAAAGCAAGAACTGAGAAAGGAGAAAGATGATACGAGAAAAAGCTGAGAGAAAGATGGAGAGGAGAGGTGAACGAAAAGAGTAGTTACTCACCTGTAACAGGTGTTCTCCAGGAGCAGCAGGAATCAGTCCTCACATATGGGTGACGTCGGCACCGACGGAGCCCCCATGCGGAGCATTTCCCCAGCTTTCAAAGAAAGCCTTTGGGAATGCAGCCACGCATGCGCGGTCCCCTTCCCGCCCAAGGGTGCCATCTTACTCAGTCTAATGACATAGCTAAAAGACAGCAAAAAATCAGGGGAGGAGGGAGGCTTGTGAGGACTGATTCCTGCTGCTCCTGGAGAACACTTGTTAAAGGTGAGCAACTACTCTTTCTCCAGGACCAAGCAGGAAGTCAGTCCTCACATATGGGACTCCCCAGCCTCAGGCTACCGGGGACCCAAAGCTGAACAATGTGCTCCCTCTAGAGCCTCAGCATGCGTAACAGAATCTTCTCTGAGAACGCCCCTGTACGGTAGCCCAACACCAGGGCCGGAGTGTAGGGGTTGCCTAAACCTCAAAGAGATTACGGAGTACCACCTGCCCGAAAGCACTGTCCGTGTGGGACTCCCTCTCAAGGCAGTAATGGGCCGCAAATGTCTGGCTTGAAGACCAAGTAGCGGCCCGGCAGATGTCTGCCAACGGAACAGAGCGGAGATGAGCTACTGACACAGCCTTTGCCCTGACACGGTGGGCTGTGACTCGACCCTGCAAGGAGAGGCCGGCTGCCCTGTACGCCCAGGCGATACAGTCTGCTACCCAAATGGACAGGGTACGCTTGGAGACATGTAACCCCAGCTTATTAGAGTCAAAAGATACGAAGAGCTGAACAGCCCTTCGATGCCCCTGCGTACGGTCAATGTAGAAAGACAACGCCCTCCTACAATCCAGTGTATGCAAGACCATCTCAGCCCAGCTGGCATGCGGCCTGGGAAAGAAAGTTGGAAGAACCACCTCCTGATTGAGATGGAAGGAGGAGACAACCTTAGGAAGGAACTTAGGGTGAGTCCGCAAGACTACCCTGTTCTTATAGAACCGTGTGTATGGAGGCTCAGACCAGAGCTTGTAGCTCACTGACTCACCTGGCTGAGGTAAGAGCTACCAAAAACAACGCTTTCCAGGAAAGAAAGCATAAAGGACAAGTAGCCAGAGGCTCAAAAGGTGGGCAAGTAAGTTTCTGCAAGACCACATTCAAATCCCATTGAGGTGCTGGTGGAGGGATCGGAGGCTTGAGCAAAAGCAGGCCTCTGAGGAAACGGGATACTAAGGGATGGCCCGACAGAGGTTGGCCCCCTATTGAGTGGTGTGCCGACAGAGCACTGAGGTGGACCCGAACAGAGTTGGATTTAAGGCCTAGATCCGAGAGGTGGAGCAAATACTGAAGCACCACTGGGACCATGCACGAGAACGGATCCTCCTGGCGCTGAGCACACCAGGTGGAGAACCTACGCCACTTAAGGGCATAAGATTTTCTAGTGGAGTGCCTCCTAGAGGCCAAAACCACCACCTCTACTTCTCTAGGTAGTAGTAAGGGAGCTAGAACTACCCTTTCAGCAGCCAGGCCATCAAATTGAGGGACTGGAGGTTGGGTGCAAGAGAGATCCGTGATCCTGAGATAGGAGATCAGGTTGCACCCCTAGAGGGAGTGGAGTGTCTACTGCCAATTGCAGAAGGAGTGGAAACTATGGTTGCCTCGGCCACCTGGGAGCTACCAGGATCACCGAGGCCCTGTCCCGAAGAACCTTGAAGAGGGTCCGGGTCACTAGAGGCGTGGGAGGAAACGCATACAGTAGGCTCGTAGACCAAGAAATTAGAAATGCATCTGCTGCTATTCTCAGAGAATGCGGTTGTCTGGAGCAGAACTTGGGTAGCTGATGGTTGAGTGGACTGGCAAAGAGATCGATGGTTGGGAGACCCCACTTTAGGAAGATCTGTTGAACCACCAGAGGATTCAACTGCCATTCGTGTGGCTGCAGAATCGTGCTCAACCTGTCTGCCAGGTAATTCCCTTGGCCAGGCAGATAAACCGCTTTGAGAAACATGCCCTTCTTGACTGCCCATGAGCACAGGGTTTGAGCTTCCTGGCACAGAAGTTGGGACCCTGTGCCCCTTTGCTTGTTCACATAGAACATTGCAACTTGATTGTCTGTCTGTCTGAACCAGAACAGACTGGTGAGAGAGGACATGAGAGAAAGTTTGGAGAGCCCAACGGATAGCTCTCAGCTCTAAGAGGTTGATCTGTTGTGTGGCCTCCCAAGGGGACCAAAGGACTTGGGTGCACTCCCCCTGGCAATGTGCACCCCAACCCTGAAGAGAAGCATCGGTTGTCAACACTTGTGTTTTGGCGGTGGCTGAAAAGGCACTCCTTGCACTAGATTCGGGAGATGCAGCCACCATTGCAGGGAGGCCGCCAGCAGTTTGGACACCCTTACTCTGTCCCCCAAGTGTCCTGTGGCCTGCAGCCACTGAGTTTTGAGGCCCCACTGAGCAGGCCTCATGTGTAGACGAGCATTTGGGGTAACATGGACCGTGGATGCCATGTGGCCTAAGAGTTTCAGGAATTGCCAGGCGGAAACCAGAGAATTGCTGTGGAACTGTCTGGCCAAGCCCATCAGTCTTTGGGCCCTTTCCACAGGCAGATAAGCCTTTGCCTGAAGGGTACCCAGCCTTGCTCCGATGAACTCTGTGTTCTGTGAGGGGTGCAAAGCGGACTTTGTGACGTTTATGACAAACCCCAGATGCTGTAGAAGGGAGACAGTTTGAAGGGTGGCTTGTCTGACCTCCTGTGGAGACTGACCCCTGATGAGACAGTCGTCCAGGTATGGAAAGACAAAGATGCCTTGGTTTCTGAGATAGGCCGCCACCACCGCCAGGCACTTGGTGAATACCCTGTGTGCAGAGGTTAGGCCAAATGGAAGTACTCTGTACTGAAAATGATTTCCTCCCACTACAAATCTGAGATATTGTCTGTGGTCTGAATGAATGAGGATGTGAGTAGAAGCATCCTTTAGGTCTAAGGAGCATAGCCAATCTCCCTGCTGGAGGTAGGGCAGCAGTATCCCAAGGGTAAGCATCTTGAACCTTTCCCTCACCAGGAACTTGTTGAGATTTCTCAAGTCGAGGATGGGCCTGAAGCCTCCTGTTCTCTTTGGTACCAGAAAGTACCTGGAATAGAAGCCTTGCCCTTGCAGGTGGTGAGGTACCGGTTCCACCGCCTGCTCCTGTAGACTTGCCAACTCCTGAAGGAGTAAGTTCCTGTGTAGAGGGGGTCTTGGAGGCTCCCCTGGAAAATAGGAGGGGGGTAACTGGGTGAAGTGGAGCAAATAGCCCCTTTGGACTATGCTGAGCACCCAGGCATCCCCTGTGATGGCTGACCACCTGTGGGCATACAGGGTCAGCCGCCCTCCTGTGCTGAGAGGGGTCAACAGAGGAGGAGAGGCTATGCCACTGGAGTCAAAACCCCGCTCCCTGCTGTGCAGAAGCCGGAGCTGGTGGCTTGGGGGTTTTCTGCCTATGGGGTCCATGTCCCTGCCCCTTGGCCTGCTGACCCTGTTGGGGAGCTGTGGAAGCCTGGTAGTGAGGGTAAGATTTGTAGGCAGATGACTTCCTTGGGTAAAAGGGCTTTTTCCCTGAACCCTTCTTCTTCTGAGAAGGGGCAGAGGTCTTTCTGGACAACCTTGTCCTGGTGAGAGTCTCGGACTCGAGTTCTGCAGCTTTTTCAGCCATGGGTTTGCCAAAGAGGTTTTCACCTCAGCAAGGGACATCGACCAACTTGTCCTGCACCCATGGCTCGAGGTCCGATGACTGTAGCCAGGCATGACGGCGTGCACCGATGCCGGCCGCGGCTACCCGGGCCGAAGCCTCGAAGCCATCATAAGCTGCTCGAGACATAAACTTCGAGCACTCCCAGATCCCACTTGACAAGGCTGTGAACCTCTGCAAAGGTTCCTCAGAGAGACCAGCAGAGAACCCGGCAATCTCCTTTGCCAGGTCTCGAAGGTACATGCCCATGTACAGCTGGTAAGTCTGGACACGGCAAGCAAGCATAGAGCCATGGTAGCACTTCCTACCGAGGGCATCCAGGTTCTGGGCCTCCCTGCCAGGAGGCACAGAGGAGTGCATCTTCTGACTCTTCAGACGATGCATGGCCGATTCCACAACCATGGAGTGGTGCGGTAGCTGTGCCTTCTGGAACCCAGGGCTCTTGCGGACTCGATAGATGGAATCGACCCGCTTGCTAAAAACCGGCGTCGAGGCCGGCGCCTCCCACATGCGGAAGAGCAACCGTTCCAGCATCGGAGGAACCGGTACAGTAAAGGCCTCCTTCGGGGGAGAGTCATACTGCAGGGCCTCGAGCTCCTCGGCTCGAGGCTCCTCCTCAGGGTCCGCGGGGAAGGCCAAGGCCTTGGCCATGTCCTGCATGAAGTCCGAGAACCGACTATCCTCCGGTGGGGACCTTCTCCGAGGCTCGGACTCCGGTGAGTCCGAAGGGACACACAGGGTCCGAAAGGTGTCCGGGGACTCCTCGTCCTCCGTTTCCCATCCCGACCCCTCCAAGGAGGAGTCGAGTGACTCCGGTCGGGCGGGCCCCAATGCCATACGCCCCGACGCCGAGGGCACCGGAGTCGACGACCTCGGTCCCGCATGGGAGATCAAGGGTGACCTCGGCCAAGAATCGACTCGAGATCTCATGGACTCGAGGATTGGCTTGGACGTCGGGGTCCCGGTGGTCGGGGCAGAAGCACCGGTGAGACCGGTGATCAGCACCTGCTGCTGTTCCATGAAGGCAGCCAGACTGCTCTCCAAGGCCGTCAACCTGAATCCGATCTCAGGAGACCCAGCAGCCTCCGACTCAGGCCCCGATGTCGGCTCCCCCGGAGGAGAGTCCACGAGGACTACAGTACTCATGTGACTTGGGGCCTCCAGCTCTACACGAGGTTGTTTAGCAGGCCTCTCTGACTCCGAAGACCCGGGACGGCGATCGGGGCTATGCGACCTGGCCCTCGAGGAGCCAAGAGCGTCCACCAACGCTGCCCTCGCGGGTTTCTTCTTCCTGCGGTGCTCCTGTGAAGGAGACCCCCTCTCAGAGGAGCCCCGACGACGCTCGGGATCGGATTCCCAAGACGTTGAGGCCTCTGACGAAGTCTGGGCCCGGCCGGACGTGGAATCAGAGAAGATCCTTTCATGTTGGTGCTGCCGGCTCCTCGATGCCTTGGAAGACATCTTGCCACACGGGCCACAGACTAGCGGGTCATGGTCGGGCCCGAGGCACCGGAGGAAGCAGTCGTGTGTGTCAGTGAGACATCAGTTTCTTACACCGATCACACTTCTTAAATCCGCTGCCAGCCATCGGGGGAAAAAGAGCCCCTGCAAGGTCAAAAGACTGGGCTGCCAGGGAAAAATGAAAAAATGGCGCGAATGCTAGTCTCTAAGGACAAAAACCGAAAAATGAGATCCGGGCTCGATACCGGTGTACCGGGCCCAGGCGGGAAAGGGAACCGGCGTCGAACCGAGAAAAAACACGGATCCACACCAAAAAATCAACTTTTTCACAGGTGACCACGACACACTTGCGTTGGGCTCTGCGGAAAAAAGACGACTGAGCAAGATGGCACCCTTGGGTGGGAATGGGACCGCACATGCGTGCTGCATTCCCAAAGGCTTTCTTTGAAAGCTGGGGAAATGCTCCGCATGGGGGCTCTGTCGGCGCCAACGTCACCCATATGTGAGGACTGACTTCCTGCTTGGTCTGCAGAAAAGAGCAGAAGTGGAGAGAAAAAAGGAAGGAGAGAATGGCATGGAGAAGCAAGGAGGCAGGAGTGGAGGAAGAGGTTAGGAATAAGAGAATTATGGAGAATTGGGGACAGGTGAGAGTGGTGGTTGGGAAGAATGTGTGTCTGGGAAAGGAGGAGGAGGAAGAGAGAGAAGAATGGAAGAGTATAGGTGGGATAAAGGGAACCCAAAGAAAACAGTGAAAATAAACAAAATGGAACCTATATCATAGGGGAAGTGGTATACACGTCCTCTGGGGAATGGAAAGCACAGTTACTTACCTATAACAGGTGATCTCCGGAACAGCAGGAATTAGTCTTCACATATGGGGTTCGTCGCCGACGGAGCCCGCATGGGAATGCTCCCCAGCATCCAATCAGAAGGCTTTTGGGAGCATCCCTCGCACCTGCGCGGTAGCTTCCCGCCCTTCCCACTGCCTCTCCCCAGTTGTGTTTCATAGCTGAGACAGAAGGAGAGGAGAGGAAGGAAGAGAGAGAGAGAGAGAGAGTTACAACTCCTAGGGGAGGCGGGCGGGTTGTGAAGACTAATTCCTGCTGTTCCGGAGATCACCTGTTACAGGTAAGTAACTGTGCTATCTCCAGGAACAAGCAGGAATGAGTCTTCACATATGAGGACTCCCTAGCTGAGGGTGCCAGAGGAGATCCCAGAATGCGCGCCCCTGGACAGGGCAGCGTCGCCCAACCTGGATCCCCGGCATCCCCTGAGGGATGGAGGGTAGGAGTTGAGAAGAGTCGCCAAAGGCACAGCAACCTAAGACTACAGGTGGAGTCTTCAAAACCACTTGACATCATTAAACCATTAATGATCTAGCACAATCTAGAGCTTACCTACAGTAAGGGAACGTCATCGCAGATAGGACGAAGTTCCCCAGTCCGGGCAGGCTGGAGACGCAGGTGTCAACCGGCACCGTAAAGACGGCAGGTCTTCACGAGGAGCTCTAAGAGAAGCTGAGAACTCCCGTAGGAGCAGAGTCCCCAATCCGGAGGACTAAGCAGAAGACTGACCGATCTGGGAGAACCCAGCCCGGAGAAGAACAGGAGTGTACCCCGGGATATCGAGGAGCACACTGCCTATCCTAACCGGCCAGGGATAGGAAGACATTGGGTTCGAAAAACCTCCGGACAAGGAGGCGTAAACCAAGGGGCTGTTGACTTCACAGCAAGTTTAAGCATAACCGGACCGAGCACCCGAGCCGCAGGACGCAGGCAAGCGGGCCGGCCGGAAGCCGTAAGAAAAAACAGAACGTCCTTACCGACAATTGGGAAAAAGTCGGTAAGACACAGGGCGCTATAATATTTCCCAAAGCGCCCACCAGTACCGATATATATCCAATGACAGGTATAGATGTATATCGGGCTATAGGTGGGTCCGGGAATGCCCACCCAGGTTACTAACCCAGTACGCACACGGGAGAACGATACTGCCAACTCGGACCGGCCCTTGATCCACAGGAGGGAGCCCACCAGGGAGGTGGCAAGGGAAAGGACCATCCAAGTGATGGGCCGATGTGCGTGGGGCAGGCCGATCGGCGAGAGTAGCAGTATGGTTGCGTGACCGTCAGATCAGTGGGGAAGGAGCACATCAGGAGTACGTAGGCCCCTGAGGCGTCCGCCTGACAGCCACGCAGAAAACGTGTCCTCCGTACCATAGGAAGGCAGGAGGATAGAAAAAAACCTACGGCCACGGTGTGACCGTGGGGGTCATCTCCGGCATATATAAAAACACCCCTCGGGGGTAGGGTCAATGCCCTCCGCCGCTCTGAAGAATGCATGGAGCGGATCCGGGGATCGACCTGGGTCAGTGGAACTCCTGTCCACCGTAACCTGACAGACCCAGGGGTTTCATTGCAAGAGAGGAGGCACCGACCCGAGGGCGGGGGTGGTCCGGCCCTGTCGAGGATTAGTGAGGCCCATGCTCGGAGAGTAGCGGCCAGGGCCTACACTGGGATAAGGAGATTCGGTGTGCGATCCCCTCAATCCGGGAGAACCCGGCAGAGGGGATTCGAGGGACGTACCCGAGGGTAAGGCCGAAGAAGGCTAGCATGGCCCTGAGGAGCCAGGCTAACCTAGAGTGGGAAGGGTCCCCCCCCCCCCGGGGGAGGCGGCCCCAACCTCCAATCAAGCGGCCGAGCCACTTGTCAGACTAAAAAGAACCGCAGTGTTGAACTGGACAATAACTTCCGGTAAGGGGAGTTAAGCGTAAACTGCCGCCTACCGGAGCCTAAGGCTGCTTGGCAAGGGCAGCCTGGTGCGAGCTCAGGCACCGCCGACTGGCGTGAGATGTCCCCGGCATTGTCGCACCCGGCAGGTGGGCAGAGGAATGACACTTCCTCTTCTTCGGAAAGGAGGGTCGGGAAGGACATCTCCTATCCCCGGGGGAGGGGGAGGACCGCGGGCGGCCAGCGCCAAACAGGTCGGCGGCGCACTGAGCAACCTGATGCAAGGCCTCGCCATTGAAAAGGTTCTCCCCGGTGCACGGTGAAGTACCTAAATTATGCTGCGCCCAGCTGCACAAGTCGGAAGCCTGCAACCAGCCTGTACGACACGCCCCTATGGCGACAGCAGAGGCCTTGCTAACTGACTCGAAAGAGTCCACGGCGGCGCAAGAAAGAAACCAAGAGATATTCCTGCAATGGTAAAGGAGCAAGAAATAGTCAGGGGCCCGAGGGGCCGACACAAAGGGAGACAAGAGGGATAACCTCTCGGTGACCTCCCGAAGCGCCAGGCTCATATAGAAAATATATGAGAGAATCCTGGAGGCCAACATGGACGTTTGGAAGGTTCGCCGCCCAAAGTTTTCCAGAGCTTTAGCCGCACGATTCGGGGGGCAGGAAGAGTGCTTCTTCTTGCTACCGACCTTCCTCAGGGCCGATTCCACCACAATGGAATGATGGGGAAGTTGGTGCGTCTGGAAACCCGGAGAGGGGGGCACCCGATACAAGGCATGCATGGCCGAAGGCGGCGCCGGTACCTGTAAGGGCGAGCGCCAAATCCAGAGCAGGAGATCCCGCAGGGAGGGATGTAAAGGAAGCATTACGGCTGCCTGTTCCGCAGGACCCGGACTTAGTGAAGGGCCCAGGATAGGAATGGCGAGCAAGTCCGCCATGTCAAGGAGGAAGTCCTGAAAAGACGGCTCTTCCAGAGGAGCTATCCCGGGGGAGGCCGAGGTGCAGGGGCCCGCTGGAACACCAGGGGACCCCCCGTGCCGGTGCACGGAAGGAATCGCTCTAAACAGAGGAGGGTACTGACAGTCCAGATTCGAGGCAGTCGGTACTGCATCGTCAGAACCCGAGATCGATTCCAAGCGGGGCATCGAAGGGAGCGACGTCCCCGACGGGCCTGCGGGACTTGGCCTCGGTCCCGACTCCGGGGGCTGGGCTGCCCCCGGGGCAGTCCGCAAGGGCGGCTGGAGTGGCGCCGAGGCCGCTGGAGAGCAGGCGAGCGCATCACTGCGCCGTCGGAAGAGACCAGGGTCAGATCCGAAACGCGTCGGGGCCACGCTTTCCAGACTGGAGATCGATTCGAGGCTGGGCATCGAACCGAGCGACGCCTCCTTAGGGGGCCCCGGAGTCGGCGGCCGCGCCGCTGCTGCCACTCCCGAGAGTGGAGTTGGGGCCACGACGATCGGTGCTGAGGGCAACGAGGACTTCCCAGGCCGAAACTCGGTGAAGAGGGAAACACCCGGATTCGGCTCCGATGTCGGGAGAAAGGCCCTTCTAGACGCCTGGGCTCTTCCTGCACCCGTTTTATTGAGTGTGTAACCCTTACGGGGCGCACTACGCGGCCTCGAGTGTACCCAGGTAACCCGCCGACGAGCCCCGGCGGGGGGGCGAGACGCACCGCCCCGGCTTCGCGGCCGCGGCGCTTCTGTGGGTCGACTCGACCGAAGGTCCCGGGTCCCGCGGGCAAATAGTGACGAGTGGAACACTCGACGCCCGCGCAGATGCCGGGAGGTCGGTGACGTCCGGGGGAGGCCCAGGCCCCGCGCAAGGTGGGGGTGCCGACCCGCCCGACCGGGATAGATCGATCGGCTCCGCAGGCGTAGCCCAGAGGCGACCCCTGGCGAAGAACGGGGCCCTTGTTCCCGAGACCGCCGCAGGGGGGCGGAGCCGCTCAAGGTCAGTACCGCCCCCGCGGAAGCCGGGGGCGAGTCGATGGCCTCGGCGGAGCTGAGGGCACCCGGTGCCAATCCCCGGCGGGGAGTGGGGCCACCAACTCCGACGCCCATGCCGAGGACTTGGTCCCGCTCGAAGCGGTCACCACCTCCGCGCATGGCAGGGGTGTGGGCACGCCATACCGGGTCAGGTTGGTCCGACGATCCCCGGTGATGAGCGGAGCGCTCGACACCGATGCCGATGCCAGGGAATCGGCACCACCGAAAGCGGGTACCGCCCTCGCGCAGGGCCGGGATGCCATAGAGCCAGACTGGGTCGGGTCGATCGGCCCCAAAGGCACCGAGGACACCAGTCAACAGTCCCTGGCGAGGAGTGGAACACTCGACGCTGGTGCCGATGCCGAGGGATCTGCACCGCTCGAAGCGGGTGCCACCCTCCGGCATGGCTCGAGAATGTTCTGTGAGGAGCGAACCTCAGGAACAACCCGAAACCCCGTGGAGGCTCTGGAGCCCGAAGACTCCCTCCGGGGTGTAAGGGACTGGAGGGGAAGGCCGGAGCCGTCGTCATGCGGCGCATGAGACTCACCCCTCAAGGCTCGGTTAGTCTTAACAGACTGTTGTTGGGTTACCTGATCCTGGCGAGGAGAGTACGCCGACGACCGCTCCTCAGAGGGAAAGACGTCTTCGAGGGACACTCGAAACAGGGAGGGTCTTCTCCCGACGCTGAAGCCCAGGGAACCGGGGGAGAAGGGGTCAGGGCCCCAACAGGAGAGACACCAGGCGTTGGAGGCGAAGCAGAAGACAACGTCTCCACAGTGGGGGCACTTCTTAGGGGAAGAAGGCTCCATACTGGAAAGCCCGGTAGGCCTCAGATAACACGAGGAGGGAGCTCCTCGAAGGAAAAAAGGAAAACAAAAAATAAGGAAAAAAAGGGGGCAGCAGGGGTGCCAGAGTCAGCAGGGGAAAAAACCGCGACCACAGGAACAAAAAGGAGAAAAGAAGGAAAAAGGTTTCTGCGGTGGCAGGAGTTACGTCCTGTCGGCTCCGCGGAAAAACAAAAACTGGGGAGAGGCAGTGGGAAGGGCGGGAAGCTACCGCGCAGGCGCGAGGGATGCTCCCAAAAGCCTTCTGATTGGATGCTGGGGAGCATTCCCGTGCGGGCTCCGTCGGTGACGAACCCCATATGTGAAGACTCATTCCTGCTTGTTCCTGGAGATGCCTGGGATAGCCATTTTCTATGGGAAGGCCCTGACATAAAATTCATCTTTTTGTTAAAGACCCTAATGGAAAGTTTGTGATTGTGAGAGTGATGGTGCAAGGGTGGGATTTAGTATTGTCCAATATTTCTGCCCCAATAACTATGATGTATAATTTTGGTAAAGAAAATAGGGTTATTGAACTCAGTTCAATGGGTTACCCTTGGTATTACGGGAGACTTTAACTATGTCTGGGATACAAAGCTGAATAGCTCATCAGGGGTACAGCAAATGATGGTGTGCGAGAGACTGGGCTAAATTTAGGGAGTGCTTGGAGGGCCCTCCATCCAAATGAGAGGGACTATATGCTACTTTCTCGTGTGCATGGATCCCTATTGAGGTTAGATTATATTTTGGTGTCTCAGGGTTACTTCTTGGCAACCATAGATCCATTAACAATCTCTGACCATGATCCAATATGGACTGATTTTGGGGTGCTTTGGATTGGGGCCTCAGTTGGGTAAGGCCTGGATGTTATCCTAAATATCTTTACAATGATCAGGCATTCTGAGTGATTATTACTCAGTTGGAGAACTTGTGCCAGACCAGTAGAGAGCATGTAGTGGTCCCATACGTTTTAGGAAGATGGCCATAAGCCAAAAGCAGCATGTGCATGGTAATCCACGGCTTTTTTTACAGTGCTAAAGATAATAGTCTACAGTTTTCAAGAAGTTAACCCCATCATTTTGTCACAGATGGAGAGGAGCATCTGAAATAAATATTCCCACTTAGGGACAAGAAGCATATGATTTAACAAATATGTCTCATTAGAGGTAATGGGAAGGGTGTGCCATACTTTTAATGAAGTTTGGGTTTCCCAAAGCAGCAGTAAAACATTCAAATTATGTAAGTCCTGAGGACATGAGGATATCTTGAGTCCCAAATAAAATATAGCCTCCAGCCCAGTTAAGTGGAAAATCATTGCCTCAGAAATCTTCTATGTCTGAAAGCTCCTCAGACTTAGTTACATTCAATTTCAATCCACAGACAGCCCCAAAATCTCTAAATTACTGTAAGACTACCCACGATGACTCATATGGATTGGTAAGGACCATCAATGTGTTATCTGTCAAAACAGGACCTTGAACTGAAAGAACCCCCAGATCCATACCTGTGATCTTTTCGTTTCTTTTTAACGAAAATAAAAAGCGTTCTAAAACAAAAAAAAATAAAATAAAAGGAAGGTAGGAAACCTTGTTGCATGCCTCTTAGCAGACCAGTAGGAGGAGAGAATTCAGCATTAATCACCACCACTGCTCTTGGGTTAGCATTATAAAGCTTCTATCACTGTAAAAGGACCTTTCTAGTCCATAAAATCATAATGCTTGAAATAAAAATGGCCAACTATCAAAAGACTTTTCAGCATCAAATCCCAACCAAGGCTGGGCAGTCTATACAATGACGCCTTCAGTGGTGACCAGTAACTTGCAAACAATAATAAACTGCCTGCCTTTTACGAAGACTACCTGCTCATCTGTTATTAGGTGTGGGGAGTACACTGGCTAGCCTATCCACCAAAATATTTTCATATCAACACTGAGCAATGAGATAGGCTGGTATGGCTCAGGAAGTGTTGGATCCATAGCTGGCTTAGGTATAACAGTTTTTCTCCTCTGCTGGGAATGCACCTTGCTCATCAAAGTAGGCTTCCAAGGGTCCACAGATCTGCAATTGGATGAACTTGTAGAACTCCGCACCATACCTGTCCAGACCAGAGCTTTGTGCAACTTCAAATGCTTAATAGTACCTGGATATTTGACATAGTTACGGATGCTGATATTTCTCCAGTTTCTCCGGCATTACTATCAGTAAATACACTTTCTGCAAACACTCAGAAATGCACTGCATTGACCATGGGGAATTATCTGTGTGCAAATGTCTATAAAACTCACTAAATAGTTTGGCTATCTCAGAGTTGTGACATGATTCCTTTACTGGCGTCTGAAGAGCTAATACTGATTTAGGATCGGCCCATCCTTTAGCCAAATGCATTAGCAATTTACCAAACCTATTCTTATATTTAAATAAGCAGAAGTTTTATGCCTGAAGGATCTTCCCAGTACATTCATAGATAAATGCCTTTAGAGCCACCTGAGTTGCTATGACCTTATCCTTGTTCTCCTGGGTCAGGTACTGGATAAAAGACTTTTTCCTACTTCCAAAATTGTGCCTCCAGCCTTAAAATAGCCTTAGCAATAGCTCGATTACACCCACTCATATATGAAATAATTTCTTCCTTTTCGTCCCTCTAGTCCAGTCCCGGAACCAGTGAGTTGTGAATCCCCTCCAGCAGCTTTGGAGACTGACACCCGTCATTATTTTGATGACCTCAGGCTATATATATCGTAGGACCGCCCCTTCACCTTCAGTATGTCAGTCTCCAAGCAGCTGAAGAGGCTTCGGAGCTTTAGGCTCGCTCAGCACAAATAAGCAGATTAGCTTAATCCCTTTTATCTTTATTTTTGGTTCTTTTATTTCTTGCCTGATTTACTTACTGGGGTTTTCCTCTTCCTTTTTCAGGTGGTGCTGTGGCTGGGAGTCAGACCGTCTGTTAGACCGGCTCTGCATTTCTCTCTTCCTCTCTGCTGGCTCCTGCCCCCACTCCTCCTTTTTTCTCCTCCTCCCCCCCCTTTTTTGATTCTTTACCTTTTCTTTTTGTTTTTGACCTGTTGTTCCCCCTTGTGGAAATGAGCAGTTGGGGGGAGTACTTCAGCCCAGCACCTCGGCCCTCTGCCTCCCTGCTCCCAAACCCGCGGTTACGGGTGAGGAGCAGGTTGCAGGCTCGACACTCGCGGCGCATCAGCCGTTGCCGCCGGAAGCTGAAGCCATGGTTTGGCTGAGCTCCGGCGCGCTGGGTGCACCCGCTGCCCGATTGCGGTCCAGGAGGTGAGTGCTGCTGGGGACAGCTTATTTTTGGAGCGGGGCGACATCAGGAGCGCTCCGTGGGTGCAGGCCGCTCGCCCGATTTCGGCGGGAAAATCGGAGCGGCGGCCATTTTCTTAGCCGCGGCTGCGTTTAGCTGTGGCTGTGCGGTTTTTCTTTTTCTTTTTCGTTGGTGATTTTCCCGGAGGCTTCAGAGTGCCTGCTTGCTAGCTAACTCGCTGTGCTGTTGGAATTTGTTAAAAGTAAAAAAAAAAAAAGGTAGAACTTCAAGCCCGGGTGTTACAGGCTCTGTCCTTCCTTTTTAGCAGCAGGCCTGATTGGGGGGAAAATATGTCTCCTAAGCCGCACTGCCTCGTGTGTGGCACGCGGCGTAGTGACTTGCTGGAGGCCGGGGTCTGCAAGCCCTGCACCAGAGAGGCTGCCCTCGTGGAAAATCCACTGGAGGGCACCAGCAGGGATCATACGGGTTCCGATACTGGGGCCCCGCCTTCCCTTGAGGTTTCGGGGGAACAGCTCCTGGGTCCCGCGGGTGAGGGGGCGGTTCCTTCCTTGTCAACGACACAGCCTAGGTCGGCAGCGGAGATTCCGCCTGACTTCTTTGCTTTGATGCAGCAAGCGCTTGCACTGTTGCAGCCAGCGTTAGCGGCAGCCCCTCCGATTCTTCAGGGTCAGAAGCGGTCGGCGCCGGCGGGGGGGCAGCCGACTCCGCCCAAGCGCTGTCGGTCAGACGGCTCAGTGGAGCCTGTTCCTTCTCTTTCGGAGGACCTGATGTCAGCGGACGGTGAGCTCCCGGGCTTCTCGGATGAGGATCTAGAAGAGGGTGAGTTGCCCGAGGAGGAGCAGCGCAGTAGAGTAGTCAGGGTGTTTAGGAAAGAGGAGCTTCCAGCTCTGATTGCTGAGACACTTAAGGCGTTGAATATGCCCTCGGGGGAACCGCCTTCGGAGGAGGTTCTGGAGGACCCTTTGTTGCAGGCCGTTCGCACCCCCCAGCGCGTCTTCCCACTCCATAGGGTCTTTCGGAAGATGATCCAGGAGGAGTGGGACGTGCCCGAGTCAGCCCTCTGGGGGTCTCGGGTGATCGATAGGATGTACCCTCTTTCAGATCAAGATAGGGAGCTCTTCCGCTCTCCGAAAGTGGATGCTGCTGTTTCGGCAGTCACTAAGAAGACTACCATCCGGTTGAGGGGTCTGCGGCATTAAAGGATGTTCAAGACCGGAGATTAGATACCTTATTAAAGCAGGTGTTTGATATTGGTGCTCTATCCATGCAAGCCTTGGTGGCGGGGGCGTGGGTTGCTAGAGCCTGTCTCCGGTGGTCCCAGGCACTGCAGGGGGATCGGTTGGAGGCGCAGGATGCCGAAATAACGCATCTGGAGTCCGGATCCGCTTATCTCGCTGACATTCATTATGACCTTATTCGGGGCATTGCGAAGGCTATGGCCTCGGTTGTGGCGGCGCGTCGATATTTATGGTTGCGGAATTGGGCGGCGGATTCTTCATCCAAGGCCCGCCTCAGTAAACTTCCCTTTCGGGGTAAGCTTTTGTTTGGCGAGGATTTGGATAAGTTGGTGAAGGATCTTGGAGAGTCCAAGGGCGGTCATTTGCCAGAGGATAAGCCTAAACAAGGGAAAGCGCCCGCGGGTTCCAGAGGGGGTGAGCCGGACTTTCGTAGGTTTCGGTCTTCTCGGTTTGCCCACTCACAGCGGAGCCGGTTTCCCGTGCGAGGGCACGGATTCCGGGGTTTTGAGGGGCAGGTAGGGGTTTTGCTCCCTATCAGTCCTCGGCTGGTAAGAAGACGCAATGAGATGAGGCGGGCTCAGGTGGAGGTGCTGCCCGTCGGAGGTCGGTTACGGGAGTTTTACCCTGCCTGGGTCCAACTTACCACGGATCGATGGGTTCTAGAGGTTATTCGAGAGGGCTATGCTGTCGAGCTCCATTGACCCATTGTAGATTCCTTTGTGCTTTCTCCCTGCAAGTCCCCGCTCAAGGTGTGCGCGGTGGAGGAGACGTTGCGAAGGTTACTTCAGCTCCGGGCGGTGGTTCCCATTCCCTCGGATCAGTGCGGGTCAGGTCGTTACTCCATTTACTTTGTGGTTCCCAAGAAGGAGGATTCCTTTCGACCGATCTTAGACTTAAAGAGGGTAAATCGTTGTCTCCGGGTCATGCATTTCCGGATGGAGACTTTGCGGTCGGTGATCGCGGCGGTGCGAGAAGGGGAGTTTCTCACGTCGCTAGACCTCACGGAAGCGTATTTGCATATTCCCATTCGGCAAGAGCATCAGCGGTACCTTCGGTTCGCGCTTCCCATGGGACACTACCAGTTTCAAGCGATGCCGTTTGGGCTGGCAACGGCGCCGCGGGTTTTTACCAAAATAATGGTGGTAGTGGCGGCAGCGCTTCGGAAAGAGGGAATCTTGGTCCATCCGTATTTGGACGATTGGTTGATTCGAGCGAAATCGGAGGAGGACAGTGTGCAGGCTACGGCCCGAGTGGTTCAAGCGTTGGAGAACCTCGGCTGGGTAGTCAATCGAGCGAAGAGCAGTCTCGTCCCCTCCCAGTCGCTGGAATACTTGGGTGCGCGTTTCGAGACGAGATTGGGCAAGGTGTTTTTGCTGGATCGTCGGGCACGTGCGTTGAGAGCGCTGGTGAGAAGATTCCTGGCAACACCGGCGCCTTCGGCCTGGCAGTATCTCCAGCTGCTCGGGACGATGGCCGCGGCGATAGAGGTGGTTCCTTGGGCGCGGGCTCATATGTGACCACTGCAGAGGTCCCTTCTACGGCGCTGGTCTCTATCACGCCGTCTGGTGTGTTCGGTGGAAGTGCGCCGGGAGCTCCATTGGTGGTTACGGAAAAAGTCGTTGGACTCCGGAGTTCCGTTGGAACCTCCTTCTTGGAGGTTGGTGACAACCGATGCCAGCCTCTCGGGCTGGGGGGCGCATTGCGAGGGTCGGTTCGCGCAAGGCCAATGGTCTCCGGCGGAGCGGAGTTTCTCCATAAACAGGTTGGAGCTGAGGGCGGTGTCTCTAGCTCTCCTATGGTTTCAGGACGTTTTGCAGCGGACGGCGGTTCGGGTGCTGTCCGACAACGCAGCGGCGGTGGCCTATATCAATCGCCAGGGAGGCACCGGCAGCACGGCTCTCGAGGAGGAGGCGGGCCAGCTGCTGATTTGGGCAGAGCGCAATCTGCTCGGCTTGTCGGCGCAACACGTGGCCGGAGTACACAATGTCAAGGCCGATTTCCTCAGTCGTCGGAGAGTGGATCCGGGGGAGTGGGTGCTCCATCTGGAGGTATTTTCCCTGCTTGTCCGGCGTTGGGGTCGTCCGCTCATGGATCTCATGGCGACCTTCGACTCAGCTCAGGTGGACAGGTTTTACAGCCGGAGGAGAGAGCGGATGGCGGAAGGGCTGGATGCCCTAGCACAGGCTTGGCCCCGGGAAGGTCTGCTTTATGTGTTCCCCCCGTGGGTTCTGGTAGGTCGAGTGGTGCAGCGCATAGAGCAGCATCCGGGCCGAGTGCTTCTGATTGCGCCCGACTGGCCCAGGCGGCCGTGGTACGCGGATATGATTTGTCTGTTGGTGGCGCCCCCTTGGAAACTGCCTCTTCGACCGGATCTCTTGTGTCAGGGGCCCTTACGGATGCCGGACGTGGCTAGATTCTCGCTTACGGCATGGCTCTTGAACGGGCACGGCTAACCGCTCGTGGTTATTTCCCAGCGGTCATTTCCACCTTGTTGAAGGCTCGGCGGCGTTCTACTTTGCTAGCTTATGTTAGGGTCTGGCGTATATTTGAGAGCTGGTGCGCTGATCGGCGTTTGCGACCGTTGCGGACGTCGGTGCCCCAGATTCTTTCCTTTCTGCAGGATGGGGTTGAGAAAGGTTTGGTGGCCAGTTCCTTGAGAGTTCAGTTGGCAGCTCTTTCTTGCTTTAGGGGTAAGGTTCAGGGCCAAACGTTGGGGTCGCATGGCGACATCCACCGGTTTTTGCGGGCGGTGCTGCTTATGCGGCCTCCGCGTCGAAGTTCGGTTCCGACCTGGGATTTGAACTTAGTGTTGGAGGCGCTGTTACGTCCGCCTTTTGAGCCATTGGGGAAAGCTTCGATTAAAGATCTGACCTTAAAGACAGTGTTTCTGGTAGCTATCTGTTTCGCTCGCCGCATTTCGGAGCTTCAGGCCCTCTCTTGTAGGGAGCCTTATCTTTCCTTTTCTGAGCACAAAGTGGTGCTACGTACGGTTCCGGCTTTTTTGCCGAAGGTGGTTTCCGTGTTTCATGTGAACCAGGTGGTGTCCCTTCCGGTTTTTGCAGGCGGTCCGGAGGTTCAGTCGGATCGTCGTTTATGACTTTTGGATGTCCGTCGGACGCTGCGGCATTATCTTCGTGGTACGGAGCCTTTCCGTAAGTCGGACAGATTGTTTGTCTCCTTCGGGGGTCCTCGGAAGGGAGAAGCGGCGGCTAAGTCATCTATTTCCCGGTGGTTGAAGGAAGCCATTGCCGAGGCTTATCTGTTAAAGGGGAGATTGGTGCCGGAGGGGCTTCGGGCTCATTCGACTAGGGCGCAGGCTACTTCCTGGGCGGAGTTCAGTCTGGTGCCGGCGGTGGACATTTGTAGGCGGCGACGTGGTCGTCGTTACATTCTTTCACTAAGCATTATCGGCTCGATGTTCAGGCGGCGGGTGACGGCCGTTTTGGGGCGACAGTGCTTCAGGCTGGTTTGGCTGGTCCCTCCCGTTAAATAATCTACTGCTCTGATACATCCTCACTGGTTCCGGGACTGGACTAGAGGGACGAAAAGGAAGACAAAATTAGAGGGGTTGGGGGTCCAGTCTGCACTGCCTTTTCCGATTCTTTCTCAGTTTACTTCTCCTGTTTCTTCTCTGCGGTCCGGGCCGGCTGCGTTCCGGTTGCAGCACCGTTTCTTCCTGGGTTCCTGAGGGCCCTGTGGCTCACCCAGAATC
Source organism: Ichthyophis bannanicus (assembly GCA_033557465.1). Classification (NCBI taxonomy): domain Eukaryota; kingdom Metazoa; phylum Chordata; class Amphibia; order Gymnophiona; family Ichthyophiidae; genus Ichthyophis; species Ichthyophis bannanicus. The sequence continues at coordinate 154,608,639 of CM066031.1, forward strand.
CGTAATTTAAAAAAAAAAAAAACGTAAAAAGTTATTAACTAATACGATGTTTATATGCCGAACCTATGCCAGAAGCGGAACCCTCTGGGGCAGTACTGCGAGGACAGTAGGGGGTTTGTGCTTCTGTGTTTTTCTTTATTACATTGTTTGACTACTTATTTGTTGGTCTGCTGAGTTTGCTTTGTCAATAGGTACTGAAGGTGAAGGGGCGGTCCTACGATATATATAGCCTGAGGTCATCAAAATAATGATGGGTGTCAGTCTCCAAAGCTGCTGGAGGGGATTCACAACTCACTGGTTCCGGGACTGGACTAGAGTTCCTTAAGGAACAACAATTAGCAGGTAAGTCTAATTTCGTCTTTCCAGAAAATAGCTTTGGCCATCTCCAATTTCACCAATCCTCTTTACCTGAGGATTGGTGAAATTCTCTCTGCTGGAAAATTTTCTAAATGCTGAATTTGGGGGAATCACTCTCAGTGATTATGGAAAACTTAACGTGTTGTTCTTATCTCAGGAATAGGCTCTCTGACTGTCACTCCTGATGTTATATCCTACATTGAACGAGGGGAAGAGCCGTACAACAGGCATGAACCAGGATCAGAGGAAAGAGACACTGGGAAAAGCAGCTGCTCAGGCAAGTCCTATAAAAAAGACCAGTGTAAAACTGCAGAAATGAAGAGTGGATTGAGCAGCTCCTCTAGAGATCTCTTTAATCATTTGCATGGTTCCTTCTATAGGTAACAGTAAGGACAATGTTTCTCACTGGTGTATCATTAGAAAGTCCCCAGTGTGCTGCAGCAGCTGCAGACCTGGCTCGATGCTCTTCCTTCTCTTCCCCCTCTAGCAGGAGAGCAGCATTGATGCCCTATCTACTGCCTATTCCTCTGGTGTCATGCTGAAAGTTGACCACGTGGCTCCCTGTAGTCGCTTGGTAGTGGTGAGCATAGCACATTATAAGAGCAGAGTGAAGCCAATGAAGGAGGACGTAAACAGGGCATGAAATGCCAGCGAGGGGGTAGAGGGGCCACAGCCTTCGCTCACATCAGCATTGCCAATTTAGCCCAGTTTCAGAGAGAATAACCTTCACGAATGAACTCCAAAACCCACTGGTCTGTAGTTATCTGGACCTAGGCAGGAAAAAACTCCAGAAGTCGACCACCTATCGGTTGAATTCCTGCTTGGGCCCTCCTGGCTTCATTGCGCTTTCCTAATCCCAAGGAAGAGGGGCTCGCAAAGCCCCTGCCCGCTTTCCGGAAACCTCTATAACTTTGGGCACAAGAGGCAAACCTACCTCTTTGAAAACCAACCAAGCGGGAGGTACGAAAATGCTGAAAATCCCGAGGTTGACCCCGAAATGCCAAACTGAGTCCGCCCTGGTTTCGGCTTGTCTTCTGGCAAACGACCTCCTTTTGATTCCCCAAAATCCTTGACGAGCTTGTCAAGATCGTCTCCAAATAGCTTCCCCTTAAAAGGAAGTTTGCTAAGGCGAGACTTGGACGAACTGTCCGCCGCTCAATTCCTTAGCCACAGATAACGGCGAGCAGCTACCAAGGAAGCCATTGAATTCGCCAAGCTTCTGATAAGATCATAGTGTACATCGGCTAAATAAGCCAAAGCAGACTCTAGCTTTGTCACATCTGCTAACTGCTCTTGCGTCTGCTGCTCTGGCTGTTGCAGATGCTGCAACCAGCGAAGGCTTGCTCTTGCTACCCAAGCCCCACAAATAGATGCTTGTAGACACAGAGCATTAACCTCAAAAGCCTGCTTCAAAAGGACGTCTACCTTTCGATCTTGTGCATCCTTCAAAGCAGCACTGCCTTCCACCAGAATGGAAGTCTTTTTTCTGACCGTCGAAACTGCTGCATCTATATGTGGAGAACGAAACATTTCTCGATCTTGATCAGCCAACGGATAAAGACGATTCATAGACCTCACACCACGCAAACCTGCCTCCGGCAAATCCCATTCATCCTGAATCATTTGCTTGATGACCCGGTGAATGGGAAAAAATGATTGAGACTTTCGCACCGCCTGAATGAGAGGATCTTCCAAACCCTCATCCTCTGCCGGCGCCCCCAAAGAAAGGTTGAGCGCTTCAAGCGACTCCATAATGAGTGCTGTCCGCTCTTCTCTCCGGAAGACCTGGATAATTCTGGCTTGATCTTCAGGTTCCTGAATTTCATCTTACTCTAGTTCTTCTATACCTGCTTCTTGCTGCATATTGAAGGCCTCTCCTTCAAGCCAGTCCAGCCCAAGAGTTTGATCCTCCAGCGACCTAGGCCTCTTAAGCGGCCTACCGTCACCGCTTCCAGACCTCTCTGCGGCCGCTTGGGCCCCTGCAGCTCCAAGAAGCATTGCATTGGCGACCGCACCGTGTTGGCGTAAACAGTAGGCCTGATGAAGCAAAAGCACAAAATCCGGGGAAAAACCTGCCACAGCTGCTCCCGCCACTAATGGCACAGTGGAGGTGGTTGGCAGCGCCAGGCTTGCAGTGAAAGGAGTAGCCGGGGAATCAAGCAAAGACTGCCCCTCCACAGCCCCTGCAGGACCCTGCATCCTCAAAGGCGCACTCTCCATGGCTTTCTCCTGAAGTTCTTGCTCCATAATCATTGCCTCAGCAGCGCAGCTCCGACATACGCCAGCGTCTGAGACCGCGGCCTGATGGGAGCCACAAACTAGACACTGAGGGTGCAATCCACACTACTTCACGCCCCAACTGATTCAAGAGCCCGCAGACTAAACGCAACCCACTCACTGGAATTACCAAAAACATTCACGAAGACTAAAAAATCCACCAGTGCCAGAGCCTTCACATACACTGCTCCCACGCTTTGGAATGACCTCCCAATAAACATCCGTATCATAAAAGACCTCTCCCAATTTAGGAAAGAACTCAAGACATACCTATTCTCCGAACACTTTGAAATCCCCTACCCTCCAAGTCCAACCACACAGCGTCCACAGACATACAAACATAAAGTCCGCAAAAACACAATCAACTGAACATACACAGCCCTCTCTGACAGCTCTCACAAAGACATACCAAAAAAATCCACGAAAAAAGGAAATAAATTCCACCACACACACACACACACACACACACACCCACTTGAATGATGAATACTCTACACTATAACTCATTGTATCCTAACCTTTTTGTAAATATCCTCTGTAAAGAGCAATGGCAGTTCGCTGCTCATTTCCCTGTAAAAAGTTAGAAACTTCTGATCAATATAACGATACAGAAGTATACAAAAGTACACACCTTGTAAATAGTTGAAACAGTATAATGATCTGTAATATGTAAAAAGTAAAAAAAAAAAAAAATTTCCTGTTCAATGTAATGTTATACAAAAATTGTTCCATGTAAACTGCCCCTGATCTCTGGAAGGGGCGGTATAGAAGAAATAGATAAATAAAAAAAAAAAAAAAAAAAAATTAGTGCCACGGGATCCGTGAAAGCATATATTAAAGCACGAAATCCCGCAGTCAAACAATAATGGCTAAGAAACAAAAATGTCCTTTTTTTTTTGCGCTGACCCCTTAAGAAAGCAAACACTAACACTTAAAAGAAATAAAAGCCATAGAAATAAAAGTCAATAAAAGAATTAAACATAATTTAAGGAGTTTTCTACCAACCACCAAAATCCTGTCACATTGAAAATTGCCTGTGAGATAAATCAACACAGCGAGCCAAAAAATGCAGGAAAAATCGTTCCGGGAATCGCCTCAGCCCTGCCACCCATTAAAATAAAATCTCCACGTGGCAGCAGGCCCCGATTCCTCTCCTGATCTTAAAAATTGTAACCGGATCACTCACCTCTGCCTCCGGGCCCCTTACATCTTCCAAACACAACGCTTTTAAAAAGAGAGCTCTAAATACAGCACAGCTCTGTTTAGACTGAAAAGGGACGGCTGCAGCAGCCTGACAGTCCCAACGGCGATTTCAAGACAGGTTATAAATGCTGAAAACCGTGATGGCCCAATGAAGGCAGAAGTACAGGGCAGCTCCCCTCCGTGCACACCAGGAGGGGAGAGCAGACAGAACAGCAGAAAATGAAGGAAGAGTGAGAGGCAATCCTTTCCAAGTTCCTCCATTGCTCCCTTTTCACTCTTTTTTTTTCAATAAACTTTAGCAACACCAAAGTAAAAGAACCAAGTTATAGGGATAAAAGAATGAATAAAACCTATCTAACTAGTCTAAAGCTCCTTATCTGTTCCTCTAGTGAGTCCAGCACCTAGGCTCACTACCTCCAGCTGCATGGAGACTGGACACACTGGAAGCTGGTGGGAGGTGCCAGCAGGATATGTACAGTGACGTCACAAGTCTGACATGCCCAGTCTCCATGCTGTGAGAGGAGATGCACTACCCAGAGGTGAGGGAGTTTACTGGAGGGACGATAAGGAACAGATATTCAATGGTTTAGGCTCCATAGACAAGCCTGGAAATGCAGGCATACTTGTTGGTGACGACTGTGTTGGAGATAGTGTGACAAGCCCTAGCTCAGCTAAGAGAAGTCTTTTGACGTCTCTGTGACTGCGTTACATGTCCCTGTGTTGCCACTTTAGAGTCAGACAGGCAGTCTTCTTTTTTTCCATGGCCAAATGCTCAAGAAACCACCCCACCTCCTTCCACCGCGCCTGTTTCCTCATCAATAAAGGCAAAGAAAATGACTATGAAGATCTTCAACAAGTCTCAAGTGTAACGAAAGTGAAACCTGACCTGGGTTTCTTTATCTTTTCTTTTTGTTGGTGTACCTTAGAGGCAGCATCGGTTTCAAGCAGCTCCAATGATTCCTCCACCATTGCGCTAATGGCTGCTTTGGGGAAATCCACATCTTCAGATGGCTGCAAAACTCCCTGCCTGGTCCTGGTTCAGCAACAACAGGGGAAGCTTTGGCTGACACTTTTGCTGTGAAAACATTAGTAGTACATCACCAACCTGCGGCAACATTTGTGAGAGAGCATGGGCTCCTGCACGGAGACCGTGGTTCTACTTGCACATTGCCGATTTCTTCAGTAAATGGAACACCACCTACTCCTTGAATTCAGTCACAGTGACCTTAGGAAACAGTGAGTAAACATAAACACAAAAAATCTCTGACAGCAAAATCTGTTCTGATTTGGGCAGAAGCTAAAGGCTCCAGCTCCAGGCATAAAAATAAGAAGAAAACTTTCTCTCCGTTCTTTTTATCTTCAGGAGCGATGGGTGTCTCATGTTACATTTCTGTGCCTAGTGAAATAACTAAACTGAAGGCCAGGATATACTTTCTCCATCCCCAGAGCCACATGTTTATGTTTATTAAAAGTTTGATAGACCGCCAATCATGGTTGCAAAAGAGCTGTTGACAATATAAAATTGATTAAAAAGAGGAAAGGGACTCCAGTTATATATACAGGACAGCAGAGTACATGCACTATGAGAAGGGTGAAGAGATGTTAGAAGGAGGTCAGTGGGAAGGGTAAGGTAGACAGCGGGTGTTACTCCGGAAGGAGATTAAAGGCCTTTCGGAATAGGTAGGTTTTGAGTTGGGATTTGTACTTGACTGATTTAGTGCTCACCAACAGCGATAGCGTGTTGAATGTCTGTGTGAGTGCCCCTGTGAGCAGCAGCGATCATCACACGGGGTGGTTTGAGATAAAAGCCATGGTACAGGCCAATCATAGCAAGCTCAAAGTCCTAAACTTCAAAAACACTGACTTCAATACAATGGCCGAGTACCTAAAGGAGGAGCTGACAGGGTGGAAGGAGATAAGGGAAGTGGAATTGCAATGGGCTAAACTAAAGGTGGCAATAAAAGGGGTAACAGATAAATATGTAAGAAAAGTAAACAAAAACAAGAGGAGAAGAAGTGGCTGCTCAAATAAAGGCAAAAAACACAGCTTTCACAAAATTCAAAAGCTCGCAAACAGCGGAACACAGAAATGAATACAGGATCAAACTCAAAGAGACAAAAAGAGAAATAAGGATAGAAAAATCAAAGGCAAAGATGGCTAAAGATGTTAAGTGTGGCGACAAAACTTTTTTCAGGTGTATTCGGGAAAGGAAGAAGATCAGAGGTGGAATTGCAGGACTCAGAAGTGCTGCGAACGGACTCGTGGAAAGTGACATTGAAAAAGCAAAATTGCTAAATGAATACTTCTGCTCTGTTTTTACTAAAGAAAGTCCTGGAGAAGGACCTCATGTGACTCCCAAATATAAAACTGGGAATGAAGTAGATCACCATTCACAGAAGATGAAGTGTTAGAACAACTTGCAAAACTGAAAGCGGACAAGGCTATGGGACCGGATGGGATACATCCCAGGATACTGAAAGAGCTCAGAGAGGTTCTTGCAGGGCCGTTAAAGGACGTTTTCAACAGATCCTTGGAAACAGGAGAGGTTCCTCAGGACTGGAGAATGGCTGATGTCATACCTCTACACAAAAGTGGTGACAGGGAAGAAGTGTTAAACTACAGGCCTGTGAGCCTTACCTCGGTGGCAGGAAGAGTCATGGAGACGCTCCTGAAAGAGCGAATAGTGAACTTTCTCAAAACCAACAGGATGCAAGAACCGAGGCAACATGGTTTTACCAAAGGAAGATCCTGCCAAATAAATCTGATTGAGTTCTTCGACTGGGTGACCAGGGAACTGTATCAGGGGCATGCGATGGATGTCATCTTCCTGGATTTCAGCAAAGCCTTTGATACTGTTCCTCATAGGAGGCTTATCAGTAAACTCAGTAGCTTGGGGACGGATCCCAAGATGGTAAATTGGATCAGAAATTGGTTGACTGACAGATGACAGAAGGTGATGGTAAATGGAGCTCAATCAGATGAAGGGAAGGTGATTAGTGGGGTGCCTCAGGAATCGGTCCTGGGCCCGGCACTGTTCAATGTATTTGTGAGCGATATTGCTGAAGGACTGAACGGAAAAGTCTGTCTTTTTGCAGATGACACAAAAATTTGCAACTGAGTGGACTCTCCCGAGGGAGTGGTTAACATGAGGAAAGATCTACAAAAGCTGGAAGAATGGTCTAATGCTTGGCAATTACGATTTAATGCAAAGAAGTGCAGAGTCATGCACTTGGGAAGCAGAAATTCAAGGGAAATGTACGCGATGGGGGCGAGAGGTTGGTGTGCACGGATCAGGAGAAAGACCTTGGTGTGATTATTTCTGAAGATCTCAAGGTGGCAAAACAGTGTGACAAGGCAGTGGCAAAAGCCAGGAGGATGTTGGGCTGCATACAAAGAGGAATTACCAGCAGAAAGGAAGAGGTACTTATGCCACTGTACAAGTCACTGGTGAGGCCTCACTTGGAATACTGTGTTCAGTTTTGGAGACAATATCTTGCAAAGGATGTAAAAAGACTGGAAACTGTTCAGAGGAAGGCAACCAAAATGATTTGGAGCCTGCGTCAGAAGCCTTATGAGTAGAGACTAGAAGACCTAAACATGTACACATTGGAGGAGAGGAGGGACAGGGGAGATATGATTCAGACCTTTAAATACTTAAAGGGAAATAATGAACAAACAAACCTCTTCCAAAGACGGGGAAGTTGTAAAACTAGAGGGCATAACAGGAAGCTGCAAGGTTGTAAATTGAAAGGCAATGTCAGGAAATACTTTTTTACTGAAAGGGTGGTGGATGCTTGGAACGCCCTCCCGATGGAAGTGGTGGGGGCAAACACGGTGACGGAATTCAAAATGGCGTGGGACAGACACAGTGGATCCCTTTACAGCAACAGGATAAAATCAAAATAAATTGAACCATCTAAATTCTCAACAAATAGGGGTGTCCTACATGGAGTTGTGGGTTCACCCCTAAACAAAGACGTGGGGAGGGGTAGCCTGCACGGAGCGGCAGGTGCAACTACTCTTGCCATCAGACTTGGCAGACTAGATGGACCATACTGGTCTTCATCTGCCATCATTTACTATGTTACTATGTTACAAATAAGGGTTCCATGCGGAGGTCTGAGAGATCATTCCATAAACTGGGACCTAGAAAATAGAATGCGGAGAAATGAGTGGATTCGAGATGAATTTGGGAAACGGTAGGGAGGTGAAGGCGGTTCGTGTGGATAGAGTGGAGAATGCAATTCGGCATATGGAGAATGATAAGTGAAGAAAGATATTGTGGCGTACTGGCGTAGAGGATTTTGTGAACTAGAGTGGGAAGTTAATATTCAACACGATATTGAATTGGAAGCCAGTGAAGTTGGATTAATAAAGGAGTGATGTGGTCAGAGTGGGAGGCATGGAATAAGAGTTTGGCGGCGGTATTCTGAATGAGTTGTAATTGTTTTAATTCAAACAAGGGGAGACCAGCGAAGACAAAATTGCAGTACTCCAAGAGTGAAAGGACAAGACAAATGAGTAGAGTGGTTAGAGCAGGAGTGGGAAGAAATGGACGGACTGTCCAGATTTGCCGGAGAGAAAGAAAGGAGCGTTTGACAACGGAGCTGATGTGCTGGTGGAAGGTTAAGGCAGAGTCTAAAGTGACCCCAAGATATTTAAAGGAAAATGGTAGAGAAATCTGGGTCTCATTGAATAGGGGCAAAAGAGAAGGTGAGCAGGTATGACCAGTCAGCCAGGTCGCTGTTGTTTTCTTAGGTTAAGTTTGAGGTGGTTCATGTGCAACCAAGAAGTGATACAACCTAGACATTTATTCAGAGAGATGCGATCAGGGGACAAAAAGTTAGTGTGAATAAGCAGCAGTATATCGTCAGCATAGTAATAGGCCGAGATACTGAATTGTTGTACCGGGAGAGCAAGCGGTGCAAGAAAGATATTAAAAAGAAGAGGGGCCAAGAATGAGCCCTGAGGGACACCGCAGATAAGGGGATGTGATGGTAAGGAAAGGATTTCCAAAGTGACTAGAAAGGAATGGTTCGAGAGGAAGGAGTGAAGCCATTGCCACCTAACCCAAGTTCCTGTAGATGTGAGGAGAATACTATGATACAGCAATAGTGATGTTACCTCTATCAAGTGATTGGTGGACTTATGTACTATGGCCTGGGTGCAAGCCTGACTGCTGAGGGTGCAAGGAGTTAGTTTTCTCAAGATCCCACTAGAGGACAGCAACCTTGGGCCGGAAGGACTGGGGTTTCTAGTCCCACAGGTGCTCCTTGTGGTCTTGGGCAAGCCACTTAACCCTCCATAGCCCATGTTCCCTGTAAAATAGTTATCTCCAAGTTATAATGCCCTGTTCAATGTAATTTCAGTTTGTTCAATGTAAACCGCACTGATGCAGAATAGCGCGGTATATAAGAGAATGTAAATAAATAAATAAATAAATAAATAAAATAAATAAGATACGCCACAATCTGGCAAGTTTTGCTAATATTTTAGACAAAAAAGGCAAGTTGGAGACTGGTCTGTAGTGAATCGGGAGGGATTTGTCCAGAGAATAATTTTTCATGAGAGGGCGAACTACCACCTGTTTCCAGGCAGAGGAGAAGATACCTGAGGTCAAGCTGGTATTGATAAGTGAAAGGGAATAGGGAAGAAGGGCCAGGCAGTTAATTGAAAGCCAAGAAGAGGGAATAGGGTCTAATGAACAGGTAGTTTTATGGGGGAAATGAGGTTCAATAGGACTGCAGAGGTGACTGTATCAAAAGAATTGCAAGTGTGTGCCAGGGACTAGGAAGGGGAGAGCTGCAGGAGGGACCCCCCTTTGCCTAGCTCCCATGTGGCTGTCCAGAGTTGCTTTCAAAATTGCACAGGACATACGGTGCCCTGTTGTGTGTCAGCCCATTGTGAACTGAAATTCACCTAAACGGTTGCAGTCTTAGCCACAAAACTACTCTCCAATGCCATTGGTCAAGTTTTGTGGGGGTTGGTCTCCTGAAGTTTACCGACCTTTACAATTTCATGAGGATGGTTTTTCTCCTCAGAGTCCTCATTGCTCCCATGACTGGGAGACTGCTTCTAAAGATTGTGAGTCACCTCTTGGAGATCATCAGCCATTAAATCCAGAAGCTATCGGTAGTGTAACTACTGGCAGGGACTCCCAAGATGGACAGGTCTCAGCTGAGGTGCCAGACTAAGACAAACCACCCTCTGGGTGGCAGCAGCAGAATTGAACGGTGTTGACAGCGGAGGATCACATTCCTGTGACAACAGTAACAACACTAGCATTACTTACGTGGAAGAAAGGCCTGGAAATCTACTTCCGTTTCTTGCCACGAAAACCCAATGAATACTCACAAAAAAACCAAATTGCACTATAATGCAAGAAAATGAGACCCCCAGATTGGAAGGCACTCAACAGGCTTCTGGGGATGAGCTGAAAACGTTTCAGAGTAAAGTCAGCATTTATGATGTGGTTGGATCTAAGCCCTCGGGATGCATGACTGCTGATGTAGCTGCGCATGAAATGAGTCAAAAGTGCAAAGAGGCCTTACATATTAGGACATGGAACATATGAAGCATGAAGCATGGGAAGTTGGAGGTGGTCAAAAATGAAATGAAACAAAACATGTACAACTCGATCTGCTGGGTGTCAGCGAACTGAAATGGATTGGCACTGGGCACATTACATCTGATGATCACATGGTCTACTATGAAAGACAAAGAAGAAACGGTGTTGCATTTATAATAAAGAAGAAACTTCCAAGAACTGTAATGAAACACAATGCAATCAGTGAACACTTAATTTCTATTCATATACGGTGAATGCCCATCAACACAACTATTATTTAGGTATATGAACCAACAACAGCTGCAGAAGAGGAAGAAGTGTATGAGATCTATGAAAAAGAACAAGCTGAAATTGACAAAACATGCAAACAGGATATCCTGATAGTCATGGGTGACTGGAACGCAAAGGTTAGCAACAAAGAAGAAGGCAAAGTGGTTTGAAAATATGGACTTGGCAACAGAAATGAAGCTGGAAAAGACTGACAGAATTCTGCAAGACCAACGATCTATTCATCTCAGACCCCTTCTTCCAGCAACATAAGTGGCGATTCTACATATGGACTTCACCCAATAGATTGTACAAAAATCAAATTGACCACATCTGCAGAAAAACAGTGGAAAAGCTCAATAACATCAACAAAGACAAAACCTGGAGCCGACTGTGGTACAGATCACCAACTATTAATATGCAAACTCGAGCTAAAGCTGAAAAAGAGCAAGCCACTTATGAATGTAGCAAAACATGACTTTGAGAATATACCACTAGAATTTAAAGACTGCCTGCAAAATCGAATTGCTGCTTTTGGATACAAATGACAAAGCACCAGAAAAGTTATTGGCTGACATAAAAAAAGCTGTGCTTGAAGAAAGTGAGAAGTCTCTACAACAAGTGAAAAAGCAAAATGAATGACTGAAGAAACTCTGAAAATTGCCCAGAAATGCAGGGAAGCTAAAGCCAGAGGAGAAAGAGAGGCAATCGCAGAATTCAACAGAGATTTCCAACGTGCAACAAGAAAAGACAAGAAGTACTACAATGATGCATGCAAGGAAATACAATTAGAAACTATTAAAGGAAGAACAAAATCAGCTTTCCTAAAGCTACAAGGGTTAAAGAAAAAATTCCAGCCTCAAATTGGAGTGATACAAGATGCTCAAGGATCCATGTTGAATGAGAGTGATAAGATCAGGAAAAGGTGGAAAGAATATACATTGATTATACCATAAATATTAAGTGGACCAGCAGCCGTGTCAACCTGTACCTTATGATCAGGGACCATTGGTGGTGAAAGAAATAGAAGCAGCATTGAAAGCATTATCAAAGAACAAAGCACTGGGTACTGATGGCATTCCCATTGAAGTATTACAACAACTGGATGCAGCTGTTACCATGCTTACAAGGCCCTGCCAGGAAATTTGGAAGACAACATCATGGCCACCTGACTGGAAAAGATCTGTATTTATACCAATACTGAAGAAAGATGATCTGACTTAGTGTAGAAATTATCGCACAATCAATCTGATCCCACATGCCAGCAAGATTCTACTCAAGATCATCCAGCAGAGACTATACCTGGAACGAAAACTGCCTGAAGTGCAAGCAGGTTCAGGAAAGGACAAGGAACGAGAGACATCATTGTGGATGTGAGATGGATCCTTGAAAAAATAAAAGAATACTAAAAGGATATCTATGTGTTTTATTGACTACAGCAAGGCTTTTGACTGTGTAAACCTTGAGATACTCTGGGCCACATTAAGAAGCATGGGTATACCAGAACATCTAATAGTTCTCTTGCACAATCTTTACATTGATCAAGAAGCAATAATTTGAACGGAACAAGGAGAAACAGAATGGTTTAAAATCAGCAAAGGTGTACGACAAGGCTGCTTACTTATCCCCTCCCTGTTTAATTTATATGCAGAACAAATCATCAGAGAAGCAGGACTGTATGAAGACAATCAAGGTGCAAAGATTAGTGGAAGACTCATCGACAACTTTTGCTATGTTGATGATACCACACTACTGGCTGCAAGTGAAGACTATCTGAAATATTTGCTTCTCAAGATAGAGGAACATAGTCTTAAAATGGGCTTGTGCCTTAACGTAAAGAAAACAAAGATCCTGACAACTGGCAAAATCAATATCGTTGATGAAGAAGAAATTGAAATAGTGGACAACTTTAACCTACTTGGATCAATAATCAATAAAGAAATGACCAGCTGTCAAAGCCAACGACGCATTGCTCTTGGCAGAATGGCTATGAAGGACCTAGACAGGATTCTCAAGAGCAGAGATGTCTCTCTCTATACAAAGATTTGACTTGTCCCTAGTCGTGGTATTTTCAGTAATATCTTATGGATGTGAAAGTTGAACAGTGAAAAAGATAGACAGGAAGAAAACTGATGCCTTTGAATTATAGTGCTGGAATAGAATACTGTGTATACCATGGACTGCCCAAAGAACAAGCCAGTCAGTACTAGAGGAGATCAAACCAGTTTTCTTTAGAAGCTCAGATGACAAGTCTTTGAATTGCATATTTTGGACATATCATGCAAAGAGAAAGATCATTAGAGAAAGACATCATGCTTGGCAAGGTTGAAGGTCAACGCACAAGAGGAAGGTCAGCAATGAGATGGATCAATACATTAACAGCAGCTATGGGTGTCACTTTATCAACAGTGAGCTGCCTGACTGAAGACTGAATACAATTTAGGACAGCTATCCAGAGGGTCGCCATGAGTCAACACCGATTTGACGGCACTTAACAACAACAACAACAGATTTCTTCAGAAGATATCCAAAACCTTATCCCTGAGCAGCTTTCAAGCACTGGCTAATAAGAAGTTTGTCCTACAGCATTCCTAAAGGAACCATAGCACTCCCAGTTCATTAGATCCTGAATTATCTTCAATTATCCATTTGGAAGATCTCATCATCCATACTGTCAGCTTCTAGGCTTCTGGAGCTTAAAATAGAAATTACACTTTCCTGGTAATTGTGGTTCCTTGAGTGACTCCAGTTTAGTCCTCCACCTCTGGGTAGTGTACCTCCTCCTGCAGCTTGGAGACTGGGCATGTCAAAATCGTGACATCACTGGATGTAGCCTGCTGGTCTCTCCCATCAGCCCCAGTGAACTATTGACAAAGCAAACTCAAAGGAGCAACAAATAAGTAGTTTTTTTTAAAAATAATTTTCAACCCTATATGCATCTGAACATGTAACAGAAAACTTAATCAACAACAAACCCCCCTGCTCAAGAAAGGGGGGCTGCATTCTGTATTTTCTCCTTTCCGCCATATGCCTAGCAATATACAAGAAAGAGAGAGAACGAAGCCAGACGACAGCCACTGCATTAAGGGCTATACCTACCTGTAACTGTGCACCTCTCCTACTGAAGAATCACTGCTAATGACACCAGTCCCAGGCGGGAATGAGGACTAAACTGGAGTCACTCAAGGAACCACAATTACAAGTTAAGTGTAATTTCTATTTCCTTATCATTCGTCCAGTTTAGTCCTCCACCTCTGGGATGTATCAGAGCAGTAATCATTGGGAGGGCCCTTTCCAGCCGGAGCGCAACCCTGCCACCCCGAAACAGGCATCGTTTGCCGCCAGGACATCCAGATGGTAATGTTTACTGAAGGTATGAAGAGATGACCAAGTGGCCGCTCTACAAATTTCTACGGGTGGAACCAAACTGTGCTCCGCCCATGACGTCGCTTGCGCTCTAGTAGAATGAGCCCTTAGACCAGGGGTCTCAAACTCAAATTGCTTTGAGGGCCAAATGAGGACTTGTAAAATAACCCGGGGGCCGCATGAGACGTGGGACCTCATTTGCATAAGGGACCTCATTTGCATAAATATTTGCATAATGTTACCATACCCTAACTTTTAGTAAACATGCCTCTTAATGAGTGCATGAATAAAGAAAGACTAAAAGATTTCTACATTACTATAATCCAGTGGCAACCGCCAGGCACATTAGGAACTACTACAAACAAACACTGCCCATTTAGAACCCATAGCAAACCCGCCATATCCTAACAGCACTACCAGGACTCACAAAGCACCATACCCTACCTATCAAAAGGCAACACTGCAAATATTAAATCAATACATTTCAGAGAATAACAATACATGACCTACTGGGGACAGAGAACAAGTAGCAATGTCAAATAGGAATTACATAAACAGAATACCTCAGCTCAGTTACACATGCAGAATACACCATCACCAAACAAGGAATCAAAATTTAGAAACAAGACAATTTAAACTGGGACCCCCCAAAAGCCAAACTTGGAATGTACAACAACACTGTAGAAATAAAACTATAAATTAATTTCCTCTTGTACTAAACAAAGCGCAGACGTTATTGATGCACATTTCCCAGAACTGACATATTCCAGTTAATAAATTCAAAATAAAGATATTTTTCTACCTTTTGTGCATTTTTTTTTCAGTTCCAGCCACTTTCTTCTGGTTTCTTCGTGCCTTCTGCTAACTCTCCATCGTCTGCTGTCCATTTGTCCTTCTCTCTTCTAGCTTTTTCCATTCTCCCTCTACATCTGCTTTAACATATTAATCTTTCTCCTTTTGCTCTTTCCTCATTCCTATTTTCATCCACTCAAATTTTACCCCTCCATCCTCAATCCCCACTTACCTGGCCAATTGTAGATTTGTCTTCCCTCCCACACAAAATATTTTCCCCTCTCCATTTCACTCTCCCAGCTCCATCCCATTGTAATCCTCCCCCAACATCAGCTCCCTTCTAGTTCCAGTCCCACACAGCACCCCCTCCCTTCTAGTCACTGCATCAGCCCATTTTCAGTCCTAGCCCCCCATCAGCCCATTTCCAATCGTAGCTCCCCCCATCAGCCCATTTCCAGTGCTAGCTCCCTCCCCTCACAGCCCATTTCCATTCCAAGCCCCCTCCCCATCAGCCATTTGCAGTTCAAGCCCCCCTTCCACTCAGCCCATTTCCAGTCCTAGCAGACCCCCCAGCCTATTATCAGTCCTAGCCCCCCCATAGCCGATTACCAGTCCTAACTCCCCATAGCCCCACTTCCAGTCTTACCCCTCATAGGCCATTACCAGTCCTAACCCCCCCCATCACCTCATTTTCAGTGTTATCCCCATCACCCCATTTTCAGTTACCCCCTCATAGGCCATTACCAGTACTACCCCCCCATCACCCCATTTTCAGTGTTACCCCCTTCACCTCATTTTCAGTTACCCCCTCATAGGCCATTACCAGTACTAACCCCCCCCATCACCTCATTTTCAGTGTTACCCCCATCACCCCATTTTCAGTTACCCCCTCATAGGCCATTACCAGTACTAACCCCCCATCACCCCATTTTCATTGTTACCCCCCATCACCCCATTTTCAGTTACCCCCCTCATAGGCCATTACCAGTCCTAGCCCCCCCCCCATAGCCCATTACCAGTCCTAACCCCCCTCCCACCATCAGCCAAATTAGATGAAAAAAAAATGTATATTTGCTGCTGCTGCAGTATTAAGCATCCCGTGGGCCCCTCTGCCTGGTCCTCTCCTCCCTGCAGCATTCAGCTCCAAAAGCGGCGGCTTTCAGAGCCGCGAAGAGAGAGAGAGTTTCTCTCGCGCGGTTCTGAAGACTCTCGCGCTGCTCTTCAGAACCGCGCGAGAGAAACTCTCTCTCTTCGCGGCTCTGAAAGCCACCGCTTTTGGAGCTGATACTGCAGGGAGGAGAGGACCAGGCAGAGGGGCCCGCGGGACGCTTAATACTGCGGCGGCAAGTTTGGAATTTTTTTTTTTTTACTCGCCGGTACTTCGCGGGCCGCACAAGATGCTCTCGCGGGCCGCGTGTTTGAGACCCCTGCCTTAGACCCTCTGGTACTGTACGCCCCTGCAACAGATACGCTGATGCAATCGCCTCCTTAATCCATCTGGAAATGGATGCTTTCGCTGCTGCCTCTCCCTTTGTGGGGTCCTCCGAACAACACGAAGAGATGGTCAGACTTGCGAAAAGCTTCTGAGACCTTTAAATATTGCCTCAGCACCCTGTTTATGTCTAAACGGCGCAAACTGCGGTCCGAGACAGTCCTGTCTGCTGAACTTAGTTGGGAGAGAAACCGGTTGATTCAGGTGAAACGGAGAAACTACCTTCGGCAAAAACGACGGTACTGGTCGTAATACGACCTTTTCTGTGGAAAAACTCAAGAACGGTGCTCTACACCAGCGTTTTTCAACCACTGTGCCGCGGCACACTAGTGTGCCGTGAGATATTGTCTGGTGTGCCGTGGGAAAAATTCCAATTTCATCCGTAACATGTGGCCTCGGCTCACAAATTAGGGTTGCCAACCGGCCGGTTTTCAGCCGGCCTGGCCGGTTTTTCCATGGCCAGGCCGGCTGCCAGCACAGTTGTAAAACCGACCATTGAAAAGCCGTTTTTTTGCTCTGGCCGCAAGATCGGGAGCGGCCAGAGCAAAAAACCGGCTTTTGTGCCGAAGTCCGCGGCGCGAACGCGATCGCGATTCCCTATAGCAGTGCAGCCGCTGGTTCTGCTTTGTACAGAGCAGCGGCTGCACTACACTTACATTGAAAAGTAAAGAGAAACTGTGTCAGGAGCCCTCCGATCATGCAGAGCCCGAGGAAGTGATGTCATGGGGGCGGGCTCCTCACAGGCTGTCTTTCCTTTTCAAATTAACTTTAGCTGCAATAAAGTTAATTTGAAAAGGAAAGACAGCCTGTGAGGAGCCCACCCCCATGACATCACTTCCTCAGGCTCTGCGATGACCGGAGGGCTCCTGACACAGTTTCTCTTTACTTTTCAATGTAAGTGTAGTGCAGCCGCTGCTCTGTACAAAGCAGAAGCAGCGGCTTGGGCAGAGGGGGGGGGTGTGTGTGTGAGTGAACCAGCAAGGGGGGGGGAGTGTGAGTGAACCAGCAAGGGGGGGGGGAGTGTGAGTGAACCAGCAGTGGAGGGGGGGGAGTGTGAGTGAACCAGCAGTGGAGGGGGGGGGGGTGGTGTGAGTGAACCAGCAAGGGGGGGGGGCGATGGTGTGAGTGAACCAGCAGGGGAGGGGGGGTAAGTGAGTGAGTGACCCAGCAGGAGGGGTGAGTAAGTGACAGGGGGGTGGGTGAGTGAACCAGCAGTGGAGGGGGGGGGGGGTGGTGTGAGTGAACCAGCAGGGGAGGGGGGTTGGTGTGAGTGTTTGATTCCTATTCAAGAGAATTACTTTATATATAGTCAATATAGGCACAGAGGTAAATTTTTTTAACATTTTCTAATGGTGGTGTGCCTCGTGATTTTTTTCATGAAAAAAGTGTGCCTTTGCACAAAAAAGGTTGAAAAACACTGCTCTACACGACAACGCCTGTAGCTCCGAAATCCGTCTCGCTGAACAGATGGCAACCAAAAACACTGTCTTTAAAGTTAAATCCTTCACAGACGCCTGGGGTAAAGGCTCAAATGGTGCCTTAACTAATGCACCTAAAACCAAGTTGAGATCCTACGGTGGAACCGAGACTCTACGAGAGGGCCTCAACCTGGAAACTGCCTTAAGAAAACGCAACATGTTCGCATGCGAGCCTAGAGACCCCCCCTGGACTCTGCCCCTATAGCAGGACAGGGCCGCCAACTGAACTCTCAAGGAGCTGGCTGCTAGACCCTTATCAAACCCATCTTGCAAAAAACTCAATACCATGGGGACAGACACTGTTGCCATGCGAACTTGCCTCCGTGAGCACCAGTCCTCAAAAATATGCCATATCTGCATGTATGCCAGGGACGTAGACTTTTTCCTAGCATGCAGTAAGGTTGCGATGACTGCCGCCGAGTAACCTTTTCTCTTCAACCTTGCCCTTTCAATGGCCAAACCGTAAGCGAGAACCAATCCACCTGAGGCATTCAAAGAGGCCCCTGCAACAACAGATTCTCCGACGTCGGTAACCCCCAGGGGTCCCTGTCGAGCAAGTGAATGAGATCGGCGTACCACAGGCGCCTGGGCCAGTCTGGGGCCACCAACAACACCTTTCCCCGATGAGCTTCGATCTGCTGGAACCACTCGACCTATGAGTGCCCATAGAGGAGTCCTGACGATGGCCAACGCTGATATCAGCACGTTGATTCCTTCCGCCATTCTCTCGCAGCGCCTGCTGAAGAAATGGCCCGTTTTTGCTGATTGAAATGTCGCCATGAGATCCATTATGGGCCGTCCCCATCGTCGCACTATCTGGCGAACACGTCCGGATGCAGCTCCCATTCTCCGGCATCCACTAGGACCCTGCTGAGAAAATCTGCCATCACATTGCCCTTCCCTGCAATGTGTGCTGCTGAGATTGCTGACAGCTGCATTGCTACCCAAAAGAACAGTGCCTCTGCCTCCTCTTCCATGGCCGCACTCCCTGTACCTCCTTGCCGATTGATGTAGGCTACCGTCGTGGAATTGTCAGACAGCACTCGTACTGCTCGACCCGTCACTGTTACCTTGAACGCTTGCAGCGCCAGACAGACTGCTCTCAGTTCTAGCCTGTTGATCGACCATTTGCTCTCCTGTACCGTCCAGGTGCCTTGCGCGAAAAGAGCTTCGCAATGTGCTCCCCATCCCACAAGACTTGCATCTGTTATCAAAGGAAGCCACTCCGGAAGTTCCAGTGGCATTCCTGCTGTCAGAGTGCCCGGTAGCAGCCACCACCAAAAGGACTGCCGCACCCTGAGCGGACAAGGAAGTCGTTTGCTCGGCGAGTCGGACTGATGCGACCACCGGCGAAGTAGTGCTCTCTGTAACTGTCGCATATGAAATCTGGCCCATGGCACCACTTCCAATGTTGCTGCCATAGTCCCCAGCAAATGAAGATAATCCCATGATGATGGCGCTGGTGCAGACCTGAACTTGCGTACCAACCACCGAAGCACTTGGACTCGACGAGTCGGCAGAAACACCGCTCCACCCCTCGTGTCGAACCGAACTCCCAGATATTCAAGATCCTGGGACAGAACCAAGTGGCTCTTGGTAGCATTGATCACCCATCCAAGGCTCTGGAGAAACTTCACCACCTTGTCTGTAACCTGAGTGCTCTCGGTCTCCGACTTCGCCCAAATCAGCCAATCGTCGAGATAAGGCTGAACCAGAACCCCTTCTTTCCGTAACGCCGCTGCTACCACCACCATAATCTTGGTGAAGGTTCGTGGCGCCGTCGCCAGACCGAATGGCAATGCTTGGAACTGATAATGACCCCAAGGAAGAGCGAACCGCAGAAACGTTTGATGAAATTCTCTGATGGGAATGTGTAAATACGCTTCTGTGAGATCGAGGGAAGTTAAGAACTCCCCTTGGCGCACCACCACCATGACCGATCTCAGCGTTTCCATTCTGAAATGCGGCACTCGAAGACAGCGATTCATCCCTTTTAAATCCAGAATAGGCCGAAGCGACCTGTCTTTCTTTGGCACCACAAAATAAATGGAGTATCGGCCCACGCCGTAATCCTTTGCAGGAACTGGCACGACTGCTCCCAACTGTAACAGCCAGTCTAACGTACGACGAACCGCCAGCGTTTTCTGTTGACTTTTGCAGGGAGACATCACAAACGAGTCCAGCACTGGCCTTGCCAAATCCAGCGCGTAACCCTCGTGAATGATCTCCAACACCCACTGGTCGGACGTGATTTGCGCCCAGGCAGAAAGAAATGCCAGAAGACGTCCTCCTATCGGGTGACTTCCCGCCTGGACCCGCCTCCTTTCATTGTGGTATTCTGGTGGTTGCTGCGGAAGCTGCTGCCTGTGTTATGGCGCTTTTTTCATCAAGACGCGAGCCGCAGCAACTCTCGCCACGCGGCCCCGACTGAGCCACTAAAATGGCGCCGATCCTCGCTGCACTTAAAATGGCGCCAAAAACCCTGGACTCATACACGGCAATAAGTGCCCCTTCCCCAATTGAAGGGCCTTACCTATGATGCCGTAAGTACCAAAATCGCTGCTCACAGTGCGACTACCACAGCCACTCCAGCCGCTAGGCCACCCGGCCCTGCCGCGGACGGCCACCACGGCAAAAACCACTGCACCGGCCCACTAGATGAAATGTGGTCTGCTCGCTGAAGCAATCTGTCTCTGCAGAGTGCCGGTACAGCCCGCGGAGCTCACCCCTGTACCATCAAGGGGGGGAGATCCTAAACGGTGAGCTTTACTGCCCAAGAAGAAGAAAATGTGAAAGGCAGCCAGGTCGTGAGGTTGTTTGGTTTTTTATTTTTATTTTTTTAAAGAGCAAGTTCCCCAATTAAGCAAACTAGATATAAAGTATATTTAAATGGAGTAAATGAAATAAGAATTTAAAGGGAAACTAATAAACCCTGATCAAAGAACAATTTAGTATTAGTCAATTCCTGCCAAAATTAATGAATTAAAAATTAGAAATCTAACACCCTGACTAAAGAGCTCCTTATCTGTTCCTCTAGTGAGCCCAGCACTTAGGCTCACTACGTCCTCCTGCTGCATGGAGACTGGACACACTGGGGCTGATGGGAGAGACCAGAAGGCTACATCCAGTACTGTCACGATTTTGACATGCCCAGTCTTCAAGCTGCAGGAGGAGGTACACTACCCAGAGGTGGAGGACTAAACTGGAGGAACAATAAGGAATACACGATTCTCACAGTACCTGGGCATAACGTTTCACAGCTACCTCACCAATCCATGTTCTTAGAAGCGACTTTCAAACTTAATAAATCCTTGAGATTGCAATACCATAGTTCTCCAGGAAAGGAGCACAAGGTCCAAGACACCATGAGGAAAATGATCCATGAGAGCACTATGCTATTTCTAAAAATAGTGGTGCATCAACTGCAAATTTTATATTGTTATCATCATGTGTAGTTGCACCAGATCAAGAACAGCAAGACCAGTTACACCTGGACCTCCCAGGCAGCAGTGGTAGCTATGTCAGCCTGTTGCACATCTTGGCTTAAGTCATCCAGACTAAGTGAAGATATTCATGACAAGTTAGCTGATGCCCGCTACTCGACATAAAGGATAATGAGCCTCAGCTCTGGATCAATCAACAAGTGTGCCTGCATTTCCCAGCTTGTCTATGGAGACAGCAGAGTTGTTTACCTGTAAAGAAGGTTCTCCACAGACAGCAGGGAAATGCAGCCCCACTTCCCCTCCCACTCAATGGCACATGAAAAGTTGTCTTCTCTTAGCTTTATATAGACTGCTTGTCTGACTGACTCTAGAGTGGGAACGCAGGAACAAGTAACGTAGGCACATAAGTCAAGACGTCTCTGCTTGGAGGAGGACTCCAACGCACTGGGTCCACCAAAGACATCACCAAGTGTAGCTGCATTTCCCTGCTGTCTACAGTGAACCCCTCCCACCATCCTCAGTACAGATGAACAACTCTGCTTATCCTAAAAGGTGAGTGGCAACGGGAGGATTTAGAGCACTGATTTTCAGCACTAGGGATCTAAATTAGGCACCTAAATTAGGGAAAATGAATATCCGGCCTAATATATAAAAGGGTTTGCAGAACCCATGGCTGGCCTAACCACTAGGTAAACTAGACAGTTGCCCGGGGCAGCAAATTGCAGCTACAGTAAAATAAAGCAGTGGGTCCTGGCAGCCACGCACTGAGTCATCATTGGGTGCTTTTACCCGCAGGAAGAATGTACAATATGCAAATAGTCCATTTTACCCTTGTAAGTGACTTTTTAAAATTACCCTCATCATGCATTTATTTACGAAACAGAGTTTAATATTTAAAAGTGTGATGCCCAAATATGTGTTTGTATAGGATTGCTCTGGGAGAGATGATGTTGGGATGATTACACTGAATTTATTAATCAAAATATTAGGGTGGAGGAGATGCCAAGGGTCCAAAAGCTAATTGAGAAGGGGTACCAGACTAAACTTTCACCTAGGACACCTAATACCCTTACACCGGTCCTGGCAGGACCTTGCTAACCACATAAACCCCTCTAAGCCGATTATTCAGCAGCGCTAACCAGCTAGGGCTGCTGAATAACCCCACAGACAGCTTTGGCAGCTATGCGGTCAGTGGTGATTTTCAGCCTCCAAACCAGATCACTTAGCACATAAAGTTAGGACAGGTCAGTGGTCAGTATAAAGGTTTCCTCCATTAGCCCACACAACCACCAAACAAAAAAGGACGTGGTTTTGAGAATCTACTAGCGAATGATGATGTCCTTATGCAAGCAATAAATAAGCAGGCAGATTCTCAAAACCACGTCCTTTTTTGTTTGGTGGTTGTGTGGGCTAATGGAGGAAACCTTTGCACTTCTCCCGTAGTGCCTGAAGCAGAGTCGTGCGTGGACTCGAAACGTGCACGTCGCCATCGGGGGGGGGGGGGGGTGTTCTTCCTTTGCAAAATGACCACTTCTTGCCAAAGCAAAAAAAGATTTATAAGATAAGTGTGATTTATTTTTAGAACCATATAATGATTAAAATGGACATGATCAACATTCGAGTGTGAGCTCTGTCTCTTCTCC
Source organism: Ichthyophis bannanicus (assembly GCA_033557465.1). Lineage (NCBI taxonomy): Eukaryota > Metazoa > Chordata > Amphibia > Gymnophiona > Ichthyophiidae > Ichthyophis > Ichthyophis bannanicus. The sequence goes on from CM066031.1 coordinate 154,631,525, forward strand.
TGTTGGTGTGTCTGACAAAAATTAATAGATTTTGGGTATTCTGCATTACGTAGGTGATTTTTTGGATATTGATTATATGATAATCACTGATCAGTGCGGTTTATTTCTTGGTAAAACAAGGATTGGCATCACTTGGAGTTTTGAACACGAGTGCCAGTATGTACCCACAGGTTCAAAGTTTACAACTTATGCATGTTAACTGTTGCATTTTACAGAACTGCACCTCCAGGAAAAGCTTGTTAAGACCCTGAGCACAATCAGCCATTCAATCATTGGTGCAAATGAGCAGTTAACTGAGACATCTGCCTTGGAGCAGCTCTAAATGCTGGAATCAAGATTTTTTTTTTTAAAGTATTTGGATATTTCCATTGTACCATCAGCAGTATATGCGTACTTTGCTATCCCCGCCCAAAACACATCCAATATGTGGAGTGGAGGAGTGGCCTAGTGGTTGGGGCAAGGTACTTCAGGCCAGAAGGTCGGGGGTTCAAATCCCACTAGAGGACAGCAACCTTGGGCAGGAAGGACTGGGGTTTCTAGTCCCACAGGTGCTCCTTGTGGTCTTGGGCAAGCCACTTAACCCTCCATAGCCCATATTCCCTGTAAAATAGTTATCTCCAAGTTATAATGCCCTGTTCAATGTAAACCACACTGATGCAGAATAGCATGGTATATAAGAGAATGTAAATAAATATGCCCTGTTGAAAAGTGTGCATACTGTAGCTTTCATATGTGTGCTATTTACATGCATTGGTCATTGCAACATGTAACTCCAGATCATCCTTTTTAAAATGACTTTTGTAGGCTCTTTAGTTCGACTGAAAATAAGGTATAACTTTAGGCACCTAATGAGTATTTGCCTCAGAGTTACAAGATGCTTTTAATTATTTCATACTGCGCTCTCTTCAGGGGAACAGCAGAAACACAACAAGAATATTATTGTATTATTGAATTCAATAAACTGTCCTCCTATAATAATGCCCATTGTTTACTTTTTACTTAGAAAACAATACTCCCAGAAATTATAATACAAGGACACATCACCAGGAGCTCACTGAGAATCTCAAAAGGAAAAAGATGTCGGAAAGAGACAGTGAGAATAATACTTCCTTGCCTGTCTGGAGGTGCAGGAATCGGTGCACCTCAAAAACGAAGCAAATAAATTCAACAGGAAACTTGGGTCCATGTGTACAGAGAGCTACCAATGTCACACATACAGGGGAAGAGCAGAGAAACCAGACAACAGAGGCTCAGGAATTAGATAAGACTTTTTCTGCTGGTGGGGCAACAGAGCAAAGATGCATATGTGATTTATGTGAGATATTCCTTAGTGATCCTATAACACTGACTTTGGAGCAAAGATCTGACAGTGAAGTGAGACCCTCTACATGTACAGACTGTGAGAAAAGCTTCAGTCAGAAGGAACAACTACAGGGGCAACAAACCACATGCACAGGAGAGGAACCTGTTACATTTTCTGAGTGTAAGAAAGGTGTCAGTAGAAAGGAAGAACTAATACAACACCAGAAAATTAACGAAGAAAGAAAATTCTGTACAAGTACAGAATATAGGAAAAGCTTTGCTAATCAAGCAAAACCTACAACATACCTGAAAAGCCACAATGATGAGAGAACATCTTCATCTCCTGGTATTAACATAAATTTCAACCAGGAAGAAAACTTCATAAGAAAAGCAAAATTCCATCCAGAAAATAGACCAGTTTCAGCTAATGAGTATAAGAAAATCTTCTGTTACAGGAAAGCATTCAGAAAAAAACAAAAAATGCAGGCTGCGGAGAGATCTTTCACATCTGCTAAATATAAAAAAGATGTCACGAAGAAAGACCATGCAAAATACCGAAAAACAGAGCAAAAAGAGAGTCCATTTACCTGTATTAAGTGTGATAAATGTTTCACAGAGATAAACAAACTAACAGCCCACCAGAAAATCCACTCAGGAATAAAACCATTTCCATGTACTGAGTGTGGTAAAAGCTTCCTTAAGAAGGGAAAGCTCACAATCCACCAGAGAAGCCATACAGGCGTGAAACCATTTACATGCACTGAGTGTGGAAAAAGCTTCATTCGGAAGGACAACCTCCTGTTCCATCAAAGAATTCACACAGGAGCAAAACAGTTTTCATGTACAGAGTGTGGTAAAAGCTTCATTAGGAAGGATAGACTTGCAATCCACCATAGAAGCCACACAGATGTCATGCCATTTACATGTGCTGAATGTGGTAAATGTTTCAGTGAGAAAACCAACCTTGTAGTTCACCAGAGAATCCACTCAGAAATCAGACCATTTCCATGTTCTGAGTGTGATAAAAGCTTCACTATGAAGGGAAAGCTCACAATCCATCAGAGAAACCACACAGGAGAGAAACCATATACATGCACTGAGTGTGGTAAAGGTTTTATTCGGAAGGACAGACTCACAAGCCACCTGAGAAACCACACAGATGTGAAACCATTTAAATGTATTGAATGTGGTAAAAGATTCAGTGAGAAAAACAACCTTGTAGTTCACCAGAGAATCCACTCAGGAATTAAACCATTTACATGTACCGAGTGTGGTAAAAGCTTCACTAATAAGGGACAACTTACAGTCCATCAGAGAAACCACACAGGAGTGAAACCATTTACATGTACAGAGTGTGGTAAAAACTTCATTCGGAAAGATAACCTTATATTCCACCAGATAATTCACACTAGAGTGAAACAATTTACTTGTACAGAATGTGGTAAAAGCTTCATTCGGAAGGATAAACTTGCCATCCATCAAAGAAACCACACAGATGTGAAACCATTTCCATGTACTGAATGTGGTAAAAGCTTCAGTGAGAAAAACAATCTTGTAGTCCACCAGCGAATCCATTCAGGAATCAAACCATTTACATGCACAGAGTGTGGTAAAAGCTTCCTTCGGAAGGATAATCTTAGAATGCATCAGATAGTGCATACAGGAGTGAAACCATTTCAGTGTCTTGAATGTGGCAAAAGCTTTATTCGGAAGAATAATCTCACAATCCACCAAAGAAATCATGCAGGGGTGAAACCATTTATGTGTATAGAGTGTGGTAGAAGCTTCAGTCGGAAGGATACAGTCACACGCCACCAGAGAAATCACATAGGAATGAAACCATTTGCATGCATTGAATGTGGTAAAAGCTTCAGTGAGAAATCGAAACTTGCAGTTCATCAGAGAATCCATTCAGGAATTAAACCATTTACATGTTCTGAGTGTGATAAAAGTTTTCTTCGGAAAGATACTTTCAGAATGCATCAGATAACTCACACAGGAATGAAACCATTTAAATGTACTGAGTGTGGAAAGAGCTTCAGTCGGAAAAGCAGCCTCATAAGCCACCAGAGACAGCACACAGATGTGTGAAATTAGGAGTATGATAAGTAAGATGAATAAAGCCATCACAGAAATATATTAAATACAATATTATGCAGCAAAATTCATTATTGAAAGGTTCTACCAAAGAAAATGGAGAGCCAGAAAGAAAAGAAAAGAAAATAACTCCTTTTTGGAAAAAGCACATTGAAAGGAAAATAAAATTCTGTGCAGAGGTGCCCTTTAGTTGGGTATCTAAAAGGATTAAGATCATCAAAGGAAGATCCATAATATCAAATTGAAACATGCTGCATTAACAGAAGACCTTGAATTCATATGCTCCAATAATAAATTGGAAATAACAGCAGAGGCACAAAAATTGCAGAGATATGAAGAAAATAGAAAGAAGAGAGATCAAAATAAACTATTTAGAGAGAACCCAAAACAATTCTACAGGGCCCGTGAAAAAGCATCAGTATGGTGAAACTACCACCAACAAAAACATAAAACGTTCTGAAAAGACTTATACGAGGACCCTGTAGATCACAATCAAGAAGCAGAATGGCTATTCTGCATATGGGAGAATTTAGTAAATACAAACATCAAATCAATGGAATTTCCTAAAGTAACAACTAAAGAGAGTTAAAAGAGCTCCAGACTGGAAAAGTTCTGACCTAGATGGAGTGCTTGATTTTTGTCTCAAACAGGTAATATCACTTCACCAATATCTGGTACATTTTAAAAATCAGCTGGTCAAGCAGCTAGATTTAACACTGCAAGGAGAACACTTCTTCATCCAAAGGGAGTTCCAAGTAATATCTCTAAGAATTATAGACCAAAAACTTATCTACCTAAAATATATAAGCTGTGTGCTCCAATAGATGCTGACAAAATATACAAACATATTGATTCCAGTACCAAAATAGCAATAGAGCAAAAGGGCAATAAGAAGGAAGCTTATGGAACCAAAGACCAGTTAATGTTGAATAAAACTATCATGGCCAGTGCTAAGAAAAGCAAAAATCTCAGTGTAGTATGGAATAATTATAAGAAAGCTTTTGACAGCATCCCACACTCTTGGATAATAAGTTGCCTTGAAATGTATAAAGTAAACCCCAAACTGACTGAGTACATCAAGTTTACCATGACAATGTGACAAATCACACTCCATCTGAAGAATGAAGATAGACGGTTTATTATTTCTAACATCAAGATCTAACGAGGAATTTTTCAGGGAGACTCCCTGTTGCCACTTCCATTTTGTATGGCATTTAATCCATGGAGTACTCTCATCAACTATTTGGGATAAGGATTTAGCTTTAATCCTAAAGATGGTAGCAATCCAGAAATAACATTGCATATACTGTTTGTAGATAACCTGAAGCTCTACAATTTCAGGGAACAACAATTAGTGGAGCCATTCAATGTAATGAAAGGCTTCTTAGATGACAAATGTGCTAAGCCAGAGGTTCCCAGACTTGGGGTTGGGATCTCAAATGGGGTCACCAGAAACTTGGTTATTTCTTCTCCTCTCTGGACTTTCACTGGACCTATGCTTGCCTGTGATCTAGTGAACATTCATAGGTCCTTGTCCCCACCTAGGTAAGCTTCCTGTTAGACTGGAAACCCATGCTGAGTACTGGGGTCTGTAAGCACACACTACACATTGACACAAAGGATCCTGTGCTGACTGCTGCTGCTTTCTGCTTTAGATGAGTGGAGGGAGGGGAAGGAAACTGGAGATCTGCTATTATGATTTCATCATCTGGAGTCATAGGAGTTTTTCATTGCTAAAATGGGGTCATATGTGGAGGAGTAGCCTATTGGTTAGAGCATCTGCCTACTACCAAGAAGATCAAGGGTTCAATTCCCACTGGCACTCCTGGTGACCTTGGGCAAGTCACTTTACCCTCCATTGCCTCAGAAGAAAAGGCTAGCAATCTACTTCCAGTGATACATTGCCAGATACATTACCTGGGTACAAACTATATCGAAATGATAGAGCTGATCAAATTGGTGGAGGGGTTGCGCTCTATGTTAGAGAGGGCATTGAGTCAGAAAGGATTAAAGTTTTGCAAGAAACAAAATTTGCTGTAGAATCTCTATGGATTGAAATTCCATGTAAAAAGGGGAAGGCGATGGCAGTGGGGGTGTACTATCGTCCGCCTGGCCAGAATGAACAAATGGATGATGAAATGCTCAAAGAAATCAAGGAAGCTAGCAAAAGTTACAGTGCAGTAATAATAATGGGTGATTTCAATTACCCCGGCATCGACTGGGTCAGTGTCACAACAGGACATGCTAGGGAGATAAAGTTCCTAGATGAAATAAATGACTGCTTCTTGGAGCAGCTGGTTCATGAACCCACCAGAGGGGAAGCAATATTAGACCTAGTCCTTAGTGGAACACCAGATGTAGTGCAAGAGATAAAGGTGTTGGGGCCACTTGGCAATAGTGATCATAGCATGATCGCCTTTGATTTAATTAGTGGAGGAGGGATAGTAAGGAAATCCACAGTACTACCCTTTAACTTTCGAAAGGGAGACTATGATAAAATGAGGAAAACAGTTAAGAAAAAACTAAAAGGAGCAGTTGCAAAGGTCAAAGACGTACATCAAGCTTGGGTGTTGTTGAAAAATACTATCTTGGAAGCCCAGACCAGCTGTATTCCACGCTTTAAGAAAAGTGGAAGGAAGTCCAAAAAACTGCCAGCATGGTTTAAAGGTGAGGTCAGAGAGGCTGTTGTTGCCAAAAAAGCATCTTTTAGGAAATGGAAAAAAGAGCCAAATGATGAAACCTGGAAACAGCACAAGCACTGGCAAGTCAAATGCAAGGCATTGATAAGGCAGGCAAAGAGAGAATTTGAGAAGAAGCTTGCTGCGGAAGCAAAAACGCGAAATAAAGACCTTTTCAAGTACATTCGTAGCAAAAAACCTGTGAGAGAGTCAGTTGGTCCATTAGATGATAAAGGGGTTAAAGGAGCACTAAGAGGCGACAAGGCGATAGCGGAGAGACTGAATGAATTCTTTGCTTCGGTCTTTACTGAGGAAGATGTAGGGATGTTACCCACGACTGAAGTGGTATTTAAAGGTGTGGAAGAACTGAAGGAAATATCAATACATCGGGAAGATGTCTTACAACTATTAGATAAACTGAAGAGTAGCAAATCTCCTGGGCCGGATGGTATACATCCAAGGGTGTTGAAAGAACTGAAATTTGAGATTGCAGACCTGCTATCAGTAATCTGTGAACTATCATTAAAATCATCTCTAATACCTGAGGATTGGAGGATCGCCAATGTAACACCAATTTTTAAAAAGGGTTCGAGGAGTGATCCGGGAAACTACAGACCGGTGAGCCTGACGTCAGTACCGGGAAAAATGGTAGAAACCATCATAAAGAATAAAATTACTCAGCATGTAGATAGTCATGACCTAATGGGAGACAGCCAACATGGCTTTAGACAAGGAAGATCTTGTCTTACTAATCTGTTATGTTTTTTTGAAGGAGTGAATAAACAGGTGGACAGAGGTGAGTCGGTTGATATTGTGTATCTGGACTTTCAGAAAGCCTTTGACAAGGTCCCTCATGAGAGACTTTTGGCAAAACTAAAGAGTCATGGGATAGGAGGCAGTGTACTACTGTGGATCAGGAACTGGTTAAAAGATAGAAAGCAGAGGGTAGGGCTAAATGGCCAATTTTCCCAATGGAGAAAGGTGAATAGTGGTGTACCCCAGGGATCTGTGCTGGGTCCGCTGCTTTTTGACATTTTCATAAATGACCTGGAAAGTGGAATAACAAGTGAGGTTATCAAATTTGCTGATGACACAAAACTATTTAAAGTTGTTAAAACCCAGGAGGATTGTGGAAAATTGCAAGAGGATCTTGATAAATTGGAAGACTGGGCATCAAAATGGCAGATGAAATTTAATGTGGAGAAGTGCAAGGTTAAGAACAACCCAAACTATGGTTACACGATGCAAGGTTCCACATTAGGAACCACCACCCAGGAAAAAGATTTAGGCATCCTTGTGGATACCATGTTAAAACCCTCGGCCCAGTGTGCAGCGGCGGCCAAGAGAGCAAATAGAATGCTAGGTATGATAAGGAAAGGAATGGAAAATAAAACAAAAGATATTATAATGCCTCTATATCGTTCCATGGTGAGACCGCACCTTGAATATTGTGTGCAATTCTGGTCGCCGTATCTTAAAAAGGATATAGCGATTTTAGAAAAGGTTCAGAGAAGAGCCACCAAAATGGTAAAGGGGATGGAAGGCTACTCCTATGAAGAAAGGCTAAAAAGGTTGGGGCTCTTTAACCTGGAAAAGAGACGGCTGAGGGGAGATATGATAGAAGTCTATAAATTAATGAACGGAGTGGAACGGGTAAACGTAGATCGATTGTTTACCTTATCAGAATATAGAAAGACTAGGGGACATGCAATGAAGCTACAGGGTAAACTATTTAAGACTAATAAAAGAAAATATTTTTTCACTCAACGTGTAATCAAACTCTGGAATTTGTTACCGGAGGATGTAGTAAAGGCTGTTAGTGTAGCTGGGTTTAAAAAAGGTTTGGACAAGTTCCTGGAGGAAAGGTCCATAAACCATTATTAAGAAGGGACCCAGGATATCAATGCTTGAACCAATACAAGCATTGTGGAACCTGTGTCCCTTGGGGAAACTGCTAGGTACGTATGACCTAGATTGGCCACTGTTGGAAACAGAATACTGGGCTTGATGGACCTTGGTCTGACCCAGTATGGCATATCTTATGTTCTTATGTTCTTATAAACCCAGAGGTAGCTGGGTTGCTATGAGTCAACACTCACTTGATGGCACTAAAAAAAAAGGGATAAATGTTTGGAAAGCATAAGAACATCATAAATGCCATACTGGATCAGACCAAGGTCCATCAAGCTCAGTATCCTGTTTCCAACAGTGGCCAATCCAGGTCACAAGTACCTGGCAGGTTCCCAAAAAGGCACACAGGTTCCACAATACTTGTCCCGCGGCAAGCAGGGGATTTCCTGGGTCCTCTTTAATAATGTTTTATGGACCTTTCCTCTAGGAACTTGTCCAAACCTTTTTTAAAGCCAGCTATACTAATAGCCTTCACTACATCTGTGCTAAGGTAACCTTCCTTAGAGGAAAATTGAGCAAAACTGAGGATTGTGACTTCAAGGAACTTGAACAGGAAGGCAGCATAGATAAATACCTAGGCATAGAGGAAAGAACATTAATCAAGCAAAAATTGAAAGTTCTGCAAAGAATACAGTACTGTTGTTAAGTGCTGTTGAGTCTGTGTTGACTCATGGCGACCCTCTGAATAGTTAACCCAAACTATGTTCAGCCTTCAGTCAGGCGGCTCACTATTGATAGAGTGGCACCCATAGCTGCTGTTATTGCATCGATCCATCTCACTACCAGCCTTCCTTTTTTTTTTCTTTTCTATTTATAAATTTTTACAATAAACCAAGCAACACTGCTTGTACAGAAAAGATATTACTTGCAGAATGATGCATAAAGGAAGGAATATCAGTAGCCCTCAATACTTAGGGGAGCAGCTAACTAGAAAAACACAATTGAGGGGAGGAGACCCCCCAATGTTACACAAATAAGAAAGAAATATTATCCACAAAATCAATTGGGGACGGAGGTCCGAGACTATACATATATATGAATGAGTACCACTCAAGAGGGTGAAGATGTAACTACATGAGTGATAATGAAATTGGAAAGATCCTCAGGCTGAAAAAATACATATTTCTGCAATTGATAAATCACTATACATTTACAAGGAAACCGTAGCACAAAGGAAGCTCCCAACTGAATTACTCCTGGCTGTAACAAAAGAAAAGATTTCTGTCTTCTCTGCATTTCCCTAGCCACATCTGGGAAGATCAAAACTTTTTTACCCATAAACAAATTAGCTCTCTTTTTATAAAATAGCTTAAGGAGCCATTCTCGGTCAGAGGACAAAGCTAAAGTTACTAACAGGGTGGAGACAAGCAGTGCTTCATCCTTGGGGGTTTGAAGTAAAGCAGAGACATTCAAGAAATCCATTTCTAAAGTCCCAATAGACACTTTGCTTTCTTTCTTAACCCCACTGTTGTGTTGGTCTATTAGCAGAGGGTTATAACCAAAAATGTTAAAGATGAAAGACCCTCTATAAGTATTAAGAATCTATTGGTGAACCTTGCACTTGGCTAAACTCACCATAAACAAGAACATCAAACTAAGTGAACTATGGTCTCAGACTCACGTAAGCACCGCTTTAAACTCTTTCAAAAGCAAAGTGCCTTCTCGCATCAACGACCATTTAACGTTCACCGTTAATGAGCATATTGTGCTTTATGCGTTCACCAAAATGTTCTTAAATCGTTCTAAATTTTTCATTTTTTCAAGCATTTTTTGTAAAAAAGAGAGAGAATGCGCTTATCTGAAAATCGCTGGCAAGTTTCCCCGACGCTACCAAAAAGGGTACCGCTCTCGCGTTTCAAATTCTTCATCGGGGAAATTTTCATACCCCAGCACATTCTTTGTTCTCACCATGGAGCTTTCTAAATTTGCCCATTTTTTCTTTCTTAACCCGATGGCAGGTAAAAAGCTTTTACCACCGGGGGTATCAAGTCCACAGGCACCGATAATGTCTCTTGAAGGTACTTCCTAAAAAGGTCTAAAGGAGCAACCCCAGTCACAACCGGAAAATCCAAGAAACAAATATTTGAGGACCATGCAGCATTTTCCAGCATCTCTAACTTAGCTCTTAAAGAGATATTGTCTTTGACCAAGGATTCAGTCAGATCAGAAACCTGGGATAGCTTCTGATCAGAAACTACCAATTTACTTTTTGTTTCCACCATATCTTGATCCAACTTTAAAACGGACTCCTCAACTTGAGAAATTTTTGAAGAGGAAAGAATTAACTGTTGACCCACAACTTGAGAAAGCTGTACAATCGCCTCCCAAATGCTATCCAGTGTCACAGCAGCAGGATGGGAGATAGCCAAGGAAAAAGGAGGTTTAGGGGTCTCCACCGACACAGGTTTTTCAGGAACACCAGCATGGCTCACCCCTTGAGACAGGACACAAACCACAGTACTCGAATCGTCTCCCGGGCACACAGCCGATGTCTCCATTGTCTCCGATGTCTCCATTGTCTGTTGGAGCCGATGTCACCAACAGACAATGCCATAACAGCCCCTTCCAAGGGTACCACACAGAACTCCCACGGCTAGACCAATGAGGCGAAACCTACATTGTTGCAAGATTGTAAATAGTTACCCCATGTTATCCAAGTTTTAAACACCTGTTCATTGTAAACACAGAGTACCCACGGAAATGTGTAGTTCTTTGTTCATTGTAAACCGCACTGATGTTGAATAGCGCGGTATAGAAGAGACTGAAATAAATAAATAAATAAACAGCTAATCTCCGGAGCCTCCCTCCGACGAGCCCCGCTTCAGGTTTGCAATCACCTCAGCCACCGACGGGATTGCAAATCCACTCATCGGGGGGGAGGGGGGCCACTGAGCGACCTGGAAGAACAGGCGGTGAATGCTCATTCGGGGAGAGAGTCACTTCCAGGGCAGAAGACGCCAAAGTCTCCTCTACTGGCATTTCAAAGCACGCTCGTATCTCCCCAATCTGAGACTCGGAGAGCATTACAAAACGATCCATAGGCCCCACAGCAACAGGCAATAGCTCCGCGGGAGGAGCACGAGGCTTGCCTTTTCTCTTAGGCATCGTAGCTCAACGCCTCACAGCCACCATCTTGGAGGTAAAATACTCTCCAGCCTTCCTTTTTTGTGTTGCCTGTCTACCTTGCCAAGCATTATGTCTTTCTCTGACAATCTCTCTGTTCACATGATGTGTCCAAAGTATGAAAGTCAAAGCCATCCAGGCTTCTAAGGAAAGTTTAGGTTTAATCTCCTCTAGTACTGACTGGTTTATTCTTTGGGCAGTCCATGATATACACAGTATTCGTTACCAGCACCATAATTCAATGGCATTGATTTTATTCCTATCTATCTTTTTCACTGTAAAACTTTCACATACATATGATGTTATTGAAAATACCATGGCTTGGAGAAGTCGAATTTTTGTTTGGAGAGAGTTTAAAATTGTTGTTGAAAAGTGCTTTAACATCACAGAATAAGATACAAGCTATTAATCAGCTGGCACTTCCTGTACTCTCATATGGTTTTGATATTATAGATTGACTTTTTTAAGATCTTGAGAAACTGGATGTATGAACAACAAAACTCCTCTGTGCCCATGAGGTAATTTATAAGAACCACTGTATGCCAAGACTGTACATTCCTAGAGTCAGAGGAGGACTCGGCCTCATAGAAATCATTTATATAGTTGGAGCTATTATCAAGTCTTGCTGAATTCCTATATGTGGTGGCCCCACTGTATAAACTCTATGCCAAATGGGCAACCATTACAATTTAAAGTAAGGCAGGAAGAAAAAAAGAAATATTGCAGATGATGGTAACATCCCTGCTGCAGGTATAGGCCATGTAGAACATTTTTATGGATCCCATGCAGTAGCAAATAGACCATGGAAGATAATGAAAACGTTAAGAGGATTAACTACAATTAAGAGGATCTTGCTGATAAAAAAGTGTAGTTCTATATATTTAAATGAAGAGGGTATGGGAAGGAGGACCCAGGAGTGTGGTGGGCCCTGCTGTGATCAAAGAGCTCCTTACTGGCAGGTGCACCTTGACTGAAGATTGACTGTGCTAGAGCTCCTCCCCTTTGGACCAATGTCAGAGGCATAAAACGCCACCAAGACTGTAGGCCACAGCCATGGGTGTGTGCCCTAAAGGGAAGATTGTGCCCCTTCAGAGAAATGGAGGCTTTGTTTGTGTCCTTATCACAATGGGTAAATGGAAGGGAAAAGACGGGTGCCTACAGGTAGAGGAGGCATGGGTTAAGGCTCCATGGATCAATGCCTGAAAAGTATGCTGCACCAGACCCCCCCCCCCCAAACTGTGAGTAGTATGCCTGCTTCTGATGCCTCTTTGAGCTCTGACCATCCTACACCCCCACCTCCATTTACAGGAGTAGCCCCTTTGGATACCAAAGTGATCTCTGAGGGATCTCCTTCGAAAACTATAACTGTGGACTCTCCTCTACCTGCTTTTGGGGCTGTTGGATTTGGGGACAGTGCCTGGTACCCAAAACTGCTTTTTTTTCTGTATTCTGCAGAATGTGTTTTGGTCTCTAAGTCTATGACTGATATTTCCTTGAAAGATCATTGGGTTGCTTTGATGAGAATGGAGTCCATTTTGAAGGGGATTATGGGTCAGTTGTGAAAATTTTCTGAAGAATCGATAGATGAGTTGAAGCAACATGATTCTCAGTTTGCTTCCTTTGAGTCTCGAATGGTTAAGATGGAAAATTCAATCTTGGTGGTTAAAGATAGCCTGATCATTCAGGCTACTCCACTTGTAGTAGATGCAGATAGAATATATGGTCACTAGCTAGCAATCATGAACAATATGGTAGTAAAATAGAAGGGCAATAAAAGAGGAGCACGTGAAACCAAAGACTAGCTGATGCCCTTATGACTTGCTGTAAGAAAAATACTAATCTTGTGGCCTCTTTTACTAAAGCTGTTAATGGTTAAGAGGCATTTTAATACACAGCCGGGAACCCTAATGCATGATAGTGTCTGCCTTTACACACTAAAATGCACGTTAGGGAGAGAGCATTCATTTTCCATCAGTGACTGAGCCATATCGAGTACTTGCTGGAGCTAGCATATTGGGAAAGTGTGTGCCGGGAGTTGCCAGTGAGTGACATCGTCAATGTCGGAGAGACTCTTTAAAATTGAGTGGCTGTCCACAGTACGCGGCCGTGGGCACTCCCCTTTGGAGCCCCTTTGGAGAAATTAGGAGGCATCATCATCCTGTGTATAGGGAGATTGTTATGAAGAGGAAAAGTATGAAAGGGAAGAAAAGTTCACACCCAAAGGTGGAGGCAGTGGCTAAAGACCCAATGGATCAGCATGTTCAACATGAGTGTAAAATGTCGCCTTCTACTCAGGGGCAACTTGACTCCTCCTTTAGTTCAGGTGGTCAGACCCCACCTCCTCAGGCTAGTGCTTCTATTGAGCAGGACCCTTTACCCTCTTTTTCAAGGTTTTTGCAGTCTACTGTATTCTGGTTCCTGATGGGAGAGGGTACCTGGATGCTTCTATTTTTCAGACCTGGTCTATGCTATGTCCTCTTCCAAAAAAGATTAAACCTTTGGAAGAGGTGGCTGGAGCTTTGCTGAAAGTCCCAGAAGATGTGTTCTTGAGAGATGTCTGGATGATGTTGAATAAAATGGACTCCTTCTTAAAAAGAACTCTTTCTTAATTTTGTGAATTTACAGCAGAGACAGTTGCAAAATTCTCTGAATATGATAAAGGTGGTCCAGGATGGATGCGCATCTACATAAGATTGAGAAGGCAGTAACATCTTTGCAGACAACAGCTACTGCATCTATTATGGAGAGTGATGTTTTACATCTAAAAATGGAACAATTAGAAAATGGGATAAGAGTCAGGAACCTTAGATTCCTAAACTTTCCTCGCGTTCAATTATTGTCTCCATTAGAGCTTCTGAAAAAGTATTTGAATGACATGCTGTATTATCCTAATGTGCAACAGGAATATTTGGAAATGTGTACAGTATTATTTACCAAGTAGCTTTAAAAAGGAGGCCCGGGAAGAGGGGGGGGGGGGGGGGGGGGTGTGGTTAGAGAACTTGGTAAGCAGAGACTCGCTGGATCTTACAGCGTTTTTAGAAGTCTCTCAAGATAACATCTCTTCTCATGCTACTCTATTGTTGATCTTTGAGATAAGATTGCTATTTTGAAGTTATTTAAAAAAAAAGAAATTACTTTCTGTGGTCAAAGGATTTATATTTTTCTGGATGTTCTAAAGTACTCAAGTAAAATGTAGGTTGTTCCTGCAGCTGAAACTGCATGTTTTGGCATTGGGAGCTACCTTTTCCTTAAATTTCCCTCTTTCATGTTTAATTTCTTATAAAGCTAATACTCGTGTTTTCTGTACCCAATTCAGTTGGAGAATTTTCTTAGTGAAAATGCAGTTATTGAAGCTTGACCCTTAATGGTCTCTGTCACTAGGCATTGGGTCCTCTAGAAATATTAACTGGGTGTTTGATGACACAGGGTCTAACATATGCCACAGCACCCTCACAATGTTCTCTTTAATCTGCGCCGGGTCCTCCTCCAGCATTCCTGCCAGTGGGGGGAGGGGCAGAGTGATCGATCGATTGCTCTGCACCTCCCCCCGCCGGCAGGAATGTTGGCAGCGGACCCAGCGCAGGTTAGCGGTAACATTGCATGTGAGACTGGCATGTTAATGGCAATTCCTTAGTGGGCTTTAATATAGTATGGATTGATTATAAGAAAGCTTTTAATAGCATTCCACACTCTTGGATAAAAGATTGTCTTGAAATGGACAAAGTCAACCTTGGATTAGTTGACTACATCAGATTTACCATGAAAATGTGGCAAGCTACACTCTATCTTGATCCAGTGAGGAATATTTCAGGAAGATTCCCTGCCACCACTCTTGTTCTGTCTGGCATTAAATCCATTGAGTATTCTTATTAATTCATTGGCCTATGGATTTGACCTTAATTCTTGAGGTTTGGATGAACCTCAGATAACATCGCACCTATTGTTTGTGGATGATTTGACGTTTTTAGCTCTTGTGATCATCATCTGATGAAACAGCTCTGAGTAATATAGGGTGTCTCAGATGACATCAGGATGTGCATAGACAGCTGGAAAACTAAGGCAAACTGAAACCACGTGTTTGACAAGATTGTAGAAAAAGAGCTTGAGTAGGAAAGAGTTTGTAAATATCTAGGCGTAGAAGAAGGTGCAATAATCCAGCACAAACTGAGAGAAAATATTAGCCAATAATTGTTCAGATGACTAACATGATATTAAAATAAAACAAAACTTTAATAGCATGGCATATGATACAAGCTATCAATTAGCTTGCAGTTTCTTTGCTCTCATACTGCTTTAGATTTGTAGACTGGTCTCATAAAGGTCTTAAAATATTGGATGTAAGAACAAGAAAACTCCTCCATGCTCATGAGGTAATCTATAAGAATTACATGCGAGACTATAAATTTCAAGAGCTGGGGGAGAAATAAGCCTTACAGAAATCTATTATTTATTTATTTGTAAGCTTTTCTATACTGCCCCTTCCAGAGATCAGGGGCGGTTTACAGGGAACAGAAACATGACATTGAACATTTGAAACATAATAACTATTTACAATGAACAAAGACCTATAACATTTTTGAAATATATTGACTTTTTTGAAACATAAAACTATTTACAACAACATATATGCAGGTTGCAAATTAAAACTTGATTTTCAAGTACACTGTATAACTTCAAAGGTATGGACTATGGAAAAGGCTCGGTGGAGGCCGAGGATATTGAGTTTGTGTATGAGGTATATTATGTAGGGTCAACTTGGGTTTGATGATCAGCATGCTCTTGTGAAGCTTGATCAGAGGTGTGCTGCAGATTATGGAAATGTTGGATGAAAAGGTATGTTTTTAACTCTTTTCTGAAGGTCTGGGGGTCTTTAGTTTCTCTTAGGTTCACTAGTAGATTGTTCCATAGACTTGGTGCAACGTATGAAAAAGCAGAATTGCTTGTTATCTGCTTTGTTTTTGTACAGAGTCAGGGATTAGCAGCGTGATGAGGTTCATCCTTCTTCTTGACCTGTTTTCGGAGGGGGGGTTGTATTAAGATAGAGAGATGAGAAGGGGCTATTTTGTTGATAAGCTTGAAAGTTGTCAATATAGATTTATATTGTATCCTACTTGCAACAGGAAGCCAGTGGAGGGAGTATAGAATGGGAGAGATGTGGTCCGATAGCTTGGCTTTAAAGATGATCCGGGCAGTAACATTTTGGGCCATTTGTAGTATATGAAGGTTTTTCTTGGTTGTGCCTTGTAATATACCCTTGCAGTAGTCTAGGTGCGGTGCTATGAGCGCTTGGACAATGGTCCTGAAGTCGCCTATGTCTATAAGGGGTCTGAGCTATTGAATGGTCCTCAGTTTAAAGAAGATAGTTTTAGCCATTTGTTTTATATGGGAAGTTCAGCTGAGTGTCCTGTCAAGGGTAACTCCTAGGTATTTTAACTCTGATTTAACTGGGAGGGTGATGTTCCTAAGCTTGACAACTGCAGGGGAGATGAAGTTAGAGTTTCTGGATTATACATATAGAGTTATTATTATAGCCTTCAGGCATACTTAAGAGCATGAAGAAACCAAAATACTCAAAAATCAGTGGCGTACAAAAGTAAAGGGCCAGAGTTAGTCTCCATCCTTAAACATGGATAAGCATTCCAAGAGGGAAAGAGGCAATAGAATTTGCAAGGCCAAAGCAAAATTTTTAAAGAATTAGACCAGTAAGTTAAAAAAAAACTAGTTAAAGCATAGTTACAGCAGGAAACATAGGGGTATGTTTACTAAACTGCAGTAACATTACATAATGTGTGTTATGTAACGTCAACGATCGTTAACGTTACATAAGGCGCATTACGTAACGTTAACAATCGTTGACGTTCCGTGGTGCGGTAAACACCGCAGAAGGTGGAGAGAAGGGATCAATGGGTGGAGTGTGGGCGGGGAGAGGCTCCTTTCACACTATTGCGCTGATCTGAAGAGCTGAATCCTAACGCGATTGAAAACCTGCCGTTAGATGCACATTTGCAGGGGAGAGAAACCATTTAAGGGTCAGCAATGTACAGCATAGGCAGGGAAACCTACAAAAAGTGATAAGTGTGATACATGTGCACAGAACAAAAGGGCACATAACCATTGAAAATTACCTCAACAAACTGGAAAAAAACTTAACCAAACTGGCCAATAGTGATAATATTGGGAAACAGCAAAAAACACTACTGAGAAAGCTCCCAAAAAAAGATATTAATCTTGAAAGGGTCTATGTTCTGTCCCCCGACAAGGTGAATGATCCCACAGTGAAATAGCACTGATCAGGGCTTTCCCTTGTTATTGGACAGGTTTCCTATGGCGTGCACATGTTCCCCAACAGCAGGGTGGGCATGTCGGAACGGGCAACTGGACAGATGCTGGAAAAGGGGATACAGAGGGCCACAGGCGGCACATGCTGTGGTGCAGCTGGGCCACAGTGTGGACTAGGGTGATGCCTAGGTGGCCCATACGAATGCTGAAACAGCAGAGCAGCCAGACAGCAACTGATGAAGACCCAACATGGGCACGACTGTGTTTCCCACAGTGTCACAGGGGATAGTACCCAGCAGCTACCCACAAGGGCACAGAACAGTGGCAGGCGGAGCTGGGGGGAAGCATGGACGTCTATGCAGGCACCCCTACCCCAGAACCAGCACCATAGGCAGCCGCCTACCCTCACACTGGATGGCCTGAGACTGCGCACCACCAGCAGAAGGGCCTGGCAGCATGGTGGCGGAGGGGGCAGTGGCATCTGGCCGCAGCAGACCATGGCCTAGCTCCATTTAGGTGGGTGCTGTGCACTGCAACAGACAGGCTCCATCTGAAAAACAGTCATGGTATCTCCAGGGAATGAACTGTCCCTGTGGCAACAGTGTGGTGCAGTATGCACAGCCAGTATGCTCAGGAGCAGAAGGTCACAGGTTCAAGTCCCAGCTGTGGTTCCTGCCAACCCTGTCCCCATATTTTATCCACTAATAAACTGTCGTAAGAAAGACGGAACCTTTATTGCAGATAGAATAAACATTCCTGGAACACCTACATTCTACCCTACAGGGCACAGACACCATAAATATGCGCATTACCTAGAGCAGTGTCTCCCAAATGCAGTCCTGGAGGGCCAAACACCATTCAGGTTCCATACTGTCACTAATAAAGATGCCTGTGCTGCATTTCTATGCGCCGCCCCCATGGTATGCAAATATCTTCCATGCATATTCATCAGGGACAGCATGAAAACCCGAACAGTGTGTGGCCCACCAGGACCGGAGTTGGGAACCCCTGCCCTAGAGCAGCGGCCAACAGGGGCAGGAACACCCACAGGCCCCATTATCCACAGCCTCCTGGAGAGGTCGGATGTTGGGCCCTGCGTGCATTTCCCAATACTAGCACTTGCATACCTTAGCAATGCCACCCTAAACCCGGGAATACGGTACACAGATATCAAAAGGTTGCTATGATTACTGGCACATAGCAATTCCTAAGTTTTGCACAATCTGCTCAGTGAGCTGTATCATACCAACCTCTCTGATGTCTGTGGAGTGTGTGTCAGGTCTGGTATCTGACATTGTCCATCACCCTGGGGAGTGACCCCAACGGTACTGCATACCATAGCCATGCCTGCACTGGGCCCAGGACTGATGCGGTGGCCAGGGCTGCCAAAAGCCTCTATAGTTGCACAATGCTGGCATAGGTGTGGGAGTGTGTGTCTGTCTATCCAGTGTGTGGTGGTTGCTAACACCTTCCTCAGCCCACACTGCTTGCACTGTTGCCAGTGTTTAGCCTGCCAATGTGCATAATGAGGAGCACAGTACTGTGGGTATAGCCTGGACAGGGTGGCCTGGCCTGGATGCATCTGTACAGGGCATAGGGCAATGGCTGGGACATTGTAGTGCCCGGCCACCACCTGCACAGACAGGGTGGCCACAGCATGTCCTGCTGGGAGGTCACTTTCACCCTGACTGTGCAGTGACCACGGCATGGCTGGGTTCCCCCATAGTGCTATACAGTGTTTTTTCTAAGTGATATATATGGGTTCTGTTTTCTGGGGCCCAATCACTGACTTATCTGCTTGGCGGGCATGCTCACATCTCCTCCAGGAACATGCACTTTGGTCTAGCTAGCAGACTGTCTGCAGTTAGTATGTGTTTGGCTGGAACACCTTGCAGGGTGCAGCGGCTGGTGACTCACTGTGCTTGCTGCTGGAGAATGTCAGATGGTGGTGGGGGGCAGCTGTGCATTCCCAGGCCTACTGTCTGTCTGCCATTGCCTTATTTATGGATGCATACAGATCTGCATTGACTGCCCTGTAGGGTGTCTATTCCCCAACAGGACTGGGGTTGATGGTCCCCTCTACTGTCACCATTGCAGGGGGGTAGAATGTGGATCTGTTGGTGGGAGATCCTGTCCCCCACCCTGAGCCACAGAGGGTGGGTTGGGTGGTGGTACGTAATCCGCCTGTGGGTCCAAACACCCCCCTTCACTTAAATCATGTGACCATGGCACCCACACAGGGTATGCACTATTCTGGGTGCATCATAGTCCACAAGGGGTAGATGTGAAATACAGATGGACACAGGCATATCCTAGGGGTGTTTGCAAGGACTACCTATCACACACTGGCACTGATGGGGACCTGCAGCATAGCCTATCTCAGCAAAGCCAGGTGCTGGGCACCCCACCTCACCCTCAGGGTGAGCACAGGACCCGCACACTGTGACGGTCTGTAGCTACTCTGTGCCACTAATACACACCGTCGGCACCCCCTACCAGGCTGAGGTGCTGTGGGGTGCATACCCCATCTTGTGATCATCTGTAGACTGCTGATTTGCATGTGTTGTGCATCCTGGGTACGGGTGGGTTGACCCTATCCTGGTAACCACAGCAGAATGTTTGTGTGGTGACATGCAGTCCTTCTGTAACCAGCCAGGGGTTTGTTAACAGCTGTAGCCCACTGGTTACTCCACTGCCCGTGTAGCCAGAGGTCAAGGGTTCAAAACCCACCGTGGGGTTCATTGATATGGCTGTCTGAGGCATTGTCTACTTTTAATGTAGAGTACTGTAAGCTTAGGGTGCCTCATAAGGCACCCTATAAATCGCCTTATAAGGTATCCTATAGGGGACATTATAGGGTGCCTTGGCAGACAGTGCACTTTATAATGTGCCCTATGGAGTGCCTTCTAGGGTGCCTTATGCGGCACCTTAGGTTACGCCACTGTGAGGGTGTGTTTGCTGGCAGCACTAATTAAGTAAAAATAAAATGCCTCAAAACCCAATACTTAAACATAATGCCTCAGCCAGCCTTATTCATTTGGCACACTGGGGATCAAACCCATGACCCCTGTACCATCAGTCAGTGTAGTAACCATTGTGCTACACCTCTGTTTCGGAGTTTGCATGTCTGCGCGCCTTCTTAAGATTAACACGCGGTAACGTGCCATGGCTCTCTCTATCATGTAACGCTCGTTACTCTATGGCGCCTTGTAACGCGCTTTATCTGTAACGATGTACCGCCCATGTCCTGATTTGGGTATTTCTGCCTCTACCGCGGAACCTAATGCAAATGGCATTACCACAGTTTAGTAAACATACCCCATACAGAGTTGCTACAAAAACAACAAGTAGATCAAAACCTGACAAATGAATAGTTAAGGCGGTGAACTTAAACCTAAATATGAGAAACTGATAACTACAATAGAGGATAGCAGACTACATGGAATATGGTTTATAGCTGGCATAGAAAAAAATAGTAAAATAGATATTTGCACATTTTGTGCACTGAACAGTAAAACATCACACCTCTTATTGCTGATGTCAGAAAAATTGTATATACAAAAGCACAAAAGTGTAGCAGGTCTCATCCACTGGAAGTTATGTAAACACTATGACATTGCTGTGCCAGAAACACAATAGAATCATAATCCAAGCAGAACTGTAGTAAATGAGGAAGTTATGATTACCTGGGACATTCCTATTCCCACCGATGAAAAGCGTGATGCAAGAAAAACGGACATTGTGGTAAAGGAAAAAAGCACAAGGTCATCATTATTAATAAAAGTTTCATTGCCAAGTGATTATTCTTTCCTTGGTGTAAGAAAGAGAAGATCTTAAAGTACTAACAACTGAAATTGGAGACCAAAAAATGTGGTGGCAAGACATAGAAATGATCCCAATTTTATCTGATGCCAGTGGCCTGAATAAAAACTAATTTGTAAGAGCATTTTCAGATGTTGCCTGTGCATATTACACTTTATGAATTCCAGAAGGAAGCTGTCTTTGGAGCAATGCATGTGTTGTGAGAGGAGGAGGAGGGTAACGGGAGAAGGAGGAGTGGGATAAGGGGGAGGAGGGGAGTGGGAGGAGGAGGGAGGGAGATGTGGGGGGAGGAGGAAGATGAACTGAGGAGAAGCAGGAGGGGAAGGGGAGAAGAGATAGGGGAAGAGGATGAAGATAGGAGGGAAGAGAAAGGAAGGGATATGTGGGAGGAGGAGGATGAGAAAGGGAGGTAGAAATGTGGGAGGGGATGAGGGGAGATTTAGGAGGAGGAGAAGGGAGAGATGTGGGAGGAGGGGGAGGGGAGGGGAGATGAAGGAAGGTTTAGGGGAAGGAGAGATGGAGGAGGAGGGATAAGTGGAGGAGAGAGGTGGGGTGAGGAGGGAGAGTTGGGGATGAGAAGGGGGAGTCATGTGGGAGGAGGAGGGGGATGAGAGAAGGCTTAGGGAAGGGAGAGATGGAGGGGGAAAAAGAGGGAGATAAGGGGAGGCTTGGGGGAGGGGGAAGGAGGGATATGAGGGGAGGCTTGGGGGAGGGAGAGATTTGGGAGGAGAAGGTGAGGGAGAGGTGAGAAGAGGGGGACAAGGGGAGGGAGAGATGTGGGAGGAGAGGGAGCAATAGAGGTAGTAGGATAGGAGGAGAATAGGAGGGGGAATATGGGATGAGGGGAGGGGATATTTTGGAGGATGGGGACAAAGGAAGGAAAAGGGGAGGGAGCAATGTGCGAGGAGGGGGATAAGGGAAGGAAGAGATGTGGGAGGAGAAGAGGAGGGAAAATGGAAGGGGATTATGTGGAAGGAGAAGGGGGATGAGAGGAGGGGAATATTGAGGAGGGCGGGGAAGGAGAGATGTGGGTGGAGGAGAAAGGGAGATGGAGGAGGGAGATGAGGGAGGAGGAGATGTGGGAGGAGGGAGATGAAGGAATGGGAGGGCGAGATGTAGGAGGGGGAGAGTGAGATGTGGGAGGAGGGGGAGAGAGGAGGTGGGTGGATGAGGGGAGGAGAATGGGAGGGCGAGATGTAGGAGGAAGGGAAGATGTGGGAAGAGGAGGAAAGGGAGCGATGGAAAAGGAGGTGGGTAGATAAGGAGGAGAATGGGAGGTGGAGATGTGGAAGGAAGTGGAGGGGATATATGAGGAGAAGGGGAAGGAGATGAGGAATGGGGATCAGGGGACAAGAAGGAGGGGGAGATGTGGGAAAAGGAGGGAGAAGGGGAGGGGAGATGTGGGGAGAGGGGATGAGGGAAGATTTAAGCGAGGGAGGAGGGGGAGGGATGAAGGAAGGAGGGGGACTGAGGGGAGGGAGGAGAGAAGGGGGAGGGAAACATAGGGGAAGATGGGGAGAATGGAAGGGGAAGGAGATGAGAGGGGAGTGGAGTGGAGTATGGGGGAGGTGGGAAGGGGAGTATAAGGGAGGAGAGAAGGGGTGGATGTGGGTGAGGGAAGGATAGAAACATGATGGCAGAAAAAGACCACATGGCCTATCTAGTCTGCCCTGCCATATCAAATACTAAAGTCCCTTCTTTTCTTTTAGAGATCATCTGTATTTGCCCCATGCTTTTTTAAATTCATCTCTACTACCTCCACTGGGAGACTATTCCACACATCTACCACTCTTTCCATAAAGAAATATTTCAGCATATTATTCCTGAGTCTATATTTTTACCCTCATCCTATGTCCCCTAATAGCAGAGCTTCCTTTCAATTGAAAGAGGCTCTAGTGCATTTATGCCACAGAGGTACATCTCTATCATATCTCCTCTATCCTGCATTTCCTCTAACGTATACATATTAAGATTTTTAAGTCATCCTCATATGCTTTATAATGAAGACCACTAACCATTTTAGTAGCCACCCTCTGCACCAACTCCATCCTATTTATGTCCTTTAGATGGTGTGGTCTCCAGAATTGCACACAGTACTCCAGTTGAGGTTGCACCAGAGTCTTATACAGAGGCACTATCACCTCCATTTTTCTTCTGGCTTTTGCCGTTGCCTTCTCTACCTGTCTAGCCACCTTAAGATCATCAGAAACAATCACGCGTATATCCCGCTCTTCTTTTGTGGACAGAAGTACTTTGGCCCCTACACTGTACCGTTCCCTTGGATTTTTGAAGCCCAAATGTATGACCCTGCATTTTTTAACATTAAATTTCAGCTGTCAAATTCTTGACCATTGTTTTATTTTATTAAGCTTTTGCATATACAAAAATACCATAAAGAGAAAAGACATGTTGCATATCACATTCAAACTACACATCTCAAAGTACCAAACCAAAACATAATACAACAGCAGCCCACGTTAAGAAAGAACTGAAAATTAACAAAGAAGAAAATTAATATCAAATAATAATCAGGAGGTCAAAAGGAGAGACCACCCGTATCCGTTGGGCTGACAAAATTACTTGAACCCATCCAAATGCGACTTATTCCCCAGAAAGGTTTCCAACTGAGATACATCAAAAAAGAAATATGAATTCCGATGTAAAGTAACCACATTTGCATGGGAATCACAGAAAAAAAGTCTCACCAATCTATAATCTCAGAGCCAAAAATTGTTTCCTCCTGAGCTGAGTGTCTCTAGAGACATCTGGGAACACATCCAACTTCTGCCCACAAAACATCTGATCCTTATATTTAAAAAACAATTTTAAGACTCTGATCTTATCTACAGAGGAAAGAAAGGACACCAATAGTGTAGCTCTCTTGGAAATACTATCTGAGGAATCCTCCAAAAAATTAGTAAGGTCCTGACTAACATTAGGGGATAGAACATCAAAATCCTCCGCTTCAGGAAACCTTGACCGCAACTTAGAAGGTAAATAGTAACACTTTTGGATGGAAACAATCTCAGTAAGCATTAAAACTTCCTTAAAATACTTCACAAGCAAAATTTCAGCAAACAATATATGAGTGACCGGAAAATTAAGGAAAAGTAAGTTATTAGCCCTGAAAAAATTTCCAGGGGCTTCTAACTTATGATGCATTGCTAGGAAATCTTTAATAGCAGGTAAATTAGACTGCTGCACTAACTGTAGCTGACTATCCAACTTAGAAACAGAATCATCAATCAATGTAGGGTCTAGAGTCAGATTCCTGGAGCTTTTGCGAGGTCTCCGGAGAGAACCTACAGAGAGACGGCACAGTATTGGAAAACCTGGAATCCATCCTAGCTATAGCTAGCCAAAGATCCTTCAAAGTAATGTTTTGTACATGTTCAACGAAGCTCTGACTGTCCTCCTGCACGACAACCAGAACCGGGAGTGGTCCTGGCTGAAAGGATGGCACCAAGAGCTCTGGAGATCTTCCTGACACTGTTGAAGACAGCTGAGGGTGAGGGAAAGGTGGAAGGGTCAGATCTGCCGAAATGAGAGATATTCTCTCCAGTGAAGGCTGCTGATTCACTAGTGAAGCGAAATGTTTATCCAAAGGGCTGAGAGTTCGAACAGAGCTTGAGCTACAGAGTCCAGCTTAACACCAGATTTAGCTTTCCGCTTCCCCATGACTTCTAGTTGACAAAATAACCATAAAGTACCTGTGTCTTCTGCTATCCCAATCAGTCTAGATTACTCACCAAACTCACCAGCACCAACAGATGCTGAAAGTGGGCCAAAGGGGCTTAACCTGCCCCTTTGAACACACCCCTTCAGACCACGGTCCTGAGGAGACCGAGTCAGATGGGGGCCTCAGGCAGCCGACGTCACTGGGAGGGAAGGGGTTGCTGACTCTGTGCCTGTGCAGACACCCTCCCCCCCCCCCACCCCACCCCACCCCACCCCCCATGCTGGCATTTCCTCATATGCTGGAATCAGCAAAACAGCTTGATGGTAAAACTCACAGTTCTCCCATTCTTGACCATTCTTCAAGCTTAGCTGGATCCCTCCTCATGTTATCTATTCCTTCCTGGGTGTCTACTGTATTCAGATTTTGGCATCATCCACAAAGATGTAAACCTTACCAGACAGCCCTTCCGCAATATCACTAACAAAGATGTTAAAAAGAATCGGACCAAGGAGAGATCCCTGCGGCACACACTGGTAAGCACCTTCTCCTCAGAGTGAGCTCCATTTATCCTTTGTTGCCTCCCACTCATCAATTTCTAAACCAGTCAGTAAAGGGTCCATCCCTAGGGTGCTCAGTTTTTTTATAAGTCGCCTGTGCGGAACAGTGTCAAAGGCTTTAGTGAAATCTAAGTATACCACATCCAAGGCTCTCCCTCAGTCCAACTTCCTGGTCATCCAGTCAAGGAAGTCAATCAGATTTGCATGACAAAGCCTGCTCTGGTGAATCCATGCTGCCTCAGATCCTGTAATCCACTGGACTCCAGAAACCTCACTATCCTCCCTTTTAGCAGAATTTCCAATAATTTACTCACTACAGAGTTTAGACTAACCAGCCTGTAGTTTTCAACCTCATTGTTACTTCTGCTTTTGTGTAAAGGAACCACATGTGCCTTTCTTCAATCCTCTGGGACGCTGACTCTAAAGAAGCATTGAAAAGGTCAGTCAATGGAGCTGCTAGAATGTCCCCAAGTTTCTTCAATATTCTTGGATGCATCCCATCACTTTGTCTACTTTTAGTTTAGCTGAGGCCTCATGAACATAGTCTTTTGAAAATTTTTCAAAATCCCTATCATTTCTGTTACTTTTTGTGGGTGTTTTCTGAGGTACTGCACCTGGCCCTTCAACCATGAACACAGAAAAGAAGTATTTGTTAAGCAATTCCACTTTATCCTCATCAGCTTCTATATATTCCTCCCCAAAACCTTTGAGTCTGACAATACTACGTTTGCACTTCCTTCTCTCACTAACATATCTGAAAAAAGTCTTTATCCCCCCATTTTATTGCACTGGCTATTTCTTCTTCTTTTTATTTCTTTGCCTTCCTGACTATGTTCCTAGCTTCTCTAAGTTTTTCGAAATACAGATGCTTGTCTGCCTCTCTCTAGGATCTCTTGTATTTTATGAAGGCCACACTCTTTTTCTTCATTTTTTCAGCTACTTATTTTGAGAACCATAGCGGCTTCCTTTTCCTTCTGTATTTTTTTTTTTACCTTTCTCACAAAAAGGTTGCTGCCCTTAAAATATCCCCTTTCATTTTGCCCATTGCTTTTCTACATCCCCTAGCTGTTCCCATCCTGCTAACAACTCCTTGAGATATTGTCCCATCTTGGCAACATTTATTTTATTTATTTATTTTATTTATAAAGTTTTTATATACTGGCCCTTCCAGAGATCAGGGGCGGTTTACATTGAACAAAACTAAAACCAATTACAGAGAACACATAAGATAACAGTTGAAAAGTCTTAATGATTTTTGAAGTTAGTTTTCCTAAAGTCTAAGACCCTCACTTTTGAATGGATTTCGTCAGCCCTAGTCCTAATACTGGCCCACACCATCTTGTGATCACTGGATGCAAGATAATCTCCTACTATGACAACAGAAACACTTTCCCTATTGCTAAGCACCATCCACTATGGCCCCTTCACATGTGGGTTCTGTTACCAGTTGCTGAAATAGTTCCCCCTGTAGAGAATCTAGCATCTCCTTACTTCTAGATAAAATTGCAGCAGGGATGTGCCAACCAACATTCGGCATTTTGAAATCACCTATCAATAGCACTTCTCCTGTCATGGCAATTCTGCCTAGGTCTGCTATTAAATCCCTGTCCTCTTCTTCTCCCTGTGAGATCTGTATATCACACCAAATCAAATGGATTTCCCTTTCCTTCTTTCTAGTTTAGCCCATAGTGCTACCTTGCTCTTTTTTAAGCCTTGTAATTCTATAGCTTTAATATTATTTTTTAGAAACATAGAAACATGACGACAGAAAAAGACCACATGGCCTATCTAGTCTGTCCTTCCATAACAACTGCAACAGTCCCCCTTTTACCTTTAGAGATCCTCTGTGTTGGGCCCATGCTTTTTTGAATTCAGTTACTGTCCTCATCTCTACCACCTCCACAATCACAAATATAGTTTCTTTTATCTCATTGTTCCTGAAGTTCATAATTCTTAATAGGAACCTCTTTTTAGAATTTTAAAGCATTGCCAGGTATTACAAGTGACAGATAGTAGTTACTTTTACATCCCCTTTTGAACTTTTAGTTGGTTTACAAGTCCCTATGTCTAATTTGGGCATGTAGGTCTTATCTATGATTTACCTTAAGTATCATTATTTCTAGTTAACATCACTGAATAGTTCATATACAGGAGTTAATAAGATTTCAGGATATTTTTAGACATTTGGCATTGAGTCCATGGCTAACCAGGGCATGACATCAACATTACAAGCATAACTATTACAGAGCCTTCGAACTATATGCACCATCCCTTTGGAACTCTCTACCAAATCACATCAGAAGCAATACAGACCTCTTATCCTTCAAGAAACAACTTAAAACAGCACTGTTCCAAGAATTCCTCGGACCAGAGACAAGCACCCACCACTGACTCCCTCCCAACCACCATATTTCACCCCCCTGAACATATGTCATATGTAACCATAACACAATGTCTATGTCTTCGTCCCAATTAATTGTTAACAATCATTAATGTTGGCCACCAGGTGACGGCCCCAAACCCTTGTAATTGATTATTGTATGTTCCACCGCTTTGACCCGGTGAAAAGCGGGATATAAATACAGCTAATAAATAAATAAAATTACAGTACCCATATTATATATAAAAATTTTATTATTATTACACTTTTGGTATGGATGAGATTTACATTATTGATCACAATTGCCTTGTATCATATGACCATTTTTTTTAAATCTTATGTCCTTATCGTAGTTAACTAATCCTAATAGAGTCCCCCCTTTTTTTACAAGTGTAAAGTTATTGTGTTTTGTACATCGCTTATATTTAACAATTAATGTTTTGTTTCAGTTTAAATTATGTGTCAGAGCAGCGTGCAGAGAGAGCTTCTCCTCTCGCGGCTCTGTTAATCCCGCAGCGGGGCTGATGGGAGGATTAACAGAGCCACGAGAAAGGCAAACGCTCCCTTCGCGTGGCTCTGAAAAGCCCGAGCTGAGGCCGCATGGAGGACTCTGCAGGGCAGGGGGGCCCCCGCGGGATGGTCGATTCTGCCGCTGCCACGGCGGCAGCAGCAACAGCCGGTTTGTGTTTTTTTAACCTAGCTGGGCTGATGCAAGATGTTTTTTGCGCGGGGCCACCTGAAACACGGGGCCCTGTGCAAAAAACATTCTTGTTCAATGAACGGGTCGGCCCTGGGAGGATGTAGTAAAGGCTGTTAGTGTAGCTGGGTTTAAAAACGGTTTGGACAAGTTCCTGGAGGAAAGGTCCATAAACTATTATTAAAAAGGGACCCAGGATAGCACTGCTTGACCCAATACAAGCATTGTGGAACCTGTGTCTTTTGGGGAAACTGCTAGGTATGTATGACCTAGATTGGCCACTGTTGGAAACAGAATACTGGGCTTGATGGACCTTGGTCTGACCCAGTATGGCATATCTTATGTTCTTAACTACTGAGTGAAAAGATCAGTAAAAAATATTATAGGAGATTATAATTAATACTGAAAAGTGCTTTAACAGTATAGAATAAGATAGAAGTGGAGGAGTGGCCTAGTGGTTGGGGCAAGGTACTTCAGGCCGGGAGTTCAAATCCCACTAGAGGACAGCAACCTTGGGCTGGAAGGACTGGGGTTTCTAGTCCCACAGGTGCTCCTTGTGGTCTTGGGCAAGCCACTTAACCCTCCATAGCCCATATTCCCTGTAAAATAGTTATCTCTAAGTTATAATGCCCTGTTCAATGTAATTTCAGTTTGTTCAATGTAAACCGCACTGATGCAGAATAGCACGGTATATAAGAGAATGTAAATAAATAAATAAAATCATTAATCAACTTACAGTTTCCATACTCTCATAACAGCAGCAGCCGGTTTGTGTTTTTTTTTTAACCTAGCTGGGCTGATGGGGGGGGGGGGGGGTGTGTGGGTTAGGACTGGTAATGGGCTATGGGGGGGGTAAGACTACAAGTGGGCTGATGGGGCAGTTAGGACTGGTAATGGGCTATGGGGGGCTAAGACTACAAGTGGGCTGATGGGGGGGTTAGGACTGGAAGTGGGCTGATGGGGGGTTAGGACTGGTAATGGGCTGTGGGGGGTGAGGACTGGTAATGGGCTGGGGGTTGCTAGGACTGGAAATGGGCAGAGTGGAAGGGGGGCTTGAACTGCATATAGCTGATGGGGAGGGGGGCTTGGAATGGAAATGGGCTGTGAGGGGAGGGAGCTAGGACTGGAAATGGGCTGAGTGGGGGGGGGGGCTAGGACAGGTAATGGGCTGATGGAGGGGCTAGGATAGGACTGGAAATGGGCTGTTGGTGCTAAGATTGGAAATGGGCTGTGGTGGGGGCTTGAATTGAAATGAACTCATGGAGGGGCTAGAATTGGAAGTAGGCTCATGGGGGGCTTGGATTGGAAATGGGCGAGTGGAGGGGAGCTAGGATTTGACATGGGCTGATGGTGGGGCTAGGAAAGGACTAGAAATGAGTTGATGGGGGGGCTGGGATAGGATTGGAAATGGGTTGATGGGGGGCTAGGACTAGAAATGGGCTGATGCAGGGACTAGAAGGGAGCGGATGCTGGGTGGGGCTGGAACTAGAAGGGAACTGATGTTGGGGGAGGATTAGAATGGGATGGAGCTGGGAGAGTGAAATGGAGAGGGAAAAATATTTTGTGTGGGAGGGAAGACAAATCTACAATTGGCCGGATATTGGGAGAGTAAGTGGGGATTGAGGATGGAGGGGTAAAATTTGAGTGGATGAAATAGGAATGAGGAAAGAGCAAAAGGAGAAAGATTAGTATGTTAAAGCAGATGTAGGGAGAGGATGGAAAAAAACTAGAAGAGAGAAGGACACATGGACAGCAGACGATGGAGAGTTAGCAGAAGACATGAAGAAACCAGAAGAAAGTGGCTGGAGCAATTGTGACTGAATAAAAAGCACAAAAGGTAGAAAAATATCTCTTTATTTTGAATTTATTAACTGGAATATATCAGCTCTGGGAAATGTGCATCATTAACGTCTGCGCTTTGTTTAGTACAAGAGGAAATTAATTTATGGTTTTATTTCTACAGTGTTGTACATTCCAAGTTTGGCTTTTGGGGTTCCCAGTTTAATTATTGTCTTCCTGTTTCTAAATTGTGATTCCTTGTTTGGTGATGGTTTATGTTCTGCATGTATAACTGAGCTGAGGTATTCTGTTTATATAATTCCTATTTGACATTGCCACTTGTTCTCTTTCCCCAGTAGGTCATGTATTGTTATTCTCTGAAATGTATTGGCTTAATATTTGCAGTCTTGCCTTTTGATAGGTAGGGTATGGTGCTTTGTGAGTCCTGGTAGTGCTGTTAGGATACGGCAGGTTTGCTATGGGTTCTAAATGGGCAGTGTTTGTAGTAGTTCCTAATGTGCCTGGCAGTTGGTACTGGATTATAGCAATGTAGAAATCTTTTAGTCTTTCTTTATCCATATACTCATTAAGAGGCATGTTTACTAAAAGTTAGTGTATGGTAACATTATGCAAATATTTATGCAAATGAGGCCCCGCACCACGTCTCCGCACATGGCCCCACACCCCCCTTGGGCCGCCCCTGCATCCTCCGATAACAAATTCCAGAGTTTGATTACACGTTGAGTGAAAAATATTTTCTCTTATTTGTCTTGAATAGTTTACCCTGTAGCTTCATTGCATGTCCCCTAGTCTTTCTATATTCTGATGATGTAAACAATCGATCTAAGCTTACCCGTTCCACTCCGTTCATTAATTCATGCTGGATTGTTGCTCCTTCCTCTACTCCTACATATTTATATACATCTTGTTCAAGTTCCTTTATGTCACAATCATTAGTCAGATTTTTTTTTTAGTTTTACTCAATTATTCTTTTAACACATTTGTCCAGTCCAAAAATCATCATGTCATCATCTGAGAAGCTTTTCACTAAACATAGCTGTTTCACTAAAAGTGATCACTGGAACTGCAGAGCTTCAATCATCTAGAAAAACAGTAAGTGTGATGTTACATGTGGTTCATTAGCATCTTTAGGGCTAAAGTTAAATCTATATCCAAAAGGAATTAATAAGAGCACTTGATGGATTAAATACAGTATAAAAAGACAGAGTGGCAACAGGGAGCATCCCTGAAATAATCCTTACTGGATCCACTATATGGGATTCTCTGCTGTGCTGTCAGTTTTGCTTTTTGAGTGAAGCTTTTCCACACTCTCACTGCCTATAAATGGTTTCACTCCTGTGTGCTTAATTTGGTAATTTTTTTAATGGTTCCTCTGTGAGCGAAACCGTCGTCATAGTCATTGGATGTATATAGTTTCATACCTGCATGGATTCTCTGATGAGTTTCTTTTAGAGTGAAGTTTTTACCACACTCTGTCCACATGGATGATTTAATTCCTGCATGAATAATTTGGTTCCTTGTGAGGTGTCTTTTTTGAAAGAAGATTTTAGCATACACAGTACGTGTAATTGGTTTCATTCCTGCATGGTTTCTGACTGAGCCCTGTTAAGTGAAGACTGCACCATACTTAGTAGATGCAAATTATTTTGCACCTGTATGGACCCTCTAGTGTGCCATCTTGGGAGTTAAGCTTTTATCACACTGTATATGTAAACGGTTTCACTCTTGTATGTATAGTTTCATGGCTTGTAAGAGTTGCTCTCTTAGTGAAATATTTGCCACACTCATTGCATGAGAATGGTTTCACACCTGTATGAATAGTTTGGTGGTTTATAAGGGTTGCTCTCTTAGTGAAACCTTTACCACACTCACTGCAAGTAAATGGTTTCACTCCTGTATGTACAGTTTGGTGGCTAGTAAGGGTTCCTTTCTTACTGAAACTTTTACCACACTCATTGCATGCAAATGGCTTTAGTCCCGTGTGTATAATTTGGTGGCTAGTAAGGGTTCCTTTCTTATTGAAACTTTTACCACACTCACTGCATGTAAATGGCTTCACTCCCGAATGTATAGTTTGGTGGTTTTTAAGAGTAGCTCTCTGTGGGAAACTTTTACCACACTCACTGCATCTAAATGGTTTCACTCCTGTGTGTATGGTATGGTGGATTTTAAGGGTTTCTTTTCGAAGGAAGCTTTTACCACATTCAGTACATTTAAATTGTTTTACACCTGCATGGATTCTTTGGTGTCTTGTAAGGTTGTGCTTTTGATTGAAACTTTCACCACACTCATTGCATGTAAATGGTTTCAGTCCTGCATGTATACTCTGATGGGTTCTGAGGGTTCCCTTTAAACTGAATCTTTTACCACACTCAGTGCATGTATATGGTTTCACTCCTTTGTGATTTCGCTGGTGGATTGTGAGTGTTGCCTTTTGAGTGAAGCTTTTACCACAGTCTGTGCATGTAAATGGCTTTTCTGCTGTGTGACTTCTCTGGTGCCGTGCAAGATTATTCTTTAAACTAAAGCTTGCTCCACATTCACTGCATGCAAATGGTTTCACTCCTCTGTGTGTCTTTTGATGTGTTGCAAGCTGATCTTTTTCATAGAAACGTTTTCCACACTCAGCACACATAAATGGTTTCAATCCTGCATGGATTCTTTGGTGTCTTGTAAAGTTTCGCTTTCGATGAAAGCTTTTACCACACTCAGTACATATGAACGGTTTCACTCCTGCATGGATTCTTTGATGGACTGTGAAGTTTCCCTTATCATTGAAGCTTTTACCACACTCAGTACAGGTATATGGTTTCACTCCCACATGGATTCTCCGATGGACTGTGAGTTTTCCCTTTTGATTGAAACTTTTACCACACTCGGTACAGGTATATGGCTTCACGCCTGCATGGATTCTCTGATGGATTGTGAGCGTTCCCTTTCGAGTGAAAGTTTTAGTACAATCAGTGCATGAAAATGTTTTTTTTCCTGTATGAATTCTCTTGTGCTTTGTAAGACTATCCTTCAAACTGAAGCTTTCATTACATTCACTACACAAAAACTGTCTCTCTTCTTTATGGTTTTTCAGATTTTTTGCATGGTCTTTCTTCTTGGAGGATTCTTTAGTGTTAGTAGTGGTGAATGATCTCTCTCTAGCTTCCATTTTTTGGTGTTTTTTGAATGTTTTCCTGTAACAGAAGCTTTTCTTGCACTCACTACTTGAAAATGGTATTTTTCTTGGGTAGAATTTTCCTTTTCTTGTGAAGGTTTTTTTCTGGTCAAAACCAGGACATGAAGATGTTATAGCAGAAAAGCCACAATGATTGGACATTATGAGGTTTCCTTTATTAATAAAGCATTTCTCACACACTGTACTTTTTTTGCTAATTTTATGGTGCTGCATTATTTCTTTCTTCTCACTGATATCTGTGCATGTATTTTGTTGCCTCTGTAGTTCTTCCCTCTGACTGAAGCTTTTTCCACAATTTGTACATGTAGATGATCTCTCTCCAATGCCAGATCTCTGCTGTGATTTTAGTGTCACAGGATCTCTAAGGAGTATCTCGCACACATCACATACACATCTTTCTTCCATGTTCTGGTTTCTCTTCTCTTCCTCTGTAAGTGTGGCATTACTGGCTCTTTGTTCACAAAGAAACACGTCTCCTGTTAAATTTCTCTGCTTCATTTCCAAGATAAATTGGTTTCTGCATTTTATTCCCCAGTCGGAACAGGAAGAAGTATCCTCACCGTCTCTTTCCGACAAGATACTGTTCCTTTTGAGATTCTCACTTAACTCCCAGTGATGTGTGTCTATATTGTTGTTTCTGGAATTACTGATTTCTAAACATAAAAAAAACCCAAAAAAACACTATTATAGGAGAAGGTTAGTTATAACAAATTCAGTAATAGAAACAATGCATTGATCATTTACACGTTAACACTGCTATATACACACATGTGAAATCCACACATGCCTTCTAAAATGACATCCTTAGGCACTTAAGTTAGGTTTCTGAATTTGTTCCCCGTTTTCAGCCAAACCAAGATGCCTAAATTTAGGAACTCATATTTTTTTTGTATATTGGCCTCAATATTGCTAGGTAATCTTATGACAGGATATGTGTAAATATGTAATTTTTTACTTTCAACTTTTTATTGATCAATGTTTTAAATACAAAGAACACAATCTACCAAGCTTATAAATCTTTCACACTGTGCCCTTTTCAGCAGAACAGCAAAAAACAAAATCACTAATACAGCAATTTTCAAAGACTGCTATTTACACATATGAAAGCTGCAGGAATGCACCATTTTCAAAGGAGCAAGATGTGTGTATTTTGGGCAGGACAGCAAAGTATGCAATGGAAATGGTGAAATTAGACCTTACCTGCTAATTTTCCAGTCCAGACTCGTGGGTTTATGCTCTTCACCCAGCAAATGGGAGACTCAGAACCACTGGTTAGATGATGTCACCTTATAAGGGGCCTATGCAGTCCAATGATCACCAGTATTATTTTTTTAAACAAAAGCAGATCCTATTCCCAACCTACCCAATTAGAAAAGCGGGGTTAATAGCAAACGACTGCAAACCGAGCCTTAGAACAAGTCCCAACCATGAAAACAAAAACAGAAGTGGGAGGTACTGTAACAGAGAAAATCCAGCAGTTAAAGCTATATGGTGAAGAGGTGGTACCAAGAATTTATTATTATGAGAAGAACAGTGGTATATTTTTTATTTGAACAATATCACCCGCAGGCTTAAATAGAGAAAATTTTATGCGTTCTATGATTTTCTCATTTCACAGTGATACAAACTAAAACATGTGCAAGAATATATGTCCAAGATATATTTTTCTGTTGTTTTAGCACTTGTCCCTTTCTTTTCAACCCCCTCTCCCTTTCTCCCACCTTCCTTCACTCTTTCTCCTATTCTTTTTCCTCTTGTGCTTCCCCTTTTTCCATTTCCCCTTCCCCTTTGCCCTCCCCTCTCTCCCATCAATCCTTCCTTATTTCCCCATTTTTCCTTCCTTTTTCTTTTTCACTCCCCACTGTTTTCCCCATCTCTTCCTTTTCCCTCCCTCTTTCTCCTACCCTTCTCTTCCTTTATTATTTTTCCTCCTTTTTTGTTCCTTCAGTCTTTTTTTTAGTATTACCATATACATCATTTTAACTATGGGATATCACTTTAACAGCATACTTTTTATGGTTTAATCTCTTATCTGTCATTGCCAGTGCTTTCCATATTAAACTTGGGACTGGTTTTTATTCCTATTTTATTTTTGAGCCTTTTTTTGTTATTAGAAAGCACGTGTGGTCTAGTTTTGTTTTTTTTTTTTTTTAAGTTTTTTAACCTCTTTATATTTACTCTGCAGTTTTTATGCTCAGGCACATTCAGACTTTTTTTTTGTATTGCTGTTTTAGCTTGTCAATTGAATGCCCTTAAGGGAGGCCCTTCATGCAACACTTTGCTTTTTACTCTCAGCCTCAGACATGGTGTTTTTACTTGCCTTTAGAACTAACACCGTGGTAAGGGCTTCTTATTGTTTCTAAGAGACTTTTTATGCATTTCAGGTTTGTGATGCAGTTTTTTTTCTAAATACATGCTGGGTTTGAATATACTGCATATTTTCTTTCACAACCACTATCTTTGCATGTGCACAACTGGCATGTGAAAGTAGCAGCCACATAAGTAGTGCTTCTACAGTGCATTTGTTCAGAAGTGCCATGGCAATTTTTGATCCATATAATCTCTTAATTGGCTAACGATGGCATCTTATTGATAGTGTACATTTTGTGAGAGTTTTAAAGTGTGTTTTTACCATATACTCATCCAATTTTAGTTCTAAGGGTTTTTTTTAAGTCAGAACTGCGGTCAGTGTTAATTTTTTGTCCCCCAAGTTCATTTTGTGCTACTTTTAAGAACTCATTTGTATAAATGATGCTTTACATTTTTGGCTTAAGCTTTTATTTTCTATTATACTTTTGCTTCTTTCAGGTGTTTTTTCTATTTGGCTGTTCTTTGAGTTTATCATTCTGACTAATCTTGTGGTTTTAATACTTTCATCATATTATTGTACCAACTGTGGATATTTGGCAATGGTGGCACTGACTGATTTTTAACATTTATGAAATGAAGCCTTATCAAAGAACAAAGCACCAGGCATTGATAGCATTCCCATAGAAGTATTGCAGCAATCTGATGCAGCTGTTACCGTAGTCACAAGGCTCTGCCAAGAAATATGGAAGACAACATCATGGCCAACTGACTGGAAAAGATCTGTGTTTATACCAATACTAAAGAAAGGTGATCCAACTGACTGTGGAAATTATCGCACAATCGCTCTGATCCCACATGCCAGCAAGATTCTACTGAAGATTATTCAAAAGAGACTACAACTATACCTGGAACAAGAACTACCTGAAGTGCAAGCAGGGTTCAGGAAAGGGCGAGGAACGAGAGACATCATTGCGGATGTGAGATGGATCCTTGAAAAGACTAAAGAATACCAAAAGGATATCTATTTCTGCTTTATTGACTATAGCAAGGCTTTTGACTGTGTAAACCATGAGAAACTCTGGGCCACATTAAGAAGCATGGGTATACCAGAACACCTGATTGTTCTCTTGCGCAATCTGTACATTGATCAAGAAGCAACAGTTCAAACGGAACAAGGAGAAACAGAATGGTTTAAAATAAGCAAAGGTGTAAGACAAGGCTGCATACTTTCCCCCTACCTGTTTAATTTATATGCAGAACAAATCATCAGAGAAGCAGGATTGTATGAAGACAACAGAGGTGTGAAGATTGGTGGAAGACTCATCAACAACCTTCGCTATGCTGATGATACCACATTACTGGCTGAAAGTGAAGATGATCTGAAACATTTGCTTCTCACAATCAAAGAACATAGTCTCAAAATGGGCCTGCACCTTAATGTAAAGAAGACAAAGATCATGACAACTGGCATAATCAACAGGTTCATCGTTGAAGGAGAAGAAATTGAAATTGTGAACAGCTTTAACCTACTTGGATCAACTATCAATAAAGAAGCAACAAGCAGTCAAGAAATCAGACGACACATTGCTCTTGGCAGAATGGCTATGAAAGACCTAGATAAGATTCTCAAGAGCAGAGATGTCTCTCTCCATACAAAGATTCGACTTGTTCAAGCCATGGTATTTTCAATAACATCATATGGATGTGAAAGCTGGACAGTGAAAAAGATAGACAGGAAGAAAATTGATGCCTTTGAATTATGGTGCTGGCGGCGAATACTGTGTATACCATGGACTGCCCGAAGAACAAACCAGTCGGTACTAGAGGAGATCAAACCTAAGCTTTCTTTAGAAGCTCAGATGACAAGACTTCGACTTTCATACTTTGTACACATCATGCGAAGAGAGAGAGCATTAGAGAAAGACATCATGCTTGGCAAGATAGAAGGTCAACGCAAATGTGGAAGGCCAGCAATGAGATGGATCGATACAATAACAGCAGCTACGGGTACCAGTCTGTCAACAATGAGCCGCCTGACTGAAGACCGAACACAATTTAGGATAGCTATCCAGAGGGTCGCCATGAGTCGACTCCGACTCGACGGCACTTAACATGAAATGATTGCTGTTTCTTATTTTAGGTTGTACTTTTCAGTTCTACACCAATTTTGTGAACCTTTCATCAGTTTTTGGTCTGCTAAATGTATTTATGTGTTTCATCAATTGCATGTTTTTAGATTTTGGTTTTAGTTTAGAGGTGGAGAGTGGGCGGACCTGGGGCAGGCCAGGCACCAGGACGGTCACGGCCCTGTATGTTTAACAGTCACCAGTAGGACGCCCAGCTTATTCCACCTTGAAAGTGGAATAAGCATGGGGTGTCCATGTGATCTGGCCTCTGGATGCACTGGTGCCCTGGAAGGTGAGGCCCTGCCACCCGATTCCCGCCCTGGCAGACCTCACCGAGGGTTGGGTGGCGGGAAAACTTGCCTGGTGGGGAGTCGAGCCTTCGACGCTCCAGCTGGGTGTCTTGGTGCCATGGTGACAGGACGCCATGGCACCAGCGGGAGCAGAGGGAGGCCTGGCCGTGCTGCTTCCTGGACATCTCCTGCAGCTGATGCAGGGGCACGCTGGGCTGTCTTGGTGCCCAATCCTGCAATTGGAGGAGCATCTTGCTCCCATGGTGCAGAATTGGGTACATTCTGCAACAACCAGTGTTTGGCCATCCAGACAGCCCGGACATGCCCCTTTTGGAATCGGGCTCCACGTGTTTCGTATGTGTTTCTGTAGACCCCTGATGCAGGCATGTTTGCCGAAACTTGGCCAAGTCAGGTCCATTAATAAAGATGTATTTTGAAGAAGATCATCCTTGCAAAACTGTGGTCCTTCTCCACTCCTATTTATTTCCTTTGTGGTGTTGGGCCAACATTAGCAATTTTAGGCCGCGCCTAGGGCAGTAGGCCTTGGGGGGGGGCAGTACCCTGGTCCCTCCAGGTTCTTTAAGGAAGGAGTAGAGCAGGCTGCTTTTGGCATGGCTGCAGGTCTTCAATTGTGCATACATGTGTGCATTCATAGCTTGCCACACTTGCCTCCTCCAACACAAACGTCCAGTTGGAGGAGGTGGGAGTAGAAGGTCATGAGTGCACTTGTGCTTTAGG
This sequence comes from Ichthyophis bannanicus, assembly GCA_033557465.1. NCBI lineage: Eukaryota > Metazoa > Chordata > Amphibia > Gymnophiona > Ichthyophiidae > Ichthyophis > Ichthyophis bannanicus. Next base: position 154,670,501 of record CM066031.1, read on the forward strand.
GCATGTGGCTGCACCAACAGCAGTCTATTCTGCTACTTTGAAGACTGTGGAGGGGCCATGGTGTCCCTCCCCACAGATCTGCCTCTGTCCTCTATAGGTGAGAGTGAAGGGGAAATGTTGGATACCTGGGGTGGATGAAGGGGTAAGGAAGGGAACAGGAGAGGAGACTGGACATCTGGGTGAGGGCCGGGGGAATGGAAGAGAAGATGCTGGACACCTTGGGGAAGGGGTGAGATATAAAAGAGAAGGCACTAGACTATGGGAAGGGAGTGGGCATACAACCCCGGGCTACCCGGGGAGGGATGGAGTGGCATTTATTTATTTTATTTATACTGCTTTACCATTTCAGTCAAAGCGGTTTACATTGTAACCTAAACTTGGTAATGTACATTAAATAGGGACATTGATAACTTGGACTTTTTTGAGGCAATGGAGGATTACGTGACTTGCCCAAGGCCACAAGGAGTGCTAGTGGGAATCAAACCCTGGTCTTTTGGTTTCCAAGGCAGTGCTCTAACCATTAGGTTATTCCTGAAGGTTCATTTAGGCAGCAGGCACTCTTGAGACAGCCCTGCATGACACCAAAGGACCTTTTCAATAGTTAAGGTGGTGGTGACCACAGCCTTGAAGAAAAGCGTATTCTCGATGTCGATTAGCTAATCCAGACCAGAATCAGCTACATAGAGTTGCATGGTTAAGCACACATGGAGAGCATCATGCAGGACTTGAGCCAAGTAGTCAACTTTGCAAGGAGCAAGGTGACTCTTGCTTAGTCTATGGAAGCTGCTGTCCTAGATTTGAAGCCTATTTCTTTTTTTTTCTTTTCTCCCAGGTCTGAGGCTCCATGGTAGCTATATTTGAGTTGGTTCTGGGAGCCATAGTTCATATGCACTCTCTTCAGAGGTCAACCAACTCAAAAATTCCTGAGGAGAGGCTACCTTTCAGGGGCAATGATGAACTGACTCTTCAGGTGGTTAAGAAGGCTAAGTTGCCCGGGGTGTTCCACTGGAAACACCAGACTGGGTTTGATTACAACAGGTACAGGTAGCGTGAGTTTGGGAGCCAATTGTCAGTCCAAAATAGCTCAGGGCCATTGGTCACTGGATGAGGTGCCAGTGGGTCATCAGCCAATTGGGAGCTGGGGTGGTTAGTCTATTTTGACAGGCCTTCTTTTCCTTTGGTCCAGAGCCAAGCAGTCCTGTTTTTAGTAGATAATACTATGGCAACTGCAGAAAGGCACCTGGAGGCCTCTGTTGGCTAAGGAAGCTTCCCTTCTGCTTAGCAGGACAGAGGATCATCTGACTGAGGCTCATGTAGTGGGCAAAAGAAATGCGCATAGAGTGTTGGAGGCTTGTAGTTGGTTTCTTTTTTTGGTTGCTAGAAAGAAAGATGTTCGGAACGTCTGGACGAAATCATTCAAAAGGTGGCCATGGAAGGGTTTGCTTTAGAACTCTTCACTGTGGCACATAGTGTCAGCAGTTAAAGAGCCATCCAGGATTGGCAGTGTTGGCGCCTTTGAACTGGCCCAGAAGATTGTGGGATGCAAGAGATTGCTTCAGGAGGGCCTTCCTACCTTTCAACACTTTCTCACTCTCAGTTGGGATGATCATCATCTTTATAATTGCCATGATGATGGCAGCCATCTTGTGCAGCTGCATGCAGTCTAGAGGACAAAGTTTAGCCATAGATTCACTTATCTACAGACCTGTGTCTGGGGTGTCCTATGCTGCTGTAACCATATCCCTTAGGGCCGGTGTCTCAAACATGCAGCCCGCGAGAGAACTTTGTGCGGCCCGCGAAGGAGAGGAAACAAAAACAAAACAAACCCCTGGCTTCTGCTGCCGCTGCCGCCGTGGCAGCGGCAGAATCAACTGTCCTGTGGCCCCTTCCCGTCTGCTCGGCAGAGCCCTCAGCTGTCAGCTCCATCAGCGGCGGGCTTTTCAAGCTGCGAAGAGAAGAGTGATTTCCCTCTAGCGGCTCTGTTAAGGCTGCCGGGGCTGATGGGACCTGCGACGGGAACTCATCAGCCCCGGCAGGCTTAACAGAGCCGCGAGAGGGAAATACTACTCTCTTCACGGCCCTGAAAGCTGCCGCTGATGGAGCTGACAGCTGAGGGCTCAGCCGGGCAGAAGGGAAGGGGCCGCGGGACAGTTGATTCTGCCGCTGCCACGGCGGCAGCGGAAGCAGCAGAAGCCAGGGGTTTGTTTTGTTTTTAATTTTTAAATTTACTTGGGCTGATGGGGGGGTTAGGACTGGTAATGGGGGGGGCTAAGACTGGAAATGGGCTGATGGGGTTTAGGACTGGAGGTGGTCTGATTGGGGGCTAAGATTGAAAATGGGGTTATGGGGGCTAAGAATGAAAATGGGGTGATGGAAGGGTTAGGACTGGAAGTGGGCTGTTGGGGGGCTTAGGACTGGTAATGGGCTATGGGGGGCTAGGACTGGTAATGGGCTATGGGGGGCTAGGACTGGTAATGGGCTATGGGGGGCTAGGACTGGTAATGGATTGGGGGGTTGCTAGGACTGGAAATGGGCTGAGTAGAAGGGAGGGGCTTGAACTGCAAATAGCTAATGGGGACAGGGTTTTGGAATGGAAATGGGCTGAGTGGAAGGGGGCTTGGAATGGAAATGGGTTGATGGTGGGGCTAGGATAGGACTGGAAATGGGCTGATGATGCAGGGACTAGAAGGCAGCGGATGTTGGGGGAGGATTAGAATGGGATAGGGCTGGGAGAGTCAGATGGAGAGGGGAAAAATATTTTGCGTGGGAGGGAAGAAAAATCTACAATTGACCGGGTATTGGGAAAGTAAGTGTGGATTGAGGATGGAGGGGTAAAATTTGAGTGGATGAAATAGGAATGAGGAAAGAGCAAAAGGAGAAAGATTAGTATGTTAAAGCAGATATAGAGAGAGAATGGAAAAAAAAACTAGAAGAGAGAAGAAAGGACAAATGGACAGCAGACAATGGAGAGTTAGCAGAAGACACGAAGAAACCAGAAGAAAGTGGCTGGAACAATTGCAACTGAAAAAAAAATGCACAAAAGGTTAGAAAAATATCTTTTTATTTTGAATTTATTAACTGGAATATGTCAGCTCTTGGAAATGTGCATCATTAACGTCTGTGCTTTGTTTAATAGAAGAGGAAATTAATTTATAGTTTTATTTCTACAGTGTTGTACATTCTAAGTTTGGCTTTTGGGGTTCCCAGTTTAATTATTGTCTTCCTGTTTCTAAATTGTGATTCCTTGTTTGGTGATGGTGTATGTTCTGCATGTGTAACTGAGCTGAGGTATTCTGTTTATGTAATTCGTATTTGACATTGCCACTTGTTCTCTTTCCCCAGTAGGTCATGTATTGTTATTCCCTGAAATGTATTGATTTAATATTTGCAGTGTTGCCCTTTGATAGGTAGAGTATGGTGCTTTGTGAGTCCTGGTAGTGCTGTTAGGATATGGCGGGTTTGCTATGGGTTCTAAATGGGCAGTGTTTGTAGTAGTTCCTAATGTGCCTGGCGGTTGGCACTGGATTATAGTAATGTAGAAATCTTTTAGTCTTTCTTTATCCATACACTCATTAAGAGGCATGTTTACTAAAAGTTTGTGTATGGTAACATTGTGCAAATATTTATGCAAATGAGGCCCCTTTGCAAATGAGGCCCGTGTCTTGTGCGGCCCCCAGGTTACTTTACAAGTCCTCATTTGTCCCTCAAAGCAATTTGAGTTTGAGACCCCTGCCTTAGGGCCTTGGTGGAGGAAGCTACCAAATATTCCTCCCTTCCCACTTCATCTGTGGAGAAGGAATGTGTATCACTAAAGTCAGGACTCATTAATTTCAGAGCTGCCAAATTATCCAGCTCCAGGAGGAATATTTTTCAGTTGGGTCAGTGGAATGGGAAGACCTTCACTGACCTCTGAATACTTTCCAACAGAGGATCACCCTCGCTCACCATCTCAAGCAGTTGTACCTCCAAGATCCTCAAGGTTGTGAGAGACTGGGAAACGAGGGGGGAAAACTTTTTCCCTGAAAAAAAAAAATACACCCCACCATCGGGTTCTCACCTGCAGGGAATTCCCCCCATCTCAGTGAATCATTCAGAGAATTCTTCAACATCCTGGAGGGCCTGCCCAGGGCATAGGAGCCACCTGACACCAGGAAGAAAAACAGACTTCCAAGTCCTTTCTGTGCCTTCCGCACTTTTGGTTGCACTTGGATCCTCAGAAGGCCAGGGACCCCTGAGGGCTGAACCCCCAGGTCCCACTGGAGCCCTTCCTTAGGTAAAGGACCTGATTCAGCAAAACAGAAAGGTGAAATTATACTTTACCTGCTAATTTTCTTTCTTGTAGTTCCTCCAGTCCAGTCCAGTCCAGACCAGACCAGACCAGACGAATATATGCTCACCAATCAGCAGGTAGAGACTGAGAAACACGTTCTCAGTTCAGTATAAGTAGCCTGTGCCCACTGAACTGAGCCAGAAATGACACTTCACCGAGCAGAAGCATCACCATAGAGATCAGGGATCCATCCCCACCTCCTCCCTGTAGGGATTATAAGGTTTAGGGATATGTTCCTGGTTCATAATCACTCAAGGGTCCTGATAGGTGACTGCTCTAATAAAATATATATATCAACCAGTCTGTCATTACAGTGGGCAAGAAAAAAAAACCAAACAGGCCAGCATGGAATCATTTAAGAAAAAATAAATCTTTGCATTGCATATTACTGAGCTGGAAGGCCCAGAAATAGTCATGCAAGCACATACACAGGAAACCACAAGCAAACATGAACAAAGTATATGCTGAGCACATCAACCCTGAAGAAGAAAGACGGTTGATAGTTGGTAGGTATGGAGTAAGAGCAAACAAAAAAGGAACCTGAGTGGGTATCAAAACAGGAACAAGGGGATAGAAAGGAAGTAGCAGGAAACAAATGGCAAGAGGAGATGAGATACAAGGGGGGGGGGGGGGGGGGGTAGATTTGGGAGCTGTGCACGTATACGGAAATTAGAAAAATGTATATAAGTAATATAATTATTGTACTCGGGAGAGGAGGAATTCTGGAAGTGTCTGGTGTCTGATGACTGACAGAAGTTCTCCTCTCCCCTGCTTGTATTTGTCCATCAGTTATCTAATAAACAGAGATTCTGATTGCACCTGTACTGACTTTTGGATCTGGACTATACAGGAAATTAGTGATAATTAGTAATCGGTCTCTTGTGAGTAACAGGGCCTCGCATCCCTAAGGGCAAAAATAACAGTAAATGGAAGTCTTGTGCCCTGCTGCACTACATCAACAGCCAGTGGGCCAGAACCAGGCCAAACAGCCCCATATTTTTTTTCTTGCACAATGAATTCTTCTTCAGATTATAGTACGAGGCTAGGAATCTCAAGAAAGACACATACACACTCCCAGGTGAACCAAAACGCGACACCGCGTGCAGGAAGTGGAAACATGATGGGTGGGTCCTGGACTAGACTGGAAGAATTACAGGAAAGAAAATTAGCAGCTAAGGTCTAATTTCACCTTCCAGGGTGTCCCTCCAGTCCAAATCAAACAAATGGGACATAGCAGAGCAGTACTAATGAAGGGCGGGACCGGAAATCCCTGCGTGCAGCACCGTCACCCCAAAACGCATGTCTTATCTGGACTGTAGATCCAGGCTGTAATGCAGAGTAAAGGAATGGAGAGAGGGCCAGGTGCCACCCTATAAATGTCCAGGGGAGGAACCCTCCTCATCTCTGCCCAGGAGGAAGCCTGCGCTCTAGTGGAATGGGTTCGTAAGTCCGTCGATACTTGCCGCCCCTTCAGAACATAGGCTGAGGCAACCGCCTCCCAATTCCAATGGGCAATGGACACCTTTGAGGCAGCCTCCCCTTTCCGGGATCCATAAAAAAAAAAAAAGAACAGCCGCTCTGAACATCAAAATGGCAGAGTGACCTTCAAGTAGCGCTTCAAAGTCCTGAAAATGTCCAATTTATGCAGCAGAGCAAAATCTGCCAAGTCCTGCTGGCTAGCAAAGGAGGGTAGTATAACCAACTGACTGAGGTGGAATTCTGATACCACCTTAGGCAAAAAAGACGAAAAAGGCCGCAGGACCACCCTTTTTCTGGAGAAGACCAAGTAGGGCTTCTTACAGGACAGGGCTTGTAACTCCAAAGTGCACCACACCGAATAAATGGCTACCAGGAAGGCAACCTTCAGGGTGAGATCCTTGAGTGAGGCTGCCCCGAGCAGCTTAAAGTGGGGGGCCACCCAGAGCTACCAGGACAACATTAAGATCCAACACAGCGAGACGGCCGCAGATGTTTGACACCCCACAGGAAATGAACCACATCAATGTGGGCTGCCAGAGGAATGCCCTGAACCCTGCCTCGGCAGCAGGCCAGGGGTACCACCTGAACCCCGCAGGGGGCCCAGCATCAGGCCCTTGTCAATTCCTGCCTGGAGGAATCCCAGGATAGCTGACACTGGAGCTTTTAGGGGCCAAATGTCCTGATCCCCGCACTAGGCCTCAAAGAGACGCCAAACCTGGACGTTGGCCAGGGAGGTAGAGCACCTCTGAGCCTGCAACAAAGTGGCTATAACTGGCTCTGAATAACAGCGGTGTCTTAGCTGGGCCCTTTCAAGACTCAAGCCATAAGCAAGAATCGATACACATCTGGCATGCATATCGGGCCCTGAGTCAAGAGGTCTGGAACCTGTGGTAACCGAAGGGGATCGGCTACCAGAAGATGCACGAGGTCAGCATATCAGGGCCGCCATGGCCAGTCGAGGGCAATCATCAGCACTTGCCCCTGATGGGCCTCAATACAATGGAGAACCCGCCCAGGGTTCAGACAGCACTCATACAGCACTCATGAGCGGGACCACGGCTGTATGAGGATGTCGAGGTCTTCTACCATTGGGGAGTGCCGCTGGCTGAAGAAGTGAGGTGCTTTGACGTTCTGTGCTTGGGCCATCTGATCCATCACCAGCCTGCCCCAACATACTACCAGGGATTGGAAGACTTCCTCCGAGAAAGACCACTTTCCCGGGTCCAGGGTGTGGCGACTCAGGTAATCCACCTGGACATTCACCACCACCGCAACATGTGCTGCTGACATCGCGACAAGGTGCACTTCGGCCCACTAGAGCAGTAGAAGGGCCTCGACCGCTATCCGCAAGCTCCAAGTGCCACCCAGTCGACTGATGTAGGTCACCGTGGTGGCACTGTCAGAAAGGACTCGCACCGCCCTGTGGCTCACCAATGGGGAAAACACCTCCACGTCAACTGGCTTGCCCTTGTTTCGTTGATTGATCGGCCACTGTCTCTCCTTGGGAGACCAAAGCCTCTGAGCCACTTGGGCCTGACAGTGTTCTCCCCATTCAGAGGGACTCGTGTCCATTGTGACTACCATCCATTGGGGGGTCTCCAGGGGCATCCCTGCCTCCAGCTTGGTCAGGTCCAGCCACCATCTGAGGCTGGACTGAACACTCAGAGAGGGAGAGGCGCACCTCCATGGAGTGACATAATGGCGACCACCAGGCAAGAAGATGTGCCTGCAATGGTCGCATATGAAGGCGGGCCTATGGCACCAGCTCCAGAAAAGCTGCCATAGATCCCAAAACTGGAAGGAATTCCCAAGCACAAGACCTCAATCCGGAAGAATCCCTGAATCTGAGCCCACAGTTTCACTATTCTCCCCTCTGGGTGGAACACTCTGCCGCTGCAGGTGTTAAAATGGGTCCCCAGATGCTCCAAAGACTGGGAGGGATGTAAGTGGCTCTTTTGAAGATTGACTTCCCAGCCAAGCTGTTGGAGACAGTGCACCACAGTCTCTGTGGTAGTGTGGCTCTCCTTGAGAGACTTTCCACAGATCAGCCAGTCATTGTGGTACAGGTGGACCAACACCCCTTGCCTGGGGAGATTTTTATTTATTTATTTATTTATTTATTTTACAGTTTTTATATACCGCGCTTTTTGGTATCAGCGCGGTTTACAGATAACAAATTTTCGCATTAGAACAATCCTTTGCTTACATTATAACAGGGTCAGTAACTTGGAGATAACATGGGAAAATATATACAAGTTATGTACAGAAAATATATTACCTCTGGCAATTACAGTTCAAGTTGGGGTCATAAATTTGGGTGCAGAGAGCCACCACCACCATGACGTTGGTGAAGACCCATGCAGCCATGGCCAGACCGAAGGAAAGAGCCTAGAATTAAAAGTGTCCTGTGGGTACTGCAAAGCAGAGGAAATGTTGCTGCTGTGGTCTCACCTGGATATGCAGATAGACCTCTGTGAGATCGAGGGAGGTAAGAAACTCGCCCTCGCATACCGGCGCTATCATCAACCCCATGGTTTCCATGCAAAACCAAGGGAGCCTGAGAGCCCTGTCGACTTACTTAAGATCCAGGATCAGGCACCAGGACCCTTCCTTCTTGGGCACCATAAAGTAGATGGAATGCTGGCATAGGCCCCACTCTGCCCTTGGTACTGGGATCACCACCTCGAGCTGCAACAGCCGCCTGTCTCTTGTATGGCCCCAATTTTGTGGGCCAATCTACACGGGGAGATCATGAAGAGGTTTTCCAGGGAATGAGCAAATTCGAGGGCGTACCCTTCACAAATGACCTCCAAGACCCAGGTGTTGAATGTGATCTGGGCCCAGATGGGGGAAAAATGCCACAGGCGGCCTACTAGCTAAACCTCCACTGTGGCCCTCGCACCTTCGCTGGGTAGGCTTGGTTGGAGCCGGATCAGTGGAGCTGAAGCCCCGGCTGCCCTGGGATCCTCTTCGAAAGGATGAACCCTGCTAGAGGAATCCTTTGAGAGTTGCCACCTAGGATGGGGCAAAATTCTCAAGGACCACCGCCCCTCTCTCAGCCCTGACCTCCTCTAGCAAACTTGGGGTGTCCTCTGATAAGCAAATGGCCTTGGGTCTCTCCCAGAGAACTGACCAACTTATCAAGATCCTCCCCGAAAAGCAAGGTACCCCCAAAGGGGAGTCAGGAGAGCTTTGTTTTGGAGGCTACATCCGCCAACCAGTGTTGGAGTCACAGGAGGCATCAGGTCGCCACTACAGAGGCCATGCCTTTAGCTGAGACCCGCAAGAGATCATACAATAGATCGGCAAGGAAGGTTGCCCCTGACTCTAGCATGGCATCAGCGGAGTGTCCCGGGACTCCCTCAACCAGGGGATCCATAGAGTACTGGGACCAGCGGAGGCAGGCACGTGTCACATGTTGTTGTTGTTGTTAAGTACCATTGAGTCTATGTCGACTCATGGCGACCCTCTGGATAGTTGTACTAAATTGTGTTCAGTCTTCAGTTAGGCAGCTCATTGTTGACAGACTGGTACCCGTAGCTGCTGTTATTGTATCAATCCATCTCAATGCTGGCCTTCCTCTTTTGTGTTTACCCATTATCTTGCCAAGCATGATGTCTTTCTCTAATGATCTCTCTCTTCTCATGATGTGTCCAAAGTATGAAAGTTGAAGTCTTGTCATCTGAGCTTCTAAAGAAAGCTTAGGTTTGATCTCCTCTAGTACTGACTGGTTTGTTTCGGGCAGTCCATGGTATACGCAGTATTTGCCGCCAGCACCATAATTCAAAGGCTTTCAATTTTCTTCCTGTCTATCTTTTTCACTATCCAGCTTTCGCATCCATATGATGTTATTGAAAATACCATGGCTTGAATGAGTCGAATCGTTGTATGGAGAGAGACATCTCTGCTCTTGAGAATCTTGTCTAGGTCTTTCATAGCCATTCTGCCAAGAGCAATGCGTCATCTGATTTCTTGACTGCTTGTTCCTTCTTTATTGATAGTTGATCCAAGTAGGTTAAAGTTGTCCATGATTTCAACTTCTTCTCCTTCAGTGATGAACTTATTGATTTTGCTTGTTGTCATGATCTTTGCCTTCTTTACATTAAGGTGCAGGCCCATTTTAAGACTACGTTCCTTGATTGTGAGAAACAAACGTTTCAGATCATCTTCATTTTCAGTCTGTAATGTGGTATCATCAGCATAGCGAAGGTTGTTGATGAGTCTTCCACCAATCTTCACACTTCTGTTGTCTTCATACAATCCTGTTTCTCTGATGATTGGTTCTGCATATAAATTAAACAGGTAGGGGGAAGTATGCAGCCTTGACATACACCTTTGCTTATTTTAAACCATTCTGTTTCTTCTTGTTCCGTTCTAACTGTTGCTTCTTGATCAATGTATAGATTGTGCAAGAGAACAATCAGGTGTTCTGGTATACCCATGCTTCTTAATGTGGCCCAGAGTTTCTCATGGTTTACACAGTCAAAAGCCTTGCTGTAGTCTATAAAGCACAAATAGATATCCTTTTGGTATTCTTTAGTCTTTTCAAGGATCCATCTCACATCCACAATGTCGTCTCTTGTTCCTCGCCCTTTCCTGAACCCTGCTTGTATTTCAGGTAGTTCTAGTTCCAGGTATGGTTGTAGTCTCTGTTGAATAATCTTCAGTAGAATCTTGCTGGCATGTCAAAGGCCAGCTTAAGCAGTACCTCCAGACGCCGGTCTAGCAGGTCTTTTAAAGCCACACCCTCACCTACAGGGATGGGGGTCTTCCAGGTCACTGCCACCACCAGGGCATCCACCTTAAGGAGGGTGCAGCTACTCCTTCTCCGGCGGGATGGGGTAAAGCCAAGCCAGGCTCCACCCCACTCACAGCCCTGCATCCAGAGTCTTCCATTCTTCATCTATCATAGCCCACAGGGCTCTATAAACCGGGAAAGACTTGGAGGGTCTACGAATACCCTCCATTAGAGGGTCCTCCTCCGGGTCTGGGCCCACAGTGGCCCTGGGCTCTGCAATGTGCAGGACAGCCAGAGACTCAATTATCAATGCCAGGAGCTCGTCACGGTGAAAGATTCTGACCGCAGAGGGGTCCTCTCCCCCTGGGAGCTCCCCTTCCTCGAGCTCCTCCTGAACATGGTCCATCCGATCAGAGCCCCTCCAAGGCCCTCAGGGAGGTTAAGGAGTACACATCTGGCTCCTCATCCTGGCAATTCTGCCTAGGACGCTTGCCTGACAGACTGCCCCTGCCCAGAGGCATGGGGGAGTGCTACAGAGCCCCCCCCCCCCCCCAAATTTCATCAGGAAAGCCTAATAAGAACATATGATATGCTATACCGGGTCAGACCAAAGTCCATCAAGCCCAGTATCCTGTTTCCAACAGTGGCCAATCTAGGTCACAACTACCTAGCAGTTTCCCCAAAAGACACAGGTTCCATAATGCTTGTATTGGGTCAAGCAATGGATATTCTGGGTCCCCTTTAATAATGGTTTATGGACCTTTCCTCTAGGAACTTGTCCAAACCTTTTTTTAAACCCTGCCTACACTAAACAGCTTTTACTACATCCTCTGGTAGCAAATTCCAGAGTTTGATTACATGTTAAATGAAAAAATATTTTCTCTTATTAGTCTGTAGCTTCATTGCATGCCCTCTAGTCTTTCTATATTTTGATAATGGAAACAATCCATCTACGTTTACCATTTCCACTCCATTCATTAATTTATAGACTTCTATCATATCTCCCCTCAGCCGTCTCCAGGTTAAAGAGCCCTAACCTTTTTAATTTCTCTTCATAAGGGTATCCTTCCATCTCCTTGACCATTTTCGTGGCTCTTCTCTGTGCCTTTTCTAATAATGCTATATCCTTTTTAAGATATGGCGACCAAAATTGCACACAATATTCAAGGTGCGGTCGTACCATGGAATGATACAGAGGCATTATAATATCCTGTGTTTTATTCTCCTTATGATACCTAGCATTCTATTTGCTCGCTTGGCCGACGCTGCACACTGGCGGAGGGTTTCAACATATTTTCCACAATGACGCCTAAATCTTTTTCCAGGGTGGTGGTTCCTAGTGTGGAACCTTGCATCAAGTAACCATAGTTTTGGTTTTTCTTTCCTAGATGCATAACTTTGCACTTGTCCACATTAAATTTAATCTGCCATTTGGATGCCCAGTCTTCCAATTTTGCACAATACTCAATGGTTCTAACAACTTTGAAGTTTTGTGTCATCTGCAAATTTGATAACCTCACTCATTATTCCCATTTCCAGGTCATTTATGAATATGTTAAAAAGCAGCGGACCCAGCACAGAACCCTGGGGTACTTTACTATTCACATTTCTCCATTGGGAAAATTGGCCATTTAGCTCCACCCTCTGCTTTCTATCTTTTAACCAGTTCCTGATCCACAGTAGTACACTGCTTCATATCCTATGACTTTTAAATTTTGCCAAAAGTCTCTCATGAAGGACCTTGTCAAAGGCTTTCTGAAAATCCAGATACACTATATCAACCAGCTCACCTTTGTCTACCTGTTTATTCACACCTTCAAAAAAACATAACAGATTGATAAGACAAGACCTTCCTTGGCTAAAGCCATGTTGGCTCTCTCCCATTAAGCCATGACTATCTATGTTCAGTAATTGTGTTTTTTATGATGGTTTATACCATTTTTCCAGGTACTGACATCAGGCTCACCAATCTGTAGTTTCCCGGATCACTTCTGGAACCCTTTTTAAAAATTGGCATTACATTGTCCATCCTCCAATCTACAGGTATTACAGATGATTTTAATGATAGTTCACAGATTACTAATAGTAGGTCTGCAATCTCATATTTCAGTTCTTTCAACACCCTTGGATGTATACCATCCGGTCCAGGTGATTTGCTACTCTTTAGTTTATCAAATAGTTGAAATACATCTTCCCGGTGTATGGATATTTATTTTAATTCTTCCGCAGCATCACCTTTAAATACCATTTCAGTCATGGTAACATCACTACATCCTCCTCAGCAAAGAGCAAAACAAAGAATTCATTCAGTCTCTCTGCTATGGCCTTGTCCCCTCTTAGTTCCCCTTTTACCCTTCTACCATCTTATGGTCCAAATGACTCTCTCACAGGTTTTTTTGCTACGAATGTACCTGAAAAAGTCTTTATTATGTGTTTTTGCTTCTGCAGAAAGTTTCTTCTCAAATTCTCTCTTTGCCTGCCTTATCAATGCCTTACATCTATCTTGCCAGTGCTTGGGTTGTTTCCAGTTTTCATCATTTGGCTCCTTTTTCCATTGCCAAAAAAGCATTTTTCAGGATAGAACAGTCTCTCTGACCTCACCTTTAAACCATGCTGGCAGTTTTTTGGACTTCTTCCAGTTTTCTTAAAGCGTGGAATATAGCTGGTCTGGGCTTCCAAGATAGTATTTTTAAACAACACCCAGCTTGATATAAATCTTTAACCTTTGCAACTGCTCCTTTTAGTTTTTTCTAACTATTTTCCTCATTTTATCATAGTCTCCCTTTTGAAAGTTAAAAGGTAGTACTGTGGATTTCCTTACCCTCCCTCCTCCATTTATTAAATCAAACGCGATCATGCTATGATCATTATGATCACTATTGCCAAGTGGCCGCAACACCCTTATCTCTTACACCAGATCTTGTGTTTCACTAAGGACTAGGTCCAAAATGGCTTCCCTTCTGGTCAATTCATGAACCAACTGCTCCAAAAAGCAGTCATTTATTTCATCTATTTATTTATTTATTTATTTATATTCTCTTATATACCGCACTATTCAGCATCAGCGCGGTTCACATAGAACAAAAATCTCAGTACAGTCAACTTGCATGAGTTTACAGATAACAAGGGAAGGAACTTGGATAACAAGGGAAACTATCTACAATCTATTTACAGGATATCTAGAAACTTTATCTCCCTAGCATGTCCTGCCATGACTCTGACCCAGTCGATTCCAGGGTAATTGAAATCACCTATTATTATTATTGTGTTGTAACTTTTGTTAGCTTCCCACATGTTAAAACCCTCGGCCCAGTGTGCAGCGGCGGCCAAGAGAGCAAAGGAGAAATTAGACCTTACCTGCTAATTGTCTTTCCTTGAGTTCTCTCCAGGCCAGTCCAGGTACAGTTGGGTAGTCAACCTCCTCCAGCAGCTGAGGACTGAATACTAAAACTTCTGCTGACAGCCTATCCGGCTCCCCCTTGTGACAGAAGCCAGTCTCCTATTGTCAAAGCAGCGGATCAAAACTATCCACTTATGAACCAAAAACAACAAACACTAACTATTGAAGGAGTCTAAGAACTGTTCCCTTTTTTCTTTTTTTTTCCTTTAAATGGAATGACCCCCCCCTAAGCCTAGAGGGATCTTCCAAAATCCTCTTTACCAAGCCTGTTACTCCTCTACAGCCTCCGTTATCAGGTAAGTAACCGACCAAAGCTCTCTACTAATCACGGACTCCTTAAACCTAGTTGTTGCTCGCAGATAACATGGGTGGGACCTGGACTGGCCCGGAGAGGACTCAAGGAAAGACAATTAGCAGGTAAGGTCTAATTTCTCCTTCCTATTCGTCTCTCCAGGCCAGTACAGGTACAGTTGGGCAGTACCAAAGCAGTACCTAAACTGGGGAGGGTCCTGCGAGCCCCGCCACAATGGCCGAGGCCCCAACTTTAGCGTCCCCTCTTGCGTGCACATCCAACCTATAATGCTTTGCAAAAGTATGCAGAGATGACCACGTCGCTGCCTGACAGATATCTCCTGGCGGAATCAAGGCAAACTCAGCCCTTGTAGAATGCGCTCTGAGCCCAACAGGCAGCACCTTGCCTCTTGCTTCATAAGCAACCCCTATTGCTCGCTTCACCCAGCGAGCGATAGAAGCCTTGGTAGCCGCCTGACCTTTACAAGGCCCCCCAAACAGCACGAACAACCGATTGGACTTCCGAAATTTATTTATTTATTTATTTATTTGTTTTTCTTATATACCGCGCTATTAAGATCAGTGCGGTTTACATTACAACTGAACAATGCAACAATGTTTTACATAACACAATGTGCTTACATAGAAATGGCCCCGTCTTCCTCAAATATCTCCGCAACACACGTCCTAAATCCAACTTCCTAAGTGACCGATCCATCGCCCCTCCCTCCTGCGACTGAAAGGTGGGAAGAGAAACGGGCTGATTCATGTGAAAACCGGACACCACCTTTGGCAAATATGACGGCACGGGCCTCAAAACCACCTTTTCTGCTGAAAAGTGTATATATGGCTCCCTACAGGAGAGCGCTTGCAGATCCGACACTCTCCTAGCGGAACACAGCGCTACTAGAAAGGCCGTCTTCCAAGAAAACTCTCTCAGATTCTCGGGCGAACTAGACTCAAAGGGCGGCCCTGTTAAGGCCTCCAGTACCAAATTCAAATCCCAAGGAGGCACTACTGGCGGCCGGATATTCCTGGCCACCCTAAGGAATCTCTGAACATCTGGATGCGACGAGAGAGAACTCCCCTGCACTCTTCCTCTATAACAAGCTAGAGCCGCTAGGTGTACCTTGAGAGTACTGAGGGCTAGCCCCTTTTCTAGTCCCCCCTGAAGAAACGCCAGAATATCTGGCATTCTTGCGGCTCTCGGCTGCACTCCACACTCCTCACACCATGCCTCAAAAATGCACCACACACGAACATAAGCTAACGACGTCGACTTCCTTCTAGGTTTCAACATAGTAGCAATTACGGACATCGAGTACCCCCTCCGCCGCAACCTTTCCCTCTCAAGAGCCAAGCCATAAGCAAAATCGATCCACCTGTGGCATCAATACCGGACCTTGGCTCAAGAGATTGACCCGTGAGGGAAATCTCCAAGGAGGGGCCACCCGAAGACGTACCAGAGCCGCATACCAGGGCCGTCTGGGCCAATCCGGAGCAATGAGAATCACCTTGCCGCTGTGAGTCGATATTCTCCGAATGACCCGCCCCAGCAGGCGCCACGGAGGGAACAAGTAAAGCAACTCCCCCACCGGCCAGGGCTGCACCAGACCATTGAGGCCCTCCGACATGTGCTCCCTGTGCCTGCTGAAGAACCTGGACGCTTTGGCATTGTCCAGGGTAGCCATGAGGTCCATGACCGTCTGACCCCACTGTAACGTGATTTCGTGGAACACCGCCCAGTTCAGCTCCCACTCTCTGGGATCCAGGACACTGCGACTGAGATAGTCGGCCTGAACATTGTCCTTCCCTGCTACATGAGTCGCCGAGAGCGCTACTAGATGTATCTCCGACCACCGCAACAAGGCTCGACTCTCTTCCAGTAATGGTGCACTGCCCATGCCCCCCTGCTTGTTGATGTAGGCAACGGTCATCAGCTTGTCGGAAAACACTCACACTGCTCGACCCTCGATTAGACCTCGAAAGGCCAGAAGAGCGAAACGCACCGCTCGCAGTTCCAAGCGATTGATTGACCAACTGCTCTCCTCGGCAGACCAGGTCCCCTGCGCCACCTGAGACAGACAATGAGCCCCCCATCCGGAAAGACTGGCATCCTTTGTGACCAAAACCCATTCCGGATGTTCCAGAGGAACTCCTGCTTGCAGATGCGCTGGGACCAGCCACCACTGCAGACTGCTGTGAACGTCCTCCGGACACTGCAGCTTTCGAGACAGCGGATGATCCTGTGGAGACCATCTCGAAAGCAATGCTTGCTGAAGTGGGCGCATGTGAGCTCTGGCCCAGGGCACCAGATCCAAGGCAACGACCATTGAACCCAACACCAATGTTCCCTCTAATTTTCTGTAGGCTGTGTGCCCATAAAATATCAGCTGTGCAGCTTTTGAAGGAAGGTTACATTTTTGTGTGCCACATGACAACACTGGGAGTTATATACTTTAAAATTTGACTACACGTCAGAATACAGTATGTACACCACATTGATTGCACTAGAAAATATTGTAGAACTTGTGAAAACCGTAAATACACAACAACTTTTAAATTTTAAGACGTCTGTGTTGTTTTCTATCAGAATCAGAGCCAAAATTTTTGTGCGCTCTGTTGTAAAGTATGTGCGCTCGCTCGGCGAGGTGTGTGCGCACGCACACGTGCACAGCTTAGAGGGAACAGTGCCCAACACCTGTAAATATCTCCAAGCCGTCGGAGCTGCGAGGCATACAAAAGCCGCCACCTGTCCTACCAGCTTTTTCACTTTGTCCAGAGGCAGGAACACCGCCCTGAGATAAGTCAACCGCTGCAACTGACTCTTCGCCCGATTGATGACCCAACCTAGCTGCTCTAGGAACTGCACCACCCAAGCAGTCGCAGCGACGGACTCCACTTGAGATCCTGCTTGGATCAACCAGTCGTCCACGTAGGGATGCACCTGAATCTCTTCCTTCCGGAGGGCCGCTGCCACTACCACCATTATCTCGGTGAGCGTCCGCAGCGCTGTAGCTAGTCTGAACGGCAGTGCTCAAAACTGAAAATGACCCATGGGAACTGCAAACCGCAGAAACGTCTGATGCTCTAGCCTGATCGGAATGTGCAGATGTGCCTCTGTTAAATCTATGGAGGAAAGTCATTCACCCGGCTTCACCGCCCAGATAACCGAACTCAGGGTTTCCATCCGAAAGTGCGGAACCCTCAAGCAGCGGTTTACATGCTTGAGATCCAGAATAGGCCGAAATGAACCTTCTTTCTTGGGAACCACAAAGTAAATCGAGTATCGACCTAAGCCGCACTGGTCTAGAGGCACTGGGACCACCACTTGCAACTGCAGCGTGTCCCTGATAGCCGTCCTCTTTGATTGGGGCCCGCACGGGGACAACACAAAAGCCTCGCCAGCGGAGCCACGAACTCTAGAGCGTAGCCCTCGCGGATGATCTCCAGCACCCAGAGATCCGTAGTTATGGCGGCCCAGGCGGAGAGAAACTCCTGCAAACGCCCCCCTACCGGTACCTCTGCCTGGACCAGCCTCCCTTCATTGCGGCTTCTTAGAAGAGTTCTGCTGGGTGTTAAAAAAACCCCTGCCGAACCCTCTGGCTCCTCGAAAGGACTGGCCCCTGGCTACAAAGCGACCCCTTTGATAAGGCGCAAACCAAGATCCACGGAACCTGCGAAAATCTCTACCATGACCTCTTAGCATCGTCCCAGCCTTTGCAGCTCTGGGCTGATCCTCCGGAAGATGACCCCCTTTGGAATCGCCCAAATCCTTCACAATCTTTTCTAACGCTTCCCCAAAAAGCAGCTTGCCCTTGTATGGAAGCTTACTGAGGCAAGATTTTGAAGATGCGTCTGCTGCCCAATTTCTTAGCCAAAGAAATCGTCTAGCAGCAATAACTGAGGCCATGGACTTTGCTGAAATTCTGACCAAATCATAGAAGGCATCCGCTAGGTAAGCCGTCGCTGACTCTAGCTTAGCTCCTTCCGAGGAAGAATCCTCCTGCTTCTCCGAGCCCGGCTTTCCCTGAGGCCAACGGATAGAGGCCCTGGACACATACACCCCACAAACTGAGTGCCTCTAACCTACCATCTTGAAGATCCTTAAGGACTGCACCCCCTTCCACCGGAATCGTGATCTTCTTCGTGACTGCCGAAACTAGCGCATCTACCTTAGGCATCCGCAATAAGTCCTTCTCTTCCTGAGGGACAGGGTAAAGACGCGCAATGGTGCGGCCCCCCACTCAGGCTAGCCTCGGGCACTCCCACTCAGACTCTATCATCTGTTTAATTACTCTGTGTATTGGGAAACACCGCTGTTCTGGTTTAAACCCCTGTAACAAGGGAACCTCCAGGAGCTCCTGTTGTACCGCCGGAAGCACTATATTTAACGCTGCGAGGGACTGGACAATCAGAGCCCCCAGCTCCTCCTTACAAAACACCCAGTAGACATTAGGATCATCTCCTGGCCCAATCTCTCCTTCCTCCAACTCCACTGGCCAAGAATCCAGGCCGGACTCCGAAAGAATCTCTCCTTCCTCAGCCAACAGTGGACTAGCGAACTGTAGCCCCAACACCTCTGAGGCCGTCTCTAAAACTGACCCCTTAGCCGAACTCCCCTCTCCAGGATCGGACAGCTTGGGCTCCTCCAATTTTAAATCCACCTGGCCAGCAGCAGACTGGCTTTCTACTGGCTGAGACATTTTTAACATATATGCCTTATGTAAAGCCAAAATAAAATCAGGGGACAACAGAGAACCCAAATTCCCCTGAGCTCCAGAGGGTGCCTTATGGCCTACCTCCTCCACGGGAGGCGCTTTTTGAGATTTAGATTTTCTTTTTCCTGAACGCTGCAAAAGCGCGAGAGAAACAGCAGCTTCTGAAACCCCAATGGCTGCTGTTCCCGCCTTAACCAACGGCCCCTAAGGTCGCTCTCCCATCATCTCCGAGCCAGTTACTGTGTTCTCCATAAGGCGACAGCTCCCCTGCTCTCCTCGGCGAACTAAAGTAAAATGACCGGAACAAGAAGAATCACCATGAGCAAAACGAGACCTGCAGCTTAAAACGCACAGCAATTCCTGACCGGCGAGCACGCTCCTCCCACCAGCCTAATCTGCTCCCACACTACTTGAAACGGATACTGAAGGCTCCCAAAACAAAAACGCGACGTCAATCGCACAGCAGTTCCAACTGCCCCTAAACATTGTGAAGCCTTCCCCAGTCCTACCTGCAGCCTCGATGACGGAGCTCTCTTCTCCAGACTTCTGCTGCTAGCGGGCCACGTAGAGTGCAGCGAACGGCGGTGTGAAGAGGATTCTGGGGATCCCACCTCCTTTCTACACCCCCTCTCAGGCAACGGATCCTCCGGTGAAGCAGGCTCTGCCCCTGATGCTGCTTAAAATCTGTCTAGCAGCTGAGGACCATCGTCTTAGCTATCAATTCTTTTTTTTTTTTTTTTTTACCTACACAAGGGAGCACTTCTCTGCTGGACTACCCTGCTAGGGCAAGAGAGCAAGGCCTTTCCCCTTCACTCCTTCCCTTCCCTTCTTTTTTTTTTTTTTTTTTTTAACTATTTTAAACTATTCTATTGCCTAATTCCAATCGTCTCTCCTGGGAGTCTGCCAGCGACACGTCCTTCTCAGCTGCTGAGGACTGAAAGACTGGCTTCTGTCACAAGGGGGAGCTGGATAGGCTGTCAGCAGAAGTTTTAGTATTCAGTCCTCAGCTGCTGGAGGAGGTTGACTACCCAACTGTACCTGGACTGCACGGAGAGACAAATCGGAATAGAATGCTAGGTATTATAAGGAAAGGAATGGAAAATAAAACAAAAGATATTATAATGCCTCTATATCGTTCCATGGTGAGACCGCACCTTGAATATTGTGTGCCATTCTGGTCGCCGTATCTTAAAAAGGATATAGCATTATTAGAAAAGGTTCAGAGAAGAGCCACCAAAATGGTAAAGGGGATGGAAGGATACTCCTATGAAGAAAGGCTAAAAAGGTTAGGGCTCTTTAACTTGGAAAAGAGACGGCTCAGGGGAGATATGATAGAAGTCTATATATTAATGAACCGAGTGGAACGGGTAAACGTAGATCGATTGTTTACGTTATAAGAATATAGAAAGACTAGGGGACATGCAATGAAGCTACAGGGTAAACTATTTAAGACTAATAAAAGAAAATATTTTTTCACTCAACGTGTAATCAAACTCTGGAATTTGTTACTGGAGGATGTAGTAAAGGCTGTTAGTGTAGCTGGGTTTAAAAAAGGTTTGGACAAGTTCCTGCAGGAAAGGTCCATAAACCATTATTAAGAAGGGACCCAGGATATCAATGCTTGACCCAGTACAAGCATTGTGGAAGCTGTGTCTTTTGGGGAAACTGCTAGGTACGTATGACCTAGATTGGCTACTGTTGGAAACAGGATACTGGGCTTGATGGACCTTGGTCTGACCTAGTATGGCATATCTTATGTTCTTATATTCCCTGATTTCTTTGAGCATTTCATCATCCATTTGTTCATTCTGACGAGGTGGTCGATAGTACACCACCACTGCCATCACTTTCTCCTTCCCCTTTTTATATGGAATTTCAATCCATAGAGATTCTACAGTGAATTTTGTTTCCTGCAAAACTTTAATCCTTTGTGACTCAATGCCCTCTCTAACATAGAACGCAATCCCTCCACCAATTTGATCTGCTCTAGCATTATGATACAGTTTGTACCCAGGTATCACAGTGTCCCGCTGGTTGTCCTCCTTCCACCATGTCTCTGAGATACCAATCATATCTAACCTCTCATTTAGTGCTATATATTCTAACTCTCTCATCTTATTTCTTAGACTTCTAGCATTTGCAAACAAGCATTTTAGAGGCTGTATTTTATTCATATTAATTTGGCTATCGATAAGCAGGGGTATTTGGGTATCTTTAAGCACTATCTGCTCTGAACTCAAGGGCATTTGGGCTACTTTTGTTTTTATTGGAACCTCTCTGCGGATATGCCCTAACTTCAATCTTTTGCTAGTATCCTTCAAGGATACATTGTTCCGAACCATGTGCTCTTGGGCGACTGTCGGCATAGTCCTCACCAGCACTATCTAAGACCTTGTTTAGGTGGTGCGTGAGATCCACTACCTTCGCACCAGGCAGGCATGTTACCAAGCAATCCTCACATCCACCAGCCACCTAGCTATCTACATTGCTAATGATCAAATCACCAACTATAATGGCTGTCCTATCCCTTCTCTCATGGGCACATGGCTCTGGAGACACCTCCTCGGTGTGAGAGGGTTTTACATCACCTGGAAGACAGGTCCTAGCTACAGGATCACTTCCTGCCACACCAGGGTGATGCTCTCCTGTCACGTGACCTCTATCCTCCATGGCAACAGGGATGCTGCCAGACTGGAGGTAGGACTTCAGTACTATATCCCTGTAGGTCTCGTTTATGTACCTCTCTTTCTTTGAGAGCAAAGAGCTCCTTGCACCTAGTGCACACATAAGACCCTCACCAACTGCAAAAGACTGAAAAAACCCCATCTCACTGCTGGATTGCTGTCTGCATCTTAGTTTTAAGGTTGTGTTTAGGTATTTAAGTTCTTTACTTTCTAAGAGTTGCTGGGGATACTTATACTAATAAAACTATACCTAATACGTTTAATGTACTTGGTTCACCTGAAGCTTAATTAATCTCAGTTTCTTAATGTATGCCTGATGAGGATAAACAGCTGCTCCTGAGAGTGAATATGGTGCATCCTTTCTTTTAAGAGGTTTAAGCACCTATAAAGCTACGATTATCTGAGGGGTGGGTGGTTGGGTGTCAGGGAGGGAGGGAGGTAGGGAGGGAGGGAAAGAAGACTTATTAAAAGCTGGCTTCTACACAGTACCCTGTCCTATACTTCTAAGGTAATCTATGACCAATTTCTTGGGTGATTCACACAGCCCTTTCTTGGATAGAGGGAGTCTTATTTATTTACTTACTTATCAGGTTTTATATACCGCTCTATCCTTTAATCAGAGCGGTTTACAAAATAAGTAGTCTTATATCTACACAACAATATAACTAACACTTAATTTCAGTGAACACTGGATTGAAAAGAGATATAAAGGAGTACTTGGAGGAAAGGGGAAGGGGTCACTGGAGAGGGACGCTTCAAGGGTGGGAGTAAGGGAGCTATTTACAGAGAGTCTTGGGTTCTAAATTTAACCAGAAAGCTACATGTTGAGTTTTTAATTTAACTAAAAGCTCTTTGCTGATACTAGGCCCTGACTGATTTAACAAATACACTGGATTCACAGATTAATCAGCTTTAATCTAAATTATTTCTTTTTCACCAAGATTTAGAAAAATTCCCATAAGTAAATACTTACAATTGTAGATCTCTCTCCAGAGGTAGCAGTCTTTTTTTTGTAGTCCTTCAAGATGAAGCAGGAGCACAAATTTAGGCAAAAAAGGGGCAAGCCCTGCTCTCCTTGCAGCCGCAGGCATGTCAGTGGACTTTCCCCTAAGAAAAATGCAGGAATCCTGCAGCTCCAGAGGCAAATTTGTATCCTGGGCAGAGATATCCAGCATGGCGGTGGTTCCCGCCAAAATCATGGGCCTGCCGCCCGCTCCCACAGCTCTCTGCTATCTGAAGAAACTGCCGCTCCCTCTTCGAACCCTTCCTAAATTGGCCACAGCTAACATATGGATGTCCTGCGGCAGCCGTGGCAAAGCCCGAGCTTCAATAAGTGAGTTCTGTGGCTACCGCACAGCACACACCAGGCCCTCTCCATGCGGCCGTGTGTTTGATCAGCTCTCCCGCAGGAAAGTAAGGCCAGGGCCCAAGGGAGTTACTCAGTTTGCCCCCTCCGCTGGAGACTGAGGTTTGGATCTCCAAAGCTGTGCTGTGGCTCTCTCGCATCCTGCCCACCAGTTTCTTCTTTTTTTTTTTTAAACTTTACCGGCAAGTGTCCACCACAGATAGACAGGGCAGGCAGCACTGCTACCATCTCCAGCCCTCTCCCAAAGGTTGGGGAGAGCAAAGGGAGGGAGCAACTAGAAGAGGCGACTGGGGGAGAGCAGGGGAGGGACCCGGGGTCCACGGGTTCTGCACCCCTGATTAAAATTATAGGCCAAAGACCAATGGCAAGGCTCCATCATCCACAGGCTATGCACGCCATCTGCTTGGAGACAGAAATACTGGCTCAGTCCAGTGGGCACAGGGGCGGTTTACAAATAACCAACATTTTACAAATAACAGATCTGAGAAGCTGAGAAGCCTCCATTACGCTAAGAACAAACCTTTCTATTTTCTCTGTTGGCTTAAACCTATAAATTCTAACTGTTGATTTTTGGGGGGATTACTATTATAGCTTTTAACTGTGGTTTTAGACTAAGCTTGGGGGCATTTGGACTGCTTTCCTTGTATAGACTTACATCAGATATCGGTGAGTGCCCACGATTCAGAAACAGCCTACTCGCCAGAGACACTTAGGTTCCCGCCCACCCTACCCCTCACCCCACCCACCCCAGGGGCTACTTTGCCTTTATAGTAGTCACGTAAGTGCCATCTATCCTTTCTTACTTGGGTTAAAAGTCCACATCTTCTTCATCCTTTCTTCTTCTTCTTCCTCTTCTGGGACTGCTTAACCAACATGTCGAGTATTCAGTGCAACAACTGCAGTACTTTCATTTCAAGACAAATTATTTGGAGCCTAAGAGCTTATCCTATGTGCCTCAGGTCAGTTGCCATGCATGATGAACTGACTCTACTAAGGAAAGACCTAGCTGCCATGCATAAAGAAGTGACTCTACTGAGGGAGGAAATGTCTGCAATGAAACACACCTCTTCTAGGATACAAACTGAACAAAGTCCACCACCGCTCCCACAAAGAATCAAACACCCCAGGAACAAATGGATCACAGTGGGTTCTGGAAGACTGTGATTTGTAATGCAAAGACATCCTATACATCAAGAGATATCCCTGCATAATGCCTTCTCTGCCTTGGCTAATGAGGATGCTCAATCCACTGAAACTGAAGGGCCCTTAAATGAGTCAGACAACGCCCAATCTCCTGCTAAAGCACCAAATATGAAGAAAATCTCACCAAACAGAAAACTACTACTACTTGGAGATTCCATCATCAGAGGCACCAACTTGGGAACACAGTTCAAAGGAGAGAAGATAGTCATGTGCCTACCAGGCAGGACAGCCAGCAAGAATACAAACCAAATTGTTGAAGTACTTAGCGCAAAAAGTGAACACTCCAAACTTGATGTTGTTATCCACTTGGGCACAAATGACCTGGCTAGAAACAATGCCTCTACAGTCCAAAAGGATTTCCAGTCTCTGGGAGAGAAACTCAAGCCCATTGTTAGCACTGTTGCATTCTCAGAGGTTCTGCCTGTTCTTTGGTAAGGGGACTAAAAGGCTGCATCGCATTAACAGCTTTAATACATGGCTCCAGACCTGGTGCAAACAAGAAGGATTCAGATTTATTTGCGACTGGGGAAACAGATGGACCAACAAGAGATTATACTGTGCGGATGGACTGCATCTCTCTGTCGCAGGGAAAAGAATCTTAAGTGAAAAATTCAGGTGGTATGTGGATATGCATTTAAACTAGGAAAAGGGGGTGACGGATGTGGAAGATCAAGACCTGCACGCCACCCCCTGCAAAAGCAGAACAACATCAGAAACACCCACACTTTTAAACCACACATCAAAAACAAGTGGGACGATGTGGGCAGAACAAAATCAATGCAAAATACACACAAGCCAGTTAAATGCTGGAAAGCAATGAGCACAAATGCTAGAAGCTTAGCCAACAAAGTTCTGGACCTGGAAGCCCTAATGGTGGAAATGGATTTGGACATTGTGGCCATTACAGAAACATGGTTTAATGAATCGCATGACTGGGATATAGCCATAACTGGCTATAATCTATTCAGAAGGGATAGAGAAAATGGAAAAGGAGGAGGAGTAGTCTTGAATGTCAAAAGCTGTATTAAAGCTACTGAAATGCAGGGGACATGGGGAAAAGAAGAAGCGCTCTAGATTGCGTTGGAAAGAGGAGATGGCACTGTCATCCATACTGCTGTAGTCTACAGACCTCCGACTCAAATTGAAGAGATAGATAACAATTTGATTATAGATATTGCCAAGATAGCCACAAAGGGGGAAGCGATCATTTTGGGTGACTTTAATCTACCTGATGTGGATTGGATTACTCCTTCTGCACATCTGGAAAGAAGCAAAAAAAATTGTAGATGCTCTCCAAGATGCATTACTTAGACAAATGGTCATGGAGCCAACCAGGGAAAGCTCAATGCTGGATTTAGTGCTCACCAATGGTGATAGCATGTCAAATGTCTGCGTGAGTGCCCCTGTGAGCAACAGCGATCATCACACGGTGTGGTTTGAGATAAAAGCCAAGGTACAGGCCAAACATAGCAAGCTCAAAGTCCTAAACTTCAAAAACACTGACTTGAATAAAATGGTCGAGTACCTAAAGGAGGAGATGATAGGGTGGAAGGAGATAAGGGAAGTGGAATTGCAATGGGCTAAACTAAAGGTGGCAATAAAAGGGGTAACAGACAAATATGTAAAAATGGTAAACAATAACAAGAGGAGAAGGAAACCTATTTGGTTTTCAAAGAAGTGGCTGCTCAAATAAAGGCAAAAAACACAGCTTTCGCAAAATTCAAAAGCTTGCAAACAGAAGAACACAGAAATGAATACAGGATCAAACTCAAAGAGTCAAAAAGAGAAATAAGGATAGCAAAATCAAAGGCAGAGAAAAAGATGGCTAAAGATGTTAAGGGTGGCGACAAAACTTTCTTCAGGTATATTCGGGAAAGGAAGATCAGAGTTGGAATTGCAGGACAAGGACTCGTGGAAAGTGACTTAGAAAAAGCGAAATTGCTAAACAAAAACTTCTGCTCTGTTTTTACTAAAGAAAATCCTGGAGATGGACCAGCTGTGACTCCCAAATATAAAAAAGGGAATGAAGTAGATACCACACCATTCACAGAAGATGAGGTGTTGGAACAAGTTGCTAAACTGAAAGTGGACAAAGCCATGGGACCAGATGGGATACATCCCAGAATACTGAAAGAGCTCAGAGAGGTTCTTGCAGGGCCGTTAAAGGATGTATTCAACAGATCCTTGGAAACAGGAGAGGTTCTTCAGGACTGGAGAATGGCTGATGTTGTACCTATACACAAAAGTGGTGACAGGGAAGAAGTGTCAAACTACAGACCTGTGAGCCTTACCTCGGTGGCAGGAAAAGTAATGGAGACGCTCCTGAAAGAGCGAATAGTGAACTTTCTCAAAACCAACAGGTTGCAAGATCCGAGGCAACATGGTTTTAATGAAGGACGGTCTTGCCAAACAAATCTGATTGAGTTCTTTGACTGGGTGACCAAGGAACTAGATAAGGGGCATGCGATGGATGTCATCTACCTGGATTTCAGCAAAGCCTTTGATACTGTTCCTCATAGGAGGCTTGTCAATAAACTCAGTAGCTTGGGGATGGGTCCCAAGATGGTAAACTGGATTAGAAATTGTTGACTGACAGATGACAGAAGGTGATGGTACATGGAGCTCACTCAGATGAAAGGAAGGTGATTAGCGGGGTGCCCCAGGGTTCGGTCCTGGTCCCGGCACTGTTCAATGTATTTGTGAGTGATATTGCTGAAGAACTGAATGGAAAAGTCTGTCTTTTTGCAGATGACACAAGAATTTGCAACAGAGTGGACTCCCCCGAGGGAGTGGATAACATGAGGAAAGATCTACAAAAGCTGGAAGAATGGTCTAATGCTTGGTAATTACGATTTAATGCAAAAAAGTGCAGTGTCATGCACTTAGGTAGCAGAAATCCAAGGGAAATGTACGCGATAGGGGGCGAGAGGTTGGTGTGCATGGTTCAGGAGAAAGACCTTGGTGTGATTATATCTGATGATCTCAAGGTGGCAAAACAGTGTGACAAGGCGGTGGCAAAAGCCAGGAGGATGTTGGGCTGCATACAAAGAGGGATTAACAGCAGAAAGGAGGAGGTACTTATGCCACTGTACAGGTCGCTGGTGAGGCCTCATTTGGAATACTGTGTTCAGTTTTGGAGACCATACCTTGCAAAAGATGTAAAAAAAAGACTGGAAACTGTTCAGAGGAAGGCGACCAAAATGATTTGGAGCCTGCGTAAGAAACCTTATGAGAAGAGAATTGAAGACCTAAATATGTACATTTTGGAGGAGAGGAGGGATAGTGGAGATATGATTCAGACCTTTAAATACTTAAAGAGGAACGATGAACAAACAAACCTCTTCCAAAGACGGGAAAGCTGCAAAACTAGAGGGCATAACATGAAGCTGCAAGGTGGAAAATTGAAAGGCAATGTCAGGAAATATTTTTTCACTGAAAGGATGGTGGATGCTTGGAATGCTCTCCCGTTGGAAGTGGTGGGGGCAAACACGGTGACGGAATTCAAAACAGCATGGGACAAGCACAGCAGATTCCTTTACAGAAACAGGATGATAACAAAATAAACTGAACCATCTAACTTCTCAACAAATAGGGGTGTCCTACATGGAGTGTTGGGTCCACCCCTAGACAGAGACATTGGGAGAGGTAGCCTGCACAGAGCAACAGGTGCACCTACTCTTGCCGTATTGCTGGGCAGACTGGATGGACCATGCTGGTCTTTATCTGCCGTCATTTACTATGAGAACTATTTACATGTGAACTATGAACAATAATTACCAAAGTTAAGGAACTCAGGCTTAAGGGAATGGAATATAGGCAGTGTGGGATTTGTGTGTGTGGTTGGGTTAAGTGTGAGGTAGAGCTGACATTTGTCAGTTCCATAGTGTGCAGCGAAGAGATGTGTTTTGAGTTTTTTTGCAAATACCTGAAGGTCCTTGAATGAGTGGATTGAGACAGGCAAGGAGTTCCAGAGGCTGGTGGCTGTGAATGTGAATGCTCTAGAGCTCGTGGTCTGTTTGGTCTTACGAATGGAGTGGGAGATTGCAAGAGAATGGAGTGTGTTTTCACTTCGAGATCTGGTGTCAGGAGGGGTGTGGAGGAGAGTTGAGAGGTAGGACGGTGCAATATTGTTAATCAGTTCAGTATATTGTATTTTATCCGGCTCAATATTGGAAGCCAGTTGAGGTCATATAAGATAGGTGTGATATGATTGGTTAATCGGGCCTTATAAATGATTCTGGCTGTAGTGTTTTGTGCTCTTTGGAGTATATTTAGGTTTCCAATCGGTATTCCCTGTAACAAGCTGTTACAGTAGTCAAAGTGGGGGGTGATAAGAGCTTGTACTACGGATCTGAAGTAGTGAGTGTCGAGAAGTGGTCTTAGGTGCTGAATGGTCTTTAGTTTGAAAAAGATAGTCCTGGCTGTTTGCTTTATGTGAGGTAACATACTGAGGGATCGATTGAGAATTATACTCAGATTTTTTACTTCCTGCTTCACTGGGAGTACAGTGTTATTAATGTAGACAGATTGAGGGGGAGAGGTGTTTTGATTCCTTAATATATATAAGACTTCAGGTTTTTTTTAAGTTAATGCTGAGATTGTTGGAGTTCAACCAGGATTCAGTTTCACTAATGCAGTCATAGCTTGTGTTAAGTGGGGTTCATTATATCAATAGGGAGAGACAACATAATGTCGGCAGCATATATGTAGTATCCAATGTTTTTAATTTTTTGAAGATGTTGGTGATTGGCTAGAGGTATAGGTTGAATAATAGGGCTGAGAGGACAGAACCTTGGGATATTCCTTGCTCTTGGGGGAAGGTAGCAGAGGGTTCATGACCTACTTGAATGCGTAGTCTTCGATTTGAGATATACGACTTAAACCAATGGAAGACTGTTCCACCTAATCCAATTTGTGCAAGTCTTGTGATGAGGGTGGCATGATTAATGTTGTCGAATGTGGAGGCAATATCAATAAAGACCAGTATGAAAGCTCGTTTTAGAGTCAACTATGCCTTGGATGAGGGAGTCAAGTGAAGCTATCAACAACGTTTTGACTCCGTGGAATAGACAGAATCCATATTGGTGGACATCCAGGGGGGCATTGAGATCAATGTAATCTTGAAGTTGAAATTGGATAACTTTTTCAATGATTTTGACCACAAAGGGAATGCTTGCTATTGGCCTATATGAGCTTGGTTCATCTCTATTGAAGGTCTTGTTTTTTAAAATGGGACGAACGGATGATAGTTAAGGTCAATAGGCATGACTCCTTGGTGGAGAGATTGGTTTATTATATGGAGGAGGTAAGGGGCCAGATCTGTTTTTGTTGATTTGATCCAGGAAACGGGACATGGGTCCAAAGGGGAGGTTGTTGTATTAATGTTGGTTATAGTGTTTAGTAAGAGCTTCTGATCTATTAGGTGGAAGCTGTGCCAGGAATTGGGGTTTGCTGGAAGTTGGGGAGAGGGGGGGGTGTGATGTGAGTAGTGAGTTGTATTCTTATTTTTTAGCTTGTCTGCATAATCAGCTAGAGTTTGGGGTTTTATGTTGCAATTTCAGATTCATATTGGTTGGTTTTGGTTAGGGACCTGACAATATCAAAGAGCTCTCTTGGTTGGTTAAGAGCTCGATTTAGGATCTTAGTGTGGCAGTCTCTCTTTGCTTTGTTTATTGCGTCCTTGTAGGTATTAAGTGAGGTGAAACAGTGTTTGTCTTCTTGTGTTTTAGTTACTCTCCATTTTTGTTCCAGCTTTCTTAATTTTTTTTTTAAGTTTGCTAATTCATGAGTGTACCATTTTTCTGATAGTTTGTGTGGGCCTAGAGTGATTGCTAGGTGGTATTGCTGCTTTTTGTATGGAAATGTTCCAGATACTTAGTGAGATGTTGGGGTCTGGTGAGTCTATTGCAAGCTGGGGTAATATACTCTCCAGGAAGGCGTCCCTGTTGAAGTGAGTAAATCGCCTGGTTTGGGGTGATGTGATAGGTGCAGTAGCGAGGGGGAGATGTAATAGGATATGGAAAGATTCTAGGTAGTGGTCGGACCAAGGGACCTGAGAAGTTGATGGAGGGTTGTACATGGGGTGTTTTGAAGTTAAAATGGGAAAAAAAACAAGGTCAAGGGAGTTTATCTTTATATGAGTGGGTAAATTTATAATTTGTTGAAAGCCCATGTCGACCATTGAGTCAAAGAAGGAAGTGGTATGGGTGGTGCTGAGAGAAGGTAGGTTAAGGTCTCCTATAATGATATGGGGTTTTCTAAGAGAGGCTGAACAAGCTGATTCAAGAATTGGAGTTAAATTGTTATGGTTGGGTGAGGGGGGTCTATAAATAAGGCACAGCAACAAGTCCTTGTTTTCAATTTTGAGCATATCCATTCCATCAAGGTTGCTGAAGAAGGAGGGGATGGCTCTGAGTTCTACTTTGCTTAGTATGAGTACTCTGCCTTCCCTCTTGGAGTCCCTAGGGCAGTTGAAGTTAAAGAAAGAAAGAAATCCCTTTTTTTGCAGAAGGTTCAATAAGACATTGTCAGAGGAGGACAGCCAGGTCTCAGTGATGCAGAGAATGTCTATGATCACTGGTATTTTGTTTATTATAGATCTTGCATTAATGAGGATGCATTTTATTGGAGTGGGCGTGTTCGAGGTGTTTGGAGGTTGATTTATCTGTGATGGGTAGATACGTATTAACCTTTTACGAGATTTGTTATGCCTTAGGTGGAATCTGTGCATAGATGCACCATTAATTAAGTGTAAGTTTTATATTATTCCTGGTTAGGCTATGGATAATGCGGATGGGAATAGAGAGGTAGGCATCTTGGAGAAGCGAGAGGGTGTTCGTTATCACATGGGATAGGAGGAGGAGGTAAATTATGCCAAGAAATGCTTTGTTAATCTCCATTGTGGGACACGAGAGTAATTTTGCTTTAATAGTATTGCACTATTCCAATTAGTATATAGATCTGTTTTATGTGTGAAAGGTTAGTGGTAGAGGGGGAGTGGTAGGTAGGGGGGTTGGTGAGTGAGTCCTCTGTGGGTCAGATTATGAAGTACAATGCTAGGTGCCAGTAGGGGAGACAGTGTAAGGTGCCAGAGAAGGGACAAAGAGGTCTATGATTGCAAGCAGTGAATCAGAGACTGCAGTTATTGTACAGAGGGCAGTGACGGCTAAGTTACAATGTACTGCAGGATATGAAACAATGTAGCAAATTTGATAACAATGCTACAAATGCTTGTAGTTCTGAGGAATGCAACAGCAGTTCAATTTAAATTAGTGTAAAATACAATGCAGGCCTAATACTGTGTTTCCCCGAAAATAAGACCTACCCCGAAAATAAGCCCTAGCACGTTTTTCTGTGATTTTCGTAATATAAGCCCTACCCCGAAAATAAGCCCTAGTGAAGATCATCGACGGACTGACAGATTCAGTACCTGGGGGGGGGGGGTCCCACCAGGGAGGAGCTTTCTTCCTGCTCCACTCCCCGACGCCGATTGGCTGCCGGTGCTGTGCTGCGCTGCGGGCTTCTTCTCTCCAAGGGGCTGTCTTTCAGTTGTTGCTGCTGTTGTGCTGATTGGCTTCGGCGGGAGGACCAGGGAGGAGCTTTCCTCCTGCTCCACTCCCCAACGCCGATCGGCTGCCGGTGCTGTGCTGCGCTGCGGGCCTCTTCTCTCCAAGGGGCTGTCTTTCAGTTGTTGCTGTGGATTGTTGTATATGAAAAAAAAAAAATAAGCCCTACCCCGAAAATAAGCCCTAGTGCATCTTTTGGAGCAAAAATAAATATAAGACCCGGTCTTATTTTCGGGGAAACACGGTAGTAGGGGAGACACATGTGGGTTGCGACAAAATAGCAGATTTTCCTCTAGGAATCAGCATCACTGCATTCGCCTGGGCAGTGTCTGCTTGCTGCAGCCCAAATGCCCCCACTACTATGGGCCTTCTCCACTCCTGCTGCACTAGAAGAAATTTGATCCTCCCAGCCAATAATGGCATCAGAATGTATTGTTTCTCTACATTTGTGGCATCAGCTTTGCACAGTAAGAACATGCCAGCTTCCACAGGCTGCACAAAAGCATCTATGCACAGCCTGTCCCAACAATGGCAAAAGTGTCCCCTACCTGAGGCCCGCACCCAGTCTCCTCCAAAAGGCTGTGAAGGAAGGAGGGAAGATTATCTCGATGAAAGGCCTGTTCTAGCCCCCTCCCAAAGATTGGGGAGGAGGAAGGGAAGATACTCCAAAAAAGAACTCCAAGAAGCAGGCTGAAGGTGGCTAGGGAAGGGGAAGGAACCCAATACTACAGGTCTCTGCACTCCAGGGCCCTTTAGATGGCTACAGCTGCACTATGCCCTCTGGTCTGCTTTCATGTCCTTGATTTTTTTTCTTGGTTTCTTCAGTCCAGTCACAGACTGCATAGGTTTCAAACACCCACCATCTGCTGGAGACTGAGAAATAGGGAAGGGCAGACTGGATAGGCCGTTTGGTCTTTATCAGCCATCATTTTTCTACAGTATGTAAATACTGGTGATCAGTGGACTGCACAGGACCTTTATAGGTGACATCATCAAACCAGTAGTTCTCAGACTCCATCTACTGGCAAAACATAAACCCACTCATATGGAATGGACTGAAGGGTTGATGAAAACACAAATACTTTAAAAAAAATATGGGTGTTAATATTTGAACCTGTTCCAAGATAGATGTGACAAGTAACTGTTTCGACAAGAAGTCTGTACTAGTGATTGAGGGGGCAACTGTGCTGACCGCTCTAGTGTTTAAAACCACCACAAAATAGCCCCCAAAAAGGCTAAAATGTTACTTACCCAATAATTTCCTTTCCTGGAGTACTGCTAGACCAGTCCAAACTTGTTGTTTGTGTCCCCCTGCCAGCAGATGCCAGAGACCGAAAAAAATAGAAACTTCCAGTGACATCATCACTGGTATTACTGCTCATGCAGCTATGGACAACCTCAGAATTTAGTAACCAAGCATATGGCAAAACTAGGCAAATGAACTAAAAATGCTCCAGACCAAACACAACCTCCTTGAAGATAGTGCAGAAGACCAAGGGGCTCCCAAATAAGGGCCATAACAGCCCAGCTATAAACAAGATAATTATAATAGGTATAATTTTGTGAAGATTAAGGTCACAGGCAGCAGAACGGGTTCTGGATTGGTTTAGCAGGACTCCAGGAAAGAAAATGATCAGGTAAGTAAAATTTCACCTTTAGGATTGTCTTGCTAGACCAGTGAGAAGTGCCAAAGCTATGACTCCACTGGGCAAGAAGATGATGCAGCTGCTTTTAAGACCTCTGCACCAAATGCCATTTCTGCCCTGGTGTGGACATCCATTCTATAATGCTTGACAAAGGTAGAGAGGGAAGACTATGTTGCTGTCTGACAAATGTCAACGGGGGCTACAGAACTCTGCTCTGCCCAGGCGGAGGGAGCTTGCAACCCCCCTTGAACAGTCCAATTTCTAAAAAGATAGGCAGAGGCCACCGCCTCCTTTATCCAAACCCCTAAGGCAACCTCTGAGGCCGTTTCACCCTTAAGCAGACCAGCATAAAGAACGAATAACCGGTCAGATCTCCAGAATGAGTTAGTAACCCTTAAGTATCCGAGGAGCAATATCCATACATCAACCAAGTGTAGGTCCCTGCCCTTCCCCTTACGCTGCTAGAGGAAAGGTTGGAAGGGAAAACACTTGGTCGAGATGAAAAGCAGATACTACCTTGGGTAAAAAAGGAAGGAACCAGATGGAGGGATACTGCCTCTGCTGAGAACGTTAAATAAAGGATTCCTACAAGAGAGATCTTGCAACTCTAAAATGCAGTGTGTCGAGCCGAGTAGATTACAACCAAAAAGACGGTCTTGAGGGAAAGATCCTTAAAGATAGTTCATTTCAACAGCTCGAAGGGTACAGACATCAGTGCCTGAAGGACTAGGCCCATGTCTCAAGGTAGAACAATAGACCACACAGGAGTATGTAATACTGCACTCCATAAAGGACGTGGGACATTATCAGGGTGCGAAGCTACAGGGGAGCCAGCCATCGAGCCTCAAAAACACTCAAGGGCAGTGACCTATACCCTCAAAAACTGACGGCAGTCCTTTGTCACACCCCTCCTGAAGGAATGAAAGCAAGGATATGTTTTCTAAGGTGATAGGCCATGCCTGTGACAGCATGCCTCAAAAAGACACCAGACCCGCACATAAGTGAGGCAGGTGAAGCCCAGTTTCACCTTCAGGAATGTAGAGATAATGGTGGAAGAATACCCGTTATACCTTAGGTGCCATCTTTCAAAGGCAGTAAGCGAAAAGGGAGGCGGGTCATCCATCAGGCATCTATCCTGTGGGAGATACAGGGCTGACCTACTAGAAGCCTCACCAGATTGGCAAACCAGAGCTCCATGGCCAATCTAGTGCCAACAGACTAACATAAGAACATATGACATAGACATAGCAACAGCTTTTGACTCTGTTGACCATGACCAACTGCTTGCTCGTCTCCACGAAAAAGGGATTCAAGGAATGGCATGGAACTGGTGCAGATCTTACCTAGAAGATCGCTGGCAACAAGTACGGATTGGTAATACTACATCTCAGCCTTTTCACCAGAAACAAGGAGTACCGCAGGGTTCCTCTCTCTCAGCCCTGCTATTTAACATCTATATGCAGCCCATCTGCAACATTGCCCGCTCATTCGGAACATCATGTCTCATCTACGCGGATGATGTGCTCTTATTCACCCCAATCAACGTATTAAAACCTGACTACACTACATTAATCACCTGCTTCAACTCAATCTCAGACTGGCTGCTCTCACAAAATCTCAGAATCAATTTCAAAAAAACTGAAGTCCTGATCGTCACAAGGAACAAAGACTTCTCTCCTCCACCAACTCTAAGAACAAGAGATGCCGATCTACCTCTCAAAACATCAATACGTTACCTGGGCGTTATACTCGACCAGCGGCTTGAATTCAAAGAACATATAAAAAATACTGTAAAAGCCATCTACTATAAAATTAGGACACTCCGTCACCTCAGACCTATGCTTGAACCAAACGACTTCCGCACAACCTTCCAGGCACTAGTCATTCCTCACTTCGATTATGCAAATATCATACTACACGGCCTACCCAAGAGCACGCTGAATCCACTTCAATTGGCCATGAATACAGCGGCCAGGGTTCTTCATGGAGCCTCAAGGAGCCATATTACCCCCATCCTATTTGATCTTCACTGGCTCCCGCTATCATGCAGGATTTTATACAAAGCCCTCATTTTGACCTTCAAAGCATTCCATCAAATCTCATCATCCTCGCTATCTGACCTCCTCCATCACACACAGAACACCAGATCCAGACGATCTGTAACAGAGAACATGCTAGCAGTCCCAAAAGACCTTACAAAGCTCACTCAAACAACTACAACAAGAGCATTCTCATCCTTCGCACCCAGATGCTGGAACGCACAACCACCTAGTATCAGATCACAAAAGGACCTGTCCCAATTCAGGAAATCTCTAAAAACACACCTCTTCCTACAACACTTCTCACAATTCACTGGCTCCCCACCCCCTCCCCCTACACAAACCATCGATCACGGCTAGTCAAATAAGCCCCTGAAACTTCATTACCCGTTCTAGATTAATTCCCCATAGACCCCCATCTTCAGAATTCAAACATTTGTGAATATATTGTAAATAGTTGAGAATATCTGTTATTCTTAATCCCTGTTATCCAGGTTCATTTCCTGTTACTTGTAAACTTGACATATGTTTAATGTTTAAGTACAAAGTTGTTAAAATGTAAACCGCGCTGATGAAAAAAGTGCGGTATATAAAAGCTGTTAATAAATAAATAAATAAATAAATAAATGATATACCATACTGGGTCAGACCAAGGTCCATCAAGCCCAGTATCCTGTTTCCAACAGTGGCCAATCTAGATCACAAGTACCTAGCAATTTCCCCAAAAGATACAGGTTCCACAAAGCTTGTATTGGGTCAAGCTTTGATATCCTGGGTCCCTTTTAAAAATGGTTTATGAACCTTTCCTCCAGGAACTTGTCCAAACCTTTTTTAAACCCAGCTACACTAACAGCTTTTACTACATCCTCCGGTAACAAATTTCAGAGTTTGATGACACGTTGAGTGAAAAAATATTTTCTCTTATTAGTCTTAAATAATTTACCCTGTAGCTTCATTGCAAGTCCCCTAGTCTTTCTATATTCTGATGATGTAAACAATCGATCTACGTTTACCCGTTCCACTCCATTCATTAATTTGTAGACCTCTTCATATCTCCCCTCAGCCATCTCTTTTCCAGGTTGAAGAGCCCTAACCTTTTTAGCATCTCTTCATAGAGGTATCCTTCCATCCCCTTTACCATTTTGGTGACTCTTCTCTGAACCTTTTCTAATAACGCTATATCCTTTTTAAGATACTGCGACCAGAATTGCATACAATATTCAAGGTGCGGTCGCACCATGGAACGATATAGAGGCATTATAATATCCTTTGTTTTATTTTCCATTCCTTTCCTTATGATACCTAGCATTCTATTTGCTCTCTTGGCTGCCACTGCACACTGGGCGGAAGGTTTTAACGTGTTACCCACTTTTTCCTGGGTGGTGGTTCCTAATGTGGAACCTTGCATCGTGTAACCATAGTTTGGGTTGTTCTTTCCTAGATGCATAACTTTGCACTTGTCCACATTAAATTTCATCTGCCATTTAGATGCCCAGTCTTCCGGTTTATCAAGATCCTCTTGCAATTTTCCACAGTCCTCATGGGTTTTAACAACTTTAAATAGTTTCGTGTCATCTGCAAGTTTGATAACAAGGCCAGGGTTGTCTTCTATCCAGCGAATTACTCGTCCAATGAGGGGCCACGGTAGAAACACATACAGAAGTGGCTTCCAAGGTCAAGGCTGTACCAGGGCATTAATGCCCTTAGATCACACATCCTTTTGATTAATGAAAAGCCTCTCCACCTTGGTATTGGTTTGGGTCGCCATTAGGTCCAGTCCCCCAGTGGTCTAGAATCCACTGAAATGCCGATGGTGCTAACTCCCACTCCCTCAGATCAAGGGTACGGCGACTGAGATAATCCACATCAACATTTGATGCCTGCAATGTGCTGTGTCGAGAGCACCAGCAAGTACCGCTCTGCCCAGAACAGCAGAATCATATCAAGGGCCAACCGCACACTCTTGGCGTCCCCCTGCCTACTGACCTACGCCACCACTGTGGCATTGTCTGAGAAGACCACTCGGTCCCAAGATCAGGTGGCAAAAGTGCAAGAGGGCTAATTGAATAGCTCTCACTTAGAGAAGATTGATGGACCACGTTGACTTGCATCTGGTTCCATTTCACCCCAAGTATTG
This sequence comes from Ichthyophis bannanicus, assembly GCA_033557465.1. NCBI lineage: Eukaryota > Metazoa > Chordata > Amphibia > Gymnophiona > Ichthyophiidae > Ichthyophis > Ichthyophis bannanicus. The sequence goes on from CM066031.1 coordinate 154,708,100, forward strand.
AGAACCCCAGCCTCATTGGCTGGCACTGAACATCATGAGGAGCCACCAAAGCATTTCCGGGGCATGCCTTTCATAAGGTTGGAGGGCAGGCACGACCAGCTTAGAACATTAACTATTGACAAGTGTAGAAGAAACCTTATGTCGAAGTTCTGCATGCAAGGTGAAGACTAAGACAGCAGTGCCTTCTAGAATGGCCTCAGAGATAGTCCCTTGAGCTCTATCATGGCCACCATTGAACCTAACAATTGAAGATAATCCCAAGCCCCTGGGTGCACGCTGTCGATGGAAGTAAATCAGCTGAGTCAGCAACCTGACTGTTCTTTTGGCAGTTAGAAAGTCCCTGCCTGCACAGGGTGTGAAAAAGACCCTCAAGAGTCTCCAGACTGAGAGGGATCTAGATGACTCTTGCTGTGATTTACCACCCAACCGAAGCTCTCTAAAAACTGAACTACTTGGGCCATCGTCCTGTCCATTTCGGAACATGATTTGGCCCAAATGAGCCAAACTGTCAAGATACAGATGTCCTCTCACTGCTGAACTGCAGCTGTGAGCACCATAGCTTTGGAAAAGGTCCTCGGAACCAGTCACAGAATTGAAAGTGCACGCACAGAACAGTGAACTGCAGGAATTGCTACTATCTTCCTGAATGGGAATGTGAAAGTACACTTCTGCCATATCTAGCAAAATGAGAAACTATCTGTTGAACTGCCTGAATGACCAATCTGAGCATCTCCATCTAGAATAGAGACATCTTCAGAGAGGCACGAATTCCCTTCAGGTCCAAAAATTGATCTTAAGGACTCAATCTTTTTGGGCATAATGAAGTAGACAGAATCTCTTCCTTTTCCTCTCTGGAGGGGAGGTATGGGCACAAAGGGAGAAGTAGCCTAGTGGTTGGGACAAGGTACTTCAGGCTGGAAGGTCGGGTGTTCAAATCCCACTAGAGGACGGCAACCTTGGGCTGGAAGGATTGGGGTTTCTAGTCCCACAGATGCTCCTTGTGGTCTTGGGCAAGCCACTTAACCCTCCATTGCCCATGTTCCCTGTAAGTATTAGTGTATGTGTCTCATATCCCTGCGTGTTAAATGTATCCCCCAATTGTGTTGTGACCGCTTTGATTGAAGGATAAGGCGGTATACAAAAAACTGTCTAAATAAATAAACAATGGCCTGGAGAAGCACAAGCCTCTCCAAGGTGGACTCGACGGTGGCATTTTTGACCTCTGAACCACATGGAGGTGGGAAAGTCCTTGGCTGTCCCATCTTGATCAGAGGGAGGGGACTAGTATTACTGTCCCCAAGCCTGGACAGGATGGTATACTATTTGATAAACTGAAGAATAGCAAATCACCTTGACTGGATGGTGGAGGTAAATGCAGTGACAGAATGCAAAATGCCATGGGACAGATACAGTGGATCCCTTTATAGCAACAGGATAAAATCAAAATAAACATAACTATCTCATATCTCAGCAAATAGGGGGGTACACTCCTAAACAAAGGCATGAGGAGGGGTGACCTGCACGGAGCGGCAGGTGCACCTACTCTTGCCTCTGTGCTGGGCAGATTAGATGGATCATACTGGTCTTTATCTGCCATCATATACTAAGTTACTATGTATACATCTGAGGGTGTTGAAAGAGCTGAAATATGAGATCACAGATTACTAATAGTAGGTCTGCAAATTATCATTAAAATCATTTGTAGTATCTGACAATTGGAGAATGGTCAAAGTAACGCCACTTTTTAAAAAAGGTTTCAGGGCTGATCTGGGAAACTACAGGACAGTGAGCCTGACGTCAATACTGGGCAAAATGGAAGAAACAATTATAAAGAAAAAAATGATTAAACATGTAGATAGTCAAAGTTTAAAGGGAGAAAGCCAACATGGATTTTGCCAAGGAGAGTCTTGTCTTACTAATCTGTCATATTTTTTGAAGGTGTGAATAAACAGGTAGACAAAGATGAGCCAGTCAATATAGTGTATCTGGATTTTCAGAAAGCCTCTGACAAGGTCCCTCATGAGAGATTCTTGGTGAAATTAAAAAGTCATGGGATAGAAAGCAGTGTACTATTGTGGAGCAGGAATTGGTTAAAAGAAAGAAAGCAGAGAGTAGGACTAAATGGACAATTTTCTCAATGGAGAATGGTGAATGATGGAGTACCCAGGCATCTGTGCTGGGTCCACTGCTTTTTAACATATTCATAAATGACCTGGAAATGGGAAAAACGAGTGAGGTGATCAAATTTGCACATGACACAAAATTATTTAAAGTTGTTAAAAAAATGAGGATTGTAAAAAATTGCAAGAGGACCTTGATAAATTGGAAGGCTGGAGGTCCAAATGGTAGATTAAATTTAATGTGGACAAATGCAAAGTTAGCACCTAGGAAAGAACAGCCTGAACTACGGTTACATGATGCAAGGTTCCACATTAGGAACCACCACCATCCAGGAAAAATATTTAGGTGTCATCGTGGATAGTACGTTGAAACCCTCCACCCAGTGTGCAATGGCGGCCAAGAAAGCAAATAGAATGCTAGGAATCATAAGGAAAGGAAAGGAATGGAGAATAAAACTAAGAATATTATAATACCTCTGTATCGTTCCATGGTGTGACCGCACTTTAAATATTGTGTGCAATTCAGGCTGTCATATCTTAGAAAAGATACAGAGAAGAGCCACCAAAATGGCAAAGGGGATGGAAGGATACCCCTATGAGGAAAGGCTTAAAAGGTTAGGGCTCTTCAATTTGAAAAAAAGACGACTGAGGGGAGATATGATAGAGGTCTTATAAATTAATGAGTGGAGTGGAACTGGTAAAACGCAAATTGGTTGTTTACGCCATCAAAAAGTCGAAAGACTAGGGGACATGCAAAGAAGCTACAATGTAACCCATTTAAGAGTAATAATAGAAAATATATTTTCACTCAACGCGTAATCAAACTCTAGAATTTGTTACCGGAGGGCATAGTAAAAGTTGTTAGTGTAGCTGGGTTTAAAAAAGGTTTGGACAAGTTCCTGGAGGAAAGGTCCATAAACCATTAATAAAAAGGACCTGGGAAATCCACTACTTACCCTGGGACAAGCATTGTGGAACCTGTGGACCTTTTGGAGAATCTATCAGGTACTTGTGACCTGGACTGGCCACTGTTGGAAACAGGATACTGGGCTTGATAGACCTTGGTCTGACCCAGTATGGCATTTCTTATGTTTTTATGTTCCTCAGTGTTCCTCAACAGAGGTTAAAGCATGTACTTGTGGGACCCTCTGGAGCCCCCCATCACTGCCTCCTGATGAGAATGTTTTCGTGGCAGAATTCTGACTGCTACTAGATTTCCTTCAGCCAAGGACTGTCTGCATTCAAGAACATAACCATGTTGAATGATGTTGAGCACTAAGCACTCCTGGTGAAAAAAGGCAGAGGCTCCTTCCATCACTGAGCTTAATGGAGGGCAATTGCTCTTGAGGAGGAGGAGTCATGGGGCCTGTGGGCTATGCCAAAGGGCTGAAGTTTACTCCAAGATTTAGTAAAGGGGGCTGACTGTTTTCCCAGCCTGTAACGCAGAGAGTCCTGAAATCAAGACAAGCACCTCCAGGATACTTTGGGCTTATTCTCCAAGAGCCACTGATGCTTGGATTCCCCCAAAATCCTTCACAAGTTTCTCAAGGTGGTCCTCAAAGAGGAGCTTCCCCCTAAAAGGCAAACTTGGAAAACCAGGTCTTAGAGGCCGCATCCATGACCCTGTAATGGAGCTATAGCCATTGTCATGCCACTGTCTCCACTGCAATGTCCTTGGATGCCTACCAGACGAGACCATGCATAGTATCTGCCAGGAAGGAAACACCCAATTACAGTTGAGCAGGATTAGTCCTGTAGTTGTCACTGCACCCATCAGAGAAGGGCATGGACCATGAGCCCTCCAAAAATTGCTGCCTGGATAATAAGCAAGGAGGCCAAGAGGACAGTTTTCAGAAGAGTCGCCACCTTGCAATCCTGCTGGTCCCTAAGTGCTACACCACCTTTCACCAGAAAGCGTAGTTACTCACCAGTTACCGGTATTCTCCGGGGACAGCAGGAATCAGTCCTCACACATGGGTGACATCGGCACAGACGGAGCCCTCTTGGAAGCATCCCCCAGCTTTCAAAGAAAGTCTTTGGGAGATACCATCATGCATACGCGGTCCCCTTCCCACCCAAGAGTGCCATCTTGCTCAATCAGATGACATGGCTAAAAGACGGCAAAAATAAAAGATAGTAAAGAGCAATTCGAAGGGGAGTGAGTGAGTGTTGTGAGGAATGATTCCTGCTGTCCCTGGAGAACACCCATTACAGGTGAGTAACTACGCTTTCTCCGGGAACAAGCAGGAAGTCAGTTCTCACATATGGGACTCCCCAGCTACAGGCTACCGAAAGCCCGTAGCAAAAACAGGGGCTCCCTCATGGGGAGCCGCAAGCAGCAGCAATTGAGTCTGTGTCCACAGACCACAATGTCCAATGAAACCAGCACTCTGGTAGCCTGAACACAGAAGGATTGGAGGGTAGGAGTTGCCTGAACCCAGAAAAGGTTATGGAGCACAGCCTGGCTGAAGGCACTGTCTCATTGGGACTCTCTGTCCAGGCAGTAATGTTTATGTTTATTTCATTTGATATACCACCCTTTATAACATCAAGGGCAGTGTACAGTTACTAAGATAATATCTCTGCGAGCGGAGGTGAGCGCAACCAGGAACACCACCTTCCAAGAGAGGTAGCAAAGGTGGCAGGTAGCCAGAGGCTTGAAGGATAAGCAAGTGAGTTGCCCCAATACTACGATGAGGTCCCATTCAGTTGTCAGAGTGCGAACCTGGGGTTTCGATAACAGCAAGTCCCTAAGAAAGTGGGTCACCAAAGGCTGGACTGAGAGGGGCTTGCCATCCACCGGGTGGTAGTGTGCTGCCAGGGCACTAAGATGCACCCGGATGGAGTTAGACTTGAGCCCAGACTGTGAAAGGTACTTTAACATCAGTCTCACTGGGCAGGAGAATGGGTCAGCCCCATGCTCAGTACACCAAGCCAAAATCTTGTGCCATTTGAGGGTATAAGCATTCATAGTAGAGGCCTTGCGAGAAGCCAGCAGAATCTCTTCCACCTCAACCGGGAGTTTGAAAGGGGCTAGAGTCACCCTTTCAGCAGCCACGCTAAGACAGGAGTCCCAGAGAGATCCCCAGGGAACGGTGGCCTCCAGCGTTAACCGGAGCAGCAATGGGAACCACGGTTGCCTGGGTCACCAAGGGGCTATCAGAATGAGCGAGGCCCTGTCGTGGAGGGTCTTGAACAAAGTTTTGGCAATCAGCGGCATGGGAAGGAAGGCATGAGACCCTCTGACCTTGAGACGAGGAACGCGTCCACTGTCACTCTGGAGGGGTGGGCCTGCCGGGAATAGAAGCGGACCACAAAAAACCCTCTAAAGTTTGGCAATAAAATAATAACCAAACAGACAAAATCACCAAACAAACCCTCAAAAAAAATAATATAAATTACTCTTTGTCAGATTATGCCGAGGGAGGTAAGAATTTATAATCTATCCCCACCAGACGGCACCTTCCATTTTAATCATTTTAAATAATTCAACCAACTTAGCTTATTTTAGAAGGAGACTGAATTAGGACAGTCCTCAATGCTGCATCCAAAAATCAGGCACGACGTGCACATTTCGGGGTCCTCTCCCTGTTTCAAGTGCTGCACTTATCGTGCTGCTGCTGGCAGCTCTTGAGGGCCTTGCTGGACATCCTTTTGCAGAGACTACAGGCTGCTGGGTCATGGTCTGGCCCGAGGCAGTGGAGACAGCAGTCGTGTGTGTCAGTCAAAGACATAATTTTTGAGCACCAATCACACTTCTTAAAGCTACTGGTAGAAATGGGGGGAAAAAAGTACTCTGAGGTTGAAGACTCGCCGGGCTGCCAGTTGGAAAAAAGGCATGAAGACGCCAGAGAATGAAGAACGGAAAACTACAAAAATAGACCCGACCTTGACGACAAGGCAGCGAGGTCAGATGGCAGGAAGAGTACTGGTGTGAAACCGGAGGCGAGTATGAAACTCGGAGAGAAAAAACAACTTTTTCCTCGGACAAGCCAAACAAACATCTGAAGGACTCTGTGGAATAAAGGAGAATTAGCAAGATGGCACCCTTGGGCAGGAAGGGGACCATGCATGCATGGTGGCATCTCCCAAAGGTTTTCTTTGTAAGCTGGGGGGATACTTCCGCGAGGGCTCCTTTGGTGCCGACGTCACTCATGTGTGAGGACTGACTTCCTGCTTGTTCCTGGAGAATGGTAGTTCGTAGCCATGTGTCTATGTCCACTTGAGGAAGAGTATAAAGCTTGCTCATAAACTTTGACCCCCTTCAGGGGGGTCTCTGGAGAGTCCCATTCTGTGAACAACATAAATCTTAGGGCTTGAAGAAAGGGAAAAGCTCTGGAGGCTTTATAAAATTTCCTTCAAGATGGGGTCCCTCTCGCATCTCTCACCCTTAGTAGCCATGTTAGTTAGCTGAAGGGAAGCAGTAACCTGAGAGGTAAGGACTACTAATTCATCCCACCTAAACAAGCAGATGACAAGAGAATCTTCCAGCTCCTTTTCCAGAGGGGAGAGCTCACCCTCTTCAAGGTTGGCCTCCCACCACCTCCAGGAGCTGCCATTGACCAAACAGTTATCCTGACCAGAGGAGGGGCGTTGTGTTACTGTCCCACAGTCTCAATGGAGGGTAAGTGTGCAGTTGGGGGGCCCCCGGAGTCTCCTGTCACCACCTCCTGATAAAAACGTTTTTGCAGCAGAACTTCGGCTGCTAGCAATATTTCCCTTAACCAATCACTTTGCCACTTATTTGCTGAGGATCCCAATGGCAGTAGGGAGGGGTCCCAAGCAGGACTAGCATTCTCTTGCCAAGACGGTCACGCCTGCTGGAAAAACTGGAAAAATTCTAGCAAAAGAGGCCCAGTATTGAAGGATGTTGGCAGACAAGCCACGAGGCAGATCCTGTCTCCGTGTGCGGCTCACAGCAGTAATCCAGCTCAAACACCCAGTCACTAAAGTAACTGAGGCAAAGACAAGCATTCTGACACTGCTGCAGAGACAATCATGAACAGGCAATTCAATTTGCCATGCTCCCCTGAACCGTGGGAACACACCCATCAGAAGGAAGGACCACCCTCCTATGAGCCCAAAGGTCAAAGAGCTGAAACACTGTTCCTCCCAACACTACTTAGAACTGTGGAATCATATCCACAGTAAGGGAGAATCCCCACTCTGGGATAGGTTAGCACCAGCAGTGAGGCCTGTGGCTGCAGGATTTGCAGGCATCAGAAGAGGCTAAGAGGAACAGTCACGGCTGAATCAAACTAAGGCTTTAAGTTTCCGGATGAAAGTCACCTAAGGCACCTAAATAAATAAATTAAAATAAATTTAGAAGCGTTTAAGTTATGCTCCTAAATTTAGATCTCCCATTCATTTGACTATATTTATGAATCTAATGTAGGTACTTAGTGATGAAAATCATTACTAAAGTCCTCGCAGGAGTACTTTTTTCCCCCTATGGCTACCGGTAGCTTTAAGAAGTGTGATCGGTGCTCAAGTTATTTTTTCCTGCCCTAAATCCACCCATTGCCATCCACTATTTAGGTTAATACATCTTTTTTTTAACTCAATGTCTTGTCAACACAAGAAACAAAAGCACAACAGATTCCCCTTGAAAATACAAACTTCAACCACACCGATCCCCATCAAACAAGCCAGCAATGGGCAAACAAGTAAATACAGATACTTAGAACAAAATCAAATCCAGGACATCTTCTTACCCACCTCCCAAGCCCAAGTCCCCCTCCCCTTTCATTTCCCATCTGCCCCCTCCCCCAGTATTCCCTCTGCACCTTACTCCACTCTTCAAATGGTTCCCAAGAGTTCTGTTCACTTTCCCATCTGCTATTCCTTAAAGCTGACAGTTCACACATCCTATACACATAATCCAGTCTCCAAATATTTGTGGTATATATCTCACACCTTTCCAGGCGGAGATCAAGATGAGTTACACTCCGTTACAGTATGCATTTCCCTGTCCCCCAAAGGACTCACAATCTAAGTTTATATCTGAGGCAAAGGAGGGTTAAGTGGCTTGCCCAAGGCCACAAGGAATGCCAGTAGTATATGTACCCTGGTCTTTCTGGCACTAGGCCGCTGCCCTAACCACTAGGCCCCTCCTCAACTCCGAATAATATCCTGTAGAGTTGGAGTGGAACTGCATCTCCAAACCTTGGCCATCTACATCTTTGCTGCCACTGCACCATATGTTTGACCAATCTTTGCAGATGCTTATCTGCCTTCCTTCCCCCACTAGTTCAACAGCATATTGGCAGGACTGAATTCCAACACCACCCCAGTCATTTCTTTAAATAAGCCAGTCACACCCATCCAACATTGTTGCACCTGCAGACACCCTTACCGTGTATGCCTGATAGTCCCCCTGCTGCCCACACCCTTTCCAATATAAAGGGACTTCTCCTCATTCTGCTTACTTATCCTACACGGCGTTAAATATGTCCTATATAACATCTTAGAACAATGCTCTTGTATGGCTGCTAACTTCCTCACCACCCGAAATACCATCCTCCAATTTGCTGCATCCCACATACTTCCCAAATTCTGTTCCCAAGCAGCCATAAACCCTTCCTGGCCCCCATCCTCACTCAGCATCATGTATAACCTGGATAACAACCCCTTGCCTACCCATCCTGTTCTATATAGCCTCTCAAAAGTGTTTTTTTCCTGCTTGTAATACGCCACAATTTCTCTGACTACTCATATAATGAGCACCCTGAATATAAAAAATATAATTCAGACTCCTCCAGGATGAGCTTTTCCCTTAATTCTGGAAAACTCTTAACCACCGCCCCCATCCTTCAAGAATTGTCCCCAAGAAACCAACTCCCTCCCTTCCCACCACTCAAAGGTTCTCATCCCTCTCCTCGGCAACCCCCTCCCCTGTATTCTTAATGCCCTGCAGCATAAGACTTCTACCCTCTAATGACCTCTTGCACTATACCCCAAATCCCACGTGTTCCTAACGAAAGGATGAGCATTCACCCCCCTTCCACCACTTCTCCCCCTTTCCCATAAAAGATTAACCAGTAGCTCCCAGATGACCTCCTGTTCAAATTGTACCCATTGCTTCCCTTCCAACCCCCCCCCCCCCCCCCCACCAGCTTCTTCCATTGCAGAACTGCACAGAGCTGGGCTTCCCTATAATATTGACAAAAATGTGGAATGTCCATTCTCCCTGTTCCTTCCCTTTACACATAACCCTCCGATTTACTCCGACGCTGACTCCAAATAAAGGAAAACAATTTCCTCTGGAACCTCTTGAACACTCCCTCTGGGGCTGCGATTGGCAGTGACATAAATAAAAAAACAACATTTTGTGGGAACACATTCATTTTAATTACCGATACCCTTCCCGCCCATGAAAAGATATGGCTTGTCCCACACTTCCAACTCCCAAAAAATTGTGGCAATTAAGAGCTCATAATTCTATTTTAAATAGTTCCCCTATATTCCTCACAATCTGTTCCCTCAAATATTTAATTGTTTTTTGCCCACTTAAACGGAAAAGCCTCCCTTAATCTCCCCTCCAACACCAAATTTAGGGCTTCTGTTTTGCTTTGATTCATTTCATAACTTGATACTCAACCTTATGACCCTATCACTATCTATTGATTGGGTGTTAGAGGTTGCCACACTATGAAAATGACATCCTGAGCATACAACGCAATTTTACGTTCTTCCCCACTATCCAAATTCTTGTGATGTCTAGGGAACACCGTACTGCTTCAACCAGAGGTTCCATTACAAATGCAAAAAGCAAAAGTTAAAATGAACACCCCTGCTTGGTACCTTTCCCCAACCTAAACGCCTCAGAGTACCTGACATTTATTCTAATTCTTGCTCTGCATTCCTTATATATAGCCCAAATCCACCTAATAAACCTATCCCCTACCTCCATCCGCTGCAACATCTCAAACATGAAGTTCCATTCTACGCGGTCACATGCCTTTTCCACATCCACCGCCACCAACACAGATTGGACGGTACAATGGGATCAGGCTCAAATCAAATTCAAAATTTTCCCGACATTGTCAATGGCATGACGACCCGGGACAAATCCATATTGGTCTTCCCTAATCAGCCTGGGAAGATATCATTGTAGCCTATTAGCCAACACCTTGGCTAATATTTTGGCCTCCAGATAGATCAGGGAAATTGGTCAATAGGAGACAAAGACCACCACATCTTTTCCAGGTTCAGAGAGCACAGTTATCCAGCGACATACATGGACCCCAGCAAATTCCACTCTGCTAAACATGTGGACTAAGAAATCCACCACCTTCAGACTAGATTTTTATAGAATTTAGCTGTCAAACCATCCAAATCCACGCGTTTTTCCTTCCTTCAGGCCCTTGATCACCTCCACTACTTCAGGAACAATCTAAAACCTATCATCCTCCTCATTCAGCTGCTGCAGCTGCAGCCCCCCTCCCCGTCATACTCTTGAGCACTTTCCTCCCCTCCCGCTACCTTCAGCGATATACAGCTTCCAATAATATTCACAAAAGACCCCCTGAATTTTGTGTACTTCATAATCCAACCCACTCTGACCATTCCTAATTTTTTAAATCTGCTGCTGCACCCTCCTTGCCCTTAATTTCCGTGCCAGGTACTTCCCAGTTTTGTTGTTAATCTCAAACTAATGTTTTAACTTCTCCAATTGAAATGCACACTCCACCATAAGTAGATCTCTTAATGCTCCCCTTACCCATTCTATTTCTTTCAACGTCCCCTTCCCTCCCCCCTTCTAATGTATATCTGTCTGTCTCTTTAGTTCATTCTTCAACTTCTCCTCCTTCTCCAATCATTCCCTTTTTTTCTTGGCTGCTAAGATGACCCCTAAGAAAGGCCTTAAAACCATCCCACATTATCCCAACTTTAATCCCTTCTGTATCATTTATATCAAAATACTCTTATCTCTCGTCTCAATGTCTCCACCCCATCCTGATCCTCTAGTAAGGACTTACTGAGTCTCCAAAAACGTAACCCTTCCTCCCTCCTTTGTAAAGAAATCTCCACCAACACAGGAGCATGATCAGACCATACAATCTGGCCAATCTCCATTTCCCGCATCTGTGGAAGAAAAGAACCATCCATGAAAATCACATCAATCCTGTTATAAGAAGTGTATTTATGCAAAAACAAAAAAGGTATAATCCTTTTTACTAGCCATCTTGTGTCTCCATACAAATCAGTCCCAGTTTCATCATCATCTTTTTTTAGTTTAAAACAATGGCATCCCCTCCACACCCCTTCTCCCCCCCGAATTATTCAACCCCGGATTAATAGGTTGAAATCCCCTCCCAAGATGATAGATGCCATTTGCACCCTTCTCCATTGAACCTGCTCACAAAACTCCCTTTGCCCCTCATTGAGGGCATAGACACACACAACTACCACCTTAAAACGATCTCCCTTCCCCATCTCGCAAGACTTTCCCCTCCTCCACCACCTTATCCTTTGAGATCGTGATTCCCACTCCCCCTCATCTGGGGCACTTCTTATTCAAAACCAAGTACACATGTGGATAACTATTAGAACGCAAACTACCTTTCTTAATTTGCCCTCAAATAGGTCTCCTGAATAAGTAAAATATCTGCCTGTGTTCTCTGCCCTTCCCAAACCAGACTTTTCCTCTTTTTCCAAGAACTGAGTCCTTTAACATTCAATGATAACAACTACAGTCCCCCTCCCTTGACTTTACTCCTCCACATACCACCACCCAACTTCCCCACTCCTCTTTCCACTTGAAAACCATCTCTCTAATTCATTCTACCCCCTTACCCCACCTCCCAGCCTCCCTTCCTCGTCCAAACACTCCCACCATGCTAACCGCCATAGAGAAGTTACTCCTCCTACCTCACCGCACCCGACCACCCTATTCTCCACTTCTTCCCCAATGCCCCCTCCCCCCATCTTCACCACCCTGCCACCATATTGCTCAAACCCCCTCCATAGACCCCCCACCTGCAAACATACATCCCCCATTCACCATCTCCACACTAATAACTTCAAAATGCATGCCACACCATGCAGACCCTTATTTATTTATTTATTTAGCATATATTTGTATACCGCTACTTCCAGCGATCAGGAGCGGTTTGATTAAGTAAACAAGGAGTGTCGGATCAATGACAAATTTCAAGAAATTACAGCGTGATTTACAAGGTTATATGATGGTTATCAGAACAAAGCCAGTCATTTTCAATAATGTATACAGTTTGATTCATGGGATAAGCACAACACACAGTTGGGGGGGGGGAGAGAAGGAGATTTTCATATGTACAATTTTACACTTGTTTCATTTTGGAGCATAAGTACATTTTACAATTGACTACATTTTGGAGATGTAGCTGATGTTAGAATGTATTGATGTTCAGGACACGTTGTATGCTTGTTGAAATAAGTATGTCTTCAGTTTTTTTCTGAAGACCATAAGGTCGTTGATTGAGCGCAACTCAGGCGGGAGTTGGTTCCAAAGTGAGGGGGCAGTGTAGGAGTATGCCCTGTTGCTTGTGGCTATTTTAACTGATCTTATACTTATTGGTACCTGCAGGTTGTTTATGGTGGTGGTTCTCCTATTTCTGTTAGCAGGTTGCAAGTTGATTAGGTTAGTGAGGAAAGTTGGTGCCAGGTTGTGGATGATTTTAAAAGTGGTCACTAGGGTTTTGTATTTTATACGAGCTATGATGGGGAGCCAGTGTAGTTCAACTAGCACTGGTGTGATGTCCTCTGCCACACCTGTTTTAGTGATGATTCTGGCTGCGACGTTCTGTGCCAACTGGAGTATGCTTAGGGTTTTTTTTGGAAGGCCCTGTAGAATTGCATTACAGTAATCGAAATGAGGTATGATGAGGGCTTGTGCTACTGTCCTAAAATCGGTAGCTTCAATGATGTACCATATAGTTTGAAAGAACCTGAGCATGAGAAAAATGGCCCTGTTTACTAAGCGGAGGTGTTTTGCCATCCTTAGTTCGCTATCAAGTGTTACTCCGAGGTATTTTATTTCATTCTTTGTGTGATAAGTATTTTCACATAGGGAGATTGTAGCTGGTGGTTTGAATTCTGGTTTTCTTGAGATGTACATGACTTCGTTTTTTTTATGGTTTATGGCCATGTTGTTTCGTTGGAGCCATGTTTGCATCTCTTTTATGCATTCTTCTAGCTGGGAGTAGTTTGGATTGTCTGCGTCGAGTTGAGTGTAGAGCATAATATCATCAGCGTATATGTGATAGTGGATACTGTGCTTTTTGAATATTTCGCAGATTGGTTTCATGTACACGTTGAATAGAAGCGCAGATAGTGCTGAGCCTTGCGGTATGCCCTGTGTTTGTGGGAAAGCTTCTGCTTTTTCATTGTTAAACTGTACTTGTTGCATTCTGTTGGAGATATACGACGAGAACCATTTTAGTGGGGTTCCCGTTATTCCTATAGCTTCTATTCTGTTTAGTAGTATTTGATGGTGAACTGTATCAAAAGCTGCTGAGATGTCAATGAATATGAGAATGAACATTTTCTTTTTGTTTTCAATCCCTTTGAGTAGGTTGTCCAGTAGTGCAATAAGCAGGGTCTCGACCCCATGGTGTGGCCTGAAGCCGTATTGGTGCTCGTCTAGTGTTCTGTTGTTGCAAAACAGACCAAGACACTAAAAAACACAAACGTCCAGCCACGCTCGCAAGTGTCCACTCTACTGTGGACCATCTACTTTTTCTTATTTTTGTCCAACCGGTCCACTCTATTCTATTTTTGCTGCATATCCTTCATCACTTTCTGACCTAGCTGCTCCATCTCCACTGCCAGCAAGTCTTTTAGGCCCAACTCTCGCAATACCTCTCTTAATTCCTTTGCCGTTTGAATTCTCTGGGATATTCCATTCATGGTAAAAGACAGTCCCTTTGGGTAAATCCACTTATATTGGATATTTTCTTGCTCATCCATTTCATCAGACCCCGAAATTCTCTCTGTTGCACTATGGTGACCAGCGCCAGATCTGCATACATGGCAATCCTGTTCCTGCGCCATTCAAATGTTCCCACTGATTGCATTTGCACTGCTATCCACTCCTTCATGGTGTAATCATGCAGACACACCACAATGTCCCACGGGGCCTGCCCTCTACCCAGGCCAAGAGCCCTGTGTGCTGTGTCCACTTGCTGTGGCCAGCATCTTCCTTGTCTTCTTCCAGAGTCTCTACCTACTTCAGCAGCTTTTCCATCTCTGCCCCGGTCTCCTTTGCCTGGCCCTCCATGTCCTCCAATCTTTACCCCACCTCCAATACCTCCGAACGGAGCTCAGCCACCATCTCTCCCACCTCTGTTTTCACTCCAGCAATGTTTTCTTAAATCTCGGAGAACCACAACCGCAACTCTTCCTTAGAAATCTGTACCACCGCTCCTTTCCCTCTAAGTAAGTCGCTCACAGTCACTTCAGCCACATGCTCTCCTGAATGCAACTGTCCATCGACCATTCTGTCCACCTTACGGTCATCAGTCTTGTCCCTTCATAGGCATACTCTGAGGTCTGCTGTTTTGCAGTGAGTGTCTGCCATCCTGATGATCCTGGAGCTTACCAAGATCTTCTCCTACCATTTAGTGTTTGTGGAGTGGGTTGCAGTTTTAACCCCTCAAAATAGGGTGTCTTTTGTGGAGCCCCTTATTCAGCTGACCATTAGGTTCGGTGATATCACTTCCTCCTTGGCAAATACATTTTCAAAGAGGGCAATTTAGCAGCTTAACCTTTTTGAATATCAGCCTCATTGTATTATGTCCTTTTGCATGTGACGAAAAGAAATGTATGTGCAGCTTATATCTTCCTCTGGGGATTGTGGAGTACAACATTTTCTCCCCATGATCTTCTATTTCTCTCTCGCGCTCTCCCCCTGACTCCCTCTCCTCTTTAACTCCCCTTCCCCTCGCATGATCATCTTGCAGTGACAGTGACAGACAGTAGACAGCCTGATAGCATTGGCTACAGCTAGAACAGTATCAGGGAGAAAGCAAGATGTTGGGCTATCGGATCCCTGAAAATGCGCCAAACTGGCAGCGTTTATGTGAACCGAGGGAGTGATAACTGGGCTATCTGCTTTCTCACACACTGCATGATCCTCCTTTATGTTCTTTTACCCCTCTGTCTGGCAGGAGAGCAGCGCTTCATGCTACATTTGCTTTCTCCTCAGTTAGCGTCACCTGCTCTTTGAATGCATAACACTCCCCAATACCAGGAAACTACGTGCTCCATGTGTTCAACTTTCAGAATGAAACCAGAGTAGAAGATGGGACAGGATGTGCTGCTCTCCCTCCTGCCAGTGGGAGAGGGAACAGCATCCAGCCCAGACTGCAGCTGCTACAGCACATCAAAGACCTTCCAGTGAGACACCAGTAAGAAGCACTGTGCTCTGTTACCGTTACCTATAAGAGAAACCATGTAAGTAATTAAAGAGATCTCCGGAGAAACTGTTCAATCCACTCTTCATCTCTGCAGTTTTACACCAGTCCCTCTTATTAGTGAACTCACCTGAGCAGTGGCTTTTCCCAGTTTCTCTTTCCATTGATCCTGGCTCATCCTGTAGGTACGGCTCTTCCCCTTGTTTGATGTGGTTTATAATATCAGGAGTGATGGTTGGAGAGCCTGTTCCTAGAGTAACAACACTGCATTAGATTTCTCATAATCACTCTGGATGAAATTCCCCAAATTCAGGACTTGGAATGAATTCTGCTAGAATATTTTCTAATAAGTTTAATGAACAAAAACACTCAAAACCTGAGATAAAAGGGAATCATTTTGTGGTGCTGCAGGTTTCAAAAATCATATAAACCCTCTTCACACATTTTTTCAGTCTAGTTCTTAATATGAATAGTGCAATATATGATCAGCCACATTTCAATATGCACGAGTCTCATTATTTCTCATATAAAATGTGAGCCACCCCCATGACATTCAGAACAGCTGGAATAGGGCAGAGGAAACACACCGAACATGCTCTAAATGATGACAGCTTAGAGGAGGAGCAAAACACAAACAAACAATGATTGTTTTTATTATATATTTTATTTTATTTACATAAATAAAATCATATGTTGTCTTTTTGCTCCTTCTCTAAGCTGTCATATATATTTTTTAAAATTTATATTTATATATATATGTGTGTGTATGTGTTTCATTTCTGAGATCCCTCTTCATATGAAACACTTCCCAGTCCTTCTAATGTCTCAACTCCAGAGGAATCATTAGAAAACGGAAAATGAAAAGAAAGTTAGATATTATTATTTTTGAAAACTTCCATCCTTAGAGTTAAATAAAAATGACAGAAAGGTGGGAGGCGCCTTTAAAAGTTACCACTTTATTGGGGGATAAGCTTTTGGTGGGACATAAGGGAGTTGATGTTAGGCTGCATATGGGAATCTGTAGGCACATCAAGTGCCATGAATGGACCACTTTGATCTTTTGAGGTTTTCATTTACTATGTTATCATTTTATATGAACCCATTCTTCCTCTTTTGACTTAGAGTGATATATTCCTGCTTCTTAAGTTCTAATTCAGCAATTGTATGCTGTAGGGCCCCTCTGAAGTTTCCTTGTAGGGATGTAGTAAAACTAGGGTCACTTAGAATCTTGCGAGACTGGAACATTCTTTTGCTCTTTGGATGTTGCCATTTTGAGTGTGTCCACTTATTCTTTTTCATAGGATCGTCTGTTTATGCTCTACAGATGGCAGAGGGACATTGCTGGCAGATGAGGGCACATATTTAATTTATTTAGTTGCATTTATATACCGCTATTCACCAGGTCAAAGAGGTTTATATTGAAAAAAGGATATTTACATCATACAGTGGAACAGGAAATACATACAGCATGCACTAGATACATAGTGACATTCAATTATGTACGAGAGCATAGTTATTCACCTGTAATAGGTGTTCTCCAAGGATAGCAGAAATCAGTCCTCACGTATGGGTGACTGCACGAAAGCATCTCCCCAGCCTTTAAAGAAGATGCTGTGTGGTCCACTTCCCGCCCAAGGGTTCCTTCTTAAGACGTTAAAAATAAAATACAGTAAAGAAGCAACTCCAAGGGGAGGAAAGACAGTTGTGAGGACTGATTCCTGCTGTCCCCGGAGAACACCTGTTACAGGTGAGTAACTATGCTTTCTCCGGGAACAAGCAGGAAGTCAGTCCTCATATATTTTATTTATTGTTTATTGTTTAGTACACATTTGTTATACCGCCCCCCATAACATTGGGGCGGTTTACAAAACAACATCAAGAAAAAAAGAGGAAATTACAATAAATGATAGAGCAAGAGGTAAGTAAGGACAGAAAGGTTAAGAGAGTAGAGTAATAAGAGTGAACACTTAAGACTCAGGGGGGGAAGGCTAGGGAGAACAGATGTGTTTTAAGGAGGGAACGGAATTTGGAGTAGGATTCTTCTGTACGGAGGGCGGTGGGCAGGGAGTTCCAGAGAGATGGGGCTAAGTAGAAAAATGCTGCTTTCCTAGTCGATTGTAAGTGAGCTATGGAGGGTGCTGGGAGGTGAAGGCGATTGATGTGAATGGACCTAAGACTGCGTGAGGGGGTATGGTAAGTGAGTAGGTCGGATAGGTAGGTAGGGGTAGATAGATAAATGGCTCTGTGGGTTAAAGTGAGAACCTTGAAGGAGATCCGGAAATCAATTGGCAGCCAGTGTAGATGATGTAATAAAGGGGTGACATGATCACGGGGGGAGGCATGTAAGATCATGCGAGCAGCGGTATTCTGAATTAATTGCAAACGGCGTTTTTGATACTGGGGAAGACCGGTAAAAATGATGTTGCAGAAATCTAACCTGGTGATGATCAGGGAGAGAAGGAGGGTGGTAATAGCTGGAGTGGATAAGAAGGGACGAAGAGCACGGATTTGCCGAAGGCGCAGAAAGGAGCATCTAGAGACATGGGAAATGTGATTGTGAAAACTGAGGGTATTATCAAGAAAAACTCCAAGATAACGGAGTTGGGAGACGACAGCAATGGAAGCACCTGAAATAGACGGGGCAAGTAAGGGAGCAGGGGAAGTGTGCAGGAACCAAATGGCAGCAGTTTTGGTGACATTAAGTACTAGACAGTTAGACAAAAGCCAAGAGGAAATAGAGGCCAGACAGTTGTTCAGAGGGGATAAGTCAGGATGAGAAGGTGAAGTGTATTTATTACAATCTTTTATATACCGCGCTATTTGATATCAGCACGGTTCACATACAACAACATCAACAGAATAACAGGCTATTCCGTGTTTACAGCAAACAGGTATATAAACTTGGGTAACATAAGGTTAACTTATTACAAACATGATTATATAAAAGGTATCATGACAACACAAAAGTCCTAGTAATCTTACTGAGAAAGTGGGAGAGGCTATTTGAAGATAAGGTATAAGATATATGGAACTCCCCAGCTACAGGCTACCAAGAACCTGTAAAAATGTCATGGCGACTTGTAAGGGTAAGCTGTGATCAGCAGCAGCTGAATTCCTATAGACAGACTCTTGCAAGACCAAGTTGTCCAACCAGGAACCAGCACTCTGATAGCCCGAAAACAGAAGGGTCAGATGGCAGGAGTTGCCTACACCCCAAAGAGATTACAGAGTTCGGCCTGGCCGAAGGCGCTGTCCTGTCAGGACTTCCTGTCTAGGTAGTAGTGAGCTGCAAAGGTATTGACTGAAGACCCAGATAGCAGCCTAGGAGATTTCCGTCACGGGGAAGGAATGCAGATTTTCCATGGCCCTGACACGGTGCGCCATGACCCTCTGGTCCAGTGAGATCCCTGCCTGCTCGTAGGCAAGGGTAATGCATTCTGCCACCCAGGTGGACAGAGTTCATTTAGTCACTGGGAGCCCCAAGCAGCTCGGGTCATAGGATACGAAAAGCTGTGGTGCTTTGCGGTGGTCCCATGTCTGTTGCAGGTAAAAGGATAGGGCTCTCTTACAATCCAGATTGGAGAACTGCCTTTGCCCTACTGGAGTGAGGCCTCGGAAAGAAAGTGGGGAGTACCAACCTCCTGGTTGAGATGGAATGGGGACAGCATCTTCAGCAGAAACTTGGGGTGTGTGCAGAGACCCACCATGGTTTTGTAAAACCTTGTGTGGGGTGGCTCAGCCATCAGAGCCTGGAGCTCGCTGACTCTGCATGTTGATGTTAGTGCTACCAGGAAGGCGACCTTCCAGGACAGATACCGTAGGTGGCAGATAGCCAGAGGCTCAAATGGAGGCTTAGTGAGCTGCAAGAGCACCACACTGAGATCCCACTCCGCCGCTAGAGGGCAGACAGGAGGTTTGGACAATATGAGGCCCTGCAGGAATTGGGACACAAGGGGCTAAACTGAGAGAGGTTTTCCCCTCAACGGAATGGTGATGCGCTGCGATGGCGCTCAGGTGTACTCTGACTGAATTGGACTTCAGTCCCACCTGCGATAGGTGAAGCAGGTACTATAGTACCACTTGTGCTGAGCAGAAGAACGGGTTTGCCCGCCTTTTTGCATACCACACCGAGAATCGGCGTCACCTGAAGGCGCACACCCTTCTTGCGGAGGCCTTACGAGAGGTCAGCAGAATCTCTTCCATGTACTGTGGAAGGTTGAAGGGGGTTAACGCTACCCTTTCAGCAGCCAAACTGTGAGCGAGAGGGACCCCAGGTTGGGGTGTAGGAGAGAGCCCTGCTCCTGTGAGAGTAGCCCTGGGGCTCGGTCCAGGGGAATCAGCAACGCAGCAAATAGGGAGAGGAGCAGTGGGAACCAGGGCTGCCTGGACCACCGAGAGGCTATCAGCATTAGCGATGCTCTGTAGCGCTAGACCTTAAATAGTGTCTTGACTACCAGCGGTGTCGGTGGAAAGGTGTACAGGAGGCTTTCCATCCACAGGCAGAGGAACGCATCCACTATCACCCGGGAGTGGTGCTGGAGCTGGTGGCAGAAGGCTCGGAGAGCTAGGTATATTGCCAGGAGATCTAGCAGATTGATTTGCATCTGGAATTCCTTCTGGGACCAGCAGCCTAGCCTCTGGAGGCTCCCGCAATGTGCTCTCCAGCCCATTAGAGAGGCGTCCGTGGTGAGGACCTTCTGAGGGTTGGGTGCCTGGAAGGGCATCCTGGCCTCAAAGTGACATGGAATCTGCTACCATCTGAGGGAGTCCACCAGCTGACAGGTCACTTTCACTCTGTCCCTGAGCTTGCCAGTGGCTTGTCTCCACTGAGAGCGGAGGCACCACTGGACTGCCCTCATGTGCAGGCAGGCATATGGGGGTCACGTGGACTGTGGAGGCCATGTGTCCCAATAGGCACAGTAGGAACCGGCAGATAGCGTCTGGTATTTGTGTACCTCTGCAGCTAACTCCCTGAGATGTTCTGACCGACCTCTCCTGAGGGAGGAAGGCTTTTGCCTGGAGGTTATCTAGTTGCGCCCCTATAAACTCTAGGTGCTGGGCTGGAGTGAGGTAGGACTTGGGGTAGTTTATGACGAACCCTAGGTGCTGCAGAATGTTGATGGTGCACCCGGTGGCGCATTGTGCCTCTACAGCTGTGTCCCCTTTATGAGCCAGTCGGCCAGATAAGGTAAGACGAAGGCCCCTTGGAGCCGGAGGTAGGCTGCGACCACCACAAGGGACTTTGTGAAGACCCTTGGTGATGAGGCCAGACCAAAGGGCAGCACCCTGTATTGGTAGTGCTGTCTCCCCACCACGAACTGGAGGTATTTCTGTGGCTGGGATGACTTAGGCTATGCTTCTTAGACCTAAAGGATGCCTACACTCACATTTCATCTTGCTGCTGGAGGAATGGCAGTAATGTCCCAAGGGAGAGCATCTTGAACTTCTCCCTGACCAGAAACCTGTTGAGCTCTCGCAGGTCCAGGATAGGCCTAAGGCCCCTGTCCTCTTGGGGACAAGGAAATACCTGGAGTAGAAGCCTGTGCCTCAGATGTTTCGACATTGGTTCCACTGCTTTGTCGTTGATCAGACCCTGCTCCTCACCGAGCTAGCAGGCCTAGTGAAGGAGAGGCCTGGTAGATTCTTCTGGGAAGTTCGAGGGTGGTGCCCGCTGTAGGTGAATAAGGTAGCCTTCCTTGACCACTTGTAGCACCCAGGTATTGGTAGTGATGGCTGTCTGTCTGTTGGAAAACAGGGCTAGGCACCCCCCTATGGGCAGCAGGGGACCATCTGGGCGTGGGGAGGTCATGTCCAGGCAGTCAAAAGCTCCCGCTAGGCTGGGCTGGAGCAAGCGCCTGGGACTTTGGGATCTTTTGTTTTCTGGGACCATGTCCCTGCTCCTTTTGCTGCTGGCCCTGCTGAGGGGCCGAGAAGGCCTGGAAGTGGGGTGTACTGCTAAAGCCCTTTTTCTTCCTCGTGAAGAAGGGCTTTTTCCCTGGCGCTTTCTTCCAGGTTGCATTGAGGTCTTCTTTGAGAACCTGGCTCTCGTCATGAACTCTGTCTCTATCTCTGCTTTCTTATCCGCCATGGGCTTCCCGAAGAGGTTTCCTATGCAGGGGACATCAATCAGTTTGTCTTGCACCCATTTCTCCAGGTCGGACGATTACAGCCATGCTTGGCATCATGCCCCAATGCCTGCAGCAGCCACACTGGTCGATGACTCGAAGCCACCATAAGCTGCTCAGGACAAAAACTTCACGCATTTTTACCATCAAGGCCAGGGTCTTAAACTGCTGTAGGGATTCCCCATCGAGACCTGCTGAGAATCCACCAAGCTCGTTCGACAGTTCCTTCATATACATGCCGATATAGAGCTGGTAGGACTGGATCCGGCACATTAGCATTGAGCCCTGAAAGGCCTTCCAGTTGAGGGCATCGAGGGTTTGGGCTTCCCTGCTGGGTAGCACCAACAAATGAGTTTTTTGGCTTTTAAGCCGGCGCATGGCTGACTCCAAGACCGTGGAGTTGTGCAGAAGCTGGGTCTTTTGGAACCCATGGCTTTGACATACCCAGTACATGGTGTCGAGGTGTCTTAACGATTGGTACAGACGCTAGTGTTTCCTACATCTGGAGGAGGAGGCAGTCGAGGATCGGAGGCACCAGGACCTTAAGAGTTTCCTTTGGGGGTGCCACGTATTGGAGTATTTCCAAGTCCTTGGTGCGTGGGTCCTCCTTGGCCTCTGTCTCGATAGTGAGAGCCATGGCCATGTTCCGCACGAAATCGTCAGGCAGGGAACAGCGTCGGGGGAGATGGATCCGAGGGCACGTCTCGGTGTTGCCTCGTGCCCAGAAACTCTTCGTCCTCTGTCTCCCATTTGGACTCGAAGTCCGAGTACAAGTCTGATGCCACACGATCACCTTGGTCAAGGACCGCTCCTGGCAGTCCGAGCCATAGGTGCTCGCCAGGGAGGACTGATGCCTCAAGGAATGGGACCAGGACCTTGTCTGGGGCCGGGGCTCTCTTGAGGCCGGTAGCACTTGAGGACTGGCTTGATGTCCGGGGAAGCCCTCCAAGTCGAGGATCCCATCTTCAGGGCAGATGAACCAGACAAGCCGGACAAGCATGCCCGCTGCATGGACACTAGAGCAGATATATTGCTCTCTAGGGCTGCCATTCTGGTTTCCATTCTAGTTGGCTCCACAAGCTTCGGGCCCAATGTTAGTAGTGTCGAGGGGGGGGTCCTCGATGAGAATGGCCTCGGAGGACCGAGGCCGGTCGGCAGGTGCCGATGACTCCTTATGGGGCAGCTTAGAAGGCCACTCCTACCCTGACTCCTCGGACTCACGCCTGGGACTGCGGGTCCTGGGGTGGGATTTCCCCTTCTTCCCAGATCCATCCTCCAAGGCGGTCTTCGAGGGTTGTTTCTTTTTGTGCTCCACCTCTGGGGATTTCTACTCGGAGAAACCATGGCTGCGGGACTCCGAAGAGGCTTTGGCTTTGTGGTGCACTGAGGTATCAGAGGGGGGCCCTGGAGCGTGGTGTCACCGGGGACTCCGGCGCCTCTGGCGCAGAGTCAGACTTTTGAATAAAAATTTTCCTGCTGCTGATGGGGGCTCTTTAAGGCCTTGAGATCATGGTGCTGCAGAGTTCGCATTCGGAGTCGTTATGCTCTGGGCCGAGGCATCAGAGGCAGCAGTCGTGTGGGTCAGTGAGTGACATCATTTTGCCACACCAGTCACACTTTTTGATGCCACTGGAGGCCATCGGAAAAAGGGGGTCCCTGCCGTCTGGCAGAGGTCCAAGGCCTTCGGCTGAAAAAGGGCATGAACGCCGGTCGAGGAACAACTTAATAAAAATAAGGTGAAAAAACAAATGGACGAACCCAAAGAGCGATGCCAAAGTGAGCTGGCTCGGCGGCGGGAAGGAACCGGTACGCAAACTTGACAAAACTGAACAACAAAATCAGACTTTTTCTAGGGAAAACTGCCCAATGTCTGATGGGCTCTGTGGAAAAAAGGAGATTGAGGCAAGTTGGCACCCTTGGGCAGGAAGTGGACTATGCATGTGTGGTGCATCTCTCAAAGGTTTTCTTTGAAAGCTGGGGAGATGCTTCCACACAGGCTCAGTTGGCACCGACGTCACCCATATGTGAGGCCGACTCCCTGCTTGTTCCCGGAGAATTTACACTTTCAGGATTTAGTTACATTCGGAGCGGGTAACTATATACAGTATACATACTATACTGGAAGAAGAGCAAGTGAATGAGTCCTGGATATTTAATTGATATTATAGGATCCTGTAACGGTGTTGCCCAAGTAAATATGGGACACAGTTGGCAACTGCATTGGTGGCAGAGTTTGGTTCTTAAACTAGTGTCACTGTTGTATGGTTTGTGGTTGCTTGCAAGCAACTGTTTGACGTTATTTGACTGTCAAGAAGCCAGGATAGGGCTACCACCCAAAACATGTGAGATGCTGACGACATAGTCCAGGACGGATTGTAGATCCTTGATGATCCGGTTGTGACAGGTGACAATTAGAGGTGTTCTGTTATTTTCTTTTTTCAGATACTACTATAGTGGGTTGGTCAGAGGCATTTGCTTGGCTCTGATCTATTATATTCTAATTTTTTACCCTATGCTTTTCCAGAAAAGGGCTCAAAGTGGCTTATAAAAATCACAAAGAACAATCTGTTTTCTTACTTCTTTGGCTGGATACTGTAGTCTCTGAATGTGTTTTACCGAGGATGGATGTCACTTAAAACAGTGAAAGTGGGGTAATAAGTGTAGCTTCTCTGTCAGTGGAATTTGATTATAATCTTGGACAGTGTGGTGGATGGTGCCCTTACTCACAACTGTCAGAATGACAATATTTTGGTATTCCTAACAGGGGCTCTGCATTTCAAGCCAAGGTAAAAGTGTATGGCTTTTAAATTACCAGTTTTTAAATTACTAGCTCTCTGCCTGAGAGCTCTTAAAAGGGTTTTGGTACATTTTTAAAACAAAGTTATATTCTTATAGGTGATTTAGTTTAAAAGCGGAAATATTGTCTTTTAGTGGGGTAGGTTTAAAACTCTGCTTTTAGTATCTTTCTTGGCTCTTTGAAGCTACTGACTCCTTATCAGGAGTCCAGACAGAGATCCTAATGCCAGTTGAAGGACCGGTTCCATGTCCAGGATGCCTATATATTGAAGCTTTCAGAAAACAAGTGGAGGAGCTCAGAGAACAGGTGGCGAGGCCGAGAAGTACATTGATGAGATGCTTCTTGTAACATCCAAGCTCTCGAGCAGAGGAGAAGATGGGAGCCTACAGACTGACGAAGGTTGGAGACAAGTCACCAGGGCCTGCATAACTACTTGATGTCCAGAGAGGTATGCTGTCTGCCAGGTGCTAAAATCTGAGATGTTACAGAGAGTTTGCTGAGATTCATCAAGCCCACTGACTATTATCTGATTTTGCTTATCCATGTTGGCACAAATGATACTGCCAGGTATCCCTCTGAGCGTATCAAAAGTGACTTCATGGCTCTGGAACAGAGGGTGAAGCAGATAGGGGTGCAGGTGGTGTTCTCTTCAATTTTCCCTGTTGGGGGTAAAGCCCAAGGCAGAGAAGCTCGCATCCTGGAGATGAATGCATGGCTGCGTGGATGGTGTCATCAAGAGCATTTTGGTTTCCTGGACCATGGGATGCTGTTCCAAGGGTTACAAAGCAGAGATGGCGTCCATCTGTCCATGAAGGGTTGACATGTCTTCAGTAGCAGACTGGCTAACTTACTGAAGAGGGCTTTAAACTAGATTCATTGGGGATGAGTGAAGAAAGCCCCCAGGTAAGTGAAACATTAAATACCTTTATAGAAACAGGTAAAAGAGGCAACATCTGGAAGGTAGTGTCTATAAATGACCGTAGCATGGGAAATAAGATCCCAAATGTTGAGGCTTTAATGGGAGAAGGCTGACTTAGATTTAGTGACAGTAACAGATATATGGTTCATGGACAACCATGACTGGGAGGTAACTATACTAGGCTATACTTTATTCAGAAAGGATAGGGTAGGAAGAAGGGGAGGAGGAGCGGCACTGTATGTAAAAAAATAATATTAAAGCTATGGAAATACAGGGCTAAAAAAGGGAGAGAGGAGGCATGTGGGTTAAACTAGAAAGAGGGAAAGAGAAATCTATTTGCATTGGTGTGATATACAGACCTCCCTCATTAGGGAGAAGAGGTGGACGGAGAGTTAAAGACATACGCAGCATTGCCACAAAGGGGAAGTGCTACTGATAGGGGATTTCAATATGCCAGATGTTGACTGGCACATCCCTGCTGCAATATCATCTAGAAGTAAGGAGATCCTGTATTCTCTACAGGGAGGGACTACTCAGACAACTGGAAACAGAACCCAAATGTGAAAGGGTCATACTGGACTTGGTGCTTACTAATGGTGAAAGTGTTTCTGATGTTAGAGTGGGAGATCATTTTGCATCCGGTGATTACCAGAAGGTGTGGTTCAGTACTAGGACTACAGCTGATAAAATCCATTCAAAAGTGAGGGCCTTAGACTTTAGGAAAACTAACTTTGCCAAGATGGGCCATTAGAGAGTTGTTAGTAGAAACAGAGAAAAATGATGACAGAAAAAAACCACATGGCCTATCTAGTTTGTCCTTCCATATCAATAACGACAACAGTCCCTTTTTTCCTTTAGAGATCCTTTAGAGTAGGATGGGAACAGTTGCGGAATGTAGAAAAACGTGGGCAAAACTGAAAGGGGATATTTTAAGGCAATCAACCTTTTTGTTAAAATAGTAAATAAAAGGAAAAGGAAACCACTATGGTTTTTGAAAGAAGTAGCTGAAAAGGTGAAGAAAAAGAGGGAGGTCTTCATGAAATACAAGCGATAACAGAGAGAGGAAGATAGGCATCTATATTTGGAAAAACTTACAGAAGCTAACAAAGTAGTCAGGGAGGCAAAGATTCAAAAAGAGGAAATAGCCAATGCAATAAAATGGGGGGGGGGAGACATTTTTCAGATATGTTAGTGAGAAGAGAAAGGGCAAAAGTGGTACTGTAAGACTCAAGGGTGAAAGGGAGGAATATGTAGAAGCTGATGAGGATAAAGCAGAATTGTTTAACAAACATTTCTGTTATGTGTTCACAGATGAAGAACCAGGAGCAGGACCTCAGAAAACACCCACACACAGGAACAGAAGCGAGGGGCATCTTGAACTATTTTCAGAAGACTGTGTTTGTGAGAAGCTAGCTAAACTTAAAGTAGACAAAGCGATGGGACCAAATGGAATACACCTGAGAATACTGAGGGAACTTGGGGACATTGTAGCAGCGCCACTGACTGACCTTTTCAATGAATCGTTGGAGTCGGTAGTGATACCAGAAGACGAGAAAGACACGTGAAAAACGGTATATAAAACCGGTTAAATAAATAAATAAAAGTGATTTGCATGATGAGCAGAGTTGCCAAGGAGGGGTATAGGGAGTGATAAGAGCAGAAAAATAGTGAGGAGCAGCAGAATGAATGTGCTTGTAGGTCACAGTAGGAGAAGTTTGAACTGGACGTGGAAACTGATAGGGAGCCAGTGAAATGAATTGAGAAGGAGAAATTTTACTTGCCGATAATTTCCTTTCCTGGAATCCTGCTAGACCAGTCCAGACTAGTGGGTTGTGTCCCCCTGCCAGCAGATGGTGAGACAGAAAAACATTTCAGAAGTTTTGCGACATCACCCTTGGTATAAAAAAACCATCCCCCAAGGGGAGCTTCAGTATAACCATAACAAGCAGCAGGAATTCAAACAGCCAAAGAAGCACAAAACTAGATTAAAAATGAGTTCATAAATGAATAACTCTTATAACAAGTTAAATTGAACAATGTGAAACAGGACCCGCAGGCCAAGAAAGTATGGACAAAAAACAAAAGAGTGGCCGGTTCACACACACAACACTTTATTGACCAAATGAAGGTGGCCTAAACCCAACACAGGACCGTGTTTCGTAGCATACTTCATCAGGGGTTATCAGGACACACTGACTGGTTGTGGTGATCACAAACTACACAATGCACTTAATTGTGTAATTGGAACCGCTAACACCATAAACAAAAAAACTCTTCTGTTCAAGAGGTTCCGACGAGACAACTATAAATGCGTATTGCTCCTTCAAACTTTGAAAAACAGTTTAGAGGGACAGGTCCTGGACTGGTATAGCAGGATTCCGGGAAAGGAAATTATTGGTAAGTAAAATTTCTCCTTCCAAATACATCCTGCTAGACCAGTCCAGACTAGTGGGAAGTACCATAGCTAAACTACTCCAGAGCAAGAAAAACAACTGCAGCCAAGACAGAGGCTCCAAAGAAAGCTGCTTCTCGAGCTGGGACATTCAAGTGATACTGATGTGCAAAAGTAGACAAGGAGGACCAGGTGGCTGCCCTGCAGATATCTAGCGGAGCTACCCGCATATAATGTGCCCGAAGACCTATGGGCACATGGTTGTTCAATAAAATATAAGCTGACTCAAATGGTCTGCTTGATCCAGCGCGCAATCCTCGCTTTGGAAGCGGTCGCTCCTTTTCAGAAGCCAGGACAAAAGGTGATCAGAGAGACGAAATGTATTAGTGAGTTTGAGGTAACGGCGTAACGCCCTACCAACATCCAACAGGTAAAGGTTGTCACCTGAAGACTGCTCCTTAAAAAAAGGAAGGAAGCACAACTGATTGGTTGACATGAAAATCCAAAAAAGACCTTAAGCAGAAAAGAGGGCACTGTTCGAATGGTAACTCCCCTCCGGGGAAAAAGACAGAAACGAATCCTGGCAAGAAAGTGCCTGGAGCTCCGAAAGGCGCTGTGCTGAAGTGACTGCTATAAGAAAAACAGTTTTGAGAGTCAAATCTTTGAGAGATGCCCTACAGAGAGGCTGAAATGGGGCACAGGTGAACACACAAAGCACTAAGGACAGATCCCAAGAAGGAACAATTGAATGAATGGGGGACCTCAGGGTGCGAATGCCCCGCAAAAAATGGGAAACGTCTACATGAGAATCAATAGACCACCCATGGAGAGGCCTCCGAAAGCATGTCAAGGCTGAAATATGCACCTTTAAAGAATTAAAAGTGAGACCCTTATGAAATCCGTCCTGAAGGGAGGAAACAATGTCTGGAATATCAACTTGCAAAGGGGAGAGGGATCACTTAGAACACCAAAAAGAAAAAGACACAAGATCCGAGCATAGACACGTGAGGTAAAAGATAGTCAAGCCCGTAGTAGAGTGGCCACTACTTATGGCAAGTAATCTTTGTGATGCAAGCGACACCGCTTAATAGCCAAGTTGTAAGTGAGTAAGGAGCGAGTTCATCCATGAGAACAGGACTCTGAAACAGGAGACTTCTCTGGACACCGATGGGTAGGAGCACCTCCTGCAGGAGGCGGAGGAGAATAGCATACCATGGACACAGAGGCCAATTCGAGGCCACCAGCACTACTCGTCTGAAGTGTAACTCTATCAGACGGAGTACATGGCCAATTAGCGACCAAGGAGGAAAGATGTAGAGAAGCTGGTTAGAGGCCAGGTCTGAACAAGAGCATCTAGGCCGTGAGAGCTATTTTTTTTCGACGATTGAAAAAGCTTGACATCTTAGCACTGGAACAGGTGTCATTAGGTCTAAAGTCAGATGATCCGACAGACGTACAATGTTCCCTACCCACCCCAATTCCCACCCACCCCTAGTGAGCAGTCTTTCTTTATAGGGCACCTCCCCATTTAACAAAACACAGAGAATTGGATCAGCATATTTTGAATATGATTAAAGATATTTAACTGCTTTTTCTCTGAAAGGACAGCTGGGAAACCGGCTGGTACTTGGTAGATCTCTCTCTTTTCCTTTAACAGATACCTAAGCTCCACAAACAGAACAATGGCTGGGAAAAATTGTATCGCTAAAGCTGTGGCCCCCGTTACAGCTTCTGCCTCGGTCCAGACAGAGGTCCTAATGCCAGTTGAAGGACTGGTTCCATGTGCAGGATGCCTGCATGCTGAAGCTCTGAGGAAACAAGTGGAGGAACTCAGAGAGGAGGTGGCGAGGCTGAGGAGCATTTAAGACAGTGAGAAGTACATTGATGAGATGCTTCTTGCAGCAACCAAGCTCTCCAGCAGAGGAGAAGATGGGTGCCAACAGAATGTCGATGGTTGGACACAAGTCACCAGGGCCTGCAAAATCACCAATCCAACTTCTCCAGCCCTTGACATGAAGAACCATTATGCAGCCCTGGAAGTGGAGGAGGTGAAAGCATCCCTGGAAAGGGAAGAACCAGAGCTCAAGTACCCCAAAGTTGCAGAATCAGTGACCACAAGGAAACGAAGGGTAGTGGTGTTTGGAGACTCTCTTCTCAGGGGTACTGAGGCGTCCATCTGCCGACCAGACTTGATGTCCAGAGAGGTATGCTGTCTGCCTGGTGCCAAAATCCAAGATATTACGGAGAGTTTGCCGAGACTCATCAAGCCCACTGACTATTACCCAATGTTGCTAATCCATGTTGGAACAAATGATACTGCCAGGTATACCTCAGAACGTATCAAAAGTGACTTCATGGCTCTGGGACAGAGGGTGAAGCAGTTAGGTGCACAGGTGGTGTTCTCTTCAATCCTCCCTGTTGAGAGTAAAGGCCAAGGCAGAGAGGCTCACATCCTGGAGATGAATGCATGGCTGCGTGGATGGTGTCATTGAGAGCGTTTTGGTTTCCTAGACCATGGGATGGTGTTCCAAGGGTAGCAGAGCAGAGATGGCATCCATCTGTCCAAGAAAGGTCAATGCGTCTTCGGTAGTAGACTGGCAAATCTACAGAAGAGGGCTTTAAATTAGACTCGTTGGGGATGGGTGAAGAAAGACCCCAGGTAGGTGATACATTAAATACCTTTATGGAAATGGGTAACAGGGGTAACATATGGAAAGCAGTGTGTATAAATGCCCGTAGCATGGGAAATAAGATCCCTGATGTTGAAGCTTTGGTGGGAGTGGCGGACTTGGATTTAGTGGCAGTTACAGAAACATGGTTCACAGAAAACCATGATTGGGATGTAACTATACCTGGCTATACTTTATTCCGAAAGGACAGGGTAGGACGAAGGGGAGGAGGAGTGGCACTATATGTAAAAACTACTATTAAAGCTTTGGAATTACAGAGCTTAAAAGGGAGAGAGGAGGCATTGTGGGTTAAACTAGAAAGATGGAAAGAGAAATCTATTTGCATTGGTGTGAAATACAGACCTCCCTCACAAGAGGAAGAGGTGGACGGAGAGTTAATTGAAGACATACGCAGCATTGCTAGGAAAGGGGAAGTGCTACTGATAGGAGATTTCAATATGCCAGTTGTTTGGCACATTCCTGCTGCAGTATCATCTAGAAGTAAGGAGATCCTGGATTCTCTACAGGGAGAACTATTCAGGCAATTGGTAACAAATCCCACACGTGAAGGGGCCATACTGGACTTGGTGTTTACCAATGGTGAAAGTGTTTCTGATGTTGTAGTGGGAGATCATTTTGCATCCAGTGATCACCAGATGGTGTGGTTCAGTATTAGGACTAGGGCTGCTAGAATCCATTCAAAGGTAAGGATCTTAGACTTTAGGAAGACTAACTTTGCGAAGATGGGCCAATACTTCAGGGAGTCGTTAGTGGGATGGGAACAGCTGGGGGATGTAGAAAAACAGTGGGCAAAACTGAAAGGGGATATTTTAAGGGCAACCAACCTTTTTGTTAAAATGGTAAATAAAGGTAAAAGGAAAAGGAGACCGCTATGGTTTTCGAAAGAAGTAGCTGAAAAAGTGAAGAAAAAGAGGGAGGCCTTCATGAAATACAAGAGATCACAGAGAGAGGAAGACAGGCATCTGTATTTGGAAAAACTTAGAGAAGCTAGCAAAGTAGTCAAGAAGGCAAAGATTCAAAAAGGAGGAGGAAATAGCCAATGCAATAAAATGGGGGGATAAGACATTTTTCAGATATATTAGTGAGAAGAGGAAGGGCAAAAGTGGTATTGTCAGACTCAAGGGTGCAGGGGAGGAATATGTAGAAGCTGATAAGGATAAAGCGCAGGGCCGGCCCGTCCATTGAGCAAGAATGTTTTTTGCACAGGGCCCCGCGTTTCAGGGGGCCCCGCGCAAAGAACATTCTGCTTTTTTTCAAATTAAGTTAAAAAAAAAAAAAGCTGGCTGCGGGCTTAACAGAGACGCGAGGGAGACACTTCGCGTATCTGAAAGCCGGCACAGAGGGGCTCAGCCGTTGCAGATGGAGGGAGGGACTCAGCCGGGCAGAGGGGGCCCCGCGGGACACTCCATTCTGCCGCTGCTGCGGCAGCGGTAGCAGCCAGCTTTTTTTTTTTTTAATGTTCCTTGAACCGATGAGGGGGGGGGGGGTTAGGACTGGTAATAGGCTATGGAGGGAGTTAGGACTTGACTTGAGGTGGGCTGTGGGTTGATGGGGGGGGGTTAGGACTGGTAATGGGTTGATGGGGGGTTAGGACTGATAATAGGCTATGGGGGGGCTAGGACAGGAAATGGGCTGATGGGGAGGCGTTAGGACTTGAAGTGGGCTGATGGGGTTAGGACTGGTAATGGGCTGTGGGCTGTTGGGGGGGGTTAGAACTGGTAATGGGCTATGGGGGGGGTTAAGACTGGTAATGGGCTTTGGGCTGATGGGGGCTGTCTGGTAATGGGCTATGGGAGGGGTTAGGACTGATAATGGGCTATGGGGGGGCTAGGACAGGAAATGGGCTGATGGGGAGGGGTTAGGACTTGAGGTGGGTTGATGGGGTTAGGACTGGTAATGGGCTGTGGGCTGTTGGGGGGGTTAGAACTGGTAATGGGCTATGGGGGGGTTAAGACTGGTAATGGGCTGTGGGCTGATGGGGGCTGTCTGGTAATGGGCTATGGGGGGGGGTTAAGACTGGTAATGGGCTTTGGGCTGATGGGGGCTGTCTTGTAATGGGCTATGGGGGGGTTAGGACTGATAATGGGCTATGGGGGGGCTAGGACAGAAAAATGGGCTGATGGGGAGGGGTTAGGACTGGTAATGGGCTGTGGGCTGATGGGGGCTGTCTGGTAATGGGCTATGGGGGGGTTAGGACTGGCAATGGGCTATGGGGGGCTAGGACAGGAAATGGGCTGATGGGGGGTTAGGACTGGTAATGGGTTATAGGGGGGGGCTTAAACTGAAAATGGGGTGATGGGGGGTTAGGACTGGAAGTGGGTCGATGGGGGGGCTAGGACTGGTATTGGGTTGGGGGGTTGCTAGGACTGGAAATGGGATGATGCAGGGACTAGAAGGGAATGGATGCTGGGTGAGGCTGGAACTAGAAGGGAGCTGATGTTGGGGGAGGATTAGAATGGGATGGGGCTGGGAGAGTAAAATGGAGAGGGGAAAAATATTTTGTGTGGGAGGGATGAAAAATCTACAATTGGCCGGGTATTGGGAGAGTAAGTGGGGATTGAGGATGGAGGGGTAAAATTTGAGTGGATGAAATAGGAATGAGGAAAGAGCAAAAGGAGAAAGGTTAGTATGTTAAAGCAGATGTAGAGAGAGAATGGGAAAAAAAAACTAGGAGAGAAGAAAGGACAAATGGACAGCAGACGATGGAGAGTTAGCAGAAGACACGAAGAAACCAGAAGAAAGTGGCTGGAGCAATTGCAGCTGAAAAAAAATGCACAAAAGGTAGAAAAATATCTCTTTATTTTGAATTTATTAATTGGAATATGTCAGCTCTGGTAAATGTGCATCATTAACGTCTGCGCTTTGTTTAGTACAAGAGCAAATTAATGTATAGTTTTATTCCTACAGTGTTGTACATTCCAAGTTTGGCTTTTGGGATTCCCAGTTTAATTATTGTCGTCCTGTTTCTAAATTGTGATTCCTTGTTTGGTGATGGTTTATGTTCTGTTCATGTGTAACTGAGCTGAGGTATTCTGTTTATATAATTCCTATTTGACATTGCCACTTGTTCTCTTTCCCCAGTAGGTCATGTATTGGTATTCTCTGAAATGTATTGGTTTAATATTTGCATGTTTCCTTTTGATAGGTAGGGTATGGTGCTTTGTGAGTCCTGGTAGTGCTGTTAGGATACGGCGGGTTTGCTATGGGTTCTAAATGGGCAGTGTTTGTAGTAGTTCCTAATGTGTCTGGCGGTTGGCACTGGATTATAGTAATGTAGAAATCTTTTAGTCTTTCTTTATTCATACACTCATTAAGAGGCATGTTTACTAAAAGTTAGTATATGATAACATTATGCAAATAGTTATGCAAATGAGGCCCCCTTATGCAAATGAGGCCCCACACTGAGTCTCTGCACATGGCCCCGCACCCCCCTTGGGCCGCCCCTGATAAAGCGGAATTGCTTAACAAATATTTTTTGTTCTGTGTTCACAGATGAAGAACCAGGAGCAGGACCTCAGAAAACACCCACAAATAGGAACAGAAGCGAGGGACATCTTGAACAATTTTCAGAAGACTGTGTTCGTGAGAAACTAGCTCAACTTAAAGTAGACAAAGCGATGGGACCGGATGGGATACACCCTAGAATACTGAGGGAACTTGGGGACGTCCTAGCAGCTCCACTGACTGACCTTTCAATGCCTCGTTGGAGTCGGGAGTGGTGCCAAAGGACTGGAGAGAGGCTCATGTGGTGCCCTTACACAAAAGCGGAAGTAAGGATGTGGTTGAAAACTACAGGCCGGTTAGTTTAACTTCGGTGGTGAGTAAATTATTGGAAACGCTGCTGAAAGAGAAAATAGTGAGGTTTCTGGAGTCCAGTGGATTACAGGATCCGAGGCAGCATGGATTCACCAGAGGCAGGTCTTATTAGACAAATCCGATTGATTTCTTTGACTGGGTGATCAGGGAGTTGGACCGAGGGAGAGCCCTAGATATGGTGTATTTAGACTTCAGTAAAGCCTTTGACACTGTTCCTCCCAGGCGACTTATAAACAAACTGAGGACCCTAAAGTTACTGCTTGGGTTAGAAATTGGTTGGGTGGGAGGCGACAAAGAGTACAAGTAAATGGAGCTCAATCTGAGGAGAAGGATGTTACCAGTGGTGTGCCCCAGGGATCTGTCCTTGGTCCGATTCTTTTTAACATCTTTGTTAGTGATATAGCGGAAAGGCTGTCGGGTAAGGTTTGCCTCTTTGCGGATGATACCAAAATCTGCAATAGACACCCAGGAAGGGATAGATAACATGAGGAGGGATCTAGCAAAGCTTGAAGAATGGTCTAGAATTTGGCAGCTGGGATTTAATATTAAAAAATGTAAGGTCATGCATTTGGGCTGCAGCAATCCAAGGGAGCAATATAGTATAGGGGGTGAAGTACATTTTGTCCACTAAAGAGCGGGACCTAGGCGTGGTTGTGTCTGATGATCTTAAAGTAGCTAAACAGGTAGAAAAGGCGACGGCAAAAGCTAGAAGGATGCTTGGGTGCATACGGAGAGGAATGGCTAGCAGAAAAAAGGAGGTGATAATGCCTCTGTATAAGTCTTTGGTGCGACCTCATTTGGAGTATAGTGTGCAATTCTGGAGACCGCACCTTCAAAAGGATGTGAACAGGATGGAGTCGGTGCAGAGGGTGGCTACTAAAATGATTAGTGGTCTTCATTACAAAAGTATATGAGGACAGACTGAAGGATCTTAATATGTACACCTTAGAGGAAAGGCGGGATAGAGGTGACATGATTGAGATATTTAAATACTTCAATGGCATAAATGTTCAGGGAGAGAGCCTCTTTCAACTGAAAGAAAGTTCTGCTACGAGGGGACATGGGATGAGGGTGAAGGGAGATAGATTCAGGAGCGATATGCGGAAATATTTCTTTACGAAAAGAGTAGTGGATCCTTGGAATAGTCTCCCAGTGGAGGTGGCAGAGGACAGTAACTGAATTCAAAAAAGCATGGGACAAACACAGAGGATTTCTAAAGGTAAAAAGGGGACTGTTGTAGTTGTTGATATGGAAGGACAGACTAGATAGGCCATGTGGTCTTTTTCTGTCATCATAGTTCTATGTTTCTATGTTCGCAAATGCCCATGGAGCTAGTACCCACTCGTCGGGGTCCAGGATATGATGACTCAGGAAATTTGCTTGAATGTTCTCCATTCCCGCAATGTGCTGCGCAGAAAGAGCCAAGAGGTTGGATTCTGCCCAGGAAAATAGAAGACTCATTTCCAGGGCCACTCCGGGACATTTGGTCCCACCCCTGTCTGTTGAGATAAGTCACAGTGGTGGAATTGTTGAAAAGTACTCTGCTTGATCAAGGAGGTGGGATTGAAAGAAGAGTACAGCCTGGGCTTTGAGGCGACTGATAGTCCAAGAGGCTTCTTGAATGGACCAAGATCCCTAAGCTGCCGATCCCTGGCAGTGTGCTCCCCAACCTGCAAGGCTGGCGTCCGTGGTGACCACCACCCAACAGGGAATTTCTAAGGGAATTCCTTCAACAAGTGATGAGGACAAAGCCACCAGCAAAGACTGCGGTGAACCACTGAAGAAAGGGGTGGACGAATCTGATAGTCCCGAGTGGATGGGGGACCAGCGCAACAGGAGAGAATACTGAAGCGGATGCATGTGAGCCTGGGCCCAGGGAACTACGTTGAGAGTAGAAGCCATGGTGCCGAGGAGTTGTAGATAATCCCAGGTAGCTGGAGTTGCCAGGCACCGGAAGGCATGGACCTGAACGCAGAGTTATCGTAACAGAGGAAGACGCAGCGCACTCTCATGTCAAAGTGGGTGCCGAGGAATTCCAGAGACTGAACTGGGCACAGATTGCTTTTGGCATAATTGACCACCTAGCCGAGATGGTCCAGAATGGAGAGGACCTGAGAGACTGCAGAAGTAGCCTCCTCAAAACTCATTACTCTGATCAGTCAATCATCTAGATAAGGATGAACCCAAATACTTTGGCATCGCAGGGAAGCTGCCACTACTACCATCATCTTGGAGAAAGTGCGAGGAGCTGTGGCAAGACCAAAAGGCAGGGCACGAAACTGATAATGTTGACCGAGGACTGTGAAATGTAAATACTGCTGATGATCTTGGTGGATTGGAATGTGAAAATATGCTTCCACTGGGTCCAGGGGTGCGAGAAATTCACTTGGCTGAACAGCTTGAATGATTGTCCTGAGGGTTTCCATCTGGAACAGCCACACCTGAAGACAGTGATTGACTCCCTTGAGGTCCAGGATAGGATGGAAGGAGCTATCCTTCTTGGGAATGACAAAGTAAATGGAATAGTGACCAGAATCTCTTTCTGAGGGAGGAACTGTGTATACCACATTGAGCTGAAGAAGGCAGTGGAGAGTCAGGTGTACAGCTGCTGCCTTGGCCATGGAACTGCATGGAGAGATGAGAGAGACATTCGGCACGGGCTCAGTGAAGCTGAGAGCATAACCCTGTGTTATTACCTCGTACCCACCAGTCCTATGTTATCTGGGTCCATTTGTGGGAAAAATACCTTACCTTACCCACAGGAGGTGCCCCAGAATAGACCCGGAAACAGTCAATGGGAAGATTTGGCAAGAACCAGGAAACTTGTTGGTCGAGAAGAAATTGTCCCGGTTGCGACAGATAACCCAAAAGGATTGAGGCTTAGATCCATCCCTATTTGAAGAACTGGATTTGCCAGGCCAGTAGCGATGAATGTCACTGAAGCGGACTTTATAAGATGAGGACATGGACGACAACAGATAACCCAAAAGTGCTTAAAAAAAAAAAA
The DNA here is from genome assembly GCA_033557465.1 of Ichthyophis bannanicus. Lineage (NCBI taxonomy): Eukaryota > Metazoa > Chordata > Amphibia > Gymnophiona > Ichthyophiidae > Ichthyophis > Ichthyophis bannanicus. Next base: position 154,745,363 of record CM066031.1, read on the forward strand.
AAACTACTTGAAATGATCCTCCTCCCAAACTGGCTGACTTGATGAAAAGAGAAACCCCCGGAGCAGGATATGCCTGGGGTCATCAAAATTGCTTCACACACTTCTACCCAGGTTTCAGTTAACCATAACCGGGCCTCTACACAAAACGGTTTATGCTCCTAACTGTGAGAGTTAGTACATTTTCAGAGGTCAATTTAGGAGCCTAAGACTGAGCACCTAAAATTTATGAATGAAATTTCACTAAGTTGCAAAATTTTAGATCCCAAAAATTGGGTGGCAATAGGAGCAGATTTAGGGCAGGGGGGAAAAAAAACTAGGAGCGTAGCATTGATTTTCAGTACTAGGCACCTAAATTAGTCTCAGGTGAATTTTTAGAAAAAACGTGAGGGCGTGTCTACTAAAGAGAGTCAGCTCTACTTGCGGGGCTAAAACAGATTTATCGCCCAGCGGTAGAAGCTGACGCGGGAGAAATGCAGATTTCACAGGCACTTTTTTGGAGATATCTGTATTTCACGTGGTGGACCTGGGGGGGGGAGAAGCTGGGATTGAGGTGGGGGGGTAGATGTTACTATTTTTGGCAGCCACCATGCAAAAATATTTCAAGCGAAGCCTATCAAAAATGGCCCTCCAATACCTCTAACCCCCCTTCCCCATCTGACAATATTGCGGTGCCGCAGATGTACAGATCCATGGCACAGACAATATGGAAAAAAATGACTGGAACTGTGTTGGGGATGGGGGGATTAGTGTTCTCCCTGACAAACACAAATATACTTGCTAGTCAGTCAGGTACCTCTTCCCAGTTCTAAAAAAAAAATAAAAATCCCAGCTAAGGTGGAGGGCAGGAGCTGTCTGGACTCTAAGGGGCAGCACTACATGATCGCAGCCATTTTGTGCGGGGCTGACAACAGGGGCAGGAGCATGAAGGACAGCTCTTGCCTCCCATGACCACTGGACCATAGGGGTTTGAATAAGATACTGGCCTCTCAATAGCCAACTGACAAGCCAGGATTTATAGTTTTGAATGGGAGGAGAGGCTGGAACCCCGATTGGTTATTTGGGCTTTTTTTCAAACCGGGAGAAGGGGAGGGGTCCTTTGGGCATCCACTGATTAGCCTGGAGATTTGTTTATCAGGGGGTGCATTGATGCCCCCCCTCCCCCAGACAGTTCCTGAAGGAGATTAATGCTGAAGGGGGAGGATGCATTTTTCCCCATATTGTCAGTGCAGTGGATCTGCATATCCACAGCACTGACAATGTTCTAAGGTTGGGGGGGAGCCTGAGCTCTGTGCACCCAATTGCTACTTGTTCTCTCCTTGGACTTACCAGTGAGACCTGCGATACCTGCATCGGCAGGCACCATGGGACTTCATGTGCTACCTGCTGATGCAGGCACCGCGGGTCTCTGCAGTAAGTCAAACACCTCTGTGGTATCTGCAGGGGGGAAGGTGGGAATACCCCCTGCAGATACCGTGGGGGTTTTGGATTTACCTCGAGCTTTCTGCAGCTATCACACCTCACTAGTTGCAAGTGGCTACCGTGGTTTAGTAGACATGCTCCTTAAGCTTTTGTGTTTTACTGAAAATAGGAAACAAATTTAAGCACCTAAACTTAGGAGCTTAAAAAGGCCATTTTAGAAGCATTTACATGTGCAAATGGAGATTTCAGAAAGCCACGCTTCACACGTGTAGATGTCTGGGATGCAGAGATTTCAAAAGGGTGAGGTATGGACAGGAAGAAATTCATTTTACAGTTGGAACACACGTATACTTCAACAAATTTTAATATAGGCATTTGCACCAGTTCTGAGATACGCATTGGTTTTATAGAAACAGAAACAAGATGACAGAAAAAGACCACATGGCCTATCTAGTCTGTCCTTCCATATCAACAACTACAACAGTCCACTTTTTACCTTTAGAGATCCTCTGTGTTGGTCCCATGCTTTTTTGAATTCAGTTACTGTCCTCATCTCTACCACCTCCACTGGGAGACTATTCCACGGATCCACTACTCTTTCCGTAAAGAAATATTTCCGCATATCACTCCTGAATCTATCTCCCTTCACCCTCATCCCATGTCCCCTCGTAGCAGAACTTGCTTTCAATTGAAAGAGGCTCTCTCCCTGAACATTTATGCCACGGAGGTATTTAAACATCTCAGTCATATCACCTCTATCCTGCCTTTCCTCTAAGGTGTACATATTAAGATCCTTAAGTCTGTCCTCATATACTTTATAATGAAGCCCACTAATCATTTTAGTAGCCACCCTCTGCACCGACTCCATCCTGTTCACATCCTTTTGAAGGTGCGGTCTCCAGAATTGCAGACTATACTCCAAATGAGGTCGCACCAAAGACTTATACAGAGGCATTATCACCTCCTTTTTTCTGCTAGCCATTCCTCTCCGTATGCACCAAAGCATCCTTCTAGCTTTTGCCGTCGCCTTTTCTACCTGTTTAGCTACTTTAAGATCATCTGACACAACCACGCCCAGGTCCCGCTCTTCTTTAGTGGACAAAAGTACTTCACCTCCTATACTGTATTGCTCCCTTGGATTGCTGCAGCCCAAATGCATGACCTTACATTTTTTAACATTAAATCCCAGCTGCCAAATTCTAGACCATTCTTCAAGCTTAGCTAGATCCCTCCTCATGTTATCTACACCTTCCTGGGTGTCTACTCTATTGCAGATTTTGGTATCTGCAAAGAGGCAAACCTTACCCGACAGCCCTTCCGCTATATCACTAACAAAGATGTTAAAAAGAATCGGACTAAGGACAGATCCCTGGGACACACCACTGGTAACATCCTTCTCCTCAGAGTGAGCTCCATTTACTTGTACTCTTTGTTGCCTCCCACCCAACCAATTTCTAACCCAAGCAGTAACTTTAGGGTCCATCCCTAGGGTGCTCAGTTTGTTTATAAGTCGCCTGGGAGGAACAGTGTCAAAGGCTTTACTGAAATCTAAATGCACCACATCTAGAGCTCTCCCTCGGTCCAACTCCCTGGTCACCCAGTCAAAGAAATCAGATTTGTCTGACAAGACCTGCCTCTGGTGAATCCATGCTGCCTCGGATCCTGTAATCTGCTGGACTCCAGAAACCTCACTATTTTCTCTTTCAGCGTTTCTAATAATTTACTCACCACTGAAGTTAAACTAACTGGCCTGTAGTTTTCAACCACATCCTTACTTCCGCTTTTGTGTAAAGGCACCACATGAGCCTCTCTCCAGTCCTTTGGCACCGCACCCGACTCCCACGAGGCATTGAAAAGGTCAGTCAGTGGAGTTGCTAGAACATCCCCAAGTTCCCTCAGTATTCTAGGGTGTATCCCATCCGGTCCCATCGCTTTGTCTACTTTAAGTTGAGCTAGTTTCTCACGAACACAGTCTTCTGAAAATTGTTCAAGATGTCCCTCGCTTTTGTTCCTATTTGTGGGTGTTTTCTGAGGTCCTGCTCCTGGTTTTTCATCTGTGAACACAGAACAAAAATATTTGTTAAGCAATTCCGCTTTATCCTTATCAGCTTCTACATATTCCCCCCCTGCACCCTTGGGTCTGACAATACCACTTTTGCCCTTCCTTTTCTCACTAATATATCTGAAAAATGTCTTATCCCCCCATTTTATTGCACTGGCTATTTCCTCCTCCTTTTGAATCTTTGCCTTCTTGACTACTTTGCTAGCTTCTCTAAGTTTTTCCAAATACAGATGCCTGTCTTCCTCTCTCTGTGATCTCTTGTATTTCATGAAGGCCTCCCTCTTTTTCTTCACTTTTTCAGCTACTTCCTTAGAAAACCATAGCGGTCTACTTTTCCTTTTATTTACCATTTTAACAAAAAGGTTGGTTGCCCTTAAAATATCCCCTTTCAGTTTTGCCCACTGTTTTTCTACATCCCCCAGCTGTTCCCATCGCACTAACGACTCCCTGAGGTATTGGCCCATCTTCGCAAAGTCAGTCTTCCTAAAGTCTAAGATCCTCACCTTGGAATGGATTCTAACAGCCCTAGTCCTAATTCTGAACCACACCATCTGGTGATCACTGGATGCAAAATGATCTCCCACTACAACATCAGAAACACTTTCACCATTGGTAAGCACCAAGTCCAGTATGGTCCCTTCACGTGTGGGGTCTGTTACCAATTGCCTGAATAGTTCTCCCTGTAGAGAATCCAGGATCTCCTTACTTCTAGATGATACTGCAACAGGAATGTGCCAAACAACATCTGGCTATTGAAATCTCCTATCAGTAGCACTTCGCCTTTCCTAGCAATGTTGCATATGTCTTCAATTAACTCTCTGTCCACCTCTTCCTCTTGTGAGGGAGGTCTGTATATCACACCAATGCAAATAGATTTCTCTTTCCCTCTTTCTAGTTTAACCCACAATGCCTCCTCTCTCCCTTTTAAGCTCTGTAATTCCAAAGCTTTAATAGTAGTTTTTACATATAGTGCCACTCCTCCTCCCCTTCTTCCTACCCTGTCCTTTCGGAATAAAGTATAGCCAGGTATAGTTACATCCCAGTCATGGTTTTCTGTGAACCATGTTTCTGTAACTGCCACTAAATCCAAGTCAGCCACTCCCACCAAAGCTTCAACATCAGGGATCTTATTTCCCATGCTACGGGCATTTATACACACCACTTTCCATATGTTACCCCTGTTACATTAAATACCTTTATGGAAATGGGTATCACCTACCTGGGGGCTTTCTTCAACTATCCCCAACGAATCTAGTTTAAAGCCCTCTTCAGTAGATTAGCCAGTCTACTACCGAAGATGCGTTGACCTTTCTTGGACAGATGGATGCCATCTCTGCTCTGCAACCGTTGGAAAAGCATCCCATGGTCTAGGAAACCAAAACGCTCTCGATGACACCATCCACGCAGTGCTTGTTTCAGCAAAGGCTGTAAACAAGGGATTAAGGGAGTAATTATCCTTAATCTCCTCGTGTTTTAACCTCAAAGGTTCGGTAGGTTTGATATTTAATTGCCACTACTTGTATTACAGTTTTGCAATTCCTCGAGGACAGGTGGTGATAACATCAATAATAATAAGAAGAATGGATAGGCTGCCACAACCAACCCAGACCTAGTACTGATTAAATGTTCCTTACCCAGTGAGATCAGGATTTCATAATTCTCCTTCATTACATCCTTGTAAAGTTCCCTCTGCTGTTCTTCTAAATCTTCCCACTCCTCCTGGGAGAAATAGATGGCTATGTCCTCAAAGGTTATTGAAACCTGAAAAACAAATCAGAAATACACTCTGCACCTTCTGTAACATGTCCACCGGGACACTTCCCAGATCAGGGTATCAAAATGGTAGAAGGACAGTTTTCTTCTGTATATATAATCCACAGTCACAGGGTAGGATTATATCAATTGGAAACCAGCTACACACAGAATCTGGGGCACAAAATATCACTTTGTGGGACTGTTGGGGTTCTGTTTACTATTCAGCACCGCGGCTCTGATATCACACGGAAGCCACTACCGCCGAATAGTAAATATACCCCTTGGTCTCTCTCCTTATACTCAGGAAGGTCCCAAACTGCCTTTTCACAGCTCCAGGTCTTCTCTTGGTCTTAGTAAAATTTAAGGCCAATTCTGCAATATCCCAGGGTTAGAAAGCTGCAGCAGTGTTTGCCCCAACTTCCGTCCCTCTCTATACAATCTCCTACCTGAGCAGAAGCTTCTGTAGACATCTTCCTCTCTGGTTTTGCTGCTTTCCATGCTCCCTTTGCAGGATTAGAATTGAACTGAGGGCTCTGACATCCTCAGCCTTTGGAGATAGGGAAGGGAAAAAAAAAAAGAAAATCAGGGTCTCTGTTTTTTTTTAACTCACTTTTTATTGGTAAATTCAAATAAGATACAAAAAACATCTAGAGCATCGTTATATCCACAGAAAAAGCTTAAGTGCTCACATGACCTTATCCTAACAAACTATCAAACCTACCAAAGGCATTCCCCCCCCTGCCCCCCACATTCGAGGATAAAACATGGGGATTAAGGAAAATTACTCCCTTAATCCCTCATTTACAGCTCTCCTTTGTTCCCCTTGCTCTCTCCCAAAGATTGCAGAAGGCTCTCGGAGGGATCTGCTTGCCATCCACCTTAAAAACACAGTGCTGCAAAGCCAGTAAACAGTTTCTGGGGAGTAGAGCTGAGCCTGGCACAGATTCTCTGCCTGGGGCTCTCAGTGGGCGAGTACCAAGGCTTGACCTCGTCATTGTTCTTGTTGGGGACTCCCGATCTCGTCTTCGTGGGACGCAATTCGGGGTGGACCGCTGGCACAGTGTGGGAGTTTCCCGCCATTTCCTGCATGTATTAGTACCAGTTTTACCTATTGTGCGTCTTGCGGTCCTAGCGCCAGTAACATACGTTTCAATAAAAGAGCAGTTAATGTGCAGCTTTTGGGCTTGCTGCGGCCTTAGCATGCACTATTGTAAATGCTTGCCTTAATTCTGTCTTCTTCCAAGAAATGTTGTTTGACCTGTGCCAAGCGAAATGCTTCATCTCTGGATTCTGCTCTTCTCGCATGGCAGATTATGAGTAATCCTTGGAGGGCCTCTCTCAGCCAGAGGATGCAGTTAGTCCAGCCTTGCCTGCTTCAGGACAGGAAGTGACGGATGATGCTATAGGATATCCAGCTGGCCGAAGGGTCCAGCGACCATTTGTGAGCCGCTCTTCGTTCTTTAGGGGGTCTGTGGTGGCTGTGCCCTTGGTGTTGGGGGGGGGGGTCATTCCCGAGAGGAAAGCTTCCGGACCTTGGATTGGCCTCCTCGGAATTATTTTCTCTTTTGCAGTGGGCCTGGTCCTTCTGGTATGGAAATTTGGATCCCGCAACCTCTGGGTGCCCAGGGTGTAGTCTCATGCAGGGCGGGCTGAGAGTGGAAGCCCTATTTGATTGACTTTGGCTAAGTGCCCCCGGTGAAGGGTGCTCCCTGGAGATGGGGAACAGCTGGGAGCTGTCTGAGATTTTGACTATGACTCAGATTCAACTGGCTCGGTACTGGGCTCTGACATGGATGAAGAAATGCTCTTGCTTTCAGAAGATTGTGAAGAGGCCAGAGTGATCTGCCTATTCTGGAAGGAGGAGCTGGTGGCATTGATTGCCAGGGTCTCATCTGCCTTGTACTTGACGAATGATTCCGGCACAGTGTAGGAGCCAAGGATGCACCTGGTCTTTCAAGGGGTGCTGAAAATCACTAATGTCTTCCCATTCCCAGATGTGACCTTTACTCACTAGTTGTCTCCTTCCAAGAGCCCAGCAGTAAGCGAGAAGGGAACAGGGTCCTCCAAGACAATAAACCCCTGCCGCAATAAGCCCCAAGATAGGGGGCAACCAAACAGGAGGCACCTGCAGGGGTCACATCAAGTCTCCAAACCACACTGTCATCAGCCAATCCGGTGGCACCAGAACAATCCTACCAGGGTGGCGTTCTATACACTGAATCACACACCCGACCAGGTACCATGAAAGAAACATGTACAGCAGTTGCTGACTTGTCGACAATGGCCTTGGACCCTGTCTCCGTGTAGCAACTGAAGATGCGGCAAACTTTGTCATTGGAACAGGTTGCCACCAGATCCTTTTCGGGGCAACCCTGGCAGCGCAGAATCAACTGAAACACTTCCTAACTCAACTCCCACTCTCCAGGAGCCAGAGAGTGCTGGCTGAGGAAATCCACTTCCACACTGTCTACTCCGGCAATGTGCTGAGCTGATAAGACTAGGAGGCTCTTCTCTGACCAGGCAAACAGGAGAGCCATATCCAGAGGTACCCCAGCACTGCTCGTGCTACCTTGCTGATAGACAAGCCACCATTGTGGCATTGTCCGAAAATACTCGAACCATGCAGCCCTCGACCAGGGGCCGGAAACAGAAGAGCCAACATGATGGCCCTCGCCTCGAGGCAATTGATAGCCCACACTGCTTCTCTATGGTTCCAAGAGCTCTGGACCGTATGGTCTTGGCAATGGACGCTCCAGCCCGAGAGACTTGCATCTGTCAGAAGGATCCAGGAGACACACCCTTCCTCAAATGATAGGGCTGCTGCCACCAATGCAGGCTGGCCTTCAGCATCATCAGGAATGGTAGCCTGCACTCTAACTCCTGAAAACTTGGGGACCACTGAATCAACAGGGACCGCTGGAGAGGCCCACAGCACCATCTCTATGGTCGCCGCCATCAATCCGAGGAGCTGAAGATAATCCTAGACTCTGGGAGCCTGCTGCACACAGAACAGCTCCGGTCGATCCAAAAGCCTTTCGACTTTCTCCTCTGGCAGGAAAATTGCCAATTTGAGTGTTGAAATGTTTTCCCAGTGTCTGGAGTTCCTGAGAGCACAAGAGCTGGCTCTTTCCCTGATTGATCACCTAGCCAAGACTATCCAAAAAGGACATCACTTGGGACGCCACCCAAGATGCCTCTAAATGGGAACAGCCCTGGATGAGCCAGTTGTCCAGATAGGGATTGTCACAGATCCCTCAGCGTCACGGCACCATAGAGAACATCCTTGGGGTAGTGTATAACCTGAAAGGGAGAGTGGCAAACTGATAGTGAGAGCCAAGCATGTCAAAACACAGATACTTCTGCTGATCCACCTGGATCGGGATATGAAAATATGCCTTGGCCAGATCCAAAGAAGCCAAGAACTCACCTCAGCACACTGCTTGAATCACAGAGCGCAAGGTTTCCATCTGGAAGCACAGGATGTGCAAATGCATGTTGACTCACTTGAGGTCCAGAATGAAATGGAAGTAACTGTCCTTTTTGGGCACCATGAAATAGATGGGGTATTTGCCTTTGCCCCCCTTGTCCAGCACCACTGCCTTTAGGCACAAGAACTTGTCCAAGGTGGTCCGCACAGCAGCTCCTCTAATCATTGACCCACAAGGGGAGATGACAAAGGCATCTGGAATCGGCTCTTTGCATTCCAGAACATAGCCAAACTGAATGGTGTCTAGCACCCTCCAATCCTCGGTTAACCTGGGCCAATTTCTGAAAGAAAAGGCGAAGCCTGCCTCTAACCAGAGGAACTGGTTCCCAAACCTTCACTGTGCAGCCCGGGAGGGCCCTCCCCTGGAGGGGAACTGAGTCCCTGGATCCATGCGCTCCATGAAAGGACCGAGAATGAGCACAAAGCATGGAAGCAGAGGTGAAGAAAGGCTTTCCAGGTTTGTACTGATGAAAGTCACAAGACCCCTGGGAATTTGGCCAGTGTGCCCTCGGTGGTGGGCAGAGGCTGATGAGAAAGGGGCACCAGCCTGCTTCACAGGTCCCCTGGACCTGTCTTTCAGAAGGTGGTAAGACTTCATCTCACCAGATCCTTCACCAGCTGCTCCAAATTGGCACCAAAAGAAGTTTCCCTGTAAAAGCCAGTTGGACCAACCGGGCTTTGGAAGATGGGTCTGCTGCCCAGTGCCGGAGCCAAATCCAATGCTGTGACACCATCATCAGGGCATCATCTCTGGCCGGCAAATGTACCAGGTCCATACATAGCATCAGAAAGGAAGGCAGTAGCTGACTCCTAAAGAGTAATACCATCTGACGGAAGAGAATGAATCCACTGGAATAAGAACTGAGATATCAGGCTGGTACATATCACCAGCTGAAGAATAGCAGCCGCCACAGCAAATTGGTTCCTCAACAATGAATCCACCTTAAGGTCCAGAAAATCCTTTTAAGGCCGATCCGCCTTCCACAGGCATGGTGGTCCGTCTGCTAACCGCCATGACCTACGCATCCACCTTGGGAATACCAAACCACTCAACGCACTCCTTCTCTGGGAGAGCACAGATTTTCTTACACACCCTTAACTTAGGCAGGGAGCCATGAGAGTCCCACTTTGACTGGATCATATTCTTGATCACACCTGGGAACGGGAAGACAGTAGTGGATTTCAGTATAAAATAACTTCCAACAGGAAACGCTCCTGTGGTAGATGGCTGTTCATCTGTATTTTATAAGCTTCTTTTAAGGGCATGTTTGCTAAAAGCATGCATTAAGTGCACCATACCCATTTATTTCTATGGGAGCAGCAACACATAACACTCGGTAATGGTTGTTAACATGCTATAGCCTTTAGTAAACATGCCCCTTAGTAATTTACTTGTAGAGATGCTGACTCATTTGTTCAACTCACTGGCCTGGAGGAGAGGTTACCATACTCATTAAGGGTAGTAGAAATTAAGATTATTCACAAAGAGGAAACAAAACCAACCAACTGAGGGTCGTATAGAACCATCTCTTTAGGTGTTGATTTTAAGAGTTTGACTAATATATAAGCAAACAAGTAACGGTATTCATGCCAAAATTAGTCTATGAGAATCAGTCTGGCTTAATTCCAGAGTGCCATGCTTTTGAATAATGTGAGATAAGTGCTGAACGTGATGTGGTACACTAAAAGATTGCCACACATTCCCACTCTTGACCCACCATCTTGAAAAATGGCGACACCTGGCCCTGCATGGTGCATCCTGGAATGCAGCGTGCGGGGTCATACTGTCATATAAGGTATATTCTACCTTACATGGCAGTCTGATTTCACCCTGTACATTCCAGGATGCACCACATGGGCCAGGCGCCGCCATTTTTTAAGATGGTGGGGAAGAGTAGGAACACATGGGCAGCACTTCCGCTCATTTGTAATGATACCGGGAGAAGGGTTCCTGACTGCTGGGCCATCAGGGTTATTATTAGTTGGATGGGGGGGTTTGGGGCCGCTGGACCACCAGAATTATATTTGGTGGGGTGGAGGAAGGGGGGGGGGGGAATTGGGGCCTCTGGGCCACCAGGGATTTTCTTTCTGTTGGGGGCACTGGCCCCTGACAGTATTTTGATGGCATTGGGGGGCTTTCCCCGATGCCTGAATCATTTAAGCTACCTCAGACCCAGGTGTAGAGATACCGGCGCTAAGGCTGGTTGCAAAATCCTCTATGCGTTTTTCTGCATCAGGCACAGCCAATATTAGCATACCATTTTATTATGTGCAGTTCATTTAACTATAATTTAAATACTCGGTGTTAATTGCACGCTAGTTTTTCCTTTGCTGCTTACAAGCGCAACTGTCTCTTTTCTGCATTTGGCTGTAGCAGTAAGTGTACTTAAAAGTGGCATTATCTGTGCTTAAAAACTGTACTAGTTTTCTGCATCGGCCCATAAATTTACACCTGAGGCAATCAGGGCTGGCTCACCCATTAAGCAAACTATGCCGGTCATCGATGCTAGGGCAGCAGCGAGGGGAGGGGAGAAGACCAGGGCATTCAAATTGAAGAATAGATTCTGACAGCCGGCGGGAAGGGGATGGCATAAAAGGCTTAAAATCTGCCTAGTGCACCAACACCTTGAACCAACTCTGAGGCCGGCTCTGGAGACAATAGAGCAGCGATGGCGAACCTATGGCACGCGTGCCAGCTGTGGCACGCGAAGGCCTTGCAGCTGGCACGCGGGAAGGTCCGCAAAAAAAGAAAAAGCTGGCTCTGACTGCTGCCGCGGACGCGGCAAGGGCAGAATGCAGCGTCCCGCGGGGCCCCCTCCGCCCGCTAAGCCCCTCTGCAAGAGCTTTCAGATTCGCGAGGGAGAGCGTCTCCCTCGCGTCTCTGTTAAGCCCGCAGGGGCTAATGGGAAATTTCCCATCAGCCCCTTTAGACGCGAGGACTGATGGGAAATTTCCCATTAGCCCCTGCGGGCTTAACAGAGACGCGAGGGAGATGCTCTCCCTCGCGATTCTGAAAGCCCTTGCAGAGGGGCTTAGAGGGCGGAGGGGGCCCCGCGGGACATTGCAATCTGCCGCGGCAGCAGCCAGAGCCTGCTTTTTTTTAAAAAAAATTTGCCAAAGGGGGGGGGGTGGGTTAGGACTGCTAATGGGCAGGGAGGGAGGCAGGGAGGGGGGGGTAGGACTGCTAATGGGCAGGGAGGGAGGCAGGGAGGGGGGTTAGGTCTGCTAATGGGCAGGGGGGGTTAGGACTGCTAATGGGCAGGGAGGGAGGCAGGGAGGGGGGGTTAGGACTGCTAATGGGCAGGGGGGGTGAGGACTGCTAATGGGCAGGGAGGGGGGGGTTAGGACTGCTAATGGGCAGGGGGGGTAGGACTGCTAATGGGCTGGGGGGTAGGACTGCTAATGGGCTGTGGGCTGATGGGGGCTGTCTGGAAATGGGGTGATGGGGGTTTAGGACTGGAAGTGGGTTGATGGGGGGGGGCTAGGACTGGTATTGGGTTGGGGGGTTGCTAGGACTGGAAATGGGCTGATGGGGGGCTAGGACTGGAAATGGGCTGATGCAGGGACTAGAAGGGAATGGATGCTGGGTGAGACTGGAACTAGAAGGGAGCTGATGTTGGGGGAGGATTAGAATGGGATGGGGCTGGGAGAGTAAAATGGAGAGGGGAAAAATATTTTGTGTGGGAGGGATAAAAAATCTACAATTGGCCGGGTATTGGGAGAGTAAGTGGGGATTGAGGATGGAGGGGTAAAATTTGAGTGGATGAAATAGGAATGAGGAAAGAGCAAAAGGAGAAAGATTAGTATGTTAAAGCGGATGTAGAGAGAGAGAATGGAAAAAAAAACTAGAAGAGAGAAGAAAGGACAAATGGACAGCAGATGATGGAGAGTTAGCAGAAAACATGAAGAAACCAGAAGAAAGTGGCTGGAGCAATTGCAACTGTGTAACTGAGCTGAGGTATTCTGTTTATGTAATTCCTTTTTGACATTGCCACTTGTTCTCTTTCCCCAGTAGGTCATGTATTGTTATTGTCTGAAATGTATTGGTTTAATATTTGCAGTGTTGCCTTTTGATAGGTATGGTGTGGTGCTTTGTGAGTCCTGGTAGTGCTGTTAGGATACGGCGGGTTTGCTATTGGTTCTAAATGGGCAGTGTTTGTAGTAGTTCCTAATGTGCCTGGCGGTTGGCACTGGATTATAGTAATGTAGAAATCTTTTAGTCTGTCTTTATCCATACACTCATTAAGAGACATGTTTACTAAAAGTTAGTGTATGTTAGCATTATGCAAATATTTATGCAAATTGACGTGCTGGCACTTTGAGGAAATTCTTTGGTTTTGTGCGGCAGTTTGGGCACTCGGGCTCAAAAAGGTTAGCCATCACTGCAATAGAGGATTAACACACCTGCCCAAGATCACAAGGAGGAGCAGCTGTGGGATTTAAACCTGGTTTCCCTAGTTCTCAGCCTACTATCCTATGAAGCTACTGCACTTAAATAAAATAAAGTATATTTTCATTGGACATGTTGCCATACTATAGATACAAGTTTATATAATCCAAAACTAACGTTATTGCTGAAAATAAATTTTCTTCAACGGAGATAAGCTTTCGGTTATTTTCCTTCCCCTAAAGAGCTCCAGACGGCCTTTAACTTTGTCTACAATCTCTCCAGTTCGTAAGTTCCCCGACTCAGGCTCCCTCTCTCCCCTTTATGTGCCGACCTCCCCTTCGGTGCTCCTTGCCAGGCTGTGCCCACCCCCTCCTCGAAACACTTGTGTGCATCATCATACCCCCACCCGACGATGCTTCATTCGCTGAACTATTTTGCTACAGAACTGAGCCCCTGCTTGCTGAACGTTGCTGCCAGTGCGGCCACTGAACTTTCCCTCATCTTTGCGACGGATATTTTCACATCGTGTCTCTCCTAAGAGCTCACCTTTCAGCTGTCTTCTGCTCTCACATGTCTATCGCGATTTCCTCCCTCTAGTCAGCCGCTTTTTTCCAATATGACTGCATTCACAGGTAGCTGCCCTCATGAAAGATGGTTACCTATCAACGGCTGCTACCTTCAACCAAAATGGTCACTGCTAAAACTCAATTGCCCACTTCAAAAATGGCAGCTATGCAGCTACATTTGCTCTCTCCAAACATGGCCATTCCTAAGCTCCATTTGCCCACTCTTAAAATGGTTGCCTGTATACAATCTCAGCAGCCATTAACATGAAATATGAAATTATTTCTACATTGCAGCCAGACCCGAGGGAGTGCTTACGATATTATTCAGACAACGTAGCATCAAAGGCTCAGAAAAACCCTCATCTTTTTATCATAGGACTAATTGGCTGAAAAAAAATAGTAGTCACGATCTCAGGTCTAGTTGTACTGAACAACTGTAGGCGTAGCAGAAAAAACTTGTTTTTAAATGTTGGAGTGGTGGGCAGCCGAGGTTGTAAAGAAGCAGCCATCTTAAATATGGGCATTTGAAGCTAGGGCGTGCCCATCTCTGATAAGTGCAAGTGAGTGCTGCTGCAAAGCAGCCATCTTTGAAGTGGACAATTGAATATTGCAATGGCCATCTTGGATGAGGGCGACTGGATGAAGGGCATAGCCAGCTTGGAGGACGTCAGATACACGAGAGCAGGAAACAGCTGAAAGGTAAGTCCCTTGAAGGTAAGTCCCTAGGGGAAACAAGATATCAAAATAACACAAAGTGTATGCAGAAACAGAGTTCAGTGGCTGTTTTGGCAGCAAAATTCAGCAGCTCATTTCAGTGGCAAAGGAGTTCAACAGAGGTACAGATAAGCGAGTGGGTGATGAGTATAGACATAATACACAAATTGTTGTGGGGAAGGAGGTGACTTTGGGAAAATGAAGGAGGGGGCGGGAAGGCTGGATAAGAAACACTGAAGGGGCGATTGGTATATATGTGGGATAGAAGAGAGCAGGATGGAACCTGAATAAGGGAATTGCTCTAAACTAGAAAGATTACTGGTAACATTAAGGGCAGCTTGGTGCTATGGTGGGAAGGAGGAGCAGGAGCCTCGTACTATCAACCTAAAAGCTGTAGATCAGTAGAAAGGAGGCTCGTTTCCGCCGCTCGTTATTAGGCTGGTTCTAGGCTGGGCTCCCATTGCTTCCGGAAAGAAATGGGACAGGAGTTGGTACTACCATATTTTAGATGGGGAGTGGCAGCACAAAGTAATATAAATCTTTCAGTAGCAGAAGTAAAAAGGAGGAAAGGGTGTTTGTGTACATTTTGAAATAAAGAAGTACTCTTTGGATAATTGTAATGAACCTTTATTATATAAATTGTGCAATTGAGAGAGTTTATTTAAACTTATTTTTATACCGCCTTTTTACTATTAAATTGTTGTTTAGTTGTAAACAGCTTTGAACATGACCAAAAGTAAGATGTTTGTTACAGAGAACTGGAACATTGGAACAGTATGTAAAAAATTACAACAGCTCAACATTTGATATAAGTAACTATGAACTATTTACAGTGTTTTCTGGTTGTCCTATTGCGTTCTTATTACATTTTGTAAGTATCTATTGGATTGTGGTATTTTAGAGTAAAGATTTATGGTGATTGTTTCTAGGTTAGAATGTCTATTACATTACTAAAAGACATAAGGACATCTGAAAATCAGTGTAACTAGCATTCAGAGTGATTGCACTGGAGGCTGCTGCCATCTCCTGGCCAATTAACATTTGATTGGTTAAGTGAATATCCAATTAACATTTACATAAGAACATAACATAAGATATGCCTACTGGGTCAGACCAAGGTCCATCAAGCCCAGTATCCTGTTTCCAACAGTGGCCAATCTAGGTCATGAGCACCTAGCAGTTTCCCCAAAAGACAAAGGAATCTCTTGACCATCTTGGTGGTGCACGTGGCCGGAGAACAAAACGTGGATACAGACTTCCTCAGCCAGCACAAGGAGTCCTCCAGAACCCATTCTCCAGGATCAACCATTTTCCAGGGTCAACCAGTAATGGACCTCATGACGACCTGTTGCAAGGCGAAGGCCCCATGCTTTTTAAGTCGCCGAAGGGAGCCCATGTCCAAGGGCCTCAATGCACTCATGCAGCCATGGCCAGTGAAGGGGCTTCTATATGCTTTTCCACTGTGGCCACTGATTGGTCGATTGGTGCGACAAGTGGAAGAACACAAGGGGGTCATGGTAATGGTGGCCTTGGACTGGCCACGGAGGCTGTGGTATGTAGATCTTGTTCGGCTCCCAGCCAGGGTGGACCTGCTTTCGTAAGGACCCCTCCGCATGCCTAAGGTCAATCGATTCTTGCTTACGGCTTGGCTGAGGGTGTGGGGCTACACTTAGCCTGTGATTGCTACCCTTTTGAAAGCTCACAAAAGCACCACATCCTTGGCTTATGTTCATGTCTGGTGCCTCTTCAAACTCCTGGTGTGAAGAGCGGGGCGCTCAAGCCTTAAGGGCATCGGTGCTAGAGATTTTGTCATTCTTACAGGCTGGGGTGGATAAGGATCTTGCTTTGAATTCCCTTAAAGTAGAGGTGGCGGCCTTGGTGTGCTACAGGGGTCGGATCTGTGGTCTTTCTATTGTGACCCTGCCAGACATCGGGCGCTTCATCAAAGCGGTCCAGCACATTCATCCCCCGCTCCATTCTCCTGTGCCCATCTGGGATCTTAATCTGGTCCTGTCAGCCCTAGTGGTGCAGCCATTTGAGCGCCTGGCAGGGGCCACTGAAGGACCTCGCCCAAAAGGTGGTCTTTTTGGTGGCCATCTGCTCAGCCCAGCATGTCTTGGAGCTGCAGGCTCTGTCGTGTAGGGAGCCCTTTCTGGTCCTGTCAAAAGGATAGGGTGGTACTGCGGCTGGTCCCTTCCATCCTGCTGAAGGTTGTGTCGTCTTTTCAGAACCATGGTACACCACAACCCTACGGGAATTAAAGCGGAACCTGAGAAAACAAGAGCGAAAATGGAGAAAACTCAAATCTGAGGAACACAGGAAGGATTACCTCAGCCTCCTGTCAACATATAAAAATGCAGTCAACCAGGCAAAGAAAACGCACCACTCAAACACACTCAACAGGCCAAGGGAGCTTTTCGCACTCGTCAAATCGCTCACCAAGACTCCGCAGGACAACAATCCCAGCGGATCCATAACTGCCCAACGGCTAGCGGATCATTATGCCAGCAAGCTTAGCCCCACGCCACCTGCCCTCCACACTCCAAACCTGGACTCAGCTAACTCCCCGCAAAAAGTCAACACACAGGGGAAACCGACCCTGGGCGGAAAATGGTCAACCTTCCTGAGAGTGGATGACCAGCAGATAAAAGACATCATTACCAACCTAAAATCCACAACCTCCCCTCTTGACCCCTGTCCAGCCTCCTGGATCAAGGCAACCAAGCAAGACTTGGCACCGCACATCTCCCACATAGTGAACCTCTCACTGCTGCAAGGATGCATGCCATCACTTCTCAAGAAGTCTCTCATACGACCCATTTTGAAAAATAAGGCACTCAACATGGATGACCCAGCCTCATACCGCCCAATCTCAAGCATATCCTTCCTCGCCAAGATTATTGAAAAGGCAGTACAGCACCAACTACAGGACTTCATCGATGACTCAAACGCCCTTGATGTACATCAATACGGGTTTCGGCAACATCACGGCGTCGAAACTCTTCTGTTAGCTCTATTGGACAACCTACTCAAAGGCCTTGAAAACAAGAGCAAGATGTATATGCTCATATTCATAGACATATCGGCAGCCTTCGACTCAGTGCATCACCTCACACTGCTAGAACGTCTCGAGTCTATAGGCATATCAGGTACCCCACTAAAATGGTTCTCCTCATACATAACAGACAGAATGCAGCAAGTCCAATTCAACAATGTTAAAGCAACCCCTTTCCCGCAAACACAAGGCATTCCCCAAGGCTCCGCCCTCTCCTCCCTCCTTTTCAACCTATACCTACAACCAGCATGCAAGATTTTCCAGGATCACGACATCAACTACCATATCTACGCAGACGACCTAATGCTTTACACACAACTAGACGTGAATAGCCCAAACATCAGCAACCTTGAAAATTACCAGCATACTCCAATTCAGAAAGGCCCTCAAACATTACCTATTCCTTATATACTTCCCAGTGAGTGCAGAATCACGACCCATCACTGTTAGTTATAGAAACTCTGAATCACCCATTGACCCTGAATTCCCCACTTAGTAAGTTCAACGCTCAACTGACCATTACGTCTCAACGGTGCCCTAACTTATTGATGTAAATAGTTTACACTACAATCAAAGTTTATTTACCTGAGTTGTAAAATTACCCTGTTGTCCAAGTTGTTAACCCTGTTTAATGTAACTCAGACATTTTTGTGTACTGAAATGTTTTGTTTGATGTAAACCGCGCTGATGTCAAATAGTGCGGTATATAAGAAATGTAAATAAATAAATAAATGCTTACTCGAGCTGCAAATCTGGCTTCAACGCAATAATATGACCATTAACCACAAAAAAACAGAAGCAATGTGTATCTCCAGGAAACCGGGATTCGTGCCCCTGACAACGGTCACCATGAATAACAACAATTACAATATCAAATCAGAGATAAAATACCTGGGAGTAATGCTGGACAGCAACCTAAATATGGACAAGCATCTTCGGATTACCAACCGGGCTATATTCCACAAATTAAGAGTCTTGCAGCCTTTACATAGCATACTCGATCATGCCGACTTCAGATCTGTCGCCCAAGCCCTCATCATTCCACACCTGGACTACTGCAATGCCATACTGCAAGGCCTACCAAGAAAAACTATAAATATACTGCAAATGGCTCAAAACGTTGCCGCCAGAATCATTATGCAAAAAAGACTATCTGACCACATTTACACCTGTCCTAATAGAACTACATTGGCTCCCCATCACGGCCCGCATTCAATACAAAATATTAGTCACCACCTTCAAACTCATCCAGAATGTAGCACCCTCGCATCTCAATAGCCTAATATCCAACATGCCCAACAACAGATGCAGAAGAACAGCAAACCTCAACACCCTCTGTCTCCCGAAATGCTTCAGAAAGGTTAATGCTTACACTAGTAATAGGGCCTTCTCACTTACCGCACCAACACTCTGGAACCGGTTACCAAGCGAACTGCGTGCAACCTGTGATCTAAAAGACTTCAGGAAAAAACTTAAAACGCACCTCTTCCAAGCACATTTCAATTTAACCTCATGAGATGCACCCAGGCATATATGAGCAAATAGGTATATGTAGCTTATGCATATATGTATATAATCAATCCTATGTGAAGTCATAACTGTCATGCATGTGTACATATGTATATTTTGAACTTTGTGTGAAGTCTAACAGCAATCAACTGTAAATCTATAATCCTTTTTGCTGTGTGATACCACCCCGCCCTAATCGCAGTGTACATACCCCTAATTTCTGGCCAGTACAACCAAACCCCCCTTGTATAGTAACCGCTGCTGATCACTGGAAGCAGCGGGATACAAATTGTATGCAAATAAATTTGAATCAGTCAATAGTTCTGCCGGGGTTTCCTGATTCTTCAGATTTGCGGCTCTACAGTCTGGATATGAGACGCATGCTCAATTGTTATCTGAAGTGCACGCAAGGATTTCAAAGGTCCGAGTGGCTGCTCATGCTTTTTGGGGGCAACTGTAAAGGAGAAGCAGCTTCCAAGGTATCAATTGCTCAGTGTCTTAAAGAGGCCATTGCTCACCATATCTCTTGAAAAGTAAACCCTTGCCGTTTGGCCTTCGGGCACACTCGACTCGAGCACAGGCAGCGTCCTGGGCAGAGTCCTCTCTGGTTTCCCTAGTAGAAATTTGCTGAGTGACAAATTGGGCGTCGCTGTATTCTTTTGTGAAGGATTACCGTTTGGATCTCCAGGTGCAGTCAGACGCTCGGTTTGGGGTTCCTTCCCTTTGAGTACTGCTCTGGTACATCCCAGTAGTCTGGACCGGACCGAAGGGACTAAAGGAAAGCAAATTAGCAGGTACGATCTAATTTCTCCTTCCATAGCATCTCTCCAGTCCGGTCCAGCGCCCTCCCTTTTTGTTTGCAATATTTCTGGTGGCTCTTCTTTTGTGCAGAGAAGTACTATACTGTATCACTCCCTTGGATTGCTGCAGCCCAGATGCATGACTCTTCATTTTTTAACACTGAATCTGAGCTGCCAAATTCTAGACCATTCTTCAAGCTTAGCTAGATCCCTGCTCATGTCGTCATTTTACACCTTCCTTGGTGTCTACTCTATTGCAGATTGTGGTGTCATCTGCAAAGAGGCAAACCTTTCCCGACAGCCCTTCTGCAATATTACTAACAAAGATGTTAAAAAGAATTGGACCAAGGGTGGATCCCTGCGGCACTCCACTAGTAACCTCCTTCTCAGTGAAGGGGGTTACCATTTACCTATACCCTTTGTCGTTTCCCACTCAACCAGTTAAGTCACCTGTGTGGAGCAGTGTCAAAGGCTTTACTGAAATCTAAATACACCACATCTAAGGCTCTCCCTCGGTCCATCTCCCTGGTCACCCAGTCAAAGAAATCAATCAGATTCGTCTGAAATGACCTGCCTCTGCTGAATCCATGCTGCCTCAGATCCAGTAATGCATTGGACTCCAGAAACCTCACTATTTTCTCTTTCAGCAGCGCTTTCAATAATTTACTCACCACCGAAGTTAAACTACAGCTGGCCTGTAGTTTTCAACCACATTTCTTACTTCAGCTTCTCTGTAAAGAGATCACATGTGCCTCTCTCCAGTCTTCTGGCACCACTCCTGACTCCAAAGAGGTATTAAAAAGTTCAGTCAGTGGAGCTGCTGGAACGTTCCCAAATTCCTTCAGTATTCTCAGATGTATGCCATCCAGTCACATTGCTTTTGTCTACTTTTTAGTTTAGCTAGTTCCTCATGAACATAGTCTTTGAAAATTGATCCTGTTTGGGTGTTTTCTGAGGTCCTGCAACTGGTTCTTCATCGTGAACACAGGAGGCCCACCCCAACAGCCCAGAGTGGACCGTCTGATCCTGTTTGCCCACCGGTGGCCAGCTATCACCACTGACACTTGGGCACTACAGGTGGTCGGGGAAGGTTATCACTTCCACCTGGAGCAGACTCCCCCACTCCATTCTTCCCCGGAGAGCCCACAAGGACTCCCCTCTAGCAGACATTAATACTGTAGGAGCTCTCGGGCCTTCTCAAGGACAAGGCAGTGGAACCCTTACCCTCGCACCTGTGGGGCAAGGGATTCTACTCCAGGTACTTCCTCCTACCAAAAAGAACAGGGGGCCTAAAGCCCATCCTGGACCTGCAGGACCTAAACAGGTTCCTGGTGAGGGAGCGGTTCAAGATGCTTTCCCTTGAGAAGTTGCTGCCATATCTCCAGCAGGGAGACTGGCTATGCTCCTTGGACTTAAAGGACACACACACATACACACACACACACACCCTCCCCCCCCATCCCAACAAAAGGCAATACCTCAGCTTTGTGGTGGGAAGCGACCACTACTAATACAGGGTGCTATCCTTTTGGCCTGGCCTTTGCCCCAAGGGTCTTCAAGTGCCTAGCAGTGGTCGCGGCACACGTCCACCTAAATGGAGCCTTCATCTTCCCCTATCTGGACGACTGACTCAGCTGCATCATCTGTGTTCAACCCCTGGGGTTTGTCGTGAACCACACTAAATCCCATCTCCTCCCAACACAGTGTCTGGAGTTCATAGGAGCCCAACTGGACACCTTCAGGTCAGAGCTACCCCAGGACAGGTACAACCGTCCCAGGGCGCTGGCTGCAGATGTGCAATGCAGATGCACAATGTCTGCTTGCCTCCTATTATGCCTGCTGGGCCACATGACATCCATAATTCATATCACCCCGGATGCCTGTCTCCACATGAGGGCAGCTCAATGGTGTCTCCGATTCCACTGGACGGCTGCGTGACAGGGTGATGGCGACCTATCAACTTGCGGACTTCCTCAGCTGGTGGCAAGTTCTGCAGCACCTCTAGGCAGGAATGCCCTTCCAGGCCCCCCGATCTCGAGAGGATCCTCACTACGGATGCTTCCCTGCTGGGTTAGGGGCTTATTTTGAAGATCTTTGCACCCAGGGCAGCTGGTCAGTCAGAGAGCCAACTCCAGATCAACCTGCTCGAGCTTCAGGCTCTCCGAGCCTTTCGCCACCGCCTGCAGCACCAGTCAGCACTGGTTCAAATGGACAATCAGATGGCGATGTTCTACGCGAACAAGTAGGACCCTGTACCTTCCTATCTCCTCTGCCAGGAGGCAGTGGCTCTCTGCTCCTTCGTGCTCTGCAATGGGATGGGTGTTGGAGCCACTTGGCAATAGTGATCATAGCATGATCACGTTTGATTTAATAAACGGAGGAAAGACTGTAAAAAAATCCACAGCACTAACTTTCAACTTTCAAAAGGGAGACTATATGATAAAATGAAGAAAAGACTGTAGTTAAGACTAAAAGGAGCAGTTGCAAAGGTTAACGATTTACATCAAGTATGAGTGGTGTTTTAAAAATACTTTCTTGGAATTCCAGACCAGCTGTATTCCACGCTTTAAGAAAAGTGGAAAGAAGTCCAAAAAACTGCCAGCATGATTTAAAGGTGAGGTCAGAGAGGCTGTTGCCAAAAAAGCATCTTTCAGGAAATGGAAAAAGGAGCCAAATGACTAAAACTGGGGAGAAAAAAGCACTGGCAAGTAAGATGCAAGGCATTGATAAGGCAGGCAAAGAGAACTTGAGAAGAAGCTTGCTGTGGAAGCAAAAATGTGTAATAAAGACTTTTTCAAGTACATTTGTAGCAAAAAAAAACCCGTGAGAGAGTCAGTTGGACCATTTAGATGATAGAGGGATAAAAGGGGCACTAAGAGAGGACCAGGCCATAGCGGAGAGACTGAATGAATTCTTTGCTTTGGTTTTTACTGAGGAAGATGTAGGGATGTTACTCATGACTGAAATGGTATTTAAAGGTGATGCCGCAGAAGAACAGAAATATCGATACATCGGGAAGATGTATTACAACTATTTGATAAACTGAACAGTAGCAAATCACTTATACCACCAGGTCCACCTTTTAAGGGTGTTGAAAGAACTGAAATATGAGATTGCAGACCTGCTATTAGTAATCTGAACTATCACAGATGATTTTAATAATACCTGAAGATTGGAGGATGGCCAATGTAACGCCAATTTTTAAAAAATGTTCCGGGGTGATCCGGGAAACTACAGACCGGTGAGCCTGATGTCAGTACCGGGAAAAATGATAGAAACCATCATAAAGAACAAATTTACTGAATATGTAGATAGTCATGGCTTAATGTGAGACAGCCAAAATGGCTTTAGCCAAGGAAGGTCTTGTCTTACTAATCTGTTGTGTGTTTTTTGAAGGTGTGAATAAACAGGTAGACAAGGGTGAGTCGGTTGATATAGTGTATCAGGATTTTCAGAAAGCTTTTGACAAGATCCCTCATGAGACATTTGGCAAAATTAAAAAGTCATGGGATAGGAGGCAGTGTACTATTGTGAATCAGGAACTGGTTAAAGGATACAAAACAGAGGGTAGGGCTAAATGCCCAATTTTCCCTATGGAGAAAGGTGAATAGTGGAGTACCTCGGGGCTCTGTGCTGTGTCAGCTGCTTTTAAACATATTCATAAATGACCTGGAAAAGGGAATAATGAGTGAGGTAATCAGATTTGCAGATGACATAAAATCATTCAAAGTTGTTAACTCATGAGGATTGTGAAATTGCAAGAGTACCTTGAAAAATTGGAAGACTGGGCATCCAAATGGCAGATGAAATTTCATGTCGGCAAGTGCAAAGTCATGAACCTAGGAAAGAACAACCCAAACTATGGTTCCACGAAGCAAGGTTCCACATTAGGAATCACCCAGCAAAAAGATTTAGGCGTCATTGTGGATAACATGTTAAAACCCTCGGCCCAGTGTGCAGCGGCAGCCAAGAGAGCAAATAGCATGCTAGGTATTATAAGGAAAGGAATGGAGAATAAAACAAAGGATATTATAATGCCTCTGTATCATTCCATGGTGCGATTGCACCTTGAATATTGTGTGCAATTCTGGTCGCTGTATCTTAAAAAGAATATAGCATTATTAGAAAAGGTACAGAGAAGAGCCACCAAAATGATAAAGGGGATGCAAGGATGCCCCTATGAAGAGAGGCTAAAAAGGTTAGGGCTCTTCAACCTGGAAAAGAGACGGCTGATGAGAGATATGATAGTAGTTTATAAACTAATGAATGGAGTAGAACGGGTAAACGTAGATCGCTTGTTTACGCCATCAAAATATAGAAAGACTAGGGGACATGCAATGAAACTACACGGTAACCCCCTTAAAACTAATAAGAGAAAATATTTTTCACTCAAAGTGTAATCAAACTCTGGAATTCGTTATTGAGGATGTAGTAAAAGCTGTTTGTGTAGCTGGGTTTAAAAAAGGTTTGGACAAGTTCCTCGAGGAAAGGTCCATAAACCATTATTAAAGGGGACCGGGATATCCACTGCTTCCTCCAATACACACATTGTGGAACATGTCTTTTAGGGATGCTACTAGGTACTTGTGACTAGATTGGCCACTGTTGGAAACAGGATACTGGGCTTGATGGACCTTAGTCTGACCCAGTATGGCATATCTTATGTTCTTATGCTCCTGCACGCGGTGTATCTGCTAGGTAAGCTCAGTGCCCTAGCAGACGAGCTGAGCAGGGTCCTCCCAGCTGCATGAGTGGTGTCTGGACCCCAGGGTCGCCTTAGGAGTTCCCCTGATGGACCCCTTCGCGAGCCCGACCAACACTTGGCTGCCTTGACTCTGTTCCCGCCAACTGCACCCTTCATGGGTGGCAACAAATGCATTCCTCATTCAGTGGACAGAGGCCTGCTTTATGCCTTCCCACCCATGCCACTGATAGCCAAGACCATGTTCAAGGCTCAGCATGACAGGGTGTCGCTAATTGTGATTGCTCCACAGTGGCCCAGCCAACCGTGGTTTCCACTGCTCCTCTGCTTGTACATGGTGACCCTGGTCCCATGGGGAGTGTCCCGGGGTGCCTTTCACCAACAGCTTGGCTGCTGAAAGGGTAGCCTTGGCCCCATTCAACCTCCCAAGGGAAGTAGAGGAAGTCGTCCTGGCCTCTCATAGGGTCTCCAAAAGACAGTCCTACACCTTCAAATGGTGCTGCTTCTCAGTGGTGCATGGACAGCAAGTTGACCTGTTTTCTTGCTCTGTGTAGTTTGTACTGCAATATTTGCTCCATCTGTTGTAGTCAGGGTGCACTTGAGTGTTCTAGCGGCACACTACCACCTTATTGGGCAAGCCCCTCTGTCCAACCTCTTTTGACCTGCTTCTTGGGGGGCCTTCTGTTATCCAAGCCCCCCCCCCCACCCCATCTGCTCTCTAGCAGCATAGTTGGACTCATTGTGATGCTATCCAAGCTCACTGGGTCACTGTTTGTTTGATCCTCTGGCTACTTGCCACCTGCAGTACCTCTCATTAATGGTCATCTTCCTAGTGGTGCTCACACTCGCTCGCTGGGTCAGCGAGCTTCAGGTGCTAGTGGCAGATCTGCCATACACAAGGTTCTAAAAGAAAAGGGTGGTGCTTTGCACGCACCCCAAGTTTCTTATTAAGGTGGTATTCCCCTTCCACTTCAAACAGGAGTTGGCGGCTCCCCACCTTCTTTCTGCTGCCTCACGCTAGCTGGGCTGAGACCATACTACTTACCCTGGACTGTAAGAGAGCCCTGTCCTTCTACCTTCAATGTACACAGGGCCACCGCAAAGCCTCCCCAGCTCTTTGTCTCCTATGACCCCAGTTGGCTGGGGCAAGCTGTGACCAAGCAAACTTGGTCCACTTGGGTGGCAGACTGTATTCCCCTTGCCTATAAGCAGGCTGGGCTCTTGCTGGAGAGCCGGGTCATGGCGTGAGGGCAATGGCAGCAATGGTGTCAAACCTGCATTCTGTCCCTTTGTTGGACGTCTACTGAGCTGCCACCAGGTCTTCAGTCCACACTTTTGCAGCTCATTACTGCCTGGAGAGGGTCTTGATGGGACAGCGCCTTCGGCCAGGCCGTACTCAGTCATCTGCTTGGGATGTAGGCAACTCCTGCCCTCCGACCCTTCTGTGCTAAGACTACCAGAGTACTGGTTCTCACTGGACACCTGTGTCTCTTGATTCTGTCTCCTTAGGGCTCACTTGCTGCTGCTCACAGCTCACCCATGGCATTTCTACAGGTTTTCAGTAGCCTGTAGCTAGGGAGGCCCATATGTGAAGACAAACTTTCTGCTTGTTCCCTGAGAAAACATAGTTACTAACCTATAACAGGTATTCTCTGGGGACAGCAGGAGTCAGTCTTCACAACCCTCCCTTTTTTCCTTGTGGAGTTGCTGCTTTATCATTTTTGCCATCTTTAGCTATGTCATTTGACTAATGCAAAATGGCACCATTGGACAGGAAGGGGACCATGCATGCGTGATGCATCTCCCAAAGGCTTTCTTTGAAAACTGGGGAGAAGTTTCCACACAGGGCTTCATCAGTGTCTGCGTTGATGTCACCAATATGTGAATACTGATTCCTGCTGTCCCTGGAGAATACCCTTTTAAAGGTGAGTAACTACACTTTATATTTCACTTGCCTTTTTAGACATCCAGTCTCCTAGTCTTGCAAGTTACCCCTGCAACTCCTTAGGTTCCACTTGTGGTTAAATACTTTTGTGTCATCTTAAGAGTTCTTAACTTATTATTCCCCTATCCAGATTACTTAATTTTTAAAAACGACAATTCCAGTTCAGGTCACTGGAGTACGCGATTAGTTTTCCAGCAAAGAACAGTAAATCATTTAGAGCTGCTCCTGTTTTCTATTTTGTTTTTATTTTTATAAATTTACAAAATATATCCAAGCATTTACACTTGTAACAGAAAGAGAGAGGATGCTTACAAAGAGAGATCAAATATTAATATAAACTAAGGAAAGAAATGTGTCCATTTCAATCTGGCTCTTCACTTGAGGGAACACCAAATAAAGAAAAGAGTACTCTAATGAAACATGAAGGAAGACTCATCAGTCTTACATCAGCCAGCATACTTAAATGCCCTGTTTTCTCTTTTAACCAATTTACCTGTGCACAGTAGGACAATTCTTCCTTTCCAGGGATGGATTGGCCTGTTGCATTGGCAGCAGAATGGGGTGGGCCTCAAAAAAGTGAGTTTTTAGCCTGGATTTGAAAAGGGCCAGAGATGAAGCCTGACATACCCACTCAGGTAGTTTGTTCCAGGCATAAGGAGCAGCACGGTGGAAAGATCAAAGTCTGGAGTTGGCAGTGGAAAGAGCAGGGCATAGATAGAAGCGATTTGCCAGAAGAGTGGAGCTCCCGAGGAGGGGTGTAGGGAGAGATAAGAGAGGAAAGGTAGTGAGGGGAATGCAGAATGAAGGCACTTATAGGTCAGTAGGAGAAATTTGAACTGGATACAGAAACGGATAGGGAGCCAATGAAGCGACTTGAGAAGAGGTGTTGTATGAGCATAGCGAGACTGGCAGACGATTAGCCACACAGCTGACTTTTGAGCAGCTAATGCAATGAAACACACGGGGTGTTCTCTTTAACTGGCCCTATACAGTTTGAGAATTGGGAACCTCTATTTGATACCTATGTTGCAATGGGAGCTGAATGTTGAAATCAAGTAGATCCAATGATAGGGTAATAAGTAGACTGGAGCATCTCTTCTGATGGATAAATTTACAGCACTGTGTCGGGGTAAGCCAAAATAGATTTGGGAGTTTTTTTGAGACTTCACTATAACTTCAAGATGCAGAGTGATTGACCTTTTTTGATGGGGTGATTTGCTATAGTTTCTGAGCAATTAAGATATGTTTTGTTCTGTGGATATGACAGTGTGTTAGATTTTTCTTTGCCTTATTTGAATTTACCAATAAAAAGTGAATTAGAGGAAAAAAGAAGGATATCTGGGTCTCTGCTTTTTTTTTGTCTCCAAAAGCTGAGGATGTCAGAGCGCACAGTTCATTTCTGATTGTATGGACGGAGCCCAAAAGTGGAGGGGAAGATGTCTGCAGGAGCTTCTACTCGGGTAGGAAGCTGCCCCACCCTCTCCGTACAAGCACTACAGTTAGCCCTCACTTTTCTAGGACCCGAATCAGACTTGGGGCTGAAAAATGAAACTTTGGGACCTTCTTGAATATAAGGAGAGAGACCAGGTGTCCCAGATTCTGTGTTGCTGGTCTCCATTTGATATAATTTTGCCCAGGGCACTGTATATTATGTAGGTGTGAATTAAATATACAGAAACTGCACTGCTGTCCTTTTGATCTCCAGCGTTGGGAAGTATTCTGATGGACATGATGCAGAAGGTGCAGAGTGTGTATTTCTGTTTTGTATTTCAGGTATCGATGACCTTTGAGGACATCATTGTCTGTTTCTCCCAGGAGGAGTGGGAAGATTTAGATAAACAGCAGAGGGAACTCTACAAGGATGTGGTGATTGAGAATTACAACATCCTGATCTCATTGGGTAAGGGAGAATTTTATATTTTCCAAGCAGCCCTGGAACATTTAATCAGTGCTGGGGTTGGGCCTGGTACCACACCCAAGGGAGGCTTTTATCTATGCATAGAAAGGGGCCCGTTGCATGAGCAGTTGGGGTTCTGCTCCGTGATTCTGTGGGCATAGTGTCCTGATCTCAGACAGCAGAGAACATCCAATCTGCTCTTTAATTCAGCCCCTCAAGCAACAAGAGACAAATCCTGTATTTGCTTCCCCCTCTTTAATATTTTATTTTGATCATTTCTGAAGAGAATATAAACAAGATATTAGTGATTGTTACATATGAACACCTTTTATAATACGCAATAAAAGTATTTAAAACAATGATGTATAGAGTGTGGCTATTGTATTTATTTTAAGATCTCAAGTGTTGAAATGAATGATCAACCTCAAATAAGATGTAGAAATGTGGATACTGGATTCCTCCCACTCGTTTGGCCGCCCTACCTCCTCTCCCCCCTCCCCCTCCCCCCCCCCCCCCCCCCCCCCCCCCGCCTTCAAGGTTCTGGCTCTGTCACAAGAGATGTAGGAGATATTTCAGACACTAGAGTTCCCACCCAATGAAGTGAGAAAACAGTTTTGGTATTTTTGTTTTTTCTGTAAGCCATTTTGAGTCCTTTTTGGGAGAAACACAGGGTGAAAAACAGAAAAGCAGTATTTCAACAGAACCACAGCATCCTAAAAAGGAAAATAAAACAAAAACTAGAGGTGTTCTGTTATCTGGAAGCTATAGTTGACAACTGTATCAAGGATCTACAAGCCATCGCTGGAGAACATCATCTTCTCACAGGTTTTGGGTAATAACCGTTTCTTGACGTACTGGCAGTCATTTAAGTCCCCAAAAATTCCCACTAGTAACCTCAAGTCACACAATAGCAGTAGTAACAAGGACTAAACCTTGAGGCAAACTCGGATGCCAACTCTATCCCATATCTACTCTGGCAACACTGGGACAGGGGCCAATAATATTGCTGAAAACATGTGTTGTCCAGTCTCCTGCTCTTACTGCAATTCAGTTTGTGTGATCATCTGCCAGCAATGTCCCTTGGCTGTCTACAGAGGATAAACAGGTCATCCAATTAAGAAGTATGAGACAAATATTATATCAGAAATGGTAACATCCAAAAAGCAGATAACGTTTTAGTCTTGCAAGACCTTCTCTAACTGACATTAAGTTTATCATACTCCTAGAAGGAAACTGCCGAATTAGAACTCGCCAAGAAGTGAGCATCCATCTCCCTAGGCCTGAATAGGGAGAATGGATTCACATAAAATAATATAATAGGAAATGACATTAGAAAAAGATCAAAATTTAGTCTATTCACCATGCTAGTAATGGTTCTTGCAGTTTGGTAGATGCACTTACAAATTCCCATATGCAGGCCAACACCACCACCTAAATGTCTCCATGAAAATATATCCCTCAGTAAATCAATGATTTTATAAGATGTTCCTTATCTGTCATTTTTATTGCTACAGTTTAAGATGGGCATTTTCAGAAATAAGAATATCAAATTTTTGTCTTCATTTTCCATTTTCGGATTATTTCTCTGGACTTGGGGTATGGGAGGGAATGGAAGGTATTTCATATGGATGTGGGGAAAGGTGTGTGTTTGGTTTTTGTTTTGTTTTGTTTCTTGCCGCTTCTATGAGCTGACATAAATCTGAGCATGCTCAGTGTGTTTCCTTCCCCCTAGTCCAGATAATTCTTGAATGTCTTGAAGACTTGTATTTTGTATGAGGGATAATGAGACTTGAGTATACGGAAATGTGGCTGATAATATATTGCACTATTCATAAGGATGTGTAAAGAGGTCTGAACAAACACAAGAAGCAAGGGTCGAATACGGTCACTGGTGTTGATTTTATTCAAATAAGAACCCCAACGCGTTTTGGCAGTGCGCCTTATTCAGGGGGTATGCATCTTAAAAATAAAACATACATAAATATAGATCAAACTAATAAATGTTAAAAACATAAAAACTGAATATTTAGAGTTAAAAAAGAAGGATAAAAACAACATGAATATAACTTGATTCCATAACAAAACTACCAATAAATAAATAACATGTAAAAAAGTAATAAATAGAAATTGAAAATCATTTACAATTTTTGAAATTAAAAACAATAATGAATAAGAAGATAAAAAGCATAAAACACAATGAGAACATATCTGGAAGATTACATTTAAGACACAAAAATGATAACTTAAAGAGGTGAGGAAGATATACTTACAAAAGGCACCAATTGTTATGGTCTTTAAAAAGACTCCAAGGTGGCCAGTGTCGCCCCTTCCTTGCCGATATTCAACATTTCACATTCTCTCTTCCCCTCCCCTCCCCTCCCCCCCCTCCCCGAAGTGTCTGGCATATCCCTTTCCCTAATAGGTTCTCCTCTTTCCCCTTGCTCCCCCTACCCTACCTCCACCAGAGCCAACTCAGCAAAAGTAAAAGCAGCATGGCAGCAGACTCTTTAGTATCATGAGACTTGTGGTATGCTGGATACTGCACCCTCTAATGCAAATTTCCGTCGGGGGGGAGGGGGGATGCATTAGGCCTTGAGTGGACATGGTGCTATAAGGCCTGCTGCCGCGCTGCTCTTACTTCTGCTGAATCTGCTCTGGTGATGGTAAGGTAGCAGTGGCAGGGTGTTCAGACGTTTTGGTGTGCTTCTACTCTGTAGTTGACTTGCTGATCCATCATGGTATTGTCACCACTCAAGCCTACCACTTTAGATGGGCAACTAGCTTGCCTGTTGGTAAGGCCCAGCCCTAAGCAGGACCACACAATCTTTGCTCTTTACCTTGAGGTTTGAGTGTTTTTAGTTTTATTAAATTTGTTAGAAAAAAACATTCCTCTTCGTCTCTCCGGGCCAGTCCGGCACATGAGGGTTGTCAACCTTCTCCAGCAGCTGAGGACTGAATGCTGAAACCTTTTTCAATGAACTAGCATCTGGCTCCCCCTAGTGGCCAACCTCAGTCTTTCAGTCCTCAGCAGCTGGAAAGGACGTGCAGCTCTCTGGCTCCCGGAGTTCGGTGGTTTATTAGCTTATGCTTCTTTTACTTGATTGCTTTCTGTTTTTCTTTTGTTTGCTTCTGTTTTGGCACCCCTGGAAGAGCCCTAGCAGGGTTCTTTCTGCCGCTTCGCTCTTCTTGCTTGCCGTCAGCAACAGAGCTCTGTGTGCGCTGCTTTTTGGAGGCAGAGCCTGCCTCAACCTGTGGGGCTGTCTACGGGGTAATTGTCATCGGCGGTGTGGGGAGCCCCCAATAACCTTCCGATCCCCTCCGGTAGGCAGCAGACCCCCCCCCTCCCGCTAGCAGCGGGAGCGCGGGACTTCATCCGGTAAGAAGCAGGCCTTCTCTTCTTCTCCCCCCCCCCCCCCGCTGGCAGCGGGAGCGCGGGACTTCAGCAGCAAATGCATAGCCAGGCAGACAGTTAGGCGCGACAGGTTAGTCGGCTGGTTTTTCGCGGTCTCAGCGTTCGTCGGTTTCAGCGGGGTTTCGATTGTCAGGGCCGCGTGGGTTCAGCTCCGTGTTTTGTTTCTCACTGATCTTGCTTTTCGGGGCTGTCGGGTGCCGTTTTCCCGCAGGCATGGATTGCAGGCCTGCCGCGTGTGAATCCCTCAGGGAACTTCAGGGCTCCTCTGAATTGGCGGGAAAGGCAGCCATTTCTGCTCCGGCGGGAGTTTTGGAGCCGAACCAGGCACAGCCGGCAAAACGGAAATCTAAGTCTAAAAAGCCTGCAAAGGTGGAGGAGGCTCCTTCACTTTCCTTTGCGGCGGCTCAGGGCAGTTTGCCTTCTGTTTTCTCAGCGGATTTTATTTTAGAGATGCATAGGGCCTACTACTTAAAACAGCAGCAGTCTCAGGAGGCAGAGCCTGTCTTCTTCAGGCCCGGCTACAGAATTTGCTGTTTTGGACCCGGGGGAAGGTCCCTCCCATGCGGTCCTTGGTGGTCGAAGTCCGATAGCCTCAGGTTTTCCTGCCTGGGTCCCCCAGCCATTGAGGAAGGTGAGTTGTTGGCTGATGCCGATCTGGAGCACTGGCTGCCTGAGCTAGAGGATGGCGAGTTAGGAGCCTCTGAGGATCCTAGCCTTTTTAGGGTGTTCCAAAAGGAGGAATTGGCTGCGCTTATTACCCAGATGTTAGCAGCCTTGAATATTCCCCTGCCAGCTGTTCAGGACCAGCCGTTGGAGGATCCTCTGCTCCAAGGTTTTAAGACTGATCAGAAATGCTTTCCTGTACACAGAGTTATGAAGCAAATGGTAGAGTCCGAATGGGAATGTCCGGAGGCCACTTTGCGAGGGGCCAGGGCTATCAGTCATTTGTATCCCTTACCGCAAGAAGAGCACGACTTGCTGAAAATGCCTAAGGTCAATGCCCTGGTTTCAGCGGTGACTAAGAAAACCACTATCCCGGTGGAAGGTGGTGCGGCGCTCAAGGATTTACAGGATAGAAGGCTGGAATCCCTACTGAAGCAGACCTTTGAGACGTGTGCGTTGGCGCTACGGGCGTCTGTGGGGCTTATGTCTCTCGGGCGTCCATTAGGTGGATCCAAGGGGCTCCCCCTGCCACCACGGAGGCAGATGAGGGCGCGAAACTGGAATCCGCCGCGGCCTATCTAGCCAACACTTTCTATGATCTTGTGTGGATTTCGGCTAAATCCATGGCTTCGGTCATCGCAGCCCGCCGGTTTTTATGGCTCCGGAATTGGGCGGCGGACGCCTCTTCTAAGGTGAGGCTTAGTAAACTGCCGTACAAGGGCGCACTCCTTTTCGGCGCTGCCTTGGAGAAGATTGTGAAAGATCTGGGAGATTCCAAGGGCGGCCGCATTCCAGAGGATAGGCCAAGGGGTCAGCAGCCTAGTGGGGCGCCCAGGGCCACTTCGCGAGACTCTTGTAAGTTTCGAGGTTCGCGCTTTACCCCTTATCCGCGGGGGCGGTTTGCGGCTCGGGGTCAGTCCTTTCGAGGAGCTAGAGGCTTCGGCAGGGGTTATTTTGCCTCCCAGCCGCTCTCTAGCAAAAAGCCACAATGAAGGGACGTTGGTCCAGATGGAGATGCCGGTTGGAGGTCGGCTGCGGCAATTCCTTTCCGTCTGGGCCACAATCACCACAGACCACTGGGTCCTAGAAATAGTCCACGATGGCTATGCTCTCGAGTTTGCTCAGCCGTTGGCGGAGGCTTTCGTTGTGTCTCCATGTGGTTCGCAGGAAAAGGCGCAGGCCGTGGCGGAGAGGCTTCAGCGCTTGTTGCGTCTTCGAGCGCTGGTTCCCGTTCCTCCCGATCAGTGCGGCTCAGGTCGGTACTCAATTTATTTCGTGGTTCCCAAGAAGGAAGGTTCCTTCCGTCCTATTCTGGACCTCAAACACGTGAACCGTTGCCTGCGCATTCCACACTTCCGCATGGAGACTCTACGTTCCGTCATTGCGTCGGTGCAGCCGTCCGAGGTTCTTACGTCCATAGATCTCACAGAGGCATATCTCCACATCCCGGTACGGGATGAACATCAAATGTTTTTGCGTTTTGCGGTGCCCATGGGTCACTTTCAGTTCCGAGCCTTGCCGTTCGGGCTGGCTACGGCGCCTCGGACGTTCACCAAAGTGATGGTGGTGGTAGCGGCGGCGGCGTTGTGTCGGGAAGGTCTGCAGGTCCACCCGTACCTCGACGACTGGCTGATCCGAGCTCCGTCGGTGGCGGAGTCTCTCGTAGCAACAGCAAAAGTGGTCTCGCGCCTGGAAAGCCTCGGCTGGGTGATCAACCGGGCCAAATGTCAGTTGGAGCCGGTGCAGCGGCTGTTGTACCTCGGTGCTCTGTTCGACACGAGACTCGGTGCGGTGTTTTTACCGGAAGTCCGCATGCAAAAGATTTGGAGGCAGCTATCGGCGTTTGTGCGGCTGAAGGCCCCAACGGCGTGGCGTTATTTACAGCTGCTCGGCTCCATGGCGGCGACCTTGGACTTGGTTCCATGGGCTCGAGCGCACATGCGGGTCTTTGCAGCGGGCTTTGCTGACGAGGTGGTCCCCGCAATTGCATCCTTTGCAGCGAAAGTTGCCTCTGACGCAGGAAGTGCGCGACAGCCTTCGTTGGTGGTTGGAGCCGGCTCATCTTTGGTCGGGCATGCCTTTGCTACAGCCGGTCTGGATACTCCTCACGACGGATGCCAGCCTTGCAGGTTGGGGTGCTCATTGCCAGGCCCAGTTTGCGCAGGGCGTCTGGTCTCCGCTGGAGTCCGCGTGTTCCATCAATCTCTTGGAGCTCATGACGGTGCGTCTAGCACTGCTTCAGTTTGCCTCTCTGGTCGAGGGGAAAGAGGTCCGAGTTTTCTCCGACAACGCGGTCACGGTGTCGTACATCAATCGTCAAGGTGGGACCGGCAGTGCGGCGCTCTTGGAGGAGAGCCTACGGTTGATGGATTGGGCGGAGGAACACTTGATTGCTCTGTCGGCTGCGCATGTCGCAGGCCGTCACAATGTGCAAGCCGACTACCTCAGTCGGCATGTGGTCGATCCGGCCGAATGGGAGTTGAACGCAGAGGTGTTTCACGAGTTGGTCCTTCATTGGGGACAGCCGGTGATGGATCTGATGGCCACGTCCAGCAATGCCAAGGCGGTGCGGTTCTTCAGCAGACGCAGAGATTACCTGTCCGAAGGACTGGACGGTCTAGCGCAACCGTGGCCGACAGGTGTGCTGCTGTATGTGTTTCCGCCTTGGCCTCTGATAGGCAGAGTCATTCGCAGGGTGCAGAGTCACGTCGGTCCCCTGATACTCGTAGCTCCGGATTGGCCCAGACGAGCGTGGTACGCCGATCTAGTGAGGCTCCTTATAGACGATCCTTGGCGTCTTCCAGCCTGGTCAGATCTGTTGCTGCAGGGCCCTCTCTTCATGTCCGACGTGGATCGCTTCTCGCTTACGGCTTGGCTCTTGAAAGGGACCGGTTGAGGAGTAGAGGATATACGTCGGCGGTGGTCTCTACTCTGTTGCGGGCTAGGCGATGTTCCACGTCGTTATCGTATGTTCGCGTATGGCGTGTCTTTGAGCACTGGTGTGCTCAGAGGGGTTTCCTTCCTGGCAAGACTCTTATTCCGGAGATCCTGTCCTTTCTCCAGGAGGGTCTGGATAAGGGTTTGGCACTCGCTACCCTCAGGGTGCAGTTAGCAGCGCTGGCTTGTTTTCGGGGTAAGGTGCGTAGTGTTCCCCTCTCTGGTCATCCGGACGTGGTTCGCTTCTTACGGGCGGTAAGGAACTTGCGGCCTCCGGTACGCTCCGTCGTGCCGGCCTGGGATCTCAATTTGGTCCTTGAGGCTTTGGCGAAGCCGCCTTTTGAGCCACTGCGGGAGGTCTCAATCAGGGAGCTCTCCTGGAAGACAGTTTTCTTAGTGGCTTTATGTTCCGCTAGACGGATTTCGGATCTTCAAGCGCTGTCTTGCCGCGAGCCTTTTCTTCATTTTTCCTCGGATAAGGTGACGTTGCGTCCGGTACCCTCTTTTTCTCCCCAAAGTAGTGTCGAATTTTCATCTTAATCAGTCCATCTCCCTGCCGACTTTTTCAGACCGTGACGATAAGCCAATTGAGGCAGTTCTCCGCAAGTTAGATTTGGGCAGACTACTCCGGGCATACTTGCGGCGGACAGCGTCCTTTCAGAAAACTGACAGGCTGTTCGTTCTGTTTGGAGGTCCTCGTAAGGGGGCGGCTGCCTCCAAGGCCTCTATAGTGCGATGGGTGAAACAGGCCGTGGTAGCGGCTTATCAAGTGGGGGGACAGGCGCTCCCGAAAGGCTTTCGGGCGCATTCCACTCGTGCTCAGGCGATGTCCTGGGCGGAGTTTGCCTTGGTTCCGCCTGTCGATATTTGTCGGGTGGCTACTTGGTCTTCGCTCCACACCTTTTCCAGGCACTATCGGTTGGATGTTCAGGCTCACAGAGATGCTGTTGTGGGGGCTTCGGCCGTGATTGCGGGTCTAGCAGGTCCCTCCCTGGGATAAGTACTGCTTTGGTACTACCCTCATGTGCCGGACTGGCCCGGAGAGATGAAGAGGAAGAAGAAGAAATTAGGCCTTACCTGCTAATTGTCTTTCCTTGAGTTCTCTCCGGGCCAGTCTGGGACCCACCCGGATCTTGTTTGTGCTGTCTCAGTTCTCTGGGTTCCGCGCAGTCCCTCGGCAGTTCGGTCCCTCTTCTCGGGGGGATGATAGGAGCGGGAATGTTCAGAGAAATTTTGTTGTGTCCCTGCTCCGGAGGTTGCTCGGCCGATTGCGGGGGGCTTCCGCGTTTCCTTATTCAAAAAAAAAAAAAAAAAATTACCCAAACACACCTGCTGCCCGTTCTCTCGGGCACTGCGGTCTTGGGGCGGAGCAGTTTTAGCGGGTTGCTGCAGGCTCGGTTTCCTCGCGGTGTTGTGTACTCTTTCTGGTCTTGTTTGTGCCTCTCCGCTGCTTGTTAACATTTAGACTGAGGTTGGCCACTAGGGGGAGCCAGATGCTAGTTCATGGAAAAAGGTTTCAGCATTCAGTCCTCAGCTGCTGGAGAAGGTTGACAACCTTCATGTGCCGGACTGGCCCGGAGAGAACTCAAGGAAAGACAATTAGCAGGTAAGGCCTAATTTCTTCTTCCAGTAGAAAAGTATTCCAAGTCCTGAATTAGGGGAATCACACCTACAGTGATTATGGGCAATCAAATGCATTGTTCTTTGTCCAGCCTGAGATCATATCGCATATTGAACGAGGGGAAGAGCTGTAAAGCAGGGATGAGCCTAGATCAATGGAAAAAGAAACTAGGAAAAGTAACTAACTGCTCAGGTAAATCCAGTAATACAGAGGACTGGTATAAAACTGTAGGAATGAAAAGTGGATTGAACTGCTCCCTCTATAGATCTCTTTAATCACTCACATGATTTCTCTTACAGGTAATAGTAATGGTGGATAGTGCTTCTCACTAGTGTATCACTAGACAGTCCCCAATGTGCTACAGCAACTGCAGCCCTGGCTCAAAGCTCTTTCCTCGCTCCCTCCCACTGCCACCGATTTCTTCCTCCTCTGACTTCATTCTGAAATTTTGAACTCATGGGGACTCGCAGTCTCCTGGTACTGGTGAGTGTGGCTGAGTAAAGCCAACAGCGAAGGAAGTAAAGACATCATGAAGTGCTGCTTTCTTCCTGCCAGCCAAGGTGGTAGTGGGACATAAAGGAACATCACTCAGGGCAGGAGGAAGAAGGTAATTACCCTGGTTAGCATTGCCTCCGCTTACAGCAACCCTTGCAGTTTAGTGCATTTTTAGAGACCCCACAGCCTACCATCCCACAACCCACCATCCCACATTCCCCTTGATACTGCTCTAGCTGCAGCCACTTGCTGTTGCCTCAAGATGATCACAAAGAGAGGGGGTAAAGAAAGACAAAATGAAAGAGAAGACCTTAAGGAGAAAATTGTCCATAGTCCCCAGAAGAAGCTGCAGGATGTATGTATATTTCTTTCCTTTGCATGCAAAAGCACATGGCACAGTGAGGCCAGTATTTTAAAGGTCAGGCTGTTACTTTTGTGAGCCAGGGTTCATTTCCTGCTACTACTACTGATCATTTATATAGCACTATAAGGCATATGCAGATCCTGGTTCTCCCGGCAGGCATTTGTGGCACAATTATGGACAGCTCTTTGGTTCTGAAGCCCTACCCTTCTCCCCAGACTTTGTGCTCCTCATGCATCAGGTCTGCTGCATGAAACAGGGCCTGGGGGAGCTCGCGAGGTCCAAAACTGCGCCTTCTAGCTTAAAGAAGGAATCCTCGGCTAGCACTTCACTGTTTTGAGACTCCAACAGCGGAGTGAAACTTGCAGCAAGAGATTGCAGAGGACCAAGCCTCGGTAGGCTCTGCGGCTTCTGAGGACTCTCTGGAGGGGCCCTCTGGTCTCGGCAGAATGGTTCCCACAAGGATCTGGAGGAGGGGGAGATCCCTCCAGTGGAGGATCCCAGTATCATCAGTGTGTTCCTTCGGGACGAGCTATCTGCACTAATTGAGCATTCGCTGGCAGCTCTTAGTATTCTGCAGGATATCCAGGAACAGGAGATTCCTCTGGAGGACTCTTTGTTACAGGGCATCAGGACCTTGGAGACTGCATTCTCAGGCCATTAAGCAGATGATGGAAATGGAATGGAAGGTGCCTGAGGCTGGTTTGCAGAGAGGGAGGGCAGGCTTGGGCTCGCTTGTATTCCATCCCAGCTACTGAGAAGTAGCTCTTGAAGGTGCCCAAGGTGGATTCCCTGGTCTCATCCCCGTAAAGGGTGGTGTGACCCTTAAGGATGTGCTGGACAAGAAATTGGAGATCTTATTGAAGCAAGCGTTTGCCGTGAATGCTTTAGCACTACAAGCATCCATGTGTGGCGCTTATGTGGCCAGGGCCTGTTTGCGTTGGTTGCAAGGTCTGCTGGAAGTGGGCTTGGACAGCCTGCAGCCTCTGCTGGAGGCCGCTAGATTGGAATCGGGTTCTGCATATTTGGCTGATGCTTTCTATGATCTCATTAGAGCTTCCACTAAGAGTATGGTCTCTGTGGTTGCAGCTTGCCGTTTTCTTTGGTAGCACGATTGGTCAGCTGATGTCTCGTCAAAGGTTCATCTTAGCAGGCTCCCTTTTAAGGGTAAGCTGCTTTTTGGTGAAGTATTGGAAGAGCTGGTCAAAGGCTTGGGGGAGTCAGTCTGCCAAGCTCCCAGAGGATAAGCCTAAGGGTACTAAACCAGTACTGTTGATGAGGGACCAGTTTAGGAATTTTTGTAGATTCCGTGTGGTTCGGTTTGCTCCCTATCAGCAGTTGCACTATTCCTCCAGGGGCAGTCCTTTTGCGGCAGAGGAGCTGGAAGAGGCTATTTTTCACTGGAGCCAGGAGCAGTTTCAATAAATTGAAATGAGATGAGTGGGGCTCAGGTAGGGGAGATGCCAGTTGGCGGATGGCTTAGTCAGTTCTACCCTGCTTGGATCCAAATTGCTTCTGATCAGTGGTGCTGGAAGTCATCTGTGAGGGCTATGCTCTGGAATTCATGCAACCTCTTGCTGCTGCCATCTTTCTGTTTGTCACCTTGCAAGGCTCCCTCCAAGCTGAAGGCTGTGAAGGACACCCTTCAGAGGCTTCTGCAGCTGGAAGCCATAGTTCCAGTTCCCACAGACCAGTTAGAACTAGGTTGATAGTAGCTTACATTAGGATCCTTCCTTTTTGGGGACCACTTTGTACCATTCTTGATCTCAAGTACATTTTGGATGGAAACGTTGAGGTCAGTCATACTGTCCATACAACAGGGCGAGTTCTTAAGTGATGGATGTTACAGAATTGTATTTTCATATCCCCATTCGGCCAGAGCATCAGCGTTTCCTGAGATTCGTGGTGCCTTTGGGGCATTTTTAGTTTCAAGCTCTGCCGTTTTGGTCTGGCGACGGCTCCTCAGACATTTACAAAGAATATGGTATTATGGCGTCGTGAAGGAGTGTTAATGCACCCCTATCTGGACAACTGGCTGATCAGGACAAAGTTGTTGGAAGGATGCCATATGGGTTCTTGAGGTTCTGCAGGGGCTCAGTTCAGTGGTCATCCCAGCCAAGAGCAGTCTTGTTCCCTCTCAGGACCTCACTTTATCTGGAAGCATGTTCTTGCCACTAGATCAAGCTCGGAAACTACAGGATCAGATCCGGCGGTTTTTGCATCAGCAGGCTCTGTCTGCGTGGTCATATCTCTATATATTGGGCTTCATGGTGGCGATGTTGAATCTTGTCCCCCTGGGCTTGGGCATATATGCGTCCTCTGCAAAGATCGCTGTTGTCTTGGGTCACCACAAGTCCAACCAAGGAGCACGACCACGTTAGGTTAAGATCCTAGTCTGAGAAACGTGGTGGTAAAAAACAAGGATACTTTATTAGTTACTTCAAACCTGAGAGCCCGACACAGGCCATGTTTCGTGTTATCACTTCTTCAGGGGATGCAGGTTTGCTGCAAATACAAAATTATAAAAACTATAATATAATTAAATTTAAATTAAAATAAAAATTAAAATTAAATATACAATTATTAAACACTATTAAAAACAAGGAAACCAATAAGCTCCTAAAAAATTGATATACCTAACTTTAAATAATTAGAATAAGTTATGAGCATAGAGTGCAATACCATTGGATCCTAAAATTTCAGAATCAAAACCACATTAAAAAACATATATAACAAACATATATTATAAAAACCAGACATATATTATAAATTAATAATTATAAAGGACTTTGGCTATGTGTATCCACTGTGTGCAAAAAAGAGAGAAAGAAAAGAAGTGGGAGCAGGAGATGAGACCGTCACTTGACATGCAGCTATTTTGGTTTTTCAAATGCTACGTTTTATGGGAGATGCCATTCCCTTAATCTTGTGTCAATATCCAATGTTAGAACATAAATACTTCATCATAATCACGTTTGTATTTGCTCTCTATTGACAATAGGTAATGTAAAAAATAGCATTAAAATGTATCACCCATTTTTATACTAATCTTGTTTATACCCAAAAAGCGAACCAGAATGATCCCAAGAAAAGCAATTTGATCCAAAAAAAAAAAAAATATATATCTGATATGTTTTTGTATTATTTATGACGATATATATTTCTTAGAAAAAGGTGCAGACTCGTGTCTGGTTTTTATAATATATGTTTGTTATATATGTTTTTTAATGTGGTTTTGATTCTGAAATTTTAGGATCCAATGGTATTGCACTCTATGCTCATAACTTATTCTAATTATTTAAAGTTAGGTATATC
Organism: Ichthyophis bannanicus; assembly: GCA_033557465.1. NCBI lineage: Eukaryota > Metazoa > Chordata > Amphibia > Gymnophiona > Ichthyophiidae > Ichthyophis > Ichthyophis bannanicus. The sequence continues at coordinate 154,786,468 of CM066031.1, forward strand.
AATTTTTTAGGAGCTTATTGGTTTCCTTGTTTTGGTTTTTTTTTGGGTATTTTTTTATTGAAAGGCTTCCAAAGAGTACATAGAATCATAAACCACAAAGATCTTCAAAAAAGAAGCAACAGTAATAACATAACTTCAGATCACAACAACATTCAACAATATGCCTTCAATTATGCAGTTTTAAAATAAGGAAACGGGGAACAGTAACCCCCCCAACCTCCCTTTCTCCACCCCCCCCCCCCGAAACCTCCCTAGCCCTGGACCCCCCTCCCACCCAACCTCCCAGTCCCCCCATCTATGGCTTGCTAGCGTTCAAGCTCGGGAAGGTGGTGAGCAAAGGATACACTCAGGGGGCGAGCTCCCTTTGCAATTTGCATATTCCCCCCCTCTTATCCAGCACAGTCACGCACCATAACGAGAGACAAAGGGTGCCCACACCAACTCGAAGCGCGCCAGGCGCATCCTACTGACCGCTACCCCTCGTTCCATGGTGTACATATCCCACATCCGTTCCAGCCAAGCCTGAAAGGAGGGGGCCAAGGCACGCTTCCAGGCTGCTGCAAGGGATAACCTAGCTGCATTCAGGCCATGGCGAAGTAGAGCAAGCTGCAGAGCCCGTGCCCCCGGCACCGCGGCCCCAAACAGAAAAATCCCCGGATCCCAAGGGACACTCACTCCCAGAAGCATTTGCATCCGGAATTGTATACCCCTCCAAAAGGCGCGAATGCGGGGGCAATCCCACCAAATGTGCCCTAGGGTACCCCGTTGCCCACAGTTACGCCAGCAGAGGTCCACCGCCCCAGGCTATATGTGCGCGATCTGCGCCGGAGTCATGTACCAATGATACAATATTTTATAATTGGTTTCACGGGCATTAATCGCTACCGCACTCTTCCACAAATGAGTTTCTGCCCTTTCCCACTGCTGCTCAGTATAGGAGAGGTTCAAGTCGGAGTTCCAAAGTTCCCTGTGTCTAGTAGAACACGATTGAGATCCCTGCAAGTGGGCATACAGGGTCGCCACGAGTCCCTTAGTGGTAGTGCACCCCTCACAGTAACGTTCCGAATCTGTCAGGGCCCGAGCAACTTGGGGCCGAACAAGCTTGGATCGAACCCAGTGTGTCACTTGCATATATTGATAATGTTGCCTGGCCGGGATATCAAATTCATCTTGTAACGCACGAAAGGGTTGTAATTGACCATCATCCAAAAGCTGTCCGACCCGACTAAGACCGTGATGCCCCCACTGCCGAAAGACTATCACTTAACCCCGGCGGGAAAGAGGCGTTATCTACTATAGGAGCTAAAGGGGTTAAGTCCATGTCGCGAGATCGAAAGTGCTGGTCCCAACAACGGAGGGTATGAAGAATATAGGGATTGCTAGTGCGCTTACCACGGCGGAGTTTTGGACCAAGCCACAGCCAGTCTCCCAAGCCGGCTCCCCCCGCCAAGTTCATTTCCAATTGTACCCATTGCTTAGTGCTATCAGCAATCATCCACTCCACCCCTGCCCGACATTGCGCCGCCACATAGTACCAATATAGATTGGGCATGCCCATACCTCCAGAGCGCGTACGGGCATAAAGAACCTGTCGCGCCAAGCACGGGCGACGATAATGCCAAATGAATTTCATAAGCAACTGCTGCCAGGTCGCCAAAGTGGCCTGCGCGATGGGAAGCGGCAGAACCTGAAAGAAGTAAAGAAAGCGGGGAACAACCACCATCTTGACTACGGCTATACGCCCGAACCAGGAAAGGAGCAGGCCATTCCATACCTCTAGAGCCCGCCGAATCTGACGAAGCAAGGGATCATAGTTGGCCTTAAAGAGGTCTGCCCGCTCCACAATCAAATGTACCCCTAAATAACGTAAAGCTCCGGACACCCAGCGAAGAGGATAAGCCGCCTGGAGCTCCGCACAAACTGCCCCAGGGACCCCAACATTCAAAATCTCCGATTTAGTGTAATTAATTTTAAACCCGGATACTCGCGCATAGTTATCGAACAACTGCATCGCAACTGGAAGGGAAGTGGACGGATCCACCAGGGACAGTATGATGTCATCCGCAAAGAGCGCAATCCTATAGTCCGCAGGGCCAATATGAACCCCCCTCAGGCCTAGATGTTCACGGAAGCTCTGGGCCAAGGGTTCCATCGCGAGTGCAAAGAGTAGGGGCGAAAGAGGGCAACCCTGTCGCGTGCCCCGTTCCAGCAGGAAGCGTCTCGAGTGTCCCCCATTGATCCGAACGCACGCCTGGGGCATCTGATAAAGACTACGAACCCAACAGATATAATTAGAGTCGAAGCCCATTTTCTCCAGAACACACCATAAGTATTCCCAGTCGACCCGATCAAAAGCTTTTTCTGCGTCAATCCCTACCAGCAGAGCTGGTTGTGGTTCCCGTTGGGCTACGTGGATGACCTGCAACATACGCCTAATGTTGTCTGCCGCCTGGCGACCTGGCACGAATCCCACCTGATCTGGGTGAACCAAGCCCGGAAGGACCCGATTCAGGCGCGCCACCAATACAGAGGCAAATATTTTAACGTCAACATTTAACAGGGAGATGGGGCGGTACGACGCCGCGTCGTGCAATGGTTTACCAGGCTTGGGTATCATCACGATCAGTGCCTCGCGCTGGGACGGTGGTAAAGAGACCCCTCCCAAGATCTCATTGAACAAGACAGTCAAGGTAGGCGCCAATTGTATCCGAAACTTCTTATAATATTCTGCTGGGAAGCCATCACTACCTGGCGCACTCCCAGTTTTCAGTCGCCGGATTGCGGTTTCCACTTCATCTACCGTTAATTCGGAATCTAGCTGAACCCGATCAGGGTCGGAAAGATGCGGCAGACTAATCCCCCGCAAATAGTCCTGTACACGATCCCGCTCAAAGGGCTCCGCCTTATAGAGCTGCTCCAGAAAGTCAGCAAAAAGATCACATATCTCCCGGGAAATAACCCTCTTCCGTCCCCCAGCATCGCGCAGTTCGCGAACCACTCTCGCAAATTGTTGTTGGCGCAGACGCAAGGCTAGGAAGCGGCCTGTTTTATTCCCATGCTCATAAAAAGTTTGCCGTAACTTCCGGCGTTTATTATCTAATTCTTTTGCAAACACGCATCCAAGTTGGCTCGAGCAGTCTGCCACTGGCGCAGGACCTGTCGTGAACCAGTTCGGGCGTGTTCCAAACCTAGGCGGGTAGCCTCCGCCACCAACTGGTCGTGGTCACGCGTTCACATTTTGCGCGTGCGGGTCCCTCCGCCATGAGTTGACCTCGAGCCGTAGCCTTATAAGCATCCCAGACCGTGGGGAGAGGAACATCCCCAGAATTGTTAAGCTCAAAAAATTCCGTAATAAAACGGACATGGTCCTGCACTGCACCCTGTCGCCGTAGGAACCTCACGTCTAGGCGCCAAAGCCACTGGTGCTCACTGTACAATCCGGCCGGAAGAGCAAGCCAGCACGGGGCATGATCTGACCAGGTCAGCGCTCCATGTCCAGCCTTCACTCTCCCGTCCATCAGGCGCTGATCCAATAGAAAATAATCAATGCGAGTGTGAACCTGATGGACCGGAGAGTAGTACGTATAGCCTCTTTCCCCCCCATGGGTGTCCCTCCAGACGTCCCGCAAACCTAAGTCAAGCATAAAACTTTGCAGGGCTCTGGCCGACCCCCCCCACTCGCCCCCCAGCGCGACTGGTGGAATCCAGGTGGGGCACCAGGTGCGTATTACAGTCCCCCCCCAGAACGATAGGACCCCTTGCAAAATCCGCCAGTAAGGCTTTCAATCGTGCAAAGAAGGCCCCTTGTCCTGTATTGGGAGCGTAAACATTCGCTAAGGTGAGCAGGTGCCCTTCTAACCGGATATTCAAGAAAAGCCACCTCCCCAAAGTATCTTGCTTTATCTCCTCGATCTGTAGAGAGAGGCTCTGATGAAATAGTAAGGCCACACCCCGCTTCTTCCATCCCTGTGCATCTGAGGCCACCCGCACCTCGGTATATGGGGACCTCTTTAGCCAGCCCTGCTTGCAATTCTGAAGATGGGTCTCCTGTAGGTAAACAATGTCCCCCTGCAAAGTACGCAATTCTGAGAACAGCAGGGATCTTTTCCTCAGGGAATTAAGGCCCTTAACATTCAAAGAGATAAAGTGCACCATTAGCAATTACAATCCACTCCCTCGCTGCCGCCCGCTATCCATAAGGTCCCAACGATAGCTCCCCCCCCCATCGGACCCGGGAAATTAGTAAGTCGGACCCACCCATTCCACTTTCCAAGAACAAGAGCCATAGTCCTTCCTCCCAAGCCCAAGCACACCCCCCAATTCCATATTGATAAAAAGCCCCCCCCACCCACCTCCCCCCCCTTCCCGTCAATACCACCTGCCTGTTTAAATTATTACAGGACACGGTAAATTGACCACAAACCCCGAACCCCCCAGGACCCCTTAAGGCAAATACTCAACCTAAACAGTGAAAAACAGAGATAAACATACCTCCCACTACTCCTCCACCTCCCCCGGACCATCAAGCTCATCCTGCCCCTCTATCAAAGCAATAACATCAACAAAACGTTTGCAGATCATCCGCTGCCCCCCATGTATCAAAAAAAGTGGGGACCCCCATCTAATTCCCACCACCAGGTATCCAAAAATCGGGGGGCCCACAGAATGAGATTCCCTAAAAGAGAAAAAGTAAGAGGAGCTCCTCAAGTCCACAAAAAAAAAAAAAATCAAGTGGACTTGCCCACCCAAGTCCACCTGGAGTGCTGGGGCTTAGGAGGCGGCGGATGAGTCTGGGCATTGTCATCTACTAAACCCGCCTGGCAAAGAGCTCGCCAAGCTTCAGTATAATCCTTTGCAGAGATCTTTTTGTTGCCCAAAAGAAAGTTCATCCTAAATGGGAAGGACCAGGAATAGCGAATCCCCTTGCTGTTCAGGACCGCTGAGACTGGCTTCATCTCTCTCCGCCACGCCAGGGTGAACGTCGAGAGGTCCTGATAAATGGACACCGTCGCATCCTGAAATCAGACCGTCTTTTTCTCCCGGCCTCGACGGATAAGGAGGTCAGCATCAGAGTAGCGCAGAAATCTCGCAATGACATCACGAGGTTGGTTATTGGGGGGTTTCCCCAAGGCGCGGTGAACTCGTTCAATTTCCATACCAGAGGCGTGTGCAGCCAAGTCCTCCGTCGAGAGCAATTCCACTATCAGCAATTTAAGTACCGTTGGTAGGTCTTCTCCACCCCCTACCGCCTCTGGGATTCCACGGAAACGCACATTTTGTTGCGGCGGGAACGGTTTTCAATGTCATCAATTTTATAAGTCAGTTCCATTGCTTGCGCATGCTGCCGGTCTAAAGCACATTGTAAATCCATCAGCGTCCCATCTTGTTCTACCACCTTGGTCTCCACGTCTTCCACTCGGGCTCCCAGCTCCTTGACGTCGGTCCTGAGCTCGGCGACATCTTTCATCAGGTCCTCCCGTAGCGCGCGAAACTCATTAGCTAATTCCGCAAAGCCCCTACGGAGTTCTTGCTTGAGTTGAGCTGAGGAGAGTTGCTTATGCGGATCCAAGTCCTCCTCGCTGACAGTCTCATCATCAGAACCTGATGGGAGGGGTTGTTCGTGTGGGCTACTTGGGGCTCCGGACTTGCTCTGCAGGCGCTGGGAGGAGCGCATCCCCTCCCGAGTTTCGGAGCTTTTGGCTTTAGCAGCCATCTCACGAAGTCACCAAAGTCACACAGTGGTAGGAGAGAGGTATATCCAATGCCAGCAAAAAATGGGGGCCCCAAGGAGACCACGGCGTCCAGGCTCTCACAAATCCTCGGCGTAGTCACCACCACACAGTGTCAGGAGACGGGTACAAGCAATGTCAGCAAGGCATAGGGCACTGGATAGACAGTGAGGCAGTAGAAGAAAAGAAAAAAAGGAAAAAGCTGCCCCAGCCCTCTCAGGGTAACAAGGATTTAACAGGTCACAAAGTCACCAGAGTCACACAGTGGTAGGAGAGAGATATATCCAATGCCAGCAAAAAGTGGGGGTCCCAAGGAGACCATGGCGTCCAGGCTCTCACAGATCCTCAGCGTAGTCACCACCACACAGTGTCAGGAGACGGGTAGAAGCAATGTCAGCAGGGCATAGGGCACTGGATAGACAGTGAGGCAGTAGAGAAAAAAAAAAAAGGGAAAAGCTGCTCCAGCCCTCCCAGGGTAACAAGCATTTAACAGGGCCTCCAAGTTCCACTCAGGGGGGACATAGGCTTCGGCGGGGCTCCAAGCTGCTAGAAGATAGCCCCAATCACCAGCTCCAGATGCAGGCCAAAGTGCAGGAGAGAGGAAAGTTGACGCTCGGACTTACCCCCCTCGGGGTGATTCGCAATGGCAGGGGAAGATAGCACACGCCAGCAGCTGCCACGTGGTCTCCACGCCGGCTCTGCAGGCCTCACAGGCAAGGTTTCAGCGGCACATGCAGAGGCCTCAGCGTTAGGAGTAATTGCCTCCCCCGACCAACGGGCTGCCGCACGTTCCTCAATGCAGCGCCCAGGAAGCAGCCGCTCGATCTTGCAGGGCTCCGCTCCAGTGGTAATTAAACCCGCGCAGGACTCCTATGTTAGCCGCGGGAGCAGTCGGGCCCGGATCCGTCGATGAGTGGAGGCACTCAGCAGGCCTCGCTCCAGGTATGATTCCCGCGATTTTCCATTCTTCAAGGGGCCCGCCTAGCCGCCGAACCAAGCTCCGAGGGGGACCACTTGCTCGCGCCGACCCAGGGTAGGTAGAGGGGGTAAATTGCTAGAGTTAGCGCATGTTTGCAGAGATTTTGGGGTTGTGAGGATGGAGCTCTGTTAGAAGGCGGCCATCACGCTGCGGGCTCACAAGCGCCCCCCCCCCCCGGTTTCCTTGTTTTTAATAGTGTTTAATAATAATTGTATATTTAATTTTTATTTTTATTTAATTTAATTATATTATAGTTTTTATAATTTTGTATTTGCAGCAAACCTGCATCCCCTGAAGAAGTGATAACACGAAACACGGCCTGTGTCGGGCTCTCAGGTTTGAAGTAACTAATAAAGTATCCTTGTTTTTTACCACCACGTTTCTCAGCTTGGGTCACCACAAGTACATCTCCCCCCCCCCCCCCAGGAGGTCAGGCTCAGTCTGAACTGGTGGTTGGACTCCAACAGACTGCTGTCAGGCATGCCGTTGGAGCCTCCGGAATGGACAGTGGCGACAATAGATGCCAGTCTGTCAGGTTGGGGGGCCCATTGCCTGTCTGTTGCAGGTTGTGCAGGGTCAGTGGTCATCAGAGCAGAGTTTTGTGGTCCATCAACCATCTGGAGATGCGGGTGGTTTCTATCTCTTCAGGTCTATCTCCTGCTGTTGCAGTGAAAGGCTGTGAGAATCTTCTGACAATGCAACCATAGTAGCATACATCAATCGCCAGGGAGGAGCAGGGAGCATCGTTCTGGCGGAGGAGATCATGCCACCCCTTCATTGGGCCCGACAAATCTCTTGCCATTGTTTGCAGCCCATATGACAGGAAAAGAACATACAGACCAACTTCCTCAGCCGACAGCAGTTGGATCCAGGGGGAGTGGTCTCTGTAAGAGTCAGTGTGTGTGGTGTGTGTTTTTTTTTTGTTTTTTTTTTTTCTTTTTTAACAGCAAAACTCATTGCTGAGAGATGCCAATGATGGACCTAATGGTTTTGCCCTCCAGCGCAAAAACGCGTCCCTTTTTCAGTTGTCACCAAGAGAGAATGTCAGAGGGTCTTGACTTATTAGCCCGTTCCTTAGATCATCCTCCTGTAGATAGGGGAAAAAGTTGGTTAACCATTATCTGCTTCTCTGACCCATGAGCCCAGGCCTCTAGGTAAAGTTTTTTCTAGATTTTCTTCGTAAGAGTATCCATAATTTGTATACAATATGTACATAGTTTCCCTCGGTTTTTCTTCCATGTTTACTTTCCCCGTTCAATGTAAAAAAACTCGATGTAACTTGTTACATTCTTGTATGTTCTGTTCAAATGTAAACTGCACTGATTATAATAGCGTGGTATATAAGAAATATAAATAAAATAAATCAGCGCATCCTTGGCCAATGGATGGTTTTCTGTATGTCTTCCCCTCATGGCCTCTGATAGGGCGGCTGCTCCAGAGAATAGAGGCACATTGTGAGCTGGTGGTCCTGGTGGCACCAGATTTGGCCTTTGGCAGCTGTGGTATGCGGATCTATTTTAGCTTGTCAGTACAGGTTCCGTGGTGTCAACTGGTGCAGGCCAATCTCGTAGGGCCCAATTCTCATGCCTCAAGTGGATCAATTTTTGCTTACAGTCTGGCAGTTGAGGCACTTGAGACAGGGATTAACTCCCGTAATGTGCACGTCGTGTGTTTGATCCTTGATGAATGGCAACGGTGAAACTGACCTGCGTTTCTATAGACACAAGTTCTAGATAAGTGGCGGGTTTTAAAGTTAATGGAGATTTTAGGTGGAGAACCTATTTATGAATAAAAAGTTTACTGTTAGGAATGGATGAAAATTTGTTTCAGTCCTCCCTCGGTACGTTTCGACAAAGTTTTTTCTATCTAGTTAGGGGACTTTATCAGTGGACCTGTTTCTCATGACTTTTATTTTATTCACTGAAAAGGGGTTGGTTTAAGAGGATATATGCAGACAGCCACTTGGTCATCCCTTCACATGCTTGTGCGGCACTCTCGATTTCATGTTCAGGCACATGCAGCTACAGCTTAACTCGTTTTTGATATACTGTTGTGTTTGTACACCATTTGTAATGGTAGGAAAAAAATCAACAGGATAAGGGGGATTAACGTATTACTTCAAACATCAACATAGTGAGTGTTCGTTATTGAGGAAACAGTCAGAGGAATCTTCTGTGTAAGAAATGGGAACTAGCAGAGGGAACATTTTTGAGCGATGGGTGCCTTGGGGTGAGGGGTAGGAGAGCACGGTTAGGTGCTTGGGTGCTGCAGACCGGGCTTACTGGTCCCTCCCAATCTTGAGTACTGCTGTGGTACATCCCAGGAGTCTGGACGGGGTGGACAATGTTGAAGATAAGGTCTAATTTCATCTGCTAATTTTCTTTCCTTGAGTCCTCCAGTCCAGAACCGGCCCATGTTGCAGTCTCTAGTGCAAGCACAGTTAAGAGTGGCAATCTCAATCATTCCTTTCGCAATTTCCCCTTGAAGGGGTCTGGAGCTGATGTGCATCTTTCTCTCAGAGGGGATGGTACTATTTAGTTTACTGATCTCATGGCAGTTTGCTTTGCTATTAGAATACTAGCTTAGGGGGTGGAGTGGGTCCCCTTATACTGTAACATCATAGAAGCTTAGAATTCTCAGTCTCTATCTGCTGGCTATAACCCAGGAATATGGACTAGACTGGAGGGACACAAGGAAAGAAAATTAGCAGGCAAGATCTAATTTCACCTTTTAGTAAATTAGAGCTGCTTCACTTCAGAAAAAGCTAAACTAAACTTTTGTTGGGGTGTTTTTAAACACCAGAATGGTAAGCACAGTTGCCCCTAAATCATTGGTGCATAGCATCCAATGAGCACTTACCTGACACACCTCCCTCAGAGCAGGTGCAAATGCTAAAGACAAGATTTTCTCAAGTATTCACATCTTTCTGTTGTAAAATTAGAAATACATGCATACTTTGCTGTTCTTCCCAAAACACGCCCTTAAAATTTGTGCATGCTTCAAATGTTTATATGGCATTTTTGTCTATCACTATATACACACATTGGTCAGTTATATGTGTAAAAGCCATATAACACTTCTACAATGATTCTCTTAGGCACCTATGTGTGACTGAAAATAGAGGACAAATCTTAGGTCTTTTTTTTTTTTGTATTGGTCTAATGTTGCTATGTAATTTTATGACATGGTGTTTTGAATATATAAACATTCAACTTTTTATTGATCAAATTTTTAAATATAATTACAAAAAACAATGCAATTTTACACATTGTGTCCTTTTTCAGGAGACTAGCATAAAGAGGATGAGAAACAAGTTACTATTGTATTAATGTTATAACTGTCCTTCTGCTACAATGATGCTTCTTGTTTACTTTTTTTATTTAGAAACGAATAAGCCCAGAAACAGTAATATAGAGACACAGCACTGGGATCTTGATGACAATCTCAAAAGGCACAAGATAATGTTAGAGACAATGGGGCTACTTCTTGGTCTGTTTTGGAAGTACAGGCATCGGTGCATCTCAGAAAAGAAGGAAATAAAATTCAATAGAAGACTCTGGTCCATTTGTACAGAGTACCAGAAATGCAACCCATATAGGGGAAGAGCAGAGAAACCAGACAACAGAACAAAGATGTAAATGTGATGACATATGTGAGATATTCTTTAGAGGTCATGTAACAATGAAATCACAGCCGAGATCTGACATTAAGAGATTTTCTACAAGTAGAGACAGTGGGGGAAAACTTCATTCTGACAGAAGAACTACAGGGACAACTTAAAACATGCACAGGAGAGAGACCTGTTATGTGTTCTGAGTGTGTTAAAGGTGCTATTAAAAAGGAACTAAGGCAGCATCAGAAAACGTTTAAAGAAAGAATATGTACAAGTGCACAATGTGGGAAACATGTCATTAATAAAGTAAACCTCATGACATTCCAGAAAAGCCTTTTACATTTATTTACTTTCCTAATAAAAAGAGTTATTGCCTTTAAAATATCTCCTTTCAGTTTTTCCCTTTACTTTTCTACATCCCCCAGCTGTTCCCAACCTGTTAACACCTCTACTATTGCTACCACGTTGGGTATTGTCCCATCTTGGCAAAGTTAGTTTTCCTAAAGTCTAAGGCCCTTGCTTTTGAAAGGACTTTAGTAGTCCTATCTTATTTAGCCGAATTTTTATACTGCCTTTCATTGGGTCAAATAGGTGTACATGACATAAAGCCATTAATAGTGTACATGCATTGGTTAAATAGAGATGAATAACTATATACATATTTACAGTTTCTGGGTGTATCTGTTATAGGGGCATTTATCATATACAGTGACTTTCAGATATCTGATCACTGGATACAAGATGATCTCCCACTATAACATCAGGAACACTTTCCTCATTGGTAAGCACCATGTCCAGTGTGGCCCCTTCACGTGTGGGTTTTGTTACCAGTTGCTGGACTAATTAGAGAATCCAGGATCTCCTTACTTCTAGATGATACTGCAGAAGGAATGTGCCAATCAGCATCAGGCAAATTGATGTCACCTATCAGCACGTCTCCTTTCATGACAATACTGCAAAGGTCTTCAAATGAATATCTGTCCAGTTCTGCCTGTGAAGGAGACCTGTATATCACACCAATGCAAACAGATTCCCCATTTCTTCTTTCTAGTTTAACCCACCGTGCTTCCTCCTTCCCTTATAAACCCTTACTTCTGTAGCTTTAATATTAATTTTTTACTTATGGTCCTTCCTGAATAAAGCATAGCCCTGTATAATTACATCACACTCATTGTTGTCTGTGAACCATGTTTCCGTAACTGCCACTGATTCCAAGTCAGCCTCTCATTAAAGCCTCAACATCTGGGTTCTTATTTTCCCTACTACGGGTATTAATGCACACTTACCTGCATAAAGGAAAACCCTCAGTGTAGTGAAAATACCATCTGCTCAACCTAAACAAAAAAGGTTTGCAGAAACTTACATGAGAATCCTATAGAGCACAATTAAGCAGAATGAGAGAATTTGGAAAAGGCAAAAATGAAAATGTAATGGGCATTTTATTTCTGTCTGATTATTATAGAGACATATCTGAGAATTAAGTGGGAAAAGTTCACAGTTTAGAATAGTAGATGAAAATTGAATCCCATCGAGGCTCTGGGAAGCCAAAAAAGAAAGACAAATTCAGCAACGGTTTTATAATAATCTTGTCAACACAGAGCAACAGTCCACTATTGTACTTAAGCTGATGAACAGAACTGTCTTCATACATTGTGCTGTTTCAAAGATGTACATATAAAAATAAGTGTCCAGACTCATTTGTGAAGAATGCAGATGTAAATGTAAGAACATGTACAAATGTACGTATGCTGACACAATGCAGAGCAAGGTGAAAAGATTCTTCTCCTCCCAGCAAAGTGCAGACAACACAGCAAAAATGTAAATGGAGACCACTGCACTGTAATGGAGTATATAGAATGTTACCCGTCCCTCTCCAAAGGAATTATCAACAGTCCCCTTTAAGAGAGCTTGCAGTCTAGCTTTTAGGGCTGAGAGGAAGGGGCTCAGAGAGAGAGAGAGGTTAAGAATCCAGCAGGCTGCAGGAGGGAGAGAGGCCCGTGTAGCCAGAAGTCCTTGCAAGGCAAACCATGCAAAGAAGTTCTGAGATAGGAATTTTAATGGGCTAGGAGGACCAGCTTGTGGAGGTTTAACAAGCTGGGACAGAATAAACTGTTTTTGTTTTCCCTGAATTGCTGTCTGGCCTGTGTTTAAAGAAAAGCCCCTCCCATTGCACACTATGCTTACCACATGCACATATGTGAGAAAAGGGGCAGGAGACCACCCTTCAGAGGAACACCCTAAACAACATCAGTTATCAGGAGGTATCAGGTCAGCCAATTACAATGTCTGTATGTGAATGGCTGATCTTCTAGAAGTCCAAAAACTTAGAAGGACAAGGGGTGGGAAGCAATCCAACCATACCCTGCTGCCAAGCCTATGGCCAATCCTGCAGCTAGATCTGATGAGGCAATTCCAAGTTTGGGGTTAGCTATGCCTAGGTGTATAACGGTGCTGATTACCAAATCTAGAGATCACAAGTAGAACTGATGTATTCTATCAGTTTAATTGTACAGGTGTGCTGCTTCCAATCACTTCAGGCATTATATAATTTCTTCCCGCTTTAATACGGTAATCTGCTTGTAAACTGTGTTGGTGCTAACATTTTAGTTTTTGCTGTGAGCAAAATACTGCAGGTTGGAGGAAGTCAGGACATGGCAATACATGGATAGGATCAGTTGACTGTGGTCAGCTGCACTACCTCCCTCATTACTATTAATGGTAGACTGCACCCCTCCCCCCTTTCCCAAAACTGCTTTATGAATGCTGTTCACTTGATGCTAGTATTTCTCCTTCAAAACAAATATTGTAATAAGAAAATTGCAGGGAAGGGGGCAAATGCCTAGCTGGAATAAAAACAACTACTGAGGAGTAAATATTTAACATTGTATGAGCAGGCTGTAATAGTCAAAGGGTTAATGTGATTGAAACCAACAAAATTAATGTATTTATTTATTCAATCAAAAACAGGTCTATAAAGATTACAACCACTTAACTTTTCATGCCTCTTATCTCACCTGTTATTGTTGCTACAGATACTACCACCGCTCTCTCTGCATGTATAGTTGCAAAGCTCTTACAAGTCCGACAAAAAAGGAGAAAGTGATAAAAGGCATAAGTGTAGCTGGGTTTAAAAAAGGTTTGGACAAGTTCCTGGAAAAAAGGTAAATAGACTGTTAGTAAGACAGACCTGGGGAAAGCCACGGCTATGCCTGGGTGTAAATAGAATGGAAGCTACAGTGAGCACTACGAGGCAGGACTCAATCCTGGAGATGATGTCAGCAGTCCCAACAGTCGACTGGCAGTATTAATGTGAGAACCAGCACTTGGCTGGACTTTGAGATTTCTTTGAGAGTGCTGCTTCACTGCTGCCCGTTGGAGCTGCTGCAACTGTGAAATATGTAGAGACTTTGCTTGCATTGCAGCTAGGCTGGTCGAAAGTGGAAAGATCATTCTGTAGCCTCCCAATAGACCCAGCAGTGATGCTCCTTGTTGTGGACTGATAGTGAGGCTAAACACAAGCTTCAGGTCCTGTGTTGCAGTGCATATGTGTCTGACTCTGACCGACCAATGCACTGTACCCAAAGCTCCCCCCACTCCCTCTTTTCTTTATGGCTGGCTGCCTGACTGGGAGATAAAGGTATTTACCACCCTAGCAGCACACCACCAGAGGGAAGGAAGGAGGTCCAACATGTTTGGTACCCCGCAGCAAAGCTGAAACAAGTTGAAAAGTGTACACTTTACAGAGTAAAGCCTTTGACACTGTTCCACACAGGTGACTTATTAAATAAATTGAGTGCCTTAGGGATGGACCATAAAGTGACTGATAGGGTTAGAAACTGGTTGAGTGGGAGGCAACAAAGGGTACAGGTAAATGGAACTCACTCTGAGGAGAAGGTGTATGTCATTGGGATCTGTCCTTGGTCCAATCCTTTTTTAACATATTTTGTAAGTGATATTGCAGTAGGGCTGTCTGGTAAGGTTTGCCTCTTTGCGGCTGATACCAAAATCGACACCCATGAAAGTGTAGATAACATGAGGAGAAATCCAGAAAAGCTTGAAGAATGGTTGAGAATTTGGCAACTGAGATTTAATGCTAAAAAAATGCAGGGTCATGCATTTATTTATTTATTTATTTAATTTATTTAAAGTTTCTTTTATACCGCACTATTCGGCATCAGCGCGGTTTACATGGAACAAAAACATCTCAGTACATTTAACAAGTATGAGTTTACAGATAACAGTTTAAGAACTTGGATAACTGGGATACTCTATTTGTAGAACCATTCCATAAACTATTTACATAAGATCAACAAAAACATATGTATTTACATTTACATGAGATCAACAACATAAATATTTCTAAGTGTATATACAACTGCATTGCGTAATTTTAATACATTTGGGTTTTTGTTAAGCATTGGAGGTATATGTTGCAGGTGATCTATGTTACGGTGGCTGAAAGTATTCCCTGAATAAATAGTGCTTGATAGCCTTTCTGAATTGCTTAATATCTCGTATTGCTCTAATATCTGGGGGGAGTTTGTTCCAGCATCTAGGAGCATTTGGGCTGCAAAAATCCAAGGGAGCAGAAAAGTATAGGGGATGAAGTATTTCTGCCCACAAAAGACAAGCAGGACCTAGGGGTGATTGTTTCTGATGATCTTAGGGTTGCCTAACAGGTAGAAAAGACAATGGCAAAAGCCAGGAGGATGCTTGGATGCACAGGGAGAGGAATGGTCAGCAAGAAGAAGGAGGTGATACTGCCTTTGTATAAGTCTTTGGTGAGACCTTATTTGGAGTATTGTGTGCAATTCTCAAAACCACACCTTCAAAAGGATCTAAACAGGATGGAGTCAGGGTAGAGGGTGGATATCAACATGGTCAGTGGGCTATGTCATAAGGCAAAAGAGTACAAACTAAACAATGCTCAAAATGGTTCATACATTGAATAACATCCAAGGGTGTTGAAAGAACTGAAATATGAGATTGCAGACCTGCTATTAGTAATCTGTGAACTATCATTAAAATCATCTCTAATACCTGAAGATTGGAGGATCGCCAATGTAACATCAATTTTTAAAAAGGGTTCCAGGGGTGATCTGGGAAACTACAGACCGGTGAGCCTGACATCAGTACCAGGAAAAATGGTAGAAACCATCATAAAGAATAAAATTACTCAGCATGTAGATAGTCATGGCCTAATGGGAGACAGCCAACATGGCTTTAGACAAGGAAGATCTTGTCTTACTAATCTGTTATGTTTTTTTGAAGGTGTGAATAAACAGGTGGACAAAGGTGAGTCGGTTGATATTGTGTATCTGGACTTTCAGAAAGCCTTTGACAAGGTCCCTCATCAGAGACCTTTGGGAAAACTAAAGAGACATGGGATAGGAGGCAGTGTACTACTGTGGATCAGGAACTGGTTAAAAGAAAGCAGAGGGTTGGGCTAAATGGCCAATTTTCCCAATGGAGAAAGGTGAATAGTGGGGTACCCCAGGGATCTGTGCTGGGTCCGCTGCTTTTTGACATATTCATAAATGACCTGGAAAGTGGAATAACGAGTGAGGTTATCAAATTTGCAGATGACACAAAATTATTTAAAGTTGTTAAAACCCAAGAGGATTGTGGAAAATTGCAAGAGGATCTTGATAAATTGGAAGACTGGGCATCAAAATGGCAGATGAAATTTAATGTGGACAAGTGCAAAGTTATGCACCTAGGGAAGAACAACCCAAACTATGGTTACACGATGTAAGATTCCACTTTAGGAACCACCACCCAGGAAAAAGATTTAGGCGTCATTGTGGATAACATGTTAAAACCCTCGGCCCAGTGTGCAGCAGCGGCCAAGAGAGCAAATAGAATGCTAGGTATCATAAGGAAAGGAATGGAAAATAAAACAAAAGATATTATAATGCCTCTATATTGTTCCATGGTGAGACCGCACCTTGAATATTGTGTGCAATTCTGGTCGCCGTATCTTAAAAAGGATATAGCATTATTAGAAAAGGTTCAGAGAAGAGCCACCAAAATGGTAAAGGGAATGAAAGGATACTCCTATGAAGAAAGGCTAGAAAGGTTAGGGCTCTTTAACCTGAAAAAGAGACGGCTGAGGGGAGATATGATAGAAGTCTATAAATTAATGAACGGAGTGGAACGGGTAAACGTAGATCTATTGTTTACGTTATCAGAATATAGAAAGACTAGGGGACATGCAATGAAGCTACAGGGTAAACTATTTAAGACTAATAAAAGAAAGTATTTTTTCACTCAAAGTGTAATCAAACTCTGGAATTTGTTACCGGAGGATGTAGTAAAGGCTGTTAGTGTAGCTGGGTTTAAAAAAGGTTTGGACAAGTTCCTGGAGGAAAGGTCCATAAACCATTATTTAGAAGGGACCCAGGATATCAATGCTTGACCCAGTACAAGCATTGTGGAACCTGTATCTTTTGGGGAAACTGCTAGGTACGTATGACCTAGATTGGCCACTGTTGGAATCAGGATACTGGGCTTGATGGACCTTGGTTTGACCCAGTATGGCATATCTTATGTTCTTATGTTCTTAATCATGTTCTATATCATCCTTGCTAGTTGGTTCTCTTGCTCTCTTACCTTAACCCCTCCTGCCAACCAGATCCCAATATTACAAAGTCATGGAAGAAGATGGTCTGGTGCATCCCGTAACAATGTAGATTGGGATACCCGCGCACACCACCCACATCTGCTACACATTAAGCTTCAGCACTCGGTAAAACCCAAGAAGGTAGAAATCTCCTACCCTTATAACCTAAAATGTGCCCTCATTAATGCCCGGTCTATCCGGAAGAAGTGGCCAGCTGTTATCGACATTATCTCCCTCCACGACCTTGATATACTCTTAGTCACTGAAACATGGCTATCCGACGAAGACAACGTTATACTCAATCAGCTTCTCCCACCGAACTTCACAGCTCACACAAATCATAGACGAGACAAAAGAGGTGGAGGGGTGCTCATCCTCACCAGGACAGACCTCCATTTCCAGACGGTTGACGCCACCAACACTAATCACCTTGAGACTATCACCGTCTCCAATAAACGATGCTCGCTCAACCTACTTTACAGAGCGCCCTCAGCTCCACCGGACGATCTTGCTGCAATAATTGATCTCGCCTCCAACATGCACAACCCAAGCGTCCCAAACTGGATCCTAGGCGATTTCAACCTGCCAACACTGCAGGACAATCAAGTGTTATCCTTCCTTGATGCCCTCTCAAATCTCGGTTTCAAACAGTTAGTAAAAGAATCTACCCACTCTAAGGGAAATATGCTGGACTTAGTTTTCGCCCCTCAGATATCTCTTAACACTTCGCATGACCCCATAACATCCATAACTCCTGTTCCATGGTCAGATCACAAACTGATCATCTTCCAGATTTACTCGCACAAAACCGATGCAAAGCTCAAGAAGATACCAAGCAACATTACAAGACCACACTCCAGATGTTTCAAGCCTTTCAACAGAGACCTTATTCTCACAGAAACACAACAACTCATTAATGAAACCACCTCGAACCTCGACGACCTGACTACACATTGGAACAATTGCCTCAGTGCAATAGCCCTACGCACACCAACCAACAAGCCCCCAGGGAAAAGAACCAGCGCTCCATGGTACACAGCCAATCTTAGAGTTTCTCTTACCCAATTACGGAAACTCGAGAAGAGATGGCGCCGATCCCACTCTTCAATTGACCAGACAGCGTACAACTGTCACCTGGCTGCACACCGCAAGGCAACCACCGATGCAATGAAACAATACTACTCTGAGACCTTAAAGAGATCACTTAATAAACCCCATGATCTTTTTGACCTAGTCAAGACTCTATCTAAAGAACCAACCCCCGGACCCCAATTTGAGATTCACCCACAAGATTTTGCTAACTATGCACAATCCAAGATTTGCCAGACTATCAATATCTTGACTACAACCACCACCCCTGAACGAGACTACCCTGCAGCTCTAACTGTATTCTCTACCCCAACCAAGAATGGAATTGAAGACACTATTATGGCCCTTAACACCTCCACATCTCAGTCCGATCCATGCCCAGCCTTCTGGATCAAAGAGCTCCGCAGCCACTTCAGCCCAATACTATCCAATATAATTAACCTCTCCTTCACAACAGGTTCCTTCCCCTCAGCTCTTAAGCGCACCTCTATCAGACCTCTTTTGAAAAACTGCAAACTTGACCCCCAAAAAGTAGAATCATACAGACCTATTTCCAGTATACCTCTACTTGCGAAGATCATCGAAAAAGAGGTACAACGACAACTACAAGATCACGTTGACACTGCCGCACCATTAGACCCCTGCCAGCATGGTTTTAGAGAATCCCATGGAGTGGAAACTCTTCTTACCACCCTCTTCTGCAAGATAATCACTGGCATTGATGACATCCATCAAGGATTTGCTCTCATCTTTCTGGACATCGCTGCAGCCTTTGATTCAGTAAGTCACGAACTTCTCATAGGTCGACTAATTGAGAAAGGCATTACTGGAAGAGCGCTTGAATGGTGCAGATCTTACCTGTCTGGAAGATGGCAACATGTGCGTTCTGGAGGCATGACATCGGAACCTTTCCACCAAAATCAGGGAGTCCCACAAGGATCCTCCCTTTCAGCCCTCCTGTTTAACATTTACATGCAACCAATTTGCAAGATCATCCGATCCTTCAATGTGGACTGCATGTTATACGCTGATGATGTCCTGCTGTACATACCCTTCTCTACGGAACATCTAGACCTCTCTCCACTGACGAGCTGTTTCAACGCAATTTCTGACTGGCTTTTCTCCCAAAACCTCCGAATACAGCATAAGAAAACGGAAGTACTCTTCATTACGAGGAACCCTAACTTCACACCACCACAATTCCTTAAAGTAAAAGATGCAGAATTACATGCTAAACCATCAATACGCTACCTCGGAGTCACCTTGGATCAACGCCTGGACATGAAAGCCCACATAGCGAATACAGTCAGGGCAGTATACTATAAGATCCGATCACTTAGGCATCTACGATCCATGCTTGAACCGAATGACTTCAGGACTATATACCAGGCGTTGATCATACCTCATTTTGACTACGCCAATGCCATCCTTCAAGGCCTGCCCCTATCCACCTTACACCCTCTGCAGCTCGCCATGAACGCTGCAGCAAGGGTCATCCACGGAGCCTCCAGAAGTGACCACGTTACACCTCTGCTGATACAACTACATTGGCTACCTATCCAGGCTAGAATAGTGTTCAAGACTCTGTTACTCACTTTTAAAGCTCTTCACAAGCTCTCCCTGGAATCAATAACTGCCCTCATCCACATCACATCTCCTAACAGAGCGAGGAGATCCGCAGCGACAAACACCCTAAAAGTACCGAAAGCTTTAACAGTTTGCACAGCAACTACAGCCAATAGGGCGTTTAGCATCAGCGCACCAAGATGCTGGAACGCATTACCTCCAGATATCCGGGCTATTGAAAGCCTCACACAATTCAGGAAAGCCCTTAAATACCATCTTTTCAATAAGTATCTCATAGAACCAACTCACTGAGATAGAGAGCCAATCCGCTAAGGAAATATATGGTTTCCCAACAACATGCCATTAAAGTTGCTCTAACAACAACATGCCATGAAAGTTTCTCTAACTTTTAGTGGTTCATTTGTATCTACCGAATCCCTTCCATATGACTCTATGTAACAATATTTGTAAATAGTTTACCACTGTTATCCAAGATTATGTAGCAAATGTTGTAAATAGTTACCCCTGTTATCCAAGTTTCTTACCCTGTTATCTGTAAACTCATACATGTTATCTGTAAACTCATACATGTTATCTGTACTGAGCATTTTTTGTTCCATGTAAACCGCGCTGATGCTGAATAGTGCGGTATAGAAGAGACCGTAAATAAATAAATAAAAATAAATAATCACAACTCAAAAAGAACCAAAGTGTAAAGTCTAATAAACGCTCCTCACTAAGAGAACAAGGGACAAGGTCACAATTGTAAAACAACCTCTGAGATAAGGGCAGGCCTCAGTGAGAGGGGGAGGGGGATGCACTAGCGTAACAACATCTTTGTTAGTGATATAGCGGAAGGGCTGTCGGGTAAGGTTTGCCTCTTTGCAGATGATACCAAAATCTGCAATAGAGTAGACACCCAGGAAGGTGTAGATAACATGAGGAGGGATCTAGCTAAGCTTGAGGAATGGTCTAGAATTTGGCAGCTGGGATTTAATGTTAAAAAATGTAAGGTCATGCATTTGGGCTGCAGCAATCCAAGGGAGCAATACAGTATAGGAGGTGAAGTACTTTTGTCCACTAAAGAAGAGCGGGACCTAGGCGTGGTTCTGTCTGATCTTAAAGTATCTAAACAGGTAGAAAAGGTGACGGCAAAAGCTAGAAGGATGCTTGGGTGCATACGGAGAGGAATGGCTAGCAGAAAAAAGGAGGTGATAATGCCTCTGTATAAGTCTTTGGTGTGACCTCATTTGGAGTATAGTGTGCAATTCTGGAGACCGCATCTTCAAAAGTATGTGAACAGGATGGAGTCGGTGCAGAGGGTGGCTACTAAAATGATTAGTGGGCTTCATTATAAAGCATATGAGGACAGACTTAAGGATCTTAATATGTACACCTTAGAGGAAAGGCGGGATAGAGGTGATATGATTGAGATGTTTAAATACCTCCATGGCATAAATGTTCAGGGAGAGAGCCTCCTTCAATTGAAAGCAAGTTCTGCTACGAGGGGACATGGGATGAGGGTGAAGGGAGATAGATTCAGGAGTGATATGCGGAAATATTTATTTACGGAAAGAGTAGTGGATCCATGGAATAGTCTCCCAGTGGAGGTGGTAGAGATGAGGACAGTAACTGAATTCAAAAAAGCATGGGACCAACACAGAGGATCTCTAAAGGTAAAAAGTGGACTGTTGTAGTTGTTGATATGGAAGGACAGACTAGATAGGCCATGTGGTCTTTTTCTGTCATCATGTTTCTATGTTTCTAACAAAGACGCGGCAACCCTACAAATTAACTAGCCACCACAGTTTCAATCATAGGCCAACCAACTAAATTTTTGATTTTCTAAATGCATTTAAAAAGAACAATAAATTTATCTGGAAAATGACACCCACAAACATGACACCAAGGCTCTCAACTACAAGCAGCTGACACGACGTCGAAATCTCAAGAGGCAAAAATCCCGCTGAATGTACTATAAAATAGCATAGAGATGTTAACTCGAGTTTTGCCTATTGCTGCTAAGGCTGCTTCAGGACACTTGGATTTGCAGGAAAACAGGTCCTCTCCAAAACAGACTGGACACCAAACAAAAGACTTAAAAGAGAGGAATGAGTGACATCACCAAAAGCAGACCAATCAGCTGCTCCCAATCCACGTGGGAAAAGAAACCACATGAGAGCCCAAAAATAAATAATGAGTGAATGGAAAAAACTAGCTACTGAATACTGGATAAAATCAAACTGCTGACAACCACTCAATAGAATCATTCAGGCCAATAGGCTGGACAGCCTTTAATTTAAATATCCATTTCTGTTCCAAATGGGCTAGGTGGCGATCGGCTTGGTCAGCTAACACATCTTCAATCGTATCGATGACCAACCAGCGCAATTCAGTCCACATATGTCTATGATCTCTAAACAATGCTGAACAATAGGAGCTATTAACACACTATTGGACAATCTAGATTTATGTTTAGTCAAATGGATTCTAATAGGCTGACAAGGCCTTCCCACATAAATACGTGGGTAAGGACAAATAATCACATAGATGACCCACGAAGATGCACAATCAGTAACGTTTCAAGACGTAGACTGTGTTGCTAAGGCCTGCCCTTATCTCAGAGGTTATTTTACAATTCTGGCCTTTTCCCTTGTTCTCCTAGTGAGGAGCGTTTATTAGACTTTACACTTTGGCTCTTTTTGAGTTTGTGATAAGGCATAAGAGGACAGACTTAAATATCTCAATATGTACACTTTGGAGGAAGGGCAAGAGAAAGGTAATATGATAGAGATGCTTAAATACCTCCATGGCATAAATGCACAGGAGGAAAATATCTTTCGATTGAAAGAAAACTCTGCAATGAGGGGACATAGGATGAAAGTGAAAGGGGATAGACTCGGGAATAATATGCAGAAATATTTCTTTATGGAAAAAGTAGTAGATGCATGGAATAGTCTCCCAGTGGAGGTAGTAGAGATGAGGACTATATCTGAATTCAAGAAAGCATGAAACCAATACAGCAGATCTTTAAAGGAAAAAAGGGACTGTAGCGGTTGTTCTCCGTGAACAAGCAGTGTCAAGCCCCAGCCCTCTGCCTAGGGCTCAGAGGGTTGGGGTTGCCATTATATGCTCCTTGCAGAAGGTGAGATAAAACCTTTTGCTCCCGCTATGCCTGCTGGGAGTGGTAGTTCTTTTGCCCTCTGATAAGGAAATAGTTGTGAGACCAGTGGTAAGGCAAAATGACAAGAATTTATTCCCCAACAAAACAAATTCAGTGCAGATTAAATCAGGATACTCTTCAGGTGTTTGCTCGAGGATATTTACAGAACATAAACTGATTGAGCTTTCCCTTCTTTCCCTTCTTCTTTCCCTTTGTTCACACTCTGCTCCCTCATACACATTTAGCAAAGGGATTCTATATCATCCGCCAAACACAGTGTACAGTCCATAGGCACTTCTGCTGAGTCACTCTCATTAAAGTCCTGTTGCATCTCTTCAAACTCTGGAACTAAGGAGTTTGGCTTTATGCTGTTATTATACGGCTTAGGATAATTTCCCCCTAAGGTGCTTCCTTTGGGCACAGTTCTATATGGTAAGGATTGGAAATAAATGAGGTTGTGGAGATTCCTCTCTGGCTTTGTTCAGCTAGCTTTTTTCCAGCTGTAGGGAAACGCTCTCTGATTCCCTGTTTGGAGTTCTTGTCTGGAGCACTGCTCTGGTTCCCAGTCCCAAACTGAGCTTTGCAAACTCCTGGGTTTAGTGCTAGGTTCCCACCTGTGAGCTCCTTGAAGCTTTTTATCTGGCAATGAGGTCTGAAGGTCTCTCTGCTCTCTCCTTCTAGGCAGGTTTCTGACAGCAGTCTGTCCCTTCTCTCCTTCTGCTCTGTCTGCTTCAATTCCAGAACTGCAGCTGGGTTTCCTCAAAGGTCTCCTCCCAGCTCTTCTCCAACCGTCTCTCCAACCACCTCTCCAGTCAATACTCTCACCAACACTCTTACCAGCTCTCTCAGCGAGACTCCAATCACCAACTCCTCCTCTGCTTTCTCCCAGCCAGGGTTTATATTCCTGTTCCCTGAGCCTTGGGTCTGCCTTCCTGAACAGGTGTGTGTAATTAGGTTCCAGGCTTGCAGTTATGTCAGAGCCTGGGTGTGTCAGCCTAGCTCCTGTTTCTCTATGCTTGCCTCTCTCTTGCAAACGCTGAAACGTGTGTGCAGCCTGACTGTCAGTTTGTTTAAAGGTAAAATCATCCTTTTCTTCTAATTCCATATGTTCAGTATGGGCTTCTTCATCACAGCAGGAAATTAGTCCTCACGTATAGGTGCCATCATCAACGGAGCCCCACACGAAATGCTCCCCAGCTTCCAAAGGAAGCTTTTGGGAGGTACACCATGGATGTGCACTTGCCTTCTCACCCACCACAGTGCCATATTCTTCAGTCTTCTTTTTTTCATGGAACCCCTAGGACGTGTTCCTGCAGTCCGGAAAAGCTTTTCTCTATCTGTCCCCCATGGCCCATTTGTTCTCTTCCACCTGTCATCAGTTAGCCTTTTCCCCCTTTTAGGGTTTTTGTTTTTGTTTTTTTCTTCAAAGCTTTTGCGTGACTTTTCCCCCTTCAGGATGCTTTCCTGCCCATAGAACATTTTCAGTTTGACTTTGCTAAGGCAGTGTTTTTTGGCATGTCTAAGCCAGCTAATAGCTTTAAGAAATACACCAAGGGTGGCAAAACCATTTCTGCCAGTGACTGACATAATTGGTGTTTGTAATGTCTTGTGCCTGACCACAAGCTGGTGTCCTGCAAGCTCTGCTTGCAGATGACACGCTGAGAGCTGAAAAGCAGAACAAGTTCCTCTTTGGCTCATCTCATTCAGCCTCCTCAGCCCCGATTCCCTTGTCTACACCTGCAAAAAGTCCTGAGGTGGCCAAGGAGAAGGAGCAGTGCGCTCAGTTAGAGCAGAGGGGATTGAGTGGCGAAGGGAAACTCTCTGCAGAGATCCTGTCAACATCAAAGTGGAGTGGAGGAGTGGCCTAGTGGTTGGGACAAGGTACTTCAGGCCAGAGGGTTGGGGGTTCAAATCCCACTAGAGGACAGCAACCTTGGGCCAGAAGGACTGGGGTTTCTAGTCCCACAGGTGCTCCTTGTGGTCTTGGGCGAACCACTTAACACTCCATAGCCCATGTTCCCTGTAAAATAGTTATCTCCAAGTTATAATGCACTGTTCAATGTAATTTCAGTTTGTTCAATGTAAACTGCCTTGATATCATGAAAGGTGGTATATAAGAAATGTTAAATAAATAAATCAAAGGGTGAGCACTGGGAGAAGTTCTTGGTGCAGAGACATCACAGCCCTTCTTGATGTGATGCAGAGAGCAATAGCCAGGAGCAGCCAGCCAAGCTTCCATGGTGAGAGGACCCAATCTGAATGGTGGAATCCACTCCCAGTGCCCAGGAGGGCAGCCAGATTTCTGTCAATGCAGTTATCATCGTAGAGTCCCTACCTGAGGCCATAGCATTGGCCTCCTCGCAGGTGGTGGTTCTGGAGGAATGCCTTTGAGCCCTAGAAGCTTACTTGATGGTGAAGGAAGACATGAAGAATGCAGGCTTCATGGTGCAGAGTGCATTGTCACTGCACTCTTTCCAGCCTATCCTGGAGACCCATGCCCTGCCTGCTGAGGTAGGGACATCGGGTGGGAGATAGCTCTGGCAAATGGAGTTGATACCAATCTCCCTCTCCAGTGTATTTGAGTTTGAGGCCCAAGGACACCGCCATCAATGTCTGCCATCACCCATGTCGTGGAGCCAGTGGGAGGAGGACACTTGGTACTATTTGACTTCCTCTCAGAATCCAAATTGGAATGGGAAACCAAAGCAGAATCAACAGCATCAGACTTTCGGTTCCCGGACCTCCCATCCAACCTGTCATCTCCACCCGAATGGCATAAGTCACCCATGGAGGATATGTCCTTCCAGGACTTTGGCAGGGATATGGCCAAGGCCATCCCTTTCTCTCTGGAATCAGAGGAGGAACTGAGAGCTGAAGAACTGGAATTACTCCGGTACCCCTTGGCCCCCCAGGAGGTGGTGGTGGTTCATATCTACCATGTCCTGCAGCGGCTGCTGCTGCTGCAGCTGTGGGAGGTGCTGCTCACGCTTCCAGTCATCAGCTGCTGACTCGATTCCCTCAACTGGGTCCAGAAGGCCCCAGGGTTTGAGAAACCTCAATTGCTCCTCAATTCCATCATGGTGGAGTCAACCTTGAAATGCATGAGGTGTGCTAAGACACACTCCTTGGTCCCACCAAGTTGAAAGGCTCAACCCTGGACTCCTTTGGAAGGAAGTGCTTCCAGGGCTCTTTGCTGATCGCATGAATTCTGGTTTACTAGACCTACATGAGCATGTTCCTCAAGGATGTCATGTTGTACCTGGAGGACTTACCACCATTGTTCCCCAGGACCTTCGTGAGTCCTTTTGGGGGCTCGTGGCTTATGGCAAGGATTTCTAAAAGTTCATTGTCCAGAGCACTTACAACACTTTTGAATCCGCAGACAGCGTGGTGGCTGTGGGCATCGCTGCCCACCGAATGGCGTGGCTGCAATCTTCAGACCTGGAGCAGTGGATCCAGGACAAGATCACCAACGTCCCCTGTTGGGGTGAGAATTTCTTTGGCAAGCCCTTGGAAGAGAAAGCTGAGGAGCTGGAGAAGGAACAGGTGACCCTCACCAGGCTCTCCATAAAGACCGCATATCCCATGTGGAAGAAATGTCAGGTGAGGAGGGCCTTTATTTATTTATTTATTTTATTTAAAAGTGTTTATATACCGCTTCTTCCAGAAATCAGTGGCGGTTTACATAAAACATAACAATGAACTTTACATTAAACAATGATCAACTTACATAGGCAACAAATTTTATAACATAACATAACTATAATACATTACATTTTGGGAGAGCTAATGGGGGGTGGGGGGTGGAACAGGAAGAGAAGGGTTTTGCTTGTCAACGTGTTATAATAGATAGGAATGGTTATTTAGGTTATGTGATGTTGTTGAATGTCGTAGGAGGTACCGTAATATTCAATGACTATTTTAGCCATGCCTACGCTGCTATTTCCTGGCCCAGCCGCAGGCCCAGCCCAAGGCACAGACTCCCTGCTCACAGTGGAGGCAGAAGACCCCGAAGATGCAATCCATCCCCCAGCCCAAGCCGGATGTGGAATTTTGTGGGGCTACTCAGGAGCACAGCCAGCCAACCATTGTCCATTGAGATCCCCCAACATGGCAGGGAGCAACTCGTCCACTTTGCCCACCACTGGCCTCTCATTATCTTAGATGCCTAGGTGCTGCAAATTGTCCAAAGTGGATATCTGCTGCACTTCACCCAGCTGCCATCTCCATATGACCCCAGGGGGTACCCCATGGACCCTGTGCACCAGAGCCTGCTGCAGACTGAGATCAAAGACCTGCTGTCCAACCTTGCCATCAAGCTGGTCTTCCCCAGCTCAGATCAGGCAGGGTTTCTACTCCAGATACTTCCTGGTCCCCAAAACGACCTGCAAGTTTCTTCCCATTCTAGATCTGTGAAACCTCAACAGGTTCCTGGTGCACAAAAAGTTCGAAATGGTCTCGTTGGGGACGCTGCTTCCACATCTTATACAGGATGATTGGCTATGTTTCTTGGATCTAAAAGATGCATAGTCCAACAGAAGAAGCACAAATCCACGTGCAAAGACCAAACCCAGTACAAAACGTGGATACCAATGGAAGAATATATTTTATTTTATTTTATTAGTAAACATCAGCCATTGGCCCGACACAGGCCGTGTTTCAATGAACCTTCCTCAGGGGCTAAATTGGCTAAAAACACAATAATAAAAACATATACATAATAAATAATTAGAGACTCTAATGTAAAACCATATAGGACTAAGAGATGAACATCTAAAAAATATGCTAACGTAAATAAAATTAATGTGTAAAAAAACTTACACCTGACATATACATGCTAGAATCGGAGAAACGAATGAACATAATCAATAAGAATGAATAGATATACTTTACATCTAATAAATAGATAATGAAAATAAATAAATAAATAAATAATAAAATGCATAAAAACATAATTATAAATTATATCGATACATCAAAGGTTTTTTATAAAACATGTATTGGAAACTAATTCGCTGGGGGTGTGACAAAAAAGATCACCATATCTGTATATATTATATTCTAAATCCATAATAATCTGTGTAATCAAGGGGTTAAAAACAGGAGATAAAAAAACAAAACAAAAAGGAGAAAATCAGCATAGAAACCAGTGGAATGTGTGAGCACACCTGCCTAACAAAAGCAAGTGACCCAAAGGGTTGTGAAACACTGTAACAATTACTTTCATGTTAATAGAAATGCGTTCATTATGTTCCTCCCCAAAAAATAAAGTGCAAAAGTGGACCTCATTATTTCAATAATAGTTAAATAAAGAACGTTAAATCTTACTAGTCAATGTGTAAATGTACTGGAGATTTCAAAATAAATATATACATGCCTGTGTGAAGGAAACACAAGATGTTATCTTGGTATATATTCTGATCCGATTCTTAAATAATACAGCAAGCAGCGACTACTTGCTTTGAGATCTTTCAACGTGCCGGTCTTCAAAGCATGAAAAAGATTAACAAACAGTGTAAGAAATTATAATCCACCATACTGAAATAAATTATGTGTACCACCTATACTAGTGGAACATAAAAACCGATATAAAATATCTTAAAACATGCACAAACTAAATGATGCACGTTGCAAACCAGTAAAAATAAATATAAAAAAATAAATAATAGCGATGGGCTCCTCTATGGCCCCGGATATTGCCAATCTTTATGTAGCCGGGTTTGAAGAAAAATTTATTAAAGATAACCCCTTCAAGGCTAATATAAAACTCTGGATAAGATACATTGATGATATTCTGGTTCTATGGGAAGGGTCGATAGAGCTTCTGACAGAATTCAATATTTGGATCAATGATTGTGATATAAATTTACATTTTCAGTTGACGTATGACCTCTATCAGATTTCATTTTTAGATTTACTTATTAAACAAACCAATGAGGGGTTACAAACCATCCTATATAGAAAACCCACTGATAGAAACCAGCTGTTTCATTTTACAAGTTTTCATAATTCAGCACTTAGAAATAATCTCCCAGTAGGTCAGTTTTTAAGGACAAGGAGAGTCTGCATAACTGTCCAAGATTTTGAACAGCATGCTTCCGTTATGAAAAATAGATTTATTGAGAGGGGATATCCCCAACATCAGATAAATAAGGCATATAATAGTGCTCGAGAGTCCTCCCGTGAAGATTTGTTGCAACCACGGGAAAAACAGTCCAATATAGGGATAGTTTGCACTCTTCTTTATTCTCATCAGTCTTATAAAATCAGCAGCCTTTTAAGAAAGCACTGGCATCTTATACAAGCCTTACCAGGGTTCCATGATGTACCCTTTACGATTGCATATAAACGCAATGTGAACCTTCGTAATATGTTGGTTCCATCAGCCTTTACTGAGCGGCTCTTCCTTTCGAAATACAAGGGACATTTTCAGTGCGGCCATTGCTCTGTATGCATCTACACATTATCAGTTAAAAATTATTTTACACACCCCATCAGTAATCGTAAATTTTATTTAGATGACTTTTCAAACTGCGCTGCCAGCCATGTAATTTATGTCCCTGCAACAAGTTATATGTGGGCAAAACCACACGCCCGATACGTAGTAGAATAATTGAACATTGCATTAAAAGAGGTGTGGTGGAAAAACCTTTGGTTATACATTGGCAAGAAAGTAAACATGAGGTATCAGATTTAAGTTTTTTTGTAATCAAAAAAGTGAAGTTAACCCTTTCAAGGCCTACTTTAAAATTTTAATCCACATTCTGCAGCCGGGTTAATTTTTGCATATTTCAGGAAAATTGTACCCGTCTTATTCAATATGTTCTAATAGTGATTTTCCTTCTGCTATGGTCATGTATTATATACCATTTGATAGGAATATTTAGTCAGAATTTTGGATCCCGAGAGTTTTGGGTTCGGCCTGGAAAGGGTTAAATTGGCATGGTGGCAACATAGATAAGACCATTTTACGCCTTGAACAACGCTATATTTTTAACCTCAATAGTTTACATCCGAATGGGTTGAACATGGAACGTGACCTTTCGGTCTTTCTTTAACATCAACATGTCTGTTTTAAAGATACGTTTTTAACAAATTGGCATTTTAATCCCACAAGAGTATACATGTTTATTACCCATCCACTGATTAGTAGGAGGTTTTATTCATCAGGCAGTAGTGACTTTTTTTATGCATAGTTCATTTATTCATTTATTTATCATTTATTTATTCATTGTTCCAAAATATTTTCATTTTTAAAGATTTTTAAGCTCTTGGTTATTTATTTATTTATTATCCATTATCCATTTATTTATTTATTTTTCATCGGTTTTTATAGATTTAATATGGTCCCCCTCATTTTCCCTTCTCCCTTCTCTTCCCCCTCCCCCCTCCTTCCTCTCCCCTTCCCCCTTTCTTCCCCCCCTTTTTTTCTCCTCCCCCTTCCCCCCCTTTTCCCCCTCTCCCCTCCCTCCCTCCTTCCCAATAATTTCACACAGTGAATATTAGTTTTCATAACCATTTTATAGTTTAAAAGTTTTTATATACTTCTCTGTTTCACTACTAGATTAAAAATTTTTTCATAAGACAAATTTAGGTTTACGAGTCTATCCTTGACTATTTTCATGTTTTTATTTAATACACTAGTCTTTAAGGATAGGTTCGTTTTATATATTCGCATGTCACATTTTCAGTTTGAGTTAGGGTGATTAGTATTTTGGATACCGGTAATATGATTTTGTGCACATATTTCTTTGGCCATAGTTATCAGGAAATAATATGTTTCAGTTCAAAAAATTCAATGGTTCGGTTAGATCCTTTGTTTTTGAGGAAGATTGTCTCCAGATCCAATTAGCATTTTTCTCCCTTGATAGATTTATATGTCGGGGCCATGACTTCAGAATGTCCTTTTCCACCAATACTTTATCTAGAGCGCAGATGCCGGCGTTTTTTGTTAGCGTTTAGCTGTTTTGAAAGCAAAGACGGCATGCCGTTCTGCCGAAAATTTTCAACATTGTATACTACTACTAAGGTGGGTTTTTGTACTCTTTACAATTTCAAATTTAGAAGGAACAATGATTAGCTTCTTTTTTATTCATTATATTTCATTTTACTGGATTTCCACGTGCATCATTTTGTTTGTACAAGTTTTAAGATATTTATAAATCGTGTTTACTAGTCCTCTCCCGCAAACATTTTATATAGAGCGCAAACGCCGGCGCTTTTTGTTAGCGATCAGCTGTCTTGCAAACAAAGATGGCAAGTCGTTCTGTCAAACATTTTTTCAACATTGCATACTGCTAAGGTGGGCTTTTGTACTCTTTACAACTTTAAATTCAGAAGGAGCAATGATCAGCTCGTCCTCATTGTTCCATATTATTTTTTTTTATATATTTATTTTTATGGTTTGCAACGTGCATCATTTGGTTTGTGCATGTTTTAAGATATTTTATATTGGTTTTTATGTTCCACTAGTATAGGTGGTACACATAATTTATTTCAGTATGGTGGATTATAATTTCTTACACTGTTTGTTAATCTTTTTCATGCTTTGAAGACCGGCACGTTGAAAGATCTCAAAGCAAGTTGTCGCTGCTTGCCGTATTATTTAAGAATCGGATCAGCATATATACCAAGATAACATCTTGTGTTTCCTTCACACAGGCATGTATATATTTATTTTGAAATCTCCAGTACATTTACACATTGACTAGTAAGATTTAACGTTCTTTATTTAACTATTATTGAAATAATGAGGTCCACTTTTGCACTTTATTTTCTGGGGAGGAACATAATGAACGCATTTCTATTAACATGAAAGTAATTGTTACAGTGTTTCACAACCCTTTGGGTCCCTTGCTTTTGTTCGGCAGGTGTGCTCACACATTCCACTGGTTTCTATGCTGATTTTCTCCTTTTTGTTTGTTTTTTTTATCTCCTGTTTTTAACCCCTTGATTACACAGATTATTATGGATTTAGAATATAATATATACAGATATGGTGATCTTTTTTATCACACCCCCTGCGTATTAGTTTCCAATACATGTTTTTTTAAAAAACATTTGATGTATCGATATAATTTATAATTCATTATGTTTTTATGCATTTTATTATTTATTTTCATTATCTATTTATTAGATGTAAAGTATATCTCTTCATTCTTATTGATTATGTTCTTTTGTTTCTCCGATTCTAGCATGTCAGGTGTAAGTTTTTTTACACATTAATTTTATTTACATGTTAGCATATTTTTTAGATGTTCGTCTCTTTGTCCTATATTTTATTTATTTATTTTATTTATTTATTTAGTATACATTTTGTATACCGCTACTTCCAGCGATCAGCAGCGGTTTGATTACAGATTGGAAATTGTCAAATCATGACAGGAAATTTTTTTGAGGTATAAACACATTGATTAGACAGGAAAGCACAGCACACAGAGAACTATTTTACAGGGAACATGGGCTATGGAGGGTTAAGTGGCTTGCCCAAGACCACAAGGAGCACCTGTGGGACTAGAAACCCCAGTCCTTCCGGCCCAAGGTTGCTGTCCTCTAGTGGGATTTGAACCCCCGACCTTCCGGCCCGAAGTACCTTGCCCCAACCACTAGGCCACTCCTCCACAAATATGGTTTTACATTAGAGTGTCATTTATTATGTATATGTTTTTATTATTGTGTTTTTAGCCAATTTAGCCCCTGAGGATGGTTCATCGAAACACGGCCTGTGTCGGGCCAATGGCTGATGTTTACTAATAAAATCAAATCAAATATATTCTTCCGTTGGTATCCACATTTTCTAAAAGATGCATATACACATACTCCAATCCACCTGCATCACAGGAAATACCTTTGGTTTGTGCTGGATGGCCAGCACTATCAGTACTGGGTGCTTCCCTTTGGGTTGGCCGTGGCCTCCAGGGTCTTTACAAAGTGTCTGGCAGTTGTAGCTGCCATCCTCAGGAACCGGGAGAGAGGGGGGGGGAGAGGTCTTTGTCTTCCCATACTTGGATGACTGGCTTATCAAAGGTCCCATGCCAGTCAGTGTTCAGTAGTCCACCGTACTCATAATTCAGGTGTTCGAGGGCCTCTGATTCGTGGTCAGCTATCCGAAGTCCCATCTCCAACCAACACAGCAGCTCATCGGGGCCCTCCTCGATACCTCTCAGGCATGGGCTTTTCTGCCGGCAGACCACCTGCAGCGCCTCATCATGGTGGTGTGCGCATTGCAGCACCAACGCCACACTGCAGCTCACAGGCTGTTGAGAGCCATTGGGCACATGGCTGCCACAGTATATGTCACTCCTCAGGCCCACTTCTCCATGTGGCAGGCACAGTGGACCCTGTACATGCAATCGAAGTAGGTGTTGGGCCAACTGCAGGACTGGATAGGGCCACCATACCACTGGTGCAGTTCCTGGAATGGTGGCTCGAGACAGACAAACTGCTTTGGGGCCTCTCATTTCAGCCGGCGGTTCCCTGCAAGATGCTCATGGCGGACACATCCAAGCTCAGCTGGGGAGCACACCTGGGTCATCTGAGCAACCAGGGTCTGAGCAGGAGAATCTCTATCAAATCAATTTGCTCCAGCTTAGGACTATAGCAAATGCTTTCTGTACATTTCATGTGCACCTGGCGAATCAGGTGGTCTTGATTCAAACAGACAACCAGGTGGCTGTGTTCTATGTGAAGAAGCAGGGGTGGTACAGGATCATACCTCCTATGCTGGGAGGCGGTCCGCCTCTGGAAGTTCATCACCCTCCATGGCATGGACCTCAGGGCGACATACCCTCATTCAGCCCTACCCTCTGCTTTCTATCTTTTAACCAGTTCCAGATCCACAATAGTCCATTGCCTCCTATCCCATGACTTTTTAACTTCGCCAAGAGTCTTGTCAAAGGCTTTCTGAAAATCCAGATACACTATATCGACCGGCTCACCTTTGTCTACCTATTTCTTCCTACCTTCTGTTTCTGTAATGGCCACAGTATCCAAGTCCATTTTCACCAATAGGACTTCCAGGTCAGGAACTTTGTTGGCTAGACTTCGAGCATTTGCGCTCATTGCCTTCCAGCAATTGTTGGTTGGTTTGCATGGATTTTATTCTAGTCCTCTTCCCACTGGTCATTGATGTGTGGGTTAATATGGGGACCATTTCCAATGTTATTATGTTTTTGCTGGGAGTCATTCCCTGAACTTGTTCTTTTCCATCCATTACCCACTTTCTCTAGTTTAAATGCTTGTTCATATAGTGCCTGAATTCATCAACACAATTAGCGGAACTCGGCCTGGATGCCGCCACCGCGCTTCTTTTGTTTAACCTTCCGAGGCGTCCTGTCAGGGCTGGCGCTGCAGGCTCGCTGAGGTCTCGGAGTCTGGCCCGCACGTAAATTTCCCTAGGACCGCCAGCAGGATGAGGGAGCGGCTGTAAGAGGAGCGAAGCGAACTGTGCAGAGCTTAATTAAGGAAGCTGGAATGGCTGCAAAGGAGAAGTTGGAAGCAATGTTAAATTTGGCCTCAAGGGTGCCAAGTATTATGTTTCTGGATGTCC
Source organism: Ichthyophis bannanicus (assembly GCA_033557465.1). Classification (NCBI taxonomy): domain Eukaryota; kingdom Metazoa; phylum Chordata; class Amphibia; order Gymnophiona; family Ichthyophiidae; genus Ichthyophis; species Ichthyophis bannanicus. The sequence goes on from CM066031.1 coordinate 154,820,777, forward strand.
TGTATCAATGGGACGTGAGTTCCTTCTTTCAGCAGATCCAAAGAAGTAGCCTGAACAACAATCCTCTTTTCCAGTACAAGTATCTGGCACTCAACATGCATTATGTGGGGATTATGTCAGGAGTGAACTGGAGTCAGGCTATGAAGAGCCCATGTACCTGGAACCCCTTTCTCTAAATCGCTTCATGACAGCATTGATTGGTCAGTTGATAGTATGCACCTTGTGCTCCTGTGTGATGAAGAAAAAGCAAATTTGGCTGTTTTCAGCTCACATGCTCCCTCTGCTGGCTGGACTCTGCCATGTTCCTTTAGAAACCATTGTCATTAACAAATTTGCCATGATTTTCACTGGCGTGGAGGTGCTGTATTTTTTTGCATCCAATCTCCTGGTACCCTACAATCTTGCTAAATCAGCGTATAGAGAGCTTGTTCAGGTTGAGGAAGTGTATGGCTTTTGGCACTGGGGATGTCTCTTTGGAACCAGTTGGTGGTCCCTGTGCTCCTCATGGTCTTCTGGCTTGTTCTATTTGCACAGCAGATCTACTCATACTTTAGCACCCGGGTCAGCCAGCATCCCAAGAGAAGTTGCTTTTCCTCTTCCTGAGTAGTATCGTAGAATGCTGAAGCACCTCTTACTCTCTTCTGGAGCTAGTGTTCACGGTCTCATTTATTCAATGAAAACCCGTAATCACACTAATCATTCCACGGCAAATTGCCCACCACTCTCCACATGCTGTCTATACGCTACTCTATACATAAGTTGTGCTGTCTGCACCATCCACCCAGCCATCACTCTTGTTATCGATGTATATAAGTTTAGTTTCAGAACTTCCATCTGACCCCTCCCCTTCATTCTCCACAGAAACGTTTCTGTAACTGTTTAAGTTTTAATGTTATTGTTTCCACGTGCACGTTCTCTGTAAAAATTGAAGTTTAATGTAAACCGCCTTGATTAAATGAAAAGGCAGTATAGAAATATTGTTAAATAAATAAATAAATCACCCTCACTTGGTTTGCAGCTTGTCGTGCTGTGAGGACTTGTGTGCATTGGTGATGCTGAGAGCTAAACTATTGGTAGTTTAACTACTTGCAGGGTCTCCCAAGATGGACAGGTCTCTGCTGAGGTGCCAAACCAAGACAAACCACCCATCTGGGCAGCAGCAGAATGGGATAGTGTTGATGGCGGAGGATCACATTTCTGTGACAACGGCAACAGCACCAAACTTAAACTGCACGGAAGAAAGGCCTGGCAATCTACTTCTGTATCTTGCCATGAAAACCCAATGGATAGTTACAACAAAACAAATTGTGCTATAGTGCTGGAAGATGAGACCCCCAGGTCGGAAGGCACTCAACTAGCTACTGGGGAAGAGCTGAAGACTTTTCAGAGTAAAGCCAGCATTTATGATGTGGTTGGATCAAAGCCCTCGGGACGTCTGACTGCTGATGCAGCTGCGCATGAAATGAGAGTCAGAAGCCGTAAAGATGTTTTACGCATTGGAATATGGAACATACGAAGCATGAACCAAGGGAAGTTGGAGGTGGTCAAGAATGAAATGGAACGTGTACAACTTGATCTGTTGGGTGTCAGCGAACTGAAATGGACTGGCATCGGGCACTTTGTATCAGATGATCACATGATCTACTATGCTGGAAATGAAAGACAAAGAAAAAATGGTGTTGCATTTATAATAAAGAAGAAACTTGCAAGAACTGTAATGAAATACAATGCAGTCAGCGAACGCTTAATCTCTATTCGTCTACGAGGAATGCCTATCAACACAACTATAATTCAAGTATATGCCCCACCAACAGCTGCAGAAGAGAATGAAATTGAAGAGTTCTATGAACAAGTACAAGCTGAAATTGAGAGAACATGCAAACAGGATATCCTGATAGTCATGGGTGACTGGAATGCAAAGGTTGGCAACAAAGAAGAAGGCAAAGTAGTTGGAAAATATGGACTTGGCAACAGAAATGAAGCTGGAGAAAGACTGATAGAATTCTGCAAGACCAACGATCTATTCATCTCAAACACCTTCTTCCATCAACACAAGCGGCGACTGTACACATGGACTTCACCCAATGGATTGTACAAAAATCAAATTGACTACATCTGTGGAAGTCAATGATGGAAAAGTTCTATAACATCAGCAAAGACAAAACCTGGAGCTGACTGTGGTACAGATCATCAACTACTAGTATGCAAACTCAAGCTAAAGTTGAAAAAGAGCAAACCACTCATGAATGCAGCAAAATATGACCTTGAGAATATACCACTGGAATTTAAAGACTGCCTGCAAAATCAATTTGCTGCTTTAGATACAAATGACAGAGCTCCAGAGGAGTTATGGAATGACATCAAGAAGGTTGTGTTGGAAGAAAGCGAGAAGTCTCTACAAAAGGTGAAAAAGCAAAAATGGCCAAAATGGATGATGGAAGAAACTCTGAAAATTGCCCAGAAACGCAGAGAAGCTAAAGCCAGAGGAGAAAGAAAGACAATAACAGAACTCAACAGAGATTTCCAACGTGCAGCAAGACAGGACAAGCAAAAGTACTACAACAACGCATGCAAGGAAATAGAAGCAGAAACTATTAGAGGAAGAACAAGATCGGCTTTCCTAAAGCTACGAGAGTTAAAGAAAAAGTTCCAGCCTTGAATTGGAATGTTTCCCCTGTGTCCCTTGGGGAAACTGCTAGGTACATATGACCTAGATTGGCCACTGTTGGAAACAGAATACTGGGCTTGATGGACCTTGGTCTGACCCAGTATGGCATATCTTAATGTTACAAGATTCTCAAGGTTCTATGTTGAATGATGCTGAGAAGATCAAGAAAAGGTGGAAGGAATATACAGAGTTTTTATATGATAAAGATCAAGTGGACCAACAGCCGTTTCAACCTGTACCTTATGATCGGGAACCATTGGTGATGAAAGAAGAAGTTGAAGCAGCATTGAAAGCCTTATCAAAGAACAAAGCAGCAGGCATTGATAGCATTCCCATAGAAGTATTACAGCAATCTGATGCAGCTGTTACCGTACTTACAAGGCTCTGCCAAGAAATATGGAAGACAACATCATGGCCAACTGACTGGAAAAGATCTGTGTTTATACCACTACTAAAGAAAGGTGATCCAACTGACTGTGGAAATTATCGCACAATTGCTCTGATCCCACATTCCAGCAAGATTCTACTGAAGATTATTCAAAAGAGACTACAGCCATACCTGGAACAAGAACTACCTGAAGTGCAAGCAGGGTTTAGGAAAGGGTGAAGAACGAGAGGCATCATTGCGGATGTGAGATGGATCCTTGAAAAGACTAAAGAATACCAAAAGGATATCTATTTGTGCTTTATCGACTATGGCAAGGCTTTTGACTGTGTAAACCATGAGAAACCCTGCGCCACATTAAGAAGCATGGGTATACCAGAACACCTGATCATACTCTTGCACAATCTGTATATTGACCAAGAAGCAACAGTTTAAACGGAAAAAGGAGAAACAGAATGGTTTAAAATAAGCAAAGGTGCAAGACAAGGCTGCATACTTTCCCCCTACCTGTTTAATTTATATGCAGAACAAATCATCAGAGAAGCAGGATTGTATGAAGACAACAGAGGTGTGAAGATTGGTGGAAGACTCATCAACAACCTTCGCTATGCTGATGATACCACATTACTGGCTGAAAGTGAAGATGATCTGAAACATTTGCTTCCCACAATCAAAGGACATAGTCTCAAAATGGGCCTGCACCTTAATGTAAAGAACACAAAGATCATGACAACTGGCATAATCAACAGGTTCATCGTTGAAGGAGAAGAAATTGAAATCGTGAACAACTTTAACCTACTATGATCAATTATCAATAAAGAAGCAAAAAGCAGTCAAGAAATCAGACAATGCATTGCTCTTGGCAGAATGGCTATGAAAGACCTAGATAAGATTCTCAAGAGCAGAGATGTCTCTCTCCATACAAAGAATTGACTTGTTCAGGCCATGGTATTTTCAATGTTGCAAAAAAACCCCTTCAATCAATGACAAATGAATTACATTCAGAAAAGAAGGTCATTGAACATCCCCACCAGTAGCTACCACTGGAAAGTAAGATACTGTAACAGGGTAGACCCTGTACGAGCTGAGGAAGTGCAGGCCAGCACAAGTGAAAACAAACAAAATGACAGGGTAAACAAGAAACTGTCAGATAGTTACCCTGAGCAACGCAGGAACACGTGCAAGAGCTCAGTCAGGACACACCCAGTTAGCACAGGAGAGGAATTCACTTCACCTGACAGGGCTCAGCTAACTAAGGGTGGAGCAAGTGAACGTGGGTTTAAAACAAGCCCTCAGGCATTAGGAGATAGATACAGATGCAGACGCAGATGCGGATTGGGTTGGAGTTTGAGACCCGGATTTGGATTCAGACAAGGAGCAGGGCAAAGCCAGGAGCTGGTGCCAGAGCCGAGAGAGAGAGAGAGAGTGAAGCCGTGGCAGCCAAGGACACACTTGGAGAAGCTACAGAGAGGGCAGCTAAAGCCCTGGGAAATACGGCAAAGGTATGAGAATGCAAGAGAGAGCGACGAGGAAACTCTGGAGCAATTAGAATGCCCATATGAAGGTCAGAGGGAATCCGAGGACCTGAATGAGTCAATAAGATATTCACAGCCAAGCAGGGTGTGTGAGCAGGAAAAACGCCAGAAGACTGCAGTTGCAGGTTATAGAGAGAAGCGTGATTACAAGGGAGATTTGCCTCGTGGAAAAAGGCAACCCTGGGCTTATGGGAATAAGCATACAAGCTCACATAATATAGAGGCTGAGAATATCCCTCTTTCTAGTTTTAAAACTCTCAAAGATAAAAGATTTTACCTACCAGAACAAGAGGAAGAGTTTTGTGATTGTCAGTTAGAAGCTCCGTCTGAAACTCCACGAACACTACAATTCAGCTCAGCTGGATCACACAAGGGAAAACGTGATTGGTTGAAAAGTTCCCTTAATTATTCTACAGGCAGAGTAAGGGAGAAACTAACCTCTACTAAGAAGTACCAGCAGGGGCAGTGCCTGGGAAACCACTATACAAGAACATATGGTAATACCCAGAAAGGCTTTAGCCCGGTGAAGGAAAAGAACTTCCTTGTGGACGTACTTAGGCAGCAAGTCTCAGAGAGTACTCATGCAGGGCAGAATGAATCCCTGAATCAACCTGAGATAATGGAATACCAGGATGCTGGGGAGACTAATGTACAGGAGATAATGGACTGCTCTTTATTAGTAAGTGAACCTGAATTCTCCCTGAGATAGGGAAGTATCTTTGGTGGCTTAAAACTCCAGTAAATACAGCCAGCCTGTAACTCTCTCAAGGCAGAAGAGAGATATCCTATTGGCAGCTATCTGGGTGAGAAACCTTATAGCCATATTTAACTTTGTGTTCATTTTGTTGTTTTATCCTTTAAAAGCTGAGGAAAGCAAGTTTTGTTTATATTTGTTTTGTACATGAAGTGTCCAAGCAAGCATATGTTTGATGCTCCTTGAAGATAATATACCCTCAATGGGACGGGGAATAAAACCCATTTTGAATTGAAGGAAGAAGCGTTTGAGTTATATTTATAAAAGCACAACTACTACCCTCCAGGGGCCTTGCAATACCGGAAGCAACCGCTTGGCCAGAGAGGGTGTGACAATACCCACACCATTATTTTTTGTCGGGGGCTATCGGTTGGAGAGGAAGGACAGCACCTTTCCCCTCATTACCGAAAGAACCCTTTTTAATCAAAAAAGGCCACCACGTGCCCAATGCTACTAAAATCCAAAACATTCAATCAGTACTTATCTTGACCAGACAAAACCAATGTCTTCTTTAGGCGAATATTAGCATCCACAGTTTGCCACGACATGACATGCATGTTTCGGGCCCCACCGGGTGCTGTCTCAAGTGGTATATCGCCCAAACAATCGCCCACCAAAACGCCGTGAGCCAACCGTTCTTTTTGTAGCTAAAAAGATCTTCCAATTGGCTGTCAAACCACATGTGACAGTCAGAGGAGGAGTTAAAGGGAAAGTAGCGTTGGGCACGTGGTGGCCTTTTTTGATTAAAAAGGGTTCTTTCGGTAATGAGGGGAAAGTTGCTGTCCTTCCTCTCCAACCGATAGCCCCCGACAAAAAATAATGGTGTGGGAATCTTACTTTCCAGTGGTAGCTACTGGTGGGGATGTTCAATGACCTTCTTTTCTGAATGGTATTTTCAATAACATCATATGGATGTGAAAGCTGGACAGTGAAAACGATAGGAAGACAATTGATGCCTTTGAATTATGGTGCTGGCAGCGAATACTGTGTATACCATGGACTGCCTGAAGAACAAACCAGCCGGTACTAGAGGAGATCAAACCTAAGCTTTCTTTAGAAGTTCAGATGACAAGACTTCGACTTTCATACTTTGGACACATCATGCGAAGAGAGAGATCATTAGAGAAACACATCATGCTTGGCAAGATAGAAGGTCAACGCAAAAGAGGAAGGCCATCAATGAGTTGGATTGATACAATAACAGCAGCTACGGGTACCAGTCTGTCAACAATGAGCCGCCTGACTCATGACCGAACACAATTTAGGATAGCTATCCAGAGGGTCGCCATGAGTCGACTCCGACTCGACGGCACTTAACAACAACAACAAATCACCTAGGATCCTTTTTTATGCTACAGAGAAATGCAGTCCATCAACACAATATATATGGAAATTCTTCTTGTCTACACCAGGTTGAGAGCCACGTATTAAAATTGGTTATGTGATGCAGCCTCCCTTCCCTCTGCTATTCCTCCCTCAAAAATTCCTAAACTATCGAAAGAAAAATGTAATTGATGGAAATCACTGCAGAAACACATTAGTGGTTTCCTTGATCCATCCACCCTCTTTCTTTTCTTTCTGTTATGACCATCTCTGCCTATATCTTCAGTCCAGAGAATGCCAGTTTCTGCTGTGACAATGCTCCCTAATGCATATAAGGTTTTCGATACATGGAATATGTCATTAGGAAAAACCTGGGGAGGCACAAGTTGGTCCCAGAGGTCATATAAGGTAGAGTTTCCGGAGGGAGAAGTGTCTTTTTGCCTTCCTTTTCTGCCAACTTGACAGCTGAGCAGACCCCAGAGTCAGTGGAGGTGAGGCGCTGAACAAGGCAGCACCAAGCGAAAAAGGGAGGGTATTGAGAACTGGTCTAGCCGCTGTATAACCACTAGAAGAGAAGGGAGGATTATTATCACATGCATGTTTTCTGCTTTCAGGAGACAGAAGTGTGGAGCAGCCCATACATTCTCAAGTCTTGTGGGGATTGGGTCCTGAAGAATCACCCAGCTACTAGAACAGGGGAGAAGAAAAGTACACCAACCTCTTGCCCCCTATTGCATACGGTTCCCTTGGATTTCTGCATCCCAAGTGCATGACTACACTTCTTTGTGTTAAATCTTAACTGCCAAGCATTAGACCATTCTTCCAGTGTTTTTACATCTTTCGTCCACTCCCTCAGAGGAGTCCACTGTGTTGCAAATTTTCATGTCTTCTGCAATAATGCAGATTTTTCCCTTCACCAATATCACTCAAAAATACATTGAACAGTATCAGTCCTTCTACAGTCCTGTGGAACCTCTCCCCTCTCAGAGGGTCTATTTAAAATATCCTTAAAGGCCCTGTGAGAACCTCTCTTGAGAAGCCCTAATCTTTTAAGCCTCTCCTCATAGGGGTATTCTTCCATCCTCTTTACCATATTGGTGGCTTTTCTCTGTACCTTTTTCAATTCCGCTATATCCTTTTTTTGTTTTATTGCATTTTCAGTCTATACAAAAACCAAAATATAGTGAAAGGACAATCCGAATATTAACAAAAGTTAAATCAGAAGATAGAACCAAGGTAAATAAAACCAGGATAAAGTCCACATTATGGGATCAGCAATGTCCATTCATAAGAACAAAATAGAGTATAGGAAATCAAGAGAAACAATATCTCAACAAATGGAGGCAACATTTTACTATTTATCAGTTCTAACTACCACTTGCCTATCTTTAAGAAATTTTTCAAGATGAGATACCTCTGTAAAGGTATACAAAGCATCCTCCAGGCCAACCAAATATTTGCAGGGGAAACGGAGAAAAAAGGAAGCACCCAGCGCCAATACGTGGGGCTTAAGCTGTAAAAATTGCTTCCGCCGCAGCTGGGTATTTCGTGAAACATCAGGAAAAATGCTAACCGTTTGTCCACAAAATTTAACAGATTTAGTTTTATAAAAAGCCCTAAGGATGCATTGCTTAACCTCGACAGAGGGAAAAGTAACCAACCAGGTGGCACAGGTAGAGATGTTATCCTGTGAATCTTCAAGGAAAGCTGTCAAATTATCCATTGTAGGAGCAATTTGATCTAAGCCCCCTTCAACCACATTAATATTTTTAACAGTAGAGGGAATATAATACAAATGAGAAACATTCACAGAATCAGAAAAAGCTAATACTTCCTTAAAAATTTTTTCAAGCAAAATCCTATGTGAAAGTAAAGTTGATTGAGGAAAGTTAAGGAACCTCAAGTTACAGCTACGATATGAATTTTCCAGCGCCTCTATTTTAACATGTAAAGACAAGGAATCCTTAATAGCCGCAACGCTCGTAGCATGTAAAGAAGAAACTTGCGATTCTAACTTAGTGGCAAATACATCAACCTGCGCAATTTTCTCATCAAGCTGCCCAAAAGCAACAGTAGCAGCCTGTGAGTAAGTGCACAATGAATTCATCAAAATCAACATCTTCCTATCTATGGACTGTAAGGCAGTCCAAATATCCCTCAATCTCCGACTCCATAGAAGGAGCAGGAAACTCCGAAGAGTTACCTGCTTCCAACAATGGTACGGGGGATGGTAAAGAAATAGGCGATAATTTAGACGCCGTACTTGATACAACTTTAGAAAGAACTGAAAAATTACCTGGAGCTGGAGAAACCGGTGGAAGTCTGATATCGGGGCTGAGAGACACACCTTCAGGAGACGCTTGAGCTAGGGGAAGGGGAGCGAAATGCTTGTCAATCGGACCAACCGGTTTAACATCACTGGTAACGGTCACAGAGGCCTTAGCCCCAGACTTGGCCTTACGCTTCCCCATACTAGCGGGTACTAACTAGAATGAAACAATACAAATAGAAATAATCACTAGTACTTCCAACTAACTAACGCATATTATACAATATAATAGAAATAAGATGTCTCAGTAGCATCGAAGGGGCGTCTAAGGGGCAGATCAAACCCCTTTGACCACTCCCCTTCGACGCACGCCCCGCACGCACGCTCCGCGTCCATGAGGGAACCCAAAGAAATAGCACAGAAGACCCCGCAGGGAGGGCTGCCCCAACAGTGCCTGCCCGATGGCAAGGGGGGGAGTAGGAAATCCTCTCAGACAGACGGCACGGCAGCTTCCTGAGCCGGTGACTGGGCTCCAACACCTCCAGAAGACGACTAATCCCCGCTATATCCTTTTTAAGATACGGCGACCAGAACTGCACACAATATTCAAAGTGCGGTCGCACCATGGAATGATACAGAAGCATTATAATACCCTTTGTTTTATTCTCCATTACTTTCTTTATGATTCCTAGAATTTTATTTGCCTTCTTTGCTGCCGCTGCACACGGGGTCGAGGGTTTCAACGTGTAATCCGCGATGACACCTAAATCTATTTCCTGGGTGGTGGTTCCTAATGTGGAACCTTGCATCGGTAACCATACAGAAGTTTGGGTTGTTCTTTCCAAGGTGCATTACTTTGCAATTATTCACATTAAATTTCATTCGCCATTTGAACGTCCAGTCTATCAATTTATCAAGGTCCTCTTGCTGTTTTTCACAATCCTCTTGAGTTTTAACAACTTTGAATAATTTGTGTCATCTGCAAATTTGACTACCTCACTCGTTATTCCCATTTACAGGTCATTTACGAATATGTTAAAAAATCAGCGGACCCAGCACAGATCCCTGGGGTACTCCACTATTCACCATTCTTCATTGGGGAAATTGGCCATTCAGCCCTACCCTCTGCTTTCTATCTTTTAACCAGTTCTAGATCCACAATGGTCCACTGCCTCCTATCCCATGACTTTTTAACTCAGAACCCTCCCTTTTTCGCTTGGTGCTGCCTTGTTCAGCGCCTCACCTCCACTGACTCTGGGGTCTGCTCACCTGTCAAGTTGGCAGAAAAGGAAGGCGAAAAGACACTTCTCCCTCCAGAAACTCATACTACCTGAATTTATCTCTTAGGACCCTTTTTCCTGCCCCAGACAAATGCAGTCCATCAACACAATATATATAGAAATTCTTCTTGTCTACACCAGGTTGAGAGCCACTTATTAAAATTGGTTATGTGATGCAGCCTCCCTTCCCTCTGCTATTCCTCCCTCAAAAATTCCTAAACTATAGAAACAAAAATATAATGATGGAAATCGCTGCAGAAACACATTAGTGGTTTCTTTGATCCATACACCCTCTTTCTTTTCTTTCTATTATGACCACCTCTGCCTACATCATCAGTCCAGAGAATGCCAGTTGCTATTGTGACAATGCTGCCTAATGCAAATAAGGTTTTCGATACACGGAATATGTCATTAGGAAAAACCTGGGGAGGCACAAGTTGGTCCCAGAGGTCATATAAGGTAGAGTTTCCGGAGGGAAAAGTGTCTTTTCGCCTTCCTTTTCTGCCAACTTGACAAGTGAGCAGACCCCAGAGTCAGTGGAGGTGAGGCGCTGAACAAGGCCAAGCAAAAAAGGGAGGGTATTGAGTACTGGTCTAGCCGCTGTATAACCACTAGAAGAGAAGGGAGGATTATTATCACATGCATGTTTTCTGCTTTCAGGAGACAGAAGTGTGGAGCAGCCCATACATTCTCAAGTCTTGTGGGGATTGGGTCCTGAAGAATCATCCAGCTACTAGAGCAGGGGAGAAGAAAAGTAGCCAGGAGAAGGCAGCCTACATGCAAGGGGTGGTGCCTAAGAGACAACACTCATTTTTCTAAAATACCCTTATTTTGGTATATTGTTGCATTTTATCTTTCAAAAACAAATAATTCCACCAGCTGAGCAGGATAGTCAAGAACCGTGAGATATTTATTGCTAAAAGGGTAGGGGGAAGCCCTGATAGCTGCATACCATGTTGACCAGCAGAGTCAGTCCTGATTGCCAGAGCATGCATGGAGATGTAATACTGTGTTTGTAAGTGGCTTTTAAAATCTCCCTCATTATTTATACATTGACAAAATAAAGTTTGCTATTTAAATGCATGACGTCCAAAGATGCATTTTTGTAGGATTGTTCTTGGGGGGATGGTGTTGAGATGATAACAACAGAGTTTAATAGTGAAAATTTTGGGCTGAAGTCATTATGGATCTAAAAGCTAATTGCAAGGAGGCACAAGGCTGAAGTTTCCCTGAGGGCTCCTAATAAATTTGCACTGGCCCTGTCTGCAGGTAAAAGATGATGTGCCGATGGCTCTTTGAATTTGTTTGGCTGTCAGAATCTATTGTTTTACTTTGACTACTGCTGCACTTTGCTGGCCATCTGAAGCTGCTGCCCTAGGCAACCGCCTAGTTTGTAGTGGTTGGACCGGATCTAGGTGGAACTGCACCTCTAGACACGTAACGGAGTAAAACCAGGCCTGGATAGGCCTGTGTCTGTCTGGATAGGGAAATACATAAAGGATCACCGTGCCCTTCCCTCATATAGTTGTTTTTCGAGAGACTTTCAAAGACAGAGATTCCATTTCAAGGGCAAATGGAACCTTGCCGTAGGTAACCTGTGTGAGGCAGCAGGACTCTGGAAACCAAACACTACATAATACTAAAGATACTAATGGCAGAGTTGCCAAGTTACCCAGTTCCATCGGTGAGATTTTTAAGGCAATTCTGGCTTTCTGACAGGCTCATCCTGAGCAATATGGAACCTGTACTGTGGTAGGCGAAGGCCTGTGATCTATGGTGTCTGAAGTGAGCAGACAGGCCTGAACGGCTTGACCTGTAAATGAAGCCTGTGGAGAGGCCCAAGGGAATTGCACATCCCCCAATATGCTGTTGTCGTCTTGTCTTGTTATTTGTTTCCCTTATACGTTTCTAGGACCGTGAGGACCCCTTACCCACGGTCCGTCCTCCTTTTCCCTTCTGTCTGTTGTTGCGTGCACACATCGAAATGGGAGGGGCGGGGTCTACTAGGAACACTCTGTTAGAATGTATGATCACACATTTTAAGGAAGGTTATTCTGGAGATTATGGTATTAAAATGACAGCAGCCCGTTTGCAGATTTTGTGTACTAGGGAGTGGCCCGATCTAGACCCCCACTGGCCCCGAGAGGGAACCTTTAATGTAGGGATTATTCAGTTACTACACCATAGAGTGCGAATAGCGCATCCTGATCAGTATCCCTATATAGATTCTTGGTTAAGTATTTGTGAAGACCCGCCTCCTTGGGCGAAGCGCTGTTATGAAGAACAGTGCAGAATAATGTTAGCAAAAACAGATCACAGTCAGAAAATTGAAAAAAAGCAGGCTAGCCAGAGAGGGAAAGATGAGAAATCCAGGAAGAAACCCATCCTGGTAGATCCCGATTCCCCAGAAGCAGTTCCCCGGCAGCCTAGAATCCCGGGTCCAGTAAGAGTAGCCCGGCGTCCTGCCCCAGAGCTCCAGAGACAGCCGGTGCGGGACCCAACCCCTGAGCCACCTCCCGAAGAGCAGGAAAATGAACTTCCCTTAGTTGAAGATGATACTACGGGAACAGAGAAAGGCGAGTCAGATACAGAGATAGAGGAGGAAGAAACTGAAAATTCCCTGAGTGAGGCTGACAGCGTAATAGAAGCGACCGCCAGTGTTAGCCTGCCAGTGAAAAATAAATCTAAAACAAAGTATGTAGAAAAGAAGATACCTTTTGACAAGCCTGTAAAAGAGAAGAAAAAGAGCCCGGATAGGAAAGTTACAAAAATATCGCTCAGATCCCAGAAGACCTCCACTGTTAAGATGATGCCTTTACGGCAAGTCCCGGGAGTGCCTGTAATGAATGACGAGAATAAGGTGGTACCGGGACCCCTAAGTTATGTGTATGTCCCTTTCTCTACCTCTGATTTGTTAAATTGGAGGTCGCATTATGCCTCCTATACTAAAAAGCCCCAGGAACTCACAGAATTAGTAAATACTATTATGGAAACCCACCAGCCAACCTGGGCAGATTGCCGTCAGCTCCTGTCCACCCTATTTACTACGGAGGAGCGGACACGAATTAAGAAAGCAGCTATAGATTGGATGGCGGAGAACCCTGTAGCCCCAGAACCAGGAGTGGTAGAAAGAATAGACAATCGGGAAGCAGCTCAGAGAGAATTCCCGAATGAAGACCCCCGTTGGGATCCAAATACAGACAGAGGATCCAGGTCCCTAGCCCGTTTTCGCCAGGGCTTGTTACAAGGCCTGAAAAGGGGGGGCCAGAAAGCTATGAACCTTTCCAAAGTTACTGAAGTTACCCAAAGCATAGATGAGAGCCCAGCAGTGTTTTACGAAAGATTAATTGAAGCGTATCGAATGTATACTCCCTACGATCCCGATGCACCAGGAAGTTTATGCATGGTGAATTCTGCTTTTGTAAACCAGTCTCAACCAGACATTAGACGTAAATTACAGAAATTAGAAGGGTTTGCGGGCATGAATGCAACTCAGTTACTGGAAGTCGCTCATAAGGTGTATGTGAATCGTGATAATGAAAGGCAGAAAGAATGTGATCGAAAGATGAAGAAGAAAGCTGATTTTTTGGCTGCGGCCTTAGTTGAACAGAAAAGGGGAGGTGTCCCTAGTCGAAGGAGCCGAGGAAGGGGGCGGGGCCGAGGAGGAAGCCGGCCCCAAATAGGCGTGAACCAATGCGCCTATTGCTGGGAAGAAGGACATTGGAAAGATGCATGCCCGCAACTCGAAGACGCCCACGAAAATGACGAAAACAATCATCAATGGAGAGAAGAGAAACGAGGCCGTCCCCGAAACCGCGGAGGAGCCAATCGAGAGCAATATCAGCGTGAAAGAGGAGAAGCCGTGCAAGCATTGGCGGCAGCAGCTTATGATGAAAATGACGTGGATTAGGACAGACCGGGCTCCGAATTTGCTCTGGGTCTCCAGGAGCCTATGGTCAGAATACAAATAGGAGACCAAGTTATGAACTTTATGGTTGATACTGGAGCAAAACATTCAGTAATAGATAGAAAAATAGCCCCATTTTCTACAAAAGCAGTCACCATCGTGGGAACAACTGGTGCTAAAGCTACAAAACCTTTCCTTCAGAATCGCATATGCAGTCTAGGAGGACAGCAAATAACTCATCAATTCCTTTACATGCCTGAATGTCCAGTGCCACTGCTGGGACGAGATATGTTAGCCAAGCTACAAGCCCAAATATCTTTCACCGAAAGAGGAGAGATGCAAATGACAGTAAATCCGCCAGCCAAACCAGCAGGAATGATGTTGCTTACAGTACCCCGAGAAGAAGAATGGAGATATTATAGTGATGACTCTGTCCAAGATACCTATTTTGAACAAACCTTGAAAAGTATTGATGCCCCACCTGGAGTATGGGCAGAAGGCAATCCTCCGGGCCTAGCCAAACATATAGCTCCAGTAATTGTAATCCTCAAGCCTAGTGCCATACCAGCACATGTCAAACAGTACCCTCTCCCAAGAGCTGCAATTGCAGGTATCCACCGCCACTTGCAAAGACTACTAGAACACGGCCTACTAGAAGTATGCCAATCCCCATGGAACACCCCACTTCTGCCAGTGAAAAAGCCTGGAACAGATGACTACCGCCCAGTGCAAGATCTAAGAAGAGTGAATGAAGCAGTTGAGACCATACATCCAGTTGTACCCAATCCTTACACTCTTCTAGGACTAATTCCTGCTGAAGCCACCCACTTCACTGTTCTGGACCTAAAAGATGCATTCTTTTGCATAAGATTAGCCCCTGTCAGTCAGATATTGTTTGCATTTGAATGGCAAGACCCCATCTCTGGAAGAGGGGGCCAACTTACTTGGACACGATTACCCCAAGGCTTCAAGAATTCGCCTACCATCTTTAGTGCTGCACTGAACCAAGACCTTTCCAGCTATCCAGTGGCCCCGGGGAAGAGAGTGCTTCTCCAATACGTAGACGATCTGTTGATAGCTGCTGTATCAGAAAGTGAATGTATACAAGCCACCAAAGACCTCTTGCAGTTACTAGATAAAGCTGGATACAAAGTTTCCAGAGCAAAGGCACAACTATGTCAAAAAGAAGTGAAATACTTGGGCTTTCGCATAACCCAAGGAAGCCGAAAGCTAGGCAGAGAAAGAAAAGAAGCAGTATGCAGAATTCCAACCCCAACAACCAGAAAGCAAGTCAGAGCCTTTCTGGGAGCGGCAGGATATTGCCGAATCTGGATTCCCAACTTTGCCCAAATTGCCAAGCCACTGTATGAAGCCACAAAAGGAGAAGAAAAGTCGCCACTAGAGTGGGGACCTGAGCAGGATACAGCCTTCAAGACGTTGAAGGAGGAATTGATGTCATCACCAGCCCTTGGACTACCAGATGTTCATAAGCCCTTCCACTTGTTTGTACATGAAGCACAAGGAAATGCCTTAGGCATGTTGACTCAGAAATTGGGAAATTGGGAGCGACCTGTAGCATACTTATCGAAACAATTGGACACTGTGGCCAAAGGATGGCCACCTTGCCTGAGAGCAGTCGCAGCTACAGCATTGTTGGTGAGTGAAGCAGACAAGCTCACACTAGGACAGAATATACGAGTCACTGTGCCCCATGCCGTCCTTGCCCTTATGGAACAAAAAGCAAATTTTTGGCTCACCAATTCCCGAATGTTGAAATATCAGAGCATGCTATGTGAAAACCCACAGATACAATTGGAAGTGAGCCATGCCTTGAATCCAGCTACATTGATACCTATTAGTGAAGAACTCCCAGAACATGACTGTATGGAAGTCATGGACACTGTATTTTCAAGCCGACCTGATCTGACAGATGTGCCCATAGACAATCCTGATCAAATCTATTATGTTGATGGAAGCAGTCTCATCATCAATGGACGACGCTGTGCCGGATATGCAGTAGTCACGCAACATGAAGTTGTTGAGTCATCAGCCCTAGCCTCAGGCACATCAGCCCAGAAAGCAGAATTGATAGCACTTACCCGAGCACTACTACTAGGTGCGAAACTTGTATTGAATGTATATACAGACTCTAAATATGCCTTCACCACCTTACATGCCCATGGAGCTCTCTACAAAGAAAGAGGACTCATTACATCCGGAGGAAAATCAGTCAAGTATGGCCCTGAGATACTGATGCTACTTGATGCAGTATGGGCCCCAACTCGTGTAGCTGTCATGCACTGCAGAGGACATCAAACAGGAAAAGGAGAAGTTGCCCGAGGAAACAGATTTGCAGATGCCTCGGCACGACGAGCAGCTATGACAGGACAAATTTCACCACAAGCTATGCCGATGCAGGCAGCATTATTCCCAGTACCTTTGAATTCATGGACACCGCGATATACCACCAAAGAATTGGACTACTACTGTGACAAAGAAAATGGAGTATTGAAAGATGGGTGGATTGAACTGCCACCAACAGAGGGCAGTCAACCCCCAGGACGAATTGTAATTCCTGAATTGTTAGGACCAGCCTTTGTCAAAGCTTTTCATGAAGCTACCCACTATGGAAAAACTGCTATGGAAAAAGCACTCAGACCACATTTCTATATTGCCATGTTACCAGCCCTATCAGCCTCAGTAGCACGCCAGTGTCTAACTTGTGCCAAAAATAATGCCAAGCAAGGTCCCACACCACCACCCAGAGTTCAGTCAGGAGGTGTTACCCCCATGCACCACCTGCAAATTGACTTTACTGAAATGCCAAAAGCCAATGGATATCACTACTTGTTAGTGTTAGTTTGTACTTACTCGGGGTGGGTAGAGGCCTTCCCAACTAGAACTGAGAAAGCTCGAGAAGTCACGAAAGTTCTATTAAGAGAGATTGTCCCTAGATTCGGAATTCCAGCAGTAATAGGGTCAGATAATGGACCCTCATTTGTTTCTCTGATTACTCAACAGTTAGCAAAAGCCCTACAGATACAATGGAAGCTTCACACTGCATATAGACCCCAGAGTTCAGGGAAAGTTGAGCGTATGAATCATACCATCAAAACCCAAGTGTCTAAGCTCTGTCAGGAGACAAACTTGAAGTGGCCCCAAGTGCTCCCAATAGCTTTACTCAGAATACGTTCAGCCCCTGTAAAGTCAAAAGGATTTTCCCCTTTTGAAATTCTATATGGCAGACCCCCACCCATAGTGCAAGGAATTAAAGGAAGTCTAGCCCAAATTGGTTCAGAAATAACCAGGCAAGAACTCCTAGCTCTTAGTTTTGTTCTGCAGACTCTCCATGCGTGGATCCAAGACCAGTTGCCTATCAACTTGACGGAACCCCTGCATCCCTATCAGCCTGGTACCTCGGTGTGGATCAAAGATTGGAAGAAGATACCGTTGGAACCCCATTGGAAGGGACCGTACACCGTCATCCTGTCTACCCCAACTGCAGTAAAGGTGGCAGAGATCGACGCCTGGATCCACCACAGCAGAGTCAAGCCCGCAGCAGCTCCAGAGCCTGAGAGATGGACTGCGGAACAGCACCCTGATGCCCCGTTACGTGTTACTATGAGACGGCAACCAGCAGCTTGAACACTTTATTACAGTGCCTTGCAGTAGCCAAGTCTTTCGAAGAGGATTGCTGTTTTCCATGCAGCAAAAGTTTTTGTTTCAATGAACCCAATATTTGTGTGATCTTACACACCACTTTGATGCTCTATTGATTGACCATACTTCAAAAGCCAACTAAAACTGATATGTTGGTTACTCTGTGATGGACAACTTGAGAATCTTCAATCAACACTCAGCATCCCGTTGAATTGCTTCATTAGTGGACGGGACGAAGAAAAGAACGTCGTGGTCAAGATTTGCAAGCTGAGGATTCAGAAGAACTCCAATCAACATGTATCTTTATTTTTGCTTTGCCCTGGTTGCTTGTCTTGGAGGTTTTGAACAGACTTATGCTTTACCTCCATGTACTGCTTGCATTACTTCTACTCGAACTGGACTGAAAGTAACTCAGACTTTGATTTACCATTCTCATTACACTTGCACTGGTAAAGTGACTCGGTGTGTCTATAACACCACTGAACTAAATGTTTGCACAAATGGTAAATCTAGAGTATGCTATAACCCGCATCAGAATCCATCCTATTACACGTTGGAAATACGATGGAAGGATGCAGATGGACCTATAATAGCTGCTACACAGCCACTTAAAGATACAAGTAGACCTGTTGTTTTGAATTTCGATGCATGTAATGTTATAAATAGAGATAGTCGTTCCAACTGTGGTACCTGGGAAAAGGCGTATCGAAATGACCATAAGTATATGTGCCCAGAAGGTGCCATAGGATGGAGAAAATGTACAGGTAAAAAAGAACCAGGCTATAGTACTGCCCCAGAAGCAGATTACTATTGCCCAAATTGGGAATGTGTTTTTTATGCTACATGGAACGATGGTATAGTTGACGAAAAGAGAGATACTCGAATGGCCACTTTAACCAAGTCAACGACAAATGATAAATGTCAGAAAGATGCTTGTAACCCCTTACACTTACGCATACACAATCCTAATGCATGGAAAAAAGGATACAAGTTTGGGTTACGTATTGCGGGTGGAGCAGTAGATCCTGGAACTATTGTATATATAAGATTGAATACCCAAGCCCACAAGTCATCTAAATACCACATCCATAACACATTCTACGAAGCCATGCATGTAAATAAGTTTGAAATTCCCCACCCATCCCAGAACCTGTTTCTAGAATTAGCTGGAGCAGTAGTATCCAGTCTAAAGATCTCAGATTGTTATTTCTGTGGCGGAACCAAGATGGGTGACCAGTGGCCATGGGAGGCCCAAGAGTTGAATTATTCTCTGACTTACAATCAGACTGAATTACACAAGACTACTAGCGAATGGGTGTTAGCGCACTCAATTGTTGTTGGACGTCTTTGCTATGCCAGAACTGGACCTCAGTTCACCCAACAGGTAGGACAGCTGGTCTGTCTTAACCAGAAGTTTTATAATAGTACTACCAAAAAGACGTCATGGTGGTCAGGGAGTAAAGGACCTGAACCTCCTAACCCATTAGCCAGATTTCCTGAACTTGCTAGTTTATAGACTAATCTTGCCCAATTTCATGCTTGGCAAGCCCCACCTGGCTTGTATTGGATCTGTGGAACCCGAGCATATGCTCAACTCCCACCACAGTGGGGAGGAGCGTGTGTCTTAGGAACCATCAGACCTTCTTTCTTTCTCCTACCCACAGAGCATGGAGAACAATTCGGATACCCAGTGTACACTACTCATAGACGCAAAAGAGCATTGAGACAGAAGAGAGCACCCCTCCAAGTAGGTAAATGGGAGAAATGGAAGGGGGATGATTGGCCACCAGAAAGAATCATTGAATATTATGGGCCTGTCACTTGGAATGATGATGGTATGTGGGGATATCGAACACCAGTCTATATGATTAATCGTATTATCCGCTTAAAAGCAGTAGTTGAAATAATAACTAATGAAACTAGCCAAGCTCTCACACTTTTAGCTAGACAAAGCACCCAAATGCGTACCGCTATATATCAGAATCGCTTAGCACTTGATTACTTGTTAGCAGCTGAAGGAGGAGTATGTGGAAAGCTGAATTTAACCAATTGTTGTTTAAAAATAGATGATAAGGGCCAGGTAGTTGAAGAAATAGCTGAAAATATGCGTAAACATGCTTATGTGCCGGTGCAGACTTGGCACCCACTAAGATTACCTAACTGGTTTGCTAACCTTTTCTCTTGGCTAGGAGGCCTCAAAACTTTCCTGATACTAGTATTATTATGTGTCCTTGTTGTCTTTCTATTGCCATGTATAATCCCATGCTGTATGCGTTCCCTACACAGTGCTATTGATAGTACAGTAGAGCGGAAGACCGCAACTAAAATAATGGCCCTATATCGAGCTAGTCCTAGTCGGAATCCTTCGACCATGGTATAACTATTTTGAAGTGATTTGATTCTCACACCTTATTAACATGCGGGTGAGACTAATCAAAGGGGGGAATGTGGTAGGCGAAGGCCTATGATCCATGGTGTCTGAAGTGAGCAGACAGGCCTGAACGGTTTGACCTGTAAATGAAGCCTGTGGAGAGGCCCAAGGGAATTGCACATCCCCCAATATGCTGTTGAAGAAATAGAACTCAGTAAAAGTATTGTATTAACTTAGACAAGTAGAATTGAAGGAATGGGAGAAATATGTTTAACTACTCACTGATAAGAGAATGCAGCTGTAAGGGATTTAGTTAGAACTGGAGACAGGAAGGCTGCAGAGCCTTGCTCCCCTGCACGTACAAATTGGCTCAATGGCCTTGAAAGTATGAAAGTAACAAGTTGATGAACTGGCCATTGTAATTGGGACTAGGAGGGGGCGAAGCAGGTGCTAAACCCACTCAAAGGACATAATTGGATAATCATATCAGTACCGGGACCAATAGAAGGGGTACGGGAGGTACGGGAGGTTACCGGGACCAATGAAATGTTTTTCTATACCTAGAATGGAGCAAAAGTCTATAAAAGTTGTTGTTTTGCTAGAAACCATTGCTCAGCCATTTTGAAATTGTCATTGCTTGAGACTTGTGCACAAATAAATGATTTGGACCTTCTGAACAGACTCCTGGTATTATTGGTTTGTCTGCGCTTTGCTGCCACAGTACCACTGATTCAATGGATAAAATGAGGAACTATAAATACCAATCTGCATTCCAATGCAGATTTAAAACTGAACTGGCATAAAAGAATTTCACTTCTGGAACTAGGTAGCTTGCCAACTCTGTAATGGTTTTGAAGCTAAATCCTCAATCCCTCTCTCCCAGAACAGAGACATTGGCCGTTGCCCCCCTTTTCCTATGAGCCCCTGTAAGAGCAGCGGAATGGATGTCTTGATGTAGGCCATGAATTTGCTCAGCTGCAGCGGAGCAGTGTGGAATCGGCTGGGCTGTGATGTCACAAAAAGACAGAGCTTTAGCCAATGAGAGCAGACTAACAGCAGCTGGGCACAGTGGCTTGTGCCTGTAATTCTTGCTCCTGGGGAAGCTGAGGCTGGTGGATGGCTTGAGTCCAGGGTCTTCTGCACTATGTTCAAGCTATGTTGAGCAGGTGTCCACACTAGGTTGTGTAAAGAGGGGTGAACCGGCCCAGGCTGGGAACAGAGCAGGCCAAAGCCCCCATGTTCAGCAGTGGTGGGGCTGCACTTGTGAATAGTTGGTACAGTGCAGCCTGGATAAGACAGCAAAACCCAGTCTCTCTCTTTTAAGGAAAGAGATCTTTAGCAGACATTTGTTTGAAAACCCACTTTGACCAAAATTTTGCTTTATTAATAAGACACAAAGGATTGGTTCTGCTATAAAAAAAATCTATGGAGCTAAAGAGACATAACTATAACAAACATTAACATCTTTTTCTAAAGGAATTGTTTTAGATAAATGCTTAATAAAGTCATATAAAAGGTGCTTTTCAAAAGAATAGAAAGCAGCCCAATTTTCAGCTTTGGTCTTTATTTGAGCGCAAAATGTGGTAGTCAAGGGGGCAAAAGATTAGCCTGGGAAAGGAAAAAGTGAAAGGACAGAATTCTTTTCCCATTGCATATACTACTTCTAGGAATACATCTGATTTCTGTTTCAGTTTTGAAGCTTCAACTCCTGTAGTTTACTCTTTGTATCACTGGATTTTGTCCACCACCTACTGGTGGCTCTGAGGATTACCTGGATTGGAGGCATGGAAAGGCACAAGTATTCCTGCAGGGGTCTCCTCGACACAGCAGAAGAAATTTGAGATTAAAGACTGGAATTCTAAATATACATAGTAAATGATGGCAGAAAAAGACCAGTATGGTCCGTCTAATCTGTCCAGTAAGGCGGCTAGAGTAGGTGCACCCGGCGCTCTATGCAGGACACCCCTCTCTTTTTGTTGAAGTATAAAAAAAATAGTTACATTTATTTTGATTATCTTCTTGCTATAAAGGGATCCACTGCGCTTTCCCATGTCATTTTGAATTCTGTCACTGTATTTGCCCCCACCTCCTCCGTCGGGTGGGCATTCTAAACATCTACTTCCTTTTCAGTGAAAACGTATTTCTTGACATTGCTTTTAAGTTTACATCCTTGCAGCTTCATTTTATCCCCTCTAGTTTTACAGCTTCCCCTTCTTTGAAAAATGTTTGTTGGCTCATTAATACCTTTTTAGTATTTAAACGTCTATATCGTATCGTCCCTGTCCCTCTTCTCCTCTACGGTATACATATTTAGGTCTTTCTTCTCATATGTCTTCTGGTGCAGGCTCCAAATCAGTTTGGTCACCTTCCTCGGAACCGTTTCAAGTCTTTTTATATCCTTTATGAGATACGGTCTCCAAAACTGAACACAATACTCCAAGTGAGGCCTTACCAATGACTGGAACAGGGGCATTAATACCTCCTTTCTGCTGGGTATTCCTCTCTGTGTTCCACCCAGCTTCCTTCTGGTTTTGGCCACTGCCTTATCACATTGTTTCGGCACCTTGAGATCCTCAGAAACAAGAACTCTGAGTTCCTTTCCCTGGTCCATGCACACCAACCTCTTGCCCCCTATTGCATACGGTTCCCTTGGATTTCTGCATCCCAAGTGCATGACTACACGTCTTTGTGTTAAATCTTAATTGCCAAGCATTAGATCATTCTTCCATTGTTTTTACATCTTTTGTCCACTCCCTCCGAGGAGTCCACTGTGTTGCAAATTTTCATGTCTTTTGCAATAATGCAGATTCTTCCCTTCAGCAATATCACTCAAAAATACACTGACCAGTATGGTCCCAGGACTTATCCCCTGGGCACACCACTACTTACCTTCCTTTCTTCCAAGTGAGCTCTGTTTCCCAACGCTTTCTGTCTTCTGTCAGTCAGCCAATTTCTGATCAGGCTCACCACCTTGGGACCCATCCCTAGGCTGCTCAGCTTATTGATAGGCTCCTATAAGGAACAGTATCAAAAGGCTTTGCTGAAATCTAGGTAGATCACATCTATCGCATGCCCTTGATCTAGTTCTCTGGTCATCCAGCCAAAGAACTCAATCAAATTTGTTTGGCATGATCGTCCTTTGGTAAGACCATGTGGCCTTGGATCATGCAACCCATTGATTTCTAGAAAGTCCACTATTCTTTCTTTCAGGAGCACCTCCATTACTTTTCCCACCACAGAGGTAAGGCTTTCCAGCCTACAATTTGTCACCTCTTCCCTGTTACCACTTTTGCGACGAGGTATCACATCAGCCCTTCTACAGCCCTGCGGAACCTCTCCCCTCTCAAAGGATCTATTAAAAATAACCTTAAAGGCCCTGCGAGAACCTCTCTTGAGAGGCCCTAATCTTTTAAGCCTCTCCTCATAGGGTTATTCTTCCATCCTCTTTACCATATTGGTGGCTTTTCTCTGTACCTTTTTTAATTCCCCTATATCCTTTTCAAGATACGGCGACCAGAATTGCACACAATATTCAAGGTGCGGTGGCACCATGGAGTGATACAGAAGCATTATTATATTCTTTGTTTAAGTCTCCATTCCTTTCTTTATGATTCCTACAATTTTATTTGCCTTCTTGGATGCCGCTGCACACGGGGTGGAGGGTTTCAACGTGTTATCCGCGATGACACCTAAATCTTTTTCCTGGGTGGTGGTTCGTAATGTGGAACCTTGCATCGCGTAACCATACAGTAGATTGGGTTGTTCTTTCCAAGATGCATAACATTGCTCTTGTCCACATTAAATTTCATTCGCCATTTGAATGTCCAGTCTGCCAATTTATCAAGGTCCTCTTGCTGTTTTGCACAATCCTCTTGAGTTTTAACAACTTAGAATCATTTGTGTCATCTGCAATTTTGACTACCTCACTTGTTATTCCCATTTACAGGTCATTTACGAATATGTTAAAAAATCAGCGGACCCAGCAGAGATCTCTGGGGTACTCCACTATTCACAATTCTCCATTGGGAAAATTGGCCATTCAGCCCTACCCTCTGCTTTCTATCTTTTAACCAGTTCTAGATCCACAATGGTCCACTGCCTCCTATCCCATGACTTTTTAAGTTCGCCAAGAGTCTCTCATGAGGAACCTTGATACCCTATATCCGACTGCCTCACATTTGTCTACCTGTTTCTTCCCATCTTCTGTTTCTGTAATGGCCACACTATCAAATCCATTTTCAGCATTATGACTTCCAGGTCAGGAGCTTTGTTTGCTAAACTTCGAGCATTTGTGCTCATTGCCTTTCAGGAATTGTCGGTTGGCTTGCTTGTATTCTGCATGGATTTTATTCTAGAGTTCTCTTCCCACTGCTCATGGATGTGTGGGTTAATATGGTGACCGTTTCCAATGTTGTTATGTTTTTGCTGGGAGTCACGCCCTGAACTTGTTCTTTTCCATCCATCACCCCCCTTTAAATACTTGTCCACATATTGCCTGAATTTATCTCTTAGGACCCTTTTTCCTGCCCCAGACAAATGCAGTCCATCAACACAATATATATAGAAATTCTTCTTGTCTACACCAGGTTGAGAGCCACTTATTAAAATTGGTTATGTGATGCAGCCTCTCTTCCCTCTGCTATTCCTCCCTCAAAAATTCCTAAACTATAGAAACAAAAATATAATTGACGGAAATCGCTGCAGAAACACATTAGTGGTTTCTTTGATCCATACACCCTCTTTCTTTTCTTTCTATTATGACCACCTCATATAAGGTAGAGTTTCCGGAGGGAAAAGTGTCTTTTCGCCTTCCTTTTCTGCCAACTTGACAAGTGAGCAGACCCCAGAGTCAGTGGAGGTGAGGCGCTGAACAAGGCCAAGCAAAAAAGGGAGGGTATTGAGTACTGGTCTAGCCGCTGTATAACAACAAGAAGAGAAGGGAGGATTATTATCACATGCATGTTTTCTGCTTTCAGGAGACAGAAGTGTGGAGCAGCCCATACATTCTCAAGTCTTGTGGGGATTGGGTCCTGAAGAATCACCCAGCTACTAGTGTGGCAGCAAAGCGCAGACAAACCAATAATACCAGGAGTCTGTTCAGAAGGTCCAAATCATTTATTTGTGCACAAGTCTCAAGCAATGCAATTTCAAAATGGCTGAGCGATGTTCTCTGGCAATACAACAACTTTTATAGACTTTTGCTCCATTCTAGGTATAGAAAAACATTTCATTGGTCCCGGTAACCTCCCGTACCTCCCGTACCTCTTCTATTGGTCCCGGTACTGATATGATTATCCAATTATGTTCTCTGAGTGGGCTCAGCACCTGAATTGCCCCCTCCTTGTCCCAATTACAATGGCCAGTTCATCAACTTGTTACTTTCATACTTTCAAGGCCATTGAGCCAATTTGTACGTGTAGGGGAGCAGGGCACTGCAGCCTTCCTGTCTCCTGTTCTAATTAAATCCCTTACAGCTGCATTCTCTTATCAGTGAGTTCATTTTAACATATTTCTCTCATTACTTCAATTCTACTTGTCTAAGTTTTACTGAATTCTGATTCTATAGCAGCATATTGGGGGATGTGCAATTCCTTTGGGCCTCTCCACAGGCTTCATTTACAGGTCAAGCTAGTTAGGCCTGTCTGCTCATGTCAGACCCCATGGATCACAGGCCTATACCTGCCACATTCCCCCCTTTGATTAATCTCACCCTATTACTTAATAAGGTGTGAGAGTTAAATCACTTCAAAACAGTTATCCCATGATCGAGGGATTCCGACTAGGACTGGCTCGATATAGGGCCATTATTTTAGTTGCGGTCTTCCGCTCTACGGTACTATCAATAGCACTGTGTAGAGAACGCATACAACATGGGATTATACATGGCAATAGGAAAACAACAAGAACACATAATAGTACTAGTATCAGGAAAGTCTTGAGACCTCCTAGCCAAGAGAAAAGGTTAGCAAACCAGTTAGGTAATCTTAGTGGGTGCCAAGTCTGCACTGGCACATAAGCATGTTTACGCATATTTTCAGCAATCTCTTCAACTACTTGGCCCTTATCATCTATTTTTAAACAACAATTGGTTAGATTCAGCTTACCACATACTCCTGCTTCAGCTGCTAATAAGTAATCAAGTGCTAAGCGATTCTGGTATATAGCGGTACGCATTTGTGTGCTTTGTCTAGCTAAAAGTGTGAGAGCTTGACTAGTTTCATTAGTTATTATTTCAACTACTGCTTGTAAGCGGATAATACGATTAATCATATAGACTGGTGTTCGATATCCCCACATACCATCATCATTCCAGGTGGCAGGCCCATAATATTCAATAATTCTTTCTGGTGGCCAATCATCCCCCTTCCATTTCTACCATTTACCTACTTGGAGGGGTCTCTCTTCTGTCTCAATGCTCTTTTGTGTCTGTGAGTAGCGTACACTGGGTATCCTAATTGTTCTCCTTGCTCTGCGGATAGGAGAAAGAAAGCAGGCCTGATGGTTCCTAAGACACACGCCCCTCCCCACTGTGGTGGGAGCTGGGCATATGCTCGGGTTCCACAGATCCAATACAGGCCAGGCGGGGCTTGCCAAGCATGAAATTGGGCAAGATTAGTCCATAAACTAGCAAGTTCAGGAAATCTGGCTAATGGGTTAGGAGGTTCAGGTACTTTACTCCCTGACCACCATGACGTCTTCTTGGTCGTACTATTGTAAAACTTCTGGCTAAGACAGACCAGCTGTCCTACCTGTTGGGTGAACTGAGGTCCAGTTCTGGCATAGCAAAGACGTCCAACAATTGAGTGCGCTAACACCCATTCGCTAGTAGTCTTGTGTAATTCAGTCTGATTGTAAGTCAAAGAATAATTCAATTCTTGGGCCTCCCATGGCCACTGGTCACCCATCTGTGTCCCCCCACAGAAGTAACAATCTGAGATCTTTAGACTGGATACTACTGCTCCAGCTAATTCTAAGAACAAGTTTTGCGATGGGTGGGGAATTTCAAACTTATTTACATGCATGGCTTCATAGAATGTGTTATGGATGTGGTATTTAGATGACTTGTGGGCTTGGGTATTCAATCTTACATATACGATAGTCCCAGGGTCTACTGCTCCACCTGCAATACGTAAACCAAACTTGTATCCCTTTTCCCATGCATTAGGATTACGGATCAATAACTGTAATGGATTACAAGCATCTTTCTTACATTTGTCATTTGTCGTTGACTTGGTTAAAGTGGCCATTCGCTTATCTATCTTTTCCTCAACTATACCATCATTCCATGTAGCATAAAAAACACATTCCCAGTTTGGGCAATAGTAATCTGCTTCTGGGGCAGTACTATAGCCTGGTTCTTTTTTCCCTGTACATTTTCTCCACCCTGTGGCACCTTCTGGGCACATATACTTATAATCATTGTGATATGCTGTTTCCCAGGTTCCACATTTAGAACGACTATCTCTGTTTATAACTGCACATGCATCAAAATACAGAACAGCAGGTTTATTAATATCTTTAAGTGGTCGTGTAGCGTTAATTATAGGTCCATCTGCATCCTTCCATCGTATTTCCAACGTGTAATAGGATGGATTCTGATGCGGGTTATAGCATACTCTAGAGTCACCTTTAATGCAAATATTTAGTTCTGTGGTGTTATAAACACACCGAGTCACTTTACCAGTGCAGGTATAGTGAGAATGGTAGATCAAAGTCTGAGTTACTTTCAGTCCAGTTCGAGTAGAAGTAATGCAAGCAGTACATGGAGGTAAAGCATAAGTCTGTTCAAAACCTCCAAGACAAGCAACCAGGGCAAAGCAAAAGTAAAGATACATGTTGATTGGAGTTCTTCTGAATCCTCAGCTTGCAAATCTTGACCACGACGTTCTTTTCTTCGTCCCGTCCGCTAATGAAGCAATTCAACGGGATGCTGAGTGTTGATTGAAGATTCTCAAGTTGTCCATCACACAGTAACCAACCTATCAGTTTTAGTTGGCTTTTGAAGTAGGGTCAATCAATAAAGCATCAAAGTGGTGTGTAAGATCACACAAATATTGGGTTCATTGAAACAAAACTTTTGCTGCATGGAAAAACAGCAATCCTCTTCGAAAGACTTGGCTACTGCAAGGCACTGTAGTAAAGTGTTCAAGCTGCTGGTTGCCGTCTCATAGTAACTCGTAATGGGGCATCAGGATGCTGTTCTGCGGTCCATCTCTCGGGCTCTGGAGCTGCTGCGGGCTTGACTCTGCTGTGGTGGATCCAGGCGTCGATCTCTGCCACCTTTACTGCAGTTGGGGTAGACAGGATGACGGTATACGGTCCCTTCCAATGGGGCTCCAACGGTATCTTTTTCCAATCTTTGATCCACACCGAGGTACCAGGCTGGTAGGGATGCAGGGGTTCCGTCAAGTTGATAGGCAACTGGTCTTGGATCCACGCATGGAGAGTCTGCAGAACAAAACTAAGAGCTAGGAGTTCTTGCCTGGTTATTTCTGAACCAATTTGGGCTAGACTTCCTTTAATTCCTTGCACTATGGGTGGGGGTCTGCCATATAGAATTTCAAAAGGGGAAAATCCTTTTGACTTTACAGGGGCTGAACGTATCCTAAGTAGAGCTATTGGGAGCACTTGGGGCCACTTCAAGTTTGTCTCCTGGCAAAGCTTAGACACTTGGGTTTTAATGGTACGATTCATACGCTCAACTTTCCCTGAACTCTGGGGTCTATATGCAGTGTGAAGCTTCCATTGTATCTGTAGGGCTTTTGCTAACTGTTGAGTAATCTGAGAAACAAATGAGGGTCCATTATCTGACCCTATTACTGCTGGAATACCAAATCTAGGGACAATCTCTCTTAGTAGAACTTTCGTGACTTCTCGAGCTTTCTCAGTTCTAGTTGGGAAGGCCTCTACCCACCCCGAGTAAGTACAAACTAACACTAACAAGTAGTGATATCCATTGGCTTTTGGCATCTCAGTAAAGTCAATTTGCAGGTGGTGCATGGGGGTTACACCTCCTGACTGAACTCTGGGTGGTGGTGTGGGGCCTTGCTTGGCATTATTTCTGGCACAAGTTAGACACTGGCGTGCTACTGAGGCTGATAGGGCTGGTAACATGGCAACATAGAAATGTGGTCTGAGTACTTTTTCCATAGCAGTTTTTCCATAGTGGGTAGCTTCATGAAAAGCTTTAACGAAGGCTGGTCCTAACGTTTCAGGAATTACAATTCGTCCTGGGGGTTGACTGCCCTCTGTTGGTGGCAGTTCAATCCACCCATCTTTCAACACTCCATCTTCCTTGTCACAATAATAGTCCAATTCTTTGGTGGTATATCGCGGTGTCCATGAATTCAAAGGTACTGGGAATAATGCTGCCTGCATCGGCATGGCTTGTGGTGAAATTTGTCCTGTCATAGCTGCTTGTCGTGCCGAGGCATCTGCAAATCTGTTTCCTCGGGCAACTTCTCCTTTTCCTGTCTGATGTCCTCTGCAGTGCATGACAGCTACACGAGTTGGGGCCCATACTGCATCAAGTAGCATCAGTATTTCAGGGCCATACTTGACTGATTTTCCTCCGGATGTGATGAGTCCTCTTTCTTTATAGAGAGCTCCATGGGCATGTAAGGTGGTGAAGGCATACTTAGAGTCTGTATATACATTCAATACAAGTTTCGCACCTAGTAGTAGTGCTCGAGTGAGTGCTATCAATTCTGCTTTCTGGGCTGATGTGCCTGAGGCTAGAGCTGATGATTCAATGACTTCATGTTGCGTGACTACTGCATATCCGGCACAGCATCGTCCATTGATGATGAGACTGCTTCCATCAACATAATAGATTTGATCAGGATTGTCTATGGGCACATCTGTCAGATCAGGTCGGCTTGAAAATACAGTGTCCATAATTTCCATACAGTCATGTTCTGGGAGTCCTTCACTAATAGGTATCAAGGTAGCTGGATTCAAGGCATGGCTCTCTTCCAGTTGTATCTGTGGGTTTTCACATAGCATGCTCTGATATTTCAACATTCGGGAATTGGTGAGCCAAAAATTTGCTTTTTGTTCCATAAGGGCAAGGACGGCATGAGGCACAGTGACTCGTATATTCTGTCCTAGTGTGAGCTTGTCTGCTTCACTCACCAACAATGCTGTAGCTGCGACTGCTCTCAGGCAAGGTGGCCATCCTTTGGCCACAGTGTCCAATTGTTTCGATAGGTATGCTACAGGTCGCTACCAATTTCCCAATTTCTGAGTCAACATGCCTAGGGCATTTCCTTGTGCTTCATGTACAAACAAGTGGAAAGGCTTATGAACATCTGGTAGTCCAAGGGCTGGTGATGACATTAATTCCTCCTTCAACGTCTTGAAGGCTGTATCCTGCTCAGGTCCCCACTCTAGTGGCGACTTTTCTTCTCCTTTTGTGGCTTCATACAGTGGCTTGGCAATTTGGGCAAAGTTGGGAATCCAGATTCGGCAATATCCTGCCGCTCCCAGAAAGGCTCTGACTTGCTTTCTGGTAGTTGGGGTTGGAATTCTGCATAGTGCTTCTTTTCTTTCTCTGCCTAGCTTTCGGCTTCCTTGGGTTATACGAAAGCCCAAGTATTTCACTTCTTTTTGACATAGTTGTGCTTTTGCTCTGGAAACTTTGTATCCAGCTTCATCTAGTAACTGCAAGAGGTCTTTGGTGGCTTGTATACATTCACTTTCTGATACAGCAGCTATCAACAGATCGTCCACGTATTGGAGAAGCACTCTCTTCCCCGGGGCCACTGGATAGCTGGAAAGGTCTTGGTTCAGTGCAGCACTAAAGATGGTAGGCGAATTCTTGAAGCCTTGGGGTAATCGTGTCCAAGTAAGTTGGCCCCCTCTTCCAGAGATGGGGTCTTGCCATTCAAATGCAAACAATATCTGACTCACTGGGGCTAATCTTATGCAAAAGAATGCATCTTTTAGATCCAGAACAGTGAAGTGGGTGGCTTCAGCAGGAATTAGTCCTAGAAGAGTGTAAGGATTGGGTACAACTGGATGTATGGTCTCAACTGCTTCATTCACTCTCCTTAGATCTTGCACTGGGCGGTAGTCATCTGTTCCAGGCTTTTTCACTGGCAGAAGTGGGGTATTCCATGGGGATTGGCATACTTCTAGTAGGCCGTGTTCTAGTAATCTTTGCAAGTGGCGGTGGATACCTTCAATTGCAGCTCTTGGGAGAGGGTACTGTTTGACATGTACTGGTATGGCACTAGGCTTGAGGATTACAATTACTGGAGCTATATGTTTGGCTAGGCCCGGAGGACTGCCTTCTGCCCATACTCCAGGTGGGGCATCAATACTTTTCAAGGTTTGTTCAAAATAGGTATCTTGGACAGAGTCATCACTATAATATCTCCATTCTTCTTCTCGGGGTACTGTAAGCAACATCATTCCTGCTGGTTTAGCTTGTGGATTTACTGTCATTTGCATTTCTCCTCTTTCGGTGAAAGATATTTGGGCTTGTAGCTTGGCTAACATATCTCGTCCCAGCAGTGGCACTGGACATTCAGGCATGTAAAGGAATTGATGAGTTATTTGCTGTCCTCCTAAACTGCAGATACGATTCTGTAGAAAGGATTTTGTAGCTTTGGCGCCAGTTGCTCCTACGATGGTGACTGCTTTTGTAGAAAATGGGGCTATTTTTCTATCTATTACTGAATGTTTTGCTCCAGTATCAACCATAAAGTTCATAACTTGGTCTCCTATTTGTATTCCGACCATAGGCTCCTGGAGACCCAGAGCAAATTCGGAGCCCGGTCTGTCCTAATCCACGTCATTTTCATCATAAGCCGCTGCCAATGCTTGCACGGCTTCTCCTCTTTCACGCTGATATTGCTCTCGATTGGCTCCTCCGCGGTTTCGGGGACGGCCTCGTTTCTCTTCTCTCCATTGACGAGTGTTTGCGTCATCCTCGTGGGCGTCTTCGAGTTACGGGCATGCATCTTTCCAATGTCCTTCTTCCCAGCAATAGGCGCATTGGTTCACGCCTATTTGGGGCCGGCTTCCTCCTCGGCCCCGCCCCCTTCCTTTGCTCCTTCGACTAGGGACACCTCCCCTTTTCTGTTCAACTACGGCCGCAGCCAAAAAATCAGCTTTCTTCTTCATCTTTCGATCACATTCTTTCTGCCTTTCATTATCACGATTCACATACACCTTATGAGCGACTTCCAGTAACTGAGTTGCATTCATGCCCGCAAACCCTTCTAATTTCTGTAATTTACGTCTAATGTCTGGTTGAGACTGGTTTACAAAAGCAGAATTCACCATGCATAAACTTCCTGGTGCATCGGGATCGTAGGGAGTATACATTCGATACGCTTCAACTAATCTCTCGTGAAACGCTGCTGGGCTCTCATCTATACCTTGGATAACTTCAGCAACTTTGGAAAGGTTCATAGCTTTCTGGCCCCCCCTTTTCAGGCCTTGTAACAAGCCTTGGCGAAAACGGGCTAGGGACCTGGATCCTCTATCTGTATTGGGATCCCAATGGGGGTCTTCATTCGGGAATTCTCTCTGGGCTGCTTCCCGATTATCTATTCTCTCATTTCCTTGCTCTGGGGCTTGAGGGTTCTCTGCCATCCAATCTATAGCTGCTTTCTTAATTCGTGCCCGCTCCTCCGTAGTAAATAGGGTGGACAGGAGTTGATGGCAATCTGCCCAGGTTGGCTGGTGGGTTTCCATAATAGTAGTTACTAATTCTGTAAGTTCCTGGGGCTTATTGGTATAGGAGGCATAATGCGACCTCCAATTTAACAGATCAGTGGTAGAGAAAGGGATATACACATAACTTAGGGGTCCCGGTACCATCTCATTCTCGTCATTCATTACAGGCACTCCCGGGACTTGCCGTAAAGGCATCATCTTAGCAGTGGAGATCTTCTGGGATCTGAGCGATACTTTGGTAACTTTCCTATCCAGACTCTTTATCTTCTTTTCTACAGGCTTGTCAAGGGGTACCTTCTTTTCTATAGGCGTTGCTTTGGATTTACTTTTCACTGGCAGGCTAACACGGGTGGTCGCTTCTATTACGCTGTCAGTCTCACTCAGGGAATTTTCAGTTTCTTCCTCCTCTATCTCTGTATCTGACTCGCCTTTCTCTGTTCCTGTAGTATCACCTTCTTCAACTAAGGGAGGTTCCTCTTCCTGCCCTCCGGGAGGTGGGTCAGGGGTTGGGTCCCGCACCGGCTGTCTTTGTGGCTCTGGGGCAGGACGCCGGGCTACCCTTACTGGACCTCTGGTTCTAGGCTGCCGGGGAACTTCTGTGGAATCAGGATCTGCCAGGATGGGTTTTCTCCTGGACGTCTCATCTTTCCCTCTCCTGCTAGGCTGCTTTTTCTCTATCTTCGGGCTGTGATCTGTTTTTGCTAACATTATTCTGCACTGTTCTTCGTAACAGCGCTTCACCCAGGAAGGCGGATCTTCACAAATACTTAACCAAGAATCTATATAAGGGTACTGATCGGGATGCGCTGACCGCACTTTATGGTGTACTAACTGAATAATCCCTACATTAAAGGTGCCCTCTCGGGGCCAGTGGGGGTCTAGATCGGGCCACTCCCTAGCACACAAAATCTGCAAACAAGCTGCTGTCATTTTAATACCATAATCTCCAGAATATCCTTCCTTAAAGTGTGTGATCATACATTCTAACGGAGTGTTCCTAGTAGACCCCGCCCCTCCCATTTCGATGTGTGCGCGCAACAACAGACAGAAGGGAAAAGGAGGGCGGACCGTGGGTAAGGGGTCCTCACGGTCCTAGAAACGTATAAGGGAAACAAATAACAAGACAAGACGACAATCGCTTCCCCCTTTTTGCGACTTGAACGCGGTCGCCCGGTCAAGAAATGCGCTACTCAGGGGTCCGCCTTCACTTGGTCTGTGCTGCCAGACCTCTCATCCACACTTCATTCACACAATCATGCTAGCAACGTATCCCAAAATGCATTTCTTCCTATCTATTCTGACTAGTCTACCAATTTCCCAATTACAAAGAGATGGGAGTTTCGCCCCGCGAATACTCGTGCAGGGGTACTCGGTCCGTCTCGGAGAGGTGATCAAGCTCTCTTACCAATTACCAATTACCAATTTCCAAGTTCAAATGGCAGCACTGCTCTTTCTTATCTGTCTAGACATACCAAATCAAAACTCTACTCACCGGATCCGGTCCTCAAAACTTCCCAAGCAGGCGCATGAGTTGGACCTCGGACTCCCCTCACTCGGGTTCGAGGCGTTGGCTCCAGCCGGGCCCGGCACCCGCCGAGGTCCGACCAGCTCCCTCCGATGCAATGGACCGGTGGCGCCAGGAAGCGGCCCCCGTCGGAAGGGCGCGATCCCGGCAGGACCAAGCCTATAGAGGCGGAAAGTCGTGGTATATTGCCCTATATACCCTTTGATTCCACAACTTCCCGGCCAACGCACCAAGAATATGTGGCAGCAAAGCGCAGACAAACCAATAATACCAGGAGTCTGTTCAGAAGGTCCAAATCATTTATTTGTGCACAAGTCTCAAGCAATGCAATTTCAAAATGGCTGAGCGATGTTCTCTGGCAATACAACAACTTTTATAGACTTTTGCTCCATTCTAGGTATAGAAAAACATTTCATTGGTCCCGGTAACCTCCCGTACCTCCCGTACCTCTTCTATTGGTCCCGGTACTGATATGATTATCCAATTATGATCTCTGAGTGGGCTCAGCACCTGCATTGCCCCCTCCTTGTCCCAATTACAATGGCCAGTTCATCAACTTGTTACTTTCATACTTTCAAGGCCATTGAGCCAATTTGTACGTGTAGGGGAGCAGGGCACTGCAGCCTTCCTGTCTCCAGTTCTAATTAAATCCCTTACAGCTGCATTCTCTTATCAGTGAGTTCATTTTAACATATTTCTCTCATTACTTCAATTCTACTTGTCTAAGTTTTACTGAATTCTGATTCTATAGCAGCATATTGGGGGATGTGCAATTCCTTTGGGCCTCTCCACAGGCTTCATTTACAGGTCAAGCTAGTTAGGCCTGTCTGCTCATGTCAGACCCCATGGATCACAGGCCTATACCTGCCACACTAGAGCAGGGGAGAAGAAAAGTAGCCAGGAGAAGGCAGCCTACATGCAAGGGGTGGTGCCTAAGAGACAACACTCATTTTTCTAAAATACCCTTATTTTGGTATATTGTAGCATTTTATCTTTCAAAAACAAATAATTCCACCAGCTGAGCAGGACAGTCAAGAACCGTGAGATATTCATTGCTAAAAGGGTAGGGGGAAGCCCTGATAGCTCCATACCATGTTGACCAGCAGAGTCAGTCCTGATTGCCAGAGCATGCATGGAGATGTAATACTGTGCTTGTAAGCGGCTTTTAAAATCTCCCTCATTATTTATACATTGACAAAATAAAGTTTGCTATTTAAATGCATGACGTCCAAAGATGCATTTTTGTAGGATTGTTCTTGGAGGGATGGTGTTGAGATGATAACAACAGAGTTTAATAGTGAAAATTTTGGGCTGAAGTCATTATGGATCTAAAAGCTAATTGCAAGGAGGCACAAGGCTGAAGTTTCCCTGAGGGCTCCAAATACCTTTGCACTGGCCCTGTCTGCAGGTAAAAGATGATGTGCAGATGGCTCTTTGAATTTGTTTGGCTGTCAGTATCTATTGTTTTACTTTGACTACTGCTGCACTTTGCTGGTCATCTGAAGCTGCTGCCCTAGGCAACCGCCTAGTTTGTAGTGGTTGGACAGGATCTAGGTGGAACTGCACCTCTAGAAACGTAATGCAGTAAAACCAGGCCTGGATAGGCCTGTGTCTGTCTGGATAGGGAAATACATAAAGGATCACCCCCTTCCCTCATATAGTTGTTTTTCGAGAGACTTTCAAAGACAGAGATTCCATTTCAAGGGCAAATGGAACCTTGCCGTAGGTAACCTGTGTGAGGCAGCAGGACTCCGGAAGCCAAACACTACATAATACTAAAGATACTAATGGCAGAGTTGCCAAGTTACCCAGTTCCATCGGTGAGATTTTTAAGGCAATTCTGGCTTTCTGACAGGCTCATCCTGAGCAGTATGGAACCTGTACCACTGATTCAATGGATAAAATGAGGAACTATAAATACCAATCTGCATTCCAATGCAGATTTAAAACCTGAACTGGCATAAAAGAATTTCACTTCCGGAACTAGGTAGCTTGCCAACTCTGTAATGGTTTTGAAGCTAAATCTTCAATCCCTCTCTCCCAGAACAGAGACATTGGCCGTTGCACCCCTTTTCCTATGAGCCCCTGTCAGAGCAGCGGAATGGATGTCTTAATGTAGGCAATGAATTTGCTCAGCTGCAGCGGAGCAGTGTGGAATCGGCTGGGCTGTGATGTCACAAAAAGACAGAGCTTTAGCCCAATGAGAGCAGACTAACAGCAGCTGGGTACAGTGGCTCGTGCCTGTAATCCTTGCTCCTGGGGAAGCTGAGGCTGGTGGATGGCTTGAGTCCAGGGTCTTCTGCACTATGTTCAAGCTATGTTGAGCAGGTGTCCACACTAGGTTGTGTAAAGAGGGGTGAACCGGCCCAGGCTGGGAACAGAACAGGTCAAAGCCCCCATGTTCAGCAGTGGTGGGACTGCACTTGTGAATAGTTGGTACAGTGCAGCCTGGATAAGACAGCAAGACCCAGTCTCTCTCTTTTAAGGAAAGAGATCTTTAGCAGACATTTGTTTGAAAACCCACTTTGACCAAAGTTTTGCTTTATTAATAAGACACAAAGGATTGGTTCTGCTATTAAAAAAAATCTATGGAGCTAAAGAGACATAACTATAACAAACATTAACATCTTTTTCTAAAGGAATTGTTTTAGATAAATGCTTAATAAAGTCATATAAAAGGTGCTTTTCAAAAGAATAGAAAGCAGCCCAATTTTCAGCTTTGGTCTTTATTTGAGCACAAAATGTGGTAGTCAAGGGGGCAAAAGATTAGCCTGGGAAAGGAAAAAGTGAAAGGACAGAACTCTTCTCCCATTGCATATACTACTTCTCCTAGGACAAGCAGGATGAGTCAGCCACACCTGGTGACGTCATCCGACGGCGCCGAGACGGAAGTACTCTCTCCATAGCTCAGAAGGGCTTTAGCCCTTCTGAGCATGGGCCAACTGGCCCTGCCCCCGGCCCGCCCCTAGCTAGCCAGTTTCAATTCTTCCGCCTTGCCAGCAAGACGGATTTTTCTACTCTCCACTAATCTAACAATTAAGAAATTCTTCTAGCAGCTTTACTTGCCATTAATTTCCAAAAATTACTTGCCCTTAATTCTTCACAGCTGTCCCAGCGGACCTGCTCCAGCAGCAGCTTTCCGAAGAGAAGATAAGGCTGGAAAGAAGCAAGGAGTCCCCAGCTACCCGATGCAGCCCAGGACGTGCCCATCGGGCCTCCGTTCCCGGCTAGCACTCTACCTCGCACTTTCGATAACAGAAGGACCACCAGAACGAAGGGACGAATCTCCTAAAGGGATGGCTGGCTCCCGTACCTTCCGACAAGCGCACCTAGTAGCTCTTACTTGGAAGTGCAAGCTTGTGCTGTCGCGGATCTCTGCCGCTGCAACCTCTGCCTGGGATGTGCCTTTCAGGCCTCCATCCCCAGCCACGCCGCATATTCTCCCCCTCCAGAAGTCTCTATCCGGATAGGCGACTCTTCACGGAGGCTCTTCCCGGCATCGGGTGCCGTTTTCCCCGGCACTTGCCTGCTTAAGATCTCCTCCGTCTGCCTGGCGTGCTCTGGCAGCTCCGATCTGACCGGCCATGAGGTCCCAGGACGGCCACGAGGTTCACAGAACGGCGGCCATCTTGCTGATTACATCACGGCGCCAGGCTCCTCCCCCTGCAGCGCCATTGGCCGGCGCCTTCCAATCGGAATGGCCTGCATACAGCGGCCCTCCCCTGCAGCGCCATTGGTCTGCGCCAATCGAGATGGCTCTCCCCCGTCGGCGCCGACGCGCTGTTCTATGCAGAGGAGGTCCTCCCCCCTCTCCTGCATCAGCACGGCTGCGAACCGAGGGCCCGATGACTTCACGCTCCTCCGGTCGGCGCCGATCTAAACGGAGAAGGACTCCAATAGATCTGGCAATTGCATCATGGTGTTTCTCCAAGGCGCACGCGCCACCAATTCCTCCGTGCCGACGTGAGAACCAGCCCCACAGCGCCTTGGGTTGGAAGAGGAGCTGAGCCACAGCACAATGCTTAAGGCACTTACTATTGGTGCAGGGATCAGGGGTTCAATTCCCCACAGTGCCCGTGGGTGAGGCATTACTTTCTCAGCCCCACAGCGCAAAGGCCGGATCGGCCCCTCAGCGCCTTGGCTGGAACTGCACCAGAAAATACCACCGCAGCAGTCAGCACTCAGGGATCCGTGCCCAAGTCCCGATCTGCGCCAAATAGCACCAAGGGGTGAGGAGGGAGCAAGGCTGAGACTACACCCACACCAGAGCCTCCCAGTGGGGAGAGGACGCTCCAAGCCAATCTGTCCCTCCAATCCCGTCCAGGCAAATCAGAAAAAGGTTGAGCTCATTGCTGTCTCTGCCTGGTCTTATCAAGAATACATATCTAGGAGCAGCAGTGTAGCACAATGGTTAAGACACTGACCAATGATGCAGGAGTCATGGTTTCAATCCCCCACTGTGCCTAATGAAGAAGGCTGGCTGAGACATTGCCTGTTATAGGTAATATCCCCTTCACTGCTATGCCTGCTCATCCCAGACATATGTAGCTCTGTGGCAGAGGGGAAGCACCACCACCTGTGGCTCGAGAGCTCCTTGATTCAACAGCAAGATGTCCAAGTACAAGCAGTCCATCTGCCATGGCTCCTGTACATTTTACCCATTGTTGCCCCATGGGCAAGCAGAGTTGTTAATTAAAAGGGAAAGGGAAAGAAGCCGTACTCCCCAGTTGGCAGCAACTCCGCACCATCTCTCACGAGTAGCGAACTCGGCAAAATCTTGTACCTCTATTCTTAGGGTCCAGGTGTGCTTCAGCTATCCGGCAGCTAAAGGCCTGGGATAGGCTGTTCTCTGCAACCTGGAGTAGTGCCATGGCGCCCTGCAGCCCAGCACCGCCAAAGGCCCCCTCCCTGGCGGTCAGGCCCCGAAGCCAACATCCATCAGACGACCCGCTGCATGGACCTTCGGCTCTGGCGAAGATCCTCGTCGGCTTCTCGAGGCATCAATCCTTGCCACATAACAGCACGGGGTCTGCGTGGGATAATCTGAGACACCCCCTTTCCTCAGCGTCAAGGTCACTCACAGGCATGATGTGGAAGGAGCCGATGGCTAGCCAGTGGAAGGTACTTCTTCCTTGACACCCACTGCCTGGTGGAAGGCGCTTGTCTCCTTCACACTCCTTCTCTCGCTGCCCCAGGGGCAGTACCATCCAGCTGGCGCATTGCCTGATGCCTGCACCTTAACCTCCACATCAGCTTACACCTACTTGAGCCTCACTGAACTCTGAGCCTGAGTATCCGTCACGGCTCCGTAGCTCAAGATACTGCTCCTATGCAGGCTACATGGGTTCATTCCTCCATTCTCCCCTCCTATAGGTAGGAGTCTGGCCGCTTAGGATGCAAGCCATCCACTAGAATCACACTCTTACTCCAGGCCAAGGCTGGGACCTGCTCAGGGTCTTCGGCCAACACACGCTGAGCCCAGCCAGCGCCGCCCTCGAAAATTGGCAGCAGTTCGGTGCAGCACTTGCAAGCAGTGTGTTCAGTGGCAGTAGGCCACAGGTTCAAGTCACAGCCGTGGCTCCTGCAGTCCAGATCAGGAACTTCCAAGGTGACATCTTCCAGCTGGAGCTGTAAACACGTACAGGACCTCTCGGCCCTTGACCTGTCACTACGAGTAGATCACAGTTCCCTCCACAGGCAGGTCTCCAAGGCCCTTCGTTAAGACCGATAGGCCTGAAGAAGCATACCACACCACAGCTGGCATACCTTGGGCACAACCAGACTACCCCACTCGACTTACCTCCATATCGGAATGGAGGGATGGAATGGAGGGATGGCCTAGTGCTCCTTCGACTCTGACAGCACAGTGAACGAATATACAGAGGAAATTCCCGGAGCCAAATCATTTCTCAAGTGCTTCGGGAACCACCTGCCTCAAATGGCATAGGCATCCAGCCTCTGCTTCCAGGGGTGAAGCGACGGCGATTGTGCATTGTGAAAGACTCATGTCCGTGGACTGTTGAGCAGGTCGGCAACAGACGTAGCCCTACTACCAAGCCTACTGCTTCTATATGTGGGACGGTACATCTCGTTCCCGGCACAACCACGCTTACAGCTCAGGAATGGTCAGAGGTCCATGCTGCATACCTCACAACGGAGGAGGGCAGCTCACTCCTGTGACAGATATTGGTGTCTCGCCCAGCTCTAGAATGAGCCGACCTCCGCCCTGCCATCTTGAGGCAGATCCAGCAAAATATGACTACCCGTAAGCGCCCAGACGCCTCGCATCGGCTGGGCACTGCTGGAGTGCGCGTCAGAACTAACTGGTGCTGTTTACGCACACAGTGAGCAGTAGCACTGACTGGGTGCTGATGGAGTGAACATCAGGACTGCGGCACCCGACTCAGGGCGCCTCCCAGAACCGAAAGGGCCTATCATGGCCTACCGCGTAAAACCCACATCTCTGTTGAAGGTCACATGGCCAATGGTAATACCAGGCCCTCACAAGGACAATGGCAGTTCCAAGGTCCGCAGCTCCCAGCTGCGCTCGGTGGCTGCACTCTGTTTCCAGAGAATAGTACAGCTGGCCCATCTACGTCCCAGAAATGGGGAAAACAGGCTACCGTCACGCTATCCTCACAAGGAGAATCTTGCACTACTTGGACCCCAGCGAAATCCGTGACATGGAACCTAAGCCCTCCAGAGCATCCCTATGGCTCTGCACACTAAGGCCCCGCGCACAGTCAACAAGACGGTTCTACTCCTGCACCCGTGTTGCAGGGCCTACCAGGCTTAGCCCAGACCTTCCATGGCCAAGGGCCCAACAAGCCCCTGACTTGACCGACAGAATACCCTACAAGTAGGAGCTCTCAGCCCCTTCTCCCAGCAGAGTGCTGACCACAAATCGACCTACCAATTCGTGGCGAGCAGGATGGTGACTGTTTAAGACGGGCAGACCCAAGCCATCTTCATCGTACCCATAGGTCTACTGGATACCTTCTCCCCCCATCAAGTGCGATGGACTAGGAGCACTGTCAAGTCAATCCCGGCATGTCGTTCCCTGATCGGCTATGCTCGCCTCAGGTGTTCAGACCTTAGAGTATTGTGCTATTTATTATTAGCACAGGGATGCAGAGTGACCGTCCGTCTTCTCGGGCAGAGACCGGTCACTGGAAGTTCCCGCTCGTTATCTGTTGTCCCCATCGTTATGGGGTATCGAGTATTTGTTCTACCATGCTTGACAGTGGTTAGGTATGGGCCAAACCATACCGGTAAGGTCGGGAGGCATTCCTAATGGGGAAGGGTTGGTTATATCCCAACCGACCCGGATCAGCAGGGCAATGCCCACTGATCTGCCATGAGTAAAGTCCTCCGAAAACCCATCTACAAGTCCCACATGGCCTGGCACAAACAAATACTGACCCGGCATACTGTCCATTCAGGCCAGACGGGTCATTCCTTATCCTCCTAAAGCCTAATGGGAATCCATCATCACTGCCTAGCAGAAACACCAGCAACCAGTCTGGACAATCGCGGACACAGCTGGTGGACCAACAGTGCCATTCCTCGATAACAACTCAGGCTGCTCCTATGGCAACGTAGTGGTCAAAACCGCTAATTGGGATGGCGTGCCCACCATGCGCTTAAGGCTGCCTCGGCTGCCAGAGTCACTACACACGTCATCGTCGCAGCCCTACGCAGCTAATGTCCAGGTCATGCGCGCACATACACGCATCAGCGCATGGGACCAGGTCCCAGTGCACTCTGTCTCTTGCTCCCAGCAGACCCTACATCTGCTTGCCCCAAGTTCACATGCCAAATCCGCCTGCTCCAACATTGGCCGGCCGTGGCCACAAGCAGGCGCTCAAGTCGTGTCAAGGGACTATAGTAGTGCTAACGATCCTTCGGCAGCCTGCTCGAGGATCCATGGACAGCCTGCGGCTCGTACTTGGCAGAGATACCTACTACAAACCAACTCGGCACCTAGCAGCTTCAAGGCCTTTGCCTGCTACCCCTGCCTGGACACACCTAATCAAGCCATGACCTGACTCATGACTCAGGTCCCTTACCGTGTCATTGCTCTATTCGCATCATTCTGTAACACTGTCGGTATTGCTGCTGCTCCTTCTAGGCCGATATTGCAAGCGGTGTCAATCTTGCACCA
This sequence comes from Ichthyophis bannanicus, assembly GCA_033557465.1. Lineage (NCBI taxonomy): Eukaryota > Metazoa > Chordata > Amphibia > Gymnophiona > Ichthyophiidae > Ichthyophis > Ichthyophis bannanicus. Next base: position 154,863,305 of record CM066031.1, read on the forward strand.
CTACGGCGATGCTTCCAGCACCCCTACTACGACTTCATGCTTGCATTGGAAACAACGCAACCGCTCGTTGGTACTCCCCTGCTGCTGCCTTCCCGCGGCCGCCCATCGAGATCATCACTCTGCACCTGCCTCTACAGCGGCCGTTGAGACCATAGACTCCCGTATCACTGCGGCTGCGTAGCAAACTACCTCTAATAAGCGTGCACCCGTACCACTACACGCTGCATGCTCATACTGCACGCTGGCACTGGCCCAGCCACCAGGTGCCTAACGATGACATTCCAAACTGCCACAGGGCACACCTTTGCAACATCCAGCCCTGATAAAGTGTCATTGAACCTGATCTCAGCCTCCCCCTTCCACCACATCATATGTCAGCTCGGGAGGCATCAGGTGTGGCTGACTCATTCTGCTTGTCCTAGGAGAAAACGGAGTTACTTACCTGTAACTGAGTTCTCCGGGGAAAGCAGGATAAGTCAGCCACACATACCCGCCCACCTCCCCTGGGAAGGGCTCGGCTTCTGACCAGTGCCCGCCTCCTAGCAGCTAAGGCTCAGCTAGTGACAAACTGGCTAGCTAGGGGCGGGCCGGGGGCAGGGCCAGTTCGCCCATGCTCAGAAGGGCTAAAGCCCTTCTGAGCTATGGAGAGAGTACTTCCGTCTCGGCGCCGTCGGATGACGTCACCAGGTGTGGCTGACTTATCCTACTGTCCCCGGAGAACTCAGTTACAGGTAAGTAACTCTGTTTTCTAGGAATACATCTGATTTCTGTTTCAGTTTTGAAGCTTCAACTCCTGTTGTTTTCTCTTTGTATCACTGGATTTTGTCCACCACCTACTGGTGGCTCTGAGGATTACCTGGATTGGAGGCATGGAAAGTCACAAGTATTCCTGCAGGGGTCTCCTCGACACAGCAGAAGAAATTTGAGATTAAAGACTGGAATTCTAAATATACATAGTAAATGATGGCAGAAAAAGACCAGTATGGTCCGTCTAGTCTGTCCAGTAAGGCGGCTAGAGTAGGTGTACCCGGCGCTCTATGCTGGACACCCCTCTCTATTTGTTGAAGTATAAAAAAAATAGTTACATTTATTTTGATTATCTTCTTGCTATAAAGGGATCCACTGCGCTTTCCCATGTCATTTTGAATTCCGTCACTGTATTTGCCCGACCACCTCCGTCGGGTGGGCATTCTAAACATCTACTTCCTTTTCAGTGAAAACGTATTTCTTGACATTGCTTTTAAGTTTACGTCCTTGAAGCTTCATTTTATCCCCTCTAATTTTACAGCTTCCCCTTCTTTGAAAAATGTTTGTTGGCTCATTAATACCTTTTTAGTATTTAAACGTCTGTATCGTATCGTCCCTGTCCCTCTTCTCCTCTACGGTATACATATTTAGGTCTTTCTTCTCATATGTCTTCTGGTGCAGGCTCCAAATCAGTTTGGTCACCTTCCTCGGAACCATTTCAAGTCTTTTTATATCCTTTATGAGATACGGTCTCCAAAACTGAACACAATACTCCAAGTGAGGCCTTACCAATGACTGGAACAGGGGCATTAATACCTCCTTTCTGCTGGTTATTCCTCTCTGTGTTCCACCCAGCTTCCTTCTGGTTTTGGCCACTGCCTTATCACATTGTTTCGGCACCTTGAGATCCTCAGAAACAATAACTCTGAGTTCCTTTCCCTGGTCCATGCACACCAACCTCTTGCCCCCTATTGCATACGGTTCCCTTGGATTTCTGCATCCCAAGTGCATGACTACACGTCTTTGTGTTAAATCTTAATTGCCAAGCATTAGACCATTCTTACAGTGTTTTTACATCTTTTGTCTACTCCCTCCGAGGAGTCCACTGTGTTGCAAATTTTCATGTCTTTTGCAATAATGCAGATTCTTCCCTTCAGCAATATCACTCAAAAATATACTGACCAGTATGGTCCCAGGACTTATCCCCTGGGCACACCACTACTTACCTTCCTTTCTTCCAAGTGAGCTCTGTTTCCCAACGCTTTCTGTCTTCTGTCAGTCAACCAATTTCTGATCAGGCTCACCACCTTGGGACCCATCCCTAGGCTGCTCAGCTTATTGATAGGCTCCTATGAGGAACAGTATCAAAGGCTTTGCTGAAATCTAGGTAGATCACATCTATCGCATGCCCTTGATCTAGTTCTCTGGTCATCCAGCCAAAGAACTCAATCAAATTTGTTTGGCATGATCGTCCTTTGGTAAGACCATGTGGCCTTGGATCATGCAACCCATTGATTTCGAGAAAGTCCACTATTCTTTCTTTCAGGAGCACCTCCATTACTTTTCCCACCACAGAGGTAAGGCTTTCCAGCCTACAATTTGTCACCTCTTCCCTGTTACCACTTTTGCAACGAGGTATCACATCAGCCCTTCTACAGCCCTGCGGAACATCTCCCCTCTCAAAGGATCTACTAAAAATATCCTTAAAGGCCCTGCGAGAACCTCTCTTGAGAGGCCCCAATCTTTTAAGCCTCTCCTCATAGGGTTATTCTTCCATCCTCTTTACCATATTGGTGGCTTTTCTCTGTACCTTTTTTAATTCCCCTATATCCTTTTCAAGATACGGCGACCAGAATTGCACACAATATTCAAGGTGCGGTGGCACCATGGAATGATACAGAAGCATTATTATATTCTTTGTTTAAGTCTCCATTCCTTTCTTTATGATTCCTACAATTTATTTGCCTTCTTGGCTGCCGCTGCACACGGGGTGGAGGGTTTCAACGTGTTATCCGCGATGACACCTAAATCTTTTTCCTGGGTGGTGGTTCCTAATGTGGAACCTTGCATCGCGTAACCATACAGTAGATTGGGTTGTTCTTTCCAAGATGCATAACATTGCCCTTGTCCACATTAAATTTCATTCGCCATTTGAATGTCCAGTCTGCCAATTTATCAAGGTCCTCTTGCTGTTTTGCACAATCCTCTTGAGTTTTAACAACTTAGAATCATTTGTGTCATCTGCAATTTTGACTACCTCACTTGTTATTCCCATTTACAGGTCATTTACGAATATGTTAAAAAATCAGCGGACCCAGCAGAGATCTCTGGGGTACTCCACTATTCACAATTCTCCATTGGGAAAATTGGCCATTCAGCCCTACCCTCTGCTTTCTATCTTTTAACCAGTTCTAGATCCACAATGGTCCACTGCCTCCTATCCCATGACTTTTTAAGTTCGCCAAGAGTCTCTCATGAGGAACCTTGATACCCTATATCCGACTGCCTCACCTTTGTCTACCTGTTTCTTCCCATCTTCTGTTTCTGTAATGGCCACACTATCAAATCCATTTTCAGCATTACGACTTCCAGGTCAGGAGCTTTGTTTGCTAGACTTTGAGCATTTGTGCTCATTGCCTTTCAGGAATTGTCGGTTGGCTTGCTTGTATTCTGCATGGATTTTATTCTAGAGTTCTCTTCCCACTGCTCATGGACGTGTGGGTTAATATGGTGACCGTTTCAAATGTTGTTATGTTTTTGCTGGGAGTCACGCCCTGAGCTTGTTCTTTTCCATCCGTCACCCCCCTTTAAATACTTGTCCACATATTGCCTGAATTTATCTCTTAGGACCCTTTTTCCTGCCCCAGACAAATGCAGTCCATCAACACAATATATATATAGAAATTCTTCTTGTCTACACCAGGTTGAGAGCCACTTATTAAAATTGCTTATGTGATGCAGCCTCCCTTCCCTCTGCTATTCCTCCCTCAAAAATTCCTAAACTATAGAAACAAAAATATAATTGATGGAAATCGCTGCAGAAACACATTAGTGGTTTCTTTGATCCATACACCCTCTTTCTTTTCTTTCTATTATGACCACCTCTGCCTACATCATCAGTCCAGAGAATGCCAGTTTCTATTGTGACAATGCTGCCTAATGCAAATAAGGTTTTCGATACACGGAATATGTCATTAGGAAAAACCTGGGGAGGCACAAGTTGGTCCCAGAGGTCATATAAGGTAGAGTTTCCGGAGGGAAAAGTGTCTTTTCGCCTTCCTTTTCTGCCAACTTGACAAGTGAGCAGACCCCAGAGTCAGTGGAGGTGAGGCGCTGAACAAGGCCAAGCAAAAAAGGGAGGGTATTGAGTACTGGTCTAGCTGCTGTATAACCACAAGAAGAGAAGGGAGAATTATTATCACATGCATGTTTTCTGCTTTCAGGAGACAGAAGTGTGGAGCAGCCCATACATTCTCAAGTCTTGTGGGGATTGGGTCCTGAAGAATCACCCAGCTACTAGAGCAGGGGAGAAGAAAAGTAGCCAGGAGAAGGCAGCCTACATGCAAGGGGTGGTGCCTAAGAGACAACACTCATTTTTCTAAAATACCCTTATTTTGGTATATTGTAGCATTTTATCTTTCAAAAACAAATAATTCCACCAGCTGAGCAGGACAGTCAAGAACCGTGAGATATTTTTTGCTAAAAGGGTAGGGGGAAGCCCTGATAGCTCCATACCATGTTGACCAGCAGAGTCAGTCCTGATTGCCAGAGCATGCATGGAGATGTAATACTGTGCTTGTAAGCGGCTTTTAAAATCTCCCTCATTATTTATACATTGACAAAATAAAGTTTGCTATTTAAATGCATGACGTCCAAAGATGCATTTTTGTAGGATTGTTCTTGGAGGGATGGTGTTGAGATGATAACAACAGAGTTTAATAGTGAAAATTTTGGGCTGAAGTCATTATGGATCTAAAAGCTAATTGCAAGGAGGCACAAGGCTGAAGTTTCCCTGAAGGCTCCTAATACCTTTGCACTGGCCTTGTCTGCAGGTAAAAGATGATGTGCCGATGGCTCTTTGAATTTGTTTGGCTGTCAGAATCTATTGTTTTACTTTGACTACTGCTGCACTTTGCTGGCCATCTGAAGCTGCTGCCCTAGGCAACCGCCTAGTTTGTAGTGGTTGGACCGGATCTAGGTGGAACTGCACCTCTAGACACGTAATGGAGTAAAACCAGGCCTGGATAGGCCTGTGTCTGTCTGGATAGGGAAATAGATAAAGGATCACCCCCTTCCCTCATATAGTTGTTTTTCGAGAGACTTTCAAAGACAGAGATTCCATTTCAAGGGCAAATGGAACCTTGCCATAGGTAACCTGTGTGAGGCAGCAGGACTCTGGAAGCGAAACACTACATAATACTAAAGATACTAATGCCAGAGTTGCCAAGTTACCCAGTTCCATCGGTGAGATTTTTAAGGCAATTCTGGCTTTCTGACAGGCTCATCTTGAGCAGTATGGAACCTGTACCACTGATTCAATGGATAAAATGAGGAACTATAAATACCAATCTGCATTCCAATGCAGATTTAAAACCTGAACTGGCATAAAAGAATTTCACTTCCGGAACTAGGTAGCTTGCCAACTCTGTAATGGTTTTGAAGCTAAATCTTCAATCCCTCTCTCCCAGAACAGAGACATTGGCCGTTGCACCCCTTTTCCTATGAGCCCCTGTCAGAGCAGCGGAATGGATGTAGGCAATGAATTTGCTCAGCTGCAGCGGAGCAGTGTGGAATCGGCTGGGCTGTGATGTCACAAAAAGATAGAGCTTTAGCCCAATGAGAGCAGACTAGCAGCAGCTGGGAACAGTGGCTCGTGCCTGTAATCCTTGCTCCTGGGGAAGCTGAGGCTGGTGGATGGCTTGAGTCCAGGGTCTTCTGCACTATGTTCAAGCTATGTTGAGCAGGTGTCCACACTAAGCTGGGCATCAACATGGGGTTTCCTAGGGGAGCTCAGGAGCACCAGGTTGTGTAAAGAGGGGTGAACCAGCCCAGGCTGGGAACAGAGCAGGTCAAAGCCCCCATGTTCAGTAGTGGTGGGACTGCATTTGTGAATAGTTGGTACAGTGCAGCCTGGATAAGACAGCAAGACCCAGTCTCTCTCTTTTAAGGAAAGAGATCTTTAGCAGACATTTGTTTGAAACCCCACTTTGACCAAAGTTTTGCTTTATTAATAAGACACAAAGGATTGGTTCTGCTATAAAAAAAATCTATGGAGTTAAAGAGACATAAGTATAACAAACATTAACATATTTTTCTAAAGGAATTGTTTTAGATAAATGCTTAATAAAGTCATATAAAAGGTGCTTTTCAAAAGAATAGAAAGCAGCCCAATTTTCAGCTTTGGTCTTTATTTGAGCACAAAATGTGGTAGTCAAGGGGGCAAAAGATTAGCCTGGGAAAGGAAAAAGTGAAAGGACAGAACTCTTCTCCCATTGCATATACTACTTCTCCTAGGACAAGCAGGATGTGTCAGCCACACCTGGTGTCGTCCCCCGACGGCGCCGTGACGGAAGTGCTCTCTAGCTCAGAATCTTCTGAGCATGTGTGAGGTGGTCCCACCTTCCAGCCCGCCCCTAGCCGGCCAGTTTTTTTTCTCTTCCGCCCTTGCCTCAAGACGGAAATTTCAAGCTCTCCTACTTTTTCAACATAAGTATGCCTAAACCAGGTTTTAAGAAGTGCCTTACCTGCAGCAGAAAGATGAACATCTCTGACACCCATCAGCACTGCGTCAGATGCCTGGGGGCATCACACCAGGTGGAGAACTGCGATTGCTGCAGCAGGATGTCCCCCAGAGCAAAAAGGCACCGCGAACACTCTCTGAAGGACCTGCTCTCTCCCGCAGCAGCCTCCACGTCCCGGGACCCGAAGCAAACCAGCGACAAGAAATCAAAGACTGTGGCCTCCCAGAAACCATCTTCCCGGCTCTCCAGCACTCACCAGCGTCCAAACGCGGCCCCCCACAAAAGCGCCGCATAAGACGAATGCTGCTCCTCTGTCTGACGACAACGCTGTAAGTCCTGCCCCCGGAGAGGCCTCTGCCGTTCGGTTAAGCCCCTCTCCGGCGCACGGCAACCCCGGAACATCCACTACACGCGGTCCGCATGCTGGCCAAGATGGCGCTGCCCTCGTGGCCCCGCCAGGCCCCGCCTCCGGGAACGCCTCCTCAACGCTGATTGGCTGCACGGAGGTGATGACCTCCCCCCTGCCCAGCACGTCACCACGCGCTGACAGGGAGATCCCCAGCACTTCTACAGCCAATGGAGCCATCACTGCCTCCTCTCCCCCGGCGCGGGACTCCCAAGCTTGGCGCGGTGAGTCTCAGCTGAGCAGTAAGTCGCCAGACCGCGCTGACCCTCAGCGCCGACGAGAAGGACTGCATTATAGAGCGGACAGCAGGGAATCCTCCTGTCATCCCCGCTCACGCTCCACAGACCGCGCTGATTCACAGCGCCGACGAGGGAGCTTCAATCAGCGAGATGGCCACTTACAATCTCCCAGTCAACGCAGCGCCGGTGATAACCACAGGAAGAAGTCTGCCAAGCGCAGACATCGATCCCCCTCTGCAGCAAGGGATTACAATGGTGGTTCCTCCAGGGACAGCAGGAGATCCAACTCCCCCTGCTACAAGAGACACAGAAGCAGCAGATCAGAATCCACCTCTTCTGCCATCCTAAGCCTCCTGTCTCGCCTAGTGGAGCAGACCGCCCCCCCACGGCCAGACCAGCAACGCAGGGCGACCAGTCCCCTTCTGACTCTCTCGGAGAAGGGCCACTCCCCAATATACCCCAGTCTCTCGCCCAGGGAGCGGACTCCCTCCCCCGCTCCATCCAGAGCGCGTTCTCCTTCACCGACACAACTGGAACCCGACGTTGAGGAATTAGAGCCTTGCTCTGAAGGGGAGGACCCAGATACAGGCTCTGACAACCCCAAGGACACTAGCGAGCCAGTCGAGCCCCCGCCAGTGCCGGAGGACCTCACCTACCCTAAATTCCTACGGAAGGTGGTCTCTAAGCTGGGGCTGGCCACGGAGGTAACATCAGAAGAACAGGAGCCGGAGGTCATGAAGTACCTGAATGGCCCCAAGCCAGCAATGGCGCTCCCCCTCCACCGCAGATTGAAGGACAAGCAGCTGGCACTGTGGCAGTCCCCAGCTTCTGGTCAAGCTTTCTCCAGGCGCTTGGACACCAAATACATTGTCCACTCAGGACCTGGATTTACCAAAGCGCAGTTACCCCACCAGTCCCATCGTGGTATCATCAGCCCTGAAAAGGTCCAAGTCCACGCGTAACCAGTCAAGCCATCCGCCAGGTCGGGACCCCAAACGCCTAGACAACATTGGGAGAAAAGTGTTTCAAGGGGCTATGCTCAACGCCAAAATAGCATCCCACCAATTCCAGCACGTCCTCTTCCAGGACGCACTCCTGGCTGACCTTAAAAAGCACCTACAGGACCTTCCCAAGGACTCACAGGCAATGGCTTCAACCTCCATGCAGGAGCTAGCTGAATGCAGCAAGCACCTGATGTGCACTGCCTTCGACGCATTTGACAATGCCGTCCGAACAGCGGGCACGGCCATTTCAGCACGGCGCGGGGCATGGCTCCGGGCCTCAGGACTCTCCGACAACACCCATGACCGTATTGCGGACGCCCCCTGCTCAGGGGACTCCCTGTTCGGGGACAAGGTTGCCGACACTGTAAAAGACCTCAAAGAGGACTGCGCCACACTAAAGACTCTAGCAGCAGACGGCCTTGAACGCCCCGCTTGGACCCAGAAAGGGGGATATTTCCGAAAACCCTTCGCCCCTTCGAAACAATTTTATGGATCCAACCGTCAGTGGCAGCCACCAAAGTTCAAGCCAACTTATCAGAAGGCGCCCTTTCAGCGACAGCAACCGCGACAGCGAAAGCAGAAGCAGTCCAACACTTCCCACTCCGGGAAAGATTCCTCCTCCTTCTGACTATGCCCCGGTTGGGGGTCGCCTGTCGCTGTTCCTATCGGCCTGGCAGGAGATTACCACGGACAAGTGGGTCTTACAGATAGTCCAGTCGGGCTACCACTTGCCCTTCTCCTCCCCTCCATGTCAGCGCAAGCGACCTACCAGCCAGCCTCCGCAGCACCTGGAACAGCCGCTACAGAAACTCATACAGCAACTCCTCCAGGCCAAGGTGATAGAGCAAGTACCCCCGGGAGAGGTCAACACTGGCTTCTACTCCCGGTACTTCCTTATCCCCAAGAAGAAAGGGGGCCTACGCCCTATCCTGGACCTCCGGAAACTGAACAACTTCATAATCAAAGAGAAGTTCAGGATGTATTCGCTCAACTCCATCCTTCCCCTAATCAGGGCGGGGGATTGGTTGGCGACGCTGGACCTCCAGGATGCCTACTCCCACATCCCGGTCCACATCTCTGTTTCCCAACGCTTTCTGTCTTCTGTCAGTCAACCAATTTCTGATCAGGCTCACCACCTTGGGACCCATCCCTAGGCTGCTCAGCTTATTGATAGGCTCCTATGAGGAACAGTATCAAAGGCTTTGCTGAAATCTAGGTAGATCACATCTATCGCATGCCCTTGATCTAGTTCTCTGGTCATCCAGCCAAGAACTCAATCAAATTTGTTTGGCATGATCGTCCTTTGGTAAGACCATGTGGCCTTGGATCATGCAACCCATTGATTTCGAGAAAGTCCACTATTCTTTCTTTCAGGAGCACCTCCATTACTTTTCCCACCACAGAGGTAAGGCTTTCCAGCCTACAATTTGTCACCTCTTCCCTGTTACCACTTTTGCAACGAGGTATCACATCAGCCCTTCTACAGCCCTGCGGAACATCTCCCCTCTCAAAGGATCTACTAAAAATATCCTTAAAGGCCCTGCGAGAACCTCTCTTGAGAGGCCCCAATCTTTTAAGCCTCTCCTCATAGGGTTATTCTTCCATCCTCTTTACCATATTGGTGGCTTTTCTCTGTACCTTTTTTAATTCCCCTATATCCTTTTCAAGATACGGCGACCAGAATTGCACACAATATTCAAGGTGCGGTGGCACCATGGAATGATACAGAAGCATTATTATATTCTTTGTTTAAGTCTCCATTCCTTTCTTTATGATTCCTACAATTTTATTTGCCTTCTTGGCTGCCGCTGCACACGGGGTGGAGGGTTTTCAACGTGTTATCCGCGATGACACCTAAATCTTTTTCCTGGGTGGTGGTTCCTAATGTGGAACCTTGCATCGCGTAACCATACAGTAGATTGGGTTGTTCTTTCCAAGATGCATAACATTGCCCTTGTCCACATTAAATTTCATTCGCCATTTGAATGTCCAGTCTGCCAATTTATCAAGGTCCTCTTGCTGTTTTGCACAATCCTCTTGAGTTTTAACAACTTAGAATCATTTGTGTCATCTGCAATTTTGACTACCTCACTTGTTATTCCCATTTACAGGTCATTTACGAATATGTTAAAAAATCAGCGGACCCAGCAGAGATCTCTGGGGTACTCCACTATTCACAATTCTCCATTGGGAAAATTGGCCATTCAGCCCTACCCTCTGCTTTCTATCTTTTAACCAGTTCTAGATCCACAATGGTCCACTGCCTCCTATCCCATGACTTTTTAAGTTCGCCAAGAGTCTCTCATGAGGAACCTTGATACCCTATATCCGACTGCCTCACCTTTGTCTACCTGTTTCTTCCCATCTTCTGTTTCTGTAATGGCCACACTATCAAATCCATTTTCAGCATTACGACTTCCAGGTCAGGAGCTTTGTTTGCTAGACTTTGAGCATTTGTGCTCATTGCCTTTCAGGAATTGTCGGTTGGCTTGCTTGTATTCTGCATGGATTTTATTCTAGAGTTCTCTTCCCACTGCTCATGGACGTGTGGGTTAATATGGTGACCGTTTCAAATGTTGTTATGTTTTTGCTGGGAGTCACGCCCTGAGCTTGTTCTTTTCCATCCGTCACCCCCTTTAAATACTTGTCCACATATTGCCTGAATTTATCTCTTAGGACCCTTTTTCCTGCCCCAGACAAATGCAGTCCATCAACACAATATATATAGAAATTCTTCTTGTCTACACCAGGTTGAGAGCCACTTATTAAAATTGCTTATGTGATGCAGCCTCCCTTCCCTCTGCTATTCCTCCCTCAAAAATTCCTAAACTATAGAAACAAAAATATAATTGATGGAAATCGCTGCAGAAACACATTAGTGGTTTCTTTGATCCATACACCCTCTTTCTTTTCTTTCTATTATGACCACCTCTGCCTACATCATCAGTCCAGAGAATGCCAGTTTCTATTGTGACAATGCTGCCTAATGCAAATAAGGTTTTCGATACACGGAATATGTCATTAGGAAAAACCTGGGGAGGCACAAGTTGGTCCCAGAGGTCATATAAGGTAGAGTTTCCGGAGGGAAAAGTGTCTTTTCGCCTTCCTTTTCTGCCAACTTGACAAGTGAGCAGACCCCAGAGTCAGTGGAGTTGAGGCGCTGAACAAGGCCAAGCAAAAAAGGGAGGGTATTGAGTACTGGTCTAGCTGCTGTATAACCACAAGAAGAGAAGGGAGAATTATTATCACATGCATGTTTTCTGCTTTCAGGAGACAGAAGTGTGGAGCAGCCCATACATTCTCAAGTCTTGTGGGGATTGGGTCCTGAAGAATCACCCAGCTACTAGAGCAGGGGAGAAGAAAAGTAGCCAGGAGAAGGCAGCCTACATGCAAGGGGTGGTGCCTAAGAGACAACACTCATTTTTCTAAAATACCCTTATTTTGGTATATTGTAGCATTTTATCTTTCAAAAACAAATAATTCCACCAGCTGAGCAGGACAGTCAAGAACCGTGAGATATTTTTTGCTAAAAGGGTAGGGGGAAGCCCTGATAGCTCCATACCATGTTGACCAGCAGAGTCAGTCCTGATTGCCAGAGCATGCATGGAGATGTAATACTGTGCTTGTAAGCGGCTTTTAAAATCTCCCTCATTATTTATACATTGACAAAATAAAGTTTGCTATTTAAATGCATGACGTCCAAAGATGCATTTTTGTAGGATTGTTCTTGGAGGGATGGTGTTGAGATGATAACAACAGAGTTTAATAGTGAAAATTTTGGGCTGAAGTCATTATGGATCTAAAAGCTAATTGCAAGGAGGCACAAGGCTGAAGTTTCCCTGAAGGCTCCTAATACCTTTGCACTGGCCTTGTCTGCAGGTAAAAGATGATGTGCCGATGGCTCTTTGAATTTGTTTGGCTGTCAGAATCTATTGTTTTACTTTGACTACTGCTGCACTTTGCTGGCCATCTGAAGCTGCTGCCCTAGGCAACCGCCTAGTTTGTAGTGGTTGGACCGGATCTAGGTGGAACTGCACCTCTAGACACGTAATGGAGTAAAACCAGGCCTGGATAGGCCTGTGTCTGTCTGGATAGGGAAATAGATAAAGGATCACCCCCTTCCCTCATATAGTTGTTTTTCGAGAGACTTTCAAAGACAGAGATTCCATTTCAAGGGCAAATGGAACCTTGCCATAGGTAACCTGTGTGAGGCAGCAGGACTCTGGAAGCGAAACACTACATAATACTAAAGATACTAATGCCAGAGTTGCCAAGTTACCCAGTTCCATCGGTGAGATTTTTAAGGCAATTCTGGCTTTCTGACAGGCTCATCTTGAGCAGTATGGAACCTGTACCACTGATTCAATGGATAAAATGAGGAACTATAAATACCAATCTGCATTCCAATGCAGATTTAAAACCTGAACTGGCATAAAAGAATTTCACTTCCGGAACTAGGTAGCTTGCCAACTCTGTAATGGTTTTGAAGCTAAATCTTCAATCCCTCTCTCCCAGAACAGAGACATTGGCCGTTGCACCCCTTTTCCTATGAGCCCCTGTCAGAGCAGCGGAATGGATGTAGGCAATGAATTTGCTCAGCTGCAGCGGAGCAGTGTGGAATCGGCTGGGCTGTGATGTCACAAAAAGATAGAGCTTTAGCCCAATGAGAGCAGACTAGCAGCAGCTGGGAACAGTGGCTCGTGCCTGTAATCCTTGCTCCTGGGGAAGCTGAGGCTGGTGGATGGCTTGAGTCCAGGGTCTTCTGCACTATGTTCAAGCTATGTTGAGCAGGTGTCCACACTAAGCTGGGCATCAACATGGGGTTCCTAGGGGAGCTCAGGAGCACCAGGTTGTGTAAAGAGGGGTGAACCAGCCCAGGCTGGGAACAGAGCAGGTCAAAGCCCCCATGTTCAGTAGTGGTGGGACTGCATTTGTGAATAGTTGGTACAGTGCAGCCTGGATAAGACAGCAAGACCCAGTCTCTCTCTTTTAAGGAAAGAGATCTTTAGCAGACATTTGTTTGAAACCCCACTTTGACCAAAGTTTTGCTTTATTAATAAGACACAAAGGATTGGTTCTGCTATAAAAAAAATCTATGGAGTTAAAGAGACATAAGTATAACAAACATTAACATATTTTTCTAAAGGAATTGTTTTAGATAAATGCTTAATAAAGTCATATAAAAGGTGCTTTTCAAAAGAATAGAAAGCAGCCCAATTTTCAGCTTTGGTCTTTATTTGAGCACAAAATGTGGTAGTCAAGGGGGCAAAAGATTAGCCTGGGAAAGGAAAAAGTGAAAGGACAGAACTCTTCTCCCATTGCATATACTACTTCTCCTAGGACAAGCAGGATGTGTCAGCCACACCTGGTGTCGTCCCCCGACGGCGCCGTGACGGAAGTGCTCTCTAGCTCAGAATCTTCTGAGCATGTGTGAGGTGGTCCCACCTTCCAGCCCGCCCCTAGCCGGCCAGTTTTTTTCTCTTCCGCCCTTGCCTCAAGACGGAAATTTCAAGCTCTCCTACTTTTTCAACATAAGTATGCCTAAACCAGGTTTTAAGAAGTGCCTTACCTGCAGCAGAAAGATGAACATCTCTGACACCCATCAGCACTGCGTCAGATGCCTGGGGGCATCACACCAGGTGGAGAACTGCGATTGCTGCAGCAGGATGTCCCCCAGAGCAAAAAGGCACCGCGAACACTCTCTGAAGGACCTGCTCTCTCCCGCAGCAGCCTCCACGTCCCGGGACCCGAAGCAAACCAGCGACAAGAAATCAAAGACTGTGGCCTCCCAGAAACCATCTTCCCGGCTCTCCAGCACTCACCAGCGTCCAAACGCGGCCCCCACAAAAGCGCCGCATAAGACGAATGCTGCTCCTCTGTCTGACGACAACGCTGTAAGTCCTGCCCCCGGAGAGGCCTCTGCCGTTCGGTTAAGCCCCTCTCCGGCGCACGGCAACCCCGGAACATCCACTACACGCGGTCCGCATGCTGGCCAAGATGGCGCTGCCCTCGTGGCCCCGCCAGGCCCCGCCTCCGGGAACGCCTCCTCAACGCTGATTGGCTGCACGGAGGTGATGACCTCCCCCCTGCCCAGCACGTCACCACGCGCTGACAGGGAGATCCCCAGCACTTCTACAGCCAATGGAGCCATCACTGCCTCCTCTCCCCCGGCGCGGGACTCCCAAGCTTGGCGCGGTGAGTCTCAGCTGAGCAGTAAGTCGCCAGACCGCGCTGACCCTCAGCGCCGACGAGAAGGACTGCATTATAGAGCGGACAGCAGGGAATCCTCCTGTCATCCCCGCTCACGCTCCACAGACCGCGCTGATTCACAGCGCCGACGAGGGAGCTTCAATCAGCGAGATGGCCACTTACAATCTCCCAGTCAACGCAGCGCCGGTGATAACCACAGGAAGAAGTCTGCCAAGCGCAGACATCGATCCCCCTCTGCAGCAAGGGATTACAATGGTGGTTCCTCCAGGGACAGCAGGAGATCCAACTCCCCCTGCTACAAGAGACACAGAAGCAGCAGATCAGAATCCACCTCTTCTGCCATCCTAAGCCTCCTGTCTCGCCTAGTGGAGCAGACCGCCCCCCCACGGCCAGACCAGCAACGCAGGGCGACCAGTCCCCTTCTGACTCTCTCGGAGAAGGGCCACTCCCCAATATACCCCAGTCTCTCGCCCAGGGAGCGGACTCCCTCCCCCGCTCCATCCAGAGCGCGTTCTCCTTCACCGACACAACTGGAACCCGACGTTGAGGAATTAGAGCCTTGCTCTGAAGGGGAGGACCCAGATACAGGCTCTGACAACCCCAAGGACACTAGCGAGCCAGTCGAGCCCCCGCCAGTGCCGGAGGACCTCACCTACCCTAAATTCCTACGGAAGGTGGTCTCTAAGCTGGGGCTGGCCACGGAGGTAACATCAGAAGAACAGGAGCCGGAGGTCATGAAGTACCTGAATGGCCCCAAGCCAGCAATGGCGCTCCCCCTCCACCGCAGATTGAAGGACAAGCAGCTGGCACTGTGGCAGTCCCCAGCTTCTGGTCAAGCTTTCTCCAGGCGCTTGGACACCAAATACATTGTCCACTCAGGACCTGGATTTACCAAAGCGCAGTTACCCCACCAGTCCATCGTGGTATCATCAGCCCTGAAAAGGTCCAAGTCCACGCGTAACCAGTCAAGCCATCCGCCAGGTCGGGACCCCAAACGCCTAGACAACATTGGGAGAAAAGTGTTTCAAGGGGCTATGCTCAACGCCAAAATAGCATCCCACCAATTCCAGCACGTCCTCTTCCAGGACGCACTCCTGGCTGACCTTAAAAAGCACCTACAGGACCTTCCCAAGGACTCACAGGCAATGGCTTCAACCTCCATGCAGGAGCTAGCTGAATGCAGCAAGCACCTGATGTGCACTGCCTTCGACGCATTTGACAATGCCGTCCGAACAGCGGGCACGGCCATTTCAGCACGGCGCGGGGCATGGCTCCGGGCCTCAGGACTCTCCGACAACACCCATGACCGTATTGCGGACGCCCCCTGCTCAGGGGACTCCCTGTTCGGGGACAAGGTTGCCGACACTGTAAAAGACCTCAAAGAGGACTGCGCCACACTAAAGACTCTAGCAGCAGACGGCCTTGAACGCCCCGCTAGGACCCATAAAGGGGGATATTTTCCGAAAAACCCTTCGCCCCTTCGAAACAATTTTATGGATCCAACCGTCAGTGGCAGCCACCAAAGTTCAAGCCAACTTATCAGAAGGCGCCCTTTTCAGCGACAGCAACCGCGACAGCGAAAGCAGAAGCAGTCCAACACTTCCCACTCCGGGAAAGATTCCTCCTCCTTCTGACTATGCCCCGGTTGGGGGTCGCCTGTCGCTGTTCCTATCGGCCTGGCAGGAGATTACCACGGACAAGTGGGTCTTACAGATAGTCCAGTCGGGCTACCACTTGCCCTTCTCCTCCCCTCCATGTCAGCGCAAGCGACCTACCAGCCAGCCTCCGCAGCACCTGGAACAGCCGCTACAGAAACTCATACAGCAACTCCTCCAGGCCAAGGTGATAGAGCAAGTACCCCCGGGAGAGGTCACACTGGCTTCTACTCCCGGTACTTCCTTATCCCCAAGAAGAAAGGGGGCCTACGCCCTATCCTGGACCTCCGGAAACTGAACAACTTCATAATCAAAGAGAAGTTCAGGATGTATTCGCTCAACTCCATCCTTCCCCTAATCAGGGCGGGGGATTGGTTGGCGACGCTGGACCTCCAGGATGCCTACTCCCACATCCCGGTCCACATCTCTGTTTCCCAACGCTTTCTGTCTTCTGTCAGTCAACCAATTTCTGATCAGGCTCACCACCTTGGGACCCATCCCTAGGCTGCTCAGCTTATTGATAGGCTCCTATGAGGAACAGTATCAAAGGCTTTGCTGAAATCTAGGTAGATCACATCTATCGCATGCCCTTGATCTAGTTCTCTGGTCATCCAGCCAAAGAACTCAATCAAATTTGTTTGGCATGATCGTCCTTTGGTAAGACCATGTGGCCTTGGATCATGCAACCCATTGATTTCGAGAAAGTCCACTATTCTTTCTTTCAGGAGCACCTCCATTACTTTTCCCACCACAGAGGTAAGGCTTTCCAGCCTACAATTTGTCACCTCTTCCCTGTTACCACTTTTGCAACGAGGTATCACATCAGCCCTTCTACAGCCCTGCGGAACATCTCCCCTCTCAAAGGATCTACTAAAAATACCCTTAAAGGCCCTGCGAGAACCTCTCTTGAGAGGCCCTAATCTTTTAAGCCTCTCCTCATAGGGTTATTCTTCCATCCTCTTTACCATATTGGTGGCTTTTCTCTGTACCTTTTTTAATTCCCCTATATCCTTTTCAAGATACGGCGACCAGAATTGCACACAATATTCAAGGTGCGGTGGCACCATGGAATGATACAGAAGCATTATTATATTCTTTGTTTAAGTCTCCATTCCTTTCTTTATGATTCCTACAATTTTATTTGCCTTCTTGGCTGCCGCTGCACACGGGGTGGAGGGTTTCAAAGTGTTATCCGCGATGACACCTAAATCTTTTTCCTGGGTGGTGGTTCCTAATGTGGAACCTTGCATCGCGTAACCATACAGTAGATTGGGTTGTTCTTTCCAAGATGCATAACATTGCCCTTGTCCACATTAAATTTCATTCGCCATTTGAATGTCCAGTCTGCCAATTTATCAAGGTCCTCTTGCTGTTTTGCACAATCCTCTTGAGTTTTAACAACTTAGAATCATTTGTGTCATCTGCAATTTTGACTACCTCACTTGTTATTCCCATTTACAGGTCATTTACGAATATGTTAAAAAATCAGCGGACCCAGCAGAGATCTCTGGGGTACTCCACTATTCACAATTCTCCATTGGGAAAATTGGCCATTCAGCCCTACCCTCTGCTTTCTGTCTTTTAACCAGTTCTAGATCCACAATGGTCCACTGCCTCCTATCCCATGACTTTTTAAGTTCGCCAAGAGTCTCTCATGAGGAACCTTGATACCCTATATCTGACTGCCTCACCTTTGTCTACCTGTTTCTTCCCATCTTCTGTTTCTGTAATGGCCACACTATCAAATCCATTTTCAGCATTACGACTTCCAGGTCAGGAGCTTTGTTTGCTAGACTTCGAGCATTTGTGCTCATTTCCTTTCAGGAATTGTCGGTTGGCTTGCTTGTATTCTGCATGGACTTTATTCTAGAGTTCTCTTCCCACTGCTCATGGATGTGTGGGTTAATATGGTGACCGTTTCCAATGTTGTTATGTTTTTGCTGGGAGTCACGCCCTGAGCTTGTTCTTTTCCATCCATCACCCCCCTTTAAATACTTGTCCACATATTGCCTGAATTTATCTCTTAGGACCCTTTTTCCTGCCCCAGACAAATGCAGTCCATCAACACAATATATATACAGAAATTCTTCTTGTCTACACCAGGTTGAGAGCCACTTATTAAAATTGGTTATGTGATGCAGCCTCCCTTCCCTCTGCTATTCCTCCCTCAAAAATTCCTAAACTATAGAAACAAAAATATAATTGATGGAAATCGCTGCAGAAACACATTAGTGGTTTCTTTAATCCATACACCCTCTTTCTTTTCTTTCTGTTATGACCACCTCTGCCTACATCATCAGTCCAGAGAATGCCAGTTTCTATTGTGACAATGCTGCCTAATGCAAATAAGGTTTTCGATACACGGAATACGTCATTAGGAAAAACCTGGGGAGGCACAAGTTGGTCCCAGAGGTCATATAAGGTAGAGTTTCCGGAGGGAAAAGTGTCTTTTCGCCTTCCTTTTCTGCCAACTTGACAAGTGAGCAGACCCCAGAGTCAGTGGAGGTGAGGCGCTGAACAAGGCCAAGCAAAAAAGGGAGGGTATTGAGTACTGGTCTAGCCGCTGTATAACCACAAGAAGAGAAGGGAGGATTATTATCACATGCATGTTTTCTGCTTTCAGGAGACAGAAGTGTGGAGCAGCCCATACATTCTCAAGTGTTGTGGGGATTGGGTCCTGAAGAATCACCCAGCTACTAGAGCAGGGGAGAAGAAAAGTAGCCAGGAGAAGGCAGCCTACATTCAAGTTGTGGTGCCTAAGAGACAACACTCATTTTTCTAAAATACCCTTATTTTGGTATATTATAGCATTTTATCTTTCAAAAACAAATAATTCCACCAGCTGAGCAGGACAGTCAAGAACCGTGAGATATTTATTGCTAAAAGGGTAGGGGGAAGCCCTGATAGCTCCATACCATGTTGACCAGCAGAGTCAGTCCTGATTGCCAGAGCATGCATGGAGATGTAATACTGTGCTTGTAAGCGGCTTTTAAAATCTCCCTCATTATTTATACATTGACAAAATAAAGTTTGCTATTTAAATGCATGACGTCCAAAGATGCATTTTTGTAGGATTGTTCTTGGACGGATGGTGTTGAGATGATCACAACAGAGTTTAATAGTGAAAATTTTGGGCTGAAGTCATTATGGATCTAAAAGCTAATTGCAAGGAGGCACAAGGCTGAAGTTTCCCTGAAGGCTCCTAATACCTTTGCACTGGCCTTGTCTGCAGGTAAAAGATGATGTGCCGATGGCTCTTTGAATTTGTTTGGCTGTCAGAATCTATTGTTTTACTTTGACTACTGCTGCACTTTGCTGGCCATCTGAAGCTGCTGCCCTAGGCAACTGCCTAGTTTGTAGTGGTTGGACCGGATCTAGGTGGAACTGCACCTCTAGACACGTAATGGAGTAAAACCAGGCCTGGATAGGCCTGTGTCTGTCTGGATAGGGAAATACATAAAGGATCACCCCCTTCCCTCATATAGTTGTTTTTCGAGAGACTTTCAAAGACAGAGATTCCATTTCAAGGGCAAATGGAACCTTGCCGTAGGTAACCTGTGTGAGGCAGCAAGACTCTGGAAGCCAAACACTACATAATACTAAGAGTTGCCAAGTTACCCAGTTCCATCGGTGAGATTTTTAAGGCAATTCTGGCTTTCTGACAGGCTCATCCTGAGCAGTATGGAACCTGTACCACTGATTCAATGGATAAAATGAGGAACTATAAATACCAATCTGCATTCCAATGCAGATTTAAAACCTGAACTGGCATAAAAGAATTTCACTTCCGGAACTAGGTAGCTTGCCAACTCTGTAATGGTTTTGAAGCTAAATCTTCAATCCCTCTCTCCCAGAACAGAGACATTGGCCGTTGCACCCCTTTTCCTATGAGCCCCTGTCAGAGCAGCGGAATGGATGTCTTGATGTAGGCAATGAATTTGCTCAGCTGCAGCGGAGCAGTGTGGAATCGGCTGGGCTTTTGATGTCACAAAAAGACAGAGCTTTAGCCCAATGAGAGCAGACTAACAGCAGCTGGGCACAGTGGCTTGTGCCTGTAATCCTTGCTCCTGGGGAAGCTGAGGCTGGTGGATGGCTTGAGTCCAGGGTCTTCTGCACTATGTTCAAGCTATGTTGAGCAGGTGTCCACACTAAGCTGGGCATCAACATGGGGTTCCTAGGGGAGCTCAGGAGCACCAGGTTGTGTAAAGAGGGGTGAACCGGCCCAGGCTGGGAACAGAGCAGGTCAAAACCCCCATGTTCAGCAGTGGTGGGACTGCACTTGTGAATAGTTGGTACAGTGCAGCCTGGATAAGACAGCAAGACCCAGTCTCTCTCTTTTAAGGAAAGAGATCTTTAGCAGACATTTGTTTGAAAACCCACTTTGACCAAAGTTTTGCTTTATTAATAAGACACAAAGGATTGGTTCTGCTATAAAAAAAATCTATGGAGCTAAAGAGACATAACTATAACAAACATTAACATCTTTTTCTAAAGGAATTGTTTTAGATAAATGCTTAATAAAGTCATATAAAAGGTGCTTTTCAAAAGAATAGAAAGCAGCCCAATTTTCAGCTTTGGTCTTTATTTGAGCACAAAATGTGGTAGTCAAGGGGGCAAAAGATTAGCCTGGGAAAGGAAAAAGTGAAAGGACAGAACTCTTCTCCCATTGTATATACTACTTCTAGGAATACATCTGATTTCTGTTTCAGTTTTGAAGCTTCAACTCCTGTAGTTTTCTCTTTGTATCACTGGATTTTGTCCACCACCTACTGGTGGCTCTGAGGATTACCTGGATTGGAGACATGGAAAAGGCAACAGTATTCCTGCAGGGTCCCCCTTTCCTCGGCAACAGCAGAAGAAATTTAAGATTGCAGGCCTGGTCATTGTAACTATACATAGTAAATGGACGGCACGGAGCTAAAGACCAGTATGATCCGTCCTAGATCTGCCCATTGAAGTGGCTAGTAGTATGTTAAATCCCGTACGTTTTTTCCCCGCCGCTCTATGCCAAGCCACCCCTCTCCTCCCTTTTTTTGGGTTGAAGTATAAAAAAAATAGTTAGCGTTAGTTTGTTTTATCGTCGTACTATAAAGGTGGAATCCACTGGGTCGGTCTGTTCCATGTCCATTTTTGAATTCCGTCAACGTGTATGTTGCCTCCATCACCTCCGTCAGGAGTGCATTCTACACCTCCTAGCATCTACCTACCGTTCCTTTTGAGTAATTAATTTCCTGACGTTGCTTGTTAAGTTTACTTCCTTGATCAGCTCTCCTTTATGCTACCGCCCCGCGAGTTGTACACTGCGTTCATCCCTTCTCGTTGAACAAAGGTTTTGTTGTTGTCCTCCATTAAGTCCCCTTTCAGCTATTTAAACCGTCTGTAGTCATATCTCCCCTGTCTCCTCCTCTCCTCTACAGTATACATATTTAGGTCTTTCTTCTCAACTGTTTTCTGGCGCTGGCCTCCAAATCTATTTTCCTCCACCGCCCTCCTGTAAGCCGTTTCACAGTCTTTTTATATATCCTCGTTGGGGGTGAGTATAGCCTTCGGTCCTCCAACACACTGAACGCACATAGCTCCCAGTGAGGCCTCACACCAACGACTTGGCTCAGGGGCATTAATACCTCCTTGTCTGTATTCACCATCGTTAAATTCCTCTCTTGTATCTCCAACCCATCTTTCCTTCTGGGCTTGGCCACTCGTCTTTGGTCTAGGCTCAACATTGCTTACGGCACCCTTCAGAACCTCAGAAACAATCACTCCGGGTTTCCTTTTTCTGGTCCATGCACCCCAATCTCTCACTGAGTCTGTAGCCCTATCACATTACACTTTCCGGGCTTCTTATTCCACTCTGGTATTTCTGTGCATCCTCAAGAGCATGACAACACACCTTCTTGTGCATTAAATCTTAATTGCCTTACGCATTAGAAATCCGTTTTCCTTCTAGATCGTTCTTCTCATCGTTTAGTCCCTTTACTCCTTCAGAGGAGGTCCACTGTTTCTTGTTGCAAAATTTTTCATGTCATCTACAATATTGCATGTAGACATTTCCCTTCTTCTTCGAGCAATATCCCGCCACCAAATACCTTGACAGCGTATAGGTCCCGGGACGTCCCCCTGGGCCAGTGCCACCGCTAGCTTCCCCTTCCTTTCTCTACACAGTGCAGTTCCTTTTACCGACACCTTCTGTCCTTCTGTCAGTCACCAATTTCGGATTCAGTTCACCATCTTGTGATCCATCCTTAGGCTGCTCCGCTTATTGCTTATATGTGGCTTTCCCCCCCCTTATGAGCAACAGATATCCCATACAGGGTCTTTCTTTTGTGTCTGGTATAAATGTCTAGGTAGATTCCACATCTATCACATTGCCGCTGTGATCTAGTTCACTCTGGTACGATGCCCCACAGTCCAAAGAACTCCATCACAAAGGTTTTGTTTTGGCATGATCGTCCTTAGCTGATCAATGCAACCATGGTTGTCCTCCATCTTCGATCTCTGCAACCCATAGTCTGTCACATTACTACTTGAAAGTCCACTATTCCTTTCTTTTCAGGTAGCACCTCCTATTACTTTTCCCACCACCGTGGTGAGCTATATGTCGATCCAGCCTATCGTTTTTCACCTCTTCTCCCTATTACCTACCTTTTTGCGAAAGAGGTATCGATATCTAGCCCTTCTACCAGTCTCTGCGGAACGTCTCGCCGTCTCCAAGGATCTGTAAAAATATCATTTGGAAAGGTCCTGCCGCGAGAACCTCTCGATCCTCTTTGATAGTATACCTGGGATGTCTCCCATCTGGTCCCCATTGCCTGTCCACCTTCTTTTTCAGCTGTTGAAAGACATCGTATAACATAGATATGCATCCTTGTCAGACCAAGGTCCCACAACCCCGGTATCCTCTTTCCAACATGGCCATCCAGCCCAATCACCGGACGGTTTCCCCAACGCACACTGGTTCCACAATGCTTTTCCCATTGCAAGCCGTGGATTTTACGGTCCCTCTGTAGAATGGTTTATGGACCTTTCCTCCATGAACTTGTCCAAACCTTTTTAAACCCAGCTACACTAACAGCTTTTACTATATTCTCCCGTTAAAAGAATTTACAATTTGATTACCTTTTGAGTGAAAAAGTATTTTCTCTTATTAGACTTAAGGGGTCCACAGTAAGCTTCATTGCATACCCAGTCTTCTACTTTTTGATTGCCTACAGAATCGATCTACCATTAACTCGTTCCCCTCCATTTCTTCAAGTTATAAGCCTGTATCATATCCCCCTCAGCCGTCTCTTTTTCCAGGTTGAAAAGGCTAACCTTTTAATCCTCCTCATAGGGGTATCCTTCCATCCCCTTTACCATTTTGTGTGGCTCTTCTCTGTACCTTTTTTAATTCTGCGATATCCTTTTAAAGATAGGGCGAACCGGGAATTGCACACAATGTTCAAGGTGGGGTCCGTAACATGGAACAATGCAGAGGTATTTAATGTATATTCATTTTCTTTTAGTCTCCATTCCTCTTTCCTTTATAATTCCTAGCATACTAATTTGTCTTCATTGCCGCCGCCGCCGCACACTGGATGGAGGGTTTCAATGTGGCTATCCACGATGACGCCTAAATCTTTATCCTGGGTGGTGGTTTCTAATGGTGGAACCATGCATAGCATAACTATAGTTTGGTTGTTCTTGCCTTAGGGGCATAACTTTGCACTTGTACACATTAAATTTTATCTGCCATTTGCAAACCAAACCTTCCAATTTATCCAGGTCCTCTTTCAATTTTTCACAATCCTATGGTGTTTTAACAACTTTGAATAATTTTGTTTCACATACAAATTTGATTACCTCACTCATAAATCCCATTTACCGATCATTTACGAAGATGTTAAATATGCAGTGCACCCAGCACAGATCCCTAGAGTACTCCACTATTCACCTTTCTCGCTTGGGAACTATTGGCCATTCAGCCCTACCCTCTGCTTTCTATCTTTTAAGCAGTTCCAGATCCACAATAGTACCACTGCCTCCTATCCCATGACTTTATAACTCATGCCAAGAGTTTCTCAGGAGGGCATGTTAAAGGCTTTCTGAAAATCTGTTAAAGGCTTCTGATACACTATATCAAACCGGCTCACCTTTGTCTACCTCTTTCTTCCTACCTTCTGTTTCTGTAATGGCCACGTACCAAGTCCATGTCCACCACTAGGTCTTCCAGGTCCGGTATTTTGTTTGCTAGTCTTCGAGCAATTGCGCTCACTGCCTTTCCAGCAATTGGTAGTTGCTTGATGCATGGATTTTTATTCTAGAGTCCTCTTCCCACTGGTCATTGATGTGTGGGTTAATATGATGACCGTTTCCAATGTTATTATGTTTTTTGTAGGGAGTGATGCCCTGAACTTGTGTTTTTTCACATCCTTCACCCCCTTTCCCTAGTTTAAATGCTTGTCAAAATAGTGCATGAATTAATTTCTTAGTATCCTTTATCATGACATATATAGATTAAGTCCATCAACACAATATATATCTAAATTCTTCTTGTCTACACCAGGTTTAGAACCACCTATTAAAGTTGGTTATGTGATGCAGCCTCCATTTCCCCTGCTATTCCTCCCTCAAAAATACCGTAATCTACAGAAACAAATATTTGTTTGATGGAAGTCGCTGCAGAAACATATTAGTGGTTTCTTGAGCCATCCATCCTCTTTCTTTTCTTTCTATTATGGACCATCTCTGCCTACATCATCGGTCCAGAGAATAGTTTTCTATTGTGACAATGCACCCTATTGCATTAAGGTTTTCTATACACGGAATGTGTCATTAGGAGAAACCTGGGGATGCACAAGTTGGTCCCAGAGGCCATATAAGGTAGAGTTTCCGGAGGGAAATGTGTCTTTTTGCCTTCCTTTGCTGCCAACCTGACTGCTGGAAGAGCAAACCCAGAGTCACTGGACGTGGGGTGCTGAACAAGGCAGCACCAAGCAAGAAAAAAGGGGAGGGGCGTTATTGTAGTACTGATCTAGCCTCTGTATAACCACTAGAAGAGAAGTGAGGATTATTATCATGTGCATCTTTTCTGCTCTCAGGAGACAGAAGTGTGGAGCAGCCCACACAGTCTCAAGTCTTATGGGGATTGTGTCCTGGAGAATCACCCAGGTACAAGAGCAGAGGAGAAGAAAAGTGGCAGAAGAAGGCAGCCTATGTGCATGAGGTGGTGGCTAAGAAAAACACACATTTTTCTGAGATACCCTTATTTTGGTAAATTGTTGCATTTTATCTTTCGAAACCAAAAATTCCATCAGCTCAGCTAGGACCGTGAGATATTTGTTGCTAGAAAGGTAGGCGGAAGCCCTGATATCTCCATACCACGTTGATCAGCAGAGTCACTCCTGATTATTGCCAGAGCATGCATGGAGATTTAGTACTGTGTTTATAAGCAGATTTTAAAATCTCCCTCATTATTTATGTATTGACAAAAAAAGTTTGCTATTTAAATGCATGATGTCCAAATATGCATTTTCGTAGGATTGTTCTGGGAGGGATGGTGTTCAGATGATAACAACAGAGTTTAATAATCACAGTTTTGGGCTGGAGGCATTATGGATCTAAAATCTAATAGCAAGGAGGCACAAGGCTGAAGTTTTGCCTGAGGACACCTAATACTTTGGCTGTGCCTGCAGGTAAAAGATTGTGCCGATGGCTCTTTGAATTTGTCTGGCTGTCAGAATCTATTGTTTTACTTTGACCCCTGCTGCACTTTGCTGGCCATCAGAAGCTGCTGCCCTAGGCGACCGCCTAGTTTGTAGTGGTTGGACCGGACCTAGGTGGAACTGCACCTCTAGACACGTAATGGAGTAAAATCAGGCCTGGATAGCCTGTCTGCCTGGACAGGCAAATACAGAACATCACCACCATCCCTCATATAGTCCTTTTTCGAGAGACTTTCTAAGACAGAGATTCCATTTCGAGGGCAAACGGAACCTTTCCGTAGGTAACCTGTGTAAGGCAGCAGAACTATGGAAGCCAACCACTACATAATACCAAAGATGCTATATGGCGGAGTTGCCAAGTTACCCAGTTCCATCAGTGAGATTTTAAGCCAGTCTTGGCTTTCTGGCAGGCTCATCCTGATGCATTATGGGACCTGCACCACTGAGTCAATGGATAAAATCAGGAACTACAAATACCATACTGCATTGCCATGCACATTTAAAACCTGATCTGGCAAAATATTATTTCTGGAACTGGATAACTTGGTAACTCTGTATTGGTTTTGAAGCTAAATCTTCAATCCCCCTCTCCCAGAACAGAGACATTGGCCATTCCCCCCCTTATCCTAAGAGCCCCCTGTACGAGCAGTGGACTGGACGTCTCGATGTAGGCACTTATTTTGATCAGCCGCAGCGGAGCAGTGTGGAATCGGCTGGGATGTGAGGTCAAAAAGCGACAGAGCGTTAGCCCAATGAGAGCAGGCTGACAGAAGATGGGCACAGTGGCTTGTGCCTGTAATCCTTGCTCCTGGGGAAGCTGAGGCTGGTGGATGGCTTGAGTCTGGGGTCCTTCTGCACTGCGTGAGCTATGTTGAGCAGGTGTCCACACTAAGCTAGGCATCAACATGGGGTCTCTGGGGGAGCTTGGAACACCAGGTTGTATAAAGAGGGGTGAACCGGCCCTGGCTGGGAACAGAGCAGGTCAAAGCCCCATGTTCAGCAGTGGTGGGACTGCACTGGTGAATAGCTTGTACAGTGCAGCCTGGGTAAGACAGCAAGACCCAGTCTCTTTCTTTTAAGGAAAGATATATTTAGAAGACATTTCTTTGAAAACCCTCTATGACCAAAGTTTTGCTTAATTAATAAGAAAAAAAGGATTGGTTCTGCAAAAGGTTCCTATAAAAAGATCAATGGGGTTGAGGAGACACAGCTATAATAAATAGTATCATCTTTTTTTCTAAAGAAATTGTTTTTAAAAAAGGCTTAATAAAGT
Organism: Ichthyophis bannanicus; assembly: GCA_033557465.1. Taxonomy (NCBI): domain Eukaryota; kingdom Metazoa; phylum Chordata; class Amphibia; order Gymnophiona; family Ichthyophiidae; genus Ichthyophis; species Ichthyophis bannanicus. The sequence continues at coordinate 154,890,281 of CM066031.1, forward strand.
CACACAAAAGGTACTTTTGAAAACAATCAAAAGCAGCTCAATTTTCAGCTTTGGTCTTTATTTGAGCGTAGAATGTGGTAGTCAAGGGGGCAAAAGATTAGCCTGGGAAAGGAAAAAAGAGAAAGGACAGAAACTCTTCTCCCATTGCATATACTACTTCTAGGAATGCATCTGATTTTCAGTTTTGAAGCTTCACCTCCTGTTGGTTTTCTCTTTCTATCACTGGATTTTGTCCACCACCTACTGGTGGCTCTGAGGATTACCTGGATTGGAGACATGGAAAGGCACCAGGATTCCTGCAGGGGTCTCCTCAAGGCAACAGAAGAAATTTAAGATTGCAGGCCTGTAATTGTAAATATACATAGTAAATGACGACAGATAAAGACCAGTATGATCCCTCTAGTCTGAACAGGAAGGTGGCTAGAGGATGTGTACCTGCCGCTCTATGAAGGCCACACCTCTCTTTTTGTTGAAGTATAAAAAAATAGCTAGCGTTTATTTTGATTTTATCTTCTAGCTATAAATGGATCCACTGGTCTGTCTGTTCCATGCCATTTTGAATTCCGTCACTGTATTTGCCTCCATCACCTCCGTCAGGAGTGCATTCTAAGCATCTACCACACTTTCAGTGAAAAGTTAATTTCCTGACGTTGCTTTTAAGTTTACTTCCTTGTGCTTCATTTTATGCCCCTTCTTGAAAAAGGTTTGTTGGTTCATTAATACCCTTTCAGGATTTAAACGTCTGTATCATATCTCCCCTGTCCCTCCTCTCCTCCAGTATACATATTTAGGTCTTTCTTCTCAAATGTTTTCTGGCGCAGGCTCCAAATCATTTTCGTCACTGACCTCTGAATCGTTTCAAGTCTTTTTATATCCTTTGTGAGATACGGTCTCCAAAACTGAACGCACTACTCCCAGTGAGGCCTCACCAACGACTTGTATAGGGGCATTAATACCTCCTTTCTACCACTAATTCCTCTCTGTATTCCACCCAGCTTCCTTCTGGCTTTGGCCACTGTCTTGTCACATTGCTTCGGCACCTTCAGAACCTCAGAAACAATCACTCCGAGGTCCTTTTTCTGGTCCATGCACACCAATCTCTCACCCCCTATCACATACAATTCCCTTGGATTTCTGCATCCCAAGAGCATGACAACACACCTTTGCATTAAATCTTAACTGCCAAGCATTAGACCGTTCTTTCTAGATCGTTCTTCATGTTGTCCACTCCCTCAGAGGAGTCCACTCTGTTGCAAATTTTCATGTCATCTACAATAAGGTAGACATTTCCCTTCATTTCTTCAGCAATATCACTCACAAATACATTGAACAGTACCGGTCCCTGGGGCACACCGCTACTCACCTTCCTTTCTTACAAGTGAGTTCCTTTTACCGACACCTTCTGTCTTTTGTCAGTCAACCAAATTTCTGATTCAGTTCACCATCTTGTGATCCATCCTTAGGCTGCTCAGCTTATTGATAGGCTCCTATGAGCAACAGTATCAAAGGCTTTGCTGAAATCTAGGTAGATCTCTGGTTACCCAGTCAAAGAACTCAATCAAATTTGTTTGGCATGATCGTCCTTAGGTAACACCAGGTTGCCTTAGATCTTGCAACCCATAGGTTACTTGAAAGTCCTCTCAGGAGCACCTCCATTACTTTTCCCACCACCGAGGTGGGTCGATCCAGCCTATAGTTTGTCACCTCTTCCCTATTACCACTTTTGGAAAGAGGTATCATATCAGCCCTTCTCCAGTCCTGCGGAACCTCTTCCCGTCTCCAAGGGTCTGTTAAAAATATCATTTAAAGGTCCTGCCAGAACCTCTCTGAGCTCTTTTAGTATCCTGGGATGTCTCCCATCTGGTCCCATGGCCTTGTCCACCTTCAGTTTTTCAAGCTGTTGAAAAACATCGTAAGAACATACGATATGCCATACTGGGTCAGACCAAGGTCCAACAAACCCGGTATCCTCTTTCCAACAGTGGCCAGTCCAAGCCACAAGCACCTGACAGGTTCCCAAAAAGGCACACTGGTTCCACAATGCTTGTCCCATGGCAAGCAGTGGATTTTCTGGGTCCTCTGTAATAATGGTTTATGGACCTTTCCTCCAGGAACTTGTCCAAACCTTTTTTAAACCCAGCTACACTAACAGCTTTTACTATATTCTCCGTTAAAGAATTCTACAATTTGATTACCTTTTGAGTGAAAAAGTATTTTCTCTTACTAGACTTAAGGGGTTACACAGTAGCTTCATTGCATGTCCCCTAGTCTTTCTACTTTTTGATGGCCTAAAGAATCGATCTACATTAACTCGTTCCACTCCATTTCTCAATATAGACCTGTATCATATCTCCCCTCAGCCGTCTCTTTTCCAGGTTGAAAAGGCCTAACCTTTTAATCCTCCTCATAGGGGTATCCTTCCATCCCCTTTACCATTTTGGTGGCTCTTCTCTGTACCTTTTTTAATTCTGCTATATCCTTTTAAAGATAGGGCGACCGGAATTGCACACAATGTTCAAGGTGGGGTCGTACCATGGAACAATGCAGAGGCATTATAATATCATTTCTTTTATTCTCCATTCCTTTCCTTATAATTCCTAGCATACTATTTGTCTTCATTGCCGCCGCCGCCGCACACTGGATGGAGGGTTTCAATGTGCTATCCCACGATGACGCCTAAATCTTTATCCTGGTGGTGGTTTCTAATGTGGAACCATGCATAGCATAACTATAGTTTGGGTTGGTCTTGCCTAGGTGCATAACTTTGCAATTGTACACATTAAATTTTATCTGCCATTTGCAAATCAAACCTTCCAATTTATCCAGGTCCTCTTGCAATTTTTCACAATCCTATGGAGTTTTAACAACTTTGAATAATTTTGTGTCACCTACAAATTTGATTACCTCACTCATAATTCCTATTCCCCGGTCATTTACGAATATGTTAAATAGCAGTGCACCCAGCACAGATCCCTAGAGTACTCCACTATTCACCTTTCTCCATTGGGAATATTGGCCATTCAGCCCTACCCTCTGCTTTCTATCTTTTAAGCAGTTCCAGATCCACAATAGTACACTGCCTCCTATCCCATGACTTATTAACTATGCCAAGAGTTACTCATGAGGGGCCTTGTTAAAGGCTTTCTGAAAATCCAGATCCACTATATCAACCGGCTCACCTTTGTCTACCTCTTTCTTCCTACCTTCTGTTTCTGTAATGGCCACAGTATCCAAGTCCATTTCCACCACTAGGACTTCCAGGTCAGGAATTTTGTTGGCTAGACTTCGAGCAATTGCGCTCACTGCCTTCCAGCAATTGGTAGTTGGCTTGCATGGATTTTATTCTAGAGTCCTATTCCCACTGGTCATTGATGTGTGGGTTAATATGATGACCATTTCCAATGTTATTATGTTTTTGTAGGGAGTGATGCCCTGAACTTGTGTTTTTTCCCATCCGTCACCCCCTTTCCCTAGTTTAAATGCTTGTCCACATAGTGCCTGAATTCATTGCTTAGGATCCTTTCTCCTGACATAGAGAGATGCAGTCCATCAACACAATATATATCTAAATTCTTCTTGTCTACACCAGGTTTAGAACCACCTATTAAAGTTGTTTATGTGATGCAGCCTCCCTTTCCCCTGCTATTCCTCCCTCAAAAATTCCCGTACTACAGAAACAAATATGTTATTGATGGAAGTCGCTGCAGAAACATATTAGTGGTTTCCTTGAGCCATCCATCCTCTTTCTTTTCTTTCTATTATGACCATCTCTGCCTACATCATCGGTCCAGAGAATAGTTTCTATTGTGACAATGCACCCTATTGCATATGAGGTTTTCTATACACGGAATGTGTCATTAGGAGAAACCTGGGGAAGCACAAGTTGGTCCCAGAGGCCATATAAGGTAGAGTTTCCGGAGGGAAATGTGTCTTTTTGCCTTCCTTTGCTGCCAACCTGACTGCTGGAAGAGCAAACCCCAGAGTCAGTGGAGGGGGGGGTGCTGAACAAGGCAGCACCAAGCAAGAAAAAGGGGGGAGAGGGGAGGGCGTTATTGAGTACTGATCTAGCCTCTGTATAACCACTAGAAGAGAAGTGAGGATTATTATCATGTGCATCTTTTCTGCTCTCAGGAGACAGAAGTGTGGAGCAGCCCACACAGTCTCAAGTCTTATGGGGATTGTGTCCTGGAGAATCACCCAGGTACAAGAGCAGAGGAGAAGGAAAGTGTGCAGGTGAAGGCAGCCTATGTGCATGAGGTGGTGGCTAAGAAAAACACATTCATTTTTTGAGATACCCTTATTTTGGTAAATTGTTGCATTTTATCTTTCGAAACCAAAAATTCCATCAGCTCAGCTAGGAACCGTGAGATATTTGTTGCTAGAAAGGTAGGCGGAAGCCCTGATATCTCCATACCACGTTGATCAGCAGAGTCACTCCTGATTATTGCCAGAGCATGCATGGAGATTTAGTACTGTGTTTATAAGCAGATTTTAAAATCTCCCTCATTATTTATGTATTGACAAAAAAAGTTTGCTATTTAAATGCATGATGTCCAAATATGCATTTTCGTAGGATTGTTCTGGGAGGGATGGTGTTCAGATGATAACAACAGAGTTTAATAATCACAGTTTTGGGCTGGAGGCATTATGGATCTAAAATCTAATAGCAAGGAGGCACAAGGCTGAAGTTTTGCCTAGGACACCTAATACTGGCTGTGCCTGCAGGTAAAAGATTGTGCCGATGGCTCTTTGAATTTGTCTGGCTGTCAGAATCTATTGTTTTACTTTGACCCCTGCTGCACTTTGCTGGCCATCAGAAGCTGCTGCCCTAGGCGACCGCCTAGTTTGTAGTGGTTGGACCGGACCTAGGTGGAACTGCACCTCTAGACACGTAATGGAGTAAAATCAGGCCTGGATAAGCCTGTCTGCCTGGACAGGCAAATACAGAAATCATCACCATCCTCCCTCATATAGTCCTTTTTCGAGAGACTTTCAAAGACAGAGATTCCATTTCGAGGGCAAACGGAACTTTTCCGTAGGTAACCTGTGTAAGGAAGCAGAACTATGGAAGCCAACCACTACATAATACCAAAGATGCTAAATGGCAGAGTTGCCAAGTTACCCAGTTCCATCAGTGAGATTTTAAGCCAGTCTTGGCTTTCTGACAGGCTCATCCTGATGCATTATGGGACCTGCACCACTGAGTCAATGGATAATATCAGGAACTACAAATACCATACTGCATTGCCATGCACATTTAAAACCTGATCTGGCAAAAGATTATTTCTGGAACTGGATAACTTGGTAACTCTGTATTGGTTTTGAAGCTAAATCTTCAATCCCCCTCTCCCAGAACAGAGACATTGGCCATTCCCCCCCTTTTCCTATGAGCCCCCTGTAAGAGCAGTGGAATGGACGTCTTGATGTAGGCAATGAGTTTGCTCAGCCGCAGCGGAGCAGTGTGGAATCGGCTGGGCTGTGATGTCACAAAGAGACAGAGCTTTAGCCCAATGAGAGCAGGCTGACAGCAGCTGGGCACAGTGGCTTGTGCCTGTAATCCTTGCTCCTGGGGAAGCTGAGGCTGGTGGATGGCTTGAGTCTGGGGTCTTCTGCACTGCTGTGAGCTATGTTGAGCAGGTGTCCACACTAAGCTAGGCATCAACATGGGGTTTCTGGGGGAGCTTGGGAACACCAGGTTGTATAAAGAGGGGTGAACCGGCCCAGGCTGGGAACAGAGCAGGTCAAAGCCCCCATGTTCAGCAGTGGTGGGACTGCACTTGTGAATAGCTTGTACAGTGCAGCCTGGGTAAGACAGCAAGACCCAGTCTCTTTCTTTTAAGGAAAGAGATATTTAGCAGACATTTCTTTGAAAACCCTCTATGACCAAAGTTTTGCTTAATTAATAAGAAAAAAAGGATTGGTTCTGCAAAAGTTCCTATAAAAAGATCAATGGGGTTGAGGAGACACAGCTATAATAAATAGTATCATCTTTTTTTCTAAAGAAATTGTTTTTAAAAAAGGCTTAATAAAGTCACGCAAAAGGTACTTTTGAAAACAATCAAAAGCAGCTCAATTTTCAGCTTTGGTCTTTATTTGAGCGTAGAATGTGGTAGTCAAGGGGGCAAAAGATTAGCCTGGGAAAGGAAAAAGAGAAAGGACAGAACTCTTCTCCCATTGCATATACTACTTCTAGGAATGCATCTGATTTTCAGTTTTGAAGCTTCACCTCCTGTTGTTTTTTCTCTTTCTATCACTGGATTTTGTCCACCACCTACTGGTGGCTCTGAGGATTACCTGGATTGGAGACATGGAAAGGCACCAGGTTTCCTGCAGGGGTCTCCTCAAGGCAACAGAAGAAATTTAAGATTGCAGGCCTGTAATTGTAAATATACATAGTAAATGACGACAGATAAAGACCAGTATGATCCCTCTAGTCTGCCCAGGAAGGTGGCTAGAGGAGGTGTACCCGCCGCTCTATGAAGGCCACCCCTCTCTTTTTGTTGAAGTATAAAAAAAATAGTTAGCGTTTATTTTGATTTTATCTTCTAACTATAAAGGGATCCACTGGGTCTGTCTGTTCCATGCCATTTTGAATTCCGTCACTGTATTTGCCTCCATCACCTCCGTCAGGAGTGCATTCTAAGCATCTACCACACTTTCAGTGAGTAAGTAATTTCCTGACGTTGCTTTTAAGTTTACTTCCTTTCAGCTTCATTTTATGCCCCTTCTTTGAAAAAGGTTTGTTGGTTCATTAATACCCTTTCAGGATTTAAACGTCTGTATCATATCTCCCCTGTCCCTCCTCTCCTCCAGTATACATATTTAGGTCTTTCTTCTCAAATGTTTTCTGGCGCAGGCTCCAAATCATTTTCCTCACCGACCTCTGAACCGTTTCAAGTCTTTTTATATCCTTTGTGAGATACGGTCTCCAAAACTGAACGCACTACTCCCAGTGAGGCCTCACCAACGACTTGTATAGGGGCATTAATACCTCCTTTCTACCACTAATTCCTCTCTGTATTCCACCCAGCTTCCTTCTGGCTTTGGCCACTGTCTTGTCACATTGCTTCGGCACCTTCAGAACCTCAGAAACAATCACTCCGAGGTCCTTTTTCTGGTCCATGCACACCAATCTCTCACCCCCTATCACATACAATTCCCTTGGATTTCTGCATCCCAAGAGCATGACAACACACCTTTGCATTAAATCTTAACTGCCAAGCATTAGACCGTTCTTTCTAGATCGTTCCTCATGTTGTCCACTCCTTCAGAGGAGTCCACTCTGTTGCAAATTTTCATGTCATCTACAATAAGGTAGACATTTCCCTTCATTTCTTCAGCAATATCACTCACAAATACATTGAACAGTACCGGTCCCTGGGGCACACCGCTACTCACCTTCCTTTCTTACAAGTGAGTTCCTTTTACCGACACCTTCTGTCTTTTGTCAGTCAACCAATTTCTGATTCAGTTCACCATCTTGTGATCCATCCTTAGGCTGCTCAGCTTATTGATAGGCTCCTATGAGCAACAGTATCAAAGGCTTTGCTGAAATCTAGGTAGATCTCTGGTTACCCAGTCAAAGAACTCAATCAAATTTGTTTGGCATGATCGTCCTTAGGTAACACCAGGTTGCCTTAGATCTTGCAACCCATAGGTTTACTTGAAAGTCCTCTCAGGAGCACCTCCATTACTTTTCCCACCACCGAGGTGGGTCGATCCAGCCTATAGTTTGTCACATCTTCCCTATTACCACTTTTGGAAAGAGGTATCATATCAGCCCTTCTCCAGTCCTGCGGAACCTCTTCCCGTCTCCAAGGGTCTGTTAAAAATATCATTTAAAGGTCCTGCCAGAACCTCTCTGAGCTCTTTTAGTATCCTGGGATGTCTCCCATCTGGTCCCATGGCCTTGTCCACCTTCAGTTTTTCAAGCTGTTGAAAAACATCGTAAGAACATACGATATGCCATACTGGGTCAGACCAAGGTCCAACAAACCCGGTATCCTCTTTCCAACAGTGGCCAGTCCAAGCCACAAGCACCTGACAGGTTCCCAAAAAGGCACACTGGTTCCACAATGCTTGTCCCATGGCAAGCAGTGGATTTCCTGGGTCCTCTGTAATAATGGTTTATGGACCTTTCCTCCAGGAACTTGTCCAAACCTTTTTTAAACCCAGCTACACTAACAGCTTTTACTATATTCTCCGTTAAAGAATTCTACAATTTGATTACCTTTTGAGTGAAAAAGTATTTTCTCTTATTAGACTTAAGGGGTTACACAGTAGCTTCATTGCATGTCCCCTAGTCTTTCTACTTTTTGATGGCCTAAAGAATCGATCTACATTAACTCGTTCCACTCCATTTCTCAAGTAATAGACCTGTATCATATCTCCCCTCAGCCGTCTCTTTTCCAGGTTGAAAAGGCCTAACCTTTTAATCCTCCTCATAGGGGTATCCTTCCATCCCCTTTACCATTTTGGTGGCTCTTCTCTGTACCTTTTTTAATTCTGCTATATCCTTTTAAAGATAGGGCGACCGGAATTGCACACAATGTTCAAGGTGGGGTCGTACCATGGAACAATGCAGAGGCATTATAATATCATTTCTTTTATTCTCCATTCCTTTCCTTATAATTCCTAGCATACTATTTGTCTTCATTGCCGCCGCCGCCGCACACTGGATGGAGGGTTTCAATGTGCTATCCACGATGACGCCTAAATCTTTATCCTGGTGGTGGTTTCTAATGTGGAACCATGCATAGCATAGCTATAGTTTGGGTTGTTCTTGCCTAGGTGCATAACTTTGCACTTGTACACATTAAATTTTATCTGCCATTTGCAAATCAAACCTTCCAATTTATCCAGGTCCTCTTGCAATTTTTCACAATCCTATGGAGTTTTAACAACTTTGAATAATTTTGTGTCACCTACAAATTTGATTACCTCACTCATAATTCCTATTCCCCGGTCATTTACGAATATGTTAAATAGCAGTGCACCCAGCACAGATCCCTAGAGTACTCCACTATTCACCTTTCTCCATTGGGAATATTGGCCATTCAGCCCTACCCTCTGCTTTCTATCTTTTAAGCAGTTCCAGATCCACAATAGTACACTGCCTCCTATCCCATGACTTATTAACTATGCCAAGAGTTTCTCATGAGGGGCCTTGTTAAAGGCTTTCTGAAAATCCAGATACACTATATCAACCGGCTCACCTTTGTCTACCTCTTTCTTCCTACCTTCTGTTTCTGTAATGGCCACAGTATCCAAGTCCATTTCCACCACTAGGACTTCCAGGTCAGGAATTTTGTTGGCTAGACTTCGAGCAATTGCGCTCACTGCCTTCCAGCAATTGGTAGTTGGCTTGCATGGATTTTATTCTAGAGTCCTCTTCCCACTGGTCATTGATGTGTGGGTTAATATGATGACCGTTTCCAATGTTATTATGTTTTTGCAGGGAGTGATGCCCTGAACTTGTTTTTTTTCCCATCCGTCACCCCCTTTCCCTAGTTTAAATGCTTGTCCACATAGTGCCTGAATTCATTGCTTAGGATCCTTTCTCCTGACATAGAGAGATGCAGTCCATCAACACAATATATATCTAAATTCTTCTTGTCTACACCAGGTTTAGAACCACCTATTAAAGTTGGTTATGTGATGCAGCCTCCCTTTCCCCTGCTATTCCTCCCTCAAAAATTCCCGTACTACAGAAACAAATATGTTATTGATGGAAGTGGCTGCAGAAACATATTAGTGGTTTCCTTGAGCCATCCATCCTCTTTCTTTTCTTTCTATTATGACCATCTCTGCCTACATCATCGGTCCAGAGAATAGTTTCTATTGTGACAATGCACCCTATTGCATATAAGGTTTTCTATACACGGAATGTGTCATTAGGAGAATCCTGGGGAAGCACAAGTTGGTCCCAGAGGCCATATAAGGTAGAGTTTCTGGAGGGAAATGTGTCTTTTTGCCTTCCTTTGCTGCCAACCTGACTGCTGGAAGAGCAAACCCCAGAGTCAGTGGAGGTGGGGTGCTGAACAAGGCAGCACCAAGCAAGAAAAAGGGGGGAGAGGGGAGGGCGTTATTGAGTACTGATCTAGCCTCTGTATAACCACTAGAAGAGAAGTGAGGATTATTATCATGTGCATCTTTTCTGCTCTCAGGAGACAGAAGTGTGGAGCAGCCCACACAGTCTCAAGTCTTATGGGGATTGTGTCCTGGAGAATCACCCAGGTACAAGAGCAGAGGAGAAGGAAAGTGTGCAGAAGAAGGCAGCCTATGTGCATGAGGTGGTGGCTAAGAAAAACACATTCATTTTTATGAGATACCCTTATTTTGGTAAATTGTTGCATTTTATCTTTCGAAACCAAAAATTCCATCAGCTCAACTAGGAACCGTGAGATATTTGTTGCTAGAAAGGTAGGCGGAAGCCCTGATATCTCCATACCACGTTGATCAGCAGAGTCACTCCTGATTATTGCCAGAGCATGCATGGAGATTTAGTACTGTGTTTATAAGCAGATTTTAAAATCTCCCTCATTATTTATGTATTGACAAAAAAAGTTTGCTATTTAAATGCATGATGTCCAAATATGCATTTTCGTAGGATTGTTCTGGGAGGGATGGTGTTCAGATGATAACAACAGAGTTTAATAATCACAATTTTGGGCTGGAGGCATTATGGATCTAAAATCTAATAGCAAGGAGGCACAAGGCTGAAGTTTTGCCTAGGACACCTAATACTGGCTGTGCCTGCAGGTAAAAGATTGTGCCGATGGCTCTTTGAATTTGTCTGGCTGTCAGAATCTATTGTTTTACTTTGACCCCTGCTGCACTTTGCTGGCCATCAGAAGCTGCTGCCCTAGGCGACCGCCTAGTTTGTAGTGGTTGGACCGGACCTAGGTGGAACTGCACCTCTAGACACGTAATGGAGTAAAATCAGGCCTGGATAAGCCTGTCTGCCTGGACAGGCAAATACAGAAATCATCACCATCCTCCCTCATATAGTCCTTTTTCGAGTGACTTTCAAAGACAGAGATTCCATTTCGAGGGCAAACGGAACTTTTCCGTAGGTAACCTGTGTAAGGCAGCAGAACTATGGAAGCCAACCACTACATAATACCAAAGATGCTAAATGGCAGAGTTGCCAAGTTATCCAGTTCCATCAGTGAGATTTTAAGCCAGTCTTGGCTTTCTGACAGGCTCATCCTGATGCATTATGGGACCTGCACCACTGAGTCAATGGATAAAATCAGGAACTACAAATACCATACTGCATTGCCATGCACATTTAAAACCTGATCTGGCAAAAGATTATTTCTGGAACTGGATAACTTGGTAACTCTGTATTGGTTTTGAAGCTAAATCTTCAATCCCCCTCTCCCAGAACAGAGACATTGGCCATTCCCCCCCTTTTCCTATGAGCCCCCTGTAAGAGCAGTGGAATGGACGTCTTGATGTAGGCAATGAGTTTGCTCAGCTGCAGCGGAGCAGTGTGGAATCGGCTGGGCTGTGATGTCACAAAGAGACAGAGCTTTAGCCCAATGAGAGCAGGCTGACAGCAGCTGGGCACAGTGGCTTGTGCCTGTAATCCTTGCTCCTGGGGAAGCTGAGGCTGGTGGATGGCTTGAGTCTGGGGTCTTCTGCACTGCTGTGAGCTATGTTGAGCAGGTGTCCACACTAAGCTAGGCATCAACATGGGGTTTCTGGGGGAGCTTGGGAACACCAGGTTGTATAAAGAGGGGTGAACCAGCCCAGGCTGGGAACAGAGCAGGTCAAAGCACCCATGTTCAGCAGTGGTGGGACTGCACTTGTGAATAGCTTGTACAGTGCAGCCTGGGTAAGACAGCAAGACCCGGTCTCTTTCTTTTAAGGAAAGAGATATTTAGCAGACATTTCTTTGAAAACCCTCTATGACCAACGTTTTGCTTAATTAATAAGAAAAAAAGGATTGGTTCTGCAAAAGTTCCTATAAAAAGATCAATGGGGTTGAGGAGACACAGCTATAATAAATAGTATCATCTTTTTTTCTAAAGAAATTGTTTTTAAAAAAGGCTTAATAAAGTCACACAAAAGGTACTTTTGAAAACAATCAAAAGCAGCTCAATTTTCAGCTTTGGTCTTTATTTGAGCGTAGAATGTGGTAGTCAAGGGGGCAAAAGATTAGCCTGGGAAAGGAAAAAGAGAAAGGACAGAACTCTTCTCCCATTGCATATACTACTTCTAGGAATGCATCTGATTTTCAGTTTTGAAGCTTCACCTCCTGTTGTTTTTTCTCTTTCTATCACTGGATTTTGTCCACCACCTACTGGTGGCTCTGAGGATTACCTGGATTGGAGACATGGAAAGGCACCAGGATTCCTGCAGGGGTCTCCTCAAGGCAACAGAAGAAATTTATGATTGCAGGCCTGTAATTGTAAATATACATAGTAAATGACGACAGATAAAGACCAGTATGATCCCTCTAGTCTGCCCAGGAAGGTGGCTAGAGGAGGTGTACCCGCCGCTCTATGAAGGCCACCCCTCTCTTTTTGTTGAAGTATAAAAAAAATAGCGTTTATTTTGATTTTATCTTCTAGCTATAAAGGGATCCACTGGGTCTGTCTGTTCCATGCCATTTTGAATTCCGTCACTGTATTTGCCTCCATCACCTCCGTCAGGAGTGCATTCTAAGCATCTACCACACTTTCAGTGAATAAGTAATTTCCTGACGTTGCTTTTAAGTTTACTTCCTTTCAGCTTCATTTTATGCCCCTTCTTTGAAAAAGGTTTGTTGGTTCATTAATACCCTTTCAGGATTTAAACGCCTGTATTGTAGCAGCAAAGCGCAGACAAACCAATGATACCAGGAGTCTGTTCAGAAGGTCCAAATCATTTATTTGTGCACAAGTCTCGAACCAGTCAATTTCAAAATGGCTGAGCAAAGTTTTCAAGCATTACAACAACTTTTATAGACTTCTGTTCCATTCTAGGTATAGAAAAACATTTCATTGGTCCCGGTAACCTCCCGTACCTCCCGTACCCCTTCCATTGGTCCCGGTACTGATAAGTTTATCCAATTATGTCCCTTCAGTGGGCATGGCACCTGCATACCCCCCTTCTAGTCCCAATTACAATGGTCAGTTCATCAACTTGTTACTTTCACACTCTCAAGGCCATATAGCCAATTTGTGCATGCAGAGGAGCAGGGCTCTGCAACTCATCTGTCAGCACTCCCAATTATATTCCTTGCAGATGTACTTTTTCTTATCAGTAACTTTTAAACATGTTTTTCTGTATTTTTCCATCTCTCAGTTCTGCTTACCTAAGCTAATTCAATACTTCTACTGAGTTCTATCTTACAATAGCAGCATATTGGGGGATGTGCAATCCTATGTGCCTCTCCACAGGCCTCATTTACAGGTCAAGCTAGCCATGCTGGCCTGCTTATGTCAGACACCGTGGATCACAGGCCTGCACCTGCCACATTCCCCCCTTTGATTAATCTCACCCTATTACTTAATAAGGTGTGAGAGTTAAATCACCTTTAGAAGAATCACATCATGATTGAAGGATTTCGACTAGGGCTGGCTTTGTATAAAGCCATTATTTTAGTTGCGGTCTTCCGCTCTACTGTACTATCAATAGCATTATGAATGGAACGCATACAGCATGGGATTAAACATGGTAATAAAAAGATAACAGCAACAAGGATTAGTACCAAAACAATGAAAGTCTTAAATCCTCCCACCCATGAAAAGAGGTTAGCAAACCAGTTAGGAAATTTCAATGAGTGCCAAGTCTGTACTGGCACATAAGCATGTCTTTGCATATCTTTAGCAATTTCTTCAACTACTTGACCTTTATCATCTATTTTCAAACAGCAATTAGTTAAATTCAGTTTACCACATACTCCTCCTTCAGCTGCTAACAAATAATCAAGTGCCAAGCGGTTCTGGTATATAGCAGTGCGCATCTGAGTACTTTGTCTAGCTAAGAGCGTAAGAGCATGACTAGTTTCATTGGTTATTATTTCAACTACTGCTTGTAAGCGAATAATACGATTAATCATATAAATTGGGGTACGATAACCATACATACCATCATCATTCCAAGTGGCAGGTCCATAATACTCAATGATTCTTTCTGGTGGCCAATCATTAACCTTGCCACTTCTCCCACTTGCCTATCTGTAAGGCTTCTCTTTTCTGTCTCAATGCTCTTTTGTGTCGGTGGGTAGTGTATACAGGGTATCCTAATTGTTCTCCATGTTCAGTGTTTAAAAGAAAGAAAGAAGGTCTGATGGTTCCTAAGACACATGCTCCTCCCCAGTGTGGCGGGAGTTGTGCATACGCTCGGTTTCCACAGATCCAATATAGGCCAGGTGGGGCTTGCCAGGCTTGGACTTTGGCAAGGTTAGTCCATAAACCAGCAAGTTCAGGAAATCTAGCTAATGGGTTAGGAGGTTCAGGGTGTCTGATTCCTGACCACCATGCTGTCTTTTTGGTCGTGGCATTATAGTACTTCTGGCTAAGACAGACCAGCTGTCCTACCTTTTGGGTGAACTGGGGTCCAGTTCTGGCATAGCAAAGACGTCCAACGATTGAGTGCGCTAACACCCATTCACTGGTAGCCTTGTGTAATTCAGTCTGATTGTAAATCATAGAATAATTCAATTCTTGGGCTTCCCATGGCCATTGGTCTCCCATTTGGGTTCCGCCACAGAAATAGCAATCTGAGATCTTAAGACTAGATACTACTGCTCCAGCTAATTCTAAAAATAAATTCTGTGAGGGATGAGGGATCTCAAACTTATTTACATGCATGGCTTCATAAAAGGTATTATGAATATGATATTTAGATGACTTGTGGGCTTGGGTATTCAATCTAATATACACAATGGTTCCTGGATCTACTGCCCCTCCAGCAATACGTAAACCAAACTTATATCCTTGTTTCCAAGCATAAGGATTGTGTATACGTAAGTGTAAGGGGTTGCAAGCATCTTTCTGACATTTATCATTTGTGGTTGGCTTGGTTAGAGTAGCCATCCGTTTATCTATTTTCTCATCAGTTATACCAGTATTCCAGGTAGCATAAAAAACACATCCCCAATACGGGCAATAGTAGTCTGCCGCTGGTGCAGTACTATAGCCTGATCCCGTTTTACCTGTACACTTCCACCAATTTGTGGCACCTTCTGGACACATGTACTTATGGTCATTTCGATACGCTTTCTCCCATGTACCACAGGTGGAATAACTATCTCTATTAATGGCATTACATGCATCAAAATTCAAAACAGCAGGTTTAGTAATGTCCTTAAGTGGTGGTGTAGCAGCTAATATAGGTCCATCTGCATCCTTCCATCTTATTTCCAACGTGTAATAGGATGGATTTTGATGCGGATTATAGCATGCTTTGATTTTGCCATGAGTGCAAACATTTAGTTCAGTGGTGTTATAGATACACCGAGTCACTGTTCCCTTGCAGGTATAGTAAGAATGATAAAGCAAAGTCTGAGTTACTTTCAGTCCAGTTCGAGTAGAGGTAATGCAAGCAGTGCATGGAGGTAAAGCATAAGTCAGTTCAAAACCTCCAAAGAAGGCAACCAAGGCAAAGCAAAAGTAAAGATGCATGTTGATGTTGATTGGAGTTCTTCTGAATCCTCAGCTTGCTGATCTTGATCACGACGTTCCCTTATTCTTCGTCCCGTTTGCTAATGAAGCAATTTAACGGGTGCTGAGTGTTGATTGAAGATCCTCAGGTTGTCCAGTACACATTGACCAACTTTTTAGCAATTTCAGTTGGCTTGTGAAGTCTGGCTTAGTCAATGTAGTCTCAAAGTAGTGTGTCAAATCACACGCAAATTGTGTTCATTGAAACAAAACTGTGGCTGCATGGAAAACAGCAATCCTCTTCGAAAGACTTGGCTACTGCAAAGCACTTGTGATGAAGTGTCTAAGCTGCTGGTTGCCGTCTCAGAGTAACTCGCAAGGGTGCATCAAGATGCTGTTCTGCTGTCCACTGCTCAGGTTCAGGATCAGCGGCGGGCTTGACTCTGCTATGGTGGATCCAGGCGTCGATCTTGGCTACCTTTACTGCAGTTGGGTTAGACAGGATGACGGTGTACGGTCCCTTCCAATGGGGTTCCAACGGTGTCTTCTTCCAATCTTTGATCCACACCGAAGTACCAGGCTGATAGGGATGCAAGGGTTCCGTCAAGTTGATAGGCAACTGGTCTTGGATCCACGTATGGAGAGTCTGCAGAACAAAACTAAGAGCTAGGAGTTCTTGTCTGGTTACTTCTGAACCAATTTGGGCTAAACTTCCTTTGACTCCCTGCACTATTGGTGGGGGTTTACCATACAGAACTTCAAAAGTGGAAAATCCTGTTGACTTTACAGGAGCTGAGCGTATTCTGAGTAAAGCTATTGGGAGCACTTGGGGCCACTTCAAGTGTGTCTCCTGACAAAGCTTGGACATTTGGGCTTTTAGGGTACGATTCATTCGCTCAACTTTCCCTGAACTCTGGGGTCTGTATGCAGTGTGGAGTTTCCATTGTATCTGCAAAGCTTTTGCTAACTGCTGAGTAACTTGGGAGACAAATGAGGGTCCATTGTCTGACCCTATTACTGCTGGAATTCCGAACCTAGGGACAATCTCTCTCATCAAGACTTTGGTAACTTCTCGGGCTTTCTCAGTTCTAGTTGGGAAGGCTTCTACCCACCCAGAGAAAGTACAAACTAATACTAACAGGTAATGGTATCCATTGGCTCTTGGCATTTCGGTAAAATCAACCTGGAGGTTGTGCATGGGAGTTACACCTCCTGACTGAACTCGGGGTGCCGTTATAAGGCCTTGCTTGGCATTATTTTTGGCACAGGTTAGACATTGACGTGCTACTGAGGCTGATATGGTTGTCATCAGAGGGATGTAGAAATGTGGTCTGAGTGCTTTTTCCATAGCACTCTTCCCATAGTGGGTGGCTTCGTGGAAAGCTTTGACAAAAGATGGTCCTAACAGTTCAGGAATCACTATTCGTCCAGGGGGTTGACTGCCTTCTTCTGGTGGCAGCTCAATCCATCCATCTTTCATTATTCCATCTTCTTTGTTACAGTAGTAATTCAATTCTTTGGTGGTATATCGTGGTGTCCATAGATTCAAAGGTACTGGAAACAATGCTGCTTGCATTGGCATAGCTTGTGGGGCAATCTGTCCTGTCATAGCTGCTTGTCGTGCTGAGGCATCTGCAAATCTATTTCCTCGGGCAACTTCTCCTTTTCCTGCTTGATGTCCTCTGCAATGCATAACAGCTACACGTGTTGGGGCCCAAACTGCATCAAGTAACATCAATATCTCGGGACCATATTTGACTGATTTTCCTCCGGATGTGATGAGTCCTCTTTCTTTATAGAGAGCTCCATGGGCATGCAAGGTAGTGAAGGCATATTTGGAATCTGTATATACATTTAGCACAAGTTTTTCTCCTAACAACAATGCTCTGGTGAGTGCTATCAATTCGGCTTTCTGGGCTGATGTGCCTGAGGCTAGAGCTGATGATTCAACTACTTCGTGTTGAGTGACGACTGCATATCCGGCACAGCGTCGTCCATCGAGGATGAGACTGCTCCCATCAACATAATAGATCTGGTCAGGATTGTCTATGGGCACATCTGTCAAGTCGGGTCGACTGGAGAACACAGTTTCCATGACTTCGATACAGTCATGTTCTGGGAGATCTTCACTGATGGGTATCAAGGTAGCTGGGTTCAAGGCATGGCTCACTTCAAGTTGTATCTGTGGGTTTTCACATAACATGCTCTGGTACTTCAACATTCGGGAATTGGTGAGCCAATAATTTGCTTTCTGTTCCATGAGAGCAAGGACTGCATGTGGCACAGTGACTCGTATGTTCTGTCCTAGTGTGAGTTTGTCTGCTTCACTCACTAGTAGCGCTGTAGCTGCAACTGCTCTCAGGCATGGTGGCCATCCTTTGGCCACAGGGTCCAATTGTTTCGATAGGTATGCTACAGGTCGCTCCCAATTTCCCAATTTCTGAGTCAACATGCCTAAGGCATTTCCCTGTGCTTCATGTACAAACAAGTGGAAAGGTTTGTGGACATCTGGTAGTCCAAGTGCTGGTGATGACATCAATTCTTCCTTTAATTTCTAGAAGGCTGTATCCTGCTCAAGTCCCCACTCCAGTGGTGACTTCTCTTCTCCTTTTGTGGCTTCATACAGTGGTTTAGCAATTTGGGCAAAGTTGGGTATCCAGATTCGGCAGTATCCTGCCGCTCCCAGAAAGGCTCTGACTTGCTTTCTGGTTGTTGGGGTTGGAATTCTGCATACTGCTTCTTTTCTTTCTCTGCCTAATCTTCGGCTTCCTTGGGTAATGCGAAAACCCAAGTATTTCACTCCTCTGGGGTTCTGGGGCAGGACGCCGGGCTACTCTTATCTTGAAAGGTCTTGATTCAGTGCAGCACTAAAGATGGTAGGCGAATTTTTGAATCCTTGGGGTAATCTTGTCCAGGTGAGTTGGCCCCCTCTTCCAGAGATGGGGTCCTGCCATTCAAATGCAAACAATATTTGACTTACAGGGGCTAATCTTATGCAAAAGAATGCATCCTTTAAATCCAGTACAGTGAAATGGGTAGCTTCAGCAGGTATCAGTCCTAGAAGAGTGTAAGGATTGGGTACAACTGGATGTATAGTTTCAACTGCATCATTTACTCTTCTTAAGTCTTGTACTGGGCGATAATCATCTGTCCCAGGTTTCTTTACTGGCAAAAGTGGAGTGTTCCATGGGGATTGACATACCTTTAGTAGGCCATACTCGAGCAATCTCTGTAGGTGGCGATGAATGCCTTCAATTGCAGTTCTTGGGAGAGGGTACTGTTTGACGTGCACTGGTGTAGCACTAGGCTTGAGGGTTACAATCACTTGAGCTATATGCTTGGCTAGTCCTGGGGGACTGCCTTCTGCCCATACTCCAGGTGGTGCATCGATGTTCTTTAAAGTTTGTTCAAAATAGGTGTCTTGGATGGAGTCATCAACGTAATACCTCCATTCTTCTTCTCGGGGCACTGTCAGCAGCATTACTCCTGCTGGTTTGGCTTGGGAATTTACTGTCATTTGCATTTCTCCTTGTTCGGAGAAGGATATTTGTGCTTGAAGCTTGGCTAACATATCTCGTCCCAGTAATGGCACTGGACATTCGGGCATGTAAAGGAATTGATGAGTTATTTGCTGTCCTCCTAGACTGCATATTCGATTTTGAAGAAAAGATTTTGTAGCTTTGGCACCAGTTGCTCCTATAATGGTGACTGCTTTTGTAGAAAATGGGGCTATCTTTTTGTCTATTACTGAATGTTGTGCTCCAGTATCAACCATAAAGTCCATAACTTGTTCTCCTATTTGTATTCCGACCATAGGCTCCTGGAGACCTAAAGCAAATTTGGAGCCCGGTCTGTCCTAATCCACGTCATTCTCATCATGGACCGGTGTGGCCAATGCTTGAATGGCTCCTCCTCTTTCTCGCTGGAATTGTTCTCGATTGGCTCCTCCGCGGTTTCGGGGATAGCCTCGTCTTTCTTCTCGCCACTGATGACTGCTGTCGTCATCTTGCTGGGCGTCTTCGAGTTGCGGGCACGTATCTCTCCAATGTCCTTCCTCTCTGCAGTAGGCGCATTGGTTCACGCCTAGCTTCTGGGTCCGGCCTCCGCCTTGACCCCGCCCTCTTCCTCTGCTCCATCGATTAGGGACACCTCCCCTTTTCTGTTCAACTATGGCCGCAGCCAAAAAATCAGCTTTCTTCTTCATCTTTCTATCACATTCTCTCTGTCTTTCATTATCACGATTCACATACACTTTATGAGCGACTTCCAGTAACTGTGTTGCATTCATGCCCGCAAACCCTTCTAATTTCTGTAATTTACGTATAATGTCTGGTTGAGACTGGTTTACAAAAGCAGAATTCACCATACATAAACTTCCTGGTGCCTCGGGATCATAGGGAGTATACATTCTGTATGCTTCAGTTAATCTTTCATGAAAATCTACTGGGCTCTCATCTATACCTTGGATAACTCCTGCAACTTTGGAAAGGTTCATAGCTTTCTGGCCCCCCCTTTTCAGGCCTTGTAAAAAGCCTTGGCGAAAACGGGCTAGGGCTGTGGATCCTTCATCTGTATTTGGATCCCAATGGGGGTCTTCATTCGGGAATTCTCTCTGAGCTGCTTCCCGACGGTCTATTATATTCTGCCCCTGTCTCGGAGCTACAGGGTTATCTGCCATCCACTCAATAGCTGCTTTTCTAATTCGTGCTCGTTCCTCTGTCGTGAATAGGGTGGTCAGGAGCTGGCGGCAATCTGGCCAAGTGGGTTGGTGAGTTTCCATAATAGTAGTTACTAATTCTGTCAGCTCCTGGGGCTTACTAGTATAGGAGGCATAATGCGACCTCCAATTTAATAAATCAGTTGTAGAGAAAGGGATATACACATAAGTTAGGGGTCCCGCCACCACCTCATCATTATCATTCTTTACGGGCACTCCCGGGACTTGCCGCAAAGGCAGCAACTTGGCGGGAACTGTCTTTTGGGATCTAAGGACTGTTTTCTTAATTATCTTCCCGGGGACTACTTTTGCTTTCTCAACAGGTTTCACTTTGGGTGTATCTTTTGCTGGCGCGCTGGCACTAGCAACCACTTGTACGCTATCATCTTCACTTTGGGCATTCTCTTTTTCTTCCTCTTCTCCCTCTACTTCGGACTCGCTTTTTATGGCATCCTCGTCTTCAGCTGATTCCTCTCTCTGCCCTCCAGGAGGGGGATCAGGGGTTGGGTCCCGCTCCGGCCGTCTCTGGGGTTCTGGGGCAGGACGCCGGGCTACTCTTATCGGACCTGGGGTTCGGGGCTGTCTTGGAATTATCTCTGGGGAATCAGGATCTACCAGGATGGGCTTCTTTCTGGCTTTCTTATCCTGCTCTTTCATTTTGGGATGTTCTGTTTTCTGACTAGAATCTGTTTTAGCTAACATTATTCTGCACTGTTCCTCATAACAGCGCTGCGCCCAGGGGGGCGGATCCTCACAAATACTTAACCAGGAATCTATATAGGGGTACTGATCGGGGTGCGCTATCCGCACTCTACGGTGTATAGACTGAATAATCTCTACATTGAACGTTCCCTCTCGGGGCCAGATGGGGTCTAGATCGGGCCACTCCCTAGTACACAAAATCTGCAAACGGGCTGCTGTCATTTTAATACCATAATCTCCTGAATATCCCTCTTTAAAATGTGCGATCATACATTCTAATGGAGTGTTTCTAGTAGACCCCGCCCCTCCCATTTCGATGTGTGCGCGCAACAACAGACAGAAGGGAAAAGGAGGGCGGACCGTGGGTAAGGGGTCCTCACGGCCCTAGAAACGTATAGGGAGTACAAATAACAAGACAAGACGACAATCGCTTCCCCCTTTTCGCGACCTGAACGCGGTCGCCCGGTCAGGAAATGCGCTACTCAGGGGTCCGCCTTCACTTGGTCCGTGCTGCCAGACCTCTCATTCACACTTCGTTCACACAATCATGCTAGCAACGTATCCCAGAATGCATTCGTTTCTATCTATTCTGACTAGTCTTTTCCCAATTACAATAAGGATGGGGGTTTCACCCGGCGAATTCCCATGCGGGGTTACTCGGCCCTTCCTTGAGAGGTGATCAAGCTCTCTTACCAATTCCCAATATCTCGAGATTACAAATTCCAAATTCCAAGTTCCAATGGCAGTACTGCTCTTTCTATTTCTGTCTAGACACCAAATCAAAACTATACTCACCGGATCCGGTCCTCAAACTTCCCAAGCAGGCGCATGAGTTGGACCTCGGACTCCCCTCACTCGGGTTCGAGGCGTTGGCTCCAACCGGGCCCGGCACCCGCCGAGGTCCGACCAGCTCCCTACGATACAAGGGACCGGTGGCGCCAGGGAGCAGCCCTCGTCGGAAGGGCGCGATCCCGGCAGGACCAAGCCTATAGAGGCGGAAAGTCATGGTATATTGCCCTATATACACTTTGATTCCACAACTTCCCGGCCAACGCACCAAGAATATGTAGCAGCAAAGCGCAGACAAACCAATGATACAAGGAGTCTGTTCAGAAGGTCCAAATCATTTATTTGTGCACAAGTCTCGAACCAGTCAATTTCAAAATGGCTGAGCAAAGTTTTCAAGCATTACAACAACTTTTATAGACTTCTGTTCCATTCTAGGTATAGAAAAACATTTCATTGGTCCCGGTAACCTCCCGTACCTCCCGTACCCCTTCCATTGGTCCCAGTACTGATAAGTTTATCCAATTATGTCCCTTCAGTGGGCATGGCACCTGCATACCCCCCTTCTAGTCCCAATTACAATGGTCAGTTCATCAACTTGTTACTTTCACACTCTCAAGGCCATATAGCCAATTTGTGCATGCAGAGGAGCAGGGCTCTGCAACTCATCTGTCAGCACTCCCAATTATATTCCTTGCAGATGTACTTTTTCTTATCAGTAACTTTTAAACATGTTTTTCTGTATTTTTCCATCTCTCAGTTCTGCTTACCTAAGCTAATTCAATACTTCTACTGAGTTCTATCTTACAATAGCAGCATATTGGGGGATGTGCAATCCTATGTGCCTCTCCACAGGCCTCATTTACAGGTCAAGCTAGCCATGCTGGCCTGCTTATGTCAGACACCGTGGATCACAGGCCTGCACCTGCCACAGTATCATATCTCCCCTGTCCCTCCTCTCCTCCAGTATACATATTTAGTTCTTTCTTCTCAAATGTTTTCTGGCGCAGGCTCCAAATCATTTTCGTCACCGACCTCTGAACCGTTTCAAGTCTTTTTATATCCTTTGTGAGATACGGTCTCCAAAACTGAACGCACTACTCCCAGTGAGGCCTCACCAACGACTTGTATAGGGGCATTAATACCTCCTTTCTGCCACTAATTCCTCTCTGTATTCCACCCAGCTTCCTTCTGGCTTTGGCCACTGTCTTGTCACATTGCTTCGGCACCTTCAGAACCTCAGAAACAATCACTCCGAGGTCCTTTTTCTGGTCCATGCACACCAATCTCTCACCCCCTATCACATACAATTCCCTTGGATTTCTGCATCCCAAGAGCATGACAACACACCTTTGCATTAAATCTTAACTGCCAAGCATTAGACCGTTCTTTATAGATCGTTCCTCATGTTGTCCACTCCCACAGAGGAGTCCACTCTGTTGCAAATTTTCATGTCATCTACAATAAGGTAGACATTTCCCTTCATTTCTTCAGCAATATCACTCACAAATACATTGAACAGTACCGGTCCCTGGGGCACACCGCTACTCACCTTCCTTTCTTACAAGTGAGTTCCTTTTACCGACACCTTCTGTCTGTCTTTTGTCAGTCAACCAATTTCTGATTCAGTTCACCATCTTGTGATCCATCCTTAGGCTGCTCAGCTTATTGATAGGCTCCTATGAGCAACAGTATCAAAGGCTTTGCTGAAATCTAGGTAGATCTCTGGTTACCCAGTCAAAGAACTCAATCAAATTTGTTTGGCATGATCGTCCTTAGGTAACACCAGGTTGCCTTAGATCTTGCAACCCATAGGTTTACTTGAAAGTCCTCTCAGGAGCACCTCCATTACTTTTCCCACCACCGAGGTGGGTCTATCCAGCCTATAGTTTGTCACCTCTTCCCTATTACCACTTTTGGAAAGAGGTATCATATCAGCCCTTCTCCAGTCCTGCGGAACCTCTTCCCGTCTCCAAGGGTCTGTTAAAAATATCATTTAAAGGTCCTGCCAGAACCTCTCTGAGCTCTTTTAGTATCCTGGGATGTCTCCCATCTGGTCCCATGGCCTTGTCCACCTTCAGTTTTTCAAGCTGTTGAAAAACATCGTAAGAACATACGATATGCTATATTGGGTCAGACCAAGGTCCAACAAACCCGGTATCCTCTTTCCAACAGTGGCCAGTCCAAGCCACAAGCACCTGACATGTTCCCAAAAAGGCACACTGGTTCCACAATGCTTGTCCCATGGCAAGCAGTGGATTTTCTGGGTCCTCTGTAATAATGGTTTATGGACCTTTCCTCCAGGAACTTGTCCAAACCTTTTTTAAACCCAGCTACACTAACAGCTTTTACTATATTCTCCGTTAAAGAATTCTACAATTTGATTACCTTTTGAGTGAAAAAGTATTTTCTCTTATTAGACTTAAGGGGTTACACAGTAGCTTCATTGCATGTACCCTAGTCTTTCTACTTTTTGATGGCCTAAAGAATCGATCTACATTAACTCGTTCCACTCCATTTCTCAAGTTATAGACCTGTATCATATCTCCCCTCAGCCGTCTCTTTTCCAGGTTGAAAAGGCCTAACCTTTTAATCCTCCTCATAGGGGTATCCTTCCATCCCCTTTACCATTTTGGTGGCTCTTCTCTGTACCTTTTTTAATTCTGCTATATCCTTTTAAAGATAGGGCGACCGGAATTTCACACAATGTTCAAGGTGGGGTCGTACCATGGAACAATGCAGAGGCATTATAATATCATTTCTTTTATTCTCCATTCCTTTCCTTATAATTCCTAGCATACTATTTGTCTTCATTGCCGCCGCCGCCGCACACTGGATGGAGGGTTTCAATGTGCTATCCACGATGACGCCTAAATCTTTATCCTGGTGGTGGTTTCTAATGTGGAACCATGCATAGCATAACTATAGTTTGGGTTGTTCTTGCCTAGGTGCATAACTTTGCACTTGTACACATTAAATTTTATCTGCCATTTGCAAATCAAACCTTCCAATTTATCCAGGTCCTCTTGCAATTTTTCACAATCCTATGGAGTTTTAACAACTTTGAATAATTTTGTGTCACCTACAAATTTGATTACCTCACTCATAATTCCTATTCCCCGGTCATTTACGAATATGTTAAATAGCAGTGCACCCAGCACAGATCCCTAGAGTACTCCACTATTCACCTTTCTCCATTGGGAATATTGGCCATTCAGCCCTACCCTCTGCTTTCTATCTTTTAAGCAGTTCCAGATCCACAATAGTACACTGCCTCCTATCCCATGACTTATTAACTATGCCAAGAGTTTCTCATGAGGGTCCTTGTTAAAGGCTTTCTGAAAATCCAGATACACTATATCAACCGGCTCACCTTTGTCTACCTCTTTCTTCCTACCTTCTGTTTCTGTAATGGCCACAGTATCCAAGTCCATTTCCACCACTAGGACTTCCAGGTCAGGAATTTTGTTGGCTAGACTTCGAGCAATTGCGCTCACTGCCTTCCAGCAATTGGTAGTTGGCTTGCATGGATTTTATTCTAGAGTCCTCTTCCCACTGGTCATTGATGTGTGGGTTAATATGATGACCGTTTCCAATGTTATTATGTTTTTGCAGGGAGTGATGCCCTGAACTTGTTTTTTTTCCCATCCGTCACCCCCTTTCCCTAGTTTAAATTCTTGTCCACATAGTGCCTGAATTCATTGCTTAGGATCCTTTCTCCTGACATAGAGAGATGCAGTCCATCAACACAATATATATCTAAATTCTTCTTGTCTACACCAGGTTTAGAACCACCTATTAAAGTTGGTTATGTGATGCAGCCTCCCTTTCCCCTGCTATTCCTCCCTCAAAAATTCCCGTACTACAGAAACAAATATGTTATTGATGGAAGTCGCTGTAGAAACATATTAGTGGTTTCCTTGAGCCATCCATCCTCTTTCTTTTCTTTCTATTATGACCATCTCTGCCTACATCATCGGTCCAGAGAATAGTTTCTATTGTGACAATGCACCCTATTGCATATAAGGTTTTCTATACACGGAATGTGTCATTAGGAGAAACCTGGGGAAGTACAAGTTGGTCCCAGAGGCCATATAAGGTAGAGTTTCCGGAGGGAAATGTGTCTTTTTGCCTTCCTTTGCTGCCAACCTGACTGCTGGAAGAGCAAACCCCAGAGTCAGTGGAGGTGGGGTGCTGAACAAGGCAGCACCAAGCAAGAAAAAGGGGGGAGAGGGGAGGGCGTTATTGAGTACTGATCTAGCCTCTGTATAACCACTAGAAGAGAAGTGAGGATTATTATCATGTGCATCTTTTCTGCTCTCAGGAGACAGAAGTGTGGAGCAGCCAACACAGTCTCAAGTCTTATGGGGATTGTGCCCTGGAGAATCACCCAGGTACAAGAGCAGAGGAGAAGGAAAGTGTGCAGAAGAAGGCAGCCTATGTGCATGAGGTGGTGGCTAAGAAAAACACATTCATTTTTTGAGATACCCTTATTTTGGTAAATTGTTGCATTTTATCTTTCGAAACCAAAAATTCCATCAGCTCAGCTAGGAACCGTGAGATATTTGTTGTTAGAAAGGTAGGCGGAAGCCCTGATATCTCCATACCACATTGATCAGCAGAGTCACTCCTGATTATTGCCAGAGCATGCATGGAGATTTAGTACTGTGTTTATAAGCAGATTTTAAAATCTCCCTCATTATTTATGTATTGACAAAAAAAGTTTGCTATTTAAATGCATGATGTCCAAATATGCATTTTCGTAGGATTGTTCTGGGAGGGATGGTGTTCAGATGATAACAACAGAGTTTAATAATCACAGTTTTGGGCTGGAGGCATTATGGATCTAAAGTCTAATAGCAAGGAGGCACAAGGCTGAGGTTTTGCCTAGGACACCTAATACTGGCCGTGCCTGCAGGTAAAAGATTGTGCCGATGGCTCTTTGAATTTGTCTGGCTGTCAGAATCTATTGTTTTACTTTGACCCCTGCTGCACTTTGCTGGCCATCAGAAGCTGCTGCCCTAGGCGACCGCCTAGTTTGTAGTGGTTGGACCGGACCTAGGTGGAACTGCACCTCTAGACACGTAATGGAGTAAAACCAGGCCTGGATAAGCCTGTCTGCCTGGACAGGCAAATACAGAAATCATCACCATCCTCCCTCATATAGTCCTTTTTCGAGAGACTTTCAAAGACAGATATTCCATTTCGAGGGCAAACGGAACTTTTCCGTAGGTAACCTGTGTAAGGCAGCAGAACTATGGAAGCCAACCACTACATAATACCAAAGATGCTAAATAGCACAGTTGCCAAGTTACCCAGTTCCATCAGTGAGATTTTAAGCCAGTCTTGGCTTTCTCACAGGCTCATCCTGATGCATTATGGGACCTGCACCACTGAGTCAATGGATAAAATCAGGAACTACAAATACCATACTACATTGCCATGCACATTTAAAACCTGATCTGGCAAAAGATTATTTCTGGAACTGGATAACTTGGTAACTTTGTATTGGTTTTGAAGCTAAATCTTCAATCCCCCTCTCCCAGAACAGAGACATTGGCCGGTCCCCCCCCCCCCCCCCCCCATTTTCCTATGAGCCCCCTGTAAGAGCAGTGGAATGGACGTCTTGATGTAGGCAATGAGTTTCCTCAGCTGCAGCGGAGCAGTGTGGAATCGGCTGGGCTGTGATGTCACAAAGAGACAGAGCTTTAGCCCAATGAGAGCAAGCTGACAGCAGCTGGGCACAGTGGCTTGTGCCTGTAATCCTTGCTCCTGGGGAAGCTGAGGCTGGTGGATGGCTTGAGTCTGGGGTCTTCTGCACTGCTGTGAGCTATGTTGAGCAGGTGTTCACACTAAGCTAGGCATCAACATGGGGTCTCTGGGGGAGCTTGGGAACACCAGGTTGTATAAAGAGAGGTGAACCTGCCCAGGCTGGGAACAGAGCAGGTCAAAGCCCCCATGTTCAGCAGTGGTGGGACTGCACTTGTGAATAGCTTGTACAGTGCAGCCTGGGTAAGACAGCAAGACCCAGTCTCTTTCTTTTAAGGAAAGAGATATTTAGCAGACATTTCTTTGAAAACCCTCTATGACCAAAGTTTTGCTTAATTAATAGGAAAAAAAGGATTGGTTCTGCAAAAGTTCCTATAAAAAGATCAATGGGGTTGAGGAGACACAGCTATAATAAATAGTATCATCTTTTTTTCTAAAGAAATTGTTTTTAAAAAAGGCTTAATAAAGTCACACAAAAGGTACTTTTGAAAACAATCAAAAGCAGCTCAATTTTCAGCTTTGGTCTTTATTTGAGCGTAGAATGTGGTAGTCAAGGGGGCAAAAGATTAGCCTGGGAAAGGAAAAAGAGAAAGGACAGAACTCTTCTGCCATTGCATATACTACTTCTAGGAATGCATCTGATTTTCAGTTTTGAAGCTTCACCTCCTGTTGTTTTTTCTCTTTCTATCACTGGATTTTGTCCACCACCTACTGGTGGCTCTGAGGATTACCTGGATTGGAGACATGGAAAGGCACCAGGATTCCTGCAGGGGTCTCCTCAAGGCAACAGAAGAAATTTAAGATTGCAGGCCTGTAATTGTAAATATACATAGTAAATGACGACAGATAAAGACCAGTATGATCCCTCTAGTCTGCCCAGGAAGGTGGCTAGAGGAGGTGTACCCGCCGCTCTATGAAGGCCACCCCTCTCTTTTTGTTGAAGTATAAAAAAAATTGTTAGCGTTTATTTTGATTTTTTTTTTTGATTTTTTTTATTCTTTGTTTATTTAACCAACAGCAACATAACATCCAATACAGTACAGAACAGTAAGCCACCGGGGAGTGGTATCTTATCTCCTCCGAGGCCAAGACAAAAGACAGTTATGTCGCCGTAGCAACACAGTAAGAGAGGGAACAGAAATAACGGAAGGCAGTCATGGTTAAACATTTTTCCCCTTTTTTGAAAATCCTAACAGCCCCCCCTTCCCCATCCCCCCCCCGAACCCCTATCCCCCCCTTCCCCGTCATCGCACCCCGAGCTCCACGGCACTGCAGCAACACCCCTCTCAGCACAGTCCTGGGCACCCTCCGCACGCCATAGTCCATGCCTCAACATCCTACATTTACTATTTCGCTCTGGCTGCGGGAGCCCAAAGTCTGAATATAGGGCTCCCAGATCAGCAGAAAAGTAGCCCATCTCTTCACTGAGCCTCTAGCCCTCCAGCGCTCTGCCAGCAGCAGCTGGTGAAAATTATTGCCCCACTCCGTAAACGTTGGTGGGTCTCGGTCTCTCCATCTATGTAAAATCGGACCCTTCCCCACCAAACATGCTTTACGCACTAATAAGCGCTCCCATCTCCCGGAGGGTAGAGTCGGATGCATTTGATCCAGGAGAACTAAACCTCCGGTCCAGGGAAATCTTTGCTGTAATATTCTCATAAGATAGCGGTGTATTTGGGACCAATACGGAAGGATGCGCCTGCACTGCCACCACATGTGAGATAGGATGGCCAAGAGCGTAGAACACCTGGGGCAAGACCCGTCCTGAGTAATGCAACTCCGCAACGCACGTCTCGGGGAGAAATACACACGAGTTAAGGCTTTATATTGGATTTCCCTCCAACGCGCTCCCTCCACCAGTTCCACTATCCGCCCCACCGCCGTACAAATCGTACCTGGTGGAATTTCCCGTCCCAACTCTCCACCCCAGGCTGCCTCGGCCCTCCCATAGTCCGGCACCACACCAAAGCACTCCAGCTTAGCTTTCAGCCCAGCTATCGTCAGGGGTGTTTCCCCCCCCAATTCCAAAAATTCAATAATCTGCTTCGACCGGTCTTCCCCTAATTCGTCCCGGGGTAGGGTAGCCACATAGTGTGAGAGCTGAAGGTATGCAAAGTAATGAGTGCTGGGTAGCTGGTACTCCTCGCGTAATTCCAGAAACGGCTTGCACTTACCCGTAAGATCTACCGCATGCCCTATATAGTATAGTCCCTGCCGATACCAGAACCGAAAAACTTTCGAGTCCGAACCGGGCAGAAAATGCACATTGCCTCGTATGGGTAACCAACTAGAGACCTGCCAGTTGCGTTGCCAAAAGCTGTTTAATTGTCTCCACGTACGCCGCAGCGCGTTTAGCAGCGTATTTCGCGTAAGTCGTGTTGGCAAATGTAGACTCTCGACATGTAAGGCCCCTACGAGGGAGAAAGGAGCCACCAGCGCCGCCATCAAATCTCGGGATGTGTAGACATCGGTTTCCCCGAGATAGTCTCCAATATGCCGCACCTGACAGGCCAAGGCATAAAGTCGCAAGTCGGGGAGCCCCAAGCCACCCCTACGCCACCTACCAATCATACGAGAGATCGGAATCCGCGCTCGGGCCCCCCTCCACAGGAACCCTTGTATCTCCCGTTCCATTTTAAGTAAATCCCTTCGGAGTAACCAGACCGGCAAGGTTTGAAGCCAATAAAGTATACGTGGTAAAACCACCATTTTAACTGCAGCAATTCTCCCCAAGAGAGCCAGGGGGAGCGGGTTCCAGGCTCGCAGTTGACGCCGCATCCCAGACAAGACTCGCTCAAAGTTTGTATAATATAAATCTTGTGGTAACCGTGTTAAAATGATACCGAGATATTTAAATCCATGCTCGGCCCATTTCAAGGGAAATACCGCCCCCCATCTGTCCCGCAACCTCCCCGAAACATCTAAAGCCTCCAACTTATCGGCATTTATCCGAAGGCCAGCGAAACTACCAAACCTCTGGAACTCAGTCAGCAATCGCAGCAATGATTCTCGCGGCGCCAATAGATGCACAAGCATGTCGTCGGCAAAAGCCGACACCTTGAATCCCTGTTTGCCTATCTCAATCCCACAAATCTGTCGGTCCATTTCTATACTGCGTATAAGAGGATCGAGGGACAAAACAAACAATAAGGGGGACAGTGGACAGCCCTGCCTAGTGCCCCGATATAATGGGAAGGGGTCTGATAATACCCCATTACACAATACCCTGGCCGTGGGGGTGTCATATAAACTTTTCACCATAGCACAAAAAGCCTGTCCAAAACCATACATCGGCAACAAGTGGTCCAAATAGGTCCAGTCAACCCTATCAAATGCTTTTTCAGCGTCAAAACTCACCAAGAGGGATTGCAATTGGTGGCTATGTACCCACTCCAAGGAAGTTAAAATTCGACGGATATTACGAACCGCATACCGACCACGCACAAATCCCACCTGAGATTCATGCACTACATCACCCAGTACTTCCGCCAGCCGTTCGGCCAAGATTTTTGCCAACAGCTTTGCGTCAAAATTCAGCAAAGATATCGGTCGATAAGAGGCCGCCTGCAACGGGTCTTTAGCTGGCTTGGGTATCAACGTGATATAGGCCTGATTATCTCCCCACCGCCTACCACCCCCATCTATACGCTGCTGGTAGGTATCCACCAACAGAGGACCCACCCCATCGGACAGGAGTTTGTAAAACTCAGCCCCATAGCCATTGGGGCCCGGTGCCTTACAGCAACTGGCATGGGCAATTACAGACTGGACCTCCTTCAAGGTAATTGGTTGTCCCAGTTGTACCCGTTGCATCTCCGTTACCTGGGGGAGCTGCAACCCTTGAAGGTAAGCCTCCATGGTAGAAGGGTTAGTTTCATCGGCCGTATAGAGTGTTTGGAAAAAATTTTTGAAGAGCGCACTAATCGCCGTTCGGTTTTGATGAAGTTTCCCATGTTCATCCCGAAGAGCCGCTACCCCCTTCCCTCCCCTCGGACCCCGCAAACAGCGTCCTAATAGCTTCCCCGGTCTGTCCCCAAAACAGTATAGGCGATATTTATAATATAACAGAGATTTCTTGGCACGCTGATGTAGCAATTCATTAAGGGCTACCTGAAGCTCCCAGAGCCGTTTTCTATTTGACACTGTGGGTGAGTGACCACTGAGCACCCGCGCGTGGGAAACTTGTCGCTCCAACCGAACAATCTGCTCCGCCAACAATCTGCGTTTCCGAGCAGCAAATCCAATAATGTCACCCCTCAAGACCACCTTGGCGGTTTCCCAAACCAACTCAGGGTCCCCCCGGTGTGCCTGATGATTTAGCTCAAAATCACGCCAGCGTTGACCCAAAAAGTGCCGGAACTGATTGTCCTTATATAACTCAATGGGGAACCGCCATATACGAGAAACTCCAGCATCACCCCCCCCAGTGGATCTCAACCCAAACCATGGCATGATCAGAAAGCTCCAGAGGACCTATCTGCGCCTCCTCCACCTGTGCAAAGGCATTTGCTGAAAATAAAACATAATCGATTCTCACACTGGTCCCATGTGCCCTCGAGATGTGGGTAAAGTCTTTCTCAGATGGATGTAGGACTCTCCACGGGTCTATCAAACCCAAACGCTTCCGAAAGCGTTGTAACACTTGGGAGCCGAGCAGTCTATCCCTCGTCCCCTTGCCACTGGAGGTGTCCAAATGCACTTCGAGCACCCCATTGAGGTCCCCCCCCAATAGTAACGGTACATCTGGCAATTGTTCCACCTTAGCCGCAAGACGATCAAAAAACTCCCGGTCTAACTTATTGGGACCATACACATTCCCTAGTATAATCTCACGATCTTCCAGCACACCCCACAATAACAAGAATCGTCCGTCGGGGTCAGCCACCTGTCGATTTAGCGAGAAACGCACCCTCCGATGAATTAAAATGGCCACCCCTCCCTTCTTCCCCCGTGCAGGCGCACCCCACACCTGGCCTACCCAGTCCCGGCCTAATTTAGCATGTTCTTCAGCTGTTTGGTGGGTTTCCTGAAGTATCGCAATATCACAGCATTGTCTGGCCAGCGCCTTCAATACTTTATATCGCTTTATCGGGCTACCCAAACCGCAGACATTCCAAGTTATGACCCTCAAAGGATCACTGTATGTGTATGGCTCAAATGCCAGCAAAGCGTGTATAGGGAGACCCTCCCAGCCTGGAGCCCCCCACCGTCCTGACCTGAGAAGAGAGTGCCAAATCTATGCAAAGAGCTCGGAGTGCGAAGACCCCTCCCCCCACCTCCCCTGAATCCCCCTACCCCCCCCCCCGACTAACCCCACTCCTAACTCTCCCTACCTCTATCCTAACCCACTCGTGAACTTACCCACTAAAACCCCCTTATTCCTAATCAACCTATTCCACCTATCTACAGGACTCCCCGCACCTACCCCTACCCAAGGAGCCCTCCCGAGACTCCTCTGAGCGTGTCCCCTATCCCCACCCTTAAAGTAGATCATAGTGCCACTATCCAGCTTACACAGCTCTTTACCCTGGAGGACTAGGCTCTCCCCCTCCCACTAACTAAACATCAGAACCAAAAACAGGCCTGGGACTCTGTGCCCCCTCCTCATATGAAAATCCAGCATGGCCCCCCCCCACCCCCCACCCCCCCCACCCCCCACCCCCCATGGCAGCCAGTCCTAGGCTACTCTATCCGAGGATCTAAGAAGGGGGGCATCCAGTGGGTGCGGAAGGGAGAGAGATCGCCTCCCCGACGCGGTAGACCATCTCAGCTGGTCCACCGTTCGGGCCCCGCCAAGCACACTGCACCAACCCCAAGGCCCGTGGCCTCTGCCGATCGGGTTCCTGTCAACTGCCAAGTACCAGTAGCCCCCCGCATCGCAGGCATTCCCCCACCGCCCCCACTGCACCCCAGGGCCAGGCTGCCACGGCCTCCTCCGGAAAACCTGCCGTCTCCTCAACATGAGGCGTCGGCAGTTTTAGATAAAGGAAGCAAGACAGAAAGAAAGAGAAAGAAAAAAAACCCATAATGGCCGGAGGGGCACCGACACCTACAGATTGGTACTCGAGCGGCATGAGAAGGCCCCCTCCCCCAAATGAACCCCAGCATATAAAACAGAAACACAGCAAATAAACAGGCCAAACTTTTCTAGCACATAATAGGGAAGAGAGAAACAGTAACCTAACAAAACTTTGCTACTCCTTCTTAAATAAGGCCTTTGGCGTCCCTGGGGAATACAAATAGACACAAAGTTGCTGAAGGTCTGCAGCTCCATAACAAGCCGCAACAGTAGCACATTGTTACTTCTGTGGTTACAATTAAGTTCCCCGCTCTATATGAGAGAAAGAGAGATTTCTTTGTCGCTTAAGTTCAAGCAGCCTCTGAGGATTTCATTTGGAGGTGGCCGACACTGCTTTCTTTTGGGTGTGGAGCTGCCGGACATAATCCTCTGCCGCAGCGGCTGACTCGAAGACACGGTGGGCCCCATCGCAGAGCACATGGAGTCTGGCGGGATACTGCACTGAGAACCGGATACCTGCCTCGATAAGTTTTCCACAGAGGGGTGCGTATTCCCGCCGCTTTCTACTCAGCGCCATTGAATAATCCTGCGCCACACGGATATTAGTATTATTGTACAGTACCTCTCCCTTCTGCCGTGCAGCTTTCAGGATCCGTTCCTTTTGTGGGAAGTGAAGGAACTTGGCTTTTTGTTGAAGTATAAAAAAAATAGTTAGCGTTTATTTTGATTTTATCTTCTAACTATAAAGGGATCCACTGGGTCTGTCTGTTCCATGCCATTTTGAATTCCGTCACTGTATTTGCCTCCATCACCTCCGTCAGGAGTGCATTCTAAGCATCTACCACACTTTCAGTGAGTAAGTAATTTCCTGACGTTGCTTTTAAGTTTACTTCCTTTTAGCTTCATTTTATGCCCCTTCTTTGAAAAAGGTTTGTTGGTTCATTAATACCCTTTCAGGATTTAAACGTCTGTATCATATCTCCCCTGTCCCTCCTCTCCTCCAGTATACATATTTAGGTCTTTCTTCTCAAATGTTTTCTGGCGCAGGCTCCAAATCATTTTCCTCACCGACCTCTGAACCGTTTCAAGTCTTTTTATATCCTTTGTGAGATACGGTCTCCAAAACTGAACGCACTACTCCCAGTGAGGCCTCACCAACGACTTGTATAGGGGCATTAATACCTCCTTTCTACCACTAATTCCTCTCTGTATTCCACCCAGCTTCCTTCTGGCTTTGGCCACTGTCTTGTCACATTGCTTCGGCACCTTCAGAACCTCAGAAACAATCACTCCGAGGTCCTTTTTCTGGTCCATGCACACCAATCTCTCACCCCCTATCACATACAATTCCCTTGGATTTCTGCATCCCAAGAGCATGACAACACACCTTTGCATTAAATCTTAACTGCCAAGCA
Source organism: Ichthyophis bannanicus (assembly GCA_033557465.1). NCBI lineage: Eukaryota > Metazoa > Chordata > Amphibia > Gymnophiona > Ichthyophiidae > Ichthyophis > Ichthyophis bannanicus. The sequence continues at coordinate 154,925,288 of CM066031.1, forward strand.
TTAGACCGTTCTTTCTAGATCGTTCCTCATGTTGTCCACTCCTTCAGAGGAGTCCACTCTGTTGCAAATTTTCATGTCATCTACAATAAGGTAGACATTTCCCTTCATTTCTTCAGCAATATCACTCACAAATACATTGAACAGTACCGGTCCCTGGGGCACACCGCTACTCACCTTCCTTTCTTACAAGTGAGTTCCTTTTACCGACACCTTCTGTCTTTTGTCAGTCAACCAATTTCTGATTCAGTTCACCATCTTGTGATCCATCCTTAGGCTGCTCAGCTTATTGATAGGCTCCTATGAGCAACAGTATCAAAGGCTTTGCTGAAATCTAGGTAGATCTCTGGTTACCCAGTCAAAGAACTCAATCAAATTTGTTTGGCATGATCGTCCTTAGGTAACACCAGGTTGCCTTAGATCTTGCAACCCATAGGTTTACTTGAAAGTCCTCTCAGGAGCACCTCCATTACTTTTCCCACCACCGAGGTGGGTCGATCCAGCCTATAGTTTGTCACATCTTCCCTATTACCACTTTTGGAAAGAGGTATCATATCAGCCCTTCTCCAGTCCTGCGGAACCTCTTCCCGTCTCCAAGGGTCTGTTAAAAATATCATTTAAAGGTCCTGCCAGAACCTCTCTGAGCTCTTTTAGTATCCTGGGATGTCTCCCATCTGGTCCCATGGCCTTGTCCACCTTCAGTTTTTCAAGCTGTTGAAAAACATCGTAAGAACATACGATATGCCATACTGGGTCAGACCAAGGTCCAACAAACCCGGTATCCTCTTTCCAACAGTGGCCAGTCCAAGCCACAAGCACCTGACAGGTTCCCAAAAAGGCACACTGGTTCCACAATGCTTGTCCCATGGCAAGCAGTGGATTTTCTGGGTCCTCTGTAATAATGGTTTATGGACCTTTCCTCCAGGAACTTGTCCAAACCTTTTTTAAACCCAGCTACACTAACAGCTTTTACTATATTCTCCGTTAAAGAATTCTACAATTTGATTACCTTTTGAGTGAAAAAGTATTTTCTCTTATTAGACTTAAGGGGTTACACAGTAGCTTCATTGCATGTCCCCTAGTCTTTCTACTTTTTGATGGCCTAAAGAATCGATCTACATTAACTCGTTCCACTCCATTTCTCAAGTTATAGACCTGTATCATATCTCCCCTCAGCCGTCTCTTTTCCAGGTTGAAAAGGCCTAACCTTTTAATCCTCCTCATAGGGGTATCCTTCCATCCCCTTTACCATTTTGGTGGCTCTTCTCTGTACCTTTTTTAATTCTGCTATATCCTTTTAAAGATAGGGCGACCGGAATTGCACACAATGTTCAAGGTGGGGTCGTACCATGGAACAATGCAGAGGCATTATAATATCATTTCTTTTATTCTCCATTCCTTTCCTTATAATTCCTAGCATACTATTTGTCTTCATTGCTGCCGCCGCCGCACACTGGATGGAGGGTTTCAATGTGCTATCCACGATGCTGCCTAAATCTTTATCCTGGTGGTGGTTTCTAATGTGGAACCATGCATAGCATAACTATAGTTTGGGTTGTTCTTGCCTAGGTGCATAACTTTGCACTTGTACACATTAAATTTTATCTGCCATTTGCAAATCAAACCTTCCAATTTATCCAGGTCCTCTTGCAATTTTTCACAATCCTATGGAGTTTTAACAACTTTGAATAATTTTGTGTCACCTACAAATTTGATTACCTCACTCATAATTCCTATTCCCCGGTCATTTACGAATATGTTAAATAGCAGTGCACCCAGCACAGATCCCTAGAGTACTCCACTATTCACCTTTCTCCATTGGGAATATTGGCCATTCAGCCCTACCCTCTGCTTTCTATCTTTTAAGCAGTTCCAGATCCACAATAGTACACTGCCTCCTATCCCATGACTTATTAACTATGCCAAGAGTTTCTCATGAGGGGCCTTGTTAAAGGCTTTCTGAAAATCCAGATACACTATATCAACCGGCTCACCTTTGTCTACCTCTTTCTTCCTACCTTCTGTTTCTGTAATGGCCACAGTATCCAAGTCCATTTCCACCACTAGGACTTCCAGGTCAGGAATTTTGTTGGCTAGACTTCGAGCAATTGCGCTCACTGCCTTCCAGCAATTGGTAGTTGGCTTGCATGGATTTTATTCTAGAGTCCTCTTCCCACTGGTCATTGATGTGTGGGTTAATATGATGACCGTTTCCAATGTTATTATGTTTTTGTAGGGAGTGATGCCCTGAACTTGTGTTTTTTCCCATCCGTCACCCCCTTTCCCTAGTTTAAATGCTTGTCCACATAGTGCCTGAATTCATTGCTTAGGATCCTTTCTCCTGACATAGAGAGATGCAGTCCATCAACACAATATATATCTAAATTCTTCTTGTCTACACCAGGTTTAGAACCACCTATTAAAGTTGGTTATGTGATGCAGCCTCCCTTTCCCCTGCTATTCCTCCCTCAAAAATACCCGTACTACAGAAACAAATATGTTATTGATGGAAGTCGCTGCAGAAACATATTAGTGGTTTCCTTGAGCCATCCATCCTCTTTCTTTTCTTTCTATTATGACCATCTCTGCCTACATCATCGGTCCAGAGAATAGTTTCTATTGTGACAATGCACCCTATTGCATATAAGGTTTTCTATACACGGAATGTGTCATTAGGAGAAACCTGGGGAAGCACAAGTTGGTCCCAGAGGCCATATAAGGTAGAGTTTCCGGAGGGAAATGTGTCTTTTTGCCTTCCTTTGCTGCCAACCTGACTGCTGGAAGAGCAAACCCCAGAGTCAGTGGACGTGGGGTGCTGAACAAGGCAGCACCAAGCAAGAAAAAGGGGGGAGAGGGGAGGGCGTTATTGAGTACTGATCTAGCCTCTGTATAACCACTAGAAGAGAAGTGAGGATTATTATCATGTGCATCTTTTCTGCTCTCAGGAGACAGAAGTGTGGAGCAGCCCACACAGTCTCAAGTCTTATGGGGATTGTGTCCTGGAGAATCACCCAGGTACAAGAGCAGAGGAGAAGGAAAGTGTGCAGAAGAAGGCAGCCTATGTGCATGAGGTGGTGGCTAAGAAAAACACATTCATTTTTCTGAGATACCCTTATTTTGGTAAATTGTTGCATTTTATCTTTCGAAACCAAAAATTCCATCAGCTCAGCTAGGAACCGTGAGATATTTGTTGCTAGAAAGGTAGGCGGAAGCCCTGATATCTCCATACCACGTTGATCAGCAGAGTCACTCCTGATTATTGCCAGAGCATGCATGGAGATTTAGTACTGTGTTTATAAGCAGATTTTAAAATCTCCCTCATTATTTATGTATTGACAAAAAAAGTTTGCTATTTAAATGCATGATGTCCAAATATGCATTTTCGTAGGATTGTTCTGGGAGGGATGGTGTTCAGATGATAACAACAGAGTTTAATAATCACAGTTTTGGGCTGGAGGCATTATGGATCTAAAATCTAATAGCAAGGAGGCACAAGGCTGAAGTTTTGCCTAGGACACCTAATACTGGCTGTGCCTGCAGGTAAAAGATTGTGCCGATGGCTCTTTGAATTTGTCTGGCTGTCAGAATCTATTGTTTTACTTTGACCCCTGCTGCACTTTGCTGGCCATCAGAAGCTGCTGCCCTAGGCGACCGCCTAGTTTGTAGTGGTTGGACCGGACCTAGGTGGAACTGCACCTCTAGACACGTAATGGAGTAAAATCAGGCCTGGATAAGCCTGTCTGCCTGGACAGGCAAATACAGAAATCATCACCATCCTCCCTCATATAGTCCTTTTTCGAGAGACTTTCTAAGACAGAGATTCCATTTCGAGGGCAAACGGAACCTTTCCGTAGGTAACCTGTGTAAGGCAGCAGAACTATGGAAGCCAACCACTACATAATACCAAAGATGCTAAATGGCAGAGTTGCCAAGTTACCCAGTTCCATCAGTGAGATTTTAAGCCAGTCTTGGCTTTCTGGCAGGCTCATCCTGATGCATTATGGGACCTGCACCACTGAGTCAATGGATAAAATCAGGAACTACAAATACCATACTGCATTGCCATGCACATTTAAAACCTGATCTGGCAAAAGATTATTTCTGGAACTGGATAACTTGGTAACTCTGTATTGGTTTTGAAGCTAAATCTTCAATCCCCCTCTCCCAGAACAGAGACATTGGCCGTTCCCCCCCCCCCTTTTCCTATGAGCCCCCTGTAAGAGCAGTGGAATGGACGTCTTGATGTAGGCAATGAGTTTCCTCAGCTGCAGCGGAGCAGTGTGGAATCGGCTGGGCTGTGATGTCACAAAGAGACAGAGCTTTAGCCCAATGAGAGCAGGCTGACAGCAGCTGGGCACAGTGGCTTGTGCCTGTAATCCTTGCTCCTGGGGAAGCTGAGGCTGGTGGATGGCTTGAGTCTGGGGTCTTCTGCACTGCTGTGAGCTATGTTGAGCAGGTGTCCACACTAAGCTAGGCATCAACATGGGGTCTCTGGGGGAGCTTGGGAACACCAGGTTGTATAAAGAGAGGTGAACCTGCCCAGGCTGGGAACAGAGCAGGTCAAAGCCCCCATGTTCAGCAGTGGTGGGACTGCACTTGTGAATAGCTTGTACAGTGCAGCCTGGGTAAGACAGCAAGACCCAGTCTCTTTCTTTTAAGGAAAGAGATATTTAGCAGACATTTCTTTGAAAACCCTCTATGACCAAAGTTTTGCTTAATTAATAAGAAAAAAAGGATTGGTTCTGCAAAAGTTCCTATAAAAAGATCAATGGGGTTGAGGAGACACAGCTATAATAAATAGTATCATCTTTTTTTCTAAAGAAATTGTTTTTAAAAAAGGCTTAATAAAGTCACGCAAAAGGTACTTTTGAAAACAATCAAAAGCAGCTCAATTTTCAGCTTTGGTCTTTATTTGAGCGTAGAATGTGGTAGTCAAGGGGGCAAAAGATTAGCCTGGGAAAGGAAAAAGAGAAAGGACAGAACTCTTCTCCTATTGCATATACTACTTCTAGGAATGCATCTGATTTTCAGTTTTGAAGCTTCACCTCCTGTTGTTTTTTCTCTTTCTATCACTGGATTTTGTCCACCACCTACTGGTGGCTCTGAGGATTACCTGGATTGGAGACATGGAAAGGCACCAGGATTCCTGCAGGGGTCTCCTCAAGGCAACAGAAGAAATTTAAGATTGCAGGCCTGTAATTGTAAATATACATAGTAAATGACGACAGATAAAGACCAGTATGATCCCTCTAGTCTGCCCAGGAAGGTGGCTAGAGGAGGTGTACCCGCCGCTCTATGAAGGCCACCCCTCTCTTTTTGTTGAAGTATAAAAAAAATAGTTAGCGTTTATTTTGATTTTATCTTCTAGCTATAAAGGGATCCACTGGGTCTGTCTGTTCCATGCCATTTTGAATTCCGTCACTGTATTTGCCTCCATCACCTCCGTCAGGAGTGCATTCTAAGCATCTACCACACTTTCAGTGAGTAAGTAATTTCCTGACGTTGCTTTTAAGTTTACTTCCTTTCAGCTTCATTTTATGCCCCTTCTTTGAAAAAGGTTTGTTGGTTCATTAATACCCTTTCAGGATTTAAACGTCTGTATCATATCTCCCCTGTCCCTCCTCTCCTCCAGTATACATATTTAGGTCTTTCTTCTCAAATGTTTTCTGGCGCAGGCTCCAAATCATTTTCCTCACCGACCTCTGAACCGTTTCAAGTCTTTTTATATCCTTTGTGAGATACGGTCTCCAAAACTGAACGCACTACTCCCAGTGAGGCCTCACCAACGACTTGTATAGGGGCATTAATACCTCCTTTCTACCACTAATTCCTCTCTGTATTCCACCCAGCTTCCTTCTGGCTTTGGCCACTGTCTTGTCACATTGCTTCGGCACCTTCAGAACCTCAGAAACAATCACTCCGAGGTCCTTTTTCTGGTCCATGCACACCAATCTCTCACCCCCTATCACATACAATTCCCTTGGATTTCTGCATCCCAAGAGCATGACAACACACCTTTGCATTAAATCTTAACTGCCAAGCATTAGACCGTTCTTTCTAGATCGTTCCTCATGTTGTCCACTCCCTTCAGAGGAGTCCACTCTGTTGCAAATTTTCATGTCATCTACAATAAGGTAGACATTTCCCTTCATTTCTTCAGCAATATCACTCACAAATACATTGAACAGTACCGGTCCCTGGGGCACACCGCTACTCACCTTCCTTTCTTACAAGTGAGTTCCTTTTACCGACACCTTCTGTCTTTTGTCAGTCAACCAATTTCTGATTCAGTTCACCATCTTGTGATCCATCCTTAGGCTGCTCAGCTTATTGATAGGCTCCTATGAGCAACAGTATCAAAGGCTTTGCTGAAATCTAGGTAGATCTCTGGTTACCCAGTCAAAGAACTCAATCAAATTTGTTTGGCATGATCGTCCTTAGGTAACACCAGGTTGCCTTAGATCTTGCAACCCATAGGTTTACTTGAAAGTCCTCTCAGGAGCACCTCCATTACTTTTCCCACCACCGAGGTGGGTCGATCCAGCCTATAGTTTGTCACATCTTCCCTATTACCACTTTTGGAAAGAGGTATCATATCAGCCCTTCTCCAGTCCTGCGGAACCTCTTCCCGTCTCCAAGGGTCTGTTAAAAATATCATTTAAAGGTCCTGCCAGAACCTCTCTGAGCTCTTTTAGTATCCTGGGATGTCTCCCATCTGGTCCCATGGCCTTGTCCACCTTCAGTTTTTCAAGCTGTTGAAAAACATCGTAAGAACATACGATATGCCATACTGGGTCAGACCAAGGTCCAACAAACCCGGTATCCTCTTTCCAACAGTGGCCAGTCCAAGCCACAAGCACCTGACAGGTTCCCAAAAAGGCACACTGGTTCCACAATGCTTGTCCCATGGCAAGCAGTGGATTTTCTGGGTCCTCTGTAATAATGGTTTATGGACCTTTCCTCCAGGAACTTGTCCAAACCTTTTTTAAACCCAGCTACACTAACAGCTTTTACTATATTCTCCGTTAAAGAATTCTACAATTTGATTACCTTTTGAGTGAAAAAGTATTTTCTCTTATTAGACTTAAGGGGTTACACTGTAGCTTCATTGCATGTCCCCTAGTCTTTCTACTTTTTGATGGCCTAAAGAATCGATCTACATTAACTCGTTCCACTCCATTTCTCAAGATATAGACCTGTATCATATCTCCCCTCAGCCGTCTCTTTTCCAGGTTGAAAAGGCCTAACCTTTTAATCCTCCTCATAGGGGTATCCTTCCATCCCCTTTACCATTTTGGTGGCTCTTCTCTGTACCTTTTTTAATTCTGCTATATCCTTTTAAAGATAGGGCGACCGGAATTGCACACAATGTTCAAGGTGGGGTCGTACCATGGAACAATGCAGAGGCATTATAATATCATTTCTTTTATTCTCCATTCCTTTCCTTATAATTCCTAGCATACTATTTGTCTTCATTGCCGCCGCCGCCGCACACTGGATGGAGGGTTTCAATGTGCTATCCACGATGACGCCTAAATCTTTATCCTGGTGGTGGTTTCTAATGTGGAACCATGCATAGCATAACTATAGTTTGGGTTGTTCTTGCCTAGGTGCATAACTTTGCACTTGTACACATTAAATTTTATCTGCCATTTGCAAATCAAACCTTCCAATTTATCCAGGTCCTCTTGCAATTTTTCACAATCCTATGGAGTTTTAACAACTTTGAATAATTTTGTGTCACCTACAAATTTGATTACCTCACTCATAATTCCTATTCCCCGGTCATTTACGAATATGTTAAATAGCAGTGCACCCAGCACAGATCCCTAGAGTACTCCACTATTCACCTTTCTCGATTGGGAATATTGGCCATTCAGCCCTACCCTCTGCTTTCTATCTTTTAAGCAGTTCCAGACCACAATAGTACACTGCCTCCTATCCCATGACTTATTAACTATGCCAAGAGTTTCTCATGAGGGGCCTTGTTAAAGGCTTTCTGAAAATCCAGATACACTATATCAACCGGCTCACCTTTGTCTACCTCTTTCTTCCTACCTTCGGTTTCTGTAATGGCTACAGTATCCAAGTCCATTTCCACCACTAGGACTTCCAGGTCAGGAATTTTGTTGGCTAGACTTCGAGCAATTGCGCTCACTGCCTTCCAGCAATTGGTAGTTGGCTTGCATGGATTTTATTCTAGAGTCCTCTTCCCACTGGTCATTGATGTGTGGGTTAATATGATGACCGTTTCCAATGTTATTATGTTTTTGCAGGGAGTGATGCCCTGAACTTGTGTTTTTTCCCATCCGTCACCCCCTTTCCCTAGTTTAAATGCTTGTCCACATAGTGCCTGAATTCATTGCTTAGGATCCTTTCTCCTGACATAGAGAGATGCAGTCCATCAACACAATATATATCTAAATTCTTCTTGTCTACACCAGGTTTAGAACCACCTATTAAAGTTGGTTATGTGATGCAGCCTCCCTTTCCCCTGCTATTCCTCCCTCAAAAATACCCGTACTACAGAAACAAATATGTTATTGATGGAAGTCGCTGCAGAAACATATTAGTGGTTTCCTTGAGCCATCCATCCTCTTTCTTTTCTTTCTATTATGACCATCTCTGCCTACATCATCGGTCCAGAGAATAGTTTCTATTGTGACAATGCACCCTATTGCATATAAGGTTTTCTATACACGGAATGTGTCATTAGGAGAAACCTGGGGAAGCACAAGTTGGTCCCAGAGGCCATATAAGGTAGAGTTTCTGGAGGGAAATGTGTCTTTTTGCCTTCCTTTGCTGCCAACCTGACTGCTGGAAGAGCAAACCCCAGAGTCAGTGGACGTGGGGTGCTGAACAAGGCAGCACCAAGCAAGAAAAAGGGGGAGAGGGGAGGGCGTTATTGAGTACTGATCTAGCCTCTGTATAACCACTAGAAGAGAAGTGAGGATTATTATCATGTGCATCTTTTCTGCTCTCAGGAGACAGAAGTGTGGAGCAGCCCACACAGTCTCAAGTCTTATGGGGATTGTGTCCTGGAGAATCACCCAGGTACAAGAGCAGAGGAGAAGGAAAGTGTGCAGAAGAAGGCAGCCTATGTGCATGAGGTGGTGGCTAAGAAAAACACATTCATTTTTCTGAGATACCCTTATTTTGGTAAATTGTTGCATTTTATCTTTCGAAACCAAAAATTCCATCAGCTCAGCTAGGAACCGTGAGATATTTGTTGCTAGAAAGGTAGGCGGAAGCCCTGATATCTCCATACCACGTTGATCAGCAGAGTCACTCCTGATTATTGCCAGAGCATGCATGGAGATTTAGTACTGTGTTTATAAGCAGATTTTAAAATCTCCCTCATTATTTATGTATTGACAAAAAAAGTTTGCTATTTAAATGCATGATGTCCAAATATGCATTTTCGTAGGATTGTTCTGGGAGGGATGGTGTTCAGATGATAACAACAGAGTTTAATAATCACAGTTTTGGGCTGGAGGCATTATGGATCTAAAATCTAATAGCAAGGAGGCACAAGGCTGAAGTTTTGCCTAGGACACCTAATACTGGCTGTGCCTGCAGGTAAAAGATTGTGCCGATGGCTCTTTGAATTTGTCTGGCTGTCAGAATCTATTGTTTTACTTTGACCCCTGCTGCACTTTGCTGGCCATCAGAAGCTGCTGCCCTAGGCGACCGCCTAGTTTGTAGTGGTTGGACCGGACCTAGGTGGAACTGCACCTCTAGACACGTAATGGAGTAAAATCAGGCCTGGATAAGCCTGTCTGCCTGGACAGGCAAATACAGAAATCATCACCATCCTCCCTCATATAGTCCTTTTTCGAGAGACTTTCTAAGACAGAGATTCCATTTCGAGGGCAAACGGAACCTTTCCGTAGGTAACCTGTGTAAGGCAGCAGAACTATGGAAGCCAACCACTACATAATACCAAAGATGCTAAATGGCAGAGTTGCCAAGTTACCCAGTTCCATCAGTGAGATTTTAAGCCAGTCTTGGCTTTCTGGCAGGCTCATCCTGATGCATTATGGGACCTGCACCACTGAGTCAATGGATAAAATCAGGAACTACAAATACCATACTGCATTGCCATGCACATTTAAAACCTGATCTGGCAAAAGATTATTTCTGGAACTGGATAACTTGGTAACTCTGTATTGGTTTTGAAGCTAAATCTTCAATCCCCCTCTCCCAGAACAGAGACATTGGCCATTCCCCCCCTTTTCCTATGAGCCCCCTGTAAGAGCAGTGGAATGGACGTCTTGATGTAGGCAATGAGTTTGCTCAGCCGCAGCGGAGCAGTGTGGAATCGGCTGGGCTGTGATGTCACAAAGAGACAGAGCTTTAGCCCAATGAGAGCAGGCTGACAGCAGCTGGGCACAGTGGCTTGTGCCTGTAATCCTTGCTCCTGGGGAAGCTGAGGCTGGTGGATGGCTTGAGTCTGGGGTCTTCTGCACTGCTGTGAGCTATGTTGAGCAGGTGTCCACACTAAGCTAGGCATCAACATGGGGTTTCTGGGGGAGCTTGGGAACACCAGGTTGTATAAAGAGGGGTGAACCGGCCCTGGCTGGGAACAGAGCAGGTCAAAGCCCCCATGTTCAGCAGTGGTGGGACTGCACTTGTGAATAGCTTGTACAGTGCAGCCTGGGTAAGACAGCAAGACCCAGTCTCTTTCTTTTAAGGAAAGAGATATTTAGCAGACATTTCTTTGAAAACCCTCTATGACCAAAGTTTTGCTTAATTAATAAGAAAAAAAGGATTGGTTCTGCAAAAGTTCCTATAAAAAGATCAATGGGGTTGAGGAGACACAGCTATAATAAATAGTATCATCTTTTTTTCTAAAGAAATTGTTTTTAAAAAAGGCTTAATAAAGTCACACAAAAGGTACTTTTGAAAACAATCAAAAGCAGCTCAATTTTCAGCTTTGGTCTTTATTTGAGCGTAGAATGTGGTAGTCAAGGGGGCAAAAGATTAGCCTGGGAAAGGAAAAAGAGAAAGGACAGAACTCTTCTCCCATTGCATATACTACTTCTAGGAATGCATCTGATTTTCAGTTTTGAAGCTTCACCTCCTGTTGTTTTTTCTCTTTCTATCACTGGATTTTGTCCACCACCTACTGGTGGCTCTGAGGATTACCTGGATTGGAGACATGGAAAGGCACCAGGATTCCTGCAGGGGTCTCCTCAAGGCAACAGAAGAAATTTAAGATTGCAGGCCTGTAATTGTAAATATACATAGTAAATGACGACAGATAAAGACCAGTATGATCCCTCTAGTCTGCCCAGGAAGGTGGCTAGAGGAGGTGTACCCGCCGCTCTATGAAGGCCACCCCTCTCTTTTTGTTGAAGTATAAAAAAAATAGTTAGCGTTTATTTTGATTTTATCTTCTAGCTATAAAGGGATCCACTGGGTCTGTCTGTTCCATGCCATTTTGAATTCCGTCACTGTATTTGCCTCCATCACCTCCGTCAGGAGTGCATTCTAAGCATCTACCACACTTTCAGTGAATAAGTAATTTCCTGACGTTGCTTTTAAGTTTACTTCCTTTCAGCTTCATTTTATGCCCCTTCTTTGAAAAAGGTTTGTTGGTTCATTAATACCCTTTCAGGATTTAAACGTCTGTATCATATCTCCCCTGTCCCTCCTCTCCTCCAGTATACATATTTAGGTCTTTCTTCTCAAATGTTTTCTAGCGCAGGCTCCAAATCATTTTCGTCACCGACCTCTGAACCGTTTCAAGTCTTTTTATATCCTTTGTGAGATACGGTCTCCAAAACTGAACGCACTACTCCCAGTGAGGCCTCACCAACGACTTGTATAGGGGCATTAATACCTCCTTTCTGCCACTAATTCCTCTCTGTATTCCACCCAGCTTCCTTCTGGCTTTGGCCACTGTCTTGTCACATTGCTTCGGCACCTTCAGAACCTCAGAAACAATCACTCCGAGGTCCTTTTTCTGGTCCATGCACACCAATCTCTCACCCCCTATCACATACAATTCCCTTGGATTTCTGCATCCCAAGAGCATGACAACACACCTTTGCATTAAATCTTAACTGCCAAGCATTAGACCGTTCTTTCTAGATCGTTCCTCATGTTGTCCACTCCCTCAGAGGAGTCCACTCTGTTGCAAATTTTCATGTCATCTACAATAAGGTAGACATTTCCCTTCATTTCTTCAGCAATATCACTCACAAATACATTGAACAGTACCGGTCCCTGGGGCACACCGCTACTCACCTTCCTTTCTTACAAGTGAGTTCCTTTTACCGACACCTTCTGTCTTTTGTCAGTCAACCAATTTCTGATTCAGTTCACCATCTTGTGATCCATCCTTAGGCTGCTCAGCTTATTGATAGGCTCCTATGAGCAACAGTATCAAAGGCTTTGCTGAAATCTAGGTAGATCTCTGGTTACCCAGTCAAAGAACTCAATCAAATTTGTTTGGCATGATCGTCCTTAGGTAACACCAGGTTGCCTTAGATCTTGCAACCCATAGGTTTACTTGAAAGTCCTCTCAGGAGCACCTCCATTACTTTTCCCACCACAGAGGTGGGTCGATCCAGCCTATAGTTTGTCACCTCTTCCCTATTACCACTTTTGGAAAGAGGTATCATATCAGCCCTTCTCCAGTCCTGCGGAACCTCTTCCCGTCTCCAAGGGTCTGTTAAAAATATCATTTAAAGGTCCTGCCAGAACCTCTCTGAGCTCTTTTAGTATCCTGGGATGTCTCCCATCTGGTCCCATGGCCTTGTCCACCTTCAGTTTTTCAAGCTGTTGAAAAACATCGTAAGAACATACGATATGCCATACTGGGTCAGACCAAGGTCCAACAAACCCGGTATCCTCTTTCCAACAGTGGCCAGTCCAAGCCACAAGCACCTGACAGGTTCCCAAAAAGGCACACTGGTTCCACAATGCTTGTCCCATGGCAAGCAGTGGATTTTCTGGGTCCTCTGTAATAATGGTTTATGGACCTTTCCTCCAGGAACTTGTCCAAACCTTTTTTAAACCCAGCTACACTAACAGCTTTTACTATATTCTCCGTTAAAGAATTCTACAATTTGATTACCTTTTGAGTGAAAAAGTATTTTCTCTTACTAGACTTAAGGGGTTACACAGTAGCTTCATTGCATGTACCCTAGTCTTTCTACTTTTTGATGGCCTAAAGAATCGATCTACATTAACTCGTTCCACTCCATTTCTCAAGATATAGACCTGTATCATATCTCCCCTCAGCCGTCTCTTTTCCAGGTTGAAAAGGCCTAACCTTTTAATCCTCCTCATAGGGGTATCCTTCCATCCCCTTTACCATTTTGGTGGCTCTTCTCTGTACCTTTTTTAATTCTGCTATATCCTTTTAAAGATAGGGCGACCGGAATTGCACACAATGTTCAAGGTGGGGTCGTACCATGGAACAATGCAGAGGCATTATAATATCATTTCTTTTATTCTCCATTCCTTTCCTTATAATTCCTAGCATACTATTTGTCTTCATTGCCGCCGCCGCCGCACACTGGATGGAGGGTTTCAATGTGCTATCCACGATGACGCCTAAATCTTTATCCTGGTGGTGGTTTCTAATGTGGAACCATGCATAGCATAACTATAGTTTGGGTTGGTCTTGCCTAGGTGCATAACTTTGCAATTGTACACATTAAATTTTATCTGCCATTTGCAAATCAAACCTTCCAATTTATCCAGGTCCTCTTGCAATTTTTCACAATCCTATGGAGTTTTAACAACTTTGAATAATTTTGTGTCACCTACAAATTTGATTACCTCACTCATAATTCCTATTCCCCGGTCATTTACGAATATGTTAAATAGCAGTGCACCCAGCACAGATCCCTAGAGTACTCCACTATTCACCTTTCTCCATTGGGAATATTGGCCATTCAGCCCTACCCTCTGCTTTCTATCTTTTAAGCAGTTCCAGATCCACAATAGTACACTGCCTCCTATCCCATGACTTATTAACTATGCCAAGAGTTACTCATGAGGGGCCTTGTTAAAGGCTTTCTGAAAATCCAGATCCACTATATCAACCGGCTCACCTTTGTCTACCTCTTTCTTCCTACCTTCTGTTTCTGTAATGGCCACAGTATCCAAGTCCATTTCCACCACTAGGACTTCCAGGTCAGGAATTTTGTTGGCTAGACTTCGAGCAATTGCGCTCACTGCCTTCCAGCAATTGGTAGTTGGCTTGCATGGATTTTATTCTAGAGTCCTATTCCCACTGGTCATTGATGTGTGGGTTAATATGATGACCGTTTCCAATGTTATTATGTTTTTGTAGGGAGTGATGCCCTGAACTTGTGTTTTTTCCCATCCGTCACCCCCTTTCCCTAGTTTAAATGCTTGTCCACATAGTGCCTGAATTCATTGCTTAGGATCCTTTCTCCTGACATAGAGAGATGCAGTCCATCAACACAATACATCTAAATTCTTCTTGTCTACACCAGGTTTAGAACCACCTATTAAAGTTGTTTATGTGATGCAGCCTCCCTTTCCCCTGCTATTCCTCCCTCAAAAATTCCCGTACTACAGAAACAAATATGTTATTGATGGAAGTCGCTGCAGAAACATATTAGTGGTTTCCTTGAGCCATCCATCCTCTTTCTTTTCTTTCTATTATGACCATCTCTGCCTACATCATCGGTCCAGAGAATAGTTTCTATTGTGACAATGCACCCTATTGCATATAAGGTTTTCTATACACGGAATGTGTCATTAGGAGAAACCTGGGGAAGCACAAGTTGGTCCCAGAGGCCATATAAGGTAGAGTTTCCGGAGGGAAATGTGTCTTTTTGCCTTCCTTTGCTGCCAACCTGACTGCTGGAAGAGCAAACCCCAGAGTCAGTGGAGGGGGGGTGCTGAACAAGGCAGCACCAAGCAAGAAAAAGGGGGGAGAGGGGAGGGCGTTATTGAGTACTGATCTAGCCTCTGTATAACCACTAGAAGAGAAGTGAGGATTATTATCATGTGCATCTTTTCTGCTCTCAGGAGACAGAAGTGTGGAGCAGCCCACACAGTCTCAAGTCTTATGGGGATTGTGTCCTGGAGAATCACCCAGGTACAAGAGCAGAGGAGAAGGAAAGTGTGCAGAAGAAGGCAGCCTATGTGCATGAGGTGGTGGCTAAGAAAAACACATTCATTTTTCTGAGATACCCTTATTTTGGTAAATTGTTGCATTTTATCTTTCGAAACCAAAAATTCCATCAGCTCAGCTAGGAACCGTGAGATATTTGTTGCTAGAAAGGTAGGCGGAAGCCCTGATATCTCCATACCACGTTGATCAGCAGAGTCACTCCTGATTATTGCCAGAGCATGCATGGAGATTTAGTACTGTGTTTATAAGCAGATTTTAAAATCTCCCTCATTATTTATGTATTGACAAAAAAAGTTTGCTATTTAAATGCATGATGTCCAAATATGCATTTTCGTAGGATTGTTCTGGGAGGGATGGTGTTCAGATGATAACAACAGAGTTTAATAATCACAGTTTTGGGCTGGAGGCATTATGGATCTAAAATCTAATAGCAAGGAGGCACAAGGCTGAAGTTTTGCCTAGGACACCTAATACTGGCTGTGCCTGCAGGTAAAAGATTGTGCCGATGGCTCTTTGAATTTGTCTGGCTGTCAGAATCTATTGTTTTACTTTGACCCCTGCTGCACTTTGCTGGCCATCAGAAGCTGCTGCCCTAGGCGACCGCCTAGTTTGTAGTGGTTGGACCGGACCTAGGTGGAACTGCACCTCTAGACACGTAATGGAGTAAAATCAGGCCTGGATAAGCCTGTCTGCCTGGACAGGCAAATACAGAAATCATCACCATCCTCCCTCATATAGTCCTTTTTCGAGAGACTTTCTAAGACAGAGATTCCATTTCGAGGGCAAACGGAACCTTTCCGTAGGTAACCTGTGTAAGGCAGCAGAACTATGGAAGCCAACCACTACATAATACCAAAGATGCTAAATGGCAGAGTTGCCAAGTTACCCAGTTCCATCAGTGAGATTTTAAGCCAGTCTTGGCTTTCTGACAGGCTCATCCTGATGCATTATGGGACCTGCACCACTGAGTCAATGGATAAAATCAGGAACTACAAATACCATACTGCATTGCCATGCACATTTAAAACCTGATCTGGCAAAAGATTATTTCTGGAACTGGATAACTTGGTAACTCTGTATTGGTTTTGAAGCTAAATCTTCAATCCCCCTCTCCCAGAACAGAGACATTGGCCATTCCCCCCCTTTTCCTATGAGCCCCCTGTAAGAGCAGTGGAATGGACGTCTTGATGTAGGCAATGAGTTTGCTCAGCCGCAGCGGAGCAGTGTGGAATCGGCTGGGCTGTGATGTCACAAAGAGACAGAGCTTTAGCCCAATGAGAGCAGGCTGACAGCAGCTGGGCACAGTGGCTTGTGCCTGTAATCCTTGCTCCTGGGGAAGCTGAGGCTGGTGGATGGCTTGAGTCTGGGGTCTTCTGCACTGCTGTGAGCTATGTTGAGCAGGTGTCCACACTAAGCTAGGCATCAACATGGGGTTTCTGGGGGAGCTTGGGAACACCAGGTTGTATAAAGAGGGGTGAACCGGCCCAGGCTGGGAACAGAGCAGGTCAAAGCCCCCATGTTCAGCAGTGGTGGGACTGCACTTGTGAATAGCTTGTACAGTGCAGCCTGGGTAAGACAGCAAGACCCAGTCTCTTTCTTTTAAGGAAAGAGATATTTAGCAGACATTTCTTTGAAAACCCTCTATGACCAAAGTTTTGCTTAATTAATAAGAAAAAAAGGATTGGTTCTGCAAAAGTTCCTATAAAAAGATCAATGGGGTTGAGGAGACACAGCTATAATAAATAGTATCATCTTTTTTTCTAAAGAAATTGTTTTTAAAAAAGGCTTAATAAAGTCACACAAAAGGTACTTTTGAAAACAATCAAAAGCAGCTCAATTTTCAGCTTTGGTCTTTATTTGAGCGTAGAATGTGGTAGTCAAGGGGGCAAAAGATTAGCCTGGGAAAGGAAAAAGAGAAAGGACAGAACTCTTCTCCCATTGCATATACTACTTCTAGGAATGCATCTGATTTTCAGTTTTGAAGCTTCACCTCCTGTTGTTTTTTCTCTTTCTATCACTGGATTTTGTCCACCACCTACTGGTGGCTCTGAGGATTACCTGGATTGGAGACATGGAAAGGCACCAGGATTCCTGTAGGGGTCTCCTCAAGGCAACAGAAGAAATTTAAGATTGCAGGCCTGTAATTGTAAATATACATAGTAAATGACGACAGATAAAGACCAGTATGATCCCTCTAGTCTGCCCAGGAAGGTGGCTAGAGGAGGTGTACCCGCCGCTCTATGAAGGCCACCCCTCTCTTTTTGTTGAAGTATAAAAAAAATAGTTAGCGTTTATTTTGATTTTATCTTCTAGCTATAAAGGGATCCACTGGGTCTGTCTGTTCCATGCCATTTTGAATTCCGTCACTGTATTTGCCTCCATCACCTCCGTCAGGAGTGCATTCTAAGCATCTACCACACTTTCAGTGAATAAGTAATTTCCTGACGTTGCTTTTAAGTTTACTTCCTTTCAGCTTCATTTTATGCCCCTTCTTTGAAAAAGGTTTGTTGGTTCATTAATACCCTTTCAGGATTTAAACGTCTGTATCATATCTCCCCTGTCCCTCCTCTCCTCCAGTATACATATTTAGGTCTTTCTTCTCAAATGTTTTCTGGCGCAGGCTCCAAATCATTTTCGTCACCGACCTCTGAACCGTTTCAAGTCTTTTTATATCCTTTGTGAGATACGGTCTCCAAAACTGAACGCACTACTCCCAGTGAGGCCTCACCAACGACTTGTATAGGGGCATTAATACCTCCTTTCTGCCACTAATTCCTCTCTGTATTCCACCCAGCTTCCTTCTGGCTTTGGCCACTGTCTTGTCACATTGCTTCGGCACCTTCAGAACCTCAGAAACAATCACTCCGAGGTCCTTTTTCTGGTCCATGCACACCAATCTCTCACCCCCTATCACATACAATTCCCTTGGATTTCTGCATCCCAAGAGCATGACAACACACCTTTGCATTAAATCTTAACTGCCAAGCATTAGACCGTTCTTTCTAGATCGTTCCTCATGTTGTCCACTCCCTCAGAGGAGTCCACTCTGTTGCAAATTTTCATGTCATCTACAATAAGGTAGACATTTCCCTTCATTTCTTCAGCAATATCACTCACAAATACATTGAACAGTACCGGTCCCTGGGGCACACCGCTACTCACCTTCCTTTCTTACAAGTGAGTTCCTTTTACCGACACCTTCTGTCTTTTGTCAGTCAACCAATTTCTGATTCAGTTCACCATCTTGTGATCCATCCTTAGGCTGCTCAGCTTATTGATAGGCTCCTATGAGCAACAGTATCAAAGGCTTTGCTGAAATCTAGGTAGATCTCTGGTTACCCAGTCAAAGAACTCAATCAAATTTGTTTGGCATGATCGTCCTTAGGTAACACCAGGTTGCCTTAGATCTTGCAACCCATAGGTTTACTTGAAAGTCCTCTCAGGAGCACCTCCATTACTTTTCCCACCACAGAGGTGGGTCGATCCAGCCTATAGTTTGTCACCTCTTCCCTATTACCACTTTTGGAAAGAGGTATCATATCAGCCCTTCTCCAGTCCTGCGGAACCTCTTCCCGTCTCCAAGGGTCTGTTAAAAATATCATTTAAAGGTCCTGCCAGAACCTCTCTGAGCTCTTTTAGTATCCTGGGATGTCTCCCATCTGGTCCCATGGCCTTGTCCACCTTCAGTTTTTCAAGCTGTTGAAAAACATCGTAAGAACATACGATATGCCATACTGGGTCAGACCAAGGTCCAACAAACCCGGTATCCTCTTTCCAACAGTGGCCAGTCCAAGCCACAAGCACCTGACAGGTTCCCAAAAAGGCACACTGGTTCCACAATGCTTGTCCCATGGCAAGCAGTGGATTTTCTGGGTCCTCTGTAATAATGGTTTATGGACCTTTCCTCCAGGAACTTGTCCAAACCTTTTTTAAACCCAGCTACACTAACAGCTTTTACTATATTCTCCGTTAAAGAATTCTACAATTTGATTACCTTTTGAGTGAAAAAGTATTTTCTCTTACTAGACTTAAGGGGTTACACAGTAGCTTCATTGCATGTCCCCTAGTCTTTCTACTTTTTGATGGCCTAAAGAATCGATCTACATTAACTCGTTCCACTCCATTTCTCAAGATATAGACCTGTATCATATCTCCCCTCAGCCGTCTCTTTTCCAGGTTGAAAAGGCCTAACCTTTTAATCCTCCTCATAGGGGTATCCTTCCATCCCCTTTACCATTTTGGTGGCTCTTCTCTGTACCTTTTTTAATTCTGCTATATCCTTTTAAAGATAGGGCGACCGGAATTGCACACAATGTTCAAGGTGGGGTCGTACCATGGAACAATGCAGAGGCATTATAATATCATTTCTTTTATTCTCCATTCCTTTCCTTATAATTCCTAGCATACTATTTGTCTTCATTGCCGCCGCCGCCGCACACTGGATGGAGGGTTTCAATGTGCTATCCACGATGACGCCTAAATCTTTATCCTGGTGGTGGTTTCTAATGTGGAACCATGCATAGCATAACTATAGTTTGGGTTGGTCTTGCCTAGGTGCATAACTTTGCAATTGTACACATTAAATTTTATCTGCCATTTGCAAATCAAACCTTCCAATTTATCCAGGTCCTCTTGCAATTTTTCACAATCCTATGGAGTTTTAACAACTTTGAATAATTTTGTGTCACCTACAAATTTGATTACCTCACTCATAATTCCTATTCCCCGGTCATTTACGAATATGTTAAATAGCAGTGCACCCAGCACAGATCCCTAGAGTACTCCACTATTCACCTTTCTCCATTGGGAATATTGGCCATTCAGCCCTACCCTCTGCTTTCTATCTTTTAAGCAGTTCCAGATCCACAATAGTACACTGCCTCCTATCCCATGACTTATTAACTATGCCAAGAGTTTCTCATGAGGGGCCTTGTTAAAGGCTTTCTGAAAATCCAGATCCACTATATCAACCGGCTCACCTTTGTCTACCTCTTTCTTCCTACCTTCTGTTTCTGTAATGGCCACAGTATCCAAGTCCATTTCCACCACTAGGACTTCCAGGTCAGGAATTTTGTTGGCTAGACTTCGAGCAATTGCGCTCACTGCCTTCCAGCAATTGGTAGTTGGCTTGCATGGATTTTATTCTAGAGTCCTCTTCCCACTGGTCATTGATGTGTGGGTTAATATGATGACCGTTTCCAATGTTATTATGTTTTTGTAGGGAGTGATGCCCTGAACTTGTGTTTTTTCCCATCCGTCACCCCCTTTCCCTAGTTTAAATGCTTGTCCACATAGTGCCTGAATTCATTGCTTAGGATCCTTTCTCCTGACATAGAGAGATGCAGTCCATCAACACAATATATATCTAAATTCTTCTTGTCTACACCAGGTTTAGAACCACCTATTAAAGTTGGTTATGTGATGCAGCCTCCCTTTCCCCTGCTATTCCTCCCTCAAAAATACCCGTACTACAGAAACAAATATGTTATTGATGGAAGTCGCTGCAGAAACATATTAGTGGTTTCCTTGAGCCATCCATCCTCTTTCTTTTCTTTCTATTATGACCATCTCTGCCTACATCATCGGTCCAGAGAATAGTTTCTATTGTGACAATGCACCCTATTGCATATAAGGTTTTCTATACACGGAATGTGTCATTAGGAGAAACCTGGGGAAGCACAAGTTGGTCCCAGAGGCCATATAAGGTAGAGTTTCCGGAGGGAAATGTGTCTTTTTGCCTTCCTTTGCTGCCAACCTGACTGCTGGAAGAGCAAACCCCAGAGTCAGTGGACGTGGGTGCTGAACAAGGCAGCACCAAGCAAGAAAAAGGGGGGAGAGGGGAGGGCGTTATTGAGTACTGATCTAGCCTCTGTATAACCACTAGAAGAGAAGTGAGGATTATTATCATGTGCATCTTTTCTGCTCTCAGGAGACAGAAGTGTGGAGCAGCCCACACAGTCTCAAGTCTTATGGGGATTGTGTCCTGGAGAATCACCCAGGTACAAGAGCAGAGGAGAAGGAAAGTGTGCAGAAGAAGGCAGCCTATGTGCATGAGGTGGTGGCTAAGAAAAACACATTCATTTTTCTGAGATACCCTTATTTTGGTAAATTGTTGCATTTTATCTTTCGAAACCAAAAATTCCATCAGCTCAGCTAGGAACCGTGAGATATTTGTTGCTAGAAAGGTAGGCGGAAGCCCTGATATCTCCATACCACGTTGATCAGCAGAGTCACTCCTGATTATTGCCAGAGCATGCATGGAGATTTAGTACTGTGTTTATAAGCAGATTTTAAAATCTCCCTCATTATTTATGTATTGACAAAAAAAGTTTGCTATTTAAATGCATGATGTCCAAATATGCATTTTCGTAGGATTGTTCTGGGAGGGATGGTGTTCAGATGATAACAACAGAGTTTAATAATCACAGTTTTGGGCTGGAGGCATTATGGATCTAAAATCTAATAGCAAGGAGGCACAAGGCTGAAGTTTTGCCTAGGACACCTAATACTGGCTGTGCCTGCAGGTAAAAGATTGTGCCGATGGCTCTTTGAATTTGTCTGGCTGTCAGAATCTATTGTTTTACTTTGACCCCTGCTGCACTTTGCTGGCCATCAGAAGCTGCTGCCCTAGGCGACCGCCTAGTTTGTAGTGGTTGGACCGGACCTAGGTGGAACTGCACCTCTAGACACGTAATGGAGTAAAATCAGGCCTGGATAAGCCTGTCTGCCTGGACAGGCAAATACAGAAATCATCACCATCCTCCCTCATATAGTCCTTTTTCGAGAGACTTTCAAAGACAGAGATTCCATTTCGAGGGCAAACGGAACTTTTCCGTAGGTAACCTGTGTAAGGCAGCAGAACTATGGAAGCCAACCACTACATAATACCAAAGATGCTAAATGGCAGAGTTGCCAAGTTACCCAGTTCCATCAGTGAGATTTTAAGCCAGTCTTGGCTTTCTGACAGGCTCATCCTGATGCATTATGGGACCTGCACCACTGAGTCAATGGATAAAATCAGGAACTACAAATACCATACTGCATTGCCATGCACATTTAAAACCTGATCTGGCAAAAGATTATTTCTGGAACTGGATAACTTGGTAACTCTGTATTGGTTTTGAAGCTAAATCTTCAATCCCCCTCTCCCAGAACAGAGACATTGGCCATTCCCCCCCTTTTCCTATGAGCCCCCTGTAAGAGCAGTGGAATGGACGTCTTGATGTAGGCAATGAGTTTCCTCAGCTGCAGCGGAGCAGTGTGGAATCGGCTGGGCTGTGATGTCACAAAGAGACAGAGCTTTAGCCCAATGAGAGCAGGCTGACAGCAGCTGGGCACAGTGGCTTGTGCCTGTAATCCTTGCTCCTGGGGAAGCTGAGGCTGGTGGATGGCTTGAGTCTGGGGTCTTCTGCACTGCTGTGAGCTATGTTGAGCAGGTGTCCACACTAAGCTAGGCATCAACATGGGGTTTCTGGGGGAGCTTGGGAACACCAGGTTGTATAAAGAGGGGTGAACCGGCCCAGGCTGGGAACAGAGCAGGTCAAAGCCCCCATGTTCAGCAGTGGTGGGACTGCACTTGTGAATAGCTTGTACAGTGCAGCCTGGGTAAGACAGCAAGACCCAGTCTCTTTCTTTTAAGGAAAGAGATATTTAGCAGACATTTCTTTGAAAACCCTCTATGACCAAAGTTTTGCTTAATTAATAAGAAAAAAAGGATTGGTTCTGCAAAAGTTCCTATAAAAAGATCAATGGGGTTGAGGAGACACAGCTATAATAAATAGTATCATCTTTTTTTCTAAAGAAATTGTTTTTAAAAAAGGCTTAATAAAGTCACACAAAAGGTACTTTTGAAAACAATCAAAAGCAGCTCAATTTTCAGCTTTGGTCTTTATTTGAGCGTAGAATGTGGTAGTCAAGGGGGCAAAAGATTAGCCTGGGAAAGGAAAAAGAGAAAGGACAGAACTCTTCTCCCATTGCATATACTACTTCTAGGAATGCATCTGATTTTCAGTTTTGAAGCTTCACCTCCTGTTGTTTTTTCTCTTTCTATCACTGGATTTTGTCCACCACCTACTGGTGGCTCTGAGGATTACCTGGATTGGAGACATGGAAAGGCACCAGGATTCCTGTAGGGGTCTCCTCAAGGCAACAGAAGAAATTTAAGATTGCAGGCCTGTAATTGTAAATATACATAGTAAATGACGACAGATAAAGACCAGTATGATCCCTCTAGTCTGCCCAGGAAGGTGGCTAGAGGAGGTGTACCCTCCGCTCTATGAAGACCACCCCTCTCTTTTTGTTGAAGTATAAAAAAAATTGTTAGCGTTTATTTTGATTTTATCTTCTAGCTATAAAGGGATCCACTGGGTCTGTCTGTTCCATGCCATTTTGAATTCCGTCACTGTATTTGCCTCCATCACCTCCGTCAGGAGTGCATTCTAAGCATCTACCACACTTTCAGTGAATAAGTAATTTCCTGACGTTGCTTTTAAGTTTACTTCCTTTCAGCTTCATTTTATGCCCCTTCTTTGAAAAAGGTTTGTTGGTTCATTAATACCCTTTCAGGATTTAAACGTCTGTATCATATCTCCCCTGTCCCTCCTCTCCTCCAGTATACATATGTAGGTCTTTCTTCTCAAATGTTTTCTGGCGCAGGCTCCAAATCATTTTCGTCACTGACCTCTGAATCGTTTCAAGTCTTTTTATATCCTTTGTGAGATACGGTCTCCAAAACTGAACGCACTACTCCCAGTGAGGCCTCACCAACGACTTGTATAGGGGCATTAATACCTCCTTTCTGCCACTAATTCCTCTCTGTATTCCACCCAGCTTCCTTCTGGCTTTGGCCACTGTCTTGTCACATTGCTTCGGCACCTTCAGAACCTCAGAAACAATCACTCCGAGGTCCTTTTTCTGGTCCATGCACACCAATCTCTCACCCCCTATCACATACAATTCCCTTGGATTTCTGCATCCCAAGAGCATGACAACACACCTTTGCATTAAATCTTAACTGCCAAGCATTAGACCGTTCTTTCTAGATCGTTCCTCATGTTGTCCACTCCCTCAGAGGAGTCCACTCTGTTGCAAATTTTCATGTCATCTACAATAAGGTAGACATTTCCCTTCATTTCTTCAGCAATATCACTCACAAATACATTCAACAGTACTGGTCCCTGGGGCACACCGCTACTCACCTTCCTTTCTTACAAGTGAGTTCCTTTTACCGACACCATCTGTCTTTTGTCAGTCAACCAATTTCTGATTCAGTTCACCATCTTGTGATCCATCCTTAGGCTGCTCAGCTTATTGATAGGCTCCTATGAGCAACAGTATCAAAGGCTTTGCTGAAATCTAGGTAGATCTCTGGTTACCCAGTCAAAGAACTCAATCAAATTTGTTTGGCATGATCGTCCTTAGGTAACACCAGGTTGCCTTAGATCTTGCAACCCATAGGTTTACTTGAAAGTCCTCTCAGGAGCACCTCCATTACTTTTTCCACCACCGAGGTGGGTCTATCCAGCCTATAGTTTGTCACCTCTTCCCTATTACCACTTTTGGAAAGAGGTATCATATCAGCCCTTCTCCAGTCCTGCGGAACCTCTTCCCGTCTCCAAGGGTCTCTTAAAAATATCATTTCAAGATCCTGCCAGAACCTCTCTGAGCTCCTTTAGTATCCTGGGATGTCTCCCATCTGGTCCCATGGCCTTGTCCACCTTCAGTTTTTCAAGCTGTTGAAAAACATCGTAAGAACATACGATATGCCATACTGGGTCAGACCAAGGTCCAACAAACCCGGTATCCTCTTTCCAACAGTGGCCAGTCCAAGCCACAAGCACCTGACAGGTTCCCAAAAAGGCACACTGGTTCCACAATGCTTGTCCCATGGCAAGCAGTGGATTTTCTGGGTCCTCTGTAATAATGGTTTATGGACCTTTCCTCCAGGAACTTGTCCAAACCTTTTTTAAACCCAGCTACACTAACAGCTTTTACTATATTCTCCGTTAAAGAATTCTACAATTTGATTACCTTTTGAGTGAAAAAGTATTTTCTCTTACTAGACTTAAGAAGTTACACAGTAGCTTCATTGCATGTCCCCTAGTCTTTCTACTTTTTGATGGCCTAAAGAATCGATCTACATTAACTCGTTCCACTCCATTTCTCAAGATATAGACCTGTATCATATCTCCCCTCAGCCGTCTCTTTTCCAGGTTGAAAAGGCCTAACCTTTTAATCCTCCTCATAGGGGTATCCTTCCATCCCCTTTACCATTTTGGTGGCTCTTCTCTGTACCTTTTTTAATTCTGCTATATCCTTTTAAAGATAGGGCGACCGGAATTGCACACAATGTTCAAGGTGGGGTCGTACCATGGAACAATGCAGAGGCATTATAATATCATTTCTTTTATTCTCCATTCCTTTCCTTATAATTCCTAGCATACTATTTGTCTTCATTGCCGCCGCCGCCGCACACTGGATGGAGGGTTTCAATGTGCTATCCACGATGACGCCTAAATCTTTATCCTGGTGGTGGTTTCTAATGTGGAACCATGCATAGCATAACTATAGTTTGGGTTGGTCTTGCCTAGGTGCATAACTTTGCAATTGTACACATTAAATTTTATCTGCCATTTGCAAATCAAACCTTCCAATTTATCCAGGTCCTCTTGCAATTTTTCACAATCCTATGGAGTTTTAACAACTTTGAATAATTTTGTGTCACCTACAAATTTGATTACCTCACTCATAATTCCTATTCCCCGGTCATTTACGAATATGTTAAATAGCAGTGCACCCAGCACAGATCCCTAGAGTACTCCACTATTCACCTTTCTCCTTTGGGAATATTGGCCATTCAGCCCTACCCTCTGCTTTCTATCTTTTAAGCAGTTCCAGACCACAATAGTACACTGCCTCCTATCCCATGACTTATTAACTATGCCAAGAGTTTCTCATGAGGGGCCTTGTTAAAGGCTTTCTGAAAATCCAGATCCACTATATCAACCGGCTCACCTTTGTCTACCTCTTTCTTCCTACCTTCTGTTTCTGTAATGGCCACAGTATCCAAGTCCATTTCCACTGTAGCAGCAAAGCGCAGACAAACCAATGATACCAGGAGTCTGTTCAGAAGGTCCAAATCATTTATTTGTGCACAAGTCTCAAGCAAGGCAATTTCAAAATGGCTGAGCAAAGTTTTCAAGCATTACAACAACTTTTATAGACTTCTGTTCCATTCTAGGTATAGAAAAACATTTCATTGGTCCCGGTACTCTCCCGTACCTCCCGTAGCCCTTCTATTGGTCCCCGGTACTGATAAGTTTCTCCAATTATGTTCCTTCTGTGGGCTTCTGTAGGCATGACACCTGCCTGCCCCCCTTCTAGTCCCAATTACAATGGTCAGTTCATCAACTTGTTACTTTCACACTTTCAAGGCTATGGGACCATTTGTGCGTGCAGAAGAGCAAGGTTCTGTAACTCATCTGTCAGCACTCCTCAATATTTCTCTGCAAATGTACTTTTTCTTATCAGTAACTTTAAAACACATCTTTTCTGTATTTTTCCATTTCTTAATTCTGCAATTCTGCTTATCTAAGCTAATTCAATATTTCTACTGAGTTCTTTCTTACAATAGCAGCATATTGGGGGATGTGCAATCCTATATGCCTCTCCACAGGCCTCATTTACAGGTCAAGCTAGCCATGCTGGCCTGCCTATGTCAGACACCGTGGGTCACAGGCCTGCACCTGCCACATTCCCCCCTTTGATTAATCTCACCCTATTACTTAATAAGGTGTGAGAATTAAATCACTTTCTGAAGAATCACATCATGATTGAAGGATTTCTACTAGGACTAGCTTTGTATAAAGCCATTATTTTAGTTGCGGTCTTCCGCTCTACTGTACTATCAATAGCACTATGAAGGGAACGCATACAACATGGGATTAAACATGGTAAGCAGAGGACAACAGCAACAAGGATTAGTACTAAGATAACGAAAGTCTTAAATCCTCCCAGCCAAGAGAAAAGGTTAGCAAACCAATTAGGGAATTTCAAGGCGTGCCAAGTCTGTACTGGCACATAAGCATGTCTTTGCATATCTTTAGCAATTTCTTCAACTACTTGACCTTTATCATCTATTTTCAAACAGCAATTGGTTAAATTCAGTTTACCACATACTCCTCCTTCAGCTGCTAGTAAATAATCAAGTGCTGAACGATTTTGGTATATGGCAGTGCGCATCTGAGTACTTTGTCTAGCTAAGAGCGTGAGAGCATGACTAGTTTCATTGGTTATTATTTCAACTACTGCTTGTAAGCGAATAATACGATTGATCATATAAATTGGGGTACGATAACCATACATACCATCATCATTCCAAGTGGCAGGTCCATAATACTCAATAATTCTTTCTGGTGGCCAATCATCACCTTGCCACTTCTCCCACTTGCCTATCTGTAAGGCCTCTCTTTTCTGTCTCGATGCTCCTTTGTGTTTGTGGGTAGTATATACAGGGTATCCTAATTGTTCTCCATGTTCAGTGTTTAACAGAAAGAAAGAAGGTCTGATGGTTCCTAAGACACATGCTCCTCCCCATTGTGGTGGGAGTTGCGCATATGCTCGGTTTCCACAGATCCAATATAGGCCAGGTGGGGCTTGCCAGGCTTGGACTTTGGCAAGGTTAGTCCATAGACCTGCAAGTTCAGGAAATCTGGCTAATGGGTTAGGAGGTTCAGGATGTCTGATTCCTGACCACCATGCTGTCTTTTTAGTTGTAGCATTATAGTATTTCTGGCTAAGACAGACCAGCTGTCCTACTTTTTGGGTGAACTGGGGTCCAGTTCTGGCAAAGCAAAGACGTCCAACGATTGAGTGCGCTAACACCCATTCACTGGTTGTCTTGTGTAATTCAGTCTGATTGTAAATCATGGAATAATTCAATTCTTGGGCTTCCCAGGGCCATTGGTCTCCCATTTGGGTTCCGCCACAGAAATAACAATCTGTGATCTTAAGACTAGATACTACTGCTCCGGCTAATTCTAGAAACAAATTCTGTGAAGGGTGAGGGATCTCAAACTTATTTACATGCATAGCTTCATAAAAGGTATTATGAATATGATATTTAGATGACTTGTGGGCTTGAGTATTCAATCTAATATACACAATGGTCCCTGGATCTGTTCCTCCTCCAGCAATACGTAAACCAAACTTATATCCTTGTTTCCATGCATGGGGGTTATGTACACGCAAATGTAAAGGGTTACAAGCATCTTTCTGACATTTATCATTTGTGGTTGGCTTGGTTAGAGTAGCCATCCGCTTATCTATTTTCTCATCAGTTATACCAGTGTTCCAGGTAGCATAGAAAACACATTCCCAATACGGGCAATAGTAGTCTGCCGCTGTAGCAGTACTATACCCTGGTTCCTTTTTACCTGTACACTTCCTCCATCCCGTGGCACCCTCTGGACACATATACTTATGGTCATTTCGATACGCTTTCTCCCATGTACCACAGGTGGACTGACTATCTCTATTAATAGCATTACATGCATCAAAATTCAAAACAGCAGGTTTAGTAATGTCCTTAAGTGGTGGTGTAGCAGCTAATATAGGTCCATCTGCATCCTTCCATCTTATTTCCAACGTGTAATAGGATGGATTCTGATGCGGATTATAGCATGCTTTAATTTTGCCATGAGTGCAAACATTTAGTTCAGTGGTGTTATAAATACACCGAGTTATTGTTCCCTTGCAGGTATAATAAGAATGGTAAAGCAAAGTCTGAGTTACTTTCAGTCCAGTTCTAGTAGAAGTAATGCAAGCGGTGCATGGAGGTAGAGCATAAGTCTGTTCAAAACCTCCAAAGAAGGCAACCAAGGCAAAGCAGAAGCAAAGATACATGTTGATGTTGATTGGAGTTCTTCTGAATCCTCAGCTTGCTGATCTTGATCACGACGGTCTATTATTCTTCGTCCCGTTTGCTAATGAAGCAATTTAACGGGTGCTGAGTGTTGATTGAAGATCCTCAAAATGTCCAGCACACATTAACCAACTTAGCAATTCAGTTGGCTTGTGAAATCTGGCTTAGTCAATGTAGTCTCAAAGTAGTGTGTCAAATCACACATACAAATTGGGTTCGTTGAAACAAAACTGTTGCTGCATGGAAAACAGCAATCCTCTTCGAAAGACTTGGCTACTGCAAAGCACTTGTGATGAAGTGTCTATGCTGCTGGTTGCCGTCTCAGAGTAACTCGCAAGGGTACATCAGGGTGCTGCTCTGCTGTCCATCGCTCTGGTTCAGGATCGGCGGCGGGCTTGACTCGGCTGTGGTGGATCCAGGCGTCGATCTCGGCTACCTTTACTGCAGTTGGGGTAGACAGGATGACGGTGTACGGTCCCTTCCAATGGGGTTCCAACGGTATCTTCTTCCAATCTTTGATCCACACCGAAGTTCCAGGCTGGTAGGGATGCAAGGGTTCCGTCAAGTTGATAGGCAACTGGTCGTGGATCCACGTATGGAGAGTCTGCAGAACAAAACTAAGAGCTAGGAGTTCTTGTCTGGTTACTTCTGAACCAATCTGGGCTAAACTTCCTTTGACTCCCTGCACTATTGGTGGGGGTTTACCATACAAAACTTCAAAAGGGGAAAATCCTGTTGACTTTACAGGGGCTGAGCGTATTCTGAGTAAAGCTATGGGGAGCACTTGGGGCCATTTCAAGTGTGTCTCCTGACAAAGCTTGGACATTTGGGCTTTCAAGGTACGATTCATTCGCTCAACTTTCCCTGAACTCTGGGGTCTGTATGCAGTGTGGAGCTTCCACTGTATCTGCAAAGCTTTTGCTAACTGCTGAGTAACTTGAGAGACAAATGAGGGTCCATTGTCTGACCCTATTACTGCTGGGATTCCAAATCTGGGGACAATCTCTCTCATTAAGGCTTTAGTAACTTCTCGGGCTTTCTCAGTTCTGGTTGGGAATGCTTCTACCCACCCAGAGAAAGTACAAACTAATACTAGTAGGTAATGGTATCCATTAGCTTTCGGCATTTCGGTGAAATCAACTTGGAGGTTGTGCATGGGGGTCACACCTCTTGACTGAACTCGGGGTGCTGTAATAAGGCCCTGCTTGGCATTATTCTTGGCACAGATCTGACATTGTCGGGCTACTGAGGCTGATATGGTTGTCATCAGAGGGATGTAGAAATGTGGTCTGAGTGCTTTCTCCATAGCACTCTTTCCATAGTGGGTGGCTTCATGAAAAGCTTTGACAAAGGATGGTCCTAACAGTTCAGGAATTACTATTTTTCCCGGAGGTTGACTGCCTTCTTCTGGTGGCAGCTCAATCCATCCGTCTTTCAATACTCCATTTTCTTTGTCACAATAGTAATCCAATTCTTTGGTGGTATATCGTGGGGTCCATAGATTCAAGGGTACTGGAAACAATGCTGCTTGCATTGGCATAGCTTGTGGGGCAATCTGTCCTGTCATAGCTGCTTGTCGTGCTGAGGCATCTGCGAATCTATTTCCTCGAGCAACTTCTCCTTTTCCTGCTTGATGTCCTCTACAATGCATGACAGCTACACGTGTTGGGGCCCAGACTGCATCAAGTAACATCAATATCTCGGGACCATATTTGACTGATTTTCCTCCGGATGTGATGAGTCCTCTTTCTTTGTAGAGAGCTCCATGGGCATGCAAGGTAGTGAAAGCATATTTGGAATCTGTATATACATTCAGCACAAGTTTTTCTCCTAACAACAATGCTCTGGTGAGTGCTATCAATTCGGCTTTCTGGGCTGATGTGCCTGAGGCTAGAGCTGATGATTCAACTACTTCATGTTGAGTGACGACTGCATATCCGGCACAGCGTCGTCCATCAAGGATGAGACTGCTCCCATCAACATAATAGATCTGGTCGGGATTGTCTATGGGCACATCTGTTAAGTCAGGTCGACTAGAGAACACAGTTTCCATGACTTCGATGCAGTCATGTTCTGGGAGTTCTTCACTGATGGGTATCAAGGTAGCTGGGTTCAAGGCATGGCTCACTTCAAGTTGTATCTGTGGGTTTTCACATAACATGCTCTGGTACTTTAACATTCGGGAATTGGTGAGCCAATAATTTGCTTTTTGTTCCATAAGGGCAAGGACTGCATGTGGCACAGTGACTCGTATGTTCTGTCCTAGCGTGAGTTTGTCTGCTTCACTCACTAGTAGTGCTGTAGCTGCAACTGCTCTCAAGCAGGGTGGCCATCCCTTGGCCACAGGGTCCAATTGTTTCGATAGGTAGGCTACAGGTCGTTCCCAATTTCCTAATTTCTGAGTCAACATGCCTAAGGCATTTCCCTGTGCTTCATGTACAAACAAGTGGAAAGGTTTGTGGACATCTGGTAGTCCAAGTGCTGGTGATGACATCAATTCTTCTTTTAACTTCTGGAAGGCTGTATCCTGCTCAAGTCCCCACTCCAGCGGTGACTTCTCTTCTCCTTTTGTGGCTTCATACAGTGGTTTGGCAATTTGGGCAAAGTTGGGTATCCAGATTCGGCAATATCCTGCTGCTCCCAGAAAGGCTCTGACTTGCTTTCTGGTTGTTGGAGTTGGAATTCTGCATACTGCTTCTTTTCTTTCTCTGCCTAATCTTCTGCTTCCTTGGGTAATACGAAAACCCAAGTATTTCACTTCTGTTTGGCATAGTTGTGCTTTGGCTCTGGAAACTTTATATCCAGCTTCATTTAGTAACTGCAAGAGATCTTTGGTGGCTAATATACATTCTCTTTCTGATACGGCAGCTATCAACAGATCATCCACGTACTGGAGAAGTACTCTCTTCCCCGGGGCTACTGGATAGCTTGAAAGGTCTTGATTTAGTGCAGCACTAAAGATGGTAGGTGAATTCTTGAATCCTTGGGGTAATCTTGTCCAGGTGAGTTGGCCCCCTCTTCCAGAGATGGGGTCCTGCCATTCAAATGCAAACAATATTTGGCTTACAGGGGCTAATCTTATGCAAAAGAATGCATCTTTTAAATCCAGTACAGTGAAATGGGTAGCTTCAGCGGGTATCAATCCTAGAAGAGTGTAAGGATTGGGCACAACTGGATGTATAGTTTCAACTGCATCATTTACTCTTCTCAAATCTTGCACTGGGCGATAATCATCTGTCTCAGGTTTCTTCACTGGCAAAAGTGGGGTATTCCATGGGGATTGACATACTTTTAGTAGGCCATACTCGAGCAATCTCTGTAGGTGGCGATGAATGCCTTCAATTGCGGCTCTTGGGAGAGGGTACTGTTTAACGTGCACTGGTGTAGCACTAGGCTTGAGGGTTACAATCACTGGTGCTATATGCTTGGCTAGGCCTGGGGGACTGCCTTCTGCCCATACTTCAAGTGGTGCATGAATGTTCTTTAAAGTTTGTTCAAAATAGGTATCTTGAATCGAATCATCAATGTAGTATCTCCATTCTTCTTCTCGGGGAACTGTCAGCAGCATTACTCCTGCTGGTTTGGATTGGGAATTCACTGTCATTTGCATTTCTCCTTGCTCAGAGAAAGATATTTGGGCTTGAAGCTTGGCTAGCATATCTCGTCCCAGTAGGGGTACTGGACATTCGGGCATGTAAAGGAATTGATGCGTTACTTGCTGTCCTCCTAGACTGCATATTCGGTTTTGTAGAAAAGACTTTGTGGCTTTGGCACCAGTTGCTCCTATAATGGTGACTGCTTTCTTGGTGAATGGGGCTATCTTTTTGTCTATTACTGAATGTTCTGCTCCAGTATCAACCATAAAGTTCATAAATTGGTCTCCTATTTGTATTTCGACCATAGGCTCCTGGAGACCTAAAGCAAACTTGGAGCCCGGTCTGTCCTAATCCACGTCATCCTCATCATGGGCCTGTGTGGCCAATGCTTGGATGGCTCCTCCTCCCCTCTCTCGCTGGAATTGTTCTCGATTGGCTCCTCCTCGGCCTCGGGGACGGCCTCGTCTTTCTTCTCGCCACTGATGATCGTATTCGTCATCTTGCTGGGCGTCTTCGAGTTGCGGGCACGTATCTCTCCAATGTCCTTCCTCTTTGCAATAGGCGCATTGGTTCACGCCTAGTCTCTGGGTCCGGCCTCCGCCTTGACCCCGCCCTCTTCCTCTGCTCCTTCGATTAGGGACACCTCCCCTTTTCTTTTCAACTATGGCCGCAGCCAAAAAATCAGCTTTCTTCTTCATCTTTCTATCACATTCTCTCTGTCTTTCAGTATCACGATTCACATACACTTTATGAGCGACTTCCAATAACTGTGTTGCATTCATGCCCGCAAACCCTTCTAATTTCTGTAGTTTACGTCTAATGTCTGGTTGAGACTGGTTTACAAAAGCAGAATTCACCATGCATAAACTTCCTGGTGCCTCGGGATCATAGGGAGTATACATTCTATAAGCTTCAGTTAATCTTTCATAATAATCTGCTGGGCTCTCATCTATTCCTTGGATAACTCCTGCTACTTTGGAAAGGTTCATAGCTTTTTGGCCTCCTCTTCGCAGGCCTTGTAAAAAGCCTTGGCGAAAACGGGCTAGGGCGGTGGATCCTTCATCTGTATTTGGATCCCATTGGGGGTCTTCATTCGGGAATTCTCTCTGAGCTGCTTCTCTACGATCTATTATATTCTGCCCCTGCGCTGGAGCTGCAGGGTTTTCTGCCATCCATTCGATAGCTGCTTTTCTAATTCTCGCTCGTTCTTCTGTGGTAAATAGGGTGGTCAGGAGCTGACGGCAATCTGGCCAAGTGGGTTGGTGAGTTTCCATAATACTAGTTACTAATTCTGTCAGCTCCTAGGGCTTGCTAGTATAGGAGGCATAGTGCGACCTCCAATTTAATAAATCCGTTGTAGAGAACAGGATATACACATAAGTTAGGGGTCCCGCTACCACTTCATCATTATCATTCTTTACGGGCACTCCCGGGACTTGCCTTAAGGGAAACAGTTTGGCTGTCGTCCCAGGCGTCATTTGGGTCTGGGATCTAAGGGCTATTGTCGTTGTCTTTGCAGGAGTTGCTTTCTTTTTCTCAACTGGTTTTGCTTTGGGTTTTTCTTTCACTGGCTTGCTAGTGCTAGCGCTAGCTTTCTCAATTATTTGTACACTGTCCTCTTCTTCTTTTTCTGGGGAATTCCCTCCTTCTTCTTCTAGCTCCGCTTCGGGCTCACTTTTTACATCCTCCTCTTCTCTTCCCGCTAATTCTGTCTCTTCCTCTCCTCCAGGAGGAGGGGGGTCAGGGGTTGGGTCTCGCCTCGGCTCCGGCGGTCTCTGGGGATCTGGGGCAGGACGCCGCCGGGCTATTCTTACTGGACCTGGGGTTCGGGGCTGCCTGAGGACTACTTCTGGGGAATCGGGATCTGCCAAGATGGGTTTCTTCTTGGCTTTCTTATTCTGCTCGTTCATTCTAGGCTGTTCCTTTCTCTGTCTAGAATCTGTTTTAGCTAACATTATTCTGCACTGTTCCTCATAACAGCGCTGCGCCCAGGAGGGCGGATCTTCACAAATACTTAACCAGGAATCTATATAGGGGTACTGATCGGGGTGCGCTACCCGCACTCTACGATGTATTGACTGGATAATCTCTACGGTGAACGTTCCCTCTCGGGGCCAGATGGGGTCTAGATCGGGCCACTCCCTAGTACACAAAATCTGCAAACGGGCTGCTGTCATTTTAATACCATAATCTCCTGAATATCCCTCTT
Organism: Ichthyophis bannanicus; assembly: GCA_033557465.1. Classification (NCBI taxonomy): domain Eukaryota; kingdom Metazoa; phylum Chordata; class Amphibia; order Gymnophiona; family Ichthyophiidae; genus Ichthyophis; species Ichthyophis bannanicus. The sequence goes on from CM066031.1 coordinate 154,960,135, forward strand.
TAAAATGTGCGATCATACATTCTAATGGAGTGTTCCTAGTAGACTCCGCCCCTCCCATTTCGATGTGTGCGCGCAACAACAGACAGAAGGGAAAAGGTGGGCGGACCGTGGGTAAGGGGTCCTCACGGCCCTGGAAACGTATAGGGAGTACAAATAACAAGACAAGACGACAATCGCTTCCCCCTTTTCGCGACTTGAACGCGGTCGCCCGGTCAGGAAATGCGCTAATCAGGGGTCCGCCTTCACTTGGTCCGTGCTGCCAGACCTCTCAATCACACTTCGTTCACACAATCATGCTAGCAACGTATTCCCAGAATGCATTCGTTTCTATCTGTTCTGACTAGTCTTTTCCCAAATTACAAAAAGGATGAGGGTTTCACCTAGCGAATTCCCATGCCAGGCTACTCGGCTCTTCCTTGAGAGTTGATCAGGCTCTCTTACCAATTCCCAATATCTCGAGATTACAAATTCCAAATTCCAAGTTCCAATGGCAGTACTGCTCTTTCTATTTCTGTCTAGACCCAAAATCAAAACTATACTCACCGGATCCGGTCCTCAAACTTCCCAAGCAGGCGCATGAGTTGGACCTCGGACTCCCCTCACTCGGGTTCGAGGCGTTGACTCCAGCCGGGCTCGTCACCCGCCGAGGTCCGACCAGCTCCCTCCGATACAAGGGACCGGTGGCGCCAGGGAGCGGCCCTCGTCGGAAGGGCGCGATCCCGGCAGGACCAAGCCTATAGAGGCGGAAAGTCGTGGTATATTGCCCTATATACACCTTGATTCCACAACTTCCCGGCCAACGCACCAAGGAATATGTAGCAGCAAAGCGCAGACAAACCAATGATACCAGGAGTCTGTTCAGAAGGTCCAAATCATTTATTTGTGCACAAGTCTCAAGCAAGGCAATTTCAAAATGGCTGAGCAAAGTTTTCAAGCATTACAACAACTTTTATAGACTTCTGTTCCATTCTAGGTATAGAAAAACATTTCATTGGTCCCGGTACTCTCCCGTACCTCCCGTAGCCCTTCTATTGGTCCCGGTACTGATAAGTTTCTCCAATTATGTTCCTTCTGTGGGCTTCTGTAGGCATGACACCTGCCTGCCCCCCTTCTAGTCCCAATTACAATGGTCAGTTCATCAACTTGTTACTTTCACACTTTCAAGGCTATGGGACCATTTGTGCGTGCAGAAGAGCAAGGTTCTGTAACTCATCTGTCAGCACTCCTCAATATTTCTCTGCAAATGTACTTTTTCTTATCAGTAACTTTAAAACACATCTTTTCTGTATTTTTCCATTTCTTAATTCTGCAATTCTGCTTATCTAAGCTAATTCAATATTTCTACTGAGTTCTTTCTTACAATAGCAGCATATTGGGGGATGTGCAATCCTATATGCCTCTCCACAGGCCTCATTTACAGGTCAAGCTAGCCATGCTGGCCTGCCTATGTCAGACACCGTGGGTCACAGGCCTGCACCTGCCACACCACCACTAGGACTTCCAGGTCAGGAATTTTGTTGGCTAGACTTCGAGCAATTGCGCTCACTGCCTTCCAGCAATTGGTAGTTGGCTTGCATGGATTTTATTCTAGAGTCCTATTCCCACTGGTCATTGATGTGTGGGTTAATATGATGACCATTTCCAATGTTATTATGTTTTTGTAGGGAGTGATGCCCTGAACTTGTGTTTTTTCCCATCCGTCACCCCCTTTCCCTAGTTTAAATGCTTGTCCACATAGTGCCTGAATTCATTGCTTAGGATCCTTTCTCCTGACATAGAGAGATGCAGTCCATCAACACAATATATATCTAAATTCTTCTTGTCTACACCAGGTTTAGAACCACCTATTAAAGTTGTTTATGTGATGCAGCCTCCCTTTCCCCTGCTATTCCTCCCTCAAAAATTCCCGTACTACAGAAACAAATATGTTATTGATGGAAGTCGCTGCAGAAACATATTAGTGGTTTCCTTGAGCCATCCATCCTCTTTCTTTTCTTTCTATTATGACCATCTCTGCCTACATCATCGGTCCAGAGAATAGTTTCTATTGTGACAATGCACCCTATTGCATATAAGGTTTTCTATACACGGAATGTGTCATTAGGAGAAACCTGGGGAAGCACAAGTTGGTCCCAGAGGCCATATAAGGTAGAGTTTCCGGAGGGAAATGTGTCTTTTTGCCTTCCTTTGCTGCCAACCTGACTGCTGGAAGAGCAAACCCCAGAGTCAGTGGAGGGGGGGTGCTGAACAAGGCAGCACCAAGCAAGAAAAAGGGGGGAGAGGGGAGGGCGTTATTGAGTACTGATCTAGCCTCTGTATAACCACTAGAAGAGAAGTGAGGATTATTATCATGTGCATCTTTTCTGCTCTCAGGAGACAGAAGTGTGGAGCAGCCCACACAGTCTCAAGTCTTATGGGGATTGTGTCCTGGAGAATCACCCAGGTACAAGAGCAGAGGAGAAGGAAAGTGTGCAGAAGAAGGCAGCCTATGTGCATGAGGTGGTGGCTAAGAAAAACACATTCATTTTTTGAGATACCCTTATTTTGGTAAATTGTTGCATTTTATCTTTCGAAACCAAAAATTCCATCAGCTCAGCTAGGAACCGTGAGATATTTGTTGCTAGAAAGGTAGGCGGAAGCCCTGATATCTCCATACCACGTTGATCAGCAGAGTCACTCCTGATTATTGCCAGAGCATGCATGGAGATTTAGTACTGTGTTTATAAGCAGATTTTAAAATCTCCCTCATTATTTATGTATTGACAAAAAAAGTTTGCTATTTAAATGCATGATGTCCAAATATGCATTTTCGTAGGATTGTTCTGGGAGGGATGGTGTTCAGATGATAACAACAGAGTTTAATAATCACAGTTTTGGGCTGGAGGCATTATGGATCTAAAATCTAATAGCAAGGAGGCACAAGGCTGAAGTTTTGCCTAGGACACCTAATACTGGCTGTGCCTGCAGGTAAAAGATTGTGCCGATGGCTCTTTGAATTTGTCTGGCTGTCAGAATCTATTGTTTTACTTTGACCCCTGCTGCACTTTGCTGGCCATCAGAAGCTGCTGCCCTAGGCGACCGCCTAGTTTGTAGTGGTTGGACCGGACCTAGGTGGAACTGCACCTCTAGACACGTAATGGAGTAAAATCAGGCCTGGATAAGCCTGTCTGCCTGGACAGGCAAATACAGAAATCATCACCATCCTCCCTCATATAGTCCTTTTTCGAGAGACTTTCAAAGACAGAGATTCCATTTCGAGGGCAAACGGAACTTTTCCGTAGGTAACCTGTGTAAGGCAGCAGAACTATGGAAGCCAACCACTACATAATACCAAAGATGCTAAATGGCAGAGTTGCCAAGTTACCCAGTTCCATCAGTGAGATTTTAAGCCAGTCTTGGCTTTCTGACAGGCTCATCCTGATGCATTATGGGACCTGCACCACTGAGTCAATGGATAATATCAGGAACTACAAATACCATACTGCATTGCCATGCACATTTAAAACCTGATCTGGCAAAAGATTATTTCTGGAACTGGATAACTTGGTAACTCTGTATTGGTTTTGAAGCTAAATCTTCAATCCCCCTCTCCCAGAACAGAGACATTGGCCATTCCCCCCCTTTTCCTATGAGCCCCCTGTAAGAGCAGTGGAATGGACGTCTTGATGTAGGCAATGAGTTTGCTCAGCCGCAGCGGAGCAGTGTGGAATCGGCTGGGCTGTGATGTCACAAAGAGACAGAGCTTTAGCCCAATGAGAGCAGGCTGACAGCAGCTGGGCACAGTGGCTTGTGCCTGTAATCCTTGCTCCTGGGGAAGCTGAGGCTGGTGGATGGCTTGAGTCTGGGGTCTTCTGCACTGCTGTGAGCTATGTTGAGCAGGTGTCCACACTAAGCTAGGCATCAACATGGGGTTTCTGGGGGAGCTTGGGAACACCAGGTTGTATAAAGAGGGGTGAACCGGCCCAGGCTGGGAACAGAGCAGGTCAAAGCCCCCATGTTCAGCAGTGGTGGGACTGCACTTGTGAATAGCTTGTACAGTGCAGCCTGGGCAAGACCCAGTCTCTTTCTTTTAAGGAAAGAGATATTTAGCAGACATTTCTTTGAAAACCCTCTATGACCAAAGTTTTGCTTAATTAATAAGAAAAAAAGGATTGGTTCTGCAAAAGTTCCTATAAAAAGATCAATGGGGTTGAGGAGACACAGCTATAATAAATAGTATCATCTTTTTTTCTAAAGAAATTGTTTTTAAAAAAGGCTTAATAAAGTCACACAAAAGGTACTTTTGAAAACAATCAAAAGCAGCTCAATTTTCAGCTTTGGTCTTTATTTGAGCGTAGAATGTGGTAGTCAAGGGGGCAAAAGATTAGCCTGGGAAAGGAAAAAGAGAAAGGACAGAACTCTTCTCCCATTGCATATACTACTTCTAGGAATGCATCTGATTTTCAGTTTTGAAGCTTCACCTCCTGTTGTTTTTTCTCTTTCTATCACTGGATTTTGTCCACCACCTACTGGTGGCTCTGAGGATTACCTGGATTGGAGACATGGAAAGGCACCAGGATTCCTGTAGGGGTCTCCTCAAGGCAACAGAAGAAATTTAAGATTGCAGGCCTGTAATTGTAAATATACATAGTAAATGACGACAGATAAAGACCAGTATGATCCCTCTAGTCTGCCCAGGAAGGTGGCTAGAGGAGGTGTACCCTCCGCTCTATGAAGACCACCCCTCTCTTTTTGTTGAAGTATAAAAAAAATTGTTAGCGTTTATTTTGATTTTATCTTCTAGCTATAAAGGGATCCACTGGGTCTGTCTGTTCCATGCCATTTTGAATTCCGTCACTGTATTTGCCTCCATCACCTCCGTCAGGAGTGCATTCTAAGCATCTACCACACTTTCAGTGAATAAGTAATTTCCTGACGTTGCTTTTAAGTTTACTTCCTTTCAGCTTCATTTTATGCCCCTTCTTTGAAAAAGGTTTGTTGGTTCATTAATACCCTTTCAGGATTTAAACGTCTGTATCATATCTCCCCTGTCCCTCCTCTCCTCCAGTATACATATGTAGGTCTTTCTTCTCAAATGTTTTCTGGCGCAGGCTCCAAATCATTTTCGTCACTGACCTCTGAATCGTTTCAAGTCTTTTTATATCCTTTGTGAGATACGGTCTCCAAAACTGAACGCACTACTCCCAGTGAGGCCTCACCAACGACTTGTATAGGGGCATTAATACCTCCTTTCTGCCACTAATTCCTCTCTGTATTCCACCCAGCTTCCTTCTGGCTTTGGCCACTGTCTTGTCACATTGCTTCGGCACCTTCAGAACCTCAGAAACAATCACTCCGAGGTCCTTTTTCTGGTCCATGCACACCAATCTCTCACCCCCTATCACATACAATTCCCTTGGATTTCTGCATCCCAAGAGCATGACAACACACCTTTGCATTAAATCTTAACTGCCAAGCATTAGACCGTTCTTTCTAGATCGTTCCTCATGTTGTCCACTCCCTCAGAGGAGTCCACTCTGTTGCAAATTTTCATGTCATCTACAATAAGGTAGACATTTCCCTTCATTTCTTCAGCAATATCACTCACAAATACATTCAACAGTACTGGTCCCTGGGGCACACCGCTACTCACCTTCCTTTCTTACAAGTGAGTTCCTTTTACCGACACCATCTGTCTTTTGTCAGTCAACCAATTTCTGATTCAGTTCACCATCTTGTGATCCATCCTTAGGCTGCTCAGCTTATTGATAGGCTCCTATGAGCAACAGTATCAAAGGCTTTGCTGAAATCTAGGTAGATCTCTGGTTACCCAGTCAAAGAACTCAATCAAATTTGTTTGGCATGATCGTCCTTAGGTAACACCAGGTTGCCTTAGATCTTGCAACCCATAGGTTTACTTGAAAGTCCTCTCAGGAGCACCTCCATTACTTTTTCCACCACCGAGGTGGGTCTATCCAGCCTATAGTTTGTCACCTCTTCCCTATTACCACTTTTGGAAAGAGGTATCATATCAGCCCTTCTCCAGTCCTGCGGAACCTCTTCCCGTCTCCAAGGGTCTGTTAAAAATATCATTTCAAGATCCTGCCAGAACCTCTCTGAGCTCCTTTAGTATCCTGGGATGTCTCCCATCTGGTCCCATGGCCTTGTCCACCTTCAGTTTTTCAAGCTCTTGAAAAACATTGTAAGAACATACGATATGCCATACTGGGTCAGACCAAGGTCCAACAAACCCGGTATCCTCTTTCCAACAGTGGCCAGTCCAAGCCACAAGCACCTGACAGGTTCCCAAAAAGGCACACTGGTTCCACAATGCTTGTCCCATGGCAAGCAGTGGATTTCCTGGGTCCTCTGTAATAATGGTTTATGGGCCTTTCCTCCAGGAACTTGTCCAAACCTTTTTTAAACCCAGCTACACTAACAGCTTTTACTACATTCTCCGTTAAAGAATTCCAGAATTTGATTACCTTTTGAGTGAAAAAGTATTTTCTCTTATTAGACTTAAGGGGTTACACTGTAGCTTCATTGCATGTCCCCTAGTCTTTCTACTTTTTGATGGCCTAAAGAATCGATCTACATTAACTCGTTCCACTCCATTTCTCAACTTATAGACCTGTATCATATCTCCCCTCAGCCGTCTCTTTTCCAGGTTGAAAGGCCTAACCTTTTAATCCTCCTCATAGGGGTATCCTTCCATCCCCTTTACCATTTTGGTGGCTCTTCTCTGTACCTTTTTTAATTCTGCTATATCCTTTTAAAGATAGGGCGACCGGAATTGCACACAATGTTCAAGGTGGGGTCGTACCATGGAACAATGCAGAGGCATTATAATATCATTTCTTTTATTCTCCATTCCTTTCCTTATAATTCCTAGCATACTATTTGTCTTCATTGCCGCCGCCGCCGCACACTGGATGGAGGGTTTCAATGTGCTATCCACGATGACGCCTAAATCTTTATCCTGGTGGTGGTTTCTAATGTGGAACCATGCATAGCATAACTATAGTTTGGGTTGTTCTTGCCTAGGTGCATAACTTTGCACTTGTACACATTAAATTTTATTTGCCATTTGCAAATCAAACCTTCCAATTTATCCAGGTCCTCTTGCAATTTTTCACAATCCTATGGAGTTTTAACAACTTTGAATAATTTTGTGTCACCTACAAATTTGATTACCTCACTCATAATTCCTATTCCCCGGTCATTTACGAATATGTTAAATAGCAGTGCACCCAGCACAGATCCCTAGAGTACTCCACTATTCACCTTTCTCCATTGGGAATATTGGCCATTCAGCCCTACCCTCTGCTTTCTATCTTTTAAGCAGTTCCAGATCCACAATAGTACACTGCCTCCTATCCCATGACTTATTAACTATGCCAAGAGTTTCTCATGAGGGGCCTTGTTAAAGGCTTTCTGAAAATCCAGATACACTATATCAACCGGCTCACCTTTGTCTACCTCTTTCTTCCTACCTTCTGTTTCTGTAATGGCCACAGTATCCAAGTCCATTTCCACCACTAGGACTTCCAGGTCAGGAATTTTGTTGGCTAGACTTCGAGCAATTGCGCTCACTGCCTTCCAGCAATTGGTAGTTGGCTTGCATGGATTTTATTCTAGAGTCCTCTTCCCACTGGTCATTGATGTGTGGGTTAATATGATGACCGTTTCCAATGTTATTATCTTTTTGTAGGGAGTGATGCCCTGAACTTGTGTTTTTTCCCATCCGTCACCCCCTTTCCCTAGTTTAAATGCTTGTCCATATAGTGCCTGAATTCATTGCTTAGGATCCTTTCTCCTGACATAGAGAGATGCAGTCCATCAACACAATATATATCTAAATTCTTCTTGTCTACACCAGGTTTAGAACCACCTATTAAAGTTGGTTATGTGATGCAGCCTCCCTTTCCCCTGCTATTCCTCCCTCAAAAATACCCGTACTACAGAAACAAATATGTTATTGATGGAAGTCGCTGCAGAAACATATTAGTGGTTTCCTTGAGCCGTTCATCCTCTTTCTTTTCTTTCTATTATGACCATCTCTGCCTACATCATCGGTCCAGAGAATAGTTTCTATTGTGACAATGCACCCTATTGCATATAAGGTTTTCTATACACGGAATGTGTCATTAGGAGAAACCTGGGGAAGCACAAGTTGGTCCCAGAGGCCATATAAGGTAGAGTTTCCGGAGGGAAATGTGTCTTTTTGCCTTCCTTTGCTGCCAACCTGACTGCTGGAAGAGCAAACCCCAGAGTCAGTGGAGGTGGGGTGCTGAACAAGGCAGCACCAAGCAAGAAAAAGGGGGGAGAGGGGAGGGCGTTATTGAGTACTGATCTAGCCTCTGTATAACCACTAGAAGAAAAGTGAGGATTATTATCATGTGCATCTTTTCTGCTCTCAGGAGACAGAAGTGTGGAGCAGCCCACACAGTCTCAAGTCTTATGGGGATTGTGTCCTGGAGAATCACCCAGGTACAAGAGCAGAGGGGAAGGAAAGTGTGCAGAAGAAGGCAGCCTATGTGCATGAGGTGGTGGCTAAGAAAAACACATTCATTTTTCTGAGATACCCTTATTTTGGTAAATTGTTGCATTTTATCTTTCGAAACCACAAATTCCATCAGCTCAGCTAGGAACCGTGAGATATTTGTTGCTAGAAAGGTAGGCGGAAGCCCTGATATCTCCATACCACATTGATCAGCAGAGTCACTCCTGATTATTGCCAGAGAATGCATGGAGATTTAGTACTGTGTTTATAAGCAGATTTTAAAATCTCCCTCATTATTTATGTATTGACAAAAAAAGTTTGTTATTTAAATGCATGATGTCCAAATATGCATTTTCGTAGGATTGTTCTGGGAGGGATGGTGTTCAGATGATAACAACAGAGTTTAATAATCACAGTTTTGGGCTGGAGGCATTATGGATCTAAAGTCTAATAGCAAGGAGGCACAAGGCTGAAGTTTTGCCTAGGACACCTAATACTGGCCGTGCCTGCAGGTAAAAGATTGTGCCGATGGCTCTTTGAATTTGTCTGGCTGTCAGAATCTATTGTTTTACTTTGACCCCTGCTGCACTTTGCTGGCCATCAGAAGCTGCTGCCCTAGGCGACCGCCTAGTTTGTAGTGGTTGGACCGGACCTAGGTGGAACTGCACCTCTAGACACGTAATGGAGTAAAATCAGGCCTGGATAAGCCTGTCTGCCTGGACAGGCAAATACAGAAATCATCACCATCCTCCCTCATATAGTCCTTTTTCGAGAGACTTTCAAAGACAGAGATTCCATTTCGAGGGCAAACGGAACTTTTCCGTAGGTAACCTGTGTAAGGCAGCAGAACTATGGAAGCCAACCACTACATAATACCAAAGATGCTAAATAGCACAGTTGCCGAGTTACCCAGTTCCATCAGTGAGATTTTAAGCCAGTCTTGGCTTTCTGACAGGCTCATCCTGATGCATTATGGGACCTGCACCACTGAGTCAATGGATAAAATCAGGAACTACAAATACCATACTACATTGCCATGCACATTTAAAACCTGATCTGGCAAAAGATTATTTCTGGAACTGGATAACTTGGTAACTTTGTATTGGTTTTGAAGCTAAATCTTCAATCCCCCTCTCCCAGAACAGAGACATTGGCCGTTCCCCCCCCCCCCTTTTCCTATGAGCCCCCCTGTAAGAGCAGTGGAATGGACGTCTTGATGTAGGCAATGAGTTTCCTCAGCTGCAGCGGAGCAGTGTGGAATCGGCTGGGCTGTGATGTCACAAAGAGACAGAGCTTTAGCCCAATGAGAGCAGGCTGACAGCAGCTGGGCACAGTGGCTTGTGCCTGTAATCCTTGCTCCTGGGGAAGCTGAGGCTGGTGGATGGCTTGAGTCTGGGGTCTTCTGCACTGCTGTGAGCTATGTTGAGCAGGTGTCCACACTAAGCTAGGCATCAACATGGGGTTTCTGGGGGAGCTTGGGAACACCAGGTTGTATAAAGAGGGGTGAACCGGCCCAGGCTGGGAACAGAGCAGGTCAAAGCCCCCATGTTCAGCAGTGGTGGGACTGCACTTGTGAATAGCTTGTACAGTGCAGCCTGGGTAAGACAGCAAGACCCAGTCTCTTTCTTTTAAGGAAAGAGATATTTAGCAGACATTTCTTTGAAAACCCTCTTTGACCAAAGTTTTGCTTAATTAATAAGAAAAAAAGGATTGGTTCTGCAAAAGTTCCTATAAAAAGATCAATGGGGTTGAGGAGACACAGCTATAATAAATAGTATCATCTTTTTTTCTAAAGAAATTGTTTTTAAAAAAGGCTTAATAAAGTCACACAAAAGGTACTTTTGAAAACAATCAAAAGCAGCTCAATTTTCAGCTTTGGTCTTTATTTGAGCGTAGAATGTGGTAGTCAAGGGGGCAAAAGATTTATTTATTTATTTATTTATTAACAATTCTTATATACCGCACTATTTGCCATCAGCGCGGTTTACATTGAACAGAAACATCCGACAACTTACATATGTCTGGTCATTACATTTAACAGGAAGTAGAACTTGGAGAAACAGGGTAACTATATACATCGGTGGTTCACTGAAAAGGGAACATGGTCAACTATATACATAGGTGGTACAACAATTAAGGAAACTGCTTGTTATTTACATTGTGGGGTACGCCTGTTGCGAAGGTCTGCCTGTTTGACTACTACTACTATTGTTGTGGTGCTAACTATTCGCTTAGGGATTATGTTCGGAGCTGTCAATGAGATATTTAAGGAAGAGGAAGTGTTTTAGCACTTTTCTGAACTGGCTCAAGTTGGGGATTGCTCTGATATGTGCTGGTAAGGTGTTCCATAGAGTTGGGGCGCAGAGTCGGAAGGCTCTGTTAGCTGTTCATCTGGTGCATCTTGTGGTTTCTTTTGGGATAACTAGCATGTTCAACTCTGCGGTTCTTCGTGGCCTGTTTGGTGCAAGTGGTTGGATGAGGTTAGAAAGAGAGGATGAGGTGAGCCCCTTAGCAGCTTTGAACGTTAGCAGTAAGGTCTTGAAACTGATCCTTGCTTGAATGGGGAGCCAGTGTAACTGTTTTAGTAGGGGTGTCACGTGGTCTCTCCTGGATGCCCCAAAGAGTACCCGCGCTGCACTGTTCATAGCCAGTTGCAGGGGGTTCAGGGTGGATCGAGGGAGTCCTTGTAGTATGGAGTTTGAGAAGTCGAAATGGGGAATTATAAGGGCTTGATAAATGGTGCGGAAATCATCCGGTTCGAGTACCATGCTTAGGTGTCTGAGGGATCTGATTTTAAAGTAGATTGCCTTGACAGTATTGGCTATGTGGTTCTTCATGTCAAGGTTTTGGTCCAACGTCACTCCAAGGTACCATATCGCAGGTTTCACTTGTAGTTCGGCATCCTTTACCTTAACACAGCTAGGTGGGGTGAAGTTTGTATTCCTCAAGAAGAAAAGGACTTCCGTCTTTTTGTGTTGTATTCAGAGATTTTGTGACAGGAGCCACTCTGATATGGTGTCGAAGCAGTTAGTCGGGGGGGGCGGGGTGAGGTGAGGTCTAGGCTATCCAATGATATTAGCATGTATAGTAGCACATCGTCTGCATATATCATGTAACTGACATTGAAGGACCTGATGATGTTGCAGATGGGTTGGATGTATATATTAAACATCAAGGATGATAGGGAGGATCCTTGAGGCACACCTTGACTTTGTTGGAATGGTTCCGATATAGACCCGTCAGCTCAGACATGCTGCCATCTTCCGGACAGGTAAGATTTGCACCATTCGAGCGCTGTTCCGCAGATACCTTTTTCCCTTAGCCGGCAGATGAGAATTTCATGGCATACAGAGTCAAAAGCAGCTGCTATGTCTAGAAAGATGAGAGCGAAACCATGTCGTATGTTATCCATACCTGAGATTATATTGTTGAAGAGGGCTGTGAGTAGTGTTTCCACTCCATTTGACTCTCTGAATCCATGTTGGGCTGGATCAAGTGGGGCTGGGAAAGGAAAAAGAGAAAGGACAGAACTCTTCTTCCATTGCATATACTATTTCTAGGAATGCATCTGATTTTCAGTTTTGAAGCTTCACCTCCTGTTGTTTTTTCTCTTTCTATCACTGGATTTTGTCCACCACCTACTGGTGGCTCTGAGGATTACCTGGATTGGAGACATGGAAAGGCACCAGGATTCCTGTAGGGGTCTCCTCAAGGCAACAGAAGAAATTTAAGATTGCAGGCCTGTAATTGTAAATATACATAGTAAATGACGACAGATAAAGACCAGTATGATCCCTCTAGTCTGCCCAGGAAGGTGGCTAGAGGAGGTGTACCCGCCGCTCTATGAAGGCCACCCCTCTCTTTTTGTTGAAGTATAAAAAAAATTGTTAGCGTTTATTTTGATTTTATCTTCTAGCTATAAAGGGATCCACTGGGTCTGTCTCTTCCATGCCATTTTGAATTCCGTCACTGTATTTGCCTCCATCACCTCCGTCAGGAGTGCATTCTAAGCATCTACCACACTTTCAGTGAATAAGTAATTTCCTGACGTTGCTTTTAAGTTTACTTCCTTTCAGCTTCATTTTATGCCCCTTCTTTGAAAAAGGTTTGTTGGTTCATTAATACCCTTTCAGGATTTAAACGTCTGTATCATATCTCCCCTGTCCCTCCTCTCCTCCAGTATACATATTTAGGTCTTTCTTCTCACATGTTTTCTGGCGCAGGCTCCAAATCATTTTCGTCACTGACCTCTGAATCGTTTCAAGTCTTTTTATATCCTTTGTGAGATACGGTCTCCAAAACTGAACGCACTACTCCCAGTGAGGCCTCACCAACGACTTGTATAGGGGCATTAATACCTCCTTTCTGCCACTAATTCCTCTCTGTATTCCACCCAGCTTCCTTCTGGCTTTGGCCACTGTCTTGTCACATTGCTTCGGCACCTTCAGAACCTCAGAAACAATCACTCCGAGGTACTTTTTCTGGTCCATGCACACCAATCTCTCACCCCCTATCACATACAATTCCCTTGGATTTCTGCATCCCAAGAGCATGACAACACACCTTTGCATTAAATCTTAACTGCCAAGCATTAGACCGTTCTTTCTAGATCGTTCCTCATGTTGTCCACTCCCTCAGAGGAGTCCACTCTGTTGCAAATTTTCATGTCATCTACAATAAGGTAGACATTTCCCTTCATTTCTTCAGCAATATCACTCACAAATACATTCAACAGTACTGGTCCCTGGGGGACACCGCTACTCACCTTCCTTTCTTACAAGTGAGTTCCTTTTACCGACACCTTCTGTCTTTTGTCAGTCAACCAATTTCTGATTCAGTTCACCATCTTGTGATCCATCCTTAGGCTGCTCAGCTTATTGATAGGCTCCTATGAGCAACAGTATCAAAGGCTTTGCTGAAATCTAGGTAGATCTCTGGTTACCCAGTCAAAGAACTCAATCAAATTTGTTCGGCATGATCGTCCTTAGGTAACACCAGGTTGCCTTAGATCTTGCAACCCATAGGTTTACTTGAAAGTCCTCTCAGGAGCACCTCCATTACTTTTTCCACCACCGAGGTGGGTCTATCCAGCCTATAGTTTGTCACCTCTTCCCTATTACCACTTTTGGAAAGAGGTATCATATCAGCCCTTCTCCAGTCCTGCGGAACCTCTTCCCGTCTCCAAGGGTCTGTTAAAAATATCATTTCAAGATCCTGCCAGAACCTCTCTGAGCTCCTTTAGTATCCTGGGATGTCTCCCATCTGGTCCCATGGCCTTGTCCACCTTCAGTTTTTCAAGCTCTTGAAAAACATCGTAAGAACATACGATATGCCATACTGGGTCAGACCAAGGTCCAACAAACCCGGTATCCTCTTTCCAACAGTGGCCAGTCCAAGCCACAAGCACCTGACAGGTTCCCAAAAAGGCACACTGGTTCCACAATGCTTGTCCCATGGCAAGCAGTGGATTTCCTGGGTCCTCTGTAATAATGGTTTATGGACCTTTCCTCCAGGAACTTGTCCAAACCTTTTTTAAACCCAGCTACACTAACAGCTTTTACTACATTCTCCGTTAAAGAATTCCAGAATTTGATTACCTTTTGAGTGAAAAAGTATTTTCTCTTATTAGACTTAAGGGGTTACACTGTAGCTTCATTGCATGTCCCCTAGTCTTTCTACTTTTTGATGGCCTAAAGAATCGATCTACATTAACTCGTTCCACTCCATTTCTCAACTTATAGACCTGTATCATATCTCCCCTCAGCCGTCTTTTTTCCAGGTTGAAAGGCCTAACCTTTTAATCCTCCTCATAGGGGTATCCTTCCATCCCCTTTACCATTTTGGTGGCTCTTCTCTGTACCTTTTTTAATTCTGCTATATCCTTTTAAAGATAGGGCGACCGGAATTGCACACAATGTTCAAGGTGGGGTCGTACCATGGAACAATGCAGAGGTATTATAATATCATTTCTTTTATTCTCCATTCCTTTCCTTATAATTCCTAGCATACTATTTGTCTTCATTGCCGCCGCCGCCGCACACTGGATGGAGGGTTTCAATGTGCTATCCACGATGACGCCTAAATCTTTATCCTGGTGGTGGTTTCTAATGTGGAACCATGCATAGCATAACTATAGTTTGGGTTGTTCTTGCCTAGGTGCATAACTTTGCACTTGTACACATTAAATTTTATCTGCCATTTGCAAATCAAACCTTCCAATTTATCCAGGTCCTCTTGCAATTTTTCACAATCCTATGGAGTTTTAACAACTTTGAATAATTTTGTGTCACCTACAAATTTGATTACCTCACTCATAATTCCTATTCCCCGGTCATTTACGAATATGTTAAATAGCAGTGCACCCAGCACAGATCCCTAGAGTACTCCACTATTCACCTTTCTCCATTGGGAATATTGGCCATTCAGCCCTACCCTCTGCTTTCTATCTTTTAAGCAGTTCCAGATCCACAATAGTACACTGCCTCCTATCCCATGACTTATTAACTATGCCAAGAGTTTCTCATGAGGGGCCTTGTTAAAGGCTTTCTGAAAATCCAGATACACTATATCAACCGGCTCACCTTTGTCTACCTCTTTCTTCCTACCTTCTGTTTCTGTAATGGCCACAGTATCCAAGTCCATTTCCACCACTAGGACTTCCAGGTCAGGAATTTTGTTGGCTAGACTTCGAGCAATTGCGCTCACTGCCTTCCAGCAATTGGTAGTTGGCTTGCATGGATTTTATTCTAGAGTCCTCTTCCCACTGGTCATTGATGTGTGGGTTAATATGATGACCGTTTCCAATGTTATTATGTTTTTGTAGGGAGTGATGCCCTGAACTTGTGTTTTTTCCCATCCGTCACCCCCTTTCCCTAGTTTAAATGCTTGTCCACATAGTGCCTGAATTCATTGCTTAGGATCCTTTCTCCTGACATAGAGAGATGCAGTCCATCAACACAATATATATCTAAATTCTTCTTGTCTACACCAGGTTTAGAACCACCTATTAAAGTTGGTTATGTGATGCAGCCTCCATTTCCCCTGCTATTCCTCCCTCAAAAATACCCGTACTACAGAAACAAATATGTTATTGATGGAAGTCGCTGCAGAAACATATTAGTGGTTTCCTTGAGCCATCCATCCTCTTTCTTTTCTTTCTATTATGACCATCTCTGCCTACATCATCGGTCCAGAGAATAGTTTCTATTGTGACAATGCACCCTATTGCATATAAGGTTTTCTATACACGGAATGTGTCATTAGGAGAAACCTGGGGAAGCACAAGTTGGTCCCAGAGGCCATATAAGGTAGAGTTTCCGGAGGGAAATGTGTCTTTTTGCCTTCCTTTGCTGCCAACCTGACTGCTGGAAGAGCAAACCCCAGAGTCACTGGACGTGGGGTGCTGAACAAGGCAGCACCAAGCAAGAAAAAGGGGGGAGAGGGGAGGGCGTTATTGAGTACTGATCTAGCCTCTGTATAACCACTAGAAGAGAAGTGAGGATTATTATCATGTGCATCTTTTCTGCTCTCAGGAGACAGAAGTGTGGAGCAGCCCACACAGTCTCAAGTCTTATGGGGATTGTGTCCTGGAGAATCACCCAGGTACAAGAGCAGAGGAGAAGGAAAGTGTGCAGAAGAAGGCAGCCTATGTGCATGAGGTGGTGGCTAAGAAAAACACATTCATTTTTCTGAGATACCCTTATTTTGGTAAATTGTTGCATTTTATCTTTCGAAACCAAAAATTCCATCAGCTCAGCTAGGAACCGTGAGATATTTGTTGCTAGAAAGGTAGGCGGAAGCCCTGATATCTCCATACCACGTTGATCAGCAGAGTCACTCCTGATTATTGCCAGAGCATGCATGGAGATTTAGTACTGTGTTTATAAGCAGATTTTAAAATCTCCCTCATTATTTATGTATTGACAAAAAAAGTTTGCTATTTAAATGCATGATGTCCAAATATGCATTTTCGTAGGATTGTTCTGGGAGGGATGGTGTTCAGATGATAACAACAGAGTTTAATAATCACAGTTTTGGGCTGGAGGCATTATGGATCTAAAATCTAATAGCAAGGAGGCACAAGGCTGAAGTTTTGCCTAGGACACCTAATACTGGCTGTGCCTGCAGGTAAAAGATTGTGCCGATGGCTCTTTGAATTTGTCTGGCTGTCAGAATCTATTGTTTTACTTTGACCCCTGCTGCACTTTGCTGGCCATCAGAAGCTGCTGCCCTAGGCGACCGCCTAGTTTGTAGTGGTTGGACCGGACCTAGGTGGAACTGCACCTCTAGACACGTAATGGAGTAAAATCAGGCCTGGATAAGCCTGTCTGCCTGGACAGGCAAATACAGAAATCATCACCATCCTCCCTCATATAGTCCTTTTTCGAGAGACTTTCTAAGACAGAGATTCCATTTCGAGGGCAAACGGAACCTTTCCGTAGGTAACCTGTGTAAGGCAGCAGAACTATGGAAGCCAACCACTACATAATACCAAAGATGCTAAATGGCAGAGTTGCCAAGTTACCCAGTTCCATCAGTGAGATTTTAAGCCAGTCTTGGCTTTCTGGCAGGCTCATCCTGATGCATTATGGGACCTGCACCACTGAGTCAATGGATAAAATCAGGAACTACAAATACCATACTGCATTGCCATGCACATTTAAAACCTGATCTGGCAAAAGATTATTTCTGGAACTGGATAACTTGGTAACTCTGTATTGGTTTTGAAGCTAAATCTTCAATCCCCCTCTCCCAGAACAGAGACATTGGCCATTCCCCCCCTTTTCCTATGAGCCCCCTGTAAGAGCAGTGGAATGGACGTCTTGATGTAGGCAATGAGTTTGCTCAGCTGCAGCGGAGCAGTGTGGAATCGGCTGGGCTGTGATGTCACAAAGAGACAGAGCTTTAGCCCAATGAGAGCAGGCTGACAGCAGCTGGGCACAGTGGCTTGTGCCTGTAATCCTTGCTCCTGGGGAAGCTGAGGCTGGTGGATGGCTTGAGTCTGGGGTCTTCTGCACTGCTGTGAGCTATGTTGAGCAGGTGTCCACACTAAGCTAGGCATCAACATGGGGTTTCTGGGGGAGCTTGGGAACACCAGGTTGTATAAAGAGGGGTGAACCGGCCCAGGCTGGGAACAGAGCAGGTCAAAGCCCCCATGTTCAGCAGTGGTGGGACTGCACTTGTGAATAGCTTGTACAGTGCAGCCTGGGTAAGACAGCAAGACCCAGTCTCTTTCTTTTAAGGAAAGAGATATTTAGCAGACATTTCTTTGAAAACCCTCTATGACCAAAGTTTTGCTTAATTAATAAGAAAAAAAGGATTGGTTCTGCAAAAGTTCCTATAAAAAGATCAATGGGGTTGAGGAGACACAGCTATAATAAATAGTATCATCTTTTTTTCTAAAGAAATTGTTTTTAAAAAAGGCTTAATAAAGTCACACAAAAGGTACTTTTGAAAACAATCAAAAGCAGCTCAATTTTCAGCTTTGGTCTTTATTTGAGCGTAGAATGTGGTAGTCAAGGGGGCAAAAGATTAGCCTGGGAAAGGAAAAAGAGAAAGGACAGAACTCTTCTCCCATTGCATATACTACTTCTAGGAATGCATCTGATTTTCAGTTTTGAAGCTTCACCTCCTGTTGTTTTTTCTCTTTCTATCACTGGATTTTGTCCACCACCTACTGGTGGCTCTGAGGATTACCTGGATTGGAGACATGGAAAGGCACCAGGATTCCTGCAGGGGTCTCCTCAAGGCAACAGAAGAAATTTAAGATTGCAGGCCTGTAATTGTAAATATACATAGTAAATGACGACAGATAAAGACCAGTATGATCCCTCTAGTCTGCCCAGGAAGGTGGCTAGAGGAGGTGTACCCGCCGCTCTATGAAGGCCACCCCTCTCTTTTTGTTGAAGTATAAAAAAAATAGTTAGCGTTTATTTTGATTTTATCTTCTAGCTATAAAGGGATCCACTGGGTCTGTCTGTTCCATGCCATTTTGAATTCCGTCACTGTATTTGCCTCCATCACCTCCGTCAGGAGTGCATTCTAAGCATCTACCACACTTTCAGTGAATAAGTAATTTCCTGACGTTGCTTTTAAGTTTACTTCCTTTCAGCTTCATTTTATGCCCCTTCTTTGAAAAAGGTTTGTTGGTTCATTAATACCCTTTCAGGATTTAAACGTCTGTATCATATCTCCCCTGTCCCTCCTCTCCTCCAGTATACATATTTAGGTCTTTCTTCTCAAATGTTTTCTGGCGCAGGCTCCAAATCATTTTCCTCACCGACCTCTGAACCGTTTCAAGTCTTTTTATATCCTTTGTGAGATACGGTCTCCAAAACTGAACGCACTACTCCCAGTGAGGCCTCACCAACGACTTGTATAGGGGCATTAATACCTCCTTTCTACCACTAATTCCTCTCTGTATTCCACCCAGCTTCCTTCTGGCTTTGGCCACTGTCTTGTCACATTGCTTCGGCACCTTCAGAACCTCAGAAACAATCACTCCGAGGTCCTTTTTCTGGTCCATGCACACCAATCTCTCACCCCCTATCACATACAATTCCCTTGGATTTCTGCATCCCAAGAGCATGACAACACACCTTTGCATTAAATCTTAACTGCCAAGCATTAGACCGTTCTTTCTAGATCGTTCCTCATGTTGTCCACTCCCTCAGAGGAGTCCACTCTGTTGCAAATTTTCATGTCATCTACAATAAGGTAGACATTTCCCTTCATTTCTTCAGCAATATCACTCACAAATACATTGAACAGTACCGGTCCCTGGGGCACACCGCTACTCACCTTCCTTTCTTACAAGTGAGTTCCTTTTACCGACACCTTCTGTCTTTTGTCAGTCAACCAATTTCTGATTCAGTTCACCATCTTGTGATCCATCCTTAGGCTGCTCAGCTTATTGATAGGCTCCTATGAGCAACAGTATCAAAGGCTTTGCTGAAATCTAGGTAGATCTCTGGTTACCCAGTCAAAGAACTCAATCAAATTTGTTTGGCATGATCGTCCTTAGGTAACACCAGGTTGCCTTAGATCTTGCAACCCATAGGTTTACTTGAAAGTCCTCTCAGGAGCACCTCCATTACTTTTCCCACCACAGAGGTGGGTCGATCCAGCCTATAGTTTGTCACCTCTTCCCTATTACCACTTTTGGAAAGAGGTATCATATCAGCCCTTCTCCAGTCCTGCGGAACCTCTTCCCGTCTCCAAGGGTCTGTTAAAAATATCATTTAAAGGTCCTGCCAGAACCTCTCTGAGCTCTTTTAGTATCCTGGGATGTCTCCCATCTGGTCCCATGGCCTTGTCCACCTTCAGTTTTTCAAGCTGTTGAAAAACATCGTAAGAACATACGATATGCCATACTGGGTCAGACCAAGGTCCAACAAACCCGGTATCCTCTTTCCAACAGTGGCCAGTCCAAGCCACAAGCACCTGACAGGTTCCCAAAAAGGCACACTGGTTCCACAATGCTTGTCCCATGGCAAGCAGTGGATTTCCTGGGTCCTCTGTAATAATGGTTTATGGACCTTTCCTCCAGGAACTTGTCCAAACCTTTTTTAAACCCAGCTACACTAACAGCTTTTACTATATTCTCCGTTAAAGAATTCTACAATTTGATTACCTTTTGAGTGAAAAAGTATTTTCTCTTATTAGACTTAAGGGGTTACACAGTAGCTTCATTGCATGTACCCTAGTCTTTCTACTTTTTGATGGCCTAAAGAATCGATCTACATTAACTCGTTCCACTCCATTTCTCAAGATATAGACCTGTATCATATCTCCCCTCAGCCGTCTCTTTTCCAGGTTGAAAAGGCCTAACCTTTTAATCCTCCTCATAGGGGTATCCTTCCATCCCCTTTACCATTTTGGTGGCTCTTCTCTGTACCTTTTTTAATTCTGCTATATCCTTTTAAAGATAGGGCGACCGGAATTGCACACAATGTTCAAGGTGGGGTCGTACCATGGAACAATGCAGAGGCATTATAATATCATTTCTTTTATTCTCCATTCCTTTCCTTATAATTCCTAGCATACTATTTGTCTTCATTGCCGCCGCCGCCGCACACTGGATGGAGGGTTTCAATGTGCTATCCACGATGACGCCTAAATCTTTATCCTGGTGGTGGTTTCTAATGTGGAACCATTGCATAGCATAACTATAGTTTGGGTTGTTCTTGCCTAGGTGCATAACTTTGCAATTGTACACATTAAATTTTATCTGCCATTTGCAAATCAAACCTTCCAATTTATCCAGGTCCTCTTGCAATTTTTCACAATCCTATGGAGTTTTAACAACTTTGAATAATTTTGTGTCACCTACAAATTTGATTACCTCACTCATAATTCCTATTCCCCGGTCATTTACGAATATGTTAAATAGCAGTGCACCCAGCACAGATCCCTAGAGTACTCCACTATTCACCTTTCTCCATTGGGAATATTGGCCATTCAGCCCTACCCTCTGCTTTCTATCTTTTAAGCAGTTCCAGATCCACAATAGTACACTGCCTCCTATCCCATGACTTATTAACTATGCCAAGAGTTACTCATGAGGGGCCTTGTTAAAGGCTTTCTGAAAATCCAGATACACTATATCAACCGGCTCACCTTTGTCTACCTCTTTCTTCCTACCTTCTGTTTCTGTAATGGCCACAGTATCCAAGTCCATTTCCACCACTAGGACTTCCAGGTCAGGAATTTTGTTGGCTAGACTTCGAGCAATTGCGCTCACTGCCTTCCAGCAATTGGTAGTTGGCTGGCATGGATTTTTTTTTTACTTCCTTTCAGCTTCATTTTATGACCCTTCTTTGAAAAAGGTTTGTTGGTTCATTACTACCCTTTAAGGATTTAAACGTCTGTATCATATCTCCCCTGTCCCTCCTCTCCTCCAGTATACATATTTAGGTCTTTCTTCTCAAATGTTTTCTGGCGCAGGCTCCAAATCATTTTGGTCACCTACCTCTGAACCGTTTCAAGTTTTTTTATATCCTTTGTGAGATACGGTCTCCAAAACTGAACGCACTACTCCCATTGATGCCTCACCAACCTCCTTTCTGCCACTAATTCCTCTCTTATTTCACCCAGCTTCCTTCTGGCTTTGGCCACTGCCTTGTCACATTGCTTCGGCTCCGAGGTCCTTTTTCTGGTCCATGCACACCAATCTCTCACCCCCTATCACATACAATACCCTTGGATTTCTGTCATACAAAAGGTACTTTTGAAAAGAAGCAAAAGCAGCTCAATTTTCAGCTTTGGGCTTTATTTGAGCGTAGAATGTGGTAGTCAAGGGGGCAAAAGATTAGCCTGGGAAAGGAAAAAGAGAAAGGACAGAACTCTTCTCCCATTGCATATACTACTTCTAGGAATGCATCTGATTCTCAGTTTTGAAGCTTCACCTCCTGTAGTTTTCTCTTTGTATCACTGGATTTTGTCCACCACCTAGTCTTGAAGGACTAGAAAAGGGGACTGTTACTTCTGGAGAGAGATCTGCAATTGTGAGTATTGTGACAATGAGAGCTGTGATGACCCAATGGAAACAGGGGATAATAGTGACTATGTCTTTAAGACAGGAGACAGGCAAGCTTTTCAGAGGGCTAAAGCTACAACCAAGCAAAAGAAACACGTACTTGCTGAGGCTAAGCCACGCCCAAGCCCCAACGTGAGTGCAGGCTTGGACTCTAATGACAATCACCTGTGCAGAGAGAAGGGTGTGGTAGCCAGGAAGCAGCTTTTTAAACCTGCTTCAGTGCAGAGATTGAGGGCAGGAGGAAGGACGAAGGAAGGAGAGAGGAGCAGCTACAGGAAGGAGCAAGGAGATGGGGAAGTTTAACTCCACGTGGGAGAAGCAGTTCCAACAGCAAAGGAAGCAACCCTTGTGTGGAAGGGAAAGAAGCCCCACGCTCCTGATACAGCCAATGCTTACCAGGGAGAGCATTCTGGAAAGGACTTTTTAACTTTCTACAGAATAGTAAGTTGGAAAACATTATTGAAAATCCTGAAAGAGATAAGCAATTTGCAGAACAGGAAGGTATGCAAATTGACACTCTTGAGTCAGATTCAGTGTATGACGAATTACCGATGGATTCTTCTTTTTGCATGAGGGAAATTGAAAACTGCTAGAAAGGACTGTAAAAAGAACCTTTTGAATAGCAATTTTTCCTTAGCCAGGAAAGTGCTAAGAGTTTCTTTAAGCTAAAGAACTTTGCTAAGAACAGAGTTTGAATTAAAGCAGCATTATTGGAAACTGAACAGAATTTACCTATGCTGGTTTGAATGAAAAAAAGCTGTAACACAGGTGCTGAGATGTGTACTGAAAACAGCTGCCGTGTTTAAAGAAGTAATTTCAGTTCTTTACCTTCACGTGTACTTTTGTTCCTGTAAGTTTTTCTGTTTTGAAGAATAATCCTTTTGCCTGCGTTGTCGTTGAATTTAATGCGTGGAAAGAACCCAAAAATAAATTTCTTGTTTTTGCCTTAAACACCCCTAGTGGTCACACACTACTTTGTCTTTAATGGAAAGAACTACAAGTCCCAGGATTCCTTGCTGGAGACAAAAATAGTTTTATTTAAGGACAAATATGGCAGCCCTTTGCCTCTGAGCCACTGGCCCAAGCAGGGGGTCACAACAGTATATACCTCTGGGAATTTTCTGAAAGGAATTCTTTCTATTAAAGCTAATTAATCTGTGAACCCACTATTTTCTGTTAAATCATTCAGGGCCTAATTTTTTTTTTAGTGCCTTTGAGTCAGTCCTGACTCCTGGTGACCCAGAAGCTCCTGGGTTTTCTTGGCAGTGTCACTGGAAGTAGATTGCCAGGCCTTTCTTCTGAGGCAATGGAGGGTTAAGTGACTTGCCCAAGGCCACAAGGAGTGCTAGTGGGAATTGAACCCTGGTTGCTTGGTTACCAAGCCAGTGTTCTAACCACTAGGCTACTCCTCCAAGTAGCAGCAGTTTAAGTTTAAATTTAAAACACAGAAGAGAACTTTCTGGTTACATTTCATACCCAGCAGAGAACTTGTAGTTTAAATTTAATAGTCACTCAGTGCCTAGTAACAGCAAAGTACTTTTAGTTTAAATTTAAAACACAGAAGAGAGCTTTCTGGTTAAATTTAGAACCCAGCAGAGAGCTTGTAGTTTAAATTTCATAATATGTTAGAGCCTAGCAGCAGCAAAGAGCTATAATTTAAATCAAATCAAAATATAGCTTACCTCAGCAGCACAGGACAGGGTACTGTGTAGCAGCCCTCTTTTAAAAATTGTTATTTCCCTCCCTCCCTCACCACACCCACCCACCCCTGGGATAATCGTAGCTTTATAGTTACTTACACACCTTAAAAGACAGGAGGTGCTCTCAGGTGAAGCTCGTTACCCAAATCAGTCATACACTAAGGACCTGAGATTAATTAAGCTTCAGGTGAACAAGGTATATTAAACGTATTAGGTACAATTTTTTAAGAACATAAGAACATAAGATATGCCATACTGGGTCAGACCGAGGTCCATCAAGCCCAGTATCCTGTTTCCAACAGTGGCCAATCTAGGTCATACGTACCTAGCAATATCCCCAAAAGACACAGGTTCCACAATGCTTGTACTGGGTCAAGCATTGATTATCCTGGGTCCCTTTTTAATAGTGGTTTATGGACCTTTCCTCCAGGAACTTGTCCAAACATTTTTTAAACACAGCTGCACTAACAGCCCTTACTACATCCTCCGGTAACAAATTCCAGAGTTTGATTACACGTTGAGTGAAAAAATATTTTCTCTTATTTGTCTTAAATAGTTTACCCTGTAGCTTCATTGCATGTCCCCTAGTC
Source organism: Ichthyophis bannanicus (assembly GCA_033557465.1). NCBI lineage: Eukaryota > Metazoa > Chordata > Amphibia > Gymnophiona > Ichthyophiidae > Ichthyophis > Ichthyophis bannanicus. Next base: position 154,984,444 of record CM066031.1, read on the forward strand.
TTTCTATATTCTGATTGCGTAAACAATTGATCCACGTTTACCTGCTTCACTCCATTCATTAATTTATAGACCTCTATCATATCTCCCCTCAGCCGTCTCTTTTCCAGGTTGAAGAGCCCCAACCTTTGTAGCCTCTCTTCATAGGAGTAGCCTTCCATCCCCTTCACCATTTTGGTGGCTCTTCTCTGTACTTTTTCTAATAATGCTATGTCCTTTTTAAGATACGGTGACCAGAACTGCACACAATATTCAAGGTGCGGTCGTACCATGGAACGATACAGAGGCATTATAATATCCTTTGTTTTATTTTCCATCCCTTTCTTTATGATACCTAGCATTCTATTTGCTTTCTTGGCTGCCGCTGCACACTGGACAGAGGGTTCTAACATGTTATCCACGATGACTCCTAAATCTTTTTCCTGGGTGGTGGTTCCCAATGTGGAACCTTGCATTGTGTAACTATAGTGTGGGTTGTTCTTTCCTAGGTGCATAACTTTGCACTTGTCCACATTGAATTTCATCTGCCATTTGGATGCCCAGTCTTCCAATTTATCTAGATCCTCCTGCAGTTTTCCACAATCCTCTTGGGTTTTAACAACTTTAAACAGTTTTGTATCATCTGCAAATTTGATAACCTCACTCGTTATTCCCTTTTCCAGGTCATTTATGAATGTCAAAAAGTAGTGGACCCAGTACAGATCCCTGGGGTACTCCACTATTCACCTTTTTCCATTGGGAATATTGGCCATTTAGCCCTACCCTCTGCTTTCTATCTTTTAACCAGTTCCCGATCCACAATAGTACACTGCCTCCTATCCCATGACTTTTTAGTTTCGCCAAAAGTCTCTGATGAGGGACCTTATCAAAAGCTTTCTGAAAGTCCAGATACACTATATCAACCGACTCACCTTTGTCTACCTGTTTATGCACACCTTCAAAAAAACATATCAGATTAGTAAGACAAGATCTTCCTTGTCTAAAGCCATGTTGGCTGTCTCCCATTAGGCCATGACTATCTACATGCTATGTAATTTTGTTCTTTATGATGATTTCTACCATTTTCCCCGGTACTGACGTCAGACTCACAGGTCTGTAATTTCCCGGGTCACCCCTGGAACCCTTTTTATTTTTTATTTTTTTTATTTATTTATTTTTTTAATTTAAACTCTTTATTGGAGTAATCAAAAGGTAATACAATCATATTACAAACGATATTTTACCAAATAATAACACCCAGCCCACAAGATGGAGTGTGAACAATTGCAAAGAACCCTTTTTAAAGATTGGTGTTACGTTGGCGACCCTCCAATCTTCAGGTATTACAGATGATTTTAATGAAAGTTTACAGAATACTAATAGCAGGTCTGCAATCTCATATTTCAGTTCTTTCAACACTCTTGGATGTATACCATCCGCTCCAGGTGATTTGCTACTATTCAGTTTATCAAATAGTTGTAATATATCTTCCTGGTGTAGCGATATTTCTCTCATTTCCTCTGCAGTATCACCTTTAAAATACCACTTCAGTCTTAAAGACCGAAGCAAAGAATTCATTCAGTCTCTCTGCTATAGCCTTGTCACCTCTTACTGCCCCTTTTACCCCTCTATCAGATAATGGCCCAACTGACTCTCTCACAGGCCTTTTGCTACGAATGTACTTGAAAAAGTCTTTATTTCGTGTTTTTGCTTCCGTAGCAAGTTCCTTCTCAAATTCTCGCTTTGCGTGCCTTATCAATGCTTTGCATTTAACTTGCCAGTGCTTGTGCTGTTTCCAGTTTTCTTCGTTTGACTCTTTTTTTCCATTTCCTGAAGGATGCTTTTTTGGCAGCAACAGCCTCTCTGACCTCACCATTAAACCATGCTGGCAGTTTTTTGGACTTTCTTCCACTTTTATTAATGCATGGAATACAGCTGGTCTGGGCTTCGAGGATAGTATTTTTAAATAACACCCAAGCTTGCTGTAAATCTTTAACCTTTGCAACCGCTCCTTTCAGTTTTTTCTTAACTATATTCCTCATTTTATCATAGTCTCCCTTTTGAAAGTTAAAAGGTAGTACTGTGGATTTCTTTACTATCCCTCCTCCACTAATTAAATCAAACATGATCATGCTATGATCACTATTGCCAAGTGGTCCCAACACCCTTATTTCTTGCACCAGATCTGGCGTTCCACTAAGGACTAGGTCCAGTATGGCTTCCCCTCTGGTCGGTTCATGAACCAGCTGCTCCAAGAAGCAGTCATTTATTTCATCTAGAAACTTTATCTCCCTAGATTGTCCTGCCGTAACACAGACCCAGTCGATACCAGGGTAATTGAAATCACCCATTATTACTACTCTGCTATGACTTTTGTTAGCTTCCTTGATTTCTTTGAGCATTTCATCATCCATTTGTTCATTCTGGTCAGGCGGTCGATAGTACACTCCCACTGCCATCACCTTCCCCTTCATACATGGAATTTCAATCCATAGAGATTCTACAGCAAATTTAGTTCCCTGAAAAACTTCAATCCTTTCTGACTCAATGCCTTCTCTAACATAGAGCGCAACCCCTCCACCAATTTGTATAAATATCCATAGCAACCCTTATTAAGTAAAGAACTTAAAGATCTAAACACAAATTTAAAACTAAGATGCAGATAGCAGTCCAGCAACGAGATGGGGGCTTTCCAGTCTTTTGCATTGAGTGTCACATGTATGATTTTCTCCCAGTTGGTGAGAGGTCTTACGTGTGCACTAGGTGCAAGGAGCTCTGTGCTCTCAGGGAACGAGTCCGTTCTCTAGAGGCTAAAGTAGCAGACTTGGAAAACATAAGACAGACAGAGAGGTACATAGACGAGACCTACAGGGATATAGTCCTGAAGTCCCACCTCCAGTCCGACAGCATCCCTTTTGCCATGGAGGAGAGAGGTCAAGTGACAGGAGAGCATGACCCTGGTGTGGCAGAGAGTGATCCTGTAACTAGGACCTGTCCTCCAGGTGATGTAAAACCCTCTCGCACCAAGGAAGTTTCTCCAGGGCCATGCCCCCATGAGGGAAGGCTTAGGACAGCCATTATAGTTGGTGATTCGATCATTAGGCATGTAGATAGCTGGGTGGCTGGTGGACGTGAGGATCACCTGGTAACATGCCTGCCTGGTGCGAAGGTAGCGGACCTCACGCTCCACCTAGATAAGGTCTTAGATAGTGCTGGAGAGGAGCCTGCTGTCTTGGTACATGTCGGTACCAATGACAAAGGAAAATGTGGTAGGGAGGTTCTGGAGGCTAAATTTAGGCTTTTAGGTAGGAAGTTCAAATCCAGAACTTACAGGGTAGTGTTCTCCGAAATGCTTCCCGTTCCACGCGCAGGACCCAAAAGGCAGGCAGAGCTCCGGAGTCTCAATGCGTGGATGAGACAATGGTGCAGATGAGGGTTTGGGATTTGTTAGGAACTGGGGAACATTCTGGGGAAAGGAGGGGCTCTTCCGAAGGGATGGGCTTCACCTTAACCGGGATGGAACCAGGCTGCTGGCATTAACCTTTAAAAAGGAGATAGAGCAGCTTTTAAACTAGATAATAGGGGAAAGCCGACAGTCGTCCAAGAGCGGATGGTTCGGAAGAATGTATCCTTGAAGGATACTACCAAAAGCAGAGAGGTTCCAAAAAAGAATAAAATAGCCCAAATGCCCTCGAGTATGGAGCAGACAGAGCTTAAAGATCCCAAATTACCCATGTCTACGAATAGCCAAATTAATATGAATAAAATACAGACTCTAAAATGCTTGTATGCAAATGCTAGAAGTCTAAAAAATAAGATGGGAGAATATATAGCACTAAATGAGAGGTTAGATATGATTGGAATATCAGAGACATGGTGGAAGGAGGACAACCAGTGGGACACTGTGATACCTGGGTACAAACTATATCGTAATGATAGAGCTGATCAAACTGGTGGAGGGGTTGCGCTCTATGTTAGAGAGGGCATTGAGTCAGAAAGGATTAAAGTTTTGCAGGAAACAAAATTTGCTGTAGAATCTCTATGGATTGAAATTCCATGTAAAAAGGGGAAGGCGATGGCAGTGTGGGTGTACTATCGACCACCTGGCCAGAATGAACAAATGGATGATGAAATGCTCAAAGAAATCAAGGAAGCTAACAAAAGTTACAGCGCAGTAATAATAATGGGTGATTTCAATTACCCCAATATTGACTGAGTCAGTGTCAAGGCAGGACGTGCTAGGGAGATAAAGTTCCTAGATGAAATAAATGACTGCTTCTTGGAGCAGCTGGTTCATGAACTGATGAGATGGGAAGCAATATTAGACCTAGTCCTTAGTGGAACACCAGATGTAGTGCAAGAGATAAGGGTGTTGGGGCCACTTGGCAATAGTGATCATAGCATGATCGCCTTTGATTTAATTAGTGGAGGAGGGTTGTAAAGAAATCCACAGTACTACCGTTTAACTTTTGAAAGGGAGACTATGATAAAATGAGGAAAACAGTTAAGAAAGAACTAAAAGGAGCAGTTGCAAAGGTTAAAGACTACATCAAGCTTGGGTGTTGTTGAAAAATACTATCTTGAAAGCCGAAGCCAGCTTTATTCCATGCTTTAAGAAAAGTGGAAGGAAGTCAAACAAACTGCCAGCATGGTTTAAAGGTGAGGCCAGAGAGGCTATTGCCAAAAAAGCATCTTTCAGGAAATGGAAAAAAGATCCAAACGACGAAACCTGGAAACAGCACAAGCACTGGCAAGTCAAATGCAAGGCATTGATAAAGCGGGCAAAGGGAGAATTTGAGAAGAAGCTTGCTGCGGAAGCAAAAATGCGAAATAAAGATTTTTTTCAAGTACATTCGTAGCAAAAAACCTGTGAGAGAGTCAGTTGGTCCATTAGATGATAGAGGAGTTAAAGGGGCACTAAGAGGCGACAAGGCGATAGCGGAGAGACTGAATGAATTCTTTGCTTTAGTCTTTACTGAGGAAGATATAGGGATGTTACCCATGACTGAAGTGGTATTTAAAGGTGCAGAAGAATTGAAGGAAATATCAATACATCGGGAAGATGTATTACAACTATTAGATAAACTGAAGAGTAGCAAATCACCTGGGCCGGAAGGTATACATCAAAGGGTGTTGAAAGAACTGAAATATGAGATTGCAGACCTGCTATTAGTAATCTGTGAACTATCATTAAAATCATCTCTAATACCTGAAGATTGGAGGATCGCCAATGTAACGACAATTTTTAAAAAGGGTTCCAGGGATGATCCGGGAAACTACAGACCGGTGAGCCTGACGTCAGTACTGGGAAAAATAGTAGAAACCATCATAAAGAATAAAATTACTCAGCATGTAGATAGTCATGGCCTAATGGGAGACAGCCAACATGGCTTTAGACAAGGAAGATCTTGTCTTACTAATCTGTTATGTTTTTTTGAAGGTGTGATTAAACAGGTGGACAAAGGTGAGTCAGTTGATATAGTGTATCTGCACTTTCAGAAAGCCTTTGACAAGGTCCTTCATCAGAGACTTTTGGCAAAACTAAAGAGTCATGGGATAGGAGGCAGTGTACTACTGTTGATAGAAAGCTAAATGGCCAATTTTCCCAATGTAGAAAGGTGAATAGTGGTGCACCCCAGGGATCTGTGCTGGGTCCGCTGCTTTTTGACATATTCATAAATGACCTGGAAAGTGGAATAACGAGTGAGGTTATCAAATTTGCAGATGACACAAAACTATTTAAAGTTGTTAAAACCCAAGAGGATTGTGGAAAATTGCAAGAGGATCTTGATAAATTGGAAGACTGGGCATCAAAATGGCAGATGAAATTTAATGTGGACAAGTGCAAAGTTATGCACCTAGGGAAGAACAACCCAAATTATGGTTACACGATGCAAGGTTCCACTTTAGGAACCACCAACCGGGAAAAAGATTTAGGAGTCATTGTGGATAACATGTTAAAACCCTCGGCCCAGTGTGCAGCGGCGGCCAAGAGAGCAAATAGAATGCTAGGTATCATAAAGAAAGGAATGGAAAATAAAACAAAAGATATTATAATGCCTCTATATTGTTCCATGGTGAGACCGCACCTTGAATATTGTGTGCAATTCTGGTCGCCGTGTCTTAAAAAGGATATAGTGTTATTAGAAAAGGTTCAGAGAAGAGACACCAAAATGGTAAAGGGGATGGAAGGATACTCCTATGAAGAAAGGCTAAAAAGGTTAGGGTTCTTTAACCTGGAAAAGAGACGGCTGAGGGGAGATATGATAGAAATCTATAAATTAATGAACGGAGTGCAACGGATAAACTTAGATCGATTGTTTACGTTATCAGAATATAGAAAGACTAGGGGACATGCAATAAAGCTACAGGGTAAACTATTTAAGACTAATTAAAGAAAATATTTTTTTATTCAACGTGCAATCAAACTCTGGAATTTGTTACCAGAGGAAGTAGTAAAGGCTGTTAGTGAAGCTGGGTTTAAAAAAGGTTTGGACAAGTTCCTGGAGGAAAGGTCCATAAACCATTATTAAGAAGGGACCCAGGATATCAATGCTTGACCCAGTACAAGCATTGTGGAACCTGTGTCTTTAGAGGAAACTGCTAGGTATGTATGACCTAGATTGGCAACTGTTGGAAACAGGATACTGGGCTTGATGGACCTTGGTATGACCCAGTATGGCATATCTTATGTTCTTATGTACTGGTGGCTCTGAGGATTACCTGGATTGGAGACATGGAAAGGCACCAGGATTCCTGCAGGGGTCTCCTCAAGGCAACAGAAGAAATTTAAGATTGCAGGCCTGTAATTGTAAATATACATAGTAAATGACGACAGATAAAGACCAGTATGATCCCTCTAGTCTGCCCAGGAAGGTGGCTAGAGGAGGTGTACCCGCCGCTCTATGAAGGCCACCCCTCTCTTTTTGTTGAAGTATAAAAAAAATAGTTAGCGTTTATTTTGATTTTATCTTCTAGCTATAAAGGGATCCCCTGGGTCTGTCTGTTCCATGCCATTTTGAATTCCGTCACTGTATTTGCCTCCACCACCTCCGTCAGCAGAGCATTCTAAGCATCTACCACACTTTCAGTGAATAAGTAATTTCCTGATGTTGCTTTTAAGCTTACCTTATTAGAGCTTCATTTTATGCCCCTTCTTTGAAAAAGGTTTGTTGGTTCATTACTACCCTCGGAGGAACTCCAATGACACGGAGGAGACGGAGGGCCTAAAGAGCGTGGACGATGGTGCGGTGGGAGAAGAGCTGGAGCACGATGCAGCAGATCTTAAAGAATGGCTCTGGGAGTTCAAGCGAGAGATGAAGGAGGAGCTGCTCGCCATGTGAGGGGACTTGAAAGAGACCCTCAATTCAATGAGATAGGATATGAATAGCATGGGTCAGCGGATACAGGACGTGTAGGAGCAGGTGGAGAGCCAGGCCAGTGAGCTCCAACAATTAATGGAGGTGCAGAGCAAGATGGTAAAAGCGCAGGGGGAGCTGCAAGAGAAGATTGAAGAAATAGAGGACCGGGCTCGGCGAAACAACCTGCGCATACAGGGGGTCCCTGAATTGGAGAAATTTAAAGACTGCAGTCAGGTAGTCAAGGGGCTCTGTGTGCATATCCTGAAGCTGGCTGGGAGTGCAGAGGAAAGGGTGGAAGAGATCGGAGAGCACACCGGAGTTTAGGCCCAAGGCAGGAGAAGGAGTGCAGAGACATTATAGTTTGTATGAGCAAATTTCCCACCAAAGAAAAGGTGCTTGCATCCGCACGAAAGTTTGGGCGGATAGCGTGAGAGAACTGTGAGGTCGAGGTGTACAATGACTTGTCCCACGGCAAGTTGGAGAGGCGAAGAAGACTGAGGGACGTGACAGAGTTTCTCGGGGACAAGAACTTGCGCTACAGATGGATGTTTCCTTTTGGGTTGATGTTGTCGGTTGGGGGAGCCTCGCGGAAGGTGAAGACAGCGGAGGAGGCATGGTGGGCTCTGGAAGAGCTGGGATGTGATCAGGTGCCATGGCAGACGGAGAGGAGTAGAGGCCTGGACAGCAAGGACACGGGCACTAAAAGCTGGGCCGGTTCAAAGTGGCAGCGTGTGACGGATCGGGGGAAGTAGCTGAAACGTCTCTCACAGGAGCATAAGTGTGCGGCGGCGGTGGAGGGCAAATGAAAGACTAAGGCTCCAGTGGTGGTGGCGAAAGAAGAGCAGAGATGGGGCTTGGCTGTTTGGACATTAATTTATGCTTATTTCAGGGTATATACTGAAATATTTGTTGGAATGGAATGGTGGGGCGGAGTGAGGGTGAAGCCAGGGGTGGAGCTGGAGTGGACCTATGTGAAGGGGGGAAGGTTAGATGCCTAGCTGTGGGCTCCTGTTAGAGTCCGGAAGGGTTTGGGGGGAGGAACGCCGGGAATGAGAGTGGTGGTGGGGGTCTGGGATGGGGTGTGGGCAAAGGTATGGAGGGAAAGGGGGGCAGATTTCTCGCTGGTGACTCCATGGAGGGGGTGTGGAGAGTTCCGACCTGGGTGGGAAGGGGGTGCTTTGACCGATGGACATTTAAAGGGCTGGAGTGTTTTTTCCAGTTGGTGGAGGAGGGGGAGGTGATAGGTTTTGAGAAGCTACAGGAATTGTATGGGTTAGATGGAATTGTATGGGTTAGATGGAATGGACAGATTTGCATATATGCAGGTCAGGCATTTCTTGTGGGATTTAGTGAGGAGAGGGGGGTTTGGGGAGGGGCTATCCATGTTGGAAGCTATCTGGGTGGGGAAAAGAGCCCGAAGGGGGTTGATTTCAGGGTTATATAAGGGGGTGCGGGAAGTAAAGGGCGGGAAGTTTAAATATATGCAGGATCGGGAGAAAGATTTGGGGGAGATGTTGGAGGCTAAAGATTGGAATATGGTGTGGGCCCAGGTGAAAAAATCTCCGATGGCTAGTAGTATAAGGGAGAATTGCTATAAGATTATGTTGAGATGGTATTATACATCAGATAGGGTGCATAAGATGTTCCCGGGGGCTTCGGCAGATTGTTGGAGGGAGTGTGGGGAGATCGGAACATTTTGGCATATTTGGTGGGGGTGTGCTAAGGTGCAGGAGTATTGGAGCAGGGTTCAGAAGTGGATCCGGTGGACAGTGGGGGTGGAGGTGGCTCTGAAACCGGGTATCTATTTGTTGTCTTGGTGGGGGGAGGAGAGACAGCAGGGGGGGGCGTATAGTGGTGGCGTGTCTGTGTGCGGCACGTTGCGAGTTGGCAGTGGCCTGGAAGCAGAGGGACACGCCGTCGGAGGCATGCTTTGAACGTAGATTGCGGAATGTGGTCCTGATGGAAAAGTTAACTGCGGCACGCAGGGGGAGGACAGATAAGTTTGAGGTGCATTGCGGGGAGTTATGGCGGGGTTTAAGCGGGGGAGGGGGGTAGGGGGAGTGGGAGGGTTTATGATGGAGAAGGGGGGTAGTAGAAATCGGCAGAGTAGTTCTGTGTTGTGGAAATGGGGGATTGTACGGATTGCAAGGTACGTTTTCTTTGTTTAGTGGTGTTGGAGTTTGTGGTGGGGAAGTGAAGTGGATATCTTGGGGGACGGAAAATAACGCACCAGTTCTTGTATATGCCTGAATGCCCTATTCCAATTCTGGGCCAAGACATGCTTGCTAAGCTCCAGGCACAAATATCCTTTGCTGAAAGGGGAGAAATGCAAATGACTGTGAACCCAAAGCCTGCTGGATTGATGGTGCTGACTGTTCCCCGAGAAGAAGAGTAGCGGTTCTACAGTGCATCTCCAATCAAGCCAACTAGTTCCTGTATACCCACCAACCTTATAGCCCCACCTGGAGTATGGGCAGAAGATAATCCACCTGGCCTAGCGAAGAACATAGCCCCTGTCATTGTCACCCTCAAGCCAGGAGTGGAACCAGTGCATGAGAAGCAGTATCCTCTCCCTCGACCAGCCATTGAAAGAATCCACTGCCATTTGATGAAACTGCTGAAGTATGGACTTCTCAAGGAATGCCAGTCACCTTGGAACACCCCCCTTCTCCCAGTTAAGAAACCTGGGACAGGGATTACCGCCCAGTACAAGATCTGAGGCGAGTGAATGATGCAGCTGAAACTATACACCCGGTGGTACCAAATCCTTATATTCTCTTGGGACTGATCCCCGCTGAGGCTACTCATTTCACCATCCTGGACCTGAAAGATGCCTTTTTCTGTATGCGCCTAGCCCCCACCAGTCAACTTTTGTTTGCTTTTGAATGGCGAGACCACACAACAGGAAGGCGGGGCCAACTCACCTGGACTAGATTACTTCAAGGATTCAAGAATTCACCTACTCTCTTCAGTGCTATTTTAAATCAAGATCTTTCAAGCTACTATGTGAACCCAGGAGAAAGGGTTCTTCTCCAGTATGTGGACAACTTGCTTATAGCCACCAACTCAGAAAGTGAATGTCTATAAGCCACCAGTGAACTCTTGCACCTTTTTAATGAGGCTGGATACAAAGTCTCAAGAGCTAAGGCATAATTATGTCAAACAAGTTAAATACCTAGGATTCCAGTTGTCCAGCAGAATTAGACGCCTGGGACCAGAATGCAAAGAAGCTGTATGCAGTATTCCTACTCCAACCACCGGGAGGCAAGTGAGAGCCTTCTTAGGTGCCGCAGAGTACTGTTGTATATGGATCCCCAATTTTGCGCTGCTAGCAAAACCATTGTATCAAGCTACCAAAGGAATGGAAAAGTCTCCATTGGAATAGGGACTTGAACAGGATGCAACCTTTTGATCTTTGAAAACCGCTCTGATGTTATCACCAGCTCTGGGTCTACCAGATGTCCAGAAAACCTTTCAGTCTCTATGTTCATGAGTCACAAGGAAATGTTCTAGGAGTGTTGACTCAATCTCATTGGATCTTGGCAACAACCAGTAGCCTATTTGTCAAAACAATCGGATGTAATTGCAAAAGGCTGGCCCCTTGTTTGAGAGCTGTTGCAGCTACTGCCCTCCTAGTGAGCAATCTTCACGTTACTGTACCACACTCTGTTCTAACCATTATGAAACACAAAGGAAACTTCTAGCTAATTCACGAATGTTGAGGTATCAGAGTATGCTGTGTGAAAACCCCCAGATACAATTGAAGGTCAGTCAAGCTCTGAATCCTGCTACGTTTTTACCAGTTGGTCTTGACCCCCCTGATCATGACTGTTTAGAAACTATGGACACTATATTCTCAAATCACCCTGATTCGACTGATGTTCCTTTGGAGAACCCTGGACGGACTTTCTTTGTAGATGGAAGCAGTCTTGTCATCATTAATGGACATTGTTGTGCCAGATATGCAGTAGTGACCCTTGATCTGGTAGTTGAGTCCTCAGCCCTGGCCCCAGGAACTTCAGCACAGAAAGCTGAACTGATAGCTCTTACTAGAGCACTGACAATAGGAAAAGGGGCTCTGTCTAAATGTGTACCCAGATTCCAAGTATGCCCTTACAACCTTGCATGCACATGGGGCCCTGTACAAAGAATGAGGGTGGATAACCTCAGGAAGCAAGTCCATTAAGTATGGCCCCGAGATATTGATATTATCAGATGCATACTGCCTACAGATTTCAGAATTTAGGAAAAGTAGAATGTATGAATAGAACCCTGAAATCTCAGTTGTCCAAACTTTGCCAAGAAGTTCACCTGAAGTGGCCCCAGGTTCTTCCTATAGCCCTTCTTAGGATATACTTAGCCCCTGCTAAGTCTTTAGGAGTTTCCCCTTTTGAGATTCTGTATGGGCGACCCCCGCTTATTGTATAGGAAATAAAGGGAGATATGGAACAGATTAGATCTGAAATTACTAGACAAGAACTATTGGTTTTAAGTTCTGTTTTGCAGAGTCTTCATATATGGGTACAAGATCAGCCGCTCATCCATCTAACAGAACTCCTGCATCCTCTCAAGCCTGGAGTCTCGGTGTGGATCAAAGAGTGGAGAAAGACACCGTTGACACTGCATTGGAAGGGACCTTATGTTATCTTGTTAACCCCAACAGCAGTTAAAGTTGCAAAACTCGAACCCTGGATTCATCACAGTTGAATAAAGTCAGCAGCCATTGATAGCAATGTAGAAAGGAAGGCAGCTACAAAGATATTAGCTATGTGGCAATATTACCCTATACCACACGATGATGCTATTATACCTGTATAATGTGTTAATTGACTAATGAGTGATTTAATTCTCACCCTTTCTCACTTGCGGGTGAGAATAATCAAAGGGGGGAATGTGGTAGGCTATGGCCTAGCATGGCCTGCTATTATGAAAGGCCTGTAAGTTAGGCCTGGATCCTAACTCCCATTATAGCTAGAAAAGAACTAAAAATCTGTGAAAAATGAGAAAACTGTTTTAAACTGCTTAATAAGAAGTTTTTATGAATTCATAAGTCTTTCATTATTCTCTTGTGTGTGAAAGAAAAGAAATGTTTCAATACATGCATTCCTGGACCTAGGGATAACCTTGCAGTAGAGAAGTATCAAAATCAAGAACTGCACCATTGTTAGAACAATCCTAAGGGAGGGGGCTGGTTGCTAGGCCCCGGAGGGATTTCTAATTGGACAGGTGCAGGGAATGTGAAACCAATGAGAAGTTTGTATGTATCGAGCTAGAACCAATAGAAGGTTCTCATGTATCAAACTGAAAAAGAGGTATAAATGGTTATGTCTCTGTAAAAACATTTGCTCAGTTCCTTTTGAAGCTTTGACTGACTGGGCCTGTGCACAATAAACTGGCTTGGACCCTGTCAATTGACTCCTGGATTTATTCATTGACTGCACTTTGCTACAACATTTACAGCCACTGGCCACCAGGGAGTGCTGACGACACTTGGTGATGCCTTGTTCAGCACCCCAACTCCACTGACTCTGGGGTTTGCTCTCCCAGTCATCACGTTGGCAGCAAATAAGGCGAAAAGACACTTTACCTTATATGGCCTCTGGGACCAACTTGTGCTTCCCCAGGTTTCTCCTAATGAAACATTCCGTGTATGGAAAACCTTATATGCCTTAGGCTCTTAGGGAGAATTGTCACAATAGAAACTGGCATTCTCTGGACCGATGATGTAGGCAGAGATGGTCATAATAGGAAAAAAAAGAAAGAGGATGGATGGATCAAGGAAATCACTAATAAGTTTCTGCAGCGACTTTCATCAATTACATATTTGTTTCTATAGTACAGGAATTTTTGAGGGAGGAATAGCAGGGGAAAGGGAGGCTGCATCACATAACCAACTTTAATACATGGCTCTAAACCTAGTGTAGACAAGAAGAATGTAGATATATATTGTATTGATGGTCTGCATCTCTCTATTTCAGGAAAAAGGAACCTAAGCGATGAATTCAGGCAACATGTGAACAAGCATTTAAACTAGGGAAAGCGGGTGACTGATGGAAAAAAAACAAGTTCAGGGCATCACTCCCAGCAAAAACATAATAACAACGGAAATGGTCACCATATTATCCCGCACATCAATGACCAGTGGGAAAAGGACTCTAGAATAAGAACATAAGATATGCCATACTGGGTCAGACTAAGGTCCATCAAGCCCAGTATCCTGTTTCCAACAGTGGCCAATCTAGGTCATACGTTCCTAGCAGTTTCCCCAAAAGACACAGGTTCCACAAAGCTTGTACTGGGTCAAGCATTGATATCCTAGGTCCCTTCTTAATAATGGTTTATGGACCTTTCCTCCAGGAACTTTTCCAAACCTTTTTTAAACCCAGCTACATTAAACCCAGCTACATTAACAGCCTTTACTAAAATCCATACAAATAACAATTGCTGGAAGGCAATGAGTGCAAATGCTCAGTCTAGCCAACAAAGTTCCTGACCTGAAGGTCCTAATGCTGGAAATGGATTTGATAGTGTGGCCATTACAGAAACAGAAGGTGGGAAGAGACAGGTAGACAAAGGTGAGCCGATCGATATAGTGTATCTTGATTTTCAGAAAGCCTCTGACAAGGTCCCTCATGAGAGAACATAAGAACATAAGATGTGCCATACTGGGTCAGACCAAGGTCCATCAAGCCCAGTATTCTGTTTCCAACAGTGGCCAATCTAGGTCATACGTACCTAGCAGTTTCCCCAAGAGACACAGGTTCCACAATGCTTGTATTGGTTCAAGCATTGATATCCTAGGTCCCTTCTTAATAATGGTTTATGGACCTTTCCTCCAGGAACTTGTCCAAACTTTTTTAAACCCAGCTACACTAACAGCCTTTACTACATCCTCCGGTAACAAATTCCAGAGTTTGATTACACGTTGAGTGAAAAAATATTTTCTTTTATTAGTCTTAAATAGTTTACCCTGTAGCTTCATTGCATGTCCCCTAGTCTTTCTATATTCTGATAAGGTAAACAATTGATCTACGTCTACCCATTCCACTCCGTTCATTCATTTATAGACTTCTATCATAACACCCCTCAGTCGTCTCTTTTCCAGGTTAAAGAGCCCTAGCCTTTCTTCGTAGGAGTATCCTTCCATCCCCTTTACCATTTTGGTGGCTCTTCTCTGAACCTTTTCTAAAATCGCTATATCCTTTTTAAGATACGGCGACCAGAATTGCACACAATATTCAAGGTGCGGTCTCACCATGGAACGATATAGAGGCATTATAATATCTTTTGTTTTATTTTCCATTTCTTTCCTTATGATAGCATTCTATTTGCTCTCTTGGCCGCTGCTACACATTGGGCCGAGGGTTTTAACATGTTATCCACAATGATGCCTAAATCTTTTTCCTGGGTGGTGGTTCCTAATGTGGAACCTTGCATCATGTAACCATAGTTTGGGTTGTTCTTCCCTAGGTGCATAACCTTGCACTTGTCCACATTAAATTTCATCTGCCATTTTGATGCCCAGTCTTCCAATTTATCAAGATCCTCTTGCAATTTTCTACAATCCTCTTGGGTTTTAACAACTTTAAATAGTTTTGTGTCATCTGCAAATTTGATAACCTCACTCGTTGTTCCACTTTCCAGGTCATTTATGAATATGTCAAAGCAGCGGACCCAGCACAGATCCCTGGGGTACACCACTATTCACCTTTCTCCATTGGGAAAATTGGCCATTTAGCCCTACCCTCTGCTTTCTATCTTTTAACCAGTTCCTGATCCACAATAGTACACTGCCTCCTATCCCATGACTCTTTAGTTTTGCCAAAAGTCTCTGAGGGACTTTGTCAAAGGCTTTCAAAGTCCAGATACACAATATCAACCGACTCACCTTTGTCCATGTGATTATGCACTCCTTCAAAAAAACATAACAGATTAGTAAGACAAGATCTTCCTTGTCTAAAGCCATGTTGGCTGTCTCCCATTAGGTCATGACTATCTACATGCTGAGTAATTTTATTCTTTATGATGGTTTCTACCATCTTTCCCGGTACTGATGTAAGGCTCACCGGTCTGTAGTTTCCTGGATCACCCCTGGAACCCTTTTTAAAAATTGGTGTTACTTTGGCGATCCTCCAATCTTCAGGTATTAGAGATGATTTTAATGATAGTTCACAGATGGACCTTTCCTTTTTTAAAGCCAGCTACACTAACAGCCTTTAGCAGGTCTGCAATCTCATATTTCAGTTCTTTCAACAACCTTGGATGTATACCATCCAGCCCAGGTGATTTGCTACTCTTCAGTTTATCTAATAGTTGTAATACATCTTCCCGATGTATCGATATTTCCTTCAATTCTTCCGCACCTTTAAATACCACTTCAGTCATGGGTAACATCCCTACATCTTCCTCAGTAAAGACTGAAGCAAAGAATTCATTCAATCTCTCCGCTATCACCTTGTCGCCTCTTAGTGCTCCTTTAACCCCTTTATCATCTAATGGACCAACTGACTCTCACAGGTTTTTTGCTACGAATGTACTTGAAAAGGTCTTTACTTCGTGTTTTTGCTTCCGCAGCAAGCTTCTTCTCGAATTCTCTCTTTGCCTGCCTTATCAATGCCTTGCATTTGACTTGCCAGTGCTTGTGCTGTTTCCAGGTTTCGTCGTTTGGCTCTTTTTTCCATTTCCTGAAAGATGCTTTTTTTTTGGCAACAACAGCCTCTCTGACCTCACCTTTAAACCATGCTGGCAGTTTTTTGGACTTCCTTCCACTTTTCTTAAAGCGTGGAATACAGCTGGTCTGGGCTTCCAAGATAGCATTTTTCAACAACAGCCAAGCCTGATGTACGTCTTTAACCTTTGCAAATGCTCCTTTTAGTTTTTTCTTAACTATTTTTGTCATTTTATCATAGTCTCCCTTTCGAAAGTTAAACGGTAGTACTGTGGAGTTCTTACTATCCCTCCTCCACTAATTAAATCAAAGGTGATCATGCTATGATCACTATTGCCATGTGGAACCAACAACCTTATCTCTTGCACTAGATCTGGTGTTCCACTAAGGACTAGGTCTAATATGGCTTCCCCTCTGGTTGGTTCATGAACCAGCTGTTCCAAGAAGCAGTCATTTATTTCATCTAGGAACTTTATCTCCCTAGCATGTCCTGACGTGACACTGACCCAGTCGATACTGGGGTAGTTGAAATCACCCATTATTATTACTGCCCTGTAACTTTTGTTAGCTTCCTTGATTTCTTTGAGCATTTCATCATCCATTTCGTCATTCTGGCAAGGCGCTCGATAGTACACCCCCACTGCCATTGCCTTCCCCCTTTTACATGGAATTTCAATCCATATAGATTCTACAGCAGATTTTGTTTCCTGCAAAACTTTAATCCTTTCTGACTCAATGCCCTCTCTAACATAGAGAGCAACCCCTCCACCAATTTGATCAGCTCTATCATTATGATATAGTTTGTACCCAGGTATCACAGTGTCCCACTGGTTGTCCTCCTTCCATGTCTGATATTCCAATCATATCTAACCTTTCATTTAGTGCTATATATTCTAACTCTCCCATCTTATTTTTTAGACTTCTAGCATTTGCATACAAGCATTTTAGAGAATGTATTTTATTCATATTAATTTGGCTATTGTTAGACATGGGTAATTTGGGATCTTTAAGCTCAGTCTGCCCCATACTTGAGGGCATTTGGGCTACTTTACTCTTTTGTGGAACCTCTCTGCTTTTGGTAGTATCCTTCAAAGATACATTCTTCCGAACCATCCGCTCTTGGGCGACTGTCGGCTTTCCCCTAATATCTAGTTTAAAAGCTGCTCTATCTCCTTTTTAAAGGTTAATGACAGCAGCCTGGTTCCATCCTGGTTAAGGTGAAGCCCATCCCTTCGGAAGAGCCCCTCCTTTCCCCAGAATGTTCCCCAGTTCCTAACAAATCCAAAACCCTCATCTCTGCACCATTGTCTCATCCACACATTGAGACTCCGGAGCTCTGCCTGCCTTTTGGGTCCTGCGCGTGGAACGGGAAGCATTTCGGAGAACGCTACCCTGTAAGTTCTGGATTTGAACTTCCTATCTAAAAGCCTAAATTTAGCCTCCAGAACCTCCCTACCACATTTTCCTATGTCATTGGTACCGACATGTACCAAGACAGCAGACTCCTCCCTAGCACTATCTAAGACCTTATCTAGGTGGCGCGTGAGGTCCGCTACCTTCGCACCAGGCAGGCATGTTACCAGGCGATCCTCACGTCCACCAGCCACCCAGCTATCTACATGCCTAATGATCGAATCACCAACTATAACGGCTGTCCTAACCCTTCCCTCATGGGCACATGGCCCTGGAGAAACTTCCTCGGTGCGAGAGGGTTTTACATCACCTGGAGGACAGGTCCTAGTTGCAGGATCACTCTCTGCCACACCAGGGTGATGCTCTCCTGTCACGTGACCTCTCTCCTCCATGGCAACAGGGATGCTGCCAGACTGGAGGTGGGACTTCAGGACTATATCCCTGTATGTCTCGTCTATGTACCTCTCTGTCTTATGCTTTCCAAGTCTGCTACTTTAGCCTCTAGAGAACGGACTCGTTCCCTGAGTGCAAAGAGCTCCTTGCACCTAGTGCACACGTAAGACCTCTCACCAACTGGGAGAAAATCATACATGTGACACTCAATGCAAAAGACTGGAAAGCCCCCATCCCGCTGCTGGACTGTTGACTCTTGACAAAGTTAAAAAGTCATGGGATAGGAGGCAGTGTGCTATTGTGGATCTGGAAATGTTTAAAAGATAGAAAGCAGAGGGTAGGGCTGAATGGCCAATTTTTCCAATGGAGAAAGGTGAATATTGAAGTACCCCATGGATCTGTGCTAGGTCCGCTGCTTTTTAACATATTCGTAAATGACCTGGAAATGGGAATAACGAGTGAGGCAATCAAATTTGCAGATGACAAAAAATTATTCAAAGTTGTTAAAACCCAAGAGGCTTGTGAAAAATTGCAAGAGGACCTTGATAGATTGAAAAAATGTGCGTTCAAATGGCAGATGAAACTTAATGTGTACAAGTGCAAAGTTATACACCTAGGAAAGAACAACCCAAACTGTGGTTACGTGATGCAAGGTTCCACATTAGAAACCACCACCCAGGAAAAAGACTGAGGCGTCATCGTGGATAGTATGTTGAAACCCTCCAACCAGTGTGCGGCAAGTGCAAAGAAGGCAAATAGAATTCTAGAGATCATAAGAAAAGAAATGTAGAATAAGAGATATTATAATGCCTCTGCATTGTTCGATGGTATGACTGCACCTTGAATTTTTTGTGCCATTTTGGTCGCCATATCTTCAAAAAGAATATAGCGGAATTAGAAAAGGTAAAGAGAAGACCACCAAAATGCTAAAGGGGATGGAAGGATACCCCTACGAGGAGAGGCTTAAAAGGTTAGGGCTTTTCTTTTTTTTTTTTTTTTTTTATTTCCTAACATTTATTTATTTATAAGCTTTTATGTATCGCCACCTCCATAGATCAGTGGCTGTTTTCAATGAACTCAACAACGTTCACATTATAACGTTCCTAAACTTATTAGAAACTTTAAAATGTAACAATGTAACTTTACAATGTAGTAATTATGGAATTTATTTACAAATGAGGTTAAAAATGGTCATTTTAACCTGATCCATCTACATATAACAATTCGCTGGTTCTTAAGCATAACTAAAGTTCGTTAAATTAGTGTGATGGAAAAATTGGGGGGTGGTAAGTTAATTTGTTTGTGGCTGTTGGTTCATGGCAGGAGTACCATAATATTGGATGAAGAGGTGTATTTTGAGTTCTTTACATGCGGTTCTGCAGGAGAGGCTTTGTGGCCTTAGCCCCAGTAGCTCTGACAATGGTGATGCATCGAGAAAACAAAGGGGCTACTGGCTTTAGTATTCTGCACCTGTATCCCCCATAAAGTCCATATATTGGTCCCCTATTTTCAGACTGACCATAGGCTCCTGGGGACCCAGGGAAACTTGGAGTCCGGTCTGGCCTAGTCTTCATCCATGCTGTCGCCCTCTTCGGCTGCCACTCACTCTATAGCTGCTTCCCTGCTTGGTTTATTCTTTCTAAAATCAAGTACTCCCTCCTCCCCTCCTGGGGGTGGAGTCAAGATACGGGCATTCACTTCTCTAATGTCCTTCTTCTCTGCAATGGGCGCACTGATTCGCACCCAGTGGGGGCCGATCATTTTCACGACCCCTTTCACTTCCTCTGCTCCTTCGATTAGGAAAACCTCCTCCACATCATTCAACTAAAGTATCAGCAAGAAGATCTGTTTTCTTCCTTATCTTACATTCACTTTCTCTGTCACATTTATTTCCACAATTCACAAACTTTCTGAACAACTTCCATTAACTGTGCTGTATTCATGCCCGCAAATCCATCCAGTTTCTGCAATTTCTGTTTTATATCTCTCTGGGACTGACTGACAAAAACACAAATTCTCCTGGGCTGCTGGATCGCATGGGGTAAATAGTGAGGGCTGTCTGCGCTATTTGGATCCCACTTGGGGCCATCAAGGCTGATGGGTCTGCATAATACTGTTCATTAGTTCAATCAAATCCTAAGGTTCATCAGTGTAGGAGGAATACTTTAAACTGTGCCGGGGCTTTCGGTCAAGAGGGGGTGTACGTCCTTCTGCTGCGGAGGTGGCTGGTGACATTTGCAGGGAGGTATCCCTCCCCCCCCTGCCCCAGGCTCTGCCCGGGGTGGTGGCAGAGCTGAGGGAACTGGCCTATAAAGATAATAAACGGGCAGGTTTTTTGTTTTTCCAGACTTCCGGCCCCCCCCCTCCCTTGTGTTTGCTACTAATCTCCTACACTGTTTCTCATAGCAACACTCTATCCAGGAGGGCTTGTTTTCTTTTTTTCTTTTTTCTCAAACATTTAACCAGGAATCCTATGTAGGGGAACTGATCAGGGAACATTCTCTGTACAATCTGAGGATCACAGGAAACCACGGGACCATGAAGTAGCTAACACTGGCCACCCCCTTCCACAGAGCATTTCTAATAGGGACGGAGACATTTTTTAAGTCTGTAGTCTTCAGTAAAGTCCTTGCTAAAATTCTTAGTCATACATTTCAACAAAATCTGCGTGGACTCTGATCCCCCCCCCCCCCCCACCACACCAGTCAGGCTGCATTTTCCTGTGGACTAAGCATAATGGATGTGTGCTCATTCTAAATAAGTACAATTTAGATAAAGTCCTTAAAATATAAAACTATTATTTTGCAACATGTTATAACAACAAATCCAATAGAAAGAACTATGGCTCCTACCATGATGGCCACATATCTGTTACGTAATGACTGGAATAAAATTACTTGGCATGAAAACTAACTGCCAGCTGTAATCAGCATGTCTCTGCAAAAGAAATTACTTTAAATCTTACAGTTTTAGGAAGCAGATATTCAAAAGACATTCTGAATACTTTTTTCATAAAGTGGGTGGATATCTAGAATACATATACACTTTTTTATTCCTATTTTATTTTTATTAACAATAAGTATGTCTTCTATGAGGTGCTTGCCGCAGTATATCAGGAACTAGAATTCAAGCATGATGAACTCCTTATTCACTCAGGATTTAAATCACTTTCAAGTTGCGATCTGGTACTACTGGCTCGGAATGCTTCATAGTCCTGTCAGGGTTCTTAACCTCTACTTCGTAGGACAAAGGGAAAACAAAAGCAGTTTCCTGAATTTTTCTATCATTTCCTATTTAAACCATTACAGTGCTTACTGAAGGTCTGAACATAAATAACACAAAACAAAGTTAAGCCCACAAATGCATTATACCTATAGCCCTACAAAAATTCTTCTCACTTGGTCCGTACAAGTACAGGAACTCGAAAGGGGTTAATAAGAACTTAACCCTTTCCAGGCTAAGCCCAAAACTATCGGGATCCACAATCCTGACTAAACATTCTTATCAAATGATATATAATACATGACCATAGCAGAAGGAACATCACTATTAAAACATATTGAATAAAACAGGTACAATTTTCCTGAAATAAGCACAAATTAGCCCAGCTGCAGAATGTTGAAAATAAGCCCTCACAGGGTTAACAGCTACTATACATTCCTTTCTTCAGACACGCCCCGTCTCTCGCTTACCAGCCTCAGCTATGCTGAAGGAAAACTAAAATGAGTGAGACAGCTTCTTGATTTTACAGTGACTCTGGCATAGGTGTTTGCGTCTTCTTTCTTCTTTTCTTAATACTATTTCTTAATCGGTAAACTGTCACAAATTACCCAAAAGAATAATTTTACATCATACCAGAAGGGAAACTCGTGGTTTCAACAGATAACAAAAATCAGAGACAAACAACAAACAGTAAGAACAAACGAACACCAAACGCTTCCTCCTTTTCGCGACCTGGGCGCAGTTGCCTGGCCAGGAACTGCGCTACTCAGAAGTCCGCTCTCACTCGGCCTGTATTTCAAGACCTCTCACTCACACAAGCAATCATATTTTAACAAGAAATCATTTTTCAAGTGCCCAGGTTTTTCTGACTAACTATTTCAAACAAGAAGGGTCGATGGCTTCGGCTTCCTCTTTCTCTTACGTGGAGCTTACTAGGACCGCCCTTATGGGAGGTGATCAGGCTCCCTTGTCTCGCACACACTCATGCGAGATTTTTCCCAGTTAGTCTATACCAAATATACCAAATCAGTCTTGCACATACTCATGTAAGACTTTTTCCCCAGGCTGCACTGACATTTGAACAAGAAAATATCTACTCACCGGATCCAGTTCCTGATACCAAACCAGTTCTTGGGTTGGACCCTGGACTCCCCCCGGGTTCTGAGGTGCTAGCCAGCTGGACCCAGTGGCCTGCCGAGGCAAGGCGGAACCCTCTCCGATACAAAGGGATCGGCGGCGCCTGAGAAGTTCCCCTGCAGTCGGACAGACATGGTTCCAACCGGAACAAACCTCTAGGCGAATTTCATAGATTATTCACTTGAATACCATTTACTACTCGCACTTCCCGGCCAATGCACCAAGAATATGTTGTAACAAAGTGCAGTCAATGAATAAATCCAGGAGTCAATTGACAGGGTCCAAGCCAGTTTATTGTGCACAGGCCCAGTCAGTCAAAGCTTCAAAAGGAACAGAGCAAAGGTTTTAAAAAGACATGACCATTTATACCTCTTTTTCAGTTTGATACATGAGAACCTTCTATTGGTTCTAGCTCGATACATACAAACTTCTCATTGGTTTCACATTTCCTGCACCTGTCCAATTAGAAATCCCTCCGGGGCCTAGCAACCAGCCCCCTCCCTTAGGATTGGTTCTAACAATGGTGCAGTTCTTGATTTTGATACTTCTCTACTGCAAGGTTATCCCTAGCTCCAGGAATGCATGTATTGAAACATTTCTTTTCTTTCACACACAAGAGAATAATGAAAGGCTTATGAATTCATAAAAACTTCTTATTAAGCAGTTTAAAACAGTTTTCTCATTTTTCACAGATTTTTTGGTTCTTTTCTAGCTATAATGGGAGTTAGGCCATAGTCTACCACATAAAGGTAGGCTGAGCATTTTTATTGTTTCAAGGAGGAAAGGGCTCTTTAAGGCCAAGTGCAGGTTGGTCTTTGTAGTCCAGCTCCTTGTATGAACAAATTGTATAAGCCAAATAGAGGGTATTAAGGCTTTTATTTCCACTTTAACGCAAAGGCTCAGTAAGGCACAGAAATAAAGTCCTTTCTTTCAGGGTTTCACCAAACATAAGTGTCAGCATACCTTTCATGCAGCTATGGACTCTGTTTAATTCAGTCTAAACTCTGACCCCTGGGTGACGTCAGTCTCTAGGACCTGGCTGCAGCCCCTCCTTGCTAAATCAAGATGGGTAGACCTTAAAGGGAGTGGCCAAAGACAATAGCAGACCTCAAGGGGAACTGCTGGAGAGGCACTATAAAGGACAGACACACTTCCTGTCTCTCTCTCTCTCTCTCTTTCATCGGACAGGTTTGGACACTACAATGAGACTCTGATACTCAACTCCCTTCACCCCTCCCCCTCTCTCTCTCTCTCTACCCACATGTTCTGGCCTACCATGCGGCTCTGACCCACATGTTCTGGCCTCTATCTCTCTCACACTTCACACATGCACACACAGATTCATTGATACACACTGAAACAGCTCTGTAACAATCACTATATACCTCTGTTCAATACCTATGGATTAAGCCTATTTGTACATAAAAACCTTTCTCCAAGCCACACCTGTTTGCTTGTCTTATTACAATACCCTCCTGCGTCTGTGAAGTGAAATGAACCCAGGACCAAGCGGAGACTAGACCAGAAGATTACATATTCAGAAGATTACAATAAGCAAGAAGAAAAACTGTTACAAGTTTCACAGTTGATTGGAGAGATTAACTAAAAGATTCTCTTACTTCAGAGCAACTTAAATAAGCAAAACAGTTCTCTGGCACTTGGCACAAAAGATGAGCATTCTTAAAGCAAAAAGGTCTGTTCAATTCACAGTTCTGCTAATGACTCAAGGCTGCTAGCAATACACAAGGTACAATCCATAAATTCATCTGGAGGCATGGGAATAGGATTCTCTAGGTCTATTTCCATGGATTCTGGGTCACTGGCCTCGCCCTCTGAATTGGATGTCTCCCTTGCTGCTATACTTTCCCAGACTCTGTCTCCGTTTGCTTGTTTCCAATAGGGCTGTTCTAAGGCTCCCAAATGAACATGGCCTGTTCTTCTGCCCTTAAATACTGGTTTGTAAAGCTCTGACTTGTTTCCTTTTCTCCTGCACTGAGCATCTGTTTCACCAGAGCATCTAGGAGATAAACTTTCTTTTATAAATAAAGTGGCACCATACCTGGGCTTCCTCCTGTAGCCGGTATAACTGGAGCTTTCTCTCTGAGGCACCTCTCTCTGGAGATAGGCTTTCCCTTGGAACCTTCTGAGCAGTGCTTGCCCCTTCTGTAGTTTAGGAAAACCTGGTGAGGAATCCGGATGTCCTTGCTTCTGGGTAAAGGTAGCTCTGCTATCAGAACCTTTCCTTCTTGTACCTCTTAATCCTGATTCAGACTTCACCGGTGAGCATAGGCCTCTCTCAAAGCATGGCTTTCTCCTCTCAAGCTCTTTGCCTCTGTGGTCCTTTGCTACCGAGTCCCTCTCCAGACTGACTCTCCTCAAGCTGTCTTTCTTTCTTTCTCTGCTCCTTTTCCAGCACTTACTGTTCTGGGTGTTCTGCTTGATCCGGCTACGCTGCTTGGGCTGGAGGTGTCACTCCTTCCGTCTGAAGTGCTTCTCCTGGCAGTCTCTCTCTGGACTGTCCCTCTCTGGACTGCTTTCCTCCAGACTGCTTCCCTCTGGACTGGTTCCCTCTGAAATGGTTCCTTCAGCTGGCCTGTTTTCCTCTGGACTGATTCCTCCTGCTGGCCTGCTTTCCTCTGGACTGGTTCCTTCTGCTGTCCTGCTTTCCTCTGGACTGCCTTTCTCTTATAAAGGCATTCTACCTTTGAGTTTCCCGGGCTTGTCGTCAGGTGCAGCTGATTAGCTCTTACATAATCAGTGGCTGGGTGTCTTAACTCAGCCTCAGTAGTTTTGCTCCTGCTCCCTCTAACTGGGCTGCAAGGTAATTGCATCCCCTGCACATCGACAGCTCTGTGAAAGACAGGGTTTTTTTCTAAGTCTGCACTCTCAGTAGCTTCAGCTTCATGACACAAGCTAGAAGGGGGTTATTGAGTACTGGTCTAGCCTCTGTATAGCCACTAGAAGAGAAGCGAGGATTATTATGATGTGTATCTTTTCTGCTATCAGGAGACAGAAGAGTGGAGCAGCCCACACAGTCTCAAGTCATATGGGGATTCACCCAGGTACTAGAGCAGAGGAGAAGGAAATTGTGCAGGAGAAGGCAGCCTATGTGTATGAGGTGGTGCCTATGAAAAAAAACATTCATTTTTCTAAGATACCCTTATTTGGGTAACTTGTTGCATTTTATCTTTTGAAACCAAAAATTCCATCAGCTCAGCAGGACAGTCAGGAACCGTGAGATATTGGTTGCTAAAAAGGTAGGGGGAAGCCCCGATAGCTCTATACCACGTTGACCAGCAGAGTCAGTCCTGATTATTTCCAGAACATGCATGGAGATGTAGTACTGTGTTTATAAGCAGATTTTAAAATCTCCCTCATTATTTATGGCTTTTGGGGTTCCCAGTTTAATTGTCTTCCTGTTTCTAAATTGTGATTCCTTGTTTGGTGATGGTCTATGTTCTGCATGTGTAACTGAGCTGAGGTATTCTGTTTATGTAATTCCTATTTGACATTGCCACTTGTTCTCTTTCCCCAGTAGGTCATGTATTGTTCCCTGAAATGTATTGGTTTAATATTTACAGTGTTGCCTTTTGATAGGTAGAATATGGTGCTTTGTGAGTCCTGGTAGTGATGTTAGGATACGGCGGGTTTGCTATCGGTTCTAAATGGGCAGTGTTTGTAGTAGTTCCTAATGTGCCTGACAGTTGGCACTGGATTATAGTAATGTAGAAATCTTTTAGTCTTTCTTTATCCATACACTCATTAAGAGGCATGTTTACTAAAAGTTAGTGTATGGTAATGAGGTAGGCTATGGCCTAGCATGGCCTGCTACTATGAAAGGCCTGTAAGTTAGGCCTGGATCCTAACTCCCATTATAGCTAAAAAGAACCAAAAATCTGTGAAAAATAAGAAAGCTGTTTTAAACTGCTTAATAAGAAGTTTTCATGAATGCATAAGTCTTCTATTATTCTCTTGTATGTGAAAGAACAGAAAAGTAACAGTATATGCATTCCAGAAGCCAAAGTTAACCTTGAAGTAGAAAAGTAACGAGATCTAGAACTGTACCATTGTTCAAGCAATCCTAAAGGAGGGGGCCGGTTGCTAGGCTCCAGAGGGATTACTGATTGGACAAATGAAGGGAATGTATAACCAATGAGAAGTTCTCATGTATCAAACTGAAAAAGAGGTATAAAAAGTTATGTCTCTGTATAAACTTTCGCTCAGTACCTTTTGATGCTTTGACTGACTGGGCCTTGTGCACAATAAACTGACTTGGACCCTGTCAATCGACTCCTGGACTTATTCATTGATTGCACTTTGCTACAGCATATTCTTGGTGCGTTGGCCGGGAAGTGCGAGTGGTAAATGGTATTCAAGTGAAAAATCCACGTAATTCGCCTTGAGTTTTGGCCCGGTTGGAACCGTGTCTGTCCGACCGCGGGGGAAACCTCAGGCGCCGCCGGCCCCTTTGTGCCGGAGAGGGTTCCACCTGCCTCGGCGGGCCATCGGGTCCAGCTGGCCAACACCTCCGACCCGGGGGAGTCCAGGTTCCAACTCAGAAGTTGGTGTGGTATCGGGGACCGGATCCGGTGAGTAGACATTTTTGTGATTTAATAGTCAGAACAGCCTGGGACAGCGTCTTGCAAGTGCAAGACCAATTTGGTAAATTTGGTATAGACTAACTGGGAAATCTTGGAAATCTCGCATGAGTATGCGCGAGACAAGGGAGCCTGATCACCTCCCATAAGGGCGGTCCTAGTAAGCTCCGCGTAAGGAAAGCGGAAGCTGAAACTATCGACCCTTCTTGTTTGTTTGGAATAGTCAGTCAGAAAACCTGGGCACTTGAAATATTGAAATATGATATCTTGTGGAAATATGCTTGTGTGTGTGAGTGAGAGGTCTTGAAATACAGACCGAGTGAAAGCGGACTCCTAAGTAGCGCAGTTCCTGGCCGGGCAACCACGCCCAGGTTGCGAACAGGAGGAAGCGAGTGGTGTTTGTTCCCCCCCCCCCAGTGTTCTGTGGGCTGTACAGACCCCTTACCTATAGCCATACTACCTACCCTTATTATTCGTTGTCTTGTACGTCATTACGTGTACGTAGGGACGTAGGGTATGTAACGTACGCAGGTACGTTGAGTATGTAGGCAGTAGCGTAGGCAGGTACGTTTACATTATGGGAGGGACGGAGTCCACGCAAACTCCGTTGGCATGTATGATCAAGAATTTCCGTAAAGGATTTTCGGGCGATTATGGTATAAAAATGGCACCATCCAGATTAAAAATGTTATGTGAAAGGGAGTGGCCCGCATTAGCTGCTTCATGGCCCCGAGGGGGCACCTTTGATTTTGAGACAGTTTTACGAATTCATCAGCTTATACTGAGAGTGTATCTTGACCAGTTCCCCTATATAGATTCCTGGTTAAGTGTATGCGAACAGCAGCCCTCATGGATGAAGCGCTGTTATGAGGAGCACTGTAAAATATTTGTAGCTACTACTAGGGGAACCAAAAAGGCTAAGGAAGAGAAGCTGCCAGTGTATTCTGACCCAGAGTCCTCAGATATTTTGGATAGTTTACCCCGGCACCCACAGAAATTAGTCCCCACAGCCCCACAACTTGAAGTAGAGCCCGATGAGGAGCCCCAGAAAATACCGAAGCAACAGCCTAAGAAGTACCCTACCCCGAGTGAAAGTTCCGGGTCAGGCCCAACAGGGGGACTTGAGTCATCTGATGAGATAGAAAGCGGAAGTTCTCCTACCAGTTCTGGGTCACCCACCAAGGAGACTAGTGTCCGGGAGCCTTATGATTTAAGAAGCGTAACTCCCAAGAAGAAGGAGAAAGCAGGGCACCTAATTTATTTTATTTATTTATTTTATTACATTCTCTTATATACCGCGCTATTCTGCATCAGTGCGGTTTACATTGAACAAACTGAAATTACATTGAACAGGGCATTATAACTTGGAGATAACTATTTTACAGGGAACATGGGCTATGGAGGGTTAAGTGGCTTGCCCAAGACCACAAGGAGCACCTGTGGGACTAGAAACCCCAGTCCTTCCGGCCCAAGGTTGCTGTCCTCTAGTGGGATTGCCATTACGCCAAGTGCCTGGAATTCCTGTTTTAAATGATCAGGGCCAGATGGTGCCAGGACCAACCAGCTTAGTTTATGTACCCTTTTCTACCACAGATTTATTAAACTGGAAAACGCATTATGCTTCTTACACAACCAAGCCCCAGGAATTAACAGAATTAATGTCTAGCATAATGCAAACCCATCAGCCTACCTGGGCCGATTGTCGCCAGCTCCTGTCCACCCTCTTCACTACTGAGGAGCGAGGCCGAATCGGGCAAGCAGCCCTCCGATGGTTAGAAGAGAACCCTGTAGCAAGGGGAGGAGGAATAAATCCCCCACAAGCAGCAGCTGCAGAATACCCCAATGAAGATCCCGGATGGGACCCAAATGAGGAAAGCGGGGCGGCGGCCCTAACCAGATTTCGCCAGGCCTTATTGCAGGGCCTGAAGAAGGGAGGCCAGAGGGCCATGAATATCGGGAAAGTATCGGAAATTCTCCAGGGTCCAGATGAGAGCCCAGCGGCCTTTTATGAGCAGTTGTCTGAAGCTTATAGACTATATACCCCAAATGATCCCGCCGTTCAGGAAAATTTGCGCATGGTAAATGCGGCCTTTGTTAGTCAGTCGCAGAGAGACATAAAACGAAAATTGCAGAAATTGGATGGATTTGCGGGCATGAATACAGCTCAGTTAATGGAAGTCGCTTAGAAAGTATTTGTGAATCGTGAAAATGAACGAGACAAAGAAAGTGAACGAAAGATGAAGAAGACAGATCTTCTTGCTGCTGCTATAACCGAACGACGTGGAGGAGGTTTCCCTAATCAAAGGACCAGAGGACGTGGAAGAGGCCGCGGAAGCGAAAGGCCTCCATTAGGTGCAAATCAGTGCGCCTACTGCAAGGAAGAAGGACATTGGAGAAATGAATGCCTGCATCTGGACTCCGCCCCTGCGAGGGGAGGAGGGAGTCCCTGGAGGCCTGCAGGAAGATTTCGAAGGAGAGGAGGAATGAATCGAACACAGTTCCAACAGGAGAGGGAAGAAGCCATTGAGGGAGTGGCAGTAGCAACGGGCTATGACCTGGATGACATAGATGAAGACTAGGCCAGACCAGGCTCCAAGTTCACCCTGGGTCCCCAGGAGCCTATGGTCAATTTAAAGATAGGGGACCAATATATGGAATTCATGGTAGATACAGGAGCAGAACATTCAGTAGTAGCCAAGCCAGTAGCTCCACTGTCCTCACGATCTGTCACCATAATAGGAGCCACTGGAAATAAAGCCACAAAACCATTCTTGCAGAACCGCATGTGTGAACTAGGGGGACAGAAGATAACGCACCAGTTCTTATATATGCCTGAGTGCCCAATTCCACTACTGGGCCGAGACATGCTTGCCAAGCTCCAGGCCCAGATATCCTTTGCTGAAGGGGGAGAAATGAAAATGACTGTGAACCCAAAGCCTGCTGGATTAATGGTGCTGACTGTTCCCCGAGAAGAAGAATGGCGGTTCTATAGTGCACCTTCAATAAAGTCAACCAGTCCCTGTATACCTACCAACCTTATAGCCCCACCTGAAGTTTGGGCAGAAGATAATCCACCTGGCCTAGCGAAGAACATAGCCCCTGTCATTGTCACCCTCAAGCCAGGAGTGGAACCAGTACATGTGAAACAGTATCCTCTCCCTCGACCAGCCATAGAAGGAATTCATGGCCATTTAATGAAATTGCTGAAGTACGGACTTCTCAAGGAATGCCAGTCACCATGGAACACTCCCCTTCTCCCAGTAAAGAAGCCTGAGACAGGGGACTACCGCCCAGTACAAGATCTAAGGCGAGTAAATGATGCAGTGAAACTATACACCCAGTAGTACCAAATCCTTACACTCTCTTGGGACTGATCCCTGCTGAGGCTACTCACTTCACTGTCCTGGACCTGAAAGATGCCTTTTTCTGTGTGCGCCTAGCACCCACCAGTCAACTTTTATTTGCTTTTGAATGGCAAGACCCCACAACAGGAAGGTGGGGTCAACTCACCTGGACTAGATTACCCCAAGGATTCAAGAATTCACCTACTCTCTTCAGTGCTGCTCTGAACCAAGATCTTTCAAGTTACCCAGTGGACCCAGGAAAAAGGGTTCTTCTTCAGTATGTAGATGACTTGCTCATAGCCACCAACTCAAAGTGAATGCCTACAAGCCATTAGTGAACTTTTGTACCTTCTCAAAGATGCCGGGTACAAAGTCTCAAGAGGCAAAGCACAACTATGCCAAACTGAAGTCAAGTATCTAGGATTCCAGTTGTCCAGTGGGATCCGACGTTTAGGACCAGAACGTAAAGAAGCTGTATGTAATATCCCCACTCCAACCACTAGGAGGCAAGTAAGAGCCTTCCTGGGGGCAGCAGGATATTGTCGCATATGGATCCCCAACTTTGCCTTGATTGCAAAACCATTATACCAAACCACCAGAGGAGTGGAAAAGTCCCCACTAGACTGGGGACCCGAACAAGATGTAGCTTTTCAAACTTTGAAAAAGGCCCTGATGTCATCTCCAGCGTTAGGTCTTCCAGATGTTCAGAATCCTTTCCATCTTTTTGTCCATGAGTCACAAGGAAACGCATTGGGAGTATTGACCCAATCTCTTGGATCCTGGCAACGACCAGTAGCTTATCTGTCAAAACAATTGGATGTAGTTGCAAAAGGATGGCCCCCTTGTCTGAGAGCTGTTGCAGCAACAGCCCTCCTAGTGGGCGAAGCAGACAAACTCACACTAGGACAAACTCTTCAAGTCACCGTGCCACACTCTGTTCTGACTCTCATGGAACACAAAGGAAACTTCTGGCTAACCAATGCACGAATGTTAAAGTATCAAAGCATGTTGTGTGAAAACCCTCGGATACAGTTGAAAGTTAGTCAAGCCCTAAACACTGCTACATTGTTTCCAATTGGTCCTGGGCCACCTGATCATAATTGCTTAGAAACCATGGACACTGTATTTTCAAGTCGCCCTGATTTGACTGATGTCCCTCTAATATGTACACCTTAGAGGAAAGGCGGGATAGAGGTGATATGATTGAGATGTTTAAATACCTCCATGGCATAAATGTTCAGGGAGAGAGCCTCTTTCAATTGAAAGCAAGTTCTGCTACGAGGGGACATGGGATGAGGGTGAAGGGAGATAGATTCAGGAGTGATATGCGGAAATATTTCTTTACGGAAAGAGTAGTGGATCCATGGAATAGTCTCCCAGTGGAGGTGGTAGAGATGAGGACAGTAACTGAATTCAAAAAAGCATGGGACCAACACAGGATCTCTAAAGGTAAAAAGTGGACTGTTGTAGTTGTTGTTATGGAAGGACAGACTAGATGGGCCTTGTGGTCTTTTTCTGTCATCATGTTTCTATGTTCCTAGAAGACCCAGAACGGACTTTCTTTGTAGATGGAAGCAGTCTGGTCATCAATGGACATCGTTGTGCTAGATTTGCAGATGCCACAGCCCGAAAGGCAGCCACCACAGGACAAGTAAGGACCCAAGATACTGTAATGCAAGCAGCCCTATTCCCTGTGCCCCTTAGTTCCTGGGCACCCCAAAATACTACACGAGAGTTAGACTATTATTGTGAAAAGGAAGGAGGAGTCTTAACAGAACAAGGTTGGATAGTGCTACCTCCTCCAGAAGGTAGTCCACCTCCAGGTCCTACAGTCATCCCTGAAGCACTAGGGCCAGCCTTTGTCCAAGCTTTTCATCAAGCCACTCATTATGGGAAAACAGCCATGGAGAAAGCCCTAAGACCCCATTTCTGTATTTCATTGCTAGGATCCCTGACTGCCTCAGTGGCGCAGCAATGCCTGACATGTGCCAAGAATAACGCCAAGCAAGGTCCAAGCAAGGTCCAAGCAAGGTCCAAGCAAGAATTCAGTCAGTAGGGGTGACCCCCATGAGTGATATACAGATAGACTTTGCTGAAATGCCCCGTGCAAATGGATATCATTATATGTTAGTGTTAGTCTGCACATTTTCAGGGTGGGTAGAAGCCTACCCCACCCGAACTGAGAAAGCCTGAGAAGTTACCAGGGTATTGCTCCATGAGATCATTCCCCGATTTGGAATACCATCAACTATAGGGTCAGATAATGGTCCATCATTTGTATCCCAAGTGACCCAACAGTTAGCTCAAGCTTTGCAAATAAAATGGAAGTTACACACTGCTTACAGACCCCAGAGCTCAGGGAAAGTAGAACGTATGAATAGAACCCTGAAAGCTCAGTTATCCAAGCTTTGCCAAGAAACACACCTGAAGTGGCTCCAAGTTCTACCCATAGCCCTTCTTAGGATACATTCAGCTCCTACCAGATCCTTAGGAGTCTCTCCTTTTGAGATTTTGTATGGGCGACCTCCACCCATAGTACAGGGAATAAAGGGAGACATGAGACAGATAGGATCTGAAATAACTAGACAAGAACTATTAGCTTTAGGTTCTGTTTTGCAGAAACTCCAAACGTGGGTGCAAGACCGACTACCCATCAACCTTACTGAACCTCTGCATCCCTTCAAGCCGGGAACATCCTTGTGGGTGAAAGAGTGGAGAAAAACCCCACTGGCACCGCATTGGAAGGGACCTTATGTCGTCATCCTGTCAACCCCCACCGCAGTGAAAGTTGCAGAATTCGAACCCTGGATCCACCACAGTCGAGTGAAGCTGGCAGCTGCTTCTGATCCTGGCCAATGGATGTCAGTAAATGATCCCGAGACTTCATTGCGACTTACCTTGCGGAGACAGCCAGCTTTGTAGAGAGTCTTCAGAATCCACCTACGTCACGTGAAAGTGACCATCGCAGCAGAAACAGAAGAAAGCTCAACACAGATCATTATCCTCAACTTTCCAGTTAACCTCCAGATACTGTAATCACCATGCTCTTCCACTATTGCTTTGTGGGAGTGGTGATCCTGGGAATCTTGGAAAAGACTTTTGCTCTACCCCCTTGTGCAGCTTGCATAACCACCACCCGAACTGGTCAAAAGATTACTCAGACTTTGCTCTATCATTCCTACTATACTTGCACTGGTACAGTCAGCCGGTGTATTTATAATGGCACTGAATTGAATATTTGTACAAAGGGGAAAAGTAAGACTTGTTACAACCCTCGACAGAACCCATCCTACTATACATTTGAGATACGCTGGAATGATGAAGATGGAGCCATCCTGAATATAACAAAACCCCTCACCAACCCCACAAAACCTATCATCTTGAACTTTGATGCTTGCGATGCAATCAACAGAAATGCTTACCACAGATGTGGGTCATGGGAGCGAGCATACTACCATGATGATAAATACATGTGTCCAGAAGGAGCCTATGGATGGGGAAAATGTACTGGAAAGAGTACAGCAGCCACCATCTACACTACTTTATCTAGACATGATTACTTTTGCCCAAAATGGGAATGTGTATATTTTGCTACCTGGAAAAATGCACCAACGGGACGAGATGGAGATCATCGGAAAGGTAGCTTAACGAAGATTAGACTGTCAGAGCCAAAGAAATGTCAGAAAGGAGCCTGTAATCCTCTCCAACTCTTCATAGTCAACCCCAGCCACTGGAAGCAAGGATACAAGTTTGGGGTTGCGTATAGCAGGAGGAGGTGTAGATCCTGGGACTATTTTATATCTGCGATTAAATACCAACACCCATGTATCCTCACCCTATCGTATACATCATTCTTTCTATGAAGCCATGAAATCAGAGTTTGAAATTCCTCCTGCCTCCCGGAACTTATTCCTTGAATTAGCAGGAGCAGTCGCATCTAGTCTCCATGTTACGGACTGTTTGTTTTGTGAAGGAACAACAATGGGAGACCAATGGCCTTGGGAGGCACAAGAACTGAACTATTCTGTTCCATACAATCAGACTAATATACACAATACCACAAGTGAATGGGTACTGGCTCACTCCATTGTGGGTAACTTATGTTTTTCTCGCTATGGACCAATGTTTAATATGGAAGTGGGGCAGCTGGTCTGTCTCAATCAGAAGTTCTACAACAGTACCACTAAGAAGACATCTTGGTGGTCCGGCGTCAACGCTACCGAACCTCCCAATCCTCTAGTTCAGTTCCCCAAACTTGCCAGTATCTGGACTAACTTAGCAACATATAATTCTTGGCAAGCACCACCTGGACTGTACTGGATTTGCGGAACCCGAGCATATGCCACAGACTTCCTCATCACTGGGGAGGCGCATGTGTATTGGGAACCATACGACCTTCCTTTTTCCTTCTGCCTACATCCCAGGGAGAACAGCTGGGATATCCTGTGTACAGAAGTCGACAGCTAAAGGAGGCCTTGAAAATAGGCCAATGGGACAAATGGGAAGGTGAAGAATGGCCACCGGAAAGAATCATTGCATACTATGGACCTGCTACTTGGGAGCAGGATGGGACTTGGGGATATCGTACCCCTGTTTATATGATTAATCGAATAATATGTTTGCAAGCTGTTGAAATAATAACCAATGAACCTAGTAAAGCACTAACCCTTCTAGCAAAACAAAGTACACAAATGCGTACAGCCATTTATCAAAATTGTTAAGCTTTAGATTATTTGTTAGCAGCTGAAAGTGGAGTATGTGGGAAGTTTTATTTATTTTTTATTTACATTCTCTTATATACCGCGCTATTCTGCATCAGTGCGGTTTACATTGAACAAACTGAAATTACATTGAACAGGGCATTATAACTTGGAGATAACTATTTTACAGGGAACATGGGCTATGGAGGGTTAAGTGGCTTGCCCAAGACCACAAGGAGCACCTGTGGGACTAGAAACCTCAGTCCTTCCGGCCCAAGGTTGCTGTCCTCTAGTGGGATTTGAACCCCTGACCTTCCGGCCTGAAGTACCTTGCCCCAACCACTAGGCCACTCCTAGTGGTTGAATCTAAGTTGAATCTAAGTAATTGTTGTTTACAGATTGATAATAATGGGCATGTATGTTTATGTTTGTAGTTGAAGATTCTGCCATCCAGATGAGAGAGCAGACATTTGTGCCGGTCCAGACATGGCACAGTTTAAAGATGGATGGGTGGTTTGGGTCATTGTTTTCTTGGATTGGTGGTCTGAAATCCCTTATGTTTGTCTTATTCATATTAGCCATGTGCTTATTGCTCCCTTGTCTCCTACCCCTTTGCTTATGCATGATAACATCATCACTTGATAACACTATCGAGCGGAAGGCAGCTATGAAAGTATTAGCTATGTGGCGCTATCACCCTATACCCCATAATGCTGATGCTGTTACACCAGTATAATGTGTTAATTGACTAATGATTGATTTAATTCTCACCCTTTCTCACTTGCGGGTGAGAATAATCAAAGGGGGGAATGAGGTAGGCTATGGCCTAGCATGGCCTGCTACTATGAAAGGCCTGTAAGTTAGGCCTGGATCCTAACTCCCATTATAGCTAAAAAGAACCAAAAATCTGTGAAAAATAAGAAAGCTGTTTTAAACTGCTTAATAAGTTTTCATGAATGCATAAGTCTTCTATTATTCTCTTGTATGTGAAAGAACAGAAAAGTAACAGTATATGCATTCCAGAAGCCAAAGTTAACCTTGCAGTAGAAAAGTAACGAGATCTAGAACTGTACCATTGTTCAAGCAATCCTAAAGGAGGGGGCCGGTTGCTAGGCTCTGGAGGGATTACTGATTGGACAAATGAAGGGAATGTATAACCAATGAGAAGTTCTCATGTATCAAACTGAAAAAGAGGTATAAAAAGTTATGTCTCTGTATAAACGTTTGCTCAGTACCTTTTGATGCTTTGACTGACTGGGCCTTGTGCACAATAAACTGACTTGGACCCTGTCAATCGACTCCTGGACTTATTCATTGATTGCACTTTGCTACAGCAGTAACATTATGCAAATAGTTATGCAAATGAGGCCCCGCACCGAGTCTCCGCACATGGTCCCTCACCCCCCTTGGGCCGCTCCTGCCTGTAAGAGCAGTAGAATGTACATCTTGATGTAGGGAATGAGTTTGCTCAGATGCAGCGGAGCAGTGTGGAATCGGCTGGGCTGTGATGTCACAAAGAGACAGAGCTTTAGCCCAATGAGAGCAAACTGATAGCAGCTGGGCACAGTGGCTTGTGCCTGTAATCCTTGCTCCTGGGGAAGCTGAGGCTGGTGGATGGCTTGAACCTGGGGTCCTCTGCACTGTGTCATTCTATGCTGAGCAGGTGTCCACATTAAGCTGGGCATCAACATGGGGTTCCTGGGGGAGCCCAGGAGCACCAGGTTGTGTAAAGAGGGGTGAACAGGCCCAGGTTGGGAAAATAGCAGGTCAAAGCCCGCATGTTCAGCAGTGGTGGGATTGCACTTGTGAATAGATGGTACAGTGCAGCCTTGGTGAGACCCAACCTCTTTCCTTTAAGAGATCTTTATCAGACATTTCTTTCAAAACTCGCTTTGACCAATGTTTTGCTGAATTAGTAAGACACAAAGGAATGGTTCTGCTAAAGCTCTTATAAAAAAAGCAATGGGATTAAAGAGACACAACTATAAAACATTTTTTCTAAATTAAATGTTTCTGAAAAATGTTTAATGAAGTCAAATAAAATGTGGTTTAGAAAGTAATAGAAAGCAGCCCATTTTTCAGCTCTTGTATTTATTTGAGTTTAGAATTTGGCAGTGAAGAGGACAAAAGATCAACCTAAGAAACAAAGGAGAAAATGGAGTTACTTACCTGTAACTGGAGTTCTCCGGGGACAGCAGGTAAGTCAGCCACACTAGGTGATGTCATCCGATGGCGCCAAGACGGAAGTACTCTCCATAGCTCAGAAGGGCTTTTTGCCCTTCTGAGCATGGGCCAACTGGCCCCACCCCCCTGACCACCCCTAGCTAGCCAGTACGTCACTAGCTGAGCCTTTTGCTGCTAGGATGCGGGCACCAGGACAGAGGCCGACCCCTTCCCAGGGGAGGTGGGCGGGTATGTGTGGCTGACTTATCCTGCTGTCCTTGGAGAACTCCAGTTACAGGTAAGTAACTCCGTTTTCTCCAAGGGCAAGCTGGATGAGTCCGCCACACTTGGTGCCTCCCAAGCTGACATGCGCTGTGGTGGAAGGGGAAGGCCGATACACTTCCTCAGGGCTAGCATGCGCCCTCATGGTACAGCAAGAACATGTTTAAATCTGTAGTGGTGATGCACACATGTGCATTAGCGTTGTAGTAGCAAGACATACCTACTGCAAGGCACACCTGTGCGGTATAGGGATGTAGGTCTATCGAGCAGTGTGGGAGTCACCGCAATGAAGGAGCAGCAAGTGTGGAAGTCACCGCAATGAAGGAGCCGCACCGCACTGAAGGAGCAGCGGGAGAGTGGAGCGATTGGAGCATTAATACATCACTAATAAGAGAGGCTTCTCCTTTTGCCTTTTATTTTTTAACTCAACGTGTAGTTACCGGCGGTTGTTGTCAAAGCCGCTAGTCACTCTGGAATTAGTTACTGGCGGTTGTTGTAAAAACCGTTAGTCACTCTGAAGTGACTCTGGAACTTGTTACCCGCAGCTGTTGTAGTCACTCTGGAACTTGTTACCGACGGCTTTTGTAAAAACCGCTAGTCACTCTGGAGTGACTCTAGATGTTGTAGTGACTCTGGAACTTGCTACCGGCGGCTGTTGTAGTCACTCTGGGACTTGCTACCGGCGGCTGTTGTAAAAACCGCTAGCCGCTCTGGACTTGTTCCTGGTGGTTGTTGTAAAAACCGCTAGTCACTCTGGAATTTGTTACCAGTGGTTGTTGTAAAACTGTTCGCATAGCAGGTTAACCGGGACCGGGAATCGCAATACAAGCATTGGGGCCTGTGGAGACATGACCAAGATTGTGCACCATTGGAAACCGAATATTGGGCTTGATGGGCCTCGTACTGACCCAGTATAGTATATCTTATGGTCAATGTTGTCAGCGAGAAGTTCCGGGCCTGGGTGGCATGTGGAGGTGGCAGTCCATATTGATGGGGCTGCCTGGTGCTCTTGGACGGTGTGTACTGGTGTCCAGGTGATGTGATAGTCCCTGTTGCAAGGTCTTGTGGCCTTGTGGATGTGTGCTACATGAGGGAGGACCTTTGGGGATGTGTGCATCGTGTGCGTGCCTCTGGTATGGCTTGCGTCCTCGCTTGTATCTGGGCAGATGGGGATGCTGGTGGAGTCCCTAGGGTGTAGTCCGCTGGGGCTGGGTGGTCAGGCTTGTGCACTGTTCAGTGTATGTCCTGGGGATACAGTTGCGCAGGGCCGTGAAGCTTTCCAGAGCATCTGCAGATCTATTTCAGATCATTATGTCATGGCACGGCGGCGGGCTGTAAAGGGTTGGGGACAGCTGCCGTTCAGTCGCTGGTGCATTGGTAGGTAGAAGACCACAGAGTCAGGTCTGGGTCACAATCTGTCAACAACCGGGCTAGGCCCCTGGAGGAGAAACGCACTGGCACCGGACAGTGAGTGTCCATTTTAATAGTCATATTTCCTGTTCTCCACGTGGTGAGCAGATCCATTTGCGGTCAGCCCCCACTGATCCAGGCCTTGGAGTGCGGAGCCGCTGGCATTGCTGCACCGTGGTGATGTGTTGGAGCATCTGTCACCTTACCATCCTGGCCCTGGAGTGTGGAGCCATAGGCGTTGTTGCACCATGGTGATGCGTTGTAATTTCCCGATATGGTCCTCAGGCAGGCCTTGAACTTGTGACCCGCTGGCTGGTATACTTGTCGTTGTGCTGGGTCAGTGTGCTGTTCCAGAGATGATCATGAGGAAGGTCATGGCTGGAGATCCCAGGCTGGTGTTAGGTTTAGTGCCACAGAGACTGGGGCAGGGTGCTCTCTGCAGGGCGGAGAAGATGATCCACATCATGAAGATGATGGGGGGACTGCCTGGATCCTGAGGCGGTTCGACAGAAGGCTCCAGGGTAACAAGCGGCAAGGTTTGCTGGATCACAGCCTAGGGCTCCAGAGATGGCAAGGCAGCGGTGAGCATTGACGGCTCATTTACAAGGTGTGCAAAGGCCAGTACCCTTTCCACAGAGGGGAGCTGCTGCCACATGGTTTGAGGGAACAGTGTGGGGGCCATCCACCCAGCTGGAGTTCGTGAGTTTCTCCTCCACTGGTTATTCAGCAAGATATGATGGGAGGTTATGTGGTCGCGTGGCCTCGGCCAGTCTGAGAACAGACTGTTCCTTGACAGGTGGGAGCGCACAGAGACCCCTGCATGATCCATGTCCCTTGCTTATGGACAGCGACCATTATGGGACACCTTAGATGTAGGATCTACAATTTTCCTCAAGTGGGTCAAGTTGGCCCTGTTTTCTGGCTCTCGAGGGCGTGTACCAACCAAGTGAGTGATGGGGTTCTCCCTTTGGATGTCCCTGTGGGAACAGAGGGCATGAGGTACCCCCCTCGTGAATGTCATACTTCACACTCCCAGATGCAGGTAGTGCCCAGAGGGTACTAGTCATGAATGGTCATGCCTGCAGTGATGCAGGTTCTTAATCTCCTTGTCTGACATAGGGACATGCACTGCAGGATCCACAGCTGGGATTTGAACTGTGACCTTCTGATCGGGGACACATTGACTATTTATACTTCACCACCCTGTTGCCACCGCAACGGTGGTGGAATGTTAAGACTACCTTTGTAGGCTGATGCAGCTCACCTAAGTGTAGGGAGTGAATCCTTTTAGTCCTTGGCTCACCCGAGTCTCTTGGTAAGGAGAGGAATCTTTAGTCTTTGGACTAATCTTCGGGCAGGCACCCAAAGTGCTACTTTGGACAGAGTGACCTGTGCCTTCCTGTTACTGACGTGTAGCCTCCCGCCTTTTCTGGATTTTCCATGCAGGCTCTGCATATCACCCATACGAGGTCTGACCTGGGGTACTGCAGCCTTTTGAGGCCGTGGTCCACTGTGACCGGATGAAGAGCACTTGAGCCTTTCTTGGAGACGAGTGGGGGGGGGGGCAGGTGAATGTGTCACCTGAGGGAGGAGCTGGAGAACTACTGACGTGCTGTAGCTTTGGCTGTGGTGATGTAGGATCCTCAGGTGGTTGCTTTGTGCCGGGGTACGTCCTCAGGGTTAGCCTGTGCCTCTGTGGCCCTTGCTTCTGCTCTGGATCCCGGTAGGAAGTGGCGCGCAAGCGCAGGGGTCCCAAGGGTGGGGCGGCTGCACGCTGTACTGTAGTAAGGAGAAAAACCCCCTACTGGCTTTGTTTCTCATAGTCGGAGCTGGTGGACAAGCGCACCATGACTTCATGGGGGGGGGGCTGCCAAGGGGTACCAGGTGAAAAATGGATCCTACCTTCCTTGGTATTAGCTCGCTGCTTGAGCTAGAGCCTTTAGGGACCTTAAAGGAACCACAGGGCAGCTATCGCCTGACTGGCGCCCCGCTCTGTTCCTTAGCACGGGCTGTGTTGCTGTCAGGTAGAGTCTTTAGAGACCTTAAAGGGGCCCCAGGGCAGTTATTGCCTGACTGCCGCCCCGCTCCGTTCCTTGGCGGGCTGTGTTGATGTCACGGGTTCAGCACATTTATTTTATTTATTTATTTAGACAGATTTGTATACCACCTTATCCTTCAATCAAAGTGGTCGCATTACATCACAATTGGTGTGTTACATTTAACATGTGGGTAATTAATAACATTGCCTGCTGCCTCGCTTTGGTAGGCAAAATCTCTGATGTCACGGGTTCAGCCCGGGGACTTGACAGTAAGAGCGGCTCTTTTATGGCTGCTTGCTGTGATTTTGCTTTGGTGTTTAAGGACCCCCTGCACGGAGCGTCATGAAGCCGCATTGATGCAGTATTCGCTGTGGGGGGCATGTGCCCAAGCCAGAGCCGGAAGGCAGCGTCTGAGGAATTGTACCTTGACCGCTGCTTGGACCATAATTGTATTAACCAGTATGGGCCTGTGACCATCCACACATACGCCTTCTGAATGTAAGCGATGCAGCTCAGTTCATCGTAGAAAAATTCAAGTTTGGCTTCATGTCTTTTTACCCGGCTCAGCCTTGTGCGGCAGCGAAGCAGAATTCTGGTAGCCTGCGGTGCACATGTAGTCTCCAGGCCAAGAATAGGTGAAAGCAGCAGAGGGAGGAGTGGCTCAGTGGTTGGGACAGATTACCACAGGCCAGAAGGCTGGAGGTTCAATTCCCACATGGGGACAAGCAACCTCAGGCTGGAGGGACTGGGGGTCTCTGGTCCCATGGCCACTCCTTGTGGCCTTGGGCAAGCCACTTAACCCTCCATTGCCTCAGGTACACTTAGATTGTGAGCCCTTCAGGGACAAGGGAATAAAAAGTACCTGTAGTATACATGTAAACTACACTGATTCTAAAGAGTGTGGTATCATAAATAAACCATACTCACACCCCTTTACCAAGGGTGCAGCTGTGGTTGGATTGCAGGATGTAGCTCAAGATCATGGCATGCAGAAGGTGTCTCAGTGCTGAGGCCCAAAGGGACAACATGCCAAGCCTGAAGTGATGAATGCAGAGGGTTCCTGCCAACAGGGTAGACAACTGTCCAGGGTGCAGCAGTACCAGGTGACTCATTTAGGGTGCAGTGGTGATTCTATCATTGGCAATGAGGGTTGTCATGGTGTTGGAAGGGGGGGGGGGTGGAGTAGAGCTGACCTCACTTCCTGCCATGTCTGGAGGCAGAAGGCATCTCAGTGCCAAGGCTTGGAGCGATGTCACATCTGGAAGGGTGGTTGATTTCAGGGAGCTTACTGTTCTGGCACCACCCAAGGAGACATCTTGGCGCCGAGGCCAGTAACGCTTTACCCAGGAACATTAAGCTGGCTGAGGGGCAGCAGTAGATCATCCAGGCCTCTGGATGGCTGAGCTCATGCTGCAGGGGCTGAGCTGGAGTTTAATTCTGCAGAGGGGGCGGCGGCTTGCAGGGCAGCATGGCTGGAACAAGATGGCCACTCCCCTGGTTTGCACATGTGAGATGGTCTCCGGAGCAACAGAGGAGGCTGGCCAGGGACGGAGGCCTTCTTAGGCATGTCCTGGGCTTCAGCGAGGGCTAATGCCTGACGGGAGCTTCTTTTCCCGTTTCTCTGGAATCCTTTGCGTCTGGAGAAGAGAGAGGCAGGAGTCCTTTCAGGTACGTCTGAGTGAGTGGTGGGTCTGAGAAAGGCTGGCCTGGACGGAGGCCCTCACAGGCACATCCTGATCTGCCGTGAGGGCTATTGCCCGACTAGGAGCTTCTTTCTTAAGCCCCATTTGCTTCTGCCGCTTACCGGGAGGCATTTCTCGTAGCGTTACTCATCCTGGAACAGGAGGAGTTCTTAATGATATATATATATATATATATAAAAGGATATCTTCTTTGTTGAATTTTTCTTAGGTGTTTTAAGGTTAGATTTTGGTGGAGAGTAGAACATCCGTCTTGCTGGCAAGGCGGAAGAACTGAAACTGGCTGGCTAGCTAGGGGCGGGCAGGGGGGGTGGGGCCAGTTGACCCATGCTCAGAAGGGCGAAAAGCCCTTCTGAGCTTTGGAGAGTACTTCCGTCTTGGCGCCGTTGGATGACGTCACCAAGTGTGGCTGACTCATCCTGCTTGTCCTAAGGCAGAACACTTTTCCCACTGTATGTAATCATTCTTTGACTATGGGATATGTCTACTAAAAAGCATTAATGGAGTAAGTGTCCTGTTAATGCCTCTAATCAGCACCTTTGTGCCCTTAACGCTGTGAGATCTCTGCTTTAACAAGCATTAAAGGGTCCCACAGTATTAAGGGAACAGGAGGCGGAGAGTGGGCGTTAATGGGGCAGAGTGTGCGTTGACAGCAGGCACTCTCTTAATGCCCGTTGCGTTAGCGCCCTTTAACGCTGGGAACCCTAATGCCAAGTAAAACCTAGAGAAATTAGTTAAACATCTGCAATGCGATGCACAGACAGGGGAGACCAAGACAGTGATAATAGTGCTCCATTAGCAGCCACAACATAGTGGTCCAAGTATGAAAGGGCACTATGTTGATGGTGCAGTTGGGGCAAAGGAGGTGGCACATCGGTCATGCAGTGGGGGTTGCTGGTGTGCAAAGATGACCATGCAACTGTCCAGGCAGCACAGCTATGATGGCAGGCATGACCTCACAGTGATAGTGGCAGCACACAGACATGTTGCTGCTGTTGGAAAGGTAACGCACAACTGTGGGGTAGACCAAGGGGCCCTGGCACCCTAGTCAGATACTCCTGCTGGCTCCCACCTGCACTGCTGCTTAAGATGTCTCTGGAGGGCCAATCTGTTAGCAGCAGTGGTAGTACCCCTAAAGGGGATGGTAAAAAGCAGTCACCCTTGGAAGTACTGGGGTTGCATGCATCCACCCCCCCCCCTCCAGAGGCGGAAGTGATAGTAGCTGGGGAGGAGGGGCGACAGTGGCAGTTGGGTAGGGGGGGCAGTGCGACCAGGCATGTGTGCTACTGATGTCCCAACTGGACCTCTCTCCACAGGTGCCTGCCTAGCCTGCCCATTGGATGGGCCAGCACTGCACCCCACCCCCACTGACACCATGTTGTCATTTCAGCATGATGTGGGTGCGATGGCAGCAGGTGCTGTGCCCCCACCAGCAGCAGACAAAGGCTCTGCCCTGGTCCTATGTGTCCTGTGAGCTGCAACAGTTACCTGAGTCACCTTGATGACAAACAGTCCAGATATAGAAACATTGGAGCATTTTATGATCCCACACCACTGAGGATGGACGTAGCAAAACATGTGCCCAAACCCTAGTAGAGGGGGGCATGACTGCCAGGACAGGCACACCTGCACGGATGCAACAGCAGGGATGCTACCTGCAGCACTGAACCAATGGCTCTGCCACAATGGCAGGAAGGGATGGAGCAGCCAGCAGACTGCCCACGATCACCACTGGACCATGGCACCAGTCTAGTTGACAGAGTGCAATGCTTGTGCTGTGGATCGCAATGCCCCCTACCCGCACATAGTGAGTGGATATGTGCATGTGTGGGGGATATATGGCTGCTGTGGCAGGAATATCACACAATAGGAGAACAGGGCATATCAGAGGCAAACTGCCCACCCAGCAACCTTACCTGCAAGATGATAACACTGGTACTACTATTATACATCATTCATGGTTTCCTAGTCCATGGGATGCTGTTCCAAGGGTTGCAGAGCAGAGATGGCGTCCATCTGTCCAAGAAGGGTTGATGTGTCTTCAGTAGCAGACTGGCTAACCTACTGAAGAGGACTTTAAACTAGATTTGTTGGAGATGGGTGAAGAAAGCCACCAGGTAAGTGAAACATTAAATACCTTTATGGAAATGGGTAAAAGAGGCAACATATGGAAAGCAGTGTGTATAAGTGCCTGGAGCATGGGAAATAAGATCCCAGATGTTGAGGCTTTAATGGGAGAGGCTGACTTGGATTTAGTGGCAGTAACACAGACATGGTTCACAGAAAGATCAGGGGAGGAAGAAGGGGAGGAAGAGTGGCACCATATGTAAAAAAATAATATTAAAGCTACTATTAATGACCTTCAAGGCCATCAACAAGTGCTCCTCCACCTCCCTCATGGAGCTAGTCCACCCCACTCCCTCCAACAGATCCAGAAGATCTGCAGCCACCAACACACTGGTAATCCCAAGTACAATAACAAAATGTTCTCAGGCAACAATAAACAGGGCTTTTCTGTTCTATGCACCCATATGTTGGAATGCCCTTCCTACCACCATCCAGACCATCACTGACCTCGCCCAA
The DNA here is from genome assembly GCA_033557465.1 of Ichthyophis bannanicus. Classification (NCBI taxonomy): domain Eukaryota; kingdom Metazoa; phylum Chordata; class Amphibia; order Gymnophiona; family Ichthyophiidae; genus Ichthyophis; species Ichthyophis bannanicus. The sequence goes on from CM066031.1 coordinate 155,029,433, forward strand.
TTTAGAAGGGCACTGAAACACCATCTTTTCCTTCTGCACTACTCTAACGACAGATCACAAGCAACCACCACCAAGACTACACCTCCAGTGCACCCATCTCACAATGATGCAGCTCCACCTCTGGCACAACTGCACAACCTGTAAACAATAGCATTAGATAACCCTAGTAAACAGTCTCTAAGCAGTTATTTCCTCAATGACAAAGGCAAATAAATAAAGATTGTAAATAAGGACAATATCTGTACATAGTTATGAGAGCCCACCGTGTCATTAAACAGCTTAGCGACAGAGGGCTCAGCCTGTATATAGTTGCCCCAGTTATAAATCCAAGTTATGATACCTGTTCAATGTAAGTACAATGCAAGTCTACCCTGCATTGTACAAGGAAATGTTAATTGGAAACTGCACTGATTTTAAAGAGCACGGAATAGAAAAGCATTTAAATAAATAAATACATGGAACTACAGGGCTTAAAAGGGAGAGAGGAGGCACTGTGGGTTAAACTAGAAAGAGGGAAAGAGAAATCTATTTGCATTGGCATGATATACAGACCTCCCTCACTGGGAGAAGAGGTGGATGGAGAGTTAATTGAACATATACACAGCATTGCCAGGAAAGGGGAAGTGCTACTGATAGGTGATTTCAATATGCTAGATGTTGATTGGCACATTCCTGCCGCAGACCCTGGATTCGCTACAGGGAGAACTATTCAGGCAACTGGTAACAACCCACATGAGAAGGGGCCATACTGCACTTAGTGCTTACCACTGGTGAAAGTGTTTCTGATGTTATAGTGGGGGATCATTTTGTATCCTGTGATCATCAGATGATGTGGTTCAGTATTAGGACTAGGGCTGCTAAAATCCATTCAAAAGCGAGGGTCTTAGAATTTAGGAAAACTGACTTTGCCAAGATAGGCCAATACCTCAGGGAATTGTTAGTGGGATGGGAACAGCTGGGGGATGTAGAAAAACAGTGGGCAAAACTGAAAGGGGATATTTTAAAGGTAACCAACTTTTTTGTTAAAATGGTAAATAGCTGAAAAGGTGAAGAAAAAGGGGGAGGCCTTCATGAAATACAAGAGATCACAGAGAGAGGAAGACAGGCATCTATATTTGGGAAAATGTAAGAAGCTAGCAAAGTAGTCAAGAAAGCAAAAGAGGAAAAATAGCCAATGCAATAAAATGGGGGGATAAGACATTTTTTCAGATATGTTAGTGGGAAGAGGAAGGGCAAAGGTGGTAGTATCAGACTCAAGGGTAAAGGGGAGGAATATGTAGAAGCTGATGAGGATAAAGCAGAATTGCTTAACAAATATTTCTGTTCTGTGTTCACAGATGAAGAACCGGGAGCAGGACCTCAGAACTCTCCCACAAACAGGAACAGAAGCGAGAGATATCTTAAGCTAGCTAAACTTAAAGTAGACAAAGTGATCGGACTGGATGGGATACATCCAAGAATACTGAGGAAACCTGGGGACGTTCTAGCAGCTCCACTGACTGACCTTTTCAATGAATCGTTGGAGTCGGGAGTGGTGCCAAAGGACTGGAGAGAGGCTCATGTGGTGCCTTTACACAAAAGCTGTGCTTGAAAACTACAGGCTGGTTAGTTTAACTTCGGTGGTGAGTAAATTATTGGAAGCGCTTATGAAAGAGAAAATAGTGATGTTTTGGGAGTCCAGTGGATTACAGGATCCGAGGCAGCATGGATTCACCAGAGTCAGGTCTTGTTAGACAAATCTGATTGATTTCTTTGACTGGGTGACCGGGGAGTTGGACCAAGAGAGAGCTCTAGATGTGGTGTATTTAGACTTCAGTAAAGCCTTTGACACTGTTCCACACAGGCGACTTCTAAACAAACTGAGCACCCTAGGGATGGACCCTAAAGTTACTTCTTGGGTTAGAAATTGGTTGAGAGGGAAGCAGCAAAGGGTACAGGTAAATGGAGTTCACTCTGAGGAGAAGGAGGTTATTAATGGTATGCCCCAGGGATCTGTCCTTGGTTCGATTCTTTTTAACATCTTTGTTAGTGATATTGCAGAAGGGCTGTCGGGTAAGGTTTGGCTCTTTGCGTATGATACCAAAATCTGCAATAGAGCAGACACCCAGGAAGGTGTAAATAACATGAGGAGGGATTTAGCTAAGCTTGAAGAATGGTCTAGCATTTGGCAGCTGAGATTTAATGTTTAAAAAAGCAAGGTCATGCATTTGGGCTGCAGCAATCCAAGGGAGCGATATAGTATAGGGGGCGAAATACTTCTGTCCACAAAAGAAGAGCGAGACCTAGGCGTGTTTGTGTCTGATGATCTTAAAGTAGCTAAACAGGTAGAAAAGGCAGCGGCAAAAGCTAGAAGGATGCTTGGGTGCATACGGAGAGGAATGGCTAGCAGAAAAAAGGAGGTGATAGTGCCTCTGTATAAGTCTTTGGTGCAAACTCATTTGGAGTATTGTGTGCAATTCTGGAGACCACAACTTCAAAAGGATATAAACAGGTTGGAGTCAGTACAGAGGGTGGCTACTAAAATGGTTAGTGGTCTTCATTCTAAAGCATATGAGGACAGACTTAAGGATCTTAATGTGTATACTTTAGAGGAAAGGCGGGATAGAGGTGATATGATTGAGATGTTTAAATACCTCCATGGCATAACTGCACAGGGGGAGAGCCTCTTTTGATTGAAAGCAAGCTCTGCTATGAGGGGACATAGAATGAGGGTGAAAGGGGATAGACTCATGAGTAATAGGCGAGAATATTTTTTTACGGAAAGAGTGGTGGATCCGTGGAATAATCTCCCAGTGGAGGTGGTAGAGATGAGGACAGTGTCTGAATTCAAAAAGGCATGGGACAAACACAGAGGATCTCTAAAGGAAAAAAGCAGACTGTTGTAGTGGTTGATATGGAAGGACAGACTATATAGGCCATGTGGTCTTTTTCTTCTGCCATGATTCTATGCTACAAGGCATACGCAGCACAGAACAAACATAAAGGAAGATAGTCCCTGCCCGCAAAGCATACTATCAAGTGATGACAGACAGTACACTACAATAGAAAGAAGGGTACAATAGGGGGAGAAGACACCAGGGAAACAAGAGCGAGGGATTCAACAGCAGCTCCAAAGAGGTATGACGTCTGCATGGATATGAAGAGAGAGACAAATGAGACATGATGTAAGGATAAAGGATGCATGCACCAGGCATTAGAAGCACTAAGGTGAAAGGAGAGAAGTCCGGGGATGGCAGTAGAAGGCCAGGGCTGAGAGAGTGGGTAGGCAGAGGAAGAGTGAAATCCACAGGAAGAAGTTGTGGGACAGAGGAGAGATGAAAGGTGCCGAGGGGAAGTACAGGGGATGTACACCAGACGGAGAACCGACGCCACTTAAAGAGGCCAAGACGACCTCTTCCACATCTGGAGGGAGCTGGAGAGGAGCAAGGACTACCCTTTCAGCAGCCAGGCCATCAGATGAAGGGACTGAAGGTTGGGGTGCAGGAGCGTCCCCTGATCCTGCGAGAGGAGGTCGGGCTGAAACCCCAGAGGAAGAGGTGTGTCCACCGCCAGCTGCAGCAGAAGCGGGAACCAAGGTTGTCTCGGCCACCGTGGAGCCACTAGGATCACCGACGCCTTGTCTCTGAGAACCTTGAAGAGCGTCCGAGACACCAGGGGCATGGGTGGAAAGGCATACAAGAGGCCTGTGGACCATGGAATCAGAAAAGCATCTGCCGCCACCCGGAGAGGATGCGGCTGTCGAGAGCAGAATCTGGGAAGCTGTTGGTTCAGAGGACTGGCGAACAGATCCATGGTGGGGAGGCCCCACCGGAGAAAGATCCGCTGAACCACAAGCGGATCCAACCTCCACTCGTGCGGTTGGAGGACCCTGCTCAGTTTGTCTGCCAGGTAGTTTTCTTGACCTGGGAGATAGACAGCTTTGAGGACGATGTTGCGATGGACGGCCCAAGAGCAGAGCTTCTGTGCTTCCTGACAGAGAAGGAAGGAGCCGGTTCCGCCTTGCTTGTTCACGTAGAACATGGCAACCTGATTGTCTGTCTGGACAAGTACTGACTGGTGAGAAATCAGGTGAGAGAAGGCTTTGAGCGCTAGGCGGATGGCTCTGAGCTCCAGGAAGTTGATCTGCTGAGCGGACTCCCAAGGAGTCCAGAGACCCTGAGTACAAGTCCCTTGGCAATGTGCTCCCCAACCCTGGAGAGAAGCATCGGTCGTCAGGACCTGAGAATGTGTAGGGGGCTGAAAAGTCACCCCGAGTACTAGGTTTGGCAGGTGAAGCCACCATCGCAGAGAGGAGACCAGCTGGTCGGAGATCTGTACGGAGTCCGCTAGGCTCCCAGTGGCCTGATGCCATTGTTTGCGAAGGCACCATTGAGCAGGCCGCATGTTCAGGCGGGCATAGGGGGTTACATGAACCGTGGAAGCCATATGGCCGAGCAGTCTCAGAAATTGCCTGGCCGAGACCAGGGAATTGCTGTGAAAGCGGCTGGCGAGATCCATGAGCCTTTGGGCCCTGTCCAGAGGCAGGAAGGCCCGCGCCTGAAGAGTGTCCAACCTGGCACCGATGAATTCTAGATCTTGAGAGGGGAGCAAAGTGGACTTTGCGAAGTTTATGACAAAGCCCAAGTGCTGGAGCAGAGACACCGTGCGATGAGTAGCCTGAGTGGCTTCTTGGGCAGACTGGGCCCTGATGAGCCAGTCGTCTAGGTATGGGAACACAAAGAGACCCTGAAGTCTCAGATAGGCCGCCACCACTGCGAGGCATTTGGTGAACACTCTGGGGGCGGAGGATAGGCCGAAAGGCAGTACTCTGTACTGGTAATGGCGTCCGTCCACCACAAACCTGAGGTATTGTCTGTGGTCTGGATGAATAAGGATATGAGTATACGCATCCTTCAGATCCAAGGAGCATAGCCAGTCTCCCTGCTGGAGGTAGGGCAGCAGGATTCCAAGGGTAAGCATTTTGAACTTTTCCTTTGCAAGGAACTTGTTGAGGTTTCGCAAGTCTAGGATGGGTCTGAGGCCTCCTGTTCTTTTTGGAATCAGGAAGTATCGGGAATAAAACCCCTGACCCTTCAGGTGGTGGGGCACCGGTTCCACGGCTTGTTCCTGAACAAGACTTGCTAACTCCTGAAGGAGTAAGTCCCTGTGCAGAGGGAGTCTGGAAGGCTCCCCTGGAAAGTAGGAGGGAGGTACCTGGTGAAAATGAAGAAGATAGCCCTTTTGAACTATCTGAAGCACCCAGGTATCTGTGGTGATGTTGGACCACCTGTGGGCAAAGTGGACCAGCCGGCCTCCTGTGCTGAGAGAAACCAGCTGAAGGGGAGAGGCTATACTGAGAAAGTCAAAAAACCCCACCCTGCTGAGCAGGGGCTGGTGGTGCAGGCTTGGGGGCTTGCTGCCTACGGGACCCATTACCCCGTCCCTTGGCCTGCTTTCCCTGTGGGGGAGCTGGTGAGGCCTGATACTGAGGGTAGTATTTATAGGCAGCACCCTTCCTCGGGTAAAAGGGCTTTTTCCCCGAGGCCTTCTTCTTTTGAGAAGGGGCAGAGGTCTTCCTTGAGAGACGAGTCCTGGTGAGAGTCTCCGTCTCGAGTTGTGCAGCCTTCTCATCCATGGGCTTGCCAAAGAGGATATCACCTCGGCAGGGGACATCGACCAACTTGTCCTGTACCCAGGGCTCGAGGTCGGACGTCTGAAGCCAAGCCTGGCGGCGTCCACCGATGCTGGCCGCGGCTACTCGAGCCGAAGCCTCAAAACTGTCATAGGCTGCTCGAGAGATAAACTTGGAGCACTCCCGAATGCCAGTAGACAAGGATTGGAACCTCTGCAAAGGTTCGTCGGAGAGACCAGCAGAGAACCCGGCTATTTCCTTAGCCAGGTCTCGGAGATACATGCCCATGTAGAGCTGGTAGGTCTGGACTCGACAAGCAAGCATAGAGCCCTGGAAGCACTTCCTACCGAGGGCATCCAGGCTTCGGGCTTCCCAACCAGGGGGCACCGAGGAGTGTATCTTTTGACTCGTCAGTCTATACATGGCCGATTTCACCACCATGGAATGGTGCGGTAGTTGTGCCTTTTGGAACCCGGGGCTCTTGCGGACTCGATAAATGGAATCGACCCGCTTGCTTAACACCGGCGACGACGCTGGGCTCTCCCACATGCGGAAGAGAAGCCGTTCCAGCATGGGAGGAACCGGTACAATAAAGGCCTCCTTCGGGGGAGAGTCATATTGGAGGGCATCGAGTTCTTCGACTCGAGGCTCCTCCTCGGGATCCGCAGGGAAGGCCAAGGCTTTGGCCATATCCTTCACGAAGTCCGAGAACCGGGTATCCTCCGGGGGGGACCGTCTCCGAGGTTCAGACTCGGGGGAGTCCGAAGGGACACACCGAGTCCGAAAGGAACCAGGCGACTCTTCGTCCTCAGATTCCCAGGCCGACTCCTCGGAGGAGGAGTCGACCGGCTCCGGTCGGGCGGGCACTGATGCCATCCGCCCCGACGCCGAGGGAGTCAGCGTTGACGACCTCGGTCCCGAACGGGAGGCCGAAGGAGACCTCGACCGAGGATCGACTCGAGCCCTCATGGACTCGAGGATCGGCTCGGTCTCCGGGGTCGACTTGGAGGTCGACGTCCCGGCGGTCAGGGCAAGCGCCAGCGAGGCCAGCGATCAATGCCCGCTGCTGGTCCAAGAAGGCAGACAAACTGCACTCCAAGGCCGTCAACCTGAGTCCGAGCTCAGGAGACCCAGCAGCCCCCGACTCGGGCCCCGACGGCGTCGGGCCCGACGTCGGGTCCTTCGGAGGCGAGTCCACGAGGACAACAGTACTTACGTGAGCGGGCAAGTCCACCTCGAGTCGAGGATGTTTTGACGGCCTTTCCGACTCCAAGGACCCGGGACGGGAATCGGGGCTATGCGACCTGGCCCTCGAGGAACCAGGAGCGTCCACTGATCCCGCCCTCGCGTGTTTCTTCTTCGGATGATGCTCCCGGGTAGGAGACCCCCTTTCAGAGGAACTCCGACGATGCTCAGGACCAGAGTCCCGAGACGTCGAAGCCTCTGACGAGGTCCGAGCCCGGCCGGAGTTAGAGAAGATACGCTCCCGCTGGTGCTGCCGACTCCTTAATGCCTTTGAGGACATTTTGCCGCATGGCGTGCAGATCATGGGGTCATGATCCGGGCCGAGGCAGCGGAGGCAGAAGTCATGAGTGTCTGTAAGAGACATAAGTTTCTTACAGAGGTCACACTTTTTGAAACCACTGGCCGCCATCGGGGGAAAAAGGGCCCCTGCGAGGTCGAACGACCGGGCAGCCAGGGAAAAAGGAAAAAAAAGCGCGAAATCTGTCACGAAGGACAAAAAACCGAAAAATAAAGGACGGACTCGCAATCGGCGCCGCGAGTCCGGGCGGGAAAAGAACCGGCGTCGAACCGAAGAAAAAACAGAGAAAAATAGAGAAAAATCAACTTTTCGGCGGGGATTCACAGGCAATGTCTGTAGGGCTCCGCGGAAAAAAGAAGACTGAGCAAGATGGCACCCTTGGGCGGGAAGAGGACCGCGCATGCGCACTGCAATTCCCAAAGACTTTCTTTGAAAGCTGGGGAAAATTGCTCCGCGAGGGCTCCGTCGGCGCCGACGTCACCCATATGTGAGGACTGACTTCCTGCTTGGTCCTGGAGAGGAGAAAAGAAAAGAACCGGCGGTACCAGTAAGCGTCGTGCGGTAGGCAAACGCGACCACAAGAAACAAATTTAAAGACGGAATTTTCTGCGGTGACAGGGATAGATCCTGTCGGCTCCGCGGAAAACGAAGAACTGAAGAGGGACAGTTGGAAAGGCGGGAAGGCAGCGCGCATGTGCTGAGGGATGCTCCCAAAAGCGTTCCTATTGGATGCTGGGGAGCGTTCCCACGCAGGCTCCGAAGGTACCGATGATACCCATATGTGAAGACTACATTCCTGCTTGTTCCTGGAGATTGGCTGCTCTGGGCATAGACTGAGGTGCTGTTCAGGGAGACTGTGGTCAGGAAGACAAGCAAGCAACAGCACATGAGGAAGGCCCAGAGAAATATCAGTGCTGGTGATGGGATAGGCTCTGGGGACGCAGGGACAATAATCTGACCACTGAGCCACAGTGCGTATTGCTGCCCTTGAAGTTCCAGGTGCAGGAACTACAAGGGGGTCCCCTCTTGAAGGGTTGATGTTGTAGGCAGGGCAAATGCCTGGGCTCAAGTGAAGTATGTTTTTTTTTTTGGTTGGGCTTGATCTCTCAGTACATCTTGAGAGTAGGGGCCCTCCTTGACGTGGTGGCAATGCACCAGTGGGTGATGACAGTAGATTGCCAGGCCTTTTTCCTAAGGCGATGGAGGGTAAGGTGGCTTGGCCAAGGTCACAAGGAGTGCCAGTGGGGTTCTCACTGGATTTCTTGGGTACTGAGCTGTTGCTGTAGCGCTTGGGCAACTCCTCCAGGTATGCAAACACTGGTCTGGACAGGGAGAACTGATTCCAGAGGTAACCCTGGGAATTTTAGACGACCAGTGAGTCTGGGCTGTTCTCTATGTACGGGCACAGCAGAGAGCTCTGACAACTTCCTTGATATAGAAGAAGAGGTTAGTATGATAAGAGAGTAAAGTCTGTCCCGGTAGATAATCGCAGTGTGCTGGTATCTTAGCAGGGCGTCCGCATTGTTTCGATGGACTGCTGATGGGGTGGTCATTATGGCTGGCTTAAAACAGTCTTTCGGTGGGGCCTGGGAGTGAGGACTATCAGATTCCTGCTCATGCTATATCCAGCATATGGAGGGCCCACGGAGAACTGGTGCACTAGGGTTTCGACTGTTTTATGCAGCCAGCAGAAAAGAGCAGGGTTTGCTCGGTGCTTCAATAATGCAGGAACTTAATACCATCCTGGGTCAGACCAAGAACCATCAAGTTCAGCATCCTGTTACCAACAGTGGCCAATCCAGGCCACAAGTGCCTGTTCCCAAAGTGCATAAAGGCCACATAGGTTTCATAATGCTTGTCCCGAGGCAACAGTGGAATCTCCAGGTCCTCCTTGATAATTCATCTGTAGGAAACCTGGTTGTATTGCCCTTCATGCAACGGTGGTGGCCGAGACAAGACTGGGGACACTGTGGGGCAGGAGAGGGATTCAAACCCTGAGTCTCCCTGAGCTCTTTCTCTTCCTGCCTCATGCTGGTGGAGGAGTGCTTGGCAATCCACCCCCAGGAGGTTCCACTTGGAGTGAGAATTGAACCCCAGATCTCCCCAAGCCCCTTTTTCCTCCTGCCTCATGTTGGTTGAGGAGCGCTTGGCAAGCTACCTGCAGGAGATTCCACCTGGAAGACCTCCACATGGGGGTCAAACTGCATGGAAGGAATTCCACCAGGGAGATGAGCTGGGGACTCTTGGCTCGGTAGCCCGTGACACTTGCTGTGTAAGGCACTAGACCAGAATCTTATAGAGGCCTGTAACCATGTGGCCATGGTTCAGCACTGCCCTCCTGGTGATTCCATCGCTCCAGGGCGTACTTGACCAGAAGTGGGCCACTCAGGTCTTTCTCAGGAGGCAGACACCCTGACTGGTGTCATGGAGCTCCCAGTGCCTTGGTTGTTGGTGGTGTGGATAAAGCTTCTAACGGAAAAGGCTTCCAGACCCCACAGCAGCTCTTCTGCCCTCTGTACAGAGAATTCCAGGTGGGGGCTAGCACAGATCTACTGACCCTGGAAAGAGACCAACTTTTTACGTGGGAGACTGCTGTCTCTGTTCTGGGGTGGGTAGCAGCGGGGAAGCCCATAGGCACGCAGACTTCCAAGTGGTGTCCAGTACATGATGGCACTGCCTTCAGTGACGAGGCCCAGAATTTGCTGGTGCTGTTCTCGGTGTCGAGGACCAGAACCTGATTGCACTGGAAGTGAACACATGTGGTTGGCGCCAGGCGGAGCGTTGAGGTAAGGAAGTGCGCTCAGCACTGTAAGGGCCTCTTCACTATCGAACTTCAGGCCAGCGCACACACTGTGCCTGCATCTGTTCACCTATTCGGATACTGCGGCATGGGAGGAATGGAGGAGCAATGATCCTAGGACTCCAAGGAGTCCTCATGTCAGCGCGATGATGCGCGAAGAGCAGGATGCAGCAAAGGGGAGGGGTTATGTACCATGCTGGATTCTGCCTAAGCCCCCGGGGTCCACCCAATGTGCCAGCTTGGGGCAGAGGCCTTTTACAGCCCATCCCATGCCCAGGCTCGTTCCTGCTTCATTTTCAGGCCTGCACAAGGTTGCCACAAGGACAGAATTGCTCCAGAGGCAGGTCGGTAGTTCTACAGCCTCCGCCGGAGGTCCTGAGTGTGGTATATGCCCGCGGCAGCATAGCAGACTGGGCTGTCAGTCTCCCGGGGTCATACTAATAAGGCGGACCGGGAATGGAGGTCGTTTAATGAGCTGGGCGGGGGATGGAGGTCTAACTTTGGTGTGGGCTGCCCTTGGCCGGGCTGGGAATGGGGGCCTCTTTCCGGTTCATCCCGTGCCCGGCATGCTCCTCACCTCCGCATGGACTGTCCTTGGCCAGGCCAGAGATGGAGGTCTCTTTCTGGCACATCCCATGTCCAGTGTGCTCCTCGATGTCTACGTTGCCTTCTCATTTCTGAATCCATTGCAGTCAAGGGCTGAGCACGTGGCCAGCAGGCAGAGGTGTTTTGCTACAGACTCAGGAGCAGAAGAGAAAGTAAGTTACAGCAGGAACAGGTCGAGACTGGAAGTAGAGCATTAGAAGGGAGCATTTTAATAGCTAAGTAGAAAATTAGAGGAGAGCAGAGAGATCTGTCCACAAGGCCAGGAGGACAGAATAGACTGAAGTAGGAAGGAGATGGGCAATGGGTGGGGGTGGCTGGCACATGCTCAGAGAAGTCTCTCAGATTCTTCTGAGCTATTGGAAAACAATTCTGTCCAAGGCGCCATCGGTCTCATGAGGCTAACTCATCCTGATTGTCCATTCAGTGTTAAAAACATTATATTGATGCTCATAGCTAGTAGGCCTCAGCTATGGCCTCCATCAGTCAGGATGAGGGGCTATCAGCCCACAGGTTCATGGCCTATAGCAGTACCATGGTCCCCCAGGTGCATATTCACTGCCACATGCACCCCCACGCACAGGGGCCAGGAGTTAGATGGCTCCTATGCTGCCACACTGTCATTTAGTCATGATGTACATCATCTAATTTGCATGCTGCTCCCCTCACTGTACTCTTCTGGCTCCAACTCTGCCTCTGGGGCAAGTACTGCCTGCAGCAGAGTAAAGGCCCTGTCACCTGGCACCTCCACAGCACACAACACCAGCAGCCCTATGAGGCCTATCCAGTGCATATATGGATTGCTGCAGCCCAAATGCATGACCTTACATTTTTTAACATTAAATCCCAGCTGCAAGAATCTAGACCATTTTCAAGCTTAGCTAGATCCCTCCTCATGTTATCTACACCTTCCTGGCTGTCTACTCTATTGCAGATTTTGGTATCATCCGCAAAAAGGCAAACCTTACCCGACAGCACTTCCGCTATATCACTAACAAAGATGTTAAAAAGAATCAGACCAAGGACAGATCCCTGGGGCACACCACTGGTAACATTCTTCTCCTCAGAGTGAGCCCCATTTACCTGTACTCTCTGTCGTCTCCCACCCAACCAATTTCTAACCCAAGCAGTAACTTTAGGGTCCATCCCTAGGGTGCTCAGTTTGTTTATAAGTCACCTGTGAGGAACAGTATCAAAGGCTTTACTGAAATCTAAATACAGCACAACTAGGGCTCTCCCTCGGTCCAACTCCCTGGTCACCCAGTCAAAGAAATCAATCAGATTTGTCTGACAAGACCTGCCTCTGGTGAATCCATGCTGCCTCGGATCCTGTAATCCGCTGGACTCCAGAAACCTCACTATTTTCTCTTTCAGCAGCGTTTCCAATAATTTACTCACCACTGAAGTTAAACTAACCGGCCTGTAGTTTTCAACCACATCCTTACTTCCGCTTTTGTGTAAAGGCACCACATAAGCCTCTCTCCAGTCCTTTGGCAACACTCCCGATTCCAACGAGCCATTGAAAAGGTCAGTCAGTGGAGCTGCTAGAACGTCCCCAAGTTCCCTCAGTATTCTAGGGTGTATCCCATCCGGTCCCATCGCTTTGTCTACTTTAAGTTGAGCTAGTTTCTCACAAACACAGTCTTCTGAAAGTTGTTCAAGATGTCCCTCGCTTCTGTTCCTGTTTGGGGGTGTTTTCTGAGGTCCTGCTCCCGGCTCTTCATCTGTGAAAACAGAACAGAAATATTTGTTAAGCAATTCCGCTTTATCCTCATCAGCTTCTACATATTCCTCCCCCTCACCCTTGAGTCTGACAATACCACTTTTGCCCTTCCTCTTCTCACTAACATATCTGAAAAATGTCTTATCCCCCCATTTTATTGCATTGGCTATTTCCTCCTCTTTTTGAATCTTTGCTTTCCTGACTACTTTGCTAGCTTCTCTAAGTTTTTCCAAATATAGATGCCTGTCTTCCTCTCTCTGTGATCTCTTGTATTTCATGAAGGCCTCCCTCTTTTTCTTCACTTTTTCAGCTACCTCTTTCGAAAGCCACAGCAGTCTCCTTTTCCTTTTACCTTTATTTACCATTTTAAGAAAAAGGTTGGTTGCCCTTAAAATATCTCCTTTCAGTTTTGCCCACTGTTTTTCTACATCCCCCAGCTGTTCCCATCCCGCTAACGACTCCCTGAGGTATTGGCCCATCTTGGCAAAGTTAGTCTTCCTAAAGTCTAAGACCCTCACCTTTGAATGGATTCTAACAGCCCTAGTCCTAATACTCAACCACACCATCTGGTGATCACTGGATGCAAAATGATCTCCCATTATAACATCAGAAACACTTTCACCATTGGTAAGCACCAAGTACAGTATGGCCCCTTCACGTGTGGGGTCTGTTACCAATTGCTTGAATAGTTCTCCCTGTAGAGAATCCAGGATCTCTTTACTTCTAGATGATACTGCAGCAGGAATGTGCCAATCAACATCTGGCATATTGAAATCCCCTATCAGTAGCACTTCCCCTTTCCTAGCAATGCTATGCATGTCTTCAATTAACTCTCTGTCCACCTCATCCACTTGTGAAGGAGGTCTGTATATCACACCAATGCAAATAGATTTCTCTTTTCCTCTTTCTATTTTAACCCACAATGTCTCCTCTCTCCCTTTTAAACTCTGTAATTCCAAAGCTTTAATAGTAGTTTTTACATATTGTGCCACTCCTCCTCCCCTTCTTCCTACCCTGTCCTTTCTGAATAAAGTATAGCCAGGTGTAGTTACATCCCAGTCATGGTTTTCTGTGAACCATGTTTCTGTAACTGCCACTAAATCCAAGTCGGCCACTCCCACCAAAGCTTCAACATCAGGGATCTTATTCCCCATGCTACGGGCATTTATACACACTGCTTTCCATATGTTACTCCTGTTACCCATTTCCATAAGGGTATTTAATGCATCACTTACCTGGGGGCTTTTTTCACCCATCCCCAACGAATCTAGTTTAAAGCCCTCTTCAGTAGATTAGCCAGTCTACTACTGAAGACATATTGACCTTTCTTGGACAGATGGATGCCATATCTGCTCTGCAATCCTTGGAATAGCATCCCATGGTCTAGGAAACCAAAACACTCTCGATGACACGATCCACGGAGCCATGCATTCATCTCCAGGATGAGAGCCTCTCTGCCTTGACCTTTACCCTCAACAGGGAGGATTGAAGAGAACACCACCTGTGCACCTAACTGCTTCACCCTCTGTCCCAGAGCCATGAAGTCACTTTTGATATGCTCAGAGGGATACCTGGCAGTATCATTTGTTCTGACATGGATTAGCAACATTGGGTAATAGTCAGTGGGCTTGATGAATCTCAGCAAACTCTCTGTAACATCTTGGATTTTTGCACCAGGCAGACAGCATACCTCTCTGGACATCAAGTCTGGTCGGCAGATGGATGCCTCAATACCCCTCAGAAGAGAGTCACCAACCACCACTACCCTTCGCTTCCTTGTGGTCACTGATTCTGCAACTTTGGGGTACTTGAGCTCTGGTTCTTCCCTTTCCAGGGATACTTTCACCTCCTCCACTTCCAGGGCTGCATAATGGTTCTCCAATTCAAGGGCTGGAGAAGTTGGTTGTGTGATTCTTCAGGCCCTGGTGACTTGTGTCCAACCTTCGTCATTCTGTTGGCACCCATCTTCTCCTCTGCTAGAGAGCTTGGATGTTTCAAGAAGCATCTTATCAAGGTACTTCTCACTGTCTTGAATGCTCCTCAGCCTCGCCACCTCCTCTCTGAGTTCCTCCAATTGTTTCCTCAGTGGGATTTATTTATTTATTTAACAAGGCTTATATACCACTTTTCACTGGGTCAAAATGGTGTACATTAAATGAAGAATACCTGCTACATATAACCATTAACTATATGCAGCGGACAGATTAAAGAGTGGTTAAACATACATGTAGATGGAAGAATAACTTAGTGGTTAGATCAACTGCAAAGTACCCAGCAGATCAAGGATTCAGCTCCCACTGGCACTTCTTGTGACCTTGGGCAAGTCACTTTACCCTCCATTGCCTTGGAAGAAAAGTCCTGGCAATCTACTTCCAGTGATATATTGCCAAGAAAATCCAGAGGCAGATGGACCGCTAGGAGTCAGCTCTAAAAAAAAACCTTATGTACAGGAGGCAGTTATTGTATGGGGGATGACAGAGTGTGAAAGTGGATTAGGATAGTGATTTCAAAAAAGCAGGTGGGGGAAGTGCCAGGCAGAGGCTATGTAGGGGGGGGGGGAGGATATGTGGTGGGATTAAAATGCTCTGAAAATAGGAAGATCTTAAGATGCTAGCAGAAAGAGTGGAGATCCATGATGCTTCTTATGGAGTCTGGGAGTGTGTTCCAGAGGGAGGGTGCATATAGTTTGAAGGCTCTTCTGCATGCTTGTTGATTATACTTTGTTTTGGTATAGGGGTATGGTAAGTTTGTTTGTTGTGGATAGTCTTCTAGGCCTGTCAGGATTAGGTGTATGGAATAGGGTGTATGAGTAGTGGGCTGGCAATAGATGGCTTTGTGCATTAACAGGAGGGTTTTGTATTTGATCCTGCTGGGTAGTGGAAGCCAATGTAGCTGCTTGAGAACTGGAGTGATGTTATTAAATTTTGATGCTCCTTGGAGGATACTTGCAGTGGTGTGGAAAGCAGTTTGTAGTGGGAGAAGGGTTGCTTGTACTAGGCCTTGGTAGATGGAGTTGCAGTAGTTCAGGTGTGGCAGGATTAGAGCTTGGAGTGCTGAGCGGAAATGTGAAGGTTCAAGGCGAGGGCAAAGACGTTGCAGGGTTTTAGATTTGTAGTAAATTGCTTTGGCTGTTTTAGCTATTTGTGATTTGAAGGAGAGGTTATTTGTCTAGGGTGATATCAAGGTATTTCAGTTCTAACTGTACTTTTATTTCAGTGTTGTTTAAGGTTATGTAGGTTGGGGGGAGAATGTGGTTTTCTCGTGATAAATAAGGCTTCTGTTTTCTTATAGTTGATTGTGAGGTTGGTGGTTGCAAGCCAGTGGGAAACATCTGCAAAATATTCTTGGTGATGTGTATATGAGGGTTTTTTGGTGTGAAATGAATAGATATCAACAGCATAGATATGGAAATTGATGTTGAGTGATTTAATGATAGAGCAGAGGGGTTGAAGGTATAGGTTGAAGAGAAGCGCGGATAGGGTGGATCCTTGGGGAACGCCTTGCATTTGGTGGTATGGGTTGAAGGTATTTGTACCAAGATTTATCTGTTGCCATCTGTTGGATAGGTAGGAGCGGAACCAGTGGAGCATTGTGTTCTGGATCCCAGTGGATTGAAGATGCTGGAGGAGGATGTTGTGGTTGACAGTGTCAAATGCGGTCGAGATGTCTAGGAAGATTAGTAGAAAACCTTGGGTTGAGTCTTGTATGCCTCTTAATAGGGTGCTGATGAGGGAGATCATCAGTGTTTCTTCTCCATGGAGGGGGTGGAATCCGTGTTGCTGGGGGTTGAGGGTTTCTGTCAATGTGATCTTGAAGTTGTTGCTGGACGGCCTTCTTGGTGATTTTTGCTAGGAAGGGGAGGATGGCAATAGGTCTGTAGGAGGTAGGATCCAAGGGGTTGAAGTCAGTCTTCTTTAGGGTGGGGTGTATGGATGAAGGTTTGAGGCATTCAGGCATTTGTCCTTGCTGGAGTGCAGATCACATGATTTTAGTGAGTAAGGGGCTGAATTCTGCTTTGCTGCTTTGATCCAGCTGACTGGGTATGAATCGAGAAGGGAGGTGGTTGTGTTGAGCATCAAAATGATGGACTCAATGTTTTTCTGATGATGGTGTCAAAATAGAACCAAGGGGTGAAGTGTGGGGATTGGGTAAGGGGGATTAGAAGTGAGATTAGCTTGGGGGTGGAGTTGTTTGTACTGTGTGGCTAGTTGTTGAGGGGTGATGGTGAGGTCTGTGCTGGGGTTGGTGGGAGGTCCTGCGAGTTGTTAAAGTCAAAGAGTTCCCTTGAACGATTGATGAAATTGTTGATTAGTTTGGAGTGGTATTCATGTTTGGCTTTGTCTGTTGCACTACGGTAGTTGTTGAGCAGTTTCAAATAGTTGCTACGGTCTTCTTTGAGGGCTGTCTTGTGTCATTTCCATTCAAGTCTTTGTAGTTGAGTTTTCAGCTCTCTGGGGTTGTGGGTGTATCATGGGGTTTTGGAGTGTTTCTTGGTTGACCGAGGTGGGTTGGTTGTTATGATTGCTGCTTTCTCAAAATGTGGTTCCAGTTGTTTGTGAGCATGTTGGGGTCATTCAAATCTGTTTCGAGCTTCTGGAGTATCTCTTTGTTGAATTGTTTGAAGCACCGTTGAGCTTGCTGGTATGAGTTATGGGTGTTTGGGGAATTGAAGGGCAGGGAGAAGCTAATTAGTCTGTGGTCTGACCATAGTATTGGGTGGGTTTGTATTGAATGGGGGAGACCTGTGTGTATTGGAAGATAGGTCAAGAGTATTGCTGTTGTCGTGTGTTGGGGATAGTATGATCTAGTCGAGGTCCAAGGCTGACATGGCTTCCAGGAATGTGTCGGCATTTTTTGGTTGCACTGAGGGAAGGTTGAAATCTCCCAGGATGAGGAGGTCCTTGTTGGATTTGGTGTTTACCAGCACTTTTTCCAGTATGTTGGATAGGTCTGTGGTTGGTGTTCTGTAGGAGAGGAGGATCATTAGAGGAGGGAGGAGTAGCCTAGTGGTTGGGGCAAGGTACTTCAGGCCGGGGGTTCAAATCCCACTATAGGACAGCAACCTTGGGCCGGAAGGACTGGGGTTTCTAGTCCCACAGATGCTCCTTATGGTCTTGGGCAAGCCACTTAACCCTCCATAGCCCATGTTCCCTGTAAGTATTAGTGTATGTGTCTCATATCCCCATGTGTTAAATGTATCCCCCAATTGTGTTGTGACCGCTTTGATTGAAGGATAAGGCGGTATACAAAAACTGTCTAAATAAATAAATAAAAATAAAATCATTAGCTGATTGTTCGTTATGATGAGGAAGTCGGTTTCATTTGCGCTTTCGACTGAGTGAGAATGGACGTGGAGGTGCGACTTGGCTATGAGCATTACTCCTCCACCCCTTCAGTGGGATCATGGGCAGTGGAAGAGGGTAAATCCTTCTGGTCTGAGTTGGTTGAGGAGGACATTATCCGTGTCTGTGAGCCAGGTTTCTGTTATGCATAGGATGTACAATTGGTAAGCTGTGAGTAGATCTGTTATGATAGGATTTTATTCCTCACTGAGCGTGAGTTTACGAGTGCACATTTGAGTGTTTGGGTAGGGGTTTATAAACTAAGATGGGAGTGGTGTGGTGGTTACCAGTTGATATGTTGATGATTTGTCAGGTGATACATTGTCTGGATTGATTGTGTCGGGTGTTAGCTAAGTAGTGAGAATAGAAGCAACATGAAAAGAGGTAGGATATCGGGTAGGGGAGTGTGTAGTATGCATTTTAAATCCCACTCCCCTGATTTCTGCCCATGGCTCTAACTACTAGACTACTCTTCCACTTACTAAATTAGGAGCATAAATCCTTTGACTATTGTAAGCTAGAATTTTAATCCACAACACTTTGTGCAATGGATTTGATTATGCAAATGATGAAAAGACTGAGAAGCTTACTCTAAAGAGATGTGGACTGGGTCTGCTACCACAGAAAGTAGGCGCCCCACAAGGACAGGATCAAAGCAAGGTCTTGTTCAGCTGGTCATAGAGAAATAGTGCCCATATAGGATAAGGAAAATAGATAGAGTGGAGAGAGTTACATAGACAATGTTTCTTGCTCCAAGCTAGTGCCTTGAAGCGTGTATCTTTTCCCTTCCCCTCAGGATTCTCAAAAAATATAATTGTTCCGTTCACCCAGGTTCTGTGGGACCCACTCTTCATGGAGGTATGTGAACTAGCACAGCAGCATTTTGGTCAAGGATTACAAAAGACAATCCTGCTCTTAGCTAATTAAAAAGCTAAAGTGTCAGCTAAGGTTCAGCAGTCTCACTTGTTTGCCACTGTGTATTGTGACAACTGTGGAGAGAGACAGTACCATATGCAGCTTATTTTTCTTAAAGACATCGCTACAATAAAGATTTTATTTTGGAACACTATTTCTCAGTATTTGATTTGATTTATAATCCACTCATACAAAGTTCGATCAAAGCATTGTACAGGAGCATGAACATAAAACAATATAAAATATAATAGCAATAAATTAACAGCATAAAACACATTTTGACAAAATAGTTTTAAAACAGACCCATAAATACAGAAAATCAAGTAAATACTACTAGGTCTACTGAGCAAAAAGCCAGATGTTTAAATATCACCAAAAGGATAGATAATCCTTTCCTAATAAAATCTGGGAGGCTATTTCACAACTGAGTGCCAAGCCCCATAAAAGCCTTCAATTTGGTCCGAACCCACCTCGTACTGTAGCTACAAGAGAGAGAGTACTTAATCGAGCACTGTAAGAAGATCATAACTATCGAGTAGGACACTACCAATGCAAACAATTCTTTAAGTACTGAAGACAAATGTCAAATAACCAGAGGAAAACAGAACATAGCAAATGAAAGTCACAAAAATCTAATCACTAAGATAAAGAAAAAATCCAAAAATCAGTCATAGAAGCCCTGATTGCTCAAATGACAAATCCCAAAAAATAACTTACATTTGATTAAAGAATCACAGTAAAGACATATTACAAAGCAAACGTAAAGAAGTTACTATAAGCTTGCCATGCACTTGATTGGCTATAATTAAACTTGGTATTATTGCTTATCTAGCAACGCTCGATTCATCTCTATTAGCCATATTACAGGGGTCAAGTGGGGATCTTGGATTTACCATTGCACAGGAGAATCAAGACCAATGTAGCCTAACCCCACCCCTACTGGAGGCATTACTGGCCCCAACCACTGTCCGAGATCATCATTAATTGCTGGATTTTTAAGAACTGTAAAGTCACACAATAGCGTAAAGCTCTTTCATAAGGGGCCTGCCTCTTAATGAGCCATTGAGGAACCACACTGAGGAGCTTCGTTTTTTGTGAATCTCTATGTGTCCAGTAACTTTAAGGAAAGGAGTTAGGATGCATTGAGGGAAAGGATGGTGTGGGGTAAGTGAAATGATTGATTGTGCAGCTGGGCAAGGGAGCTATGACTGTGGAAGAAAGGGTAAGAGGTCTAAGAATGGAGAGAGGAGGGACAGGATGCTGGTAGAAATATGGAGAGAAACTACAAGTACTGGACAGCGGACGTTGTGCAAGGTTTTTCTGGAGTGCTTTTTAA
Organism: Ichthyophis bannanicus; assembly: GCA_033557465.1. NCBI lineage: Eukaryota > Metazoa > Chordata > Amphibia > Gymnophiona > Ichthyophiidae > Ichthyophis > Ichthyophis bannanicus. The sequence goes on from CM066031.1 coordinate 155,049,306, forward strand.
TGCATAATTTGTAGTTAACAATATTTATCCTGCATAACTCTATTGAAGATTGTCAGTCAGATTTTGTTTTAATTACAGTCATGGTTACAAGGTGACTCAGGAATAATTCAGGGACCACTCTGCCCAGCAGGATATAGCATAGTTACTCACCTATAGCAGGTGTTCTCTGTGAACAACAGGAATAAGTCCTCATGTAAAGGTGATGTCACTGACGGAGCCCCACATGGAATGCTCCCAGCTTCCAAAGGAGGTTTTTGTGAGGTACGCCATGCATGCGTGCCTGTTTTCCAGTCTACCACGGCACCATGTTCTCCAGTATGATAACATAGCAGGAGCCAAAAAGGTAACTCTCCATGGAGGTGGGAGGGTTGTGAGCACTTCTTCCTGCTGTTCACGGAGGACACCTGCTACAGGTGGTAATTAAGCTTTCTCTATGAACAAGCAGGAAATAAGTCCTCAAATATGGCACTCCTGAGCTACAGGTTTCCGGAACCCGAGGGAAAAAAAATAGCCCAAATGGGCATCGAGAACTGGAGAAGCCAGGAAGACCAGAGAGGTGGTCCCGTCAAGGGATTTATTTGATGCAATATCCAAAATCAACATCGACCAAGGGAATTTTAACAGGTAGCATAGACGGACAGAAAGGCTGGTGGGCAGGAGTTGACCTTCAAGACCCAAAGAGATGTTGGAGCATGGCTTGGCCAAAAATGCTGTCCCATTAGGAATCCCCATCCAGACAGTAATGGGCTAGGAAGGTACGGACCGAAAACCATATTGCAGCCCTGCAGATTTCCTCTGCAGAGACAGAATGGAGGTTGGCTACCAATGTGGCCATCGCACAGACATTGTAAGCTGTGACATGACCCTCAAGGCTCAGACATGTTGGATTCACACCTGTCTAGCCACACAGCAACCAGACAACACCTCAGACAAATGTGCTGATAACAACTGTACAGGTGTTATCCATACTGGGCACATGGGGTATGTATGGAGATGAGTTGAGACCTGCAGGTGGATATCCGAGGGGTAGGATGTGTCTACATGTACTGAAGAGATGGAAGGGAGCCAAAGCTGTACAGTAACAGATATGAGTCACACATGACTCATGTTTTCCAAGTAGATTATAGATATATGCATTTAACTGCCTGTTAGTATTTTATTTTATTTATTTATATTCTCTTATATACCGCGCTATTCTGCATCAGTGCAGTTTACATTGAACAAACTGAAATTACATTGAACAGGGCATTATAACTTGGAGATAACTATTTTACAGGGAACATGGGCTATGGAGGGTTAAGTGGCTTGCCCAAGTATACCGCTGAAGCAGTGCAGTCACGTCGAGGTACATCTTACTGACAATCAGTAATGTCTGTTGAAAACCAGGGATTGTACAGCCCTGTAGTCAGCTGAGCCATTGGTGGGTTAAGTGACCAGCACAAGGTCACAAGGAGGTGCTGTCAGTCCATGAAGGTTGTGGCTGACATAAAATGCAGCAGTAACTCATTCTAAAATGTCACATAAGGAGTGTTAGTGGGACACAAACTGTGGTATCTCAGCCCCCAAGCCTTTGCCATTACTATTACCATCATGCCATGCCTCCAAGCAGGGCTCAGACATATGCAGGATGAATAGGTCAGACTCCCTGCAAAGGGCTGTCTCAGAGGCAATAAAGTCATGATCACAGAAGGCCATGATGGGGAATAGCATGTTTGCTGACCCAAAGTGTGGCCAGAACGCATAACAAAGTAGAACGATAAGTGTCTGCAAGTTACAGTAGAGCTAGGACAGTTAAAGGCAGGGAAATGACCTGAGTAGCACATAGGTCCAAAATGACAAAATGGGATTTGAACCCCTATATATGAAGGCATCTTATTAACCAGTAGGTGATTATACCTCCACACCTCTCTATACAGTAATGTCAGAATTCAAAGAGCGTGCATGTCACTGCCTAGACTGCGTGCTATGTGTGCCAAGATAGGTTAGCCCCTTCAGTACCCATGAGACACTGCACAGGCGGAACAGCAGTCTGCAGCTGACTACCAAATGGAGAATGCACTGATCCATCACATCCGCTCAGTAAGATGCAGTGACACTGTGTGCGTTATGCACATACCAGCCACAAACCGTGCTAATGGGCAGTTAGAGCAGTCATCCTGAGAGTAAGGATGGGCACCCAGCACTTGGTCCCCAGAACCTGCACCATCAGAGTTGTTCTCTGCTGGTTGTGTGACAGGTAATGTCTGCAGTGTGCTTATGCTAGTCAGCTTGTTACCTGCACAATTGCAATATGCTGTTGGTGTGAGTCACAGCTAGTTCCTATGTCCTGCCCCTTTTGGCCAGGGACCCCTCTAGAACAGTGTGCATGTCAGAGACCAGTGCAGTTGTCTCTCTACTTCATATGTGGAAAGTGGCCTTGACCTCTCATAGAGTATGGTACTCTGATATCTGCATGTTCATGATGTTATCTGTCAGTGTTACATCACCCCACAGGACTGGCATCTTTGGAAGACATGCATCCCCCAAGGCCCCCAGAAATACTTACCAATGAGAAATATCAGCTGATGCAATAGAGACTGTAGACCAGACCCCACATTGCCCAAAACAAACATGGTAAGCCCAGAGAACCCCAATAAGCATGCCCCAGGCAACAGTGTGTGCTGCACTTTGCTAAAAATCCAGGCCCTGCTGGCCCCTGCCACCACTGTCCCCCACCAGTGTATAGAGATCATGCCTCAGGTGGCAGAGGCAGTATTTCCAAAAGCTGCTGTCTTTGTCTGTGCCTTTTGGAAATACCTCCGCTGCTGCTGCCGCTTCACCTTACACAAGAGTAGGCTATGGCAGGAGTAGGATGCTGGAAAACATGTGCTGCCACACTGAGGGGTACAAATTGCAATCATGTACTCTGTGTGTGTTCCACATTGGCTGGAGTCACATCACAAAAACCTCAGAATGTCCCACAGATGAGCCAGTAATACAGTGTCTGTCAGTGAGGCATGCTTGCAACCCGCAGGTTCTACATCGATGCACATAAATAGGGTAATGGTAACATTATGAGTCATGGCCCAAGCACTCACAGGTACTGTACAGTCATGTAGGCAGACAATGCTGGTAATGGTCACATGTTGTAATTGAACCATGGTTGTCTGTGTCTCAAGAGAGTCATATGACCATCACACCAAACCTCCACCACATAAGTGCATGGTCGCTGTATGAGATGTTTTACAGCAGGGGACCTCAGGTTACCTGACACACACAACAAAGCCCAGCAGCCATTGTACACATATTACAGCAGTGGCCAAATGCATTGGGTGCACCATGGGGCACAGCTGCTGCCTATGTACTACCTGTCACTCCCCTCACTGGACAATATGTCCGTTGCCTCTAATGCCCCTGAAACTACCCATACAGCAGTCAGTAAGGGAAAGGAGATATGTATTAGAACACTATGGGCAATATTAACAACACAGTTATCCATTTGACTCTTTGGGAGGTGCCTACAGTCCTGCCAATATACCCCTTCTCAGTGTCCCACGTAGCATAACTGACAAATGTGTGAGACACATTATGATGCACGTGTTGCTGAATGCACTCTAAGGCCGATGCAGGTGTAGCTGTTAGCACCATCAAATACCAGTCATCCCACATCTGAATCATGCATGTCACTGTCTGCACCCTAGCATCTATACACATGACGCAGAACCTGTGTGTGAACGTCCATGCCCTGGAAGCCTATGAAGTACACACGTGAGTCATTTGTTTCCAAAAATACTATGTCAGTATTACAAAAATATAGAAAAAATTTGAACAAAATAAATAATGTGATAATTCTCCCAAAAAAACCCCCAATGGTCTGTACATGTAAACATACAGTCATGTCTATAATATCTGTCAACATGACATAGTGCAAACAGTGCACACACACAGCATACAGGAGTGGAGGAGTGGCCTAGTGGTTGGGGCAATGTACTTCAGGCCGGAAGGTCAGGGGTTCAAATCCCACTAGAGGACAGCAACCTTGGGCTGGAAGGACTGGGGTTTCTAGTCCCACAGGTGCTCCTTGTGGTCTTGGGCAAGCCACTTAACCCTCCATAGCCCATGTTCCCTGTAAAATAGTTATCTCCAAGTTATAATGCCCTGTTCCATGTAATTTCAGTTTGTTCAATGTAAACCACACTGATGCAGAATAGCACAGTATATAAGAGAATGTAAATAAATAAATATAGACCACAGAATTGCTGTGGTGTGGGGGCCAGGTGGGAGACCAGCCACATGTGGTGATATCCACCAATATCTGTATGTGGATTACAAGCCATGGATGTGTGCAATAACATGGGGGCCTGCCAAAATCTCTGCACATGTGGCTGGTGTGCAGCACACTATGAACAGGTGCAGGCATTTTCTAGATACAGTGCCTTGGGAAAGTATTCATCCCCTTGATAAGTGTCCTGTTTTGTTGCATGACATACAACCTGTAATGGAGGTGGATGTCAGCTAACAGACCTAAAAATACAGTCCAGATTGGTGAAGCAGAATGACAATGAAATGCCTGGTGCACATAAAAAACATCAATAGAAACAGAGATGTTGTGAGTGCATATGTATTCATGCCTTGTCCTATGAAACCCCTAAATAAGGACTAAGCCAATAAATCAACCTCAGAAGGCATATAAATAGTTGTTTGGGCCTCACTTGTATGCAGTCTGTGTCTCATGATCTGACACATGTTGCCTGCATAAATATACCTATCCTGAAAGGTCCCTGATTCTGCAACACCACCGAGCAAGCATCATGAAGACCAAGGAGTACTCCAAATAGGTCAGATACAAAGCTGGAGAGATATGGATCACTGTTGGGTTATAAAAAAACCCCTGAATATTCCACAGAACACCATGAAATCTAGAAGAACAAAATGGAAAGAATAGGGCACAACAAACCTGCCAAGAGAAGGCCTCCCAGCAAAACCAAGGACCGTGCAAGGAGGGCATGAATCAGAGATGCAACAAACTGATAGTAGAGTCCAACAGAAAAGCATGAATCCACGTGCAACAAATGAACCCAGTACAAACCGTGGATTGCAAAGGAAGAATATATTTTATTGATCAACTCCAGCCATTGGCCAGACACAGGCCGTGTTTCGTTGAGCCTTCCTCAGGGGCTAAAATGGCTGCTGTCACGGATACTAACATAACTGGTGCAGTTCAGCCATGATATGCTGCAGTACCTATGCAGGTATGGGCCAACACAAACAGGTACTGTGCTCTGATGACTGAAGACATCACACAGAATGCTGAATATGATCAGGTTGCAAGGGGCGAGGAAAACATAGGGAATGGGAAGGAGACAGTGGCTGTGTGAATGGCACCATTCAAAATGGATCCATGAGATAGAGTGAAAGATGTTTCTGCAAGGGGAGCTGGCCACATAATGCAGAGACAGCAGCAGCTTGCAAGCTATGCTGTCAGGAGCTGATGTTTGCATCAGCTGTCACCTAGAGAGGATATTTGCACTGGGAGGTGAGTCCACAAAGGGGGTGGGAAGTAAATGTGGATGGTCCATTTCAGCCATCCAAATGTCAGTGATCTAGGGGACAGGCAAAGTGGTGACAGGCTCATCTATATATGACAAGTTGCAGACAGGGGATATTTACCCTACACATATTCCAACTGTGGTGTTCAGTAACTGTAGAGTGCATGAGAGCTGTTACTCTTGCAGGATTTATCAGGGTTTTGGCCAGGTGCCCTGAGATAGGGTGCATAAATCATTGTTACTGGGGATCCTGAAAGCCCATTTCCTTTCATTCATACAGGCATTGTAGAATGTGTATCCCTGTCTGGCATTCCACTAGGTACATGTGCCCATGCATGGGCACAGTTGGTAACATGACACCGTGCCTGCTGGACCGTGGACCGACACAGTATGGTATGACTGCAGTTCTGTTCATATGTGCAACTGCTGCATGGACCAACAATGTGCCATATCCCACTGTGAGTCTCTAGGGTATGTGATGGTGATGGGGCTGGTGATGACTGATGGGTGTGTGCAGGTGGGTGTTGGTATGGGTATATTATGTGTTCTGTTGGACTACCAGGTATTGACAGTCAGACACATGTTGCTGTGTGGCAAGCAGAGAGGTACTTACTGTCCTCACGTAGTCATAGTCTGCCTGGAATCACTCATGGACATACCTCCACGACTGCTGCAGATGTTGTATGTCATGCCACACTGATGAGCTTGGGAACAGCCTCCCCTGCTTCCTACATGTCAGGGTGGCCAGCATATGGAGGCCGTGGTCAGAGAAGCAGGGCTTGCACGACCTTTCAGCCATCCTTCCCATGTGCTGTATGCCTTCACTTCTGCAATTGTCAGATGTTCTGTACGTCATTACCGTATGGACCTTGTACCGAGTGGTAGTTATGCATGGTAGTGCATTATGGCACGTGCCATATTACCACGCATACAAGGTCCCTGTGGGAACGACACACAGAATGTCTGATGTCCATGGAAGTGCAGGCAGGCAGGCAGAGGCAGCCATACGTGCACATCAGGTCAGGATGCAGCATCCAAATTCTGGGCTCAGGAAGGGGGAGGTGGATACTGAGGGACATTCAGGCACTCTTGGACATCCTCAGCAGAGCCACAGTGCTGATCACATGCCACAGGGGCAGTCAGCATACACAATGTGTGGCACGCATGCCCATAATGATGAGCAGCCAGGCCCATCCACTGACGGCCAGCATAGGCAAGACATACCAACAACAGCACCCGCAGCCACACCAACAACATTGTGGAAAAGGAAGAAGTGCATTCTGGAGTCACAATGAAAGCGGGGCCACCGTTTCAATGCAGAGGAGAATGAGATGCTCCTGCAGCAGGTCCTGGACCACTATGACGTGCTGCTTGGAAGCCTCAGCACCACAACCCCTGTCAGCATAAGGAATGTGACATGGGAGGACATCAAGCAGGCTGTGTCAACACTGGGTGGACCAGCACGGGACTGTGTGGCACTCCACAAGCATTTGGCTGATCTCAAGAGATCTGTGCGTTCACGGCTTACTGCAGTGTGCAAACATACACTGGGCACCGGTGGTGGGGAGGCACTGACATCAACCTTGAGCCCCTTGGAGGAGCAACTGGCACAGTGTCTTGAACCAATCTACATCAGTGGTTTGACGGAGGAGCTGGATACATCCCACCCAAATGTGGGTATGTTGAACCACTACTACATGTGACTGTGTGAAAGGTGGGGGGAGGGGGGCCACTGCAACACCAACATTGCACCCACACTCTTCAACTTGGAAGCACAAACTGACATTTGGGATCACGATGTTGTCGCAGATTGGTTCTTTGCCACAGGGACATATAAGGTCCATATATGACATATATATATATCCCTACGGCATCTCCAAGAGGATCCAGTATCTACTGGTGGAAGCTCTGATGGTGAGACCCCAGAGCTGGAGGCCATGAGTAGCGTGTGTCCTGATAGAGGGGCAGAGCTGTTGGCACAGGCTGAGGGGGATGCAAATCCCAAAGTATGAGAACAGCACATCGGCTGATGTTGACCATGGTGTGCAGCAGCAGGCCAGGGAAGAATTAAACACCTGTGAGGATGTGTGTACTGTGGGGGATGCCTTCCAGCTGGGGCTGACATCCAGTTCAGGCACAGACATGGAGGGGCAGGGCTGCTCCATATAGCACTCAAGACCAAATCGAGACAGAGTGCACCTCACTGTGCCTGCTACAGAGAGACATGGCCACTCTATGGGCCCCCTGGATCCCACTAATGAGGGCAGGAGAGACCCCTGGATGATTATGGATGGTCTTCTGTAGAATCTAGATGTGTTCTCAGCCAGCATGACTGACAGCCTTTCACAGGTGTGTATTTGGTGCTATGTGCTGTGGGTGCTGCTAAGGGGCCAGCTTGCATGTCTTCACATGACAGGGGGTACCTGCTTGATGTCCACCACATATCTCTGTGCCATGGGTGTCACACATGCCCACTGTGCATGCTGTTGCCAATGCATACAGTCTTGCGTACATTCCAGCCTGTCAGATACAACACAGTTGGCAAAGGTTGTTTGAGATATGAGGCACAATTGTTCCAGTCGATCTCAGCACACATACAGTGGCCCTGTGCATGTTCCTCAGTGCCCTTAACCTGGCCCACACGTAGCTGTCCAGCTTCACTACTTACCTACACACATTGCTGTACTGCCCGTACATGCTACAAATCACCGTACTCTCCTGGTGTCCAGATGCATTTTGCATTGCTGCACATCAGCAGTACTGTCACATGGATCTAGTGTGTTGGATACTGTCCCTCTCCTATATACATCCATGCATCACCTATTGCCTGGGTATATTTGGACTCTGGTGACCATGTCTGCTCATCACTTGTCCTCTGTCATTTCCACAGGTATGCATCAGGATCTGCAGGGTGTCCATCCAGAGCTGTGAGAGTACCGTGTGTCTGTGGTCAACACAATGTCGAAGAGGTTTAACACCATGATGGAAGGTCTGTGAGCCATGGCTGCCACCACAGACAGGCTAAATGTGACATTGGAACATCTGGTGGGGACCTGCAACACATCATCACTGGCACCAGGCACATCCAGAGGGTGGGATGGGAATGCAAGGGGATCAGGCAGCCAAGGCAGGGTTGTCCATGGTGTTGGTGAGCTCAACCTTCAGGGGACATTGATTTCTGTGTTTCAGATATGTAATATTTGTTGCTGCATTAAGATTAAATTTTGTTGGCACTTAGCATGTGGATTTGTGTATATTATTTATTATTTATTTGTTTTTATATACCACGCTATTTCACATTCAGTGCAGTTTACAGAGAACAGAACAGAACTTTGCCACACAGGCCCTAGACGTGCATATATTTCCCATTACTGCAGGCACATGTGTTCTGTGTGTGGGGCTGCAGTGTCCCTGGGCTCAGATGCAGTGTCTCAGCCATCTTGCACCTCATGTTTCCATGGCTCACACACACAACATTCATCGGTGGCACATGACAGACAAGGCAATCCAATGAGACTCTAGTGCCACCTTTTTCCATGCTGCAGCCACGGTGTACCACAAGGCATCTGTGATGCATGTCACTTGCAATGCTCTGCCTGTTCTGAGGCACATATACATTACATTACTCTATTAAACAGGTGAGGTGTGTGTAATGAACACCCATGTGTAGACACATCTGTGTGTGGCAGGGGATTGCTGCTGCCTGCAGCATCTCTGGTTGTACATCATGTGCATATGCCACTGGGGGTGTTATTGGGTCCATAGCCTTGGTGGAGGGTATGGCTTGGCCCCTACAGGAAAGCTGAGGTTGGTGTGTGTATAAAACACACATAGCTGTGCCACAGGGGACCTGCAATGTGAGGTATGACAGATACAGTGGCCTAGTCTCCCCACAGCACATCGCCTCAGGTTGCCGTCCAATTGGGGTGCGACCACTATGATGGGTTACCAGAACACACATAGGTACCCCTATATGTATCTATATTATTGGACAGGTTTAGTATGGGATATCTAATAGTGGCAGGTACATAACTCTGTTGCATTGATGCACATGAGTGTCCCTGTCAATTGGCAGGTTGCACAACAATGTGCAGACATCGGATGAGGGTGTATGGATATTGTGTCATATGTGAACATATGTGCATTCTGTCCTGCCCCCGCCTAGGGCCGGTGACTCTAGAGCAAGGGTGACCTCTACTTTGTCTTCAAGTGTCCTTTTTGACTAAGGTAGCAGCAAGGGACACTGGGAGTTGTAGTCTAGGTTTACTATCAAACAAAGGTATTGTGGCACGAGGGTCATTTGAACAGATAAATTTTTATTTGGGGTTTTCCCTTTCACACATAGATTCTTGGTTCAAAACATGACACGGATTACTTTCCAAAACAATAGGAAACAGGAGCAATTCAAAGTTAGAAAATAAAGCATATGGCAAACTGTTTCTTCACAGCAAACATTCAGGAGAAAACAACTTTGCATTACCTTCATGCAAAGGTTGTCTAACGTAGGTCCAAGTGATCAATCTCACATAAAGAACAATCCATCTCACAGATATCAGTTGTATCAGGAGTGCTTTCTACGTCAACAATAATCTCCTCGCTGCAATCATTATAATTCTGCTTAGGGGAACTTCTAGACTGCAGGTCACTGAGAACTTCTTGCAGCTGTTCAATAAAGTTGTCCCTCTGATTGGCAGTAACTTTCTCTAATGCAGGAAACTGATTCTTATGGAAGCTCTTAGCAACAGCCTTTACGTCTGTTTCAAAACACTTACTAAGAATGTTTCTGACTGGAGCTGTTTTCGCAGCAGTGCTATCTCTGCTCTTATTAGCACTGTTCTTTAACTGCTGTACAATCTCCTCAGCAAGTCTCTGGCTAGGAATTATGGCAGACGTACCTTTCTCACTCGCAATGCCTTTTCTGTAATCAGAGCTTTCCTCCCTCGTATAGGTAAACTCTTCTACCTTTTCTTTGGGTAGTTTCCACAGAGGTTTTGGCTTTGCTTCTAGTGCTCCTGAGGTAAAGGAAATGGACCTTCCAGAATCCTCCTTTGCTAGTTCTGGGTTCCAAAGTTTCCCTCTTTGCTGCTCTCCTCTTTGCCTTCCTTGCCTGCGTTGCTCTGTCTGCTGTCGTTGCTCGCCTCGTGGCTTCTGTGTGCTCTCTCTCTCTCCTTGAACTCTAGCTCTAAAGCAGGTTTAAAATGGCTTCCTTCAGCAGCCACACCCCTCTGGCTACTCAGGTGTAACTCATTAGAGCTCCACTTAGCTCCTACGTCACTGCTATGGCTGGGCTCAGTTCTAGTTAGAAGCTTTCGGTTTCTATGGGAACCTGACTTGTCCTTACTCTTAAAGGTACAATGCTCATTATTTTCCCAATCCATCTGCTCAGCATTGCTGTCATTATCACAATACAGCATGGCTGCCTGTGGCATCGGGCAATGTCACAGTGCAGGTGGTGCATATGTGGACAGTGGCAGGTTTGCAAGGTACATGGGAAAGATACATAGGAACACAGATGGTGGGGCAGGGGTCTATTGTGACTGCAATTGAGGGGGGTCAACACATGCCTTCTGCTCATTTGACTTTGTCGTACTTGTTTCACCCCAGATTTGTATGGCATAGACAGACACATGTACATTGAGCACATGGTCATATGTATTGGCTATTAGGGACAGGCATGGGTGTCTGATGAGCACTGCATGGGGCTAACCCAGGGATGTGATGTTGCAAACTGTATGCCTGATATGTGATGGGCCATAAAACAGACAGCTACAAGACATGTGTTCTACATATGATGGATCTCCATGTCCCTGACCTGCCTATGGCCTGCAACAGAACACTGATGGACATACTGGTCATGGGACATGCGTTCCATGTGTTATTTTGGAAAATGAATATGCTACTGGAACACAGGTTAAAAAATGGTGATGAGTGTCTGTCATAGACTGCAGCCCACAGCATGCTCCATGAGATATTATGGGTACCTTAAACACATGTACAGGGAATTAAATGGAAGAGTAAAGCAAACAAATTGGGTGGGATTCAAACCCAGGTTGTTTGCTTACAGTGCTAATGCTCTAACTATTTTGCCAAAGCTCCACATAGCACTCACACATCTACAGGCTAAAAATGTCTCTCCCTCATCAATGGTCAGCTACAGAGCCACTACCTTCAAGCTCTTATCGGTAAAGGATACCATACAGCAGAGGTTCCCAACTCCAGTCCTGGAGGGCCAAACACCATTCAGGTTTTCAGGCTATCCCTAATATATATGCATGAGATGCATTTAGATGCACTGTCCCCATTGTATTCAAATGTATCTCATGCATATTCATTAGGGACAGCCTGAAAACCTGAATGGTGTTTGGCCCTCCAGGACTGGAGTTGGGAACCTCTGTAAGGCACAGCACAGCATGGTATGTGAGGTGGTCACAGGTGCTTTCTTGTGAAAGATCCCCAATATTTTTCAGCAAATGCCTTTTTAGGGGGCTCAAACCATCAATGGAGGGAAGTGTTCTGTCTCAGCAACCTAAAGCAGGATGCAACTCGCATACCTCACTCTCTCCTCCCTTGCTACAGTGCCTCAGGCCATACAGCAAAGGAGAGGGAAGTGACGTTTCCTCTCTGGTCAGGAGAGTTGTCAATCACAGGCCATTCAGTATCGGTTTGCAAAGCTGGTATTGTATGAGGAATTCAGAGATGTCAAATCTGGCCCTTTTGTCATGTTCATATTGTGCCTCTGCAGCCTATGTTTAACATATCTCCAGAGTCAATTGACCTCCACGCAGCATGCAAAAGTGAGCATGGCATATAGTGCACAGCATGTACACCAACAGCATTTTATGTCCCTTGTAAAGTGCCATGCAGATATGTGCAGGGATGCACATTCAGTCATTGACACTGCAGTACCAGGGGACACCCCTGCAGGAGGGCATGGGGCATGCCAAATCATACCTGTGGTACCAAACTGTTTGTGTCTGTGCTGAAGGGCTTACCCACAGCATGTTGTATGCACAGTCATACAGCATAGACATCAAATGCATGCAGACTGCATTGCCACATCACACAGTCACCCTGCCGCTCAGTCATAATCACACACAAACAGAGGTTTGGTAAACTGTCATTGTGACATGGCTCTTTGTGCTCCACAAAATGCTCAACAATTGGCCACCCCTGCCCTGTACATTACAGACGCTATCGCTGCCCGATGATATTAGCTTGCTCTTCCAGCCAGTCAGACATTGTGCAGTTCATGTGCTTGACATCTTGATGTGTGGAGTAATAATGGACATAATATGCAGGGTGGTGCCTGCAGGTCCTTTGCCTGAAAGGTCTGATAAAGTAAACACACCTTTACATACCACTGTGGATCTACAGGATAGCCTTGAACCCATGACCTCTTAGTTACACACACAGACACCTTATGTGGTAAGCCACAGGGCAATGGTGCAGTTTCTGGTGCAGGGGTATTAGAGGGGATGTTGTCCAGTTGCATGGGGGCAGGGCTTGGAGCTTGCCTATGTGCGCTTAGCTGTCTGCAGGCTCTGTGACATCCTTGTGCATTGGGGTTTGTGAGGTGTCTTAGCTGGATGTCTCAGGGTGTCTGTGTATTGTACTGTTCTGCTATGCTGCCGGTACATTTGACAAGCATATCTTACTGATGTGATGTGTCCAGTCACAGTGGCAGGCCATAGCACATGGACACACATACTCCAAGTCCTGGGTGTCTAATCATACCGCACTCTGTATCCATTGGATGGTGTGTGCTTGTGACTGAGTCACGTACTACTCACATATGTTCCCATGTGCAATGGGTACTCTTGATTCACATGTGTATGGGAGCTTTGTCTGGCTGCGTACTGAGTTACAGAGGTGGGCCCGGTGCACTCAATATTGAGAGACATCAATTAGCATATGGGGAAGAAGGGTGTGAATGTTTTCGAACCACATGGTCGGCCCTTGGATTGCACTGCATTGCTGGCTACATGAACTGTTTGCATACCAAGGCCACATACCCACTCTTTTGGCACATGTCTGACCATCCTAATCTGAGGCTCAGGCCATCACGTTAGCACACAAACCATGTGCCAGGCCCCATCACTGCTGGTAGGCATCAGAGTGGCAACTCCAACAATCCATGCAGGCATGCACCCACCGATACCACAGTGCTGCTTGTTGGCATATTTTGGGGAGCTGCATGTGCTGAGTCACAACATGGTACTCCTGCCCCCCTCCCCCAGGGGCTGTGGCTACAGAAGCCTGCACCTTACACCTCAGGTGGTGGGAAGATGGATGTGCTCCAGTTTCCATGCTGCCGCCATGCTTGTCATCCCCACTGACAGTGGCAACTGCTGCACTGTACCTCTCCCAGACCAAAGAAATACATATCACCCTAGTTGAAGGATGCACCCACAGTGCCACAACACACACACTCAAACAGCAGTGCCACAACACACACACTCAAACAGCAGTGCCATGGTGACACTGGAGGTGTCTGAACTCAATTCTGACTGAGGGGGCATGTATGTGCGCTGCCACTGTTGCTACAGCATCATACCACGCATCATAAATGTTCCCCCTAGGCAGCTGCCTTGTCATACTCCAGGATCTTGGAGACACACAGCAGCACCCGCATGGCACCTTCTTCACAACATAACATAACCCACTCGACACCTCCTTTGCCAAACTGGCACTTTCAGCATAACACTATACTGTTGCTGCTAGCGTGCCACTACTATAACTGTCTTGGGCTCCCCTGTCTGTGCATCATATTGCAGATGTTTAAATAGGCTCTCTCTGCTCATCAGACACCCTTTCCATGAGATTTCAATGGCGGTAAGGTTACAGGTGTTAAGGACCTCTAGGAGGTATTTGCGCAAGAGGTGTTAAAGGAACACACGTTGTTACTGCCCACTCTCCACCCCTTCATGCCAACTCCTGTTCCCGTTTCGCTGCAGGCGCCTTCTACTCACAGAAACTCGGCATTTTTGTGGCATTAAGAGGACATGTGTGCCGTTATCACATGTAAACGGCACACTTGCTCCCTTACCGCCGTTTAGTAAACATACCCCAGAGTGTTAAATCAATTTTGGATTTTCTACATTGGCTACCAATTAGAGCATGGGTATAATTTAAATTTTTAACTTTGTTACACTGAGTGTTTTGTGAAAGTGGTCCAAGATATGAATTAAATAGTACTGGCTGGGAAGGACATTAAGATCAACACAAGGTGCTTTATTGGCTATTCCTTCTCCATTTGAAGTGAGAGGAAATTTCCAGATAGGACCTTCTCAGTGTGGGGACCAGAATGATGGAACTCTATGCTTTTGGAATTATGGAATGTGGATAATTACTTAAAATTTCAGAAATTATTACAGACATGGTTATTTTGGGGGGAGTGGGAGGTCGAAAGATATGGGAGAAGTAAATTTACAATGGAACTTTAAGTAGGCAAGGGAAGAGTAGAGTCTCTAAAATGGGAATGTTAGGTGGTATTGTCATATTGCCTGGGTGGGCAAGATCTAGCATTTCTGCAGTGGGTTTTGGGAAAGTATTTTCTGGGCCACTGTTTTTATATTTTTGATTGTTTAAAATTTGTTTATATATAAAAACTATAATACAATGTCTATATCACAAATATTGTTGAAATCATCAATGTTGGCCACCAGGTGATAGCCCCATACCCCTGAATTGATTATTGTCCACCCCCCCCCCCCTTTTAATGTTACGCCGCTTTGACCTGGTGAAAAGCAGGATATAAATACAGCTAAATAAATAAATAAATATTTTTCTCCATAAATCCCACCAGGCAGTATCTGCAGGGCTAATTTAAGAGTTTCTGCCACCCCAGGCAGGAGCCCCAACCGTGCTTCTCCTCTACTTCCACTGTCATCACCTGCTAAATCCATCTTCTCATCTTGAGGGAGGCTGGAGGGTGGTAGCAGCACAATCCTTCCCATGATAAAAGCAGCAGCTTTATGCCACCGCTTCAGCTTCACAGCAGGCTATGCGCTTTGGCACCTGCATGCACAGTCAAGGCCTGCCACTCCTGCCCCCCTCTGACAAAAGTTGTGCCAGAGGGGGGCAGGAAGGGCAGGACATGGTTTTCACGCTGCAGGCACCAAAGTGGAGGCACAAAGCCACTGCTTAAAACAATCATGCCATGCTGCCCACAAAGGGTAGCTGCCTAGTCTGCCTAGTGGATGGCTTGGTCCTGAGTATATGTACTGGGGGAGCAACATATTAGAAATAAATGAAATTAAATATTAGAACATTAATTCAGCCTCCAGCTGTTATTCATTCCTTTACCTAAAATCATTCAGCCCTGGAAGTAATTATCCTTCCTCCACTGGAGAACTCAAATGAGGGTTGAATGTATACTTGAGAAGAGACTCACTCTTTGAATGCAGTGACACCTTCCCCCCTCCCCCAGCTTAGCTGAATCCAGGGGTGGTTATATATGCTTGCTGTGAACTATCTTGTCCATCTTTAGGTTTACATGAATTTCTATTTAACACAAGGGGATTAGGCTTTGGCCTATATCTGATTGTTGAAGTAGATTCAGATTTAAGATACAAGAAACATTTTTGATATAAAAATTTGTGCAACAGTTGCCAACATAATACATTAATCAGTAATGACAAAGACTTAAAAAGTTAAATAACATTTTTCTCAATAACCTCTGCCGGATTGCTGCATGTCATTTCTTCCTAAATACTTATATGTGTCTTCCTGCTCAAGTTCCTTCCTATCACAGTCACAGAGATATTTCCAGTTTTACTCAGTTTTTCTTTAAGGAAGGATGCCTTAGCACATTTGTCCCAGCCAAATAGCATCCTGATGTCAGATAAGAAGCTCTTTACTACTTTGATTTATTCTGCTACAGAGCTGTAAAGCTTCAGGTCTTCCACGAATAGTAGATGTCATATTAACTGTGGATCATTAGTGTCTAGAATTAAGACTAAACTCATTTCCAAGAAATGGGTTAATTAATCCATTTCTAGGTTTGTTTTGTAAATTACATTTCTCATGTTCAGTGCATAGAAAGGATCCTACTTCAGCACAAGTCTTCTAGTGTTTCATAACACTTGCTTTATAGCTGTCAGTTTAATGTCTCCAAATGGATTAGTTTTGTGAATACCATGAAGGGAATGAACCTCATTTTTAAACCAAGTTATGCTGGGTATGATCTCATTCTCTTGAGATTTACTGCTTGTTCTCTTCTTAATATTTGCACTGTGCCAAAGACAGCCGCCTCTTAGAGTTCACTTGGAGGCACGTTTCACAATAGGATGTCCAAGTGCAATCTGAGACGTCAAAGCCAGAACGTCTGAAAAAACAAAACAAAACAGGCATATGCAAGTTCAGGCATGATCTCTGAAACGTGGATGTGCTTGATATGCACGTGTATCAAACATCTATAAAGACGTCCCCAGGATAGCTTATCATAGCCAAGATGTCTAATAGCATAATGGTTAGTGATTTAAAAGCAGATGAGTCAGGGTTCAAACCCAGTGTGTGTCTTTGTGAACTAAGGATATTCTCTATGCTCTCTGGATGTTTTAAGGTGAAAATAAGCACTTTCCTGATGCCTGAAGCAGGTATAAACATCGACATGCTCTCCAATGTCTCAGAGGTCAAGCGGGTGATGTGTAAGTGCACTGCCACTCCCTGGATATGCCTCTACCACAGCCCTGTTTCTACTTGGATGTCCCTGCACTGGAGACATCTACAAACCTCATTTGAGACGTGTCCTTGATTTCAATGTCGATGTGCATGTCTTCAGACATCCAAATCACAACTAAACATTTTAAACTCACCCTCAAACTGTGATATATATACAGGCAAGAAATCAAGTTTTGCTTAAAAGTTCTTATCAGGTTGGTGGTGTCCAATACAAGTGGGAGTATTTCCATATCTTTCTACCACATTTTGTGTCTCTGACTGCATGTGTTAGCACTTGAAGATCTTCTCTTTCTCTACCTGTAGTACAAAATAACTTCTTGGCACAGACTCTTCTCTTAGTAAGGCTGTTCTTGTCTTTTTCTCCTTTATCATAATGGTTCTTTCTGTCTTCTCTTTGCATTGAGCTTTTTATATGTGGGACTATATGTAGTGTTTATATAGCTTCCATTGGATGGACTATGCTATCTGATTGTGTCTTTCTGCACACAAGGGAAGGGATTTGGCAATTAACTCATGCCTTTTTCAGGAGTAGCTCAAGGTTAGTTATATACAGGTACGGTAGATAGTCACCTGTCCCTGGAGGACTTACAATCTAAATTTGTACCTGAGGCAATGGAGGCATAAATTACTTGTACAAGAATGGCAGTGGGATTCAAATCGAGCTTCCTGGTTCTCAGCTCACTTTTCTCGCAATTAGACACTTCTCCTTGGCTTCTGACATCTGCATATCACACCCAGTAACAAGATCTGTTACCCTTTCCAGTTCTATGCTACAAAATTTGCATTCATCTGTTTCCAGTTTATTTTTTACACCTTTTATGAGACTCACTATTTTTGATCTGCTGATTTCTTCCTGCTTCTTATGATTTCCAGCTCAATCAAAACCACCTCCACCTGCCACTATGAGCCATCATTATCAACTACCTGGGGATTTATTCCCTTATTTTATAGCCCCCTCCCACCCTTCCAGCTTACTTTAGTCCAATCATTGCAGAGACAGTCCTTGGCTGGGGTAAAGCACCAGGGTTTCTCTGGAGTCCTGCAATGATGCAGCCTCAATCTGGCTACTACAGGACACTCCACAGCATGACTGTGATTCCCTTCCTCTTGGGGAATTTGAATGCCAACCCCCAGCCAACATAAAGCATGGAAGATCTCAGCTAAGAATCAAACCCAGATCCTTCTTGGCCATGCTGGCACTGAGCCAGCAGGCTGGCACTATGAGATTCACTTCTGACTGATGCATTATGGCAAGAAAAGGGTCTGTCTTTCTTCTAAAATCTCTGGTACATCAGGAGATGCCTTCCCCAAATAAGGTTTTTTCCACATTCAATGCACAGAAAAGGTCTCTCGCTCTCAGATAAGTTTTCTTGTGTATTATTACGTCACTCTTCTGAAAAAAAGTTGTTCTCAAATAAAGAAGGTCTTGCTCATGGTATGTCATAAAAGGAGAAATTTCACTTACAGTTAATTTCCTTTCCTGGAATACTGCTAGACCAGTCCAGACAAACGGGTTGTGTCCCCTTACCAGCAGATCTTGGAGACAGAGAATTCTACCAGAGCTCTGATAGGCTGGACTCTGGTGATATGGTCCTACCCCTAGGGGTCTCCCTCAGTATTGTCTGTAAAGCGAACCCAAACATGTAACGCAACTAAACCATAAGACCACACATAGTGGATGTTTAATTCAACTATGTACAAAGGAGCTGAAAGTATCCCCAGAACTGAAGGCTGCTAAAACCGATAACGCAGCCACCGGGCCCCCATGGTGAGGCATACTGACAAGGAAGGAACAGAGGCCAGCGGCTTCACCGCAGTAGCAGCACCGTAACTGACAGCAGGGTGGGTCCTGGACTGGTCTAGCAGTATTCTGTACATAGTTATCCCTGTTACTCCATGTTATATATTCCTGTGTTCTCTGTAAACTCAATGTTACCTGTTTGCATTGCAGTATATTTGTTCGATGTACACCGCGCTGATTTTAATAGCGCGGTATAGAAGAGATGTTAAATAAATAAAATAAAATAAATAAATTCCAGGAAAGGAAATTAACTGTAAGTGAAATTTCTCCTTTCAGTTCATACTGCTAGACCAGTCCAGACAAACAGGCAGTACCCAAGCTACCTGCTTTCAAGGGGGGGTCAATGCCAACGACAGCACTGCAGCTCCAAACTGACCCTCCTGCCAAGCGTGAACATCCAATCTATACTGACAGACAAACGTGGGCAACGATGACCAAGTCACCGCCCGGCAAATGTCGAGAGGGGCTACTTGAAACCGCTCGGCCCAAGACGAAGCCTGAGCCCGAGTGGAGTGAGCTCGGAGCCCTGTTGGAGCCTGCTTGCCTTGCAGTATAGAAGCTGCCTCAATAGCTCCTCGCAACCATCTAGAAATGGTGGATTTGGAGGCTGCGGACCCCCGTCAAGGGTCCGCAAACAGGACAAAAAGATGATCGGTCTTACGGAAGGCGTTCGTGATCTTAAGATACCGATAAAGCACTCTCTTCAGATCCACAGCACGCGATTGACGAAGGTGACCGGAACACTGCTCACTTTCAAAGGTAGGCAAGAAAAGAGGCTGGTTGACATGAAACGGGGTAAGCACCTTAGGTAAAAAGGATGGAACAGTTCGAAGAGAAACTCCCGCCGAAGAAAACGAGAGATAGGGGTCTCGACAAGAGAGAGCCTGAAGTTCGGAAATCCGACGTGCCGAGGTTATGGCCACTAGGAAAACTGTCTTTAGCGTTAAATCCTTAAGGGAACATGCCTTCAGGGGCTCAAAGGGAGGAGCAACAAGGGCACGGAGAATGAGAGCGAGATCCCAAGAAGGAACTAAAGGACGCATCGGGGGCCGTAATGTCTGAACCCCTTTAAGAAAACGCGAAACGTCCACATGCGAGGTGAGAGAACTCCCCGCTATCGGCCCTCGAAAACAAGTTAGCGCGGCAACCTGCACGCACAAGGCCCTGAGCATCAGACCCTTATCTAGACCGGCCTGCAGAAAGGAAAAATATCCGGGATGTGGCAACACCAGGGCAGGATGTGACGTAGTGAACACCAAGTGTCAAAGAGACGCCACACATGAGCGTAAGCCAGCGACGTCTAAGACCGCCGTGCCTTAAGCATTGATAAGGAGCCGGGTTTCCCCATTTCCACCGGCCCTTGGAGCAGGAGCCCTGGGAACGCCCTCAGGCATAGAGGAGACACCCAAGACAGCCGAATGAGATGCGCATACCACGGTCTGCGAGGCCAATCCAGTGCCACCAGGATCACCGGGCCGCGAAGCTCCCTGACTCTTTGGAGAATCTTGCCGATAATGGACCAGGGAGGAAAGACATACAGAAGGAGATGGGTTGGCCACGCTTGAGACAGAGCATCTGTCCCGTGCGACCCATTGTCTCTCCAATGGCTGAAGTAGATCGGTGCCTTGGTATTCTGCGCCGTAGCCATGCGATCCATTGCCGGTAGACCCCATTGTCGAACAATGGACTGAAAGGACTCTGGCGCCAGAGCCCACTCCCCTGGATCCAGAGCATGTCGGCTGAGGAAATCGTCTTTTACATTGTCTACCCCCGCGATGTGTTGCGCCGAGATTGCCTGCAGATGCCTCTCCGCCCACGGAAGGAGAAGACCCATTTCCTTTGATACACCTGGACATTTTGTGCCCCCTTGGCGGTTGAGGTATGCCACTGTCGTAGCGTTGTCGGACAGAATTCGAACCGCCTGACGCCACAGAAGAGGCTGAAACCTTTGCAAGGCTAGCGCACCGCTCGCATCTCAAGGCGATTAATGGACCACTGGGCCTCCCGAGGAGACCAAATCCCCTGAGTGCGAGCCGCAATGCGCTCCCCAACCGGAGAGACTGGCGTCTGACGTTACCAACACCCAGTGCGGAGTCTCCAAGGGAACCCCTCGAAGGAGACGAGACTGCGGGGCCGGAGCCATCAACGAAGGCAAAGTCGCCCTGCCGGTAGTAGAGGCAACCAAACTTGATAATCCTCTGGACACCATGCTTGAGGCGAGATCTGTGCTAGGAGACAGCGAACTTGAGAAGTTAACTTGAGGAATTGAGGCATTGACAAATAGACCCGACCTAAGGCTGTATCAAATCAAGCCCCCAAAAAATTTGATCTCCTGGGACGGCTGAAGACAACTCTTGTCGCGGTTGATTACCCTACTAGACAAATAAACTAAGTCAGGTCTATCTCATGAGTGAACTACAACCATACTAGAAAACACATAAATTCACTCTAGTCTATTTTCCAAATTTCAACTCATTATCATACTTGCCATTGGTCTCAGATAAACGATATTTATACACTTTTTTTGGGGTACTTTAACTCTCCCAATATAGTGTCCGTTCACATCAATGACCGTAGGCAATTATTTTCTCTAACGTTGTATTGCTATTGTTTCTTTTTTTATCATTTCTTTAAAAACTTTAAACAATAGTCACCACTCTACTTATCTTATGTAGAATGGTGCAAAAAACGCCCCTTCAGATGGATGGAAAAGAACAGAATTACAACAGACAGCGTTTATAGCCGGTGAAAAATCATGAAAACCGGGACGCTATCAGAGATAACATTAAAAGGACATTGAAGAAAACGATAAGTGAAGCAGTCCCGAAGAGAGGCAATGCATTTATCCCCTTGATAAACCCAACAGGAGAAACGCTAAGGGGCCTAGATAATTGTGGCGTTGTGGAAAATAGACTAGAGTGAATTTATGTGTTTTCTAGTGCGGTTGATTACCCAGTCGAGGCTTTCGAGAAAGGCAACAACCACCGAGACTGTGCTGCAAGCCTCGGGGAGAGAGTCTGCGCAAATGAGCCAGACGTCCAGATAAGGATGAACTATGATGCCACGGCTGCGTAAGGCCGCAGCTACTACCACCATTACCTTGGAGAAGGTTCGAGGTGCCGAAGCTAGACCAAAGGGCATCGCACGAAATTGGAAATGTTGACCGAGTACCACGAATCAAATGAGTCGCTGATGCCCCTCTCGAATGGGAATGTGAAGAATGCTTCTGTGAGATTGAGGGAAGGTAGAATTCCCCCTTGCGTACAGCTTGAATAACGGATCGCAGAGTCTCCATTCGAAAGTGTGGCACCTGCAGACTGCGATTGACACCTTTGAGATCCAAGATAGGATGAAAGGAGCAGTCTTTTTTTTTTTTTTTTTGGTACCATGAAATAGACAGCGTAACGGCCTAGTCCTCTTTCCAACGGTGAAACTGGACGAATGGCAGCTAAACACTGGAGTCTTTGAACGAATCAACATCCACTGTGCATTAACACAGCCAGAGCCATCTCCGAGCTACTGTCACTGGTGCTATGGAGCGAGCTGACAGCCGCAAGAGATCAGAGAAGGCCTCTGCCAGGAATGCAGCGATGGATTCTAAATGAGCCAACTCGGGACCACCTGGAAGTTGCAGAATCCATCGAAGGGAGGCCCGTGCTGCTAGACCTGCGCACACCCCTGCTTGAAGGGAAAGAGAGGACAACGAAAAACCCGTCTTTAGCAGACTCTCAACTTTTTTTGGTCTTGCTGGTCGCGGAGTGCCGCTCCGCCCTCAACCGGAATTGTGGTATGCTTGGTGACCCCGGTCACTAACGCATCAACTTTCGGGTATGTCAGCCAAAGGTCCAAGTCAGAAGGAGACCAAGGGTATAACTGACCAATACTGCGTGCCGTACGTAGAGAGGACTCTGGAGAGTCCCGCTCTTGAGATACCATATGCTGTAACTCGGCTGGAAAGGAAAAAGCTTTGGAAGGTTTACGAATGCCCTGTAAAATGGGATCCGGCTGCAACAGGGTTTGAGAACTCTGAGGATCAGGCGTGTCGACTAGGCATAGCGACTCCATCACCTGTGTGATTAGGGCCGGCAACTCCTCTTTCCGAAAAAGTCTGATATCTTGAGAGCCCTCGTGAACTGTCAGCGAAGAATCAGACGGAGAATATTCCTCATCTTCTTTCTCCAATGAGTCAGGGCTCACCTCCGACGATTTAAAGTCTTCTAGAATATCTGTAGTGTCCCGCAAGCCACATACAACGTTCCTGGAAGGACGTACTGCTTTAAGGTCTGAGGACTTTCGGGACCGCTTGCGAGACCCCACCATATCCTTGTGTGCTACCGGGCGGATGCTGAAGGTATACCAACAGACTCAGAACGCCACAGGTGCCATGCCTGGCGGAAGAGCGTCAGGAACTCCATGTCAGCCAAGGCTGCCGTGGCTTCCAGCGGCTGTGGAAGCAAAATGGGAGCTGACTGAATCTTTTCTGCAGGAAGATCCTGCTGCAGGGGCTCTAAGGAGGGAGGAGTTAAGGCGCTGATGTCCCCAGCTGGCAGCACAGAGGGAATGGAGAAAGAAGCTTCTCCTGGATGCAGCATGCAGGTGGAATACAAGCAATCTATTAACTACTTTTTCTTATTATTATATATAATACAGCTGTGCAGAGAAACAGGCATTGCAGAGGCTTAAACCTTTTTTTTTTTGTAAACAAAAATCAAGGTAGGCTTAGGGAAACAGAAGACTCTTCAAAGAAAAGGGATTTTGAAACTCCCTGTGCCTTCACAGCATGTTTAAATGTTTTGAAATGGCTGCCCAGAGCTGTTCCCTCCAAAAAAACAACACTGAAGAGAAATCCCTCCTGATTTTCAAAATGGCCGCTGGCACAGAAAAACTGCAAAATAAAAGTTCCCTAAGCTCTAAAAACCTTAAAAATGCAGCAAAATCGCTGGGGAAGAGGCAAGGAGTGCTGCTAGCAACTTAAAAATTCAAATCCTGACGAACCCTGAATCACCAGAAACAGAGGGGAGAAGGAAACTGTCAGTTATTCACTGTGCTGGTACAGAGGAGCTGAGTTCCATGGAGGAAAAGAGAAACTTTCAAAGTCAGTGTAAGGTAATTACAGTGACTGAAAGGTAGGGAAATTAGAGTTTGATCCCTCTCCAGCCACTTAGACCCTCATGGCAGGGGCTGGAAGGTGTTTCTGGAGAAAAGGGGAGCTGCACAGACAGGGAAATCAGAAGCTCAAACCCTGTTGTATTGCTGATTACAGAAAATACAGCTGTTAAGGAGGGAAGCCTGGGAAACCCAGAGAAACACCTCTTGTGTGCTCTGGGTGCATCTAGGAAATTAAAATGAAGAAAATAGGAACTTCAAACACAGATGAACAGACCCTGATGAAAGCGGAAGTGAAGGAATCAGGTCAGAGACAGCCGGTCCCGATGCAGTTGAAATAAACCCAGGGCAGCTGAGGCAAGTAAGAAAAAAACAGTTTACTTACAGTTTCTCTCAGAAATTGATACCTGATCCTCCTGCTGATGTCTAAGTCCTCGTGGCAAAGACCCAGCGCTGCTTAAAGAAAATTGGGAGCTCTACTGAAGCCAGGCCTAGGAGCTCCACAAGTTTATCTGGGGAATCAAGTTGCTGGGAAACCCAGAGTAACACCTCTTGTGAAATCTGGGTGCATCCAGGAGCCTCAAGATACAGAGAAACCAGATTTTAGGGAGGCCTTCGTCCAGCTAACAAGCCCTCATGGCCAGATGCTGGGGATTCTTCCTGTCAGCGAGCTCTACTGTGTCAGAAAGAGGAGCTCAGCTGCAAACACCCTGGTGCACAGTGAAACTATACTGGCAGCAACAGGCAAGTGGAAATATCAATCCCCAAAGGGATTCTAAATAATTTTAAAGATTTTGAGGGAAAATCAACAAAAGCAACCAGATCTGCTGGAGACAGAGAAATACTGAGGGAGACCCCTAGGGGTAGGACCATATCACCAGAGTCCAGCCTATCAGAGCTCTGGTAGAATTCTCTGTCTCCAAGATCTGCTGGCAAGGGGACACAACCCGTTTGTCTGGACTGGTCTAGCAGTATGAACTGGAATGGAAGTATGATAGGAATAAATCTCATTCCTAAGTCAGAATAGGACTTTGTTATTTTTTTCTTTTCATTTCATGTTAGATTGTAGTCTCCTTGCTGAGATTTGTTTCAGATGGCCACCACATAAATGTACTTAGGAAGATTTGGACAAATAGCTTTTATCATTGTGGATTCGCTGGTGTTTTGAAAGATGTGATTTGTCACTAAAGCTTTTTCCACAATCAATACATGTAAAGGGTCTCTCCCCTGTATGTGCTCTCTGATGTATTATTAGGTCTCTTTTTTGAGCAAAGCTCTTTTCACATTCAGTACATGGAAAGGGTCTTGCTTCGGTATGAGATTTCTGGTGTTTGGTAAGATTTCCTTTGTAGACAAACCTCTTTCCACATTCTGTACATGAAAATGGTCTCTCCCCACTATGGCTTCTCAGGTGTTCTCTGAGACCTCCTTTCTGTTTGAAGCTTTTCCCACATTCCTTGCATAAAAAGGGCCGCTCTCCTGTGTGGGTTCTCTGATGTATTACTAGGACGCTTTTCTGAAAGAACCTTTTCTCACATTCTGTGCAGGGAAAAGGTCGCTCTCCAGTGTGCGTTTTTAAGTGTTTTGAGAGATATGATCTATCATTGAATCTTTTCCCGCATTCAGTGCATGAAAAGGGTCGCTCTCCTGTATGAATTCTCAGGTGCATTGTTAAGTCTGCATTGTGAATAAAACTTTTTCCGCAGTCAGTACATGAAAATGGCCTCTCCCCTGTATGTGTTCTGTAGTGTTTTTTAAGCCCTCCCTTCTGACTGAACCTTTTACCACATTCTGTACATGTAAAAGGTCTCTCCCCACTGTGTACTGTCTGGTGTTTGATGAGGCCTCCCTTCAAAATAAAGCTTTTTCCACATTCACTGCAAAGGAAGGGTCTTTCTCCATTGTGGATTCGCTGGTGGACCAGTAGATCCCCCTTCTGAATAAAGTTTTTTTTACAGTTTGTACACGAAAAGGGTCGCTCTCCAGTGTGGATTCTGTGGTGCACTATCAGGGATCCCTTCAGACAGAAGGTTTTTCCACATTCAGTACATAAAAATGGTCGCTCTGCTCTATGCGTTTTCTGGTGTTTTCTAAGATTTCCTTTCCAGCTAAAACTTTTTCCGCACTCCGTGCACGAAAAAGGTCTATCTCCTGTGTGCATTCTGAGATGGTGTTCAAGATGTCCCTTCTCAATAAACGTTTTCCCACATTCATTGCAATTAAAGGGTTTCTGCCCTTTATGGATCTTCTGGTGTGTTAGGAGATAATCAATCTTAATAAATCCTTTCCCACAGTCATGGCACAAAAAGGATTTCTCTTGATTCAGTGGCTCCAAATGCATTTTTTGATGTATTATCAGGCTTCTTTTTCGAGTGAAACTCTTCTCACATTCAGTGCATGGAAAAGGTCTCTCTGATGCATGAGTATTCCGATGTTTGATAAGGTTCCCTTTACAGCTAAATCTCTTTCCACACTCCATGCATGAAAAGGGTTTCTCCCCAGTGTGTATTCTCAAGTGATTAACAAGCCCACCCATCTGAGTGAAACTTTTCCCACATTCAATGCACTGAAAGGGTCTCTCTCCAGTGTGGGTTCTCTGATGAACTACCAGGTCTCTCTTTTCAAGGAACCTTTTCCCACATTCATTACAGGGAAATCGTCTCTCCCCCGCATGGATTCTTTGGTGTTTTGCAAGATATGATTTATTACTGAAACTCTTCCTACATTCAGTACATGAAAATGGTCTCTCTCCTGTGTGGGTTTTCCAGTGTATTGCTAAGTCTCTTTTTTGAAAGAAGGTTTTCCCACATTCAGTACATGAAAACAGGTTTTCTCGTTTTGTGTGGGTTTTCCAGTGTGCTATAAGATGTTGCTTTTGATTGAAGCTCTTCCCACAGTCTGTACATCTATATGGTTTATCTCCACCATGCAATATCTGATGCAATTTCAAAGCTATATGATCCATGTAGCATTTTCCACATTCATTACATATAAATAGTTGTCCTAGTGTCTGGTTTCTCTGCTGGTCCATAATTTGGAGAATATCACTGGTACTTTGCTCACAGGGGATTATATTCTCAGTGAAGTCTCTGAGTGGGTCTCTCAGTCTCTCTCCTGGTTTGCATTGATTCCAGCTGTTTTCTTCCCAGTCACAGCATGGGCAGGTATCAACTCTCTCTCTCTCTGATACAGTTTTAGTCACTTTCAGGTCTTCAGTGACTTCCCTGGGATGTGTCTCCTCCTGTCTTTTCCTGGACGTATAGATTTCTGGATAAGAAAACAAAAAACAGACATTACTTGGTAAGAGGGAGACTCACAATGACAGTGGTCAAGGTTTTCCTAGTATGGACACATCTTAGAAGGGACAGGAGGTGTTATAGCAGCCACATCACTTCCTCTCTGCAACAATTCAACATGAAACTGTAGAAATGATGTCCCAGCTCAAACCAATGCATCCTGAAGATACATCTGGTGCAGATTGCTGACTCAGGAATATCACTTCTGAGCTTCTTTTTGACCAAGATGAAATGGAATGTGAGCCGTGAGCCAAGGGTGATGTTGCCTAAATGTATCACCTCCCACCCCCCTCCCGGCCCCTACCCCTTCTTCTGTACATAGTTTGCTGTACGTAAGTTCAACTGTTAACATGTTTCTACTGTAATTCAACTAAGGGATATGTTTACTAAACTGCGGTAACGTAGCAGCAGCTACGTTAAGGCGCGTTACATAATGCGCCTTAACGTTCCCGGCCGCGGTAAGTCCAGAAAAGGGTGGAGAGAGGGCGAAGAGAAGGGGTCAAGGGCGGGGAGTGGGCGGGGAGAGGCCCCTTTCACACTAACGCGGAGAAATTAAGGGCTGAATCCTTAAGCAACTGAAAACCTGGCATTAGCACACATTTGCAAGAGAGAGAAACTATTTCAGTGTCAGCAATGTACAGCATAGGCAAGGAGCCCAAGAAAGGTGATAGTAGTGCTCCATTTGCAGCAACAGCATAGTGCCCAGGTATGAAAGGCCACTATGGTGATGGTGCAAATGGGGCATGGGGGCTGCAGGGGCACAGGGTGGACTAGGTGGTTGCTGAGGTGGCACATAGGAACGCAGAAATGGAAACCAGCAAGACAGCAACTGACCAGAGTCAGACATGCCCATGAGTCTGTGTCCCACAGTGTCCCATCCAAGAGACATTACCCAGCAGGTATCCCAAGGGGCACATAACATTGACAGGCGGTGCTGGGGGAAGCGTGGACATCTATGTAGGCACCCCTACCCCAGAACCCACACCTTAGGCAGCCGCCTACCTGCCCACTGGATGGCCTGGGATGGCGCACCACCGGCACTGACAGTATATGGTCATGGTGACATGGCAGAGGGGGTGGGTGATTGTGCTGGAGGGAGCAGTGGCACCTGCCTGCAGTGAACCTAGGCCATGCCCTGTACCAGTACGTGGTGTGTAGTGCAACAGAAGAGGTCTGGCCGAGGAACGTAAGGGTAGCCCCAGGGACAACGATGCTGCTGTGGCAACAGTGTGGTGCAGTACACCCAGCTAGCATGTCCAAGAGCAGAGGGTCAGAGGTTCAGGTCCCATCTGTGGATCCTTCAGAGCATCTCCCCAGAGTTTTAGTCCACAATGCAGCCACAACAACAACATTGGCAAACCCCAATGCAGTAGTGCACAGGGGTATGGACACCCACTCACAAAGGCTCCACTATCCACAGCTTCGTGGAGTGTCAGGCTGTTAGCCCCAGCACAGAGCTGCAGTTATCACCAGAGCACGACTACTACCCCCTGCACAGATTAGCAATGTTAGCACTGTGATCAGGACCAGTGCGGCGGGTAGGGTTGTCAACCACCTCCATCTCTGCACAATGCTGAGATAGGTGTGGGAGTGTGCGTATGTCTCTCCATTGTTTTGTGTCTGCCAACACCTCACTGAGCCCACATTGCTCACACTGCTTCCAACGTTAGCCTGCAAATGTGCATAATGAGGAGCAAGGTATTGTGGGTATGGCCCAGACAGGGCGGATTGGCCAGGATGCATCTGCACAGGGTGGAGGGCAATGGCTGAGACACTGTAGTGCTCGACCACCACCTGCATGGACAGGGTGGCCACAGCATGTCACGCTGGGAGGTCACTCTCACTCTGACCGAGCAGTAACCATGGCATGTCTATGTTCCCACATAGTGCCACATATTATTTGCTTCCAGTGCTACCTGTGTGTTCCCAGTTCTGGGGCCCAATCACAGGGATACCTGCTTGGTGTCTGTGCATCCCACCTCTAGGTGCACAGGGTTCCCCTGTGAGCATGCACTATGGACTGGTTAGTGGGCTGTTTGCAGTTCACCTGTGCATGGTGGGAACACCTTGTAGGATGCTGCAGGTGCAGTCTGACTGTGCTGTCTGCTGATGAATGGCAGACTGTGGTGTGGGGCAGTTGAGCCTACTCCAAGCATCACTGCTGATCTGCAATGCTCACAGGTATGGCACTGGCCCAGCAGCCCTAGAGGGCTGTCATCCCCAGCAGGACTGTGGTTGCTGGTACTACAGCCATTCTGCAGGGTGCAGGCACATGTCCCACCATACCCTCATCTACAAAAGGGGTGAGTGAGGCCCCTTGGGGTATATAGTGCATACCACTTAGACCCATAGTGGCAATGCTACATAGCCCTCATGCAAGTCTAGACACCCCACTGCCCTGATAACAGGTACCCATGGCAGCCAGACCTTAACACCGGGTACACACTAATCTGGGTGGTGTCTGGTCCTCCAGGGCCACATGTGACTGCAGAACACAGCTGGAACAGATGTACCTTCAGTTGCACTGCTGGGGACACCTGTTACGCACTGGCAGTGCTGGGGATGTGCAGCAGGACCTATCTCTAGCACCACATGTACTGTGGACCTAGTGCTGGGCGTCCATCCTATCCCTCAGGGTGAACACGGAACCTGCACAATGGCATGGTCTGTAGCTACTCTGTGCCAGTATCACGCACTGTCAGTCCGTCTTACCATGCTGTAGTACCAGAGAGGTGCAGACCCCATTTGGTGGTCAGCTGTAGGCCGCTGTTCTGCATGTGCAATGCATCATGGGTGGTGGGGTTACCCTATCCTGGCACACAGAGCAGATTGTTTGTGCGGTGACCTGCAGTCCTTCTGTACCCAGCCATTGCTATGCAACAAGCCATAGAGGTATAGCCTACTGGTTAGTACACTTATGTTCTAGGCGGAGGTCATGGGTTTGATTCCTCATTGATCCCTCCTGTCCAAGGCAGATATTTTGCTTGCCTGTGACAGTCATATCTTTGCAGATACATGCTGCCAGCCCATAGTACCCTCACCACAGTTGCCAGCAATCCTTATAAGGCGTTATAAAGCTCCTAATTAGGCACAGTACAAGGCACATTACAAGGCACCTTATTAGGCACAGTACAAGGCACGTTATAAGGCACCTTATTAGGCACAGTAGAAGGCACGTGCCTTGTACTGTGCCTTATAACGCGCGTTACCTGACGGCTTGCCATGATTCCCCGCCCACGCCTTTATATGGGCATCTGTACCTATTCCACGGAACCTAACGCGAATGACATTACCGCAGTTTAGTAAACATACCCCTAAATGTTCGATATAAACCTGTTGAATTCTTGTTCCATGTAAACAGCCTTGATTCCCAGATAAGGTGCTACAGAAAAACAGCTAAGTAAATAAATATCACAGGTTGTGTTAGGATGGTGGCACAGGGCCGTTTGTTTTCAAAGCTGTGAAGGGCTGTATAGAAAAAGGTTGTGTGTGTGTGTGTGTGTATGTAGGGCTGGTTCAAGGAGAGGAGGTGCTCTAGGTGAACCTCATCCCTTGTGCCCACCTCTCGCTGCCACCCCTCTCCAGGACAGCAGTAGCGGCAGAAACAGCCCTGCGGCACTTACCTTTAAACTTTGGCATCCCCTCTCTGACACCCGATGCTTCCTTCCTGTTTATAGTAGGTGTCAGAAAGGGCAGAAGCAAACAGCCCTGTAGAGCTGAAGTTTAAAGGTAAGCACTCTGCGGTTCTCTGCTGACATTGTCACCTGTCCCGAGAGGGGGGACAGCGGCGGCACTGGGGCTGGCACTCTAGGAGACCGCCTAGTTCGCCTAAGGGTAGCGCCAGCCCGGTGTGTGGGGAGAGAACTGAGGTAGACAAACAGAAGAATTTGCAGGAGGACTACGGGACTGAGTCACTAAAGGCCTGCTATCACTTAGCATGTATTAAATAGTTACCTAGCAACTATCAATTTAGCACAGTTTAAACAATCATGCGTGTGCATGTTAAACCTTAGCGTGCAAACACATGCAAATTATGCAGATCGAGGGAGAAGGAACTCATGAGCTCATCTAGCTCACTAAGGGGACCCTTTTACCTTGAGGTTTAGCGCGTACTGTTAACACGTGCCCGTGGTAACTCTTACCACTCTGGCAGGACAGCGAGCATATGCTACTGAGCGCACTAACTACATGTCATGGAATGGGGCGAGATTAGGTTGGAGAATGGGTGTGCCACTGCACGCCAGCTGTCAAGATTTCCAATACTACAGCTGGATTTAATAACACCTTAAGAGGTAGCATGAAATGCAGGCGCACTACCGGAACGTAAGAACATAACAACATAAGATATGCCACACTGGGTCAGACCAAGATCATATCAAGCCCAGTATCCTGTTTCCAACAGTGGCCAGTCTAAGTCACAAATACCTGATAGATTCCCCAAAAGACACAGGTTCCAGAATGCTTGTATTGGGTCAAGCAGTGATACTCTGGATCCCTTTTAATAATGGTTTATGGACCTTTCCTCCAGGAACTTGTCCAAACCTTTTTTAAACCCAGCTACACTAACAGCCTTTACTACATCCTCCGGTAACAAATTCCAGAGTTTGATTACACGTTGAGTGAAAAAATATTTTCTCTTATTAGTCTTAAATAGGTTACCCTGTAGCTTCATTGCATGTCCCCTAGTCTTTCTATATATTGATGGTGTAAACAATCGATCTATGTTTACC
Source organism: Ichthyophis bannanicus (assembly GCA_033557465.1). Taxonomy (NCBI): domain Eukaryota; kingdom Metazoa; phylum Chordata; class Amphibia; order Gymnophiona; family Ichthyophiidae; genus Ichthyophis; species Ichthyophis bannanicus. The sequence continues at coordinate 155,081,449 of CM066031.1, forward strand.
CGTTCCACTCCATTCATTAATTTATAGACCTCTATCATATCTCCCCTCAGCCGTCTCTTTTCCAGGTTGAAGAGCCCTAACCTTTTTAGCCTTTCTTCATAAGAGTATCCTTCTATCCCCTTTACCATTTTGGTGGCTCTTCTCTGAACCTTTTCTAATAACGCTATATCCTTTTTAAGATACGGCGACCAGAATTGCACACAATATTCAAGGTGCAGTCCACCATGGAATGATACAGAGGCTTTATAATATCCTTTGTTTTATTTTCCATTCCTTTCCTTATGATACCTAGCATTCTATTTGCTCTCTTGGCCGCTGCTGCACACTGGGCTGAGGGTTTTAACATGTAATCCACAATGACGCCTAAATCTTTTTCCTGGGAGGTGCTTCCTAATGTGGAACCTTGCATCGTGTAACCATAGTTTGGGTTGCTCTTCCCTAGGTGCATAACTTTGCACTTGTCCACATTAAATTTCATCTGCCATTTGGATGCCCAGTCTTCCAATTTATCAAGATCCTCTTGCAATTTTCCACAAGCCTCATGGGTTTTAACAACTTTAAATAGTTTCGTGTCATCTGCGAATTTGATAACCTCACTTGTTATTCCCTTTTCCGGGTCATTTATGAATTTTTCAAAAAGCAGCAGACCCAGCACAGATCCCTGGGGTACACCACTATTCACCTTTCTCCATTGGGAAAATTGGCCATTTAGCCCTACCCTCTGCTTTCTATCTTTTAACCAGTTCCTGATCCACAATAGTACACTGCCTCCTATCCCATGACTCTTTAGTTTTGCCAAAAGTCTCTGATGAGGGATCTACCGGAAGTTTATAGCATGGCCGCTGCCCATGTAGAGAATCCAAAGTACTGCTGCAGCATGGTCCTGCTGTCAGGTCCCCCCAGTCAAAATCCTCCTCCTTGATCTTAAGACCCCTCCCACCCGATCACAGACCTCTGCTCTGATCACTCTCTCTTGATCAAACCCCCTGACGCCTCCCCCCCAATTTAGCACCCCTAACCCCAGAAAGTGAAATGCTTAACAGAGGCAACCTCCCTAAATGGTATCCCCATAAAGGCACAACCCCCACCCTCCTGGGACCCCCTGGTGATCTCAATGGTGATGGCGGTAGAAGCAGTCCCCCTCTGCTCCTGCCCTGTCTGCATACAAAACAGTGCCAGTAACTCCTAGCAGTAGTCTCATGTACTACTGCTAGGACCAATCCCAAGCGGTAGTCGCAGAAGGTGGTAAGCATCTGCCCTGCGCAATAAATGTGGGACAGATAATGAGCATGTCCCCTGCATGTATCATAGAGGCTTTGCAAACACTAATTGCACTTTAATAAAAGGGTCCCTAATTCATACACCTCCTTAACGGTAGATAGCTTTTAAATTTTTTTTATTGAAACATTTTTTTCCGGGACAACAAAACAGCCAAAGCTCCCCAGCATCCATCCCAGGTTTCTTAACACTCACACAATCAACAGTCCTAACCGCCCCCGCCCCCCCCCCCCACCTACAACATTCACATAAGTACCAAATCTCCTCTGCCCATCCCACAATTTCCAACATACACAGAATTACCTTCTAAGCACTCCCCATCTCTCCCTTCCCCCCCCAATTTTCACCTTCATATTTTCAACCCCCCTCCTACCATTTCTGTCTCCATCAGACCCTAACCCGGCCCAAGGATGATGTGGGATCATGTGCAGAGACTCATTGCGTGGCCTCATTTGCATAGCCACTGGATCTCCTTTGCATAAATTTAATGTATTTCATTTTAAAATGTATATGTTGCCCATCTAAAATTTTAAGCGGCTTTCAAAGGAGCCTTTCACAAGCCTCTTTTTTGTCCTGGCAATGACTGAGGGGCATGTTTACTAAATATTAATGTACGTTAAGTGCCACTGTGCCAATAGAAATAAATGGGTGCTGCTGCACTTAGCACACATTAACATGTGTGAGTGCGCATTAACTTTTAGTAGACATGCCTCTTAATGACTGTCTCAATACCATTTGCATGGGCAGTGAGGATAAAGAGACTACCAGATTTCTACATTACTATACTCCAGTGCCAACTGCCAGGCACACTAGGAAATACTATACATCCCTTTCATTTAGAACCCATAGCAAACCCACCGTATCATAACAGCACTACCAGGACTCACACAGCACCAAACCCTACCTATCAAAAGGCAACACTGCAAATATTAAACCAATACATCTCCTACTGGGGAAAGAGAACAAGTGGGACTGTCACATAGAAACTACATGAACAGAATACTGCAGCTCAGTTACACATGCAGAACATAGGGGTATGTTTACTAAACCATCTTAACATGCGCCTGGCGCTAGTGTGCAGGCTGTCATAAAAGGAGTGGGTGTTTCGGTCTTAAATTAGCAAAACGGAATTATCGCGCAATAAGGTGCGCTGCGCATATTATCGGGCGAGAAGACGCTAAGCACGTTAACACGCGGTAATCTTAAGTAGGCGCGCTGACATGCAAACACAGAAACAGAGGTGTAGCACAATGGTTTCTACACTGACCCATGGTACTGGGGTCATGAGTTTGATCCCCCAGTGTGCCTAATGAGGCTGGCTGAGGTATCTCCCTTTATGTTTAAGTAGTGCTTTTTGAGGCATTTTAGTTTTATTTTAATTAGTGCTGCCAGCAAACACACCCTCACAGTGGCGTAACCTAAGGTGCCGCATAAGGCACCCTAAAAGGCACTCCAGAGGGCACATTATAAAGTGCATTGTCCGCCAAGGCACCCTGTGATGTCCCCTATAGGGCACCTTATAAGGCGCTTTATAGGGTGCCTTATAAGGCGCTTTACGGGACACCTTAAGTTTACAGTACTCTGAGGGTGTTTTTGCTGGCAGCACTAATGTACATTAAGAATAGACAATGCCTTGGACAGCCCTATCAAACAACCCCACTGTGGGTTTGAACCCATGACCTCTGGCTCCACAAGCAGTGAAGTAACCAGTGGGCTACAGCTGCTAACAAACCCCTGGCTGGCTACAGAAGGACTGCATGTCACCACACAAACATTCTGCTGTGGTTACCAGGCTAGGGGCAACCCACCCATACCCATGATGCACAGCACATGCAAATCAGCAGTCTACAGATGGTCACAAGATGGGGTATGCACCTCACAGCACCTCAGCCTAGTAGGGGGAAGTGACCAAGTGCACCCCCAGAGCACCTCAGCCTGGTAGGGGGTGCCGACGGTGTGTGTTAGTGGCACAGAGTAGCTACAGACCATCACATTGTGTGGGTATTGTGCTCACCCTGAGGGTGAGGTGGGGCAGCCAGCACCAGGTCCGCAGCACCTTCCATGGCTGAAATAGGCCATGTTGCAGGTACCCATCAATACCCATGTGTGTGATAGGTAGTTCCTGTAAACACACCTAGGATACATTAGTGTCAATCTGAAGTTGTCAATGAGGTCTAGCCCTCATGGGCTATGATGCACCCAGTAATAGTGCATATTCTGTGTTGGTGCCATAAGTAACATGATGCAAGTGACAGGGGGTGTTTGGACCAGTAGGCAGATTATGTACCACCACCCAACCCACTCTCTGTGGCTCAGGGTGGGAGACAGGATTTCCCCCACCAACAGATCCACATCCTACCTCCCTGCAACAGTGGCAGGAGGATGAGGGGGGGGCCATCAACCCCAGTTATGCTGGTGAACAGACATCGTACAGGGCAAACAATACAGAGCTGTACACATCCCTAAGGCAATGGCGGAAAGACAGTAGACCTGGAAATGCTCAGTTGCCCCCCCCACCCCACCATCTGACATTCTCCAGCAGCAAGCACAGTGAGTCACCAGCCACTGCACCCTGCAAGGTGTTTCAACCATACAGATATAACTGCAGTCTGCTAGCTAGTGTGGCAAGGAGGCCTATCCAGAGTATGAGGGAGGACAAAGAAACAGGGAATTCACCCTAGTAAAGGGCCCCCTTTTACCGAGGCAGAATAGGAAAGGCACAAACACAGCTAGGAATCAGAAAATTTCCACATGGCCCACATTCCATGCTCCCCCTATTGGAAGGGAGAGGATACAGAGCCCAGAACCCCTTAGGCAGGGAGTGCTCCAAGTATGGAGGTGCACAAAGTCAGGCTGATTGCCATCACCTGGCCAGGGAGGGGTGGAAGAGAGAGCCCTGGAAGTATAACCTGAAGCCACAGTGTGACAGCAGGGTCGTCATCGTGAGGAGTAGCAGCAAGGACGGAGGTAGCAGCAAGAGGAGCAGCAGGGGAGAAGGAGAAGCAGGAAGCCAAACTGCCATGAGCAAGGCACAGCTGCAAGCTGGCAAAGCTTGACCAGTGCGGAGCAGAGCAGAGCCTTTGAGCTTCCAAGAGAGGAGAGTGCTAATTGGAATATAGCACATCTGCCAGAGGGTTTGAAGGCAGGGACAGGAGAGACTCCAGGATTCCCCTGGAGGCTGGTAGCTGAGGACTGTGAACAGGGAGAGTCTGAGCCTATGCAGCTGGGAGAGCCTGAGGTAAAGCTAAATGGGACGAGATTCCTATGGACTGTTCTGTGTGCAAGGCTTTAAACCTGAGGAACATGGACAAAACAAGCCAATCCTGAGAGAGAGTTTACCAGGGAAGGGAACTCATAGTCCACAAGCCGGTGGCCCTGTTTCCCTCATGTTGGTAAAGGGAAAGGTCACAAAGACTAAGGAGTAACCCTGGAAGCTGTGAAAGGCTTGTTAAGCAACTGCTGCAGGAACAAGGACATTGGGGTAAGAAAGTAGCTTTTGTAACAGAGCTTTCTTGTGCCCTGAATTGTATTTGTTGTTTGAAGGTTTATGCAGCTGAAGAGAAGCTATACTATCACGGACAGTGAATGTGATTTTTGTTTGTGCTTTTGGCCAGCAAGGCTACAAAGGAAGTGAATTATCCATTCTGTTAAAAGACTGTGTATCCTGCAATATGGGAAACCTTTAAACAGACATTTTTAGTTTGTGTTTGTTTTTGGGAGAATACTCTGTTTCACAGAGACCTGAACCAATATCCTATGCGTGGTGAGAACGAACCATTGTGTAAAATAAATTCTGTCATTTGCCTTAACCCTTGTAGCCTAACTACAGCTTTTTGTCTGATGCACACATACAGCCAAGCAAAGACTACCTTTCCCAGAAGGCACTATGGGGAAATAGTTGAAAAGGGCTTAAAAAAAGCAGACAGCAAAAAGTTCCTATAAAATAACCACGCCCCTCTTAGCTTGAGGCGAGCGGTGGTGGCGTGACAGTGGTGTAGTTGTGAGGATTTTCTACCACTCAGGATTTCCACTGTTCAGGATTTACAACATTCAGGATTTACGCTTACCAGAATGGTAGCACTTAGGTTGGCAGAAAGGACAATTTTTGTTCTTCGAGAGGCAACACATGAGCGAGATATCGTCGGAGATGGATTCAAAAGAGCTGGTACAATGGATGGCCACGCAATTTCAATGCCAGCAGGAGTTGGCCCAGCTAGCGCAGGAGAATGCTGCAGCAGCTATGAGGGAGCAGCAAAAGCCTGTCCTGGACTTAGTGGAAGCCCTTATTACTTCCCAGTGGCAAGGAAGTGGGGGAACACTAACCACAGAGAGACCAGCAATGCAGCAAATGGACAGTCTAGCAGGCCCACATACCAGCGGGGCATTCACTTTTGGAAAACGTTCTCCTGAGGACGATATAGATGACTTTTTAGAGTCATTTGAGAGAGTGGCTCAAGCTGTGGGATGGCCATATAGCCAGTGGGTGGTGAGATTGGCAACCTCCTTAACAGGAGAAGCACTAGCCGCATATAGGGCTATGTCAGCTGCCCAGGCCATGGACTATAATGCTGTAAAAATTGCAATTAGAGACCGATTAGGGTTAACAAAAATGCTGTATCACCGCATGTTTAGAGCCACAGTCTTAAAGGCTGGAGAGACACCTAAGGCCTTAAGCCAGAGGATTCGAGGCTTAGCTTTAAAATGGCTAGCCCCGGAAGGAAAAACTATAGATGCGGTGGTGGATATGGTGATATTGGAGCAATTTATGGCTGCAATACCAAAAAGGGTACAATCTTTTCTGATTCAGCAGAACTGCCAGAGCACAGGATAGGCAACCCTTTTGGCGGAGCGCTACATGGAGGCTGAATTGGCGTTTTCCCCAAAGGCAGGCCCTCCAAGAGTAGAGGCAGATGCCAGTTTTGGTTTATCAGAAAAGAAACAGGGAAATAATGTAAAATGTATGAAAACCTGTGTGTCTGCTCATGAGGGTAAATGGGCTGAGAAAAAATGTTATCGTTGTGGAAAGGGACACCTGCAGAGAGGATGCAAAGCCCGCATGGGGTTGACTGGTACCAAGGTGAAACATTTGGGAGAGGGATTTCTCTTAAGTGTTAACATACAGGGGGTCACTACCCATGCTCTGTTCGACTCTGGGGCCGACCAAAGCATGGTGTCACAGAAGCTTTGGCAGGTAATTGAGGCCCAGGATAAGTCTAGTCATAGGAAGCCAGAAGGGCGAGTCCAAATTAGGTGCATCCATGGAGCTGCTTCTTTCTACCCTGTATACAAAGTAACGATAAAAGGGTTGGGGCGCAGAAAGAAGTTCTTGTGGCAGTGGTTCCAAAGCTACCCTATAATTTAGTATTAGGAAGGGATTGGCCCCAATTTAGAGAAGGATTAGAGAAAGGCCTTGGGAGAAAAGGGGAGGGGATGATGACGGCGGTCCCTGGCTCTCTTTTTGAGAACCCCCGAAAGCCAAGTGAGAACCCAGGGAAAGAACTCCTGGGAAGTGTGGCTCCCCTTAAACAGAAGTTTGTATTAAAGTTTTGTAAGGTATCTGAGAAGGCCCAAGTTCCCAGGACGGCGTCCCTGCAAGCCGCGGGATATAATTTATGCAGCGCCGAAGATCGGGTGATACCCAGCCGTGGAAAGGCTCTCATTGATACTGGCCTTCAGATGGAGATGCCCATAGGATGCTATGGTCGGATAGCACCGCGATCAGGTCTAGCTCTGAAATATTTCCTGGACGTTGGGGCTGAGGTCATCGACCCTGATTATAGAGGGAGTGTAAAGATATTACTGTTCAATTTTGGCAACGAAGACTTCCAGGTGAAGGTGGGAGATCGGATTGCCCAGCTGCTGTGCGAAAGAGTGGGTTCCCCCCCTGGAAGAGGTCCCCATGTTATCTCCTACGAAACGAGGAACCTCTGGATTTGGTTCTACCGGAGAGGCTGGGAGGAAAAGCCTGACAGCCACCTGTGGAGAAAGAATGGAGGAGACTGAGAAGGACGACCTGGGACCTCAAGTGGCGGACTGCAGGAAGAACCTGGAGCCCCAAGTAGGGGAAGAACTATCATTGGTCCAGAGACGGGATCTGGCTCGATTGTTGGAGAAGTTCCCAGATGTACTGACCCCGATCCCGGGTGAAACCCGACTGGTGGCGCATGAGATCCTGACGCCACCGGGAAAGGTGGTCAGACCTTACCGCTTACCAGAAGCCAAAAAGCAGGTGGTCGTGGCACAGGTGCATGAGATGGTAGCAATGGGTGTCATTGAAGAATCAAGGAGCCCGTGGTGCAGTCCCATTGTCCTGGTTCCGAAACCGGATGGTACACTATGCTTCTGCATAGACTTCAGACAGGTGAATGCCATCTCGGTATTCGACGCTTACCCGAAGCCCCGTATCGAGGAGCTTTTGGACCGCTTGGGGCAGGCTCAGTTTTTGACTACCCTAGACATGACGAAGGGGTACTGGCAGATTCCGTTGACTAGGGAATCTTGACCGAAGACCGCCTTCAGCACCCCAATTGGGCTATTCCAGTTTAAGAGGATGCCCTTTGGCCTTCACGGTGCCGCAGCGACCTGCCAGAGGCTAGTGGATTAAGTCCTGCGTCCTCATCAAGAGTATGCTTTCGCATATATGGACAATATTATTATCCACAGTTGCAGTTGAATAGAACATATCCTGAGGGTAGAAGCGGTCCTGCAATCTATGAGGCAGGCGGGCCTCACCCTGAACCCGAGCAAGTGTGCTTTTGCCAAGCAAGAAGTGAAATACCTGGGCCATATGGTAGTCGGGGAAGGATTAAGCCCTAGATTGACAAAGTGGACAGCATCAAGAATTTTCCTCGTCCCATGACCAAGAAGCAGTTAAGAAGCTTTCTAGGCCTGATTGGCTATTACAGGAGGTTCCTGTCAAGCTTTGCGGAAGAAAGTTCTATCTTCACAGACATGTTGAAAAAGAATTGCCCAAATCAACTCCGTTGGACCCTGGAGGTGGAGAGGGCTTTCACCAGATTAAAAGGAAGGCTATGCACAGCACCAGTATTACGCGGAGTGGATTTCACGCAGCCCTTCATTGTGCAGATGGATGCCTCAGAGATAGCCTTAGGGGTCATCCTGTCCCAGAAGCATGAAGGAAACGAGCATCCTGTGATGTTCCTTAGCAGGAAGTTGTCCCCGGCAGAGCAACACTACTCTACGATTGAGAAGGAGTGCCTCGCCATCAAATGGGCAATAGAGACCCTCCGGTTCTACCTCACCGGACGAAGGGTCCTGCTAGTTATGGTCACGCACCTTTGAAGTGGCTCCAGCAGATGAAGAACCACAATGCAAGACTAACCAGATGGTACATGGCCCTGCAACCTTTTGATTTTAAGGTAGAGCATCGGGCGGGGACGCTACACCACAGTGCAGATGCCTTGTCCCGAATTTCGTACTGTTCGGAGGAGCCGCAACAACTCCGCCAGCCCGTAATATCTTAAGTAGGGGGGTATGTGGCAAGGAGGCCTATCCAAAGTATGAGGGAGGACAAAGAGACAGGGAATTCACCCTAGTAAAGGGCCCCCTTTTACCGAGGCAGAATAGGAAAGACACAAACACAGCTAGGAATCAGAAAACTTCCACATGGCCCACATTCCATGCTCCCCCTAGTGGAAGGAAGGGGAGAGGATACAGAGCCCAGAACCCCTTAGGCAGGGAGTGCTCCAAGTATGCAGGTGCACAAAGTCAGGCTGATTGCAATCACCTGGCTAGGGAGGGGTGGAAGAGAGAGCCCTGGAAGTATAAACTGAAGCCAGAGTGTGAGAGCAACGTCGTCATCGTGAGGAGAAGCAGCAAGGACGGAGGTAGCAGCAAGAGGAGCAGCAGGGGAGAAGAAGAAGCAGGAAGCCAAACTGCCACGAGCCGAGGCACAGCTGCAAGCTGGCAAAGCTTGACCGGTGCGGAGCAGAGCAGAGCCCTTGAGCTTCCAAGAGAGGAGAGTGCTAAGTGGAAGATAGCACATCTGCCAGAGGGTTTGAAGCCAGGAACAGGAGAGACTCCAGGATTCCCTGGGAGGCTGGTAGCTGAGGACTGTGAACAGGGAGAGTCTGAGCCTATGCAGCTGGGAGAGCCTGAGGTAAAGCTAAATGGGGAAGAGATTCCTATGGACTGTTCTGTGTGCAAGGCTTTAAACCTGAGGAACAGGGAGAAAACAAGCCAATCCTGAGAGAGAGTTTACCAGGGAAGGGAACCTATAGTCCACAAGCCGGTGGCCCTTGTTTCCCTCATGTTGGTAAAGGGAAAGATCACAAAGACTAAGGAGTAACCCTGGAAGCTGTGAAAGGCTTGTTAAGCACCTGCTGCAGGAACAAGGACATTGGGGTAAGAAAGTAGCTTTTGTAACAGAGCTTTCTTGTGCCCTGAATTCTATTTGTTGTTTGAAGGTATATGCAGCTGAAGAGAAGCTATACTATCACGGACAGTGAATGTGATTTTTGTTTGTGCTTTTGGCCAGCAAGGCTACAAAGGAAGTGAATTATCCATTCTGTTAAAAGACTATGTATCCTACAATATGGAAAACCTTTAAAGAGACATTTTTAGTTTGTGTTTGTTTTTGGGAGAATACTCTGTTTCACAGAGACCTGAACCAATATCCTATATGTGGTGAGAACGAACCATTGTGTAAAATAAATTCTGTCATTTGCCTTAACCCTTGGAGCCTAACTACAGCTTTCTGTCTGATGCACACATACAGCCAAGCAAAGACTACCTTTCCCAGAAGGCACTATGGGGAAATAGTTGAAAAGGGCGTAAAAAAAAGCAGATAGCAAAACGTTCCTATAAAATAACCACATCCCTCTTAGCTTGAGGCAAGCGGTGGCAGCATGACACTAGTCCACAGTGAATGATCCTGAAGAAAATGTGTGCACCCAAAGCTGGGATGTGAGCATGACCACCAAGCAGATAGATCAGTGATTAGGCCCCAGAGAGGAGAACCTATATATTTCACTTAAGAGAAAGACAATATAGCACTATGGGGGAGCCTAGCCATGCCATGGTCACTGCTCAGTCAGGGTGAGTGATCTTCCAGCAGGACATGCTGTGGCCACCCTGTCGGTGCAGGTTGTGGCCGGGTACTACAATGTCCAAGCCATTGCCCTATGCCCTGGGCTGACGCATCCAGGTCAGGCCACCCTATCCAGGCTATACCCACAGTACCTTGCTCCTCATTATGCACATTGGCAGGCCAATACTGGCAACAGTGCTAGCAGTGTGGGCTGAGGAAGGTGTTGGCAGCCACCACACACTGGATAGACCAGGAGTCCCCAAACCTGTCCTGGAGGGCCGCAATCCTGGCAGGGTTTTGGGATAGCCCTAATGAATATGCATGAGATATATATGCATTAGAGATATCCTCCCAACCTGACTGGTTTGTGGCCCTCCAGTACTGGATTGGGAGACCCCTGCCTTACACCTCTGTCATTTAAGATTGTGAGTGCGCAAGGTACAGATGTCCTAGACATCAAAAGGGTAGATAGACTGTCACATTCCTCCTCGCTTCTCACCACCACCACAATCTTTTGGTGGTGGTGAGAATCGAGGAGCAATGTGACAAATTCTGTCTACCCTTTTGATGTCTAGGACATCTGTACCTTGCGCACTCACAATCTTAAATGACAGAGGTGTAAGGCAGGGGTCTCCCAATCCAGTACTGGAGGGCCACAAACCAGTCAGGTTGGGAGGATATCTCTAATGCATATATATCTCATGCATATTCATTAGGGCTATCCCAAAAACCTGCCAGGATTGCGGCCCTCCAGGACAGGTTTGGGGACCCCTGGGATAGACAGACACACACTCCCCACACCTATGCCAGCATTGTGCAACTATAGAGGTTTTTGGCAGCCCTGCCCACCGCACCAGTCCTGGGCACAGTGCAGGCATGGCTATGGTACGCAATACTGTTGGGGTCACTCTGTCAGACACCAGACCTGAGGCACACTCCACAGACATCAGAAAGGTTGCTATGATGCAGCTCAATCAGCAAATTGTGCTTAACTTAGGAATTGCTATCTGCCAGTAATCAGAGAAACCTTTTGAAAGATGTGTACCGTATTCCCAGATTTAGGGTGGCATTGCTAAGGTATGCGAGTGCTAGAATTGGGAGATGCACGCAGGGCCCAACATCCTGCCTCTCCAGGTGGCTTTGGATAATGGCACCTGTGGGTGCGGGTGTTTATGCCCCTGTTGGCTGCTGCTCTAGGGCAGAGGTTCCCAACTCCGGTCCCGGTGGGCCAAACACTGTTCGGGTTTTCATGCTGTCCCTAATGAATATGTATGAGATACATCTGCATACCATGGGGGCGGTGCATAGAGATGCAGCACAGCCATATTTTTTAGAGGCAGCATGGAACCTGAATGGTGTTTGGCCCTCCAGGACTGCATTTGGGAGACTCTGCTCTAGGTAATGCACATGTTTATGGTGTCTGTGCTCTGTAGGGTAAAATGTAGGTGTTTTGGGTATGTTTACGTTATCTGCACTAAAGGTTCTGTCTGTATTACCACGTTTTAGTAGTGGGTAAAATATGGGGACTGGGTTGGTAGGAACCACAGCTGGGACTTGAAACTGTGACCTTCCGCTCCTGAACACACTGGCTGTGTGCCCTGCACCACCGTGTTGCCACAGTGACTGTGCATTCCCTGGAGATACCATGACTGTTTGTCAGACAGAGCCTGTCTGTTGCAGTGCATGGCACCCACCAACACAGTGCTAGGCCACGGTCTGCTCTGGACAGCTGCCACTGCCCCCTCCACCACCAGTACCCCTCTGCCACCATGCTGACATGCCCTTCTGCTGGTGGTGCTGGTGGTACGCAGTCTCAGGCCATCCAGTGTGAGGGTAGGTAGCTGCCTATGGTGCGGGTTCTGGGGTAGGGGTGCCTGCATAGCTGTCCACGCTTCCCCCCAGCACCGCCTGCCAATGTTCCGTGCCCTTGGGGGTACCTGCTGGGTACTATCCCCTCACACTGTGGGAAGCACACTCGTGCCAATGTTGGGCCTTCATCAGTTGCTGTCTGGCTGCTCTACTGTTTCAGCATTCCTATGGGCCAGCTAGGCATCACCCTAGTCCGCACTGTGGCCCAACTGCACCACAGCATGTTCCGCCTGCAGCCCTCTGGGTCCCCTTTTCTGGCATCTGTCCAGTTGCCCGTTCCGACATGCCCGCCTGCTGTTGCGGAACATGTGCACGCCATAGGAAACCTGTCCAACGGAGAGGAAAACCCTGCTCAGCGCAATTTCACTGTGGGCTCATTCACCTTGTATGGGGACGGAGCATAGACCCTTCCAAAATTCATATCTTTTTTATTTGGAGCTTTCTTGGGAGTGTTTTATGACGTTTCCGATTGATATCACTATTGCCCAGCTTGGTTATTTTTTTTTTTTCATTTTCCTCTGTTCATTTTCAATGTTTATTTGCCCTTTTGTTCCGTGCACATGTATCACACTTATCGCTTTTTGTAGGTTTCCCAGGGTTTGCTGTACATTGCTGACGGAAATGGTTTCTTTTCCCTTTAAATCGGCTCTAACGCCAGGGTTTCACTGGCGTTAGTTTTCAGCCTCGGATTTCACAGCGTTAGTGTGCAGGGAGCCTCTCCCCTCCCACTCTCCGTCCATTGACCCTCTCTCTCCACCCCTGGGGAGCCTTCCTCCGCCCTCCGGGAGCCTTTCTCCACCCTCAGCGCTCATTTGCGCCACTGCGCGCGTTATCGCGCGCTTAGGTACCTCTGCACCCGATAAAGCACCTTCATCGGGCGATAAGGTACCTTATCGCACGATAACGTCGCCGGGCGCACATTAAGACGGTTTAGTAAACATACCCCATAGTCTGTCATCAAAAATAGAACAAGGGATCACAATAATTAAACTGGAACTCCAAAAGCCAAACTTGGAATGTACAACAATGCTGGAGAAATAAAATTATAAATTAATTTCCTCTTGTACTAAACAAAACACAAAACGTTAGCAATGCACATTTCCCAGAGCAGACATATTCCAGTTAAAAATTTCAAAACAAAATCATTTTTTTCTACCTTTTGTTATTTGGGCATTTTATTTTTGTTGCAATTGCCCCATCAGCTTTCTTCTGCTTTCTTCATGTCTTCTACTAACTCTCCATTGTTTGCTGTCCATTTGTCCTTCTAGTTTTTTCCATTCTCTCTACATCTGCCTTTAACATACTGATCTTTCCTGTTTTGCTCTTTTCTCCATTTCTTTCTTTATTCCTTGTTCATCCACTCAAATTTCACTCCTCCATCCTCAATCCCCATTTACTCTCCCAGTAGTCAGCCAATCATAGATTTTTTTCCCATTCCACACAAAATATCTGTTCCCCTCTCCATCCTTACTCCCCCAACTTCTTTTTTTGTCCCACCAGTCCCAGCCCCACCCCCTTATGGTCCTCTTCCCCCCCCCCTCCCCACCCCGGCATCAGCTCCTCTCCTTCTCCACACACATCCAACTGATAGCTGAAACCTGCTCTTTCTTTCTCTACAACATCAACAAAATTCGCCCATTCCTTTCTGAACACACTACTAAGACACTTATCCACTCCTTAATCACCTCCCATTTAGACTATTGTAACCTACTCCTTGATGGTCTCCCTCTAAATCATCTCTCTCTCTTTCAATCTGTTCAACACTCTGTTGTACAGTTAATCTTCCGCCAGCCTCGTCATGCTCATATTACCCCTCATTTCAAATCACTTCATTGGCTCCCTATCCGTTTCCGCATCCAGCTCAAACTTCTCCTGCGGGCCTATAAGTGCATTCACTCTGCAGCTCCTCCCTACCTTTCCTCTCTTATCTCTCCCTACACCCCTCCTCAGGAACTCCACTCTTCTGGCAAATCGCTTCTATCTGTGCCCTTCTCTTCAATTGCTAACTCCAAACTTCGGTCCTTTCACCTCACTGCTCCTTATGCCCGGAACAAACTACCTGAGTCTGTACATCAGGTGCCTTCTCTGACCCTTTTCAAATCCAGGCTGAAAACTCACCTCTTCGCTGCCGCTTTCGATCTTGACCCACCTTGTCTCCTTTGTGTATCCCATACCTACAGCTATTGTATTGTCTGTCTTGACTAGATTGTAAGCTCTGATGAGCAGGGACCGTCTTTTACATGTGTCTGTGCAGCACTGCGTATGTCTTGTAGCACTATACAAATGTTCAGTAAATCGAAGTTACTTACCTGTAACAGGAGTTCTCCGTGGACAGCAGAATAAGTCATCCGCACCAGGTGATGTTATCCGACGGCGCCGAGACGGAAGTACTCTCTCTAGCCCAGAAGGTGTTAGTAGTAGCATTAATAGTTCTAGTTCCAGCCCCTCCCAGCATCCACTCCCTTCCAGTCCCATTCGCCCATCCCCCCGCATCAGCCCATTTCCAGTCCTGGCCTACAGCATAAGTCCTCCTCCAGTCCCTCCCAGCATCCGCTCTTTTCCAGTCTCAGTCCCCCATCTGCCAGCATCAGCCCATTTCCAGTCCTAACCCCCCAAAATCAGTCCTCCTCCAGTTCCTCCCAGCATCAGTTCCCTTCCAGTCCCAGTCCCCTATCCCTAGGCCATTTCCCATCCTAATCCCCAGTATCAGTCCTCCTCCAATCCTTCCTAGTATCAGCTCCCTTCCAGTCCCCAGCATCAGTCCATTTCCAGTCCTAATCCCCCAATATCAGTACCCTTCCGGTCCCAGTCCCCTATCACCGGGCCATTTCCAGTCCTAACCCCCTAGTATCAGCCCTCCTCCACTCCCTCACAGCATCCGATCCTTTCCTCCATCCCCCAACATCAGACCATTTCCAGTTCTTAACCCGTGCTCCCCCACCATTTTTGCCCCCACCCGTCCCCCCCATTCCATTCTAGCCCACGTTCCACCGTTCCATTCTAGCCTCCCGTTCTCATTCTAGGCCCCAGTCCCCCTCCCATTCCATTTCCCATTCTAGCCCCAGTCTCCCCCCCCACCACACACCAAAAGGGGTTCCTCGCCTGATTGGCTTCAGAGGGAGCCGGGGAGGCCTGAAGCCGATCGTCCAATGTGTCCCCATTTAATCTCCCAGCACTCAACACACCGGCGGACTCCTTTTTATCACAGCTGTGGGAGAGAAGGCAAACACCACTCTTTATACCTGCAACTGTTCAGAGGTTAACTGGGGCTTCAGGCCTCCCCGGCTCCCTCTGCAGCCGGTCAGGTGCAGGGCCTTCTGAGATGTGGGCCATTTGCAGGCAACATTCCCACACAATGGATGGGCTGGCCCTCCTCCCAAATAGCCTCCATGCTCTCCCTTTTGCCCTGCCTCAAAGACATAAGCCACTACAGCTCATAATAACTACCTGACAGTAAAACCCCTCCATCCAAGGCACTACTTCCTGCCGCCAATGAGCAGCTATCTTGCACTGTACTGCTACCACTGCATATTTCAAAAAGTCCCAATACTTACATGGGATCTCTCGCCTATATTTATGTAACAGAAACATTTTTGGATCCCTCAGTAAAGAGAACCCAAGCACGTCCTCCATAACCTTTATGCAGCTCTCCCAGAAACCCTTAATCCTTGAATATTCCCATCACATATGCAGGAAAAACTCTGCTCCCCATTTTCCCTCCACATTTATCGTCCCCCCACCCCGAATTCTGCCTAGTCACTGAGGACTTAAGTACCACCTATATAATATTTTAAGTCACGTCTCTACTAGATTGGTGGTCACTGAAATTCTCTATATATTCAAGAAAATTTCCCCCCACTCCTTATCCTCAAATATGTCCCTCAGATCTTTTTCCCATTGCCTTATAAACCACAGTAGTCCCCCCCCACCCCCCACTTCTTCTCCAGGGCCTTATAAATTCTAGATATTATCCCTTTAGTCCCACAGTGCCCTCACAAATAGTCTCAAAATAGGTCCTCCCTTCCCCAAAATCCCTCTTAATCCTACCTGTTTTCAAAAAATGCCTACTCTGGAATTACCCAAATCTTCCAATCCAGTCCAACCCATACTTATCCCGCAACTGTTCAAAGGATACCATCTTCCCCTCCTCCCATAACTGCCCCAACTTTCTCAACCCCTTCACTTCCCATTCTCTAAAAATCTCCCCACTCAAACCCGTAACTCAAAATCAATGTAAGTCTCATGTAAGTACTTTTATTACACAATCTAAGGCTGCTTCAGAACACATTTTTATATATAACAGCCCGGGAACTTCATACACTATCCAAGACTACCTGTTTCCAACAAGCAACCCTGCCTATTACAGCTTTCGATATTTCTTTTACTGCCTATTCATCATTCTGCTTACAGAACTGGATTACCACCTAGATAACTACCCCATTTCCTCACATACTCACATGCATTCCTATGCATATATCCACCATGCCCAACCTTGCCTCACTTCTCATCATACTGCTCCTTGCTTTTCATGCATCCGCACTCGCCACACCTTCCATTATTCCCATCGTACAGCACTCATACAACACCAGACTCCAACTCCTCCTCCCCAAGTCTCGAAGCAGACATACTTACAACCTAATCAAGATTCAACCATCCTCCAGGCTTACCTCTCCTCCGCCTGATTCACCTAACAGCCAACCACTCAAGTGCGTTCTCCTCAATACGCAGCCGTCTGCAACAAAATCCCTATCCTGGTTGACTATATTAAGGAAAATCAAATTGATATATTATGCATCACGGAATCATTGCTCGAGGAATCCAATACTGTCCTCTTAAATCAACTTACCATTCCGTCATACCAACTCTTCAACCACCCTAGGGCAACTAAAAGAGGTGGAGGTGGAGGTGTACTTATAATTACCAAGGAGGACCTGCTCCAGCTCTACCGATGACCTGGACATTATCACCATATCCAACAGCCACCTTTCAATTTGCCTTGCATATAGATCACCAACAGCGGGCTCCAGCGACCTCTCACCACTAATCAAGGAAGCATGTACTAAGCACCATAGCAATAAATGGTTCATTCTTCTGGGTGACCTCAACCTGCCCACTGTTTCCAACAAGCACTCCGTACCTTTCCTTCAAGCAATGAAAGCACTCGAGCTCAAGAAAATCATTTCAGAATCAACTCCCACCAGGGGAGGAACCCTAGACCTTATATTTACCCCTGCCATTTGGCCATACCAACACCTTTCTTCAATGACTCAAAACACTCCAGTGGCTTGGTCGGTCCACAACCTGCTCACCTTCTTCCTACCAAGCCTTCCCTGTGCACCCACCCACAAGGCTACCCTATTTCATACATGAAGGTTTCAGACATTTAACAGAGACACCTTCATCAGCAACATCCTTCTGATGGCCCAAGATGACCCAACCAATCTTGACTACCTGATATCAGAATGGAATGATCGCATTTCCTCTTATGCTATTATTCATAACAGCCCATCCGGAGTCAAGAGAACACTCCATGTTCCCTGGTTTACACCTGACCTCAAAACCCTTAAAACACACTCAGGCAACTAGAGCGCAAATGGAGGCGCCACAAGGATCCATCCACTCATTCAGCATTCATAACCACCCAGGCTGAGTACTGCTCACTCACCGTTCTCTGAAAGAAAGAACACCACAACATTCTAATTAGATCCTCCCTCAACCAGCATAGAGAGCTATCAAGTC
The DNA here is from genome assembly GCA_033557465.1 of Ichthyophis bannanicus. NCBI lineage: Eukaryota > Metazoa > Chordata > Amphibia > Gymnophiona > Ichthyophiidae > Ichthyophis > Ichthyophis bannanicus. The sequence continues at coordinate 155,099,384 of CM066031.1, forward strand.
AGACACCATCCTGTCTCCATCTAACATGGCACAATATCTACAATCTAAACAATTACCCATCATCAGAACAACCTGGCATGCCATTGATTCCACCAATGCCCCAAGCAAGCAAACCTGGGCAAGATTCAGCCCTCTATCCACCCAGCAACTAGAAAATATTTTCATGAACCTCAACACCCCCACTTCCCCACTTGACCCCTGCCCATTTTCCTGGATCAAAATGACCAAGCAAGATCTCATCCCAACCATTCTTCCCATAGTACAGTCTTCACTATCACTGAGCTACATGCTGAAGGCCTCAAGCAAGCATCCATCAGACCTTTACTAAAAATTCCTGCAGCCAACCCCACATCACTGTTCTCATACAGACCCCATCTCTAGTATTCCCCTCCCTTGCCAAAATCATTGAAAAAGTGGTGCAACTACCGACAGAGGATTATGTGGACTCCTATGCCCCTCTCGATCAACATTATGATAGAAGAATGTAAATCGTTATTTTTACAGAATGATCAGAAAATTAAGCAAAGTGTATTACAGAGGCTTCTAGAAGTGTTTAATAAAAACTGTCTGGTATAATTGCCTGTCATCTCATGCAGATTTTTATCTCACTCCCTTGTTCTACACCTAGAGATAGTGGCTCTTAGGCTTTGCTAAGCACATAACTCCCCTCTCCTCCTCTTTCCCTCCCCTCTCCTTATCTTTGTGGTCCATTATGATAAGGACTGACAAAAGGAACAGAAACCCAAAGCCAGAAGGCATACTGTGTGGACCATGAGAGCCAAAAATTGTTAAAAGAAGTCAGGGAGCTGACGCCATATAAAATATAAAGGATTATGCATTTAAAGTATGTCTATTATACTGCTTATAAGAAAGTTGCTTCTTTTAGTTGCCATATTGTAAGAGACAAAAGCCCTCAGCAAGAAATGTATGCAAGATAGAAAAACTAGTTTCGCAGAGGTCAGGGCTGGTCTTAGATACATAATGAAGCTATGTTAAATAAAAGAGGGATCCTTGCTCTGTTGACCTTTTGCAATGCAAAGGGTCTTATGGAGCAAGCACAAACATAGATAAACTAGAAATTGTTATGGGGACTTTGAGAGGTAGGTTTGCAAATAAACCATTGACCACCTGTACATGCAAAAGAAAGATAAGGACTGATATCAGTATGTATTACCATAAAGGGGATAAAGATGTCAGAAGAACAAGGCAAACTGCATTCTTGCATATGGTCTGTCATGTAAGAGGGAATTATGTTAAATAAAGTAAAAGAATAAATACTATAAAAGGGATGGGGCTACAGTAAACAGGAGCAGAAACCCACATGTGCTGCCTGAGCATAACAGATAGGTTAATAACATTGTATTAGTTAGCCAATAGGATGTTGGGGGTAGGGGCTTGTTGATTTGACAAGGCATAAATGTCACTGAAAAATGTCAAAGGGGTGTCAGAGGAGTGGCTCAGTGGTTGGGACAGGTTACCTCAGGCCAGAAGGCTGGGGGTTCAATTCCCACATGGGGACAAGCAACCTTAAGCTGGAGAGACTGGGGTCTCTAGTCCCATGGCCACTCCTTGTGGCTCTGGGCAAACCACTTAACCCTCCATTGCCTCAGGTACACTTAGATTGTGAGCCCCTTTGGGGACAAGGGAATAAAAAGTACCTGTTAGCATACATGTAAACCACACTGATTCTAAAGAGCACAGTATAAATAAATAATAAAATACTTGTTGGTCACCCATCTTGCAAGATTGATAAAAGATTCTTGTCCATGTCTTATTATAAAATAATCTAGGTGGCACTTTTATCAGTTTCGGCCATGTTCTCTTGTTCCAACCTCTCCACCTCTAGCAGAGCCTTCTCCTTCTATGCACCCATTATTTGGAATTCCCTCACCTCAAAGCAGACATACAATCCTTGACAGACACTGGGGAATTTCGGCACAAACTAAAACCCACCTATTCCTAGAACATTTTGGCTCTGACACTTAATTATTCACTCATACTCCTTCCAACCATTCAGGTCTCAAGTTACTTTTCCCTGTTCTCCCCACAGTTACCTCTCCTCTGATATGAAATATATACCATAAAATTTCCATCATTATCCCTTGTAATGCTTAAATGTTAATGCTTACTCCTACTACCGCAGGTCTCCTGTTTACACTCTAAGTTACATGTTGTATTGTTTGGTTCTATTGTTTGGTTCAATTGTTAAATAATATTACACTCATTTCATGTACAGTAGTACAGTCTACCAACTCTAAACATAATATCGTCAGCAAAGAGAGTGATCTGATAATCCTGCCCTCCACCTCAATACCCCTTGCTTGCTCATATTCTAGCTACCGGAGGTTCAACAGACAGAACAAAGAGTAGTGGAGACATTGGACAAACCTGTCTCGTTCCCCTCCCAATATAAAAAAACCCTGAATAGGCCCCATTTACCTTAATATAAACTTTTGATTGTGAGCACATGGCTTCTATCCATCCCCAATAGGCTGGCCCAAAATAAATGGATTCCCTTCCCGCTTTGCTGCCCACATCAAACTTAAAATCTTCTGGATATTATCTCTGGCCTGTCTTTCTATAATAAATCCAGACTAGTCTGGATGTATCAGGATGGCCATCACAGTTTTGCCAAAATCTTAACATCTAGGCTCAGCAAAGAAATGTTTTTATAGGACCCACACTCTTTAAGGTCCTTCTCCTCCTTTGATATACCGCCCTTTGTATCAACAGAGCAGTGTACATAAAAACTTTCAAAAGCGGAAAAGAACGCCAATAAAATATAGGAAAGAGGAAGGAGTATTATAAAACTGGGTTACGGGGAAGGGTAAAGGAAAGATAGCTTAAAAGGTGGAAGTCAGGGGCAGAGGGATGAGAAGCAGAGTCCTGTGTAGCAGAGGGCGTCAGGTCAAAAGCTAGTTGAAATAGATGGGTCTTAAGATGCAATTTGAATTTTGTGTAGGACTTTTTGAAACAAAGGTCAGAGGGTAGTGCATTCCACAGGCTGGGTACAAGAAAATAAAAAGCTGAGTGATGGGTTGATTCATAACGGGTCAGAAGGGGGAGGGAAGATAGAGGCGGTTGGCATGAATGGAGCATAGAAGACGTGATGGTGTGTGAAGGATAATACGTGATGATAGATAAAAGGGTACGCTAGTGTGCAGGGTTTTATGAACTATGGTAAGGAGTTTGTATTGGATCCAGTACTGAAGGGGTAGCCAGTGGGAGTCAATGAGCAAAGGGGTAATGTGGTCAAATTTGGAAGCGTGATGCAGTATTCTTATAGTTGTGTTTTGAAAAGTTTGAAGACGTTTGAGCTGATAGTGAGGAAGGCCGGCATATATGACATTGCAGTAATCTAGGTGAAATATGGCCAGAGACAAGAGCAAGATAGTTACGGTGGAACGGCAAAGAAACTAATGAACAGGATGGATTTAACAGAGGGCAAAGAAGGAGTGTTTCACCACAACGCTAATCTGTTCATGGAAAGTAAGAGCATTGTTAAGGATAACTCCCAGGTATTTGAATGAAAGTACCAATGGGATAGGAGCGCTGTCAAGTGAGGAGGCCAGATGTGGAACTGCTGAAGATCCTGTGAGCCAGGTGGTTGAGTTTTAGCTTCGGATGGTTGGTTCTTAACCAAAGTGCAACAATACTAGTAATACTGTTGCACTTTGGTTAAGAACCAACCATCTGAAGTTAAAACCCTCCAAAACCTCGACCACCTGGCTCACCGGATCTTCAGCAGTTCCACATCTGGCCTCCTCAGTAATAGTAGGTCGTCTGTGTAGTAATATGCAGAGACGCCACGTTGTTGAATGAGAATGGCCAATGGAGCAAAAAAGATGTTGAATAAGAGGGAGGGCCAGAACTGAACCCTGGGGACACCACAACTAAGGGGGAAGTGAGTGGAAGCAGAGGACCCAAAGTTTACAGAGTAAGAGCGGTCGGAGAGAAAAGAGAGGAACCACTATAAGACGAAGCATAGTTACTCACCTGTAACAGGTGATCTCCGGGAACAGCAGGAATTTAGTCCTCACATATGGGTATCGTCGGTACCGACGGAGCCTGCGCAGGAACGCTCCCCAGCGTCCAATTAGAATGCTTTTGGGAGCATCCCACAGCGCCTGCGTGCTGCCTTCCCGCCTTTCCCAACTGCCTCTCTCCAATTGAGTTTTAGAGCTGAGACAAAGAGAGAGAGCGAGGGAAAGGAGAAAAGAGAGATAGAGAGATATAATTCTTAGGGGAGGTGGGTGGGTTGTGAGGACTAAATTCCTGCTGTTCCCAGAGATCACCTGTTACAGGTGAGTAACTATGCTATCTCCAGAAACAAGCAGGAATGTAGTCATCATATATGGGGACTCCCTAGCTTTAGGTGCCAGGGAGAGACCCCAGAAGTTGTGTGTCCCTGAGAAGGGCTCCACTTCCCCCCATGGATCTCTGGCATCCTACCAGGGATGGTGGTTAGGAGTTGATTAGGTATGGAACAGGTGTTTGAGAACAGCCTGACCAAACAAGGCATCCCGTCGGGAGTCCTTGTCCAAACAGTAATGGGCTGTAAAGGTATGAACCGAGGCCCAAGTGGCTGCTCGACAGATGTCGTCGATAGACACAGAGTTTAGATGAGCCATTGAGGCTGCCATGGCTCTCACATTGTGAGCTGTGACATGGCTCTCCTGATAAAGGTTTTTACTCTGATAGGCGAAAGAAATACACTGAGCAATCCAGTTAGATAGTGTTCTCTTGGAGACTGGAAGTTCCAAATTAGAAGGATCAAAAGCAACAAAGAGTTGAGAGGACTTTCTATGTTGCTGTGTCCTTTGTAAGTAAAAAGCTAGTGCTCTTTTACAGTCCAAGGTATGAAGATTCCTCTCTGCATTTGATGCATGAGATCCTGGAAAAAAGACAGGTAAGTAGACCTCTTGGTTGAGATGAAAGGGCAAGACCACCTTAGGCATAAAGTGTGGATGAGTCCTAAAGACTACCTTGTCATGATGGAACCTTGTATAAGGTGGATTAGCTACTAGTGCTTGCAATTCACTAATGTGGCGTGCTGATGTGATTGCAATGAGAAAGATAACCTTCCAAGAAAGGAATTTCAAGGAGGTGGTAGCTAAAATTTCGAAAGGTGGCTTCATGAGCTGCCCAAGAACCAGGTTTAAGTCCCATGCCACCGGAGGTGGTCTAATGGGAGGCTTAGTTAGAAGGAGGCCTCTCATGAATCTTGTTATAAGAGGATGAGAGGAAATAGGTTGTCCATTTAGAGGTTTAAGAGAAGCTGCAATAGCACTCAAATGGACTCTTACTGACTTTGTCTTAAGGCCTGCATTAGACAAATGGAGGAGATACTCCAGTAAAGATTCCAGAGGTATAGCAAGGGGGTTAACACCCTTTTCTGAACACGAAATAGTGAACCTTTTCCACTTGAAAGCATAAGAACGTCTAGTGGAAGGTTTTCTGGAAGCATAAAGAACATCTTTCACTTGCTGAGAAAGATGAAAATCTTGGAGATCTAGGCCTTCAGCAACCAAGACCTGAGATGCCATAACATCCCGTTCTCTTGAGATAGGAGATCTGGAGCAGACCCTAACTCTAGGGAGGGAGCTTGAGAGAGATGTAGAAGCAGAGGGTACCACACTTGCCGTGGCCAATGTGGTGCTATGAGGATCAAGTGGCCTCTGTCTCTCTGAAGCTTGAAAAGGGTTTTGGGAATTAGAGGAATGGGTGGAAAGGCATACAGGAAGTCTTGACCCCAGTAAAGGAGGAAAGCATCCCTGGCCTGAGCTGCAATTCTGGAACAGAACGGGGGAAGTTTGGCATTCCACGGACTTGCAAAGAGGTCTATGTCCGGGGTTCCCCAAAGTTGAAATATCCTGGACACCTGGTCTGCATGCAGAGACCACTCGTGTGGAAGGAGAACTCGACTGAGTCTGTCCACCCAAGAGTTTTGAATGCCTGAAAGATACACTGCCAGAAGATGAATCTGATGCTCTCTGGCGAGGGCCCAGAGTCGCAAAGCTTCATTGCAAAGCGACAGAGAGCCCGTTCCCCCCTGCTTGTTCACATAAAACATGGCTACCTGATTGTCCGTGTGAATGAGGACTGTCTTGTAGCTGAGGAGGGAGTGGAACACACATAGAGCCAGGAAGATTGCTCGAGTTCCAAGAGATTGATATGTAGACAACTCTCTTGTGGAGACCAGGTGCCCTGGATGGAGAAGTCTTGCAGATGAGCTCCCCAACCCTTTGGAGAAGCATCTGTTGTGAGAGTTGCTTGGGGTAAGGGTTGCTGGAAGGGGCACCCCAGCAACAGATTTTGATTGGACTTCCACCATTGGAGGGACAAAATGAGGCGACTTGTGTTTGCTATTTTGTCTGACAGGCACCCTGATGCCTGGGTCCATTGGGTGGATAAAGTCCACTGAGCTGCCCTCATGTGTAGGCGAGCATATGGTACCACATGCACGGCGGATGCCATGTGGCCTAGCAATTGCAACATTTCTCGAGCAGTTAGATGAGACTTTAGCACTGCTTGAGAGGCTAACTGCACTAAACGAAGGCAACGGGCATGGGGGAGATAGGCCCTTGCTCCTGTGGTATCCAGAAGAGTTCCTATGAACTCTAAAGATTGAGTGGGAGTCAGACTGGATTTTGGGATGTTTATTACCAGTCCTAAATACTGGAGGATACGCATTGTGCAGGATAGAAAGGTCTTGGCCTCTGACTGTGTTGGAGCTCGAATGAGCCAGTCGTCCAAGTAAGGGAAGACAAATATTCCTAGAGTATGGAGAAATGCTGCTACCATAGCCATACATTTCGTGAACACCCTTGGAGCAGAGGCCAGACCAAAAGGAAGCACCCTGTATTGGTAGTGCTTTCCTTAAAAAAGGAACCGAAGAAACTTCCTGTGGGTTGGATGGATGAGTACATGGGTGTACGCATCCTTGAGATCTAGAGAACAAAGCCAGTCCTGACTCTGCAGGTATGGAAGCAGAGCACCGAGAGAAATCATTTTGAATTTCTCCTTGACAAGGAATTTGTTCAATTCTCTGAGATCTAATATAGGTCTGTATCCCCATTTTCTTTGGGATAAGGAAATAAGGGGAATAGAACCCTGTGCCCTGTTGATGCAGAGGCACTTCTTCTATTGCCCCTTGGGCAAGAAGAATGGCAACCTCTTGACCTAAGAGGTTGATGAGAGGTGTCGGAGAATTGAACGGCTTCACTATTGTGTGAGGGGGCATGCTTGAGAAATGAAGTTTGTACCCCTCCTTTATGATGGAGAATGTCCAATGCTCTGCTGTTATTTGACCCCATCTGGGGGCAAAATGACATAACCTTCCTGGAATGGTGGACGGTTCTAGTCCTTCCAGAACCAGAAAGGCTAAGTTCTCTAGCCGAAAGTCAAAGGCCCTGAGGAGGCTGAGGCTGCTGAGCCGGAGGAGGCCTAGCAGCCTTTGCTTTCTTCTGTTTGGGTGGTTGCTGACGTTTGGTTGAAAACTGACCTGCAGAAGATGCCTGCTGAGTATAAGCAGGATAAAATCTTTTCTTTTTAGAAAAAGGTGTTTTCTTGAACAACTTTTTTCTAACAGGATCAGCAGTGGACTTGGATAGTCTATCCAAGGTAGAATTTTCAGCATCCATTTCACTGGCTTTCTCTTGCCAATCTTTCCCAAACAGGTTCTCACCAGTACAAGGGATGTTTCCCAATTTATCTTGTACCCAGAGCTCTAAATCAGATGCCTGGAGCCAAGCAATTCTACGTGTACCTATGGCAATAGCCGAGGTTCTGCTTATACACTCAAAGCAGTCAAAGGCTGCACGGTTGGAGAATTTAGAGACATCTTGGGCATGTTTGACCCAAGTGAGAAAGTCCTGTTTTTTATCTTCAGAAATGAAAGGACTTAAAGTCTGTAAATTATCTGTGACCTCCTTTAGGAACATTCCCATGTAGAGACTATAGGAACTGATTCTTGCAGCAAGCATGGAAGCTTGGAAGACTCTACGTCCAAAAGCATTCAGGGTTCTGCATTCACGTCCTGGAGGATTAGAGGTATGTCTTTTTGCACTTCTAATCCTTCTCATAGCTGACTCAACCACAATAGAGTGGTGAGGGAGCTGAGTCTTATGGAACCCAGGACAAGGAGGGACACGATACATAGTATCTAACCTACGAGAATGAGGAGAGGTGGTTAAGAGGTGTTTCCCAAATCCTCAACATGAGATCATAAAGAATCCCATGAATGGGTAAGGTAGCTGCCTCCTTAGGAGTTTTAGGATAATGTAAAATTTCCAACTCCTTGGCCCTTGGCTCTGTTTCAGGGGCCACAGTGATGGATAGGCCCCGAGCCACCTCTCTGATAAAGTCTTGGAAAGACATGTCCTCTGGAGGAGACATCCTGCGTTTAGGGGAGGAGGACTCCTGTGGAAGAAGTATGTCTGCATCGACAGAACTTTCAGAATCCTCAGATTCTTCTGAGGACTCGAAGTATCGTCTGTCCGGATGCTCCTGCAGAGCCCGATACCCATACCGACCAAGGTCGGTACCGGGAATACCCAGTACTGGGGAATCGGTACCAGAGGGCATCGTAGAACAGAGTACCGGCATAGCGGACACCGATGCCGATGTCGATGCTATCCGTACCAGTGCCGATGCCGATACCGATGCCAGTGCTAGTGCCGGTACCGGTGGAGTTGTCCGTCGCGGTACCAAGGGCGTCGATGCTGCAAGGAAAGCTGCCAGACTGCGTTCCATGCTCAGAATTCTCTGGTCCATGGATGCCGCCAATGTCTGGAAGTCGGTACCGGTGGAAGCCACTGGTACCCCAGAGCATGGCACCAGGAGATCTGTTGAGGCCGAGCCATCTAGGACATCCTGGAACCCCGATAATGCTTTGGAAGCCAAAGCCTCCCACCGGGGTAATTTTGCCGGTGCAGAATCCTCGAGGGCAACGCCAGAGGCATCTTGATGCTTAGAAGGAGATCTACCCTTCGAGGACCGGCTGGATTTATGTTTAGTTACCTGAGATCCACGGGAGGAAGAAGAAGCCCTGGAAGACGTCGATGCCACCGAAGCTAAATCAGAGGGAAACAGGGTACTGAGCTTGGCAGCTCGGTTCTGCCGACCTCTTTTGGACATCATGGCACAGGACACACAATCCGTGATGGAGTGGTCAGGACCTAAACATTTTAAACACCATTCATGGATGTCGGTGACGGAAATGGTACTGCCACACTTGGTGCACTTTTTAAAACCCGAGGCAGGTTTTTCCATGTTAAGGAAGTTTTTGGGCCTAAGGCCCAAAAAGGCGGGTGCACCTGAAGAAAATAGAAAAGAAATATATATATATTTTTTTTAGAAATAAGAAAAGAAAGACCGGCGGTACCGGTAGAGCGTCGAAGAAGGCAGACGCGATCACAAAAAGAAATAAGAAAATAAAGAAACTCTTCTGCGGTGACAGAAACACGACCTGCTGGCTCCGCGGAAAAAGAAGAACTGGAGAGAGGCAGTTGGGAAAGGCGGGAAGGCAGCACGCAGGCGCAGTGGGATGCTCCCAAAAGCGTTCTAATTGGACGCTGGGGAGCGTTCCCGCGCAGGCTCCGTCGGTACCGATGATACCCATATGTGATGACTACATTCCTGCTTGTTCCTGGAGATTGCATGAACCAAAATTCCCTCCCACCCCATTGTTTCTGCCATATGCTCACCCTGTTTAACCTATTAAATGTCCGTGCTAGCAGACTTTCCAACAGCTCCCCAAACACTTTATAAAACTTACTTGTTAAGCCTTCTAAACCTGGGGCCTTTCCCAATTTCAATCCCTGAATTGCCTTCCCTACCTCATCTTTCATAATATCCTGGTCTAACAGTTCACAAGTCTCCTCCTTTAGGCCCAGTAGCTCCAATGAAGTTAAATAACTATCTAGGTCTGCTACTGTTGCTCCCATCCTATGGGCATTATTCCCTAAAACACTCCCGTACTTCTTCCCCCCTGAAACACCATATTCTCCCGTTTATCCTGTATCCCTCCCAATATGCCGCTTTTCCCTTCATTGCTACAATTTATTAGCAAGCATGTGCCCCGTTCTATCACCCTGCTTAAAAAAAGATTGTTTTAATTGCATTAATTACCATTCAATTTTTGACACTAATTGCCCCCGCAACTTCCCCCTCAGCCCAGCCAATTCCGTTTGGCACCTCGATTTGAGCTCCAGCTGGTCTAATCTCTCCAGCCGAGCTCTTTCCTCTCTCAAATTATCTACCTGCTCCTTTCTCTCCCTATTTTTCCTTGGCCCTCCACACCACCCATTTCCCTTGCACACCGTCTTAAACGCATCCCATAGAGTCCCATCTCTAACCTCCCCATTGTTGTTCAAAGCAAAGTGTTTCCTGATACAATCCTTCATCTCACTCACCACCTATGCATCTCTCAACAAGCTATCATTCAGTCTCCAAAATGTACATGTCCCCCCCCACCCAATTTTCACTCCCACCCATACTGGTACATGGTCTGACCATGTAATACTACAAACTTCTACTTCCCTTATTCCTGCCAATAAAGAGCAAGACCTCAACATCAAGTCTATTTGAGAGTAAGTATGATGCGGGTTGGAGAAGGAGGTGAACTGTCCCCCCTCACCGGGTGATATTCCTTCATACATCACATAAACCCAATGGTTTATAAATCCCCTAAGAAAGGCCAATGCTTCTTACGACCCAGCCCCTTCCCAGTACTTTCAAACAAGAGTCAACATTATATTAAAATCTCCCATATCCTCCAAATATCCCAAAACCTCCCGGAAAAAAGACACCTGAGATCTATTAGGCACATATATGTTCCCCACAACCAACTCCTTTTGATTGATTTTGACCCTCAACAAAATATAACGACCCGCCTTATCGCTCACCAGCTTTTGAATCTGTACCTGCAAATCTCTTGAAAACAAAATTCCCACTCCCGTCACCTTCTGCCCTTGAGAGTCTGAGGCCAAGTATCTCTCCGGGTATTTCCATATCCTCGTCCCATTTCTGGAGCTGCATCTCCTGTATAGCACAGTTACTTACCTGTAACAGGTGATCTCTGGGAACAGCAGGAATAAGTCTTCACATATGGGTACGTCGGTACCGACGGAGCCTGCACAGGAATGCTGCCCAGCATCCCTCGCGCCTGCGCGCTGACTTCCCGCCCTCTCCAGAGCCTCTCTTCAGTTGAGTTTCAAAGCTGAGACAAAGGCGAGGAGAGAAAAGGAAGAAGATAAAGAGATGCAACTCCTAGGGGAGGTGGGAGGGTTGTGAAGACTTATTCCTGCTGTTCCCAGAGATCACCTGTTACAGGTAAGTAACTGTGCTATCTCCAGGAACAAGCAGGAATGAGTCTTCACATATGGGGACTCCCTAGCTGGAGATGCCAGGGGGAGATCCCATAAAAATGCAGGAGCCTGGACCAGGGGTGCATTTTGTCTCCAGGAATCCCCGGAATCCAATGTGGGATGGAGGGTAGGAGTTGACAATAAAGGAGCTGTGAGGAAAGAAACAGCATAGCCAAGGACTACAGGGGGGAAGTCCTTGGTATATATGATAAGTAGCATTAAAACACATTTAATGTACATTTAAAAGATGCAGCTTACCTACTGTATTGTAGGAAGTAGAGAGCATGATGGAGTCTACTGGATACGCAGTGGCGGAATCTTCAAGGTGACCTCACAGCAGTGAGGATGAAGGTCCAGACCTGGATGTAGCAGATGTTCCATGTGTCAACTGGTTAAGAGCAGACGTCAGGTCTTCAATGGAAAGCTTTCTGGGAAAAAGCTGAAAACTCCTTTAGGCATAGAGTCATTAACATTGAGGACTAAAGGAAGAAGACTGACGGTGTTGGAGAACTAGCCCAGTCCTGGCGGGAAGAGGGGGACTGGAAAAAACCCCGAATTCCCAGGGAGAACAGCTGTGTACTGAAGATAAAGCTGTACACTATTTTTCCTAGCTGGCGAGAGATAGGAAAAATATTGAAGCTTGATGCTTTAATGACTTAAAGAAAAAATGGGAGATGTTAGCACCATGGTGGTCATTGGTGCATAACAGTTTTTGCATCGTAATATGGTATGCAAAGTAGGGCGATAGACTGTCTAAAACTGGGGTCACCAACCTCCAGAGGGCTGCGGGCCGCACAGCCGACTACCAGGAGCCTCGCAGGCCGCACCCCCTTCTCCCCGCCCCCGCGAAAAAAAACAACAAACGCAAAATTATGAAAACAATGGCTGATCACCTTTATTGAATTTAATGAGATGGCTGATGATTCATGCTAGCAGACAAACGCTTAAAGTCCGGCTTCACAGATGACACTGACAGGAGAAGGGACGCTTGCAGGTGGTCGTCGGTGAGCTGCGAGCGCGTGGATACAATGGCGGGCATCCTTGGCGGGCCGCACGTAATGTTAACCGGGGTAGAGCCTCGCGGGCCGCACGAAGGGACCTCGTGGGTCGCATGCGGCCCGCGGGCCGCAGGTTGGTGACCCCTGGTCTAAAACCTCTAGAAGGTAAAATATTTAGGATAGACAGTGAGGGTGATAGCGTGTAAGACATATCAACCCTTAAGAAGTCTGCCAATAGACACCTATATATACATATATATGGAATATATATATATATATATATATACATATGTCCCTATGTGTATATTAGGATATGGGTGGAGAAATGTGTCAAAATACATATATATAGATATGATATACCTAAATATATATACATCTTGTGGGGCAGGGTTTTGCACCACCAGAGTAATGATATGGGTATGTAGACAGATATGGAGATGCTACATACAAGACAAAAGGTTGAAGATACATGTCTACCCCCTAGCCCCATAAGTTGTATATGGGGAATATAAAAGAAAAAGATTCTCCGCCCTACAAGAGGGTGGACCCACTTGGGATATGTATAGAGAATCTATTTCTGTGGGTTAAAGGGATGCAGGAAGGCAATCCAGCAAGATAACCGTGATGTTTGCATGAGAACAGATGATGAGATCAATCTGTAAAGAACAAGGCGGGAGTTCTATAGAACACTGACATGGCAGATGTACAGAAACGTAAAGAAGATACCAGAGGGACCTACTAGAGGGACCCAGAGGTAGTATGCATTAACATCAGCCTTGGATTTTCACGCAGAAGAACATATATGTCACGTAAATAGCCCATGCCAGAGGGTGTGGAGAACCCTCACAGGCATGGGAAGGGATTAGAAGCTTTTCCCTACTAATAAAGAAGCTTCAGAGATAAGGTCAATGCTCTAAAGCAAGGCCCTCATAGTAGAAAGCTTCTCTGAGCGTGCAGAGAGCATTGTGCAGGAGAAAGATGAGATAAACTGACCGAAGTCAGGTGTGTTGCCATATCCTAAGAGAGGAGATGGGGAGAACAATGTGAAAAAGCCCGAAAAGTAGGGGGATCCAAGATAGCTGAGGAGTAGCTTGGAATCACTATTGAGGCTAGACAAAAGTTTAAACAAGGGACTGGAATGTAAAACAGTACCAGTAATATAAGCAGTGTAACTCCTGCAGGCACAGCTGCTGACAGAAACAGCAGAGAGATTGTACTGTGCATATCAAGAATAAGAGTTAAGAAAGGAGAGGAGGTATTCCTTCTCCCTTTCTGAGGAATAAGCTTGCTAGAGAAGCTTTTCAGTATGGTACCCCTCAATCAGGAAAAAAATCCTGTAGAGAGGGTAGAGCAAGTAATTGGAGGGTGACGTACCCTTATAGCAAGTCAACTGAAGGAAAAAATGTTCAAATTGGGACAGAACTATCAGGGGATAGTTGCAACTGCTCTTCTAGGGAGTAAGAAGAGAAGTCTGCAGTCCCTGAACAAGAATTTCCCGACATCTTAGTACACTGAAAAAGAAAAGCACAGTGAATAAACTTCTAATGGGTAGAAGTGAACTGTAGAGTACAATTCCCAGCTCCTATGGTTGCTGGGAACGCTGGGACTGGCCAGAGCTGGAGGACTTCAGACTAGGCTGAGGCGTCCCCTGTTTGGGTATAGCCAAATGATGGGCAGGAGATGAATGAAACTTTCTTTTTAGGGAAAGAAGGTTTGGTAGGACATTTCCTACCCCTTAAAGAAGGAGGTGGCTTAGAACGGTCCTTAGTGGAAGGAGAGTCAGTGGAACATTGAGCAACCTGACGTAAAGCCTCCGTATTGAAGAGACCTTCTCCTGTACAAGGAGAATGAGCCAGTACAGTTTGTGCCCATCTGCTCAAGTCTGAAGCTTCAAGCCAGGCTCTGCGACGTGCTGCAATGGCAATAGCAGAGGATCTGCTAACGGACTCAAAAGAGTCTATAGAAGCACGAGACAGGAACCACGATATATTCCGGCTGTGATTGATGAGCAAGGAATAATCAGTAGCCTTGGGCTCTGGCAAAAAAGGGGTCAAAAGAGACAATTTCTCTGTGACCTCCTGGAGTGTTAGACTCATGTGAAAAATATATGAAAGAATTCTGGAGGCCAGCATAGATGTTTGGAAGGCTTGACGACCAAAAGCATCAATTGTTCTTGAAGAACGACCTGGCGGATAAGAAGAATGCTTCTTCTTGCTCTTAACCTTCCTTAGTGCTGATTCCACTACAAGGGAACGATGAGAAAGTTGAGGCTTCTGAAACCCTGGAGAGGGTGGTACCCGGTACCGAACCTCAGTGGCTGTAGAAACTAGAGGAAGCCGTAAGGGTGATTTCCAGACCCTCAGAAGGAGATCCTGCAGAGCAGGATGTAAAGGAAGCATCATATTGTCCATTTGTGCCGGTGAGCCATGAGTAGCATCACAACCAGGGTTAGAGATATTAAGAAAGGTTGCCATGTCCAGGAGAAAAGCTTGAAAAGACTGATCTCCTATGGGAACCATCCCTGGTAGGGCTACAGGAAGAGGCTGAGCAGCAGAGGATGTACAGTGGTGTGAAGAGAGAAACCCAGGAGATGGACAGGGATACTGGCATGTTAACTTAGAGCCAGTTGGTACTGCATCATCAATGCCAGGTATGGGTTCCAAACTAGACATCGGTGGAATCGGTGCAAGAACAGACATCGACATCGATACTGATGTACCAGCAGTTGAAGTCTGGAAACGACAGAAGTCGGTTCTGGGACGCGTCGGTACCCAGTCCTCGAGACTAGATATCGATTCAAGACTCGGCATCGAAGGAAGCGAGTCTATCAATGCATGTCTCGAGGGTACCGACGCCGATGGTAGTATCGACGATGCCGATACTGGTAAGGTAGTCTGGGTTACATCGATCGGTCCCGAAGGTACCGAGGATACCCCATGACAAGCTCTTGGTAAGAGTACGTCACTCCACACCGGTGTCGATGCCGGGGAATCGGAACCGATCGAAGCCGGTACCGACTCGGAGCATGGCTGAGATATGGAAATGTCCATCCGTATCGCATCGACCGGCCCCAAAGGCACCGGGGATGCTAGAGGACAATTCCTGGTGAAGAGTGGAACACTCGACACCGAAGCCGATGCCGGGGTATCGGTACTGCTCGAAGCGGAGACCCGCACCGTACATGGCTGGGATCGAGGGAAGTCCATCGGGTGCATATCGATCGGTCCCGAAGGTACCGAGGATGCCCGATGACGATCCCTGGTGAAGAGTGGAACACTCGACACCGGTGCCGATGCCGGAGGCACGGTACCGCTCGAAGCGGATACCACCCCCGAGCATGGCTCAGGTATGTTCTGTGAGGGGTGAGCCCCAGGAACAACCTGAAACCCCTTTAACGCTTTGCAGCCCGAAGACTCCCGCAGGGGTAATGCCAATGGATTCTTGAGGGTAAGGCCAGAGCCGTCACCATGCTGGGCATGGGACATACCACTCAAGCATTGACTAGTCTTAACAGACTGTTTGTGGGTTACCTGATCATGTGAAGTGGAGAAACCGGGTACCCTCACTGCCGAGGAAAAAACGGTATCGAGGGAAACTCTAAAAATTGAAGGTTTCCTCACAAAATTATCACCTGACAAGGCAGGGGAAAAAGGGTCAGGACCCACACAGTTGAGACACCAACTATTGGTGTCTAAAAAGAAACAGGTGTTTCCACATCGAATGCACTTCTTAGGAAAAGAAGGCTCCATAATGAGGAGGCCTTGTAGGCTCAACAAGTTAAGGGACAAAAACTGAAGAAAATATTTCTCAGAATTTAGTCAAAAATCCACCGGAGGTATCGGTGGCGGCGGGGAAATAGCCGCGACCACAAGAAAACAAAAAAAATTAGAGTAATTTAAGTTTGAAAAAAGAAAAGTTTTTGCGGTGACAGGAGGACGTCCTGTTGGCTCCGTGGAAAAACGAAAACTGAAGAGAGGCTCTGGAGAGGGCGGGAAGTCAGCGCGCAGGCGCGAGGGATGCTGCCAAAAGCTTTCTGATTGGAAGCTGGGCAGCATTCCCGTGCAGGCTCCGTCGGTACCGACGTACCCATATGTGAAGACTCATTCCTGCTTGTTCCTGGAGATTATTCTCTCCTTTTACTCAAAATTATGCAGGCACACCACAATGACTCTGGGCAGTTTGTCTCTGTGCTGCCCTAGACTGCAATGTGCCTGATCTATTTTAAGCAGTGGCTTACTTTCACCACTCTCTGTCTCCTAATGTAGCAGCCCACAACAAATATCCAGCAGCACCTTTCTTAATTCTGCAAAATCTTCAGTTTCTGGAACACCTCTTATCCCCATATTGTTCCTATGGGAATGGTTTTCTAGGTCTTCCAATCAGTCTCTTCATTCAACTTGTTCTTCTTTTAACTGTACAGTTGACAATGCAGCATTGCAATCTCTTCCAAACGCTCGTCCATCTCCACAAACTGCTTGCCAGTTTCTGCCACCTCCTGTTTCAAATCAGAAATGGCACACAATAATTCACTCTTGGCAGCTGACATTTCTGCATGTATACCATGCTTTATCTCCACCAGCCAGCTATAAAGATCTGCCTTTGTAATAAGTCTTGCACCGCTCGAAGGATCCGCAGAGCTTTTGCTCTCTGATTCACAGGTCACCGCTGCCATTTTCTCACGGCGCCGCTCTGAACCCACAACTTTGCGTCAGCCTGTTCCCCCTTGTATCGAACGTGTTCCAGCTTTTTACGTGTGGACATCCCTCTCCAGGGTTAACTCCCATGAAAATAGTTCACATAGTTGGGATTGCACAGCTTAATCGCTCAAAAGAACTCAGCCCAACCCAGAGCGTGCAACTTAAATTGCCACCTCTGGGTGTGACATCGCTTCCTCCATCGGTAGATAACTGTTAGTGTGCTGACAGGGTTGGCATGCTACCATGTAACAGAACGTTCAGCCCCTGATCTTCTCCACCCTCTTTAATCCAAACGTGCAAGTCCCTCTCTCAATCCAGCGACTCAGAGCCACGTGGATTCTTATCCTGTCCCCCATCCCAACTCAAAGTGCAATGCTGTGGTGCCAGCTTGTAATTTGTATTGGTATCAGTGGAGAGGTAGCCTAACGGATAGATCAGTAGGCTGAGAACCAGAGAAGCCAAGTTTGAATTCCACTACTGCTCCTCGTGATGTTGAGCAAGTCACTTAATCATGCATTGTTTCAGGTACAACATTGTAAGCAAGGCTGGTCTGTCCACTAGGTGAACTAGGAGGTCATCTAGGGCAGCAGACCTTGGTGGGCGGTATAGTGATCTTCGAAGTGGTGGCAGAGCTGCTGCTTCAGTGTCATGCATGCATAAAACATGCATGCAGTCACAGCCTACCGCTCCTGCCCCCTCCAACAGGAAGTTGTGTCAGAAGGGGCAGGAGCGGCAGTCTGTGAGAGCATGTGGATGCTTTAAAGCCCACTGTGGCCGCTCTGCTCTGTTGCCGCTTTGGAGAAGGGAGGGATCACCATGCTGCCCACCTTCCCCAGGTGACAGGATGGATGGCAAGGGGGGGGGCAGCATAGGGTGCCTGCCGAGGGCATTTGAAACCCTTGGGCCAGCCCTGATTGTAAGCCCTCCAGGGACAGAAAGATACCTGAATGTAACTTGTCTTGAACCACTACTGAAAAAGTGTGAGCTAAATCCAAGTTCTCTTCCTGCCAAGAAGTGCCTTGGGGATTTTAATTGATCATTTGGGGCCCAGCAAGTGGGGGAGATTTTTCTAAAAAGTCACTTTAATTTGAGTGGGTTGGGAGGGATGATCAGAGTGCAATTTTAGATCAAGGTTTTGGGGGAGGAATGGGGCTTAAGCACGAGTCTACACTTTTGGATCAGGGACCAAGAGGGGCCTGTACTTTAGAATGGAGGATTAGGGAGGAAAATGGGTTCCTAGGGAATACCTGCACTTCTGAATTAAGATCCAGGGAGGCCCGTATTTTTGATTTGGTGGGAGGTGTTCAGCAGCCATTAGAGGTACTTAGGGCTCGATATTCATCTGGACAGAGCTACTTACTTCTGCGGAGATGGAAGTGAATATGTGAGTCTGGCTACACTGCCCCGTAACCACCGAGGTTTTTCCTCACCTTATAGGCGCCGAGCACTAATCGTGCAACTTCCAATATCGGTGCTGCATGGTTAGTACTGGTCCCCGCCTTCGCTTTGCCCTTGAATGCCCCCAGCACGCCCCGATGCTAACCGGCTAGCATCAGGATACATAAGGAACTTAGTTGGGGATATTCGATGGCACTACCAATGTAAGTGCCATCGAATATCCGGTTAGCAGGCATTTACACGGTTAACTGGCTGTTACCATGTAAATGCCCTTTGAATATCGGGTCCTCAGTTTATATTGAGAGGAGGGAGATGATGTGAGAGATCCTTTCTGCTACCCTTACACTTTGGGCCAGGAAGAGTGAAAGGTTTTAATATGCGTAGCGTGCGTCTGCTCTGCCATCAGGTGCTCTCATAGTGTGCATGCAAATATTCTTCCTGTGGACCTCTTAGTGCAGTGGTATTCATTCACAGTCCTCGAGGACCGCAAACAGGTTTTCAGGATAATGACTATGCATGAGATAGATCTGCATACTAATTACCTCCATTGTGCAAATTTATTTCATGCATATTCATTAGGAGTAGTCTGAAAGCCCAAACCATCTGTGGACCTTGAGGACTGGAAATGAATTACACTGACTTAGCCCCTAAGCCATGTAATATGTGGGCAGATCTGCCCTATTTATTTCTTTGAGTTTGTTTCAAAGCACTTGAATATCTTAACTCTGAATGTCTTCTTTTCTTGGGTAGCTCAGATTTTTTCTTATTAGTCTTGTGGTTATCAGGTCATTGATGTAGTGCTCTGGCTTGGAAAAATGTTCCCCTAAATTAGAGGAGCAGCACCTTGTTCTTGTTCTTCTGGACCTTTCTGCTGCTTTTGATATTGTTGACCGCCTCCTCCTCCTCCTCGACACCTTCTCCTCTCTTGGTTTTAGGGACTCTGTACTGTCTTGGTTCTCTTCAAATCTCTCCAATCGCTCTTTCAGTGTCTGTTCTGATGGTTCCTCCTCTACTGTCATCCCTCTCTCAGGTGGAATCCCCCAAGGGTCAGTTCTGGGCCCTCTCCTTTTCTCTCTCTACACCCAGTCTCTTGGTGCTTTTATTTTTTCCCATGGCTTTCAGTATCATTTTTCTGCTGATGACTCTCAGATTTATCTATCCACTCTGATACCTCTCCTCTCCAAGATCAAATCTCTGCTTGCTTATTTGACAGCGCTGCCAGGATGTCTAACCGCTGACTAAAGTTAAACATATCTAAAACTGAACTCCTTATTTTTCCCCCTAAACTCTCCTTCCCCCTTCCTCTGTTCTCTATCACTGTTGACAACACTCATTTTCTGCCTGTTTCCTAGGCCCGCAACCTCAGGGTCATCTTCGACTCCTCCCTTTCCTTCTCCACACATATTCAACAGATTAAATCTGTCGCTTCTTCCTCTACAACACTAACACAATCCACCCCTTCCTCTCTGAACATATTACTAAAACTCTTATCCATTCGTCGGTCGCCTCCTTTCTTGACTATTGTAACCTCCTCTTTGCTGGTCTCCCTCAATTTATTTATTTATTTAGCTGTATTTATATCCCGCTTTTCACCGGGTCAAAGCGATCAATTGGGAGATACATTTAACACGAGGGGATATGACACACATACGCTAATACTTACAGGGAACATGGGCAATGGAGGGTTAAGTGGCTTGCCCAAGACCACAAGGAGTGCCTATAGGACTAGAAATTCCGGTCCCTCCGGCCTGAGATTGCTGTCCCCAGGTGGGACTTGAACCCCCGGCCCTCCGGCCTGAAGTACCTTGTCCTAACCACTAGGCCACTCCTCCCTCAATGTCCTCTTCAATCTATTCAGCACTCTGCTGCGCGGCTAATCTTCTGCCAGCCCCGATACACTCATATTACCTCTCTTCTAAAATCTCTTCACTGGCTCCCCTTCCACTTCCATATCCATTTCAAACATTGTTTTTTAACATATAAATGCATTCACTCTATTGCTCCTCATTACCTTTCCTCTCTCCTTACTCTCCCTCTCGTGAACGCTGCTGGCTTTCTTCTCTCTATGCCATTTTCTTCTACTGCCAATTCCATACTTCTGTCTTTTCAACTCGCTGCTCATTATGCCTAGAACAAACTTCCTGTATCTTACATAGTAACATAGTATATGAGGGCAGATAAAGACCACTATGGTCCATCTAGTCTACCAGCAAGGCAGCAAGAGCAGGTGCACTTGTCGCTCTGTGCAGGTCACCCCTCCTCATGCCTTTGTTTAGGGGTGTACCCACCATTCCGTATAGGTCACCCCTATTTGTTCAGATATAAGCAATAGTTATGCTTATTTTTATTTTATCCTGTAGCTATAAAGGGATCCACTGTGTTTGTCCCATGTCATTTTTAATTCTGTCACTGTGTTTGCCCCCACCACTTCCATCGAGAGGGCATTCCAAGCATCCACCATCCTTTCAGTGAAAAAGTGTTTCCTGACATTGCCTTTCAGTTTACCCCCTTTCAGCTTCAAGTTATGCCCTCTAGTTTTACAGCTTTGCAAGAGATTTGTTTGTCCATTAATACTCTTTAAGTATTTAAAGGTCTGAATTATATCTCCCCTGTCCCTCTTCTACTCCAGAGTGTATATATTTAGATCTTCAAGTCTCTTCTCATAAGCCTTCTGATGCAGGCTCCAAATCATTTTGGTCGCCTTCCTCTGAACCACTTCCAGCCTTTTTATATCCTTTCTGAGATACGGTCTCCAAAACTGAACACAATATTCCAAGTGAGGCCTCACTAATGACCTGTACAGTGGCATTAGTACCTCTTCCTTTCTGCTGGTAATTCCTCTCTGTATGCAACCCAGCATCCTTCTGGCATTTGCCACTAACCTGTCATACTGTTTCACCACCTTGAGATCATCAGAAACAATTACTCCGAGGTCCTTCTCCTGGTCCGTGCACACCAATCTCTCGCGCCCTATCACATACAATTCCCTTGGATTTCTGCTTCCCAAGTGCATGACACTGTACTTCTTAACATTAAATCTTAACTGCCAAGCATTAGACCATTCTTCCAGCTTTTGTAGATCTTTCCTCATGTTCTCCATGCCCTAAGGGGAGTCCACTCTGTTGCAAATTTTGGTGTCACCTGCAAAAAGACAGACTTTTCCATTCAGCCCTTCAACAAAATCTCTCACGATTATATTGAACAGTACCGATCCCAGGACCGAACCCTGGGGCACACCGCTAATCA
Organism: Ichthyophis bannanicus; assembly: GCA_033557465.1. Taxonomy (NCBI): domain Eukaryota; kingdom Metazoa; phylum Chordata; class Amphibia; order Gymnophiona; family Ichthyophiidae; genus Ichthyophis; species Ichthyophis bannanicus. The sequence goes on from CM066031.1 coordinate 155,121,092, forward strand.
CCTTCCTTTCATCCGAGTGAGTTCCGTTTACTGTCACCTTCTGTCATCTTGTCAGTCAACCAATTTCTGATCCAATTCACCATCTTGGGACCCATCCCCTAACTGTTGAGTTTATTGATAAGCCTCCTATGAGGAACAGTATCAAAGGCTTTGCTGAAATCCAGGTAGATCACATCCATCGTATGCTCTTGATCCAGTTCTCCTGTCACCCAAAGAACTCAATCAGATTTGTTTGGCAAGATCATCCTTTGGTAAAATCATGTTGCCTCAGATCATGGAACCTGTTGGTTTCGAGGAAGTCCATTATTTGCTCTGTCAGGAGCGTCTCCATTACTTTTCCCCGCCAACGAGGTAAGGCTTACTGGCCTGTAGTTTGACACTTCTTCCCTATTACCACTTTTGTGAAGAGGTACCACATCAGCCCTTCTCCAGTCCTGTGGAACTTCTCCTGCCTCCAAGGATCTATTAAAAACATCCTTTAAAGGCCCGGCAAGAACCTCTCTGAGCTCTTTCAGTATCCTGGGATGTATCCCATCTGGTCCCATAGACTTGTCCACTTTCAGTTTTGCAAGCTGTTCTAACACATCATCTCTTCCCTCCCCCTTTTCAAATCCATGCTAAAGGCTTATCACGTCAAAGTCGCTTTTAGTTCCTAATCCCTTATGTCTCCTTCCCCTTTTATCACTTGTTTCTTCTGTCTTGTGCCATCTGTCTTGATTAGATTGTCAGCTCTATGAGCAGGGACTGTCTTCTATATGTGTTTGTACAGCGCTGCATACGTCTTGAAGCACTATATAAATGATCAATATACTAGTTCTTCTCAGTTGTGTGTCTTTTTGCCATCAAGTCAGTGCTGATTCAGTAGCCCTTGGGTTTTCTAAGCAAAGCGTGACTGGAAGTAGCAAGGCCTTTCTTTCAAGGAAACAGAGGGTAAAACGGGGTTACTTATCTGTAACGGTAGTTCTCCGTAGGCAGCAGGATAAGTCAGCCACACCTGGTGACGTCCTCCGACGGCACCATACATGTAAGTGCTCCCTAGAGCTCAGAACCTTTCTGAGCATGAGCCAGAGGCCCAACCCACTAGCCTGCCCCTAGCTGGCCAGTGTGTCCCTAGCTGAGCGCTAGCATGTATGTAGCTAGGAGGCGGACGGAGGCCAACCTCGGCCTGGGGAGGTGGTGGGATTGTGTAGCTGACTTATCCTGCTGTCCACGGAGAACTACCGTTACACATAAGTAACCCTGTTTTCTCCTTGGACAAGCAGGATTCGTCAACCACACCTGGTGCCTCCCAAGCTGCGCAATAGCGTGATTTTGCAGTGGAGAGGGAGGCCGAGACCAAGTGAGGCATTATCTCTTTTATTGCATCATGCTAGAACATGACAGTGTAAGGTATCACTGGCAGTGCAAAGTATCAGTGACAGTGCAAGGTATCATAAACGACAGTGCAAATGAAGCATCGTGCAAAGATAGCATCGTAGTGCATTGGAGCCAACACGGTCCAAGAATTTAAGAAACTCAAAAGGCCAACATGGCCGAACGTAAGCGGCCAGTATGGCCAAACTATGAATAACAATCAATCATAACACAGAAAATGATCTCAATGTCCAGTAGGGAGAGGGAGCGTAGAGCTCACTCCAGCATAGTCCTCAACTTTTCAATGGTGGCTGTGGCGAGGACCACCTGGCCAAACGCGCATCGCGCCTGGGTGTCCAAGTCCAAACAGTAGTGCTTCTGAAAGGTATGGATGGAGGACCAAGTTGCGGCTCTGCAGATGTCTGTTAGAGGGACAGAGCGCAGGTTAGTGATGGTGACCACCAGGGCTCTGAGATGGTGAGGCCCGACATTCTGCGTGTTTTGGGCACCTGCCTGGTGGTGGTAGAATGCGATGCAGTCTGAAATCCAATGAGCCACTGTGCATCTCGTGACTGGTTGTCCTGGCCTGTTGGGGTCGTAAGAGACAAATAGCTGGGAGCCCTTTCGGAGTGGGTGTGTTTTCAGCAGGTAGATGCGGAGTGCTCGGTGCAGTCCAGGGTGTGAAGCCTTCGCTCTTCCGGAGAGGAGTGTGGCTCTGGGTAAAATGTGGGCAGCTCGATGGTTTGGTTGATGTGAAAAACTGATGCTACCTTGGGTATAAACTTGAGGTGCATAAGCAGGGTAGCCCTGTCATGGAGAAGCTGCGTGTATGGAGGTGCACCACGAGAGCTTGTAGCTCACTGATCCTACATGCTGATGTGATGGCAATGAGGAAAAGTGTTTTCCAGGTCAGGTGTTTTAAAGAGGCTGAGAGCATGGGCTCGAAGGGCGGCTGTGTCAGCTGCTGTAGGACCAGGTTAAGGTCCCAAGATGGGATGGGTGCACGCACCAGAGGCCTCAAGTTGTTCAGTCCTTTCATAAAACTGCCCACCAGGGGTAGGGAAGAGATGGTGTCACTACCTATCCGGTCGCGAAGAGATGCAATTGCGGAGAGATGCACCCGAATGGAGGTCATTTTGAGCCCTTGGTTGGGGAGAAAGGTGAGTTACTGTAGAATGCATGGTACCGGACAGGTGGTTGGGTTTAATCCCTTTGAAGTACATCACAGGCTGAACCATTTCCATTTCAGGCCATAAGGCTTTCTCGTGGAAGGGCACCTGGTCGCAAGGATAACGTATTGGACCTCCTCAGGTATACTGAGAGAGGAGAGGTTCACCTGCTCAATCTCCAAGCTGTTAGAGCAAGCACCTTCAGGTTGGGGTACAAGGTGCGTCCGTTGTCCTGGGAGAACAGGGAGAACAGGGATGAGTGGAGGGGGAGGCAGAGAAGTTGATCTTGTGCCAGGCGGGCGAGGGTTGGGAACCACATCTGCCTGGGCCAATATGGAACCACCAGAATTATATGGTCCTTGTCCTGGACCACCTTCAGCAGTGTTTTGGAGATCAGGGGAGTGGGTGGGAATGTGTACACGAGAAACCACTCCCCCCAGCACACGTTGAATGCATCCGAGGCTATGCTGAGGGCTGACGGGTGTTTCGAGCAGAATAGGTTGCACTTCTTGTTCTGTCCTGTGGCGAACAGGTCGACCTGTGGCTGGCCCCAGTGGAGAAAAACGTCATTGGCAATCTCAGGGTCCAGTGTCCATTTGTGGGGGCTCAATTGTCGGCTCAACCTGTCTGCTAGGGCGTTCTCCTCATCCGGGAGGTAAGACGCTTGCAGCCAGCAACGGTGTGCTAGGGCTAGGGACCAGATGGTGAGAGCCTCCTTGCACAAGGGCTGCGATCCCGTTCCCCTTGCTTGTTGATACAGAACATGGCCACCTGGTTGTCTGTCTGGATGAGAACGGACTTGTTCTTGATGTGTAGCTGTAAGGCTTGTAGGGCATATCTGATGGCCCTGAGCTCCAGAAGATTTATGTGGTGAGATGCTTCTGACTTCGTCCAGGCACCTTGTGTGCAAAGTTGGAGCATGTGGGCTCCCCACCCCATCGTTGAAGCATCCGTGGTGATAGTGACCTCGTGGCTGGGTTGCTGGAGGCACCTCCCCACTGTGAGGTTCTGTTTGTTGATCCACCAGTGGAGGCTTAGCCTGGTACGTGCGTTCAGTGTTATGCGTGTGGACAGGGCTGTGCATGTTGGTTCCAGCAGGACCTCAAATGCCACTGAAGGGTGCGCATGTGTAGCCGTGCAAGGGGCAGAACTTGAGTGGTGGCGGCCATGTGGCCCAGGAGCCGTCAGAGATTCCGGGCAGTCGTTGTCGTCTGTGAGGTGACTTCCCGGGCTAGAACAGATATCCTCTCCACACAGTGAGCGGGGAGAAAAGCCTTTGACTCCACAGTGTCTATGTAGGCCCCAATGAAATCCAGTTGTTGTGTTGGGGAGAGGTGTGACTTCTGGTAATTGATTAGGAACCCGAGGGAGCTGAGCAAGGGGATTGTCTTTTCGACTGCTACCTGGTTCCTTGTGCTGATGGCGATGATATGAGCCAGTCGTCCAAGTACGGGAAGACATGAATGCCCCGTTTGCGCAGGTGTGCAGCTGCCACTGCCACACATTTGATGAATACCCGTGGGGCCAGGGAGAGGCCGAATGGCAGGGCTCTGTACTGATAGTGACCTTCCAGGGCCCGAAAGTGTAGATATTTTCTGTCCCCGGGATGGATTGGAACATGGGTGTAGGCATCCTGGAGATCCAATGATGCCATCCAGTCGCCAGGTTGTAGGAGGAGTAGGATCGAGCCCAGTGAGTACATACGTAATCTCTCTGTTTGGATGAATTTGTTGAGGTTTCTGAGGTCGAAGATGGGGCGTACCCCTTCCGACTTCTTGAGCACCAGGAAGAATCTGGAGTAGAAGACTTGGTTGATCTGATTGTCCGGGACGGGTTCGATTGCCTGTGACCCTAGGAGACGGGTCAATTCTTCATGCATCTGCAGGGGTCCCTCTCCGAGGATGCCTTGGGCTGGAATTGCCCGCTGGCAAGGAGGGGACAGGAAGCGCAAGTGGTAGCCTTTTTGAATGATCTGTAGGACCCATCTGTTGGTGGAGATACGTTGCCAGTGCTCGGAGAAAGTGGACAACCGGCCCCCCACCGGGAGAGTAGATCGCACCCCCTGCTGTTGTTTGTCAAAAGGAAGGGCCACTTTTCCCTTGGGGGGGGGTGGCTGTTTCTTCTGTTTCCTGTCCCTTTGGTGTTTTTGGTGATGTGATGCGCCATATGAGGATTGGAAAGCCGTCTGTTTGTAACGCTGAGGTTGCCAGTGCATTCTAGCCCGTCTTCAGCGAGGGTTTGGAGGGTGGTACAATGATCCTTCATGTCATTGACCATATCCGTGACTTTTTCCCCGAAGAGGGACTCACCGTTGCAGGGGGCATCTGTTATGCGCTCATGTGTATCCTCGCGGAGGCCCGATGCATGCAGCCACGTCAGTCTTCTGATGGAGATAGCGGTACCCACGGTGTGGGTGGCTGTCTTGAAAACATCGTACACCATACTCAATCCAAGAACTCTACAGTGTACAGTGTATTGAATATAGTCTTATTTCCTGATGAAGCCTGAGGGCGAAAAAAAAGCTTTTGTCGGATGATGACTATGGATGATGATCTTTGTACTGGCACAACAGGGGGTTGCCAGTAGCTGCTTCGATGTGCCTGCGTTAGATTTCATACAGATAAGTGCCGGATTGCTCTTCTTTGAAAATTATGCGATGCTGCCTGCCTTTGAAAGTGTAATCCTGTTTTTTTACAGGGCTTTGAAATAGAAAGATGTCCAAGTTGTGGTTTGCTGTATCTCCAGGAACAAGCAGGAATTTAGTCTTCACATATGGGTATCGTCGGTACCGACGGAGCCTGTGCGGGAACGCTCCCCAGCGTCCAATAAGAAAGCTTTTGGGAGCATCCCACAGTGCCTGCGTGCTGCCTTCCCGCCTTTCCCAACTGCCTCTCTCCAGCTCTTCATTTTCCGCGGAGCCAGCAGGTCGTTGTTCCTGTCACCGCAGAAAATTCTTCCTTATTACTTTCTTTTTTTGTGGTCGCGTCTGCCTTCCTTGACGCTTTACCAGTACCGCCGGTTTTTCTTTCTTTATTTCTGTTCTTTAAAAAAAAAAAATACTTAGTACTTTTTCCCATTTTTCCCAAGTCCACGTGCCATTTTGGGCCTTAGTGCACCAAGTGTGGCGGTACCATCTCCGTCACCGACACCCATGAATGGTGTCTAAAATGTTTAGGTCCTGACCACTCCATCACGGATTGTATGTCCTGTGCCATGATGTCCAAAAGAGGTCGGCAGAACCGAGCTGCCAAGCTCAGTACCCTGTTTCCCTCTGATGCAGCTTCGGTGGCATTGACGTCTTCCAGGGCTTCCTCTTCCTCCCGTGGATCTCAGGTAACTAAACATAAGTCCAGCCGGTCCTCAAAGGGTAGATCGCCTTCTAAGCATCGAGATGCCTCTGGCGTTGCCCTTGAGGATTCTGCACCGGCAAAATTGCCCCGGCGGGAGGCTTCAGCTTCCAAAGCATTATCGGGGCTCCAGAATGTTCGAGGCCTCGACCTCGGCAGAACTACTGGTGCCATGCTCTGGGGTACCGGCTGTCTTCTCCAGTACCGACATCCAGGCATCGGCAATGTCGATAGACCAGAGGTTCCTGGCTATTGAACGCAGTCTGGCGGCTCTTCTTGCAGCATCAACACCCTCGGAACCGCGTCAGACAGTTCAACTGGTACTGGCACCGACTCCGGCAACGGTACCGATAGCATCGACATCAACATCGGTGTCTGCATTGCCGGCAGCCAGTCACCCGATGCCCTCCGGTACCAATACACTGCTACCGATTCCTACCGGTACCGACTTTGGTCGGTACTGGTATCAGGCACTACAAGAGCATCCGGATAGAAGGTACTTCGAGTCCTCAGAGGAATCTGAGGATCCTGATAGTTCTGTCGATACCGGAGCACTTCTTCCAGAGGAGCCCTCCTCCCCTAAATGCAGGATGTCTCCTCCAGAGGATATCTCCTTCCAGGATTTTATCAGGGAGGTGGCTCGGGGTCTCTACAATACTGTGGCTCCTGAAACAGAGCCCAGAGCAAAGGAGTTGGAAATTTTACAATATCCCAAAGCTCCTAAGGAGGCAGCTACTTTGCCCATCCATGAGATCTTGCATGATCTCATGCTAAGAATGTGGGAGACCCCTCTTACCACCTCTCCTCATTCTCGTAGACGTGACACTATGTATCGAGTCCCTCCTTGTCCTGGTTTCCAGAAAACTCAGCTCCCTCACTACTCTATTGTAGTGGAATCAGCTATGAGAAGGATCAGGAGTGCAAAGAGGCATGCCTCTAATCCCCCAGGACGTGAGTGCAGAACTTTGGATGCTTTTGGACGTCGTACGCTGCTTTCTGACATATTCATAAATGACCTGGAAAGTGGAATAACGAGTGAGGTTATCAAATTTGCAGATGACACAAAACTATTTAAAGTTGTTAAAACCCAAGAGGATTGTGAAAAATTGCAAGAGGATCTTGATAAATTGGAAGACTGGGCATCAAAATGGCAGATGAAATTTAATGTGGACAAGTGCAAGGTTATGCACCTAGGGAAGAACAACCCAAACTATGGTTACACGATGCAAGGTTCCACATTAGGAACCACCACCCAGGAAAAAGATTTAGGCGTCATTGTGGATACCATGTTAAAACCCTCGGCCCAGTGTGCAGCGGCGGCCAAGAGAGCAAATAGAATGCTAGGTATGATAAGGAAAGGAATGGAAAATAAAACAAAAGATATTATAATGCCTCTATATCGTTCCATGGTGAGACCGCACCTTGAATATTGTGTGCAATTCTGGTCGCCGTATCTTAAAAAGGATATAGCGATTTTAGAAAAGGTACTGAGAAGAGTCACCAAAATGGTAAAGGGGATGGAAGGATACTCCTATGAAGAAAGGCTAAAAAGGTTAGGGCTCTTTAACCTGGAAAAGAGACGGCTGAGGGGAGATATGATAGAAGTCTATAAATTAATGAACGGAGTGGAACGGGTAAGCGTAGATCGATTGTTTACCTTATCAGAATATAGAAAGACTAGGGGACATGCAATGAAGCTACAGGGTAAACTATTTAAGACTAATAAAAGAAAATATTTTTTTCACTCAACGTGTAATCAAACTCTGGAATTTGTTACCGGAGGATGTAGTAAAGGCTGTTAGTGTAGCTGGGTTTAAAAAAGGTTTGGACAAGTTCCTGGAGGAAAGGTCCATAAACCATTATTAAGAAGTGACCGAAGATATCAATGCTTGACCCAGTACAAGCATTGTAGAACTTGTGTCTCTTGGGGAAACTGCTAGGTACATATGACCTAGATTGGCCACTGTTGGAAACAGAATACTGGGCTTGATGGACCTTGGTCTGACCCAGTATGGCATATCTTATGTTCTTATGTACTTTCCAAGCTTCCATGCTTTCTGCCAGAATCAGTTCCTATATTTTATATATGGGGATGTTCCTGAAGGAAATCACAGGAGATTTAGAGGTTTTGAGTCCTCTTCTTCCTGAGGATAGAAGACAGGATTTTCTCACATTGGTCAAACATGCCCAGGATGTTTCCAAATTTGTCAACCGTGCAGCTTTTGACTGTTTTGAGTGCATAAGTAGAACCTCTGCCATTGCCATAGGTGCACGAAGAATTGCCTGGCTCCAGGCATCTGATTTGGAGCTCTGGGTACAAGACAAACTGGGAAATATTCCTTGTACTGGTGAGAACCTGTTTGGCAAAGATTGTCAAGAAAAAGCCAATGAACTGGATGCTGACAACTCCACCTTGGACAGATTATCCAAGGCCACAGCTGATCCTGCAAGAAAGAAATATTTCAAAAAAACCTTTCTTTTCCAAAAAGAAAAGGTTTTATCCTGCTTATTCCCAGCAGGGACGTTCTGCAGGTCAACTTGTCCGGAAAGGTCAGCAACCACCCAAACAAAGAAAGGCAAAGACTGCTAAGCCTCAACAGTCTCAACCTCCACAAGGCCTTTGACTTTCAGCTAGAGAACTTAGCCTTCCTGGCTCTCATTGGACCAGAGCCTTCCACCATTCCAGGAAGGTTGTGTCACTTTGCCCCCAGATGGGGGCAAATAACAGCAGAGCGTTGGACACTCTCTATCATAAAAGAGGGGTACAAGCTTCATTTTTTGAGCATGCCCCCTCCCACAATGATAAGGCAGTTCAATTCTCAGACCTCTCTCACCAACCTGTTAGATCAAGAGGTCACCATGCTTCTTGCCCAAGGGGCAATAGAAGAAGTACCCATTCATCAACAGGGTACAGGATTTTACTCCCCCTATTTCCTTATCCCAAAGAAAACAGGGGGATACAGACCTATCTTAGACCTCAGAGAATTGAACAAATTCCTGTTCAAAGAGAAATTCAAGATGATTTCTCTGGGAACTCTGCTGCCATACCTTCAGAGTCACGATTGGCTTTGTTCTCTAGATCTCAAGGATGCGTACACCCATGTTCTCATCCATCCAACTCACAGAAGATTCCTCCGGTTCCTTTTTCAAGGAAAGCACTACCAATACAGGGTGCTTCCTTTTGGCCTGGCCTCAGCACCAAGGGTGTTCACGAAATGCATGGCTGTGGTAGCAGCATTTCTCTGCACTCTAGGGATATTCGTCTTCCTCTACTTAGACGACTGGCTCATTCGAGCCCCAACAGAGTCAGAGGCCAGGACTTCTCTATCCTGCACAATGCGTATCCTTCAGTAGTTGGGTCTGGTAATAAACATCCCAAAATCCAGTAACTCCCACTCAGTCTTTAGAGTTCATAGGAGCTTTGCTGGATACCAAAAAGGCAAGGGCCAATCTCCCCCAGGCCCGTTGCCTTCGCATAGTGCATTTAGCTTCTCAAGCAGTGCTAAAGCCTCATCTCACTGCCCGAGAAATGCTACAACTACTAGGCCATATGGCATCCACCGTGCATGTGGTTCCCTATGCTCGCCTCCATATGAGGGTAGCCCAGTGGACTTTATCCACTCAATGGACCCAGGCATCAGGATGCCTGTCAGACAAAATAGCAAACACAAGTCGCCTTATTTTGTCCCTCCAGTGGTGGAAGTCCACTCAAAATCTGTTGCTGGGGTCCCCTTTTCAGCAATCCTTAACCCAAGCAACTCTCACAATGGATGCTTCTCCGATGGGTTGGGGAGCTCATCTACAAGACCTCTCCACCCAAGGCACAGTCTGGACTCCACAGGAGACTCATCTACATATCAATCACTTGGAGCTCAGAGCAATCTTCCTTGCTCTTTGAGTGTTCCACAGCCTGCTCAGCTACAAGACAGTCCTTATTCATACGGACAATCAAGTAGCCATGTTCTACGTGAACAAGCAGGGAGGAACAGGCTCTCTGTCACTTTGTAACGAAGCTTTGCGACTATGGGCCCTCGCCAGAGAGCATCAGATTCATCTCCTGGCAGTGTATCTTCCAGGCATAGAAAACTCTTGGGCAGACAGACTCAGTCGAGTTCTGCTTCCACACGAGTGGTCTCTGCATGCAGACCAGGTGGCCAAGATTTTTCAAATTTGGGGAACCCCGGACAAAGACCCCTTTGCAAGTCCGTGGAATGCCAAACTTCCCCGGTTCTGTTCCAAAATTCCGGCTAAGGGGGCTCAGGCCAGGGATGCTTTCCTCCTTTACTGGGGTCAAGACTTCCTGTATGCCTTTCCACCCATTCCCCTAATTCCCAAAACCCTGTTCAAGCTTCAGAGAGACAGACGCCATATGATTCTCTTAGCCCCACATTGGCCACGGCAAGTGTGGTACCCTCTGCTTCTACATCTCTCTCAAGCTCCCTCCCTGGAGTTAGGGTCTGCTCCAGATCTTCTATCTCAGGAGGACGGAATGTTATGGCATCCCAATCCCCATTCTCTGCATCTGAGGGCTTGGTTGCTGAAGGCCTAGATCTCCATGATCTTAACCTCCCTCAGCAAATAAAGGATATACTTTATGCTTCCAGGAAGCCTTCCACAAGACGCTCTTATGCTTTTAAGTGGAAAAGGTTTACCATATGGTGTTCGCAGAAGGGTCTTAACCCCATTGCCATACCTCTGGAATCATTACTGGAGTATCTCCTTCATTTATCCAATGTAGGACTTAAGACTAACTCAGTAAGGGTCCATTTGAGAGCTATTGCAGCTTCCTTCAAGCCCCTAAATGGACAACCTATTTCCTCCCATCCTCTTATAGCAAGATTTATGAGAGGCCTTCTGCTGACTAAGCCTCCCATTAAGCCACCACCTGTGGCATGGGACTTAAATTTGGTTCTTGGTCAGTTCATGAAGCCACCTTTCGAACCCTTAGCTACTACCTCCTTGAAATTTCTTTCTTGGAAGGTTATCTTTCTCATTGCAATCACATCAACACGTCGCATCAGTGAGCTGCAAGCACTAGTGGCTGATCCTCCTTATACAAGGTTCCATCATGACAAGGTAGTCCTTAGGACTCATCCACACTTTATGCCAAAGGTGGTCTCGCCTTTTCATCTAAACCAAGTGGTCTACCTACCTGTGTTCTTTCCAAGGCCTCATGCATCAAATGCAGAAAGGAACCTTCATACTTTGGACTGTAAGAGAGCTTTAGCTTTTTGCTTACAAAGCACACAGCAACATAGAAAGTCCTCTCAGCTCTTTGTTGCTTTTGATCCTTCTCATTTGGGACTTCCAGTCTCCAAGAGAACACTATCTAACTGGATTGCTCAGTGTATTTCCTTTGCCTATCAGAGTAAGAATCTTCGTCTGGAGGGCCATGTCACAGCTCACAATGTGAGAGCCATGGCAGCTTCAATGGCTCATCTGCACTCTGTGTCTATCGACGACATCTGTCGAGCAGTCAGCTGGGCCTCGGTTCATACCTTCACAGCCCATTACTGCTTGGACAAGGACTCCCTCCGGGATGCCTTGTTTGGTCAGGCTGTTCTTCAACACCTGTTCCATACCTAATCAACTCCTATCTGCCATCTCTAGTTGGATGCCAGAGATCCATGGGGGGGAAGTGGAGCCCTGGTTCAGGGACACACAACTTCTGGGGTCTCTCCCTGGCATCTAAAGCTAGGAAGTCCCCATATGTGAAGACTACATTCCTGCTTGTTCCTGGAGATAGCATAGTTACTCACCTGTAACAGGTGATCTCCGGGAACAGCAGGAATTTAGTCTTTACAACCCACCCACCTCCCCTAGGAGTTGTATCTCTCTATCTATCTCTTTCTCTTTCCCTCTCTCTCTCTTTGTCTCAGCTTTAAAACTCAACTGGAGAGAGGCAGTTGGGAAAGGCGGAAAGGCAGCACGCAGGCGCTGTGGGATGCTCCCAAAAGCTTTCTTATTGGACGTTGGGGAGCGTTCCCGCGCAGACTCCGATGATATGTGAAGACTAAATTCCTGCTGTTCCCGGAGATCACCTGTTACAGGTGAGTAACTATGCTTTCACAGCTGTAATTGTGCACACTCTGGAGTGGGGAATACAGACCACCTGATGAAGAAGTTAAGTTCATCTTTTGTTTAGCTGCTTTTGGCAGTTTGGGCACTATCATGAATGAAAAGGAGGTGAAGCAGACACTTTCTTTCTCAACACAACCACCGCACAAACTGACCCTTGCCCAGTGTCCTGGATAAAAGAGTTACGATCGACTGTCAGCCCTTTTATAGCTAAGCTAATGGACTGCTCCTTCACGACAGGCACATTTCCCCAATCCCTTAAACGTACGTCCATCAGGCCGCTCCTAAAGAATAGCAAGCTTGACCCCAAGAAGTCAGAATCATACAGACCGATATCAAGCATACCACTTTTGGCTAAAATCATTGAAAAAGATGTCCAAAGACAAATCAAAGAACACATTGATGCTTCTGCCCTGCTTGATTCGTGCCAACATGGCTTCAGAGTTGCGCATGGGGTGGAAACACGCCTCACCACCCTCTTTAGTATCATAATAGCGGGAATTGACAACATACGGCAAGGATATGTGCTCATCTTCTTGGACATAGCGGCCGCTTTCGATTCAGTCTGCCATGAACTCCTCCTACAGCGCCTCAAGGAAAAGGGGATATGCGACTCAGCACTTGAATGGTGCAAGTCGTACTCTCGGATAGATGGCAACACGTAAGATCAGGGGAAACATCATCTGAACCTTTCCACCAGAGTCAAGGGGTCCCGCAAGGATCCTCGCTCTCTGCCCTGATGTTTAACATATACATGCAACCTATCTGTGATATCATCCGGTCCTTCAATGTGAAGTGTCTGTTATATGCCGATGACGTTCTCCTGTATATGCCATTCTCAACTGAGAGCCCCGACCTTTCCCCACTGACTGACTGTTTTAATGCAGTATCCAGCTGGCTTCAATTTCAAAATCTGCGAATACAACATAAGAAAACGGGAGTACTATTCATCACAAGGAATCCTAAATTCATCACACCACCCTGCATAAAAGTCTCGAATGCAGAACTTCTTACCAAACCCTCGATCAGATACCTGGGAGTCACCCTAGACCAGCGACTAGACATGAAGACACATATAAGCAATATAGCAAAAGCAGTATACCATAAAATCTGGTCACTCAGACACCTACGCTCCCTTCTGGAACCGGAAGACTTCCGGACAGTGTATCAAGCATTGATCATACCACATTTTGACTATGCAAATGCCATACTCCATGGACTCCCTCAATCCACTCTGCACCCGTTACAGCTTGCAATGAACTCAGCAGCAAGAGTTCTCCATGGGGCATCCAGGTATGAACACATGACACCTATCCTGAAACAGCTCCACTGGCTCCCCATAAAAGGCAGAATCACTTTCAAAACCTTGATACTGACTTTCAAAGTCATAAATGGGCTCTCCCCATCATCCCTAACAGACCTCGTACAGATAACCCCCCCAACAGATCTAGACGATCTCCTGCGGTCAACAAACTAGTAGTCCCAAAAGCAATGACCAAGAGCAGCCAGGCAACAGTGAACAGGGCTTTCAAGTTCTGTGCACCAAAATGCTGGAACACCCCCCCACCCTGCATCCGGGCAATTACCAACCTAACCCAGTTTAGGAAGGCTTTGAAACATTTCCTCTTCAACCTGTATTATCCTGATGATAGCACCACAAGTGCCTACTCACTTAGCCAACCTAGTCAAAAACAAAAGGTTCACCTAGTTCGAATAATACAGATGTAAATAGTTACCCAAGTTTTGATCCAAGTTCATGTACCTGTTAATTGTAAACACAGATCAACCAGTTTGAAATGTGTAAAAATGTTCCATGTAAACCGCACTGATGGGAAATAGCGCGGTATATAAGAGAATGTAAATAAATAAATAAATAAAATAGTAGTCTCTGTATTAAATGTGTCGTATTGTTTATGTTTTTATGTGGTGTGAATCTCTAAATAGAGTTCTTGGATTGAGTAAATAGATTTCTTAGTATTTATTATAATATAGAGGAGGCATTAAAAGCTTGGGAACCATGAAGTTAGTGTCTGCCATTTCCCTATGGTGATGAATTTTGCCAGATGTAGGGGTGAGCAAAACCTGAGGTCCGTTTGAGCTATTTGGAGTGTTTTGTGTGAATTTTACTAAAGTGTAGAAGTTAGAGTGATACTGGTGGTTACTAAGGGAGTTTTTGGTAGGATTGTGTTAGTATTTTCCCTTAGGTGGTTTTTGTTTTTTGAGTTTACTAGTTTTTTGCAGACCACGACAGCAATGAACCTCACTTCTAAGTCAGGGTATGCAGTGTCCTAGGGGAACAAAGTAGTGTGGTTGTCATGTTAGCCCAGTTTAAAGGTTAATATATAACCACAAACAAAAAAAAATAATATAAGGTGATACCATTTTATTGGAATTTAAATGTATGTTTTTAATTAACTTTTGAAGGGGCAGAGGACTTGGGGTCCTTCATAAAGATTAGGGTGTCTTTTGCATACAAGAGAATGTTCTGAATCGGACCATACCCAGAGCTGAAGACTTTTCAGAATAAAGCCAGCATCTATGATGCGGTTGAATCCAAGCCCTCGGGGCATCTGGCTACTGATGTAGCTGCGCATGAAATGGAAGTCAGAAACTGCAAAGATATCTTACATATTGGGACATGGAACATATGAAGCATGAACCAAGGAAAGTTGGAGGTGGTCAAGAATGAAATGAAATGTGCACAACTCGATCTGTTGGGTGCCAGCGAACTGAAATGGACTGGCATTGGGCATTTTGCATCTGATGATCACATGGTATACTATGCTGGAAATGAAAGACGAAGAAGAAATAGTGCTGCATTTATAAGAAGAAATTTGCAAGAACTGAAATGAATACAATGCAATCAGTGAACGCTTAATTTGTATTTGTCTATGAAGAATGCCCATCAACACAACTATTATTTACATATATGCCGCAACAGCAGTTGCAAAAGAGGAAGAAGTGGATTAGTTCTATGAACAAGTACAAGCTGAAATTGATAGAACATGCAAACAGGATATCCTGATAATCATAGGGGACTGGAACGCAAATGTTGGCAGCAAAGAAGAAGGCAAAGTGGTTGGAAAATATGGACTTGGCAACAGAAATGAAGCTGGAGAAAGACTGATAGACTTCTGCAAGACCAATGATCTATTCATCTCAAACACCTTCTTCCAGCAACACAAGCAGCAACTGTATACATGAGAGTCAGTCAATGGATTGTACAAAAATCAAATTGACTACATCTATGATGGACTACAATGGAAAAGCTCAATAACATCAACAAAGACAAAACCTGGAGCTGACTGTGGTACAGATCACCAACTACTAGTATACAAACTCAGCTAAAGCAAAAAAAGAGCAAGCCACTCGTGAATGTAGCAAAATATGACCTTGAGAAGATACCACTAGAATTTAAAAACTGCCTGCAAAATTGATTTGCTGCTTTGGATACAAATGACAGAGCACCAGAAATTATGGGATGACATCAAGAAAGTTGTGCTCGAAAAAAGTGATAAGTCTCTACAAAAGGTAAAAAAGCAAAAACGGCCAAAATGGATGACCGAAGAAACTCTGAAAATTGCCCAGAAATGCAGAGAAGCTAAAGCCAGAGGAGAAAGAGAGGCAATCGCAGAACTCAACTTTTATGAGAATTTATGAATAGTTTTGTTACAATGTATTCAGTATGTTCAATGTAATGTGCACCACTGTTGTTGTGTTTCCTGTTATCACAATGAGTTACTTGTAAACCGTCTTGATTTACAGAAAGACGGTATAAAACACAACTTTTAGATAAATAAATAAATAAATAAAACTCAATATAGATTTCCAATGTGCAGCAAGACAAGACAAGGAGAAGTACTACAATGATGCATGCAAGGAAATAAAATCAGAAACTATTAGAGAAAGAACAAGGTCAGCATTCCTAAAGCTACGAGAGTAAAATAGAAAATTCCAACTTTGAATTGGAATGCTACAAGATGCTCAAGTAGCCATGTTGAATGATGCTGAGAAGATCAAGAAAAGGTGGAAAGAATATACAGAGCTATTATACCATAAAGATCAAGTGGACCAACAGCCATTTCAGCCTGTACCTTCTGATCAGGAACCATTGGTGATGAAAGAAGAAGTTGAAGCAGTATTACCAAAGAACAAAGCACTGGGTATTGATGGCATTCCCACTGAAGTATTACAGCAATCGGATGTGACTGTGGCCATACTGACAAGGCCCTGCCAGGAAATTTGAAGGACAACATCATGGCCAACTGACTGGAAAAGATCTGTATTTATACCAATACTGAAGAAATGTGATCCAACTAACTGTGGAAATTATCGCACAATTGCTCTGATCCCACATGCCAGCAAGATCCTACTTAAGATCATTCAGCAGAGACTGCAACCATACCTTGAACAAGAACTGCCTAAAGTGCAAGTGGGGTTCAAGAAAGGGCAAGGCAGGGGTAGCTCAAGGCAATCTGCTGCCTGAGGCAAGGGATGAGATGATGCCCCACCCCCACAGTGGGGGGGGGGGGGGAGGGCTTTCTCAAAACTCCAGTCAGGTACTGAACCAAACCAAAAAGCCAATTAGATTATATGAAGGAAAGGCAAGAGTTTGCACACCAAGGAACTAAAAAAAAGAGTGAGAACCACAGCACAGTTTATAAAATTAAATTATAACTCATTTTTATTTTGTTGTTATAAACTGCGTTATGGTTCTTGATTTTTCTTTTTGAACATATATTTTGCATCCACAGAATCCCCTTCCTCAACAGTGGGTGCAGAGCAGAACCAGTACATTCACCCACAGAACTCAATATCTTAAAAAAAAAACAACAACAGTGACTGAGCCCTGGAGTGAAGGCAAGGACGGAGCTCGTCGGCGTGCTGTATGTGCGGGTCCTGGAATCCGAGGTGTGCTTTAATTTCCTGGCACTACATTGACCATCTATCAGGCACCGGACTGCCCTGCGGGGTCCTAGTGGGCTTTAAGACTCTACCCTATGGCCCTTGTGGTTGTGACTGAGCCCTGGAGTGCAGGCAAGGACGGAGCTCATCGGCGCGCTGTGTGTGCGGATCCTGAAATCCGAGGTGTGCTTTAATTTCCTGGCACTACATTGACCATCTATCAGGCACCGGACTTCCCTGCGGGGTCCTAGTGGGCTTTAAGACTCTGCCCTACGGCCATTGGGCCATGGCCCGAAGGGGCGTGACCAAAGGGGCAGGCCACACCCCTTTGGCGCCCCTTCAGCGTCCATTGGCGTCCTTGGCATTTGAGTATTTGCTTTTTTGATTGATGATTATTTAATATGGGGAAATGTAAGGTTAAAAAGCCAGTGGAAGATAAGGGTCTGATGCTTACGGGGGAGGGTAAGGTGTTTGGACCTTTGGACAAACACTTTTTAACCCTCCCTGATACATGTTCTCCTTCTGAAGGTGCGTCTTTAAGCTCCGTTGAGTGGACTCCTCCTCTCCCTCAACTTTCCACTACTTTGGTAAGCGATAGCAATAAAGTTCTTTTACCTGTTTATTCTCTGACCCCGTTACCTAATCCTGTAGTGGTCCCGGCTGTTTTGCAAACATTGATAATGCCTCCCGATGAGATTACTTTGAAAGATCTATGCTCTTTAATTGCTTCTTTAGATGCAAAGGTTTCTACTTCCTTTGATTCTTTATGTATATACACTCAAGAATCTAACCGGAAGTTCTCTGAGGTTGATGCTCAGTTAACTGAGGTGGTAACTTTGTTTTTAGAGGTAAATAAGCAACTCTTGCATTTGCAAAGTCTTAGCATGGCTTCTATTAAGGATTCCTTAATTATTCAAAATAAATTGGAACTGTTGGAGAACAGCGCTAAAGCGCTGAATCTCCGGTTTTTGAATTTTCCTATGTCTTCATTGCTTTCTCCCCAGATTCTGCGTGACAAGTATTTCCATGAAGTTTTGCTATTTGTGGATAAAATTACTGTGCAATCATGTTATTATATCCCTGTAGGAAAACGTCAAGTTAATAATGATGATACTGGGTTGGATGTTCTTTCCATAGATATTAATAAAGATCTGACAGATTTCTTGGAAGATTCATCTGATAAGATTGAGAAAAGAGCCACATTGTTGGTTACTTTCCTGTCTTCTGCAGATAAACTTTGTGTTTTAAAAGCTTACTTTAAGAATAAAGAGAAATTGTTTTGTGGCTTCAAAGTAAATATATTTCCAGATGTTTCTTGACCCACCCAGGTCCGGAGGAAGGGCTTTTCGGTATTAAAGCCCCGTGTAATTGGACTGGGTGCCTCTTTTTGCCTGAAATTTCCCTGTAAGTGTATTACTGCTTTTCAAAATTGCACTTATGTATTTTCTGAAGTTGCTCAGCTAGAAAGTTTTTTGCTAGATAGGAAGGGATGAAGTATGAGTTTGCTTTATTCTCGATGGCTTGTAATTATGGGGATGTAATTTATCCCTTAATTTCCTTGTTTCAGTTTTATTTTACATTGATCAGGGCGTCAGTTCACCATTATGTGGGCTATTGCTGTTATTAGTGTCTTTTT
Source organism: Ichthyophis bannanicus (assembly GCA_033557465.1). Lineage (NCBI taxonomy): Eukaryota > Metazoa > Chordata > Amphibia > Gymnophiona > Ichthyophiidae > Ichthyophis > Ichthyophis bannanicus. Next base: position 155,139,580 of record CM066031.1, read on the forward strand.
GGATTTTGTATTTGACATTTGATATTTCCTCTGGGCGGCATCTTCTGTATTGTTTGTGTTTGGATTTTTATTTGTTGAAAAACCCAATAAACATATTACAACTAAAAACAAACAAACAAACAAACATTATCCAGTACCAGGCATATTGTGAACTAATACAAAACCCTACAACAAAGTCACTGAGTATCTATAGAGCAAATCTACCATACCATACCGTACCATACCATATCAGCATCAACTTTCAAAACTCACATAAGGAGGCTATCCAAAAAAATGCAACACTTGAAAAGCTGAACAATTCAGATTAATAAAGTACAGATCCCTACATATAAATTCCATGTTAACAGAACACCTGGTCTTGGTCACACACTCAAAACATAGACCCTCACCAAGTACAGAATAAGTGACCGTAACCTAAAAATAAACACATGTAGATAAAAATTAAACTGCAACTTTAAGAAAACAGATTCAGCATACAGTGCAATATCAGAGAAATAGAAAGAGATGCATTTCCATGTACTGCATAAAATATAAAGATAGCTCCGGGGGATCCCACATGATGAATGAGTGAGTAAGGAGGCTTCTTGCTCACTCCGGGGCTGCCTCGTGAATTAATCAGCATTATTTGTCGCTGCCCGAGCACAGGAAAGTGGAAAAGGGCATACCAACAAAGCAGAAGGAAGATAGCCACTGTCTGAGAGGAAAGTCGGAGATAAGATACCTTCACTGGTTAAAAGAGACCGAGAGAAATCCAACAAACCTGCGGCCCCCACATCCACGGCATTGAGGCCGGCGTCCCCCAGCGCAGAAAGCGCGGATTCCACAACGGAAGATGTGGCAAGGGAAGTAGTGAAACTACTAGACCCCAAATTCGACCAGATTCTGAAGAAATTGGAAGCGATGGGGGACGCAATGACGGAGGTGGGTTACAGAGTGGAGGAACTGGAGCACCGCTTGGCAGCGATTGAGGATGAAGAGGGCCGGCGAGCAAGAGAGAGTGCGGCACAACACACACAGATCGAGGCCCTCACAGCGAAGGTAGACAATTTGGAAAATAGGTCACAAAGGAACAACCTGAGGCTAGTGGGAGTATCGGAGAAGACGACAGACCCTATGCTGCTGCCTTTAATTGAACAATGGCACCCAAAAGAACTGGGACTGAGCTCACTTGTGGGAGAATTAAAAGTTGAGCGGCGCACCGTTTAGGAGCAAGAATGGAGTCGCGGCAGCAGCCGCGGGTGGTCATCGCACAGATTCTCAATTTCCAACACAAAATACAGTTACTCCAGGCATTCTGGAGGAAAGGGGATTTGATGTTGGAGAACCAGAAAATTCTGATTTTTCAGGATTATTCAGCAGCAGTTGCAGCAAGAATAGAGTTTACCTCTATTTGTGCCGAACTGTTCAAAAAGAAGCTTCGGTTTACATTGGCCTTCCCGGCAACGCTTCGGGTCACCGACCAAGGGAAAAACTACACGGTTGCCAATGTGGGAGAAACAAGGCGATTTCTGAAGGGTCTGGAGAAGGATAAAGCAGGAGAAGTGGAAGCACCATCGGGACAGAGCCAAGGATAAAATACAACTTTATGGTACTGTTGTGTAATAAGACTGGTAATAATTGCACGATGCTGGGGGAGGGCAGCAACGAGTGTAAAATCTGGTGTGTGGACCATAAAGCAGGGGATACAGCAGACAGGGTGGTGTGGTGGAAACATAACTCTGTTAGTTGAAAGTGAAGACTGCTGGGAATGAGCGGGAAACAGAGAGTGAATCAAGGCAGCCCTGTGGCGTCTAATAAGGGATCGGGCCTCAGCAAGCAAGGGCTGAGGATAGAAGATGGGACATTTTAAGTGGGAAGGGGGGAGGGGGCAGGGGGGAAGGGAGGGGGGAAAGAATAGGGAAAAGATTGTGTGAATGGGAGGGGGGGATGGATTGATTCGAGTCAATTGGATAAGAGGGGTAGAGTGTCTGACATAAAGCATATCTTACCTAGGAGGGGTGGGGAAACAGCAATGAAGTGATGGCCACAGCGAGGTGTAGAGATGCCACGGTAGAGAGAACTTGAGGTTGAGGCTGGGCAACCTTGGGCAAGACAAAAAGAGGAAAAGAGAAAGGGAAGAGAATCCAAAAGGGAAGATCAAGATGGGTCATGACCTGCGTATAGTCACTTGGAATGTGGGGGGAGTGAGTACACCCATGAAGCGTACGAAAATTTTACAAGTGTTAAAAAGAGGGAAAGTCCAAATAGCTCTTTTACAAGAAACCTGCTTGAGTGCAAAAGAACATGAGAAGTTAAGGAGAGATTGGGTAGGGCAAATATATGAGGCCACATCGGGAGGACGGAAGAGAGGAGTAGCGATCCTGATTAAGAAAGGGATCCCCGTGAAAATTTTGAAGGAGGTGGTGGACACACAGGGGAGGTTCATATTTCTGTATATTCGAATACAGGGGGAAGAGCTGTTCCTTGGTAATATATATGCCCCGAACATCTATAATCACCAGTTTTTTAAGTGTATTGCACAAAAAATAGTGGAAGCACCAAAAGTACCAATAATATTGGCAGAAGATTTCAATTGCCCACATGACTTGGAGTTAGACAGGTCGCAACCAAGGGGGGGAGGAGGATGGATCAGGAAAAGAGTGGGTTATCTATGCAGAGCAGGAGGACTAGTAGACACATGGAGAGTTCTGCATGAAGGAGAAAGAGACTAAACACATCTGTCGAGAGCTCACCAGTCGTGGTCTAGGTCTGACTATATGTTGGTTTCCAAAGAGAACTTAGGTAAAGTCATAAGCATTGAGACTGAACCAATCATAGTATCTGACCATACAATGATCAGGATGGATTGGAAAGGGAGGAGAGGTATACAAAGTAAATGGTCCTTCCTGAGACACTTGTGGAAAAATAAAGAATTTCAGACATATTTGGTAAAACACTGGGAGGCGTATTTACAATTTAATGAAACACAAATAAGTAAAGTAGCTGTTTTATGGGAGGCGGGGAAGGCGGTGATGCGGGGACATGTCATCGCGTTTGTGGCAAGAGAAAGGAAAAAGATCAATGATACTGTACTAAGAATCACACAAGAGCTTCTGTGGTAGGCTATGGCCTGTAAACTAGGCCTAGATCCCAACCCCCACCTGGGATTAGTGTTGAGAGGAACCAGAGGTTGAGAATCTGCCTTAAACTGTTTTAAACTGCTTTTGAAAAGTTTGTATAATTCCTTTATGCTGATGATAGAAATGTTCTTGCATTCTCTGAGCTAGAAATGGCCTTGAAGTAGAAATGTAACCATGTTAGAGACTATGCCTTTGTTAGGACAGTTTGAGAAGGGGGAACAAGGAAGGGGGCCCAGAGAGGGTCACCGATTGGATAGGTACGAGGGGCGTTGGGACCAATAGAAAGGTTGCCTCTATCAAATTGTAAAAATTGTATATAAGGAATCTGATCCTGTACTCCATTGCTAAGTCTCTTTTGGACACGCTCCTGTCTGAGCCTGTGCACAATAAATTGGCTTGGACCCTGCAACTGACTCCTGGTATTATTTATTGCATGCACTTCGCTGCTACATTTCTTGGTGCGTTGGGCCGGGAAGTGCGAGTAGTGGATGGTATTCAAGTGAATATACCACGTTTTACCGCCTCAAGGTTTGGTCCGGCTGGAACCGTGTCTGGCTGACCGCAGGGGAAACCTCAGGCGCCACCGGTCCTCTTGCATCGGAGAGGATTCCTCCTTGCCTCAGCGGATTACTGGATCCGACCGGCCAACATTTCCGAACCCGAGGGGAGTCCGGGATTCAACCCATGAACTGGTTCTGTATCAGGTACCGGATCCGGTGAGTAGAAATTTCTTTGCTACTCAGATAGTTAGTTTGGGAAACTTGTACGGGAATACAGTACCGAGAGCCTGATCACCTCTCAGGGCAGTCCGAGTACGTCTTGCATGAGTATGCGCGAGACCGAAACCACTGCCCTTGGTTAGTCAGCAGTCCGAGTACGTCTTGCATGAGTATGCGCGAGACCGAAACCACTGCTTTTGGTTTGTCAGTAAGGCCTGGGAATTCTGAAATGTTGCTAGCATACCTGTCTGTGTTTGAGTGACAGGTCTTGAAAAAGCGTCTGGTGTTTGTGTTTCCCTCTGCTTCAAGGGCTGCCCGGACCCCTTACCGGCAGTCCGATCACCCGCACCCTCTGTCTGTTGTCTAACCGCGGGTTTCCCTTCTGGTATAATGTAAGACTATTAATCCCTCAACACCACCACTGCACACACAGATCCTTGTCCAGCATTCTGGATAAAAGATCTGCGAAGCGACCTCTCTCCGATAATAGCCAATATCATAAACCGATCCTTCAACACCGGATCCTTCCCTTCTGCTCTCAAGCAGACCTCCGTCAGACCTCTACTAAAAAACAACAAACTAGACCCCCAGAAAATAGAGTCTTACAGGCCTATATCCAGCATTCCTATGCTCGCAAAGATCATTGAGAAAATAGTGCATAGGCAATTACAGGACCATATTGATTCTGCTGCCCCACTAGATCCATGCCAACATGGATTCAGGGAGTCACATGGAGTGGAAACATTACTCACCACCCTTTTCAACAACATAATTGCTGGCATTGACAACATCCGGTATGGTTTCGCGCTCATATTTTTAGATATTGCATCAGCTTTCGACTCAGTATGCCATGAGATACTGCTCATCCGGTTAAGAGAGAAAGGTATCAGTGGAACGGCCCTCGAATGGTGCAAATCATATTTGTCCGGAAGATGGCAGCATGTGCGGGCAGATGGGACTAAATCTGAACCATTTCAGCAAAGTCAAGGGGTGCCGCAAGGATCCTCTCTATCATCCTTGATACATCCAACCCTTATGCAACATCATTAGATCTTTCAATGTCAGTTTTATGATATATGCTGATGATGTCCTGTTATACATGCCAGTAGTCTTGGAGAAAATGGACCTCGCCCCTCTAACCAACTGTTTCAACACCATATCGGAATGGCTACTCTCACAGAATCTGCGAATTCAGCACAGGAAGACCGAGGTCCTCTTCATCTTGAGGAATCTGAACTTCATACCACCCAACTGTGTAAAGGTAAATGAGGCCGAACTACAAGTAAAACCCACCATACGATACCTTGGAGTGACTCTGGATCAAAACCTCGACATGAAGAAGCACATAGCCAACACCGTAAAAGCAATCTATTTCAAAATCAGATCTCTCAGACACCTACACCCGTTGCTCGATCCAGATGATTTCTGTACCATTTACCAAGCCCTGATCATTCCCCACTTCAATTACGCAAACTCCATACTGCAAGGGCTCCCCCAATCCACTCTTAACCCCCTGCAACTCGCTATGAATAGTGCAGCGAGGGTGCTGTTCGGGTCATCCAGGAGAGACCATGTTACACCCCTCCTGAAACAGTTACACTGGCTTCCCATTCAAGCCAGAATTATTTTCAAGACATTGCTTATCACCTTCAAAGCTGTCAAGGGGCTCTCCTCCTCCTCCCTATCTGATCTCATCCAACCAACTGCACCCAACAGACCCAGAAGAACCGCAGAGTTAAATATGCTGACAGTCCCAAAAGATATGACGAGATGCAATGCGACAGCAGCCCCAAGACTCTGGAACACCCTACCGACACACATCAGGGCAATCCCCAATCTGAGCCAATTCAGGAAGGCCCTTAAACACTTCCTGTTCACCAAATTTTTCACAAACCATACCGAATCTCAGCTCCACCCAAATATCAATGACATCATCAACATTAGCAGTCAGTCAGGCAAGCCCTCTCAACATGTCGCCCCAACACTTTAAACCACCATGCAGTCTCCCTTTTTTTGCGACTCTGTACTTGTAAATAGTTTCCCCCGTTATCCAGGTTTCTACTTCCTGTTAATTGTAAGACCAGACATATGTAACTTGTCGGATGTTTTCTGTTCCATGTAAACCGCGCTGATGTCGAATAGTGCGGTATATAAGAAATGTTAATAAATAATAAATAAATAATAAATTAAGGAACAGTACTGAGAAAAGAAAAAAAACCCTCAGGAGTCACTTTAAGGAATCGAGTCTAAGCACAGCACAGCGACGAGCAGTCTCAGTGATTTTATTTTTCAGCACAGCGTGAGAGACGGTATCAAGCAGCGTGTATTTATCTATTTATGCTGGATATTATCTTAATCTGTATTTGACTTTAACCTATTGTTTGTGTTTTTTAGTGAGCATATTCACCTAGACAGTTTTATAACCACATGATGTAAGAGTTTTCTAATAAATCCTCAACAGAGGTTAGTATTCATATGCATGTATTTTTTATATATTCACGTTTTTTTACATATATGCATCAGGTCCCGAGCACATTAGTTCCTTTATATGATTTTATATGTTTATATGATATTGGTATTTATGTATTCATTATCTTATGGTATTTTTTGATGGTGTTTATTGCTTTTATTTATCCGCTTGCCGTCTGTTCTTTTACTATGATTTTAAATGGTTTGTATATTTATGTTTTTAGTTTCTGTGCCTGGCTAGCCCCTGACGAAGGGTGACGAAACACGGCCTGTGTCGGGTGGTCAAAGGCCAATTAATAAAGAATTGTCTTTCCATCTTTATCACGCCTTGGACTGCTTGTCTCTGCTCTGCGTGGTTTGCTGCTTTTGTAGTGTTACCCAATATCATGGAACAGAACCCTGACAGTCCTGACTACCTTATGCTTTCAGAAGTACAACTGCAAGCCAGAGGGATGGTCACATTATGCCATTGCGCCAGGTCCCAGGTCTACCTACTCTTAATGACCAGGACCAGGTGGTGATGGGACCAACCAGTCTTGTTTATGTGCCCTTTTCCACCACTGATTTATTGAACTGGAAGACGCATTATGCATCCTATACTGAGAAACCCCAAGATTTGATTGAATTAATGTCTAGTATTATGCAGACCCATCAGCCTACCTGGTCTGATTGTCTCCAACTCCTGTCTACTCTCTTCACTACTGAAGAACGAGTACAGATTGTGCAAGCGTCCACCCGATGGTTAGAAGAAAATCCGGTAGGAGAAGCAGGCCTAAATCCCCGGCAAGCAGTCGCCGTGGATTTTCCAAATGACGATCCTAGATGGGATCCGAACAGTGTTGATGGGGCGGTGGCCCTTAATCGGTTCCGCCAAGCCCTACTGCAAGGCCTGAAGAAAGAAGACCAGAAGGTCATGAATATCAGGCACAGAGGGAGGAGTGGCCTAGTGGTTAGGACAAGGTACTTCAGGCCGGAGGGCCGGGGGGTTCAAGTCCCACCTGGGGACAGCAATCTCAGGCCGGAGGGACTGGGATTTCTAGTCCTATAGGCACTCCTTGTGGTCTTGGGCAAGCCACTTAACCCTCCATTGCCCATGTTCCCTGTAAGTATTAGCGTATGTGTGTCATATCCCCTCGTGTTAAATGTATCTCCCAATTGACCGCTTTGACCCGGTGAAAAGCGGGATATAAATACAGCTAAATAAATAAATAAATAAAATAAAATATCGGAAAGGTATCCGAAGTCATCCAGCGTTCAGATGCAAAGCCAAAATAGTGCATAGGAATAGTTTGAAATTATACGGTAGAAGAAAATATAGACGAATGAAAGTTAATAAATGCAGATTTGCATATGTGAGTACTTAACGTTTGTGCAGCTTTCTCTAACTTAAAACGGGCTTTGTTTTTTTAATTGAAAGCTAATGTAACTCATAGAAAAATGAGGTTAGGATGCTTAGTTTTTTTTCTCTTGTGTTGTGTAATCTAAGGGGTATGTTTACTAAACTGCGGTAACATTACAGACCGCACGTTAGGTAACGTTACTTAATGATTCTTAACGTCCCCGGCCGCGGTAAACACCGCAGAGGGTGGAGAGAGGGCGGGGGGAAGGGGTCAGTGGGCGGGGAGAGGCTCCCTGCACACTAACGCGCTGAACTGAAGGGCTGAATCCTACCACGAATGAAAACCTGCCCTTAGAGGCACATTTGCAGGAGAAAGAAACCATTTCAGTGTCAGCAATGTACAGCATAGGCAAGAAGCCCAAGAAACGTGATAGTAGTGCTCCATTTCCAGCACTAGCATAGTGCCCAAGTATGAAAGGCCACTATGGCGATGGTGCAAGTGGGGCATAGGGGGCTGCAGGCGGGACATGTAGCGGGGGCAGCTGGGGTACAGGGTGGACTAGGCGGGTGCCTAGGAACATAGACACCGGAAATCAGAATGACAGCAGCTGACAAAGGCCAAACACAATCCACCTACATCTACCTGGTCCACCCAAGCTAACAGTTACCAGAGCACTGACTTGACATCCCCCCAGCCAACCCTCCCCCAAGTAGAAGGGACAGACTATTGGTAGGCGGTGATGGGGGGGGGGGGGGGATGTGAGGATGCTCATGTATGCCCCATGCCCCAGATCCCGCTCCCTAGGCGACCACCTACCCACACAGTGGATGGCCTGGGACTGCGCACTACCAGCACTGACAGCATATGGCCATGTCAGCATGGCAGGGGGGGTGCCCATGCTGGAGAGGGCAGTGGCACCTGCCTGCAGTGGACCTACGCCATGCCCTGTACCACTACGTGGTGTGCAGTGCAACATACAAAGTCTGGCTGAGGAAAAGTACCGGTAGCCCCAGGGACCACCATGCATCTGTGGCAACAGTGTGGTGCAGTACACCCAGCCAGTGTGTGCAGAAGCAGAGGGTCACAGGTTCAAGCCCCAGCTGTGGTTCCTGCAGAGCATGTCCCTATGTTTTACCCTACAATGCAGATACAACAGCAACATGTGCAAAGCCCAAAGCAGCGGTGAACAGGGGTACAAACATCTACTCACACAGGCTCCACAATCCAAAGATGCATGGAGAGTCAAGCTGTTGGGCCCCAGCATTGAGCTGCAGTTATCAACAGGGCACTACTACTACCTCCTGCACAGTTTAGCATTGTTGGCACTGTGATCAGGACCAGTGTGGCAGGCAGGATTGCCAACCACCCCTATCTTTGCACAATGCTGCAATAGGAGTGTGTGTGTGTATGTCTATCCATTGTTTTGTGGCTGCCCGCACCTCACAGGGCCCACAATGTCCCACTGTTACCAGCGTTAGCCTGAATATGTGCATGATGAGGAGCAAGGTGTCATGGGTATGGCCCGGACAGGGCGGATTGGCCAGGATGCATCTTCACAGGGTGAGGGGCAATGGCTGGGACACTGTAGTGCTCGGCCACCGCCTGCATGGACAGGGTAGCCACAGCAAGGCATGCTGGGAGGGCACTCACTCTGACCGAGCAGTGACCATGGAATGTCTAGGTTCCCACATAGCACTCTACATTATCTGCCTCCAGTGATACTTGTGTTCCCGGTGCTGGGGCCCCAATCACTGAGATGCCTGCTTGATGGCCGTAGTTACTCTGTGAGCATGCACTATGGACTGGCTAGTGGACTGTCTGCAGTTAGACTGTGCATGGTGGGAACACCTATAATGTGCAGTCTGACTGTGCTGTCTGCTGGTGACTAGCAGACAGTGTTGTGAGGCAGTTGGGGTGTTCCAGACCCAACCCCAACATTGCTGCTGGTCTTCCACTGCCCCAGTCACAGGTATGGCTCTGGCCCACCAATCCTGGAGGGCTGTCTTATACCAGCAGGATGGAGGTTGCTTCACCGGAGCTGGTGCACCTGTCCCTTACCTACAAAAAGGGTGATGTGGGCCCTTTGGGGTATGTAGTGTATACCACTTTGACCTTATAAAGTAACTGCTACACACACCTCATGCAGGTCTAGAAACACCTCTGCCCTGATAACAGGTGCCAATATCAGCCAGACCCTAACATGGGGTACACATTAATCTGGGTGGTGTCTGGTCCCAGAGGCCACATGTGACTGCAGGATACAGATGGACACCAAATTACCTTTGGCTGCACTGCAAGGAACACCTGTCACACACTGGTAATAATTTATTTATTTATTTATTTAACACTTATTTCTATACCGCTCTTTCCCAAGTATCAAGTGCGGTTTACAAAGAACAGTAAATTATATGGTATGTGGGAGCACATACCTAGTTGTATCACATAGAACAGGTGGAACTATTTACAAGTAACAATATAACATTTGAACGGTAAAAAGTTAGAACGTATTTACATTATGGGTACTTACAAATTATATCATAGGGCAAATTGTGATGCGTAAAAATATTATGTGTGTTTTGTTGTATTGTAGTATGGTTGCTAACCTGTGTCTCTTTGTGTATTCTTATTAGGTAGTGTATTGTAGTGTAGAGAGAATAAGTGGGTTTTTAGTTTTTTTCTAAATTCCTTTAAGTCTGATAGTTGGCGAATGTTGTCAGGAAGCGTATTCCATAGAATAGGTGCCGAATGGGAAAAGGCCCTCTTGTTGGTTGGGGATGTACAGCAGGACCTATCTCTAGCACCACACGTACTGCAGACCTAGTACTGGGCACCCATCCTATCCCTCAAGGTGAACACAGAACCTGCACAATGGCATGGTCTGTAGCTACTCTGTGCCAGTATCACGCACTCTCAGTTCGTCTTTCCAAGCTGAGGTACCGAAGAGGTGCAGACCCCATTTGCTGATCAGCTGTAGACAGCTATTCAGCATGTGCATTGCATCATGGGTACTGGTGGGGTTACCCTATCCTGGCACTCAGAGCAGACAGTTTGTGCAGTGACCTGCAGTCCTTCTGTACCCAGCCACTGCTGTGACATACACCACGGAGGTATAGCCTACCGGTTAATATGATGCCATTCTCGGCAGTGTTCATGGGTTCAATTCCTCATTGTTCCCTCCTCTAATGCCTGTCCTACTCAAATAGTGTGCATGCCTGTACCAGTCATATTTTTGCAGATTTGTGCTGCCAGTACATAATACCCTTGCCACAATTGCCAAAATTCCCTCGGTCTGTCTATCTGCGTCTGTCAGCTGTGTAGAGTCCTGTCTGCCAGTGCAGGCTGTCACCCCATGTCTTGCACTGCTACCCTTTCCTGCATTGCGCCTCTTCTTGCTTGCCTCGCCTGTGCCTGATCTGCATGGCACCACCACTCCTCTGTCCACCCATCATTGTAACTATCCTGCCACCTCCGCCTCCACTGGGGGACATGTATTCCCATTGTCTGCCACCAACTGTCTTTCCAGTACTTTACATTGCCAACACCCTGTGCTGTGGTACAGTTGCCCTCACCATGTTTGTCATCAGTACTGGCAGCCATATGGGATGCCCTCAGATATGGCAGGTCCAGCGGCTCCCAGCTCTACCTCCTTCACTCACCTGTTCATTGCCTTTCCTGAGTGCTCTATCTAGTGTTAGGGCTACATCTGTCTCTGTGGGTCATGCATGTCATCCTGAAGCACCTTGCAGCCCTTAGGCCACGCTAACCTAGGACACCATAACCTTGTTAGGCCACCTTAACCTATGGTTCCGTAACCCAGAGTGTCCTCTAAGGTGCCTTGTCCAGGGGTGCCTAATACGGCACTTAGCCTAAGGAGCCCTACTGTACAGGGCACCTTACAGAGCACCTTATGAAGTGCCTTGTAACGCGCATTAGTTTGTAACATGCGTTGGCTGATACGGCTTGCTGTAACGATGCACCGCCCACGCCTTTATATGGGCATCTGTACCTTTACCGCGGAACCTAACGCGAATGACATTACTGCAGTTTAGTAAACATACCCCTAAGATGAGATTTTTTTAATGTGTTCTATCTGCTGCCAGTAAAAAAAAAAAACAATAATAGCTCACTTATTAGCTAAATCATTCTTAGATAATGATGCTACGTTTTTTATTAGTACCTGGTTTTAAATATGCTTTTCTAAGATTTTGCAGTAAATATTCACAGTAAAACTCTGTTCTAATCTACTTTAACTTCTGTGTTCAGTCTTGTAATGTAGTTTGTGTCAGTAATAGAAGTTATCAGTGGCTATTGATCTCGGGTTGAATTTGTGATGTGTATATACAGCATATAAACATTTTACATGAATCATTTTAGTTTTTTATTTTTATTTACTAGGTTTCATATATAGACAGATTACTTGCAGTATGTATGTGTATGTATATATATAGCTAGATAGATATAGATAATTAAATTGTTGGAAGAAGTTAAAAAGTGCATTGTAAGAACTTTTCATACTTCCTCTTTCTAACACCTAGGCTGCTTCCCCCCTCCCCCACCCCCGAGGAGGGTGCAGAGCAACAGGTCGAAGGAAGGCCAGAAAACCCCTATAAGGGGATAAGCCAGGTTAAGCAAGAGGAAAGGGGAATGTTCAAAGAAAAAGGATAAAAGTAAGGTAGCCCCAGCAAGGGGCGTACCTCACTTAATGCTGGTGGGCATGATGCTGTGAAGGTACCCGCTGTCTAGACAACGTATTGCGCAATAAATCTGCTTCACAAACATTCTTCTCTGAGTCTCATTGGTCATATTGGCCATAGAGAAAGCACAGTTACTTACCTGTAACAGGTGAACTCTGGGAACAGCAGGAATAAGTCTTCACATATGGGTATCGTCGGTACCGACGGAGCCTGCGCAGGAACGCTCCCCAGCGTCCAATAGGAAAGCTTTTGGGAGCATCCCACAGTGCCTGCGTGCTGCCTTCCCGCCTTTCCCAACCGCCTCTCTCCAGTTCGAGTTTTAAAGCTGAGATAAAGAGAGAGAGAGGAAAGGAAAGATAGATAGAGAGATACAACTCCTAGGGGAGGTGGGTGGGTTGTGAAGACTTATTCCTGCTGTTCCCAGAGATCACCTGTTACAGGTAAGTAACTGTGCTATCTCCAGGAACAAGCAGGAATGAGTCTTCACATATGGGGACTCCCTAGCTGTAGATGCCAGGGAGAGACCCCAGAGTTGTGTGTCCCTGAAAAGGGCTCCACCTCCCCCCATGGATCTCTGGCATCCAACCAGGGTAGGTGGGTAGGAGTTGATTAGGAATGGAACAGGTGTTTGAGAACAGCCTGACCAAACGAGGCATCCCGGCGGGAGTCCTTGTCCAAACAGTAATGGGCTGTGAAGGTATGAACCGAGGCCCAGGTGGCCGCTCGACAGATTTGGTTGATGGACACAGAGTTCAGATTAGCCACTGAGGCTGCCATGGCTCTCACATTGTGAGCTGTGACATGGCCTTCCAGAGAAAGGTTCCTACTCTGGTAGGCGAAAGAAATACACTGAGCAATCCAGCTGGACAGTGTTCTCTTAGAAACTGGAAGTCCTAAATGGGAAGGATCAAAAGCAACAAAGAGTTGAGAAGACTTTCTATGTTGCTGTGTCCTTTGTAAGTAAAAGGCGAGAGCTCTTTTACAATCCAAAGTATGAAGATTCCTCTCTGCACTTGATGCATGAGGTCCTGGAAAAAAGACAGGTAAGTATACCTCTTGGTTCAGATGAAAAGGCGAGACCACTTTGGGCATAAAGTGTAGATTGATCCTGAGGACTACCTTATCATGATGGAACCTTGTATAAGGAGGGTTAGCCACCAAGGCTTGCAACTCACTGATGCGATGTGCTGAGGTGACTGCAATGAGAAAGACAACCTTCCAAGAAAGAATTTCAAGGAGGTGGTGGCTAAAGGTTCAAAGGGTGGCTTCATAAGCTGGCCAAGAACCAGATTTAAGTCCCATGCCACTGGAGGTGGTCTAATGGGAGGTTAAGTTAAAAGAAGGCCTCTCATGAATCTTGCTATAAGAGGATGAGAGGAAACAGGTTGTCCATCAAGAGGCTTGAGGGACGCTGCAATAGCACTCAAATGGACTCTTACCGAATTCGTTTTGAGGCCTGCATTTGAAAGATGCAGAAGATACTCTAGTAAAGAATTCACAGGTATTGCTAGAGGGTTAAGACCCTTTTCTGAACACCAAATGGTAAATCTTTTCCATTTGAAAGCATAGGAACGTCTAGTGGAAGGCTTTCTAGAAGCATGAATAATATCTATGACTTGCTGAGAGAGATGGAAAACTTGAAGGTCTAGGCCTTCAGCAACCAAGCCCTGAGATGGAGAGACTGGGGGTTTGGGTGCCACAATGTTCCGTCTTCCTGGGAGAGGCGATCTGGAGCAGAGCCCAACTCCAGGGGTGGAGCTTGAGAGAGATGCAGAAGTAGAGGGTACCACACTTGGCATGGCCAATGTGGGGCTATGAGGATCATAGCCCTCGGTCTCTCTGAAGCTTGAACAGTGTTTTGGGAATTAGGGGAATGGGTGGAAAGGCATAAAGGAAGTCTTGACCCCAGTGAAGGAGGAAGGCATCCCTGGCCTGAACTCCCTGACACAGAATCCTGGAACAGAACCGGGGAAGTTTGGCATTCCACGGACTTGCAAACAGGTCTATGTCCGGGGTTCCCCAAATTCGAAAAATCCTGGCTATCTGGTCCCTATGGAGGGACCATTCGTGTGGCAGCAGAACTCGACTGAGTCTGTCTGCCCAAGAGTTTTGAACGCCTGGAAGTTATACTGCCATAAGATGAATTTGATGCTCTCTGGCGAAGGCCCACAGTCGCAAAGCTTCGTTGCAAAGCGACAGAGAGCCAGTCTCCCCCTGCTTGTTTACATAGAACATGGCTACTTGATTGTCCGTGTGGATGAGGACTGTCTTGTAGCTGAGCAGGGAGTGGAATACTCTGAGAGCTAAGAAAATTGCTCTGAGTTCCAAGAGATTTATGTGTAGTGAAGTCTCCTGTGGAGACCAGATGCCCTGGGTGGAGAGATCTTGCAGATGAGCTCCCCAACCCATTGGAGAGGCATCTGTTGTAAGGGTTGCTTGGGGAAGTGACTGTTGAAAAGGGGACCCCAGCAACAGGTTTTGAGAGGACTTCCACCACTGAAGAGACCAAAAAAGGCGACTGGAGTTTGCTATTTTGTCTGACAGGCAACCTGATGCCTGAGTCCATTGGGTGGACAAAGTCCATTGAGCTGCCCTCATGTGAAGGCGAGCATATGGAACCACATGCACAGTGGATGCCATGTGGCCTAAGAGCTGCAACATTTCTCGAGCAGTTAAAAGGGGTTTTAACTGTATTTGGGAGGCTAACTGCACCAAGCGTAGGCAACGGGCCTGAGGGAGATAGGCCCTTGCAGTTGTGGTATCCAACAAAGCCCCTATAAACTCAAGGGACTGAGTAGGGGTGAGACTGGATTTTGGGATGTTTATTACAAGTCCCAAATACTGAAGGACACGCATTGTGCAGCTTAGACAAATCTTGGCCTCTGCTTGAGATGGAGCTTGAATGAGCCAGTCGTCCAGATATGGGAAGAAAAATATTCCTAGAGTGCGTAGAAATGCAGCTACTACTGCCATGCATTTCGTGAACACCCTTGGTGCAGAGGCCAGACCAAAAGGAAGCACCCTGTACTGGTAGTGCTTTCCTTGAAAAAGGAACCGAAGGAACCTTCTGTGAGTTGGATGGATGAGGACATGGGTGTACGCATCCTTGAGATCTAGAGAACAAAGCCAGTCTTGACTCTGAAGGTATGGAAGCAGAGCACCGAGAGAAATCATCTTGAATTTCTCCTTGAATAGAAATTTGTTCAATTCTCTGAGATCTAAGATGGGTCTGTAGCCCCCTGTCTTCTTTGGAATAAGAAAATAAGGGGAGTAGAACCCTGTGCCTTGTTGAAGAAGAGGTACTTCTTCTATTTCCCCTTGGGCAAGAAGGATGGCAATCTCCTGACCTATAAGGTTGAGGAGAGATGTTGGAGAATTGAACTGTTTCACCATGGTGTGAGGGGGAAGGCTTAAAAGATGAAGCTTGTACCCCTCTCTTATGATGGAGAGTGTCCATTGCTCTGCTGTGATTTGCTCCCATCTGGGAGCAAAGTAAGTCAACCTTCCAGGGATGGTAAGGGGCTCTGGCCCTTCCAGAGCTAGAAAGGCTAAGTTCTCTAGTTGCAAGTCAAAGTCCCTGAGGAGGCTGAGGCTGCTGGGCCGTGGAAGGCCTAGCTGCCTTTGACTTGGCCTGTTTGGGTGGTTGCTGACGCTTTGCAGCAAAACGACTTGCAGAAGATGCCTGCTGACCATAAGCAGGATAGTATCTTCCCTTTTTGGAAAAGAATGTCTTTTTAAACAATCTTTTCTTAACAGGAGCAGAGGTAGACTTTGAAAGTCGATCCAAAGCAGAGTTCTCAGCATCCGAGTGGCCTTTGCTTGCCAATCCTTACCAAAAAGGTTCTCACCTGTACAAGGGAGATTTCCTAACTGATCTTGGACCCAGATCTCCAAATCAGAAGCTTGTAGCCAAGCAATTCTGCGTGCCCCTATGGCAATAGCCGAAACTCTGCTTACACACTCAAAAGAGTCAAAGGCTGCACGGTTGGAAAATTTGGAGACATCTTGGGCATGTTTGAGCCAAGTGAGAAACTCCTGTCTTTTATCTTCTGAAAAGAAAGGAGTTAAAGTCTGCAGATGATCTGTGACTTCTTTTAGAAACATTCCCATATAGAGACTATAGGAATTGATCCTAGCAGCTAGCATAGCAGCTTGGAAAACGCTTCGGCCAAAAGCATCTAGGGTCCTGCATTCACGCCCTGGAGGATTAGATGAGTGTCTTTTTGCACTCTTCATCTTCTTCATGGCAGACTCTACCACAATAGAGTGGTGAGGAAGCTGAGTCTTGTGGAAGCCCGGACAAGGAGGGACACGATACATGGTGTCTAACCTGCGAGAATGAGGAGAAGTGGTGAGAGGTGTCTCCCACATCCTCAACATGAGATCATACAGAATCTCATGAACAGGTAAAGTAGCTGCCTCCTTAGGAGCTTTGGGATATTGTAAAATATCCAACTCCTTGGCTCTGGGTTCTGACTCAGGGGCCACTGTGATAGAGAGGCCCCTAGCCACTTCCCTAACAAAGTCTTGAAAAGACAAGTCCTCTGGAGGAGACATTCTTCGTTTAGGTGAAGAAGACTCCTGAGGAAGAAGTATCGATGCTTCTACAGAACCCTCAGACTCATCAGAGTCCTCAGAGGAATCGAAATATCTCCTGTCTGGATGCTCTTGTAAAGCCCAATAACCGTATCGAGTGGAATCGACATCGGGAGTAATTGGTACCGGTTCAGTACCGATGGGCATCATAGGACAGGGTACCATAGCAGTCAACACCGAAGCTGATGTCGATGCAATCGGTACCGGCACCGGTACCGGAAGCGATGCCGGTACCGGAGCCGGTACCAGCAACGGGGATTGTTGCGGTACCAGAGGCGTCGCAGCCTGCATGAAAGCCGTTAAGGTGCGCTGCATGGTCAGAATCTTCTGATCCATCAACGCCACCAGAGTCTGGATGTCGGTACCAGTGGGAGCCACCGGTACCCCAGAACACGGCAACAGGTGATCGGTTGAGGCCGAGCCATCGATGTCAACCTGTGACTCCATAGATAATGCTTTGGAAGCCGGAGCTTCCCGCCGGGGTAATTTTGCCGGTGCGGAATCCTCGAGGGCAAGCCCGGAGGCATCTCGATGCTTGGAGGGAGATCTGCCCTTCGAGGACCGGCCAGATTTATGCTTGGTTACCTGAGATCCATGGGAGGAAGAGGAGGCCCTGGAAGACGTTGATGCCACCGAAGCTGCATCAGAGGGAAACAGGGTACTGAGCTTGGCTGCTCGGTTCTGCCAACCTCTCTTGGACATCATGGTACAGGACACACAATCTGTGATGGAATGGTCAGGTCCCAAACATTTTAGACACCAGTCATGGGTGTCGGTGACAGAAATAGTACCGCCACATTTTGTGCATTTTTTAAACCCGGAAGCGGGCTTCTCCATGAGGAAAACATTTTAGGCCTAGGGCCCAAAAACTGAAAATGCACAGAAAAGATAAGCTTTTTTTTTTTTTTTTTGAAAGAAGAAAGAAAAGAAAAGACCGGCGGTACCGGTCCGACGTCGAGAAGGCAGACGCGACACAAAAGAATAACGAAAAAATAAAGAACTTCTTCTGCGGTGACAGGAACACGACCTGCTGGCTCCGCGGAAAAGAAGAACTGGAGAGAGGCGGTTGGGAAAGGCGGGAAGGCAGCACGCAGGCGCTGTGGGATGCTCCCAAAAGCTTTCCTATTGGACGCTGGGGAGCGTTCCCGCGCAGGCTCTGTCGGTACCGACGATACCCATATGTGAAGACTCATTCCTGCTTGTTCCTGGAGATATTAGAAATACTTTTACCTTTACCTGTATCCAACACCCGCCCAACGCTGGACATCACAGGATGTATTGGTGGTGTGATTAGGTGTAATGGATTAAACACTGAACGTTAGTTGGTGTGTGCAGGAGGTTATATATATGTTGGGAAATGGGGCAGTTTGTTTTTGTGGCTGTAGACCTCTGTCTCTTGTCTTCATTTCATAACCCTTTCACTCTCGCACTTTTCCCTCCCCTATGCACTCTCCCTCCTTCCCAGCATCTCCCTTGTCCTCTCTACCTCACTCACCTCTACTCTCACAATTCCCCTCATAGCCTCCCTACTGTTTCTTTTCACCTTTATTTCTTGTTTTTGCCATCTGCCACCGTGGCTCTGCCCATCATTGGGTGGCAGAGCCTGATGTCGCTGCCACCTGTGCCTATGCTTTTCATTGAGGCAATGGGTCCCAGTCTCCCTGTCCCCGTGGCTGATTATACCTGCTGGCTCTACTCCTCATTCTGGTATTGTTGGCTTCTGGATTCGCATCTCGCCTCCCCACCACCTGCAGCTGCTCTTTTTATTGGGATGGTGGGACCTGGCCTCTCGGCCATCCTTAGTTCATCACTCTAGTTGGCTCTGCTTTTCATTTGGCAGTGGGTCCTGACTTTCTGCCACCCATGGCTGCTCTTTTCATTGAAGTGGTGGGGCCTGGTCTCCCCAATGCCCATGGCTGGCCTGTCATTCTCCCCAGCTCAGCTCCTCATTTCAAGGTGAGCTTCAGTGTTCCAACTGAAGCTGTGTGCACCTGTTTGCACATGCGCAAAAAGATGTGTACGGATGGACCCTCTTCAAAAGACCCTACTGCTTTAAGCAAACCTGTCTTTAAAATATTTCTTCATGCAATGCATAATAGGTTGTGGAATATGTTTCCAGAGCTTGTGTGATATAGTATTCAAAAGAGCTTTGGACAAGTTCCTGGAGGAAAAGTCCATAAAAATTTATTATTCAGATTTGGGGAAAGTCATTGTACATTTCTAGAAACGAACTATGGGAACAAGATGTACTTTTTTGTATCTGATGAGTACTTGTGACCCAGACTGATCATTGTCAGAGACAGGATGCTGGGCTCAATGGTCCTTGGTCTGACTCAACATGACTTTCTGCGGTTTGGAAACTAGCTGAGGGATTAAGTGGCAAAGTGAATAGCGGGTTACAGCACAATGATCGTTTCATTGAGAAGGTTTTTCAGTTCTGTGCATTGCTGGACGTGAGGGAGGAAAAGGAGGGTATTGTGATAGGAATTTGCAGGGCTTTGATCAAGGGAGCTGCAGAATCAGGATGTTTGTTTGTTTGACTTTTAGAAAGTAGTGTGTTGTGAGTGGCAAGAAGGAATGGATTCATGTGTTAGCTGACGAGAATCAAGTGGTAAATGTTTTATCCAAATCAAGTTCTAAGCATGTATTCTTGACCTTTTCCCCTTAACATCAGTGAAGGCAGCAGGGTCAGGTCTGGATAAGAGTAGTACGTAGATACTGTTAATGCTTCACTTAGAAAAGATTTGTCTGATCTCTTGATAAAGGCTTTGTGGAGCCAATATTGAAAAACAAATCCTCATTGGATCCTGTGGTTTTAAATAACTGTAGACCTATTTCCAACATCCCCCCCTTTTTTTTTTTTTTTTAGTAAACTGAGAAAATAGTTGCATTACAACTGGATGAATTTCTGGATCAGTGTGTTCTGAGCTTTAGAAAATATTCTATTACAGAGACTGTATTAACAGCTTTTAGGGATGAGATTTATCAAGTGATTGACGAGACACTTGATGGTGTGGTATTTTTCTAGCTGTAATAGGTTTTGATACAGTCCATGTTTTCCTGAAAGATCAGCTCAACAAAATTGGTGAGGGGGGAGGGGGGATACTCTGGGTAGAGTGTGAATGGAGCATGGAAGTACATGCATGGATAATAAAATATGGAAGTCTACATACACTGCAAAACTATTATGGACATTTACACTTGCTCCAATATACATGCCTGTTATTTATTTTATTTATTATTTATTTATTTATTACAATCTCTTATATACCGCACTATTCAGCATCAGCGCGGTTTACATGAAACAAAAAGACCAGAACAACAAGCCGTTCTGTTTTTACAAACTTGAATAACATAGGGGAACTATTTACATGTACTATCTACATACAGGCGTCATGGCAAAGCTCAATGATCTTGGATATCGCACCGAGAAAGTTGATGAGGCTGTCTAGTAAGGATGGTGTAGCTACTTTCATTGGTGGCGTTAGCCACTTATGCTAGATTTTATAAAGACATACAGGTACCCAAGGTGGCTCCTTTTTATAAAATTATCCACTCTGAATAGGTATAAATTATGGGTATTAGTACATGTGCTGATTTTTATCTAGACTGGATTATGGGACTGTGATGGTAGTGGGTTTGACTGAGAAATCGCTTTCGTGACTACAACTTTTACAGAATATAGCAACTTAATTATTGAGGGACTTGGGGATGAGAGAGAATATTTCTCTGCTATTGCAGTCTGTACTGGTTGCCAATAGCCTATCGGGATTTTTTTTTCTTCAAATCTTGATGGTGGTTTTGAAGGATAGTCATGCTTTGCCCCCAAAATATATGATGGATCAGCTCATTCCATACCATCCAGCGTGCCATTACATTCTTCTTCTAAGGATCTTTGGCAGGTGCCTTCAAGTAAGATGACACATTTACAATGGACATGGAAGGGGGGCATCTTAAGATCTGGAGGTCTAGTTTGTGGAACAAGTTACCAGAACATAAGAACATAAGATATGCCATACTGGGTCAGACCAAGGTCCATCAGCCCAGTATTCTGTTTCCAACAGTGGCCAATCTAGGTCATATTTACCTAGGAGTTTTTCCCAAGAGACACAAGTTCGACAATGCTTGTACTGGGTCAAGCATTGATATCTTCGGTCACTTCTTAATAATGGTTTATGGACCTTTCCTCCAGGAACTTGTCCAAACCTTTTTTAAACCCAGCTACACTAACAGCCTTTACTACATCCTCTGGTAACAAATTCCAGAGTTTGATTACACGTTGAGTGAAAAAATATTTTCTTTTATTAGTCTTAAATAGTTTACCCTGTAGCTTCATTGCATGTCCCCTAGTCTTTCTATATTCTGATAAGGTAAACAATCGATCTACGTTTACCCGTTCCACTCCGTTCATTAATTTATAGACTTCTATCATATCTCCCCTCAGCCGTCTCTTTTCCAGGTTAAAGAGCCCTAACCTTTTTAGTCTTTCTTCATAGGAGTATCCTTCCATCCCCTTTACCATTTTGGTGGCTCTTCTCTGTACCTTTTCTAAAATCGCTATATCCTTTTTAAGATACGGCGACCAGAATTGCACACAATATTCAAGGTGCGGTCTCACCATGGAACGATATAGAGGCATTATAATATCTTTTGTTTTATTTTCCATTCCTTTCCTTATCATACCTAGCATTCTATTTGCTCTCTTGGCCGCCGCTGCACACTGGGCCGAGGGTTTTAACATGGTATCCACAATGACGCCTAAATCTTTTTCCTGGGTGGTGGTTCCTAATGTGGAACCTTGCATCGTGTAACCATAGTTTGGGTTGTTCTTCCCTAGGTGCATAACCTTGCACTTGTCCACATTAAATTTCATCTGCCATTTTGATGCCCAGTCTTCCAATTTATCAAGATCCTCTTGCAATTTTTCACAATCCTCTTGGGTTTTAACAACTTTAAATAGTTTTGTGTCATCTGCAAATTTGATAACCTCACTCGTTATTCCACTTTCCAGGTCATTTATGAATATGTCAAAAAGCAGCGGACCCAGCACAGATCCCTGGGGTACACCACTATTCACCTTTCTCCATTGGGAAAATTGGCCATTTAGCCCTACCCTCTGCTTTCTATCTTTTAACCAGTTCCTGATCCACAATAGTACACTGCCTCCTATCCCATGACTCTTTAGTTTTGCCAAAAGTCTCTGATGAGGGACCTTGTCAAAGGCTTTCTGAAAGTCCAGATACACAATATCAACCGACTCACCTTTGTCCACCTGTTTATTCACTCCTTCAAAAAAACATAACAGATTAGTAAAACAAGATCTTCCTTGTCTAAAGCCATGTTGGCTGTCTCCCATTAGGTTGTGACTATCTACATGCTGAGTAATTTTATTCTTTATGATGGTTTCTACCATTTTTCCCGGTACTGACGTCAGGCTCACCGGTCTGTAGTTTCCCGGATCACCCCTGGAACCCTTTTTAAAAATTGGTGTTACATTGGCGATCCTCCAATCTTCAGGTATTAGAGATGATTTTAATGATAGTTCACAGATTACTGATAGCAGTTCTGCAATTTCATATTTCAGTTCTTTCAACACCCTTGGATGTATACCATCCGGCCCAGGTGATTTGCTACTCTTCAGTTTATCTAATAGTTGTAAGACATCTTCCCGATGTATCGATATTTCCTTCAATTCTTCCGCACCTTTAAATACCACTTCAGTCATGGGTAACATCCCTACATCTTCCTCAGTAAAGACCGAAGCAAAGAATTCATTCAGTCTCTCCGCTATCGCCTTATCGCCTCTTAGTGCTCCTTTAACCCCTTTATCATCTAATGGACCAACTGACCCTCTCACAGGTTTTTTGCTACGAATGTACTTGAAAAGGTCTTTATTTCGCGTTTTTGCTTCCGCAGCAAGCTTCTTCTCAAATTCTCTCTTTGCCTGCCTTATCAATGCCTTGCATTTGACTTGCCAGTGCTTGTGCTGTTTCCAGGTTTTGTCGTTTGGCTCTTTTTTCCATTTCCTGAAAGATGCTTTTTTGGCAACAACAGCCTCTCTGACCTCACCTTTAAACCATGCTGGCAGTTTTTTGGACTTCCTTCCACTTTTCTTAAAGCGTGGAATACAGCTGGTCTGGGCTTCCAAGATAGTATTTTTCAACAACACCCAAGCTTGATGTACGTCTTTAACCTTCGCAACTGCTCCTTTTAGTTTTTTCTGAACTGTTTTCCTCATTTTATCATAGTCTCCCTTTCGAAAGTTAAAAGGTAGTACTGTGGATTTCCTTACTATCCCTCCTCCACTAATTAAATCAAAGGCGATCATGCTATGATCACTATTGCCAAGTGGCCCCAACACCCTTATCTCTTGCACTAGAAGATGTTCACCAAAAAACAAATTATCTTTGTTTTCATAAAGGGCTAAAGGCATGGCTGTTTCAAGACACTAACAGTATGAGGATTGGTAGTGTTAAGTACCATTAAGCCAATGCTAACTTCTGGAGACGGTGTGAAGGTAATTCTGAGATGGAGCTGTTAAATTAGATGTTTAGACTTAGGGTACCGAAAAGCGTAGTTACTCATCTGTAACAGGTGTTCTCCAGGGACAGCAGGAATCAGTCCTCACTTATGGGTGACATCGGCACCTGTGCGAAGCAATTCCCCAGCTTTCAAAGAAAGCCTTTGAGATTGCTACCACGCATGCATGGTCCTCTTCCCGCCCAAGGGTGCCTTCTTGCTAAGTCAGGTCCCTTAGCTCGAGCCCTACCAAGCAGATGGCAAGGGAAGGACAAAAATCCAGCAACTTATCAGGGGAGGTGGGAGGGTAGTGAGGACTGATTCCTGCTGTCCCTGGAGAATACCTGATCTCCAGGAACAAGCAGGAATGTAGCCTTCAAAAAAGGGTATCATCGGTACCGACGGAGCCCACGTGGGAACGCTCCCCAGCATCCAATAGGAAAGCCTTTGGGAGCATCCCACAGCGAATGCATGCTGCCTTCCCGCCTCTGTACCACTTCAGTTCCTCGTTTTCCGTGGAGCCGACAGGCCGTGGTACCCTGTCACCGCAGAAAATTTACCTTTATTTCTTGTTTTTTGTGGTTGCGTCTGCCTTCATTCGACGCCTACTGGTACCGCCAATTCTCTTTCTAAAAAAAACAAACAAACAACAACAAAAAAACCCCTTGTATTTCTTCAGGGATCTTTCCCTGCTTCTGGTGCTAGGCGCCATTTTGGGCACTAGGCCCATTTTTTTCTTCAAGCATGGAGAAACCAGCTAGTGGTTTCAAGAAATGCTCAAAATGTGGCGGTACCATTTCAGTCACCGACACCCATGATTGGTGTCTAAAATGTTTGGGTCCTGAACATTGTCCAACGGAGTGTCTCTCCTGCACAAGGATGACCAAAAGGGTCCTACAGAATAGAGCTGCAAAACTCAGTACCCTTTTTGCCACCGACACGATGTCAGTTGCATCAACATTTTCCAGGGCTTCATCTTCCTCCCATGGATCTCGGGTAACCAAATTTAAATCTTCTAAGACTAGCCAGTCCTTGAAGGGTAAATCTCCTTCAAAGTATTGAGATGCCACTGGCGTTTCCCTCAAGGATACTTCACTGGTAAAACAGCCCCAGTGGGAGTCTTTGGGCTCCAAAGCATTAACGGGACAACAGGATGTTCCAGAGGCCTCCACCTCTGCGGAACTACTGGTACCATGCTCTGGGGTCGTAACTGCTTCCACTGGTACCGGCACCCAGGCATTGGCAGGAGCGATGGATCACAGAATCCTCGCTATCGAACGTAGTCTAGCGGCCCTCTTAGCGGCTTCGGTACCGCTAAGACCGCAACTGACGGTTCAACCAGTACCGGTAACGACATCGGTACCAGTAATGACAGTACCTGCTTCGACAGGACTGCTTCCCTCCATGCCGATCTCCGGTATTGGGGATCAGGAACCGAGACACTGCGGTACCGATACCATGCATTACAGGAGCACCTGGTGCTTGAGTCTTCCGATTCCAATGACTGACGATTCCTTCGGTACCAGAGCGAATCTATTAGAAGATTTGGTTCCTTCTTCTCAACGCAGAATGTCTCCTCCAGAGGATATGTCCTTCCAGGATTTCATAAGTGATTTAGCAAAGGGTCTTGCAATCACTGTGATTCCAGAAAAGAAACCTAGAGCAGAAGAATTAAGAATTCTACAATACCCTATGGCTCCCAAGGAAGCAGCTATGCTTCCCATTCACAAGATCTTACATGATCTAATGTTGAGAATGTGGGGAAACTCCTTGTCTTCACATTCCCGATGCCTTGACACTATACCGAGTGCCAAGTTGTCCTGGTTTTCAAAAAACTCAGTTACCACACCATTCAATGGTAGTGGAATCGGCCATGCATAGGATCAAGAGTGCTAAAACACATTCTTCTAATCCCCCAGGCCGTGAATCCAGGGCTCTCAATGCCTTTGGCCGTCGATGTTTGTTTTCAATCCTCCATGCTAGGAGCCAGGATCAGTTCCTACATTCTTTATATGGGCATGTTCCTGGAAGAAGTCACAAAAGGCTTAGAGCTCCTTTAGTCCTTGTGTTTCGGAGGAAAAAAGAGCAGACTACCTTATTCTGGTCAAGCATGCCCAGAATGTCTCAAAATTCATGAACTGTGCTACCTTTGATTGCTTTGAATGTATTAGCAGAAACTCTGCTATATCCATAGGAGCACGTCGTATTGCTTGGCTTCAAGCATCAGACTTAGAACAGTGGGTGCAAGAAAAGTTGGGAAACATTCCTTGCACAGGAGAAAATCTCTTTAGCCTTGTCCTGCCAGTCCTTCCCAATCAGCTTGAATTTGACAATACTACTTTAAACTGATTTGTCAATCTACAGCCAACCCAGCAAAGAAGAAAATATTCAAAAAAACCCTTTTTCAGTAAGAAAAAGAAGCCTTACCAGTCTTACACCTATCATTCTCACTGTCTGCTCCATGTTCCCCAGAAGGGACAACAACAGAACAGACAGCAAAGAAAGCCACAAGCTCAAAAATCTCAACTGGCTCGACAGACCCAGCCTCCTCAGGGTCTTTGACTTCTATCTTAGGGGCAGAATGACTAGTTCTCTAAAGGTCCAGAACCCTTGACAATTCCAGGAAGACTATGCTATTTTGCCAAAAGATGGCAACAAATAACATCAGAAAATTGGACTCTGTCAATTGTACAACTGGAGTACAAGCTTCATTTTCTCAACTTGCCCCCACCTTCAATAGTAAGACAGTTCAATTCTCAGGGCCCTGCCAATGACCTCTTGTGGTAGGACGTCACATCACTTCTAGCTCAAGAAGCAATCGAAGAAGTACCCATTCCCCAACAGGGTACAGAGTTTTACTCCCCCTACTTTCTTATTCCAAAGAAGACAGGGGGACACAGATCTATATTAGACCTCAGAGAATTGAACAAATAGTTGTTCCAAGAAAAGTTCAAAATGATCTCCCTCGAACACTTTTACCATACCTCAAAGTCAGGACTGGCTATGTTCTCTAGATCTAAGAGATGCATACACGCATATTCTCATCCACTCAGATCACAGGAAGTTCCTTTGATTCCTGGTTCAAGGAAGACACTTCCAGTACAGAGTTCTTCCCTTCGGACTAGCCTCTGCTCCAAGAGTCTTCACAAAATGCATGGCAGTGGTAGCAGCATTTATGAGGACTCTGGGAATATTAGTCTTCCCTTACTTAGACGATTAGCTCATTCAAGCATCGACAGCTCCAGAGGCCAGCTTCACGCTCTCTCGAGCAATGGGAATTCTTCAATACTTGGGGCTGGTCATAAACCTCCCAAAATCTCATCTCACCCCCTTCTCAATCCCTAGAATTCATAGGGGCTTGTCTAGACACACAGCAGTCAAGGGCTTTCCTGCCCCAGCCACGCTATCTATGTATAATACAACTGGCATCTCAAGCATCTATGAATGTATTCCTTACTGCTAGGGAGATGCTTCAACTGCTGGGACACAGGGCATCCACTGTCCATGTGGTTCCTTATGCTCGCCTCCACATGCGAGCAGTCCAGTTCCTCTCGGTGATCATAAGCCTCAGGTCAACTAACAGACAAAATCAGAACTACCACATGTCTGATTTCGTCCCTGCAATGGTGGCAATCCCTGGAAAACCTCCTTGTAGGTTCTCCTTTCCAGCAGCCTCTATGCCAAACCACTCTGACAACAGATGCGTCCAAGATGGGTTGGGGGGCCCACTTGCACGATCTCTCCATTCAGGGTCTTTGGACCTCACAGGAGGTTTCCCTTCACATAAACCTCCTAGAGCTGAGGGCCATTTTCAATGCTATATAAGTCTTTCAGGGCCATCTCAGCAACAAAAACAGTTCTGGTCCAAACCGACAATCAGGTAGCTATGTTCTATGTGAACAAGCAAGGCGGAACAAGCTCTCTGTCACTATGCAACGAAGCTTTGCGACTATGGGCCCTCGCCAGAGAGTTACAAATTCACCTGTTTGCGGTATACCTTCCGGGCATTCAAAACTTGTGGGCAGAAAAACTCAGTCGAAGACTGCTGCCACACGAGTGGTCCCTCCACTCATACCAGCTTGCTTGAGTGTTTCAAATCTGGGGAACACCAGATATAGACCTCTTTGCAAGTCCACAGAATGCCAAACTTCCCCAATTCTGTTCCAGAATTCCGGCTCAAAACTGTCAGGCAAGAGATGTTTTCCTACTCCACTGGGGACAGGACTTCCTCTGTCTTCCCACCCATTCACCTCATTCCCAAGACTTTATTCAAACTTCAGAGAGACAGAGGTCGTATGATACTCATAGCTCTACATTGGCCACGGCAAACGTGTTATCCTGTTCTTCTGCGTCTCTCTCAAACCACACCTCTGGAGTTGGAGAATGTTCAGATCTCCTGTCGCAGGAGGACGGATCTTTACTGTATCCCAATCTCCAGTCCCTACATCTCAGGGCCTGGTTACTGAAAGGTTAATATCCTGGAATTCTAGGCTTTCTCAACAAGTAAAGGATATCCTCCTGGCTTCCAGAAAACCTTCCACAAGAAGTTCCTATGCTTTTGAGTGGAAAAGGTTCTCTATCTGGTGTTCACAAAAGGGACTTGACCACCTTTTTGTACCTGTAGAGTTGCTACTAGAGTATCTTCTACAATTATCAACTTCTGGTCTGAAGACCAATTCAGTTAGGGTCCATCTTAGTGCTATTGCTGCTTTTCATAAACCTTTCGATGGACAACCTATTTCCTCTCATCCATTTATATCGAGGCCTACTTTTAACAAAACCTCCCATTAAACCACCACTGGTGGCATGGGATCTAAATCTTGTTCTTGGTCAGCTTATAAAACCACCCTTTGAACCTTTAGGCACTTCAGACCTAAAGTTTCTTTCAATGAAAGCTATTTTCCTAATTGCCATCACTTCTGCAAGACGCATAGTGAACTACAGGCATTAGTAGCTGACCCTCCTTATACAAGGTTTCACCATTATAAAGTAGTCCTCAGGGCTCATCCTCATTTTCTGCCAAAGATGGTTTCACCTTTTTCATTTAAACCAGTCGGTTTATCTTCCTATATTCTTCCCTAGGCCTCATGCCTCCAGTGCGGAAAGGAATCTTCACACATTGGAGATAAAAAGACAAGGCTCTCTTACAATCCAAAGAACTAAGCCAGAAAATCTTCTCAGCTTTTTGTGTCTTTTGACTCTAGTCATTTGGGACCTTCCAGTTTCTAAAAGAACTCTGTCAAATTGGATTGCAGATTACATATCCTATACATATCAGAGTAAGGGACTTTCTCTCGAAGGCCATGTCACGGCTCACGATGTGAGAGCAATAGCAGCCTCAACGGCTAACCTTCGTTCTGTCTCTATTGATGACATCTGCAAAGCAGCCACTTGGACTTCGGTACATACTTTCACAGCCCACTATTGCTTCGACAAAGACTCCCGTCGGGATGCCTCGTTTGGCCAGGCTGTTCTACAACATCTCTTCCATACTTAATACAACTCCTACCCACAATCCACAGTTTGAATGCCTAAGGTCCATGGGAGGAAGCATGATCCATCTCACCTGGGTTCGCAGCTAGCTGGGGTCACCCCTTGGCATCTTTCAGCTGGGGAGTCCCCATATGTGAAGACTACATTCCTGCTTGTTCTTGGAGATAGCGTAGTTACTCACCTGTAACAGGTGATCTCCGGGAACAGCAGGAATCTAGTCTTCACAACCCACCCACCTCCCCTAGGAGTTCTCCATCTATCTCTCTTTCTGTACTTCTCTCCTTTGGTCTCAGCTATAAACTCAACTGAAGTGAGAGAGGTACAGAGGCGGGAAGGCAGCACGCATGTGCTGTGGGATGCTCCCAAAGGCTTTCCTATTGGATGCTGGGGAGCATTCCTGTGCGGGCTCCGTCAGTACCGACGATACCCATATGTGAAGACTAAATTCCTGCTGTTCCTGGAGATCATCTGTTACAGGTGAGTAACTATGATTTCTCCAGGAACAAGCAGGAAGTCGGTTCTCAGTTATGGGACTCCCCAGCTATAGGCTACCAAACCTGTAACCAAAAAACGCCTCCGAGGTCATGAACAGAAGCCGATGCCCAAAGGAGCCAGAGTCCTAGGGCCAAAGCCCTCGGTAGCCATGAAGAAGGGTCGGAGGGCAGGAGTTGCTTATATCCTGAACAGATTATGGAGAACGGCCTGGCCAAAGGCGCTGTCCTGACAGGACTTCCGCTCCAGGCAGTAGTGAGCAGCAAAGGTGTTCGCTGAAGACCAAGTCACTGCCTGGCAGATGTCCATCAGGGACATGGCGCGTAGTGAAGCCACCAAATCCGCTTTGGCCTGGACCCCATGCACGGTGATCCGATCTAACGGGGCACCCACTTTCTTGTGGGCAAAGGCGATAAACTCTGCCACCCAAATAGAGAGGGTGCATTTAGTGACTGCCTGCCCCAGTCGATTGGCAGACTCTTTGTGACCTATGATCCCAGATTTGTGATGGGCCTGGGTGAGCTGCAGATAGAAAGTGAGACCCTTTTGCAGTTGAGTGTATGGAGAGCTGCCGACACCTGGTAGGCATGGGGTCTCGGAAAGAAAGTCGGTAAGGCTATCTCCTGATTTGTTTCAGACTTCCATCTCAATTATCGGCAGGAACTTGGGGTGGGTACAGAGGGCCACCCTATTCCTATAGAATCTATAAGCGGCATCAGCCATGAGAGCCTGGAGCTCACTGACTCAGTGGGCCGAGGTCAATACCACCAGGAAGACCACCTTCCACAATAGATGCTGAAGCGAGCAAGTCGCCATTGACTCAAAAGGTGGACCTGTAAGCTGCATGAGCACTACGTTCAGGTCCCATTCTGCTGGGGGAGGCCGGATGGGTGGCTTGGACAGCAAGAGACCCCGCTTAAAGCAGGAGACCAATGGCTGCTCTGAGAGGGGTTTTCCCTCGACGGGGAGGTGATTTGCTGAGATGGTGCTCGAAGGCACCCTGACGAAGTTTGACTTCAGGCCCTCCCTTGAGAGATGAAGGAGGTACTGAAGGACCCATCAAATGGGGCAAGAGAATGGGTCTATCTGGAGCATCAGACCGAGAAGCTCCGCCACTTGAAAGCGTAAGTTCATCTAGTCAAGGTCTTCCTCAATGCAAGGAGGACCTCCTTCAGGAGATCCAGCAGGGCTAGGGTGACCTGTTCAGCTGCGAGGGATAACGAGGCCAGGTTCGGGTGCAGTACCCATCCCTCCTTCCTGTGTTAGTAGGCCCGGCACAGCCGAGGGAAACTGGAGGCTCCATCGATAGTCGGAGCAGAATCGGGAACCAGGGCTGTTGAAGGAGCTACAAGAATCATTGATGCCTGCTCCCGCTGAGCTTTGTGGAGGGTCCTTGCAATGAGAGGAGTGGGAGAGAATGCATAGAGCATGCCGGACCACCAGCTCAGAAGGAACAGGTCCAGACCCTCCCTGCTCGGGTGTGGCAATGGGCCGCAGAAGCAGGGAAGCTGTGTGTTCAACAGGCTGGCAAATAGGTCCATGGCCGGAGTTCACCACCG
Source organism: Ichthyophis bannanicus (assembly GCA_033557465.1). NCBI lineage: Eukaryota > Metazoa > Chordata > Amphibia > Gymnophiona > Ichthyophiidae > Ichthyophis > Ichthyophis bannanicus. Next base: position 155,170,580 of record CM066031.1, read on the forward strand.
ATGGAAAAACAGCCAGCCAGCCAGCCGCCCCCCCCCCCCCCTGGATCTAATCGCCATTCGTGAGGGCTTAGGATTCTGCTGAGTTTGTCTCCCAGGACATTCTCCTGGCCTGGGAGGTAGACTGCCCTGAGAGTCATCCCCAATGGAAGGCAAAGGAGCAGAGAAGGACCGCTTCCCGGCAGAGGAAGCATGATCAGTTATCCCTCCTCCTTGTTGATTATAGAACATCACCACACGGTTGTCGGTTTGCACAAGCACCGACCTCCTCCTCCTCCTCTCCCCCCCCCCCCACCTTTGAGGTGAGCCTCGAAGGCTCTCGGGGGCCCACCGAACCACATGGAGCTTGAGCAAGTTTATTTGCTGTTGAGAATCTCTCGGGTGACCATTGCCCCTGCATGCACAATGGTCATTGTCAGCACTATTTCGTGCGGCGGGGTCTGGAAGGGCAACCCCCAGAGGAGGTTGCGGGAGTTTTGTCACCAGCCCAGGGACAGGTGAAGGCTGTGGGAGGCATTTACGGGGTCCCTGAGGTGGCCAACGGATCAGCTCCACTGTGCGCTGAGGCACCACTGAGCTGTCTGCATGTGAAGGCGGGCGTGGGGAGCCACATGGACAGTAGAGGCCATGTGGCTCAGAAGGCACAACATAGTTCGGGCTGTGACCCAAGGGGCACTCTGGACCGGAGCTGCCAGGGCTCTGAGGTGGTTGGTGCGGCACGCTGGCAGGAAAGCAGTTGCATGCTGTGTATTGATGTTATGCCGATGAATTCTAGGGCCTGCATCTGCTCGAGATGGGACTTGAGATAGTTGACTGACTAAGAAACCCAGGCGCTCGAGCAGGAGGATCGTGCGCGATGCCACCAGGTGGGTTTCCTCAACTGAGGATCCCATGACGAGTCAGTCGAGGTAGGGGAAGACCGGTACACCCTGACACCTGAGGGAGGCGGCGACCATGGAGAGGCACTTTGTGAAGACCTGCAGGGCAGACGTGAGGCTGAAGGGGAGCACCCTGTATTGGAAATGCTCCACCCACACCCTGAAGCGCAGGTACTGCCTGTGCTGGGGGTAAATCCAAATGGTGGGCATAAGCGTCTCTTAGATCCAAGGAGCATAGGCAGTCGCCCTGAGGAGGAAGGGCAGTAGAACACCAAGGGATAACATCTTGAACTTCTCCTGCACCAAGAACTTGTTTAGCTTTCGGAGGTCAAGGATGAGCCGCAGACCCTCCTGTCATCTTCGGGACAAGAAAGTAATGGGAATAGAATCCCCGATATTGGAGGTGCAATGGGACCCTCTCAATTCCTGCTGCAGGACGACCTGATGCGCGGGGAGTCGAGGAGGCTCCGCTGGGGAGAAGGGAAGGAGAAGCCTGTCTAGGCAGAGACGATAGCCGACCTGGATTATCCAGAGGACCCAGGTGTCCGAAGTGATGGAAGCCCACTGAGGGGCAAAGGAGGACAGGCATCCTCCCACCGGCTGCTGAGACGCCGGGGAGCAAGAGGCTATGCAGCTGGCATCAAAACCCCTGTGAAGGTTGAGGCAGTGCCGGGGTTTGGGCCTTGGGCCCTTTCAGCTTGCGGTGACTCTAGCCGGACTTCCCTTGCACCAGGGAAGTTGGCCAGTGTGGGAGTAGGTGGGTATGGTGGGTAGCCACGGTAGGGCAGGCCCTTCCTCAGAAAGAGAGGCGCTTTGGTTTGTTTCTTCAGGGGAGGGTGGAGTTCTTGCCCGAGAGACGGGTTCTGGTGACTCTCTCTCTATCTCCACAGCCTTGCCCTCCATTGGCTTGCCAAAGAGCTGCTCACTGAGGCAGGGTACGTCCAGGAGCTTCTCCTGTACCCACTGCTCCAAATCTAAGGATTGGAGCCATGCCTGGCGATGGGCCCTGATGCCCGCGGCCGACACTCGAGCTGAGGACTCAAAACCATTGTAGACGGTGCAGGAGAGGTACTTTGAGCAGTCTGCGACAGACTTCAGCAGGGTACTGAACCTATTGAGGGGTTCACCCTTAAGGCCCGCGGAGAAACCTCTGAGCTCCTTGGCCAAGTCATGCAAGAACATGCCCATATATAACTGGTTCGCCTGAATATGGTAGGAGAGCATGGACCCCTGGTAGGCTTTGTGGCCTAGGGCGTCGAGGGCTCCCGACTCCTGTCCTGGGGGGACCGAAGAGTGACTTTTGGCTCTCTTGCTTTCTCATGGCCGACTCCACCACCATAGAAGTGTGGGGGAGTTGGGTTTTCCTGAATCAGGGGCAGCGCTGGACCTTGTACATGGTGTCGAGGCACTTACTCACAATGGGAACCGAGGCAGGGGCCTCCCACATGCGAAGCAGCAGCCTGGACAGGATGGGAGGAACAAGGACAGTAAGACTCCCTAGGTGGGGACTCATACTGAAGGATGTCCAGCTCGTCAGCTTGAGGGTCCTCCTCGGCCTGGGTGGCCAGTTGAGAGCCTGTGTCATATCCCGAATGAACACCAGGAAGGAGGTGTCCCTGGGTGGCAAGCGGTCCGACGGAAGGTCCCAATGGGCACAGGTTTTCGGGGAGGTATCCCCATCGGATGAGGAATCTGTCCAACAGCCGAGGCCCGGTTGGAGCCAGAGGCCCTGGAGGATCTCTCCCCCGAGGAATGGAAAGGTGAGCGAGACTGACGTTAAGGACTCTCACGAGGCCTGTGGCTCTCGGGGGTTTCCTGGATGGTTTTCGGCATCCCATACCAGGGAACCTCGGTCTCTGGGCGTAAGTCAGCGAAGCTGGCTGTGAGCGCCTGCTGGGAAGCGATGAACGCAGAAATGCTGCGTTCTAGCGCCAGCACATGGAACTCCCACGCGGGCGTGGAGCCCTGCGACATTGACCCTGGGGTCACCGGGTTGGGTGTCAAGGAGAGGTTTTCCTCACAGGGACAACCCTCAGGAGACCAGGCGCGATCGCTGGAGGCCTCTGTATCTGTATGAGGTACCTTGTGGGGCTGCTCCTTGTCCAACTCTCAGGAACGCTGAAGGGGCTAAGTGACCGAGTGCTTGTGCTTGTCGGGAGCCCCTGACAGCAACTGCGAGGCCGTCACCTTTTTGCACCGCTCCACTTCAAGGGACCCCTGGTCGGCATGCTACCGAGAGCATGGGGTTGAGGTGGGGGATCTCACCGGAGGAGAGACGACCAAGGGCGCCACTGGGGACTCCGAGGCGACCTTCCTGAAAATGTCTTCAGACTTCTGCTTACGACTGAGCAGGGCTTTGGAGGACTTTTTCTTACAAAGCGAACAGAGCTCTGGATCATGGTCAGCCCAGAGACACTGCAGGCAACAGTCATAGCGTAAGCGACATGTTCTTAAAGTATCTATCGCTTTTTTTTTTTAATCCGGTGGCCATAGGGGCAAAAATTGCCCCTTGAGGTCGAAGACCCACGCAGCCAGCGGTTGGAGGGAGAAAGAGCACAAAGCCCGTTAAAGGCAAAAAAGATGAAGAAAAATGTCACCTAATGGCTCTAAAAAGAGCAGGGGAAGGATGAGTAGAGGACAGGTGCAACCTGAAAAATAGTGGGCTAGTAGGCCGAAAACAAATGAAACACTTTTTCCGACGGACGAGGATGTGTCCGAAGGGCTCCATAGAAAAAGGGAGACTGAGCAAGATGGCACCCTTGGGCGGGAAGAGGACCACACATGCATGGTAACAAACCCAAAGGCTTTCTTTGAAAGCTGGGGAATTGCTCCGCGCGGGCTCTGTCGGTGCCGACGTCACACATAAGTGAGGACTGACTTCCTGCTTATTCCTTGAGAATGGAGGACAAGGGGGTTGAGTTTTGTCAGGGAACAGTATATATGAAATTTTTAATTGGGGTGAGCTTGTGTTTTGAAATTAATGTATGTATTATAATTGTATTACTGTGACTGACTTTGGGCTTTTTTTGTAGAGATGATTAAACTTCAATAAATAATACACGCAAAGTTCTCATGGACATTCAGAGAGTAATTCTGTAAAGCACAGCTAGATTTCCACACTGGTTTATGTGCATAAATAAGGGAATTTTAGTGGTTTACATAACACAACTGACTAAATTCCACACATATATAGTCATTTGCTATTCTGAAAGTATGTGCTATGAATCAATATGCTGTACGCATGTACAGGGTCGGAGCACAAATTTGCCTGTGCACTTTACAGAATAGGGCCCACTGCATGTAAAATACACGCGATATTTATACTTTCTCAAGAGCTGGTATAAGCACATTTACCCGTTTATACTAATATTCTATAAAGTCAATCCACACGTTTACATTTAACTGCTACTTATAGAATTACCCTCTCACTGCAGATATCCTCTGAATCTGACTGGCTGTGGGGTCCCAAGTTAGGTGGGGGAAGGCATGCCTTAGAGAGCAACTCTTCTCCTCTTCCCCCCCCCCCGAGATAGTAGGAACCCAAAATCCCAACATGGTGTTAAATGCATGTTTCTCTCTACCCCCACACTGACCCTGTCTCATTATCGTTTAGGGGTACTCTTCCCTCTCAGGCAGTACTTACTAAATGTCTCACATGGTGAGAGAGGTGGTCGTCCTTGCCACTCGGTAATGACTCTGTGCTTTGGAATGATGTTAATACGTTTGCCTTTCATTTAATACTAAGCCAATGCCCAACATGGTGCTAGCGGACACTCCACCCTCCCAGTCAATACTGACCCAGTATGGTGTTAGGGATTCTCTTCCCTCTAAGCTAGTACTAATTCAGAATACCAGTGTGGTGATAGGATTGCACTCTTCCCTGTGAACCAGTATTCGCCCAGTGCACCAGCATGGTGTCGAAACATCCCTCCTAGTGCTTGAATCACCCAAATAATTTTGGTTCACAAGGGATAAATAGTATGACATGTGATGGGTAATGTTATAACAGGCTGTATAGATAGGAGGTCCAATTAGGTGCCTTTTATAAAATAGCCTTAAACTCAACTATTGCAGGTAAATACACGTACGCAAATTTACGTCTCCTAAGGACTTGGTGTAAAGTGGAGAAGTAGCCTAATGATTAGAGCAGTAGCCTCTGACCAAAGAGTTCAGGGTTTGAATCCCACCGATACTCCTTGTGGCCTTGGGCGAGTCGCTTAACCCTCTGTTGCCTCAAGTACGAACTTAGGTTTTTCCCTATCCCCAGAGGGTTTATAATCTTATTATACTTGATTTTAACTCTCGCTTTTCAAGGTGAGTTACATACTAATACACTACATATGCACACATTTGATATGTATAAATCATGATTCTGCCTATTCTCCACTCAAATGCCTCTTACAAATAGGGCTATAGTCAGATCACCAAAACGTGGGTGCAAACGTTCTCTATGCCTGGGATAATATTATAAAAGCCCATTTTCGTAGATCAATCAGGGTTTACCTGCAGAAAAAAGTTCATAAAATTTACCTCTACAGTGCTTTGTAAATAGTCTTCACACCTTTGCACTGTACGTTTTTGAGCACTTTGCCATCTAATGCACTGAAGTAGGAGTTTGTTTCGCTTGTCTACACAATATATGCTAAACTTTCAATGTGACGGAACAAGAAATTTTATTTAACACATTTATAGCCCACAGATCAAAATTCCTCTGCGGGGTAAAGTTCAATATCAGAAATAATAAACAAATATAAAATAAAACAAAACAAACTTAGTAAATGACGGCAGATAAAGAACAGTATGGTCCATCTAGTCTGCCCATTAGATAGTTAAGTTTATTTTGATTTTATCCTGATTTTATCCTGTTGCTGTAAAGGGATCCACTGTCTGTCCCATGCCATTTTGAATTCTGGCATTGTATTTGCCCCCACCACTTCCATCGGGTGTATGTAAACATCAAAAAATATCACAATACCAAAAGTAACAAACAGGGTTTCAATATCAAGAAATGCTGTCAATTCCTTCTAAACATTTGACGGTTGTACTCAAAGCGTGAATCCTCAGGTAGCGCATTCCAGACTGCTGGAATCACAGTTGAAAACACACACATCCAGATATACATACAGGGGGACTTAAAAAAAGAATTAATCAGTCTTGATTTCAGGGCTCTACCAAGGGCTGTGTGAGAAGTGCATGCGGCCCACAGCGCGCGAGTACAGAAAGGGTGCCGATGTCATCACTAGGCTTCCAGGAAGCCCAACAAGACACATTTCCTGTGTATTGCTGGGGTGAGGGCTCCAAGCTGTAAGTCACACAGGGTGCAGTTCCTGCCTGGTATGGTCCTGTTTGATTGCATATGCTTTTACTCCCTTTGGCTCTTTTGCAGCAATTACAGTCATGAGTTGCTTAGGATAAGGGCCTATCAACCTTGCACGGTGGGATAGTGCAGTTTTGGCTCATTTTTATTTATTATTTAAAGGGGTTTTTTTATACCACCTTTACAAGGATCAAAGCAGTTTACAATTTAACATTATACATAGAACGAGAGAGCTTTCATTGTACTACCCCTCTTTATATTAATTTGTATCCTATTAGGGAAGATAAGAGAACCTAGAGTTTAACATGAAGCCATAAACATTCAGGCTGTTAATCTTCCTGTACACAGATTGTATATAAGTTAATCTTAGTGTATGTAGGAGTAGGGGATGTCTGGATATGGATGTGTTTGGGCATATTGTTAGTTTATGTTGGGAGTATTTGATGCATGTCAGTTTCTGAAGTGATCCTAAAAGAGGTTTTCAGACCTTTCTTGAATGCCAATAGGTCTGAAGTTGCTCTACGATTATCTGGGAGCTTATTCCATAGGATTGGGGCTGCAAATGTAAAAGCTCTATTACTGGTTATGATGTTTGTCTTGCGGAACTCGGAAGAGACTACCAGGGAGTGTTGTGAACACCCTCTTCCGAGCTGGGCATCTGGTGTTGCTTTGAGATTGGAAAGGAAGGAGAGATGTTTTTTAAATTTAGTTTTGAAGGTTATTGTTAGCAGTTTATATTTAATTTGGCTGTATATGGGGAGCCAGTGGAATTTATATAGGATTAGGGTTGTGTACAGTAATGCTAGCCTTGGGTATAATGCATGCTGTCATGTTTGAGCTACTTGAAAGCTGTGTAACGTTTATTTGGGTAGTCCGTTTAGAATGCTATTACAATAGTCAAAGTGTGGGAGGACTATTGCTTGAATAATAGATTTAAAGTCGTGTTCTGGTACTAGTGGACGTAATTGTTGCATTAACTTCTTAACCACCAGAACCATTTATAATAAAAAGGTTGTATGTAGTTGGGTTGAACATTTTGTCTATTGTGATTCCAAGATGTTTGACTTAATTTTTTTACTTCTAAAGTAGCATCCTTCAACTTAATATTAGAAGGCGGGTTGAATTCTTCTTGGCTCAAGCTGTTTTGCGTTTGAAGCGGGGGGGGGGGGGGGAGGGGGTGGATTGTTTGTAGATTGCAGTCTGCCTTGCCAGAAATTTTCTATTTGATTCAGATAAGGGCTTTGATTGGGCCACAGACAGACATTTACTCGTACTTTCTTCTTCCTCTGTCAATCTATTGATGCTTTTACTTTGTGCTGGCCTGCTGAAAGGCAAATCTTCCTTTTTTTATTTTTTTATTTTTCTAAAAGAGGTTTTCTTCCTGGATCTGCCTGTACTTCGGAGTGGTTGTTCCATGTCTTTGGAATGATCTACCCTCAAATCTCTGATTAGTCTTCATATAAAAAAGATTTAAGGCTGGACCGAAGACCTATTACTTTATACAAGCATTTGATGTGCACATTTTAAACACTTGGGCTGACAAAGGCGGTGTACTGGGTCTGGGTTTAGCATGGGCCTGCTTTTTGTAAAGCGAATTCTTTATTCAATCCCATCTTTGAACTTGTTGTTAAAACTGCCGCGTGACTGGCACTCTGGATTGGGGGGCTCACATTGTATATATGTAGCCAACTCCTTGTAGACCTCATTCTTGCATGCTATTATTTTTTGTTTTGTCTGAGTTGATTGTGCGTGTTTGGGGTTTTTTTGTTCTGTATATGCTTATGATTTTGTGTGTATGTTTTTATCTGATTTTTAATATGTTTAATTTTATAGTTTATGAACCATATAATTATTTGGTTGATATGCAGTATCTCAGATTTGAAACTCTGCACCATCCATCATTCCCAAAATTTTCAAGTCTCCAATCCCTGCAATATAATGCTGCCACTACTTTGTTTTACTTTAGGGTGGTGGTAGCAGCATGGCGTGTGTATTTTTTGTCATACGTATGCTTAGTACTGAAATCGAAATGTTCCACCTTGGTCTCATCAGACCACAAAACCCTTTCCCACATATATGCAGTGTCCCCTATTTCTTGCTAATCGTATGACTTATCTTTGACAGTGGCTTCCTTCATGTGACCCTCCCATATACTCCACATCTGTGGCACAAGTTTGAAATGGTTGAACAGTCAACACTAAACATCTCTTTAATTCCTTGAATGTAACCTTAGGCGTCGGTGACCTTCCCTCAGCAGTTTCCTTAACTCACAGCTACTGATTTTTGAAGGATTGACCTGACCAAGGTAAAGTGGTGGTGCCACCAAACTGTTTCCACTTTACAACGATGGACCTGACAGTACCTCCCAAGGGTGTAAACACACTGAAATGTTCTTATGGTTTTCCCTTGAATTTGTACCTTTTGAATAACTTTATCCTGGAATACTTTCAGCATTTGTGTGTTCGGTATGTTTAGACTTTTGCTTCAAATTTACGTCATACAAAAAAAACAGCTTGCTGCTCCATCCAGGAGTATTTAAATCGGTTCAAGTACTGTGGATCGGACACAGGTGGCAGGGTCATACCAGAGACACTGTGAGGGGTGCAGCTGCAGAGGGCGCAAGTACAGACAGGGCACCAGCGTCATTACTAGGTTTCTAGGAAGTCCAAAAAAGCATGTAGCTGGGTGGGGGTGCCAGGTTCCCCAGTTGCCCAGGGCGCATTGAGAGCTTGGTACAGTCCTGAGAGGTGGTCTCCATTTAACTTATCACAGGCCCCAGTAGGGCAATTTTTAGAAACGGAGCTAATCTGGGTTTGCTGTAGCATAGGGTGTGACGACTTGGGCAATTAAGACTTCTATATTAATGCTTTCACGTTGCAAGTGCAGACTGTCACGTAGATCAGTGAAATACACTCCTAATTTCTTTTTATATTTAAATTTTTATTTAACCAGGTAGATTGCACTGGGAGAGGAGTAGCTTAGTGGTTAGTCTGTCTTGACTAGACCGTAAGTTCTGATGAGCAGGCGCTGCCTCTTAAAAGTCTCTGTCCAGTGCTGCATAGGCCTTGATTAGCAGCAAAGCGATGGGCTGAGAACCAGAGAAGCCAGTTAAAATCCCACTGCTACTCCTTGTTGATCTTGGGCAAATCACTTACCCCACCCCCCATTTTCTCAGGTACAAACTTAGGTTGTAAGCCTTCTGGGGATAGGAAAATATCTACTGTACCTGGATGCAACTTGCCTTGAACCTCTGAGAAAGGTGTGAGCTAAAGCCAATATTTTTCAGACAGCAGAAGGTGAAAAATTGTAAGGGTGTGAAGACTTTTTTACAAGGCACCTGTATGTGTTTCTGACGGATATTAACTGTCATTATTTATTTATTTGCAGTCTCTTTTATACCGCGCTATTCGACATCAGTGCAGTTTACAATGAACACAAGAGTTGCACATCTCAATTTCGTGATTTGTGCTTACAGTGAAACAGGTATAATAACTTGGGTATACATTAAACAGGAAAATTAAACTTGGGTATGCATTAAGCAGGTATAACAGGTAAAATAGGGTATAAATAACCAGTCCCTTAACAAGGAGACACGATGAATAAATACAGTCTACTTTATGCAACAATATAATGAGTTATGCGGCACTGCATAAGTTTCTCATGGTGGTTGGAGGGGAAGGTGTGATTGCGAGTGATCAGTCTGGGAATGTGACATGCATGAGTTTGAGGTGCTGCATTGAGATTATTATTATTATTGTTATTAGATTATTCAACTGAAGATAAATATTCAGCGGGCACCTGAAAGATAACGGCACCGCACAGGAGGCGCCGAGAGTACCACATTAATGTTCTTTATTCCACCCATGGGCCTTCCTCTTAGAGTATATTATACTCTAGAAGGACTGAAAAAGGCATTAAGATGGAATGTATTCAAGATATAAAATACAGGACAGGAACTGCTATATATAGGCCAAGGCCAGCACCCTGTTCTCTTCCCTCTCCACCCTCACGCCACTCCACTCTGTGATCCAGCTTTTTTCCCCTCTCCTCCTCCCCATGGTCAAGCATCTCGGCTCTTTATCTTTTTTCCTCCCCCCAACAGTCTGTCATTTCCTCTCTTGACCTTAGGCATCCTTCCCATGTAGTCTGGTATCTCCACCCCCCACCGCCCCCCATATGCTCCCCTCTTGGTCCAGTTTCCCTCTAATCTCCCTTCCTTCCTCCTGCTGTGGCCGCTTCAAACTGGTCAGGCCATTGGCAGCAAAAGTGACGGCAGCAAAAATACAGAGAAACTGAGTGTAGCAGACACTTCATGCCTGTGCTTTCCAAGGCCTGGTCATGTCCCACCACTATGGAAACAGAACATACTGCGTCGCAGGAGGCAGGGCACAGCGGGCCTTGATAAGTGCAGGTGTGAAGGCTCCGCTGTGCTCCTTTTCTCTCTATTTTTGCTGCTGCCATCTGTCACTTTCGCTATCGGCCTCACCAGTTTAAAGGGGCTGTTGTAGGAGAAAGGGAGGGACAGAGGATTTGGCTTACCTCTAGGTCTCCAGTACCCCCCCCCCCTCCTTCATCAATACCTGGGGACCATGGCCTCCCGCTCTCTGTCCTGTAAGATCATTCATTGGTTCTGGCTGGAGGCCGCACAAAATATGTCGGCCAGCTCAAGCGCATTCTTTTAACATGATTGATTAAAGATGGATATATATATATATATTTTTTTTTATTATTAGTTGGGAGGTTAATAGCTGGCACCTCAATGACCAAGATGACTGACTATGTTTTAGCCAATTCTTATAGGTTAACTTTTAATGGCAACCTACTTGGCTATGCCGTAGTTGAAAGGGAGCTTAAACCCAGCTTCCTAAATTGTAGTCGACCATATTTAAGCCAGCTATAGTGTGCTTGGGGTTAAACAAAAATTCGTTCTAGCCCACTAAATGCTGTTCCCCAATCTAGCCCTGCTTACCAGGATCACTCTGAATTTGGGCAGCTGAATACAGCCACCTAAGAAAAATAAATGGCTAGATATGTGAAACAGTGAAAAAGCAGATTATAAATATTTAAATGTAAATTTAAATTTAGCCCTCTGCAGAGTTAAATTTTCACCCAGACGGATCTAAATGGCTAATTTTCTGAATTAGTAAACTTAGATTCAGGTGTCTGCCATTAGCTTACTAGCTCTTCACACTTGGAGACGAAGGGTCCAATATTGATTTGCGATGGCTATGCGACTGAATATCACCCTTAGCCTCTGAACTGCTCCTGGCTGGCCAGCATCGGGGAGTTCGGTGACAATACCCAGGGATAAATATCCTGCCTGCAATGACTAACATGGTAAGCAGGTCTGCTAACCATGTTAATGCCCTCCTACATTTTGTCAGGCCCATAGCTGATGCTCAGTATCTAAAGAAATTTCATTAGTATTCAAATGCAGTATTTTCTCTTTTTTCTTATAGCAGTATATATGTAAAACATTGCCGATTGACCAGGGGCAAGATGACGGCAGGGAGAGTCCACGATGTAGATGCTCCTCAGGTACCTTTCTCTTGAGATTCGTGGCTCCTGAGAGGCAATGGAGTGGCGGAAACGTAAGCAGGCCAGCCTACCCTTGGGCTCGGCTGAAAGTTCCATCTCTGGTCCGAGAATGTTGGTGGCGTGTGGGTTTTCTGCTGGAGCGGCGTCTTTAGCAGGGCCGACGGAAGTGCTTCCTGACACTCTGGGTGCATCTGGGGTTTGGCTATCCCCCGAGCAGAGATACCCTCCCCCCCTGCTCCCCGCTGGAATGTCAACATCCTCGCCAGTGCGTGGGGGTGAAGAGGGCTCCTTTGCAGAATTAACTTCCTCTCCTTCCTCTGTTATGGCTGTGTGTGCTGCTGCAGGACCAATGGGTGCAGCTTCCCTTAGTGGGGATTGTCCAGCCACGACCGGTGGAAGTGATGCGATTCCAGTGTTGCGATTTGATTAAGCCTGCTGTTATAACTTTAGAAGCACTATGGGATGCGGTGGCAACTATGAACACTTCTCTGATGCCTATTGTGGGAGTTGCGAGTACTGAAATGTCATCTTTAAGGAATGCTGTTTCTGAGACCACGCAGATCCAGGAGGAACAAGCGAGTCGGTGAGCCGGTGTTGAAGCAGAACTGGGTCAGCTTCGAGGCCTGTGTGCTGCCCATGTAAAGGACAAAACTTTGCTTACTAGGAAGGCGGAAAACTTGGAGAATCAAATTCATAGGAATAATTTGAGACTGTTGAATTTTCCTAAGTCTCCTATTATAACTGCTGCTGAGATGGTGTGCAAGTATTTCCAGGAGGTACTTAAACTTCCTGGGGATAATTGCGAGAGCTCGGTACTTGTCCTTGGGCACCAGACCTTGTGGTTCAGCTTCAGGGAGTCCACCCCAGGGCCTTGGGGACCTGAGGCGTTCCTGGAGGATTCCCTGAAGGTAATTACTGAGCGGACCACTTTCCTGGTGACTCTGGCTTTGGAACTAGATAAGTCTGTAGTTTTACATTCGTATTTCAGAAATTTTAATGTATTTTTTTTTTCTGGGCTCTAAAGTTGTGGTGTTTTTTTTAATATATTTCCTGATTTGTCACGGGCAACCCAGCTGAAGAGAGAGGAATTCCTTGGTCTTCGACCTAGGGTCCTTTCTCTTGGCGAGTCTTTTGATTTGAGATTTCCCTCTCACTGTATATAAGGATAAGGTATTTCTTTTTTTTGAGCCTGGTCAAGTGTTGGAATTTCTGGTGGGTAGAGAAGAGAATATGGTTAGTGCTGCGTCTAATATGGCTGACGCATAAGTTCTCGTCGTGTTATGTGTTCGTTGTTTTTTCTACTAGAGATATGTATCCCTGTTAATTCTTGGGGGGGGCCTTGTTCTATACTGTGGTCTAAAATTGATTATCAAGATTACTATTTTTTTTATTTTTTTCCTTTTCATAATAACCATTGAAATACTAACTCTTTTCTGTCATTCTTGTTTTGTACTGGGATGTGGTGTTCAAAATAAAGAAAAGTTAAGTAAAACATTACCTTAACATCTGTATATTTCAAATCCAGCTTTAAACAAATGTTTTTGTTGGGGTGTGTGTGTTTTTTGTTTTACTTTGATCTGCTAGGAGCAACTTTTATCAGACAAAGGGAATATAAATGACCCATAATGATGGAACTGGACCTATGGTTCAAGGGAGCAGGGCCCATGTGAAAATTAGGAGGTTCAGGCAAACGTAACTTTGATCCCTTCAGTTAACTTCCAGGCCCCTAGCTCCTCTTCCTCCATGAATTTGATAATGACGTCAGCCCTCCCAGAATGAAATTGAAAAAATAGATCATTGGACATCAGCTTTCAGGAGGGTAATTTTATGACTTTTTCTATAAGTAAAGCCTGTTTTACGTGCAGAAAAGAACATGATGGTATACACATAGAAAAATATGCGTGTGGAAGGCGTCTGCCTATGTTTACACAATCTGCATGTAGGCACTCCCAGGGGCAGAGTCTGGAGGGAGTGCAGGTGGAGTTGTGATGTACGAGCATATTTTATGAAATGCAGGCGTACATGCCGAGATTACACAAACATATTTATACCTTCTCTGGAGCAGGCATGCATTTCGGAGGCAGCATTTGGGCCCTATTGGGACTGGATAGGGGGGCATATTTTATAAAAGACATATAGGCACCTATGTTGCCTTTATAGAATAGGCTGAATATAGGTGCCTTTTTGGAATTCTCACTTAAGTGCCTTGTCAAAAAATCAGGCTCTTAATGTTTCATCTCTACATTTTAGTGCTGCCAAGTCAACGCTGATTCCTGGCAACTCGGCAGCCCCTGGGTTTTCTTGGCAAGATATGACCGGAAATAGATTGCTAGGCCTTTTCTTCTGAGACAATGGAGGATAAAGTGACTTGCTCAAGGCCACAAGGAGTGCCAGTAAGAATCAAACCCTGATCTCTTGGGTACTAGGCTGTTGCTCTAACCACTAGGCGGCTACTCCACTCCACATTCTATACATAATGAAGGCAATTTCCAAAAGCCATTTACCCACAGTGAAATGGGCTACTTGGAAACTTCCCACCCTCCCGGCAGGTGCTCTTTGGCGCCTCCTAGATGTTGCCACCCTAATTGTCTGCCTAATATGCCTAATGGTTAAGCCAATCCTGGATTTTTCCCCACGCATATTTTTATATGTGTATACTGTCATGTTCTGTTCTGCATGTAAAACAGGCTTTACTTATAGAAAAAGTCATAAAATTCCCCTCCTGAAAGCTGATGTCCAATGATCTATTTTTTCAATTTCATTCTGGGAGGGGTGACGTCATTATCAAATTCATGGAGGAAGAGGAGCTAGGAGCCTGGAAGTTAACTGAAGGGATCAAAGTTAAAGGTTTGTTAACAAATGATTTTAAGGTTTACAACTGAATTCTTTGTAGAAGCTATTGTTTAAATTGATGTACTTGTATAGGTTAATATTAAGATATTGTCTGAAAGACCCCCCAATGTATAAATTAATATTAAGGACCCCCAATGTATAAGTTAATATTAAGTCATTGTTTGAAAAACCCCAATGTACCCCCCCCCTACCCTCCCTGTATATAACAACTTGTACACAGCTCATCCTGTAAATAACACTGAGCAGAGGTAATGATTTCTTGGTGTGCTAACACAGCATGCCTACTCCTACTGACACTGATTTTTTGATTGTTTGAAGTGTAAACTGCTTTGATTTCAGGACAAAGCGGTATATAAATCCTTTTAAATAAATAAAAATGATGGAATTTCCCACTAGTACAGATCCTCTGAATGTGAAGCAATATTCTAACGTGTGTCCTGTTCCCTTATTACCTGATGGCCCTAAGAGAGGTTCCCTACTGCTGGGCCAAGGAGAAATCTCCAGCTTGTTAAATTTTTAGCCTCCTGCAGAGAGAGAATAGGGGCTGTCATCCACCTCTGCTACTGGCAAAAGTCTTCGGGGGTATATTCAAAGCGGTTAATAGTGGTCAGTGCTGCTAAATATCCCCTCCTACCCATTTTGAATATGCTGATGCTAACTGCTTAGCGCTGGGGCTTTCGGGGGGGGGGGGGAGGGGAGAGAAGGTGGTGACATAGTTTAGCCACTTGGCGGCGATATTCAGCTGCTAACTGGCTAACCTAAATTGGCTAAAGCTAGGAAGAAAAAAGGCTGTCCTAACTTCATCTAGTTTAGCTATCCGGCTGCAGCAGAAGATAACCACTGACCAGTTAATTAAAACACATCCCAGATATTCAATGTCAATAGCTGGCTATGGCCCCAGAATTGAATATCCGGGCATTATTGAAAATGGCGATGGCCGTCCACTCCAATAGTGCTAGCCACCTCCGCTGAATATGCCCCCCTTATCTTTTTGCTTTCTATCACATTCCTTGTATTATTGCCTCTTCCCAACAGGAGGGAGTCAGTAAAGTAGCGTTCTCTATTTGCTGATGATGATTCTTCCTCTGCTGACTTCTCACCGAAGTTGGAACAATATAGGGCCCCCACTACTGTGACTGCACTAGGAAACAGACTGCCAACTCCAGACTGCATTCGTTACATCTTACGCATCATATGCCTGGAATAAACTGAGTCAGCACGTCAGGCTCCATGTCTGGTTCTACTCAAATTCAGACTAAACACCCATTTCAAGGCTGCTTTTGGATCCTGACTACCCCCTTACTCTCCTGTTTACCACCCTTGTGTGCTACAACCATTTCCTCTTAGTTTACCAGTGCCAGATGTACCATGATATATAAAGGTTGGGAACCACTGCACTAAGATATTTTTATGCTTTTGAGTCTGAGGTTGGACAGGGCCATCCTAAGAGCTTGTCTGCAGGGCCGGCCCGTCCATTGAGCAAGAATGTTTTTTGCACAGGGCCCCGCGTTTCAGGAGGCCCCGCGCAAAGAACATTCTGCTTGCAAAGTAAATTTTAAAATAAAAAAAAAAAAGCTGTCTGCTGCCACTGCCGCCGCAACGGCAGAATCGCATATCCCGCGGGGCCCCCCCGACAGAGCCTGCCCTCCCTGCATCAGCCCCGTTGGCTTTCAGAGCTCAAAGGGAGACTAGTTTCCCTTTCGTGGCTCTGTTAAGCCTGCAGGGGCTGGTGGGACTTTCCCATCAGCCCCCGCGGGCTTAACAGAGCCGCGAGGGAGAAACACTCCTTTCGTGCTCTGAAAGCCGACGGAGCTGATGCAGGGAGGGCAGGCTCTGTCGGGGGGGCCCCGCGGGATATGCGATTCTGCCGTTGCCGTCGTGGTTCATCAGACCGTCCAAGAGCCTTCATTATTAAGTTGCTCCGCCTTCAGGATAAGGACTTTATAATTAAGTCAGCCAGGAAGACAGGGTTAGTCAATTGTAGAGACTGGATCTGACGGCAGAAACAGTAAAAAAAGGAAAGGAGCTGCTATGGGTCAAGGAGCAGTGGGCAAAGAAGGGGGTGAATGTGGCGGTATGGTACCCGGCCAAATTAACTGTAATTACCAATGGCATTCAGAGGTTTTTTACATCCCAAGCTGCATTGGGGAAACATCTGAAAATACCGGGGGTGAGTGTGGAGGAGTGGCAGCCGCGGGAAAACAGGTTAGAGAGAGAACAACAACGGAAAGAGACTGGAGACAACTCGGGCTCCATTGCTCCCGACCAGAGGGGGAAAGGACACACTGTACCCAAAGCCCCACACCCACGGAGGGTTGCAGTACAATGAGGGAGGAGAGGAGCAAGGTGACGTATCTATAGGTCAGGAGCAGCAGCCGGAGACTTGAACTGGAGTAACAAAGCATGATATGTAAAAGTGGCAGTGAATAAGTAGTGGGGAGTAAAAGGGTGACATTGCGGAATTTGATTATTGGGGGGGGGGATAAGGGGCAGAGAGCGGGCAGCTTGAGAGCAGTGGGAGGAGTAGAATTTATTTATTTAGCTGCATTTATATTCTGCTTTTCACCAGGTCATAGAATTGCTTTAAGAAGGGGATAGTAAGTGGACAGATATTTCAAGATTGTTCCATTGGTTGTAATTTGTGTTCTGTTAAGTTGGATTGGCAGTGCAGTGCTTATTAATGGCCTGGCTAAGGGAGAGACTAGGGGAAGAACCAAACTAAAAAATTAAATGTTCGAGTGCCAGTATAAAATAGCCACATTGAATGTTCGGGGAATTAACAATCGAATAAAGAGGAAACGGATATTAACACGTGTCGAATGCCAGGGTAGATATTGCCCTAATACATGAGACACACCTTACCGAGTTAGAACATGCCAAGTTGCGCAGTAATGGATTCGAGCAGATGTATTGCTCAGCATACAATTTAAAAAAAAGAGGCATAGCTATTTTGATTCATAAAAGAGTTCCCTCCGTAACATACATATCAGGAGGTGATAATCAGGTGAGGGCTGGTTGGGTAGTTGTTAGAGTACACAAGGAGGAAGTTGCCATTCTGAATCTCTACGCGCCAAATGGGCCAAAAGACTCCTTCTTTAAAACATGGCTAACAGAGTTCCAGAAGGCAGCTAAAGGAGGATTTGATAATAGCTGGGGGATTTGAATTGCACGGTGGGGGCCCTAGATAGGTCAAATTATACCAAAAGGAAACATGGAAGGGAAGGGCAAGAACTCAGGGGTTGCATATGGAGATGGGACCTAGGAGAAAATAAAGATAGCAAAGAATACACGTGCTATGCAGCGCACACGGATACATGCTCTAGGCTCGATTACTTCCTAGGGTGACGAGATCAGGAGGGAGCCTTGGGGGCAGCCCAGATTCACTCTACAGCCATTTCTGATCACGGAATGGTAACTTGCCAGTAATTCCCCAGAAAGACAAAAGATTCAAAAGGGACTCGAGTATGGAGGGCGGATGTCACCCTTTTGCAGGCTGAACACACTCAAAAAAAGTTAAAAAAAAGGCATGGCAAGACTATATGTGTTCCAATGACAATGGAGAGGTTACATAAAAACGTAAGATATGCCATACTGGGTCAGACCAAGGTCCATCAAGCCCAGTATCCTGTTTCCAACAGTGGCCAATCTAGGTCATACGTACCTAGCAGTTTGCCCAAAAGACACAGATTCCACAATGCTTGTATTGGGTCAAGCATTGATATCCTGGGTCCCTTTTTAATAATGGTTTATGGACCTTTCCTCCAGGAACTTGCCGAAACCTTTTTTAAACCCAGCTACACTAACAGCCTTTACTACATCCTCCAGTAACAAATTCCAGAGTTTGATTACACGTTGAGTGAAAAAATATTTTCTCTTATTTGTCTTAAATAGCTTACCCTGTAGCTTCATTACCTGTCCCCTAGTCTTTTTATATTCTGATAATGTAAACAAATGGGCTGATGCGGGGACTAGAAGGGAGTGGATACTGGGTGGGGCTGGAACTAGAAGGGAGTTGATGTTGGGGGAGATTAGAATGGGATGGAGCTGGGAGAGTGAAATGGAGAGGGGAAAAATATTTTGTGTGGGACGGAAGAAAAATCTACAATTGGCTGGGTATTGGGAGAGTAAGTGGGGATTGAGGATGGAGGGGTAAAATTTGAGTGGATGAAATAGGAATGAGGAAAGAGCAAAAGGAGAAAGATTAGTATGTTAAAGCAGATGTAGAGAGAGAATGGAAAAAAATTAGAAGAAAGAAGAAAGGACAAATGGACAGCAGACGATGGAGAGTTAGCAGAAGACACAAAGAAACCAGAAGAAAATGGCTGGAGCAATTGCAACTGAAAAAAAATGCACAAAAGGTAGAAAGATATCTCTTTATTTTGAATTTATTAACTGGAATATGTCAGCTCTGGGAAATGTGCATCATTAATGTCTGCGCTTTGTTTAGTACAAGAGGAAATTAATGTATAGTTTTATTTCTACAGTGTTGTACATTCCAAGTTTGGCTTTTGGGGTTCCCAGTTTAATTGTCTTCCTGTTTCTAAATTGTGATTCCTTGTTTGGTGACGGTCTATGTTCTGCATGTGTAACTGAGCTGAGGTATTCTGTTTATGTAATTCCTATTTGACATTGCCACTTTTCCCTTTCCCCAGTAGCTCATGTATTGTTATTCTCTGAAATGTATTGGTTTAATATTTGCAGTGTTGCCTTTTGATAGGTAGGGTATGGTGCTTTGTGAGTCCTGGTAGTGCTGTTAGGATACGGCGGGTTTGCTATGGGTTCTAAATGGGCAGTGTTTCTAGTAGTTCCTAATGTGCCTGGTGGTTGGCACTGGATTATAGTAATGTAGAAATCTTTTAGTCCTTCTTTATTCATACACTCATTAAGAGGCATGTTTACTAAAAGTAGTATATGGTAACATTATGCAAATATTTATGCAAATGAGGCCCCGCACTGAGTCTCCGCACATGGCCCCGCACCCCCCTTGGGCCGCCCCTGCTTGTCTGTCTATAAAAGAAAACCATGAAGTGATTTAGAGAGAGACCCAGAGAAGCTTGTGAAGGGGGTCTCTGAAGTTCCCAGCTGCTACTCCACTCTTTAGCTTGGGGAGTTCTACACCAGTTGCTCTCATTGCTGGACTCACCTGAGTAGCTGCTTTTCCCAGTCTCTCTTTCCTCCGAGCCTGGCTCATCTCTGATGTACGGCTCTTCCCCTCGTTCAATGTGGGATATAATCTCAGGGGTGACAGTCAGAGAGGCTATTCCTGGGGAAAGAAACATGCATTAGGTTCCCCACAGTCACTCTGGGGGGCAATTTTCAAATAGTCCATGTAGCTTCAAAATGAAGTGCCCATGAACCTTGCCGCTATACATCCAGTTTGCCTCTGTGACTGTCTGTAAAAGGACCATCAGTTGAAAGTACCCTAGGACTTTGCACCTGCAATGTGGGAAGGGTAAGCCGCTGGAAAATAAGGCATATAAATTTGATAATGCATCTTGTTTGATATACCACCTCTGGTAAGATAATGCCATCAAGGCATGTTTCTGTACCCCACCCTCTCCCCGTGTCTGAGAACATGTTCCTTTGATTTATTCGAAAGGGCATATGCTAGGGAAATTGGTACATACTTTTACTGGGCAGAGACAAAAGTAGGAGGCACTTGCTTGCTTTTTATTTTTTTATTTTTATAAAAGAGGAATAATCTGGAGCCTCTAGTAATCTGTATATTTACAGTGATGTACTGGAAGATGGGCCTAAGTGTTCATCGCTTCTAAAAGACATTCTCATCTTGAGTTTCAGAGGGACCCATAAAAAGCCCTGCACTTAGTGAACAGGAGGCTTTCGGATGGGGTTAGTTGCCCAGCATAAAGTTGAGGAAGCCCTTTGGGGTTTTGGGCTGCTAAGAGAGAGCAACATAGAGTTGTTTCTTATTGCCAGCTAGCCCTTACAAAAAGGGAAGAGTTCCCACACCAGCTTGGCCTGACCAGCCAAAGTGCAGTAACAAGGATTAAAGGGGACTGTAAAGCTAGAGGATGTCTGCGGGCAAGGAAGTTCACCTAGACGTGAGAGAAGCAGCAGAAGGCAAATGAGACTCCACTGGCATTTCAAAACGATTCAAGCTGTAAAAGTATGTTTCCTGAGATGGAATCCAGTGGGTGCAAGAAATCTAGATGCTGACGTGAGTAAGGAGACCATTGAATAATTTTGCTAAAAATTTCTCTTGGGAAGACAAGGGTACCTAGTTTTACACAAGAAAAGATCAGACATACCTTATCTGATGTTCCTTGAGTTCTACAGGCCAGTCAAACCAATGGGTTATCCCTTCCTCCCAGTAGGTGGAGACAGGGCAATTCTGGGTGTCCTCTACATTAGCTGGTACAGCTGAGAAACAGATCAGTAGTGCTACTTTCACAACTCAAAACAAAACTAATGTTGTCCCAATCTGGGACTTAAAAAAAAAATCCCACTCCCCCTTTCCCAAAAGAGGGGCAATGCAATGTGTGCCTTCAAGTCAATACGGACTCCTGGGGAAGGACAACTAAAAACAGAATACACAGCTATTTTCTTTCCATGTGATGCATCATAATGACGTCTTCCAAGTTCCAGCCAAAGAACGGTAACAAGGATTAAAGAAGAGTATAAAGCTAGAGGATGGCTGTGGGCAAGGAATTCCATGGCTATTGTTTCCATGTGTTGCATCATAATGACTTCTATCATCATAATTAGCATTATGGATACCTCCCATTCCCTTTGCTGGACAGGTTCATCCAAGCGGGAGGTAGTGCTCCCCAAGATGTTTTCTTTTTCTTTCCCCCTTAATCCAAATGAGTGGGAAATGGTGGACTAGTCTGGCACCAGTCTTGCCTCTTTGTCTTGCCTAGAACAGTTCACACCAATGAAATGTACCAAAGCAGCAACAATGAAGGAAAGGCCTGCCACTCTGCATCCCTCAGGACTGTGTTCCAAACATGGCCAACTGCTTGACCTAAAGGTGGAGTCTCTAGTGCTTCTAGCACAGTGCAATGACTTTGATATAGATGAATGACAGTCCTTGGAGACACTGCTCTCAGCAGGGCTGGCCCTAGAGCTGGATCAAGGTGTTGGGCACCTAGGCAGACCTTAAGCCTTATGCTCTGTCTGTCTGTCAGAATCTACTGTAGCTTTGAATGCCCTGCTCTTTGCCCCTCAGATGCCACCCTAAGCAACTGCCTAGTTTATCTAGTGGTTTGGGCCAGCCCTGGCCCAAATCTGTAGGGACTATAAGCAGCTAAACAAAATTAGGAATGCTCTGTTATATCTAATGGAGTCTGCTGTTTCCTTTCCATGAGATGGATAGATACAGTAGTGACCAAAAAATTAAGGCAGAGTCCAAAATATCAGAATTTTATTAGAAATGTACGTCGTGTTGTCACTTTCATGGTCAAAAGCTTTAAGAACCAAAGAAATATATGTCATTTTCAAAGTTTTATGTGCATGTCCATGATTTTTCAGCACAGCCTGGATTCTTGTAGGCATACTGTTAACTAGCGTTTTACAGTATGCCGGAGTGATGTCGTTGACCCATACATGCTTGAGTATGTCCTTTAAATCTGCTTCTGAAGTTGGACGGTGTGCTGCCACCTTTTTTCTTCATAAGATTCCAAAAGTTTTCAATTACATTGAGATTCGGAGAGTTTGATGGCCAACTTGGTAGCAGTTCGATCTTGTTGTCCACGAACCATTTTTTGACTGTTTTTGCAGTGTGGCACGGTGCCGAGTCCTGCTGAAATATAGTTGTGCCAGAAACATTCATGTGTATTTGAACTTTACTATTCAGCATGGATATGTATTTTGCAGCATTTCTTTTTCACCTCTCTCAAATGTGCAGGCTACATCGTCCATTTGCCGAGATACCACCCCATACCATGACCAATGGTGGGTGTTTAACAGCCTTGATCGTGTACTTCGGATTTAGCACAGTTACTTACCTGTAACAGGTGATCTCTGGGAACAGCAGGAATAAGTCTTCACATATGGTACGTCGGTACCGACGGAGCCTGTGCGGGAACGCTCCCCAGCGTCCAATCAGAAAGCTTTTGGGAGCATCCCACAGCGCCTGCGTGCTGCCTTCCCGCCTTTCCAACTGTCTCTCCTCAGTTGAGTTTCATAGCTGAGACAAAGGGAGAGAAAGAGGAAAGGAGATAGACAGAGAGACAAAACTCCTAGGGGAGGTGGGTGGGTTGTGAAGACTTATTCCTGCTGTTCCCAGAGATCACCTGTTACAGGTAAGTAACTGTGCTATCTCCAGGAACAAGCAGGAATGAGTCTTCACATATGGGGACTCCCTAGCTGTAGATGCCAGGGGGAGATCCCATAAAATGTGTGTCCCTGGGACGGGACTGCACTTACCACACATGGACCTCTGGCATCCCATGAGGGATGGTGGGTAGGAGTTGAAAAGAGAGGAGCTGTAGGAAAAAAAAACAGCTAACCTAAGGACTACCGGAGAAAGTCCTTGGTATGTATGATAGTTACCATTAAAAATATTGAATGAGCAATCACAATATGGATCTTACCTACTGGATTGTAGGAAGTAGAGAGGGTGATAGAGTCTACTGGAGATTCAGTAGAGGAATCTTCAAGGTGACCTCACGGCGGTGAAGGTGAAGGTCCAAATCTGGAATTGGCAGGTGACCCAGGTGTCAACTGGGGTAGTATGAAAACGGCAGGTCTTCAGTGGAAAGCTTTGTGGGAAAAAGCTGAAACTCTTAGCTGCAGAGTCATTAACATTTAGGAGTAAAAGAGGAAGACTGACCGATTTAGACAACTAGCCCAGTCCTGGAGGGAAGAAGGGGTATGGGAAAACCCCTATTCCCAAGGAGGACAAATGTGTGAAGGACTGAAAACCTCAGAACTACTGAAGATCCACGCTGTCTTTCCTAGCTGGTGAGAGATAGGAAAGATATTGAAGCATGGTGCTTCAGGGATAGCGAGACCTAGAGTAAAGTGGGAGCTGTCAGTACCACAGTAGTGGTTGTGTGCATAATACCCCCGACATACTGAGGGACAGTATGAACATATGCAAGCCCACTGTCTGGAACCTCTAGGAAGGTAAAAACCTTTATAGCATAGACAGTTAGGGAGATAAGTATGTAAATACATATCTACTTATAAGGAAGCATCTCAAGAGATACAGATAGATAGATAGATATCCCTAAATATATATATCTATATATATGTATATATATTTTATTTTTATTTTATTATTTATTACAGGCTCTTATATACCGCTCTATTCAGAATCAGCGCGGTTCACAATATAACAACATACCATAACAACAAACTGTTAGGTTTTACAGAGAACAAGGTCAGAGAACTTGGATAAAACATGGGACGTCATTACTGCAACTATTTACAAGAGTATTTACAAGTATACATAACAGGATTTGTTCTTAGTTTGGGTAGTGATTAAGATTGGTTAGTTGGTCAAGTAATATTGGGGGAAGAGGTGGGATTTGAGTATATATATATATAGGGGCATAACATATGCACACACAGCTTACAGACATATGTATATATAGAAGTATATAGATATATACATACATGAATATGTATGTCTGAGGATACATATCTGCAACTAAGCAAATAGAGATATGCCCATAAGAACATTCACACGAGAGATGTGAAGGAGAAAGATTCATCTAAGAACAAGAAGGTGGAACCTACTTGAGAAGATATATAGAGAATCTATTTCCCCTGGTTAAAATAGTGCAGGAATGCTATCCAGTGAAATAACCAGGATGGTTGCGTGAAAAACAGAGGATAAAATCAGTCTGTAAGCAGCAAGCCCTGAGTCTTGTAGAACTCTGACATGGTAAATGGACAGAAAACGCATAGGAGGAGATACCAAGTTGACCCCCTGGAGGGGCACAAGGGGTATTATGTGTTACTAGTATAATATGTGCTGTCCATAAGAGTAGGATACCATGAGGACAAGCTGCAAGGAAAAAAAAAAAGAGCATAATCCTGCAGGATTGGAAAACTTTTTGGACATTCACGCAGAAAGGGCTTATATCCTGAAAATAACAGGAGATAACAGGGTGTGGAGAACCCTCACAGTCGTGGAAAATGACTGAAGAGCCTTTCCCAACCATATAGAATAGTCATCAGAAACAAAACCCCATGCTCTCTAGCAAGGGCCCATAGTAGAAAGCTTCTCTGAGAATTGCAGAGAGCATTATGCAGGAGAATTAGGAAAATAAAACTGGCTGCAGGTCAACTCTGTTGCCCAATCCAAGGAAGTGGAGATGGCAAGAGAAGAAGACCGTATGATAAGCCTGAAGTGATTAGGATTATCCAAGATAGATGAAAGCACTATCTTGAAATCACTATTAAGGTCAGACAGAGAGTAGTGGAAGACGGACTGGAAACTTGTAGAAAAGTACCAGTAGTCTAATCACTGGAACTCCTGCATGGACAGCTGCTGAATGAGACAGCAGAGAGAATCTCTCTGTGTAAAAACAGAGAAAACAGACAAAAGGAGAGGAGAATTCCTGTCCCTGTCTGATAAGCTGCCCAGAGAAAAGAAGGGAATTATTCAAAAGAAAAAACTCTACACTGGAATGAGAGGCTAGACTCTGCAATGATATGGTACCACTCATTCAGGGGAAACCCTGGATGAGAGGGTAGAGAAACAGGAGCTGAAGGGTGACTTACCATGTGGTAAGTTTGCTGAAGGAAAAAATGTTCATGTTGGGACAGAAAACTATCATGGGATAGTTGTTAACTTCTCTTCTTGGTAGGAAGAAGAGGAGAAAGCACAGTTACTTACCTGTAACAGGTGATCTCCGGAACAGCAGGAATTAGTCTTTACACGTGGGAGACGTCGCCGACGGAGCCCGCACAGGAATGCTCCCCAGCATCCAATCAGAAAGCCTTTGGGAGCATACCCCGCGCCTGCGCGGTGGCTTCCCGCCCTTCCTACTGCCTCTCCCCAGTTGAGTTTCATAGCTGAGCCAGAAGGAGAGGAGAGGAAGGAATAGAGAAAAAAGAGATACAACTCCTAGGGTAGGTGAGCGGGTTGTGAAGACTAATTCCTGCTGTTCCGGAGATCACCTGTTACAGGTAAGTAACTGTGCTATCTCCAGGAACAAGCAGGAATGAGTCTTCACACGTGGGGACTCCCTAGCTAAGGATGCCCGGGGAGATCCCATAAGCGCAGCCCAGGACGGGATGGCATTTGCCCAGCCTGAATCCCCGGCATCCCCTGAGGGATGGAGGGCAGGAGTTGAATAGAGGAACAGCGAAACTAAAGACTACAGAGGGAAGTCTTTAGAGTGCAGAACAGGTATCATTAAGATACAGCAAAAAAAAACCCAGGCTACAGGAAGAGTAGTCAGAGGGATGTATAAATAGTATCAGTAAGCATTTAATGAGTAAATGACCTAGTACCATATAGAGCTTACCGGCCATTAAGTTTTAATGAATTAATGGTGTGGAACCCTGTAGAGCTTACCTACCGGGTTGCCGGAAGCAGACCTGTGATGAAGGCACCGTAGACGCAGTAGCGAAGTCGTCAAGGAAACTTCGCCGCAGCGAGGAGGAAGTTCCAAATCCGGAAGGCTAGGAGATCCAGGCGTCAGCTGGGTCAGGAGAAGGACGGCAGGTCTTCCAGGAGGCTTAGTGCAAAGCTGAGCACTCCCTTAGGAGTAGAGTCCAGAACTCAGCTGCTCTCCCGGCGGGGATCGAGCAGGTCGGAGCACCAGGCCACCCCCACCAGGCCGCTCTGCCCAATCCGGGCAGCAGGAGCACCAATTTAAAAAGAAGCGCCAGCCGGCGCGCGGCCTCTTCAGCAGCCCAGCACTCCGACCCTCCAGCTGCTCTCCCGGCGGGGATCGAGCAGGTCGGAGCACCAGGCCACCCCCACCAGGCCGCTCTGCCCAATCCGGGCAGCAGGAGCACCAATTTAAAAAGAAGCGCCAGCCGGCGCGCGGCCTCTTCAGCAGCCCAGCACTCCGACCCTCCAGCTGCTCTCCCGGCGGGGATCGAGCAGGTCGGAGCACCAGGCCACCCCCACCAGGCCGCTCTGCCCAATCCGGGCAGCAGGAGCACCAATTTAAAAAGAAGCGCCAGCCGGCGCGCGGCCTCTTCAGCAGCCCAGCACTCCGACCCTCCAGCTGCTCTCCCGGCGGGGATCGAGCAGGTCGGAGCACCAGGCCACCCCCACCAGGCCGCTCTGCCCAATCCGGGCAGCAGGAGCACCAATTTAAAAAGAAGCGCCAGCCGGCGCGCGGCCTCTTCAGCAGCCCAGCACTCCGACCCTCCAGCTGCTCTCCCGGCGGGGATCGAGCAGGTCGGAGCACCAGGCCACCCCCACCAGGCCGCTCTGCCCAATCCGGGCAGCAGGAGCACCAATTTAAAAAGAAGCGCCAGCCGGCGCGCGGCCTCTTCAGCAGCCCAGCACTCCGACCCTCCAGCTGCTCTCCCGGCGGGGATCGAGCAGGTCGGAGCACCAGGCCACCCCCACCAGGCCGCTCTGCCCAATCCGGGCAGCAGGAGCACCAATTTAAAAAGAAGCGCCAGCCGCGCGCGGCCTCTTCAGCAGCCCAGCACTCCGACCCTCCAGCTGCTCTCCCGGCGGGGATCGAGCAGGTCGGAGCACCAGGCCACCCCCACCAGGCCGCTCTGCCCAATCCGGGCAGCAGGAGCACCAATTTAAAAAGAAGCGCCAGCCGGCGCGCGGCCTCTTCAGCAGCCCAGCACTCCGACCCTCCAGCTGCTCTCCCGGCGGGGATCGAGCAGGTCGGAGCACCAGGCCACCCCCACCAGGCCGCTCTGCCCAATCCAGGCAGCAGGAGCACCAATTTAAAAAGAAGCGCCAGCCAGCGCGCGGCCTCTTCAGCAGCCCAGCACTCCGACCCTCCAGCTGCTCTCCCGGCGGGGATCGAGCAGGTCGGAGCACCAGGCCACCCCCACCAGGCCGCTCTGCCCAATCCGGGCAGCAGGAGCACCAATTTAAAAAGAAGCGCCAGCCGGCGCGCGGCCTCTTCAGCAGCCCAGCACTCCGACCCTCCAGCTGCTCTCCCGGCGGGGATCGAGCAGGTCGGAGCACCAGGCCACCCCCACCAGGCCGCTCTGCCCAATCCGGGCAGCAGGAGCACCAATTTAAAAAGAAGCGCCAGCCGGCGCGCGGCCTCTTCAGCAGCCCAGCACTCCGACCCTCCAGCTGCTCTCCCGGCGGGGATCGAGCAGGTCGGAGCACCAGGCCACCCCCACCAGGCCGCTCTGCCCAATCCGGGCAGCAGGAGCACCAATTTAAAAAGAAGCACCAGCAGGCGGGCCCGCGCCTGAGGGCCGCGCAAGAGGGCCCTTTGGCACGGCCCTTAGGCTAAGGCACTTACAAAACACACAAGAACGGACCAGAGTCCCGTAATCAACACCAAAAAGACGAGCCACGACGTCACCTACTGCTGGAGCTCCCTTAGGGTTGAGCTCGCACACGATCATCCTTCCTGCAAGATCTGCAAACGTAGCAAGTATAACCTACTCGGAACATTCCTATAACTGACATTTCTTCCTAATAGATTATTGTTAATTACTTTAGTCTACTCCACCTCTACCCCAGTTAATTATCATTGTAGGACTCAGTCTCACTATACAATAACAATACTAATTAATGTGTTTTATCAGTACACTGTGCACACTCACACTGTACACTACTTTGATTTCTACTGTTGCCAGTAGTCACCTTCTATAAGTACAGCTTGATGTTATACTGTTGTCAGCGACCCAATTCTGATTATAACTGTTACCAGTAAGTCACTTTACTATCATTTGATTTACAACTTCAGCCTGATTTTATACTGTTACTAAGTAAGTCAGTCCTAACTACTGCCTGATCTATACTGTTGCCAGTAAGCCATTTTATAACCACTATACGATTCATACTGTTACCAGGAATTCTTTAGCTACTGCTTGTCTTATCACTGTTGCAATCAACTCTACTCTGTATAAGTAAAAACTGTTACAAATTCTAGATACAGTTATTACTACACTTAGAGACAAAATAACTGCAACACTTATAGCTACTATTAGACACAAACCTACTAGCAACATAATTCACAACAAACACCTCCCAATTTTGGAACATGTCACGTTCAACCATCATGATACTAAAAATAACATACAGCTGTATTTTATTAACAATCTTAATTGACCTAACACTAAGCTTAACATCTAAAAATCACATGCCGATCCCTATAATACAATCTACAATTAGAAATCACAACCACATTGGACACCCTAACTCAATCCACCATGCAAAAATAAATTACCACAGACTTATACAAATAACACAAGCTAATTCTCTACAAACAACAAAAGAAATTAATATTAATAATACCACTTCTCTAACTTGCATCCTCATAAATGCCCGCTCTATGAAAAACAAACTCCCCATATTTAATGATTTAATAGCTGACTCAAAACCTGATATGCTATGCGTAACGGAAACATGGCTAACTGAATCGGATACAGTCTACTTAAATCAACTTAATAGCGACGAATACGATATAAACTATACACATAGAACTAACAAAAAAGGAGGAGGAGTACTTATAATGACAAAAAAGGGTTTAAATGCAAGAACAATACCATCTACTATAACCAACAATATAGACACCTTAATTATAAAAACTAACATTTGTAGAATTTGCCTAATATATAGACCCCCTGACCAAAAAGCAGATAGCCTAGATTCTCTAATTGAATTCCTAGGCTCATCTCCAGAACATAATCCCATAATCATGCTAGGAGACTTTAATCTCCCATCACTCCCACCATCAGAAGCCAACTTGTTCCTAGAATCCATATCAGACATGGACTATTACCAAATAATTAATACAAAAACACATATAAAAGGAGGCATCCTTGACCTTATTCTCCTACCAAGCACACTCTACAAGTTATTCAAAACAGACTCCATAGAATACACACAAATACCCTGGTCTGATCATTACATGATCAAAACAAAATTCACATTCCACACCAACAACACTAAAAATAACACACGAAGTGATCCCACTACAAAATTCAAAAAATTTAATGAAACTGAATTCTTGGATACAACAATACCTCACCTCTCATCATCCCCAATGAATCTAGATGAAGCTGTAATAAACTGGCATGTAACAATCAATAATGCTGCCAAACTTGATCAACGAATCAAAAAGCCCCCTAAATTAAAAATAAACAGAACTCCATGGTTCAACAACACGCTAAAACAAATGAAAAAAGAACTAAGAAAATTAGAACATAAATGGCGCAAAACCAAATCAACAATCAACAAGGAAATATATAATAACCATCTCACAAAATACAAAGACACATTAGATAATACAAAAAAAATCTTATTTCGCAGCAATCTTATCAAAATCTTATAACAGACCACGAGAACTATTCTCAATTGTTAGAAATCTTACTAATAATCCTCAAACATCGAATACTGAAATCACCGAAATATCGGTACAAACTTTAGCCACCCATTATCAAAATAAATCTATGCAACCTATAATGACAATAAACAATATAAATACAGTTCATCACGTCTCAGATGAATGGTCAAAATTTCACCCTATATCAAAAGACGCACTAAAGAACATCATTGCTAATCTCAACACCACAACCTCCTTTCTTGATCCATGCCCAGTAACATGGATAAAAAGTACACTCCCAATACTAATATCATTCATCCTCCCTATAGTCAACCTCTCACTGCTTCAAGGACACCTCCCTTCTACGCTCAAACATGCTCAAATCCGTCCAATTCTCAAAAACAACACGCTTGATAAAACATCACCAAAATCATACAGACCCATATCAAGTATCCCTTTTTTAGCTAAAATAATAGAAAAAGTGGTCCAAATTCAGACACAAGAATACCTAGATTCATCCTACCCACTTGATGACCACCAATATGGATTTAGGCCTCAACATGGAGTTGAAACACTTTTAACAGTCTTAACTGATGTACTACTCAAAGGAATTGATAATCATAAACAAGCATTTATACTCTTATTTATTGATATTTCGGCAGCATTCGATAGTGTTCACCACACTATAATGCTTAATAACCTGAAACAAATAGGAATAAAAGACACTGTGCATAAATGGTTTACCTCTTACTTAAATAATAGAACACAAAATGTAAGAATTGGTAACCAAACATCAACTATATATAATCAAGAAATTGGTCTCCCACAAGGCTCCGCACTATCAGCCCTCCTGTTTAACATTTACATAAAACCTGTCAGTGATATCTTTAAAAAATTCGGAGTATACTATCATCTATACGCAGATGATATTATGATGTACATCCCTTTCACGATTCCTAATTTACCAATAAAACTACTATCAGACTGCTTCAATGAAATTACTACATGGCTAAAAGCACAAAACCTTCACATTAATCATTCAAAAACAGAAGTCCTACTTGTAACAAAAAATCAATCATATATCCCCCCAACCCATATAACATTACAAAACCATGACATTAAAATAAAAAATGAAATAAGATACCTAGGTGTTATTTTAGATACTCATCTGACGATGAACACTCACATCAGAAACACCATAAAGAAAATATACTTTAAACTTAAAATTCTTAAACAATTACGCCCATTAGTACATCAACTTGACTTCATTAATATAATCCAAGCTACGATAACACCGCACTTTGATTTTGCCAACCTAATTCTTTTAGGTATAACGAAACAAAACATAAAAAGAATCCAATTAGCACAAAACGCAGCAGCCAGAATTATAATGAAAGCACACTCTATCCAGCACATAACACCAATACTAGCCTCCCTACACTTGTTGCCAATTCAAAGTAGGATAATATATAAAACCATAATAACTACATATAAAGCTTTAAACAACACGGCTCCAATCCCATTAAGCAAACTAATTAGCATGGAATCTCAAAAAACCACGCACAGAAAAGGATACTCAAATAAACTAAATACTCCTAATGATTTCATAAAAGCAAATAAATTAACTAACAAAAGAGCTTTTTCTCATGCTGCCCCATCTATGTGGAATTCCCTTCCGGAGGACCTAAGATCCATAACTGAAATCATGGAACTCCGAAAAAAACTAAAAACCTATTTATTCTCCATGCACTACGGCAACATAGATAACCCCTGGATACACTCAGATAAAGGTTAAAAATTATGACAGAGTAATACTAATCCCAACAATTTAACAGACAATACACTATTATAAAAACACTATGATCCAATTCCAAAGTACCCCCAACATGTATTTGTATATAGTTTTTTGTACATAGTTTACAAGCCAGTTTGCTGTTTTGCACTAGTTCATACTGTTAACCATTACTTTTATTGTTACAAAATGTTCGATGTAAAACTAAGCTTATGCTTTGTAGATTGTTGTTTTGTTGTGAACCGCAACTGAACTCTGGAAGTTGCGGGTTATAAATATATGTTAAATAAATAAATAAATAAATAAATAAGACTGGCCGAACCAGAGAGCCCATTCCGGAGAAGAGTAGGGGTGTATCCCGGAGCAGAAGGAGTACACAGGCTACCCTAGCGAGAGATAGGGAGACAAGGGTCTGAACCCCCGGGAGGAGGACCTAACTGAAAAGGGAGCTGTAGACTTCACAGCGGAGAGTACCACCAGTCCGCGGCCCGATCGAGGAATAGGCAGGCGGACTGGCCGGACCCCGGGGGGGGGGGGGGGCGTGAGTACCGGCTATAGGGAAATTAGGCGGTAGAACACAGGTACTGCGGGCATCCCCCCAATATGCGCCTATCGCGCAGGTGATATTTTATTTATTTATTTATTATTATTAATTGATATCTAGTATATCTAAGCCGGTGGGCATGAGGGCGCCCACTCCGGTACTAATGCAGGTATGCCGAGGGGCCTACCTCCCTGAGCATCACCCTGGTAAGGCGGATCTGCCATTGATCCACAGAACGTCCACCTGGGAAGGTGGCAGCAAGATCCGTCAGTAGAGGGATCTAATCCGGAGGACAAGGGCAGATCGGCGAACCAACAGCGCGGCAGCGTGGGGGACAGAGGATAGCATCAGTCCGGTAGAACGCCACAGGGGCTGGAGGGCCTATATGTGTCCCCAGGACCTGCACGCAGAAAACTCGCCCCCCGCACAGACGGGGGACAGGAGGGTATAGTCCTGGCAAGCATTGGGGGACTATAGCGGCCGGAGGGGAATTCCGGTACGGAAGCAATCAGCAGGGGGATACTGGCTGAGAAGGGTTCGGAGACGTATCGAAGGGTAATTAAGTTGGCCGTGGGCCATAGCTATCATGGAATAGAGGTGGTCTCCCTTCCAAACGGAAGGAGAATACCTGAACCCCTAGATAAGCCGCCGAACCATTTGTCAACTGAACGAGCCCCAGAGTAGAGCTCAATTTTTAAACTTCCGATAAGAGGGTTAAGTGCAGGCAGCCGCCCGCCTGAGCCTAAAAATGCTTAGTATGAGAGTCCTGGCGCGGGCCCGGGGGCATCAACCCGGGGTGAGAGGTCCCTTGCTTGGGCGCGCCTGGAGGGTGGGCGGAGGGCTGATATTTCCTCTTCCTAGGGAAGGGGGGGTCTGGAGAGGCGTTTACCACCGCCGGGGGGCCGGGCCCTAGGCTGGCTGCTAAATCTGGGAAGGTTAGCAAAGCACTATGCGATCTGATGCAAGGCTTCGCTATTGAAGAGGTGATCTCCGTCGCAGGGAGAATTACCCAGGTTGTGCTGTGCCCGTCTACACAACTCGGACGCCTGCAACCATGCTGTACGGCGTGCTCTAATGGCAACAGCAGAGGCTCTGCTGACCGACTGGAAGGAGTCCAGCGAAGCACGAGAAAGGAACCTGGAGATATTCCTGCAGTGATAAAGGAGCAGGGAATATTCAAAGGCCTTGGTTGCAGATACGAAGAGGGATAACCGAGACAACCTCTCGGTGACCTCCCGGAGCGACAGACTCATATAAAATATATATGAAATAATTCTGGCCGTCAGCATAGACGTCTGGAAGGCTTGACGTCCTAGAGTATCTAGCGTCTTTGAGGCGCAGCCTGGGGGGCGAGAAGCATGCTTCTCCTTGCTTCCGGCCTTCCTCAGCGCCGATTCCACCACAATGGACCGATGTGGAAGCTGGTGCTGCCGAAAACCCGGGGACGGAGGCACCCGGTACAGAACCTGCGTCGCAGTCAACGGTGCCGGAACCCTCAAAGGCGACCGCCAAGCCCCCAGCAGGAGATCCTGCAGGGAGAGAAGCAGAGGAAGCATCACGGCTGCCTGTTCCGCAGGGCCCGGGCTCGGGTCCGGGGTAGGGATGGCCAGCAAGTCCGCCATGTCAAGGAGGAAATCCTGAAAAGGTGGCTCTGCCGGAAGAGTTATGGCGGGGGAGGCTGCCAGGGCACACAGAGGCCGCTCGGGCCGATGCCCGTTGGGCAGAGGAGGGGACCAACCGACCCGGATCGGGGCAGTCCCGATGGCGTCGTCAGCTCCTGGGATTGATTCCAAGCTAGGCATCGAAGGGGTCGATGGCACCGACGGCGCCGCAGGAATCGGCCTCGGCCCCGAACCCGGGGGTGGCGCTGCTCCCGGCGATCGAAGCGGTTCCGCGGCCGCTGGAGGGCAGGGGCCAGCGGTCTCCGCTCTGCATCATGGGAGGGGACAGGGACCGATCCCGAGACGTGTAGTGTCCAGGCTTTCAAGGCTGGATACCGACTCCAGGCTGGGCATCGAACCAAGCAAGGAGATCGACTCCCTTCTAGAGGGCCCCGGCGGGGGCGACCGCGCCGGTGGTGGAGATCCCGGAGCGCGGATCGGAACCGCGCCGATCGGTGCCGCGAGCATCAGGGGTCCCCGAGGGCGGAGCTCGGTGGAGAGGGGGTCATCTGACACCGGCGCCGATGTCGATCGGCAGGCACTGCCCGATGCCGGGCTCCCTCTCGAACCCGTCTGACCCGGAGAGAAATCCTTCCGGGGCATACGGCCCATCCCCGAGGGGACCCCAGTCACCCAACGATGAGTCCCTGCGGGGGGGGGGGGAGTGCAAAGCCCCTGCGCCGACGTCGGGGTACCGTTGCGGGGCGGCGCGGATCCAGATTGGGTCAAAGCGGTCGAAGACCCCGAGGCCCCTTCTCTAGGAAAGGGCGGGGCCCTCGACGGCTGCGTCGATGCCGGGGAGTCGCCCGTGCGCTGGCCGACATACCCCGAGGTCCCCAGGGAAGGTTGATGGCGGTCCCTCGTGCTCGACGCCCCTGCCGTCGCCGGCGGAGCGGCGCCGCTCGAACCCGGTACCACCCTTGCGCAGGGCTGGGATACCGGCGACCCGGCGCGGGTCGAAGCGAGCGGCCCCGAGGGGAGGGAGGCCAGATGACCATCCCCGGCGCGGGGCGGAACCACCGACGCCCGCACGCTCGAAGCGGGTACTACCTCCGCGCATGACCTGAACGTAGGGCCGTCAGACAGTGTCGAGTCGATCGGCCCCGAGGTGCTGAGGGCAGCGGCTGGCGATCCCCGGTTGGGAGCGGGTCACTCGACACAGACGGGTCGGCACCGCCCAAAGCGGATACCACCCCCGTAGGAACGCCATACCGGTGCAAGTCGGTCGGCCCCGGAGGCGCCGAGGACCGCAGCCGCCAATCCCCGGTGAGGAGCGGAACGCTCGACATCGATGCCGAGGGGTCGGTACCGCCCGAAGCGGGTACCGCCCATGCGCATGGCAGGGATGGAGGAACGCCAGGCTGGACCGAGTCGATCGGCCCCGGAGGCGCCGAGGACAGCAGCCGACGATCCTCGGTGAGGAGCGGAGCGCTCAACACCGACGCCGATGCCGGGGGCTCAGTACCGCCCGGAGCGGCTACCCCTCCCGAGCATGGCTGGGATGTAGGGAGGTCAGACCCGGTCGAGTCGATCGGCCCCGAAGGCGCCGAGGACACCGGCTGACGATCCCTGGCGAAGAGTGGAACACTCGACGCCGACGCCGATGCCGGGGAATCGGCACCGCTCGAAGCGGGTACCTCCCTCGGGCATGGCTCGGGAATGTTCTGTGAGGAGCGAACCTCAGGAACATCCCGAAACCCCGTAAATGCTTTGGAGCCCGAGGACTCCCGCCGGGGTATATCAGTCAAGGAGGACTTGAGGGGTTGGCCGGAGCCGGAGCCATGCCGCGCATGAGACTCGCCCCTCAAGACTCGGCTAGTCTTAACAGACTGTTGTGGGGTTACCTGATCCTGGAGAGAAGAACAACCCGACGACCGTGCCTTGGGCGCGAAGACGTCGTCGAGGGATACCCGAAAGAGGGAGGGTCTTCTTCCGACACTGTAGCCCGGGGAATCCGGGAAAAAGGGGTCAGGCCCCAAACAGGAGAGGCACCAGGCATTGGAGTCCACGTGGAAAATTAAGTCCCCGCCGTGAGGCTGGGGGGGAAGAAGGCTCCATGCCCCGGTCCTCAGCGCCCAGAGGGGGCGACGAAAATTAAATGAAAATAATTAAAAGAAAGAAAGAAAAGGGGGGCACGGAGGTGCCACCGTCGGCGGGAAAGCCGCGACTACAGAAAAAAGGAAAAATTTCTGCGGTGGCAGGAGGGACGTCCTGCCTGCTCCGCGGAAAACAAAAAACTGGGGAGAGGCAGTAGGAAGGGCGGGAAGCCACCGCGCAGGCGCGGGGTATGCTCCCAAAGGCTTTCTGATTGGATGCTGGGGAGCATTCCCGTGCGGGCTCCGTCGGCAACGTCTCCCACGTGTGAAGACTCATTCCTGCTTGTTCCTGGAGATATCTGTGACCCATAGACATGAATATCCTGACAGCTCAGCATATCTAGGAGGAAAAAGATGTGTAGAGATTTGAAGAAAACAGTGAACAAACCTCTGCTAAGAAGAAGTGAACTGTAGGTTGCAACCTTCAGGAACCTATGGTTGCTGGGCTTGTTTAGCCTGGCTAGAGTTTGGATTCTTCAGACCAGGACGAGGTGTCCCTTGCTTGGGAACATCTGGATGACGGGCAGTAGAAGAGTGAAACCTTCTTTTCTCAGGGAAAGAAGGTTTGGTAGGACATTTCCTACCTACTGGGGAAGGAGAAGGCTTAGGTCGGCCCCCAGAAACAGGGAAGTCAGTGGAGCAATGAGCAACCTGACGTAAAGCCTCCCTATTGAAGAGATTTTCTCCAGTACAAGGAGAATTACCCAGTTTGTGTTGTGCCCATCTGCTCAAGTCTGAAGCCTGGAGCCAGGCTTTACGTTGTGCTCCTATGGCTATAGCAGAGGTTCTGCTAACAGACTCAAAAGAGTCTAGAGAAGCACGAGAAAGAAACCAAGAGAGATTCTGGCTATGACTAAGAAGTAAGGAATAGTCTGCAGCCTTGGGCTCTGATAGAAAAGGAGTCAAAAGAGATAATTTCCTTGTGACCTCCTGGAGAGATAGACTCATATAGAAAATATAAGAGATAATCCTTGTTGCCAGCATAGATGTTTGGAAGGTTTGACGTCCAAAGGCATCAAGTGCTCTAGATGCACGACCTGGCGGATAAGAAGAATGCTTTTTCTTGCTTTTCACCTTCCTCATTGCTGATTCCACTACAATGGAATGATGGGGAAGTTGAGTCCTTTGAAACCCTGGAGAGGGGGGCACCTCATACAGAACATCAGTTGCTGTAGAAGGTGAGGAAACCCTTAAAAGTGTTTCCCATATTCTCAGAAGATCCTGCAAAGAATGATGTAAAGGAAGCATTATATTTTCCTTTTCTGCAGGAGAGCCTCGAGTAGGATCACAGCCAGGGATAGGAATAGCAAGGAATGTTGCCATGTCAAGGAGAAATTTCTGAAAAGAAGGATCTCCAATGGGAACTATCCCTGGATAGGCTAAAGTTGAAGCAGCAGCCTGGGCACCAGAGGATGTACTGGTCTGATGCAGAAAAAGAAAAAAACCCACTAGATGGATACTGGTACTGGCAGTCACGATTTGAGGCAGTCAGTACTGCATCGTCCATGCGAGGTATCGACTCCAAACTAGGCATAGAAAGGAGCGATGGAGAAAAAAGCATGGAAGTGGCTGGTCCCGATGTAACTGCAGGAACCGACATCGATACCGATACCGGTAGCTGTGTCGGAATCGGAGGCGATAACGCCATCAAAGCAGTCATCGGAGACTGCTCAAGCGGTACCGAAGCAACCAGAACCCCTTGGTGAATATCCTCGGTACTGTGTATCCGGAATCGATAAGGGTCGGTTCCGAGAAGCGTCGGTACCCAGTCTTCTAGACTAGATATCGATTCCAGACTCGGCATCGAAGGGAGCGAGTCTATTGATGCATGTCTAGAGGGTACCGAAGTCGGTGGTGGTATCGGCGATGCTGTCGATACTGGAAAGGCAATCTGGGACGTATCGATCGGTCCGGAAGGTACCGAGGATGCCAGATGACGATCCCTGGCGAAGAGTGAATCACTCAACACCGGTGCCGATGCCGGGGTATCGGTACCGCTCAAAGCGGATGCCACCACCGAGCATGGCTCAGATACAGGAAAGTCAATCTGGGACGTATCGATCGGTCCCGAAGGTACCGAGGACGCCAGATGACGATCCCTGGTGAAGAGTGGACCACTCAACACCGGTGCCGATGCCGGGGTATCGGTACTGCTCGAAGCAGATGCCACCACCGAGCATGGTTCAGGTATGTTCTGTGAGGGGTGAGCCCCAGGAACAACCTGAAACCCCTGAAATGCTTTGGAGACCGAAGACTCCCGCCGGGGTTTTGAAGCCAATAGGGTCTTGAGGGCAAGGCCGGAGCCATCATCATGCTTGGCATGAGACCTACCACTCAAGGATTGGCTAGTCTTAACAGACTATTTGTGGGTTACCTGATCCTGTAGAGAAGAAATGGTCGGTGCCCTGACACTGGAAGGGGACTCGGTATCGAGGGAAACTCGAAATGGAAAATCTCTTCTCATAAAATTGTAGCCTAACGGCTCCGGAGGAAAAGGGTCAGGACCCAAACAGGTTAGACACCAGTTCTTGGAGTCTAAAAAGAAAACTGTATTTCCACAGTTAAGGCACTTCTTAGAAGAAGGCGGCTCCATGATGGAGAGGCCTTATAGGCCCAAAACATTAGACAGAAACTGAGGGAAAACAGTCCCTGAGTTTAAGAAAAAGAAAAGAAAAAACCCACCGGCGGTACCGGTGGAGGCGGGAAAAACAGCCGCGACCACAAGCCGCGGAAAAACGAAAACTGAGGAGAGACAGTTGGAAAGGCGGGAAGGCAGCACGCAGGCGCTGTGGGATGCTCCCAAAAGCTTTCTGATTGGACACTGGGGAGCGTTCCCGCGCAGGCTCCGTCGGTACCGACGTACCCATATGTGAAGACTCATTCCTGCTTGTTCCTGGAGATAGTCTCTCGCCTGCTGGTCGACGGATGTAGTTATAACCACTCCCACGTACTTGTTGAAATGTACTTTTATCTGTGAACATTACCCTCTCCCACCATTCAGCAGGTTTGTCTTTCATCTTGCTACAAAACTATATGCGGGCAGCAATTTGTTTCCTGGTCATCAGAGACTTCTTGGCAGGTCTTCTGGCCACGAGTTTGAATTCATCCACAAGCTGTTGTCGGACAGATCTGGCACTTATCTTCATTCCTCAATCATTAGCTAACTGAGCCACACGTTGAGATGAAGTATGTGGACTAGATGTAATAATGCTTTTGAGGAATCGATCATCTCGTCCAGTAGTTATCCGTCTGCGCCCACATTTCGAACGACGTATACAGCCACCTAATTTCAGAACATTCTGAACTGCACACCTTGATATATGCAAATGTTTTGCAATAGCACATTGCGAATATCCTTCAGCATGGAGTGTGACAACTTGTCCCTTTACAAAGTCATTAATATTGCACTTTTTATCCATCTTGATTGTATATTTTACATGTAACTTTCAATCTTTTCCTAGTTGTAAAAATTCAAAACTTCATCCAAGAAACCTACTACAGAGTGTAAGTAAACTAAAATGGATGCCAGATGCATGGTGTGACTAATCGCCATGCTGATTAAATAAGTAAGCAGGTGTGACATCTCCACAGTACATTATTTAACAATAAATTGTAGAAAGATACCTGCCTTAATTTTTTGGCCACTACTGTAGATATAGAGAGTTGTTTGGGTTTTTTTGCATAGAAAAATAAGAGAGATACAGACTATACTAGAGAAATGAGATGAGTTGTAGCAGCGCTAGGATTATGATCATGCAATAGTAGTAAATCAGTGATTTAGCAACCAGAGGTCACAGACTCACTCTGCACATAGGAAAAGCACAGAAAAGAGCTAGCTGTCTAGTTACCACCCTCCCAGGTGAAGACGTAAGACTGGAACCTTAGCTCTGCCAGATGGATGAATGCAGCTGGGGTCCAAGAGAGTCTCAAAGAGCAGCACGAAGGCCAAAGAATGGCAACTAGGCAAACACTGTGTGAGAGTACAGAACTTACGGGTATGTGCGGGAGTCTGATTCAGTCTTTCTGCTTATAGAAGCAGCAAGAAAGGCAAAAGGGTCAAAAACAGCAAAATGGCTATGAGTTCCTCTGTGCATCCTGTATTATTCTTTGTGATGAAACCGTATCACATTTTGGTGATTGGTTGGATGCAGATATTGCAAAGTGAATCAATGGCTTAGTCATCGGGTCGTCATCTTGCAAAAAAGAGTCCATGGTGAGAGACACAATGCAATAGAAGATGGTATGCAGTCTCCTGCATTGTTGCAAGTCTCCAAGGCCAGTAGAACAGTCTGTGGATGAGAGGCCTGATAAGCAGGTTCCCTTGCACGTAGGCTGTTTGGTCAGCAGGTCTGAGGCATGGAACACAGCAGATGTTTGTAGCAGGAATCCATTTTGTTCGGTTTAGGCTTCTGGTTCAGAGCAGGCCACAAGGTACCAACCAGTCCTACAGTTCTGCCCACAAGGTTGCCATTGCCCTTGTAAAATGTGCTGGGAATCCTGTCGGTGGCCAATGCCCTTGGGCCACCTAGGACATGCATGTGGCTTACTTGATCCGCCTACTGTTTCCCCTTTCTTAGGGCCTGCAAAGAGCATAAAGAGTCTCTCCGTTTTTCCTAAACTTGAGTTGTGGTTGCCAGACATTGATGTGGCACTCTAGCCAGATTCAGGCAGCGTAGGCACCTTCAATCTTCTGCCCTCAACACTCTAACGAAGGAAGGGAAATTCAATAGCTAAGGTGGAATTCCAGCACAACCTAGCCATTTGTATAAAGGAAGAAGATGTTTGCAGTGCAACCCTATGCTTCGAGATTCTCAAAAAAGGCTCCTGGAAAGCATGAGCCTACAACTCTGAGACTCTTCTAGCTGATGTGATAGCCACAAGGAACACACCGTCTTGAGGCTAAGCACCCAAATAGGGTCTAAAGCTAAGGCTGCGAGAACCCGCACCAAATATGGGGACCAAATCCATAAGGCTCCCTTTCAAGAACCTCGCCATGTCCCTATGTGCCGAGATTAAGATGTTTTGCTACTTGGGGGTGTTTGCCACCTAGGCCTGTTAACATACCAGGGCCGTGCACTGCACCCACCTGTGTAAATTCCACCCAAGCAGGGCAGGAAAGGGGCCCACACCGCAGCAGCGATAACTCAGCAAACTTACTTTATCATATCTGATGTGCTGCTCTGCTCTTCTAAGTTTGTCACAGGCAACATGGGGGCCCTGTGGCTGTTTCTCACCAAGCTAAAGTATCACACTACAAGACTTTAACCCAGCAGGGAACAGCCACTGGGCCCACATGCCCTGCAACAAACTTACAAGAGTGGAGCAGCACGGAAGACATGATAAAGTAAGTTTGCCACGCTGCTGCCGCTGCACATGGGGAGGGGCACACCACCACGACAACGGGGGGGCCCCTCACTGTGACTTATGCCGCAGACTGTGCCCTAAGAGAACTGAGAGAGAGGCATCTTTCTAAATCCTGCTACTGAAAATCCAAAATGTAGGTTTTTTTGAGGTTTCTATGATAACGGCCCTCTTGTTCGACGCCAGTCCTCAAAAAGCCTCCAGATGTACATACTGTAGCTGAGTGAGGTGGGTGTCTTCCTTGCTTTCAACGCTGTATCAATAACTGCTGTAGACAACCCTTTCAATTCAATTTTGTCCTCTCAACAGCCAAGTCATAAATAAGTAGGGAGTTGGGTTTGCTCCCCAAAATGGGACTTCGGAGCAGCATCCCCTGTTAGGCAAGTGCCTTGGCTGAATGGCTAACAGCCCCCATGCAAACAGGAACGCTGTGTCGGAGGGGGCAGAAGTGGCAGGTCAAAGAGCAGAACAGCAATGCAGCACTAGAGAGTTTGGGTAAGCGGGGCATTGTGGTTTAAAACGGCATTGCGGCTACTGCAGGTCCTGGAGAGGGGCGGCAGTGGAAGCAATGGGCACCTTTGAGAACGTTGCTGCTCTAGGCAATTGCCTAGTTCACCTACTGAGCCATGCCAACCCTGGCAAGAAAGCCATGCAGGCCACAGAGATACAGTGCCAGGATAGGGAAGGGAGAGAAGGGGAAAAGCCCTCTCTAATCTGTCAGACACCCAATAGTGAAAGCATCTTGTCCCCTCCCCCACTCAACAAATGGCAGGGAACGAAAAAGAGCGGGAGGCTGCCTCGCATAAAGCCTCCACCCCCACACACTGAACCAAGGAAGGAGAGAGAGAAGCTGACAGTAAAGATACTGACAAATGGCAGACCTGCTTATAGTCAGTCAGGTATATAGAGGCGCTGACCATGTACCACAGCAACTTAACCCCAACTTAACTTGCCCCGAACCCCAGCCACCAAGTATGATCAATACCCAATAACTCCATCTCACATGTATATAGTTACCCTAATCATTGCTCCGCATATGTACATAGTTTACCCTGTTTTCCAAGTTACTTGTTCCTGTTCAATGTAATGACCTGACTATTGTTTATTGTCGGATACCTTTTTGTTCTATGTAAACCGCGCTGATCGCAAATAGTGCGGTATGTAAGAAATGCAAATAAAATAAATAAATAAATAACCCTGGTCGCTCTCTGCATTGTTGAGCCAGGGGAGAGGCAAAGCACTGTGCAGCTGCCTCTGCCTGAGCTTCTCTCCAAAGAGTGAAACTTTTTTTTTTCTCTCTTTAAGCTTATGCAGACAGAAAAAAGCAAGCACACAAAGCCTCAAGACTAAGGCTAAGGCTACTGG
The DNA here is from genome assembly GCA_033557465.1 of Ichthyophis bannanicus. Lineage (NCBI taxonomy): Eukaryota > Metazoa > Chordata > Amphibia > Gymnophiona > Ichthyophiidae > Ichthyophis > Ichthyophis bannanicus. Next base: position 155,213,392 of record CM066031.1, read on the forward strand.
AAGGCCTCTGCTTAAAAAAAACAAGGTGTTGGGGGGTGAGGAAGGCCCACACTTTGCAGAGATAACAAAGCCCTCCCCCAAAGGCCCTGCGACTCTAGTATGCAGGACCAGAACACAGAAATCAGCCTGCCCTGCGAGACCTCTCTCATCTTGCTGCACCAGCTCCGTCCCACCTATTAGAGACAGAGTAATGCTGAGCAGCTTCTCAGCTGCACCAGCTTATGTAGAGGGTGAGCAGAATTACCCGGTCTTCATTTACTGGAAGGGATAACCCATTGGGGTGTGGCATGATTTGGGCAGGTCACAGAAGAACTGGGTTTCTGGTGAGAGGTTTATGTCCATAGCTGCTTAATTAAAGTACTATATAAACAGTGTATTGGGAGTATATTTTATCAGTGTCTAACAGAACCAACCAGGAGTCTGAGGTACCCAGCCCAAGACCCCCAGCAAGGAGAAGGATCAGTTCATAAAGGTACTGAAGGTGGACCAGCCTACATAAAGAGGGACTTTACCTGATTTTGAATCTTTTTTTTTGTTTGCATGCAATTTTAAATTGGGGATTTCTTTAATACATTTTCCCCAGCAAGATGCAGCAGCAATGCTAGGGGGAGGTTGAGACCATCGCAGAAGCTTTGAGATCTTCCATCAGGACATAGATGGAAATTCTGCTTTTGATTTAATGGATTTTTTTCTCTTCTTTCTTCCCTTATTTGCTGCCGAGTATCCCCTTTCAGATAGTGGGCTTAACCGAGAATGGCATGGCAAGTTATATTCTTTCATGGATATTTTCCATTTGTTCATTACTGTGTTCTTTGTCAGCATTCTATCTTCTGGACAAGATTCTATTCTTGCATATATTTGAGAACTGCAATAAAGTATAACCTTAGACATTGGGGATTTCACCACAATCCAGATGACCCTTTTAATGAAAAACATACATCGGCGTGGACATTTGCCCTGGAATGGAGTGGAGTTGAAGGTATTTTGCCAGGGTCGCCCATTGCAGACTTCAGGGTACTTTTGCCTCCTCTTGTTCATCCGGACCCACTAGCTGTGCTAAAATGTTTATGTATACCTTTGGGGGGGGGGGGGAGTCCAATTTCATACCCCCCCCCCCCAATGGACCTAAGGACCATTTCAGCTAACCCAATACACCAGGTAAATCTCTCTGCAAATTGTGATTTGAAGACTTTGCAACCCAGTGCTACTGGTTATTTTCTGGATGTGTTTTCTGTATCCGAACAGAGAAAGATATTCTCATCTCTTGTTACACAAGTTCTTTGGGAGTTCAGGACTTCCTCCTTTAGCTGCTGCTTTATTTGGAACACTAATATTTCATTCTCTAGTCTCTTTCCATCAGTTTCCTCCCAGCTGCTCATACTCTAAGGGTATTCTATTCCCTATTATTTAAACAAGCTTTTTAATAAGGAATAAACTATCCCTTACCCAGTGAGATCAGGGTCTGATAATTCTCCTTCATCACATCCGTGTAAAGCTCCTTCTGCCAGTCTTCTAACTCCTCCCACTCCTCCTGGGAGAAGTAGACGGCGACGTCCTCAAAGGTTACTGGGACCTGAAACACAAACCAGAAACACACTCAGCACCACCTGCATCGATGCCCATCAGGTGACCTCTCGGCCCTGGGACTCTGCAGGGCAGGGGGAGAATTTACTAATTGTATATAAGTCACATTTCTCTGTGTATTGTGATGGAGTATATGTGGTTCATAGCAAAAACATACCAGCTGATCAAAGAACCACAGGTAACCAGTGCAAAACATTAACAGAGCCCAGGAAAAACAGAACTGTATAGATCTAAAGACACGAAAAGAAACTAGCAGGAAAAGCATGCAGAGACATGGCTTTGGAATGCTTTCCAACATAGACCTGAAGATATGAGATGGTAGGATTCTTACATTACACATTAAACACCTGCTTTACTGCCTGGAATTTGGAGTTAGATTGACGTTTAGCAAGTGCAGTGTCACACGTCCATCAAATATTGGGGGAGGGAGGAAAGAGTAGACAAGGTCTCTCAGTACCAGCCAGTCAAAAATATAATTTAAAGCACATTTATATTCTACTTAACCTTCACAAACTCAAGGCAGATCACAGAATTCACCATCAAAACACACATTATGACTGATTTTCTTTGAATGTTTGGGAAAATAAAGTAAGACAATCTAATGAAGACGGATTACAAGCAATTCTAACAGATAAAAACTAATGGGTCAATATTCAAAGGGACTTGCATGTTTAGCAGCCACTGCTAAACACATGCATCCCCTATATGTGGATTATCTGGCTGGTGCCACTGAAAATCTCCAACCACTGCAGCACTATATGGACAATGACAGGGTGGAGTGCCCTGCTATACACAGCAATGGCATTCAGCTGCTGTCTGTATGGCTGTTTTAATTTAGCCCAGAAAAGAGATGTCATAAATTAAGCTTCTTAGTGATGATATTTAGCCATTTATATGTATTGCTATGAGGTTAATTCTCTCATTTGGTTTGCAGCTTGTCGTGCTGTGAGGGCTTGTCTGTATCAGTGATGCTGAGGGCTAAGCTATCGGTAGTTTAACTAGTGGCAGGGTCTCCCAAGATGGACAGGTCTTAGCTGAGGTGCCAGACCAAGACAAACCACCCATCTGGGCAGCAGCAGAATGGGACAGTGGAGGCAGAAGATCACATTTCTGTGACAACGGCAACAACACTAAACTTAAACTGCGTGGAGAAAAGGCCTGTCAATCTACTTCTGCATCTCGCCATGAAAACCCAATGGATAGTCACAATAAAACAAATTGCACTGGAGAGGAGCTAAAGACTTTCCAGAGTAAAGTACTCAGAACATCTGACCGCTGTTGTAGCTGCGCATGAAATGAGTCAGAAGCTGTAAAGATGTCTTACATATTGGGACAGGGAACGTACGAAGCATGATTGAAATGGACTGGCAATGGACACTTTGCATGGTCTACTATGCTGGAAATGAAAGACAAAGAAGAAATGCAAGTCTACTATGCTGGAAATGAAAAACAATGCAGTCAGTGAACGCTTAGGCATGCCTTGTAGACAAATAGAGATTATCAACACAACTATAATTCAAGTATATGCCTCAACAGCTGCAGAAGAGGATGAAATTGAGTTCTATGAACAAGTACAAGCTGAAATTGACAGAAGATGCTATCAGGATATCTTGATAGTGATGGGTGACTAAAACGCAGAAGTTGGCAACAAAGAAGGCAAAATGGTTGGAAAATATGGACTTGGAAACAGAAACGAAGCTGGAGAAAGACTGATAAAATTCTGCAAGACCAACTATCTATTCATCTCGAATACCTTCTTCCAGCAACACTAGCAGCAACTGTACACATGGACTTCACCCAATGGATTGTACAAAAATCAAATTGACTACATCTGTGGAATTCAACAATGGAAAAGCTCTATAACATCAACAAAGACAAAATCTGGAGCGCACTGTGGTACAGATCACCAACTACTAGTATGCAAACTCAAGCTAAAGATGAAAAAGAGAAACCACTCATGAAAGAAAAATATGCCCTTGAGAATATACCATTGGAATTAAGACTGCCTGCAAAATCGATCTGGAGCTCTGTCATTTGTATCTAAAGCAGCAAAAGGTATGGAATAACATCAAGAAGGTTGTGTTGGAAGAAAGCAAGAAGTCTCTCTACAAAGTGAAAAAGCAAAAACGGCCAAAATGGATGATGGAAGAAACTGACAATTGCCCAGAAATGCAGAGAAACTAAAGCCAGAGGAGAAAGGGAAGCAATCGCAGAATTCAACAGAGATTTCCAATGTGCAGCAAAACAGGACAAGGAAAAGGACTACAATGACACATGCAAGGAAATAGAAGCAGAAACTATTACAGGAAGAACAAGATTGGCTTTCCTAAAACTACGAGTTAAAGAAAAAATTCTAGCTTCAAATTGGAATGTTACAAGTTGCTAAAGGATCTATGTTGAATGATGCTGAGAAGATCAAGAAAAAGTGGAAAGAATATACTGAGTTTTTATATGATAAAGATCAAGTGGACCAACAGCCGTTTCAACCTGTACCTTATGATTCGGAACCATTAGTGATGAAAGAAGAAGTTGAAGCAGCATTGAAAGCCTTATCAAAGAACAAAGCACCAGGCATTGATAGCATTCCCATAGAAGTATTACAGCAATCTGATGCAGCTGTTACCATACATACAAGGTTCTGCCAGGAAATTTGGAAGACAACATCATGGCCAAGTGACTGGAAAAGATCTGTGTTTATACCAATACTAAAGAAAGGTGATCCAACTGACTGTGGAAATTATCGTACAATCACTCTGATCCCACATGCCAGCAAGATTCTACTGAAGATTATTCAACAGAGGCTACAACCATACCTGGAACAAGAACTACCTGAAGTGCAAGCAGGGTTCAGGAAAAGGTGAGGAACGACAGACATCATCGTGGATGTGAGATGTGGATGGCCGTGCAGACACCTGTGCATCTTTACGAAATACTAGCACTAATCCTGCAGAAACTGCAAGTAAAAGAATCCCATGTACATTTAACACTAATACCAGCTCAAGGGCAAACTTACATGCGTGATAAATTGAGACAATGCCCATACGCCATTCAAGCTTCACCCCCAAACACACCTATAACAGTCACATACAAATATGTGCATTCTTGTCACTGAGCATACTTGTATGTGTAAGAAAGGTAAAGAAATAGCAGTGGGGGTGGACCACCATCTGCCTGACCAGAATGAACAGACAGATGTATTTATTTGGCCGGGTTTATATACTACCTTTCTCTGGATCAAAGCAGTTTACATTTAACATGCAATAGATAGTTCAAGTTTGGCCTATGTTCGGGTAGTGGGTAAAAATAAGGGAGACGTTTCTTATTTGCATATAGCGTAGTTACTCACCTGTAACAGGTGTTCTCCAGGAGCAGCAGGAATCAGTCCTCACTTATGGGTGACGTCGGCGCCGACGGAGCCCTCGCGGAGCAATTTTCCCCAGCTTTCAAAGAAAGCCTTTGGGAATTGCAGCGCGCATGCGCGGTCGTCTTCCCGCCCGAGGGTGCCATCTTAGCCAGTCAGATGACATAGCTAAAAAAGACAGCATAAAAATTTGCAAAAAAGAACATAAGCAGACGATTGCAACTCCAAGGGGAGGAGGGAGGGTAGTGAGGACTGATTCCTGCTGCTCCTGGAGAACACCTGTTACAGGTGAGTAACTACGCTTTCTCCAGGACCAAGCAGGAAGTCAGTCCTCACTTATGGGACTCCCAAGCTCAAGGCTACCGGAGACCCTAAGCACAAAAATGAGCTCCCTCTAGCTCAGCAGCACAGAAGGATAGAATCTTCGCTGAATTATCACCCACCGGTAGCCCACATCCGGGATGGAGGGTAGGAGTTGCTCAGACCTCAAAGAGATTACGGAGGACTGCCTGTCCGAAAGCACTGTCCCTACGGGACTCCCTCTCGAGACAGTAATGGACCGCAAAAGTCTGGCTCGAAGACCAAGTAGCGGCCCGGCAGATGTCTGCCAGCGGAACAGAGCGGAGGTAAGCCACTGACGTGGCCTTTGCCCGAACGCAATGAGCCGTGACTCGACTTGCTAAGGAGAGTCCGGCTGCCCCATAAGCCCAAGAGATACAGTCCGCAACCCAGATGGACAGAGTACGCTTGGAGACCGGGAGCCCCAATCTATTGGGGTCAAAAGACACAAAAAGCTGAGCAGCTTTACGGTGCTCCCGCGTACGGTCAAGGTAGAAGTTCAACGCCCTTCTACAGTCCAGGGTATGGAGGACCGTTTCAGCTCGGCTGGAGTGTGGTCTGGGAAAGAAGGTTGGAAGTACCACCTCCTGATTGATGTGAAAAGGGGAGACCACTTTAGGCAGAAATTTTGGGTGAGTCCGTAGGACTACCCTATTCTTGTAGAACCTAGTGTAAGGGGGATCAGACACGAGGGCCTGCAATTCACTTACGCGCCTAGCGGAAGTGAGGGCTATCAAGAACAGTGTTTTCCAAGACAGAAAACGTAGAGAACAGGTAGCCATAGGTTCAAAAGGCGGACAGGTGATCCGCTGCAAAACCACATTCAGGTCCCAGTCAGGCGCTGGCGGGCGCAGAGGTGGTTTAAGTAGAAGGAGACCTCGGAGAAACCTCGCTACGAGAGGGTCATTGGAGAGAGGTCTGCCGTCCACTGGCACATGATGTGCTGAAAGAGCACTGAGGTGAACTTTGACGGAGTTGGACTTAAGTCCCAGATTAGAGAGGTGCAGCAAGTACTGCAAGATCACCGACACCGGGCAGGAGAAGGGATCCTGAGACTGTTGGGTACACCAGACTGCAAAGCGACGCCATTTAAGGGCGTAGCATTTGCGGGTAGAAGGCCGTCGCGAAGCTAAGACGACCTCCTCCACCTCCGCCGGCAGGAGAAGGGGAGCAAGGACTACCCTCTCAGCAGCCAGGCCATAAGGTTGAGAGACCTGAGGTTGGGGTGCAGAAGGGACCCCTGATCCTGAGTGAGGAGATCCGGTTGTATCCCCAGAGGGATTGGGCCCTCCACCGCCAGTTGCAGCAGGAGTGGAAACCACGGCTGCCTGGGCCAGCGAGGGGCCACCAGGATCATGAAGGCTTTGTCTCGGAGAACCTTGAAAAGAGTCCGAGAGACCAGCGGGATGGGAGGGAAAGCGTACAGAAGGCTCCCCGACCACGAGATCAGAAAGGCGTCCGCCGCAACCCGAAGGGGGTGTGGCTGACGAGAGCAGAAGCGAGGAAGTTGCCGGTTGTGAGGACTGGCAAAGAGATCCACCGTGGGGAGACCCCACTTGAGGAAGAGCTTCTGAACTACCAAGGGATCCAGACGCCACTCGTGCGGCTGGAGGACCCTGCTGAGTTTGTCTGCAAGGCAATTTTCTTGGCCCGGGAGATAAACTGCCTTGAGGAGAATGCCGTGACTGACGGCCCAAGAGCAGAGCTTCTGTGCCTCCCGGCAGAGGAGGAAGGAGCCCGTGCCCCCTGCTTGTTCACGTAGAACATGGCAACCTGATTGTCCGTCTGGACAAGGACGGACTGTTGGGAAGTCAGGTGGGAGAAGGCCTTGAGAGCGAGGCGGATCGCCCTGAGCTCCAGGAAGTTGATCTGCTGAGCAGACTCCCACGTGGTCCAGAGGCCCTGAGTACGTGCCTCTTGGCAATGTGCTCCCCAGCCCAGGAGGGATGCATCGGTGGTCAGCACCCGGGTCGGCTGAGGTGACTGGAAAGGCATTCCGAATATCAGGTTCGGCTGCCGGAGCCACCACCGGAGAGACGAGAGCAGCGGCTCGGAGACGCGCACTAGGTCTGCCAGGCCGCCTGTGGCTTGTTGCCACTGCTGGCGGAGACACCATTGAGCAGACCGCATGTTCAGGCGGGCATTGGGGGTCACATGGACAGTGGAAGCCATATGGCCGAGCAGTCTCAGGAAGCGCCTGGCGGAGACCAGGGGCTGGCTGCGAAAGCGGTCGGCTAGGTCCATGAGCCGTTGAGCCCTGTCGAGCGGTAGGTACGCTCGTGCCCGAGGAGTGTGCAGCCTTGCGCCGATGAACTCGAGATCCTGTGAGGGGAGCAAAGTGGACTTTGCGAAGTTTATGACAAAGCCCAAGTGCTGCAGCAGAGTCACCGTGCGGCACGTGGCGTTGGTGACCTCCTGAGCGGACGCTGCTCTGATGAGCCAGTCGTCGAGGTACGGAAAGACATAGAGGCCGTGAAGCCGGAGATGGGCCGCCACGACCGCGAGACATTTTGTGAAGACTCGCGGTGCGGAGGATAGGCCAAAGGGCAGTACTCTGTACTGGTAATGATTTCCTGCCACCACAAACCTTAGGTATTGGCGGTGGCTTGGGTGGATGAGGATGTGCGTGTAGGCATCCTTTAGATCCAAGGAGCATAGCCAATCTCCCTGCTGGAGGTAGGGCAGAAGGATTCCAAGGGTAAGCATTTTGAACTTCTCCCGCACAAGGAACTTGTTGAGGTTGCGCAAGTCCAGGATGGGTCTGAGGCCCCCTGTTCTCTTTGGTATCAGAAAATACCTTGAATAAAAGCCTTGACCTCTCAGGCGGTGGGGCACCGGTTCCACCGCCTGTTCCTGCAGAAGACCTGCTAACTCCTGAAGGAGCAACTCCCTGTGCAGAGGGGGGCGCGAAGGTTCTCCCGGAAAATAGGAGGGAGGGACCTGATGGAAGTGGAGAAGGTAGCCCTCTCGCACGACCTGAAGCACCCAGGCATCTGCGGTGATGCTGGACCACCTGTGGGCGAAGTGAACCAGCCGGCCTCCGGTGCTGGGAGGGACCAGCGGGGGGGGAGAGGCTATGCTGAGCGAGTCAAAAACCCCCTCCCTGCTGAGCAGGGGCTGGTGGTGCAGGCTTGGGGGCTTGCTGCCTACGGGACCCGTTACCCCGTCCCTTGGCCTGCTGGCCCTGTTGGGGAGCTGCAGGGGCCTGATAATGGGGGTACTGTTTGTAGGCAGCCGCCTTCCTCGGGTAAAAGGACTTTTTTCCCGAGCCCTTCTTTTTCTGGGAAGGGGCGGAGGTCTTCCTAGAAAGCCTGGTCCTGGAGAGAGTCTCAGTCTCAATTTGTGCAGCCTTTTCCGCCATGGGCTTGCCAAAGAGGTTTTCGCCTCGGCAGGGGACATCGACCAACTTGTCCTGTACCCAGGGCTCAAGGTCCGACGACTGAAGCCAAGCCTGTCGGCGGGCACCGATGCCGGCTGCGGCCACTCTAGCCGAGGCCTCAAAGCCATCATAGGCTGCTCGGGACATGAACTTTGAGCATTCCCGAATGCCCGTGGACAAGGCTAGGAACCTCCGCAAGGGCTCCTCGGAGAGAGACCAGCGGAGAATCCGGCTAGCTCTTTAGCCAGATCCCGGAGATACATGCCCATGTAGAGCTGGTAAGTCTGGACACGACATGCGAGCATAGAGCCCTGGAAGCACTTCTTGCCAAGGCCATCCAGGTTACGGGCCTCCCTTCCAGGAGGCACCGAGGAGTGCATCTTCTGGCTCTTAAGACGATGCATGGCCGATTCCACTACCATGGAATGGTGTGGCAGCTGTGCCTTCTGAAAGCCAGGGCTCTTGCGGACCCGATAGATAGAATCGACCCGCTTGCTCAGGACCGGCGCGGAGGCCGGACTCTCCCACATGCGGAAGAGTAGTCGTTCCAGCATAGGAGGAACCGGCACAGTAAAGTGCTCCCTCGCGGGAGAGTCATACTGGAGGGCGTCGAGCTCTTCGGCTCGAGGCTCCTCCTCGGGATCCGCAGGGAAGGCCAAAGCCTTGGCCATATCCCTAACGAAGTCCGAGAACCGGGCATCCTCCGGGGGGGACTGCTTCCGAGGCTCGGACCCCGGTGAGTCCGATGGGACACACCGAGTCCGGAAAGAATCAGGTGACTCTTCCTCCTCAGACTCCCAGACCGACTCCGACGAGGACTCGGTGGGGTCGGCCCGGGCAGGGTGCGGCGCCAGCCGCCCCGACGTCGAGGGAGTCGGCGTCGGCGTCGGCGACCTCGGTCCCGAACGGGAGGCCGAGGGTGACCTCGACCGAGGATCGACTCGAGTTCTCATTGACTCGAGGATCGGCTCGGTCTCCGGGGTCGACTTGGACGTCGACGTCCCGGCGGTCGGGGCAGCGGCGCCAGCGAGGCCAGCGAGCAGTGCCCGCTGCTGGTCCATGAAGGCAGACAGTCTGCTCTCCAAGGCCGTCAACCTGAGTCCGAGCTCAGGTGACCCAGCAGCCCCCGACTCGGGCCCCGACGGCGTCGGGCCCGACGTCGGCTGTCGCGGAGGCGAGTCCAGAAGGACTACAGGACTTACCCGGGCAGGCATCTCCGACTCCAGGCGAGGTCGCTTCGGGAGATGTTCCTTCTCCAAGGACCCGGGGCGGCTGTCGGGGCTATGCGACCTGGCCCTCGCGGAGCCAGGAGCGTCCACCGACGCCGCCCTCGCGGGTTTTTCCTTCCGACGATGGTCCCCGGAGGGAGAACCCCGGTCGGAGGAGCTCCGGCGACGGTCCGAGCTGGAGCCCTTTGACACGGAGGCCTCCGACGAGGTCCGGGTACGGCTGGGGTCAGCGAAAATTCTCTCGCGCTGATGCCGCCGACTTCTCAACGCCTTCGAGGACAGTTTGCTGCAGGGCCCACAGATCAGTTCCTCATGATCCGGGCCCAAGCAGCGGAGGCAAAAGTCGTGTGTGTCGGTTAGTGACATATTTCGGTCACACCGACCACACCGCTTAAAGCCACTGGCAGCCATCGGGGGAAAAAGGGCCCCTGCGAGGTCAAAGGACCGGGCTGCCAGGGAAAACGAAAATGAAAGCTGACTAAGTCAGAAAAACCGAAAAAACGCTAGAGGACTCGAGACCGGCGTCGCGAGTCCGGGCGGGAAAACGATCGGCGTCGAACCGAAAGAAAAAAGTATAAAATAAAGAGGAAAATCAACTTTTTCGCGGGGACAAGACGGGGACGTCTGCAGGGCTCCGCGGAAAAAAGAAGACTGGCTAAGATGGCACCCTCGGGCGGGAAGACGACCGCGCATGCGCGCTGCAATTCCCAAAGGCTTTCTTTGAAAGCTGGGGAAAATTGCTCCGCGAGGGCTCCGTCGGCGCCGACGTCACCCATAAGTGAGGACTGACTTCCTGCTTGGTCCTGGAGAATTACAGTTTCCTATGCAGATCGGTGTGGGCTGAAGAGTTGGAATTGTGGTCTAATTTCTTGAGTTCTCGGGGGGGGGGGGGAAAATGTTGAATGAAGCGGTGAGTCTTTAGCCTCTTTTGAAAGATTAAGAGGTTGGTGATGGATCTGATGTTTGCTGGGAGTGTGTTCTGTAAGGATGGGGTATAGAGTTCAAAGGAGCGGGTGCAGGCTTGGTGGATGTATTTTATTTTGGCATTTGAGATTACCAGTGTAGTGTTTACTTGTCTTGTGGCTCTGTGAGGTTTGAACTCTTGGAGGAGGGTGCGTAGGTGGAATGTCTCTTGGTGGTGGATAGCTTTATGGATGATGAAGAGAACATAAGATATGCCATTCTGGGTCAGACCTAGGTCCATCAAGCCCAGTATCCTGTTTCCAACAGTGACCAATCTAGGTCATATGTACCTAGCAGTCTCCCCAAAAGACACAGGTTCCTCAATGCTTGTACTTGGTCAAGCATTGATATCCTGGGTCCCTTCTTAATAATGGTTTATGGACCTTTTCTCCAGGAACTTGTCCAAACCTTTTTTAAACCCAGCTACACTAACAGCTTTTACTACATCCTCCAGTAACAAATTCCAGAGTTTGATTACACGTTGAGTGAAAAAATATTTTCTTGTATTAGTCTTTAAATAGGTTACCCTGTAGCTTCATTGCATGTCCCCTAGTATTTCTATATGCTGATAACGTAAACAATCGATCTACGTTTACTCGTTCCACTCCATTCATTAATTTATAGCCCTCTATCATATTTCCCCTCAGAGAATCTTGTATGTGGCTTTCCAGGGGGAGCCAGTGGAGCTGTTTCATGATAGGTGTAATGTGAAATAACAGATGATGAAACAGAAATTAGGGAAGCTAACAAAATTGGCAACATGATAATAATGGGCAATTTCAATTACCTCGGTATCGGCTGGGTCAATGTAACATCAAGACATGGTAGGCAGTTATAGATATAGGATCGCAAGACTCTGTATTTTAGTCCTCAGCTGCTGGAGGAGGGTGACAACCCTACTGTTTCCCGGACTGGCCTAGAGAACCGATTAGGAACAGGAGCTTCACTTATATAAAACTATCATAAATACGAGCGATCCGGGAAGCTACAGACCAAAGAGCCCAGACATCAATGCTGGGCAAAATGGTAGAAACCATTATAAACAACAACATTTATGTATTTAATTTACTTGCACTCATTTTACATGCTGCACATCCGGAGACCACCCCATGAGGTAACCAAGATAAAGTGAAGAACATCCCCACCCATTAACCCCCCCCCCAATCTACCCAATGCATAATAAAATCACATTTAATCACCCAAACCCTCCACCTCTCAACCCAACTCACTAACCAACTCAACCACTATTATTTAGTGGGACAAAGCCAACATGGATTTAGCCAAGGGTGGTCTTGGCTCACCAACCTGCAACATTTTTTTCGAGAGTGTGAATATACAGGTAGAATAAGGTGAGTTGGTGGTTGCAGTTTTATCTGGATTTTTAGAAAGAGTTTTTTTACAAGATCCCTCATGAGAGGCTCTTGAGGAAATTAAAAAGTCATAGGATAAGAGACAGTGTGCTATTGTGGCTTGGGAACTGGTTAAAAGCTTAAAACAAAGACAATATAGCTAAATGATCAATTGCTCAATGAAGAATGGTGAATAGTGGAGTATCCCAAGGATCTTTACTGGGTTCACTACTTTTTTAACATATTTATAAATGACCTAGAAATGGGAATGAGTAATGTGATCAGATTTCTGAAGTTCTTAAATCACAAGAAGATTGTGAAAAATTACATGAAAATCTTCAGAAACTGGGCGTCCAAATGGCAGATGAGATTTAATGTGAACAAGTGCAAAGTTGTCCACATTTTAAATAAAACTACATGATGCAAAGTTCAACGTTGGGAGCCACCACCCAGGAAAAGGATCTAGGCATCATTAATACATTGAAATCCTCTGCTCAGTGTGCAGCAGCCGCCAAGCAAGCTAATACAATGCTAGGAATTATAAGGAAAGGAATAGAAAATACAAAGGATATCATAATGCCTCTGTATTGTTCCGTGGTGCGTCTGCCCTTTTGAGTATTGCATGCAGTTCTGGTTGCTGCATGTTTAAAAAAAAAAATAGCAGAATTAGAAAAGGTGCAGAGAAGGGCAAACATAACGATAAAGGCTTAAAAAGTTAGGGCTCTTTAACTTGGATAAGAGATGGCTGAGGGGAGATACAGGATGGTAGGTTTAATACGATAATGGGTGGAGTATAACAAGGAAACGTGAATTGGTCATTTACTCCTTCAAAAAGTAGAAAGACTAGAACATACAATGAAGCTACAAAGTAGTACATTTAAGATTAGTCGTAGAAACTATATTTTTTTTTTCACTCATCATGTAATTAAGCTCTGGAATTTGTTGCCAAGAGGAAGTAGTAAAAGCAGTTAGTGTAGTAGGTCTTAAAGAAGGTTTGGACAAGTTCCTGGAGGAAAGGTCCATAAACAGGATAATGGGCTCGAAGGACCTTTGGTTGACCCGGTATGGCAAAAATGTGTGTGTGTATGTGTGTATATATGTATGTATGTGTATGTATATGTATAATGTGAAAATGCCTTTATAAAACTGCCCTCTCTCTATTATCTGCCCCTATCTGTACAATGGAGATGAATATAAGTATCTTTTTAAACACAACAGTGTCTTTAAAACAATTCAATCGCTACTGTTGAATACTGACCCATAAATTTCCTTCCAGAAATCCTCCTTCCTCACCCTTCTACCCTAAGGCCTCAAAAGTCCCAAAATATACAGCTTTTCCACTAATTTGTAATGGAGGGGAAAAAACACAAGACCATCGATCTGTAAAGATCTGTTTAAAAAAAAAAAATGAAGGTCTTCAACAGTTTATGAAAGGTTAAATTACGATCTTTCCTCAGCTCAGAAGGCATTGAATTCCATATCTGCGGGATTCCATTCTTCAAGGTTGTAGCCCCAGTAGGAATATATTTCAGCTCCTGAGCAGCCAGTCCAATAAGCTTTACAATTTTTTTTATATACCGCTTTTATATCAAAGCAGTTTACAATGAACAACAGCACAATGGGAACAGATGGGGGATGTAGAAAAACAGTGGGCAAAACTGAAACGGGATATTTTTGTTAAAATGGTAAATAAAGGTAAAAGGAAAAGGAGACCGCTATGGCTTTCGAAAGAAGTAGCTGAAAAAGTGAAGAAAAAGAGGGATGCCTTCATGAAATACAAGAGATCACAGAGAGAGGAAGACAGGCATCTATATTTGGAAAACCTAGAGAAGCTAGCAAAGTAGTCAGGAAGGCAAAGATTCAAAAGGAGGAGGAATTAGCCAATGCAATAAAATGGGGGGATAAGACGTTTTTCAGATATGTTAGTGAGAAGAGGAAGGGCAAAAGTGGTATTGTCAGACTCAAGGGGGAGGGGGAGGAATATGTAGAAGCTGATGAGGATAAAGCGGAATTGCTTAACAAATATTTCTGTTCTGTGTTCACAGATGAAGAGCCAGGAGCAGGACCTCAGAAAACACCCCCAAACAGGAACAGAAGCGAGAAACATCTTGAACAATTTTCAGAAGACTGTGTTTGTGAGAAACTAGTTCAACTTAAAGTAGACAAAGCGATGGGACCGGATGGGATACACCCTAGAATACTAAGGGAACTTGGGGACGTTCTAGCAGCTCCACTGACTGACTTTTTCAATGCCTCATTGGCGTCGGGAGTGGTGCCAAAGGACTGGAGAGAGGCTCATGTGGTGCCTTTACACAAAAGCGGAAGTAAGGATGTGGTTGAAAACTACAGGCCGGTTAGTTTAACTTCGGTGGTGAGTAAATTATTGGAAATGCTGCTGAAAGAGAAAATAGTGAGATTTCCAATAATTTACTCACCACCGAAGTTAAACTAACCAGCCTGTATAGGATCCAAGGCAGCATGGATTCACCAGAGGCAGGTCTTGTCAGACAAATCTGATTGATTTCTTTAACTGGGTGACCAGAGAGTTGGACCGAGGGAGAGCCCTAGATGTGGTGTATTTGGATTTCAGTAAAGCCTTTGACACTGTTCCCTCACAGGCGACTTATAAACAAACTGAACACCCTAGGGATGGACCCTAAAGTTACTGCTTGGGTTAGAAATTGGTTGGGTGGGAGGTGACAAAGAGTACAGGTAAATGGAGCTCACTCCGAGGAGAAGAATGTTACCAGTGGTGTGTCCCAGGGATCTGACCTTGGTCCGATTCTTTTTAACATCTTTGTTAGTGATATAGCGGAAGGGCTGTCAGGTAAGGTTTGCCTCTTTGTGGATGATACCAAAATCTGCAATAGAGTAGACACCAAGGAAGGTGTAGATAACATGAGGAGGGATCTAGCTAAGCTTGAAGAATGGTCTAGAATTTGGCAGCTGGGATTTAAGGTTAAAAAATGTAAGGTCATGCATTTGGGCTGCAGCAATCCAAGGGAGCAATAGTAGTATAGGGGGTGAAGTACTTTTGTCCACTAAAGAAGAGCAGGACCTAGGCGTGGTTGTGTCTGATGATCTTAAAGTAGCTAAACAGGTAGAAAAGGTGACGGCAAAATCTAGAAGGATGCTTGGGTGCATACGGAGAGGAATGGCTAGCAGAAAAAATGAGGTGATAATGCCTCTGTATAAGTCTTTGGTGCGACCTCATTTGGAGTATAGTGTGCAATTCTGGAGACCGCACCTTCAAAAGGATGTGAACAGGATGGAGTCGGTGCAGAGGATGACTACTAAAATGATTAGTGGTCTTCATTATATGCTGAAGAACTGCCGTTGCCGTGGCCCTTAGGTGTTGGTTCGTGGCGTCGGTCTCTGGAGGCTATATTGAAGTCCTGCTTATTTATCTGGGTAATGTGCTGTTCCGTGTCTTTCTCCTCTTATCTGTTTGACTGTGTCTGTACTCTACTCTGTCCTATTTTATAATTGGCGTTCCTTTCTTTTTCCCTAAATAATGAAGTATTGTAAACCGCTCTAATACCTTTTTGGTCTGAGCGGTATATCAAATTCAAATAAACATAAACATTATAAAGCATATGAGGACAGACTGAAGGATCTTAAAATGTACACCTCAGAGGAAAGGAGGGATAGAGGTGATATGATTGAGATGTTTAAATACCTCTGTGGCATAAATGTTCAGGGAGAAAGCCTCTTTCAATTGAAAGCAAGTTCTGCTACGAGGGGACATGGGATGAGGGTGAAGGGAGATAGATTCAGGAGTGATATGCGGAAATATTTCTTTATGGAAAGAATAGTGGATCCGTGGAATAGTCTCCCTGTGGAGGTGGTAGCGATGAGGACAGTAACTGAATTCAAAAAAGCATGGGACAAACACAGAGGATCTCTAAAGGTAAAAAGGGGACTGCTGTAGTTCTTGATATGGAAGGACAGCCTAGATAGGCCATGTGGTCTTTCTCTGTCGTCATGTTTCTATGTTTCTATCTCTAGTGATTTGTTTTACATAGAACAATGGTTATACAACTTGGAGATAACATAAGTATATATACATCAGCTTCAAATGACATGTTAAATATGGGATTATATTTAAGATATGTCATTCGGCCCAAAGTGTTATATGAAGAGGTGTTTAGCAGTCTCCAAGTCTTTGGACTGTGCAGATCTAATGGTTCCAGGTAGTGTGTTTACAGATTGTAGGTGCATATATCGAAAAAGTCCTGTTTGTTTTATGCATTTAGTCTTGAGCGAGGGGATTGACAGAAGATTTTGGGTTAGATCATTCTGGTCTTATCATAGATGCTCTTTAGATGTGATCCTTGAGACAGCCAGCGGAGAGGTTGTTAAGGATTATGTAAGTGGTAGTTATAGTCTTATGTTTGATCTGTTGGAAGCCAGTCTAGACTTTTGAGTATAGGTGTTGTGGTGTTCATTTGATTTTCCTGTTAGTACAAAACACCGACGCCAGAATCCTAACTGGAGTAGATATAACACCTGTTTTGTCAAGCCTTTATAGAGGATGTTTCCGTAGGCAAGATGGGGTATAATGATGGCTTGAAAAACTACTCTGTAGTCATTGTCTTGTAGGAGAGATCATAGAGGTTTGAGGAGTCTGTTTCCAGTATGCTATGCTGGCTGCATTCTTTGTGTGAAATCATGTTGAGATTTGCTGTCAACTTATAATACCAAGGTACTTGATTTCCTTTTTAATGGTAATGTCAGTCTTATGTAAAGTGAGCTTGTCTGGTTTGAAATTGTATGTCTCTTAATATCAATAGAGTTTCTGTTTTATCTTTGTTCACTGCAAGATTGAGGTCAACAAGGAGATTTGTAACAGCAGAGAAGACTTCCAATATGGTAGTGAAGCCCCCTTTCTCAGTCTCCGTGGATGGATCTACAATCCCTCCTGTTCCCTCGGCCCGCAAAATGGGAGTCATCTTTGACTCCTCCCTCTCCTTCTCCACACACATCCAGCTCGTAGCTAAGACCTGCTGCTTCTTTCTCTACAACATTAGCAAAATCCGCCCCTTCCTCTCTGAACACACTACCAAAACATTAGTCCACTCCTTAGTCTCCTCTCGCCTCGACTACTGTAGCCTACTCCTTGCTGGTCTCCCCATGAGCCATCTCTTTCCCCTTCAATCTATACAAAATTATTCTGTTCCACTAATCTTCCACCAGTCTCGCCATGCCCACATTATTCCTCTTCTCAAGTCACTTCACTGGCTCCCTATCCAATTCCACATCCAATTCAAATTTCTCCTGCTGACCTATAAATGCATTCACTCTACGGCCCCTCAATACCTTTCATCTCTTATCTCTCCCTGCATCCCCTCTCGGGAACTTCGCTCCTCAAACAAATTACTTCTATCTAGGCCTTTCACTCGCACCACTAACTCCCGACTTCGCTCCTTTCACCTTGCTTGCACCTTATGCCTGGAACAGCCTACCTGTATCTATACGCCAAGCACCCTCCCTGGCCCTCTTCAAATCCAGATTGAAGACCCACCTCTTTACTATCACTTTCAGATCCTGACTTCTATCCTTTATCCTGACCTGACTCACGACTAATTGTAAATATCATATTTTGTTTTGCCCCGAATTGACTAGTGCTCTGTATTGTCTTGATTAGCTTGTAAGCTTTGACGAGCAGGCACTCTGACGAGCAGGGACTGTCTCTTACAGGCATGTCAATTCAGGAAGGCACTCAAACACTACTTATTTATACAACATTACCAGATCAACCATACTCCACCATAGCCACACCTCTTCCTCTAGAAACCTTTGTATCACAGTCCCTATTCTTAATATCTATCCATAGGTGGTTCATAATCCATTCTCAGAAGCTTACTGTTACATATGTAAATAGTTGATGTGCATGTTTCCCCTAAGTTATCCAAGTTGTATTTCCCTGTTCTCTGTAAAACAACATTTGTTTCATTATTGTTCGTTGTTCCATGTAAACCGCGCTGATACTAAATAGTGTGGTATATAAGAAACTAAAATAAATAAATAAATGTCTGTGTAGCGCTAAATAAATGCTGAATAGTAGTAAGACTGCAGGTATTAAGTGGCATGTAGAACATGATATCGTCTGCATACAGGTGAAAAGTGCATGTTCAATTTTCTTAATAGATTGTAATATTCAACATTTACATACAGCCCATCTGCAATCATTTTGACAGCCTAAATAATGGGCAGGAGTATATGCTATGAAATATCTGTTCTGGAATCCAGTTCCCATACTATGAAAAGACTTAAAACCCAACAGTTTTAAACACTACCCTTAGCTGAACAGGAAGTTGGTGCAGTTGCATCAAAATGTATTGCCATCTCTCACCTCTTGAGTGTAATAATCTTGGTTTCAGGATTTTAGTCCAGTTGAAGGTGAGCTAAAGCCTTTTTCAATAGTCCCCAAAACACAGTATTACAATAACATTCAACTAACCACCTCAACTAACAGTACCGACCCTGCAGCCTACCGCCCAATATCAAGCCTCCCATTTCTGGCAAAAATAAGCGAAAAAGTTGTCCAGAGACAGCTTCAAGACCATATCGACGAAAATGCCCCATTAGATCCCCACCAGCACGGATTCCACCCAAACCACGGCGTCAAGACACTTCATACATCTATTCGATAACATACTTAAAGGAATAGACAAGATAAAAAAAGAGGCTTCTTACTAATTTTTTTCAACACAGTTTCCCATCACATCCTACTGAAGCAACTAATGGAGAATGGCCTCCGAGACACCACCATCAAATAGTTTCAATCATACCTCGAAACCAGACAACAAAGTGGCATCTGGTAACCTCACCTCAGCACCTTTCCGTACAACCCAAGGAGTTCCCCAAGGCTCTGCTCTATCTGCTCTCCTCTTCAACATTTACATTCAGCCTATATGCAAAATATTTAATAAACACAAGATACAATATGCTGACGATATCATGGCATATACCCCTATCCACCGTGATGCTCCAGACTATACCAATATAGCAAACTGCATTCAAGAAATTACATCCTGTCTTACTAACAACAACTTAAACATAAACACAAAAACATCTGAAGCAATCATCATTACAAGGGAATCCACATTCACTCCTCCTACTTCTATCAACATCTCAAATATACTGATCACAATAAGAGACAAAGTTTGATATCTTGGAGTGATACTAGACAAACACCTTACCCTCCAATCGCATATCAACAAGACGTCTAAAACAGCCGCCTTCAAATTAGCAATGCTACGAAGACTAAAACCTCTTCTCAATTATGAACACTTCCGTACAGTATGCCAGGCCATCATTACACCAGTGCTGGACTACTGTAATCTCCTCTTCCAAGGTCTACCTAAACAATCCACTCAATCCCCTTCCAATAGTCCAGAACACTGCTGTCCGTATTATTGCTAGCGCTTCACTACAAGACCATATAACTCCCATACTACATGATCTACACTGACTGCCAGTATCTTCACGAGCAAAATATACATTGGCGCTCACCATCTTCAAGATCAAAAATAACTTATCAGGGGGGCGCTCGTGAGCCCGCTGTGTGATGGCCGCACTTTAACTGAGCTCCCGCTCCAAATACCACAAACCTTAAGATAACATGCGCTAGCAGCAGCGATTTTCCCCACCTTTGCCTGCCCCGGATCAGCTCAAACCCGCGGTGTTCATCGAAGCCCGGGAAAGCCGCCCGGTAAAGACTTTGGAGGCCGAGAAGTCGAGGTGTCCATTCCCCTGAGCGTGGCCTGCTGTGAGCCTCGTGGCGGCGCCTGTCTCGGGCCTGAATACCCCCGCAGCTGACTCTTCACGATCTGAGGGACTCGGACAGCCTCTGGGCAGGCCCTCTCGGGGCTGCACTGTAGGACCCTTTGCGCCGGATCGGAGAACGTGCCGCGAACCTCTGCCGGGCAGAACACCATCCCCAAGTGTGATTGGAGCACTTTCATTGACAACTCGCCCCGCCGGGAGGGCCCAGAGCAGCTCTCTTCACCTTGCTCAGCAGTTCACTTGGATCCGGCGCGGCTGAAGACTGCCTGACACACTCCTGCAAGGCATCCGGGCTGGGTCCTTTCCTGCAACCTGCGGACCGAACGGAGCTCCGTTCATTGGAAGGGGGAGCGCACTCTCCAGCCTGTGGTGTTTGGCGGCAACGCCGAAGATCAGTCGGGGAGGCCTGCCGAGACCGCGTGGTATCCTCACGGCAATTGCCGGCACCTGTCATCCTGCCTCGCTAACGTGAGCCAACTTGAGGGGGATAAGTTTAAGTGCTGCCCCTTCTCCTTCTTCTGCAGTTGGGGCTGGTGTCCGGGACTAACTTTCTTCAGCGGCCCAGTGTCGCGGCGGGGCTCCCGCTCTCCTGTGTGAATCCGGGGTGCCCTGCAGGCCTGCAAGTGCGATTTCTTGGGCCCCGGGCACCTCATTGAAGCTCCCCAATTTACACTTATGGGCCCTAGCTGGGACAGCTCCACATTGCTTTTCGGCGCTTTTTGATCTTCCCCTGTGCCAGGCTGTTTCCCCAAGGGGGCTGGGGGCAGCTTATCACTCTCTGCCCCCCGGTAGCAACAGTGTCTCCTGCTTTGCTGACATTGCCTGAATACATCTCCTGACACTGTGTAACGGTGGCAACTTTGCGGACTGGCCTGTCCTCGAGCACCGTTATCTCTCTGGTGCCTTCATTGTTGCTGACATTGGCTCTACCTCTCTCCTAACACTGTGTGAGCTGAGTGATACTATGTGATGGCTGCTAAAATTAAAAATTCTGAAACTCGGGAGGGGATGCGCTCCTCCCAACGGCTGCAGAATAAGTCCGGAGCCTCAAGCAGCCCACGCGACCAATCTCCCCCATTGGGCTCCGACGATGAGACTGTAAGTGAAGAGGAAATGGATTCTCATAAGCAACTCTCCTCAGCTCAAATTAAACAAGAGCTCCGCCGGGGCTTCGCAGAATTAGCCAACGAGTTCCGCTCACTACGGGAAGACTTGTTGAAAGATGTTGCAGAACTCCGGACTGACATTAAAGAACTGGGAGCCCGAGTAGAGGACGTGGAGACCAAAGTGGTTGATCATGATGGAACTCTGATGGATTTACAATGCGCTCTTGACAGGCAGCGTGCACAGGCAATGGAGCTGACATATAAAATTGATGACATTGAAAACCGCTCCCGCTGCAACAACGTGCGCTTTCGTGGAATTCCAGAGGCGGGGGGTGGCGGGGAAGACTTGCCGACTGTGCTCAAGCTGCTAATAGTGGAGTTGCTTCCGGCAGAGGAGCTGGCTATGAACGCTTCTGGAATGGAAATTGAGCGGGTTCACTGCGCTCTGGGAAAACCTCCCAATAATCAACCACGTGATGTCATTGCGAGATTTCTGCGCTATACTGATGCTGAGCTTCTTATACGTCGAGGCCGTGAGAAGAAGACGTTCCGCTTCCAGGACGCAACAGTGTCCATTTACCAAGACCTCTCGACGTTCACTTTGGCGCGCCGGAGAGAGATGAAACCAGTCTCGGCGGTCTTGACCAGCAAGGGGATTCGCTATTCTTGGTCCTTCCCCTTTAGGATGAACTTCCTTTTGGGCAACAAAAAGATTTCTGCAAAGGACTGCTCAGAAGCTTGGCGAGCTCTTCGCCAGGCGGGCCTAGTTGATGATAATGCTCAGCCTCATCCGCCGCCCCCTAAGCCCCAGCATTCTAAGTGGACCCGGGTGGGCAAGCCCGCCTGACACTTTTGCAGAATTGCAAAGCTCCCCTAACTTTTTCTTTTCTTTTTTTAGGGAGTCTAAACCAGTGGGTCCCCTGATTTTTGAATAAACGGTGGCAAGGCTTAGTTTGGGGTCCCCACCTCACTATCCATGGGGGGCGGCGGTTCATCTGCAAATGTTATATTGATGTTATTGTTCTGATGGGGGGTCATGAAGGGACTGATGATCCGGGGTGGGGGGGGCAACAGTGGGGGGAATGCTTTTTTATGTTTAGGTTGAGTTTCCACTTTGTGGGGATCTGGAGGGTGCGGGGTGTGTGGTCAATTTACCGTGTCCTGTATTAACCCAGACAGGCAGGTGGTATTGACGGGAAGGGGGGGGGTGATAGATGGGAAGGGGGGTTTTCTAATAAGGAGCTGGGGGATATGTTTGGGTTGGGGAGGAGGGTCTATGGCCTTTGTTCTTAGAGGGTGGCACAGGTGGGTCAGATTAACTAATTTCCTGGGTTTGCTGGGGGGAGTCCTCACTGGGATTTTCTGGGTGGCTGGTGGATGTGTGGGGTTAGGTTGTAATTCTTAATGGTGCGCTTTATCTCTTTAAATGTTAAAGGTCTTAACTCCCCGAGGAAGCGGTACCTGCTGTTCTCAGAATTGCGCACTTTGCAAGGGGACATTGTTTATCTGCAGGAGACCCATCTTCAGAACTCCAAGCAGGGCTGGCTGAAGCGATCCCCATATACCGAACTGCGGGTGGCCTCCGACTCGCAGGGTCGGAAAAAGCGGGGAGTGGCTATACTATTTCACCAGAGCCTCTCCTTGCAGATTGCAGAGATAAAGCGCGATACCCTGGGGAGGTGGCTTTTCCTGAATGTTCGCCTAGACGGACACCTGCTAACCTTAGCTAATGTTTATGCACCCAATACAGGTCAAGGGGCCTTTTTTACACGCTTGAAAGCTCTACTGGCGGATTTTGCAAAGGGTCCCATTGTTTTGGGTGGGGATTGCAACACACATTTAGTGCCCCACTTGGATTCTACGGGTCGCGCTGGGGGGGGGGGAATGGGGGGATCGGCAAGAGCCCTTCAACAATTGATGCTTGACTTGGGTCTACGGGATATATGGAGAGACACACATGCGGAAGAGAGGGGTTATATTTACTACTCTCCAGTCCATCAGGTCCATACTCGCATTGATTATTTTTTACTGGACCAGCGCCTGATGGACGGGAGAGCACAGGCTGGACTTGGCGCACTGACTTGGTCAGATCATGCCCCGTGCTGGCTTGCCCTCCCGGACGGCACGCATAGTGAGAATCACCGTCTTTGGCGCTTAGACGCAGGATTTCTGCAGCGGCAGGGTGCAGTACAGGATCATGCCCGCTTTATTAAGGAATTCTTTGAGCTTAATGATACTGGGGATGTTCCCCTCCCCACGGTGTGGGATGCCTATAAGGCTACAGCTCGCGGTCAACTTATAGCTGAGGCAACCCGCACGCGCAAAATGTGGACGAGTGAACATGCTCACTTGGTGAGGGAATCTGCTCGCCTAGGTTTGGAGCATGCCCGAACCGGGTCGCGGCAGGTCCTACGTCAGTGGCAGCAGGTTCGAGCGAACCTGGATGCGTGTATGCAGAGAGAATTAGATAACAAACGACGGAAATTAAGGCAAACTTTTTATGAACATGGGAACAAAACTGGCCGCCTTTTGGCTCTGCGCCTACGTCAACAGCAGTCCTCGAGAGTGGTCCGCGAATTACGCGACGCTGGGGGACAGAAAAGGGTTATTTCCCGGGAGATCCGTGAACTTTTTGCCGATTTCTTGGAGCGACTTTATAAAGCAGAGCCAGCAGGCAGGGATCACCTGCAGGATTATCTCCAGAGGGTCGCTTTGCCGCGTCTTTCTGACTCTGATCGGGTTCAGTTGGACTCGGAAATTACGATTGACGAAGTGGAAAATGCAATCCGGCACCTGAAAACTGGCAGCGCGCCGGGTAGTGATGGTTTTCCGGCAGAATACTATAAAAAGTTTCGAACGCAACTAGCACCATCCCTGACCTGTTTGTTTAATGAGGTCCTGGGGGCGGCTCCCCTTCCCCCGTCCCAGCGTGAGGCATTGATCGTGATGATACCCAAACCCGGTAAACCCTTGCACGATGCGGCGTCGTATCGCCCCATCTCCTTGTTAAACATTGACGTTAAAATCTTTGCCTCCGTGCTGGCTGCGCGTTTGAATCGAGTTCTCCCGGGCTTGGTTCACCCGGACCAGGTTGGCTTTGTGCCGGGTCGCCAGGCTGCCGACAACATTCGGCGTATGTTGCAGATTATTCATGTGGCTCAACGGGACCCACAACCAGCGTTGCTAGTGGGAATTGACGCAGAAAAAGCATTCGACCGGGTGGACTGGGGATATCTATGGTGTGTTCTAGAGATCATGGGCTTTGACCCTAACTATATTGGTTGGGTCCGCAGCCTTTACCAGCGACCTCAGGCGTGCGTTCGGATTAACGGGGGATACTCGAGACACTTTTTCTTGGAGAGAGGCACAAGACAGGGTTGCCCCCTGTCGCCTCTGCTCTTTGCCCTAGCAATGGAACCTCTGGCTCAGAGCTTTCGAGATCACCCAGGTTTGCGAGGGGTCCGCATTGGTCCAGCGGACTATCGGATCGCGCTCTTCGCGGATGATATCATTCTATCCTTGGTGGAGCCGTCGACCTCCCTCCCAATCGCGATGCAGCTGTTCGCGGATTTCTCTCGCGTCTCCGGCTTCAAAATCAATTATACTAAATCAGAGATCTTGAATGCTGGGGTCCCTGGGGCGGTTTGTGCGGAGCTCCAAGAGGCTTATCCTCTTCGCTGGGTGACAGGAGCCCTGCGATACCTAGGGGTGAACCTAACTGCGGATTGGGCGGCTCTTTTTAAAGCTAACTATGATCCTCTGCTTCGTCAGGTCCGGCGGGACCTAGAGGTCTGGAACAGCTTGCTCCTCTCCTGGTTTGGGCGTATAGCCGTAGTCAAAATGGTGATTGTCCCGCGCTTCCTTTATTTCTTTCAGGTTCTCCCGCTTTCCATCCCGCGGGCTACCTTGGCGACCTGGCAACAGTTGCTTATGAAGTTCGTGTGGCATTATCGTCGTCCGCGATTAGCGCGGCAAGTTCTTTTTGCCCGCACGCGTTCTGGCGGTATGGGAATGCCCAATTTACATTGGTACTATGCGGCGGCGCAATGTCAGGCGGGGGTGGAATGGATGATAGCCGATAGCACTAAGCGTTGGGTGCAGATGGAAATGACTTTGGCGGGGGGGAGCGGGGTTAGGAGACTGGCTGTGGCTTGGCCCACAACTTCGCCGTGGCAAATGCACCAGCAATCCCTACGTTTCTCATACCCTCCGTTGCTGGGATCAGCACTTTCGACCCCGTGATGTGGAGCTATCCCCTTTAGCCCCTATAGTTGATAACGCCTCTTTCCCACCGGGTTTGAGTGACGTAATATTTCGGCGTTGGGGGCACCTGGGCCTCAGCCGGGTCGGCCAATTTTTTGCTGATGGTCGGCTACAATCCTTCAGTGCCCTGCAGGACGAATTTGGCCTCCCGGCTGGGCATCTTTATCACTATATGCAAGTGACGCACTGGGTCAATTCTAAGACCGTTCGGCCCCAGGTTGCTCGGGACCTGACGGATCTGGAGCGCTACTGTGAGGGGTGCACTACTACAAAGGGTCTTGTGGCGACATTATATGCTCACTTACAGGGGTCCCAGGTGTGCCCCACACGTCATAGGGTGCTTTGGAACTCTGACTTGAACCTCTCTTATACTGACCAGCAGTGGGAGACAGTGGAAACACGCCTATGGAAGAGCTCGGTAGCGACTAATGCCCGAGAAACGAACTATAAATTGCTGTACCGGTGGTATATGACTCCGGTGCGGATTGCTCGCATGTATCCCGGGGCTGGGGACCTATGTTGGCGTAACTGTGGGCAACGGGGTACCCTGGGACATATTTGGTGGACGTGTCCCCGTATTTGTGCCTTCTGGAGAGGTGTACAATTTCGGATTCAGTCGCTTCTGGGACTGAGTATGTATCCCTTGGGACCCGGGGATTTTTCTTTTTGGGGCCCCCGTGCCGGGAGCCCGGGCTTTGCACCTTGCCTTACTCCGGCACGGTTTGAATGCGGCCCGACTGTCCCTGGCGGCGGCGTGGAAGCGTGCTTTGGCCCCCTCCTCCCAGGTTTGGCTGGAACGCATGTGGGATACATACTCTATGGAACGGGGGGTAGCGGTTAGTAGGATGCGTTTGGCTCGTTTTGAATTGGTATGGGCGCCCTTTGTTTCTCGCTATGGCGCGTGATTGCGCTGAAACAGTGGAGGTAATATGCCGACCCCTCAGAAGGTTTGCTCCCTATGTGTGTCCCCTCGCCCACCATCGTTCTGTGCCCTAGCAGTAGCAAGCCATAGTTGGGGGGGGTGGGAGATGGGGGTGGGGGGCCCCGGGATTGGGGTGACTTTGGGGGGGGGAAGGGAGGTTGGGGGGAGGGTGGGGATCCTGGTTTCTTTATTATAAACGTGTAAAAATGAAGACATATTGTAGGTTACTATCGTGACCTGATGTGTTGATAATGATGCATTCTCTTTGAAGATCTTTGTGGTTCTTGTATCTTTGTATTTTTTGGAAGTCTTTCAATAAAAAAAAAAAAATTAAAAAAATTAAAAAAAAAAACAAAAAACTTATCAGCAGGAATACTACATGAGCTCATCGGAACCAAAGCAAGCATAAGACAGGACAGAAACAGCACTAAAAACACCATACCAACCCCTAGTCTATTCACAAGAACCAATAAATCCACATCCATGAGAGCTTTCTCTCTTGATGCCCCTGCTATTTGGAATACACTCCGGAAAAGCTAAGATCCACAACTGATATAAAGGATTTCCAGAAGTTACTCAAAAACACCCTATTCATTGAACAATTCAACGAAGATCCACAATCACAATAAATATTACACTACCATGACCATTTCACTACACAAGCCGATTTACACAAGCTAAGCTATCTGCACCATGCCCCCTCCAAATACCCTTACTGCAATATAGATGTTTCGTTTCAGAACTCCCATCTAACCCTCCCTTTTGTTTACATATAAACTTTAGAGTTTATTTAATTCTCGAAGTATGATGTTACAAGAGACTGTTAAGTTTTTTTTTAAGTTTGATGTTACTGTTGCTATTGCTAATTCTTTGTAAAGTTGGATTGTAATGTTCAAGTTTGTGAAGTTCGATGTTACTGTTTATAATTGAAAGTTCTTTGTAAAAGTTGATGTTAATGTAAACCACCTTGATTAAATGAAAAGGCGGTATAGAAAAACTGTTAAACACTGGGCAATGAAGATTTCACTTCCTGAATGCTTTTAGGTGTATCTTATGGATTTTAGGTTGCTGATTGCAAAAAAAAAAAAGGGTGCGTGATAGAAAATTAAGGTGATTTTTGCAATCTCCTATTTTTATGATTTCCTTGCATATTTTAAGTCTACTCATGTTAAAGTAAGCTGTTTTGTTTAGTCTAGGCATGCCTCAGTGTAGGCTGACAACATGCAATGGAAATGTTACTGCTAAGGAATGCATGGGCATGCTTAGGATGGATGCTGGCAGTACAGGCTATAAAAGCAGCTCCATACACAGATGTTATACATGATGTTGATATGAGTTTGTGTAAACAATAGTATTTACATGTAAGCTTCTTGTCTAAATGATTTATTACAGCAGAAATGTCTCATCAGTGTTGCAACAACTGTGATACATTCTGCTACATTTGTGGTGAGTATACGCTCTACTTTGGTTGCAAAGTTGGTGATCAAGACAAATCCAGGCTCCTTGCATTTGCTGTGCAGCATGTGCTGTCCATCTCAGAGGTACTCGGAAGTCAATGCCATTTGCAGTCCCAATGACATGGTAAGAACAGAAGGATCACGTGATGGACTGTTACTTTTGTCTGACCAATATATCTGGCTTCTCTGCTAAAAATAAGAACTCTATTGAATACTCCAGTCTGCTTTCAGCCCTGAGACCTGTGCTGCATAACGACAGTATGCTAGTACCGAAGCCACCAGAGATATGGAGCAGCTAGATGAGGCAGACAAAAATGCCACAATACATGGGCCAGATGTAGAAAAAGACATGGATCCAGATTTTGAACAAATCATGTCCCGTGTACCTCATCTGATAATTGTCAGAAATGAATGACCTGGTGAGGGACTTAAGTTTGTCAAAAACAAAAGCTGAACTACTTGGTTCAAGACTGCAAGGATGGGGTTTGCTGTTACCAGGTATGAAAATTTCTTTGTGCAGGTTGACATCCTCTGTTTCTGCACCAACATTGATGGGTTGTTTATGGCTTTGGGTTGTGAGCATGACCACCAACAATGGCACCTTTTTATCGAATTGCCACTGTTAAGCTTGAAAGCTGTCTTGTTACACAATGGCAATGTCCACTCTTCAATACTTACTGCCTATGCAGAGCACATGAAAGAAACTTATGAATATATGGAAATGTTGTTGTTGAAACACATACAGTACAACTACTATAACTGGAACATATGTGGCCATCTAAAAGTAATAGCACTGCTACTAGGAATGCAGCTTGGGTATACCAAGTATTGCAAAATGGGACTCCTATGCTAGAGAGTCTCATTACATTAAAAAGAACTGGCTGCTGCATAAACGTTTGGTTCCAGGACAGAAAAATGTGACACACCAACCACTTATCGACACAAGATCTTTGCCTCCTCTTCATATAAAACTTGGACTGATGAAAAACTTTGAAAGCAATGAACAAGGAAAGTGAAGGCTTTTGATATTAGAGACAGATATTTCCCTATTTGAATCCTCTTGTTTCTCCTATATTAGTTTGTCTGTCCTGATTAGATTATAAGCTCTACGAGCAGGGAATGTCATCTTTATATGTTTGTACAATGCTGCGTATGCCTTGTAGCACTATATAAATGATTAATAGTAGAATTAGTATAACTGATGCCAAGATTAAGGAAGATATTTTTGTAGGTCCACAAGTCAAACTCCTCATCAATGACAAGCGGTCTGAAGATCTGCTAATGGAGTCTGAGAAAATCACATGGAAGGCATTCAGGGGATGTTGAGAATTTTCTTGGCAATTACAGGGCACCAAACTACTTTCAGCTGGTTGACAACATGCTTCAAGCATACACAACAGTGAAGTACAATGCCTCTGAAGATTCATTTTCTGCATTCACACTTGGATTTCTTCCCTGCTAATGTTGGTGCAGTCAGCTACTACCATAAAAGGTTTCACCAGGACATTGCGACAAAGGAAAAGTAGTATCGGGGCAACTGGGACCCATCAATGCTAGCTAATATTGTTGGACACTGAGACAAAAAGAATCAGATGTGGAGTAGAAACAAAAATCGGGAGCAAAACATTTTTAGCTCAAGTGAACTAGTGCAATATGTCAGCATCCTTTGTGTGATTAAACATGCTAAATTCAGTCAGAATTTAATTTCATGTTTCTCCAAATGCCTATGTAATACAGTCAATCTGAAACGATATTTGTGTTCAGATTGAAGCTGTCTATCATAATCACCAAAACGTTTGCAGGAAGCAAAACCTTTGAACAAATTTGTTGTCCGGTGAATCGAAGTGGGAGGAATAAAAGCTGCATTACCTGTCAATGTAGATTGTCAGAGATGAATGGTTGTCTTACCCAATATTAAAAACAAAATAAAACAAAACAAAGCACTTTGAAACGTAATCCTCCATAGGAAGTGAGGAATCGGACACCCAAATTACAGATAACCTTTTGAAGCAGAATTACTATTCATCTGATAGAGCGGACTAAAGAAGGCACTTATTTAGAAGAGCCGCCTTGCTCAAAGCTGTAGTTTTAGCAGAATTAATAAGCAATTGAATGGCTGAAATTCAGTTTCTCTCTGAATCAAAATAATCACTTAATTGGAGCCACAATCTGTATGTCATCTATGTACTTATCTTAGGCTCTGAATAACCCAGCTCCTGTATAACAGAATCCAAAGACTACATATAAACATTAAATAAGACTAGAGAAAGCCTGCCCATACTAGTACTGCATATATGGACCGGAAACTGGTCAATATCTTGAAAAAATGAAATCACTTTATCTGTGATCATTTGCCCTTACAGTTCACCATTGAAGGCTCTTTAAAACAAAAATTGGATGTGATTTTACATGTTGAGACAGGCTTTAGAAAGTGAAAAAAACCTGATGAACTTGTTATGTTTTAACTGTCTGCTTTTCTGATAAGACGGTGAAGAGTTTTTTTCCAGGTAGAAAAAGAAAGGGACTAGACAATTTCCTTTAAGAAATGTTTCTGCTGATCAAATTGCCTTTCTCAAAGTTTGGGGGGGGGGGGGGTTGTTTTTAAAGGGTTATGTTGTTGAGTCCATGCTTTTTGTTATGGTACACTGTCTTATTCACTAATGGTATAAATTAGTGTTTTATACCATGTTTGAAGTCTTATCAGATAAATTAAAACTATTTCTGAAGAAAAATAATGCTTATGTTTTGGAAAAAAAAAAGTAAAGATGCAAGGGGATTAAATAGACATTAACGAGATCTGTGCGGTGAGAGTCAATGAGGTGGGAGAATATGGGGGAAGGGAACAGCCAGTGCAAGAATAGCTAGACAGCAAATTTACAATACTCGTAGAGCAAAAATAAGCAAACTGGAAAGCAGACAATTAAACAGACCCACAGCAGCAGAGGTAATACCGTATGAGAAAGCACTGATTAATAATTATCTCGAAGAACTGAAACCACTGTATATACAAGAACAATCAGATGCGGATGCATAGCGCCTGAAGAGAGAAAAATGTAAGCAGGGGGAAGATCAGATTGATAAATTATGTGCTGACAAACTTAATGAGTGGAAGTTAAAGGAAGGCGAGAGCACAGCTGAAAAGGCTAGATGCAGGAGATGCCAATTATACAGCTAAAAGCGAGTCTGAGGATGCACAAAATGTATTCAGATGTAATAGTAGTGCAGTGTATTAAGCCTGCAAACCTCCCCCCCCCCCATTTTAAAAGAAACAGCATTTCCTCTTCAAACTGTTCATACTCCACATGGATGTACTTTAATTCCGATCCCTTGGAGTAGAGCTGAAATGAGAGGAAATACTAGGGATTTCCCCGAGATAGACAAAGACCTGCAAGTGGCAGCAAGAACTAAAACAAACAAGTTGCAACTGCAGGTTTGGCAGCTGTTCCTATCTCTTGAAGATGTTAAGTCAATAGAGGCAGAAGAGGGACAGGTAGAGGCCAAGACCCAGGAAGGAAGAACAATCGTGATCCAACTGGTCAGTGCTTCCACTGTGAGAAGGTGGGCCATGGAAATCTGAGTGTCCTGAATGAGCACCTCAAAGATCCCCCAGATCTGAAGCTGCACAAGCTATGTTGATCCATGATTCAGATGAGGCCTGACCAGATGCAGAAAGCCTCGGGCCCCCAGAAGAATCCCAGGGTGACTTTCATTTAGATCCAACTGATACCTTGTGCCCTCTAGTTCCTCTTATCTCAAATGCTTCCTCTTTTAATAGCACAGAAAATGGATAAGCCACTCATATTAGTGGACACTGAAGCTGCTAGATCAGCTCTTAGAAGATCTGAATTTCCTATAGCTCCCCTTACCAGTGAAGGGATTGAAGCAGGACTTCTTTTTGGAAATCCTACACCCCATGACCATACCAGTGGGCCCTCTTTTACAAAAACCACACACTTTCCCCCATGAACTTTACTGTTCCAGTTAATCTTTTTGGGAACAGTCTTAGTCAATCAGGATGCACAATTTATAGTACTCCAGATCTTTATCTTTATTAGCATGCTTGACATACCGCGTGGCATGTGCCTGCATATTGCTGAACAACAGATAAACAAAGCAGAAGAGACCCTTCATGCAACCCTCCAGGACCCTATTGCTTAAGAAGATAAGAACATAAGATATGCCATACTGGGTCAGACAGAGGTCCATCAAGCCCAGTATCCTGTTTCCAACAGTGGCCAATCTAGGTCATACGTACCTAGCAATATCCCCAAAAGACACAGGTTCCACAATGCTTGTACTGGGTCAAGCATTGATTATCCTGGGTCCCTTTTTAATAGTGGTTTATGGACCTTTCCTCCAGGAACTTGTCCAAACCTTTTTTAAACCCAGCTACACTAACAGCCCTTACTACATCCTCCGGTAACAAATTCCAGAGTTTGATTACACGTTGAGTGAAAAAATATTTTCTCTTATTTGTCTTAAATAGTTTACCCTGTAGCTTCATTGCATGTCCCCATGTCTTTCTATATTCTGATAGCATAAACAATTGATCCAGGTTTACCCGCTCCACTCCATTCATTAATTTATAGACCTCTATCATATCTCCCCTCAGCCATCTCTTTTCCAGGTTGAAGAGCCCCAACCTTTGTAGCATCTCTTCATAGGAGTAGCCTTCCATCCCCTTCACCATTTTGGTGGCTCTTCTCTGTACTTTTTCTAATAATGCTATGTCCTTTTTAAGATACGGTGACCAGAACTGCACACAATATTCAAGGTGCAGTCGTACCATGGAACTTAACTCTCCTACCCTACAGGAGTCTCTCTCTGCTGTCCCTAAAGTTTTATAGGTCTCATGGCCTAACGAAGAGGCTCATCGGCAGACAGAACCTGTCAAGATGACCCTAGATCCCTGCAAACTTTTGCCAAAGGTTCCATAGTGTCCTTTGAACCCTGAAGCGGAAGGCAGCAACAGATCAGTAAGCCAAGACCTTTTGAACCAAGATGTCATATACCTAATACTACCCACATTACAGTCCAGAGATTCAATGTAGTCAGTCCTGTGACCCCTTTACCACTTCCTGATGAGGGCGAATCTCATGACTGTGTACAAAGAGTTGAAGCAAGTTATTAAGCCATGCCCAGACCAGAAAGACACACCATTGCATAATCTGGAGTATGAGTTGTTTGTTGATGGCTCACATTTAAGAGACTCTAAATGACAATTGAGAGCTGCTGTTTGTATTCTCTCTAAAACTATGGAAAATGCTCCCTTACCTAATGTTACTCCCGAGATTGCTGAACTTATCTAGTCCCACGGGGGCTCCTTGTGGTCTTGGGCAAGCCACTTAACCCTCCATTGCCCATGTTCCCTGTAAAATAGTTATCTCCAAGTTATAATGCCCTGTTCAATGTAATCCGCCTTGATATCATGAAAGGCGGTATATAGGAAATGTTAAATAAAATAAATCTTCTATATACAGTTCACTTAAAGCAGTACTCAATGACCGGGGACTCCCTTGCAGTTGAGGGCCTGGTCATTGAGGCAGATGATGAACCAGCTATCACTGTCTGCTGCAGAGCCAGGATAGCAGTGCTATTCTGCTCCAGGACTGCTAATCTGGTTTCCAAGCCAGAAGGCTCCGCAGCTTTCGGTGTGGACACAGAGGATCTCTGGCCCAGCACTGGCACTCTCAAGAGTGCGTCCTTGACGAGGACTATGGTCTTGAGGAACCTCGCACAGTCTCCACCGGCTGAGGAATCTTTCTTGAGAACCTTGGTAAGGCACTTCTCAGTCTCTCCAGGTGGTTTTAGTGGGTTTCTCCGGTGTAACCTAGGCAGACTTAGAGGACTTTCTTCTTTTTATTCTCGGAGGAGCTGCCACTGCGGGACTTCAAGGAGGCTTGGGCTTCAAAGGAAGTGCTGGGATTGGAATTTGGAGTGGAGGAGTGGCCTAGTGGTTGGGGCAAGGTACTTCAGGCCGGAAGGTCAGGGGTTCAAATCCCACTAGAGGACAGCAACCTTGGGCCGGAAGGACTGATGTTGCTAGTCCCACAGGTGCTCCTTGTGGTCTTGGGCAAGCCACTTAACCCTCCATAGCCCATGTTCCCTGTAAAATAGTTATCTCCAAGTTATAATGCCCTGTTCAATGTAATTTGAGTTTGTTCAATGTAAACCGCACTGATGCAGAATAGCGCGGTATATAAGAGAATGTAAATAAATAAATTTGGCGTTGGGGAGGTAGGGGCAGAGTCAGACCTGGAGAACAGTGGGCATCGTGGCCTAGCACAGGGTTGCAGGAGGTGCTGTCATGGTCCGGGAAAGGCAGCGCAGGCAGCAATCATGGGTGTCAATCACCGTCATGGTTTGACTGCAGCAGTCGCATTCCTTAAACCCACCAGGGGACATGGTGGGGAACACCTGGATGGGGCAAGCCTCTATGAAAAAAGGAAAAAGGGGCCGAAAATAGCACAGATATCTGCGCCGGCTCAAGGTGGGAAGAGGAACTGGTATGCAAACCAGGAAAAGCTAACTTTTTTATAGGATAATTAGCAAGGACAGATGTCTGTTGGGCTCAGATAAAAGACTGAGCAAAATGGCAGCCTTGGGTGGGAAGGAGACCACGCATGCATGGTAGCATGTCCCAAAGGCTTTCTTTGAAAGATCGGGAAATGCTCTGCATGGGCTCCAACACTGACGTCACTCATATGTGAGGACTGACTTCCTGCTTGTTCCTAGAGAATAATCGCTTTATATACAGTTAATAAGCTCAATAGTTAATATTACTAGTGTTGTAACTGTTTGGATCTGTGATATTTCCCTACTTTCTTCCATCTCAGGATACCACATATTTGCTACCCCTTTAAATGATAGCCAGACAGCAGGTGCAATATCTCCATGGTATCCCACTATAAAATATGATACCCAGTACCCCATCACTTGGGCCAACTTACCAATCTCTCAAATAGTTCCACTTATTTTAAGGTAAGGAACCTAGTAAAAGGGACAGAGATTACCTGTTAGCTGCAAAGGGAGGTTCCGTAGAATAATATATGAAAAATGCTATGTATTTATAGATCAGTCTCAATCACTTTTAGATTCTGATGCTTATATTAAGACATTTAACATATGTTCCCAAGGATGTTATCAGTTTGGGGACACTGGGACTAGTCTGGCTTTCTGAATGGCTCCCAGACCTTGAAGGATAAGGGAAAAAAAAATTCTACAGCAGTAGTTCCTAAACTGGGGGTCATTTATTTATTTAATTTATTTAACATTTCTTATATACCGCCTTTCATGATATCAAGGCGGTTTACATTGAACAAACTGAAATTACATTGAACAGGGCATTATAACTTGGAGATAACTATTTTACAGGGAACATGGACTATGGAGGGTTAAGTGGCTTGCCCAAGACCACAAGGAGCACCTGTGGGACTAGAAACCCCAGTCCTTCCGGCCCAAGGTTGCTGTCCTCTGGTGGGATTTGAACCCCCGACCTTCCGCCTGAAGTACCTTGCCCCAGCCACTAGGCCACTCCTCCAACCAAATGGGGTTGAAAAATTCTCATTTGAGGTTGTGGCCACCAGGGCTGGCCCAGGACATATTAGATGCCCTGCACAGATGCTGATGCTGCTCAATGATGCTGTAGCGGCAATGCGGTGCCTCCAGAGCAGCGGTTCTTCCTGCCAGCAAGCGGCCATGGCTGGGGAGATGGAAGCAGGACTAGCATTAAAAATCAGTATGGCGCTTTGAAGCCCCTGCATACGCTGCACCTCCACACGTGCATGGACTCCAAAGCCCTGCTCTGCTTTTCAAGGGCTCTTCAGTCCTCCATCGTGATTGGCTCAGTGCGTGCAGATGGAATCCTGCAGTGCAGAAAGTTGGGCTGATCTCATGAGACTTGAAGTAGCGCGATTAGCAAAAGTTCCATTAATGCACGTTTACGTTTACGTTTATTTAGACTTTATATACCGCCCAACACTAATAGTACCTGAGCGGTTTACAATACAAGTTAAAACAACTTAAAACAGTTTTTTAAAAACAGTTTAAAAATGGCTGAGAAAAAGAAAAGGAACGCCAATAAAACAGACAGGAGAGAGGAGAAAAGAAAAGGCAAGAAAGTAACAAACAACATTGCAATAGTTAAACATCAGGGAAATGGGGGGGAGGGGGTAGCAGAGGGAAGGGGGGAGCTGGGGATGGCAGGTTAAATGCTAGACTGAAAAGATGGGTTTTGAGTTGTGATTTAAATGTTTGATAAGACTCCTCTGCACGAAGTGAAGAGGGGAGCGAGTTCCAGAGGCTGGGGGCTAGAAAGTAGAAGGCAGAAGTGCGAGTGGAAACAAGGTGAGCCTGGGAAGGTGAAGGGAGGGAAAGTCAGTTAGAGTGTATGGCACGGAGTAAGCGGGGAGGGGGGCGAAAATGTATCTGGTCAGCGAGATAAAGGGGGGTGCCAGTGCGAACGGCCCTATGTGTGAGGATGAGGATTTTGTACTGAGCACGGAAGGAGATAGGCAGCCAATGATAGTGAAGAAGAAGCGGGGGTGACATGATCAAAACGAGAGGCATGAGCAAAAGAGACGGACAGCTGAGTTTTGGATACGTTGAAGACGAGACAATTGGGATTTGGGTAGACCAACAAGGACAACATTACAATAATCGAGACGGGACATCACAAGGGAAAGGAGAAGGGTAGCCAGGGCGGAAGAGGACAGAAAGGGACGGATGGAACGAAGTTGTCTAAG
The DNA here is from genome assembly GCA_033557465.1 of Ichthyophis bannanicus. Taxonomy (NCBI): domain Eukaryota; kingdom Metazoa; phylum Chordata; class Amphibia; order Gymnophiona; family Ichthyophiidae; genus Ichthyophis; species Ichthyophis bannanicus. The sequence goes on from CM066031.1 coordinate 155,249,879, forward strand.
AGAGAAAAAGGAACGTTGGATAATGGAAGAGATATGATCCTTGAAAGAAAGAGAAGAATCAAGTATAACACCTAAGTAACGGAGTGAAGAAACAAGAGAAATAGATTGTGAGGGAAAAGAAGGGGCACATGTGGGGGAGGGGCCCCCAAACGTGAACCAGATAGCATGGGACTTAGAAGGGTTCACCTGCAGAAAATCAGAAGAAAACCAGGTAGCAATAGCAGCAAGACAGAGGTTAAGAGGAGTGATATCTGGGGAAATGGGGTCAGTACGGAGCAAAAGAAAGATATCATCCGCATAGTAGTATGCGGAGATACCAAACTGTTGGACTAGAAGGGTGAGGGGTGCTAGGAAGATATTAAAGAGAAGTGGTGCAAGAACAGACCCTTGAGGAACCCCACAGGAGAGGGGGGTAGGAACAGAGGAGGAAGACCCAGAAACTACAGAAAAAGAGCGGCAAGAAAGGAAAGAGTGAAACCATTGAAGAAACCGTTCCAGAAAGACCTGCTTCCCGCAGACGGGTGAGGAGGGTGCGGTGATCCACTAGGTCGAAAGCAGCAGAGAGATCAAGAGAAACAGCCAGTGTATAGAGACCCCGATCATGAGCAGCGTGAAGTTCGTTGAGAAGAGAGAGAAGAACCGTTTCAGTGCTATGGGCAGGGCGAAAACCGGATTGGCGAGGGTGAAGAGTGAGGGAAGCTTCAAGATGGGAGGAAAGTTGTGTGAAGACCAGTTTCTCAAGAAATTTAGAAAGGAAAGAAAGGTTAGAGACGGGACGCCAATTAGAAAGCACAGAGGGATCAGAAGAATGGGATTTTAGAATGGGGCGAACAATAGCGTGTTTCCAACCAGTAGGAAAGGTGCCAGAAGACAGACTAGAATTAAACAGGGAAAGAATATAGGGAGAGAGAGCTAGTGAGGGTTCGAGAAGCCAGGAAGATGGGACAGGATCAGCTGAGCAGGTGGTTTTGCGAAGAGAGAGGAATGTTTCCTGAAGAACAGAGGGAGTGATCAATGCAAAAGAGGACCAAAGATGAGATAACGTAGGGGCAGATTGGGATAGGGAAGGAGGGGGTGGGGAAGAGGATGGGGCAGGGGGGGAGGACAAAACGGGAAGGACTGACGAAGGGAGTTGACCTTATTGAAAAAGAAAGTAGCAAGGGAGGAAGGGTCGGGAAGGGAAGAAACAAGAGGAGAGGAGGAAGAGGAGGGAGAATGAGAAGCAGTAAGGGAATGCAGAATAGAATACAGACGACGAGAAGAGTTGGAAGAGGAGGAAATAAGGTTAGAGTAGTAGTCGCGTTTTGCAGTTTGAAGGAGGGACCGGTAGTGTTGATGACAGAGGCGAAAACCTGACAGTGTGATGGGGGAAGGACGCTTTCGCCAAAGCCTCTCTGCCCGGCGAAGGTATCTACGGTGCAGAAAGAGACCGGGATGAGACCAGGGGTGGTGTGGGTGGTGAGGGGGGCGGGGACAGGAACGGACTGGAGTGACCAGATTCAGAGCGGATTGGAGGGTGGAATTCCAACAATGAGCCTGATCGTCCACAGGAAGAGAGTCAAAGTTGGAGGGAAACAGAGTGGCAGAGGACGGGAATTGTAAAAGAGTGTCCGCAGTGATTTTCCGAGTAAGTGATAGTGCAGAGTGGGGGTCTGGAAGGGTAGAGGAGGTCAGAGGGGGAGCAGGGGCAGAAAACAAAAGGCAATGGTGGTCTGACCAGGGGAGGGGGAAAAGAGGACAATGATGAAGAAAGAAGAGGAAAGGAGGCAGAGGTAATAAGAAGATCAAGGGAATGACCAGCAGCGTGAGTAGGGAAAGAAACAGATTGGCGAAGAGAGAGGTCAGAGAGAAAGGTAAGAAAAGAGGAATCCCTTGCCGAGGAAGGGGAATCAGTGTGCACATTAAAATCCCCTAATATAAGAAGATGGGGATAAAGCAGAGTGGCCTCGGCTATAGTGGCCAGTAGAGAATCCCAGGAGGTAGTAGAGAGAGAGGGTGGGGCGTAAATAAGAAGAAAATGGTATGGAGTGATAGAAGAATTTAATTTTACAAGCAAGGTCTCAGGGTAAAGCAAGGAGGGAGAAGAAAAAAGTTCAGAAAGGCAGAGGGAAGAACGGTAGAGAATGGCCACACCCCCACCGCACCTGCCTCGGCGGGACGTGGAAAAGAAGGAGTAACCAGGCGGGAGACAACAGTTTAGGAAGGGCTCATCCCCTTCTTTCAACCAAGTTTCGGTTAAGAAAAGGATATCTAGATTATGTGCTATGATCAAGTCATGAACCAGGAGAGATTTGGAGCGGACAGAGCGGCAGTTTACCAGTGCAAGTTGTAGACACACCGGGGGAAGGGAGAGAAGAGGAGGAGAGGGAGGGGAAGGTGGGACATCAGGACAAAAAGCTAGGCATGAGAGCTGACGAAAAAGAGGAGCAGAGGGGGCAGCAATCGCAGGGGCTGGACGCCAGCCCCAGTGAACCGGGATGGCGGCCATGACCTGAGAGAGGAGCAAAAGTAAGAAACCAAAGAGCACAGAAGTAAAAACGCTAAAAAGGGGGATATACAAGGTCGAATAGAGAAGGACAGTGACCTTGGGTCGTAGAATTAAAAGCTGGGAGATAAAAGTCCTAATACTACCACCCCGGACCTCGCCCCAAGGAGCTCGCACAAGGAGCAAGTCTTTCTCCTTGTGCGCGCTCCTTCTGAAGGAAGCAGACGGGAGATACTGGACATGAGTGGGAGAGATGAGGGAGGCAGACGGGAGATACTGGACATGTGTGGGAGAGATGAGGGAGGCAGACGGGAGATACTGGACATGTGTGGGAGAGATGAGGGAGGCAGACGGGAGATACTGGACATGGGAGGGAGAGATGAGGGAGGCAGAGGAGATACTGGACATGTGTGGGAGAGATGAGGGAGGCAGACGGGAGATACTGGACATGGGAGGGAGAGATGAGGGAGGCAGACGGGAGATACTGGACATGTGTGGGAGAGATGAGGGAGGCAGAGGAGATACTGGACATGGGAGGGAGAGATGAGGGAGGCAGAGGAGATACTGGACATGTGTGGGAGAGATGAGGGAGGCAGACGGGAGATACTGGACATGGGAGGGAGAGATGAGGGAGGCAGACGGGAGATACTGGACATGTGTGGGAGAGATGAGGGAGGCAGACGGGAGATACTGGACATGGGAGGGAGAGATGAGGGAGGCAGAGGAGATACTGGACATGTGTGGGAGAGATGAGGGAGGCAGACGGGAGATACTGGACATGGGAGGGAGAGATGAGGGAGGCAGACGGGAGATACTGGACATGTGTGGGAGAGATGAGGGAGGCAGAGGAGATACTGGACATGGGAGGGAGAGATGAGGGAGGCAGAGGAGATACTGGACATGTGTGGGAGAGATGAGGGAGGCAGACGGGAGATACTGGACATGGGAGGGAGAGATGAGGGAGGCAGACGGGAGATACTGGACATGTGTGGGAGAGATGAGGGAGGCAGACGGGAGATACTGGACATGGGAGGGAGAGATGAGGGAGGCAGACGGGAGATACTGGACATGTGTGGGAGAGATGAGGGAGGCAGACGGGAGATACTGGACATGTGTGGGAGAGATGAGGGAGGCAGACGGGAGATACTGGACATGTGTGGGAGAAATGAGGGAAGCAGACGGTAGATACTGGACATGAGTGGGAGAGATGAGGGAGGCAGACGGGAGATACTGGACATGTGTGGAAGAGATGAGGGAGGCAGACGGGAGATACTGGACATGAGTGGGAGAGATGAGGGAAGCAGACGGGAGATACTGGACATGGGAGGGAGAGATGAGGGAGGCAGACGGGAGGTACTGGACATGTGTGGGAGAGATGAGGGAGGCAGACGGGAGGTACTGGACATGTGTGGGAGAGATGAGGGAAGCAGACGGGAGATACTGGACATGTGTGGGAGAGATGAGGGAGGCAGACGGGAGATACTGGACATGTGTGGGAGAGATGAGGGAAGCAGACGGGAGATACTGGACATGTGTGGGAGAGATGAGGGAAGCAGACGGGAGATACTGGACATGGGAGGGAGAGATGAGGGAAGCAGACGGGAGATACTGGACATGGGAGGGAGAGATGAGGGAAGCAGACGGGAGATACTGGACATGTGTGGGAGAGATGAGGGAGGCAGACTTGAGATACTGGACATGTGTGGGAGAGATGAGGGAGGCAGACGGGAGATACTGGACATGAGTGGGAGAGATGAGGGAGGCAGACGGGAGATACTGGACATGAGTGGGAGAGATGAGGGAGGCAGACGGGAGATACTGGACATGTGTGGGAGAGATGAGGGAGGCAGACGGGAGATACTGGACATGTGTGGGAGAGATGAGGGAGGCAGACGGGAGATACTGGACATGTGTGGGAGAGATGAGGGAAGCAGACGGGAGATACTGGACATGTGTGGGAGAGATGAGGGAGGCAGACGGGAGATACTGGACATGTGTGGGAGAGATGAGGGAGGCAGACTGGAGATACTGGACATGTGTGGGAGAGATGAGGGAGGCAGACGGGAGATACTGGACATGTGTGGGAGAGATGAGGGAGGCAGACGGGAGATACTGGACATGAGTGGGAGAGATGAGGGAGGCAGACGGGAGATACTGGACATGAGTGGGAGAGATGAGGGAGGCAGACGGGAGATACTGGACATGTGTGGGAGAGATGAGGGAGGCAGACGGGAGATACTGGACATGTGTGGGAGAGATGAGGGAGGCAGACGGGAGGTACTGGACATGTGTGGGAGAGAGATGAGGGAGGCAGACGGGAGATACTGGACATGTGTGGGAGAGATGAGGAAGGCAGACGGGAGATACTGGACATGTGTGGGAGAGATGAGGGAAGCAGACGGGAGATACTGGACATGAGTGGGAGAGATGAGGGAGGCAGACGGGAGATACTGGACATGGGAGGGATAAGAAGGCCCTGGATGAGGATAGTGAGAGGGGAGAGACAGGAGAGAGTTAGTGAAAGAGTGGGCAATAAGAGGCTTGGGAAGGAGAGAGAGCTGAATGATGGAAAGCGATGAAAACTGTGGGTATATACAGTGACAAGCAAGAGGAGGAAGAAAACTGAAAAGAACAGATCAGTATTACAGATTGATATAAGTGATGAAGTGAAGACAGGAGGAGAGAGAAGAAATGGCAAATGGATAGAAACAAAAGGTAAGAGAAGGCAGAGAAAAGCAGAAACCAGACCCTGCACGATTACAAAAATAAAATGACCACTTGCATGAAAGGGAAGCTCCCAACACCCAATAAGTACAACTGCAAGAAATAAAAAAACCACAGGCAAAAAAGGAGGAGCCTCTCCCCTAGCCCACAATACAGGGAGATCCAAGAATAAAGAAAACAACATCTAATCAAAAAAAATGAAGGAACAGGAAAGGCAGGCAAAACAGCCGGGTACCCACTTATAACACAGCACGGAAACCCATCTTATTCACCCACCACAGAGCCCCTAGTATTCAATAAAGTAACATATAGGAATTACCCTGCAGCTTTACCAGACATTTGCAAGAGTACGTAAGTAAAAAAACCTCTCAATCTGCATGACTCGAGGACGCAGGATCAAAACCTCTTTCCTGCATCGATGGGCCTCACTTGCCAGGTCAGGAATAAACGGACCAGGCAACCCTTAAACATTCTTTTTCCGAAAGCGACATTCAATCTCGGCAGCCAATCCCTATCAGATGCAGTTGCAAGAGTGACTTAGCGTGTCACCGGTACAATATCATTAGAATCCGTAGACTCCAAAAGAGCTGACACATTCAGTACATCAACTATAAATAATAAATTTCCAAAAAAAATGTATCTTGTTGGTTGTTCATTTATTTTTTATTTAGTGATTGGAATATGTGAGCTTTTGGGATGCACATCTGCTAGGACCAGTGTTATGGATATGGATGGGGCCTAGCTCTAAGCAAAACTTTGGGAGGGGACCTCAAAACCGACTATCAAGCTGTGCTTTCTTCAGCTTCAGACAGACACACACTGCCCCGAGACATTCAACCCACCCCCCCCCTCACATACTGTCCCCAGACACTTAACCACCAGCACGCACTACCCCAGAGACATTCAGCCCCCACACTGCGTATGTTCAAGAAGCTGTGTCATAACTTCCAAGCCTGTGTCAGACAAGTTGAGTACATCAGATAATTACTTGATAAAGCATAGATTTACATATTTATGTTTATATTTGTTTGTGATAATTGTATTTGATTACTATCTGGGGTCGCAGGCATTTTCAGCTGCTAAAATGGGGTCACACGGGAAAAAGATTCTGTAAGCACTACTCTACAGATCCTTGTTTTCCTTATGGCTGTTTTAGTAGTTTGCTGCTTAGTCTAATGTTGGGCTTCTATGGACTACTAAGAAATTTTCTAATAGAAACATAGGCTATATGGTCTCTATCTGCCTCTATCTAGTCTGCCCTTCCATATCAACTCCTATAGTCTTTTTTTTCCTTTAGAGATCCTCTGTGTTTGTCCTATGCTTTCTTGAATTCAGATACTGTCCTTGTCTCTACTAACGTGGATAGCAGAGGAAGGAATCTTTTATTGAACACCTATTAGCCAAGGCCCGACACAGGCTGTGTTCCACTATGCCTTCATCAGGGGCTTTACTGGCTAAAAAATACAACATATATAAACGCACAAATGAATAATAAATACATAAAAATCAAATTGTTAAAACATTTAAATCAATTAAATAAGGCACCATGAAATCATATGTATAATACAACATAAATATAAACATATGAGCTGCGAGCAATTAAAGACATAGTTGATTTCAGGAAGAAATTAAAAACGCATCTATTCCACTGTCACTACAAACAGTAGTAAATCCCAAAGAGATAAAGGATGAAGTGAACAGTTATATGTAAAAATGTGAATATGTTTAAGTAGAATCCCTTTTGTAAAATTATGTAAATATGTCTAGGCCAATCTCGAGACAATATTCTGTTGTGCTGTGATTTACCTCTGAACTATTGTATATATGCCCCAACTTCTCTGTCTTGATTTTTGACAAATCCCAAAGATGTAATCAAACCGCTTCTGATCGCTGGAAGTAGCGGTATATAAGTGTTACTAAAAAAATAAAATAAATAAATTAAAAGACATATTTAATAATGCAAACATAATATTTTAACATCTTTGTTAGTGATATAGCGGAAGGGCTGTCGGGTAAGGTTTGCCTCTTTGCAGATGATACCAAAATCTGCAATAGAGTAGACACCCAGGAAGGTGTAGATAACATGAGGAGGGATCTAGCTAAGCTTGAAGAATGGTCTAGAATTTGGCAGCTGGGATTTAATGTTAAAAAATGTAAGGTCATGCATTTGGGCTGCAGCAATCCAAGGGAGCAATAAGGTATAGGAGGTGAAGTACTTTGTCCACTAAAGAAGAGCGGGATCTAGGCGTGGTTGTGTCTGATGATCTTAAAGTAGCTAAACAGGTAGAAAAGGTGACGGCAAAAGCTAGAAGGATGCTTGGGTGCATACGGAGAGGAATGGCTAGCAGAAAAAAGGAGGTGATAATGCCTCTGTGTAAGTCTTTGGTGCGATCTCATTTGGAGTATAGTGTGCAATTCTGGAGACCGCACCTTCAAAAGGATGTGAACAGGATGGAGTCGGTGCAGAGGGTGGCTACTAAAATGATTAGTGGGCTTCATTATAAAGCATATGAGGACAGACTGAAGGATCTTAATATGTACACCTTAGAGGAAAGGTGGGATAGAGGTGATATGATTGAGATGTTTAAATACCTCCGTGGCATAAATGTTCAGGGAGAGAGCCTCTTTCAATTGAAAGCAAGTTCTGCTACAAGGGGACATGGGATGAGGGTGAAGGGAGATAGATTCAGGAGTGATATGCGGAAATATTTCTTTACGGAAAGAGTAGTGGATCCGTGGAATAGTCTCCCAGTGGAGGTGGTAGAGATGAGGACAGTAACTGAATTCAAAAAAGCATGGGACAAACACAGAGGATCTCTAAAGGTAAAAAGTGGACTGTTGTAGTTGTTGATATGGAAGGACAGACTAGATAGGCCATGTGGTCTTTTTCTGTCATCATGTTTCTATGTTTCTTATATACAGCTAATAAAACCCTTGTTTTGGTGATTATCCTAGACAAATAACTATAAAACTTATATAAAAATGACTAAAACCAATGCTTTATAGATTTTTAAACTTTTAACCAAACAAATACCACTTGGAAGTGACACAAACTACTTATATTAATTATGAAGTAAAATACCATAAAACATACCTGTATGTTCTATGAGCCTATTTCACAATTTATGGACGTCCTGTTATGCCCATTTGTTGAAAGCATGTGGTCATATGCCATGGAGGTATTTAAAACGTCTCTATCATATCTCCTCTAACTTGCCTTTCCTCTAACATAACATATATTAAGATCCTTAAGTCTGTCCTCATATTTTATAATGAAAACCACTAATCATTTTAGTAGCCACCCTCTGCACAGACTCCAACCAGTTTATATCCTTTTGAAGTTGTGGTCTCCAGAATTGCACACAATACTCCAAATGACGTCACACCAAAGACTTGTACAGAAGCACTATCACCTCCTTTCTTCTGCTGGTCATTCCTCTCCCTAGGCACCCAAGCATCCTTCCGGCTTTCTACCCGTTTAGCTACTTTGTTTCTGGTCTTAATCCCGCCCAGGTCCCGCTCTTCTTTCTTGGACAGAAGTACTTCACCCCTTCTACTGTACCACTCCCGTGAATTTTTGCAGCCCAAATACATGACCCTGCATGTTTTTTAGCATTAAATCTCAGCTGCCAAATACTCGACCATTCTTCAAGCTTAGCTAGAATACCTCTTCATGTTATCTGTTCCTTCCTGAGTGCGTCTACTCTTGCGGATTTTGGTATCATCCATAAAGGGGCAAACCTTACGTGACAGCCCTTCCGCAACAACACTAACAAAGATGTTTAAAAAGAATCGGACCAAGGACAGATTCCTGGGGCACACCACTGGCAACCTCTTTCTCCTCAGAGTGAGCTCCATTTACCTGTACCCTTTGTCGCCTCCCACTCAACCAATTTCTAACCCAGTTAGCACTTTAGGGTCCATCCCTAGGGTGCTCAATTTATAAATAATCGCCTGTGAGGAATGATAAAGCTTTCCTGAAATCTAAGTACATCACATCTAGGGCTCTCCCTCTGTCCAACTCTCTGGTCACCCAGTCAAAGAAATCAATCAGATCTGTCTAACAAGACCTGCCTCTAGTAAAAATATTAATGTTACCCAAACTGTATGTTAATTACAAAGGCCTAGAAAACGAGTTTTGGAATAATGTGGATGAAAAAAATAAAAAAAACAATGGAAATTGATATGTCTTAAGTTTGACCAGTATCTATAACTAGATCTCAGTCAAAAGGGCAATTTGTGGATATATGCTGTATTGGAAATCTAGTCATATACTGGAAACATATAATCACTTTGGTCAAGTACATCAAGGTTTAATTCAGCTGTGCTAAAAATCTCCTAAATTGTAACTGAGGGATAAGAGCTGCGGGTGTCTGTCCTAAGAGAAAGGAAAATAATGAAGTTCTTTTAATTGAAACATCGGGTCTAGCTGCAAATTTCTCAGAATGATAAAGAAATCTTGCTTCTGGATAAGTGTGAATGCTGAAACTTTCTTATTAGAATTCGGCAATTTTATGTATACCTAGTTTCAGTGCTAAGCAATTTCTCTTTGATGCTTGCCTCGATAAGGGGCATCTTTTTGTATAAGGGCAGAGAGACTTTTTCAGACGTGCTAGAACTTCTGTAGCCGTCTCTCTTGCCTGGGCAAATAAATAGCTGAAGTTTTAATAAATAGTGTCTTTACTTATACCATGTACTTGCTTGCATAGTCCAGGCTTTAGCCAAACTCCGCTAGGGTGCATGCCCACGATAAGTGTGTGTCAAGCAATTAATGTGTTTATTTTTATGTTGGTATTTTATGAGGTCATTTACAGGTGTATTTGACCACTTCCACAAGTAAATTGACTAAAATACCAGCATTTATGTGCATTGTTTGGTACCTAAAAATACGAACTTCCTTATAAAATGACCTGACTCCCAGACTGCTCCCCGTCGGGTCCTGCATATCTTGAGGATTTTTAGATTGTGCTGCCATGTTGGTGATGGTGGTCACCGACTGCAGGGCCAGCTCAGCAAAGACAGGGAGCAGAGTCCCGGGGAGGGCCCCTTCCTCTCAGAGGAGGGGGTCTGGTGAGACACTGGCAACTGGTTAACAGATGGGCATCGCCCCGACGAATTCACGAGGTGGTGCGGAAGGAGAGGACACAATGCAGAATTGAAGGCCCGTGGCTCAGTGTGTTTCTTTGAATCAGCACTGCAGTGATGGACCGGGAGTCCGCTTGCGTGACCCTCAATTTGCTGGACTTGAGTAGGTTAATGGGCCCAGAGGAGGAATACTGGGGTCAAGGGCAGCTACGAGCTATTTGCTAGCAGGGCTAGGTGAATAAAATCTGTGACCAGAGGAGGGATGGGGACCCCTCTAGCTGGTCTGGTGTGGAGGGGGAAGTATGGGTTTGTGTATATTGTAAGAAGCATTGTTGGAAGTCTGCTTAGGGAAAAGAAAAACAAGAAGGGGAAGAGAGCTATGAAGGGAGAGATGACAGGTTTGTAGTGGCTGTTTGTTTATTAATGCTATTTTTTTTTGCCTCAGTGGTGTGTGTGTGTGATGGCACTCTGTTTGGGGTGTAGGGTGTAGTATGTTTGCATTATGTGTATGAATGGAGGGGTATAAGGTAGGCTCGCTTAACATTCGGGGGATTAACCACCCGATTATACAAAAGGGGGTACTGGGACTCCTGTGCCGTTCTCAGGTGGATATTGCCCTTCTACAAGAAACACACCTGATACGGATGGAGCATGCGAAGCTAGGAGAACAGGAATATGAACAGATGTATTGCTCATCTAAAAAGAGTGGGGTGGCCATGTTACTCCATAAACGGGTGCCATTTGTCCTAAATGCTTGGGGGGGGGGGGGGAGGCTCGCAAGGGTGGGTCATTTGGATTAGGGGGAGAGTAGAGCAACATGTGCTCTCCATACTTAATATATACATTCCCATTGGGCCAAAAGGCTCCTTTTACCAAGACTGGATAGGAGAATTTGCTAGGTAGCCAAGGAGGATTGATTAAAAGCAGGAGTGAACTGCGCATTGGGAGTAGTGGCTCACTCAAACTACGTGGGCAGCACAATAAGAGAGAGGGTAAAGAATTGTGCAGCTGTCTAAAGCAGTGGGGCATGGTGGACCTTTGGAGGGAGAGAAATAGCACATATAGGGAATATATGTGTTACTCCCCTCGCCTGGCTACCTGTTTGAGAATAGATTACATGGTAGTGTGCAGGAATCAAATGGGGAGATTTGACAGGCTGAAAATTCACCCTCAGGTGATTTCGGGTTGATCAAAGGGTGGTGGAGACCTTTTGGACCTAGGGAGTAATCAAATTGGTGGGTTAATATATCCCTGCTCAAGAGTGACATAGTGATGGTCAAATTAAAGCAAGAATGGTAGGCACTTTCTACAGGTCACTGACAGGGTGCTGTGGGACAGAGGGAAGGTCGTACTTAGAGGACTTATGATTCAATTAGCTACCCAACAGAAAGCAGCCTCTTTCTCTTGCTTTCTCAGATTGCAGAACTTCAGCGGGAGCATAGCAGAACCGGTGAGAGCACAGTCCTGCAGCATTTGAGAGCAGTTTGTGCCCAACTTCACACTTTAGAGGTGGAGCGAATTGCTACCAACTTAGGCTAACAAAGCATAAATATAAGGAACAAGGTAATAGTGCAGGGAAGCTGTTGGCCTGGCAGCTGCGAAAACCAGCAGGTTGAGAGACTAGTGGCGGAAATCGCAGGACGGGGTGGAGAGCATGCATGCTCAACTAGTAGTTATGGTGATGGAGTAGAAATCCATTGGTGTTTGTTTCCCCACGCAGGTTCAAATCTGCTAACTATGGCTCTCAAAGGGGTTTTGGTGTTCATTTTTAAAAGCTAATTCGTAAAGGGTTCTGATGTTTTTAAACATTACGTTTTTTTCTCTATGCTGCAAAGGGAGAATTTTTTTTTGTTTGTGTTTTTGGGCAAAGCTCTGTCAGAGTTCATTGTCTTTGTTCCACCTATCCATACACAGCAAACTCTTTGAAGCCACTAAAATCAGGTGTTAGATCCCTCCTATCCACCCCAGCACCCACCCACCACATGTGAGCATTCTTGCTTTTATAGGACAATTCCCCAATTAACCACATGCAGGGACATAGAACAACGCTGTTAGAACATACTTAAAAGAGGTTAACTGCTTTTTCTCTTAAAGGACAGCTGAGGAATAGGTAGGGACTTTGGTAAGTCGCTCTCTTTAACTTCAACAGGTACTAAAGCTCCATCAACTAAAAATGGCTGGAAAAAGTCATATTGCTAAAGCTGTTGTCCCAGTTACAGCTTCTGCCTCTATCCAGACAGATCCTAATGCAAGTTGAATGACCGGTTCCATGTGCAGGATGCCTGCATGCTGAGGCTCTAAGGAAGACGTGTAAATAGTTGAGTTACTCCTTAACATATGTTGAATCTATTTGTATATAGTTACCCTGTTCGAACCTGTACATAACCCCCTGTTATAATGTAAGTCCAGTGCCGACCTCCTGCACTGGACAGATATGTTACATGTAAACCGCACTGATACTGAAGAGCGCGGTACATAAGAAAGTTAAATAAATAAATTAAATAAATAAATAAAGGAGCTCAGAGAAGAGGGGGTGAGACTGAGAAGCATTTGAAAGTGAGAAGTACACCGAGATGCTTCTTGAAACATCCAAGCTGTCTGACAGAGGTGAAGATGAAGGTTGGACATGAGTCACCAGAGCCTGCAGTATCAACACTCCAACTCTTCCAGCCCTGGAAGTGAAGAACCGGTATGCAGCCCTGGAAGTGAAGAACCGGTATGCAGCCCTGGAAGTGGAGAAGGTGGAAGCATCCCAGGAAAGGGAGAACCTACAGCTCAAGCGCCTCAAAGTTGTAGAATCGGTCACCACAAGGAAGCCAAGGGTGGTGGTTGGTGACTTTTCTGAGAGGTACTGAGGCATCCATCTGCCGGTCAGACCTGATGTCCAGAGACATGTGCTGTCTGCCAGGTGCCAAAATCAGAGATGTTATGAGTTTGCCAAGACTCATCAAGCCTACTGATTGTTATCCGACGTTGCTCATCCATGTCAGCACAAAAGATATTGCTAGGTCTCCCTCCAAGTGTATTAAGTGACTTCATGGCTCTGGGACATAGGTTGAAGCAGGTAGGCGGCGCAGGTGGTGGTCTCTTCAATCCTCCCTGTTGAGGGCAAAGGCCAAGGCAAAGAAGCTTGCATCCTGGAGATGAATGCATGGATGGTGTCAGAGAGTGTTTTGGCTTCCTAGACCATGGGATGATATTCCAAGGGCTGCAGAGCAGAGATGGTGCCCATCTGTCCAAGAAGGGTCAAAGTGTCTTCAGCAGCAGACTAGCTAACCTGCAGAAGAGGGCTTTAAACTAGATTCATTGGGATGGGTGAAGAAAACCCCCAGGTAAGTGAAACATTAAATACCTGGGGGGAAACGGAAAGCAATGTGTATAAATACTCGTGGCATAGAAATAAAATCCCAGATGTTGAGGCTTTAATAGAAGAGGCCGACTTGGGTTTAGTGAGGATTACAGAGAAATGGTTCACGGAAAACCGTGACTGGGATGTAATTATACCAGGCTATATACTTCCTTCAGAAAGGAAAAAGGGGAGGTGGGGAGCACTATATGTAACAAAAATATATGAAAGCTATAGACTTGCAGGGCTTAAAAAGGAAGAGAGAGGAGGCACTGTGGATTAAACTAGAAAGAGGGAAAGGGAAATCCCTTTGCATTGGAGTTATATACAGATCCCCCTCACAGGGCATAGAAGTGGATGAAGATTTAATAGCCATGAAAGGAGAAGTGCTACTGATAGGTGATTTCAGTATGCCTGATGTTGGTTGGCACATCCCTGCTGCAGTGTCATCTAGGAGTAAGGAGATCCTGGATTCTCTACAGGGAGAACTATTCAGGCAACTGGTAACAGACCCCATACTGGACTTAGTGCTTACCAATGGGGAAGGTTTCTGATGTTAGTGTGAACAATCATCTCGCATCCAGTGATCACCAGATGGTATGCTTCAGTATTAAGACTGCGGCTGATAAAATCCATTCAAAAGCGAGGAACTTAGACTTCAGGAGAACTAACTTTCCCAAGACAATACCTCAAGGAGTCGTTAGTGGGATGGGAACAACTGAGGGATGTAGAAAAACAGTAGGCAAAACAGAAAAGGGATATTTTAAAGGGTAACAAACCTTTTTGTTAGAAATGTAAAAGGAAAAGGAGGCCACTGTGATTCTCAAAAGTAGCTGAAAAGTGAAGAAAAAGAGTGAGGCCTTCATGAAATACAAGAGATCACAAAGAGGAAGATAGATTTTTTTCCAAATATGGATGCTTAAAAGAAGAAAAGCAAAGATTTAAAAAAAAACTAGCCAATGAAATAAAATGTGGAGATAAGACCTTTTTCAGATGTTAGTGAGAGAAGGAAGGGCAAAAGTGGTATTGTCAGACTTGAGGGTGAATATATATAAACTGATGAGGATAATGTGGAATTGCTTAACAAATATTTCTGTAATGTGTTCACAGATGAAGGGCCTGGAGCAGGACCTTAGAACACCCACAAACAGGAACAGAAGCAAAGGGGGGTCTTGAATGATTTTCAGAAGATTGTGTTTAAAGAACAAGCCAAACTAAAAGTAGACAAAGCGATGGCTCAAGAACATAAGATAGGCCATACTGGGTCAGACCAAGGTTCATCAAGCCCAGTATCCTGTTTCCAACAGTAGCCAATCTAGGTCACAAGTACCTAGCACTTCCCCAAAACACACAGGTGCCACCGTGCTTGTATTGGGGCAAGGAGTAGATTTTCTGGGTCCCCTTTAATAATGCTTTTATGGACCTTTTCTCCAGGAACTTGTCCAAACCTTTTTAAATCCAGCTACACTAACAGCTTTTACTACATCCTCCGGTAATGAATTCCAGAGTTTGATTACCGGTACATGTTGCGTGAAAAATATTTTCTCTTATTAGTCTTAAATAGGTTACACTGTAGCTTCATTGCATGTCCCCTAGTCTTTCTATATTTTGATGGCATAAACAATTGATCTATGTTTACGTGTTCCACTCTATTCATTAATTTATAGACCTCTATCATAACTCCCCTCAGCCATCTCTTTTCCAGGTTGAAAAGCCCTAACCTTTTTAGCCTCTCTTCATAGGTGTATCCTTCCATCCTCTTTACCATTTTGGTGGCTCTTCTCTGTACCTTTTCTAATAAAGCTATATCCTTTTTAAGATATGGCAAAAAAAAAATTGCATACACTATTCAATGTGCGGTTGCACCATGGAACAATACAGAGGCATTATAATATCCTTTGTTTTATTCTACATTCCTTTCCTTATAATACCTAGCATTCTATTTGCTTTCTTGGCCGCTGCTGCACACTGGGCGGAGGGTTTCAACATGTTATCTACGATGACGTCTACATCTTTATCCTGGGTGGTGGTTCCTAATGTGGAACCTTGCATTATGTAACCATAATTTGGGTTGTTCTTTCCTAGATGCATAACTTTGCACTTCTCCACATTAAATTTCATCTGCCATTTGAACATCAGGTCTTCCAGTTTATTAAGGTGTTCTTGCAATTTGTCACAGTCCTCTTGGGTTTTAACAACTTTGAATAATTTTGTCAAATGACCTGGAAATGGGAATATGTTAAAAAGCAGCTGACCTAGCCCAGACCCCTAGAATACTCCACTATTCACCATTCTGTATTGGGAAATGTGGCCATTTAGCCCTACTCTCTGCTTTCTGTCATTTAATCAATTCCTGATCCACAATAGTGCACTGCCTCCTATCCCTTAACTTTCACCAAGAGTCTCTCATGAGGGACCTTGTCAAAGGCTTTCTGACAATCCAGATGTACTATAACAAACAATTCACCTTTGTCTACCTGTTTGTTCACACCTTCAAAAAAACATAACAGATTAAATCTTCCTTGGCTAAAGCCATGTTGGCTGTCTCCCATTAAGCCATGACTATCTACATGTCCAGTAATTTTGTTCTTTATAATGATTTCTACCATTTTTCCCGGTACTGACGTCAGGCTCGCCGGTCTATAATTTCCCAGATCACTCCTGAAACCTTTTTTAAAAACTGGCGTTACACTGGCCATCCTCCAATCTTCAAGTATGATGGATGATTTTAATGATTCAGATTACTAATAGTAGGTCTGAAATTTCATATTTCAGTTCTTTCAACACCCGTGGATGTATACCATCTGGTCCAGGTGATTTTGCTACTGTTCAGTTTATCAAATAGTTGTAATTCATCTTCCCGGTGTATCTATTTCTTTCAATTCTTCTGCGGCATCACCTTTAAATACCATTTCAGTCATGGGTAACATCCCTACATCTTCCTCAGTGAAGACCAAAGCAAAGAATTCATTCAGTCTCTCCACTATGGCCTTGTCTCCTCTTAGTGCCCCTTTTACCCCTCTGTCATCTAATGGTCCAACTGACTCTTACCGGTTTTTTTTTTTGCTATGAATGTACTTGAAAAAGTCTTTATTATGCATTTTTGCTTCCACAGCAAGTTGCTTCTCAAATTCTCTTTGCCTGCCTTATCAGTGCCTTGCACCTAACTTACCAGCACTATGTTTCCAGTTTTTATCATTTGCCTCCTTTTTCCATTTCCTGAAAGATGCTTTTTTGGCAACAGCTCCTCTGACCTCATCTTTAAACTATGCTGGCAGTTTAATAGACTTCCTTCTACTTTTCTTAAAGCATGGAATACAGCTGGTTTAAATAACACCCATGCTTGATGTCAATCTTTAACCTTTGCAACTGCTCCTTTTAGTTTTTTTCTTAACTATTTTCATCATTTTTATCATAGTCTCCCTTTTGAAAGTTAAAAGGTAGTACTGTGTATTTCCTTGCAGTCCTTCCTGCATTTTATTAAATCAAACGCGATCATGTTATGATCACTGCTGCCAAGTGGCCCCAACACCCTTATCTCTTGCACCAGATCTTGTACTCTACTAAGGGCTAGTTCCAAAATTGCTTCTTGGAGCAGCTGGTTCATGAACAGACGAGAGGGGAAGCTATCAGTTATTTCATCTAGAAATTTTATCTCCCTAGCATGTCCTGCCATGACACTGACCCAATTAATACCGGAGTAATTAAAATCACCCATTATTATTACTACTGTGATGTAACTTTTGTTAATTTCCCTGATTTCTTTGGGAATTTCATCATCCATTTGTTCATTCTGGCCAGGAGGTCAATAGTACACCCCCATGGCCATCACCTTCCCCTTCTTACATGGAATTTCAATCCATAGAGATTCTACAGTGTATTTTGTTTCCTGCAAAACTGTAATCCTTTGTGACTCAATACCCTCTCTACCATCGAGTGCAACCCCTCCACCAATTTGATCTGCTCTATCGTTACAATATAGTTTGTGCCCAGGTATATCGGTGTCCCACTGGTTGTCCTGCTTTCATCATGTCTGAGATACCAATCCTATCTAACCTCTCATTTAGTACTATATATTCTAACTCTCCCATCTTATTTTTTAGACTTGTAGCATTTGCATACAACCATTTTAGAGGCTGTATTTTATTCATATTATTCTGGTTATTGATAGGTTGGAATAATTTGGAATCTTTAAGCTCTGTCCTTAAGGGCAGTTGGGTTACTTTTTGTCTTTATTGGAACCTCTGATTATTTAGCTAGGTATACATACTGCTTTTCACCGGGTCAAAGCAGTTTACAGGGAACACAATGTTTTTTTTACAATGAACATATGTTGTACAAGGAACAGACCAATATTTACAGTGAAACAGTCAAATATCTTGATAACAGATCATATTAAGGTTTACATGGTACTGTAAATAGTAGAACACTATATGCGAATGTTGAAACTAAACGCTGTGTTCAATTGTGAGACTGTTTTAATAGTATTATGTTGAGGGGGGAGGGCTTAGGTAGAAGGACCAAAATGTTCAGTGAATAGGTGGGTTTTCAAGAGTTGCCTTAACCTCATTCTTCTGCTAGTATCCTTCAATGATACATCCTTCTGAACCATGCACTCTTGGGCAACTTGGCTTTTCCCCTATCTCCTTTTTAAAGGTTAATGCCAGCAGCCTCCTTCCATCCTGGTTAAGGTGAAGCCTATCCCTTTGGATAAACACCTCCTTTCCCCAGAATGTTGCCCAATTCCTATCAAATCCAAAACCCTCTTCCTTGCACCATCGTCTCATCCACACATTGAGACTCCAGAGTTTATTTATTTATTTAGCTGTATTTATATCCCGCTTTTCACCGGGTCAAAGCGGTCAATTGGGGGATACATTTAACACGAGGGGATATGAGACACATACACTAATACTTACAGGGAACATGGGCAATGGAGGGTTAAGTTGCTTGCCCAAGACCACAAGGAGTGCCTATAGGACTAGAAATCCCAGTCCCTCCGGCCTGAGATTGCTGTCCCCAGGTGGGACTTGAACCCCCGGCCCTCCGGCCTGAAGTACCTTGTCCTAACCATTAGACCACTCCTCCCCAGTTCTGCCTGCCTTTTGAGTCCTGCGCATGGAATGGGAAGCATTTCAGAGAATGCTACCCTGGACGTTCTGGATTTCAACTTCTTATCTAAAAGCCTAAATCTGGCCTCCAGAACCTCCCTATCCCACTTTCCTATGCCACTGCTATCAACATGTACCAAGACAGCAGATTCCTCCCCAGCACTATTTAAGTCCTTGTCAAGATGGCACGTGAGGTCTGCTACCTTCTCACCAGGCAGGCATGTTACCAGGTGATCCTCATATCCACCAGCCACCCAGCTATCTACATGCCTAATGATCGAATCACCAGCTATAACAGCTGTCCTAACCCTTCCCTCGTGGGCACATGGCCCTGGAGACACCTCCTTGGTGTGAGAGGATTTTACATCACCTGATGGACAAGTCCTAGCTACAGGATCAATTCCTGCCACACCAGGGTGATGCTTGCCTGACACGTGACCTATCTCCTCCATGGCAACAGGGATGCTGCCAGACTGAAGGTGCTACATCCCTGTAGGTCTTGTCTATGTACCTCTCTGTCTTCTTTATGTCCTCCAAGTCTGCTACTCTAGCCTCCAGAGATTGGACTTGTTCCCTGAGAACAAACAGCTCCTTGCACCTAGTGCACATGTAAGACCTCTATCCAACTGGGAGAAAATCATACATGTGACACTCGATACAAAAGGCTGGAAAGCCCCCATCTCGCTGCTGTCTGCATCTAAGTTTTAAGGTTGTGTTTAGGTATTTAAGTTGTTTGTTTACTTAGGTTTGCTGGGGCTACTTATACTTAGAAACATAGAAATATGACAACAGAAAAAGACCACATGGCCTATCTAGTCTGTCCTTCCATAACAACTACAACAGTCCCCTTTTTACCTTTAAAGAAACATGGAAATATGTAACACTATACCCAATATGTTTAATGGACTTTGTTCACCTCAAGATTAATTAATCTCAGCTCCTTAATGTATGCCTGATGAGGATAAACAACTGCACCTGACAGTGAATATGGGCACCTCCTTCCCTTTAAGAGGTTTAAGCACCTATAAAGTTGCAATTACCCCATGGGGTGGGTGGGAGGAAAAAAAGATGTATTAAAAGTTGGCTGCTACACAATGCCCTGTCATGTACTTCTAGGATGATGTCTTATCAATTTCCAGGGTGATTCACACAGCCCTTGGTTTGATAGAAGGGGCCTTTTAAATTGCCCCTTTGATCTCTCACTTGCCTTTAACACCTTTTTAAGGCAACTTCACAGATCTTTTGACTCCTAATTGGAAGGGCTCTTTGTAAAGATCACTAGAAACAAGTTTGCTTTTCTTTCTACTCTGAGACTATTCTACTTGTATGCTAAGATATATTCTGATTTGATTTAAGTAAAAAAAGCTCTCTAGAAACAAATTTATTTCAGTAACTATTTATTTTGTTCTATGTTGAGCTATACTCTGCTTTGACTTAGTACCACCAGTGAGCTTTGTCTTTAAGACCTGACTGACTCAGCAAAACAGTGAATTCTGAAATATACAAATTTATCAGCTTTAAACTCAAGAAGTCCCTTTTACCCCACGATTTAGAGTTTATTCCAGAAGATTATACTCGTACGTGTAGATCTATTTCCAGTTATAGCAGTCCCTTTTGGTAGTCCATCCAAGAATACTGAGGTAACTTGGGGATGTTTTAGCAGCTCCACTGTCTGACCCATGCCAGAGGACTAGAGAAAGTTACATGTGGTCCCTTTACACAAAAGCGGACGTAAGGATGATATTAAGAATTACAAGCCACTTCGTCTAACCTCTGTGGTTAGTAAATTATTGGAAAAGCAACTAAAGGAGAGAATAGTGAGGTTTCTGGAAACCAATGCAGCATGGATTCACCAGAGGCAGGTTTTATCAGAAAACTCTGATTGATTTTTTTGACTGGGTGACCAGGGAGTTGAACCAAGGGAGAACCCTAGATGTGGTGTACTTGGCTTTCAGTAAAGCCTTTTGATACTCTTCCACACAGGAGACTTATAAACAAACTGAGCACCATAGGAATGGACCATGAAGTTACTGATCGAGGTTAGAAATTGGTTGTATTGGAGGCGACAAAAGGTTCAGGTAAATGGAGCTCACGTTGAAGAGGAGGTTAGCAGTGGTGTGCCACAGGGATCCTTGGTGGTGATATTGTGGAAGGGCTGTCTGATGAGGTTTGCTTGTTTGCAGATGATACCAAAATCTGCAATAGACACCCAGGAAGGTGTAGATAACAGGAGGAGGGATCTAGCTAAGCTTGAAGAATGGTCTAGAACATGACAGCTTAAATTTAATGCTAAAAAAATGCAGGGCCATGCATTTGGGCTGCAAGAATCCAAAGGAGCAGTACACTGTAGGGAGTGAGGTACTTCTGTTCTCTATAGAAGAATGGGATCTGGGCATAATTGTGCTTGAGGATCTTAAAGTAGCTAAACAGGTAGAAAAGGCAACTGCAAAAGCCAGAAGAATGTTTGGGTATATAGGGAGAGGAATGGCCAACAGAAAAAAGGAGGTGATAATGCCTCTGTGTCTCCCATGTGCCCTCATTTGGAGTACTGTGTGCAATTCTGGAAACTGCACCTTCAAAAGGATATAAGCAGGTTGGAGTTGGTGCAGAGGGTGGCTATTACAATGGTGAGTGGTCTTCATTATGAAGCATATAAGGACAGACTTAAAGATCTTAATATGTATACTTTAGAGGACAGGTGGGATAGGGGAGATATGATAGAGATGTTTAAACACCTCCATTGCATAAATGCACAGGAGAAGAATTTCTTCTGATTGAAAGCAAGCTCTGCCACAAGGGGACATAGGATGAGGGTGAAAGGGGATAGACTCAGGAGTAATATGCAGAGATATTTCTTAATGGAAAGAGGTAGATGAGTAGAATAGCCTCCCAGTAGAGGTGGTAGAGAGGATGACAGTATCTGAATTCAAAAAAGCATAGGACAGAGTATCTCTAAAGGTAAAAAGGGAATTACTGTAGTTGATATGGAAGATCGGACTAGATAGGCCATATGGTCTTTCTCCCATCATGTTTCTATACTATTGTATATAGATGACACTTTGGTGTTTATGACGCGAACAAAAGACTCTCTGCCAGAGTTGTCAGAAATCCAACAATTTTCCCCAGTTTGGGGTTTTAAGGTGACTCTGGGTGGCTATCGAAAGGGACCCTGCCCAATTTCCCATTTCAGTGGGCAGATGATAAAATATCATATCTGGGATGTGTATACTGGATGTGACTTCTTTTGCTTTAATTACTTCCTCCTAGCCCCTCGGTTGGACTCTGACCTTCAGAGATGGACAGAATTACACCTGGGTTGGATGGAACGGGTAACTATTCTAAAGATGAACCTCATTCCCAAATTCACATTTTTTTGTTTTTGCAGCTGTCAATTGCTATCCCAACAAAGATGGGAAAATGAGCTCCCAAAATTTGTTTGGGGTGGGAAGCAGGCATGTATAGGGGTAGATCGTTTATCTAGGGTTAAGGAGAGGATGGGGTGAAATTTCTGGTATTAGCTCTGTACTACACGACTGCTGTGCTGTGGGCCCTACAGGTGCATCATAGGCACCCAGAGGGTGCCTTGTGGGTAGACTTGGAATGGACAGAGATAGCCTCGTGGGAGTGTTGGAAAGGATGGACATGCAGGTAAAGGAATTGGGTTGTAGGTGTTGGGTTCAGAGTTGACCATCCCTTTTTGACTCCTCTGAGGGCAGGTCCTGTATGGAGAAAAAATATCTTCCTTCTGTGTTCTCCAAATGGTCGAGGGTGCATGATTACCTTCCCATCTCAGGACCAGAATTTGCTGTTCTGGTGCAGAAATTGGAGGAAAAAGGACTGGGTCACCTTCCAGATCTGGTTTAAAAAAGGGGCATGTTGGCCGCTGGAGGAGCACCTGGTTTCAAAGGCCCCCTACTGTCAATACTTTCAGCTTTGATTAATTTTGTTTTCTAGGGTGGCCTGGGATCGGGAAACAGGTAGGTCAGACACCCACCTGGCTGGAAAGGATCCTGTTTGGGCGGAGGGGGGAAACAGGCGCTCTGCTCTCTAAATTGTATAGGGGATTTTTACAAGAGGCCAGGGCTGACCCATGGGGCTGGCTGAGCTGAATGTGGAGAGAATTATAAGAGGAGGGCTGGGAAAATGTATATGCTGTGGACAACAGATGGACGGGGGTGATCACTTGGGGGCAAACCAAACTACAGCTTGTGTACCAAGCCTATGTAATGCCTCTCCAGTTGTGTGAGGCAGACAGCCATAGGGCAATGTTGGAGGGAATGTGGAGAAGAGGTTTTATTTTACCATATGTATGTGATAGAAATGCCCATTGATCAAATGTTACTGGGGAAAAAATGGCCTTGGGAGACAAGTTGCTGCTGGACCCCCTCTGAGTTTTTACTGGGTCTGCTAGGATCTGCCCAAGGTCACCCTGAGGGCCAAGTTGCTGTTGATGGTGTGAGTAGAACTGGCATGGAAACGGAAGGACGTGAAGAGCTTTGCACTGGCTGACTGGTGAAGTAAAGTGGGTGAAGCTATGAAGTTTGATCAGATATCTAAGAAAATGCTGGGGGGGGGGGGAAGGAAGATGGGAGGAAACCCGAGACCCTTGGGTGAGGTGGGTCAAAAGACAGAGAAGGGAAAGTGGAAACCCCCCCAACCCAACATCTATGCTGGTATGGCTATGTTTGAAGATTGGAGGGTGTCTAGGCCCATCCTAGCGACACTGCCACATCACTGAGCAATTGTTGGTTCTGAGTGTTGTTTTGATGTAATTTTATTGTTAACTTTTGAACTGTCCCATGGTGCATAGGATATTTGTTAGTTGGTGGGGAAAGTTGGGGAATCTTGATATGGCCCATCAGCAGAGTAAGCCATGTTATGTAGGGTTTTTTGTAATGATCTCTATGGTATTTTGATTTATATCATAATAGAAATTTAATGATTGTTGCAATTTTGCATAAATGCTGGAATGCTACCCTCTTTTGTTGAATAAAAGAAAATAAAACCACCTTTCCTTCCTTCCCCACAGACAAAGGCACCTTGTAGGAGTGGAGAAGGAGCTAGAGCAATTGCCTAGTACCCAGAAGATCAAGGGTTCAATTCCCACAGGCACTCTTTGTGACCTTGGGTGAGTCACTCTACCCTCCACTGCCTTGGAAGAAAAGGCCTGGCAATCTACTTCGGTAATACAGAGCAGCTGGGTCGCTAGGAGTCAGCACTGACTCGATGGCACACAAAAAAAAAAAATGTCACCTCCACGCTAGAGTGAAACTGAGCCCACAGCTGTCCAAGCTTCGGCGAGACTATTCCTCTCAAAATAAGACTCCTGGAAACTCAAGGTGAAGCATCTGTCCCCTTGTCTCAACCAACAAAAACCATCCACTGTCACCTAAGCTAGACAAGCATAAAGGACAGTGCTTGAAATGAACCACTTAACCCCAAGGCAATTTAGGTGGTTCTGCTCTAGACTTGGTCCCCATGAAGGTGCCAAGCATAACCAGAACATAAATATACCATGGCCTCTGTGGTCTGTCTGCAACATACAGCTTCAGCTGGTCTGGAAGCCCTGTGGCTACTGTTTCCAGATCATCTAGGGTAGTGCTGACCTGGCATCACCTTGAGATCCTCCAGGACCTCCTGTCAAAAGCAACTTTCTAAAAGTGCTTAACATGCCTAGAGGCTGTCGCCCCTCCAAGCTGCACCTGACAGGGCTAAGAGGCTAGGACTCAAGAACTACAAGTAGTCTGACAACATCACCGAAAATCACTCCACAGACACCTCTCTTGTGAACCTGAACCCCAAAACCTCCACAGCTAGTAGTCTATGGCAGCTCAGTTCCTTCACTATTACCCAGCACCCTTGCTGTCCAGCCATATTAGCCACCTTGGGACTAGTATTTGCCCCAAGCACCAATTCTGCACTATTAATTCTGAGAGCTTCACTCAATCAGGAAAGTAGGGGCCTCCACTTAAGACAGAGGTTCTACCAGCAGCTCCCACTGCACCACTGTTCTACTCCTGGGCACCAAGAACACCTAAGACCCCTTTAGCTCTAATTTCCTACCCAGGCAACCAGAGGAAAGCCCCCTTGACATATGTATATCTGGCAGAGCCCCCAGGCGAGCCCTGCACACCTGATCACCACCGTTTTTCCTTTTATGTGGACATATGTTGCTGGGGGATTTCTTTCCATTTACGTATTGTACTGCCCAGCAGACTGATGGAACTCATGACAGTAACAAAGAGTTAGAAGGCAGATAACTGGCAAAGAGAACCATCACCGTTTCATCCCCACTTGGGAACCACTTCCTCGCTTGGAAGAGAGTTAAGATCTCATCCATGTCCCTTTAACCCCCAAGACAGATGAACTTGTTGTCTAATACAATCCTATAATTGACACTAGAAGCCCCAAAGTACGTCAATTGACGCAAATGCATCTTTGAAGGTTTATACCAGCGCCACTGCTAGAACCATGTCAGTTATGTAATGATGTCACATACTGCACATAGTAAACAAATAAGTAACTTCAAATTAATTCACATCTGCATTTCATGCTCAATGCAGTCGTGATAATGCGTCAATTGACGCACTTTGGGATTTCTAGGTAAAATGCCTTTTTGGGACTTCTAGTGTTAAATACAAACTAAGCTAGAGAAATTAGAACAGAAGACTGTCACTTGACACTCTTAGTACCTTACTGACCGAGGGAGAAAACCGGAGCAGCCGCTCCTTCTGACAATCTCCCAGTGGACTGAGACAGAAAGATGCCTCGTCCCTAAGAGCAAGAAACCTCCTTAAGCTTGTGAACACTAGGCTGAAATTTGACTTTTCAATATCTGTAGTAAGGCCCTTTGTTTTACACTGTGGATCTGTCTAACACCAACTAAACTGCCCTAGACATGATTGCTGGTGCCAAAAGGTAGAAACGACCGCCTAGAAGCAGGGGTGGCCCAAGGGGGATGCGGGGCCATGGGCAGAGACTCGTTGCGGGACATCATTTGCATAAACTTATTTTATTTTAAAATGTATATGTTGCCCATCTAAAATTTTAGGCGGCTTTCAAAGGAGCCCTTCACAAGCCTCTTTTT
Source organism: Ichthyophis bannanicus (assembly GCA_033557465.1). Classification (NCBI taxonomy): domain Eukaryota; kingdom Metazoa; phylum Chordata; class Amphibia; order Gymnophiona; family Ichthyophiidae; genus Ichthyophis; species Ichthyophis bannanicus. Next base: position 155,275,717 of record CM066031.1, read on the forward strand.
CCCCTGGCAATGACTTAGGAGCATGATTACTAAATATTACTGTGCGTTAAATGATACTGCTCCAATAGAAATAAGTGGGTGTTGCTGCACTTGGCACACATTAATGTTTGTGAATGCGCATTAACTTTTAAACATACCTCTTAATGAGTGTCTGAATATCGTCTGCAAGGGTAGCGAGGATAAAGAAATACTACGATTTCTACATTACTATACTGCAGTGCCAACTGCCAGGCACATTAGGAATTACTATACACCTCGTTCATTTAGAATCCATAGCAAACCCGCCGTATCATAACAGCACTACCAGGACTCACAAAGCACCAAACCCTACATATCAAAAGGCAACACTGCAAATATTAAACCAATACATCTCCTACTGGGGAAAGAGAACAAGGGGGACTGTCACATAGAAACTACATGAACAGAATACTGCAGCTCTGTTATACATACAAAACATAGTCTGTCATCAAACACAGAACAAGGGATCACAATTTAGAAATATGAAGATAATTAAACTGGGACCCCCAAAAGCCAAACTTGGAATGTACAAAACACTGGAGAAATAAAACTATAAATTAATTTCCTCTTGTACTAAACAACACACGAAACGTGAGCAATGCGCATCTCCCAGAGCAGGCATATTCCTGTTACTAAATTAAAAATAAAATAGGGTTTTTTTTCTACCTTTTGTTGTTTGGACATTTTATTTTTCAGTTGCAATTGCCCCAGCTGCTTTCTTTGTGTCTTCTGCTAACACTCCCTTGTTTGCTGTCCATTTGTCGTTTTTCCATTCTCTCTATATCTGCCTCTAACATACTGATCTTTCCTCCATTTTTTTCTTTTTCATCCACTCAAATGTCACCCCTCTATACTCAGTCCCCATTTACTCTCCCAGTACTCAGTCAATCATAGATTTTTCTTCCTTTCCATACAAAATATCTGTTCCCCTCTCCATCCTCACTCCCCCAGATTATTTTTCTCCTGCCAGTCCTGGCCCCACCCCCTTCTGGTCCTCCCCCAGCATCAGCTCCTCTCTCTTTCTCCACACACATCCAAGTGATAGAAACCGCAGGTTTTAGCTTTCTCTACACCAACAAAATTTGCCCGTTCCTTTCTGAACACACTACTGAGACACTTAGTCTAGAAAGGAGGTGACTAAGGAGTAGATTTGTAACTTATGCCTTGCTGTTTTCCCTCCGAATCATCTCTCGCCCCTTCAATTTGTTCAACACTCTGCTGCACGGCTAATCTTCTGCCAACATGTCCCTGTTTATCCTCCCGCCACTCAGTGTGCTGGTGGGCTCCTTTTTTATCACAGCTGTGGGAGAGAAGGCAAACGCCGCTCTTTACTCCCGTGGCTGTTCAGAGGTCAGCTGGGGCTTCAGGCCTCCCCGGCTCCCTCTGCAGCCAGTCAGGCACGGGGCCCCCCTGAGGTACGGAGCCATGTGCAAGTAACATTCCCACATAATGGACGGCCTCGAAGCAGAGTTGGTCCAAGTTGTTGGCAGCCTAGGCGAACCTCAAGCTTTACACGCCCTCTGGCTGTCAAAATCTACTATTTAGCTTTAAATGCACTGCTTTTGCTGTCTTCCAGAAATTGCTGCCCTAGGCAACTGCCCAGTTTGCCTAGTGGTTGGGCCAGCCCTGCCTAGCAGGAATCTCAACACCCTAATCTGACACTAAATAGGGAACGTGCAAGAGCCAGGCCACTTTGTAACAGTGACCCCTATCACACCGAAGGATTTTAGAAAATCCGAAGAACCCTTACAGGAGAAACTAAAGATCAAGAACTACTCCAAGTGATGGGGAAAAAGCACCTGCTACTACCGGTCAGCTCAAGCAGACCACAGTTCCCCATCACCTAGTAAAAGTAATGCGGAAAACTGAGGCAGCCCAGTGTACTTGCTGCCAACCATGGCCCCTCAGTCGAGGCACCCACGGGCAGCACTTGGAGAGCATTTAGAAACTGAGCATGTTAAACTCACCAGGCCTCAAACTACTAAGTCTCAGCATTGACCTTACAAGCCAGAACTGAGACTGCCGTATAGAGGGCTAAGGAAAATCTCCTCATAGACCTCCCTATCTCTCCTCTCATTTAATCACATGCATTTACTATTTGTAAAACGACTCTGTAGTAATCTGTACCCATACTATTCTCTGGTAGTTTGACGAAATTCATATAGTATATGTCATGTCAGCAGCATGCCGAACACCGAGTAATCATTGCTGCGACTGAAGGTACTGAAACACTTTGGATCCTGCTGCGGTAGCTCATTATGAGGAGGCCCTTTCAGGAAAAAGCACTGTAATATGAACATGACTGGCATCCTCAGTGTGAGAGAATATCCTACACAGAGCCTAGATTCTGCTGCGGAACCCTGGAAATCTTTGCACGTTTCACCTAGACTTCACGCTACTACAAGAAGGCAAGTCAGTTTCCTGATCGGATGACCCAAATGACAAAGGCTGGACCTGAGCCACCTTCTGCATCAACCAATTTTAAACAAACCATTAAACAATTACACACCTATAGCGAAGCTAATAGTGCAGCACCTGAACACACTCGGACCCTGAATATGGAAAGTCACATAACTGACAACCGAGAACCTACTGCTATTTCTGCTTACCTTATTTATTCAAGGCCATTTAGTAACTGAAATATCCACCCTATGGCTCTTGCGTCTGTGCGACCATTATGGATAGGGTTTCCACCATTTCCTTACAATGATATGCTCCCTGACACTACTTAACTTTATTAACATGGCAATTAGCTGACGGGTATTCTAACTAAGCTCTTGCCTAAATAGTCGAATGGTCAGCGGCTGCAAGTGCCCTGCACAACTAGTGAAATAGTAAACCAGGCTCTGGGAATCACAGACTAGAAAATCTGCAAAAATTGAACTAAACTGACACCGAGAGCTGAAATACTTCCCAGGACAGCTGAAAACCCGAAGGCATCAAGACCATCCCATAAGCTGCCGATCTAAGTGTTATAAAAAAGCCATAATAACTCAGAACTGATTCTCTTTATTTTTTCTTTTCTTTGATATTTTGGGGAGAAAACAAACATGACAGCAACAGAACCAGCTCACCAAAAGCTGTACCTGACGAAAAGAAGCTTTAATGTCACAGCACACACTGTAGCCAAGACTAGGAGAAACATTATTATCCATTCTCTCTTTAACAACGCTGCAGAACAAACTTTACAATCATGTTCCTTCATAAGAGGGGAGTGCAAGGAAAATGGCGGCTAAAATTTTAACAGCCTCTGGGATTGTCCCAGCATGCTGTAGCAGCTCCAGTTTTGTTTTTTTGTTTTTTTACAGCAATAGACTTGAAAGCCGAGGAACCCAACGGAAAAGTCCCCAAGATGGCCAGACTCACTGAAAAATTCAGCACCGGAAAACAAGCCGTTATAACGACTGAACCCACTGAAAAATAATTTGGTGATTAAAAAAAAAACAAAAAAACCTGTTGTAACCGGCACTGGCTGGCTCATTATGCAGCCTCTGGGAAAACGAAACAAACTATGAGGCCCAGCCGTCATCAATGGTGAGCCTTGCTGCTTAGCCAATTCCCTATGGCAGAAGCAATGAAGGTAAGACTGACACCGAGATCAGGCAGGGCATTTACCAAGCTGAACTCCCGAACAATTACACAATAGCAATAAAAGCCTTCTACCCATTTAAGTAGACATTGGCTATGGGCCCTCTTGAGAATAATGGCTCTGGAGAGCCCACAGACCCCTTACTCTGCTGAAGTAGTCACTTACCCATGCCGACCGAAGCTGGACTCCAGGCAGACCAAAAGGCCCTTTTTTTAAAAAAAAAATTAAAAACTAGCAGAATACCCGTTTCTGGCTACCTCCCAAATATTGGGGAGGTGGAAGGAATACCACCGCTACCCCCTCAATTCACACTCATCACCTTCCCAAAGGAGAAGAAAAGGGAAAACTACTCCACAGGGGCTCTTCCAACGATCCTTTCCCCCAAAATCAAAGATGGCAGGGGGCGGGGGGGAGGAGGGACCTGGTACCACCAGGTTCGACAGCCCAGGGCTCTAAGGACAGCAACAGCCAACCTATGCCCCAAATTCCTCATCATTTACCATCCACTTCAGACTGCACAGGATGAGTGAACTTCCATCTGCTGGAGACTGAGAAATACTGGTGAGACAGAGGCCACACAGGGTCCTTTATATCAAGACATCAAAATTGAACCAGTGGTTCTCAGTTTCGATCTACTGGCAGGTGAGCATAACTCACATGTCTGTCTTATATTACGGCCCACCCAGCTACTCCTTTGTAACACCTTGCTGGCAAACTTTTCTGGGGAGAGCACTGTTGGTTGTCCCTGGCATTTGTGACCTGATGTTTGGTGGGCTCCACCTGTCAAAGTCAAGAGTGATGAGATCTGGCTCAGTGAAGAATACCAATCTGAAGGTCACTTGCCATAGGTTTGAGCACTGCTCTTCAACTAGGGTTGATCACCAAGCAGCACACTGGCTCTCATTTAACACAAGTGGTCGTGACGTAATGCTGTTCATGGTTTTAGTGTGGGCTGCAATGATAAGTTCTTGTCTCATATTAGCACCAACCATGATGAAGAGTGCTGGTCATACTCTAGCACAAAACACAATGAAACACACTAGATTCATGTGACGAGGGCCGCTTCTACTGCAACCCCAAGGGTTCCCAAACCTGTGCTGGGGCCTCCCTAGCCAGTCAGATTTTCCAGCTACCCACAATGATTATGCATGAGAGATCTGAATATAATGGAGGCAGCATATACTAATTTCTCTCGTGCATCGTCATTGTGGATATCCCGAAAACACAACTGGCTGGGAGGCAGGTTTGGGAACTCCTGCTCTAGCACAATCAGTCGCCATAAGCGCTTGGTCATATTCTGGCAACAAGTGACAGCAATAAGCTCTGGTTATACTCTAGCACAAGTGGCAGTGGTTAAGTGCTGGAGGTAACAGTACTAGGAGCTGGCCTCCCAATGAATGCCGGCTTATCCCTAGCATCAAGATAAAATAAGGAGTGCCAGCCTTCGTTGACCGAGATCCAGGGTAATGCAAATGACCATAATGCCATGTAACCAGCACAGAGAGATGCTAACTTACCTACACTGTAGCTAGCATCGAGGAACACTATCCTAACCGTAGCACTGCCTACTAGAAAACGCACCCTCAGTCCACCAAACGATGGCCAAAATCGGCATTGTTTAAACCAGGAGTTCTCAACCCAGTCCTCGAGACACAACTAGCCAGTCTGGTTTTCAGGATAACCACAATGCATATGGATGAGAGACATTTGCATTCACTGTCTCAATTCTATGCTAATGTCTCTCCTGCATATTCATTGTGGTTATCCTGAAAACAGGACTGGCTAGGTGTGTCCTGGGGACTGGGTTGAGAACCCCTGGTTCAAATCAACCAAATAGATAAAGGTGCTCCTGTTTACTAAGTCCAACACTGTTTAAAGCAACCAGAACATGCAAACCACTCCTGTTTAACAGAGTCAAAATCACTTAAATCAACCAAATAGGTAGCGACATCTAAAATTAACCCAAAACAGGGAGTCCTGTGGGTCAGAGGGAGCCTAGCTTAATCCATAAAACATAGCTTAATTAATCAAGCAGGTGACTACTCTTTGTTTGTCATAGGCAGCATGGTTATAAGGACTCATTTTTTTCTCCAGAAAGAAATACTGCTTCAGTTGGGGTTAAGATGCCAGTCCAGGTTTTGCCCTTGGCCAGGTTTTCAAGTGGAGTAATTAAAGCCCTGGCCCTAAATACTAGCTCTGGACACCTGTGCTTTCAGGATCATAAGAACATAAGAAATGCCTTACTGGGTCAGACCAAGGACATCCTTCAAGCCCAGTATCCTGTTTCCAACAGCAGCCAATCCAGGTCACAAGTACCTGGCAGGTTCCCAAAAAGGCACACAGGTTCCACAATGCTTGTCCTGACGCAAGCAGTGGATTTCCCAGATCCTCTTTAATAATGGTTTATGGACTTTTCCTCCAGAAACTTGTCTAAACTTTTTTTAAACCCAGTTACACTAACAGCTTTTAGTACATCTTCCAGTAACAAATTCCAGAGTTTGATTATGCATTGAATAAAAACATATTTTCTCTTATTAGTCTTAAATGGCTTTCATTGTAGCTTCATTGCATGCCCTCTAGTTTTTCTACGTTTTGATGACGTAAACAACCAATCTACGTTTACCCGTTCCACTCCATTCATTAATTTATAGACCTCTATTATATCCCCCTCAGCTGTCTCTTTTCCAAAGTGAAGAACCCTAACCTTTTAAGTATCTCCTCATAGGGGTATCCTTCCATCCCTTTTATCATTTTTGTTGCTTTTCTTTGTACCTTTTCTAATTCAGCTATATCCTTTTTAAGATAAGGCAACTTGACTTGTACACAATATTCAAGGTGTGGTTACACCATGGAATAATACAGAGACATATTAAATTATCCTTTGTTTTATTCTCCATTCCTTTCCTTATGGTTCCTAACATTCTAATTTGCTTTCTTGGCCACCGTTGCACACTGGGTGGAGCATTTCACCATATTGTTCACAATGACGCCTAAATCTTTTTCCTGGGTGGTGGTTTCTAAGGTGGTACCTTAGAACAACCCAAACTATGGTTACACGATGTTTCTTAGGTGCATAACTTTGCACATTAAATTTCATCTGCCATGTGGATGTCCAGTCTTCCAGTTTTTCAAGGTTCTCTTGCAATTTTTCACAATTCTCTTGGATTTTAACAACTTTGAATAATTTTGTGTCATCTGCAAATTTGATCACCTCACTCATTATTCCCATTTCCAGGTCATTTATGAATATGTTAAAAAGCAGCTGGCCCAGCACAGATCCCTGAAGTACTCCGCTATTCACCTTTCTCCATTGAGAAAATTAGCCATTCAGCTCTAATCTCTGCTTTCTATCTTCTAACCAGTTTCTGATGCACAATATTACACTGCCTCCACTCCCCCCATCATGAAGGACCTTGTCAAAGGTTTTCTGAAAATCCAGATACATTATATCAACTGGCTCACCTCTGTCTACCTGTTTTATTCACATCTTTAAAAAAATATAACAAATTAGTAAGACAGGACTTTTCTTGGTTAAATCCATGTTAAATTACTCCCATTACATCATGGCTATCTACATGTTCAGTCATTTTATTCTTTGTAATGGTTTCTGCCATTTTGCCCAGTACTGATGTCAGCCTCACTGGTTTGTGGTTTCCTGGATTGCCCCTGGAACCCATTTTAAAAATTGGAGTTACATTGGCCAATCTCCAATCCTCAGGTACTACAGATGATTGCAATGATAGTTCACAGATTACTAATAGTAGGTCTGCAATTTCATATTTCAGTTCTTTCAACATCCTTGGATGTATACCATCTGGTCCAGGTGATTTGATACTCTTCAATTTATCAAAACAGTTGTAATACATTCTCCTGGTTTATTAATATTTCTTTCATTTTTTCTAGTACATACTCTTTATATACCATTTCAGGCATGGACAACTTCCTTACATCTTCTTCAGTAAAGACCACAGCAAAGAATTCATTCAGTTTCTCCACAATGGCCTTGACCTCCATTCTTGTTGTTAAGTGTCATCGAGTCAGTGTTGACTCATGGTGACCCTCTGGATAGTTGTCCTAAACTGTGTTCGGTCTTCAGACAGGCTGCTCAGTGTTGACAAACTGGCACCCATAGATGCTGTTATTGTATCAATCCATCTCATTGCTGGCCTTTGTCTTTTTTGTTGATTGTCAACCTTGCCAATCATGATATATTTCTCTCATGATCTTTCTCTTTTCATGATGAATCCAAAGAATGAAAGTCAAAGTCTTATCATCTTAATTTCTAAAGAAAGCTTAGGTTTGATCTTCTCTAGTACTGACTGGTTTGTTCTTCAGGCAGTCCATGGGATAAATAGTATTCATTGCCAGCACCATAAGTCAAAGGCATTGATTATTTCCTCTCTCTTTTTCACTGTTTAACTTTCACATCCATATGATGTTACTTAAAATACCATGACTTGAACAAGTCAAATTTGTATGGAGAGAGACATCTCTGCCCTTGAGAATCTTGTCTAGGTCTTTCATAGCCATTCTGCCAAGAGCAATACGTTGTCTGATTTCTTGACTACTTGTCATTTCTCTACTATTAGTTGATCCAAATAGGTTAAAGTTGTTGACTATTCCAATTTCTTCTCCATCAACGATGAACTGGATCTTTGTCTTCTTTACATTAAGGTGCAGACCCATTTTAAGACTATGTTCCGACTTCCGGTGATGTCAGGGAGCACGATGGCAGCTTTCTGAGGGAGCTCCGGGGCGCTTGCTAAATAAAGCCAAAAAATGATCGATCCTACCCTGACTGTAGAGCATGAAACTAGGGATAAGAGCCTAAGATCCCGGTGCGGATGTCAGTGAAAAAGCGGCTGGCGGCATACCGCTCCTCATACGTGGTAGCGGAGGAGCGGGGGAAAGACGGCCACGAGGACAAAATGGAGGCTGAGGTGACTGAGCGGTCCGACTCTGATGACGAGTCCAATTTAGGTCCAGACTCCCTGGGTGGCCTGAAGGAATGGCTTACAGAATTCAAGGAGGAGCTGAAGGCCGAGATGGACTCCTTTAAGAAGGACTTAAAAGAGACGCTGACCTCGCTGAAACAGGACATGAAGGAGCTCGGGGCCAGAGTGGAGGCCACGGAGGAGCGGCTAGAGCAACAGGTGGAGACGATACGTGACCTGCGGGTCGGCTAGGCAGAGTTGCAACATGCTCAGGACCTTCTCAGGGCGAAAACTGAAGACCTTGAAGATAGGTCCAGACGGTGTAATGTGCGGGTGCGGGGTATCCCGGAGGACCAACGATTCCAGGACTGTGAGGCGACGCTGGCGTGGCTGTTCATTGCCATTCTGCAGGAGGCAGACCCCGCGGGTGAGTGGGAGGGAAAGCCGATGCCTATGGACAGAGCTCATCGGAGCCTGGGCCCCTCTCGGGAGAATAAACCTCGGGATGTGATAGCGTGCATGAGCTCATTCAAGCTGAAGGAGAAGCTCCTAACAGCAGCGCGGAAGCTTGGCCCGTACAAGTGGGAAGGGGCCAAGATCGAGCTATACCAAGATCTCTCAGCAGGCACGCTGCAACGGAGGTGGGAGTTGAGAGGGGTCACATCATTGTTGCGCAGAGAAGGATGGAGATATAAATGACTTTATCCATTCGGGCTGCTGGTGACGGTAAAGGGCAGCACACGCCGAATTCAGAGCGCTGACGGGGCCTGGCAAATACTGCGCGACCTGGGCGTAGAAAATATCCCGGAGAATCAACCGGGCAACCAGCCAAAGGAGCAGCGCCCACCGGTCCGGAACGCAGGGATGAAGTGGCAGAGAGTGGAACATAAGAGCAAGCGGCTAACCAGGCTATCCAGAGGCAAAGAGCAGTTGCCGGTGGAAGAGGAGACCGGAAACTGAGTGGCGGGGACTGTTCTGGCCCTGCCAGGAGGTGTCTGGACTGTTGAGGACTGGCTTGGTGGTAATTAACAAGTGTATAACTGGGTCTTCACTGTTTTAGAATATAAGCAATGGTAGAGGTGGAGAAGCAATATAAGTGTTTATATTGTATTACATGGAAGGTACTGGGCTTACCAGGGGAGGTGGTGTGGGGGAGACGGAGGGGGATAGGAGAAGGCGGGGGGGGGGGGAACTCTTGTATCCACCTGTGTGGGGGGGGGGGGAGGAGGGGAAGTAATGGGGAATGGAGGGTAGAGGGCGGGGAGTAGTAAGAGTTGGTATATTGGGCAAGCAGGGGGAAGAGGAGGCACCCAGGGAGCATCATCGGGGATTGACATGAAAACTCTGGAGGGAGTGGTAATGCAGGGGGGGGAAGTGGACAGCGGGTTCTCGACAGGGAGGGAGGGGGAGAGTTTGGGGCGAATAAGCTGCTCCAATGGGGAAGATAGGATCTATAAACACCAAGGGGTTGAATAACCCCCGGAAACATTATCAGCTTTATAGAGAGGCCACAAGGCTGGACTGGGAGGTAGTGCTGGTGCAGGAGACACACTTGAGGAAGAATGAGGGGTTGATGCGGAATGCGAAGTATCCGCAACAGTACTATGGGGGCCTCAGGGGGGCGGAGGCGAGTAAGAAGGGGGGGTGGCTATATTGATATGACAGGACAGCACCTTTAGGGTAAGTAGGGTGGAGAGGGATGGTGAGGGTAGGGTGTTGATTCGGGGGGGGGGACTGGCAGGGCGAGCGGGTTACTTTGGTTAATATATATGCCCCGAATGAGCAGCAGACGCAGTTTTGGAGGGGTGCAAGACCTACTGGCCCGACATGTGCAAGGGAAGCTCATTTTGGGGGGAGATTTTAATTTGGCTCTTCACCCAAAGTGGGACCGACAAGCGGTAGGAGGAGATGGGAAGAATAAAATTAGAAGGGTACTGAAGAGAATTATGGAGACATATCAGTTGAGTGATGTGTGGAGGCAACAGCACGAGGGGAGTAGAGAATACACTTTTTACTCCGCACCCCATGATAGCTATAGCAGGATAGATTATATTTTGATGGATACTGGGTGGGGCTCTAGGATCCAGGAAGCGGCAATTGGGAATATCACTTGGTCGGATCATGCACCGACGTGGGTGGGAGTAGGGTACCACAGGGACGGCGGGGGGGGGGGGTGAGATTTTGAAGGATCAATGAAAGTTTGTTAAAAAAAAGAAGAGGTGGTAAAGGATGTCAAAGAATGTCTGAAGGAGTACTGGAACACTAATGATACGTGGGAGGTGGGACTGTGGGAGGGTATGAAGGCAGTAGTGAGGGGGCGGTTAGTGATGTGGTCATCTAGATATAAAAAGCAACGGATGGCACGGGAGGAGGAGTTGCAAACAGAGATAAAGCACGTGGCGGAGAGCTATCAAGGCCAAGGGAATAAGCGGGACCTTAAGCGCCTAAATCAGCTGAGGATGGAGCTGCATAAACTGCAAGTGGAAGAGATTGGGTTCCAGATGGCTAGGCTGAAACAGTGTTATTATGAATGGGGGGATAGAGCAGGGAGAATGCTGGCCAACAAATTGCGGAAACGGGAGGCCCAGACAACTATAGGGGGGTTGGAGGGGGGAAGGGGGGAGCAGCTACGGTCTGAGAAGCTAATTGGGGAACGCTTTTGCAAATTCTATAGAGAACTGTACAAGAAAAAGGAGGGAGGGACGTCAGTGCAAGGGGAGGATTATTTAAAGGAGATAGGGTTGCAGAGACTGGGGGAGGGGGAGAGCCAGGACTTGGAAGCGGATATTACCCGGGAGGAAGTGGAGCAGGCACTGCGGGCGCTGCCGCCTGGGAAGACCCCGGGCTTGGACGGCCTGACCGGGGCCTTCTATAAAACGCTTAGGGAGGACCTGGTGGATAGGTTGGTGCGGGTAGCGAATGGGGTACAGCAGGAAGGGGGCCATTTCTCGGCGGAGATGCTCACAGTGGGGATTACTGTGTTGCTCAAGGGGGGTAGGGATCCGCTGCAATGTGGGTCTTACCGCCCCATTTCCTTGATAAATGTAGATGTGAAACTTATAGCCAAAGTGCTGGCCAATAGGTTGGCCCCGATGATGCCAGGGCTGATAGAGATAGATCAAACCGGGTTTATAATGGGGTGGCAGGCCTCCGATAATATAAAGAGGGTGTTGGAAGAAGTTTGGGGGGGCGTACGATCAGGGGGTCGAGGCAATGTTGTTGTCTATTGACGCTGAGAAAGCGTTCGATAGGGTGGATTGGGACTTCTTGTTTCTAGTCATGCGGTGAATGGGCATAGGCCCTAAGTTTCTGAGGTGGGTACAAGCGCTGTACAGGGGCCCTAAAGCGAGGGTGAAAATCAATGGGAGGTACACTGAGACTCTAGACTTGGAAAGGGGGACCCGTCAGGGATGCCCGATCTCCCTGCTATTATTCGCAATAGCTATCGAACCTCTGGTGAGGGCAATAAGAGGAAATGGAAAGGTGTGGGGGCTGCAGAGGGGGGGCAACCATCATAAAATATCCCTATTTGCAGACGATGTGCTTCTGGTGGTGACGTAGCCCGAGGAGTCATTACCGGAAATCCTGAGGCAGCTAGGAAAGTACGGGGAAGTGTCGGGGTTCAAAGTGAACCCGGACAAAACTGAGGCCTTGAATATTAACATGGCCCGGCCGCGGCTGGAAAAGCTGAAGCAAGCTTACCCGTTCAAGTGGGCGGAGAGAGCCATTAGATACCTGGGGGTCAATATCACTTCTCAACCCCAAGGGATGTATGGGGCTAATTATAGCAAATTGTGGAAAGAGATAGATCAGGACCTGCAGAGGTGGATGAGTTATGAAGTGTCGTGGCTGGGGAGGATAGCATCCGTTAAAATGAATGTGCTCCCGCGAGTGTTGTATTATTTCCAGGCGCTGCCGGTGGCCATTCCGGGAGCCCATCTGCGAAGATTGCAGCGGCAGGTGAACCAGTATATATGGAGGAAACGACCGCCTAGGATAGCGCGTGCTGTGATGTACAGGAAGAGGGAGGAAGGGGGGCTGGGGGTACCCAACTTGCAGGCCTACTATTGGGCAGCCCAGGCACGCCATGTGATGGATTGGCGGGAAGGGGGGGAGAGGAAGAATTATGTGGAGATGGAGAAGGAAAGTGGCAGGGGGCGGCCTTTGGCTGGGCTCCCCTGGATGGGAAGGGGGGAGAGAGGGGTAGCAGGGCGGGATAATCCATATGTGAGCCACGTGTTGCAAGAGTGGGATAAGATTAGAGGGGTGGCAGGGGAGGGCGGGGGGGCGCATTTTTCCTTGATAAGGGAACTCTGTCATACGGAGGAATTCCGCCCCGGGAGAGAAGGGGGTGGATATCGAAGGTGAGCACGAGGGGGCTTGAAGTGCTTCTATCAATTTATTGATGGGGGGGAGTGGGTTCCATTTGAAACATTGCGGGAGACGTATGGGCTGCGGGAAGGGGATCGATTCTACTATGGCCAGTTGGTGCATTTTCTACGGAAGAAATTAGGGAAAGAAGGACTCGAGCGAGATTACACCCTGTTGGAGGTGATCTGGTATGGGAAGAAGACATCCCCGGGGTTAACCTCAGCGCTCTATAAGGCAATCCAGGGGCCCCTAGTGGGTAAGCATAGATATATGCGGGAGTGGGAAGGGGATTTGGGGGTAGATTTAGAGGAGGGGCAATGGAAGAATATATTTGACCAGATGAGGCTATTACCATTGTCGATAGCCATTCGGGAGAATTGGTGCAAGGTGGTTATGCGCTGGTATTACACACCTGTCCGCCTGCATCGGATGTTCCCAAGGGTTTGTAGTATGTGTTGGCGAGAGTGTGGGGAGGTGGGAACTTTCTTCCATATATGGTGGACGTGCCCCCGGATACAGAGATATTGGGAGGCGATTCGGGACTGGATAAGGGAGGTGGTTGGGAGGGAGGTGACGCTTGATCCTAGTGGATATTTGATGGGGTGGTGGAGTGAAGGAGGGCCGGCCCAGGATAAGAGGCAGATAATGGTGTGCTTGAGTGCGGCCCGCTGTGAGCTGGCTTATCGCTGGAGACAGCGGGACGCCCCGAGGGTGGAGCAGTGCGTGGAACGCCTCCGGCAGGTGTATTTAATGGAAAAACTGACTGCTGCACGAAGGCAAAGGGTGGATAGATTTGAGAAGCAATGGGATAAGGTGTTGCTGTATTTACGGAACGACACCCTACAATAGAGGGGAAGCAATAAAAGGGGGGGAGGGGGGAGGAGATAGTGGGGGAGGGTTGGGACCAGGGGGAGGGGTGGGCAGGAGGAGGTAGGCCTGGAGGGGAGGGGGGAGGAAATCAGCTCTTGGGGGGGGGGGAAGGGGGTGGGAGTGAAGAATGGGAATGGGTGGGGTAGATGATAGTGACGCTGACATGAGAAGCCGATGGCTAATAATAATATCAACAATTCCGTAAGTTGGGGAGATGTTTTTCTGTTTTGAGTTGGCAGAGATGCCCTTTGCAATGTTGGGAATGGTGGCTGGGGCCATTGCATTGTTACGAGATAAAAGGGTGTGGTATGCTGGTACTGTATGTTATCTTATTGGACACCGGGGAGGGGATGCTATTGCTACTGAGAGTTGCTGCATGTCTAGCTGGTGCAATGCTACAACTTTTGTATCTGGTTATGTGATGGAATTGTTGACAATAAAAAGTTAAATACAAAAAAAAAAAAAAGACTATGTTCCTTCATCTTGAGGAGCAAATATTTCAGATCGTCTTCACTTTCAGCCAGTATTGTGGTATCATCAACATAGTGAAGGTTGTTGATGAGTCTTCCACCAATCTTCACACCTCCGTTCTCTTCATACAGTCCTGCTTCTCTGATGATTTGTTCTGCATATAAATTAAATTAAACAGATAGGGGGGGAAAGTATGCAGCCTTGTCATACATCGTTGCTGATTAGATTATTCAGCAGAGACTACAACCGTCCTTGGAACAAGAGCTGCCTGAAGTGCAAGCAGGGTTCAGGAAAGGGCGAGGAACGAGAGACATCATCGTGGAAGTGAGATGGATCCTTGAAAAGACTAAAGACTACCAAAAGGATCTCTAGATGTATTTTATCAACTACAGCAAGGCTTTTAACTGTGTAAACCATGAGAAACTCTGGACACACTAAGAAGCATGGGTATACCAGAACACCTGCTCGTTCTCTTGTACAATCTGTACATTGATCAAGAAGCAACAGTTTGAACGGAACAAGGAGAAACAGAAAGGTTTAAAATTAGCAAAGGTATCCTCCTTTAGCACCCCTTTTACTCCTGCATCATCCAGTGGTCTAACTAACTCTCTCACAGCTTTTTTTTTTTGCTACAAATGTGCTTGGAAAAAGGTTTTATTATTCATTTTTGCTTCCATGGTAAGCTTCTTTGCCTGCCTTATCAATGCCTTTGCATCTAACTAGCCAATGCTTATGTTGTTTCTGGAGTTCATCATTAGGCCCCTGGCAGGTTTCCTGTTTGCCTTCTCTGTCAGCAAACAAAAACGTTAGGGAGCAGATCCTGAGCTATAGCAAGATAAATAAAAAAAATATTTTCAAATTGTATTTATTATATTAAGAATATGCTGCCTGTACCGTGCAAAGACCATGCCCATCAGAAAAGACTCGAAGGCAGCTAACTTCTCATGGAGAAGTACCACATGCCATCAATTGTTTGAACTCGCCATATAGCATCTTCAGTAGAATAGGAACGTCTGCCTCAGGCAGTGACTTTCTTGTTGACTTCTCTCCAGTTTAATTCTCTCCAGGTTGTTGCTGCCTCTTCCCACCCCCATATCAAACTCTTAAAGAAACCCCAGGCAGAAGCCCTAAAGCTTAGGGTTCTTACCCAGGTTTCATCCAGTGTCTCATTTACCGATTCTTCTACTTTGCTGAAAAACACCACGTTTCTGACTTTCCCCACTGCAATCAACTCTCTGCAAGCTTGAGCCGCGCAGTGGAGGATGTTCAGGTTCATCTTGCAGTTTCAAGTCTCGCGAGATTTAAGACCACAAGATCAGCCCGAATGTCATCCTCCATATAGCTCAAGCTTGCAGAGAGCCGATCACAATGGGAAACAAGGTATTTTTCAACAGCTGTAGTCCAAAAGAAAAAAAAAATGGGGGGGGGGGATGAAATTCTGAGCATCAGGGTGCAATTTCTAGGTGCTATGGTGACTGGTACCCGGGATTTGTCAAGGCCTTGTGCTTCTGTAGAGCTGAACTATAAATCAAATAAACAAAGAGTGTCTGGATTCGGGGCTCATGATTTCAGCATTGCATTTGACCCAGAACCATCACTGAAATGACCAGGCAATGTTGGGAGAGGAAGATATAAAATAGAGAGAAATCCCTAAGTTGGTGCCATTTGCCTTCATGTGCAACTATGTCTTGGCTTTGATTCCACCCGAGGTGGAAATAGAAAGCAGGAGGAGGAAACTGCCAGGTTCAAAAAAAAAAAAAGAAAAAGATATTAAATCAAAAAGGAGTTAAACCGAGAAAACAAAAATGCCCCAAACGTCTGCTTTCTTTTTGTTTAGTTCCTTGATCTTCATTCCCAGTCCTAGAAGGCCTCAACGGGCCAAGTTTTCAGGATACTGTTATCAATATGCAAGAGAGTGACCTGCATGCCCACTACCTCCACGGTATGCAAATTTCACTTATGCATATTCATAGGGATATCCTGAAAACCTGCCCTGTTGGTAGCCTTTGAGAATTGGGAATGAAAACCAAGGATTTAGTCTGTTTTGTCAAATCTAAATTTTTTTAAAAAAGGATTACAAGAAAAAGTAACTTTTTCCGTTGATTCCTAATATTTGGGCTGGCATTCAGGTTTTTGAAATATTTGTCCACCTTTGTCTGGTTTACTTCCCTTTCACATTTCTCTAGTGATTCTCTGTTCTCTCAGCCTCTCCCTACAGGCTGAGGCCCCTAGAAGACTGCCCTCTCTCCATGGGGTTAATTCCCTTGATGTTTTGCTATGGGAAATTGCTCATTCCTCTTCTAGTTTCTTACACCATTTCTGTCAAGGTCCTTGATACAGATGGCCTCTCCCGACTCTGGATGCACCAGTGACTGTACCTGCACAAATGTCTTATAAAATCTTTACAGTGGAGCTGAACATGGGATGTGTCAATGATCTAAAGTAAACTACATGTTTTCCCCAGAGCCTGCGGTGAGATTGACGCCATTCCTTTTGGTTAACCTCTAGCAGTTCTAGATTACCTGGTCCTAGAGTGGTTCTTTGAGCCCATGTTTATTTAGTCCAGAGTGCTGTAGACAGATGCGGCAGCATCAAAGTTTCCATCCCCCCCCCCTCCGAAATCTTCTCTAAATAGTGCAGCCCCATGAATATTGAACTGTTCCCCAATTCTACAATATCCTACAAATCGGGGGAAAGCAACAGTAACTGCTGGCACTGTTCTCCTTAAGGAGGTCAACGTATATGCAGTGGGCTCTGCGGTAAATAACTCGTTAACAGCACTAGCACTTAGTGAATGACTTGCTAAACAAGAAGCACTCCAGAAGTCCCAATTCAGGGTTCAGCCATTATATAATAATAGGAAACACAGATCTACCAGGCCCATATTTGGCATAGGCAACTGACTAGAGTACCAAATGTTGAAAAAGTTAAGTACCCAGGCCAAAAAGGAGTCTACTCCCACTTACTTTAGGGCTGTCTACTCATGCCACTCTGGCCCATAATTAAACCCCTACATGACACTCACCGGGGGGGCCTCCTTAGGTGTCCAAACTCCAATGAAGGATCTCTGCTCTCAACCTGCAGTTCTGCCTTTAAATGCCAAAATCTTAAATCCAGCTGTTTCTGCCTTTTTCTAAACTACTCTCCCCCCTCCAACTAAGCAGTACATAATATTGTCTATAAGTCCTGCATTCAATTCCACAAAACAGTTTGGGTTTTGTTTACTTAAATAATGCAGATACTGGATCTCAAGTTACCCCAAGGGGAAGAAATGATCTAAACTAGAAACCAGTTATACACAAAACAAAATGCAAATTTCTGGGTAAATAAACCATAAAACAAACAGGGTCGGCTTTTGAGCAGGTGGCCAGGGGTATTGATGGGTTGGTGGTATCTTCCCCAAAGAGAGTATGGCAAGATCAGCAGAAAGCTGTACCATAGTTTGCATGTATAGTCAGGATTCCCAATAGTGCCCTGTCATGAAGCACCCTGAACGGTTGCTCTGTTTGCCTTACCCAAACATCACCTGCTAGAATTCTGCACACAACATTTGTTCAAATGGTTGATTTTTTTGTGATTTCTTTTTGTCTGTATTGTATTTTAAATTTAACATCATTTAAAAACAATATGGTTGTTTCTTTTGACAACAAACAAGCATGCAGTATTTTACATAATTCAGACCTTTCGACACAGAAGTTTGAAGCTTGCTTTCAGAATTCCAGCAGGAGTAAAAAGCCAACCCTGTACTGTACTGTCTCCTTGCACTCGGGGGAGTCCAGGGAATCCTGGATCAGTCCCTCCATCAGATCTACGCTGGGTCCTAGCAAAGTCGGGGTTGACTCCTGCAGTATCTGAGATGAGAAAGCTACAGCAGTGTTTTTATAGAGAGGGCAGAAAGTTGGGGGGGGGGGGGGGGCAAAATCTCCTACCTGAAAAGAAGCTCCCGCAGGCATTTTCTTCTCAGCTTTTGCTGCTCTGCAGAATTAAAAATGAATTGAGGGCTCTTTGTCTGCTGGGGAAGAGCTGAGCATTTGTTTCTTGAGGACCGTTAGGCGACCAGGAGGAAGGGGAAAAACAAAAACGGAGCGCTAGAGCTTAGCGAGCTCCGAAAGGGAAGATCCGTCTTTTCTTCCCAGGATCTGACAACAGCTCCCAATTGACAGAGCAGCTCCACCTCCTGCTGGGCGCAGCTTGATGACATCACACAGGGAGCGGGCAGGACTGAACACCGAGGGCACAGGTTGATGATCTCATACTGGGGCTGGGTAGAGCTGATTCTGAACACTGAGGACATAGACTGACATAGGGGGAGAGAAGCTTTAGTGTTACATGAGTACTTACAATATAGCGGGGTTTGCGACTGCAGCTAAGTTAAGCAGTGCTTTACTGAACATCTGCAGTCTCCAGTCTGTCAGGTTCTTAGAACTCCAGCAAAGGAAACACATGCTGGATTGTTATTTTTATTTTGCAAATACAAAGATCTGCAACTAGATGGATATGCAGAGGAGAAATGACTGGGCAGGGATAGGCACAATGGATGCCTAGGTCTCCAGGGCAGGGTAGATGTGCCAGTTATAGACCTAAGTTTGCCTGGTTTATTTGAGGGGGGGGGGGGGGGAATTAGGGAACTCAGATTAGTGGTAAGGGGCTGAACTCCCCCCTCCCCCATTTCTTTTTCACATGTACACATGCTCTTTATCACTCTCTAACCCTCAACTCCTAAGCCTGCTGCTGAGTTCAGTGCCACTTGTTCAGCTCTAACTGCAGCAGAGTAACACTAAAATACTTTCAAAACTTTGTCTTTCTTACTTTCTTCTAATCTTCCATTTGTTTCTTTTTTCATTTTTTTCCTTAAATGTATTTTCATTTCTCAAGTCTTTCCTTATTAATTTGTTTATCCTCTTTCCACATTTCTTCTTGCCTCTGATTTCTAAGTTTTCTTCTTTTAACAAACAATCCCTATATGAAACAAATATTAACAGCACTATACTAAACTTATTTGTTCTAGTGCATAATGGAGGAAAAGACCTCATAATGTCAACTGCCTTACAACTTGTTACTTGATTAGTACTACCCCTGAAGCAGTATTATGCGAAACAGGGGGCCTTTGTTGGGAAATGGGTATAAAGGATGTGCTGTAATTAAACAGTACAGATAATTGTATTGTGGGTGACTTAATTTTAAAGAAAATAGCACAAAGACTTTGATGTGCACAATATATTTATTTGAGGAGCCGTGATTAAACTCCTAGCCCCATAAGTTTATTAGGTAATTGTTAGGGGAATTAAAGTTCTGAGGTCTTTTTCTCTTTTATGCACTAAAGTTAATATTTGTAGTATAGTATTATTCTTCTGTTACCCATGTTATTCTCTAAGTATTTGCTCTAGATTTTTCCATCCTGTTCTCATCTTTCTTTAGCTTATGTATGGGTTCCATTGGGGAGGGGTGGCCTGCACGGAGAGGCAGGTGCACCTACTCTTGCTATCTTACTGGGCAGACTAGAAGGACCATACTGGTCTTTATCTGCCGTCATTTACTATGTTACTCTATTTCTTTTAGTCTCCCTTTTTCTAATGTTTTTCTTTATCCTACCCATTCTCCTCTTCCTTCAGCTCTCATCTCTTCTCTCAGCCACTATGTTATCTGAGTCTATCAATGAGGTAGTCTCTGAGGAGTGGCCTAGTGGTTGGGGCAAGTTACCTCAGGCTGGAAGGTTGGGGGTTCAAATCACACTAAAGGACAGCGACCTTGGGCCAGCACCTTGTGGTCTTGGGCAAGCCACTTAACCCCCCCATTGCCCATGTTCCCTGTAAGTAATAGCATGTGTCTGATATCCCCTTGTGTTAAATGTATCCCCCAATTGTGTTGTGACCACTTTGAAGGATAAGGTGGTATACAAAACTGTCAAAATATATAAATAAAATAACACTCTTCTGCCTTGGGTGCTCTCATTCTTCCCATTCCATGCTCTGTGAGGCACAGCGGACCTCAGCCTTGGCTTCCATATCCACTACCTATGTTCCTGTGCCCACTCTGCTGAGCACCTCTGACTTAAGTCTCATGCCCACACTGACTTCATACATTTCAGATTCACGCTGATCTCCTTCCAGTTTGCCATAATACTCTTGCTTTGCGAGTGCTATGTCCATCTGACAAACTCTCTTGCCTCCGACCCTTGTCATCACTTTGTAATGCTCAACTCTCTCCTTAAAGTGCTTTTTGCCCAGACTTTGGTTGACTACTTCTAAAACAAATTAATGCATTTTGGAAATAACCTGGCTAAAGCTCTGTGAAGAGATGTGTATCTTTATTTATTTAACATGTTTTATATACTGCTTTATCTTAAAGTCAGAGTGGTTTACAGTTAACGTGCTAAATATAATTCTCATATGGAATTAGGGTGGGGTATAATTAACTGGTTTAAACAAGCTAGTGTTAGTGTACAGAACTTAAACTTGTACAGTTACCATGCCATTTGATAAAATGTATACTGTTTATTAGTGTCTGTCCCAAAGTATTCTACAAGTAGGTATGTTTTGAGTCTTTTTATGTAGCTCCAGCACTGTCTCAATGGATCTTGGTTCTTCTGGGAATGAGTTCCAGATGGTAGGTGCAACAGAGGAAAATTTCTATTGCAAGTCTGTTGGCTGCTTTGCCTTTAGTAATGGGTTAGAGAGTAAGTTCTGGTTGGTGCATCTTCTTGATCTGGTGTCCGGGGCTTTATTTATTAGTGCTTGCACTCTGGTTGCTGAGTGATTATGGAGGATTTCGAAAACGGTTATAATTCTTTTATATTTTATTCTTGGTGATATTGGAAGCCAGTGAAGGTTCTTTAATATAGTAACATAGTAAATGATGGCAGATAAAGACCAGTATGGTCCATCTAGTCTGCCCAGTAAGATGGCAAGAGTAGGTGCACCTGCCGCTCCGTGCAGGCCACCCCTCCCCATGTCTTTGTTTTAGGGGTGAACCCACCGCTCCGTATAGGATGCCCCTGTATGTTGAGAAATTAGTTAAGTTTATTTTGATTTTATCCTGTTGCTGTAGGTGTAATGTGATTGGCTTGCAGATACATGGGGCTGCAGCAGTATTCCCATTAAAAAAAAACACCTTGCATATACGGTTATATTTAATCCTTGATTCATGTCCAAACGAATATGCAATGTTTTGTTGAATTCATACTTAACAAGTGATGATCATAAAATCAAGGTGAAAAATGGCCACCACTAGCTGGCTTTTATTACAGTGTCAAGTGACACTGCAATAAAGAGTCCCATCTTCTGTTGATACACTGATCCCACGTTTATAGTACAAACCCCAGCCCAAACTAACCCCCACTGGCACATCAGCAATGTACCAGTTCACTGTGACCACCCTATATCCATCTGCAAGTCTAGCCCCCACCACTGTAACAGGAGGAAAAATACTGCACTGTACAGGGTCATTTACACTCTTAAGCGAGGAAACACATTTCATTATAATAGGGCCAAATGGAAGAAGACAGAGTACATAGAAAGACACTGACCACAAGAGAAACAGGATAAGTACCAATGTTTTATTATTACAGTCCTTCCCCATGAGGCAAACCACAAGCATTTCAGAGTCGACAGACCAGAAGATATAAAATATGGGGGGGAGGGGGGCAACTCAGGTCCTAAGAGAGGCCCAAGTGCGGTGTCACGAAGGTAAGAAGCGATACCTTCATTGCTCTGATCTCTGCTCATGTCGGAGGATCAGCATGTCATTACAACCTCTGTCTGCTCACATGGGAGGTCAAGGTGTTATCATAGCCTCTCTCTTTGATCTTGTAGGTGGTACCACTGCCTACCTGTGTTATGGGGGTTGAGCATCAGTTTATTCTCCCAGTCTCTCTCTTTGATCGTGTGGGATAGGCATGGTCAGGGACGTATCTGACTGTTCACGAGTGTACGGTGATTTCTGCTACTCCCTTCCTTGTAGATAAGACTCTTCATAAGTGCAGCCCAGCAGGAACACATCACAAGAGTCCTTCAGCCCCCCAGACAGTACCGTGATATCTTTCAGTATCTAATAAATAAAATTTCTGTCTTCATCATGAAGCGGTGCTTGCTACTAGCAGAATTTAAAAGGATAACATGTAATCCATAAACACTGTTTTCTATATATTAACTCCAGATACTGCAGCAGAAACCCAAGGACCCGGGCTGTAGAAGATCCTAAGGATTGCAATCCACTAATGCCCAAGGACCGTCCAACCCCACTCTTCCCCCGCCCCAGTCAAGTCTCTGGAACAACCACTGAACCTGTATCGCACGATACTCATTTGGCTTCTTCTGGATCTGGATCTGGATTTAGCTTACGCCTTCTCAGCAGCAGTTCAAAGCAAGTTACATTCGGGTACAGTAAGCATTTGTGTACTTTGTGACCCTTACACACATCTAGTACCTTGAAAAGGGTCATTTTGGGGTAGTGTCTCCAAATGGGTTAGCTTTGCACTCAAGACAGTAATGAATCACACACCTAAGTCAAGGAACATGGAGAACGATCTGAGTTTCTCAAAATGTACCATTAACACTCGCTGTAGTAACTGCATCATGTCAGAAAGAACTTTCTTCTGGAGTTCACAGGATGTAATATGTAGAGGCAATAGATCAAGGTCTGCTTGGAAATGCCTCTTAAATCAGACCTGTGGCACCCAAATCAGATCAATGGTACCCTCTCTCATGTGGGTCCTCCGGTGTATTTTTAGGTCTCCCTTCTGAATGAAACCTTTTCCACATTCAGCACATGTGAACGGTTTCTCCCCTGTGTGAGTTCTTTGATGGATTATTAAGCAGCCCTTCTGGCCGAAGCCCTTCCCACATTCTGTGCATGAATAAGGTCTCTCCCCTGTATGCGTTCTTAAGTGTTTTGTAAGGTCTCCTATCCTATTGAAGCTTTTCCCACATTCATTACAGAGGAAGGGTCTCTCCCCGGTATGGGTTCTCTGGTGGGCTGTTAGGTTGTTCTTATGAATGTAGCTTTTGCCACATTCAGAACAGACATAGGGTCTTTCACCTGAGTGAGTTGTCTGGTGCACTGTTAAGTGTGCCCGTTTAATAAAGCATTTCCCACATTCATTGCACTGAAAGGGTCTTTCTCCGGTGTGGGTTCTATGATGAATTATCAGGTCTGTCTTTTGAGTGAAGCTTTTGCCACATTCGGCACACAAAAATGGCTTCTCCCCCGAATGGGTTCTAAGGTGTTTTTTTAGCCCTCCCATTTTATTGAAACTTTTACCACATCCAGTACATATAAATGGTTTCTCCCCTGTATGGGTTCTCTGATGCACCATTAAATTTGCCTTATTAATGAAGCTTTTTCTACATTCAGTACAAGTGTAGGGTGTCTCTCCCGTGTGTGTCCTTAGGTGGTTCGCAAGGATTTCCTTACGGCTGAAGTTTTTCCCACATTCACTGCATGAATAGGGTCTCTCTCCTGTGTGTGTTCGAAGGTGGCTTGTTAAGTGTACCTTATACATAAAATTCTTCCCACATTCTGCACATAAAAAGGGTCTCCCTCCCTTGCTGGTTTCTTTTTTATGGTTCCTCTGGTGCTCTGTAAGATGCATCTTTGTGCCAAAGGTCTTCCCGCAGTCTATACATATATATATATATTGTTTTACCGTCTGGTTTCTCTGCTGTCTCGTGGGGCCTAGGACATTAGTGCTATGTCGCTCATACAGAGCAGAATTCCCAGCCGAGTTCCTTGATGAGTTGTTCTCCTCCTTATCTGGTCTGCACCGATTCCAACAGCATTCACCCCAGTAAGGACACCGGTAAGCAGCCTCTCTGTTTTCTTCTGGAAAAATCATCTTGTTCCCTTCCAGATTCTCAGCGAGATTCCCATCCAGGGCTTCCTCGGATTCAATCCTGGCTTCATCATCTGTTGAAAACAGAAATAAAGTCAACATGTTGCTACAGAGAGATACAGAATAATATATTCCAGAAAAGTAACTTGAGCCAGTCCCAGCAGGGAATAAGAGGTTTTCAGTGATCAATGGAGAGAAGTCCCCACAGAGGGGCTTCGGGTTCCACCACAGACCCTCTGACCACATAATCAGAAGAGTCTACTAAAGCATTTTGTGTTCTCCTGCTATAACTCGCTGGGCTCTGTGCTTACATATCCGGAGATTACAGACAGGAACAGTCACATGGTGAGGAATGAATAAGATGTTGTACAATAAAGACATTGAGCTTGATATTCAAATGGAGTTATATGCTCACAGGCAGCCGGTGAATGTATAATTCTGCTGTCTGTGGATCTTCGACCACTACCAGCCCGATACTGTCTGTATAGGACAGGGACACTGGAAGGGCAGAGCTGAAAAATTATCCCAAAGCAGCGATATTCGGCTGCTATCTCGATTAGCTATTTATTTAGTTTAGGCCAGGGCTTAATTTGTAGACAAAAAGGAAGTGGAAATGTGGGCAGGGTCAGGACGAAAAGTGACCTATGGTGACCTGGAATGGCAAGAAGTGACCTCGCTTCCAGACTTCATTTGGGGATTAAAAAAAAAAAAAAAAAAAAGGAGTCTGGTATGTACATTATTTCTTTGCTGTAGCCATATCTTGGCGTTTTCTTAAACTCTCATCATTTGAAGCAGCAGATCCTGTAGCTGTGGGCATATTGCGTGCATAGCTCTTTATCCAATGTGAAACAAAATGGAATTCTGATAAAAATAATGGCCGTCGATAACAAAAAAACAAACAAACAAACTTCACATCATCCCTCCACAGGTCGGGCTTTCAGGGGGAAGCTTAAGAGAAAGAAAGACACCATGCGAAAGTTATATCAGCCACTGAAGAATACTCATGTGGTGCTTTTAAGAAATGGGGTCCCAGCTCCCAGCAATTTTGACAGAGCCGGCACAGATTGCATGGGGTCAATCGCCAATCAAATGAACAAGGAAAGATGACAAGGAAGGTTGTGGAGGCCCACAGATGGATCGGTTCAGAGGATGTCTAGCAGTGCACCCAATATCACTCAAATTCATCATCCACTCAAACGGGTCAAATGGACAAATGAAGAGAACCCCAAGGTTCCAATTTGGCAAAGACAAATATAAGCCCTACATACTCCCCCTTCCCCCACAAAGCATAACAAATGTAAAGATCACACTAAATGGGTTATTTTAGAAGCCCTTTTCACTCTATGGACATCTGAAAACAGGCAAAACAAAGACACCTCCAGAGACATTTTAGAAGCTGGGTCTGTGGATGTCCGCAGCGTGAGGATGTCCAAGTTTGAACGTGGGTGTGGCCAGGGTATTCCCAAGAATTGGGACGCTCCTGCCTGATCTCAAACATCCTGGATGTCCAGAGTCACAGCAAAGGTTATACCTTCTCCAGGCATGGGCAGGCAGCTGAAAAGTGCTCGTTTTCTCAGGCAAATGTCTGAAGGGTCTAGAGAAGGAGCTATACTAATACCCCCTTTATTTTACAATATGTCAACGAACACTGACAGGGAATGAGGGCTCAGGTTTTCATCTTGCTACACTGCTGGAAAATCCCCTTGCATGAGATAGATGTGCAAGCCCCACAATTTCCTAAGAGGGTCATCTAGGTGGCCGCCAGTGTGGATGCCCACATCAGGGACATTTATGTTTCTAAAATCGGCCTGAGACAGACATTTCTGGTGTTTTTCTACACATTCCGCCCTGGCCGTCTCCAATTTGACTTGGATGTTTTTTCTAAAATGTCACTTTAAACGTTATATAATTTTACCATGCTACCACATTAGACATTAGACCCTACATTCCTAATTAAGAACATAAGATATGCCATACTGGGTCAGACCAAGGTCCATCAAGCCCAGTATCCTGTTTCCAACAGTGGCCAATCTAGGTCATACGTACCTAGCAGTTTCCCCAAAAGACACAGGTTCCACAATGCTTGTACTGGGTCAAGCATTGATATCCTGGATCCCTTCTTAATAATGGTTTATGGACCTTTCCTCCAACAACTTGTCCAAGCCTTTTTTAAACCCAGCTACACTAACAGCCTTTACTACATCCTCCGGTAACAAATTCCAGAGTTTGATTACACGTTGAGTGAAAAAATATTTTCTTTTATTAGTCTTAAATAGTTTACCCTGTAGCTTCATTGCATGTCCCCTAGTCTTCCTATATTCTGATAATGTAAACAATTGATCTACGTTTACCCGTTCCACTCTGTTCATTACTTTGTAGACTTCTATCATATCTCCCCTCAGCCGTCTCTTTTCCAGGTTAAAGAGCCCTAACCTTTTTAGCCTTTCTTCATAGGAGTATCCTTCCATCCCCTTTACCATTTTGGTGGCTCTTCTCTGAACCTTTTCTAAAATCGCTATATCCTTTTTAAGATACGGCGACCAGAATTGCACACAATATTCAAGGTGCGGTCTCACCATGGAACGCTATAGAGGCATTATAATATCTTTTGTTTTATTTTCCATTCCTTTCCTTATGATACCTATCATTCTATTTGCTCTCTTGGCCACCGCTGCATACTGGGCCAAGGGTTTTAACATGTTATCTACAATGATGCCTAAATCCTTTTCCTGGGTGGTGGTTCCTAATGTGGAACCTTGCATCTTGTAACCATAGTTTGGGTTCTTCTTCCCTAGGTGCATAACTTTGCACTTGTCCACATTAAATTTCATCTGCCATTTTGATGCCCAGTCTTCCAATTTATCAAGATCCTCTTGCAATTTTCCACAATCCTCTTGGGTTTTAACAACTTTAAATAGTTTTGTGTCATCTGTAAATTTGATAACCTCACTCGTTATTCCCTTTTCCAGGTCATTTATGAATATGTCAAAAAGCAGCGGACCCAGCACCGATCCCTGGGGTACACCACTATTCACCTTTCTCCATTGGGAAAATTGGCCATTTAGCCCTACCCACTGCTTTCTATCTTTTAACTAGTTCTTGATCCACAATAGTACACTGCCTCCTATCCCATGACTCTTTAGTTTTGCCAAAAGTCTCTGATGAGGGACCTAGTCAAAGGCTTTCTGAAAGTCCAGATACACTATATCAACCAACTCACCATTGTCCACCTGTTTATTCACACCTTCAAAAAAACATAACAGATTAGTAAGACAAGATCTTCCTTGTTTAAAGTCATGTTGGCTGTCTCCCATTAGGCTATGACTATCTACATGCTGAGTAATTTTGTTCTTTATGATGGTGTCTACCATTTTTCCCGGTACTGACGTCAGGCTCACGGGTCTGTAGTTTCCCGGATCACCCCTGAAACTCTTTTTAAAAATTGGCGTTTCATTGGCGATCCTCCAATCTTCAGATATTACAGATGATTTTAATGAAAATTCACAGATTACTAATAGCAGGTCTGCAATCTCATATTTCAGTTCTTTCAACACCCTTGGATGTATACCATCCGGCCCAGGTGATTTGCTACTCTTTAGTTTATCTAATAGTTGTAATACATCTTCCTGATGTATCAATATTTCCTTCAGTTCTTATGCACCTTTAAATACCACTTCAGTCATGGGTAACATCCCTACATCTTCTGAAAGGACTCGCAATCCCATGGTCTTCTAGCATTTCACTTAGCAATTTAAAGTCTATTTAAATACAGCAGATCACTCAGTTATACAAAAAGACCGTCAACCTCAGCGTAAACACTAAATAGGGAAGATAGTCATCACATTCAAAGCCTAAAAGATGTCCTACAACAGACAGTTGAGTATCACCATCCCCACCTCTCTGCTCTTGATCTACTCTGTCCACCTATAATTTTAAAAAATGTCCCCATTCCATCCAGCATGCACAGAGGTCATGCATTTTTGGGTTTAATAAAGCGTTGATGCTTGATTATTTCAGTCTTCAAAGTGTCTCCCACTGACAGTGTCCTGCCCTAGAGAGAACTTCCAGAGTGGGAGAAGGGAGAGCCATGTCTAGGCCTCATTCAGCCTTTCAGCGATTGCAGGGATCTGGATGATGCCACATTTTTCACCACTCTCCTTCCAAAACCTTTCTGGGACTGGTAAGCCCTCAAAGGGAAAGGTCTGATGGAATTTGCACTAGAATGCTTTGGAAATCAAGGCGATACGAGAAGTCAAAAATGCCGCTGAATTCATGGAATCTCTTGTCCTTGAAGATTATCAGCTTAAAACATGAAGGGGGGAATGGTCCTCAGCTGCCCATAAGCCACAGGGTGACAGGATCTGGAAAAGGCCAATCTATGTTCTACACCTGCAGGAATTCTGCACACAATAATTCAAAATGTTGCACTTTGTTGTAATAAAATTAAAATAGAATACAGAATAAACTTATCACTCGAAAACAATATGCTTTGTTATTCTGACAAAGCATGCAGAATTTTGCAAAATTCAGACCTTTTGACAGAGACCTTTCTGTGCCGAATTCCAGCAGGAGTATTGTACTAAAGGGCATGGGACTGATTAAAGAGATTGCCAGAAGAGCTTGTGAAGGCGTTTCTGCAGTTCCCAGTTTTACACCAGTCCCTCTTACTACTGGGCTCACCTGAGCAGCTGCTTTTCCAAGTTTCTCTTTCCACCGAGCCTGGCTCATCCCGGATGTACGGCTCTTCCCCTCGTTCAATGTGGGATATAATCTCAGGGGTGACAATTGGTGAGCCTGTTTCTGGGGTAATAGCACTGCATTAGGTTTCTCACAATCACTTGGCGCTTAGCATACAATATTACTGGTTGTTTTCTAGAGGAAACATATACTGAGGAAGATGTACATTGCCGTGTATTTTAACAGGAAGAAAAATGTTCCAGGAGGAAGGGCACGGAAAGTGAATATGAGGTGTGCTGAATTGTCTATATGAAGTGCAGGGAGCCTCCCACATTTAGGGCAGGAGCCGTTTTCCTCTGGCAACTCGGAGATAAATTCTGCAGCAAGAGTTCAGACATTAAGTAGCAAAGTCACAAAATGTACCTTATTTTAATATTATACAAACACGTTTGCAACCTTTCCGGTGTGTCTAGATATTTCATTCTCTCTTTTGCTTTTCTTTCACTCTTTTCTCCATTTTAGTTTTCAGCTATTTCTATTCCTTCTTCCTCTACTTTCTTTTCTCACACTTCAGCCTCTTGTTTTCCCTCCTAAAAGATCTTTTTTCTCTTGCCTGTGTCCACTTCCACCCCCTTTTCTATCCTTTTCCCAAATTCTCCCCCACCCTCTCTATATTAATCCCTCCTGTGGTTTTTTCTCTCTCCAGTCTCTCGTCCCTCTGTCTTCCATGTTTATCCTCTGCTTTTCCTCTCGTACAGCCTCACCACCCAACCTCTAATCCTGCAGAGAGCTGCCTTTTCTTCTTCTTTTTCCTTCCCGTTGCATCTTCTCCCACCTGTGTCTTCCCCTATACCCTCCGATCTTCTCTCCCCTTTCTGTCTATCTGATTTAATTTAGTCGCAAGATTTCATCAACCACCTATTTCTTCTACATAATGTACAAGGCAATATACAGCTTATAAAAACAATACAATAAATCAAATACCATGTAAAACAATATAGAATACAGTACAATACCATTAAATAAAATACAAAACTCTCCCCTCCTCTTTTCCTCACAACCTCTTCTAACCACTCTTTTCTGCTACTCATACGTTTGCTCCTCTTTCTGCTCTCCTACACCCGAATCACTCTGTTACTCCCCATCTACTCTCCTCTACCCTTTCATCCAAGCTCCCCATATTTTTTATTGTTTAGCTTTGAATGGCCTGCTCTTTGCCACCCCCACCCCCGAAGCTGCCGCCCTAGTGGTTGGGCCAGCCCACTCTCCGATGCCCTTCTCCACTCTCCTCCCTATTTTTCTGCACACCTTTACCTCCTTTGGCCTCTTCTCCACTCACCCCTCAAGTCTTCCTGTTCTCTTCCCCTTCTCTGTTCTTGCCTCCCCCTTCTATCTGGCACCCCAGCCTTCATGGGAAGAAAACCTGGAACATGCATCTCAGCTCAATCTGTTCCTCTTCTCTCTTATAGATAAATCAGGGAACATGGCAAACCACCAAAGACATCACATGAACGGCACCAATCTTCTGTTCCTTGAGCCCCTTGTTCATTTTATACATTTCCCTCCTTACTAATACAGAGAAAATGTCCCCTTACCCAGCGAAATCAAGGTCTGATAATTCTCCTTCATCACATCCTTGTAAAGCTCCTTCTGCCAGTCTTCTAACTCCTCCCACTCCTCCTGGGAGAAATAGACGGCGACGTCCTCAAAGGTTACTGGGACCTGCAATACAAACCCATCCCACACTGAGCACCTTCTGTATTATGTACATCAGGAGACCTCCCAGCCACGGAACTCAGCAGGTCAGGGGCGAGTTTCCATACCCGGCACTTTCCTCAGTGAACACTTTAAGGGAATCTTTTACTAAAGGTTAATTAATGCGTGTTAAGTGCCATGGCGCCCAAGAAATAAAAGGGGCTGCGGGCTCTGAACTTTAGTAAAAGGGCCCCTAAGAATGTGGAAAGCTTGACGACACCATACTTAGAAAAATACTTCAAGTGTACTGTATTAGTGGAACAAGTACATCATCTGGATTACCATTTTATTTTTCCTCTAATTTTGGAATTTAGTTCCAAAGACTGTATCCTTCAGTTTTCTCACACATTTTCCCCTTTATTTGATTTCATCCTACCAGCTCTCCTGCTCACGCAACCTATCACGCATGTTATTCCATTCTTCCATCCTCTTTATACCTTATGCCCTTCCTCCCCATCCCCTTCATCCTCCCCCCCCCCCCCGCATTCCTCCTTCACCACATCCACACCCATTTCCATGCCAGCTACCTTACATCTGAAGCACCTAAGCAGGGGCAGCGCCAGCAAGAGAAGGTACAAGGACCATCAGCAATGCCTAGTTAGTTCTTCTTCCCTACACATGACTGTCCTCCTCCTCCTCTCTCTAGGCACTGCTGGTTTCTCACAAGAGCCATGGGCCCGATTAAGAAGAATTTCCAGTTGCTCCTTGACAAGTTGCCTATAGAGGTTACATCTTATGAACTCCAGAAGGAAGCTCTCTTTGGCCCATTGCAAGTATTATAGCGAGCATTAGCAGTAAATTGGAGAGACTGAGATTAGACTTCACATATCCTGGCTTAAGAATGAGGTCCGTGACTGTCATGGTATGCGCAAAACCAACCCATTTGGAGAAAATGCTGCTGAATGAATGTCATGGGTGACAGCTTGGTGTTAGGACCACCGGAGAAACTCATGGAGGAGGGAACCGAGATACCTAAGCTGAGAGTGACTGCAGTTGTATATCTGCAGCCAGAAGACCTCGCACTGAAATCAGGAGGCAGAATGGAAGGTATAAAGTAAAAGGTGTCTCCTGGAAGATCTGGGAGACTTGGGCTGTCTGGGATTCTTCGATGCAGGGAAGCAGGAGTAGAGGCAAGAAGAGATTTATTAGGCCTCAAATTATCTGCTACTATTTTTACTGTTTTATGTCTGCTAGCCTGGCCATAATTTCTACATGCCATTATTTATTTTATTTATTTATTTAGCATTGTTTATATACCACTTTTCGCCAGCGGTATATAAACAATGCTAAATAAATAAATGATAATCCAGATAAACAGTGAAAACAGTAGCAGATAAATAAATAAACAAAAGCGGTTTACATAAAACAGTAAAATACCAACTGGTTTACACAGAACAGAGTAACTATATATAGTAAAAAACATTGGATACATTTGGATACAGTTAACTATGTACGATAGGAATCAATGCTTGCTTTTTCTTTAGTAAGCTGTCTTTAGTAAGTCCGGGGAGTTAGCCTGGTGGGCTGTAACGTTCTGTGAAAAGGTGTGTTTTCAGCTTTTTTTCAAAATATGCTGAGGTTGGTGGAGTTTCTTATTGTGGTCGGAATGGTGGGGGCATAAAGTTGGAAAGCTCATTTGCAGGCTTGTTGGTTATGTTTAGTTTTGGCATGAGGCATGGTAAGTGTGTTCATTGTAGATGTTCTTCTGCTCATGTTGGGTTGTAGAGTTTGTAGCAGGGTGTGGAGGTCTGTAGCGGAACAGGAATGGATGGTTTTGTGTGTCAGCAGGAGAGTCTTGTATTATTCGACTTGCGATTGGTAGCCAATGGCGTTGTTTGAGGAATGGTGTGATGTGTTTGTATTCTGAAATTCCTTGAAGGACACGAGGTGTTGTATGTAGAACTGTGGTTAATGGAAGTAGGGTGGTTTGTTGGAGGCCCTGGTAGATAGAATTACAGTAGTCTAGGTGTGGGAGGATTATGGCTTGGAGTGCTGTGCAGAAGTCTGAAGGATCTAGAAGTGGTCTGAGGCACTGCAAGGTTTTTGCCTTGAAATATACTGTTTTGACGGTTTTGTTTATTGCTCTTTAAAGGAGAGGTGCTGATTGATGATGATTCCAAGGTATTTCACTTCTGGATGAACTTGTATTTGGGTGTCGTTTAGTGTTATGGTATTGGGGGGGGGAGGAGAATGTGGTGTTCTTTGTTATGAAAATAGCTTCGTTTTTTTGTAGTTTATTGTGAGGCTGTTGTTGATTAGCCATTTGGAGACATCAGAGAAGCAGTTTTAGTGATTAATGAAGGAAGGTTGTTTTATGTTAAATGGAATTTTATGTTATATTTGATGAAGGACAGAGTGGTTGGAGTTATATGTTGAATAGGAGGGCGGATAAGGTGGATCCCTGTGGTACTCTTTGTATTTGTTTGAATGGGGTGGAGGTGTCTGTTCCAATTCTTATCTGCTGGTATCTGTCGGTAAGGTATGATTTGAACCACTGGAGGACTGTACCATGGATATTGGTGGATCGAAGACATTGCAGGAGGATGCTGTGATTGACCGTGTCAAATGCTGCTTAGATCTCTAAGAAGATCAATAGGAATCCTTGGGGTGTATTCTGTATGCCTTTTATTAGGGTGTCAATGAGGGAGACCATCAGCATTTCAATTCAATGGAGCGGGTGGAAATCTTGTTTTTGTGGGTCGAGGAGGGAGTTCCTGTCAATATGATCCTGGAGCTGTTGTTGAATGTTTTTTTTCAATGATTTTTGCAGTAAAGAGGATGCTGACGATTGGTCTGTAGGAGGCTGGGTCTGCTTGGTCAACATTAGGTCGCTTCAGTGTGGGATGTATGGATGACAGTTTCAGGGGTTATGGCATATGACCTTGTTGAAGGGTTGATTGTGCGATTCTGGTGAGTATCGGGCTGAGTTCCATTTTGGTTGCTTTGATTCAACTTACTGGACAGGGATCAAGAGGGGAAGTTGTGGTGCTGAGGATTGTGACAGCCAGAGGAGAAAGGGTTAACACAGTAACACAGATAAAATCGAAATGTTGTCTGAATGCTGGAATTGTACTGAGGTCCGTACGTGAAGCTTTCAGAGGTATTTGACATCATATGGTGGACAGAGAGAGGGTAAAAGGCAACCATGAGATATAAACATGCCAGCTTAGCATGAAGAAGAACAAAATGGCCTCCAGTATAGTTGTCAAAACACGGGGAGTAAAAGAGATATATTTCTTGGGAACTGAGGGGTGGGAGAACTAAGCAAGAGAACCAGGTAAAGAACCGAGTGAGTGGGGCAAAGGTCAAATAACAATCTGACAAGGCCCAAGCTGATAATTGCAGGCATGGGCCTGAGAAAAGGTCAACGGAGAGGGGTATAGACATGAGTAGAATAACATGTCAAATCACACAAGTGGAGTCTTAGACAGTTGGAACAAGAATTAGCTAATTAGAGAAAAAATGTCCAGAATAGCAAATATGGTCCTGAGCAAGGGTATATAATGTGACAGGATCAGATATGCGATGTTTGACTCCTGCGCAGTGAAGGCTATGTGGGGTATGGATTCCCTGGCCCCAGTATCCCCACTGTTGTGTCCGAGAGTTTTGTGTGTGTGTAGTTTGTTCTAGTGTTGTGTGTGTATGTGTGTAACACTGATTTCTTTTGTCCGAATGCCTATCACACATTCTCTCACTTGCTGTTATAGACAGGACAGAAGGATGTACTTTTGTTTATTATTTCTGAGTCAGGAAGTAAGACAAAATCATGAAGGGAAGAGCAGACATTCTTTCTTGAAGCTGTTTAGAGATCTGCACACAGATAAGTACAGAATGATCCTATCTTTTTGCTGTGAAAGGTGGCAAGATCTGTAATTCCACTGGACTGCCTTTTTCTTTGTTCTTAGTCTTTTCATTTCTGTAAGATAGGGAATAATAAAAGGATCCTTTTGCAAAGAAAAATCTATGAGATAGTTATTACCATGTATGAGCGTGCTGTCCTGCATAAGGTGAGGTTTTATTGGAAAATGATATGTCCTCTCTGAGTGGTTCCCCTTTTGCATGGAGAAGGTGGTCTGGTGATTCTGTGTGGCCAACAGATAAGCCTCCCCTTGGTCCGTACTGGATAGAAATGATGGATTCAATGTTTTCTATGCTAATAGTGTCGAAGGTTGAGTGATGGGGGATTAAAGTGATGGGAGGGGGTTAGGAATGGGTTTGTTTGGGGCTGGAGTTGTTTATATGGGTTTGCCAGTTGGGGGGTGAGGGAGGTATTCATGTTTGTAGAGGTAGATGTGTTTGTTATCTGCTTGATGAGGTCAGAGTTCTCTGGGGCAGTTGTTTGAACTGATGAATAGTTTCATGTGGTATGCAAGTTTGGCATTGTCAGTTTCAGTTTGGTAGATTTGTAAGAGCTTCAAGTAGTTGTTTTTTTCTTCATAGTTGGTAGTTTTTCGCCATCTCTGCTCAGATTTGCGAAGCTGGGTTTTGAGTTTGTGGAGAGTAGGTGTGTACCATGGGGTCTTGTGGAGTTTTCTGGTTGTGTGTATTGGGGTAGGTGTTATGGATGCTGTTTTTCCGATGATTTCATTCCAGTTATCAATGAGAGTGATGGGGTCAGATGTGCTGGTTTTGAGTTGGAGGAGGAGGAGGTCTTGTAGGAATGTATCCTTGTTGAAATGTTTGAAGCGATGTTTTGAGTGTTGGTGGGTAGTGAGAGTTTAATTGTGTTCTTTATTGGAATGGAGAAGTTGATTAGTCTGTGGTCAGACCAAGATATTGGTTGGGTATGTATTGAGTGTGGGGATCCTGTATGGGTTGTTTGATTGTTGACAAAGATTAGGTCCAGGGTGTTGCCCTTGTCAGGTGTTGGGTTAGAATGATTTGTTGGGGGGCCATGGCCGACATTGCTTCCAGGAATGTGTTAGCACTTTTAGGAGGGAGTGTGGGAAGATTGTCTCCTAGGATGATGAGGTCCTTTTTCAGTTTGGTGGTTGAGAGTATTTTTTCTAGGATGCTGGATAAGTCAGCGGTCTATGTGGTCGATTTTCTATATGTGAGGAGGATGGACAATTGGTTGTTCGTTATGATGATAGAGTCTGTTTCTTCCAAGCTTTCGGTAAGAGGTACTGGAAATTGAGGGGTAATTTGGCTAGGATCATTATACCTCCACCTCTTCGTTGGGTGCGAGGGCAGTAAAATGGAGTGTAGCCATCTGGAGTGATTTGGTTTAAAAGAACATTGTCTGTGTCAGTTAGCCAAGTCTCAGTTATGCACAGGATGACAAAGTAATGAGTGATAAGAAGATCTCTGATGATGGGGATTTTATTTCTTACTGAACGAGCATTTATGAGTGCCCATTTGAGTGTGTGTGTGAGTGTCTTGCATTTTTTGGATGGTGTTGCATAGTTACTACTATTACTAGCAAATCACCTGGACCGGATGATATACATCCAAGGGTGTTGAAAGAAATGAAATATGAGATTGCAGACCTACTATTAGTGATCTGTGAACTATCATTAAAATTATCTGTAATACCTGAAGACTGCAGAATGGCCAATGTAACACCAATTTTTAAAAAGGGTTCCAGGGGTGATTCGGGAAACTACAGATTGGTGAGCCTGACGTCAGTACTGGAAACAAATGGTAGAAACCATTATAAAGAACAAAATTACTGAACATGTAGGATAGTCATGACTTAATGGGAGACAGCCAACATGGCTTTAGCCAAGGAAGGTCTTGTCTTACTAATCTGTTATGTTTTTTTGAAGGTGTGAATAAACAGGAAGACAAAGGTGAGTCGGTTGATATAGTGTATCTGGATTTTAAGAAAGCCTTTGACAAGGTCCCTCATAAGAGACTCTTGGCAAAATTAAAAAGTCATGGGATAAGAGGCAGTGTACTATTATGGATCTGGAACTGCTTAAAAGATAGAAAGCAGAGGGTAGGACTAAATGGCCAATTTCCCCAATGGAGAAAGGTGAATAGTGGAGTATCCCAGGGATCTGTGCTGGGTCCACTGCTTTTTAACATATTCTTAAATGACCCGGAAATGGGAATAACGAGTGAGGTAATCAAATTTGCAGATGACACAAAATTATTCAAAGTTGTTAAAACCCATCAGGATTGTGAAAAGTTGCAAGAGGACCTTGATAAACTAGAAGACTGGGCATCCAAATAACAGATGAAATTTAATGTGGATAAGTGCAAAGTTATGCACCTAGGAAAGAACAACCCAAATTATGGTTACGCGATGCAAGGTTCCACATTAGGAACCACTACCCAGGAAAAAGATTTAAGCGTCATCGTGGATAAGATATTAAAACCCTCCGCCCAGTATGCAGTGGCGGCAAAGAGAGCAAATAGAATGCTAGGTATCATAAGGAAAGGAATAGAAAATAAAACAAAAGATATTATAATGCCTCTATATCGTTCCATGGTGAGACCGCACCTTGAATATTGTGTGCAATTCTGGTCGCCGTATCTTAAAAAGGATATAGTGTTATTAGAAGAGGTACAGAGAAGAGCCACCACAATGGTAAAGGGGATGGAATGATACCCCATGAAGAGAGGCTAAAAAGGTTAGGGGCTCTTCAACCTGGAAAAGAGATGGCTGAGGGGAGATATGATAGAGGTCTATAAATTAATTCATGGAGTGGAACGGGTAAACATAGATGGATTGTTTACACCATCAATATATAGAAAGACTAGGGGACATGCAATGAAGCTACAGGGTAACCTATTTAACACTAATAAGAGAAAATATTTTTTTCACTCAACGTGTAATCAAACTCTGGAATTCGTTACCGGAGGATGTAGTAAAAGCTGTTAGTGTAGCTGGGTTTAAAAAAGGTTTGGACAAATTCCTGGAGGAAAGGTCCATAAACCATTATTAAAGGGGACCTGGGATATCCACTGCTTGCCCCAATGCAAGCATTGTGGAACCTGTGTCTTTTGGGGAAACTGCTAGGTACTTGTGACAGATTTGCCACTGTTGGAAACAGGATACTGGGCTTGATGGACCTTGGTCTGACACAGTATGGCATATGTTTTGTTCTTATATGTGCTTACTGAACATTTGTTTAGCGCTACAAGGCATAGGCAGCACTGCACAGACACATGTAAAAGACGGTCCCTGCTCATCGGAGCTTACAATCCAATAGAGATAGACAACACTGTAGCTTGTCAGACGGCTGCCTGGGTGAGAATCTTCACAGTCTTGACAATGCATATAGTTATATGATTTTTTGGCAAGGTATTGTGGGTAATGTAGTTCATTCACACCAGACACAGCTGCTGACAATAATTTAGTTGTGCACAAGTGTTAAAGCCAATAAGATACTTCTTTATTTATGGGGTTATTTCTCCCAGCACAGATATGCTTGGTAGCACATAAATTAGGTTACTTGCTTGCAGTGTTTACATTGGTAAAACAAAGTCAAAAATCAAAATCAGGAAAACAACCTTCAAACTTGTCAGGCAATTAGCTAATGTTTTCTTAGCATACGAAAAGCCACAAAGAAAGAAATAAACTGTTCTTATAAGGTTAACTTCTGATTACTTTCCACACAGATCCAGAAGTAATTCTCTCCTAGCTCACAAGCAATTAGGTGCAGCTCAATTGCTATCAGTTATCCAGCTGAAACCCTTTAGCAGGCTGGCTTTCTACTGTGTGAGTCAAATCCTGCTTCAGGAGCTTTTCTTAGTGGAATAAAGAACAAATTTATATTTTCTTTGTGATGGCTGCTGTGCTTTATCACAGAAAGTTACCAACGGAGTTTGGATAGAGAGCAGTCCATATAAACAATATCTTGATCTGCTATTATTTCCCCTTCATCAACAAGCATAGGGTCACTATCATGAATTGGCACAGATGAATCTTTCAATGGAGCACTTTCAGGAGAACACTTATTTCCCTGCTGTCTTTCAAGGTTATAGCTAGGGCATAGATCAATGTTCATACCTGAGCTTCCATTGTTGCTATAGTTCCTCTCTATATAGCCTGGCCAGTATGTAGTCCAGTTCTTATGTCCAGCCTTCCAGTCCTGATCCCTGGACACTGGATCTCTCTTCACATACCTTCTGGCATAGGTCTTAGAGTCCCTTCCACGTGCAGCCGTCTCCCTCACAGGTAGCCTCTGGTGATTCCTTGTTCTGCAGCACCATTCCTCTGGCTTTCCCCAGTCCAATGGTCTATGCTGGCCCTTGGAATACCTCCCAGTATACGTACTGCCTTGGACTCTTCTAGACCTCTCAAAGGCTTTTCTCCTCTTCCTTCCAGAGGGTTTCTTTCCTTCTCTATCCGTCCGGTTTGGCTTCTGCTTCTGCTGATCCTTCAGATGAAACTGATGATCAAACTCAAGCTGATTCTCAGGATACTGAGGACAATTCTCTGAATATCCAAGGTGATCATGAAGCTGATCATGGAGAAGCTGATGCTTGTCATCTGTAGAACAAACTCTATTCTTATTCTGCCTTGATGAGTGCTCCTCCCTAATACAGCGCAGCTGTGCTGAATCAGGCCCTGCCCTTTGAGATGAGTGCTTAGGGATTACCTCATAGCCCTCCTGATTGAACACACGTTTCCCCACTTCAGCTCCTCTAATGGCTGTTGGAAACCTGGTGCATTCTGGGACTGGTAGTCTTTTGTGGGAAAATTCTGTTTTCTTATTTCTACCAGAACTGACAGGTTGCTTGTTCAGAGTCCCATCATCTTTTCTATAGCTCCTTCCTGAGCTATGATAAGCTTCCTTATCACAAGCTGTAGACATGGGATACAGCTAGGGGGAATGGTAAGAAAACCCAAAGGACATTAGATGATTCAAGATCCGAAAACGGCAGCGAAGAGGTGGGTTTTCAGCCTGGATTTGAAAAGGGTCAGAGAAGGTGCCTGTCAGTCCAGATGTGTTTGAGGTGCTGGGGTTTCCGTTGTCTTGTTTGTTGAGTTTATGAACACCCTGGCTAAAGGACATAGTGTTTGCATGTAATACTGTATGGGTTGCATAGTGCAGGAGGGGGGGTACTTTGTCGTGGAAAGGGATGTGGGCTGAGGCTATGATGAAACAGCGTGACGAGAATATAGTAGTTATATCTGCCACACTTTGTGATTTTGGGATTAGTGGGTTTTTTGTGCAGTTCTGTAAATTGGAGTTATGGTAGTTGTAATTACACTGTTGTAGTGGTTATATTGCTTCACTTGTCCCGGTGTCTAGGGGCCCCTTGGTGTGAATCTGTGTGGTGGAGGGGAGCTTGATGGTCTGCATTTTCTTCTGCAGTTTGGGCTGGTAGATCACAGGACTGGGGAGGGGTGACCCACCCTAATTCACTGCCGTAGTGGACTGACGGTCTTATGCAAGTCTCAGATTGTGTTGGAATTTCAGATGCTGGGAAGCTGTTGTGGTCGGTGGAGCGCCTGAGCTGGTGTTTCAGGATGCGGTGTTAATGCTGAATCCAGGAATGGGTCTTGTGGGCGGAGATGTTCAGTTTCGCATAGGGAGTGGACTGGATATCTTTGAGCCATGCCAAAGAGTCCTCTGGTGAGGCCGCCAGGTGCGGGCACGCCCGAGCATGCCTTTAAATTTCAAAGTTGAGCTACTCAGCGCTGGTTGGTAGAGGTGGAGAGCGATGAGGAGCTTACTTCCTGCTCCTTTTCTGCTGTTGATTGGGCTGAAGAGGGTCCTGCTCTGCGGTGCCCGAGCACACCTTTAAATTTCAAAGTTGAGTTGCTCAGTCCTGGTTGGTGGTGGTGGGGAGCGGGGAGGAGTTTACCTTCCCG
The DNA here is from genome assembly GCA_033557465.1 of Ichthyophis bannanicus. Lineage (NCBI taxonomy): Eukaryota > Metazoa > Chordata > Amphibia > Gymnophiona > Ichthyophiidae > Ichthyophis > Ichthyophis bannanicus. The sequence continues at coordinate 155,316,003 of CM066031.1, forward strand.
TTCTCTTGCTGCTGCTGATCAAGCTGTAGAGGGTCCTGCTCTGCGGCATCCAAGCACACTTTTAAATTTCAAAGTTCCTTATCATCCCTCCAGTCTAGTTTTGAACCTCTGGGTTGTGCTCCTCCTCCAGCAGCTTGGAGACTGAGAAGCATCATCCTTTTGATGACACTGATGTAAAGACACAGGCACCGCCTCCTCACTCCAGTTATCTCAGTCTCCAAGCAGCTGGAGGGCTGTGAGCCTGGAGGTCCGGGCTCATAGAGGAACAATTAAGGAAAGTTAGATAGAAGAGGTAGCGATAGAGGTGCAAAAGGATTTTTGATTTTAGTTACAAGATTGGTCATATACCTTTAAATTTGGTCTGCTGGAGAGCTCCCTCCCCTTCCCCCCTCCTCCTTCGGCCCGGGAGTGCAGGTCTTGATTGGGAGTTCGGGCAAGTGGGGAAGACAAGCTCCGGTGTCCAATCCCACAATTTTGGGAGAGAAACCAGTGGCAGAGGCATACCAAGCGCATTGCAGAAGTTTTGCCTGTCAGCGTTCGGATGCCGATGTAGGACAGCAGCCGGATCGCGGCGGCAAGTGGATCTGCGGCTCAGTCTCCTTCCGAGGGTGGCACAATCAAGCGGAGCTCAGCCGGGCAGGAAACACAGCGATACGTGCAGTATCAGTGGGGGGACACAGAGGAGAGCTTCACCGGACTGTACAGTAAGGCCGTAAGATCAACAGAAGGGATAGAGCTTTAGATGCGCTGGTGGTCACAGCAGGCCCAAGCCACATGCGATTTGCACGGGAAACGCTGTTAGCAGTTGTGGAGGCTCCTAGAAAGGCCGCAAAGCTTCGTTTTGGGATAGTTTCTTCAGGAATTAGCTCAGAGGGGTTCAAGGATGAATCCACATTGAAAAAGAAAAAAAAACCGCGAGGATTCTCACGGGCACGGTCTAACAGGTTTTTAAAGCAATAGCCTCTGTACAGAACACAGTGCTTGGTCAGCGGTTGATCCAGGAAGGCATCAGAGTATTACTGCGTGGCCGGAATGCCTTCTAAACCGCAGTGTTTGCTCTGTGTTGTTAGAAGGGGTGCAGTCTCCGAAACAGGTGTGTGTAGGGCAGGGGTCTCAAACTCAAATTGCTTTGAGGGCCGAATGAGGACTTGTAAAGTAACCCGGGGGCCGCATAAGACACGGGCCTCATTTGCATAAGGGGCCTCATTTGCATAAATATTTGCATAATGTTGCATAATGAGTGCATGGATAAAGAAAGACTAGAAAATTTCTATATTACTATAATCCAGTGCCAACCGCCAGGCACATTAGGAACTACTACTAACACTGCCCATTTGGAACCCACAGCAAACCCCCCGTATCATAACAGCACTACCAGGACTCACAAAGCACCAGACCCTACCTATCAAAAGGCAACACTGCAAATATTAAATCAATACATTTCAGAGAACAATACATGACCTACTGGGAAAAGAGAACAAGTAGCAATGTCAAATAGGAATTACACAGAATACCTCAGCACTGTAGAAATAAAACTATAAATAATTTCTTGTACCAAAGCACAGACATTAATGATGCACATTTCCCAGAGCTGACATATTCCAGTTAATAAATTCAAAATAAAGAGATATTTTTCTACCTTTTGTGCATTTTTTTTCAGTTGCAATTGCTCCAGCCACTTCTGGTTTCTTCGTGTCTTCTGCTATCTCCATCGTCTGCTGTCCATTTGTCCTTTCTTCTCTCTTCTAGTTTTTTTCCATTCTCTCTCTCTACATCTGCTTTAACATACTAATCTTTCTCCTTTTGCTCTTTCCTCATTCCTATTTCATCCACTCAAATTTTACCCCTCCATCCTCAATCCCCACTTACTCTCCCAATACCTGGCCAATTGTAGATTTGTCTTCTCTTCCAGACAAAATATTTTTCCCCTCTCCATTTCACTTTCCCAGCTCCATCCCATTCTAATCCTCCCCCAACATCAGCTCCCTTCTAGTTCCAGCCCCACCCAGCATCTGCTCCTTTCTAGTCCCTGCATCAGTCCATTTCCAGTCCTATCCTAGCCTCACCATCAGCCCATTTCCAATCCTAGCCCCCCATCAGCCCATTTCCAATCCTAGCCCCCCATCAGCCCATTTCCAATCCTAGCTCCCTCCCCTCACAGCCCATTTCCATTCCAAGCCCCCCTCCCATCAGCCATTTGCAGTTCAAGCCCCCCTTCCACTCAGCCCATTTCCAGTCCTAGCAACCCCCCCAGCCCATTACCAGTCCTAGACCCCCCCATAGCCCATAACCAGTCCTAACCTCCCCATAGCGCACTTCCAGTCTTACCCCCCATCACCCCATTTTCAGTCTTACCCCCCCCATAGCCCATTACCAGTCCTAGTCCCCCCCATAGCCCACTTGCAGTCGTATCCCCCATCACCCCATTTTCAGTCTTACCTCCCCTCATAGGCCATTACCAGTCCTAACCCCCAATCAGCCCACCTCCAGTCCTAACCCCCATCACCCCATTTTCAGTCCTAGCCCCCACCATAGCCCATTACCAGTCATAACCCCCCCCTGCCAATAGCCCACTTCCAGTCCTAACCCCCATCTGCCCATTTCCAGTCCTAGCCCCCACCATAGCCCATTACCAGTCATAACCCCCCCCCTGCCAATAGCCCACTTCCAGTCCTAACCCCCATCTGCCCATTTCCAGTCCTAGCCCCCACCATAGCCCATTACAAGTTATAACCCCCCCCAGCCCATTACCAGTCATAACCCCCCCCCCTCTGCCAATAGCCCACTTCCAGTTCAGTCAGCCCCTCCATAGCTCATTACCGGCCAACAAAAAAACCCCCAAAACCCTGGCTTCTGCTGCTGCCGTTGCCGCCGTGGCAGCAGCAGAATCAATTGTCAAATTTAAAAAAAAACTGACTTCTGCTGCTCAAGCAGCTGTCCTGCGGCCCCTTTCCCTCTGCCCGGAGATCCGACTCTGCTCTATCAGCGGCGTGCTTTTCAAGCCGCGACGAGAGTATTCCCCTCTCGCGCGGTTTTTTCAAGCCGCGCGAGAGGGGAATACTCTCTTCGCGGCTTGAAAAGCACGCCGCTGAGAGCAGAGTCGGATCTCCGGGCAGAGGGAAAGGGGCCGCAGGACAGCTGCTTGAGCAGCAGAAGTCAGTTTTTTTTTTAATTTGACAATTGATTCTGCTGCTGCCACGGCGGCAACGGCAGCAGCAGAAGCCAGGGTTTTGGGGTATTTTTGGTTTTCCGCCGTCGCGGGCCGCACAAAGTTGTCTCGCGGGCCGCGTGTTTGAGACCCCTGGTGTAGGGGCTGCATTCAGGCTTCAGCTTCAATGGAGCAAGAATTGGAAAGCGGGAATGAGAGTCAGCCTGTAGTCCTGCAGGATCCACTTTCTCCCACGTTGCCCCCGCCAGAGCCTCTCAGCCGCCTTTGCCAGGTGGACTGGCAGCAATATTTTCCCCAGATTTGTTGCACTTATTCAGCAAGCGTTCGGAGGCACTCAGAGAGGACCTCCAACCGGTTCCCCAGGCCTAGAACTGGGGGAGAAGAGGCCAGGGACTCCTCTGAATACAGGCACGTCAGGGATTCTGGCTAAGAAGTCTAGGATAGAAAAAGAGTGGCCGGATCAGTCGGTGACCTCAGAGGGGCTGCAATTCGAAGATGGACAGCAGGACCTGGAAATGGACGAAGAGTTGGAAGAAGGTAAGATCACTGAACAGGAGGACCAGGCTAGAGTAATTCGCGGTTTTTGGAGAGATGAATTACCGTCACTTATTTCAGAGACACTCAAAGCGCTTAATATGCCGACGATGGGACCGACGGAGGATTCTACATTAGAAGATCCGTTGTTGCAAGCTTTTCAAAAGACTCAGAGAACATTTCCCATACACAGAGTTGTGAGGGAAATAATTCAAGGCGAATGGGACATGCCAGAGGCAGTGCTTAAAGGGTCTAGGGTTATGTCCCGTCTTTACCCACTGGTGGACCAGGATAAAGAATTGTTTAAGTCGCCGAGGGTGGATGTAGCCGTATCGGCAGTCACCAAGAAGACTACCATTCCAGTAGAGGGTAGGGCGGCTCTAAAAGATACCCAGAACAGAAAACTGGATGGCTTGTTGAAACAGGTTTTTGAAGTAAACGCGCTGTTCATACAGGCATCCATTTATTGTGTATGGGTGGCAAGAGCCTGTCTGTCTTCGCTGGTCGCAACGGATCAAGGGGGGGGGGCAGATGGATGAGGTGACAGCAGAAGAGGGTAGACTGGAGTCGGGAGTGGCATATCTGTCCGATATTCATTATGATCTTATTTGAGGGTTATCGAACAGTATGGCTTCCGTGATAGCGGTGCAATGGTATCTTTGGCTGCGCAATTGGGCAGCAGATGCTTCTTCCAAGGCAAGGCTAAGTAAGCTTCCTTTTAGGGGAAAGCTACTTTTTGGAGAGGATTTAGATAAGATAGTGAAGGATCTAGGAGAGTCCAAGGGCGGTAGACTTCTGGAGGACAAGCAAAAGCAGGGAAGATCGCCAACAGCTTCCAAGATTCCGCAGAGAGAGTTTCGGCGTTTTCATTCGACAAGGTTCACTCAAGGTCAAAGGGGACGTTTCCCCAATAGAAACCAGGGGTTTCGGGGTTTTCGAGGAGCAAGCAGAAGTTTTGCTTCCTCCTCTTCAAATCTTAGAAAATTGCAATGAAGTAAGGTGGACCCAGGTAGAGGTGCCTGTAGGAGGTTGGCTATGGGATTTTTACCCTGCCTGGGTCCAAATTACCTCGGACCAGTGGGTACCGGAGGTCATTCGAGAAGGTTATGCTTTGGAATTTCAACGGACGGTGACCGACTTTTTCATATGGTCTCCGTGCAGAGCACATCTCAAGTGCAAAGCGATCAGACGCTACAGAGACTGTTAGATCTAAAAGCCGTGGTGCCGGTGCCTCGAGACCAATACGGTTCCAGTTGGTACTCCATTTATTTCGGAGTTCTGAAAAAGGAAGGAACTTATCGGCCAGTTCTGGATCTCAAAAGAGTGAATCGGTGTCTCCGAGTGTCTCATTTTCATATGGACAACCTAAGGTCGGTCATCGTAGCAGTAAGAAAAGGAGAATTTCTTACGTCCCTAGATTTGTCAGAAGCATACCTGCACATTCCAATTCGACAGGAACACCAAACATTTCTCAGATTTGCAGTTCCTATGGGGCATTTTTAATTCCAAGCGTTACCATTCGGGCTGGCTATGGCACCACGAACATTCACCAAGGTGATGGTGGTAGTAGCTGCATCACTACGAAAGGATGGAGTGCTGGTACATCCGTATCTGGATGGCTGGCTGATTCGAGCAAAATCAAGAGCCGAGAGCGAGGCGGCTACGTCCAGAGTAGTTGTGGTCCTGCAAAGTCTAGGCTGGGTAGTCAATATGACAAAAAGCAGATTGGTTCTGTCGCAGAGTCTAGAATACCTGGGGGCACGGTTCGATACGGAGGCCAGCGGGGTAGTCCTCCCACAACATCGGGTGCAAGGATTGAGGAAATTGATCTGAGAATTTCTGAGCAGGCCACCTCCCCCGGCATGACATTATCTACAGTTGCTCGGTACCATGGCAGCAACTCTTGAACTGATGCCGTGGGCAAGAGCCCATATGAGGCCTTTACAGAGAGCGTTGCTCAGGCGGTGGTCTCACCAGGACGACCCTCTGTCCTGGAAGCTACCCTGTCCGGTGGAGACGCAGCAGGCGCTGCAGTGGTGGTTACGTCCAAGGTGTCTGGAAAAGGGCATGCCTTTGGAGACACCGTGTTGGATGCCCGTAACAACAGATGCCAGTCTAGTAGGCTGGGGGGCTCACTTTCAAGGACGATTCGCACAAGGATGGTGGACCAATCTGGAAAGGCTATGGTCAATAAACAGATTGGAACTGAGAGCAGTAGCGCTGGCGTTGCGAGTTTTTCAGCCGTACCTGCACGGAAAAGCGATTTGAGTGTTTTCCGACAACGCGACCGCAATGGCCTACATCAACAGACAGAGAGGCACCAGCAGTGTGCCTCTGGAAGCCGAGGCCGAGCAGTTGTTCGATTGGGTCGAGCAAAACCTAGGGGCTCTGTCGGCAGCACATGTGGCAGGAGTGGACAATGTAGAGGCCGACTTCTTGAATCGAGTGAAGGTGGATCCAGGCGAGTGGATTCTTCATCCGGAAGTTTACGAAATGGTGCTGCGTCGCTGGGGGTCACTAGTAATGGATCTCATGGCGACTTTCCAATCGGCAAAGGTCAGTCGTTCTTCATCAGAAGACGGGAGAGAATGTCGGAGGGCCTAGATGCTCTCATACAGGACTGGCCAGTAGAGCAGCTCTTGTATGTGTTCCCTCCATGGGTGTTAATAGGCTGTGTAGTGCAACGCATCGAGCGGCACAGAGGATTGGTGATATTGATTGCTCCGGATTGGCCAAGAAGACCTTGGTATGTGGATCTAAGGAGACTCTTAGTGGAGCAGCCTTGCCGTCTCCCGGTCAGGAGGGATCTGTTGTTGCAGGGTCCGCTGTATATGCCTCTGGTGGATCGATTCTCGCTTACGGCTTGGCTCTTGAGAGGGCAAGGTTGAGAGGAAAGGGGTACTCCGCAGTAGTCATTGCTACCTTGTTGAAGGCATGAAGGAGATCTACCTCATTGGCGTATATTCACGTTTGGCGTATTTTTGAAGCTTGGTGTGTAGACAGGAAACTGGAAGCGTTAAAGAGCGTCAATACCACAGATTTTGGCATTCTTGCAGGATGGATTTCAGAAGGGTTTGGCGGCCTCATCCTTACGGGTGCAGTTGGCAGCACTATCCTGTTATAGAGGAAAGGTCAAGGGGGGGAAGCGCTGGGGGCTCGGATGTTAAGTGTTTTTTAAGAGTGGTGTTGCTTTTGAGGCTGCCGTGTCGACAGGTAGTCCCGACGTGGAATCTGCAGTTCGTTTTGGAAGCATTAGTGCGAGAACCTTTTGAACCATTGTCTAGGTCATCTTTGAAGGATCTTACTCTCAAGGTGGTCTTCCTGGTAGCGATTTGTTCGGCTAGGAGAATCTCGGAATTGCAGGCTTTATCCTGTAAGAAACCCTTTCTGTCTTTTTACGATTCAAAGGTGGTGAGGCCGGTGCCATCATTTTTACCAAAAGTGGTGTCAGCGTTTCACGTGAATCAGATGGTTTCTTTGCCAGTTTTTGATAAAGATTCGGAGGCTTCTTCCGCAGGACAGTGGCATCTGTTGGATGTTCGCCGGGCATTAAAGAAATATATCTGTCGGACAGCAGATTTCCAGAAGTCGGATAGATTATTGTCCTGTTTGGTGGTACAAGGAGGGGAGAAGCAGCATCAAAGGCGTCTATTGCCAGATGGATTAAGGAGGCGATAGCGTCGGCGTATATGTTGAAGGGTAAGCTGGTGCCTGAAGGGCTTAAAGCTCATTTGGCTAGGGCTCAAGCGGCTTCATGGGCCGAGTACAGATTAGCAACAGCGGCAGAGATTTATAAAGCAGCAACCTGGTCATCTATAAATTCCTTTGTCAAGCAGTACCATCTGGATGTCCAGGTGGGAAGGGATACTTGTTTTGGGACAGCAGTGCTTCAGGCTGGTCTAGCAGGTCCCTCCTGTTGATTTATTTCACTGCTCTGTTACATCCCCAGAGGTTCAGGACTAGACTGGAGGGACGATAAGGAAGGTGAAATTAGACTTACCTGCTAATTGTTGTTCCTTGAGGAACTCCAGTCTAGTCCCGTATCCCTCCCTGGTTTTTCCTTTGGACTAGAGCCTGAAGCAAATGATGTATCGCAGGTAAGAGAACTGTTTCGGTTCTGGTTCATACGGGGAGGGTCTGCATAGGGGATTATAAAGGGGTCACCTTTCTCCATAAGGGGGGAGAGCAGGTCTCAGCAGTTCTAACACATGCTAATAAAGCATAGGGGAAGATATTTCTCCCTTAAAGGTTATAGGTTAAGTTAGTTTACAGTTTGTTGATAGTGTTGACTACTTAATTGTTGCTCCGGTGAGTCTGCTTTGTCAATAGGTTACTGGAGTGAGGAGGCGGTGCCTGTGTCTTTATACCAGTGTCATCAAAAGGATGACGTTTCTCAGTCTCCAAGCTGCTGGAGGAGGAGCACAACCCAGAGGTTCAGGTCTAGACTGGAGTTCCTCAAGGAACAACAATTAGCAGGTAAGTCTAATTTCACCTTGAGCTGCTTGGCACTGGTGGGTGGGGGGGGGAGCGGGGAGGAGCTTACCTTCCCGCTCTCTTGCTGCCGCTGATCGAGTTGTAGAGGGTCCTGGTCTGCAGTGCCCGAGTGCACCTTTAAATTTCAAAGTTGAACTGCTCAGTGCTAGTTGGTGGTAGTAGGAAGCGGGGAGGAGCTTACCTTCCCCCTCCCTTGCTGCCACTGCTGGTGAATGGGCTGTAGAGGGTCCTGCTCGGCGGTACCTGAGCATATTTTTAAATTTCAAGGTTGAGCTGCTCAACACTGGTTGGTGGTGGTGGGGAACAGGGTTTATTACAAGCTGAAACTGTTGTGGGGATACAGCAGATATATCATGACTTTCAAAGGAATGCAGGAAAAAACAAGAAGTTATATCTAGAATTAGTAGGGCTTACTTTCCAGGACATTCACATCTACAGTCTGCACACATTGCATGGATTCCAAATAAAAACATCCCTGTCAGAATCTTCATGCCCCCTGGACAGGTCCTGAACATTTTGTGTCAAAAGTTATTAACGGAACATACATCCCCCCTCTTCCAAACTCAAGAAACGTCCTTCCTTTTGCAAAATAAGCCAAAGCAATCTCTAAATGAAACAGGTGGTTGTGTCTCATCCAACCTTCTTTCTTACCTCTTAAGTCCTCATTCTTCTTAATCATCAAAAAAGGAATCACTATGCCAGTAATAGGTACAGAAAAGATTAACTGGGTGAATATTTATTTATTTACATTCTCTTATATACCGCGCTATTCTGCATCAGTGCGGTTTACATTGAACAAACTGAAATTACATTGAACAGGGCATTATAACTTAGAAATAACTATTTTACAGGGAACATGGGCTATGGAGGGTTAAGTGGCTTGCCCAAGACCACAAGGAGCACCTGTGGGACTAGAAACCCCAGTCCTTCCGGCCCAAGGTTGCTGTCCTCTAGTGGGATTTGAACCCCCGACCTTCCGGCCTGAAGTACCTTGCCCCAACCACTAGGCCACTCCTCCACTCCAATTGTGAAGGATCAATTGTGAATCTCACATGAGATGCTCTCATTCCACCTCATCAAATCTGTGCACAAAATTAATTCCTTTATTAACTATGGTCATGGAAGAAGAGATCTCTGAGCCTGATCACCCTTTCCCAAGTCCTCCCCCACAACTTCCTGCCATGACATGAAACAGTGAGTAGCACAGTCATGTGACTACACACTAACAGCCTTTCCATCAAGTGCCAGATGCCACCAAGCAACTAGTGTCATTGCACGGCAAACATTTATGACATGTGGCCCTCCAGATTCATTCTTCTCAATTATCCCACTTTTGATCAAAAATAAACACATTTGAAGGTGGTACAGGGAATAGAGGGATGCCAAAAGTCGGATTAGGAAGAGGAGAAGTTGGTGCAAGAGGCCGAAGGGGAGAAGATCTGAAAGCTAGAAGAGAGGGAATGTCAGCTGACCCCTGAGTCACAACATGGGGTACCAAAGGGCAAGAAATCAGAGCTAAGCATGTGGGGATAGACAGTGGATAAAAAAGTGAGAATATAAAGGCTTGTGGATGGACAGAATGCCCATATAAATTTCTGAAGATAAAAGGAGCTGAAATCGTAGAGCACTGGTTCAGAAGCAGACCAACCTGAGGTACAAGACATGCAGGCAAAGGCCATTCAGAGGTACATAGGACAAGGAAGGTAGGCACCCCATGCTGAGGTGGCTAGGATGATGGGGGGTAAGTATGTGGTCTAAAAGCAGATAAGACCAACACATCATCCTGATGTGGAAGGAGGCGGGGTGATGGAGGCAGGCATGCCACTGAGGAGGGTGAGAGTGATGGGAGCAGGCATGTCAGAAACAAGGGAGGCATGGGGAAGGCATAACATCCTGAGGCCAGAGGTGGGCACGGTGATGGGGGGGGGGGGGGGGGAGGCATGCTGTCCAGATGTCAGAGCCAGGTGGGGAAATGGGAGCAGAGAAAGGAAAAGGAGATGAAAATGTGTCTAGGAATTTTCCAGCTCTGAAAATAAAGAGAAGCAAAGTCACACTGTGTAACATAGTAAATGATGGCAGATAAAGACCAGTATGGTCCATCTAGTCTGCCCAGTAAAATGGCAAGAGTAGGTGCACCTGCTGCTCCTTGCAGGGCACCCCTCCCTATGTTTTGTTTAGGGGTGACACCCCAGTTTGTTGAGAAATTAGATAAGTTTATTTTGATTTTATCCTGTTGCTGTAAAGGGATACACTTTGTCTGTCCCATGCCATTTTGAATTCTGTCACTGTATTTGCCCCCACCACTTCCATCAGGAAGCATCCACCATCCTTTCCGTGAAAAAGGATTTCCTGACATTGCCTTTCAAATTTACCCCCTTGCAGCTTCATGTTATGCCCTCTAAGAGACAACAAGCACCAGCTCTGAGATATTCCTATTAATTCCACCCATGTACAGCAATATTAAAATCATAACAGTGTTACCAACGGTAAAGCAGGTACTCCATCCACAAAGACCACGACAGGGAGGGTAAGAAGAGTTTGTGTTCTTCACCATCACTTTATCTGTAGTGAGGGAACTAAAGTCCACCCTTCACAAGAACCTGCACAAACACACTGCCAGTTAATCCCTTCTTAAATCACTATTTCCTGATTTACTTCATTCTTCTTGGTGGAATTTCAGATCTCTGTTCTTATGATTAAGAGGGTGCCAAATCCCATTTCCTCAGTTTCAGCTCTGCTCAGGGTCCTATGGCTGATCCTGCAATGTCCCAGCTTAAAAAGCTGCAGCAGTGTTTGTAAAAAGAGAGCATGAAGTTCGAGCAATCTCCTACCTGAGAAGCTCCTGCAGGCATTCTCCTCTCGCTTGTTCTGCTTTGCAGGATTAGAAAGGGACTGGGGGCTCTTTCTCTGGCTGCTAGTTAAGATCCAAATACTTCCTTTTCAAGTGTGAGGGAGGGAAGGGATTCTGGGAATGTTACAGGTGTAACCCAGTTTTTAGTACAACTGCCTACCCTTCACAAGATCAAGAATTTGATTCCCACTGGTACTCCTTGTGAGTGACGTAGGGCACGTCACTTAACCATTGAACTAAAAGGTCTGACAATCTACTTCCGGTTATACAATGCCAAGAAAACCCAGAGGCTGCTGGGTCATCAGGAGTCAGCACTGACTTGACAGCACAAAAAAAAACAGTCAGGAGGGGAAATAAAACTGATAATCAGAGCTTGGTGGCTCAAGGAGAGGGGGACAATCCTTTCCTGGCTTTGATTATCAGCAACTCCACCTCCTACTCCTACCGAGCGCAGAATGATGATGTCAAACAGAAGGACCCAGGGACTTTACCCTACAGGAACAGATTGATGACATCACAGAGGGGCAGGCCTGAGCTTTCCAGTGAGCACAGACTGGTGACATCACACAGGGCGGAGCTTATACTAAAGCTCTCTTTTCGAACGAGAGGTCTGTGTCTGTGCTCGTGTCTCTTCTCTTTATCTTACCTTCTTTGCTTTTTCTCCTGTTCTCCCTCGTTCTTTGCAGCTGCTCTTCCCCTTCTTCCTGTTTATCCTATAACTCCCTGTCTTTTATCTTCTCGCTGTCCCCACTTTACCTTTGCTCACAGTTGTTGCTGACAGGGTGAGCTCCACATTTGGTTAATGGTGTTGGCGCTCTAGGCAAACCTTAAGCTTTACACCCCTCTGGCTGTCAAATCAATCGTTTAGCTTTGAATGCCCCACTCTTTGCTGCTCCCCCTCCGAAGTTGTCATCCTAGGCGGATGCCTAGTTTGCTTATTGGTTGGGCTGGCCCTGGTTTCTAATTACATCCATCTCCCACAGTCACCACACACCTGTAACTGTTGGTCACCCAGGGTCAGTTCAAGGGTATTAGGCACCCTAGGGGAAACTTCAATTTTGTATCCTCTTGCAATTTAGCTTTTAGATTCCAAATGTCCTCTTCTCCCTCTCGCCCCCCCTCCCCCTTTACATGATAAAATTCCATTGTAATTATCTCAACACCATCTCTCCAAAACAGTCCTATAAAAACGGACATTTGGGCTATTTTCATTATGCCCATTTTCATGCAGTGATGTCTCTGTGTGGCTGCTAGGACCCATTATAAAGCGGTATAGAAAAGCTGTTAAATACATAAATAACTTTGCTTTGACTGACCTGCTCTTTGCTGCTCCTTCCACCCAGATACTGCTGCCCTAGGTGACTGCCTAGTTTGCCTAGTGGTTAAGGTGACCCTGTGATTATCATCTCCATCTCTTGCTGCAGCAGAGGGAGAGAGAGAGACTGGGTGAAGCAGGGATCGTGAGAGAGAGAATAGGGGGAAACTAGGGGGGGGGGCATGAGAGAGAAAGAGACTGGGGAAGGCTGATGAGGGTGCTTATGAGAGAGAGTGGGGTAAGGCTAGTGGGGATTAAGAGAGAGAGAGAGAGAGACAAACATGTGGGCGCAGCCCTTGACATTCCCCATTAAGCATACAGAACTGGAGCAGGGCTGATGTGGTCTCTTTTCAATGGAGAAGAGGTGGGAAACTATAGGCTGGTAAGCCTTACCTCACTGGCTGGAACAAAAGAGACATTGCAAAAGGAAAGGATAGTGAACTTTTGACAATCCAGTGGTTTGCAAAACCCCAGGCAATGTGGTTTAAGGATTTGTTAAACACGTCCTTAAGAGGACCCACCAGAATCTCTCTGAGTTCCCTCAGCATCCTGGGATGTATCTCGTCCAGCCCCATGGCTTTGATCACTTTTAGATTTTCAAGTTATTCATAGACACTTTCTTCCGTGAATGGCGTGGTATCTACTCCATTACCATATGTATCTGTCAGCCATCTGTAGTCCTTCTCCAGGATTTTCTTTCATGAACATAGACGTATTTGTTCAGCATCTTTGCTGTTTACTCATCAAGCTCCACACAATGTCCTCAGCATCTTTCAGCCTTTTTTATTTTTATTTTTATTTTTTTTTATTTATCAAATTTTCCATCAAACCAATCAAGCAATATACTTGTACAGAAAAGATGCACACATTAATAATATACAAGAAATTATACCATAGAACAACCAAACAGTGACACATCTATAGTCCTCATAAAGGGGGAACAGTAGTCAGAAAGAATCGCTAGGGAAGGCGGTCTCCCTAGATCATACATAAAGCATTAATTCCAGACAGAAAGATGGGGGCAGAGACATGGGAGCATCAAAAACACAGAGGAACCCAAAATACCTTAAGTGGGCGAAGATGTTAACATTTGAGCGCTGACATAAGAGGATAAATCCCCAGGTTGAAAAAAGACATATTTAAGAGATTTATGCAATACAATACATTTACAAGGTAATCTTAATAGGAAAGTAGCACCTAATCGAAGAACCCCAGGTTTTAACAAAAGGAAGGCCTTACACCTTCTCTGAGTATCCCTCGAGATATCGGGGAAAAATAGAAATCCTCTTTCCCATAAACAAATTATTCCTCTTTTTGAAATAAATTTTTAGGAGCCAGTCTCTATCAGAGGAGAGTGCAAGAGTCACCAATAATGTGGAAACCTTCACCTCTTCCACTGGAGGGGATTGAAGCAACGCGGAAACATCCAACGAGTCCATCTGTAGCTCCCCAACATCACACTTCCCCTCCTTTTTACCAAGGGGCAAATAATATGCCTTCGAAACCGGGGGCAGCAGGTCAGCTGGAATCATTAGAGACTCTTGTAGATATCTTTTAAAAAGTTCCACTGGAGCTACCGCAGATACAATAGGAAAGTTCAACAAATGTAAATTAGAAGCGCGGGAAGCATTCTCCAAAGTCTCTAACTTGCCTCTCAGCATGATATCTTTCATCAATGTATCCGTTAAGTCAGAGACCTGTATAAGCTTTTGGTCAAAAGCCCCAACTTGATTCTTTGTTTCCACAAACTCAGTGTTCAAAGCAGATATCTTATTCTCCATAGCAGCAAAAGTAGAAGAGGAAATAGCCAGTTGCTGGTTCATAATCTGGGAGAGCTGACTTATTGCTTCCCAAATATTCTCAAGGGTAACTTTAGCTGGGCGCACTAGCGCAATCACCGGGGAACTAACGGAAACCGCTGAACCAGGGATCACCTTCCTCCTATCCATCTCAGCCCCCAAACCACCGGTAACATCAACCTCCGAACCATGTTCACCCCCAGGAATTACTACCTGGATCTCTGTCCCAGACTTCTGACCATCGGCAGCAACCTCTGAAGCGCCCCACTCCGGAATCTCAAGAGACGCCTTCTCAGTTGAAACTACAGATCCGCGCTCCGAGGCACCTACCAAGAGTGCCGGAACTACAGGAGGCGAGCGGTCCTCAGGGGAAAATGAGATTTCCAGGGTGGGAGCAGCCGAAACCTCCACAGCCGGCGCCACCAAGCCCCTCCGAATTTCCCCCTTTTGCTCCTCATTAAGCAGAACAAAACGATCCATCGGGCCAGAAGAAGAGGGTACGGGCTCCGTGGGAACAGCCCGAGCTTTTCCTTTCCATTTAGGCATTGCTGCTTACAACCTCTCTGCCGCCATCTTGGAAGAACCACTCCCCTTATTTATTTTTATTTTATTTATGTATTTGTTTTTTTTATACCGCACCTCGCTTTACATTTTTAGACATTATTTCTTCTGCCCCTGCCTTTGATGTTCTGAATTCTTTCTCTGCCTTTTTAAGCGTTATCTGGTATTCTTCTAGGGAAAATTTCTCCAAACGGGTTAGTGTAGCGCATACTATGACAGTAATAAACCTTACTCCTAAGCCAATGTATGCGGAATATGATCTAAGTCTCTCAAATTTACTATTAGTGCTCGGCATAGTACTTTCATCGTACAAAAGACAGCTTGCTTCCAAGATGTAACATGTATAGGCAACTTGTTAAGGTTTGATTGGAAATTCCTCTATGGCTCCTAATATGATGGGAAATATTTCTGTATCTTACTGCCACATTTTCTCAGCCTCTGACTGTATTCTGTTCTGCGTTCCTCTACTTGTGATCTTCTGTGTTCATATTTCTTTATTGATTTTCAAATAGATATAATAAAACTACTACAACTACTAATTGTTTAAAAAGCAATACAGGGTGTACATAATGCTGTACAAACATAGATAAAGAACAAGAGTAATAAGAAAACATTACTGTGTCTGAGTAAGTATATCAATAATTATTAATTCCATATCGTCTTGCTAGACCGGTCCAGACAAGTGGGTTATGTTCCTCAACCAAAGATCGGTAGAGACCAGGGCCAGCCCGTCCACTAGGCAAGCTAGGCTGCAGGCATGGGTGACAGTGTTGCCCCCCTCCCCCCTCCCCTGCTGCCACTGATTCTGTTTGACCTTTTGCTACTGCTTTTGGAAATACTGCCACTGTGCACCTACCCCTCCCAAGACAGAATCAGTGGCAGCTGGGGGGGGGGTGGCAGTGGCACCTGGGAGCGGCGGTGGCAGCTGGAGGGGCAGCGAGGCCGGGGTTTCTGCCTAGGGCAGCAGAAATCCTTGGGCTAGCCCTGGTGATGACAAAGAATCAATGAAAAGCACAGGTTTCAATGACATCTCTTTGCCTTAGCCTTTAGTATTTCTCTCTCTCCAGCAGATGGTGGATGGATTTTCTCCACCTTGAAGAAAATCTGACTAATTGAGAGGAAACGATTGATTAAATGCTCGTGAATGATCACCTTGAGGTTGACTCTCTCATTTGAGCATGATGTGGGAGGCTTCACTAGCCATAGGAAGAGGAAAAATTGGTTCAGCTCCATGCTCATATCATGATAAGAGCCTGTTGAGCAGCCAGAAAATTGAAAGGATCTGGAAGGATTGGGAGAGTCAGCAGCCTCACACAACCTCAATGTCCTCTCCCTCCTCCTCTACCCCCCCTGCTCTCTCCTGAAGATTGCAGAAGGCTCTCAGAGGAATCTGCCCGTCCGTCACCTTAAACGCAGTGCCTGCAAAGCCAGAGAAGCAGTTTCAAGGGAGTAGAGCTGAGCTCAGCATGAATTTCTGCCTGGGGCTCACAGGGAGTGAGTTCCAAGGCTTGGCCTTGTCATTGTCCTTGTTGGGAGCTCCTGATTCCCTCCATCTGGGGTGCAATTTGGGGCGGACCGCTGTCGACCGTTGGTGCAGCGTGGGGGATTCCTGCCATTTTCTGCACGCGTTAATAGTTTTTTTACTATTGTTCATCTAGCAGTCATGCAGTCCTTGTAGGCGTTCCACCCAAGTGGCTCCAACACGCATTCCTACCCGTAACACGCATTGCTGTCTAAGCACTGTTAATGTGCACCTGCTGGGCCACCGCGGCCTTAGCGCACGTTGTTGTGATACTTGTCTTAACTGTCTATGTCTTCGTCCAGGAAACATTTGGCCTGTGGCAAGCGAGGTGCCTCCTCTCCAGCTTCTGGACTCTGTTCTTCTTGCATGGCAGCTTCTGAGTATTCCTTGAGGGCCTGCTTCCCCTCTGTCAGCTGGGGATATAGTTAGTCCAGCCTTGCCTGCTTTAGGGCTGGAGGTGACAGGTGGAATTCTGGGTAAGAATGACCAGTCAGCCAGAGCTTTCAGCATCTGTGCTTTGGGCTGCTCCCTGTCCTCTAGGGGATCGGCAGTGGCTATGTCCCCTGGAGTAGGGGGGTCATTTCTGCAAGGAGAGCTTCCAGAGTCCGAATTGTCCTCCCCAGAATTCTTTTCATTTTTGCAACAGGCCTGGTCATTCTGGTGTGGAAATTCAGACCCTGCGGCCTCTGGGTTCCTCCGAGTGCAGTCTCATGAGGGGCAGGCTGAGAATGGAAGCTCTATTCGATCGCCTATGGCTAAGCATCCCTGGCGAAGGCCTCCCCTGGAGGTGGGGAACAGCTGGGATCTATCCGAGATTGGAACTGTGCCTTGGATTCAGATGCCTCGGTTCTGTGCCCTGATGTGAACAAAGAAGTACTCTCACCTTTGTAGGATTGTAGAGACCAGTGTTATCCATCTGTTCCAGAAGGAGGAATTGGTGGCATTGATTCCTAGGGTCTCATCCACCTTGAGCTTGATGGATTCTCCAGGCATGGAGCTGGAGCCAAAGATGCATCCACTCCTGCAAGGGGTGCAGAAATCCACTACTGTCTTCCCATTCCCAGAAGTGATCAAGGACATGATCCTGTTGGAGTGGGATTACTCTGACTCCCTATCTAAGGGGCTGAGGGTGTATCACTATTCTGTGATTTGTATATATTGTTATTGTATATAGTTCCCCTGTTAGCCAAGTTGAATCTCCTGTTCATATGTAAACACAAAGTACTATTGGAAATGTGTGTGTTCATTGTTTACTGTAAACCGCGCTGATGCTGAATAGCGCGGTATAGAAAAGACTATAAATAAATAAATAAATAAGAAGATGTACGTTCTCCCAGAAAAGTAGTATGTCATGTGGTTTGATATTCCTAAGGTAGATGCACATATCACAGTGGTTACCAGACGGACCACCATACCTATGGAAGGTGGATTCGCCTTAAAGGATACTCTGGACCAAAGAATGGATTTGTTGTTGAAGAACTAGTTCACCATAGTGGCTGCTATTCATCAGTTGGTGGTACGTGCAAGCCTGCCATCTCATGCCCTGCTCCAGTGGATTCAGTCTCTTCCACTGGATGATACTACCCCTCCTTTGGAGATGGTTACGGCCTTCCTTTCTGATGCCATGTATGATGTGGTACATCTAGCAGCAGGGCTTTTGTTTGCTGGCACGCAATGGTATAGCGAAGCGGAGCTCAGTAGCCCCTGCAGATATTTGTCGGTTGGAAACATGGGCATCAGTTTCCACTGTTATCAAGCATTACCACTTGGATGTCCATGCTTGGGTGGACATGGCATTTGATCCAAGAGTTTTGCGAGCTGCTGTCACTTCTTCCTTCCCAGAGGAGGTGGAGCTTTGGAATATCCCACCTATCTGGACTGGTCTAGGAGGATGATATGGAAGATGACATTTTACTTACCAGATAATGTCCTTTAATTGAGTCCTGCTAGACCAGTCCAGGACACATCCCATAAACTGTGTTGTTCTGTTCTTCTGCGATGGTACCCTTTGGTCTGCTATGATTTATATACTTGGCTCTGCAGGTCCATCTTCTACTGACAGCCTTCTGTTTGTGCTTTTCTGTACATACAGTAGTGGCCAAAAAATTAAGGCAGGTATCTTTTTCTACAATTTATTGTTAAATAATGTACTGTGGAGATTTCACACCTGCTTACTTATTTAATCAAACTATAAAACAAATTCCCTCAAGGGGCCAATATCAATAGATACAAACGGGAGGACTCAAGTCTCACACAGGACAACAATGCCACAATAGTGTAAAGACTGAGTCTTTACACTATTGTGGCATTGTTGTCCTGTGTGAGACTTGAGTCCTCCCGTTTGTATCTATTGATATTGGCCCCTTGAGGGAATTTGTTTTATAGTTTGATTAAATAAGTAAGCAGGTGTGAAATCTCCACAGTACATTATTTAACAATAAATTGTAGAAAAAGATACCTGCCTTAATTTTTTGGCCACTACTGTATGTACAGAATTCAGTTGTAACAGAATTTTTTGGCCACTACTGTATGTACGGAATTCAAAATGGCATGGGACAGACACAGTGGATCCCTTTACAGCAACAGGATAAAATCAAAATAAAGTTAACTATCTAATTTCTCAACAAACAGGGGTGTCCTACACGGAGCGGTGGGTTCACCCCTAAAACAAAGACATGGGGAGGGGTGGTCTGCATGGAGCGGCAGGTGCACCTACTCTTGCCATCTTACTGGGCAGACTAGATGGACCATACTGGTCTTTATCTGCCGTCATTTACTATGTTGCTAAGTAATGTAAATAGACCCAGCTGAGTTTCGGCAAATTAGCCTGTCTCAGGGGATCTAAAAAAAATATACATATAAATCAATACATTAATAAGATTAGAGGAGATAAACCAATAAAAACGTAAATTGATACACATCTGGTAAAAACAGACAGACATGCACATATATAAAGTCATGTGAGATCACAGCCAAAAATAGCAATTGAAACACAAATATAAAATATAAATAAAAATTAGACACATAAAAACAATTTACCAGTGCGGGTAAACATTAAAATTCTAGTAATGCAGTACAAGAGTTGCTCATAGAATGCACCTAAAAATAAATAAAACAATAGTAAAATCAGAAGAGTACAGAAATGTTTTTAAGACCATTAATCACAAGGCTATAAAGCTAAAAACTGAAAATACCAGTGATTATACATTAAAGCCCATCCTCATAGAACACAGAAAATTGGGTTTAAATTAAAAAATATATATATACACTCAATATTAAAAATGAAGTGAAAAAGTTGAGACTGTAAACTAAACAAGACAGATATATTCCATCAACAAATTTATATATATTCTTTGTCTATAAACATATAGATGTATCATTACAAAAAAATGTATGTATTTCCCACCATCGATATTCACAATTGGAATATAAGAACAGTTCTGCCATCCTTGTGACTGTGTGACTGTCCATATCATCAAAAAGACACATTAACTAATGGCGACCAGAGCATATACAAAAAAAAGAGGCAAAAATCTTTGAAAAACATCTAGATGTCTTTTAAATCATGCTGTCTTAAACAACAATGGGCTTTACTGGCCATAGACAGCAAGCTCCAAAGGACAAAAGGAATTTCCATATCACCCTGTTGACCAATCCAGACAAGTGGGCTGTGCTCCCCTACAAGCAGATGTGTGGAGACAGAGAGCCAATGAAATACCCAGGTTTCAATGACATCATTCCCATACCTCTATCAGCCTGAGCCACTAGAAGGCACCTCAGTATGCTTCATTCTTCTCCAGCAGATGGTGGATGAATTTTCTCATCTATGAAGAAAATTTAACAGTGGAGAGGCAAAATATTTATTCGCTCGTGAACGACCACCTTGAGGGTGATTCTCTCACTCGAGCGCCAACGTGGGAGGCTCCACTACTACTACTATTATTAATCATTTATATAGCACTACAAGTCATATGCAGTGCTGCACATATACATGTAAAAAGACATTCCCTGCTTCATCAGAGCTTACAATCTAATCAAGACAGACAATATAACAGCTAAGGTCAAGGATACAACTAGGGAAGGGTAAGGAGACACAAAGGAGAACTAGGGATCAGAATCCAAAAACAGCCTCAAAGAGATGAGCTTGCAAAGATGAAGCCTGACGTACAGACTCGGGTAATTTGTTCCAGGCATAAGGAGCAGCAAGGTGAAAGGATTGGTCTGGAGTTGGCAGTAGAAGAAAAGGACAAACAGGGAAGCAAGCCAGTAGAAGAGCAGAGTTCATAAGGAGGGATATAGGGAGAGAGGAAAGATAGTAAGGAGCAGTAGAATGAATGCATTTATAGTTCAGAAGGAGAAGTTTGAATTGGATTCAGAAACAGAAGAGGAGCCAATGGAGTGACTTGAGAAGAGGGGTTATATGAACATATCGAGGCTGGTGGAAGATTAGCCACGCAGCTGAGTTTTGAATAGACTGAAGGGGAGAGGGAAGACTCAGCGTGAGAACAGCAAGGAGGAGGTTGTAATAATCTAGCCAGGAGATGACTAAAGATTGGCAAGTGTCTTAGTAGTGTGTTCAGAAAGGAAGGGGTGAATTTTACTAATGCTATAGAGAAAAAAACAACAGGTTTTAGCAATCAGTTGGATGTGTGTGGAGAAAGAGGGAGGAGTCAAAGATGACTCCAAGGTTGCGGGCTGAGGAAACAGGAAGTAGAAGAATGTTATCCACGGAGATAGAGAAAGAAGGAAACGGGGAGGTGGGTTTAGGAGGAAAAATAAGAAGTTCAGTTCTGGGCATGTTCAATTTCAAATGGCAGTGAGACATCCAGGCAGCGATGTCCGATAGGTAGGCAGAAATTTGGTCTGGATTGTCGGAAAAATATCAGGTGTAGAGAGACAGATTTGAGAATCATCAGCGTAAAAATGGCACTGAAAGCTATGGGAGGAGATGAGAGCACCAAGGGACTTGTATAGAGACAAGCATAGGGCCAAGAACAGACCCTTGAGGTACACCAACTGGGAGTGGGATAGCAGTAGAGGAGGAACCACCAGAAAAAAAAAACAATGAAAGAGCGATGGAAGAGATAATAGAACCAGAATAGCACAGAATCTCTAAAACCAAATGAGGACAATGTGTCAAGGAGAAGGTGGTGGTCAACAGTATCAAAAGCAGCAGAAAGGTCAAGACTAAGGTCTTTTCAGTAGCCAAAGGAGAAGGGAAAATTGGTTCAGCTCCATGCTCTTATTATGTTAAGGACCTGTTGAGCAGCCAAAGAATTGGAATGATTTTGAAAGATTTTCAGTTACCTCACACAACCTCACAACCCCCTCCCTCCTGTCCCCCCTGCTCTCTCCCAAAGACTGAAGATGGCTCAGAGGTATGTACAAGCCTGTTTTAAAATTTTAGGACAAAAGAAAAACAGCATCTGGGGAGTATTTATTTATTTAACATTTCTTATATACCGCCTTTCATAATATCAAGGCGGAGTAGCAGAGTCTGGCATAGTTTGTCCTAGGAAGCATTGGGGATAAGTACCAAGGCTTCACCTCTTCATTGTCCTTGTTGGGGGGCTCCTGAACTCATCTGTTGTGGACCATAGGTTGAGGTGGACTGCGGGTGTCTGTTGGCTCGGCGTCGGGGCTTCCCACCATTTTCCAATGTGCGCTGGTAGCATTTTCTGTCTTTGCATGCCTTACACCCAAGAGGTCCCAGCACACATTCTGCCTGATTGGCTCCAACATGTGTTCCTGCCCAAGTACCCGTAATGCACGCTTTTGTACATGCTTAATTAGCATGTGCTCTTATGACTACACAGCCTCAGCGCATGCAAGTGTTTGTCTTGCCTTAACTCGTTCTGTCATCTTCTAGGAAGCGTTGGTTGACCTAAATTCATCTTGATGGCTTTCTCTGACTTATCACTGGTAGGCCCGTTTCCACTCTTCCTCCGAGGAAATCGGTTGGCCTGGCATTTTCCTCCTCAAGACAGGATGAGACTGATGGCGCTTTGGGTAAGAATAATAGCCTAGCCTTGAGTTTTGGGAACCATGCTTCTGGCCGCTTCCCTTTTTTGGAGAGTTCAGCTTCAGCTGTGTCCCCTGCGATTGGGGATCATCCTCAAAGAGGGGAGCTCCTGGAATCCAAGTTGTCCTCCTGGAATTATTTTCCTTTTGCAGCAAGAACATAAGAAATGCCATACTAGGTCAGACCAAAGTCCATTAAGCCCTATATCCTGTTTCCAACAGTGGCCAATCCAGGTCACAAGTACCAGCTAGGTTCCCAAAAAGCCACACAGGTTCCACAATGCTCGTCCCGGGGCAAGCAGAGGATTTTCTGGGTCCTCTTTAATAATGGTTTATGGACCTTTCCTTCAGGAACTTGTCCAAACCTTTTTTAAACCCAGCTACACTAACAGCTTTTACATCTTCCAGTAATGAATTCCAGAGTTTGATTATGCGTTGAGTAAAAAATTATTTTCTCTTATTAGTCTTAAATAGGTTACATTGTAGCTTCATTGCATGTCCTCTAGTCTTTCTACATTTTGATGGAGTAAACAACCAATCTACATTTACCTGTTCCACTCCATTCAGTAATTTATAGACCTCTATCACATCTCCCTTCAGCCGTCTCTTTTCCAAGTTGAAGAGCCCTAACCTTTTTAGCCTCTCTTCATAGGGGTATCCTTCCATCCCCTTTACCATTTTGGAGGCTCTTCTCTGTACCTTTTCTAATTCTGATCTATCCTTTTTAAGATATGGCAACCTGACTTCCACATACAATATTTAAGGTGAAATCGCATCATGGAATAATACAGAGGCATTTCTTTCCTTAGAATTCTTAGCATTCTATTTGCTTTCTTGGCCGCTGCTGCACACTAGGCAGAGATTTTCAACATATTATCCAAGATGATTCCTGGAAAGTGGTTCCTAATATGGAACCTTGTATCATGTAACTGTAGTTTGGGTTGTTCTTTCATCGGTGCATAACTTTGCACTTGACCACATTAAGTTTCATCTGCCATTTGAATGTCCAGTCTTCCAATTCTGCCAAGCCTGGTATTTTGGCACAGAAACTCAGACCCTGTAGCCTTTGGATGCTCTCAAGCTCAGATCACATAAGGGACGGGCAAAGCATAGAAGCCCAGCTTGAGTGCCTTCTTCTAAGTGACCCTGCATGGGATACATATGGTCCTGCATGGGATACATATGGCCCGGGCTCCAAGATTGTATTTTTAAAGAATGTCCATTTCGTGTAAACTCTTAACCTTTGCAGCTGCTCCTTTTAGTTTTTTTCTAACCATTTTCCTCATTTTATCATAGTCTCCCTTTTGAAAATTAAATGCTGATACAGTAATTTCCTCTCCATATTCTCTCTAGTAATTCAATTTAATCATATAATGATCACTAGTGCCAAATATTCCCCATATGATTAGTTCTTGTACCAAATCCTGTATTCCACAGAGGGCTAAGTCTAAAATAGCTCCTGTTCTAGTTGATTTCCAAATCACCTGTTCCATGAAACAACCATTTATTTTCATTTAGGAACTTTATCTCTCTAGCATGTCTTTATCTTTGTGTTTAGGTGACGTCTATCCAATCAATATTGGGATAACTGAAATCACCCATTATTGTGTTGCCAATATCTCCCTAATTTCTGATAACATTTCATCATCTGTCTGCTCCCATGCCTATATCTTTAGCCTTTGCCACAAAGCTCCTCCATAAAGTTGATAATAAATTGGACGATTGAGGCCTGTTGCTATTTAGAAGAAAAGATAAGATTGCTAGGTGAATACTGACCCGTTTGATGTAACCGATTATTTAAAATCCAGAAACAAATAATAAATTGGGGCTCATGGCAAAAGTGAGACATTTGGACGTAAAATCACATTATCACGGGATCAACAATTAAAACCTTTGCAGAATTACAACAAGAATTTGGTATCCCTTTCAGCTTTTATTTTCAATATTGTCAACTTCAACACTGCCTCAAAACCAGTAAGATAAACCTTGTAATCTTTTAATTAGAACTTAGAAGACAATGAAAAAAATGTTTTCTACAGTCAAGGCTGTATCCAATATAAATGCTATACTAAGACAAAACTCCCTACATCCCAGTATCAGAATAGAAAAGATATGGAAAAGTGACCTTGAAGAAACTTTAAAACAAAGCCGATGGGAATCTTTTGGGCTAAGCTGGTTAGGATCTCTAAATATACAGAGATTACCCTATTTATGTATTTGGCTCCCAAAGCTCTTTGGATTCCTATAAAAGGAATGAAAATTGCACACTCTTCAAACATTAATTGCTGGCCATGTAAGAACAGTCAAGGTACCTTTTCACAAATGTTATTCTACCGTTCAAATTTATTTCTTTTCATGAAATGCATTTGGGAGCAAATAAGTAGTATATTAAACATTAAGAACTTACCTACAAAATCTTTACCTGGAAATCATTTGGAATTAAATCAGATCTTAATCATTATTAAACTTTTATATTAACTATATTAATTTCTTTAGGTATAAAATTAATAGTACTAGAAGAATAATTATGATCTATATTTTAGTATGCGATGGAATCTAGTTTATAATACTGAAAGAAATGTATGTTTGTTTAGGTGCAGATGCTACTGGGTTCTATTGGATTCTTTTGTTAATAATGTGACATTTTACTTACCAGATAATGTTCTTTCCTTGAATCCTTCTAGACCAGTCCAGACAAGTGGGTTGTGTTTCCCTACCAGCAGATTGGTGGAGACAAAGAACCAATGAAAAGCCCAGGTTTCAATGACATCACTTCCATGCCTTTATCCGCCTCGGCCACCACCACCAGCAGTCTCTTCAGTATTCATCACTAAGCATATGCGAGAACATTGCAAGCCTCCAACAACCGCAACTTGGGCAACAATGAGTAATCAAACAGTAGAGAACTACAGTAGTGGCCAAAAAATTAAGGCAGAGTCCAAAATATCAGAATTTTATTAGAAAGGTACGTGTTATTGTCACTTTCACGGTCAAAAGCTTTAAGAACCAAAGATATATATGTCAATATTTGATAGGGTGTCCATGAATTTTCAGCACAGCCTGGATTCTTGTAGGCATACTGTTAACTAGCGTTTTACAATATGCTGGAGTGATTTTGTAGACCCCTACATGCTTGAGTATGTCCTTTAAATCTACTTCTGAAGTTGGACGGTGTGCTGCCACCTTTTTCTTCATAAGATTCCAACAGTTTTCAATTACATTGAGATCCGGAGAGTTTGATGGCCAACTTGGTAGCAGTTCGATCTTATTGTCCACGAACCATTTTTTGACTGTTTTTGCAGTGTGGCACAGTGCCGAGTCCTGCTAAAATATAGTTGTACCAGAAACATTCATGTGTATTTTAACTTTACTATTCAGCATGGATATGTATTTTGCAGTATTTACTCTTTCACCTTTCTCAAAAATGTGCAGGCCACATTGTCCATTCGCCGAGATACCACCCCATACCATGACCAATGGTGGGTATAATAACAGTTTTGATCGGGTACTTCGGATTTAGTCTCTCGCCTGCTGGTCGACGGACATAGTTGTAACCACTCCCACGTACTTGTTGAAATGTACTTTTATATGTGAACATTACCCTCTCCCACCATTCAGCAGATTTGTCTTTCATCTTGCTACAAAACTGTATGCAGGCAGCAATTTGTTTCCTGGTCATTGTAGGCTTCTTGGCAGGTCTTCTGGCCACGAGTTTGAATTCATCCACAAGCCGTCGTCGGACAGATCTGGCACTTATCTTTATTCCTCGACTGAGCCACATGTTGAGATGAAGTATGTGGACTAGATGTAATAATGCTTTTGAGGAAATCGGATATCTCGTCCAGCAGTTATTCGTCTGCGCCCACATTTCAAACAACGTGTACGGCCACCTGATTTCAGAACATTCTGAACTGCACACCTTGATATATACAAATGTTTTGCAATAGCACATTGCAAATATCCTTCAGCATGGAGTGTGACAACTTGTCCCTTTACAAAGTCATTAATATTGCACTTTCTATCCATCTTGATTGTATATTTTACATGTAACTTTCAATCTTTTCCTAGTTGTAAAAATTCAAAACTTCATCCAAGAAACCTAAAATGGACGCCAGACGCAAGGTGTGACTAATCGCCATACTGATTAAATAAGTACAGATACTAACAAAAAACCCCAAAAAAGGCACACAAAAATCAAAAAGACAAAAACAAAAAACAAAAACACGTGGGATCCAATGAAAGACAGGCCAGTCTGGGGAAAAATAAATACAATAAGACATAGAGGAAAAAAGACCTCAGCAGCCCCCAACCTACAAACTGGAGGACTCAAGTCTCACACAGGACAACAATGCCACAATAGTGTAAAGACTGAGTCTTTACACTATTGTGGCATTGTTGTCCTGTGTGAGACTTGAGTCCTCCAGTTTGTAGGTTGGGGGCTGCTGAGGTCTTTTTTCAGTCACACAGTCACAAGGATGGCAGAACTGTTCTTATATTCCAATTGTGAATATCGATGGTGGGAAATACATACATTTTTTTGTAATGATACATCTATATGTTTATAGACAAAGAATATATATAAATTTGTTGATGGAATATATCTGTCTTGTTTAGTTTACAGTCTCAACTTTTTCACTTCATTTTTAATATTGAGTGTATATATATATTTTTTAATTTAAACCCAATTTTCTGTGTTCTATGAGGAAGGGCTTTAATGTATAATCACTGGTATTTTCAGTTTTTAGCTTTATAGCCTTGTGATTAATGGTCTTAAAACATTTCTGTACTCTTCTGATTTTACTATTGTTTTATTTATTTTTAGGTGCATTCTATGAGCAACTCTTGTACTGCATTACTAGAATTTTAATGTTTACCCGCACTGGTAAATTGTTTTTATGTGTCTAATTTTTTATTTATATTTTATATTTGTGTTTCAATTGCTATTTTTGGCTGTGATCTCACATGACTTTATATATGTGCATGTCTGTCTGTTTTTACCAGATGTGTATCAATTTACGTTTTTATTGGTTTATCTCCTCTAATCTTATTAATGTATTGATTTATATGTATATTTTTTTTTAGATCCCCTGAGACAGGCTAATTTGCCGAAACTCAGCTGGGTCTATTTACATTACTTAGCAACATAGTAAATGACGGCAGATAAAGACCAGTATGGTCCATCTAGTCTGCCCAGTAAGATGGCAAGAGTAGGTGCACCTGCCGCTCCATGCAGACCACCCCTCCCCATGTCTTTGTTTTAGGGGTGAACCCACCGCTCCGTGTAGGACACCCCTGTTTGTTGAGAAATTAGATAGTTAACTTTATTTTGATTTTATCCTGTTGCTGTAAAGGGATCCACTGTGTCTGTCCCATGCCATTTTGAATTCCGTCACTGTATTTGCCCCCACCACTTCCATCGGGAGGGCATTCCAAGCATCCACCACCCTTTCAGTGGAAAAGTATTTCCTGACATTGCCTTTCAATTTACCCCCTTGCAGCTTCATGTTATGCCCTCTAGTTTTACAGCTTTCCCATCTTTGGAAGAGGTTTGTTTGTTCATTATTTTTCTTTAAGTATTTAAAGGTCAGAACCATATCTCCCCTGTCCCTCCTCTCCTCTCCTCCAGAGTGTACATGTTTAGGTCTTCGTCTCTTCTCATAAAGCTTCTGACGCAGGCTCCAAATCATTTTGGTTGCCTTCCTCTGAATAGTTTCCAGTCTTTTTACATCCTTTGCAAGATGTGGTCTGTCATTGATGTATAGTGGGAGCAGAAATGAGGCCCGTTCACTTCTGCTTGGCATGTGGAAGATCTTCAAAATGTGCCACTGACCCCTAGTACCGCCAGCACCATAAGATTACCATTGGGGTCAGTGGCACCATTTTGAAAATCTACAGCGGTACTACCAGTGACCTGCGGTAGTACCACGTGAGTACCACTAGGGGTTGGAGCTGCCATTTTTCAATGGACAGCAATGGAGCAGGATCAAGGGAAGTTCACTCCTGCCCCATTCATTAACCAACAGGGATTTCAGCAGGGGTGGGTGTGTTTCTGGTGCCCATTCCATTACTGATCTGTTACATTGGGAGGGGAATCGGGATATCTGGTGGGGAATCAGGGGCTTAGTTATATTCAGGGTGATGAGATCGGGAGGGTGCAAATGTCTATGTAACGGGTACTGGCTGATCAGAAGGGTGAGAAGGCCTGATAGCTGTCAGCAGTGCTTGCCGCTGTTGCTGGTGTATGGACTGCGGGGGTGAGACAGCGGCCACACTGCCAGACTGCTGGTAACGTGGCTGGACCTCAAGAGATGGCATTATGTACAGCTACTCCAGCGGCAGTCATAACAGTTAACCCACAGCAACATCCTGCATGCTGTCACCTGCTGGCATGCCCACTCCCCACCCCTCCCCTCCCCATCACGCGCAACGTTAATAGCGTGGAACTAACCACGTGCTGTTTGTTTTGCACGCGCATTGTTAGTGCGGCTCTGCGTATGCTGGTTATTGCACGTCCAGCTTCGTGAACATGCCCCTAACATAGATATGATACGTTGTGGGATATTATGTCTTGGAATAAAATGCTTGATCGTACTATGTTGGGCCTTGCGCCTACCCTCATTTCTGCTTTTTCTTGGTTTGTATCGGGCTAATCCATTACATGATTGCAGTCTCCAGTTCCAGGTTTGCTGATCTGGTTTACTTCCAGTCATTGCTCCTCTGTTGAAGAATGTGAAAAGTGTGTTACAGACCTGGAGCTGCAGAGTTTATGATGTGATACTGTCCTACCTTGTATAAATGCTTCCATATGAAAAAAATAGGTTGAAAGATGCTGTCAAATAATTGTAATGGTACTTTTACAAGGTAGTTGAAATTGTCAGGGAAGGGATTCTTTATGCATGGAAGGCTCTTGGGCAGGGCCGGCGTGACCCAATAGGCGAACTAGGTGGCTGCCTAGAGCGCCCATGGTCCCAGGGTGCCTGTTGCTACCACTGGCACCCCTCTCCAGGAGCAGCGGCAACATAGCACTTACCTGAACTCTCCAATGCTGTGATGCCATTCTTTCTGTCTATGATCTGCGCTTCCACCCCCTCCAACGCAGGAAGTCTGAATCAGAGGGGGCAGAAGCAGCAGGTCATGAAGAATAGGAAGAGTAATGCAACACCAGAGTTGGGTAAGCGCTGCATTGCTGCTGCTGCGGGTCCAGGAGAGGGGCAGCTGCTGCAGCAATGGGGGTGGGACTGGAAACGGGGGAGAGGCAGGATTGAGAGCTCACCTAGGGCGCCTCGTATCCTTACACCGGCCCTGCCCTTGGGACTCTTTTTTTTGTAGTGTCTTTTATAGCTATTTTGAAGTTGATGGTGCTAGCTGTGCTGTAGGGGGGGGGGGGACGTGTGTGAAAATGTCACTTTCGCTTGCCCCTCCCCAATACTTCTATTTAGAGACCCCACTGGTAACGATTGGGAGGAGGACAGGTGGTTATATATACTCCCACCTCAGTAATCCATGCCAAGGACTATGGGCCATCAACAATTTTCGTTCAGGACACCATTTGCCATTGAGCTGCCCCTGCTTAGATGCAAAGCAGCACAGAAAGGTCCTTAGCTGCAGGACAGTGAGAGGCGGCGGTGTACCTAGGCCTGTGCAAGCGGTGCAGCCACACAGGGCGCAAAACAGTAGGGTTGCTGATCACCGGCTTCAGCTCCCCCCCACCCTGCCTGCTCTTGCGCCACTGCTGTTTCTCCTGTTTCCTTGGCGCTGGCGGCAGCGGAGCGGACCTTCAAATTAAAAAAAAAAAAAAGCACACAGGTCTTTCTGACTCCGTGTTTGCTTACCTGGTCTGCTCCCTCCCTCCCTCCTCTGACGTGAGCAAATGCCAGAGGAGGGAGGGGCCAGACCAGCCATGCAAGCGCAGAGGCGGCTTTTGGATCCTGATCCGCTTCGACTCTTATGTGCTTCCTTACCATTCCCTTTGACATAAGAACATCATAAGATATGCCATACTGGGTCAGACCAAGGTCCATCAAGCCCAGTATCCTGTTTCCAACAGTGGCCAATCTAGGTCATATGTACCTAGCAGTTTCCCCAAAAGACACAGGTTCCGCAATGCTTGTACTGGGTCAAGCATTGATATCCTGGGTCCCTTCTTAATAATGGTTTATTGACCGACCTTTCCTCCAGGAACTTGTCCAAACCTTTTTTAAACCCAGCTACACTAACAGCCTTTACTACATCCTCCGGTAACAAATTCCAGAGTTTGATTACACATTGAGTGAAAAAATATTTTCTTTTATTAGTCTTAAATAGTTTACCCTGTAGCTTCATTGCATGTCCCGTAGTCTTCCTATATTCTGATAACGTAAACAGTCGATCGACATTTCCTTGTCCTCAGCCATTTGTGTTGACCGTCCTAACTAGACTGTAAGCTCTGAGAGCAGGGACCGTCTTTTACATGTGTTTGTTCAGTGCTGTGTACGCCTTGATCAGTAGTGGTATTAGCAGAAAGACCGGCATGAAAAGGTGTAGGGTAAGATGGAGAGATGCAGGGCATGGGGGGATTGGGCAAATGACAAATATCTGATGTCGGGGGGGGGGGAGGGTGAGCCAGGTTTGCAAGTTGTGCAGGGCGCATTTATGGCTTGGAACGGCCCCATTGATGGGAAAAGCCTGGGATAAGCACAGAGGATTCTTAATTTGGCAGCCCTGCGGCTATCTGGCTCCAGGATGAAAACCCTTCGGCCAGCCCTGCTTCTGAACTTACATTAAGGCTACCAGATGTTTTGCAGACAAATCTGGGACACTTATCCAAAATGTGTGTGGGGGGCGGGGGAAGAAGAGACACTTTAATTCCAAGTTTGAGCAACAAAGTGTGCAGGAGGGAAAAGGAGTCATTCCTCTGACCCCCACCCCCACCCCATCCATCCCACGACAGCAGCAATATCACTTCCAAGCAGACAAATCCAAAGAGAAATGGAAAGAATGGTGCATTTCCCGCGTACTCATCAAAATGTAAAGATAACGGATGCAAATTCTAAAAACTGGTATATTTAAATCACTAAATTGAAACTACATTTTTTTTCCTCCTCTTTCCTCATTGCTGTAACTGGGGACAGGAGGCCGTCAAACAGGTGGGAGTTGGGGACCCAGCTCTAAAATCGGTGACAATCCCTGAAAGATGGACATCCGGTAACCTTAACTTACATCCCGAGGCACTGAGCCATTTATAATTCCCGAATTCTACCCCTTGAAATCAGCGCTGCAGGTCGCACAATGCATCGGAAATAGGTTGTCAGTAATCCAGGCCAAAAATCTCCCTCCTTGAACTGGGTAACTTGGCAGCTCTGTAAAAGCTGTGGCGTGAGACAGGGGCCAGACAAATGCTGTCAGCTTGCACATGATGGAGGTTGCGGAGTCTCACCACTGGAGGGCAGCAGAGATCAGGGAAAGGCAGAAGAGGAGCTGCTCAGTACCCAGCATCCTCCTGGATAAGCCTGAGCCAGCGAGGGCTGGGGGCCTGCGGTGGGAGCGAGAGGGTCCCTGTTGCAGCAGAAGCACAGTCTGAGGGGCAAGAAGATGCCTGGGGGGGTTTCTCTCTGCTCAGGTAAGGCTGGCACGGGCTTGCAGATGTGGGCAGCTGCACATAATAGGCAGCCGTCTGGCAGGGAGACAGAGCGGAGGCTGCCTCGCTTCATGGCCACAGTGCTTCTGCTATTTATTTACAGCAATCCAGGCTGAATTTCTCCACATTGCAGGGTCAAATCTACTAAAAGGGCTTTTCCCATTTTGCATCTATGGGGAAAATGCTTAGTTCTCTGTCTGCATGTGCTGGGGACATTTTATTTTCCTAAGGTGCTTAAGAAGAGCTTTGGCCAAACTCTGGCTATGTTGTGGGATTTTATTTTATTTTGTTTGGAGGATAGTTCTGTGATCCCTATTCCCTGGACAGAATCAGGGAGCCAGAAGTGCTAAGAATTAAATAAAAGCATGCACTGTGGGGGAGATTTTTAGATGGTGCCTTGTGAGGCCAAGGAGGAGAAGGAAACTCTGTCAAGAAAAAGGATTTTTAAAGGGGAAAACACACATTTATTCACAGCGATGCTGTATCAAAATTAAGAAACTAGGAATAGTTTCTGCTGTGGAATACAGAAAATTTCCAAAGGCCTTTTGTTTTTACCTCCAGGGCCATTTAGCGGGTGGAGATGAAGTGCTTTTGCTTTGTACCGACCCTCCCAATAATATTTTGTGGTGATGCACCTCAGGAGCATGCGGTGAAAGAGGGAGTGTTTTCTGAGGGTACGTTTTAAAATGCTGTGGGGCATATGTGGTGGTAGCTGTATTGTTTGAGGAACGGTGTGTGTATGATGGGGGTTATAGGAATGGTGGGTGTGGGTGTAGGTGTTTGGTTTGTTTTGGTTGAAGTGGGCGGGTGGCAGTGGCATCTCTAGACGGAAGCATTTGGGAAATGAGCTATAAAAGATGGGGCGGAGGGATATTCAAAGGCACTCGTGCGGTTTACAGACCTGCAAATCGTGTAAATGCCACACAGTGAGATATTCAGGGGCAACGGTTCGTGCCGCTAATATGCACGGGTGCCGCTGCTGCGTGTCCCAGTGCTAACCAGGGGCATTCCCGGGCAGCAGCGATATTGAACGACTGCCCGGTTAGGGACACATGCTGAAAGCCTGGTGCAGTAAACACTGGTCTAACTTTCACTGCAGAATCTAACCTGGCAGCACCTTAATATTGCCACTGCCTGGTTAGGTTGTGGCAAGCTGGCCAACCTAACTATTCAATGCTAGAGCCCAAATATGGGCCTGGCATTGAATATCTGGTTTTAAAGTTCAGCGCCGGCAACTAGCTGTTGTAGGAAGACTAGCCGCCAGTGCTGAATATCGGGCCCAATATGTTTATAGAAACATAAAAACATGACGCAGTAAAAGACCCTATGGCCTATCTAGTCTGCCCTTCCATATCAACTACTATAGTCCCTTTTTTTCCTTCAGAGGTCTTCTGTGTTTGTCCCATGCTTTCTTGAATTCAGATGCTATCCTCGTCTCTACTACCTCCGCTGGGAGAACAGAAACAAAAAAGCCAGAGGGCGTAGAGAAGAAAACGTTCCATCATCCCCAGTACTCGGCACAACTTCAGTGTTAGCAGCAGAGGGACTTGACCCCTGGCTTCTCCATTCTTAATCCATTAGTCTATCCTTGATGTCCAGGATAGAGTGCTTGCTGTACCGCACTTTCGAAAAATGTCAGTGCAGTTTACAATATTAAAACAAGTCTAAAAAGAAAGAAATTCCAAAAGAGGAAATTAGAGAAAAGTTACATTTCGGTTCCAACTGTCCGTTATTTATTAAGAAAGCCCCAGCCAGTTTCAGCCACTCAGTAAAATTACCATTATTCAGTAGTATCATTCAATGAATTACTCTACTTGGGACATAATTCTCAGTATAAACCCCGTGCCTCTCAGTTCTGTCACAACCCCTCTCCACCCACCATGTTCCCTAACAGTGGAGCTAGGACATTGCCCCTTATAGCTCACCATACAAAAAAATATTAAAACTGGGGTACCATCCCAGGAACAACACTCTTACGTTACTCTGACAGACACTTTGGGCCCGATCCAGGAAGGCGAATAGTGGAGCTGGATGTCCTGGAAGGATGTCCAGCCCCTCTATCCGCCATTTGCTGCTTCCTTGCCCCCTGCACAAATAGAGCCGCTGTGCGTGCTGTGGGGGACGGGGCGGAGAGTGGACAGAGCGGGGGCGGTCCTGTCACCCAGGCGTATAGAGCCGATTCCGGTCATGCTCCTGCATGTCCGGGGACCACCAGAGGGGACGGCCAGGCTGTTCCACCCCGGAGGTGGAGTAAGTGCTGGCCATCCCTCTGGATTTGAGGCTAGCCCTCCGGCAGCAACGACGCCAGATTATGCTGGCAGGAAACCAGATTCCAATGGCAGCAGGCAGGTTGTGCCGCAGGGAGGATGTTCCTGCGGCAATGCAGGGGCATGCTGGGCCATCTCCCAGTGCCCATTCCTGCACCCACGGGAACGTCTTGCTCCCGCAGTGCAGTATCGGGCGCTAACAGGCCTATCCTGTTCGGGGCCATCCAGATAGCCCAGAAATGCCCCATTGGGGATCTGGCTCTTTGGGGGTTATTTTAGAAGCCTTATTCACAATTTTCATGTGTAAAATCTGGCACATGGAAATGGCAATTTTACAGAGGGCTGAATTTACATAAAGTTGTCCTATGTAGAAGTTGCAAAGGGAGTGTTGGGATGTGGTCAGAGCATGGCTAAGGCGGGTCAAAAATCTACATGTGTATTCCCCATTTCATATAAGGAGTACACGTGATTTTACCATTTTCTGGACATGGAGATACCAAGTTTCTTCTTTAATTTCTTGTAGTATAACATTGCAAAAAGGGCTGGGGCTGCATAACTAAAATCTGATCTCCTTGTAACCTCTAATCTCACTACATCTAAGGGTAGCCGGGATAACAACATTTGTCCTCTCAATCGCAGCTGTAATGATGGTTCATATGCCTGCAATGACTCTGCTAAATATTCTGGTCTACCTTGCTGATATCTCTTATAAAAATAAGACAATAATTTTAACTTGTACTCTAATTTGAGCTGCCAAGTTATCCAGTTCTAGGAGGGATATTTTAGGCCAGTCTTGGATTTCTGATGATCCCATCCTGGTGTGTTTTAGGATCCACAGCACTGATTTCAATGTATAAAGGAGTTGTTGTTGTTGTTAAGTTGGTGCCGATTCATCACAACCCTTTGGATAGTTGTCCTAAACTATGTTCAACCTTCACTCAGGTGACTCATTGTTGATAGAGTGGCACCCATAGCTGCTGTCGTTACATTGATCCATCACATTTCTGGCCTTCCTCTTTTGCATAGACATCATGCTTGGCAAGGTTGAAGGCCATTCTCAAATGTTTTCTCTCTTCTCATGATGTGTCCAAAGTATGAAAGTTGAAGTCTTGTCATCTGAGCTTCTAAAGAAAACTTAGGTTTGAGCTGCTCTAGTACCAATTGATTTGTCCTGGAACTTGGTAACTTGGCAGCTCAGCTAATTTAGAACTGAGAGATAAGATATAAACCAGTAAGGGAGAGAAGTGAAGAAAGGCAAAGCACCGAAGAAGTGGGGAGGGGGAAGAGGGAAGAGGGGAAGTCATAGTGAGACGCATCACGTTACCAGAAAAGCCTGCATGCTTAGATGGAAGAAGATGATGGAGAAGACTGCCTTCTGTTGAAGGAGACAGTATAAACGCAGATTGAAAGGTGTCTACTTTTTATTTTCAGTCTCATGCTTTGTATCTTCCTGGCTTTAACCACATTTGTAAAAATGGCATTGATAAAAAAAAGATCAAGCTGAATAAAAATCTCTCTCACATATTTGAAGACATTTACCTGAAATAATGTCCGTGTCTTCTTGTCTTTTTATCTGTCCTTATCTAGTAAGCGAAGAGTCTTGGATTACAGGTGAGTCTAGTGTGGATGAAGAACATCACAACACCTACACCAAGAGTCCGGCACCATCCCAAATGGCTTCAGTGGGGAGGTCTGATGAGCAGACCTCTGATGGTATGGATGAAGCTGATCCACCCTCTCCATCTGAACAAAGCCCCAGCAGACTTACAGGCACCGGCAGACCTGGTGATGTCCTGGTGGAAGAGAGGTTGCCTCTATGTGTCGAAGAGGAAAGAATTTCCCAAGGCGATGAGGAACTGACAGAGATTTCCTTCTCATGTATTGAATGTGGGAAAGCATTCCCTAAGATCAACAACCTCGTGAGGCACCAGAAGATGCACCAGAGTGAGGGTACATTTCTATGCATCGAGTGTGGGAAGAGTTTCAGCCAGAAGTGTTACCTCACAAAGCACCAGATCATTCATATGGGGGAAAGACCCTTCCCTTGTGCCGAATGTGGTAAAAGTTTCAGTCAAAAGACAGATCTCACTGCCCATCAGAGGACCCACACAGGTGAGAGACCATTTGTCTGTGCTGAGTGTGGGAAAAGCTTCAGTCAGAGGAAACAGCTCATAAAGCATCAGCGAATCCATACGGGAGAAAAACCCTTCTCATGCAATGAGTGTGAGAAAAGCTTTAGTCAGAAGGCCCATCTCATAATCCACCAGAGGAGTCACACCGGGGAAAGGCCATTTTCTTGTGCAGAGTGTGGGAAGACGTTTAGTCAGACGTCGCATCTAAAGCTGCATCAGAAGATCCACACTGGGGAAGGGCTGTTCATATGCATTGAATGCGGGAAAAGTTTTGCCCAGAAGACGGACCTCACGATCCACCAGCGCATTCACAGTGGCAAAAGGCCCTTCATCTGCACCGAATGTGGGAAGAGTTTCATCCAGAACAAACAGCTGGTGAAACACCGGCGAGTGCACACAGGGGAGCGCCCATACTCGTGCGCCGACTGTGGGAAGACCTTTAGTCAGAAGTCTCATCTCACTATCCACCACCGGAGCCACACGGGGGAGAGACCGTTCACCTGTGCAGAATGTGGGAAAAGCTTCAGTCAGACTTCACATCTGAAAAGTCACCAGAAAACCCACGTTGTGGAAGGGCTGTTTATCTGCACCGAGTGCGGCAAGAGCTTCAACCACACTTCACACCTGAAGGGCCTCCAGGGCAATTATGGGGGAGATAAATCACTGACATGCAATGAATGTGCAAATGGCTTCAGCCAAGCATGGCATTTGGAGGAAGCGGGCGATAGCCCACAGGGCGCCAGTATGGGCGAAAAGAAAGCCAATTCAGAGCCACTAGCTGAGATGGAGAGATCCTACTGACATACAGAATGTGAGAATATCTACAGAAGGTCGATAGTTACCTGCGGTTATTGAAGGGGAAGCCGTGATAGCATGCCCTCTGAAGAGACTGCACAATGCGCGGGCCACGTGAGAGACAACTTAAAAGTCGCTGGAGAATAGAGAGGAGTGGCAGGAAATCTGAAAGGCTGAAGTCATCTCCCACCTACCCTGGCATCGGAGTGAAGTTCATTCCTGTCATGGACTGCATCAAACTGGATACATGTAGAGAGATTCCCTGAGTAGTGTTTCAAGGCCTGTTCAAAGAACTGTCAGGCGACTCCTGGAATTTCTGCTGACAGCTGTGACGCAGTGTATTACCTCTGGAAGGAGACTGTTGTGTCTTTTTTGATATGCTGCGTATCATGAAGAGAGCTTTTGCAATGAATCTGTAATAGGCACTTATCCCCTCCCCCCTCCCAGTGGGTTGAACTTCTCAAGATGCCCAATACCCAATATCATCAACACTGTAGCCTGAAGAAACAGTTTTGAGTGGTGACAAGATTCTCCAACAAAATGATGATATTTCAACTTAAACAAAGATTCGAGAGGCACTCTGGCAAGAGATGAATTAGCTTGTCTGAGAAACAGTCCCACTGTACACATACTTTTCCACCTCTCAGATTAAGGAACAGAGCAGATGAGGAATTCAGCAGAAAAATGTTTAGGGCTAGAGAAGGGAGGAAAAAGATAGCACAAAACAGTCACATAAGGAGTAAGGAGTTTGCTTAGGACCCAGAAGGTAAAACTAATTCTGAAAAATCAAATGAAATGCAAATCATTCATCAACTCACCATCCCTGTGAAAGTCTGGCCGTCCGAGTTCCAGATTGAGCAGAGAAAGAGCCCAAAGAAGGAGAAGCCAGAACCAGAAAACTCCCCCATGCCTATTAGCTAATCTATATAAATTAATATGCTGAGACTGTACATCCCAACAGCTGAAGGAGGTCTAAGCCTTATAGAAATATACCATGCATACAGAGCTACCATTGTAGGCCTCTAGGCATACTTAACATAATCATAGACGCAACCGCTCAGAAAGTAGTAAAGTATCAGTTGCATAAGTTCAAATACGTTTGTCATAATGTGAAGGAACCCTGTATTTCCTGACATAGACTATCCTGGACACATTTCCACGTATACCATATGGGATGAGAGGAAAAGGCTTTCACAGAGAGGAGAGCTCATACACTACATATTGTCAGACTTCTCATGGAGTGAGGGGGAAAGGAATAAATATCTCTTTTGTGAAAAATGTGTAGTAATTTGAGAAATCACATCACCATCCCCCCCCCCCCCCCCAGCTAGGGAAAGAAGGCACAGGCCCTTGGGGTGGGGGAGGTCAGCAAAAGTCTGTGTGTGTCACAGAGAGAATCCTTCTCATGTTCTGATATAATATTTGGCATTTTAAAGTTAGATCATTTTTAATGTATTGTAACTTTAAATAAATGTATTTACCACAAGTCTGGAGTCAGTTTTTGAAACTCTGGAATGGGGAGCAAACCACAAAAATGAACAAGAATATCAGAGTAGACAGGCTATATCCTGGGCTATTAAGTGGGGTTACTTACCTGTAACGAAGGTTCTCCGTGGACAGCAGGATAAGTCAGCCACACATTTCACAGAAGTTCTGACCAGCTTGCTAACCGGTCTGTTCAATCCATCTTTGAAGGGCAGGCCAGTTCAAGGAGGGGGATTAACAGATGCAACCCCCACCCCTTCAGAAAAATAGGAAGAATGAGTAAGATGACAACTGTTGGATCATTAGCCTGACATCAGTAGGGGGGGGGAGAGCAATTTAACAGAGGCTCTACTAAAAGAAAGGACAATGTAGTATTTTCAAAACAGCAGGTTGCAGGATCAGAGTCAACATGGTTTGTTGATCAGAGAAGGATTGTCTCAAATGCTATTTCATTTAAATTAGATCGGGGTTTTTGACTGGATAATCAAAAGCATCAGACTGGGGCGAGCATGGAAGGTGATGTACTTGACACAGTCCCATGAAGGAGGTTCGTAAACATGGCTGTTAGTATGTGTTAACAGCAAGGGGTCTGGGGCATTTTCTCTGATAATTATCTTCTTCCCTCCCTCTCGCCCACCCACCAGCAGCATAAAGAGAGCTGTGCCCGCCTCCTCTTCTGCTGGCTGCAATCTGAAACCTGAACCTCCTGGGCAATGTTCCCTCTAATTTTCTGTAGGCTGTTTGCGCATAACATATCAGCTGTGCAGCTTTTGAAGGAAGGTTAAATTTTTGTGCGCCACATAACGACACTCAGAGTTATATACTTTAAAATTTGACTACACGTCAGAATACAGTATGTACACCACATTGATTGCACTAGAAAATATTGTAGAACTTGTGAAAACCATAAATACACAACAACTTTTCAATTTTTTAGAACGTCTGTGTTGTTTTCTATCAGAAGCAGAACCGTAATTTTTGTGCGCTCTGTTGTAAAGTATGTGCGCTCACTCGGCGAGGCGTGTGCGCGCGCGCGCACAGCTTAGAGGGAACAGTGCTCCTGAGGCCCTGTAGTCTCAGACCTTACAGCAGCATTTTTCAACCTTTTGAAATTCCAGGGCACATGGGCAAGGCACTAAAATTGTCAAGGCACGCCATCAGTTTTTTAAGGATATATTTTATCATTTAAAAAAAAGAGTATTAAGATTGCGTTTACATTTCAGTAACTAAAATTTGAATAATTGTGTTATTGCTAAAAAAATAAATCAGTGGGAAATCTGTGCTTGGTGAGGTTTCATGATATCCCTTGTCCGAGGGCGGATGATTGACAAACATACCTTCAAGTCCTTCTCCAGTGTTTAAAGCCGCCACCAATTGCTCTTCATTGTGTTCATAGCAGAGAAATCAGCCTCACCCAGATAAGATGTTGAGAAAGGAAGAAGCGCTTTAATCGCCATCTTTGTGATGATGGGGCATTCCTCTCGGAGAGACAACCAGAATGAGGCCATATCTGTTGATCAGTTTCAGTCCTCTTATTATTTCTAATTTCCATCAGCTCATCTTCCTCTGCAACAGTTAATTCTGCTGACTCGCACGCAGTTAACACAAACGGATCTCTCACCTAGTCCAAGGAAGATACATCAAGTGAAGGGAAATACTTTTCAAAGTTTTTACTCAACAGTGATCAACTTTGTAGAATTAAATCAACAAGACTTTTGTCTAGTCTGCGATTTTTTTTTTGTCAGTTCAAACATTTCAACTTTGTTCTCTTTTTTTTAATTCTGGCTCCTCTTCAATCTGTTCAAAACTCAGCTGCCCGGCTAATCTTCCACCAATGTCGCTATGCTCATATAACTCCTCAAGTCACTTCATTGACTCCCTGTTTGTTTCCGCATCCAATTCAAACTTCTGTTACTGACCTATACGTTCTCCTGCTCCTCACTGCCGTTCCTCTCTTCTCTCTCCCTATACCCCTCCTCGGGGATGGCTCTTCTATCTTCAACTGCCAGCTCCAGACTTCGATCTTTCTACTTTGCTGCTCTTCATGCCTGGAACAAACTATGCAAGACTCCGTCTGTGGCCTTGTTCAAATCCAGGCTAAACACTCACTTCTTTGAGACTGTTTTTGGATCCTGATCCCTTTAGTCTCCTGTTCACCTCCTATGTGTTTCCTTACCATTTCCCTAGATATATCCCAGTCCCCAGTTGTGTTAGAAACATGATGGCAGAAAAAGCCTACATGGCCTATCTAATCTGCCCTTCCATATCAACCACTACAACAGTCCCCTTTTTCCCTTTAGAGATCCTCTGTGTTTGTCCCATGCTTTCTTGAATTTAGATAATGTCATCATCTCTACCACCTCCTCTGGGAGACTATTCCACGCATCTACACTCTTTCCGTAAATAAATATTTCCGCATATTACTCCTGAGTCTATCCCCTTTCACCTTCATCCTATGTCCCCTCATAGCAGAGCTTGCTTTCAATCAAAAAAGCTCTCCTCCTGTGCACTTATGCCATGAAGGTATTTAAATGTCTCGATCATATCACCTCTATCCTGCCATTTCCCTAAAGTATACATATTAAGATCCTTCAGTCTGTCCTCATATACTTTATAACAAAGGCCACTAACCATTTTAGTAGCCACCCTCTGCACCGACTCCAACCTGTTTATATCCTTTTGAAGGTGTGGTCTCCAGAATTGCACACAATACTCCAAATGAGCTCACACCAAAGACCTATACAAAGGCACTATCACCTCCTTTCTTCTGCTGGCCATTCCTCTCCCTATGCACCCAAGCATCCTTCTAGCTTTCGCCATTGCTTTTTCTATTTGTTTAGCTATTTAAGATCATCAGACACAGTCACGCCTAGGTCCCGTTCTTCTTTGGCAGACAGAATTAGTTCACCCCTATACTATATCGCTCCCTTGGATTGCTACAACCCAAATGCATGACCTTGCATTTTTTAACATTAAATCTCAGCTGCCAAGTTCTAGACCATTCTTCAAGCTTAGCTAGATCCCTCCTCATATTATCTACACCTTCCTGGGTGTCTACTCTATTGCAGATTTTGGTATCGTCCGCAAAGAGGCAAACCTTACCTGACAGCCCTTCTGCAATATCACTAACAAAGATGTTAAAAAAGAATTGGACCAAGGATAGATCCCTGGGGCACACCACTGGTAACCTCCTTCTCCTCAGAGTGAGTTCCGTATACCTGCATTATTTGTTGCCTCCCACTCAACTAGTTTCTAACCCAGACAGTAACTTTAGGGTCCATTCCTAGGGTGCTCAGTTTGTTTATAGGTTGCCTGTGAGGAACGATGTCAAAGGTTTTACTAAAATCTAAATACACTACATCTAGGGCTCTCCCTCGGTCCAACTACCTCGTCACCCAGTCAAAGAAATCATTCAGATTTGTCTGACAAGACCTGCCTCTGGTGAATCTATGCTGCCTCGGATCCAGTAATCCATTGGACTCCAGAAACCCCACTATTTTCTCTTTCAACAGGGCTTCCAATAATTTACTCGCCACCGAGGTTAAACTAACTGGCCTATAGTTTTCAACTACATACTTACTTCCGCTTTTGTGTACAGGGACCACATGTGCCTTTCTCCAGTCCTCTGGCACCACTCCCGACTCCAACGAGGCATTGAAAAGGTCAATCAGTGAAGCTGCTAGAACGTCCCCATGTTCCCTCAGTATTTTCAGGTGTATCCCATCTGGTCCCATTGCTTTGTCTACTTTAAGTTTAGCTAGCTTCTCACGAACGCAGTCTTCTGAAAATTGTTCAAGATGCCCCTTGCTTCTGTTCCTGTTTGTGGATGTTTTCCAAGGTCCTGCTCCTAGTTCTTCATCTGTGAACACAGAACAGAAATATTTGTGAAGCAATTCCGCTTTATCCTCATCAGCTTCTACATATTCCTCCCCTTCACCCTTGAGTCTGACAATACCACTTTTGCCCTTCCTCTTCTCACTAACATATCTGAAAAATGTCTTATCCCCCCCCCCCCATTTTATTGCATTGGCTGTTTCCTCCTCTTTCTGAATCTTTGCTTTCCTGACTACTTTGCTAGTTTCTCTGTTTTTCCAAATATAGATGCCTCTCTTCCTCTCTCTGTGATCTCTTGTATTTTATGAAGGCCTCCCTCTTTTTCTTCACCTTTTCAGCTACTTCTTTTGAAAATCATAGCAGTTTTCTTTTCCTTTTACCGTTATTTACCATTTTAACAGAAAAGGTTGGTTGCCCTTAAAATATCCCCTTTCAGTTTTGCCCACTGTTTTTCCACATCCCCCAGCTGTTCCCATCCCGCTAATGTCTCCTTGAGGTATTGTCCCATCTTGGCAATGTTAGTTTTCCTAAAGTCTAAGATCCTCGCTTTTGAATGGATTTTGTCAGCCCTAGTCCTAATACTGAACCATACTATCTGGTGATCACTGTATGCAAAATGATCTCTCATTATAACATCAGAAACACTTTCACCATTGGTAAGCACCAAGTCCAGTATGGCCCCTTCACGTGTGGGTTCTGTTACCAATTGCCTGAATAGTTCTCCCTGTAGAGAATCCAGGATCTCCTTACTTCTAGATGATACTGCAGCAGGAATGTGCCAATCAACATCTGGCATATTGAAATCCCCTATCAGTAGCACTTCCCCTTTCCTGGCAATGCTGTGTACGGTATGTCTTCAATTAACTCTGTCCACCTCTTTCTCTTGTGAGGGAGGTCTGTATATCACACCAATGCAAATAAATTTTTCTTTCCCTCTTTCTAGTTTAACCCACAGTGCCTCCTCTCCCCCTTTTAAGCCCTGCAAGTCTATAATTTTAATATTATTTTTT
Organism: Ichthyophis bannanicus; assembly: GCA_033557465.1. Classification (NCBI taxonomy): domain Eukaryota; kingdom Metazoa; phylum Chordata; class Amphibia; order Gymnophiona; family Ichthyophiidae; genus Ichthyophis; species Ichthyophis bannanicus. The sequence goes on from CM066031.1 coordinate 155,359,408, forward strand.
ACATATAGTGCCAATCCTCCTCTCCTACTTCCTACCCTGTTCTTTCTGAATAAATTATAGCCTGGTATAGTTACATCTCAGTCATGGTTGTCCATGAACCATGTCTCTGTTGCTGCCACTAAATCCAAGTCAGTCTCTCTCATTAAAGCCTCAACATCTGGGATCTTATTTCCCATGCTACGAGCATTTACGTCATTTTTTTCCCATTATAAGCTAGAATTTGTAGTTCAGATTTTTCAATTTCCTCTAAGAAAATTATAGAAATGTATGTAAGGCTTTGATGATTAACACTCTCAGTCACATAATCAGAACTGCAGACATCCTGGAATGGCTGACCTAGCTTGTACCTTATTGCAAGTTGACCTATAAGTCATCAATGCCATCCACTGCTTCATTAGTCCACCAGCAGATCGACACCAATTGCAGCCTCCTTCAGGAGAATTTGACCTACTGAGAAACTGATTTCCATGGCTTTTCTGTTTATTTTTGCAATTTATTTACTGATTTATTGATGGACTATAGCTCTGTTACTAAATTTTGTAGACCACCATGAGCACAGTATTTGGAACAAAAAAAATGCAATGTGTGTCTTCAAGATAGGGGGCTATAAATGCTCCAAAAAAGAAGGTATGGGATCAGAGGAGCAGGTAGTCACTTTGGAGGAGGAGAGAAGATTTGCAGTTTCCTCCTCACTGATATCAGAAAAGGAAGAAACGATGACCAAAGGCGAGGAAAGGATTTGGAACTGAAGAGGGGGAAGATGAGGTGGAGGTGACCCTGCAGTGAATTCAAGGCTAATCTTCTGGACTTTGTCATGGAAGTAGTCAGCCAAGGTCTGGGAAGACAGTGAAGGAGGGATTGTGGGTGGGCCCTTCTTTGTTGAGCAAAGGAGGAGCAAAACCAACAACAAAAAAGCTAGGTAACATAGGGGTATGTTTACTAAAGCATCTTAATGTAGCAGCGGCGCAATTAGCACGCGATAAGTGACATTATTGGGTGATGAAGGCTTGTTATCACGTGATAATGTGCCTGCGGCGTTAAGGCACCCTAACGCCGTGAAATCCGGCCCTAAAGGGCGGAGGAAGGCTTCCCAGAGGGCGGAGAGAGGGGGTCAATGGGTGGAGAGTGGGAGGGGAGAGGCTCCAGGCACACTAATGCTGTGGAATCCCGGGCTGAAAACTAATACCAGTGAAACCCTCACGTTAAGGCACATTTGAAGGAAAGAGAAACCATTTCCGTCAGCAATGTACAGCAAAGCCAGGGAAACCCAATAAAAGTGATAGTTGTGATACATGTGCACGGAACAAAAGGGCAATAAACATGGAAAATGACCTGAACAGAATTTAAAATCACCATAACCAAGCTGACCAATAGTGATATTAATGGGAAAAATTAAAAAAAAAAACACTACTGGGAAAGCTAAAAAAAAAAAAGATAATTTTTGGAAGGGTCTATGCTCCGTCCCCCTACAAGGTGAATGATCCCACATTGAAATAGCGCTGATCAGGGTTTTCCCTTCTTATTGGACAGGTTTCTTATGGTGTGCACATGTGCCGCAACAGCAGGGTGGGCATTTCGGAAAGCGCAACTGGACAGATGCTGGAAAAGGGGATACAGAGGGCTGCAGGCGGCACATGCTGTGGTGCAGCTGAGGCACAGTGCGGACTAGGGAGATGCCTAGGTGGCACATAGGAATGCTGAAACTATAGAGCAGCCAGACAGCAACTGATGAGGGCCCAACATGGGCACGAGTGTGTTTATCACAGTGTCACAGGGGATAGTACCCAGCAGATACCCCAAGGGCACAGAACATTGGCAGGCGGTAGTGGGGGGGAAGCGCGGACGTCTATGCAGGCACCCCTACCCCAGATCCCGCACCATAGGCAGCTGCCTACTGGCACACTGGATGGCCTGACACTGCGCACCACCAGCATAAGGGCATGTCAGCATGGTGGCGGAGGGGTACTGGTGGTGGAGGGGGCAGTGGCATCTGCCCACAGCAGACCATGGCCTAGCCCTGTTTAGGTGGGTGCAGTGCACTGCAACAGACAGGCTCTGTCTGAAAAACAGTCATGGTATCCCCAGGGAATGAACTGTCCCTGTGGTGACAGTGTGGTGCAGTATACACAGCCAGTGTGTTCAGGAGCAGAAGGTCTTAGGTTCAAGTCCCAGCTGTGGCTCCTGCCAACCCAGTCCCCATATTTTACCCAGTACTAAACCATGGTAATAAAGACGGAACCTTTATTGCAGATAACATAAACATGCCTGAAATGCCTATATTTTACCCTACAGAGCACAGACACCATAAACTTGTGCAATACCTAGAGCAGAGTTTCCCAACTGCAGTCCTGGAGGGCCAAACACCATTTAGGTTTCATGCTGTCTCTAATAAAGATGCCTGTGCTGCATTTGTATGCGCCGCCCCCATGATATGCAAATGTATCTCATGCATATTCATTAGGGACAGCATGAAAACCCGAACAGTGTTTGGCCCACCAGGACTGGAGTTGGGAACCTTTGCCCTAGAGCAGTGGCCAACAGGGGCATAAACACCCACACCCACAGGCTCCACTATCCAAAGCCTCATGGAGAGTCAGGCTGTTGGGCCCTGCATGCAGCAGCATCTCCCAATACTAGCACTTGCATACCTTAGCAATGCTGCCCTAAACCTGGGAATACGTTACACAAATATCAAAAGGTTGCTATGATTAATGGCAGATAGCAATTCCTAAGTTAAGCACAATTTGCTGATAGAGCTGCATCATAGCAACCTTTCTGATATCTGTGGAGTATGTTTCAGTTTCAGTTTCTGACAGTGTTTACCACCCCAGGGAGTGACCCCAACAGTATTGCGTACCATAGCCATGCCCGCACCGTGCCCAGGACTGGTGCGGTGGCCAGGGCTGCCAAAAGCCTCTATATTTGCACAATGCTGGCATAGGTGTGGGAGTGTGCGTCTGCCTATCCAGTGTGTGGTGGCTGCCAACACCTTACTCAGCCCACACTGCTTGCACTGTTTCCAGTGTTAGCCTGCCAATGTGCATAATGAGGAGCAAGGTACTGTGGGTATAGCCCGGACAGGGTGGCCTGGGCAGGATGCATCTGCACAGGGCATAGGGCAATGGCTGGGACATTGTAGTGCCCGGCCACCCCTTGCATGGACAGGGTGGCTACAGCATGTCCTGCTGGGAGGTCACTCTCTCCCTGACTGAGCAGTGACCACAGCATGGCTAGGTTCACCCATAGTGCTAATTTGTATTTTTCTCAAGTGTTATTCATTGGTTTCTTTTTCTGGGGCCCAATCACTGCCTTATCTGCTTGGTGGGTGTGCTCACATCTCCTTCAGGAACATGCACTATGGACTAGCTAGCAGACTGCAGTTAGTATGTGTATGGTTGGATTGCCTTGCAGGGTGCAGTGGCTGGAGACTCACTGTGCTTGCTGCTGGAGAATGTCAGATAGTGGTGTTTTTTTTTTTTTGGGGGTGGGGGGGGCGGCAACGGAGCATTTCCAGGCCTACTGTCTGTCTCCTGTATTGTGTCTGTTCCCCAGCAGGACTGGGGTTGATGGTCCCTTCTACTGCCACCATTGCAGGGATGTAGAATGTGGATCTGTTCCCTGTAAAATAGTTATCTCCAAGTTATAATGTCCTGTTCAATGTAATTTCAGTTTGTTCAATGTAAACCGCACTGATGCAGAATAGCGCGGTATATAAAAGAATGTAAATAAATAAATAAATCTGTTGGTGGGAGATTCTGTTTCCCACCCTGAGCCCCAGAGGGTGGGTTGGGTGGTGGTACATAATCTGCCTATGGGTCCAAACAGCCCCCTTCACTTACATCATGTGACCATGGCACCAACACAGGATATGCACTATTCTGGGTGCATCATAGCCCATAAGGGCTAGATGTGACTGAGAAATATTGATGGACACAGATGTATCCTAGGTGTGTCTGTAGGAACTACCTATCTCACACACTGGCATTGATGAGAACCTGCAGCATGGCCTGTTTCAGCCATGAAAGGTGCTGGGCGCCCCACCTCACCCTCAGGGTGAGCACAGTACCCGCACAATGTGACGGTCTGTAGCTACTCTGTGCCAGTAACACACACGGGCAGTACCCCCTACCAGGCTGAGGTGCTGTGGGGGTGCACACGGTCAGTTCTCCATACCAGGCCTAGGTGCTGTGGGGGTGCATACCCCATCCTGTGATCATCTGTAGACTGCTGATTTGCATATGCAGTGCATCATGGGTACCGGTGGGTTAACCCTATCCTGGTAACCACAGCAGACAGTTTGTGTGGTGACCTGCAGTCCTTCTGTAGCCAGCCAGGGGTTTGTTAGCAGCTGTAGCCCACTGGTTACTTCACTGCCTGTGGAGGCAAAGGTCATGGGTTTGATCCCACAGTGGTGTTATTTGATAGGGCTGTTAGAGGCATTTTCTTTTCTAATTTAAATTAGTGCTGCCAGCAAAAACACACTCACAGTGCTCTAATCTTAAGGTGCCTCATAAGGCGCCCCATAAAGTACCCTATAAGGCGCCCTATAAAGCGCCTTATAAAGCACCCTATAGGGAACATTATAGGGTGCCTTGGCGGACATTGCATTTTATGATGTGCCCTCTGGAGTGCCTTATACGGCGCCTTATGCGGCACCTTAGGTTACGGCACTGTGAGGGTGTGTTTGCTGGCAGCACTAATTTAAAATAAAAATAAAATGGCTCAGACAGCACTGCTTAAACATAAAGGGTGATACCTCAGACAGCCTTATTCATTAGGCACACTGGAGGATCAAACTCATGACCCCTGTACCATCAGTCAGTGTATTAACCATTGTGCTACACCTCTGCTACTCTGTTTGCAGCTCAGCGCACCTACTTAAGATTAATGCGTGTTAACGTGCACAGCTCCCTCTATCGCGCGATAATGTGCCATGCAGATCAGGCACCACCGCTCCTCTGTCCACCCATCATTGTAACTATCCTGCCACCTCCGCCTCCACTGGGGGACATGCATTCCCATCGTCTGCCATCAACTGTCTTTCCAGTACTTTACATTGCCAACACCGTGTGCTGTGGTACAGTTGCCCCCACCATGTTTGTCATCAGTACTGGCAGCCACATGGGATGCCTGCAGATATGGCAGGTCCAGCGGCTCCCAGCTCTCCCTCCTTCACTCCTGTTCATTGCCTTTCCAGAGTGCTCTATCTAGTGTTAGGGCTACATCTGTTTCTGTTCCTCACAGGTCATGCATGTCATCCTGCGGCACCTTGCAGCCCTTAGCACACACTAACCTAGGGCACCATAACCTTGTTAGCCCACCTTAACCTATGGTTCCGTAGCCCAGAGTGCCTTCTACGGTGCCTTGTCCAGGGGTGCCTAATACGACGCTTAGCCTAAGGAGCCCTATAGGGCGCCTTATGAAGCACCTTATACGGCACCTTACAAGGCGCCTTACAAGGTGCCTTGTAACGCGCGTTAGTCTAAGGCACTTTGTAACGTGTGTTAGCTGATACGGCTTGCTATAACGATGCACCGCCCATGCCTTTATATGGGCATCTGTACCTTTACCGCGGAACCTAACACGGGTGACATTACTGCAGTTTAGTAAACATACCCCTTTATCTCTTTCTCAAAAATCAAGAACATACCATGGGAGTGATAGTAAGTCATAAGACATGTCTAAACAACCAAAACTAATAAATCAGTCTTTTAACAAGCGGCTCTGAATGCTTCAGTTTGCATATTGGCCAAATTCCTCAATATATACATATCAAAATATTACATATCAAAAGAAGCATTGTGCTTTATTTAAAACTTACTATCCACCCATCTGACATTGCTAATATAAAAGTCCAAAAGGATAATCAAAGCTACTGTATAAGAAAGTGGACTACCAGCCTTGCACAAGTATACAAGAACACAATCTTCCTGCATTCTTACAGCTTTCCGTATGGCAAATCAATGGTTGTCAAGCACCTTAACGCGAATCATGACTATCAAACATAAAAATGCTAACCAATAGAAGCGCTGATGTCATAAAGCCTGCCAATACTAACAAATAAAAAGAATCCAAAACAAACTTTCTAATATAATCTCCCAGAGAATGCAAACACTTTACCTGGAGCGTCTGCACTAACAGCTCTGCTATGTCAATGAAGGCAGTGAAGAGACACAGAGACTCTTCTTGCCAAACTTTGAACATTACATTGCAATCGGATCAAGTTGTTATGGTTACTATGGATGTAACCTCTTTATATACCAATATAAATCAGCAGGAAGCACTTGATATTATTTCTTCATATGGGTTGTCTTTAGCTGTCCAACTACCAAGCAAGTTCATTTGGTCACTATTGCGGATGGTTTTGGAACATAGTTATTTTATGTATGAGTCTCAATATTATTTACAGATTTTTGGGGTGCCTATGGGGGTGCTACAGTAGCACCGTCGATAGCTACTTTATATTTATCCTTCTCCTTGGTTTCAATACATATCTTTGTGGGTACGTTTTTTGGATGATGTATTTTTTCTGTGGTCTGATACTATTCAACAGTTGCATCCGTTTTTTGAATGGATTAACTCATTGAAATCTAACATCCAGTATGTTCCTACATTTCACCAGTCTTATATCAATTTTTTGGATATTACAGTGTACAAGTATGGTGACAAACTATATACTACTTTTTATAGAAAATCGGTTCAAAGAAATACATTGCTTCAATATCATAGTTATCATCCAAGTTCTTTACGTCGTGGTCTTCCATTGGGGCAATTCTTGCGAATCCATCGTTTATGTTCTACACTGGCTGAATTTCTTAAACATGCTCGGGAGCTCTCTCAGCGATTATTGGCACAGAGCTACCCAGAACATCTTGTCCACACAGCATACAGAAGAGCTCAGTTTAACCATCCAGAATGGTGGCAGTCTTTATCCCATATTGAATCAGGGCAAGACTCTCCCTCCATTGTAGGAATTTTACCATACATGCATAATACGGTTCAAGTTGCAAAACTTATAAGGAAACACTGGCATGTTTTGGGAGTTCATACCTGTTTTCAGAGGCCTGTTATGATTGCTCATCAACGTGGACGAAATATAGCAGACTTTGTAGTGCAGACTATGGGTTCAGTGTATTCCTACCTTTCACCCTCTGACCACTCAATTGCTTCTAAGGGTCACTATGCGTGTGGAGGTTGTGAGTTTTGCCCTCTCACTATTTCTGGTGGGGAATGGGTGGATCCTGCCTCTAACAATGTATAGGGCATACCATAGAACCACATGTTTGACATCTTTTGTAGTGTATATGATTATTTGTCCGTGCTCATTAAAGTATGTGGGGAGGATATCTCGCCCCATGAAAACATGGCTACAAGAACATTGATCACAGTTGTATACTAAGGTCTTATTAGCACCAATAGTATCCCATTGTATAGCTCAAGAACATTATTTTCAAGATTTAAAGTGGAGGCTTATTGATTTTGTCCCCATAAATGTATGAGGGGGTGATCGACTGGCTCATTTACAAAGCATGGAACAATGGATTTTTAAATTACACACGGTTATGCCTTTTGGCCTAAATCTTGAAATTGATTGGTGGAGTCTTTTGTAACTCACTTGGATTAGATTAGTTTTCTGACTTTTGATTGGCCGTCGTTGGACTGTTTGACATCATAAACTAGTTTCCCCTGATTGACACATCAGTATCTAATTGAACTGTTCCCGAATCGCCTGAAGAAGGGTCCGTGGAATGAGCAGCTGCTTGAAACATGGCGCTATGTAGCGGTGTGATTTAGTGGTGTGAATTACGTGGACAAGCTGATAGGCAACAGCGGTTTTGCTTCGTTGAGCCTGTGGGATGGCAGCGGCGTTTCTTTGAAAGGCTTCCGAAGGAGAGTTCAGCCTATTTCATCTTGCCGTACTGCTTCTGAGATTGTGGCTCCCAACAATTGTGTTTTCATTGCCTCAGCTGGTATATAAGGTATACCGGGGGGTTGCATTGTGCAATTCCACTCGTTTTTTTTACTATTACTCTTAATAGTTTTGAGCTGTGTGTTTGGCTCGCAATAAAGAATAAAAGGAGAGTTTTTTTCTCTCACGGCAAATGGTCTAACAAAAAATGAATTCATTGTGATTTTGGTGCCTATGGTGGGGACTTTTGGTTGATTGTTAAAGGAGGGGTTTTTTGGGGGATTGTTTAGATATTCTTCTCCTTTGTGGTTTTTTTTGGCACTATTTGTAAACTTTGAACATAAGCACGTACTTGAGAACAGTCCACAGAGACTAGTGACGCCATCCAAGTTCTGATGAAAGTATATCTCTAGCTGGGGAACAGTAGTTGCCACTTGGCTTTGGCTGTTATAGTGTTTTTGGGCTGGTTAGCTGTCTCACTCCCTGAGGAAGCCAGATTGACGAAACACCCAGTTTCGGGGTTAAGACAGGCAAGAGGAGTCAAAGCTAAGTACCTTTTTTTGGAATAATTATGCTGTTTTGCTATTATAGTTGAAGAGTTTTCACATTTTGGTGCAATTCCTCCAGCATGTTTTTGAAGTTTTGTGACTATGCTTAACCCACCTCTTCTCTCTCGCTCTGGACCTTCCCTCCCCTTTTGTGTCATCTTCCTCCTTTTAACTGTTGTGTTGTGTCCTTTAACTCCCCCGCTTTATATTTTGAAATTGTAACTTCTTTTCCTTCTTTCTAGCTATTGTATTGATTGTTTTTATAACTTTTTATTTGTTTTTATATTGTACACCGCTCTGATCTTCCTGAATGAGCGGTATATCAAATTTTAATAAACATAAACATAATAAAGCCCTTTATATAAACTCATGCATCTAAGAGGTTGACCGCTGATGTTTGAGTTAACCTATTGTGTTTGTATTGATTGATTGATAACTCCCCTCTGTTTGAGTCTTGTTTTTTGACTCTGAGGATAGCTAAAGTCTTTTTCCTCTTTTTTTGTAAAGGATGCCATGAAAGTTGATATGTGTTTCTGAATATATTTTCTGGATATTTGCCTAAATTAAGGAGTTAAAAGATATTGGTATCAACAAGGACTAATTCTCAACAGAGCCCTTTTGCCAGTAAGGGTTAATGCAGTAGGGGGAGACAACGTAGTTACTCACCTGTACCAGGTATTGTCCGTGAGCAACAGGAATAAGTCCTCATGTATGGGTAACGTCACCGACAGAGCCCTGCACGGAACACTACCCAACTTCCAAAGGAAGCCCTTAGGAGGTACACCGTACATGCGCACCTGTGTGCCTGCCTTCCTGCCTACCACAGCACCATCTTCTCCAGTCAAATAACATAGCAGGAGCCAAAAGACAACTCCCTGGGGAGGTGGGAGGGTTGTGAGGACTTATTCCCGCTGTTCACAGAGAACACCTGCTACAGGTGAGTAACTACACTTTCTCTGTGAACAAGCAGGAAATACATCCTCATGTATGGGACTCCCAAGCTACAGGCTACCGAAAACCAAGGAGGTCAACAGCCCAACAGGGGCACCGGAACTGGAGAAGCCAAAAAGAACAGAAAGGTAATCCCACTAAGGGACTCATCTGATTCAGTATCCTCAGAAGACATCGACCTGAGAGGTTTTAGCAGGTAGCCTGGACAGACAGAAGAGCTGGTGGGCAGGAGCTGACTCTACTGCCCAAAGAGATGCTGGAGCATGGCCTGGCCAAAATTGCTGTCCCATCAGGAATCCCCATCCAAACAGTAGTGGGCTGCAAAGGTATAGACCAAAGACCATGTTGCAGCCCTGCAGATTTCCTCTGTGGAGACAGAGCAGAGGTTGGCAACTGACGCAGACATTGCACAGACATTGTGAGCCGTGACATGACCGTTAAGGCTCAAACCAACCTGGGAATAAGCATGAGCAATGCAGACAGCTAGCCAAAGTGATAAAATATGCTTTGAGGCAGCGGCGGCCAGCTTGTTGGGATTGAAGGAAATGAACAGCTGGGTGGAATAGTGGTGCACCTTTGTATGTTTCAGGTAGAAGTCTAGGGCCTGCTTACAGTCCAAGGTATGCAATGCTGCCTCACCTCAGTTGGCGTGAGGCTGGGGGGAGAAAGTTGGTAAGACTATCAACTGGTTGAGGTGGAATGCCGAGACCACCTTTGGGAGAAAGTGGGGGTGCATATGGAGCACCACCCTGTTCTGGTGAAACCTGGTGTACAGAGGGTGAGTGACTAGAGCTTGGAGCTCACTGACATGTCATGCTGACATCACCACCAGGAAAAGGACATTCCAGGACAGGAACTTCAGAGGGCATAAGTCCAGCGGATCAAATGGGGGCTGCATTAGCTGGGCAAGTACCATGTTATGATCCCATGCCACTGTCAGGGGCTTGAGCGGAGTCTTCGAGAGGAGACCTCTTATCAACTGAATCACAAGAGGTTGAGTTGAGATTAGTTTCCCCCCTGAGCCATGATGGTATGCTCCTATCTTGCTAAGGTGAACTTGCACCAAGTTGGACTTCAGTCTGGAGGTGGAAAGATGCAGGAGGTACTCCAGTAGCTGGTTCATTGCGCATAAGAAGGAGTTCAACATCCCACCCATTCACCAGGCATCAAACCTCTGTCACTTTAGCACATAGTCCTTGCAGGATAAGAACATAAGATATGCCATACTGGATCACACCAAGGTCCATCAAGCCCAGTATCCTGTTTCCAACAGTGGCCAATCCAGGTCATATGTACCTAGCAGTTTCCCCAGGATGCTGGTAACACCCTCGGGGAGATTTAGCTCAGTGAGGACTACCCTCTCAGCATCCACGTTTCAGCAAGTGGATGTTGGGATGCAGAAGGTTCTACCCTTCTGTGAAATGAAGTCTGGGGCAGAGCCCAGATGAAGAGACTCCCTCTGTGAGACCTGCAGCAGTAGCGGGAACCAGGGCTGCCAAAGTCAATAGTAGGCGATGAGATCATGGATCCCTTTTGGCCTAGAGCTTCAGGAGGGTTTTCATTATGAGTGGTATCATGAGGTATGCATACAACAAGCCCTTCCCTCAGTGCAGAAGGAATTTTTATTTAAAATTTATTTATTTAAACACTTTTATATACCACCCCTTCCAGTGATCAGGGGCGATTTACAATGAACAGAACTCGTTTACAAAGAAAATAGAACATATTACATAGCAAACTATATTACAAGGTACTCTTTACAAATCAGCTGTTCACATATACAGCAGAATTGCGGAAGACATCCAAGGCCAGGCGGTTGTTGGTCAACCTCCGAGAGCAGAACCAGGCTAACTGGGCATTGAGTGCTATGGCAAAAAGATCCTCCACAGGAGTTCCTCACTTCTGGAAGATCCAGTTCACCACCGCCCTGCTAAGGGTCCATTTATGTGGTTGAAGCACCCAGTTGAGTTGATCCGCTAGGCTGTTGAGCTTGCAGGTAGATAGGTAGTCCTGAAGTCCATGCCATGGAGCAAGGCGAACTTCCACAGACGAACAGCCTCCCAACCAGGGCCGGATTTACCTATACGCCAGTTACGCCGTGGCGTAGGGCCCACAGCTGGCAAGGGCCCACAAAAATTGAATACTGGCGTATAGGTAAATACTAGTATAGTTTAAAAAAAAAGCTGACTGCTGCTGCCGCGGCAGCATGGACCGTCCCGCGGGGCCCCCTCTGAATCCCTCCCTCCCTCCCTCCGCGACGGCTGAGCCCCTCCGTGCCGGCTTTGAGAGGCGCGAAGGAAGAGTGTCTCCCTCGCGTCTCTGTTAAGCCCGCAGGTGAGCAAAGTGAATGAGCCACCCCCTACCTGCAAGGGTACTTTGATGGACAACGGTCGGCCGGCTATGCTCCTGAGGAACCTGTCAAAACCCTGCACCTAGCTTGGGCTGAGGGGCAGGCTGCACCTTTGGGGGTCTTCTCCCTTTGCTGTTGGCGAGGAGTCTGCACTTTAGGCTGTGCCTGCGATTGGGACATGTAATACTGGCAAGAGCTCAGGTAGAAGGCCTTCTTAGCCTGTTGGTCTTCCTGGAGAGTCTTGAGAGGGTCATACGCTCCTTCTTGAGTTCCTCTGCCTTCTCCTCTATCAGTTTCCAAAAGAGATTCTTACTTTGGCAGGGGACATTGGTGATCTTGTTCTGGATCCACTGCTCCAGATCTGAGGACTGCAGCCATACCATCTGGCAGGCAGCAATGCCCATGGCCGCCACTCTGCCTTTGGACTCAAAGTTGTCATAGGCACTTCGCACCATAAATTTTGAGCAATCTTTGCTGTGAGCCACCAGGCCCTGAAAAGTCTTGCAACGGTCCTCTGGGACAAGGGCTGGAAAGTTCTCTAGGTCCAACATTACATTCTTGAGGAAATGCTCATATAGGTCTGATAGGCCAGTATTCTGGCAACCAGCATAGAACCATGATAGCACTTCCTCCCGAAGGAGTCCAGAGTGCGAATCTCACGGCCCGGTGATACCAAAGAGTGAGTCTTGGCAATCTTAGCATGCTTTAAGGATGATTCAGCCATGATGGAATTGTGGGGTAACTGAGGCTTCTCAAACCCTGGAGCCTTCTAGATCCGATACAGGGAATCGAGTCTACAGCTAACGACAGGAACCATAAGCGGTGCCTCTCACAGCCACAGCCTCTGTAAGACATGGTGCCAATCCCCTACCCTCTACTCAATATCCCCCTCTTCCCTATATCCTCCCCCCCCCCCATTCTTCCCCTCTAATGTACATAGTTGCCATTTCCGGCATTATAAACAACTGTTAACTTGTGTTCTCTAAGTTCTTGTTTTATGTAAAACAGATGTACCCACACTGATATTGTTGAGTTCCATATAAACCATCATGAATTGTAGAAAGATGGTATATAAAAAACATTAAATAAATAAATAAATACAATAAAATAAATGGTGCATGGGAACCATCATTGCCTCCCAGGGGGCTGAGGGGCACTGAAGGAGTTCCAGTTCTCTTGCCCTCGGTTCGATTCCAGGGAAAAGGGGATGGCCTTGGCCATGTCCCTAACAAAGTCCTTGAAGAACATGTCCTTCGGGGGCGACTTGTGCTGCTCGGGTGGAGGCAATGGGTTGAACAGGAGGTCCAGCGCCCATAGGTTCAATGCTGTTGATTCCTCCTCGATTCCCCATTCCGATTTGGACTCCGAGAGGAAGTCAAAATAGTGCCAAGTCTCCTCTTCCCGCCAGTTCCACAGCTTGGGAGAGGGTGGATGCTGATGGCCCCCATGTTGCCCTTGATGACAATGTCCTTGGGCCTCCACAAAGGCTTCCTTTGGAAGCTGGGGAGCTTTTCGTGTGGGGCTCCGTTGGTGACGTTACCCATATGTGAGGACTTATTTCCTGCTTGTTCACAGAGAATCTCCTCTTCCCTTCCAACACTTCAAATGCTTTGCATGCCCAGTGTATCCAAGGCCCACCTGTCCTTTTATATGAATCTCCTCTTGTGCATGACGGCTAGCTTTCAATGAAGTACAAGAAAAGTTCTTTGGCTATGGAAAAAGATTCTAAGTGATACTTCGATCTCGTTCAAGCAATTATTTTTCCTTTTGCTACAATTTTTTTGGCAGATGCTAATTTGAAATCATCTTGTTCTGTGTTTGCTAAGGGTCTGTCTGTTTGTTTTGCATGTGTGACCATGATGAGATATTCTGCTAGTGTTTAGCAGTCTGGCTTGTTCTGTTTCTCACTAGGAGGTGTATCTCCCTTCAGTATTTCTTTCTCTCCCTCCCACTAAAACCACATCTACCACTACTACTGATCATTTGTACAGCGCTACGAGACTTATGCAGCACTGTACAGACACATGTAAAAGGCTGTCCCTGCTTACAGTCTAGTCAAGCAGACATCACAGCAGCTGAGGACAAGGATACAACTAGGGTATGGTAAGGAAACATATAGGAGATTAAGAGGATCAGGATCCAAAAGCAATCTCAAAAAGGTGCGTTTTCAGCCTGGATTTGAAAAGGGCCAGAGATGAAGCCTGACGTACAGACTCAGGTAGTTTGTTTCAATATCGTACAGCTGAAGGAGGTTTTTATCTTTTCCATTGTTTGTATATATATTTCTTATTTATTTGTATTGAGCTCACACCTTTTCAGAAGCAGTTCAAGGTGAGTTCCATTCAGGGGATTTACAATGAGTTTTTACCTAAGACAGTAGAGGGTTAAATAACTTGCCCAAGGTCACAAAAGGTATCATTTTGCTCTGCTGTATGCAAGGATAAGTGGTTCTAATTCCTTTAACAGAGTTAGGATTCTCTTTTCTTGATGAGAGTGGCAGGGGAGGGAATCGGGACAGAGGCAACTTCTCTGTCAGCTTTGTAGCTCATGGTAGCTGCCAGGGGTCTAGATTTTGTGCAGGATCTCATATCTTCAGAGAGGCAGAGAGAAATCCTGTTCAATAATATATGGGGCTAATTCTTATGCTGGTCCTTCTGTGGCCTGGAGACAACCTTCAGGCAAGACTAGGCAATCACCTTGGGCAGCAAAGAGCAGCAGCAGTCAAAGCAAACTTCTGATAGCAAGTATACTCAAAGAGCCACTGGCACATTCTGTAACATGCGGGGAGAATGGGTGCACATACATATGCGAAGTGAAGTTTAATATTTAAAAGTGTGATGTCCAATCATGCATTTTTACAGGATTGCTGTGGGAGGGGTGGTGTTGAGCTGATCATGATGGTTGAGTTTAATTATCAAAATCTCAGGGGAGGGGGATGCAGGGCCGGCCCATCCAATAGGCAGACCTCTGTGGGCAGCATGGTGCCCAAAGCAGGCCATGTGCTTCAGCATACTTGGCCTGCCACTTCTGAAAGGAAGATGTGTCGGAGTGGGGTCAGAAGCCACAGGCCATGTGTGCCAAAGCATATGGCCTGCAGCAGGCTGCTGCTGCACCAGGCTGTCCCTCGCCCCGATGGAATCGCCGGCAGCAGCTCGACTCAGCGTGGAGGGATGGGAAGGGGCACAGTCAGGGCTTCTGCCTGGGGTGGCAGAAAACCTTAGGCTGGCCATGAGGGGGATGTAAGGCTGAAAGTTGGCCTAGAGCACCCAATACTCTTGCACTAGCTCTACCTGCAAAGGAATTTTTTTAATGCAGGGCCATTTTATAAAACAAGTCCAGTTTTATCTTAAAACAGAGCTTGACAAATCCCAGGTGTCAGGTCAATTGAACCCTGGCACCTGGGATTTCATGCCCCCAAAATTTTAGTGTGAGCTGGTGCTACAGCGAAAACAGCACATTGCTAACTTTAATTCCACAATCGGCTTTCTCCAAGCAGCTTGGACCACACGGTGGAGGAAGTTCAGGCTAATCTCATGGTTTCAAATCTTGGAGCAAGTCATCAGTGGGCAAGGGATACAGAGACATGGAGAGTGGAAGCAAGTTCTGCGAGGCTGGTCTGAAACTGGCAGGAAAAACAGGTACCCAAATAATGGAGATTTTTTAAGCCTCCGTGACTAAACAGAGAGAAACAAACTTCAAACCTAAAAACGCCATACTGTTACTCCAGAACAGCATTCAGTTAGCTAAAACTTGTACTTTGCACTGGTGGAGTAAAATACAACATTGACTAAATAGAAAGCTAACCAAAAAGTTAGATTAGAAGAGGGCTCTGCAAATCCCTGGCACCGGGTTGCCATGGCGACTAGACATTTCCCTCTGGCATCTAGTATTTTCATGCTTTTTTGTGGTGGCCACCTCCTCTGAAATAGGAACTTCTCTCTGCACTGTGTCGCTCTATATGAATTTCAGCTACTCCCTGCCGGAATTCTTGTGTTCCAAGCGTAACAGCAGGGTGAGGATCAGTGGCTTTGAAGAGTCTCTGAGTGGGAAGGTGGGAGCGCTAATTGACTGGCTGGGGTAGGGGAGCCAGCCGACTAGCTTGCCGAGGGGTGCCTGACTGGCTTGTTGGGGCAGGAATAGGGGCTGACTGGTGGTGAGAACTAGCTAGGGTCTGGGGTGGTTGACTGGCTAGCGGGGAGGAGGGGTTGAGGGCTAGCTGGGTAAATGGTTGACTGGCTTGGCTGTTGTGGGGGGGGGGGGGGAGGTTGTTTTCTTGGATAGTGAGAGATAGCCGAAGTGAAGGTTGGAATGGGGGTAGGGACTAGGGAGGTGGCCAATTTAAAGGGGTAGAGATGGTGGAATATTACCTTGGATTCCAATGGAGGAGAGAGGTCACGTCACAGGAGAGCATCACCCTGGTGTGGCAGGAAGTGATCCTGTAACTAGGACCTGTCTTCCAGGTGATGTAAAACCCTCTCGCACCGAGAAGGTTTCTCCAGGGCCATGTGCCCATGACGGAAGGGTTAGGACAGCCGTTATAGTTGGTGATTCGATCATTAGGCATGTAGATATCTGGGTGGCTGATGGATGTGAGGATCACCTGGTAACATGCCTGCCTGGTGCGAAGGTAGCGGACCTCACGCACCACCTAGATAAGGTCTTAGGTAGTGCTGGGGAGGAGTCTGCTGTCTTGGTACATGTCGGTACCAATGACATAGGAAAATATGGTAGGGAGGTTCTGGAGGCTAAATTTAGGCTTTTAGGTAGGAAGTTGAAGTCCAGTACTTCCAGGGTAGTGTTCTCCGAAATGCTTCCCGTTCCACGTGCAGGACCCAAAAGGCAGGCAGAGCTCCAGAGTCCCAATGCGTGGATGAGATGATGGTGCAAGGAAGAGGGTTTTGGATTTGTTAGGAACTGGGGAACATTCTGGGGAAAGGAGGGGCTCTTCCGAAGGGATGGGCTTCACCTTAACCGGGATGGAACCAGGCTGCTGGCATTAACCTTTAAAAAGGAGACAGAGCAGCTTTTAAACTAGATAATAGGGGAAAGCCGACAGTCGCACAAGAGCGCATGGTTCAGAAGAATGTATCCTTGAAGGATGCTACCAAAAGCAGAGAGGTTCCAAAAAGGAGTAAAGTAGCCCAAATGCCCTCGAGTATGGAGCAGACAGAGCTTAAAGATCCCAAATTATCCATGCCTACCAATAGCCAAATTAATATGAATAAAATACAGTCTCTAAAATGATTGTATGCAAATGCTAGAAGTCTAAAAAATAAGATGGGAGAGCTAGAATATATAGCACTAAATGAGAGGTTAGATATGATTGGAATTTCAGAGACATGGTGGAAGGAGGACAACCAGTGGGACACTGTGATACCTGGGTACAAACTATATCGTAATGATAGAGCTGATCAAATTGGTGGAGGGGTTGCGCTCTATGTTAGAGAGGGCATTGAGTCAGAAAGGACTGAAGTTTTGCATGAAACAAAATTTGCTGTAGAATCTCTATGGATTGAAATTCCATGTAAAAAGGGGAATGTGATGGCAGTGGGGGTGTACTATCGACTGCCTGGCCAGAATGAACAAATGGATGATGAAATGCTCAAAGAAATCAAGGAAGCTAACAAAAGTTACAGCACAGTAATAATAATGGGTGATTTCTATTACCCCGGTATCGACTGGGTCAGTGTCACGGCAGGACATGCTAGGGAGATAAAGTTTCTAGATGAAATAAATGACTGCTTCTTGGAGCAGCTGGTTCATGAACCGACCAGAGGGGAAGCCTATTGGACCTAGTCCTTAGTGGAATACCAGATCTGGTGCAAGAGATAAGGGTGTTGGGGCCACTTGGCAATAGTGATCATAGCATGATCGCGTTTGATTTAATTAGTGGAGGAGGGATAGTAAGGAAATCCACAGTACTACCTTTTAACTTTCGAAGGGGAGACTATGATAAAATGAGGAAAATAGTTAAGAAAAAACTAAAAGGAGCAGTTGCAAAGGTTAAAGACTTACATCAAGCTTGGGTGTTGTTGAAAAATACTATCTTGGGAGCCCAGACCAGCTGTATTCCACGCTTTAAGAAAAGTGGAAGGAAATCCAAAAAACTGCCAGCATGGTTTAAAGGTGAGGTCAGAGAGGCTGTTGTTGCCAAAAAAGCATATTTCAGGAAATGGAAAAAAGAGCCAAACGACGAAACCTGGAAACAGCACAAGCATTGGCAAGTTAAATGCAATGCATTGATAAGGCAGGCAAAGGGAAAATTTGAAAAGAAGCTTGCTGCGGAAGCAAAAACGCATAATAAAGACCTTTTCAAGTAGATTCGTAGCAAAATACCTGTGAGAGAGTCAGTTGGTCCATTAGATGATAGAGGAGTTAAAGGGGCACTAAGAGGGGAGGAGAGCGTTTGTTCCTGGGAGCAGTTGCGGCGATTTCCACCGTGCCGCGGAGCTGTGCTGCGGATCGGGACCAGGGCCTGTCTTGTCAGCTGCAGGCGCAGGGTGGGCACCAGTGCTCCGGAGGACCCCCCTGCTCTCTACAAAACCCGACGAGCGCTATACGCGGCCGCGTGATCGCGGCCTGCGTGGTCGTGACCTAAGGGGCGTGACACAAGGGGCAGGACACGCCCCTTTGACGCCCCTTCGACGCGTCTGAGGCGCTGGAAGTATCGGCTTGTCGATGGGAAAACGGAAAGGTAAATGTGCTGCTACAGTAACACCTTCTGGCAGTGTAAAAGGGGGTAAGGTTGGTCCCATGGACAAGCATGTCACTTCTCTGCAGCCAGCTATGCAATCACCAGAAGGGGCCTCTCTAAGCCCAGATGTCCGGTTGCCACCTCCTCTTTCACAGTTTCCACTTTCATCTACTTTTGTGGACACTTCTGTATTAGACGAAGGTGCTGCCCTTTGTTCGGTTGACCCAGTGGTATTTGATGATCCTTTGGCTTCTCCTTCCGGAGATGTTACTCTTTTGGATGTTTGGACTGCTATTAAGAAAATGGGCACACGTTTAACGGGCACAGTTTCATCTTTATGTTCTTTTTCTTCTGATGTAGTTGGTAAGGTGAAAAAGATTGATTCACAATTGGCTTCTTTAACGGGTTCCCTCGCTCATGCTGATTCTCAGCTTCAGGCATGTGTTGCTAATGATGTGGTTTTAGTTAAAGAGCTCTCCGCGGTTTCTTACCGCTTAGAGCTTGTTGAGAACCAGTCAAGAGCACGGAATCTTCGCTTTCTTAATTTTCCCTCCACACATCTTCTCTCTTTTGATTTACTGTTAAAAAAGTATTTTGTGGAAGTTTTACAAATTACTGAAACTATAGATGTCCTTCAAATGTTTTCCTTTTCTATTGCTAATAGGACGGTGCCTAATCCTGAGGGGGACTTACCTCCTCCCCAGGACTCGGTTGCCCAAAATTTGACAGCTTTTTTGGAGGACTCGATGGATGTTATTCCTAAACGTTGTACATTGGTGGTAACATTCTCTCTTGAGTCTGCAAAATTAAGGGTACTACGTGCCTATTTTAAGCATAAGGACCATCTGTTTTGTGGGTTTAAAATTCAGGTTTTTCCTGACATTGGACGGACTACTCAGTCTCGTCGTAAACAATTTCTGGGTTTAAAACCGAGAGTACTTGCACTGGGGGCATCCTATTTTTTTAAATTTCCCTGTCGTTGTCTTATAATACGAAGAGCAGGATTATGTCTTTACAGAGGTAAACCAATTACAGCAATTCTTGGTTAATAAGGAAGCTGTTTGAATGTATAAGAAGGTGGCTGCTTAGATATTTTCGCTCCCTTTTGTGGGATCCTAGGATCCCTTATTGCTTTATAATATTTCTTCTTATTTAGTGTTAACCTCTCCTTCCTTTAATGTGATTTCTGGTTATGTGAAGGATATATTCTTGTTGAGTGTATTATTTTGTGGTTGAATTTATTCTTCTTTTGTAAATCTGTATCTCAAGAAAATGCGAAATAAAATATTTTTTAAAAAAAAGGGGCACTAAGAGGCAACAAGGCGATACTGGAGAGACTGAATGAATTCTTTGCTTCGGTCTTTTTTGAGGAAGATGTAGGGATGTTACCCATGACTGAAGTGGTATTTAAAGGTGCAGAAGAATTGAAGGAAATATCGATACATCGGGAAGATTATTACAACCACTGTTCCCTCTAAGCTGTGCGTGCGCGCACACACCTCACTGAGCGAGCGCACATATTTTACAACAGAGCGCACAAAAATTATGGTTCTGATTCTGATAGAAAACAACACAGACATCTTAAAATGTAAAAGTTGTGATTGTAATTACTAGAAATTTTCCACTTCATTTAGTAATCTTCTATTTTCGTTTAATTTGATTAAAATCAATGTGGTGTACATACTGTATTCTGACGTGTAGTCAAATTTTAAAGTATATAACTATGAATGTCGTTATGTGGTGCACAAAAATTTAACCTTCCTTCAAAAGCTGCACAGCTGATATTTTATGTGCACACAACGTACAGAAAATTAGAGGGAATATTGATTACAACTATTAGATAAACTGAAGAGTAGCAAATCACCTGGGCCGGATGGTATACATCCAAGGGTGTTGAAAGAACTGAAATATGAGATTGCAGACTTGCTATTAGTAATCTGTGAACTATCATTAAAATCATCTGTAATACCTGAAGATTGGAGGATGGTGAACGTAAAACCAATTTTTAAAAAGGGTTCCAGGGGTGACCCGGGAAACTACAGACCGGTGAGTCTGATGTCAGTACCGGGAAAAATGGTAGAAACCATCATAAAGAACAAAATTGCTGAATATGTAGATAGTCATGGCTTAATGGGAGACAGCCAACATGGCTTTAGACTAGGAAGATCTTGTCTTACTAATCTGTTTTTTTGAAGGTGTGAACAAACAGGCAAAGGTGAGTCGGTTGATATAGTGTATTTGGACTTTCAGAAAGCCTTTGACAAGGTCCCTCATCAGACTTTTGGCAAAACTAAAGAGTCATGGGATAGGAGGCAGTGTACTATTGTGGCCCAGGAAGTGGTTAAAAGATAGAAAGCAGAGGGTAGGGCTAAATGGCCACTTTTCCCAATGGAGAAAGGTGAATAGTGGTGTACTCCAGGGATCTGTGCTGGGTCCGCTGCTTTTTGACATATTCATAAATGACATGGAAACGGGAATAACGAGTGAGTTTATCAAATTTGCAGATGACACAAAACTATTTAAAGTTGTTAAAACCCAAGAGGATTGTGGAAAATTGCAAGACGATCTTGATAAATTGGAAGACGGGGCATCAAACTGGCAGATGAAATTTAATGTGGACAAGTGCAAAGTTATGCATCTAGGGAAGAACAACCCAAACTATGGTTACACGATGCAAGGTTCCACATTAGGAACCACCACCCAGGAAAAAGATTTAGGCGTCATTGTGGATAACATGTTAAAACCCTTGGCCCAATATGCAGAGGCGGCTAAGAGAGCAAATAGAATGTTAGGTATCATAAGGAAAGGAATGAAAAATAAAACAAAGGATATTATAATGCCTCTATATTGTTCCATGGTGAGACCGCACCTTGAATATTGTGTGCCGTTCTGGTCGCCGTATCTTAAAAAGGATATAGCGTTATTAGAAAAGGTTCAGAGAAGAGCCACCAAAATGGTAAATGGGATGGAAGGATACCCCTATGAAGAAAGGCTAAAAAGGTTAGGGCTCTTCAACCTGGAAAATAGACGGCTGAGGGGAGATATGATAGAAGTCTATAAATTAATGAATGGAGTGGAACGGGTAAACGTAGATCGATTGTTTACGTTATCAGAATATAGAAAGACTAGGGGACATGCAATGAAGGTACCGGGTAAACTAAGACTAATAAAAGAAAATATTTTTTCACTCAACGTGTAATCAAACTCTGGAATTTGTTACTGGAGGATGTAGTAAGAGCTGTTAGTGTAGCTGGGTTTAAAAAAAAGGTTTGGACAAGTTCCTGGAGGAAAGGACCATAAACCATTATTAAGAAGGGACCCAGGATATCAATGCTTGACCCAGTACAAGCATTGTGGAACCTGTGTCTTTTGGGGAAACTTCTAGGTACGTATGACCTAGATTGGCCACTGTTGGAAACAGGATACTGGGCTTGATGGACCTTGGTCTGACCCAGTATGGCATATCTTATGATCGTATGTTCTTATGGGTAGGGGAGAGATGACTGACTTCCCATTTTGACTTCCTGTTGTCAAGCACTTAAATATGAGTGAAACCAGGTCAGAATATTTCCTTGGATTCCAAAGGATTGGAGTCTTTGAAGGAAAATGTTATGGTTGATGGTATCAAAAGCAGCTGAAATATTAAGATGAATCCTTGGTGTGGTTTCTGAGTCCCCTTTATCAGTGTGTTTAGCAATGAAATTAGGAGGGTTTCAGTTCTATGGTGTGGTCTGAAGCCATGTTACGGTGGGTCCAAAGAAGCATGCTTGTCAAGGTCTTCCTGGAGCTGCTGTTGGATGATTTTTTTTCAATCTTGGTTACAAATGGTAGACTTGCTATAGGTCTATCTGCTGCAGGATCATTGGGATTGAGGTTTATGTTTTTTAGGGTGGAAAAGATAGAGGAAGATTTAAGTTGCTTGGGCATGAAGCCTACTACTTATCATTTAAATAGTGCTACAAGGCTTATGCATTGCTGTACAGACACATAAAGACAGTCCCTGCTCATAACAGCTTACAATTTGGTCAAGACAGACAACACTGCCTCATCTTCAGCAATGGACCACCCCAGCAGTATCTGGAGAGTGCCACAGCGGTCCACAAGGACATTCAGGAATATTATTCTATGTAAAACAGATGCATCTGCAATATTATGTTGAGTTCCCTGTAAACCGTCCTAAATTGTAGAAGGACAGTATATAAAAAAAACTTTAAATATAAGATATTAGCTGAATATTCTGGTCAGCGGCACTAATCGAGAACTGCTGTATGTTGACCTGCATATAGTTAGCCAGGATTGAGGTTAGGCTCTGAGGCTATGACGGTCATGTTCTACATGTTCTGATAAGATGATAGCTGTGCATGTTCTGTTTGAAATAAGCCAGAAAAGACTCACAGGATGCGGTCATTCATTCAACATATATTTTATTAAAACATTTTTATATCATTTTCTAATACCAATGCATACATTGCAAAACCTGCCTTCATATTTATTTGTGATACATTGGCTACTTCAAATATTGTTTTTGTTTTTTATGTTACCTAGTTTCCATGATATTTTTGTCACCGTCCTAAAACATTGTTTCTGAAGCCAATCCGGGAGTATGCACTTCTTAGTCTGGTTTTGAGTATATCCACCATGAATATGCAGGAGACAGATGTGCGTGCATGCATATTCATCGCAGACATTCTGAAAATCAGGCTAGCTAAGAGGTACTCCAAGTCTGGATTGGCAAACACTGGCCTAGAAAATCCCTTTCTGTGTACATGTCTGTTTATTGGTCCCATTCCACATTTTTTCCAATTCTTAAACCGATACAAGCATATTGGGGAAAAATACATCAATATGGGCTTTTGAAAAATGACTCAGGCGTTCTATTCTTGATTATACAATTGATATAGTTTATATAGTCTTTGTCCGTCATGTGGTTGACTAGATTATTGAGCTCTTCGAAAGGGTTAGGTGACGTTTTTATGCTTTCCATAACATGAAAAATCATATCAAAACTCTCATAATCAAACGACAATACTTCCATTTTATGCCCCGCCATAATAACAATGCTTAGAACAGGCTCCAGGCACACACTTTCACAAACCATTTTTAGTTTTTCCATTTCTACCTCTGATCCCCACGTCAGGCAATCGTGATATTCTTGCCCTGGATCAGCCATTGCACACCCACGACAGTCCTTTTCTATTAGTCGGTGCCAGCACTTCTTGATAATGCAGTATATTGCTACGCGTACGAGCGACTTGAAGACACTTTTTTGGTCAAGGGCAGACACTCTGGGCAGTTTGGCAATTCCTAGATCTTGCCACCAGCTCATGTCCTTGGCGTCCTCTGGTTTAGAGGCCGATTCACCTTGCAGGCGTTCACGTTCACTCAGGCAACCGCATAAATAGCATGTGCAGGTCTCCGGCTCTTCGTCTTCGCTGCCTATCGACCTTCCGCTGCTCATCTGCAACACAATGGTTAGAAGACTGTCAAAAATCTTCCAGAAACCCTCCACAACATAGAGCGATCGCCATCTGTCCTCACAGGCGGCTCTATCATTAGGCAAAGTGAGGCGGTGGCCTCAGGCGGCAAACTTTGGGGGGCGGCAGAAATGCCCCCAAAAGAGCCGCCTCACTCCTCCTTCAGTTAAAAAAAAAACCACATACAAATTGTTGCCCGTCCCCCGTCGTTCATTCTGCTCTGCATTATGAATTCACACTACTTAAGATTTAGCTCCAAACCAACTATGTTCAAAGTTAGGAGAACAGCTGATCACTGTTGTTACTTGTACCATGAAACTTTCTCTATAATGTGCCCAGAATGTCTGAGCGCTGTGAAGCAATTATCTCACTGCTTATCCACATTTCTGCGCATAATAGCATCAATGACAAATCTGGAATTATTTGATTGATCACCAATTCTCCACCACCTTTGTGTTAAAAAACTACTTGACATAAAAACCAGTTGCTTATCTTGTTTATTCTCCTCAACGCCTCCCTTCGGCACCACTCTTGCGTTTCACTCTCATAAGGAGTTTCTTCAGGAGGGTTTATTAAAGTTGCTGCCCGCGTTCTTCTATGTGGCTCATAACATTGAATAGCAAACTTCCAAAAGGAATGCGCGGCGTCCTTTGGAAGTTTGCTATTCAATGTTACGAGAATTGGTGATCAATGTATGCTCAAAAAGAAAAAGCAAGAACCATAACTCAGTTTATAACAAAATAAAAATGAGTTATAATTTAGTTTTATAAAGTGTGCTATGGTTCTCGCTCATTCTTTTAGTTCCTTGGTGTGCAAACCTATTTCCTCCATATTATATAATTAGCTTTTTGGTTTCCCTGACTGAGTTTTAAGAAGGCGACCCCCTCCCCTCTATGGGGGGAGGGGGCGCCAGCTCATCCTTAGCCTCAGGCAGCAGATTGCCTTGAGCCGACCCTGTCTGTCCTAAAAGAAACCCGCCTTCTTCTTACCTCGGCTGCTTCCGGGGACCACTCTCCTAACTTGTTCAACCAATCCGTCGTTTTCGCCTCCTCATCCACTTCAGCATCTGGTGGAGAATCGGGCATTTCTTGGGAGCTGAGCACCTTTTGCCAGAAAGGAAAATCATCCTTGGTCATTCCTCGGGAAGGGCGCGATTGCTTTGCGAGCGGCAGGTCGTCTCTTTGTGCATCGCGCGTCTCTCCGGCCATGGGAAGGCTCGCCGGGGATTCCTGCAGATTGTCCGTGGCTAGATCTCCTTTCGACGCTGCATCAAGAAGATCTCTGGGAAACATGCCGTGCTTGCTTCCCTCATTCCTTTGTTCCATTTTCAGCTTGTAAGGAACTGCGAGTCTGCGATCGTGTAGGTGGAACAGCTCTTTTCAAACACTGTAGGCGGGAACTGCTTATATCTGATTTGTCACACGCAGTTGGTGGGTGGTCTGGCTTCTACCTTCGTGGCATGCCCAGACTTGTTAAAACTGTAACCCAAGTTCCTTGTGTGCAAAAAAAAAAAAAAAAGGGGGGGGGGGAGGGTATCATAATGACAGAGCAAACTACCCATTGTACTTTGCTCCCTTCACCCAGCATGCTACGTCTGGCAGCACTTTTGTTTCAATCGGCTTCCTTCAAACTGTTTTTTTTTTCTTTTTTTAAGAGTCATGGTTAGGGTGCAGCTTTGTTTGTCAATCACAAGGGGGTTGTTTCTATTTGCCTGTCAGATGGTGGCTTTTCGAAGTCCTTGGTGGGCTGCCCATTTGTTCCCCCGTCTAGGTATACCTGGACTTGTCCTACAGATATACTTTTCTCTAAGAAATCTTCATTTAACATAATGTTTTAAGTTCTGTATATGTCTGCTGTCAAAAATGACAAAAACCTCTCTTACGACTTTAAAAACATTCTGCATTTTTTAAAATATAGAAGTGTTACTGTTATTACTACTGAACACTTGTATAGCGCTACAAGCACTGTTCCCTCTAAGCTGTGCGCGTGTGCTCGCGCACACACCTCACCGAGCGAGCGCACATACTTTACAACAGAGCGCACAAAAATTATGGTTCTGATTCTGATAGAAAACAACACGGATGTCTTAAAATTTAAAAGTTGTGATTGTAATTACTAGAATTTTTCCGCTTCATTTAGTAATCATCTATTTTCATTTAATTTGATTAAAATCAATGTGGTGTGCATACTGCATTCTGACGTGTAGTGAAATTTTAAAGTATATAACTCCGAGTGTCGTTATGTGGCGCACAAAAATTTAACCTTCCTTCAAAAGCTGCACACAGCTGATATTTTATGCGCACACAGCCTACAGAAAATTAGAGGGAACATTGGCTACAAGGCGAACGTAGCGTTGCACAGACATGTAAAAGACAGTCCTTGCTCAATCTAGTCGAGACAGACAATACAGTAGCTGTAGACATGGAATTCAGCTAGGGGGGAATGGTAAGGAAACGCAAAGGAGATCAGGTGACTCAAAATCCGAAAGCAGCAGCCAAGAGGTGAGTTTTCAGCCTGGATTTGAAGAGGGTCAGAAAAGGCGCCTGACATACAGACTCAGGTAGTTCGTTCCAGGCATAAAGAGCAGCCAGGTGAAAGGAATGAAGTCTGGAGTTAGCAGTAGAAGAGAAGGACACAGATAGAAGCGATTTGCCAGAAGAGCGGAGTTCCCGAGGAGGGGTGTAGGGAGAGATAAGAGAGGAAAGGTAGTGAGGAGCTGCAGAGTGAATGCACTTATAGGTCAGCAGGAGAAGTTTGAACTGCCATACAGAAACAGAGAGGAAGCCAATGAAGAGACTTGAGAAGAGGGGTAATATGAGCATGATGAGGCTGGCAGAAGACTAGCCGCACAGCAGAGTGTTGAACAGATTGAAGGGGGGAGAGATGGTGACTCAGATGGAGACCAGCAATGAGCAGGGCCCAATACTCGCTCTCATACCAAGAAAAACGATTTGATCCAAGGCCTGAAGTCGTCTGTGATCAATCTATCTAGCATTCATTTAACTAATGATCAATATAGAGTTTTGGAATATGGTTTGGGCTTTGTTCCTACACAGTTTCATGACCCATTTCAATTTCGTCTTGCCTTCCGTCGTTTTATCCGTACCCTACAGTTGAAAGTATAATTTGCCAATCATCCACCTGATATGGATAATTCTATTGATCTTATTATAAATATGTTTAAAGATCTGGTGCTTCGTGAAGTTTCTAAATTTGAGGACCCTTATATTTTTAAAGGTCAATGTAATTTAAATACTATGAGAAATATATAATGTTAAACTATGGGCTGTTTGAGTTGCTTAGACAAGATCAGTGATGAGATGCGAGCACTCTAGTACAGGCTGGTTGGGCCCTTACATTGGAAGGTCGATTTTCGATCTTATGTAGCTCTGGTTGCTATTTTGAGATCTTGTCAAGCTTATATTTTTGATTACAATTGTTCAATTGTTCACCTCTAATAACTGTGTATTTGGTTTAAAGTGTTAACTTTATTTATTGTGGGAGTTAGTATTTGTATTTGGCTATTTATGATACCTCTACGGTTGACTTTGTATTTTTTCGTAGAGAAAGAAATGGCAGGTTTTAGCTATCAGATGGATGTGTGTGGAGAAGGAGAGAGAGGAATCAAAGACGACCCCAAGGCTGTGAGCTGAGGTGACAGGGAGGAGTAGAAAGTTATCCACAGAGACTGAGAAAGGATGAAGGGGAGAGGAGGGTCTAGGAGGAAAAGTAAGAAACTCAGTTTTGGCCATGTTCAATTTCAAGCGGCTGTGAGACATCCAAGCAGCAATGTCAGAAAGGCAGGCAGAGATCATAGTAACATAGTAAATGACGGCAGATAAAGACCAGTATGGTCCATCTAGTCTGCCCAGCAATATGACAGGAGTAGGTGCATCCCTTCCCATGTCTTTTAGGGAGTAGGTGCACCCCTACCCATGTCTTTGCTTAGTGGTGCACCCACCAGGAGCAGGTGCACCCCTCCCCATATCTTTGTTTCTTTGTTTAGGGGTGAACACAACGCTCCTCCCCCCATCGCTCCATGTAGGACACCCCTATTTGTTGAGAAATTAGATGGCTCAGTTTATTTTGATTTAATCTTGTTGCTGTAAAGTGATCCACAGTGTCTGTCCCAGATCCTGGCCTGGATTGCCAGAGAAATTTCAGGTGTAGAGAGGTAGATCTGGGAGTCAGCAGCATAGAGATGGTACTGAAAGCCATGGGAAGAGATGAGTTCACCAAGGGATTGGGTATAGAGATAGAAAAGGAGCGGACCCAAGACCGATATTTGGGTTACACCAACTGAAAGTGGGATAGCAGTAGAGGAGGATCTACCATAACAAACTCTGAAAGAGCAATGAGAGAGATAAGAAGAGAACTAAGATAGCACAGAGCCCTTAAAGCCAAGCGAGGACAAGGTATCAAGGAGAAGGTTCTGGACAACAGTGTAGTTTGCCCCTGTAGCAGAAAGGTCAAGAAGGATGAAGATCGCGTAAAGGCCCTCGGATTTTGCCAGGAACAGGTCACTGGAGAGTTTGTCACTAGTTTGCGGGTCATTTTTTCCTAGCCAAAAAGGAACCGGTACTCATATGCAGGGCTCTTTCACTAATACCATGGGTCAAGTTTAGCAGGCAATGAAAAATGTGCTCACATATAGTACCACGGAATACCCCCCAACCAAAAATCCTACTAGTTCTGTATAAGCTTTTCACCGCCAGCATCAGTGTTCAGAAAAGAAGGAGGAGGGAGTGAGGAGTGGCATTTTCATAGCTACAGTGGCAAACTACCCATTGAACTTTGCTACGCTAAGCAGACATACCTTGTTTCACCATACAGTTTCCTTCATCAGAATTAATGCAAAACTAGTTCGTTTT
Organism: Ichthyophis bannanicus; assembly: GCA_033557465.1. Lineage (NCBI taxonomy): Eukaryota > Metazoa > Chordata > Amphibia > Gymnophiona > Ichthyophiidae > Ichthyophis > Ichthyophis bannanicus. Next base: position 155,388,205 of record CM066031.1, read on the forward strand.
CAGCACTTCTCATGCTTAGTTTAGCTAAGGTTACCAGGCGTCCCTAATTCTAGAGCTGTTTGGCAGCCTCCTGTTCCCATTTCCAGCAATGGGGACCAAGGGGGTAGAAACAATATTTTCAATTTAGTAATATGAGTATGTCAGTTTTCTAGAATTTACATCTGTTATCTTTATATTTTGCGCAATACGGGGGAAATGCATCACTGTTTCTATTTCTCTGTCGATTTGTCTGCTTGTAAATTATATTGTTGCTGTCATGGATGCAGGGGCTGGGTAATAACTCCTGTTCCAACCTCTTCCACACCTTGTTGCTCAAACCTGGAACTAAGGTGTTCCTCCCCCCCCCCCCCATCACCACACATTCCCGATAAGCATCCCAGATTTGTCTGCAAAAAGTATGGTAACCTTAGTTTAAGCCTGTATTTCTAGTTATCTTTTCCTCCACACAAGATCATCTTAATCAGTTTTTTTCCTCATAATGCATCGGCCTGCAAGAAAATAAAAGGAGGAGGGGGGGGGGGAGTTGTGAATGCTACAAGGCTCGTGGGAGAGAGAAGCTTGGAAATTCTACATCTCTGATGAAAAGCTTTTGTAGCAGACCGTGCTAGCTGGGAGAAGGTGGTGAAGGGGAGGGGAGAATTTGGGTTGTCTTTTAGAGATAGGAGCTTATCTGAGGCTGTGAGGGGGGAGAAGGGGAACGTGAAATATTGTAATTTACTGGTAAGGAGATATAAAGGCATTGAATAAACACTTTGAAACAGTTGCATAAATTCCGCCCAAGCAGGGGGTGGGGGGGGGGGCAGGCAGGAAAGGAGTCCACACACATTTACTTTTTAAGTCTTTTACCACCTTGCCTCCCTTTTATTTTATTTTCTTCAGGCCTGGCAGTCTTCACCTGCCACCGGGCTCGGGCTGAAGTCTTGTGAACCATGGCTGTTATCACGAGACTTTGGCTGAAGTCTGTGATAAGGACACTTATCAAAGCTCAGGGAGTAAGGACAAAAGAGGGAAATTTACTCTGATCAAGGGACCTGTGCTGGCAGGTCAGAGAAATAAGACAGCTTGTTTCCCTAAAAGACTACATGTTCCAGGATGCACCATTTTGCAGAAAGCCCCTAGAGGAGCTAAAGTGGAAAAGCATGAGTCTAATCAGAGAAACCATTATGTCATCCCTAATCAATCACCTTCTAGGAGAGAGCTTAATCCACAACACCTGAAGAATGCAAGGGAGGAGTTGCAATCTAAGCCCTTTAAAACTAGAAGGGAATCTTCAGGAGAGAAGAGGAAGGACGAGACCAGGAAGAACAGGAACAACCGGAACCTGAAGGGACAAGGAAGCAGACGGTCCAAGAGAGGAGCTCAGAGAAGTACGTATGCCTGGAGAGATTCCTGGGGGAAACAACCTTCAGAGGACTGGAGAAAGCCAGAGGTCTGGAGATCCACAGCCAGGGACCCTCAAGCAGCACTTAGAAGGAATACTGCTGCAGCTAAGGAAAAAGGAGCCCAAATACCTTTTGGAGGACGTATGGAGAAAAGGCCCTGAGGTCCAGGGATAACAAATGGAGGACAGGACACAGAAGCTCTATTGCATACTGGCCAGAATACCAAAGGAATCAGCCTGATGCCAGCCTGGATTCAGGTATGAGCTGTGAACGTTTCTGTAGCTCTGAGCATTGCAAACAGCAGGGAAACAGTTTCTCTCTGTATAGAGGTCAGTTAATAAAGCCCTCTGAGTCAGACAGTGAAATTGAGCCCATGCAATTCCAGGAGCAAGGTTTAATGTCCGATGAAAAGAATGTTTGTATGGACTGTTTCTTGTGTAGGTTGTTAGTTTAGAAAAATCCTCCAAATAAGAGCAAACATCAAAAGGAAACATTCTAATTATTGGCTCCCCAGAAAATTCTCTTAGAGAGAGAAAGCTTTTGGGGAAAGCTTATGATCTTATAAGTTTGCCCGTGTGCTGAGAACAAGCTGTTAATTGCATTTGGATTGTCACCTGTTGCTAGAGCAGAGCACAGCACAAGCCAAGCACACGTGGAATGTAAAAGTTCTTTTCTGTGTGGATAAAGAGAGCTGGGTTTTTTTGTATAAAGAAGTTTTTCCTTTTTTTGGTTTGTTTCCACCACAGCACTGCTACGAAGTTTGATAGCAGTGGCTGTAAGAGAGCCTTTCTGTTCCATAAAGGACTTTGATACTTATTTACATAAGCTTTTCAGTTGCCTTGTTTATGTTGAATAAACCCTGGAGAAGGTATCTGGATGGTGTTACCAAGTATATCTGTGTGTGGAATATTCACCCCATAAATAAACTCTAATTTTTGCCTTAAACTCGACCAACTACAAGTTTCTTCATTTATTTAAAAGGCAAGCTTTGTGTGAATGGACTTCAATAACCACAATCCTTTGCAAGACAGTTAATTTACATACTTGCCAAGGTGATGGTACCTTCATAACAAGCACCCCCTTTTACAAGTCTTACAATAACAGCTGCTGTTCACGAGACTTCGGCCAGGCAGTGGGATCGGGAGGTGGAGGCTGTCATGTCTGAAGAAAAGAGAAAACAGGAGAGAGTGCAGTGAAGACTTAAAAGTAACTTTGCCGCAGTGGAGGGGAGAGACAGCAGTGGCCAATGGCCGTTACAGTGGGGGGCCCTTATTAGAACTTATGTCACTGCTTGGAAACTTCTTAGTTGAAATTACTGAATACTTTTTAGACCGGCCATTTTGAAGTTTATGGGTAAAGATGCCTGAGGAGGGAGGACCTCTGCCCCTCCCAGCCTAGTTCAGTCCTGCACAGATGTCCATGATTTCTTGCCAAAAATCTGGTAACCCTAAATAAATAATAAAATCACCTGCTGGCGAAGCGTCTACTGTTTACTGTTACCATCTGACATGAGGGGAGAGGCCTGCATGCCTGACAATGGCCAAAGGCTGGGAAAGGAACAGTACTGGCACTGTGATGCTGGAATAACTCGGGGTCCTCAGGACTGTAATGTGGGGCTCAAACTGTAGTGACTTCAAATATTGCATGTGGCATATCACAGACAAGCTGCCATCTGACACCGCTTTCATCCCATTGGCTTCAAACATGGCCATCATATAACTATGAGGAAGGGAACACCCCAGGGCTGCTGCAAGGATACTGGGTATCCTAACCAAATCTTTGATCTTACCCCACCAAGATTGTGATAATTAAACTTAGTCACAATTATTGAAATATCACCCTTCTCACAACAAGCATTTACTCAGATCAACTATCAATAAAGAAATGACAAGCAGTCAAGAAATCCGACAACGCATTGCTCTTGGCAGAACAGCTAGGAAGGATCTAGACAAGATTCTCCAGAGCAAAGACGTCTCTCTCCATACAAAGATTTGACTTGTTCAAGCCATGGTATTTTCAATAACATCACATGGATGTGAAAGTTGGACAGTGAAAACGATAGGAAGAAAATTGATGCCTTTGAATTATGGTGCTCACGACGAATGCTGTGCATACCATGGACTGCTTGAAGAACAAACCAGTCAGTACTAGAGGAGATCAAACAAAAGCTTTCTTTAGAAGCTCAGATGACAAGACGTTGACTTTCATACTTTGGACAAATCATTAGAGAAAGAAATCATGCTTGGCAAGGTACAAGGTCAACGCAAAAGAGGAAGGCCAGAAATGAGATGGATCGATACAATAACAGCAACTATGGGTGCCAGTCTGCCAACAATGAGCTGTATGACTGAAAACCAAACACTGTTTAAGACAACTATCCAGAGAGTCGCCATGAGTCGATAGACTCAATAGCACTTAAAAAGGAAAGGTCAGGATGGATGCTATGAAATGAAAGGGACAAATGTAGAGGAGCCCAGGGAGAGGAAAAGGAGAAGTCTGAGGAGGTGGAAGGTGAATCGAGAGGAGAGGGCATGGAGAAGAGGCTAAAATACTCCAGAGTGGGTGACATGAGGACAATGAGATCCAGCATCCACCCCTGAATGTGTGCTATCTTCTGTTCATTGCAACTGCCTCTGCATGGTAACCACCTGTAATTCTGCCCTGTACTATCTCTGCTGGGCTCTCAAGGAGGAGGTGAGACTCCTTCCATAAATCCAGTGGCTGCAGCTACCTGCGGAAAGAGAGAGAAAGACAGTGGCATGCAGCAACCAAAAGCTTTGTTGTATAAGGCTCCTTTAGGAATAAATGCATTGTTTGGAACAGGAGTGGGGATGTTTATAGAGGCATGTTACTGTCAAAGAGATGTTGTGTGTGTTGCTGTATAGAGAGCTGGGACAGCACGGCTGTGGGTGAAGAGGAAAAGATGCAGAGGGGTGTGTATGAAGTAGGCTTGGTTATGAAAGCCACTGTGAAACAGGGTATATTAAGGACCATGTTTTAGAAGCTAACACTGAAACGTTTATGGGTGTAGAAAGTATGCAATGCTGTGAGCAAGCGTTCCTCGCGGGGCAATTTCTCCAAATGTGTTAGTTTTGCACATACTATGATAGTCATGAACCTCACTCCTAAGCCAGTGTATGTGAAGTATGATCACAGTTTCTCAGATTTACTGCTAATATTTGCCAAAGTATTTTCAGTGTGCCAAAGAGAGCTTCCTTCATAAGATGTAATATGTATGAGTAATTTATCAAGGTGTGATTGGAAATTCTGCTTAATCAGGTAATCAGGCCTGTGGCTCCCAATACAATGGGAAATATTTTTGTATCTTTCTGCCACGTCTTTTTGATCTCTGACTGCATTTCTTGGTACTCGAGGATCTTCTTCATCTCAACTCTACCATTATGTTGGGTTTCCTCACATCCAGTTTCTTATCTGTCAGAATGGGAGTGGCTCAAGTTATCATAACCTCTTCATTCTTCGTAATTCTCTTAGGGTCATGATCCCAGTGCTTTTCTGGTACAGCGATGTTGTAGTGCTTACAAAGTTTCCAGTGGATAAGACACGCCACCTTGTTGTGTCTTTCTGTATAGAAATTTTCTGTCATCAGTACTTCAAAACCAAGGTGAGTTTCCATTTCTAGCTCTTTCTTACAAAATTTGCATACTGTATGTCAGTTTTACCAGTCTTCTCTATGCTTGCTGTGAACCATCTCATCCGTAATCCGCTGTCCTGGGCTGCAACTATCAGTTTCTCATCCTTGGGTTTCAGTCCACCTCTCCTTAACCACTCACATGTCCATGTTTGATCAACAAATGGCTCCTGGAGTAATGCTTTTTTATTTCTCACTGTATTTATGCATTTGTCATGCCTTGTTCTTTGTTGATCTAATTCTTTAAAGAGTTTTTCTCTTGTTTTACAAATTCTGTTGCTTCCTTCTCTTCTTATACTGGTGGATTCTCATCCATTCTTTCTGTTTGTCGGAATGCCTGTCCTAGTTTATTAATGGAGGCAAATTCTGGGCATTTGCTTTCATATTGCAACACTTTCTGTAAATTTGAATCTGTCAATGCTGTTAAGAAGGTCTGGAGGCCTATGATGATCGCTCTATATGTATAACCAATTCCTATAAGGCCAATTCCTCCTTCGGCTCTAGTGATGCAGTCTCGGCATGCACTGATTCTTATAAACCACTTCATAGGCATGGAGGAGTTTTCTTGTGCATACATCTGTTTTCTCAAGATATTTCAGAGGCCAGTCTACAGTTCCAAAGCTATAATAAGAGTGCGGGGATTGCAAGCTGATTGATGGCTTGTATCTTATTCTTTGATGTTAGTGCACTTTTCAGAATCAGCTTCAGTCTCCTGTAATACTCTTTGCTGGCCTTTTCTCTCAATACTTTATGCTGAATTGTTGCTCCTTCTTCTGCTCCTAGATATTTATAATACACCTTCCTGCTCAAGTTCCTTTATGTTACAGTCATCAGTGAGATGTTTTCAGCCGTCTCAATTTTCCTCCAGGGGAGGTTGCCTCAAAACATTTATCCAGACCAAAACTCATCCTGAGAAGATTTTTACTACATGGAGTAGTTCTGCTACATGCTGATCACTGGGATTATAGAGTTTAGAGTTGTCTACAAACAGTAAGTGTGATGTCACCTGTGGGTCTTTGCCAGCTCTAGGACTGAGGTTAACCCAAGGAGTTGAGAAGCACACTGAAAGGGGAAAAGTGCTATACAAAACAAGAACGGTGACAAGGAATCTTCCTGAAATATTCCTCGCTGGATCTTGATATTAGGAATGGTGAACTGTCCATCTTCATCTTGTACATGGAGTGTGGTTTGCCGCATTTTCATGGAGAATGTTTTCCTTTCTACCATACTTTTATTGCCTTGCTGAGATTTGGTATATATTTTATACAAAGGGGCCATCATGTGAAAGTGCTCAGCAAGACTTGGGAGAGAGAAAAAATTCCATCTCCCCTTTGAAGAGTGGCATGTGCTTAATTGAAACTGTAATGCATGGAGAGAGAAGGAAGAGTGGAAGTGAGGGGATTAGACTTGAAAGGGGTGGAGGCATTTGGATAGGGATAATGCTAATGTCCTTCCCATGGAGGCTTTGTGTTTGCTGCATTGATCAGCAGTCAAGGAAGTGTGATTCCCATGGGTGGAGTGAAGCTTGACTTACTAATTCAGGCATCTGAGTTTGTGATTTCAGACTCATTGTTTCAGGGAAGGTCTAGAAATATGCAAAAATGGGTAATGGATGTTAGGTGCCTTTTGGTTGGTGCACCCACCTCCTTTCCTATTCTCCTTGTCTACCATCTCTTGCAGCCATGTTTAATGGATCAGATATTTAATCTAGAGAGTAAGCAAGAAAGTGAGAGAGAGGGTGAGAAAGTGCATTTTGGGTGAAACAAAGATTATTTAGGGCAACATTTTATTTATCACGTACACCCTAGATTCCTGTGCCTATATGACTAGACTTTCCTGATTAACAACTATTATGACTACTACCACTTCTTATCATTTGTAGAGCGCTGCAAAGCTTACACAGCGCTGTACATATACATGTAGGAAATAATCATTTCTCTATAGAACTTACAGTTTAATTAAGGCAGACAACACGACGGCTAGGGAATGGGATAGAATTCGAGGAATAATAAAGATATACATAGGTGGTGAACAGGAGAATAAGGGGATCAAGATCCAAAAGCAGCCGTGAAGAGGTGGGTTTTTTTAGCCTGGATTTGAATAGGGCCAGAGATGGAGCCTGACCTAGTGACTCAGGTAATTTGTTCCAGGTATATGGAGCAGCAAGGTGGAATGAACGAAGTCTGGAGTTGGCAGTGGCTGTCATGAATCACTGGTCATCTTTCAGTGAGCCACCTAGCCATGATAGGTAGTATGATGTACCTGGAGAAACCTATGTAGGCCCATATTCATACTTTCCTACAAGTTCTAACATTTGTAGATACCTTCAGATGAAAGAATCCTCCATCTCTAGCCCTTCCAGGCTGCCGTGTTCATCTATGGGTCATGGGCAGGGCTGGCACTAGGGGTGGAAAACACGGCAATTGCCCTGGGCCCCCATGCCACAGGGGGCCCCAGGCCTGCCTTGAGCTGAAGGAGGCATAGACTGTAGGCAGGCTTTGGAGCCCCCTCGCCAATTTCTGCCCTGGTCCCCGCATGTCTAATGATATTCCCCTCCACAATTAACAAGACACGGGGGAAGGCACTAGCTTGGTGGTAAGGCAAAGCGCATTCACCTGTCATCTGACAGTCTATTTCAATGGTTCTCAACCCAGTCCTTTGGGATCCCAGGCCAGTTAGGTTTTCAGGATATCCACAATGAATATGCATGAGACAGATCTGCATACTATGGAAGCAGTGCATGCAGATCTATCTCATGCAAATTCATTGTGGATATCCTGAAAACCTGACTGGCCTGGTGGGCCCAGAGGGCTGGGTTCACAAACCCTGGTCTGTGCAGCACATATGTTCCACTGCACCCTTACTAGATGCGTATCCTGATCCCTACTACAGTGCTCTTTCCTTATAGATACACTCTTCCCTCTCCCTCTCTTGCAGTAGGGCCATACTGAGCCCAGCGTCGGCTCTTACCTCTCAGCAGAAGGATGCCCTTCTGTAATTTCATCTGGAGATGGGCCCAGGCGCATGGGCCATCGCTTCCTGGTCCTTCCTCACTCCTTGCTAGAGGAAGAGTTGCTCCTAATGGCCCCCATCAAGAAAGCCAGCAGGAGGGTAATCTTGGCAGGGCCGGCCCAACCATCAGGCAAGACAAGGCAGTTGCCTAGGGCAGCAAAGAGAGCAGCATTCAAAGCAAAACAATGGATCTTAACAGCCACGCCAACTCAAAGAACTATCAGCACATTCTTTTACCTGCAGGAAAAGCAGGCACATACATACATAAAAAGCAGAGTGTAATATTTAAATGTATGCTGTCTAATTAGGCATTTTTGAGTTTAATTATCAAAATCTCAGGAGGAGGAGGAGCATAAGGCTGAAGGTTTGCTAAGGTGCCCAATACTTTGCACCAACCTGGTTTCCGGGGCCAAAACTGGGCATGCATGCTCTAGAGAGCCATTTTGCCAATGTCCCCATACCTGCAACATCAGAGCGCATGTTGTATAAAAGTCGATGCATACAATATACTGTACAGGCATAGATGTATGCGCATACTAGGTATTTGCATTTCAGGCTCATTTGGGCATTTGTTTAGGTATGTTAAAAACGAGGCTGTGCATAATTTGCTTGCGTGTATATACCTAGGAATTAATGCACATACAGCGATTTGCACACACAAAAAGGCTGTAGCATGTGTAATAGGTATGCAATTAAAATGAATATGCGCAAAACCACAAAAAAGCATACGAAAATATCTAAAACGTTTTAAGAGATTACTGAAATTTTGGGGGCTTGCAAATGTCCAATGCATACTTTCTGCAGAAGGCCTAAATGCATATTTTATAAACTTTGCAACTCCTTCTTCGTACTTTGTAAGGTGAAATTAGGCCTTACCTGCTAATTGCCTTTCCTTGAGTCCCTCCAGTCCAGTCTAGATGCATGGGTTATGCCCCCTCACCAGTAGATGGAGAATGACTGACAGGCTTTGATGATGTCATCACATAAGGGCTCTGCATCACTTGACTGGCCAGTATTCTAGTAACAAAGCAGACTTCAATAGCACAACAATGTGAGAACAATCTTATTTAAAAGCTATCCAAATTTTTAAATAAATGGCATACAGAGTGGGAACTTACGAGATTATGAAGACATGAGATATCTCCCCCATAAAGAACCAGAGTACCCCGAATTTACTGAAGGAACCGAGACACGTAAATCCAATGAAAAGAAGTAAGCTCATCAGTGTACCCCACAACACTCACTTTGGGCAATTCTGAATAGCTGGGCTCGCTGCACTGAAAGCTGATACAGATATCTACAGATAAGGGAGGGTCCTGGATTCGATTGGAGGGACTCAAGGAAAGACAATTAGCAGGTAAGGCCTAGTTTCACTTTCCATATCGTCCCTCCATTCCAGTCCAGACGCATTGGATGTACCACAGCAGTACTCACTAATGGGCAGGACCCGCGAGACTGGCCTGTAACACCCGGGACCCAAAATGCACCGCTTCCTTAGCAAGAATATCAAGGCAATAATGCCACACAAAGATATGGAAAGATGACCATGTAGCTGCCTTACAGATATCCAAGGGAGGCACAAGGTTCACCTCCGCCCAGGAAGCTAATTGCGCCCTGGTAGAATGGGAGTGAAGTCCAGAAGGAACCGGTCAGTGGTTGAGCAAATAGGCTGAGACAATAGCCTCCTTCAGCCAATGCGCTATGGAAGCTTTTAAGGTAACTTTGCCTTTTTGCGGCCCCCCCCCCCGAATAGCACAAAGAGACAATCTGACTTACGCAAAGCCTCTGTGCGCTTCAGATAAATGTGTATCACCCAATGGGTGTCAAGCAGTAGCAACCCCTACCATGCACTACAGTCAGCACCTACTCTACTAACCAGGGCCAGCCTGTCCATTGTATGGGAATGTTGTTTGCACAGGGCCCCGTGCTTCAGGGGAACCCGCGCCAACATGCCGCACATGGTGTTCGGCTCCTGAGTCCCGATCGTTTGCAGGGCTGGCTTCAGAGGGAGCAGGGGAGGGCTGAAGCCATGGCTCAGTTCTGCACAGCTACCGGACTGAAGAGCGGGGTTTTCCTTCACTGAGTCTGGTGGCTGTGTTCTTGTGGAGCCCACTGGTATGTCGGAGGTTAAAGGGCATTTTCTTTTTCCCGGCACACAAATCAAGACTTTCAGCCCATACAGTTACCGCTCCTATGGTCAGCATTGCATAGAAAATAAACATGAATGGCAACAGCTGCATTGGATAATTATAGATTGCGTTAGTAACAATCAAAGTGGGGATCGCATGCAACGGCTTGCAAGGTTAGTGCAAAGATGGATTTTTAACCTTAATACGGTGCAACCAGCTGGTCTCAATGAGTCTTTAGATTGGATGACAGCTCTATAGTCCAATCTGGAAAGTTTGTTTGAATGCTTCAGGCTCCTCCTTAAATAACCATTAGTGAGGTTTGAGATATCCTAGTAGAGTTCTTTGTTGAGCTGTGTGACATGTCCTGAAGCAGCCCGTTAAATGAAAACCGGGTGAAACTCATCGACTACAATGTCCTCAGCAAACACTTCTGTGTGGTTTTGAGATAGGCAACAAAAGCTAAGTGTTTTCAGGGTTTTAAATGCATTTAGAAAATCGTTAAAGCAAGATAGTGAGCCTATGAATGACACTATCAAGAGAGAATTAGTGTATTCAACTATTAGGCAGTGTAGAAATACGTTGTTCATGAAATGCATGCTCTCTGTGACTGAGGCTCCAACTATCTCTAACACCTCCAGTGGTATAACGTTATGGTAAAATCTTCCCAATAATTGTATCCATTCAAATGGTTCTTTGGATAAGTGTATTTCTCTAATATAGTAGCCCTTAGAGAAGGAGGGCAGGCAAACCATGTGAAAGGGAGACAGCACTTTAGGCAAGAAGGAAAGCACAGGCCAAATGGAAGTGGCCTCAGCTGAAAAAGATAGGTAAGGATCTCAGCAAGAGAGAGCCCATGGCTCAGAGATCCGCCTTGCAGAACAAATCCCGACCAAGAAGACAGTCTTGAACGTCAAATCCTTCAAGGTAGCACACTTCAACGTCTCAAAGAGGGACGCCATCATGGCACTGAGAACCAGAGACAGAACCCAGGAAGGGATCACAGACTGAAGAGGGGGACGTAAATATTGAACCCCTTGAGAAAATGGGAGACATCCATGTGCAAGGCCAAGGACTTGCCCACCACTGGATCATGGAGACAGGCCAGTGCTGCCACCTGAACCTTCAGGGTGCTAGAGAGACCCTTCTCTTGACCATCCTGCATAAAATACAACAGGGAGGATACCTTGGCTGTCTCAGGAGCCAAAAGGAGTGGAGGAGTGGCTTAGTGGTTGGGGCAAGGTACTTCAGGCCAGACGGTTGGGGGTTAAAATCCCACTAGAGGACAGCAACCTTGGGCCAGAAGGACTGGGGTTTCTAGTCCCACAGGTGCTCCTTGTGGTCTTGGGCAAGCTACTTAACCCTCCATAGCCCATGTTCCCTGTAAAATAGTTATCTCCAAGTTATAATGCCCTGTTCAATGTAATTTCAGTTTGTTCAATGTAAACTGCACTGATGCAGAATAGTGTGGTATATAAGAGAATGTAAATAAACAAATAAAACCATTAATGTACAAGTCTCAAGAGAATCACATTACTAAGAAGAAGAAACAAGGGAAAACCATTGTAACAGGTGATATATCAAAAAGACACAAATAAACTTTATCTTTGGGACAAATGTAATCTCTTATACAATTACCACTACTACTAATCACTTATATAGTGCTGCTTTGGAGGAGGCCGTGTCCCTGGGTCCACATGCTCCACAAAAGGGCTGAGAACTTGCCCGAGGCCCTGAGGCATTGGGAAAGGTTGTCCCAATTGGTAGTGACAGTAGTCCCAAGACCTCCGGGAATCTGCCCAGCGCACCCTTGGTGGTTGAGAGGAGGTTGACGAGAAAGGGGCATTTGTCTGCTTCACAGGCCCCTGGACATGTTTTCTGGGAGGCAGTAAGATTTTGTCTCGCCTAGGTCCTTCACCAGCTTCTCCAAATCTGATCCAAACAGGAGCTTCCCCTTAAAGGCAAGCGAGCCAACCGGGCTTTGGAGGATGTGTCCACCGCCCAGTGGCGGAGTCAAATCCAACACCATGACACAGTAGTCAGGGCACCATCCCTGGCCGCCAAGCGCACCAGTTCTTACATGGCATCAGAAAGGAAGGCCATAGCTGATTCCAGGAGAGAAGTACTGTCATCAGACTGAAGAGACTGAATCCGCTGGAGCAGGGCTCGAGACGTCAAGCTGATACATACCCCCAGCTAAAGAATAGCTACCACCATGACAAACTGGCTCTTCAGCAAAGAATCAACCTTGCGATCCAGAACATGCTTTAAGGCTGATTCGCCTTCCATGGGAATGGCGGTCTGTCTGGTAACCGCCATGACCTGTGCATCCATCTTACGAATGTCAAACCACTCACCGCGCTGCTCCTCTGGGAGAGCGTAGATCTTCTTATAGATCCTTAACCCTTTAGGCAGGGAGTTGGGCGAGTCCCACTAAGACTGAATCATATCTTTGATCACCTCCAGGAATGGGAAGACAGTAGTGGATTTCCGTACCCTTTGAAGAACCGGGTGTACTTTTGGGTCCTGTTCCGTGCCAGAAGCATCAGTCAATGACAAGGTCAAGCCTTGATACTCACCCCCTGAGAGCCCCGGTCATAGGATCTATGCCAGGCTCAGCTCTACTCCCCTGGAACTGCTTCATTGGCTGGGTTTATTTTTAACAGCACTGTGTGAAAGGTGGCTTGCAGACAGACCCCTCTGTGAGCCTTCTGCAATCTTTGAGAGAGAGAAAGGGGGAACAGAGGAGGAGGAGGGGGCACTGAGGTTGTGTGAGGCTGCGAACACTTACAGATTCTTGCAAATCCTTATAATTTGTGGCTGCTCAACAGGCCCTTATCATGATAAGGGCATGGAGCTGTACCAATTTTCCCACTTCCTGTGGCTACCAAGAAGACCAAGGTCTGGTGCAGCCTGCTACATCATGCTCAGGTGAGACAGTCACCCCTTTAGAGCTTGAGGTGGTCATTCAAGAGCATTTAATCAATCTCTTTTTTTCTCAATCCTCAGATTTTCTACAGAGAGGAAGAAATCCATCCACCATTTGCTGGAGACAAAGAAATACTGAAGGGACCTCTGGTGGCTGAGGCAGATAAAGGCACCAGAGCGATGTCATTGAAACCTGGGCTTTTCATTGGTTCTTTGTCTCCACCAATCTGCTGGTAGGAAAACACAGCCCATTTGTCTGGATTGGTTTAGCAGGACAATATGGAAGAAGGAATTCTCGCTTTACTAAAAGGTATAAAGAATCTTGTTCAGGAAGGGAGATGTTGGGGGGGGGGGGGGGAGGAGAGAGTAAGAGGTATGGTGATGCTCTATCCTCCTGCAACCAAATCTTATTTATTTATTTATTTACATTCTCTTATATACCGCGCTATTCTGCATCAGTGCGGTTTACATTGAACAAACTGAAATTACATTGAACAGGGCATTATAACTTGGAGATAACTATTTTACAGGGAACATCTGTTTGTATTACCAAATAATGTTTGACACTTTACCAGAATGAAAGGTGAAGTCTGATTCTTTCACACTTTACCCACTGTCATCTCAGTAGAGTGAGAATGTCCATTTCTCACACCTATCTTTTCAACCCTGTGACGCTGATTCTTCTCCATATTATTCCTGTGGAACTTCCAAAATTGATTTTACTGGAATGCTTGATCTAATAAGTTGAGATAGGGTTGCTTTGTTGCGCTTGGTTTATTTTGATATGTGGCACAGATGAAGACTGAGACCCTTGTACCAAAATATTTTCATTTAGTTTCCAATAGGTGAACGTTTGAGCAAACAACTAATTTACATTATTTCAGGAGTGATTTGCTCAATACAATTGACCAAATACAGTAGTTTGTATACACAGATGAAGGGTTAGCATAGGCTCTGTTTAGTTTGAGTTAGTTGTCTTTTAGTTTGTGATTTTAGTTTAATGGGTTTGTATTTTTTTAGTGCTTGGAAATATTATGTATTTATGAAATGTATTTCCTGAATGTTCTTCACTCATATGCCCCTCGCTCTCTTGTCCACTACTTATGTGTACCTTGCCATGTTCTAGTCCCCAGTTTTGTGACTTTATTTTCATCTTAAGATTATAAACGCTGATGAGCAGGGACTGTGTCTTACATCTTTAGGTACAGCACTGCGTAAGCCTTGTAGCGCTATACAAATGATTAGTAGTAGTAGTAATATCATGCTTAGATTGTATTAATAAATTGATAATTTATTACAAGTCCTAAAACATTGTTTGATTGTTTTATCAGCTATTCCATATTCATTTGCTTCCATGTCGTATAGTTTCAAACCACTGAGGGAGCCCTTTGCAGGGAGCTGCCTTTATTGAGACTGTAAGTTGGCTTAGTGAGTCCCAATGAGAATACTCTGAGGTTGGTTTACTAAGCCACATTCGACTTTTGCAGCTAATGCGGCAAGTCATTTAACCCCCCGTTGCCTCAGAAAAATCCAAGTTATCAATGTCCCTGTTTAACGTACATTACCAAGTTTAAGTTACAATGTAAACCGCTTTGACTAAATTGATAAAGTGGTATAAAAAAAAATCCCTGTTAAATAAATAAATAAATGTTAAACAGGGCTATGTTAGCTGCAGAAACGGCATGTTATCAGTTGAGGGCATGCACATCATTTCTCCAGCAGAGAATGCGGTGTGGCGACCACACGGATGCAGCTAACTCTACCCTTTGTGGTGACATTAGTAGTACCCGCGATCAGCGCTGCCCCAGACAGGAGACCTGTCTGCCCCCCCCCCCCCACCAAGCTGCCACTCTGCCGTCGATTCCTCTTCTCGTCTTGAGAGGGTTCGTCGGTGGCACAGGCATAACGGAATTTAAATGTGCCAGCATGTGTTTTGGCACCTGCATGCACACACATGGTCTTCCGCTCCTGTCCTCCTTCGACAGGAAGTTGTGTCGGAGGGAGGTTAGAAGCATCAGACCATGCATGTGTCTAACAGCACCAAAATGCATGGCCTACCGGGGTACTGAAGTGGCGGCACAAAGCTGCTGTGTTGCCCACACATGTAGTAACTGCGCATTGCAGACAACACCCACTCTCTGCCCACACCGTGCCCCCTTGCGTGACTAATGCATGGTCTGCAGCTAGCGCAAAAAATCACAGCGCTATCTGTATTTTGCCCTGCATTAGCTGTTAGAGCTTGCCAAGCTTGCTGTGTTATCTGTGCGTTAACAGCTAATGCAGTTTAGCAAACCAACCTCTTTCTGTCTTTTCTGCATCCTGTTACAGTGCGCACTACCTCCACAATATAACATCTCCAGAAAACAACGAATAACAATCCAGTCAATATTATTTTTTAGTTGAAAATCTTTATTAATTTCATTAAAGAAACAAAAATATAGAACTTGCATATCAAAAGAGAACCTACTAAGAAATAAAGAAGTAATATCACAGTACTACCTTTTAACTTTCGAAAGGGAGACTATGATAAAATGAGGAAAATAGTTAAGAAAAAACTAAAAGGAGCAGTTGCAAAGGTTAAAGACTTACATCAAGCTTGGGTGTTGTTGAAAAATACTATCTTGGAAGCCCAGACCAGCTGTATTCCACGCTTTAAGAAAAGTGGAAGGAAGTCCAAAAAACTGTCAGCATGGTTTAAAGGTGAGGTCAGAGAGGCTGTTGTTGCCAAAAAAGCATCTTTCATGAAATGGAAAAAAGAGCCAAACGACGAAACCTGGAAACAGCACAAGCACTGGCAAGTCAAATGCAAGGCATTGATAAGGCAGGCAAAGGGAGAATTTGAGAAGAAGCTTGCTGCGGAAGCAAAAACGCGAAATAAATAATTTTTCAAGTACATTCGCAGCAAAAAACCTGTGAGAGAGTCAGTTGGTCCATTAGATGATAGAGGGATTAAAGGGGCACTAAGAGGCAACAAGGCGATAGCGGAGAGACTGAATGAATTCTTTGCTTCGGTCTTTACTGAGGGAGATGTAGGGATGTTACCCATGACTGAAGTGGTATTTAAAGGTGCGGAAGAATTGAAGGAAATATCGATACATCGGGAAGATGTATTACAACTATTAGATAAACTGAAGAGTAGCAAATCACCTGGGCCGGATGGTATACATCCAAGGGTGTTGAAAGAACTGAAATATGAGATTGCAGACCTGCTATTAGTAATCTGTGAACTATCATTAAAATCATCTCTAATACCTAAAGATTGGAGGATCGCCAATGTAACACCAATTTTTTAAAAGAGTTCCAGGGGTGATCCGGGAAACTACAGACCGGTAAGCCTGACATCAGTACTGGGAAAAATGGTAGAAACCATCATAAAGAATAAAATTACTCAGCATGTAGATAGTCATGGCCTAATGGGAGACAGCCAACATGGCTTTAGACAAGGAAGATCTTGTCTTACTAATTTGTTATGTTTTTTTCAAGGAGTGAATAAACAGGTGGACAAAGGTGAGTCGGTTGATATCGTGTATCTGGACTTTCAGAAAGCCTTTGACAAGGTCCCTCATCAGAGACTTTTGGCAAAACTAAAGAGTCATGGGATAGGAGGCAGTGTACTATTGTGGATCAGGAACTGGTTAAAAGATAGAAAGCAGAGGGTAGGGCTAAATGGCCAATTTTCCCAATGGAGAAAGGTGAATAGTGGTGTACCCCAGGGATCTGTGCTGGGTCCGCTGCTTTTTGACATATTCATAAATGCCCTGGAAAGTGGAATAATGAGTGAGGTTATCAAATTTGCAGATGACAGAAAACTATTTAAAGTTGTTAAAACCCAAGAGGATTGTGGAAAATTGCAAGAGGATCTTGATAAATTGGAAGACTGGGCATAAAAATGGCAGATGAAATTTAATGTGGCCAAGTGCAAAGTTATGCACCTAGGGAAGAACAACCCAAACTATGGTTACACGATTCAAGGTTCCACATTAGGAACCACCACCCAGGAAAAAGATTTAGGCGTCATTGTGGATACCATGTTAAAACCCTCCGCCCAGTGTGCAGCGGCAGCCAAGAGAGCAAATAGAATGCTAGGTATCATAAGGAAAGGAATGGAAAATAAAACAAAAGATATTATAATCCCTCTATATCGTTCCATGGTGAGACCGCACCTTGAATATTGTGTGCAATTCTGGTCGCCGTATCTTAAATAGGATATAGCGATTTTAGAAAAGGTTCAGAGAAGAGCCACCAAAATGGTAAAGGGGATGGAATGATACTCCTATTAAGAAAGGCTAAAAAGGTTAGGGCTCTTTAACCTGGAAAAGAGACTGCTGAGGGGAGATATGATAGAAGTCTATAAATTAATGAACGGAGTGGAACGGGTAAACGTAGATCGATTGTTTACGTTATCAGAATATAGAAAGACAAGGGACATGCAATGAAGCTACAGGGTAAACTATTTAATACTAATAAAAGAAAATATTTTTTCACTCAACGTGTAATCAAACTCTGGAATTTGTTACCAGAGGATGTAGTAAAGGCTGTTAGTATAGCTGGGTTTAAAAAAGGTTTGGACAAGTTCCTGGAGGAAAGGTCCATAAACCATTATTAAGAAGGGACCCAGGATATCAATGCTTGACCCAGTACAAGCACTGTGGAACCTGTGTCTTTTTGGGAAACTGCTAGGTACATATGACCTAGATTGGCCACTGTTGGAAACAGAATACTGGGCTTGATGGACCTTGGTCTGACCCAGTATGACATATCTTATGTTCTTATCAACTACTAGCCCAAGTTGATAGAGAGAGAGGGGCAATCGCAAGTTAACAATTTATAGAAATTGACACAATTTGCCATATTTTGCCATATTTTAGTGTGTAGTAATCACAACAAAACCATCTAATTCAAAAACAAACCTATCCCTCTTTAATTAGCCTCTATTTGACTTTTGTTTAAGCCAAAAACTATTCCAATTGTAGTCGGTCATAGAAAACAGAACTGTGACCTTTGGCATGATATTACACATTTACAGGGATACTTTAAGAAGAAAGCTGTTCCTGTAGACAGAACTGCCAATTTAAGTTTTAAGTAACTCTCACCTGGACTAGGAAGCTCTAGTGACACCAGGAAATATTTGGAGAAGATGGTCATTAAAAAAGGGAATTTTTTTTTGTAAAATAATGTTTAAATATTAAACTTGTATCTAAATCAGAAACTAGTGTAGCTAAAAGAGTAGCAAGTGTAGCAATATTATCCTACAAAGACACCAGGAAACACAGAAATATATAGAAACATAGAAAGCAACGGCACAAGGCCCATCCATTCTGTCCGTCCATAAGAACTAATAAGCTCTACAATCCTTTCCTCTCCCTCAGAAATCCTCTTTATTTGTCCTCTGAATTCAGATACAGTTCTCGTCTCAACCACCTCATCTGGGAGGCTGTTCCACACATCCACCACCTTTTCAATAGAGAAATATTTCCTCAGATAGTATTCTTCTGAATCTGTCCCCTTTCACCTTCATCATAGAAACATAGAAAATGATGAGCAGTTAGATCAATTGTAGAGGGTTCAAGTTGGTCCATAACCACCTTCAAATACTTTCTAAACAAGAATGTCAGCTGATAACCAATAAATCATTGGAAAATTTAAAAAATATACATTCTTAGATTCTATTTCCCACTACCTCTGGTTTATGATGAAATAAAAATGATCTTTAATAGCCTGCTACTCCAGAGGTTTTAATGTGATAACACGATTCTCCAGTGTTTTTACATCCCTAGCAATAATCTTAATTGCACCATCCTTCTCTTGCATTTTCACTGCAACCTCAAAGGAAAACTGACAAAGTGGAGCTACTGATCCTTTTAATGTGTTTAGTCTTTGCTGCAATCTTCTAGATATCTGAAAGAGATACTGAATTAGCAGCAGGGGACTCTGGCAAGGAAACAGCATATGGAAAAGACAGGTAAAACTTATACATACAAACCCTGACTTACACTGATATATTCAGCAGCACCCGCTACGGGGACTACTGTAGAAGCCCTATTCGCTATTTAAATATATACAGTATAAGCAGCCCTAGACACATACAAATTGCATCTAGTGTAACTTTCTGTTTTAGAAAGGGTGAAATCCCCCTTAATCCTCCAATATTTATTTTGCCCTTCAAATTGAAGTGAGGGCAAGAGAAAGTCCTCTGTACTTAATTAAAAGCATCTGCCTGTCCATGTTTGTAAAATGGCCAGGTTCTCCCATTGATTTGTCCTATGTTACACACCCCAAAGGATTTATCTTAGGTTCCCTGTGTTGTTTTATCCCAAGTGTATATTTCTGAAAAGAAGAAGGCAAAGTGTTTGGAAAATATGGACTTGGTAACAGAAATGAAGCTGGAGAAAGACTAATAGAATTCTGCAAGACCAACAATCTATTCATCTCAAACATCTTCTTCCAACAAAACAAGCAGCAACTGTATAGTGGATGTCACCCAGTCAAATTGACTACAACTGTGGAAGTCAATGTTGGAAAAGCTCAATAACATCAACAAAGACCAAATCTGGAGCCGACTGTGGTACAAATTATCAACTACTAGTATGCAAATTCAAGCTAAAGCTGAAAAAAGAGCAAGCCACTCATGAATGTAGCAAAATATGACCTTGAGAATATACCACCAGAATTTAAAGACTGCCTGCAAAAATTTGCTGCTTTGGATACAAATAACAGAGCACCAGAAGAGTTATGGGATGACATCAAGAAAGTTGTGCTTGAAGAAAGTGAGAAGTCTCTACAAAAAATGAAAAAGCAAAAACAACCAAAATGGATTACCAAAGAAACTCTAAAAATTGCACAGAAATGTAGAGATATATGCAAATATATCCCCATGTAACTGATGACACTAATAAAGCTAATATAGTCCAGAAAAAAGTCATCAGAGAAATATCACGCTATAAAGCTACCCTTACGTTTTTTTATCAGGTTCAAACAGACCGGAGCTAGAGGGAGAGAAACCCTCTGCTCTGTGTCAGGAAAACCCTTTTTCTGAGAAAATTCAAGTAGTGTGATGTCTAAACATCTAACCGAACACAAGATAGTGTAAACAAACACTTATCATAATCCACGGCGAAAATCGCACTTCATCATGATGTCGGGTAAGATGCTGCACACGACATGCATGTTTCAGGACCCCGATGGGACCCTGTCTCAAGTGTTTTCCCGCTGCTTTCAGAAGTAATCGCCAAAGAAGAATGCTAAACTGTAACGGTTCACAAATTGTAGCCGAAGCCAGTTTGTGATTTGGCTGTAATAATGACGCCAATACAAAAGGAGGAGTGTCTATGTCAGCGGGGGAAACCCCGGACCGTCAGGGTCAGACTAAACTAATGGAAGATAACCCAGAAAGATCTCAAAAAAGACTCCACCACTCTTGTTCCAAACTGAGTCCCCTAGGAACAACTGTGTTGAGACAAAAGATCCACTTCTGTTCCTACCATTGCAACCTATGCTCATGGTCTCCCCCTTGGACATCAGGAGGGACCCAATCAATGACCCTCCACTTTAATTCTTCAAACTTGTGGCCTTTCGCTATACAATGCTCTACTATTGGAGCAGAAAGTTTAGAGGATCGAATCCTGGAGGCATGCTCGCTCAAACGGATTCTCACCGGGCGTATGGTTCGCCCTACATATAGAAGGTTGCAAGGGCATGAAAGAATGTAAACCACATAACTTGTTTGACAGGTGCTATGACCCATGAAATTAAATATGCAGGTAGTTATAGGATCAGTCCACTGAATGCCTTCCATGGTGTAGACACAATATTTACAATGCTGACATGCCCAATGGCCCTGAGGAGATTTTGATCCACCCACATTCTCCGATGCCAAATCCGCATGCACCAGCCAATCCTTAAGATTGTGGCCTTCTATGTAGGCAAATGACAGGGATCTCTGAAAGCATGTGTGTAAATGTAAAACATGCCAGTGTTTTTTCAGTAAGTGAGTTACCTCCGCAGTGTGGGTCATGTATGGTAAAACACCCACAATGCGGTCTGACTCAGAACCTTCCATGGCCCCAGCAAGTACCGCATGGGGTTCATTAAACAACCACTCCCGATGACTAAATCTGGCACGAACATATGCCTTCCTAACTACAGATTTTGGGTAACCTCTGTCTAAAAGACGGGTTCTCAGTTCTCCTGCTTGTTGTTTGTAGTCTTCAATGGTGGAACAAATCCTACGCAAACGTAGGAACTGGCCATAAGGAAGGCCTTTCCATAAAGGAAAAGGATGATGGCTGTGGTAACGTAACAAGCTGTTATGTTGACTGGGCTTGCGGAATAATGTGGTGGAAAAAACACTGTTGTGCTTACAAACCAAGACATCCAAAAATTATATCTGATGTTCATGGATGTGGGCCGTAAATTGTATATTTGACTTGACTGTATTAAGCCATGTAATGAATTGTAATAAATCCTGTCTAGTAGATGTCCAAAGAAAGAAAATGACATCCAAAAATCTTCACCATAACCTGATGTACTGAAAGGCGGAAGTGGGATAGATATGATGTTCCTCCATGGCTGCCAAATATAAGTTGGCAATCGAAGGGGCCACTGTAGCCCCAATGGCAATGCCATGTTTTTGTTGATAAAATTGCCCTTGAACTGAGAAATAATTCTTAGTCAAGACCAATCGGACCATGTCTAAAAGAAAGGACTTCGGGATCCTAGATAGAGCTGTGGTGAAAGCCGATTCCAATAAAGATAAAGCCTCTTCTTGATGTATGTTTGTATACAGGGTAGTAACATCTAAGTTTACCAAAAAAGTATTTTCTAAAGGACCCTGGTATTCAGCCAAAACCTTCAAAAAATGAGACGTATCTTTCAGAAAAGATTTGACTTTACGGGCCTCCTGTTTTAAGAATACGTCGCAAAACTGCGATAAAGGTTCTAAAATGGAGCCCCTACAAGAGACAATCGGGCGGCCTGGGGGAGATACTAGGGACTTATGAATCTTCGGTACCATGTAAATGACTGGAATACGTGGAAAACGGCGGTTTAAGAATGATGCCTCCCGTGACGTGATCCAACCCTTATCCTGGGCTTCAACCAACAAGGACCGTATCAAAATCTGTAACTGTGAAGTGGGATCTCTTGCCAGAGGTTGATAATACACAGTATCACTCAACTGAATCAATAGTGCAGCCCGATAAGATTCAGTGGACTGCACCACTACAGCCCCTCCCTTATCGGCTCCCCTTATGACCACATTAGTATTTTGTGCCAATTCAATGATGGCCTGATGTTGTTGCCTGGAAATATTAGAATGGTGACTAACACCCTCTGTTTCAAAAAATTCCAAGTCTTTCAAAACTAGATTTTGATAAGTGTGGATAGCCGGATCCACCAAACCCGGAGGAATCCACTTAGAAGGGGGGCGTAATATCGAATCATCCGTAAAAGAGGGTTTGTCTGCAAAAAAATGTAGTACCTTTAATTTTTGAAAAAATCTGTGCAAGGCCACTCTGATCCTGAAAGGGTCATATGAGACTGTTGGTACAAACGACAGTCCAAGGTCAAGCACTTCAGTTTGTAGTGGTGTCAATGCCACTCCCAAGATGTTGATGACTGAGGAAGTTGTCTGGATCTCTGCCTGGTGTTTGGTGGCTCCCAGCGATCGTCTGTATACGGCCGACGTGAGTGACCGCCCCTCCGTCGACCTGACTGAAAACCCGAATCCCTCCTGGCTCCTTCCAAAGTCTTTGGTTTTTCCTGAGGGGGATCGCTGGAATCAGTTTCCTCCGATGACTGATCAAAAGTCACATGTTTTTCCAAAACTGGTTCCTTTTCAGTAGAGTCCGTCGTATCATATGTCCAACGATAAACTCTGTCGGTTTCATAATTGGTCTTGTCCCTCTGAAATTTATTCAATTTAAATCTCCGAAGATAATCAAAGAATCCTTCTAACTGGTGTTCCATTTCTTCAATTTTGGTTTGATAGATATCCTTATCCATGGACTCCAGAAGAGAAGTTTTCAATTCATTGATTTCAGTGGAAATGACCTTTTCTTCCACAGTGGTACGATCCACTATGACAGCAATAAGGTCAAAACTGCATTTATTCAAAATACAGTTCCACTTTGAAATAAATTCAGCATCAAACAAAAACAGTTTAGGAGGACGAGGCATACAAAGCCCCCTAGGGATAATCTGAGTTTTTAAATATTGCAACATGGAAGCTCCATGTAATTGGGCCCGAAAGGCCCGTTTCCTAAGAGACTTCTGTTTAGAGATGGTGGGCAAATGTTGATCCTGTTCGTGGCTTGTGGAATCGAACAAAGACTTCCGCTGTCTGAGCTGATCTAAATACTCTTCTGAAAATGCAAAAGTGTCCGCAGCCATAATACATGCAAGAAGAACAAAAATAACAATATATGCAAATATATCCCCGTGTAACTGATGACACTAATAAAGCTAATATAGTCCAGAAAAAAGTCAGAGAAATATCACGTTCTCCCTCTAGCTCCGGTCTGTTTGAACCCGACAAAAAAGGTAAGGGTAGCTTGATAGCGTGATATTTCTCTGATGACTTTTTTCTGGACTATAACAGAAATGTAGAGAAGCTAAAGCCAGAGGAAAAAGAACGCAATCACAGAATTCAACAGAGATTTCCAACGTGCAGCAAGACGAGACAAGGAGAAGTACTACAATGATGCATGCAAGGAAATAGAATCAGAAACTATTAAAGGAAGAACAAGGTCGGCTTTCCTAAAGCTACGAGAGTTAAAGAAAAAGTTCCAGCCTCGAATTGGAATGTTACAAGATGCTCAAGGTTCTATGTTGAATGATGCTGAGAAGATAAAGAAAAGATGGAAAGAATATACAGAGTCATTATATTATAAAGATCAAGTGGACCAACAGCCGTTTCAACCTGTACCTTATGATCAGGAACCATTGGTGATGAAAGGAGAAGTCAAAGCAGCATTGAAAGCATGATCAAAGAACAAAACACCGGGTTTTGATTGCATTCCCACTGAAATATTACTTCAATCGGATGTGGCTGTTACCATACTTACAAGGCTCTGCCAGGAAATTTGGAAGATAACATCATGGTAAACTGACTGGAAAAGATCTTTTTTTTTTTACTAATATTGAAGAAAGGGGATCCAATTGACTGTGGAAATTATTGCACAATCGCTCTGATCCCACATGCCAGCAAGATTCTACTCAAGATCATCCATGAGAGACTACAGCCATACCTGGAACAAGAACTGCATGAAGTGCAAGTCTTCTTCTTTCTTCTTTAATCCTTAGCTGGTGTTTGGGAAGCAGGTTGTCCTCTCAGCCAATACGCTGCTGTAGGTGCCGCTGGATTCCATGTGTTCACAATACGCTTCCAACATTGGCGATATTTCTGGCCTCATCAAAGGTCAGTCACTGGTTCCTTACATCTTCCTCGATGTGTTTGAGCCACATATTCTTCGGTGCTGCTCGTTGAACCCTCCAGTGGACAGGTCACTCTCGCCAGAGGAGTTTGTACGGCAGCCGACTGGTGTTCATTCTGCAAACGTGGCCAAACCATCGCAATTTGCATTTTTGGATTTGTTCTTCGACTAAAGCTGATGGTTGTACCTTGTCCAAATTGTCTCGTTTCGATGACGATCACCAAGAGAGATACCCAAAATCTGTCTCAAGCATCGCATTTGAAAGACCTCTAGCTTGTTCATGTCAGGTTTGAGCAGAGTCCATGTTTCTGATCTGTACAGGAGAATAGGCAGGATCAGTGTTCGGAAGAGGCGAATTTTGGTTTTGGTGGAGATATTGGCCTTTTTCCAGAGGCACCATTTGAGCAAGGTGAATGCTACTGTTGCCTGTCCAATCCTGCTGTGGACATTGGCGGTGGATGCCACCTTCTTCTCCTGCACCAGCGATCCCAGATATTAGAATTCTTGGACCTGCTCGATTTGGATTCCATCAAGGTGAACATTGATCTGTGATCCATCCATGGTCATAACTTTGGTCTTGTCTGCATTGATTCTTAGGCCATAAGATTGGGCAATGCAGGCGATGTGGTAAAGGATGTTGGTGGCCTCTGCATCCATGTCAGCAAATATGGCACTGTCGTCTGCAAACATCAAGTCAGTCAGGAAGTTGTTCATGTCATACTGGACCCGCATCTGTCTTGAAATGTTTTCCTCATAATGATGTTGATCATGATATTGAAAAGCAGGGGTGAGGCGACATCTCCCTGTGGACTCCAGTCTGGACAGGAAATTCCTTGGATAGTTCATTTCGGATCTGCACACTGCCAGTTGAGCCATTGTATGATGCTTAGAGAAGTTGGATGATGTTCAGCGGCACGTGCTCGTTCTCCACTGTCCTCCACAGGGCGGGCCAGTGAACACAGTCGAATGCTGATTTGAAGTCAATGAAGAAGATGATGGTTTGCTTTCCACACCTGATGCTTTCCTTCGCCAGTTGACAAATGGTGAATATTTGATCGGTGCAGGCCTGATGTGGTCTAAATCCTGCTTGCTCTTCTCAGCTGGGCTGTTCACGATGTTTCTGCAGCCTTGATTGTATGATCTTCATGAACTCCTTGCCAAAGATTGAAAGGAGGCTGATGCCACGGTAGTTCTTGCATTTCCGGCTATTGCCTTTCTTCAGGATTGGCATGATAATGACTTTCTTCCAGCTAATAAAACTCATTCCATGTTCCAGATGAGTGTTAGAAGGATGTGAAGCTGTTGCAGCAGGATATTTCCCCCAGCTTTGATTGTTTCAACAGTGACTTGGTCCACTCCGGGCGCCTTTCTGTTCTTCGATGATCTTATCGCACTCTTCACTTCATTGACTGTTGGCTCACTGTCAAGGAATGGATTCTCCGGCAGGTCAATGGGTGGTGGTTCCTGAGGCGGATCGTGGCTGTATAGCTGTTGGAAGCATTCTTTCCACCGCTGCAGGAGTTCACCAGGGGAGCTCACGAAGGTGCCATCTGCTTTTTTATATTGTCATTGGTCGACTTGGTTTTACCACTCAGTCTCCTGAAGGTCTGATACAGAGTCCAGTACTCATGCCTGGATGCTGCTTCTTCCAGGTTGGCTGTGACACCATTCCAATAGTCTTCTCATTCTGCCTTCATCTTCTGTCTGACCTCTTTGTTCACTCATCCAAAATCCATGACTGTGTCCGATGTCAGATGGGTGGACACAGAGCATTCCAGAATGGACTCTGATATCTGTTTTTCTTGTACATCGACATCACCCGATGGTCCAAGTGCTACAAATTTGTTGGATAGGGCAATTTGGAATTCTTGTCCAAGTGCCAGATCCCTCAGACATGCCCAGTTTAGTTTGGCTGGAGGAGGTGCCTTGTGCTTTGCCTGTTGTAATCACAGCTGTACCTTGGCATGGACGAAGTAGTGGTCGGATCCACAATCGGGCCCCATCATTGCATGGACATCTTTGAGCGACAATCAGAATTGGGAGATGATCAGGATATAGTCCAGGATGGCCAAATCTTTGCCAGATAGGTTGCACCATGCAAGCTGGTGTTTGTGAGTGTGCTGAAAGTGATTGTTTCCCACTACCAGGTTGTTTGATGCAGTGAAGGACAGCAGGCGCAGTCAGTTGTCATTGATCTCATCATGGCCAAAACTGCCTAGCATTTCTTCCCATCCGGTCCTGTCTGCACTGATGTGAACATTGAAATCTCCCGCCAGGATGATTAACTCTTTCTGCAGGATCAAATCCAGTGTGTACTGGAGCTGGTTGTAGAAGTCATCCTTAGCTGCATCCAGGCTGGTCTTGGTTGGAGCACAGGTGAACAGAATATGGGTCTTGACTGTTTTGTTGATGGTAAGAACTGCCAGACGATCTGAAGGCAATTACACTTCTGGCAGCCCATTTGTCCACCATAAAGCCAACGCCAGCCTCTTGTTTTTCGCCACCAGAGTAGAATAGCGTCATTGTTTCATCAGTCATTGGCGGTTGGATGGTTAGTGTTCCAGATCCAGTGAGACATAGTTCGGATACTACCGCAATCGAAATTTTGCACTTTGACAATTCCATGGTGATGATTTTCTTTTGTCCGACATGGTGTCCAGTTCGCACATTCCACATGGTAATGCGAATTTCCAGTTTTGATGTCATAAATTTGATTCTTTGACCAATAGTCCACGTCTCACCAGCATCCTGTATTCCCAATGCTGGTGCATTGGTTGTCCCAAATGCAGTAGAATAAGCAAATGAGTTTGTTTGAATTTCCATGTGGTTTCTTGCCTAGTTTCCCATTTCTGGTCACCACGGCAGAGTGACCACTCTCCTCCTTTTGCAGCCGGGTTTGGGACCGTCCTTGCTGGAGTGCAAGTAGGGTTCAGAAAAGGGCAAGGAACGAGAGACATCATCGCAGATGTGAGATGAATCCTTGAAAAGACAAAAGAATATCTGTCTTTGTTTTATTGGAGTGGAGGAGTTTTATTGGAGTGGAGGAGTAGCCTAGTGGTTGGGGAAATGTACTTCAGGCCGAAAGGTCGGGGGTTCAAATCCCACTAGAGGACAGCAACCTTGGGCTGGAAGGACTGGGGTTTCTAGTCCCACAGGTGCTCCTTGTGGTCTTGGGCAAGCCACTTAACCCTCCATAGCCCATGTTCCCTGTAAAATAGCTTTCTCCAAGTTATAATACCCTGTTCAATGTAATTTCAGTTTGTTCAATGTAAACCGCGCTGATGCAGAATAGCGTGGTATATAAGAGAATGTAAATAAATAAAATAAAAAATAAATAAAAATAAATAAATATTGACTACAGCTAGGCTTTTGACTGTAACACAGTAACACAGTATATCACGGCAGATAAAGACCAGTATGGTACATCTAGTCTGCCCAGCAATGTGTCAAGAATAGGTGTACCTGCCGCTCCGTACAGGTTACCCCTCCCCATGCCTTTGTTTAGTGGTGTACTCAACGCTCCGTGTAGGGCACCCCTGTTTGTGGATATATAAGAGATAGTTAAGTTTATTTGGATTTTGTCCTGTTGCTATAAAGGGATCCACTGTGTCTGTCCCATGCCATTTTGAATTCTGTCACTGTGTTTGCCCCCACCACTTCCATTGGGAGGGCATTCCAAGCATCAGGGCCGGATTTACCTATACGCCATGTACGCCATGGCGTAGGGCCCACAGCTGGCAGGGGCCCACAAAAAAAGAAGAAGTTAATTTTTTTTAAATAAAATAAAAAAAAAAAGCTGCTGGCTGCCGCCGCGGGGCCCCCTCTGCTGCCGCGGCAGCACCGACTGACCCGCGGGGGCCCCCTCTACAAGCTAAATCCGTCGGGTCGGGTCGGGTCGTTCCTTCCTCCCTCTCTCCCTCCGTGCAGGCTGTTCCTTCCTCCAACTCTCCCTCCGTGCAGGCTGTTCCTTCCTCCAACTCTCCCTCCGTGCAGGCTGTTCCTTCCTCCCTCTCTCCCTCCGTGCAGGCTGTTCCTTCCTCCAACTCTCCCTCCGTCAGACTGTTCCTTCCTCCCTCTCTCCCTCCATGCAGGCTGAATCTGTTAAGCCGGCAGGGGCTGATGGGAAATTTCCCATCAGCCCCTGCGGGCTTAACAGAGGCGCGACGGAGACACTCTCCCTTCGCGCCTCTCACAGCGTGCACGGAGGGAGGGAGGAAGGAACGACCCGACCCGACCCCACGGATTTAGCTTGTAGAGGGGGCCCCCGCGGGTCAGTCGGTGCTGCCGCGGCAGCAGAGGGGGCCCCGCGGCGGCAGCCAGCAGGTTTTTTTTTTAAATTACATTTTACTTTAGGCCGACGGGGGTGGGGGGGTAGGACTGGTAATGGGCTATTGGGGGGGGGGGCTGGGGCATGGACAGGAAATGGGCAGGGGGGGTTAAGGCTAAAGGTGGGTTGATGGGGTTAAGACTGGTAATGGAATGTGGGCTGTTGGGGGGGCATAGAACTGGCAATGGGCTTTGGGGGGGGCTTAAGACTGGTAATGGGCTGTGGGCTCATGTGGGCTCTCTGGTAATGGGCTAGGGGGGGCCTAGGACTGGAATGGGGCTGGGGGGTTAAGAGTGGAGGTGGGCTGAGGGGGTTAGGACTGGTAATGGGCTTTGGGGGGGGTTAAGACTGGTAATGGGCTTTGGGGGGGGTTAAGACTGGTAATGGGCTGTGGGCTGATGGGGGCTGTCTGGTAATGGGCTATGGGGGGCCTAGGACTGGAAAGGGGCTGGGGGGTTAAGACTGGAGGTGGGCTGATGGGGTTAGGACTGGTAATAGGCTTTGGGGGGGGGGTTAAGACTGGTAAAGGACTTTGGGGGGGGTTAAGACTGGTAATGGGCTGTGGGCTGATGGGGGCTGTCTGGTAATGGGCTATGGGGGGCTGGGACTGGAAATGGGCTGGGGGGGTTAAAACTGGAGGTGGGCTGATGGGGTTAGGACTGGTAATGGGCTGTGGGCTATGGGGGGCTGACTGGAAATGGGTTGATGGGGTTAGGACTGGAAGTGGGCTGATGGGGGGTTAGGACTGGTAATGGGTTATAGGGGGGGCTTAAACTGAAAATGGGTTGATGGGGGGTTAGGACTGTAAGTGGGTTGATGGGGGGCTAGGACTGGTATTGGGTTGGGGGTTGCTAGGACTGGAAATGGGCTGATGGGTGGCTAGGACTGGAAATGGGCTGATGCAGGGACTAGAAGGGAATGGATGCTGGGTGAGGCTGGAACTAGAAGGGAGCTGATGTTGGGGGAGGATTAGAATGGGATGGGGCTGGAAGAGTAAAATGGAGAAGGGAAAAATATTTTGTGTGGGAGGGATAAAAAATCTACAATTGGCCGGGTATTGGGAGAGTAAGTGGGGATTGAGGATGGAGGGGTAAAATTTGAGTGGATGAAATAGGAATGAGGAAAGAGCAAAAGGAGAAAGATTAGTATGTTAAAGCAGATGTAGAGAGAGAATGGAAAAAATCTAGAAGAGAGAAGAAAGGACAAATGGACAGCAGACGATGGAGAGTTAGCAGAAGACACGAAGAAACCAGAAGAAAGTGGCTGGAGCAATTGCAGCTGAAAAAAATGCACAAAAGGTAGAAAAATATCTCTTTATTTTGAATTTATTAATTGGAATATGTCAGCTCTGGTAAATGTGCCTCATTAACGTCTGCGCTTTGTTTAGTACAAGAGCAAATTAATGTATAGTTTTATTTCTACAGTGTTGTACTTTCCAAGTTTGGCTTTTGGGATTCCCAGTTTAATTATTGTCTTCCTGTTTCTAAATTATGATTACTTGTTTGATGGTCTATGTTCTGCATGTGTAACTGAGCTGAGGTGTTCTGTTTTATATAATTCCTATTTGACATTGCCACTTGTTCTCTTTCCCCAGTAGGTCATGTATTGTTGTTTTCTGAAATGTATTGGTTTAATATTTGCAGTGTTGCCTTTTGATTGGTAGGGTATGGTGCTTTGTGAGTCCTGGTAGTGCTGTTAGGATACGGCGGGTTTGCTATGGGTTCTAAATGGGCAGTGTTTGTAGTAGTTCCTAATGTGTCTGGCAGTTGGCACTGGATTATAGTAATGTAGAAATCTTTTAGTCTTTCTTTATCCATACACGCATTAAGAGGCACGTTTACTAAAAGTTAGTATATGGTAACATTATGCAAATATTTATGCAAATGAGGCCCCTTATGCAAATGAGGCCCCGCACCCCCCTTGGGCCGCCCCTGCTGGGGGCCCACAATTTTTGTTGGCGTAGGGCCTCACTCAAGGTAAATCCGGCCCTGCCAAGCATCCATCACCCTTTCAGTGAAAAAGTATTTCCTGACATTGCCTTTCAATTTACTCCCTTGCAGCTTCATGTTATGCCCTCTAGTTTTACATCTTCCCCGTCTTTGGAAGAGGTTTGTTTGTCCATTAATACTCATACAAATCTCCCCTGTTGTCCCTCCTCTCCTCCAGAGTGTACATATTTAGTCTCTTCTCATAAGTCTTCTGATGCAGGCTCCAAATCATTTTGGTCACCTTCCTCTGAACCGTTTCCAGTCTTTTTATATCCTTTGCAAGATATGGTCTCCAAAACTGAACACAGTATTGCAAGTGAGGCCTCACCAGTGACTTGCACAGTGGCATTAGTACCTCTTCCTTTCTGCTGTGTAAACCATGAGAACCTCTGGGTCACATTAAGATGTATGGGTATACCAGAACACCGGATAGTTTGCTTGCACAATCTTTACATTGATCAGGAAGTAACAGTTGAAATGGTCGAAAATTAGCAAAAGTGTACGACAAGGCTGCATACTTTCCCCCAACCTGTTTAATTTATATGCAGAACAAATCAGAGAAGCTGGACTATATGAAGACAACCAAGGTGTGAAGATTGGTGGAAGATTCATAAACAATTTTGCTATGCTGATGACACCACAATACTGGCTGAAAGTGAAGATGATCTGAAGCATTTGCTTCTCAAGATCAAGGAACATAGTCTTAAAATGAGCCTGCACCTTAACATAAAGAAGACAAAGATCCTGACAACTGGCAAAATTAGTATGTTCATCATTGATGGAGAAGAAATTGAAATAGTTGACAGCTTTAACTTACTTGGATCAACAGTCAATAAAGAAAGGATTAGCAGTCAAGAAATCCGATGATATATTGCTCTTGGCCAGAAACGCGCGTGTTGTGTATAGTTTCATACCAGCGATTGACGGATATCTGGACGCTATTGCAATTAAACTAAGTCACGTTTTTGCACTTTTTATGCATTGATTAAAAGGGGTCTTACAGACATTGGACTTAAGCATTTCGCCCACTCTTCTCTGGTCTGTTTGACCCAAGAAAAACCTTTAAAAAATTGTATTGGTGGTTTATACCACATGCTTGCAGTTTTGACGATCTTCTGCTTGCATTCATATTATAGTGATAGTTCTGTTTTGTTGGGGGTTTCATTTTGCAGCAATTCTATCAACAATGAGCTGCCTGACTGAAGACCGAACCCTGTTTTATGGACAGCTATACAGAGGGTCGCCATGAGTTGACACCGACTTGACGGCCCTTAACAACAACAGCAACATATTTCTGAAATGGCTCCTCCTGCTGCATGCAGATGGGTATTATAGAAATGGCTTCATGTTTAGCAGAGCTGTTCCTAACATACCACTTTAAATAAAGTAGTGTGACTGCCATGTTAGCCCACTTTAATAGTTAAAAAGAGAAACAGAAAAGGAAAAGAAGGTGATACCTTTTTATTGTTCTAACTTAATATATTTTTGGGCTAGCTAAGGTTAAAACCTTCTTCAGATCATGAGAGTATGAGCAATACCATAATATTTTATTTATTTAGCTGTTTTTATATATCACCTTTTAGTGTTACCAAGGTGATTTACATTGAACACAACCGAGCAGAAATTACATAGAACATGGTTTCAACTAAGAAGTTACATACTATTTGAATCCTTTAAACGGGTAACTATTTACAGAGTAGCCTAATGGTTAAGAACACCAGCTTGGTAACCAAGAGACCAGGGTTCCATTCCCACTAGCATGCCTTGGGCAAGTCACTTAACCCTCCATTGCCTCAGAAGAATCCAAGTTATCAATGTCCCTGTTTAATGTGCATTGCTAAGTTTAAGTTACAATGTAAACTGCTTTGATTTAAATGATAAAGAGGTATATAAAGCCTGTTATTTAAATAAAACTTAGTTAACAATTTGCTGTCAATTATTTACATATAAGTGATTCACAAAAGCATTCATGACCATGACGTCTCAATTCTGTTTTCCATGTCCTATCTAAAATGTGCCTTCACACACAGAGTGCCTCTGAATTTAGGAATAATTCAAAACGTGGGCAGATGGGAAGGGGGGAATGAGGTAGTTTCCTGCTGAAATTTGATCTGATAGTGTGCTAAGCACTGAGTCACTGTGGGAAATCAAATATAGTATTCTTACCCCAGCAACAGGCTCTCCAACCATCACCCCTGATATTATATCCTACATTGAATGGAGCAAGAGCTGTACATCAAGGACGAGCCAGGATCATCAGAAAGAGAAACTGGGAAAAAAAGGTGCTTAAGTGAGCCCAGTAGTAAGAGGGACGGATGTAAAACTGCTGAGCTGAAGAGTGAAATGAGCAGCTGGGAAATGCAGAGACCCCTTCACAAATTCCCTTCCAAACTGAGACACTTAAGGCCGTAAGACTAAATGATTTCCATAAGCTGATCAGTTTCACAGTACAATTTCAGATATATAAAGTATTGTCATACAACTTAGTTACATTGTTATGCATAGCCAGGGCCGGCCCGTCCACCAGGTGAGATAGGTGGCCACCTAGGGTAGCAGCAGAAACAGCACACATGGGCGGCTGTGCCGTCCCCCCCCCCCCCTCAGCTGCCGCTGATTCTGTTTGGCGGGAAGGCGGGCAGCGGCAATATTTCTAAAAGCAACGGCAAAAAGCTTTTGGAAATACTGCTGCTGCCCCCGTCCAAGATGGAATTGGCGGTAGCTGGGGGGGGGGGGGGGGTGGCGGTGGTGGCAGCTGAGGGGGGTGGCAACAGCTGAAGGGGGTCATCAGCTGGGGGGGCAGCATGGCTGGGGTTTCTGCGTGGGGCAGCAGAAACCCTTGGGCTGACCCTGTGCATAGCACACTCAAACTGACAGCTCAGCACTTGCTAATGACAGAAAATAATTCATTTCTGTAAGATACAAGATAACGGATACATTGATTGATTGATTTATTATTTATTTTCATTTTTATCATCTTACACAGCTCTGGGAAGTGTACAAACAGTAACAATAACAAACAAATCAGAGCAAATTATTTTATTTTCTCGATTTGATTTGTTAAATTATGCCGTGACATTTAAAGTCACATGTTAGATAGCATGTGGAGATCAGAACTGTAACTTTGAGATCGTGACGATACACAGCTCTGGTGGTATTTTAGAAAGGCTTTGCTAAAATACAAATAAGGAGGTATAGGAGGGCACATGTATGTGCTGATGGGTTGTTTACCCTTCAAATAGTAGAAAGACTAGGGAACTGTCAATGAAGCTACAATGTAGCCCATTTAGGACTTATAAGAGAAAATATTTTTTCACTCAACGCATAATCAAACTCGAATTCGTTATCGGAAGATGTAGTAAAAGCTGTTTGTGTATTTGGATTTAAAAAAGGTTTGGAAAAGTTCCTGGAGGAACAATCCATAAACATTATTAAAGAAGATCTGGGAAATCCTCTGCTTACCCTGGGACAATCATTGTGGAATCTGTGTACCTTTTTGGGCACCTGATAGGTACTTGTGACCTGGATTGGCTACTTTTGGAAACAGGATACTGGGCTTAATGGACCTTTGGTCTGACCCAGTTTGGCATATCTTATGTTATTCTCCAGCACTGCCGTAACAATGCCTCGTGCAGAGGAGGAAGTGACGTCACCAGTGTAGATGGCAGCCTGAGTTCAGGGCTCTGGAGTACCCCTCGTCATTTGTGGAAGCGCTGAGACCCCAAGGGAGGTGACTGCACCCCTAATAGCAGAAGTGTGTGGCGGAAGAAACGGTGATCCGACCAGGCAGGATGACGACCCGCAAGAAGGCGGCGGACTTAAAAGAATTCGCCTACAGTGGCGGGGCCGCCGGAGGGCGGGAAGTCAAGATGGCGACGGGTGAAAGGACACCCCGGGACACAGTCGAGAACTTGGTACCGCGTGCACTGGAGGTGGACAAAGGCACGATGGTGGTGAATGGCGTGTCCAGAGCGGAGTTGAAGGCCTGGTTCGGGGAGCTGAAATCCGAATTAGCTGCAGTGAAAGTGGAGGTGGGTGAAGTCTGCAATGAGTTGCGGGAAGAAGTGAGCGAGCTGGGAAGGAGAACGGAGGCCCAGGAACAGCAGCTGGCTAAGGTGCAAAAAGCACAGGGGGAAATGGCGCGATCAATGAGTGTGTGGGAACACTGGAAGGAGCAAATCCAGTATAAGCTGGAGGACCTTGAAAATCGCACAAGGCGGAATAATCTGCGAATTAGAGGAGTGCCAGAGGAACCGGAATTTGAAGATAGTCGGAGAGTGGCTGAAGCTATCTGTACGGCTATATTGATGGCGGGAGAGGAGCCTTCGGAGAGTGATAAGGTGGTGCTGGACAGGGCACATAGGGCACTGGGGCCAAGCAGGCCTAATAGGCCACGCGACATTGTTATCTGCCTTCGCGATTACACGGTTAAAGAGAAGATTGCGGCAATGATGCGGAGAG
Organism: Ichthyophis bannanicus; assembly: GCA_033557465.1. Taxonomy (NCBI): domain Eukaryota; kingdom Metazoa; phylum Chordata; class Amphibia; order Gymnophiona; family Ichthyophiidae; genus Ichthyophis; species Ichthyophis bannanicus. Next base: position 155,423,507 of record CM066031.1, read on the forward strand.
CACGAGAGTTTGTGTGGCAAGGATACAAGGTGGCCATATATGCGGACTTGGCAGCGGGTACCTTGCAGCGACGGCGGGAGATGCAGCCCGTTACCACAATATTGCGACAGGAAAATGTGCGCTATCGCTGGCTGTATCCATTTGGCCTGTGCTTCACGGTGGGTACTCGCAGCTGGAGGGTGAAGAACTGCGGGGAAGCGCAGAAGGCGCTGCGAGAGGTGGGATTACAAGATCCGCAGCAGAGACGGCGGGAGTCACAGGATCAGCGGCTGGAGCGCGAAGAGGCACCGGTGATCCTCCCCAGCCCTGTGCAGCTTTTACACGAGGAGGAAGCTAGTAGGGGATGAGCGGCTATGCCATGAGGAGACTGTGAATCTTCAGGGGGTATTGGTGGGCATGATTGGACTCATGATTTGCCCAGTGACTATGACCTGCGGGCTTGGGGAGGGGTTTGTGGGGTAGAGGGTGGGAGAGCAGTGTCTGGGGGATATTGTTATGACTTTATATTGCTGTATTCTGGATCGGGTTGAGGGGCGGTATGGGGAGAGGAGGGGGGAGTTGGGAAGAGGGAGAGGGGGGAGGTGGGTGCCATGGGAGGTTAGGGGGAAAGGGGAAAGGTATGATATATGGGGAAGGATGTGGAAAGGGCTTGGGAGGGGGGATCTAGGTTGGGGAGGTAGAGGGGGCAGAAGTGGGGGGGCTGGGTAGGACTGGGATGAGCACCTTTCTAGCACAGTCTTTGGGCAGGGGTAGATAGGGGGGGGTGAGGGGTGTGGAGAGGGGTGCTTTGAGGGTTGGAGGGGATGAGGGTGAGGTGGATGGGGAGATGGGACAATGTGGGGGACATTAAGCATCGGGTGGGGGACGTTAAGCATCGGGTGGGGTTCGCAGGGGGAGAGGGAAGGGATGGGCGGGGGGGGGCCGGAGGGGGCTTGGGTGCATCTGCGCTGATGGGCACTACTCTAAGGGAGGCCTCCAGGGGAGGGAGGATGGGGAGGGGGAGTGGGGGTGGGGGGAGGGGTTGGGGAGTCTAAAGGAGGAGGGGGAGGGGGGAGAAGGTGGGGGGGGCAAAGGGGGGGGAGGGGGGAGGGGGGGAAAAGGGGGTAGAGGGGGGGGGAAGGAGCAGGGGGTAGTGGGGGAGCAAAAAGTGCGGCTAGTAACAATCAATGCTAAGGGTCTGAGAACATGGCGCAAGCGTCGACTGGTGGAGAAGGAGGGGGTAAGGAATCTGGCGGAGTTTATATGTGTTCAAGAAACGCATTTAAAGGTGGGACAGGAGCGGCTGCTTGAGACACGAAAATACCCTAAGGTGGTGTTGGCGGGACAGAGGGCAGAATCGCGGAAGGGAGGGGTGGCTATTATGGTGGGGGCTGAGATGCGGGATAAAGTAGTGGGGGAGCATAGGGATAAGAAGGGGAGGTATGTGGGAGTGAAGGTAAAATTGGGGGAGGATTTGGTTTGGATATTTAGTGTGTATGGGCCGAACGAGGGGCAGGGTGAGTTTTTTGTGTCTATGAGGGCTGACTTGGAGAAGCTGGGGGATCTGCCGATTATTGTGGGGGGAGACTTTAATTTGACTCTCAATCCCCGCCTAGATAATGGCCAGGGGATAGGGGCAGCGAGACGTCGGGAGCGTCAGCATCTGTTGGAGATGAAGGCGGGTTTAGGGCTGGTAGATGCATGGCGCTGCCGGAATCCGGGGAGGAAACAATACACCTACTACTCGGCGCCCCATGGGAGCTATAGCCGTATTGATATGATCTGGGTGGATAGTGGTTGGATGAGTAAGGTTGAGGAGGTGGAACAGGGCTCTATTACTTGGTCCGATCATGCACCAGTAAGCATTGGGTTTAATTTGGGTTATAAAGATACGGGTGTGAAGTTTTGGAGGCTGAATGATTCTATCTTAGACGACCCAGCAGTGGTTGAATGAACAGTAGGGGTTATCACAGAATATCAGGATTTTAATATGAATGGGGAAGTACGGCTTGGAACGGTATGGGACGGTCTGAAGGCGGTAGTACGCGGCCACTTATTGGGAGAAGCTTCGAGGAGATGTAGGAAGCAGGGGGAGGAGGAGAGACGATTAATGGGGGTGATAAGGGAATTGGAGGGGCATCACCAATGTGATCAGAAGGAGGATGTCCTTAGTGAGCTGCAGAAATTACGAGGCCAGCTTAGTCAGATACGAGCAAGCAAGATGGCCCATGAATTGAATCTCCTTAAGCAGGCTACGTTTGAGGGGGGGAATAAGGCGGGGAAACTTTTGGCCAGGCGGTTGAGAACTAAAGTGGCCCAGTCAAATATCGGTAGTATAAGGAATGGGAAAGGGCAGTTGCTGATGGGGAATAATGAGATTCGTAAGACCTTTAGCGAGTATTATAGACAGCTGTATAGCGGGGAAGTCATAGATGGCCGTGAAAAAAGTAGGCAATATCTGGCGGGCTGTGAGTTACCCCGGTTGGATTCAGAGGTGCAGGGAGGGCTGGATCGCTTGATAGATGGTGAGGAGGTGGCGGCAGCTATTAAAACTTTGAAACTGGGTAAGGCACCAGGTTTAGATGGTCTGACAGGAAAATTTTACAAAGTCTTTAGGGGGGTGATACAGCCGCTGTTAGTGGAGGTGTTTAATGGGGTACTTCAGACGGGAGCGGTTCCCGATACTATGATGGAGGTGGGAATCACTATTCTTCTTAAGCCAGGGAAGGACCCCATGGTGTGCGGTTCTTATCGGCCAATTTCGCTTTTAAATGTGGATGCTAAACTACTTGCAAAGATATTGGCCACTCGATTGCAGCGGGTCATGCCGTCCCTGGTGCATGTTGATCAGACCGGGTTTGTAGCGGGACGACAGGGGGGGGATAATATCCGCAGACTCTGCAATTTGACTTGGGAGGTTCAAAGGACGGGGCAGAAGGCGGTGTTCATTTCAATTGACGCTGAGAAGGCGTTCGATAGGGTGGAATGGGAATTTTTGTTGATGGTTTTGGAAAAAGTTGGGTTGGGGGACAACTTTATTAAGTGGATACGAGCGTTTTATATGACCCCTAGGGCCTGCGTGAGAGTGAATGGGAGTTATTCGGAGGTGTTCCGTTTGGAAAGGGGAACGCGTCAGGGGTGCCCGTTGTTGCCCTTACTATTCGCTCTGGTTATCGAGCCGTTGGCGGATCGAGTGCGTAGGGCGGGGGATGTTAAGGGGGTGGTTATGAATACTTGGGAGTCGAAAATAGCGTTATTTGCGGATGATGTTATTTACACCCTCAGAGATCCTCTCATCTCGATGCCGGTCTTAATGCAGGAAATCGATCAATATAGTCGGGTGTCCGGGTACAAAATCAATGGGAGTAAGACAGAGATTTTGGGGTTTAATCTAGGGGAGCGGTTGGAGTCCAGTCTTCGCAGTAGTTTCCCGTTTCGCTGGGTGAAGGGGGAGTATCGATATTTGGGCATACAAATGGGCAAGGACTGGCGGCGGTTGTGGGAGCGGAATTTTGGTCTCCTCATTCTGGCGGTCCAGAAGGACATGGCTAGATGGCGGTATGTCTATTTGACATGGCTTGGGCGTATAGCGGTTATCAAAATGAATGTCCTTCCGCGGTTTCTGTTTCTGTTTAGTTCTGTTCCCGGTAGGATACCTCCCAGTTATCTACGCAGAGCTCAACGTCTGATCTATGACTTCGTATGGGCTGGGGGAAGATCTCGAGTATCAAAATGCACTATGTACCGGGAGCAGAGGGAGGGGGGATTGGGAGTCCCGTGGTTGGAAAAGTACTACCTGGCGGCGCAGTTGAAGGCTGTGGCGAGCTGGCAAGGAGGGGAGGAGACCCCTATCTGGGTGGAGCTGGAGCAATTGAGAGGGGAAAATTTGACCTTGCAGATGTGGCTTTGGGATCCGGCGGGGAGGAGGGGGGGGAACCCCTTCCGAGATTATACGCAGTTGTTGTGGGGAAGGATGAAAGGGATATTGCTACGGGGGAAGCGGTATACAAGGGATACCTTTATGCGGGGGATGCAGGATTTCAGCCCGGGGAGGGAAGGGGGGGTGTTTAAGGAGTGGGGGGACCTTGGCCTGAATACTCTGGGGCAGTTGCTGAATGATGGGGGGGAGATGTGGTCGTTTGGGGAATTGCAGGAGATGTATGGGGTGAAGGCATGGCATTATTTTGCGTATCTGCAGATAGTTTCTTATATTAGGCGGAAGGGGGTATTGACAGATATGCGGAAGGTAGCTTCACCCTTTGAAGTGGCCATGAGGAGGGGAGGAGGGAGGAGAGGGCTCATCACTCTTCTGTATGGGGAGTTACGTACACAGGGGGGAGGTAGTGGGCAGGAGGGGCGGAGTAAAAGGGAATTGACGTGGGAGCAGCAGTTGGGGGGAGATTGGGGGGCGGAGCGCTGGGATCATATCTACCGCTGGTCTCGGCGCCTGGCCCCGGGCCCATCATATTTAGAAAATAGTTTAAAGATGCGGCATCAAATGTACTGGACCCCGGGGAAGTTAACAGCCTTCCGTGCACAGGAAAATGGGGACTGCTGGAGGGGGTGTGGGAGATGGGGGGATCTGTTACATATAGTTTGGGGTTGTGATAAGGTACAACTGATGTGGAGGGGCCTAGGGGATTGGCTTCAGAAGTTGCTAGGAAGGGAGGTACTCCTCACGGCATCAATGGTTTTACTAAATGATATGCCGGAGATGGGGGAGCGAGAGACTCTGATGTTGGTGGGAAGTTGTATAGGGGCTGGGAGAGGGGCGATTATGGCCCGTTGGCGGTGTGAGCAAGCCCCGACCTTGGGTATGGTCCTGCAGCGCATTGATCATTTATGGAGTATGAGTGCCATAACAGCTCACCGGAGACATACGGTGAAGGCCTTTAAGGCAGTTTGGGGGCGATACGAGGAGTGGAGGGAGGGATGAGGAGGAGGGGTGGGGGGGAGGAGGGGGGGGGAGTAGATATAAGAGCTAGGAGGGTATGTGCAATAGGTGTTGGGGAGGGTGGTCTGGGGGGGAATTCTGTAAAGTTATTAATGTTGAGATATTACTGTTGTTGAGTTGAAGGAGTTGTGTTATATTTGTGGATGCTCTGCAGTTGTGTAATACACATTCTGAAAATAAACAAATTTAAAAAAAAAAAACAATGCCTCGTGCCAGAACAAGCGTAGACACCTGGCTCGTCAGAATGCCAGCAAGAGAGGTAATGGAGATCATTTACCCCCACAGGTTTAATGAATAGCTTTTTTTTTCTATTTCTGATTTTGTTTTTGAATAAACTTTTTTCTGTTCTGTAGGTACTCATGAGTAGGCGGTATGGGGTTGGTGTTAAGGGAGACTGTCAAAGACTACTTTTTTAAAGTTAGGGTGAGGTCCTAGCATTGAGTCTTCAACTGTCCTGAATAAACCTGTTGTTGGCTCTTTACCAAAGCTAAGCAGGGTTGGGTTTGGATAGGTAACCACCCAAGAATACCAGGAACTACAAACTCAGTGTGTGAAAGAAAGGTCTATCTACTTCAAAATGCACCTTGTCAAGAAAAGCAGGGGCTAGGTTGTCAACACTCACTTGATCCAATCAACCAGGGAAACACAGACAAACACACAATTTTTGTCGGAACTTTCACCATGAAGAAACCATTTCTTCTCGAGGTGTAATGTTCCTTTTTATCTTTTTTGAGGGTAAAAACCCTTTATTTAAGGTCCTGAGAGAGGTAAACCCTCAACACCAACTGCAAAACCAGCGTTCAAACAGAAAAATCACTTAGCTGAGTCATTGCATTAGGATCCAGTCGTCAAGTCTCAAACGGAGTCCTCTGGGCATAAAGCTCCAAGGCAGTAATTTCCTGAGTCATAACATTAGAATCCGGTCTTCATATCTCAAACGGACCTCTGGGCATAAGCTCCAAAGTAGTATGGAATAACCGCAAATTTCATGCTCAGCTGTAACTTCATCCAAAGTGTGCCAACGTCACTGAGATAACCCTATCTCAGTCCAGTAACTCAACGTTGCGTTTCAGGCCAAAGGCTTTCCTGGCCCTTCCTCAAACCATGTCGCTCACCTCAACTCTGGAGCCAATCCTATTTAAACTCCCCTTAGGGCAATCACCTGACCAGTTGGTAATAACGCACAGGCTTCTGGTAGTTGTAGTGTTAATCTTCACAAAATGCTCCACCAATCCAAAGATTGATTCAAACCAGTAGGTGCTACTGAGTGTAAAGTATATATCCAAAATTGTTCATGGTAACATAGTAAAGAATCGCCCCCTCGAACCATTGGAGGGACATGATCCAAAACTCTCCACCGTAAATCCGTAAATTGATGATTACTGGCTTGACAATGTGGTACAATAGGAGCTGATAAGACCACATTCGTAATACGGGATTTATGTTCCTGTAACCGTTTTTTCATCTTCCTGTTAGTTTTTCCAATATAGATCTTCTGACATGGACAGACTAAGATGTAAACAACAAATGAAGATTGACAATTAGTAGCATATTTACTGTATATCCGTCGGCCAGTAACTGGATCCTCCCAGACCTGGCCCTCTAACGTTAAAGAGCAAAATTCACAAGTGTTACATTGAAAATGACCTACGGTCATATCCTGATGCTGATCCCCAGAATTATGGATAGTCCAGTCCGCAATATTTCGCCCTCGTTGAAAAGCAATCATCAAAGGCCTGTCAAAACTTGTATGTAAAGATAATATAGGCCAATGGAACTTTAAAATCTTCAATATAGTAGTTGCATATGGCATATATGGCAAAACGCCCAAATAAGAAGAATGCTCAAATTGCTGTAATGAACCACTTTGATTTTCTGGTTCCCACCATTCAGTGTGGTTAAGACGCGCTCGACGGTATGCTTTATTAATTAAAGACAGTGGATACCCCCGTTCCAATAGCCTCTGTTTCACATCCCTCGCTTGTATTTTAAAGTCTTCCACTGAAGAGCAGAGACGACGTAAACGAATGAATTGTCCCACTGGCAAACCCCGTCGTAGGGGGCCGGGATGAAAACTAGAGTAATGTAGCAAGGTGTTCCGTTGGACTGATTTTCGATACAGTGTAGACTATACCTCCAAATGGACTTTAAACAACTTTAAATCAAGAAACTCAATAGTAGCCTTATGAAAGTTCGGTGTAAAACGTAAATCATGGGAGAGAGTATTGCTCCAAATTACAAATTCTTGTAACATCTGCTCCGTATCTGTCCAAAACAAGAAAATATCATCCAGGAATCTGGTCCACAAACAAATCTTCTTAAACTATTCAGATGGATAAATGTAAACTGTTTCAAATTCAGCCATATAAAATGTTGCTACAGAAGGGGCCACCGTAGCCCCCATAGCAATACCGTGTATTTGATGATAAAAATTGCCTTCAAAATGGAAATAATTCTTCGTTTATACAAATCGCAGTAAAGACAAAATAAACTCTTTAGGCAATCTGCTCTGTAGCAACATTTTATATGGCTGAATTTGAAACAGTTTACATTTATCCATCTGAATGGTTTAAAAAGATTCGTATGCCTTTTTGAAAATGGACTTGTTACTCCTAGCCCATTTATCCTTCTCATATGTTTTGTTTTCCTTAGTTTATTGAGAGCATTAATACTTTCCTTTCCATTACTGAAGAAGCCTTTGAAAAAAAGCTCCTTTTTGCTAAACCGCTAATAGATGTTGTCTTTGCTTAATGCATTTTCAAACCTGGATGGAATACACCTGATCAAATTTCTGAGAATCCTGACAGGATCTCAGCCCTTAATACAGGATAAAGAAAGAAGAAAGGAACTTTACATGGTAAGGAGATTGACCTTCAATGAAGGTCACATAATGCTTGAAATAATTTAGAATGTTTTTCTGACCAAGGAACTAGATCTGGGGCATGCAATGGATGTCATTTATCTGGATTTCAGCAAAGCCTTTGATACTGTTCCTCATAGGAGGCTTGTCAATAAACTCAGTAGCTTGGGGATGGGTCCCAAGATAGTAAACTGGATTAGAAATTGGTTGACTGACAGACAACAGAAGGTGATGGTACATGGAGCTCACTCGGATGAGAGGAAGGTGATTAGCGGGGTGCCTCAGGGTTTGGTCCTGGGCCTGGCACTGTTCAATATATTTGTGAGTGATATTGCTGAAGGACTGAATGGAAAAGTCTGTCTTTTTGCAGATGACACAAAGATTTGCAACAGAGTGGACTCCCCCGAGGGAGTGGTTAACATGAGGAAAGATCTACAAAAGCTGGAAGACTGGTCTAATGCTTGGCAACTACGATTTAATGTGAAAAAGTGCAGTGCCATGCACTTGGGTAGCAGAAATCCAAGGGAAAAGTACACGATAGGGGGTGAGAGGTTGGTATGCATGGTTCAGGAGAAAGACCTTGGTGTGATTATCTCCGATGATCTCAAGGTGGCAAAACAGTGCGACAAGGCGGTGGCAAAAGCCAGGAGGATGTTGGGCTGCATACAAAGAGGGATTACCAGCAGAAAGGAAGAGGTACTTATGCCACTGTATAAGTCACTGGTGAGGCCTCACTTGGAATACTGTGTTCAGTTTTGGAGACCATATCTTGCAAAAGATGTAAAAAGACTGGAAACTGTTCAGAGAAAGGCGACCAAAATGATTTGGAGCCTGCGTCAGAAGCCTTATGAGAAGAGACTTGAAGACCTAAATATGTACACTTTGGAGGAGAGGAGGGACAGGGGAGATATGATTCAGACCTTTAAATACTTAAAGAGAAATGATGAACAAACAAAGCTCTTCCAAAGACGGGGAAGCTGTAAAACTAGAGGGCATAACATGAAGCTGCAAGGTGGTAAATTGAAAGGCAATGTCAGGAAATATTTCTTCACTGAAAGGGTGGTGGATGCTTGGAATGCCCTCCCGATGGAAGTGGTGGGGGCAAACACGGTGATGGAATTCAAAACGCCATGGGACAAACACAGTGGATCCCTTTACAGCAACAGGATAAAAGCAAAATAAACGGTACCAACTAACTTCTGAACTATCTAGCGTCTCAACAAATAAGGGTGTCCTACATGGAGTGGTGGGTTCACCCCTAAACAAAAACATGGGGAGGGGTGGCCTGCACAGAGCGACAGGTGCACTTACTCTTGCCATCTTGCTGGGCAGACTAGATGGACCATGCTGGTCTTTATCTGCCGTCACTTACTATGACTTGGCTAATGTGTTTCTTTTAAGAATGATAACATTGATGAGATTGTTTTTTGGAGTGGAGACAGTTATTATTTGTGGTAGCGTGGGGTGGGGTATAATTTTTGGGGTTGCAAGCAGTGTGTAGGTGTGGCAGGTGCAGGCCTGTGACCCACGGTGTCTGACATAGGCAGGCCAGCACGGCTAGCTTGACCTGTAAATGAGGCCTGTGGAGAGGCATATAGGATTGCACATCCCCCAACATGCTGCTATTGTAAGAAAGAACTCAGTAGAAATATTGAATTAGCTTAGATAAGCAGAATTGCAGAATTAAGAAATGGAAAAATACAGAAAAGATGTGTTTTAAAGTTACTGATAAGAAAGAGTACATTTGCAGAGAAATATTGAGGAGTGCTGACAGATGAGTTACAGAACCTTGCTCTTCTGCACGCACAAATGGTCCCATAGCCTTGAAAGTGTGAAAGTAACAAGTTGATGAACTGACCATTGTAATTGGGACTAGAAGGGGGGCAGGCAGGTGTCATGCCTACAGAAGCCCACAGAAGGAACATAATTGGAGAAACTTATCAGTACCGGGACCAATAGAGGGGCTACGGGAGGTACGGGAGCGTACCGGGACCAATGAAATGTTTTTCTATACCTAGAATGGAACAGAAGTCTATAAAAGTTGTTGTAATGCTTGAAAACTTTGCTCAGCCATTTTGAAATTGTCTTGCTTGAGACTTGTGCACAAATAAATGATTTGGACCTTCTGAACAGACTCCTGGTATCATTGGTTTGTCTGCGCTTTGCTGCTACATATTCCTTGGTGCGTTGGCCGGGAAATTGTGGAATCAAAGTGTATATAGGGCAATATACCACGACTTTCCGCCTCTATAGGCTTGGTCCTGCCGGGATCGCGCCCTTCCGACGAGGGCCGCTCCCTGGCGCCACCGGTCCCTTGTATCGGAGGGAGCTGGTCGGACCTCGGCGGGCGACGAGCCCGGCTGGAGTCAACGCCTCGAACCCGAGTGAGGGGAGTCCGAGGTCCAACTCATGCGCCTGCTTGGGAAGTTTGAGGACCGGATCCGGTGAGTATAGTTTTGATTTTGGGTCTAGACAGAAATAGAAAGAGCAGTACTGCCATTGAAACTTGAAACTTGGAATTTGTAATCTCGAGATATTGGGAATTGGTAAGAGAGCTTGATCAACTCTCAAGGAAGAGCCGAGTAGCCTGGCATGGGAATTCGCTAGGTGAAACCCTCATCCTTTTTGTAATTGTACTTGGAAAAGACTAGTCAGAATAGATAGAAACGAATGCATTCTGGGAATACGTTGCTAGCATGATTGTGTGAATGAAGTGTGATTGAGAGGTCTGGCAGCACGGACCAAGTGAAAGCTGACCCCTGATTAGCGCATTTCCTGACCGGGCGACCGCGTTCAGGTCGCGAAAAGGGGGAAGCGATTGTCGTCTTGTCTTGTTATTTGTATTCCCTGTATGTTTCCAGGGCCGTGAGGACCCCTTACCCACGGTCCGCCCACCTTTTCCCTTCTGTCTGTTGTTGCGCGCACACATCGAAATGGGAGGGGCGGAGTCTACTAGGAACACTCCATTAGAATGTATGATCGCACATTTTAAAGAGGGATATTCAGGAGATTATGGTATTAAAATGACAGCAGCCCGTTTGCAGATTTTGTGTACTAGGGAGTGGCCCGATCTAGACCCCATCTGGCCCCGAGAGGGAACGTTCACTGTAGAGATTATCCAGTCAATACATCGTAGAGTGCGAGTAGCGCACCCAGATCAGTACCCCTATATAGATTCCTGGTTAAGTATTTGTGAAGATCCGCCCTCCTGGGCGCAGCGCTGTTATGAGGAACAGTGCAGAATAATGTTAGCTAAAACAGATTCTAGACAGAAAAAGGAACAGCCTAGAATGAAAGAGCAGGATAAGAAAGCCAAGAAGAAACCCATCTTGGCAGATCCCGATTCCCCAGAAGTAGTCCTCAGGCAGCCCCGAACCCCAGGTCCAGTAAGAGTAGCCCGGCGGCGTCCTGCCCCAGCACCCCAGAGACCGCCGGAGCCGAGGCGAGACCCAATCCCTGACCTCCCTCCTCCGGGAGAAGAGGAAGAGAGAGAATTAGCGGAGAGAAGAGAGGAGGATGTAAAAAGTGAGCCAGAAGCGGAGCTAGAAGAAGAGGAAAGTGAGGATCCCCCAGAAGAAGAAGAAGAGGAAAGTGTACAAATAATTGAGGAAGTCAGCGCCAGCACTAGCAAGCCCGTGAAAGAAAAACCCAAAGCAAAACCAGTTGAGAAAAAGACAGCAACTCCTGCCAAGACCACGACAATAGCCCTTAGATCCCAGACTCAAATGACGCCTAGGACAGCCAAACTGTTTCCCTTAAGGCAAGTCCCGGGGGTGCCCGTAAAGAATGATAATGATGAAGTGGTAGCGGGACCCCTAACTTATGTGTATATCCCGTTCTCTACAACGGATTTATTAAATTGGAGGTCGCACTATGCCTCCTATACTAGCAAGCCCCAGGAGCTGACAGAATTAGTAACTAGTATTATGGAAACTCACCAACCCACTTGGCCAGATTGCCGTCAGCTCCTGACCACCCTATTCACTACAGAAGAACGAGCAAGAATTAGAAAAGCAGCTATTGAATGGATGGCAGAAAACCCTGCAGCTCCAGCGCAGGGGCAGAATATAATAGATCGTAGAGAAGCAGCTCAGAGAGAATTCCCAAATGAAGACCCCCAATGGGATCCAAATACAGATGAAGGATCCACCGCCCTAGCCCGTTTTCGCCAAGGCTTTTTACAAGGCCTGCGAAGAGGAGGCCAAAAAGCTATGAACCTTTCCAAAGTAGCAGGAATTATCCAAGGAATAGATGAGAGCCCAGCAGATTATTATGAAAGATTAACTGAAGCTTATAGAATGTATACTCCCTATGATCCCGAGGCACCAGGAAGTTTATGCATGGTGAATTCTGCTTTTGTAAACCAGTCTCAACCAGACATTAGACGTAAATTACAGAAATTAGAAGGGTTTGCGGGCATGAATGCAACACAGTTATTGGAAGTCGCTCATAAAGTGTATGTGAATCGTGATACTGAAAGACAGAGAGAATGTGATAGAAAGATGAAGAAGAAAGCTGATTTTTTGGCTGCGGCCATAGTTGAAAAGAAAAGGGGAGGTGTCCCTAATCGAAGGAGCAGAGGAAGAGGGCGGGGTCAAGGCGGAGGCCGGACCCAGAGACTAGGCGTGAACCAATGCGCCTATTGCAAAGAGGAAGGACATTGGAGAGATACGTGCCCGCAACTCGAAGACGCCCAGCAAGATGACGAATACGATCATCAGTGGCGAGAAGAAAGACGAGGCCGTCCCCGAGGCCGAGGAGGAGCCAATCGAGAACAATTCCAACGAGAGAGGGGAGGAGGAGCCATCCAAGCATTGGCCACGCAGGCCCATGAAGAGGATGACGTGGATTAGGACAGACCGGGCTCCAAGTTTGCTTTAGGTCTCCAGGAGCCTATGGTCGAAATACAAATAGGAGACCAATTTATGAACTTTATGGTTGATACTGGAGCAGAACATTCAGTAATAGACAAAAAGATAGCCCCATTCACCAAGAAAGCAGTCACCATTATAGGAGCAACTGGTGCCAAAGCCACAAAGTCTTTTCTACAAAACCGAATATGCAGTCTAGGAGGACAGCAAGTAACTCATCAATTCCTTTACATGCCCGAATGTCCAGTACCCCTACTGGGACGAGACATGCTAGCCAAGCTTCAAGCCCAAATATCTTTCTCCGAGCAAGGAGAAATGCAAATGACAGTGAATTCTCAAGCCAAACCAGCAGGAATAATGCTGCTGACAGTACCCCGAGAAGAAGAGTGGAGATACTACATTGATGATTCGATTCAAGATACTTATTTTGAACAAACTTTAAAGAACATTCATGCACCACTTGAAGTATGGGCAGAAGGCAGTCCCCCAGGCCTAGCCAAGCATATAGCACCAGTGATTGTAACCCTCAAGCCTAGCGCTACACCAGTGCACGTCAAACAGTACCCTCTCCCAAGAGCTGCAATTGAAGGCATTCATCGCCACTTACAGAGATTACTTGAGTATGGCCTACTGAAAGTATGTCAATCCCCATGGAACACCCCACTTTTGCCAGTGAAGAAGCCTGAGACAGATGATTATCGCCCAGTGCAAGATTTGAGAAGAGTAAATGATGCAGTTGAAACTATACACCCAGTTGTACCCAATCCTTACACTCTACTAGGATTGATACCCGCTGAAGCTACCCATTTCACTGTACTAGATTTGAAAGATGCATTCTTTTGCATAAGATTAGCCCCTGTAAGCCAAATATTGTTTGCATTCGAATGGCAAGACCCCATCTCTGGAAGAGGGGGCCAACTCACCTGGACAAGATTACCCCAAGGATTCAAGAATTCACCTACCATCTTTAGTGCTGCACTAAATCAAGACCTTTCAAGCTATCCAGTAGCCCCGGGGAGGAGAGTACTTCTCCAGTACGTGGATGATCTGTTGATAGCTGCCATATCAGAAAAAGAATGTATACGAGCCACCCAAGATCTCTTGCAGTTACTAAATGAAGCTGGATATAAAGTTTCCAGAGCCAAAGCACAACTATGCCAAACAGAAGTGAAATACTTGGGTTTTCGTATTACCCAAGGAAGCAGAAGATTAGGCAGAGAAAGAAAAGAAGCAGTATGTAGAATTCCAACTCCAACAACCAGAAAGCAAGTTAGAGCCTTTCTGGGAGCAGCAGGATATTGCCGAATCTGGATACCCAACTTTGCCCAAATTGCCAAACCACTGTATGAAGCCACAAAAGGAGAAGAGAAGTCACCACTGGAGTGGGGACTTGAGCAGGATACAGCCTTCCAGAAGTTAAAAGAAGAACTGATGTCATCACCAGCACTTGGACTACCAGATGTCCACAAACCTTTCCACTTGTTTGTACATGAAGCACAGGGAAATGCCTTAGGCATGTTGACTCAGAAATTAGGAAATTGGGAACGACCTGTAGCCTACCTATCAAAACAATTGGACCCTGTGGCCAAAGGATGGCCACCCTGCTTGAGAGCAGTTGCAGCTACAGCACTACTAGTGAGTGAAGCAGACAAGCTCACATTAGGACAGAATATACGAGTCACTGTGCCACATGCAGTCCTTGCCCTTATGGAACAGAAAGCAAATTATTGGCTCACCAATTCCCGAATGCTAAAGTACCAGAGCATGTTATGTGAAAACCCACAGATACAACTCGAAGTGAGCCATGCTTTGAACCCAGCTACCTTGATACCCATCAGTGAAGAACTCCCAGAACATGACTGTATCGAAGTTATGGAAACTGTGTTCTCTAGTCGACCTGACCTAACAGATGTGCCCATAGACAATCCTGACCAGATCTATTATGTAGATGGGAGCAGTCTCATCCTTGATGGACGACGCTGTGCCGGATATGCAGTCGTCACTCAACACGAAGTAGTTGAATCATCAGCCCTAGCCTCAGGCACATCAGCCCAGAAAGCCGAATTGATAGCACTCACCAGAGCATTATTGTTAGGAGAAAAACTTGTGCTAAATGTATATACAGATTCCAAATATGCCTTCACTACCTTGCATGCCCATGGAGCTCTCTACAAAGAAAGAGGACTCATCACATCCGGAGGAAAATCAGTCAAATATGGTCCCGAGATATTGATGTTACTTGATGCAGTCTGGGCCCCAACACGTGTAGCTGTCATGCATTGTAGAGGACATCAAGCAGGAAAAGGAGAAGTTGCTCGAGGGAATAGATTCGCAGATGCCTCAGCACGACAAGCAGCTATGACAGGACAGATTGCCCCACAAGCTATGCCAATGCAAGCAGCATTGTTTCCAGTACCCTTGAATTTATGGACCCCACGATATACCACCAAAGAATTGGATTACTATTGTGACAAAGAAGAGGGAGTATTGAAAGATGGATGGATTGAGCTGCCACCAGAAGAAGGCAGTCAACCTCCGGGAAGAATAGTAATTCCAGAATTGTTAGGACCAGCCTTTGTTAAAGCTTTCCATGAAGCCACCCACTATGGAAAGAGTGCTATGGAGAAAGCACTCAGACCACATTTCTACATCCCTCTAATGACAACCATATCAGCCTCAGTAGCCCGACAATGTCAAATCTGTGCCAAGAATAATGCCAAGCAAGGCCTTATTACAGCACCCCGAGTTCAGTCAAGAGGTGTAACACCCATGCACAACCTCCAAGTTGATTTCACCGAAATGCCAAAAGCCAATGGATACCATTACCTATTAGTATTAGTTTGTACTTTCTCTGGGTGGGTAGAAGCATTCCCAAACAGAACCGAGAAAGCCCGAGAAGTTACCAAAGCCTTAATGAGAGAGATTGTCCCCAGATTTGGAATCCCAGCAGTGATAGGGTCAGACAATGGACCCTCATTTGTCTCCCAAATTACTCAGCAGTTAGCAAAAGCTTTGCAGATACAGTGGAAGCTCCACACTGCATACAGACCCCAGAGTTCAGGGAAAGTTGAGCGAATGAATCGTACATTGAAAGCCCAAATGTCTAAGCTTTGTCAGGAGACACACTTGAAATGGCCCCAAGTGCTCCCCATAGCTTTACTCAGAATACGCTCAGCCCCTGTAAAGTCAACAGGATTTTCCCCTTTTGAAGTTTTGTATGGTAAACCCCCACCAATAGTGCAGGGAATCAAAGGAAATTTAGCCCAGATTGGTTCAGAAGTAACCAGACAAGAACTCCTAGCTCTTAGTTTTGTTCTGCAGACTCTCCATACGTGGATCCAAGACCAGTTGCCTATCAACTTGACGGAACCCTTGCATCCCTACCAGCCTGGAACTTCGGTGTGGATCAAAGATTGGAAGAAGATACCGTTGGAACCCCATTGGAAGGGACCGTACACCGTCATCCTGTCTACCCCAACTGCAGTAAAGGTAGCCGAGATCGACGCCTGGATCCACCACAGCCGAGTCAAGCCCGCCGCCGATCCTGAACCAGAGCGGTGGACAGCAGAGCAGCACCCTGATGTACCCTTGCGAGTTACTCTGAGACGGCAACCAGCAGTATAGACACTTCATCACAAGTGCTTTGCAGTAGCCAAGTCTTTCGAAGAGGATTGCTGTTTTCCATGCAGCAACAGCTTTGTTTCAACGAACCCAATTTGTGTGTGAGTTGACACACTACTTCGAGACTACATTGACTAAGCCAGACTTCACAAGCCAACTGAATTGCTAAGTTGGTTAATGTGTGCTGGACACCTTGAGGATCTTCAATCAACACTCAGCACCCGTTAAATTGCTTCATTAGCAAACGGGACGAAGAATAATAGACCGTCGTGATCAAGATCAGCAAGCTGAGGATTCAGAAGAACTCCAATCAACATCAACATGTATCTTTGCTTCTGCTTTGCCTTGGTTGCCTTCTTTGGAGGTTTTGAACAGACTTATGCTCTACCTCCATGCACAGCTTGTATTACCTCTACTAGAACTGGACTGAAAGTAACTCAGACTTTGCTTTACCATTCTTACTATACCTGCAAGGGAACAATAACTCGGTGTATCTATAACACCACTGAACTAAATGTTTGCACTCATGGCAAAATTAAAGCATGCTATAATCCGCATCAGAATCCATCCTATTACACGTTGGAAATAAGATGGAAGGATGCAGATGGACCTATATTAGCTGCTACACCACCACTTAAGGACATTACTAAACCTGCTGTTTTGAATTTTGATGCATGTAATGCTATTAATAGAGATAGTCAGTCCACCTGTGGTACATGGGAGAAAGCGTATCGAAATGACCATAAGTATATGTGTCCAGAAGGTGCCACAAATTGGTGGAAGTGTACAGGTAAAACAGGATCAGGGTATAGTACTGCTACAGCGGCAGATTACTATTGCCCATATTGGGAATGTGTTTTCTATGCTACCTGGAACACTGGTATAACTGATGAGAAAATAGATAAGCGGATGGCTACTCTAACCAAGCCAACCACAAATGATAAATGTCAGAAAGATGCTTGCAACCCTTTGCATTTGCGTGTACATAACCCCCATGCATGGAAACAAGGATATAAGTTTGGTTTACGTATTGCGGGAGGAGGAACAGATCCAGGGACCATTGTGCATGTTAGATTGAATACCCAAGCCCACAAGTCATCTAAATATCATATTCATAGCACCTTTTATGAAGCTATGCATGTAAATAAGTTTGAGATCCCTCACCCTTCACAGAATTTGTTTTTAGAATTAGCCGGAGCAGTAGTATCTAGTCTTAAGATCACAGATTGTTATTTCTGTGGCGGAACCCAAATGGGAGATCAATGGCCCTGGGAAGCCCAAGAATTGAATTATTCCATGATTTACAATCAGACTGAATTACACAAGACAACCAGTGAATGGGTGTTAGCGCACTCAATCGTTGGACGTCTTTGCTATGCCAGAACTGGACCCCAGTTCACCCAAAAGGTAGGACAGCTGGTCTGTCTTAGCCAGAAATACTATAATGCCACGACCAAGAAGGTAGCATGGTGGTCAGGAATCAGACATCCTGAACCTCCTAACCCATTAGCCAGATTTCCTGAACTTGCAGGTCTATGGACTAACCTTGCCAAAGTCCAAGCCTGGCAAGCCCCACCTGGCCTATATTGGATCTGTGGAAACCGAGCATATGCGCAACTCCCGCCACAATGGGGAGGAGCATGTGTCTTAGGAACCATCAGACCTTCGTTCTTCCTGTTAAACACTGAACATGGAGAACAATTAGGATACCCTGTATATACTACCCACAAACACAAAGGAGCATCTAGACAGAAAAGAGAGGCCTTACAGATAGGCAAGTGGGAGAAATGGCAAGGTGATGATTGGCCACCAGAAAGAATTATTGAGTATTATGGACCTGCCACTTGGAATGATGATGGTATGTGGGGCTACCGAACCCCAGTCTACATGATTAATCGTATTATTCGCTTACAAGCAGTAGTTGAAATAATAACTAATGAAACTAGTCATGCTCTCACGCTCTTAGCTAGACAAAGTACTCAGATGCGCACTGCCATATACCAGAATCGCTTAGCCCTTGATTATTTGCTAGCAGCTGAAGGAGGAGTATGTGGTAAGCTGAATTTAACCAATTGCT
This sequence comes from Ichthyophis bannanicus, assembly GCA_033557465.1. Lineage (NCBI taxonomy): Eukaryota > Metazoa > Chordata > Amphibia > Gymnophiona > Ichthyophiidae > Ichthyophis > Ichthyophis bannanicus. Next base: position 155,441,869 of record CM066031.1, read on the forward strand.
GTTTGAAAATAGATGATAAAGGTCAAGTAGTTGAAGAAATTGCTAAAGATATGCAGAGACATGCTTATGTGCCAGTACAGACTTGGCACGCCTTGAAATTTCCTAATTGGTTTGCTAACCTTTTCTCTTGGCTGGGAGGATTTAAGACTTTTATTATCTTAGTACTAATCCTTGTTGCTGTTGTCCTCTGCTTACCATGTTTAATCCCATGTTGTATGCGTTCCCTTCATAGTGCTATTGATAGTACAGTAGAGCGGAAGACCGCAACTAGAATAATGGCTTTATACAAAGTCAGCCCTAGTGGAACTAGTAAGAATCCTTTAATCAGGATTTGAATCCTCTGGAAAGTGATTTAATTCTCACACCTTATTCAGTAATAGGGTGAGATTAATCAAAGGGGGGAATGTGGCAGGTGCAGGCCTGTGACCCACGGTGTCTGACATAGGCAGGCCAGCACGGCTAGCTTGACCTGTAAATGAGGCCTGTGGAGAGGCATATAGGATTGCACATCCCCCAACATGCTGCTATTGTAAGAAAGAACTCAGTAGAAATATTGAATTAGCTTAGATAAGCAGAATTGCAGAATTAAGAAATGGAAAAATACAGAAAAGATGTGTTTTAAAGTTACTGATAAGAAAGAGTACATTTGCAGAGAAATATTGAGGAGTGCTGACAGATGAGTTACAGAACCTTGCTCTTCTGCACGCACAAATGGTCCCATAGCCTTGAAAGTGTGAAAGTAACAAGTTGATGAACTGACCATTGTAATTGGGACTAGAAGGGGGGCAGGCAGGTGTCATGCCTACAGAAGCCCACAGAAGGAACATAATTGGAGAAACTTATCAGTACCGGGACCAATAGAGGGGCTACGGGAGGTACGGGAGCGTACCGGGACCAATGAAATGTTTTTCTATACCTAGAATGGAACAGAAGTCTATAAAAGTTGTTGTAATGCTTGAAAACTTTGCTCAGCCATTTTGAAATTGTCTTGCTTGAGACTTGTGCACAAATAAATGATTTGGACCTTCTGAACAGACTCCTGGTATCATTGGTTTGTCTGCGCTTTGCTGCTACATAGGTAGTGGGGCAGCTGTGGGAAGGGTGCATTTTTTGGTGCTGGAGTGGTTTGGGAGCATAAAATGGAATTTGAAAGGAACTATTATTCCTTGTCTGCTAAATTTCACTTCCATTGGGTTGGAAAAAATAACAAAAACATGCTGAATTGCAGTAATGATCTCCTATGCCAATTAAGCCGTAATCTCCCACAAGGGGTCCCTGTACTCAGCACTTGCTGTCTCCTATCTCTCTTTGCAGCTCGCTTCCTTTCCTCTCCCAGTTCTCGCTCTCCCTATTTCACAAGCCTTATGCAGTGTCAGAGCACTTCTGAACCTGCTGCTGCTTCTCTGCCTTCCCCCCAGTCCCCACTGGTTGGTTCTTTTTTTGAATCCCACTCCTTTAAGAAGAAGTCTTGATGTAAAGTCCCATTGTGGAACGTCATCACTCTGTGCCTCCGCTGGAAGGTCCCTCCCTGCTCGGTCCTCTATGACGTTATCAGTCTGCGCATAAGGGTCCTATTTGTTTTGAAAGTGTTGCCGGGCCTTTGTGTGACGTCATCAGTTTGTGCTCAGCAGGAGGTGAAGCTTCTCTGCACATTACTTTGCACCTGTTTGGAGTCTGATCCAGTAAAGAAATAACAGACTCAGCTTTCCCCTCCCTTTTTCTACCCTTCTAACAGTTCTTTTCCCGTCTCCCCCACTTCTTCCAGCATTGCAAGGAACAAAAGGAGAGATCTTCCCCTGAAGCCAGGAAAAAAGTCCCCAGTTCAATTCTAATCCTGCAAAGCAACGAAAGCAGAGAGGAACATGCCTGCAGGAGCTTCTGCTCAGGTAGGGGATAGCTCCAGCATCCTGCCCTCTCTATTCAAACACTGCTGCAGCTTTCCAATCAGGAACAATGCAGAGTCAGCCCTGACTTTAATAGGACCCAGAAGCGATCAGGGGCTGAGAAAAGGCACTTTCAGACTCTCCTGTTTGTAAGGACCTGACATAAAGAAGCAAGAAATTAATCATGCAATTAGTTGTGGATCTGACAGGGGACCAAATAGCTATGCGTTTGATGCACAGGTTCTCGTGAAGGTGCTGACTTTAGTCCCCAGTCCACAGAGAACGTGATGGTGAAGAGCACAAACTCTTCTTAATCCCTGATCACATGGTCTTTGTGGAATGGAACACCTGCTTTTTCCACTGGTAACACTGGCACAGTTCCGTGGTGTTTGATTTTAATTCTGTTGTACATGGACAGGTTAAATGGGAATGTCCCAGGGCTGATTATGGTGCTCATAATCAGATGTTTGCCTTGCTCGTACCCCTCTTGTATTCAAAAGATCTCTAATGAAAATGTATGAAATATTTTGGTATACAATTACAAGAATGCATATTATTATTTATTTCTATTATTATTTGCCTTGGTCAGCCCTTTAAAATGGTGAATAAAATAGAATAAGAACCAAAATTTGGTACAAATAGCATTCAGTTGTTGATCTTGGGTATATTTTGTATATTTGCAATGCAATGTGTGCCTTTGAGTCAGTCCTGACTCTTGGCGACCCAGAAGCTCCTGGGGTTTCTTGGCAGTGTCACCGGAAGTAGATTGCCAGGCCTTTCTTCCGGGGCAAAGGAGGGTTAAGTGATTTGCCCAAGGCCACAAGGAGTGCTAGTGGGAATTGAACCCTATACTTACTTTTATTTATTTCCTAATCAATTTTAGACGACGAAAATTATGGTACTTGTTCAATATGCATTCTTCATTTATTTACTGACTTATATTTGAGATTTCATCCCTAATATAGGCATGTTTTGCCAAAACATGGCCATGTTGGATTTTATGTGAATATTTTTGTTGTGAATGCATTATATTCTAATAAAAACTTTTGTTAAATAAAAATAAACACCTCAGGCATATTCTTTACGATTATTCTGAAAACCAGATTGGCTGGGGAAAGAGAGGACCAAGGGTCATTTGAATACCATTCTTTTACATGATATGAACTCACATCTCTGTGGCTGCAGAGCCAGGAAATTATTGGACACACTCCAGTATCTGTGATCTCCAATGGAAGCTTTTCCCAAGCGTTTTCCATCTCTTTAGTGACGGAGCATTTTTTTCGCATAACTGTTGCTCCTCTCTCTTTTCAATTTTGTGTAGTAGCATTGTCTGTAGAGAGAAACATTCAGGGTCAAAGGGTCATCATATGAAGCTGAAGGAAGGGGAGCAGAAAAGAATGGAAGAAAATACTTTATAACCGAGGGAGTGGTGGACATTTTGACATGCTTCCCAGGAAATTCTAGGAGCCACGGTAAAATTCCCTGTTAACCACTTAGCATTGATTGGGGATAGACTGGGCAGTTCGGGGGCGGAGTGTGCACATTGTGCTAACTGGCACTATTGCATTTAGCACAGGTGCACTTCCTGCCTCCTCAATGGGTGGCATTAAGTGCACCTGCATTAATCAAGGCAAGCTACTTAGTATGGGGGTGATGCGGAACCTGAGCTAGCTACATGGGGACATGTCAGGCATGCTTCCATGTGTTAGCACGGATCTGACAACACCTCACACTAAATTTCAGGGCTTAACAGGTGGTACACTACCTCATTTTAGAAACATGCCCCTAAGTACACCATTCCTTAAGTCATGTCGACAGCGAGTACTTTCACTGTGGGTGTGCACAAGGGTAGTGTAATTGATTGCACCATGATTTGTCACACACATCCTACCACATATGCCCCTATTTGATAACATAAAGTACCTGCGCACTTCACTTTATAAAATAGGCATCAGGGCCAGCCCAAGGGTTTCTGCCACCCCCTTCCCTGAATCTAGCATCTCGTCTTGTGGGGGAGGGGAGGTGGCAGCGGCAGCAGCACAACTGTTTTGAATGCGGTGGCTTTATGTCGCTGCTTTGCTGCCCGCGTCAGGTCATGACCTTGGCGCAAAAGCCATGGGCTGCCGCTCCTGCCCCTCTCAATGCAACTTCCTGTAAGAGAGGGGCAGGAGCGGCAGGCCATGGCTTTTGTGTCAAAGTCATGACCTGACATGGGCCCCAAAGCAGTGGCACAAAGCCACCGCTTTAAAAAAAATCTTGGTGTGCCACCTACTAGAGCAGGGATGACCTACCTGATCCCCGGAGGGACTGGGGTTTCTAGTCCTATAGGCACTCCTTGTGGCCTTGGGCAAGCCACCTAACCCTCTGTTGCCTCAGGTACACATAGATTGTGAGCCCTCTGGGGACAAGGGAATGTATCCAGTACCTGTTTGTAGTAATTGCATAATGTAAACCGCTTTGATTGAAGGATAAGGTGGTATAGAAAACTTGTTAAATAAATAAATAAAATAAATGACCAACTCCAGTTCTAGTGCACCACAATCCAGCCTGGTTTGCAGGATGTTCCTAATGAATATTCATGAGTTACATTTGCACCCATTGCCTTCTGTTGTATGCAAATATAGCTCACGAATATTCATCAGGGACCTCCTGAAAACCAGGCTGGATTGTGGTGCACCAGGGCTGGAGTTTGCCGCCCTTGCACTAGGGTCTCCCGCCTAGTCTGCTTAGTGGACAGGTCACCCCTGAGAGGCATGATAGATTCGTGCAAGAATGCGCATTAGCTGGACACGGCTTTATAAATTTACCCTTAAAGTAACTTTTATGGCGGGAGGAGGAAGTCTACAGAGTCAGTGAGGAAGACATCTGACAGCACCGTAGATAGGCACAAATAGGCCGACTGGCAGATCAAATCAAATCTTATATATAGCCCATTCTTCCTAAAAGCTCAATGCAAGGCAGAATAGGTCCTTATCTGTCAATGCCATCTATGTTTTTATTTCTTGGGTATTTCGACATCTCTTTTGTATACCCCCCCCCCCAACTCACCACCTTCCATTCATATTTAGGTTCTTTGCTTTCTAGGATTCTAGTGTTGCACCCTAAGTGACTGGCGTTTGGTTACTGGGTTGTTAGAGAGCATGGATAGGGAAAGAGCTTTTGGCATCTTTCCACACATGCTGACCTTCCTTAACAGCTGGTCCTCCTGCTTTCTGTCTTAAGAACATAAGAAATGCCATACTGGGTCAGACCAAGGTCCATCAAGCCCAGTATCCTGTTTCCAACAATGGCCAATCTAGGTCACACATACCTAGCAGTTTCCCCAAAAGACACAGGTTCCACAGTGCTTGTATTGGTTCAAGCATTGATATCCTGGGTCCCTTCTTAATAAAGGTTTATTTCCTCCAGGAACTTGTCCAAACCTGTTTTAAACCCAGCTACACTAACAGCTTTTACTACATCCTCCGGTAGCAAATTCCAGACTTTGATTACACGTTGAGTGAAAAATATTTTCTCTTATTAGTCTTAAATAGGTTACCCTGTAGCTTCATTGCATGTCCCCTAGTCTTTATATGTACTGATGATGTAAACAATCGATCTGCGTTTACCCGTTCCACTCCATTCATTAATTTATAGACTTCTATCATATCTCCCCTCAGCCGTCTCTTTTCCAGGTTGAAGAGCCCTAACCTTTTTAGCCTCTCTTCATAGGGGTATCCTTCCATCCCCTTTACCATTTTGGTGGCTCTTCTCTGTACCTTTTCTAATAACGCTATATCCTTTTTAAGAAATGGCGACCAGAATTGCACACAATATTCAAGGTGCGGTCACACTATGGAACGATACAGAGAAATTATAATATCCTTTGTTTTATTTTCTATTCCTTTCCTTATGATACCTAGCATTCTATTTGCTCTCTTGGCTGCTGCTGCACGCTGGGTGGAGGGTTTTAACATTTTATCCATGATGAAACCTAAATCTTTTTCCTTGGTGGTGGGTTCCTACTGTGGAACCTTGCATGGTGTAACCATAGTTTGGGTTGTTCTTTCCTAGGTGCATAACTTTGCATTTGTCCACATTAAATTTCATCTGCCATTTGAATGCCCAGTCTTGTAATTTATCAAGATCCTTTTGCAATTTTCCACAAGCCTCATGGGTTTTAACAACTTTAGTTTTGTGTCATCTGCAAATTTGATAACCTCACTCGTTATTCCCATTTCCAGGTCATTTATAAATATGTTAAAAAACAGCGGACCCAGTACAGATCCCTGGGGTACTCCACTGTTCACCTTTCTCCATTGGGAAAATTGACCATTTAGCCCTACCCTTTGCTTTCTATCTTTTAACCACTTCCTGAACCACAATAGTACACTGCCTCCTATCCCATGACTTTTTTAGTTTTGCCAAAAGTCTTTGATGAGGGACCTTGTCAAAGGCTTTCTGAAAGTCCAGATGCACTATATCAACCGACTCACCTTTGTCTACCTGTTTGTTCACACCTTCAAAAAAACATAACAGATTAGTAAGACAAGATCTTCCATGTCTAAAGCCATGTTGGCTGTCTCCCGTTAAGCCATGACTATCTACATGTTCATTAATTTTGTTCTTTATGATGGTTTCTACCATTTTTCCTGGTACTGACGTCAGGCTCACAGGTCTGTAGTTTCCTAGATCACCCCTGGAACCCTTTTTAAAAGTTGGCGTTATATTGGCCCTCCTCCAATCTTCAGGTATTATTACAGATGATTTTAATGATAGTTCACAGATTACTAATAGCAGGTCTGAAATCTCATATTTCAGTTCTTTCAACACCCTTGAATGTATACCATCCGGTCCAGGTGATTTGCTACTCTTCAGTTTATCAAATAGTTGTAATACATCTTCCCGATGTATCAATATTTCTTTCATTTCTTCCGCAGTATCACCTTTAAATACCACTTCAGTCATGGGTAACATCCCTACATCTTCCTCATTAAAGACCGAAGCAAAGAATTCATTCAGTTTCTCTGCTATGGTCTTGTCACCTCTTAGTGCCCCTTTTACCCCTCTATCATCTAATGGTCCAACCAACTCTCACAGTTTTTTTGCTACGAACGTACTTGGAAAAAATATTTATTATGCATTTTTGCTTCCACAGCAAGCTTCTTCTCAAATTCTCTCTTTGCCTGCCTTATCAATGTCTTGCATTTAACTTGCCAGTGCTTGTGCTGTTTCCAGTTTTCGTCATTTGGCTCTTTTTTCCATTTCCTGAAAGATGCTTGTTTGGGAACAACAGCGTCTCTGACCTCACCTTTAAACCATGCTGGCAGTTTTTTGGACTTCCTTCCACTTTTCTTAAAGCGTGGAATACAGCTGTTCTGGGCTTCCAAGATAGTATTTTTAAGCAACACCCAAGCTTGATGTAAATCTTTAACCTTTGCAACTGCTCCTTTTAGTTTTTTCTTAGCTATTTTCCTCATTTTATCATAGTCTCTCTTTTGAAAGTTAAAAGGTAGTACTGAGGATTTCCTTACCATCCCTCCTCCATTAATTAATCAAACGCGATCATGCTATGATCACTATGGCCAAGTGGCCCCAACACACTTATCTCTTGTACCAGATCTGGTGTTCCACTAAGGACTAGGTCCAAAATGGTTTCCCCTCTGGTCGGTTCATGAACTAGCTGCTCCAAGAAGCAGTCATTTATTTAATCTAGAAACTTTATCTCCTTAGCTTGTCTTGCCGTGACACTGACACATTCAATAAGGGAGGAGTGGCCTAGTGGTTAGGACAAGGTACTTCAGGCCGGAGGGCCGGGGGTTCAAGTCCCACCTGGGGACAGCAATCTCAGGCCGGAGGGACTGGGATTTCTAGTCCTATAGGCACTCCTTGTGGTCTTGGGCAAGCCACTTAACCCTCCATTGCCCATGTTCCCTGTAAGTATTAGCGTATGTGTGTCATATCCCCTCGTGTTAAATGTATCTCCCAATTGACCGCTTTAACCCGGTGAAAAGCGGGATATAAATACAGCTAAATAAATAAATAAAATACCGGGGTAATTGAAATCGCCCATTATTATTACTGTGTGCTGTAACTTTTTTTAGCTTCCCTGATTTCTTTGAGCATTTCATCATCCGTTTATTCATTCTGGCCAGGAGCTCGATAGTACACCCCCACTGCCATCGCCTTTCCCTTTTTACATGGCATTTCAATCCATAGAGATTCTACAGCAAATTTTGTTTCCTGCAAAATTTTAATCCTTTGTGACTCAATGCCCTCTCTAATATAGAGCGCAACCCCTCCACCAATTTGATCTGCTCTATCATTACAATATAGTTTGTACCCAAGTATCAGTGTCCCACTGGTTGTTCTCCTTCCACCATGTCTCTGAGATACCAATCATATCTAACCTCTCATTTAGTGTTATATATTCTAACTCTTCCATCTTATTTATTAGACTTCTAGCATTTGCATACAAGCATTTTAGAGACTGTATTTTATTCAATATTAATCTGGCTATAGGTAGGCAGGGGTAATTTGGAATCTTTAAGCTCTGCTCTGTACTCAAGGGCATTTGGGCTGCTTTTGTCTTTATTGGAACCTCTCTGCTGATATGCCCTAACTTCATTCTTTTGGTAGTATCCTTCAAGGAGACATTATTCCGAACCATGCGCTCTTGGGTGACTGTCGGCTCTTCCCTATCTCCCTTTTTAAGGTTAATGCCAGCAGCCTGGTTCCATTCCAGTTAAGGTGAAGCCCATCCCTTCGGAAGAGCCCCTCCTTTCCCCAGAATGTTCCCCAGTTCCTAACAATTCCAAAACCCTCATCTTTGCACCATCATCTCATCCATGTCTTGAGACTCCGGAGCTCTGCCTGCCTTTTGGGTCCTGCGTGTGGAACAGGAAGCATTTCGGAGAATGCTATCCTGGAAGTTATGGATTTCAACTTCCTACCTAAAAGCCTAAATTTAGCCTCCAGAACCTCCCTACCACATTTTCCTATGTCATTGGTACCGACATGTACCAAGACAGCAGATTCCTCCCCAGCACTATCTAAGACCTTGTCTAGGTGATACGTGAGGTCCGCTACCTTCGCACCAGGCAGGCATGTTACCAGGCAATCCTCACGTCCACTAGCCACCCAGCTATCTACATGCGTAATGATCGAATCACCAACTATAACGGCTGTCCTAACCCTCCCCTCATGGGCATGTGGCCCTGAAGAAACTTCCTCTGTGGGAGAAGGTTTGACATCATCTGGAGGACAGGTCCTAGCTACAGGATCATTTCCTGCCACACCAGGGTGATGCTCTCCTGTCACGTGACCTCTCTCCTCCATGGCAAGAGGGATGCTGCTCAATGTTCCCTCTAATTTTCTGTAGGCTGTGTGCGCATAAAATATCAGCTGTGTGCAGCTTTTGAAGGAAGGTTAAATTTTTGTGCGCCACATAACGACACTCGGAGTTATATACTTTAAAATTTGACTACACGGCAGAATACAGTATGTACACCACATTGATTTTAATCAAATTAAATGAAAATAGACGATTACTAAATGAAGCGGGAAATTTCTAGTAATTACAATCATAACTTTTAAATTTTAAGACGTCTGTGTTGTTTTCTATCAGAATCAGAGCCGTAATTTTTGTGCGCTCTGTTGTAAAGTATGTGCGCTCGCTCGGCGAGGTGTGTGCGCGCGCACACGCGCACAGCTTAGAGGGAACAGTGATGCTGCTAGACTGGAGGTGGGACTTCAGGACTATATCCCTGTAGGTCTCGTCTATGTACCTCTCTGTCTTCCTTATGTTCTCCAAGTCTGCTACTCAAGCCTTCACAGATCAGACTCGTTCCCTGAGAGCAAAGAGCTCTTTGCACCTAGTGCACACGTAAGACCCCCTCACCAACTGGGAGAAAATCATACATGTGACACGCGATGCAAAAGACTGGAAGAGAAAGCAATTTATTTTGCAATGGGAACAGTAACGTTTCTGATTTGTGCTTCTGCCCTTAGCCCTCCCCCCAGTTTGCTTCCTCTGGAGCAGTGCCCCATGTTTCGGAGGGTGCATACATTTGGTGAAGTGGTGAAGGAAGTGTGGGAAGGTGGTTTGAGCTTCTCGCCTGTACTTTGCAGTGTGGGCATCTTGCATTTGCTTCCTTTGTCCAGTTCTCAATGAGCCTGTGGCATATTGTAATGAAGTCTGTTACACGTTGCACACTATAGAACTAGGCCAGACCTCAGCAACCTTTTTCTAAGAGTGTGTGAGTAGGCTTCTCCACCCAGTCCTCGGACACACCTAGCCAGTCCGGTTTTCAGGATAACCACAAGGAATATGCATGAGAGAGATTTGCATGCACTGTTTCCATTGAGAATCCCCCATCTAGTTTTTTCTTGTGTTTCATTACACACTTCTAATAAGTATATATGATTTTATAAACAAATGTCAATGCAAGGAACAATTAAAATAATTAAAAGAAACAATTTATTTGTCCAAATGCGATAAAATGCATGTTTTATCAGAAAATGTTTCTAATTTACCCAGAGTGGGTGACTGTGAGCACCAGCGGACTTACGCTGTAGACCTTGCACCATTTTCATAGCTCTATGGCTCTGTATCCATTATCCTGGATACACAAGTCGTAGCAATGGTAGAAGATGCATGGACAGAAGATGCTTTGTTGCTAAACTTCCAGTAGCACCAACATTTTAATTTCACTGGTCCAGTCTTTGGAAGTGAAATCCAAAGTTCAATCAACATAAAATGGGATTGCAGAGCAGTTATCAGATACAGATAGAGCATTTTGCTAACGATAAACTTTCACGTATTGAAAGTGTTATATGGGAAGGTGCCGAGTGTATTTCTGGTTTGTGTTTCAGCTCCCAGTAACCTTTGAGGACGTCGCCGTCTATTTCTCCCAGGAGGAGTGGGAGGAGTTAGAAGACTGGCAGAAGGAGCTTTACAAGGATGTGATGAAGGAGAATTATCAGACTCTCAGTTCACTGGGTAAGGAGACATTTCCCAGTTCTAGTGAGTGAGGGGTTCCTGTTCCTTGAATACAAGATCAAGCTCTTTCTGTTGATGGAAACGTCTTGGGGCTTTGCCATCTTCCTTGACTTTTTCCTGTTTGAGGAAAGATGCGTTACAGGTTCAGATTCTTCCCATGTCTCTGTAAATTGAGAAGGGCAGACTTGCAGGATGGAAGGGGGAGATACGAACAAGGAAGGTGGAGAGATTAGGAGGGAGAGGCAGGAGAATGTAAAGGTGTGAAGAGAAATAGGGTGAAGGGAAGAAAGTGGGGACAGTGGACAGGAGAAATATTGGGAGGTTGGACAGGGTGATGGAGAGAGAGAAAATGGGAAGGGTTAACAGGTGACTAGAGTGCGTGAGAGGACAGTGGAAGACGGTGCAGAAAAGAGAAAATGGGGCCCACCAAGAGGACCGATGAGGAAGGGGGCAAAGAGGGATGGAAATGGGGAGGAGAGAGCCAGACATACAGAAGGTAGAAAGGGATGTTGACCGCCTAGTTCGCAATCACTGGCTCAATTCTTTTTCGTTTATAAACATATCCATTACCCAAAACAACACAAATTACACAAACATTTATCATACATTTTCTGTAAAACACACAAATGCATTTACACACACCAAATCATCTACCAAATGCAAATATAAAAGGCTTAAAAAGCGTCACAAATGTTGCATCAATACTACTGTGCATACCCAAAGCCCTTAAGCAGTACAAACCATATCGAAGTTTTGCAACATCAAAACTAATTTCCAAAAGCTTTTATAACAAAGGAGAACTGTCTTAAACCCAGCATGTAATCCAATTCATGGCAGGGCAGGACCCTTCGTGTACAGTGAGTTATATAAGCACATAGCCATATAGGCAAGTTGAAATTGGCCATAAAGGCATAAAGTTACTTAGCTATAAGGCAATACTCCCGATTTCAGTGCAGCACTCCAATTCACTTTTCTGTGGCCAGCAGCCAGACCCTCTCCTTCTCCTGACCTGCCCGCAGGTTTCGAGACTCTGCTTCAGGGGCGTGGCATTTTATCTAGCATAAATTGGCGTTTTTTCCAACACTGAAAACATTCAAGGAGAGGTTCTTCAGAGAGAAAATATGTGGAGCCCTAAAATGCCACCTGACTCCACACTGTCGGGAATACTGCCTGTGGTAGATGACTTCTTACATGTAAATGCGCTGGTTTGTTTTGCAGAAAAATGTATGATAAATGTTTGTGTAGTTTGTGTTGTTTTGGGTAATAGATACGTTTATAAATGGAAGAGAATTGAGCCAGTGATTGATTTAGTGGGTAGTATTGGGTGACATTCAGGGGTTGATGGTGACCCAGCGACCTCTTTGGAAGCTGTGACAGTCTTTAAACTGCGTGTGTGCATGCACTGGAGTCCTGCTGCTTCTGCCCCCCTCCGACAGGAAGTGTCAGGGGGAGCAGGAATGGCAGACCATGAGTGTGTGTATGCACTTCAAGACCTGCCGTGGCTTCAAAGAGGTGATCGCCGTGCTGCCCTGCAATCTTAGGTGAGAAGCCAATTTTTTGTTGTGTGTGTGTGTATAGGTGTTATTTGTGATTACCTGCCTCAGCCTCATTTTGGATCTTTCTTGGAGCAAAATAGGAGCCAGCTCCGCGCCTGTGTGCTTGCCCTGTTACCCGCTCTTAGAGGGTAATTTTATACAGATTTTTCCACATGTACATCCTGTTTTACACAAGGAAAAGGAGTCTATACTTGCAAGTACGCATAGTTTTAGCAGAGCAGGGGAGTAATTGTGATGCATTGCGTATTTTATGCAGGTGTATACGTATGTAGGGTGCAAACACACATTTACATTTTCTTCAGAGCGGGTTTAAATTTGTGTGCTTTTGGGGCTGGTTCTGGTTGCTCATATTAACAAAAGCACTTACGTGTCTTGATATCTTTACAAAATTAACTAAATAAAATAGGTGCCTTTTAGTTACTTTGATGTAAGCTTCGTCTTGCAAATTACCCTCGTGGTGCCCCTAACACAGAGAGTCTGATAGTGGACCTGGGTATTTAATGCTGAGTGTTTACATATTTTATAGAGAATGCAAAGACTCGCCCCTTATTATCCAAAGCCCTGTCCCCTTCGGTGTTTATCAGAAAGACAACCACTGTAACCGGAATGGAGGAGCTTCCTGAATTTCCTGCAGTCAGTGAATACACTTTTTCTGTTTTTGTCACCTACTGTAAAAATTTGTTACAGTACTCAGCAATATGCACGTCCCTGTACAAGTTTCCCCCAGTAAAGAACCATTCCGTATCTTCCTGCTAGACCAGTCCAGACAAGTGGGTTGTGTTCCCCTACCAGCAGATTGGTGGAGACAAAGAACCAATGAAAAGCTCAGGCTTCAGTGGCATCACTCCCATGCCTCTATATGCCTCAGCCTCTAAAGGACGCTTCAGTATTTCTTTGGATTTTCTCCACTCTGAAGAAAATTCTGAAGATTTGAGAAGAAAGGATTGATTTAAACCTTGAGGGTGACGTGGGAGGCTCCACTAGACTGTGGTCTTTTCGGTAGCCATAGGTGGAAGGAAAATTGGTTCAGCTCCGCACGCTTATCATGATAGGAGCGTTGAACAGCCAGAAATTGGAAGGATCTGGAAGAGGGCATAGCCTCGCACAACCTCAAGGCCCCTCCCTCCTCCTCTATTCCTCCTGCTATCTCCCGAAGATTGCCGAAGGCTCCCGGAAAGATCTGCCTGCCAGCCACCTTAAACGCAGTGCTGCAAAAGACAGTGAAACAGCATCAGGGAAGTACAGCCGAGTCTGGCACAAATCCTATGCCTGGGGCTCTCGGGGGATGAGTACCAAGGCTTGACCTTGTCATTGTCCTTGTTGGGAGCTCCTGATTCCGTCTGTGTGAGACGAAATTTGGGGTAGACCATTGACAACCGTTGGCACAGTAAGGTGGTTTTCCGACATTTTCTGCACACTTTAGTAGTGTTTTCTCCTATTGTGCACCTGGCAGTCGCACCGTCTGCGCACGCTTTCCACCCAAGCAGCTCCAATGTGTGCTCCTACCCTACAGCCTGTAACGCGTGCTGCACTAAAAATGCAGTTAACGTGTGCCTTCGGGCCACTGTGGCCTTAGTGCATGCTGTTGTGATACTTGCCTTAACTCTGTCTTCTTCCAGGAATCATTGTTTGGCCTATGGCAAGCAAGGTGCCTCATCTCAGCTTCTGGATCCTGCTGTTCTAGCATGGCAACTTCTGAATTGTCCCTGGAACAATTGCTCTCCCTCTCTACGCCGTGGGTTGCAGTTAATCCAGCCTTGAGGGCAGGAGGTGGCAGATGGTGCTGTGGGTAAGGATAACTAGTCGGCTGGAGGTTCCAGTGACCAGGCTGTGCGCTGCTCCCTGATCTCTAGGGGACTGACTGCGACTGGGTTCCCTGGTGTAGGGGTGGTCATTTCCGTGAGGACAGCTTTCAGAGTCTGGATTGTCCTCTGAATTCTTTTCATTTTTACATCAGGCCTGATCATTCCTGTGTGGAAATTCAGACCCTGCGGTTCTGGGTTCCCCTGAGCGCAGTCTCGTGAGGGGCAGGTTGAGAGTGGAAGCCTTATTCAATTGTCTGTGGCTAAGTGTCCCCAGCAAAGGGCGTCTCCTGGAGATGGGGATCTGTCTGAGATCTGGACTGTGACTTGGATTCAGATGTCTGATGTGGATGAAGAAGTACTCTCGCTTTCAGAGGATTGTGAGGAGGCCGATATTATCTGCCTGTTCTGGAAGGAGGAACTGGAGACGTTGATTCCTAGGGTCTCATCCACCTTGAGCATGGTGGTTGCTTCAGGCACGGAACAGGAACTGAGGATGCATCCACTGCTGTAAGGTGTGCGGAAATCCACTACTGTCTGCACTTCCCAGAGGTGCTCAAGGGCCTGTTCCAGTCTGAGTGGGATTTTCCCCAACATCCTGCTTTAGGGACTAAGGATGTATAAAAGGACCCACGCTTTTCCAGAGAAGGAGTGTGCTGTGTGGTTTGATGTATCCAAGGTGGATACACAGATCACAGTGGTTACCAGCTGGACCACCATACCACTTTGGAAGGCAGATCGGCCTTAAAGCATACTGTGGACCAAAAGATGGATTTGTGTTGAAAATCCAGTTCACTGCAGCAGCAGCTGCTGTTCTTCAGTTGGCGGCATGTGCAGGCCTAACATTTCTATCCTGCTCCAGTGGATTCAGTTTTTTTCCACTGAGTGATTCTACCCCTCTTGGAGTTAGCTACGGCTTTCCTTTCTGATGCCATGTACGGCCTGGTACATGTAGAAGCCAGGGATTGTGCCTTGTTGACGGTGACATGGCTTTGGCTTTACTTGGATATAGGGCAGCGGACTCGTCTTCCAAAACACATTTGCCCATCTGACCTTAAAGGGATGCCTCTGTTGGGTTGAATTTGCAGCAGCTGGTGAAGGACCCAAGACATAATCTTACTGCTTTCTGGAGGACGTCCAAGGGGCCTGGGAAGCAGACAGGAGCCCCTTTTCCATCATCCTCTGCCCACTCCTCGTGTGTGTGCTGGTCAGACGCCCAGGATTCTCTCCTTTCGCTACCGGCCTGGAAAGCCTTCTTCCCCTCTGCTTATGGACTTTGAGCTCATTCTCAGTCCTTTTGTGGAGCACTTGGGCCCAGGGACCCAGTTCCATCCAGAAGAGGACTGCGCGGTGAAGGTTTGGGGGCCCATTCCCTGGTTCCTTCAGTTGGGGGAAGGCTTTGCCTCTTCTGGAATGGGCCCGGGTCACCAAGAATCGTTGGGTGCTAGTCCCTATTTACAGCTATAGCCTAAAATATAAAGAGCCAATTCTGGACACTTGCACCATCTCCCCTTATGGGTCTCCGAACAACAGTGCCGCTGTGCAGATCATCTTGGACAAGTTGCCTCTCCTGAAGGTAGTAGTGCCCATTCCTTCAGATAATTGGGGCAGGGACAGGTATTCCATCTGTTGTGTGGTGATGGGGCAGGGGCAGGTATTCCATCTGTTGTGTGGTGACCGGCATGGTAGGAACATTCCAGCCCATTCTGGATGCGTTTTGGGATGGAAGGTTTGCGAGTTGCGTTTCAAGCACAGAAGGGGTTTCCAGCATCTCTGGTTTGGGCCAAGGCATATTTTCATATCCCAGTCCTGGGGATCAGCAAGTATCTGTGTTTTGTCACACTTGGCTCTCACCTTCAGTTCACCACCCTTCTATTTGGACTCTCCACTGCCCGAAGGACGCTCTCCAAGGTCATGGTGGTGGTATCTGTGGTGCTACAGCACCAAGGGATTTTTGTGCATCCATATCTGGGCTACTGGCTCATCTGAGCCCATTCTCCTTCAGAAGCGCCCAAGGTAGCTCTCCAAGTGGTGTCCTTTCTGATGAGCCTTGGCTGGGTGATCATTTGGGAAAGAGCCAGTTTTGCATTCCTGGTCCCTGGAGTTCCTGAAAGCATGTTTTCAATACTCAAGTGTGCAGATTCTTTCTGCCAGTGGAGAAAGTCAAGGCTGTTTGGATTGCCTAGTGCTATTCTGTTTGCGGCAGGCTCCCAAAGTCCAGGTTGATCTTCATCTGCAGTTCGAGCTCAGGCTCCCGCTCCCAATGATGATGAAGGCCAACCTGAGGTGGTGGCAGTAAACCTGTTTTCTGAGGAAGGGTGTGCCACTGAATGATTGCTCATGGATCCTTCTGGCGACGAATAGCAGTCTCTTGGGCTAAAGAGCCCATTGCTAAGGTCGAATGGCTTGGGACCATTGGAACCGCCAGGAGGTGGTGTGGTCCATCAACTGCCCTGAAGTGAGGGCCATCAGGTTGGCTCTTCTGCGTCTCTAGGCCCCAGTCAAGAGCCAGGCAGTTCATGTGTTCTTGGACAATGCCAGAGTGGTGGCTTATATCGATTGGCAAGGTGGCACAAGGAGTGCCGGGGTAGCCATGGAGATGGTTTTTCCTGGTTGCCTAGGTGGCAAAGAGCCTCCTAGTTTGTTGGCTCTGCACATTGCTGGGATACTGTGGCCAGCACTGTCTGGTTCCAGGAAAGTGGGAGTTTAGTCAGGAGGTATTTTCAGTTGTTTCTGCGCTGTTGGGATCGCCCCGAGAAGGATCTGATGATGATCCACTCCAATGCCAAAGTGTGCTACTTCTTCAGTTGCCGCATGGAGATCGAGTCCAACAGCCTTGGTGCCCTGGCTCAACCTTGACTAGGTCAGCATCTGCTGTAGGTGTTTCCTCCATGGTCTCTAGTGAGGCCTGTGATTCAGTGTGTGGAGCGCCATCCAAGAAGGATTATTTTGGCAGTGCCAGGTTGACCAAGGAGGGCATGATGTGCAAATCTGATGCAGCTCCTGCAAGCACCACCTTTTTGCTTGCCTTCATCTCGGGGCTTATTGTGTCGGGGATCGCTTGTCTTGAAGGCCTGGCTCTCTTCTCGCTTATGGCTTGTCCCTGTAAGAAGACAGCGCCTACTGGCTACTCTCCGGCAGTGGTGTTCCACTTTCCTTAGAATCCGGAGGAGGTCTACTAACCTGGCATAAGTGCGGGTCTGTACCTTGAGTGCTGTTGCAGTGCACAACAGCTGGCTCCTGAGGTGGCCAAGATGCTGTCTCTGTGGCCTTTTCTGCAGGATGGTCTGGAGAAGGACCTTTTTTCTCTTAGCTCCCTGAAGGTTCAGGTGACAGCTTTGGCCTGTTTCAGAGGGCTGTTGGCTGGTAAGTCTCTAACCATACACTTGGATGTTTCACGTCTTCTTCAGGGGAGTTGGTGTCTGCATCCTTTCCTATGGTCTGTGGGATCTTCCTGGGATCTGTGTCTGGTGCTTAGGGCCCTGATATTGGAGCCCTTTGAGCCGTTGAAGTGCATTATTCTGCAGGACTTGACACTCAAGACAGTCTTCTCTTTTGCAATTGTTCCACAAGGCAGTTTCCCAAGCTGCAGGCTCTGTCTTGTCGAGATCCTTGCCTATCTTTTTCTGAGGAGGCCGTTTCCATTCGGCCTGTGCCTTCTTCTTCCATGAAGTGCTTTCTCCCTTCATGTGAACCAGGCGATTTGCCTTCCCTCCTTCTCTAAAGAGCAGTGTTGGGGAATGGTAAGATGTCTGGAGGGTGCTTCTCTGGATCTTGGAGGTTACAAATTCTTTTCATAAGTCAGACCATCGTTTTGTCTTTTTGCTGGCCTGCACAAGGTGGCGCAGTGACTTGGTCTTCTGTATTGAGGCTGTGGTCTAAAGAGGCCATTGCCTTGGCAGATCTGTTGCAGAACTGGCTGGTTCCAGAGGGTTTCTGTGCCAATTCTGCTTGAGCGCAAGCATCCTTGTGGGCAGAGCAGAGCTCAATAGCCCCTGCAGACATTTTTCAGGCAGCAACGTGGGCATCACCTCCACTTTTGTCAAGCATTTCTGCTTGAATATCCATGCTCAGGCAGAAATGGCCTTTCGCTGTTAAGGTTTTGCGAGCTGCTGTGTCTTCTTCCAGCCCAATGGAGGCATAGCTTTGGTACGTCCCACTTGTCTGAACTGGTCTAGCAGAAAAATATAGAAGGTGACATTTTACTTACCAGATAATGTCCTTTCCCTGAGTCCTACTAGACCCAGTCTAGAGCCCAACTCTGGAACTGTGTTTTCTCTGTTCTTCTGAGACAGTACCCTTGGGTCTGCTATGATTCCTATATTTGGCTCTGCAGGTTCATCTTCTATGAACAGCCTTCTCTTTATGCTTTCTTGTACATAGTTTTCTTCTGTTTGATTATTCATTGTTGCCCACATTGAGGTTGTGTGAGGCTTACTATGTTCTCCCATATGGTTTGGGATGGATACTGAAGAGACCTCTGGTGGTTGAGGCGTATAGAGGCATGGGAGTGATGTCATTGAAACCTGGGCTTTTCATTGGTTCTTTGTCTCCACCAGTCTAATGACAGGGGAACACAACCCACTTGCCTGGACTGGTCTAGTAGGACTCAAGGAAAGGATATTATCTGGCAAGTAAAATGTCAATGTAATATTGTGTGCTAAGTACTGAGTGACTGCAGGAAACCTAATGCTTTATTCTTATGTCAGGAACGGGCTCTCCAACTGTCATTCCAGAGATTATATCCTACATTGAACGAGGGGAAGAGCCGTACATCAGGGATGAGCCAGGATCAGAGGAAAGAGAAACTGGGAAAAGCAGCTGCTCCGGTGAGTCCAGTAATGAGAGGAACTGGTGCAGGGGTGTAAATTTTGCCCAAGTGGGACTTCACCCATTCTGGGGGCCCTTACAAAACTGTTGCTTGGAGGCCCCTAATCTGAATGTCTGCCACCGAACCTAGTGTAAAACTGCTGAGACTGAGCGGAATGAGCAACTGGGAACTGCAGCAATCTCTTTGCAAACTCCACTGGAGATCACTCACAGATTTTTGGTACACAGATGAGCCACAGGGCAATTGGGTTTGGAAAAGGCCAAAGGCTAGCAGAGGGCTATTCGGTACCCTGCATAGCATAAACTGATGCGCTCAGCCTAGCACTGACACCACTTCAAGGACAAGAGGCTCCACGAGCTTGTGATGTGGGGGGGGGGGGGGGGCATTTTGAACTTCTGCGCCTTAACTCTCCCCTCCTTACCCTGTCTTATATCCACATCCTTCCTCCATCCCCTGTCCTCGCAGATATCTTTTCTTTCTCCTTTCCTGAGATTCCCTTCTTTTCTCCTGTTGATTCCTCTCCTTTTACTAATCACTAAAATGCATTTTCTCCACTCAAAAAAGATCAATTAAGAACAAAATTAATTACCCAGAGAGAGCAGAAAACATTATTTTTATAAATAAAAAGCACATTATATATCCTGAAAATGTTGCCAATATGCCATAGAATTTGTGCCCACATTAGACAAAGCTACATAAAAAAACGTATCCAGAGCAGAAAAAGCACAGATCTTTCCCCAGCCTGCAGCAATAAACCAAACATACAAAAAAACAAACCCACTCAAAGAAGGGTTCCCATGTCCTATTGGAATCAATACAGACATTGAAATAGTCACCTCAAAAATCAATCCGAAGCCCCAGAAGGTTGCCTCTTAAGATACCCGTCCCCTGCCAGAACCCGATGTCATTTAGGTGGCATTGCTCTCCGATCTGTCCGTACAGATCCCATCGGGATTCTGTCGTTATCCAGGCCCATCTGCCCTAAGGCCTGCCAGGCCTCATTCAAGTTGTGTACCTTATGGGAAGTCCCGTTGTAAGTCAACACCATACCAAAAGGATAAATCCACTAGTAACAGACATTGTCCTTTTTAAGCGCAGCTGTGATCTCTTTAAAGTCCCTTCTCTTATGGAGAGCCAGTGGGGAGAGGTACTCATAGATTTTCAGCTTTGAATCATTCCACATAAAATCCTTCCTAGCCTGGTCCACGGTCATAATAAGTTCTTTTACTGGGAACTGATTTAGAGAGGCAGCTATGTCCTGAGGTAGGTTTTCTTAATGTGGGCCTGGAGCACGATGTGCTCTCTGTCTGGATCTCCTCTAGCTCCTCAGAGGCTTCTGCAAATTGCAAAAGTATGCAGGTCTCTTGCACCACTGCCGGCACATTCATGTATTTGTCCAGTTCTTGCAAGCCGCACACGTGAAGGCTGCAATGCCAAGTATGGTTTTCAATATCTTCCAGCTCGGCCTGTAACTCCAGCTCCTGCTTTTCCAGTTTGTGTACAAGCCAAGCATCGCAGTGTCGCCGTCACGCAACTCCAGCTGCTGTTCAGACTCCACATAATTGCCAAGATTAGTAACTTGGAGGCACAAGTCGGAGAACAATTCTCAAACATCCTCTCCCACACTCTGTTTCAACTTTTAGTTCCCTTTGAGATCTGCAGTTCTCATTTAACACTGTTGCCATATGTAGTGCTTCCTGCATAATCTGAACTGAGTTGCTACGTTCAGATTCCATGTCGGACATGTGCTCCAGATGGGCCGCAGGCCTAGCTTGGATGTGATCACCCACTTCCTTCCCTGTGGCCCAAAACAGCAATTTAATGTCACCAACCTTCTTTTAATGTACATGACGAAACAGCTTGCTAAACAAAACGTTAACACCCTCGCAGATATGTGAATGGCCATGGATGCTAGCTTAAAAAATGCTTTGGAGAAATTCTCCTGTCGGAGCTCAGCTCCTGTGCTGCCATCCTTAGGGGTGATGTCCTGTCATCTCCAGGAACAAGCAGGAATGAGTCTTCACATATGGGTACGTCGGTACCGACGGAGCCTGCACGGGAATGCTGCCCAGCTTCCAATCAGAAAGCTTTTGGCAGCATCCCTCGCGCCTGCGCACTGACTTCCCGCCTTCTCCAGAGCCTCTCTTCAGTTTTCGTTTTTCCGCGGAGCCAACAGGACGTCCTCCTGTCACCGCAGAAACATTTTCTCTCTTTTACTTAAAGTACTTACTTTGTTTGTTTTATTGTGGTCACGGCTGTATTTCCCGCCGCCACCGGTGCTCCGGTGGATTTTTTGACTAGATTCTAAAAACTTTTTCTTCAGTTTTTTTGTGTTTCACTTCTGGGGCCTACAAGGCCTCTTCATTATGGAGCCTTCTTTTCCAAAGAAGTGCCTTAGATGTGGAAACACATGTTTCTTTTTAGACTCCAATAACTGGTGCCTTAACTGTGTGGGTCCCGTCCCTTTTTCCCCTGACTTGTCAGGGGATAATTTTGTGAGGAAACCTTCAGTATTTAGAATTTCCCTCGATACCGTTTTTTCCTCGGCAGTGAGGGTACCCGGTTTCTCTACTTCACAGGATCAGGTAACCCAAAAACAGTCTGTTAAGACTAGTCAATGCTTGAGTGGTATGTCCAATGCCCAGCATGGTGACAGCTCCGGCTTTACCCTCAAGGATTCATTGGCATTACCCCTGCGGGAGTCTTCGGGCTCCAAAGCGTTAAAGGGGTTTCAGGATGTTCCTGGGGCTCACCCCTCACAGAACATACCTGAGCCATGCTCGGGGGTGGTATCCGCTTCGAGCGGTACCGTGCCTCCGGCATCGGCATCGGTGTCGAGCATCCCACTCTTCACCAGGGATCGTCATCTGGCGTCCTCGGTACCTTCGGGTCCGATCGATACGCCGCAGATCGACTTCCCTCGATCCCAGCCTTGTACGGTGCACGTATCCGCTTTGAGCTGTACCGATACCCCGGCATCGGCTTCGGTGTCGAGTGTTCCACTCTTCACCAAGGATCGTCATCGGGCATCCTCGGTACCTTCGGGACCGATCGATGCGATACCGATGGACTTCTCCATATCTCCGCCATGCTCCGGAACGGCACCGACTTCGATCGGTTCCGATACCCCGGCATCGGCACCGGGGTGCAGTACCGGACTCCCAGCGAGAGGTTGTCATCGGGTATCCTCGGTACCTTTCGGACCGCTCGATGTAACCCAGACTGCTTTGCTGGTATCGGCATCACCGCTACTACCACTGATGTCGGTACCCTCGAGACATGCATCGATAGACTCGCTTCCTTCGATGCTGAGTCTTGAATCGCTATCTAGTCTCGAGGACTGCGTACCGACGCGTCCCGGAACCGACTCCTGTCGTTTCCAGATAAGCAGTTCCGAGGATCATAGCCATAACTTCCCCATGATCTCGGTACCACTGCAGCAGTTCCCGATGGCTACTTCATCTGAAAGTCCTGTATCAGTACCGATGCCTATTCTTGCACCGATGCCTCTTTTGGAACCGATACCTGGCATTGGTGCAGTACCCTGTACCTCTTCTAGTGCTCAGGCTCTTTCTCTAGCCTCACCAGGGATGGTTCCCATAGGAGATCAGTCTTTTCAGGCTTTTCTCCGGGATATGGCAACCTTTAATATGTCTATCCCTGGTTGTGATCCTATTCATGGCTCACCGGCACAAATGGAAAATATAAAGTTTCCTTTACATCCTGCTCTGCAGGATCTTCTTCTCAGGGTCTGGAAATCACCTTTACGACTTCCTCCAGTTTCTACAGACATTGAGGTTCGGTACCAGGTGCCACCCTCTCCAGGGTTCCAAAAGCCTCAACTTTCTCATCGTTCCCTTGTAGTGGAATCGGCACTGAGGAAAGTTAAGAGCAAGAAGAAGCATTCTTCTTATACGCCCGGTCGTTCTTCAAGAACACTCGATGCTTTTGGTCGACAGGCCTTCCAAAACTCTATGCTGGCCTCTAGAGTTCTTTCATATATTTTTCACATGAGTCTAACACTCCAGGAAGTCACAGAGAAATTGTCTCTTTTGACCCCTTTTTTACCAGAGCCCAAGGCTACTGATTATTCCTTGCTTATCAATAACAGCAGGAATATATCTTGGTTCCTGTCTCGTGCTTCTATAGACTCTTTTGAGTCTGTTAGCAGATCCTCTGCTATTGCCATTGCAGCACGTCGCAGAGCCTGGCTTGAAGCTTCAGACTTGAGCAGATGGGCACAAACTATACTAGCTCATTCTCCTTGTACAGGAGAAGGTCTCTTCAATAAGGAGGCTTTACGTCAGGTTGCTCAATGCTCCACTGACTCTCCTTCTACTAAAGACCATTCTAAGCCACCTCCTTCTTCAAGGAGTAGGAAATGTCCTACCAAACCTTCTTTCCCTAAGAAAAGAAAGTTTCATTCTTCTCCTGCCCATCATTCAGAGGTACCTAAGCAAGGGACACCTCAGCCTAGTCTGAAGTCCTCCAGCTCGGGTCACTCTCAGCATCCCCAACCACCATAGGGGCTGCGAATTCTACTCTACAGTTCACGTCTACCTATTAGAAGTTGTTTCACTGTGCTTTTCTTCTCAGTATACTAAGATGTCGGAACATTCTTGTTCAGGGACTACAACCTTCTCCTCCTCTACTCTCTAGAGGAGCAGTTACTACTATCCTCTGATAGTTCTGTCCCACTTTGAACATTTTTTTCCTTCAAGTTGCACTTGCCCTGAGGGCACGTCACCCTCCACTTACTGCCTACCCTCTCTACAGGACTCTTCCTAGTTGAGGGGTCCTATACTGAGAAGCTTCTTAGCACGCTTATTCCTCAGAAAGAGATGGGAGATGCCTCCTCTCCTTCCTTGTCTCTTATTCTTCAGTGGGCACAGTACATTCTCTCTGTTGATTTTCTCACCAGCTGTGCCTGCAGGAGTTACAATGATTGTGTTACTGGTACTTTCTAGTTCCAGTCCCTTGTTCCAAATTTTGTCTAGCCTCAGTAGTGATTCCAAGCTGCTCCTCTGCTATCTTGGATCCTCCTATTTTTTGGCTTTTCACAATCTTCCTCCATCTCCTCTCTTAGGATATGGCAATACCACTGACTTCAGTCAGTTTCTCTCCTTTTTCTCCTGCACAATGCTCTCTGCACTCTCAGAGAAGCTTTCTACTATGAGGGCCTTGCTTAGAGCATTGACCTTATCTCTGAAGCGTCTCTATCAGTAGGGAAAAGCTTTAATCCTTCCCATGCCTATGAGGGTTCTCCAAACCCTCTGGCCTGGGCTATTGGTATTATATATAAGTTCTTCTGCGTGAAGATCCAAGGCTGATGTTACGCATGCTCCCTCTGGGTCCCTCCAGCAGGTCCCTCTGGTATCTTTTTGCATTGCTGAACAATCTGCCATGTCAGTGTTCTTTACAACTCCCGCCTTGTTTCTTACAGACTGATATCATCATCTGTTCTCACGCAAACATCAAGTTATTTTACTGGATTGCCTTTCTGCATCCCTCAATCTCCAGAAGTAGATTCTCTGTACATATCCCAAGTGGCTTCACCCTCTTGTGCAGCAGAGGATCTTTTCCTTTATATTCCCCATATACAACTATGGGGCTGGGTGGTAGATATGTATCTTCAACCTCTGTCTTGTATGTAGCATCTTCATATATGTCTGCATACCTATCTCATTACTTTGGTGGTGCAATCCATGCCCCACCACTGTATATATTTTCCGGTCTATCATATCTATATCTATCTATATATCTATCTATATATATATATATACATATATACATATATATATATATACATATATATATTTGATACATTTCTCCACCCATATCCTAATATACACATATGAACATATGTATATATATCTACCTATATATACACATCCATCCACATATATCTCTATCTGTATATATATATGTGCCTGTTGGGGGGGCTTCTCAAGGGTTGATGTGTCTTACACTCCATAACCCTTACTGTCTATACTAAATATTTTTACCTTCTACAGGGTTTAGACAGTCTATCGCCCTACCTGCATACCATATTATGATGCAGAAACTGTTATGCACCAACTACCGTGGTGCTAACATCTTCCATTTTTTCTTTAAGTCCTTGTAGCATCAAGCTTTAATATATTTTTTCCTATCTCTCGCTAGCTAGGAAAAATAGTGTGCATTTTCATCTTGCGTACACAACTGTTCTCCTTGGGAATAGGGGTTTTTTCCACTCCCCCTCTTCCCGCCAGGACTGGGCTAGTTCTCTAACTCCGTCAGTCTTCTTCCTTAAGCCCTCATTGTTAATGACTTTATGCCTAAAGGAGTTGTCAGCTTTTCCCATAAAGCTTTCCATTGAAGACCTGACGTCTCATCCTACCCAGTTGACATCTGGATAGTCTACTACCTCCAGGTCTGGACCTTCATCCTCACTGCTGTGAGGTCACCTTGAAGATTCCGCCACTGCTTATCCAGTAGACTCCATCATGCTCTTGACGTCCTACAATTCAGTAGGTAAGCTACATAGATTAAATGTACATTAAATGTGTTTAATGTTACTTATCATACATACCAAGGACTTTTTCCCCTATAGTCCTTGGCCATGCTGTTTACTTACTCACAGCTCATTTCTTGTCAACTCCTCCCTCCATCCCACGAAGGATGCCGGAAACTCCTGGAGACAAAATGCACCCCTGGTCCGGGCTCCTGCATTTTTATGGGATCTCCCCTGGCATCTCTAGCTAGGGAGTCCCCATATGTGAAGACTCATTCCTGCTTGTTCCTGGAGATAGCACAGTTACTTACCTGTAACAGGTGATCTCTGGGAACAGCAGGAATTAGTCTTCACAACCCTCCCACCTCCCCTAGGAGTTGCATCTCTTTTACCTTCTTCCTTTTCTCTCCTCGCCTTTGTCTCAGCTTTGAAACTCAACTGAAGAGAGGCTCTGGAGAAGGCGGGAAGTCAGTGCGCAGGCGCGAGGGATGCTGCCAAAAGCTTTCTGATTGGAAGCTGGGCAGCATTCCCGTGCAGGCTCCGTCGGTACTGACGTACCCATATGTGAAGACTAATTCCTGCTGTTCCCAGAGATCACCTGTTACAGGTAAGTAACTGTGCTTTCCTTTCATGCCCTTTTAACTGTTGGGGTTACATCCAGGACATGTAACTTAGTCAGATTTCCAGGTCTTAAAATCCTTATATATGTAGTATGCAGACCTTGACAATTTTATCACTAGTCTCTCTAATAATAATAATTTTTATAGCGCTGCTTAGAAGTATGCTGTGCTGTAAAGTGGTGTTAAGGATTCAGGGACAATATATTTCTTTCCAGAACTTACGATCTCAAGAGGAACTGAATGTACCACTGTCTTTCAGTTACATGATCTTCAGTCTTCTTCCCACCCTACCAGTCTTCTCCATCCAGCTTGCCAGCCTCAATCACCTCTCAGCCAGTCACTCTCCCAGTCACCCCTACCTCTACCTGGTGGGTAGATTCCAACTAGCCACTGTTCCCTTCCCATCACTTCGCTCTGCATAGAGACCACCACTGCTGGTGCCACTACAAAACAGCTGCGGTCTTCTGTCCTGCATCACATGATCACCAATGAGTTTGAGCTGCATAGTGCCTGAACTCCCACACGCTTCCCACAGTCTTGTCTCATTAGTTTGGGAGTTCAGGCAACCTGGTGTCTGGGATTCTACAAGCCCTGTGATAGGATTACGGGCCCAGTTCAGTGGAAAGATTTCCCCCCACCAGCTATTTCATCCAAGGAAGTCTAGAGCTTCCAATTTTCTTTAACCCTGAGAACAAGTCAAACAATATGAATATATTCATTATTAGGCGAGTTTTTACATGTTCTGCAAGTAAAATCTAGTTTGTTTTTTGTTTATCAATATGAATACCTCATCCCTTAGTTTTGTTTTTGGTTTCACACGTTTAAAGTAAGATGGCTACTAACATGGTCAGCAGATTTTGTCATAAAACATATAAGGACAGATTTAAAGATCTAAATATCCATACTTTGGAAGAAAAGTGGGAAGTGGGACAGGTGATATATCACCGAGACTTTTAATATCTCCAAGGCAATAAGGCACAGGAAACGAGTCTATTTTAATGGAAAAAAGACTTTGGAACTGGGGAGGAGGGGGGTGTGGAGGGAAGCAGGGGCAGGAGAAGGGGGTCATAGGATGGCAATGAAATGAGATAGATTAAGGAGTCATCTAAGGAAATATTTTTTTACGGAAAGGGTAGTAGATGCCTGGAACAGCCTCCTGGTGAAGGTGGAGAGAAGAAGCAGTGTCTGAATTCCAGAAAACGTGGGAAAAGCACTCTGAGGGAATCGCTACTGTTTTGATCTGAAGTGTTCAGCGCTTGATTTATATCCTCTTGCCATTTAACGATCCTTTATATATATTCCACTCCTTTTTGAATTCTGTCCCCATTTTTTCTTCTCCATCACTTTCAGGAGAGCATCTATCACCCTTTCCATGAACGCATAGTTACTTACCTGTAACAGGTGTTCTCCGGGGACAGCAGAAATCAGTCCTCACATATGGGTGACGTCGGCACCAATGGAGCCCTTGCAGAAGCATCCCCCCAGCTTTCAAAGAAAGCCTTTTGGAGATGCCACCACACATGCGTGGTCCCCTTCCCGTCCAAGGGTGCAATCTTGCTCAGTTGGATGACGTAGCTAAAAGATGGCAAAAATAAAAGATGGTAAAGGAGCAACTCCAAGGGGAGGAGGGAGGGTTGTGAGGACTGATTCCTGCTGTCCCCGGAGAACACCTGTTACTGGTGAGTAACTACACTTTCTCCGGGAACATGCAGGAAGTCAGTTCTTACATTTGGGACTCCCCAGCTACAGGCTACCGAAAGCCCATAGCAAAAACAGGGCTCCCTCATGGGGAGCCGCAAGCAGCAGCAATTTAGTCCGTATGCACAGGCCACAGTAGGACTCCTGTGTCCGATGAGCCAGCACTCTGGTAGCCTGAACACAGAAGGGTCGGAGGATAGGAGTTGCCTAAACCCTGAAAAGGTTACGGAGCACAGCCTGGCCGAAGGCACTGTCCCGTCAGGACTCTCTGCAGCCAATTACTGCCTGGAAAAAGGTATTGCCTGAAGACCAGGTGGTGGCCCGGCAGATGTCCACCATAGGGACAGAGCGCAAGTTTGCCACCGAAGCCGCCATGGACCTGACACGGTGCGCTGTGACACGGTTTTCCAACTGGAGCCTCACCTGCTCGTAAGCGAGGGCGATACAGTCTGCCACCCAAGTGGACAGCGTACACTTGGTCACTGCCTTCCCCAGCCTACTGGGGTCGTAAGAGTTGAAAAGCTGAGAGGCTTTGCGGTGGCCCTGAGTGCGTTGGATGTAGAAGGACAAGGCCCTCTTACAGTCCAAGTTGTGTAGGAACATCTCCACC
This sequence comes from Ichthyophis bannanicus, assembly GCA_033557465.1. Lineage (NCBI taxonomy): Eukaryota > Metazoa > Chordata > Amphibia > Gymnophiona > Ichthyophiidae > Ichthyophis > Ichthyophis bannanicus. The sequence continues at coordinate 155,470,342 of CM066031.1, forward strand.
CGACTGGAGTGAGGTTTTGGAAAGAAGGTAGGGAGCACAACTTCCTGGTTGAGATGGAAGGGTGACACCACCTTCGGCAGGAATTTGGAGTGGATGTGAAGCACCACTCTGTTCTTGTAGAACCTGGTATAGGGTGCTTTCGCCACCAGTGCCTGAAGCTCGCTAACTCTGCGAGCAGAGGTGAGCGCGACCAGGAAAGCCACCTTCCAAGAGAGGTAGCGGAGGTGGCACAAAGCCAGAGGTTTGAAGGGCGGGTGAGTGAGCTACCCCAACACCAAATTGAGGTCCCATTCAGTTGCTGGAGGGAGAACTGGGGGTTTCGATAAGAGCAAGCCACGAAGGAAACGGGTCACCAACGGTTGGACCGAGAGAGGCTTACCATCCACCAGATGGTGGTGTGCTGCCAGGGCACTAAGGTGCATTCAGACAGAGTTAGACTTGAGCCTGGACCAGGAGAGGTGGAGAAAGTACTGTAGCACCAGAGCCACCGGGCAGGAGAAGGGGTCAGTCCCGTGTTCGGTGCACAAAACAGAGAACCTGTGCCATTTCAGGGCATATGCCCTCCTAGTAGAGGTCTTGCGAGAGGCCAGCAGAATATCTTCCACCTCAGCCGGAAGATTGAAAGGGGCCAGAGTCACCCTTTCAGCAGCCACACTGTCAGTGACAGTGACCCCAGGATGGGGTGCAGGAGAGAGCCCCCCTCCTGAGATAGGAGTCCTGGGGCGGGAACCACGGTTGCCTGGGCCACCGAGGGGCTATCAGGATGAGCGAAGCCCTGTCGCGGAGGGTCCTGAACAAGGTCTTGGCGATTAGTGGTGTAGGAGGGAAGGCGTACATGAGGCCTTCCGCCCATGAGACAAGGAACACATCCGCAGCCACCCTGGAGGGGTGAGGCTGCCGGGAGCAGAAGCAGGGCAACTAAAAGTTGTACGGGCTGGCGAACAGGTCCATCACAGGTACCCCCCAGAGCCGAAAAAAACAACTGGCTACCCTGGGGTTCAGCTGCCACTCGTGCGGCTGGAGGATTCTGCTGAGCCTGTCAGCCAGCAGGTTGTCCTGACCTGGCAGATACACTGCCTGCAGGAGGATACCCTGTTGGATTGTGTATGAGCAAAGAACCAGTGCCTCCTGGCAAAGGGTACGAGACCCCGTGCCCCCCTATTTATTCATTTAGAACATCACCACCTGGTTATCCGTCTGGACAAGCATCGGCTGGTGATGCAGGTGGTGACAAAAGACCCTCAGGGCTATGTGTATGGCTCAGAGCTCCAGGAGGTTGATCTGCTGGGTGCTCTCGCCTGGTGACCATTTGCCCTGAGTGCAGAGATCTTCGCAGTGGGCTCCCCAGCCGAGCAGGGAGGTATCTGTGGTGAGGACCCTTGAGGGGCTTGGAGCCTGAAAAGGCATGCCTGCCTTGAGATGCTGGGGAGACTGCCACCAGACCAGAGATTCCGTCAGTTGGCGGGTCACATAAGCTCTGTCTCGAAGGCGGCCCGTAGCCTGAGACCACTGGTCCTGGAGACACCACTGTGCTGCTCTCATGTGGAGGCGAGAGTCTGGGGTGACGTGGACCATGGAGGCCATGTGCCCGAGGAGGCGTAGAAGAAGCCAAGCGAGCACCGAGGGATGGCACTGTATGTCCCATGCCAGAGTCCAGAGACAGTCGGCTCGGTCCCTGGGCAAGAAGGTCTTCGACTGGAGAGTGTCGATCTTTGCCCCAGTGAACTCCAGAGACTGTGTCGGGAGGAGGTGAGACTTAGGGTCGTTTATGACAAACCCCAAGTGCTGCAGAACCTGGATGGTACGCGAGGTAGCCTGCTGCACCTCTGAGGCCGTGCCTCCCTTTAAGAACCAGTCGTCCAGGTAGGGAAATACGAAGACTCCCTGGAGCTGGAGGAAAGCGGCTATGATTGCCAGGCATTTTGTGAAAACTCTTGGGGCCGAGGCTAGGCTGAAGGGGAGCACCCTGTACTGAAAGTGCCTGCTTCAGACTACGAATCACAGGTACTGCCTGTGGTTGGGGTGGATAAGGATGTGGGTATAAGCATCCTTGAGGTCTAAGGAGTATAGCCAGTTTCCCTGCTGGAGGTAGGACAGTAATGTTCCAAGGGAGAGCATCTTGAACTTATCCCTCATCCGGAATTTGTTGAGGTTGCGTGGGTCGAGGATGGGTCTTAGGCCCCCTGTTCTTTTTGGCACGTGGAAGTATCTGGAGTAGAACCCCTTGACCTTGAGGTGGTGGGGCACCGGTTCCACAGATTTGTCCTCGAGAAGACTTGTCAACTCCTTCAGAAGAAGGTCCTGGTGGAGTGGAGACCTGAGGGGCTCTCCCGGAAATTAAGGAGGAGGTGTCTGAGTCAGGTGAAGGAGATAACCCTCCCTGACTACCCTCAGAGTGGCCAGGAATCGGTGGTGATGGTCACCCACCTCTGGGCATAGAGGGCCAGATGTCGTCCTGTGGATTGCTGAACTCCTTGGGGTAGATAGGCTATGCTCAAGGAGTCAAAAACTCCCCTCTGGCTGAGCCGGTGCCTGGAGCTTTGGAGCCTTCTACTTATGCCTATACCCACATCTTTATTCATCCCAGTCACAGGCAGTACCTAAGGTTCATGGTCAGGGGCGACCAGTACAGGGTACTTCCCTTCGGCCTGGCCTCTGCTCCAAGAGTCTTCACCAAATGCCTGGCAGTGATGGTTGCCTGTCTCTGTCTCCAAGGGGCCTTCATCTTTCCATACCTGGATGACTGGCTGATAAAAGGGGAAACTGCCTCAGAGGTGCAATAGGCCACGGCTCGCACCATCCAGGTCCTACAAAATTTGGGGTTCGTGATAAACCACCCCAATTCCCACTTCACTCCAACACAGGGCTTGGAGTTCATAGGGGCTCGCCTGGACACCCTCCAAGTCAGGGTCTTCCCCCCCATGGACAGGATGGATCATCTTAGAGCTCTGGCAACCGAGGTGAAGCACCATCACGCCATATCGGCGTGGTCCATGCTACGCCTGCTCGGCACATGGCTTCCATGGTCTACGTGGTCCCTAACACCCGCCTCCACAGGAGGGCGGCTCAATGGTGCCTACACGCTCAGTGGACTCAAGCCATGGGCAAGCTCCGGGACAGGGTCTCAATGTCCCAGCAGCTAGCAGAGTTACTCAGTTAGTTGCAGAATGCATGGCACCTGCAGAGGGGTATGCCCTTTCAACAACCCAACTCCCAGAGGGTCCTCACTACAGATGTCTCCCTACGGGGCTGGGATGCCCACTGCGAGGAACTTCCTACACAGGGCAACTGGCCTCTCGAAGAAAGCCAGTAGCAGATCAACCTGCTGGAGCTAAGAGCCATCTTCTGGCGCTCAGGGCTTTCTGTCACCGCCTGCAGCAGTGCTAGTCCAAACGGACAACCAGGTTGCAATGTTCTACCTGAATAAACAGGGGGACAGTGGCCCTCTGCTCGTATGCGATCAGTCAGAGAATGCTCCTCAGGGCAATATACCTTTTTGGGCCAGGACAATGCCCTAGCGGACAGACTGAGCAGGGTCCTCCAGCTGCACGAGTGGCGCCTAGACCCCAGGGTAGTACAGTGGCTTTCTGACTATGGGGAACACCAAGTCTGGACCTCATTGCCAGCCCAGTCAATGGTCAACTGCCCACTTCCCGCTGTCCCCATCCACACCCATCCCGGGTAGTGGCGGACGCCTTCCTCATCTCATGGTCGGAGGACCTGCTGTATGCCTTCCCTCCCACACTGCTAATCGGGTGGACCCTCTTCAACATCCAGTGGGATAGGGCTTCCATGATCCTGGTGGCCCAGACAGCCCTGATTTCCCTTGTTACTCCGCCTCTTGACGGAGCTCCCGTTCCCTTTGGGGAACTCCCTGGGATTACTGATCCAGGAGGAGGGCTCAATTCTCCACTCCAACCTGGGGTCTCTCTCGCTAACAGTGTAGGAGCTGAGCGGGTCATCCTAGCGCCCTTCAGCCTCCCCACGGAGGTGGGGAAAGTCCTCTGGCCTCTCATAAAGAAGCCACAAGACGTGCTTACGCCTTCAAGTGGCGCAGCTTTTCAGTATTGTGTGCGGAGCAACGGATTAACCCATTCTCCTGCCAGGTGCAGACAGTGCTCCAGTACTTGCTCCACCTCTTGCAGACCGAACTTAAGTCCAACTCTGTGAGAGTACACCTGAGCGTGCACTCTGCGCATTATCACTCCATAGAGGTCAGGTCTCTCTCTGGTCAGCCCCTTTTGACCAGATTCATGCACGGCTTGCTGCTCTCCAAACTTCCCATTCAGCTACCTCTGGCGGAATGGGATCTCAACGTGGTTCTGACGCAGCTTTTCAAGTCGCTCTTTGAACCTTTGGCGATCTGCCATTTGCGGTATCTATCTTGGAAAGTTGCCTTCCTAGTAGCGCTCACCTCTGCCCACAGGGTCAGCAAGCTTCAGGCCTTGGTGGCTGAGCCACCCTACACCACCTGTAACAGCAGAGACAGCAGGAATCAATCCTCACAACCCTCCCTCCTCCCCTTGGAGTTGCTATATATTTTTGGCCATCTTCTTTTGTTGGCCATCTTCTTTTTGAGCGGTAAGTGGACCATGCATGCGTGGTGGCATCTCCCAAAGGCTTTCTTTGAAAGCTGGGAAGATGCTTCTGTGAGGGCTCCGTCGGCGTTGATGTCACCCATATGTGAGGACCGGTTCCTGTTGTCCCTGGAGAACACCTGTTACACACGAGTAACTACGTTTTTATCTGCAAAAAGGCAAACTTTTCCACCTAACCCTTTGATAAAGATATTAATCCCAAGACCAGTCCCTAAGGCACTCCACTACTCATCTTTTTCTCTTGAGTTTCCATTTGCCACTACTCTCTGTCATCTGTCAGTCAACCCATTTCTAATCCAATTCATCACTTTGGGATCCACCTCCCAGTAACTGCACAATTTATTCACGAGCCTCCTATGAGGAGCTGTCTCGAAGGTGTCACTCAAATTCAAGACCACAATCCGTGCGTGCCCTCATTCTGTGGAATTAAAATGACCATAATTTCTACAGGCCATCTTTCAGGCAAGAGGAGATTTGAGGCAGAGGTTCCTAATGTCATGCTGTGTGGGACATGAGCTCAGTCCTGACATCCCAGTGGGGTCCAGGCCTTGTTTTCCTATAGAATGCATTGCGATGGGAGTTGTAAAATAAGAACCAGACTGAAATGTCATGATAACATGGAGGCAGAATGGCAAGTTTGTAATAGGGGAAAGAGAGGTTTTTTGTGTTTTCCAGTAAAGTCCTGTGTATGTTTCACTATTTGATCATTCCTGTGTGTAACCTCCAGGAGAAATGACACAGAGCCCAGTGAGTTACTGCAGGGGCAAAGGGTTGTGCTTTAGCAGCCTCTTGTGATTATTTTCTCAGGCCCCATCCCATGGTCAAAGGGTCTGAAAATTCTTCTTTCCCTGCTGAGGTTAACTCCATTGTATTTCCATTTTCAACAGATGATGAATCCAGGATCAAATACGAGGATGGAAATCTCGCTGAGAATCTGGAAGGCAACAAGATGGCATTTCCAGAAGGAAACAGAGAGGATATTTATCGATGTCCCGACTGGGGTGAAAGCTGCTGGAATCGATACGGACCTGAGAAGGAAGCCAACAGCTCATCTAGGGACTCGGCCGGGAACTCTGCTCTGTACGAGCAACATAGCACTAATGTCATAGATGCCACAAGACAGAGGAGAAACCAGGCAGTAAAGCAATATATATGTATAGAGTGTGGGAAGACCTTTGGCACAAAGATGCATCTTACAGAACACCAGAGGAACCACAAAAGGGAAATCGCTAAGAGAGGGAGACAGTTTACATGTACAGAATGTGGAACAAGCTTCACTACAAAGATGCATCTTACGCAGCACCAGAGAGACCACAAACGAGAAATCGCCAAGCGAGGGAGATTCTTTTTATGTAGCGAATGCGGGAAGACCTTCAGTACTAAGATGCATCTCACAGAGCACCAGAGAGACCACAAAAAAGAAATAACCAAAAGAGGAAAACCCTTTTTGTGTACAAAATGTGGGCATAGCTTCAGTACCAAGATGCATGTTACAGAGCATCAGAGAGACCACAAAGAAGAAGTGACCAAGAGATGGCGAATCTTTATATGTGTGGAATGTGGAAAAAGCTTTGCAACGAAAATGCATCTGACACTACACCAGAGAAACCAGGAAAATCAACTTGCTAGACAGAGACTATTTTGAGTCATAAATGTGACTTTGTTGATGTGATACACTTATTTATATTTATGTATTAATAACATTCCCATCTCTGAACCCACACAGGCGGTTCTTGACTGTCATGGTACGCACAAAGCTAACCCATCTGGAGAAATTTCCCCAAGAGGTACACGGTGGAAAAGGAGCTATACACAAGAACAGCATTGATAATAGAGATGCCAATGCTAAGTAATTATTCTGTGAATCATTTGGAGACACAGAAGATCCTCAAGTACCAAGAAATGCAGTCAGAGACCAAGAAAACCGGGCAGATTTCCTATCGTGATGGGTCCAAAGGCCTGATTGAAAGCAATGTCCAAACACACCTTGACAGGTTGCCGATGCATGTTGCATCCCATGAACGCCAGAAGGACGTTCTCTTCGGCACGCTGCAAGTACTTTGGCAAATGTTAGCAGTAAATTTGAGAGTCTGAGATCATGCTCCACATACCCTGGCTTAGAAGTGAGATTCATTACAGTCATGGTATGTGCAAATGTAACCCAAATGTAAGGAAATTCTTGCAAACCACCTAAAATACATATATTTTGGAGCCCGTGTAAACTGTCTTGCTGGGGTTGTTTTTTCCAACAGATGACTTATGAAGTATCTCGGTAAACTAAGCTAAACTACAGGAGGGATCCTCTGCACTTACGTTAAGGAAAGCTTGTTGTGATATTTGACTCTGCCGCTGCTCCACGACATCCTCTGAATCGCAGATTAGTCTCTTCTGCAGGAGTGGAGATGGTAGATATCTGCTCTTACTTATACAGACCTCTTTGTGCTATGGACTGCAGCAAGACTACAGAGGTAGGCTATAATGAATCAGAGAGAGAGGCAACGATAACATGCTTATCTTTCACAAAGGCAGAGATAGTATGCCAGCATCATGGCATCCCTTGACGGCAGCAAAAATGAGGCTCTGACAACACTCTGGCCCCATGTGATCACACAAAGAAGATGTGATTCTTTGACCTTCGGGCCATTCCATCACTATCTCCCATGAAACAGAGACAAGCTATGATAACACCAGAATCTCCCGCACAAATGGAGAGAGAGGCTGTGATTAACACCTTGGGAGCAGTGACAAGGTGTAATAAGACCCTGACCTCCTTCAAGAGCAAAAAGAGAGACTGAAAACATCTCGGCCTAAGCACGGGGGGAGAGGGGCTGCGATAACTTACTGACTTACCGTGAGAGTTCCAGGTGCCCTTTCCTATACAGGCTGCCGTGTGGTCAAGAACTGTAGCAAGACTGCCTAAGTCTATGAGAGTGCTCTCGGGCCTTTGATAGAAGATTAAAAACACCAGCACAAGAATCACCCGCTTTCTCCCCATGTAAGCCCCTCTTCAATATGCTCTGTCAGCTCTCAGATACTTTTGGTTTGCATGGTGGGGTAGGACTGTAGGAAAAGAGCTCATTACTTGGCAGATTTCTGTTGTGGTCAGTCTTTCTTTGTGCTGAATCTTCTTTCCCTTGGTCCCCAGGAATACCAAATTGTGTTTCCTAGCTTCTGACAGTAAGTGACCCTGCACCATGAAGGTTCCTTCCTCCTGGTGCATTGATAGGAGCCAGAGGCTTATAAGAGGTGGACATAGAGCAATTGCAGTGAACTCTTACACTGCCAGCACGTGGGGGTTAATTCATATTGGGGTTTGTGCTGTAAACAAGGGGTCAGCATGTTAACAGGAAAAAACTGGACTTCTTACTGCAATATCCTCTACCACTGTAATAAATGTCGGCCAGTGGTGGACATTTTTCATCCTGTTTTCATGGCTATCACATGTTAAACTAGAATAAATTCAACAAACGGTAGTGTATTCTTCCAGATATTAGACAAGGATTAGAAGCAAATATGCAAGAACTCTTATTTCAACGAGAACATTGCTGTAACTCTGTATATCTGGGAGTCGGTGTACACCAGGTAGCCTTCACATAATTTTTACAGAAAGTACATCGGTGTTATTTCTGAAAAGTATTAGATCAATTGTATGCTATTTGTATTTATTTCCTGTATTTCAAGGCTTTGAAAATTAAAAACAGAGGTGGCATGAGCTCAAGTCCATAGAGAACCTGAAGCTCTGGAGGTAGCGGAAGAACGTTTTATAGAGGAGCGTGCCGGACTGCGCTGCTGTAAGTGTGTATGTTGAAAGAACGGCGCACCTGAGTTACCCATGCTGAGATCCTGCACACAAAATTCAAACGTTTGTGTCAAAAGGTCTGAATTATGCAAAATCTTGCATATTTTGTCAAACTAAGAAATACTGTTTTTGAGTGTGAATTTTTATTTTTCATTGTATTTTAAATTATCACAAAAAAGTGCAAAATTCCAGCAGGAATTTAAACTGCTAACTCTATCACTGTCTCTGGAGATTTTTCTTCTTTATTTATGCTCCGTGTTGAGCTTGTTTTGTTAAAACTGTGTCTTCGAGGAACTGACCCATGTTTTGCAGCTATCCTGAGCAGGGTGGGCCCCAAAGTTTGTTCAGGCTGTTGGTGCCCTAGTCAAACTGTAAGTTGTATGTTTCCCTTGGCTGTCAAACTCTGCTGTTTAGCTCTTTGAATGACCTATTCTTGGCTGCATCCCTAAGTTTGCATAATGGTTGGGCTGGCCCTGGCGATGCCTTGACCCACTACTACATACTTGTTATTGACTAATTTGATGTGCTTTCATTTAAACAAGCTGTATTTACAGTCTGTCTTTGCATCTTTATAATATGCAAAATATTAGCTTTGCTACAAGTCTATGGAGAACTAATGCAAATCAAACCCAGTCAGTGGGAAGACAGTGCAAACACATGGTATTTCCACACAGGCTCAGCACTATGTGGCTTCCCCTCGGTGTAAACTTGCATGGGGCCTATGTAATCCTACCAGAGTGTTACTGCAGGACTTTGGTTATATCAGATCTGCATGCCCAACATTCAGGCCTTCCTATACACTACCGGGTCTTGCTCTTAACCTTTCTGTCCACGTTCAGTTGCTAAAACTTCACAGACTTCTTTATCTGCTGTTTGTTAGGTTTAGCCTGCACTGTGGTAATGCTGAGCTCAGCTCCTGAACGGCAACGGTCCCCAAGCCATGGAATCTGTCAGAAATGTCTGCCTGTCTCCTGTGTACCGATTGGATCCCACACAGGTTCCATCCCCAGGAATTGGCTGTTGCCATGGCACTGCCCTGTACCTTTTCTGTAGTGTCCTGGAATGTCCCCAGAAACCAGCCAATCGAGTATCTCTGAAGAGATCAAAACCTATGAACTCTTTCAAGGTTTTAAATGGAAGTGGCAACTCTAAGTACGATGGTACTCAACAGTACTGTGAAATGCATTAACGTGTTACTTTTTATTTAAATTCAACAATTATTACATTAAAAAACCTTTTCAGATGTGTATTCTAAATGGAAAGGGATCTTTCTTTTCAAGAGCTGTATGCTTTTTGCAGGTTTATATTTCCATTTTACCTCTAGTTTTTGCAGAAATAATGTATTTCTTGCATTGGAGAGCAGAATTGCCACCAAAAATCCCTGGGATGAGAAAAAGCAACATATATCACGCTTAGGCGTAGGAGCTAACCCGTAGCATGCAATATCGCTGCTGCTGGGTTAGCTACTGCGGCCTCCAGCATGTACTGGTACTGTATATGCCCAATTCCCCCCAGAGAATCTGCACCACTTTCCTGTACTCTTCAACCCCAGCCTCTGAAGAGCAAGCTCTGCACTGGCCGCTACATCCTTGTTTGCCTCTTCTTTTTCCCTTAAAGCCCATTTAGCTGTTTGACCGCACAGGGGAGGAATGGAGTGGAGGGGATAGGTGGGAAGAGCCCCCCAATGCCCCTGGTGGATCTCACTTGCTACCAAACTCAACCAGCTGCCACAGCATGTCAGGAGACCTCATCAAATGGCTTACTCAACCAGAGGAACCACCTCAACTGTGCCCTGGGAGCTAGCCCAGATCCCATTTGACCAGGAGAGGAGGCCCACAGACCAGCTTCCTGGGAGCTGCCAGAAACAATCCCTGATCTGGCTCAACATGGGAGGACAGCCCTCAAACTGTGCCCCTAGTAGCCATCTTAGTAAGCCAAAATACCTACTGCATGAGTCCAGCAACCACCATCTGCTGGAGACAGCGAATTATAAAGCATGCCCCTAGATGCACCAATCCTTATACCAGTGGTAGTGTCACTGGTAGGGGAGTATAACCCATTTGTCAAGACTGTTCTAGGATGATAGATAAAGAAAGAATTGAGAGTGCTTGTATATCTTTCTAGTCTCTGACAAAACCTATTTTTGTTATTGTTGTCAGTGACCCTTGAGTAATTTTGAGTAAACCCTTTAGGTCAGAATACCACATTTCTGGCCTGGACTCTATTATTGAGAGACGCGGAATAGGAGTAAGTAAAGTGTAGATGGCAAAGGCCTCCCAGTATTTACTGGTCCCGTTTCAGGAACCCTAATCATCACTGAGCATTGAGAGTGAAAGGACAGTATTTATTCTCATAAGTTGTGCCAGCCACTGTACTTAGCCACTGAAAAGGACCCCAACATGGAAGGGTTATACTATCAATCAATATTTTAACTCCCCCCCCCCCCCTTTTCAAGAAGGCATGGTGGATAGGGGGTAGGGGAAGGGATGTAACCTGAACAGAGCAGCAGTTACACCTAAATGACCTTACGGAGCAGAATAAATGGGCCATTTTGGTCTGTTTTGCTATCACTTTGTTGTGTTTCAAGAGGCTTCACAGCCTCAGCAAGGCAGGGGGAGAGTTTTCTGCATGCATTTAGTTCACACTCACATAACACAATCCCCGAGCAGAGTTACAGTAGCCAGAAACCAGCTATACACTGTACCTGGATCATAAAAAATCAATCTATGGACCTCCTCTAGGTCTAGTCAGGGTCCTATTAAAGTGAGCGCTGACTCTGCAATATCCCAGCTGCAGTAGCGTTTGAACAAAGAAAGCAGGAAGTTGGGGGCAATTTCCTACATGAACAGAAGCTGCTTACAGGCATTTTCCGCTTCTTTTCAGGATAAGAAATGAATTGGGGGCTTTTTCTCTGCCTGATGAGCCGCTTGGGTGGGAGAGCGGGATGGAAACGTTGTAACTTTAAGCTGGAGTTTCCAGCTGTAGCATTAATTTGTGTATTACAGGAAGAAAGAAAAAAAGACTCAGACCTCGATGCAGTAAATGCATTAGAATAGTGCGTTTAGCTTCAGCGCAGTGTTCTAACACATGCGCTAAAAAATATTTTTACTCCTAGTGCAGTAAATTGCTGCTGCATTAAAAAGTGTAAGCTGTTGGATGAATCGGCGCACATCGCTGCTGTAATTTACAGCCTTTTGCTGCATTGTGGGTAAAATGTCGCCCGGCTCACACACTGCGACAGGAAGAGAGACAAAAACCACAGGTGCCAGACTTATCCCTACCCCTACCTCCACTGTACAGAATAATTTCCTTGTGGCCCTAGACTCCCTGACATTCCCCCCCCCCCCACTCGATCTTCCCAACCCTCAAACACCCTGACACTCAATTCCCCTCCCACTAACACCCTTCCCTCACTGGGACAATCTGGTCCAGGGCACCCCTGACCCAAACCTTCTGAATATCTGTAACTCCAGCTCCTCTTCCAGCTGTGAGCAGATTGAGGATATCACATAACGGAAGGGCAGAGCTTTATGGTGAGGGAATAGACTGAGGATATCACACAGGGGGCAATAGAATTTCACACTGATCACTGTCCGTGTAAGACAGAACCTTTTTTGGCTCATTATTTTTGGAGGAGTAGCCTAGTGGTTGGGGCAGGGTACCTCAGGCCGTAAGGTCAGTGGTTCAAATCCCACTAGAGGACAGCAACCTTGGGCCAGAAGGACTGGGGTTTCTAGTCCCACAGGTGCTCCTTGTGGTCTTGGGCAAGCCACTGACTTAACCCTCCATTGCCCATGTTCCCTGTAAGTATTAGCGTATGTGTCTCATATCCCCTCGTGTTAAATGTATCCCCCAATTGTGTTGTGACCACTTTGATTGAAGGATAAGGTGGTATACAAAACCTGCTAAATAAAAAAATATTTTTCTTTTCCGGTAAATTTACCAAATAACACTCCCAAAGTTGCCATGTTACCCAGTTCCAGGAGGAAGATTTAGGCCACTCCGGGATCTGACAACCCTCTTCTGAGGTATTATAGGACCTGCAGCACCGATTTCAATGGGTAGAATTCAGGGCTTCAAATGCTGCATTACTTGGGTATGTAAGTTAAAAAAAAAAAACCAAAAAAAACCAGGACTGGCTAGAAATCTTCCTCCTGGAACTGAGTAATCTGGCAGCACTGTCATATTAAGCTTTCTTTGGTGCCTCTGAGAGGATACAGAGAGAGTGGAGGCAGTATGAGGACAATTTGAAAAGGAACTTGTCTTGCTTGAAAAATACCCTTCACACAGAATGGAAGGGGGGGGGGGGGAGAGTGGAAGAAAAATCCCAATGAAATATCAGGGCCCGTGAAGGAGTAGACTAATGGTTAGAGCAGTGGGCTGAGAACCAGGGAAGCCTGATTCCAGATCCCATTACTGCCTCTCGTCGTCTTGGGCAAATCACTTTACCCTCCACTAACTCAGGCAGAAACGTAGGGGCAGGTTTACTAAGCTTCGCTAAAGTTTTGCAGGTATCGCATGTTGAGAATAGAAACCAGCTCGCAGTACATGCAACAGTCACGCAGTGCCCGTTAGGGGTGTGTTCAGCATGGCCCCAGCAGATACTGAACCCTAATGTGCACCAGCTGCATTCGTGCTTAATGCCACCGGCGATTAAAAGGCATTACCAATCCCCGCACTACTGCAATGATAGACATGTTCACTCTCCAGCTCTACTGTGCCCATGTCCCTCCCTGATGTGTGCTAAGCAGATAGCGCAGAAATAACCACATGCGGTTTGTTTTGGGTGTGCGTGCTGTTAGCTTGTGCTCAAGCACACGTTAACAGCACAGCTTAGTAAACATTCACCTTCGATTGTGGACTCTGGGGACAGGAGAATACTGCTTGTATTTTGTTATATTCTTTGCATGGGCTGCAAAGATTAATGGAATGTCACAAGCCACAATGCGAAAGAGCCAGCTGTAAAATAATGAGCGCTTCAGTGCAATGTTCCTGGTTTGGCCCGTTGAACAGTCTGCATTGGCAAGGGTGCAACAGAGAACATCACGACCTTTCATAAGAGAGAGGTGAGGGGGCTAAGAAGGGGAAAGGGGAGCACTAGGGCAAATTTAGATAGAGGCCAGTGAAAGCCTGTGTTCATGTTAATATGGGCAGGGCTGGAGAGGAACTGGCATTCAAATTGTGGTGATTTTCTGTGCTGCTATGTGGAAGGTATCCGTATATCTTAGGACAGGAAAAAAGCTGTCCTAAGTGCATGCAGTGGAGTGGAGTAGCCTAGTGGTTAGAGCAACTGCCTAGTACCCAGAAGATCAAGGGTCCAATTCCCACTGGCGCTCCTTGTGACCTTGGGCAAGTCACTTTACCCTCCATTGCCTCAGAAGAAAAGGCTGGCAATCTACTTCCAATGATTGCCAAGAAAACCCAGAGGTAGCTGGGTCGCCTATGAGTCAACACTGGGTCACTTATGAGTCAACACTGACTTGATGGCACTAAAAATAAAAAAAAAGTTGATGCAGATTGGCTATCCATTCCAGAGAGTGGCTGCAAATTGCCAATATCCAGATAGCCGAGGCTGCTGACTGCAAAATGTGGATTTTCAGTAGTAGCAGCAGCACCCTGGATGCTGCTGCCGAATATTCAGATGTTTTTAATCCATAGCTGCTGGCATTTAATAAAAAATGTTAACTGCCGTGGCCCAATATTACTCTTTTAGATTGTAAACTCTCTGGGGACAGATAATACCTATTGTACTTGGACATGTCCTGCACTACTCCTTAAAAAGGCATGAACGATCTCCAAAATCCCTTCCTTTCCCTAGGAGCCTTTTCAGGATGCATCTGCCTTAGAGCTGCCAAGATGCCCAGTTCCGGGGTGGGGGTTGATTTAGGGCCAGTTCTGGATTTCTGACAACCCCATAATCATGCATTATGAGCCCTGAGGCACTGATTCAATGGGCTGAATCGGGAACTATAAATACTACCCTGCTTTAGGAAGTAAGTTTAAATCCAGTGCTGGACAATAAGTCTCCCTCCTGGAATATGGTAACTGGGCGGCTCTGCTGCTTACAGTGAGTGACAACAGCACTGAGTATAAAGCTCCGCCCTCCCTTTGTGACGTAATCAGTCTGCACCCAGCAGCAGGGAGTAGAGCTGCTGTGGGAATCAAAGCCTCTTTTCTTCATTCATCCCTTAAATTTCAGATTGCGAACCGTAGATGGAACCTGGAAATTTTCAGCTGCAGATCTCAGCTTCCTCCCTTCTCGCCTCCTTTTACCTCTCAAACAGCCTGGAGCTACCCCCTCCCTCTGCACTTTAAGTCTAAGGCAAACCTCAGCTCTTCACTAGCAGCCAGAGGAAGAACCTCCAAGTCATTTCTAATCCTGCACAGCAGCAAACGCAGAGAGAAAAATGCCCACAGGAGCTTCTGCTCAGGTAGGAGATTTGTCCCTCAACTTCCTGCTCTCTCTATATAACAATTGCTGCAGATTTCTAACCTTGGACGCTATAGAATTGGTCCTGATTTTAACAGGACTGTGAGCAGACCTAGGACTGAGAAAGGGTACTTTGGTTCCTTTCTGAGTTAAGGAGAGAGATGAGGAGCCCCATAATGATGTGTTGTGTTCCAGATTCTATAATTTTCTGGGACTGTGTATTCTGTGCACTCAGAAATCTCTCCCCCTCCCCTGCTGAGCCCCAGTGTTGGGAGGTTTCCTGATGCAGAAAGGGACATTTTACTTACCAGTTAATGTCTTTTCCTTGAGTCCTGCTAGTCCAGTCTAGACAAGTGGGTTGTGTTCCCCTACAAGCAAGGAGTCAAAAAAGAACCAATGAAAAGTCCAGGTTTCAGTGACTTCATGTCTATGCGTCTATTCGCCTCAACCACCAGAGGTTCCTTCAGTATTCGTCCCAAAGCATATGAGAAAACCATGGCAAGCCTCACACAACCTCAATAGTGGGCAACAATGAGTAAATAAAATAAATAAAATAATCAACAGGAAAGCATAAATAGAAAGCTGTCAGAAGAAGATGAACCTGCAGAGCCAAGTGTACAAAAATGATAGCAAACCCAAGGGTACTGCAACAGAAGAATAGAGCAAATACAGTTTTAGGGGTGGGCTCTGGACTGGTCTAGCAGTACTCGGGGAGAGGACATTAATTGGTAAGTAAAATGTCACCTTCCTTATCGTCCTGCTAGACCAGTCCAGACAAGTGGGATGTACCAAAGCTACAACTTCACTAGACAGGAAGAAGACCCTAGAGCCAAAGGCCATGTCCTCCTGTGTATGGACATCCAAGCAGTAATGCTTGACAAAAGTGGACAGTGATGCCCACGTTGCTGCTCAACAGATGTCTACAGGGGCTACCGAGCTCTGCTCTGCCCACGAGGATATTTATACTCGGGTAGAATAGGCACGCAAACCTTCTGGAACCATCTGGTTCCGCAATAGATATGCCAAGGCAATGCCTCCCTAATCCAGCGCCCCAAAGTCAACTTGGTTGCCACGTCACCCTTGTATGAGCCAGCAAATGGCACAAAAAAGATGGTCGGACTTAGGAAAGGGATTCGTAACCTCCAAGTATGGGAGAAGCATTCCAGACATCCACAAGGCAAAGATCCTTATCCTTCCACGACACTGCTTCTTCGAGAAGAAGGCAGACCACCTGGTTCATGTGAAAGGAAGAAAGCACCTTAGGCAAGAAGAAAGGCACAGGCCAAATGGAAACGACCTTTTTTGAAAAAGACAGATAAGGATCTTGGCAAGACAGATCCTGTAGCTTGGAAATCTGCCTTGCGTAACAAATCATGACCAAGATGACCATCATAAGCATCAAATCTTTCAGAGTAGTGAAAGTATATGTTGGGGTAAAAATCCCAGTGGTTTCGGCAGCAATCCAAGAACGTTGTTATAAGATACTGTTCCGAATGTATTTAACCCCAGTAAGATTGTGTAAGATGGGGAGTTATAATGATTCGATGTGTTGGAGGGAATGTGGAGAACGGGGGGAGTATACACATATGTGGTGGAACTACCCAGTGCTACAGCAAACGTGGCAGTGGCTGAAGGATCTCACGCGGGAGATGGTGGGCTGGGTGGGAAATATCACACCAGCTGCAGTATTAATGAATGAATGGGGGGGGGGATCCGAAAAGTGATCTGGTGTATATGTTAAAGATGCTTGAAATTAGAGTGCGGATGGAAATAGCGAAGGGATGGAGGTCTGAGAGAGCACCAGCACCTGAGAGGATATTAAGTAGAATAGCATATATTTATAGGATGAGTGAGAGAAATGCTTATAAAACGCACAGGACTGAGATCTTTCAAAGGAGGTGGCAAAAGTACACTGAGTGGTTACAGAGGGAGGATAACGAATGAGTGGGCTGAAGGGAATTGTAAAAGAGAGGATGGGGACATCGCAGGATCCGGAGGGGGGGGGGAGGGGAGTGGAAGGGAATATTAAAATAAAAATGTACAGGTAGATGAAGAGAAGTATATATTGTAAAAATGTAAAGTAAGGATAGAATGGTAAGCAGGTAAATGTTGGGCTGATGGATTTAGTTGGATGCAGGTTATGCCATTGTCTTGTATAGGAGATGAAAAACAATGTGTTACTTTGTACTGTACCAAATAAAAATCAAAATTATAAAAAAAATCTTTCAGAGTAGTGTGCTTCACCGGCTCAAAGGGCGCCACCATCAAGCTCTGGGCATCAGACACATCCCAGGAAGAGATTTTAGGCCAGAGAGGAGGATGCAGATGCCAAACCCCCTGGATAAAGTGTGAGACGTCCAGGTGCAAGGCCAAAGACCAGCCACTGAACTTCGGAAACAGGACAAGGCTGCCACCTGAACTTTCAGCATGCTGAGAGAGAGGCCCTTTTCCAGGCCATCTGGTAGAAAGGCCAACAGAGATGGCACCTTGGCCGCCTCAGGAACAAACTGTTGAGCCCCACAGCATCGCTCAAAGAGGCAACAGATCTGCACGTCTGCCAGCTTGGTAGACCTCCTCCGGGTTCCAAGCAGAGTGGAGACCACTGCTGGAGAGTAACCCTTATGCACTAGCCATCTCCTCTAAAGAGCCAAGTTTTAAGTGAGAAGGGAACGGGGTCCTCCAGGACGATTGGTCCCTGCCGAAATAGGCCCTGAGATGGAGGCAACTGAAGAGGAGATGCATGCAGGAACCGCATCAGGTCTCCGAAACTCGCTCTCCTCGGCCAATCCAGTACCACCAGAACAATCCTGCCCAGATAGCGTTTTATACACCGAAGCACAAGCCCCACTAAGGGCCATGGAGGAAACACATTCCAAGGCAGGATCAGTGCGTCGATGCCCTTGGACCCCCCATCTCCATGTGGTGACTGAAGAAGCAACAGATTTTGGCATTGTAGCGGTTCTCCATCAGATCCATTTCGGGGCAACCTCAGTGGTGTAGAATCGACAGAAACACCTCCTGACTCAACTCCCACTCTCCAGGATCCAGAGAGTTCTGACTGAGGAAGTCTGCTTCCACATTGTTCTCCCCAGCAATGTGCTGAGCTAACAAGGCTAGGAAGTTCTTCTCCACCCAAGCAAACAGGAGAGCCATCTGCACAGCTACCCTGGCACTCCTTGTGCCACCATGCTGATTGACATAAGCCACCATTGTGGCATTGTCTGAAAACATTTGAACCACTCGACCTTTAACCAGGGGCCGGAAACGCAGAAGAGCCACCCTGATGGCCTTCGTCTCAAGGTGGTTTATGGACCATACCATTTCCCTGCAGTTCCAACAGCTCTGGGTCATACGGTCTTGGCAATGGGCTCCCAAGCCTGAGAGACTGTTATCCATAGTCAGGAGGATCCAGGAGAAATCATCCAGCGGCACACCCTTCCTTAGATGACCAGGCTCTGCCACCACTGCAGGCTGGACCTCACCAACAACAGGAGCAGGAGCCTGCGCTTAACCTCCTGAGAACTCTGGGATCATCGAGTCAGCAGGGACCGTTGGAGCAGTCGCATATGAGCACATGACCACAGCACCATTTCTATGGTCACCGCCATCAATCTGAGGAGCTGAAGATAATTCCATGCTCTGGGAGCCTGCTGCACACACAACAGCGCCAGACAATCAACAGTCTTTTGACTTTCTCCTGTGGCAGGAAAACTCTGCCCACTCAAGTGTCAATACGTGCTCCCAGAAACTCCAGGGACTGGGAAGGCAACAGCTGGCTCTTTCCCCGATTGATCACCCAGCCGAGGCTCTTCAAAAATGACACCATTTGGGACGCCACCCGAGGTACCTCGGAAAGAGAATGGACCCGGATGAGCCAATTGTCCAGATATGGATGGACACTGGTCCCTTGGCATCGCATGCCTTGGAGGAATGTCCTTGGGATGGTGGACAGCCCAAAAGGGAGGGCGGCAAACTGAAAGTCAGTGCCAAGCATGGGGAAATGCAGATACTTCTGCTGATCTGCCCGGATCGGAATATTAAAATATGCCTCAGCCAGATCCAGAGAAGCCACAAACTCCCTTCAGCGCACTGCTTGAATTACGGAGCACAAGGTTTCCATCCTGAAGCGCAGGATGCGCAAGTGCTCATTGATCCCCTTGAGGTCCAGAATGGGCCGGAAAGAATTGTCCTTTTGGGCACCGCAAAATAGATGGAGTATCTGCCCTTGCCCCGCTCGTCCAGCAGGATGGGCACCACTGCCTTTAGGCGCAGTAACTTGTCTAGGGTGAACTGCACCATGGCACTTTTCATCACAGACCCACAAGGGGAAATGATGAAGGCTTCTGGAATCGGCTCTTTGCACTCCAGGACATAGCCAAACTGAATGCTGTTTGGAACCCAGCGATCCTTGGTAACCTGGGCCCATTCCTGAAAGAAAAGGCAAAGTCTGCCTCCATCTGGAAAAACTAGAGAATGGTCTCCCAAACCTTCATTGCACAGCCCGGGAGGGTCCTCCTCTGGAAGGGACCGAGTCCCTGGGCTCACACACTCCACGAAAGGACTGAAAGCAAGCCCAGAAGCAGAGGGGAAGAGAGGATTTGCAGGTTGGTAACGACGAGTTTCCTGAGACTCCTGGGAATTTGGCCAGCATGCCCTCAGTGGACAGGCGGAGACTGACAAGAAAAGGGCACCAGCCCACTTCACAGACCCCTTAGAACTGTCCTCCGGAAGGCGGTACTGTTTTGTCTCACCCAGATCCTTCATCAGTTTCTCCAAATCGACTCCAAACAGAAGCTTCCCCTTAAAAGCCAGTTGGGCCAACCAAGCTTTCGAAGATGTGTCCACTGCCCAGTGCCAAAGCCAAATCCAATGCAGTGACACCATCGTCAGGACACCATCCCTGGCCACTGAACATACCAGGTCATACATGGCATCAGAAAGGAAGACTAGCAGACTCCAAAAGAGGGGTAGTATCTTCCGGCAGAAGAGACTGAATCCACTGGACTAGACTCGAGACGTGAGGCTGGTACATACTGCCAGCTGCAGGATAGCAGCCATCATGGTGAACTGGCACTGAAACAATGAATCCTCTTTGCAGTCCAGAAAATCCTTTAAGGCCGATCCACCTTCCACAGGAATGGTGGTCCGTCTGATAACTACCATGACTTGCTCATCCACCTTGGGAATGCCAAACCACTCAATGGATTCCTCTGGGAGAGCGTAGATCTTTTTTACACACCCTTAGCCCCTTAGGCGGGGAGTCGAGAGAGACCTACTCTGACTGGATTATATCCTTGATCACATCTGGGAACAGGAAGATAGTAGTGGATACCCACATGCCTTGAAGGATCTGGTGTACCTTTGGCTCCTGCTCCATGCCGGAAGCATCCTTCAAGCTCAAAGCGGATGAGACCCTGGCATTCAAAGCCACCAGCTCCTCCTTCCGGAATAGGTGGATCACTCCGGCCTCTTCGCAGTCCTCTGAAGGCGAGAGTACTTCATCCACATCAGAGCCCAATACTGAGCCATCTGAATGTGAGTCAGTCAAAATCTTGGACAGCTGTTCCCCATCTCCAGGGGGTGCCCCTCGCCAGGGACGCTTAGCTAAAGGCATTTGAGGAGGGCTTCTGCTCTCAGCCTGCCCTGCATGAGACTGTGCTCTGTGGTACACAGAGGCCACAGGTCTGAATTTCCCTGCCAGAAAGATCAGGCCTGCTGCCAAAAGGAAAATAATTCTAGGGAGGACAATCCTAAGTCCGGAAGCTCTCCTCTCAGAAATGACCTCCCAATACCAGGGGGCACAACCACCACAGACCCACTAGAGAACAATGAGCGGCTCACAGCACGGTCACAGGATCTTCCGACCAGCTGATTATCCTTACCCTTAGTGCCATCCATCACTTCCTGCCTTGAGGCAGGTAAGGCCGGACTAACTGCATTCCTTGGCTGGGAGAGGGGAAGCAGGCCCTCCAGGGACGACTCGGATGCTGCCATGCAAGAAGAGCAGTCCTCAGAATCCAGAGATGAGACACCTCGCTTGCCATAGGTCAAACAATGTTTCCTGGAAGAAGACATAGAGAGTTAAGACAAGTATCACAATGGTGTGCCCTAAGGCTGCAGTGGTCCAAAGTCATGCATTAACTGCGCTTCTATTGCAACATATGTTATGAAGCACTAGGGAAGGAGCGTGAGTTAGAGCCGCTTGAGCAGAACGCACACTAGGACTGCTAGGCGCCCTATAGGTAAAAGCGCTACTAATATGTGCAGAAAATGGTGAGAAACCCCCACACCGCACCAGCAGTCCACCCTGAATTGCGTTCCAGGAAGACAGAATCGGGAGCCCTCAACAAGGACTATGATGAGGGCAAGCCTTGGTACTCATCCCCTGAGAGCCCCAAGTAGAGAATCCGTGCCAGGCTCAGCTGTACGCCCCTGAAAGTGTTTAACTGGCTTTGCAGCACTGCATTTAAGGTGGCTATCCCTCCGAGAGTCTTCTGCAATCTTCAGGAGAGAGCAAGGGGGGGGGGGGGACAAAGGAGTAGGGATGGGCATTGAGGTTGTGTGAGGCTGCTGCACTCTTCCAGGTCCTTCCAAATCCTTCCAATTTCCTGGCTGCTTAACAGGCTTTTATCCAGAGTAAGAGTGTGGAGCTGGACCAGTTTTCCCTTCTCCTATGGCTACCAAAAAGGCCACAGTTTAGTGGAGCCTCCCATGTTGCGCTCAAGTGAGAGTCACCTCAAGGTAGTCATTCACAAGTATTTAATCAATCTTTTCTTCTCAATCTTCAGATTTTTTTTTCTTCAGAGAGTAGAAAATCTATCCACGATCTGCTGGAGACAAAGAAATATTGAAAGGACCTCTAGTGGCTGAGGCATAGGAGTGATGTCATTGAAACCTGGGCTTTTCATTGGTTCTTTGTCTCCACCAATCTACTGTAGGGGAACACAACCACTTGTCTGGATTGGTCTAGCAGGATGATATGGAAGATGCTGATTATGTTTCTGGTTTATGTTTCAGGTCCCAGTAACCTTTGAGGAAGTCGCCGTCTATTTCTCCCAGCAGGAGTGGAAGGATTTAGAAGACTGGCAGAAAGAACTTTACAAAGATGTAATGAAGGAGAATTATCAGACCCTGATCTCACTGGGTAAAGGGGAAATTTAACATTTTTATTAGCACTTTTGGACATCTTGAAGGCAGATCTGAGTGTGAGGTTTCCCTGGTGTGTGGTATAGGCTATAAAAAAAGTGAGTGCTGCAGTGATCACTATGGGGCCAATTTGCTAAGCCACAATACTATAGTTTAGTAAATCTTGGGATGCCATGGTCAGTCAGGAGCGCATGATTGTAGTACAGGGCAGTGCTTGTTCACTGCCTAGGGCCGCAAGCATCTTTTGCACTCTCCTCTATATCCAAGGAAGATCTGAGGGCCTGTGATGGCATATACCCCCTTCCCCCCAACATGTTAGTATATAGCCTGAGCACCCATTGTCATCCTTCCTCAACCATTAACCCTCTCCCACACTTTGGCCCCCAAATCCAGACCCTCTGGCTTTTTCCAATTACTTCATCACCGACTTTCGGGTTGCCCTGAAACCACAAGGGCAAGTGTGATCCTCACTCCTCCTGCTCCATTGGCATCCTTTTCCAAAATGGTGTAGGATGGACTCAAGGCTCTCCTTTGCTTGGATTGGGGAAAGGGAACAAGAGAGATGTTTCATAGCAGATCACAAGGGCTTTGTTGGACACATGGAAAGCAGTTCAGTAGAAGTTTGCTGCCCTTTTAAATTGTCTGCCCTGGGAACATCACTGGGCATTGCTCTTGAGGGAAGTTACTTCACCTTTTGAGGCCTAACTAACTTTCCCAGAGTAACTTGGCACAAAAAGGGTTTGTGCTTTGTTTGTGTTTGCATCTGATGGATCTCATTACTTTCTGATTTAGCTCAAGCCTTTCTACTGATAGTTGAAGGTGAGTTGCCTAATGGTTAGAGCAACAGGCGGAGAATCACGGAAGCCATGTTTGAATCCCACTGCTGTTCCTTGTGATCTTGGGCAAGTCACTTAACCCTCCATTGCTTCAGCTAAATCCAGTTCCCTATTCCTTTACAGTAGGTATTGCCATGGCCCCAGAGGGCTTACAAAAGACCCACTATAACCAGATGGGAGGAGGAGACTGGGGCAACAACATTCTTACATCAACATAGGTTACAGAACCAGTAGAGGCCGGATGGGGGGAGGAGATTGGGTAGAAACAGCATCATGATCAATATAGCAAGGCATCGTGAGATTGGCAGAACAACAGTGGGCAGTGGAAAATATACACCAAAGAATTATGAGAGGAGCAGAGCAGCTGTGGGCATTGGCAAAAAGATATCAAGGTACTATGGCATTGGCAGAAGAGCACCAACCTTTATATGAGCAACACAAGAAGGCAACGTGAGGGTGGCAAAGGCCCCAAGGCACTGTGAAAGAGTAGACTGAGAAGCAGCAACTGAAAAGGCAGCTGGCAAACCTATCAGAGGATGAGGGCAAAACGTGTGGGCACACATTGCTTCAGTGAAGCTCCTCCCACTTGCAAGAAACTCGGCAGATGGAAATGTATTTTCATGAACACTGGCTTTTCCTCCAACTCTCTTGCTAGCGGAGAACAGCGTGGACTTGTTTGCTGTTTCACATCGCTGCTCATGCCACCTGTTTTGCTTGTGTTGGCAATGAGGTGCCTTTTTGATTGTGACCTCAGTATTCCCTGCCATTGAGAATACCAGCTCACCGGGCACACTAGTTGGTGGCGAGGAAAGGAAATGCTTAGCGACCTTGGCCACAGCCGGCCAGATTGTGGACTTGTGTGCCCGCAATCCCAATGGGCCCGTGCTTATGAACTTGATGAGCTTTGCAAGGTATTGTTTCACTAAAATTCATGCAGAGGGCTCTGTTGAGTGATGGTCGTCTCTGCTGCTTACCGTTGTAGCTGTTCTGTGGTGCCCATGGCAGAGCGCAAATTAAGGAGGGAGAGGAAATAGTTGCTGACGGGGTACTGCTCGTGCTGACTGTATTATCTGCAAAGGTGCCTACAGTTTCCCGTTCTTCATCTCCTCTGCCTCTATCTCTTCCTTTCCTCCACCACAACCATCAGATTATTGCTGCAGTAAATCCAGTTGTGGACGGGGGGAGGGGGCTGCAGTTCACCTGTGGGTCACACAGGCTGGCTACCACGTAAGCATCCTACTTCAGCCTTTTTGCACGTGCAGTTGTAAGGTGTACACCGGTATCAATCCGTCTCGCTGTCAAAAACCCTTTAACCTCTGCTGTAGAATATTCACTATTGGGATGACCTCACCCAGGGTGGTTTTTCTTGAAGTAAAATCCTCCATGGCATCCTTGAACAGCTTCAGGACTTCTGTTGACAGAGTCATGAGTTTCAAACCCTGATTCCCCAGGGGACATTCAAACCAACCTCAGTTTCCAGGTAATACTGATAGAGGGCTGCCTGCTGATCTACTAACCTCTACAGCATCAGATAGGTGGAATTCCTTCTGGTGGCTACATTCCAAATGAAATGGTGCACCAAAGCCTCTAATGCTTTCTGTATCTGATACTGCTCACGTCCACCCTTCATCCTCTGATGAAAATACTTCACTATTTTTCTGAACTTGTTCATCAGTTTCTGCAGGAGCAGGTTGCTGCTTGCATTGATCCCCATCCCAGGGGTATCCATTACCACTAAATGCAGTTTTACAGCCTCTTTGCTTGCTTTGAAATTTCTTTGTATTTCTTTTGGTTGTTTTGTGTGTAGAGACTACTTGGATTGCTGCACTAAGAGCGGTAGCAACATTCAGTGTCCCTACTAATTATTACAAGATGTAGAAAGAAAGATCCAGGCTTTTTCAGAATGGGGAGGGAGGGGGGTGTTCTTTCTGCCATTCATTCCAGACTGAGAGAAAACTCCCTTGAGAGGAAAAAGCCCACCGAGTATAAGAACCTCACTCAAAGACAGTTTCCTGTCTTTGGCCCCAAGCCATTGCATTATGATGTATTAAGTGGCTGACTATCCTTATGGGGAGATGCCCCTGGCACTCAGCCAGAGCTATCACCCTATGGAAATGAGAATCTGCCCCAACTACTATGACCAAAGAAGAAGAAGAAAGAGAGAGAGAGAGAGAGAATAAAGAGAGGCTTGGAGCCCCTTGGCAGGGGCAGGGGCAGGGGGGAGCTTAGCTGAAGGACAATAGGTCGAGAAGTATGCCTGTACCAGTCCCTCCAGAGGACAGAGTCGAGCAATCCTGGGACAACTGCAGTACACAACAGCAACCCAGCCAAGAGGAGAAGGAACCAACACAAGTGAAATCAAAGAGTTACCCAAGCAAAGGATATAATTCCTCACAGGACTGAGAAAACATGGGGAAAAGAGCCCTGATACCAGACACCGCAGGGTGGAGTGGTCCTATTTCCAGGTCTTTATAAATATGCTAAAAAGCAATGGGCACAGCCCAGATCCCTGAGAGTACTCCACTATTTACCTTTCTCCATTGAGAAAATTGACCATTTAGCCCTACTGTTTGTTTTCTATATTTTAACCAGTTCCCCGTCCACAACAGGACACTGACTCCAAGCCCATGACTTTTTAATTTCCTCGAAGGTTTCTCGTGAGGGACCTTGTCAGAGGCTGTCTGAAAATCCAGGTACATTGTATCCACTGCTCATATTTATCTACCTATTTATTCACACCTTCAAAAAAATGTAGCAGATTGGTGAGGCAAGATCTCCTTGGCTAAATACAAGTTGGCTTTGTCCCATTAAACCATGACTATCTACAGTATATGTTCACTAATGTTGTTCTTTATAATGGTTTCTGCCATTTTGCTCAGCACTGACATAAAGTGTGGTTTATAGTTTACCTGATCACACCTGGAACTCTTTTATTGGTATTATATTGGCTACTCTCCAGGTACTGTAGACAATTTTAATGATTAGTTTACAAATTTCTAATAGTAGATCTTTAGCTTCATTTTTGAGTTCTTTCAGCACCCTGGGATATATAATATTCAGTCAGGGCCGGGCCGTCCACAAGTCAAGCTAGGCGGCTGCCTAGGGCAGCCAACCCAGGTGGGCGGCTTTGTGCCACCACTTTGTTGTCTGCGGCAGGCCTTGTGCTTTGACATACATGACCTGCTGTTTCTGATCCCCCTCCAGTGCAACTTACTTTCGTCGGAGGATCAGAAATGGCAGGCTATGTGTGCTAAAGTATATGGCCTGCCGCGGGCAACAAAATGGCAGCACAAAGCAGCCGATTTTAAAATACTGCCGCTGCTCGCCTCCCCGCCTCAAGATGAAATCGGCGGGAGCAGGGAGTGGTGATGCAGCTCAGCAGGGGTGACTTCGCTTACGGGGGGGGGGGGGGGGGCGGCGTGGCTGTGGTTTCTGCCTGGGGTGGCAGAAACCCTTGTGCCGGCCCTGCATCCAGTCCAGGTGATTTTCCACTCTTTACAGTAGCTTGTCAAATTTCCCTATTGCATCTTCTAGTTTCATTGAGATTTGTTTCAATTCCTCTGATTCAAACCCTTTAAATATAATTTCTGGAACGGGTGTCACCCCTGCATCATCTTCAGTAAAGACCAAAGCAAAGAATTAATTTAGTCTTTCCACTATGGCCTTGTCCTCCATTAGTGCCCCTTTTACTTCTCTATCATCTAATGGTCTAATTGACTGCCTTGCATATTTCTCGCTCAAATGTACCTGAAAAAGTTCTTATTATGAGTTTTTGCTTCCATGCAGAGGCATAAATTCTACCCAAGGTGCCCCTGCAATTCAGGAGGGGCCCAGAGAAAAAGGAGGTCCATTTATAGTCATTTCCATATCTTCTGAGATGGATCCCCTTTGTTCTGGGGGGGCCCTTTCAGATATTTTGCTTCGGGGTCCTCAATTTGAATTTCTATCACTGCTTCCATAGCAAGCTCCCTTTCAAATTCTCTCTTTGACTGCCTTAACAATGAATTTCGGTTAGGATTTCATCTGTTTGTTCATTTTGGCTAAGCAGATGGTAGTACACCCTCACTGTTTTCCTTTCCCTTCTCACATGGAATATCTATCCATACAGTGCATTTTGTTTTTTGAAAATTTAGATCCTGTTTGACTTGATGCCCTCTTTAACATATAGCGCCACCCTCCATCCATTTGATCTGCCTTATCATTGTTATATAATATGTACCCTGGTATTACAGTGTCCCTTTGGTTATTCTCCTTCCACCAAGCTCTGAGATGCCAGTTATATCCACCTCTTCATTCAGTGCTATATTTCTAGCTCTCACAACTTATTTTTTATACTTCTTGCATTTTGTACAGAGATTTCAAAGTATGGTTTTTGTTCATATTAACAATCTGTTTATCAGTAGACAGGGTACTTTAGATTCTTTCAACTTTATCTGCTATTTATTTAAGGACACCTGGACCATTTTTTTCTTTATTGCAACCTCTGTCGGGATGCCCTAACCTCCTTGTTTGGTAGTATCCTTCAAAGATACATTATTTCTAACCATGCTCTCCTGGGCGACTGTGGGCTTCCCCCAATATCTAATTTAAAAGCTGCTCTATCTTCTTTTTCAAAGTTAGTGCCAACAGTTTGGGACTCACAAAAGAAGGGCACATGTTTAAGCTTACCAACATCGTTTTGACAATGCCACCCCCTGTTAGAGAGATTGGTTACTAGATGGCGTTCTGAAGGGGTCCAAACCTCTATGAGCCAAAATCCATACCCTATATCTCCAAAATCATCGCCATGTCCTACCCTCCAACTTGGCCCCAGTTTCACTCTTCCAGATCTTTTGGACCCTTATACACTGGTACTCTTCAGTAGCTTGGAACAATTTGTAAACTCAGACTACTACGTGTCCCTTCTCAGGGGCCAGTTGACAAAATGTATCATAGTAGCCCGGTCCTCTATCTCATGAACATGAATAATATGTACTAATTGTAACAGTTTTGAAACAATGTGAAAAGGAGAGACCAAGCTCCTCCCTAACCTGCTGGAAATACTTGAATTCGCCATCAGTGACAATCTGCTCCATAGACTATATACTCTTCTCCATCCATGAAAACCAATACAACAAATGGTTATGGATAGCAGCTCACCAAAGAAGAGCAAGGTGATGGAGTAGGAACAACTGACAACAGTGAATTGCAAATCTGTGTTTTTGCTCGTATGTCGCTCATGAAGTTCACCCTACACAGCCGTGTTTCAGCAACACCTTTGTCAGGGGCCAGGGCCAATGCACGGAAATGAGGCGCCCTAGGCAAACTTCATCTGTTGCGCCAATCCTGTGGCGCCCGCTGCCCCTCTCCGGGACCTACGACAGTGGCGATGGCAGCAAACAGCCCCGTGGCGCTTACCTTTAAACTTTGGAACTGTTTGCTTCGTCCCCTCCCATGCCTGATGCATAGAGGAAGTCGCATCGGGTGGTCCGAGGGGCAGAAGCAAACAGCTGAAGTTTAAAGGTAAGCGCCGCAGAGCTGTTTGCCACCATTTGTCTTTGCTGTAGGTCCCAAGAGGAGCGACAGCGGCAGCAATGGGTGCCCCTAAATGTCCAGCACTCTAAGTGACCACCTAGTTTGCCCAATGGTAGCACCGGCTCTGGTCAGGGGTGTATCTTGAAATTAAAACATACGAAAATACAAATAAATATAAGGGTGAACCTGAGTGACATACAAGCAATACAACAGATTTGCAATTCACGGTCATGAGTTGTTGTTACCCTTATCGCCTCGTTCTTCTTTGTGGGTGTTGTGGATTTGCGAGCGCAAGCGCTTTCTTTTGAATGCTAGAACCTCACCAAACACAGAACACATGGCCACATCTTAGAAATAGAAATGTGTACATAAAAGCTGTGCAGTAAACTTTGCCTGCAATACAGTATCGTAAAAATAGAAACAGAAATGGATTTCCCTCTACTGTGCAACCTGCAAAAGATATCAAAGATGCTGCACGTCTAGATTCCCAATGCTGGCATATTCAAGTTACTAAACCAAAACTAAAACTGTTTCCTGTCTTTATAGTTGGGACAGCTCAGATTCTATAGACCATGTCTCCCACATTTTGTAGGGATATGCGCCTCCATATTCTCCCATTGCCCTGCAGGGATAGGCTGGAGACATTGCTTTTCCCATAGGGGGTACTCTCTCTGTGTGTGTTTGGGTTGTGCAATACTTGAGGACCGTGAGTCAATTTTAGCAGGCTGTAGAAAAAGTGCTGGTACTCAGTACCACAGCGTTGTTAAGTGTCATCAAGTCATGCCAACTCCTGGTGACTTTGTGATTATCCATAGGGTTTTTTGGCAAGGTGCAACCAGATTGCTGGACTTTTCATCTGCGCAGTAGGACGTACAACACCTGGTATTCCAAGGTGGTCTCCCGTCCAAGTACTAACTAGGCCCAACCTCGCTTAGCTTCAAGATCAGACAAGATCGGCGCACTCAGGGTGGTGTGGCCATAGACCAGAGGTCAATAAGTACCTCATTAAACAGCATGTCATGTTGGGCCACCTCAGTTGTCCTTTTTTCTCCAATTTAGAAGACTCCTACTGTGTTTTTTTTATGTGGCCATGACCTTCACTGGCATTGATGCACTGAGCATCAACCAATGTAACTTTTAATAACTAGGCCATGCAAAATCAAATGTCTTGATTTATTCCAGTGTCCCAGAATATATTTGAAAAAAAATCCCTGGATACAGCTATCCATTATACCCTCATTAATGGGCCACTGTAATAAGATCACCACTAAAAACGGATGCTAAATGGTGACTATTCAAAGGATTGGCTCAGTTTAGCTTTAGGAGTTAATTTGACAGATTTTTACTTTTGAATTATTTTGAATTTCCCAGCCTTGCCACCACTTAAATTTCAATCGGATAACTCATCTGGCTAAAAGTTAAAACAGGTTTTGTGGAAGTCAAAGACCAGGATAGCTCTATTCTGGGCTATCTGGTTAACGTATCTAGTCTATTTAGTTAAAAAAAATCAC
Source organism: Ichthyophis bannanicus (assembly GCA_033557465.1). Taxonomy (NCBI): domain Eukaryota; kingdom Metazoa; phylum Chordata; class Amphibia; order Gymnophiona; family Ichthyophiidae; genus Ichthyophis; species Ichthyophis bannanicus. The sequence goes on from CM066031.1 coordinate 155,500,176, forward strand.
TGTCTTAAAGTTAATCATTGTTTATCCTCATGTTTCTTTAGCCTATACATGTCCTGTGTATTAAGTGCAAATAGATAAACTCTGCCATATTAAGTGCTTGGCACTTGCAATTCTGCCTGAGATAAGCCACCATTCATGAGGACCCAGATAGCGAGGTTACTTACCTTAATGGGGGTTCTCCGTGGACAGCAGGATGAGTCACAATGCCTAGATGTGTCATCCGCAGGGACCGGATTAGCTCTTCCCCTTTTTTTTTTTTTTAAATTTCTCTGAGCCTGTTCCCTCCCCTTCCTGTTCCTTGTCTTGCCCTTCCTGCTCCAGTCTTTCCCTAACCTGGCAGGCTCCTCCGAAGGGGATTGGGGGACGGGATAATGTGGTTAACTCATCCTGGTGTCCATAGACAATTCCTGTTATGGTAAGTAACCTCGCTTTCTCCATGGACAAGCAGTCTGAGTCAGCCATGCCTAGGTGACTCCCAAACTGAGGTTTGGTGGGGGTTGTTAGTGGAGATGCTGTTCTGTTCCTCCCCCTCTGCATCCCCTGGGATGAGGCTTCCATGCTTTGATGTGTCTGTGGTCAGTGTGATCTGTATTTGTGGGGGGCCAGAGTGTCCTGCCTCTCTGAATGTCCCCCAGCGATCTTCACCAACTGAGGGTTTTTCGGGTGGTGTGGCCTATGTGGATCGTGTGGTGTAGGGGTTGCTTGTGCTGGTCCCAGGACCTTCTCAGGTGCCACTGGAGCTGGCACATGTGGAGTCTGGCATGCAGAATGACATGTTCTGCTTCCACCAGATGGCCTAGGAGGCGTAGGAAGGTGCGGGCTGAGGTCGTGCTTACTGATGAGATCTGGCTGACTAGCGCAATGATCTTGTCTGCCCTGTGAGGTGGGAGGAATGCCTTGGCCCATGTGGTATGGATGTAGGCCCCTTTGAATTCCAATGTTTGGGTGGGTTCCATCTGTGATTTTTCATTGTTGATTAGGAAGCCCAGGGTATGAAGGAGGGATGTCAGTTTGAATTGTCTCCTGTGCTTCCTCTTGCAACCATGCAACAATTAGCCAGTTGTTGAGATACGGGAAAATACAGATCACCTCCTTGTGGAGGTGCGCCACTGCGACCGCAGCGCACTTCATGAAGACTTGTGGTGATGACAAGAGGCTGAATGGGAGGGCCCTGTATTGGTAGTGTCGGTTTGCTACCCAAAATTGTAAGTACTTCTTCTGTGATGGGTGTAGGTGAACGTGGGTATATGTGTCCTGTAGGTCCAGCGATATGAGAAAGTTGTTCTCTTGAATCAGGGGGAGGATGATTCCAAGGACACCATCCTTACATTTTGGGGATGAGGAAATATCGGGAGTAGAAACCTTGGTTGATCCATGTATTGGGAACTGGTATGGCTTTTATCTGAAGGAGGTATGATGTCCCCTCCTTCACTTGTGTGTTGGGGGGGAGGGGTTATCTCAAAAATGGATGCGGAAGCCCTGGCAAATTATCTCAAGGATCCAGCGGTCAGTTGAGATGACAACCCATGTCTTCGCAAAGTGTGATAGACCAGTCCCTCACAAGCACAGTCTTCGGAGCCGACTGGTCAAAAACTACTACTACTGAGCATTTGTATAGCGCTACAAGTCGTGCGCAGCGCTGCACAGACAAATAAGAGAGAGTCCCTGCTCATCAGAGCTTACAATCTAGTCAAGACAAACACAGAAGGTGTAGGTAGGGATAAAACAAGGGAAAGAAAAAGGAGATCAGGAGAGTCAAGTTCCAAAAGCAGCAGCGAAGAGGTGAGTTTTTAGCCTGGATTTGAAGAGGGTTAGGGAAGGTGCCTGGCGTACAGACACAGGTAGTTTGTTCCAGGCATACGGTGCAGCAAGGTGAAAGGAGCGAAGTCTTGAGTTAGCAGTAGAAGGGCACAGATAGGAGCAGTTTGCTGGAAGAGCGGAGTTCCCGAGGGGGGTTGTAAGGAGAGATAAGAGAAGAAAGGTAGTGAGGAGCTGCAGAGTGAATGCATTTATAGGTCAGCAGGAGAAGTTTGAACTGGATGTGGAAACGGATAGGGAGCCAATGAAGTGACTTGAGAAGAGGAGTAATATGGGCATGATGAGGTTGGCGGAAGATTAGCCGCGCAGCAGAGTGTTGAACAGATTGAAGGGGAGAGAGATGAATCAAAGGGAGATCAGCAAGTAGTAGGTTACAGTAGTCAAGACGGGAGGTGATCAAGGAGTGGACAAGTGTTTTAGTAGTGTGTTCAGAAAGGTAGGGGTGGATTTTGCTGATGGTTATAGAGAAAGAAGCGTCAGGTCTTAGCTATCAGATGGATGTGTGTGGAGAAAGAGAGAGAAGAGTCAAAGACAACCCCCAGATTGCGGGCTGAGGAAACAGGAAGGAGTACAGAGTTATCCACAGAGACTGAGAAAGGAGGAAGAGGAAGAGGAGGGGAGGTTTTAGGGGGAAAGATGAGAAGTTCAGTCTTGGCCATGTTCAATTTCAAGCAGCGGTGAGACATCCAGGCAGCAATGTCAGAAAGGCAGGCAGAGATACCACATGGGTCTGAATTGCCGGAGAGATTTCAGGTATAAAGAGGTGGATCTGGGAGTCATCAGCATACAGATGGTACTGAAAGCCATGGGAAGAGATAAGTGCACCAAGGGACTGGGTATAGAGAGAAAAAAGGAGCAGACCCAGGACAGATCCTTGGGGTACACCAACTGGGAGCGGGGTAGCAGAGGAGAAGGAGCCACCAGAACAGACACGGAAGGAGTGATGGAAGAGATAGGAGGAGAACCAGGATAGTACAGAGCCCCTAAAACCAATCGAGGACATGGTATCGAGGAGAAAGTTGTGGTCAACAGTGTCAAAAGCAGTAGAGAGGTCAAGAAGGATGAGGACAGCGTAAAGGCCCTTGGATTTTGCCAGGAACAAGTCGCTGGAGACTTTGGCAAGAGCCGTTTCAGTAGAGTATAAAGGATAAAATCCAGACTGTAGGGGATCCAGGAGGGCATGAGAAGAGAGGAAGTAGAGGCAGCGGCGGTGAACCGCACGTTCAAGTAATTTAGAAATGAAGGGAAGGTGAGAGATGGGTCAATAATTAGAAGGATAGGTGGGATCAAGTGAGGGTTTCTTGAGGAGAGGTGTGACCACAGCATGTTTGAAGTCTGCAGGGACTGTTGCAGTGGAGAGCGATAGGTTGAGAATATGAGAGATGGAAGGGACAACGGTGGAGGAGATGAGGCGTAGGAGACGGGTGGGGATAGGATCAGAGGAGCAGGTGATGAGTTTGTAGGAAGAAAGAAGGTGTGCAGTTTTATCTTCAGAGATCACAGGAAAGGAAGAGAGGGTAGCAGAGGTAGGGGGAGGGTTGGGAGTGAAGAGGGGAAGGAGGGGGAAGTAGCTGACTTTGTGGGGAATTGGAGGGTGATCTTGTGGATTTTGTCATGGAAATAGCCAGCATTTGGGCAGAAAGGGAGGGAGGCATCAGAGGCAGAGGCACCTTGAGGAGAGAGTTGATAGTAGTAAAGAGACGGCGACGATTAGAGGCAAGAGAGTTAGTCAGATGGACATAGTAGTCTTGTTTGACAAGAGCTATGGCTGACTGGAAAGAGACAAGCATGAATTTGAAGTGTAGAAAGTCTGCAGGGGAGCGGGATTTGAGCCAAGCACGCTCAGCAGAATGGGCACAGGAACGTAGATAGCGGGTAGTGGATGAAAGCCAGGGCTGGGGTGCAAAACGTCTCACAGGACGTGGCATTGTTAGAGCGAGAGCATCCAGAGCTGAGGAGAGTGCAGCATTATAGGAAGTTACTGCGTCGTCAAGAGACTTAGATGACATAGTGGAGGAAAGAGATGAAGAAATAGTGGAAGAGAGAGCCAAGGTATCAATAGCAAGAAGATTTCTAAATAGGTTGGATGAGACAGGATGCGGCTGAGGTAGCTGGTGATGAAGATTAAAGCTTAAAAGGTGATGGTCAGATAAGGGAAGAACTGAGCTATAGAAGTTAGAGGGTGAGCAACTACAGAAAAATATCAGGTCCAAGCAGTGGCCATGCTGGTGAGTGGGGGCAGTGGAACAAAGTTGGAGGTCAAACGAGGAAGTAAGGGAGAGGAGCTTTAAAGCATAAGGATCAGAGGGGTTATCAACATGAAGGTTAAAATCCCCAAGAATAAGAGTGTGGGACGAGGAATCCAGAAAGAAGGAAAGCCACGAGTCAAAGTCAGTGAGGAAGGTAGAAGCAGATTTGTCAGGAGGTCGATAAATAACAGCTACCCGCAGAGGAAGTGGAGTGAAAAGGCGAATGGAGTGGACTTCAAAAGAGGGAAAGGAGTGAGACTGAGGCAGCAGGAGGGGTTGGAATTGCCAAGAGGGAGAAAGTAGAAGCCCAACACCACCACCACGGCCAGTGGGACGAGGTGTGTGGGAGAACTGGTAGCCCCCATGGCAGAGAGCAGCAGTAGATACAGTATCATCTGGGAGGGCAAGAAGATGTAGAGCATTCGAGATAAAGAGATCATGAGTAAAAGCGAGTTTATTAGAGACAGAGTGTGCGTTCCACAAGGCACATGAGAAAGGGAGAGCGGAAGGGGAAAGGAGAGGGATATGGATAAGATTAGACATGTTGCGTGAAGATCTCTTCTCAGAGTGAGACAGAGATCTAGGGGGGCCAGGATTGGGGTTGATATCTCCAGATGAGAGGAGGAGGAGTCGCAGCAGAGTACGGGGTAGAGAGGAGACAGTATGGCGGGTAACTGATACATAGAAGCTCAGTTGTGGTAACTGAGATATACATAAGGAATAATATCAGTTGGGTAACTGATACATTAGAATAAAGAACCCAATCTGTTCTGGTAGCAACAGTAAGGCCCTCTGGAGGGGAGGCTGGGGTGTTTGAGGAAATGCCCAGTGATTGTGGTAAGGCAGGTGAATGTGCTCTGCTCTTGTCGGTTGAGTTCCAGTTGGAGCCATTGGAGTCCTGGATCTTGTCTTCCTCATCCATGTGGAGAGCCGCCAGTGGGGGGTGGGTTGGGTGTGTGTTACTGTCAAAGTCCTTTGGAGTGGCAGCTGGACCGGTGTGTCATTGAGGCTGATCACTGGTATGGCTGGAGCAGGTGCACATGGCTGCTGTCTGGAAGTAGATTGTCAGGCCCTTTTTTCCAAGGCAATAGAGAGTAAAGTGACTTGCCTAAGGCATGCCAGTGGGAACTGAACCCAGATCTCCTGGGTAGTGGGTTGTTGCTCTAACCACTAGGCTACACTCCAATTCAAGGTGATCTGGTTTTTATGCTGGAAATGTACCTAAGTCTTGCATTTTAGGGATTCATACCCAGCATGATTATGGGAAATTTAACACAATGTTTTTATTTCAGGAACAGGCTCCCTGACCATCATCCCTGATATTATATCAGACATTGAACGAGGGGAAGAGCCGTATATCCGGGATGAGCCAGGCTCAGAGGAAAGAGAGACTGGGACAAGCAGCTGCTCAGGTGAGTCCAGTACTAAGAGAGACTGGTGTAAAACTGCAGAGCTGAAGAGTGGAATGAGCAGCTGGGAACTGCAGAGACCCCGTCCTAGTTAGTCAGATGGACATAATAGTCTTGTTTGGCAAGAGCTATGGCTGACTGGAAAGAGACAAGCATGAATTTGAAGTGTAGAAAGTCTGCAGGGGAGCGGGATTTGAGCCAAGCACACTCAGCAGAACGGGCACAGGAACGTAGATAGCGGGTAGTGGATGAAAGCCAGGGCTGGGGTGCAGAACGTCTCACAGGACGTGGCATGGGCGGAGCAAGAGCATCCAGAGCAGAGGAAAGTGCAGCGTTATAGGAAGTTACTGCCTTGTCAACAGACTTAGATGACATAGTGGAGGAAAGAGATGAAGAAACAGTGGAAGAGAGAACCAAAGAATCAATAGCATGAAGATTTCTGAATAGGTTGGAGGAGACAGGATGAGGTTGAGGCAGCGGGTGATGAAGATTAAAGCTTAAAAGGTGATGGTCAGATAAGGGAAGAACTGAGCTACAGAGGTTCGAGGGTAAGCAACTAGAGAAAAATACCAGGTCAAGGCAGTGGCCATGCTGGTGAGTGGGAGCAGTGGAGCAAAGCTGGAGGTCAAATGAGGAGGTAACGGAGAGGAGCTTTAAAGCATAGGGATCAGAGGGGTTATCGGCATGAATGTTAAAATCCCCAAGAATAAGAGTGGGGGAAGAGGCGTCCAGAAAGAAGGAAAGCCACGAGTCCAAGTCAGTGAGAAAGGTAGAAGCAGACTTGTCAGGAAGTCGATAAATAACAGCTACCCGGAGAGGATGCGGAGTGAAGAGGCGGATGGAGTGGACTTCAGAAGAGAGAAAGGAGTGAGACTGAGGCAACAGGAGGGGTTGGAATTGGCAGGAGGGAGAAAGTAGAAGCCCAACACCCCCACCACGGCCAGTGGGACGAGGCGTGTAGGAGAGCTGATATCCACCATGGCAGAGGGCAGCAGTAGATGCAGTATCATCTGGGAGGAACCAGGTCTCAGTTAGAGCAAGAAGATGTAGAGCATTAGAAATAAAGAGATCATGAGTATAAGCAAATTTATTAGAGACAGAGTGTGCGTTCCACAAGGCACATGAGAGAGTGGAAGGGGAAAGGAGAGGGATATGAATAAAATTAGACGTGCTGCGTGAAGATCTCTTCTCAGAGTGAGACAGAAGTCTAGGGGGCGCCAGGATTGGGGTTGATATCTCCTGATGAGAGAAGGAGAAGTAGCAGAGTACGAGGTAGAGAGGAGACAGTATGACGGAAACGAGGGTGAGGATTTCTTAAAGAGAGAGGAGATGGTTGAAAGAGATGGAGAAAGCGATGAAGCTCAAGAGCTGATGATAGGGTAGAAGACAGAATGGAGGTGTAAGTGAGGATGGTAAAGGGGAGATAAGGAGGGGAGGAGTGAGGGTGTTGGTACGAGGGGAGACAGTTAGGGAGAATGAGGACAAGGAAGACCATGTGATGAGGAGCCATAGGAAAGGAATAGAGAGGAGAACAAAGGCCAGAGGATATAGAAGGTGGGAGAGTGAGACTGGGCGCCCCTGTGCGTGAAGTAGGTAATGACCAGATGACAGCTATAAGAGACTGCGAGCCACGGGGTGGGTGGGTAGAGGGGAGGCGGGTGGGGTATAAGTTATACAGCTGAGAAAGCAGAACAAAAGTGCAAAATAAGTGGCAGAGAGTTAAGAGAACACACTAACAGTGACAAATAAATAAATAAGTGCAGACAGATAAAACTCATAGCAAATTCACTCACAGGAGCGAAAATTCACCTCTCAAGCAGAGCACTACGAGGGCACTGCTCTTCCCAGAGCACAGAGAGGCAAACAGAGAGCTAGGCACACCTGGGGCTGGCCAATACCTCAGCAGGGGGGAGGGTTAATCACTCAGGTAGGCTAAGAGCAGAGACAGGGAAACAATATAGACTCAAACTATGGAGACAGAACAAGGATAGATATTGAATTAAAAGTCAAAGTTAAGCTGGCCAACTTCCTTCTCACCCATTCAGTCCAGTTTTCAGGATATCCACAATGAATATGCATGAGTTAGATTTGCATGCACTGCCTCTTTGATATGCAGATCTGTCTCATGCATATTCATTGTGGATATCCTGAAAACCTGACCAGATGGGTGTGTCCCGAAGACTGGGTTGAGAACCACTGATTTACAGTACATCTGCCTTCTTCCCTGGCTTTATTCTGAAATTTTAATGTATCGGACCAACCACTTTGTATGTTCAAACATGAGTGACGCCAATGGCGGGGAAGGCAGGACACAGCATGAAGTAGGGGGAGGTAAGAGCAGATCACTCGGGGTGAGGGAAGAGGCGCCATCACTGACGTCAACACCAGCCGTGCTGCCTCTTTGTAGGGGCTCCACATTCCAATATTCAGCTTAGTGGTTAGAGCAGTGGCCTGGAAACTCGGGAAGCCAGGATTCAAATCCTACTGATGTTCCTTGTAGCCTTGGGCAAGTCACTTCACCATTCATTGCCTCGGGTACAAACCTTACAGGCCGATGCAGAAACTCTGCGCTAGAGCCAGTGTTTAAAGCTCTAGCGCAGGGTTTCATAGCTCCAGTTTAACACTGATTCTTTGCGCTGGGATGCAATGTGCAAATTACCCAGTGCGCAAAATTCAGCGTTAAACTGGGCGAGCAAGCCAAACACATGCGCATAGAAGTCAGTGCGAGTTTGGCATACTGTCCTGGAGAAACAGGGTCATCTAAGGTGAAGTTTGACACTTCACCTCACATGACCTAGACATCAAGGAAAGCCAGTGTCCCCCCCCCAGACACTGACCCCTGATAGAAACAAATCCCTGGTGACCCAATGGTCTGAATCTCCCCCCACCCAATCACAAACATCCCTGAATCCCCCATCCCCCTCCCAGTACCTTTAACTATGGGGCAAGAGTGTCACCCACATGACCCTGCCCTACCATCTTGAAAAATAGTGGCACCTGACCCCGCGCAGTGCATCCTGGGATGCACCAGGTGAGGTCAGACTGCTATATAAGGCAAAAAATGCCTTATATGGCAGAGTGACCCCATCCAGTGCATCCCAGAATGCACCACATGGGGACAGGTGCCAACATTTTTCAAGATGGTGGTGTAGGGGTAGGAGAGTGTGGGCAACACTTCCATCCCATACTCAAAGGTACTGGGGGGGCGGGGCGTTTCAGGGGCCACTGGGCCACCAGAGATTTTGTTTCTGCTTGAGGGTCAGTGTCTGGTGGTGCACCGGCTGCCCAACAGTGTGTCGATGGCATCAGGGGCTTTCCAGATCATACTGCTAGACCAGTCCAGACAAGCGGGTTATGTCCCCCTGCTAGCAGATGTTAGAGACAGAGAAAAAAACACTCCAGAGCTGTGATTGGTTGGGATCTGGGTGACATAGGAGTGCCCCTAGAGGATCCAGCCAGTATTTCTCTGTCTCTAGCAGATGAAGGACTTAGACAAGTATGTCTATTAGATTCTTTTTTTATATTTAACTCCTGGATGCACCCAGAGTACACAAGAGGTGTTTTCTCTGGGTATCCCAGGCTTCCCTTCTTGATAGCTGTATTTCTGTAATCAGCAATACAGCAGGGCTGAGCTCCTGATTTCCTGTCAGTGCAGCTCCCCCTTTCTCCATTCCTCCTCAGAAACACTTTCCAGCCCCTGCTAAGAGGGTCTAAGCGCTGGAGGAGGATCCAACTGTCTTTCCTGTCCCTTTCAGTTTCTGTAATTGTCCTTACACTGACTTGAAAGTTTCTTTTCTCCTCCGTGGGACGTCAGCTCCTCTGATTCCAGCACAGTGAGTAACTGACAGTTTCCTTTTCACTGCCGTTTTCAGCGATTTGGGGCTCAACGGGGTTTCAAGTTTTACGGTGCTGACAGCAGTCCTTGCCTCTCTCCCACCAATTTCACCGCATTTTTGAAATTTTTGGAGCAAAGGGTTGCTTGATTTTTACTTTTAAAGTTGCTGGTGGCCATTTTGAAAACTCGGGATAGCTTTTTTTCTTCATTCTTTTTGGCGGGAGCAGCTCTGGGCAGGCATTTTATGTCTAATTCTCACCAGAGAATCACATTACCCTTCTAGGAAAGTTTCCAAGGAAGAGTTTTAAGTGGACCTTTGTTCCCTTCTCAAAAAATAAATAAATAAATAAAAATAAAAATAATACAATGGAAGATTTACACTTAACATGCCTGCTTCTCTGCACAGATGTATCGGATGTAATAAGAAGCAGAAAGACTTAGTTAATCGCATGTGCTCTTTGTGTACAATGCATCCAGGGGAGTCTTCTTCCACTGTGCTACCGTCTGTGGATATCAGCGCTTTGTCACCGCCTTCTTTAGAAGGGCTGCAATCCAGTCTGCCTGCAGAAGGATCCCAATCTGCTCCAAATTTGCCTCCACAGACTGCTGAACTCTTTGGTTTCAGCCAACGGACAGTTCCTGGCACTTTTTCACCAGGCATGGAGCCTGTGGCGTTCTGAATCCTCCGGAATACCTGCCTTACCTGCTTCCACTCCAAGCAGGGATATTGTGGGGTCTCGCAAGCGCTCACATAAGTCCACAGACCTTAAGACTACTCGTTCCGCCAGGGACATTTTGTGGGGCTTCCGGGATGTTCCTGATGCCCATGAAGAGCATAAATCTGAACGAGAAGATGGGGAATATTCCTCCTCAGATTCTTCACTCACACTTCAGGAGGACTCTCAAGATATCCGACTCTTTCGGAAAGAGGAGTTACCGGCCTTAATTACTCAGATGATAGAGGCGCTACGCTTGGCCGACACGCCTGATCCACAAACTTCCCAGGCTCCTTTACAGCCTGATCCTATTTTGCAAGGTATTCGGAAACCTTTCAAAGCTTTTTCCTTTCCAGCGGAGTTGCAGCAAATGGTATCTCGGGAATGGGACTCTCCAGAATCGTCTCTCCGCACCGCACGCCGTATTGGGCAGTTGTATCCTTGGTCTCCTACTGACCTCGACTGTTGGCTGTCATACCCAAAGGTGGATGCTTTGGTGACTGGGGTCACTAAACATACAACTATTCTGGTTGAGGGCGGAGTGGCACTCCGAGATCAACAAGACCGTAAGGTCGAAAGCCTTCTGAAAACAGCCTTTTCGTCCTCCACTCTTTCTCTACAAGCTGCGGTTTGTGGAGGTTTGGCGGCTCGGGCCTCCCTCCGATGGATTCAGCAACTTTCTGACGAGCCAGAGTTAGAGCATCTTGAATCTGTCACTGCATTCCTGGCAGATGCCTTTTATGATCTTCTACGGTTGTCAGCTTGCTCCGTGGTGGCGGTTACAGTGGCTAGAAGATGGCTATGGTTGCATCAATGGGCAGTGGATGTTGCTTCTAAGACTCGCCTGTCTAAGTTGCCTTTTAAAGGGAGGCTCCTTTTCGGCGAAGATCTTGATAAATTGGTGAAAGATCTCAGAAAGGTGAAGCCACAACGTTTACCTGAGGACAGACCAAAGGCATCCTCTCATCGTGGCTCTCGGTCCCACGGTTTTCGCCGATTTTCTAAATCTCAGGATTCACGACGATACCGTTCTTTTAAGCCAGGTGTTTCTTCCGCTTCTGCCCATCGCTATGGTCAGAGAGCGCAGTCCTTTCGAGGAGCCCGCAGAGGGACAGATACCTACTCTGGCCCAGGGAAATTCGCTGGAACCTCCTGTCCTTCTCGCTGATGGGACGCTCCGCCCACTCGAGATCCTTCCTCCCATAGGAGGATGGTTATCCCTTTCTTTCTCGATAGTGGGCACTCATAACTTCAGATCGCTGGGTCCTCGATATAGTTACTCATGGCTATTCTCTCAAATATTACCGACCCATTCACGATGCCTTCCTAGTCTCTCCAGGATGCTCATCGGGAAAACGAGTGGCCATTCAAACTACTGTTCAGAGACTTCTCTCCTTAAAGTCCATTTGTCCAGTCCTTCCATTAGAAAGAGGGCTAGGCCGCTATTCCATCTATTTTGTGGTGCCCAAGAAAAATGGATCTTTTCATCCAATTTTGGACCTCAAAGGTGTAAATCGCAGCCTTCGAGTACCACACTTCCGGATGGAAACCCTTCAATCAGTTATTCATTCGGTATGCCGGGGAGAGTTTCTAGCTTCCTTAGATCTCGTGGAAGCGTATTTTCATATTCCCATTCGAGAAGACCACCAGCGCTTCCTGCGTTTTTCAGTTCTAGGCCAACATTTTCAGTTTTGAGCTATGCCCTTTGGCCTAGCCTTGGCGCCTCAAACCTTCTCAAAGGTGATGGTGATTGTGGCCACCGCCTTATGCAAGCAGGGCATCAAAGTGCACCCGTACTTGGACGATTGGCTCATTCGTGCGGATTCTCTTCCAGAGGCTATCAAAACTGTTTCCACAGTAGTGGCCTTTCTTCAACAGCTCGGTTGGGTGATCAACCGCACCAAAAGTCCCCTCCATGCGTCTCAAGAGATCAAATTTCTTGGAGCATGCTTCGATACCGGTCAAGGGCGTGTATTCCTGACTCAAGCCCATTTTGTAAAGCTGACCTCTCAACTCTGCAGTTTCTTGGCGCAAACAGCCCCCCGGACATGGGATAACCTGCAAGTTCTGGGATCCATGGCAGCCACCATCAAACTCATACCTTGGGCAAAAGCTCACATGTGCTGTCTTCAGGCCGCTCTGCTTTCCAGATGGTCCGCAGTGACGGAAGACTATCAGATTCGTCTGCTGTTAGAGCGGCAGGTCCGGCGCAGTCTACAGTGGTGGTTGGCATCTCACAATCTCCTCAGGGGAGTACCGTTGGAAAACCCGCATTGGATCTTCCTGACAACCGACGCCAGTCTGTCCAGATGGGGAGCGCATTGTCGCACTCACTGAGCACAAGGAACTTGGATGAAATGTGAAGCACGATGGACCATCAACAAGCTCGAGGCGAGAACAGCTCGATTCGCCTTACTGAAGTTTCAATGGTTCCTACAGGGACAAGCGGTTCGGATTCTCTGCGACAGTGCCACTGCAGTATCCTACCTCAACCGCCAGGGCAGCAGCAAGTGCACAGGGGTATCAAAAGAGATGTCCCTTCTCTTCACCTTGGGCGGAAAAGAACCTTCAAGCACTCTCGGCACAACATATTGCGGGAGCCAGCAACATGAAAGTGGATTTCCTAAGCAGACACACTCTCTCGATCCCGGCGAATGGGAACTGGCCCCACAAGCGTTCCAAACCATAGTTCAGAAGTGGGAGCAACCGAAAGTAGATCTCATGGCATCAGCCACGAATGCGAAAGTTCCGCTCTTCTTCAGTCGTTGGAGGGACCACATCTCTCAGGGCATAGATGCCTTGGCGCAGCCATGGCAGAAACGCCAGTTGCTTTATGTATTCCCACCTTGGCCAATGATTGGAAGGGTTTTGGAGCGAATCAGGGAGCACCAGGGTCCAGTAATATTAATGGCCCCTGACTGGCCATGAAGACCTTGGTATGCCAATCTCATAAGACTGTCTCGAGTCCTTCCTCTGCGACTACAAGCTCCGTTCGGACTTCTCAGGCAAGGTCCTATTTCAATGGAAGATCCAACTCCCTACTTGCTTACGGCTTGGCTCTTGAACGCTGTAGATTGACTCGTAAGGGTTACTCTTTCAAGGTAGTGTCGACTCTCCTCAAGGCTCGCCGTTTGTCTACTTCATTGGCATATGCTAGGGTGTGGAGAGTCTTTGAGTCCTGGTGTACCCAACATCATCTTTCTCCTTGGAGAACAGAAATTCCAAACATTCTTGCCTTTCTTCAAGAGGGCTTTGACAAGGGCTTAGCTCTTGGCACTATACGGGTACAGATTTCAGCGTTGACGTGTTATAGGGGGCCGATTCATGGGGGTTCTCTTGCATCCCACTCCGATGTGTTGCGTTTTCTTAAAGGAGTTAAGTTTCTACACCCTCCGGTCCGTCCACTTGTTCCTTCTTGGGACCTTGTCTTGGTTCTTCGGGCTCTGAGGTCTCCGCCCTTCGAGCCTCTGAAGGAAGTTTCCGTATCAGATTTGACACGTAAGGCAGTTTTCTTAGTGGCAATAACTTCGGCTTGTCGCATTTCGGAGCTGCAGACCCTCTCTTGCAGGGATCCGTATTTGACTTTCTCTGCAGAAGGAGTGTCCCTTCGCACTTCTCCCTCTTTCTTGCCTAAGGTAATTACTTCTTTTCATATCAATCAGCCTCTTTTGTTGACGGCTTTTTCAAAGGAACAATGTTCCAAAAGTTCCAAAACTCTCAGAGCGGTTGATCTCAAAAGGATTCTTCTTTGCTATCTCAAGGTCACCAATTCATTTTGCAAGACCGACCATCTTTTTGTGCTTTTCGCGAGGCCGCACCGAGGTTTGGCAGCTTCCAAGTCTACTATTGCCCGATGGATATGCCGTACCATTGAATCAGCCTTTATTCTCCAAGGCAAGCCAGTGCCTCCCACTCTTCGCGCACATTCGACTCGGACTCAGGCCACGTCTTGGGCTGATAAATCGCACATAGTCCCTCTTGATATTTGTCGAGCGGCAACTTGGTCTTCCTTGTCTACTTTGGCCAGCATTATCGCCTGGACGTTCAGGCACGTGAGGACAGTCATTTTGGGGCTAGTGTGCTGTCAGCGGCTCTCTCTGCCCACCCTGGTGTTCATTAGCTTGGGTACTTCCTGCTTGTTTGGACTGGTCTAGCAATATGATCTGGAAGGAGAAATTTCACTTACCATTAATTTCCTTTCCTGGAATACTGCTAGACCAGTCCAGAACCCGCCCCATTATCAGTGTCACGACTGCTGGTGCAAAGGAGCCGACGTTCGATTTACTTCAGACATAAGCAATATCATATGCAGGAGAAAGTCCACAACAGTGGATTCAGATTTTTTCTCCAAAGAATGATGTTTGAGCCTCCTCCAACCTTCTTGGTTCGAGTTCAAGTTTTTCGTTGGATTACTGGTTACCTGTACATAGTTGAGTTCATTAGTCCCATTTTTCTCTTTGCATTAGTGCTTTTTCAAAAGAATACTGGCTAGATCCTCTAGGGGCACTCCTATGTCACCCAGAGCCCAACCAATCACAGCTCTGGAGTGTTTTTTCTCTGTCTCTAACATCTGCTAGCAGGGGGACATAACCCGCTTGTCTGGACTGGTCTAGCAGTATTCCAGGAAAGGAAATTAATGGTAAGTGAAATTTCTCCTTCCCTGATGCCTGGGAGAAGTGTCAAACTCCATCTCAGATTATACTTTTACTCCTGGCTGGATCTTTACGCCTGCCCAAAGTGGGCATGAAGATTCAGCATTAAAAAAACAGTGTAAAAAACTGCGCTAAGTTTCAGCACAGTTTTTTGACATCGGGTGCAATTAATTATGCAGCAATGTGCATGCAATATGTATGCCAGGTGAGTGGCAATTTAGCGCGGTTGACTTTTTGGCATTTTTCCAGCACTAGCTTGCTTTCTGCATTGGAGAGGAAGCCGAGTGTTGAAAAGTGCCAAAGAAATGCATCGGCCCGTTAGATTGTAAACCTTCCGGAGACAGGAAAATACCTACAGTACCTGCATGGAACTGACCTTGACCTACTGCTGGAAAGGCATAAGCTAAATAAAATACTGTTTTAGCTGCTATCAACACCGGTAAGCAGATTACTGCCGGGGGAGGGGGGAAATCAAGATTTTGTGATTATTTACTCTTATATTATGCACTGGCCCAGAGTATTAGAAGTGGGCACTTTTAATGAGAGAGAATTGAATACACCCTGCAAAGGTCAGTTTCTTTTAAAGATCTAAAAAGCCGCAGCTTTTATCCAGGAAACCCACTTGTTGAGTAAATATACTGATGGAGAGGCTACGGGGTCAAATTTTGTGTTGCTGAAATAAAATGGGGGTGTAGGAGTAGCTATCACTATGAAATCGAAGCTGGCTTTCCAGCTCCGGGAGAGCAAGAGGGATCTTGAAGGGAGGTTTGTATTGTTACAGGGTGACCTTAAAAGTGAAGGGGCTACTTAGTAATTGTATAGGGCCTTAATAGGCTGCCAACTCATTGCTGAGAACAAACCTCGGAACGACTTAGCTCACATCTCAGGGGGCTGTATTTGCTCTTGATACAGACCTGGATAAACAAAGTGGAGAGAAGGATCAGTTGGCTAAACCCCGACGTATTATTGTGAATATGCTGAAGGATCTTGACCTGATTGATATTTGGAGGGCTATGCATCCTCGCCAGAAGGATTTTACATTCTTTTCTCATACACATAATCTGTATTCTAGGATTGATTTAAGTTTGCTTGATAGTTGCTATAGTTATAGTTTATTGGACTTGATATGCCGTCTTACGGTAACCAACAAAGCTTGTAGGTTATAGGGGCTGCTCTAGAAGCAATCATTTGGTCTGTTCATGCCCCTATGCGGTGTAAATTAGGTGGGAGTAGGGGAGGGAGAGGAAGATCCTTTTGGAAGCTCAGAAAGAGCCTGGTGCAGGATCCAGGGGTGATGCGGGACCTACGGGACTGCATTGATGAGTATTTACCATTTAATGAAGGGACAGTAGGGATGGTTACAGTCTGAGAGTTTAAAAGCTGTTATGTGGTGGAGGTTAGTAATGGGGGCTCAAGGAAAAAGAGCCAGAGAGTTGAGAGGGAGCAGGCGCTGTGAGAAAAGATTGTAAGACTGGAGGGATTGCATAAGAGCTATTGGTCACCAAGAGTTTGGGGGAAGGTAGAATTGTGCTAGGGCGGAGCTGAGGGCATGTCAGAGGATTTGGCTGTTAAGCTCTGACGAGTACTGCAAAAATGCTGTGAATTTAGGAATAAAGCTGGCCATCTTTTCGCCTGAAAATTAAGTAGCCAGTAGGTATTCTCCATAGTCAGAGGACTTAGGGGGAGGGAGGGGAGGTAGAATATAAGGGTGATCAAATCCTATAGCGCTTTAGCCTCTCTTATAGGAAATTATATTCAATGGAGGAAAGAAGAGAAGGGGAGATTAGTGATTATTTAGCTGGGGTGTAGTTTCCTGCAGTCCCTCCGGCTATGGGGGGAAATATTAGAGGCCCCCTTTTGTTCAGTAGAATTATACTATATGATGAAAAACCTTTGAGGGAATAAAGAGCCTAGGCTTGATGGCTTCACGGGGAAGTTCTACAAGATGTTGGTTGGGCACTTGGGTCGAGTTCTCTCAGTCTTTAATGGAATTTTAGAGGAAATGGTATTGCCAGCCAGTATCACGGTTTTGCCTATACCTGATAAGGATGTTTTGGCGTGTGGATCCTATTGGCCTATCTCCTTGCTCAGTGTAGATGTAAAACTTTTGGTGATCAGGTTGGCCCAGGTAATACCAGGGCTGATTAATCCAGATTAGACAGGGTTCCTCCTCAGGTAACAGACATCTGACACTGTCGAACGGATGTTGCAGCTGGTTTGGGCTACCAGTAAGGGTAGAGAATGGGCCATCTTGCATAAGCATTCAACCGTGTTCATCGGCCTTATATCAGATGCTCTGTAAGGTGGACTTGGGCCTTAATTTCCTTGTTGGGGCTCTTTATGACCGGCCCAAAGCTTGTGTCAGGGCTAATGCATATTCCATATTGTCCCTCCAGTCTAGTCCCGAACCTCTGGGGTTTAGCACCTCCTCTCGCAGCTTGGAGACTGAGCACGTCACGCTTTTGGTGACACCGGTATAAATAGTCCAGGAACCGCCTCCTTGCTACAGTAATTTCAGTCTCCAAGCAGCTGGAGGAGTTGTGAGCCTAAGAGGTTCAGGGCTCACTGGAGGAATGATTAAGGAAGTTGTAGTGGTAGTTAGTTAAGTGGGTAGTTAGGTTGATTTGGTTAAAAAAAAAAAAAAAGGAAGAATATAACTTTAAATTTTGAGACTCAGGAGTTTTGCGTGCCCTGGACTTAAAGCTGGGTGACGACAAAAGCTGACCCCCCCCCTCTCTCCCTTCCCTGGAGGTCTGTTAATACTAACGGGGAAGAGTGAGGGAGTTGTCAGTGGAGCCTACGGCTCCCGAACCCACTGAGTGGGTGAGGAGCCGTGAGACACAGCATTCAGACAGTCGACAGCGAGCGGGCCTTTGGAGCCGTGGCAGCGATTGCAGCAGTGACTGGTTCGGCGGCGGCTCGCTCCCCGATGCGGAAGCCGCCAAATGATAGGCTGTGCGTGGGTGTGCAGAGCGGGGCTCTTATCGGCGGCAAGAACAGAGGTAAGCGCCGTGCAGGCGGCAGGGAACCAAAAGCTGTGTGTACAGTGGAGCGGGTAGGCGTTGGAGAGCCGTTAGGCCCAGGCCATGTGGCAACAGCGCGGGAAACCGTGCGACTGTAAATTGCCTGTCAATGGAGGCATTTATTTTGGAGTTAGAATACAGCTGACAGAGACTAGTTGAGAGATGGCTCGGGCTGCTCTTCGGTGAAGTTTCGTTGGAAAAAAAAAAAGCAGAGAGTGCAGGCAATCTGTGAAGGTTTCACGGAGGACATCATGCCTTCTAGGCCTCAGTGTTTGCTTTGTGGGGCCAGAAGAGGGTCGGTCTCTGATGTGAGGGTGTGCAGGAGTTGTGCGCAGGAAGCGGCATTGGTGGAGATTGCAGAGGAAAGTGGGGTAGAAGTGCAAAGAGGAAAAGCTTCTGTCTCACCAGAACCCCTTTCTCCGGCCGCACCACCCCCGGAGCTGGTGGCGGGGCCATCCACAGCTCCAGATGCCCCCACTTCCCAACCTCTGTTACAAGGGGGGTTGGTGGCAATATTCTCCCAAGAATTTGTGATGCTGCTCCAGCAGGCCCTCGCGGGGGCTGGACGGGGGTTGGCAGCATCTGCTGTGGAAGGGGAGCTGGGGTTAAAGCACTCTGGAACTCCTCTAGAATTGGGGGCGGGTAGCGCCCCATCTAAAAAGCCTAGGATGGTGAGAGACAGGGTGGAACAGGCCTTAGTCTCGGAAGATCATTCAGAGAATTTGGAAGACTCTGAGGTAGAGCAAGACCTTGAGGAAGGTGAGATCGCAGAGCAGGAAGACCAGGCAAGAGTTGTTCGGGTGTTCTGGCGAGAGGAATTGCCAGCGCTTATCACAGAAATGCTTAAGGCATTGAACATGCCGACCAAGGGTCAGGCGGAGGATTCCATGTTGGAGGACCCTTTATTGCAGGCGGTGCGAAGGTCCCAGAGAGCTTTCCCAATACATAGAGTAGTTAGGGAAATGATTCAGGAAGAATGGGACATGCCAGAGGCAGGGCTGAAAGGCTCCAGAGTGATGGTACGCCTTTATCCGTTGGAGGACCAGGATAAGGATCTTTTTAAATCTCCTAAGGTGGATGCGGCGGTATCGGCCGTTACTAAGAAAACGACGATTCCAGTGGAAGGACGTGCCACTCTTAAAGATGCCCAGGATAGGAGGCTAGATACCTTGTTAAAGCAAGTCTTTGATGTCAATGTGCTTTCCATGCGTGCTTCCATTTGCGGGGCATGGGTGGCAAGGGCTTGTCTTCAATGGTCCCAAAGAATTAAGGGAGTGCAGGTAGAGGACGCGGTCGAGGAAGCATCCCGGATGGAGTCCAGGGCGGCTTATCTGGCGGATATTCATTATGATCTTATTCAAGGTCTTTCGAAAAGTATGGCGTCGGTAGTGGCGGCACGGAGTTATCTGTGGCTATGTAACTGGGCTGCAGATGGTTCCTCTAAAGCAAGGCTAGGTAAGGTCCCCTTTTGGGGTAAGCTCCTCTTTGGAGAGGATTTGGATAAGTTAGTTAAGGATCTCGGAGAGTCTAAGGGCGGAAAGTTGCCGGAGGACAAGCAGAAGCAGGGTCGTCCTCTAGGGGTGTCCAAAAGCCAGGAAAGGGAGTTTCGCCGATTTCGCTAACCAAGATTTGGTCAGTTTCAGAGAGGACGTTTTCAGTATAGACTCCAGGGGTTTTGAGGGTTCAGAGGAGCGGGTAGAGGTTTTGGAGCCTCCTTGTCCCCGAATCTCAAGAAGTCACAATGAAGCAAGGGGGGTCCAGGCAGGATTAGTATCCATGGGGGGGTCGACTAAGGGAGTTCTATCCCGCCTGGGCCCAAATTACGTCAGATCAGTGGTTGTTGGAGGTCATTCAGAAAGGGTATGCTCTCGAGTTCCAGCGACCAGTGCTCGACGCCTTCGTTCAATCTCCATGCAGGGTGAGATCAAAGCTGTCTGCCATACGAGAGACTTTAGAAAGGCTTCTGGCCCTCAAGGCTGTGGTGCCGGTGCCTGCAGACCAGTGCGGATGCTGTCGGTACTCCATATATTTTGTGGTGCCAAAAAAGGAGGGAACCTTGCGACTGATCGTGGATATCAAAAGAGTGAACCGGTGTCTCAGAGTGTCGCACTTTCGAATGGAGACTCTGAGATCAGTCATAGTGGCGGTTTGGCAGGGAGAATATCTCACGTCGTTAGATCTCTCGGAGGCATACTGCACATACTGTCATATCCCCTCCTAGTGGCAGTGTGCTAAAAGGGTCAGAGTGGACATTTTAATTTTGTTGAAGAAAGAAAAACTTTCAGACCAAGTGCATTCTGGTCCTTGTAGTCCCTCTTCACAAAGAAAATAGATGTGTAAGCCTTGAGCAGGGTGAAACAAAAAGGTTTTTATTCCCTTGTTACGCAAAAGGTTCTTCAGGAAACAAAGTAGAATTTACCTTATAAGAACATAAGATATGCCATACTGGGTCAGACCAAGGTCCATCAAGCCCATTATTCTGTTTCCAACAGTGGCCAATCTAGGTCATATGTACCTAGCAGTTTCCCCAAGGGACACAGGTTCCACAATGCTTGTATTGGTTCAAGCATTGATATCCTGGGTCCCTTCTTAATAATGGTTTATGGACCTTTCCTCCAACAACTTGTCCAAGCCTTTTTTAAATCCAGCTACACTAACAGCCTTTACTACATCCTCCGGTAACAAATTCCAGAGTTTGATTACACGTTGAGTGAAAAAATATTTTCTTTTATTAGTCTTAAATAGTTTACCCTGTAGCTTCATTGCATGTCCCCTAGTCTTTCTATATTCTGATAAGGTAAACAATCGATCTACGTTTACCCGTTCCACTCCGTTCATTAATTTATAGACTTCTATCATATCTCCCCTCAGCCTTCACTTTTCCAGGTTAAAGAGCCCTAACCTTTTTAGCCTTTCTTCATAGGAGTATCCTTCCATCCCCTTTACCATTTTGGTGGCTCTTCTCTGAACCTTTTCTAAAATCGCTATATCCTTTTTAAGATACGGCGACCAGAATTGCACACAATATTCAAGGTGCTGTCTCACCATGGAACGATATAGAGGCATTATAATATCTTTTGTTTTATTTTCCATTCCTTTCCTTATCATACCTAGCATTCTATTTGCTCTCTTGGCCGCTGCTGCACACTGGGCCGAGGGTTTTAACATGGTATCCACGATGACGCCTAAATCTTTTTCCTGGGTGGTGGTTCCTAATGTGGAACCTTGCATCGTGTAACCATAGTTTGGGTTGTTCTTCCCTAGGTGCCTAACCTTGCACTTGTCCACATTAAATTTCATCTGCCATTTTGATGCCCAGTCTTCCAATTTATCAAGATCCTCTTGCAATTTTCCACAATCCTCTTGGGTTTTAACAACTTTAAATAGTTTTGTGTCATCTGCAAATTTGATAACCTCACTCGTTATTCCACTTTCCAGGTCATTTATGAATATGTCAAAAAGCAGCGGACCCAGCACAGATCCCTGGGGTACACCACTATTCACCTTTCTCCATTAGGAAAATTGGCCATTTAGCCCTACCCTCTGCTTTCTATCTTTTAACCAGTTCCTGATCCACAATAGTACACTGCCTCCTATCCCATGACTCTTTAGTTTTGCCAAAAGTCTCTCATGAGGGACCTTGTCAAAGGCTTTCTGAAAGTCCAGATGCACAATATCAACCGACTCACCTTTGTCCACCTGATTATTCACTCCTTCAAAAAAACATAACAGATTAGTAAGACAAGATCTTCCTTGTCTAAAGCCATGTTGGCTGTCTCCCATTAGGTCATGACTATCTACATGCTGAGTAATTTTATTCTTTATGATGGTTTCTACCATTTTTCCCAGTACTGATGTCAGGCTCACCGGTCTGTAGTTTCCCGGATCACCCCTGGAACCCTTTTTAAAGATTGGTGTTACATTGGCGATCCTCCAATCTTTAGGTATTAGAGATGATTTTAATGATAGTTCACAGATTACTAATAGCAGGTCTGCTATCTCGTATTTCAGTTCTTTCAACACCCTTGGATGTATACCATCCAGCCCAGGTGATTTGCTACTCTTCAGCTTATCTAATAGTTGTAATACATCTTCCCGATGTATCAATATTTCCTTCAATTCTTCCGCACCTTTAAATACCACTTCAGTCATGGGTAACATCCCTACATCTTCCTCAGTAAAGACTGAAGCAAAGAATTCATTCAGTCTCTCCGCTATCGCCTTCTCGCCTCTTAGTGCTCCTTTAACCCCTTTATCATCTAATGGACCAACTGACTCTCTCACAGGTTTTTTGCTACGAATGTACTTGAAAAAATCTTTATTTCACGTTTTTGCTTCCACAGCAAGCTTCTTCTCAAATTCTCCCTTTGCTTGCTTTATCAATGCCTTGCATTTGACTTGCCAGTGCTTGTGCTGTTTCCAGGTTTCATCGTTTGGCTCTTTTTTCCATTTCCTGAAAGATGCTTTTTTTGGCAACAACAGCCTCTCTGACCTCACCTTTAAACCATGCTGGCAGTTTTTTGGACTTTCTTCCACTTTTCTTAAAGCATGGAATACAGCTGGTCTGGGCTTCCAAGATAATATTTTTCAACAACAGCCAAGCCTGATGCACGTCTTTAACCTTTGCAACTGCTCCTTTTAGTTTTTTCTTAACTGTTTTCCTCATTTTATCCTAGTCTCCCTTTAGAAAGTTAAAAGGTAGTACTGTGGATTTCCTTACTATCTCTCCTCCACTAATTAAATCAAAGGCAATCATGCTATGATCACTATTGCCAAGTGGCCCCAACAACCTTATCTCTTGCACTAGATCTGGTGTTCCACTAAGGATTAGGTCTAATATGGCTTCCCTCTGGTTGGTTCATGAACCAGCTGCTCCAAGAAGCAGTCATTTATTTCATCTAGGAACTTTATCTCCCTAGCATGTCCTGACGTGACACTGACCCAGTCGATACCGGGGTAGTTGAAATCACCCATTATTATTACTGTGCTGTAACCTTTGTTAGCTTCCTTGATTTCTTTGAGCATTTCATCATCCATTTGGTCATTCTGGCCAGGCGCTCGATAGTACACCCCCACTGCCATTGCCTTTCCCCTTTTACATGGAATTTCAATCCATATAGATTCTACAGCAGATTTTGTTTCCTCCAAAACTTTAATCCTTTCTGACTCAATGCCCTCTCTAACATAGAGAGCAACCCCTCCACCAAGTTGATCATCTCTATCATTACGATGTAGTTTGTACCCAGGTATCACAGTGTCCCACTGGTTGTCCTCTTTCCACCATGTCTCTGATATTCCAATCATATCTAACCTTTCATTTAGTGCTATATATTCTAACTCTCCCATCTTATTTTTTAGACTTCTAGCATTTGCATACAAGCATTTTAGAGAATGTATTTTATTCATATTAATTTGGCTATTGTTAGACATGGGTAATTTGGGATCTTTAAGCTCTGTCTGCTCCATACTTGAGGGCCTTTGGGCTACTTTACTCTTTTGTGGAACCTCTCTGCTTTTGGTAGTATCCTTCAAAGATACATTCTTTCGAACCATCTACTCTTGGGCGACTGTCGGCTTTCCCCTAATATCTAGTTTAAAAGCTGCTCTATCTCCTTTTTAAAGGTTAATGCCAGCAGCCTGGTTCCATCCCGGTTAAGGTGAAGCCGATCCCTTCGGAAGAGCCCCTCCTTTCCCCAGAATGTTCCCCAGTTCCTAACAAATCCAAAACCCTCATCTCTGCACCATTGTCTCATCCACGCATTGAGACTCCGGAGCTCTGCCTGCCTTTTGGGTCCTGCGCGTGGAACAGGAAGCATTTCGGAGAATGCTACCCTGGAAGTTCTGGATTTCAACTTCCTACCTAAAAGCCTAAATTTAGCCTCCAGAACCTCCCTACCACATTTTCCTATGTCATTGGTACCGACATGTACCAAGACAGCAGACTCCTCCCCAGCACTATCTAAGACCTTATCTAGGTGGCGCGTGAGGTCCTTACTTCAGGTTTAGTGCCAAGAATATTTACAAAAGGTCAGCAACTGTTATAAATGCTTCACAGTTCTCTGTATCCAAGGAAGTTTCTCAAACAGCAAGAAAAACAAGTCAAATCGTCTTCCTTCAGTGTTAACAGAAGCAAAAGGTACTTTGTGCTGCTGCTATATCTCGGTAAGAGATTCCAGGCTCTCGGTAATACACAGTCCATTGGTTCAAGCTTCAATGGTTCTGGTTCTGCAAACTCAATTTGCATGAGTTCTAGCTCACTCGTGGTGTCTTCTAATCCTGAGCTTTCCCTGGTTAACACAGGTTGCAGTTCAGTATTTCTTTCCCCCACTTCCCAGCCTTGCTGGCCTGGGTTTAGCAAATAAACAATGTATAGATACAATGTATAGATACAATGTATAGAGTTAAGAATTGTACATAGTTTCCCCCAGTTACTTCCAAGTTGATCTCCCTGTTTATTGTAAATACAACTCAAAGTTCCTTGTGTTGTATAGTTGATGTTAAATGTAAACCGCTCTGATCTAAAATAGAGCGGTATAGAAGAACTGTTAAATAAATAAATAAATAAATAACTGTTAGGGTTTTTCCCTATACCTCTCTGTATAGGGTTATAAAACTTCCTCCAGCTTTGTTTCTTCTCAGAATGGCTTTTTAGGTTATCAGCCTTCCTTGGACCTGGCATCCATTTAATAAAGGAAGTATCACTGTACCTTGGATCTCTGTAGCATTTGCTGCTGGTGTTCTCTCCACCAGAGACTCTCCCTTTGTCACCGTCTTCCTTGAAGACTGGCATCTGGAGCTTTCGAAGCTGGGCTTGTCCTCCCTGGAACTTAGCTCTACTTTTCCATGTATCCAAGCTTCTCTGCCTTGCAGTGTACGAGGTTCCTTCCTCAGTTCCTTCCTTCATAGATCCTTTCTCTCTCTCTCTCTCTCAAAGGTCCTCCCTCGAGTTCCTCCTTAGATCCTCTCTGTCTGCTTCCTTGTGAGCACTGCTTAAAAGGGCGTTCCCCAACTGAGTTACCTGGCTTTCTGCTCAGGTGCCTTTGATTAGCTACTGCATTGCTACAACCTGGGTGTGTCAGCTTAACATCTGCAGCCTCGTGCCTGCTCCCTCTAGCTGCACTTCTAGGTAATTGCACCCTCTGTAACTCAGTTGTTTCATAAGAAAGAGAGTTTTTTCCTACATCCATCGCTTCAATGGCTTCAGCTCCATCACAATACCAATCTGGTTAGAGCATCAGTGGTTCCTCCGGTTTACGATTCCCATGGGCCATTTTCAGTTCCAGGCGTTGCAGTTTGGTTTGGCAACAGCGCCGCAAACCTTCACCAAGATGATGGTGGTGGTGGCAGTAGCATTACGCAGGGAAGGGGTATTAGGGCACTCTTACCTGGACGATTGGTTGATTCAAGCAAAGTCAAAGAACGAAAGCGAGGAGGCTACCCTCCGGGTGGTGCAATTTCTGCAGAGCCTAGGATGGATGGTCAATATAACAAAGAGCAAGTTGGAGTCGTCACAGGAGTTTGGAGTACTTGGGGGCCCGCTTCGACACAAGAAGTGGCAGAGTATTCCTACCGCACCTCAGGGCCCAAGGGCTAAGACAGCTCGTCCGAGCGTTCCTAAAGAGGAGGGATCCCACGGCGTGGCATTATTTACAGCTGTTGGGAACAATGGCGGCCACGCTAGAGTTAGTGCCGTGGGCCAGGGCCCACATGAGACCGTTGCAGAGAGCTCTGCTCAGAAGATGGTTGCATCAGTCCGATCAGTTGTCACAAAGACTGACCTGTCCTCAAGAGACAAGACAGGCTCTGCAGTGGTGGCTAGCTCCAGGGTGTCTGGAGAAGGGGATGACATTGGAGTCGCCGGATTGGAGGTCACTGACGGCGGATGCCAGTCTTTTTGGCTGGGGAGCGCACTTTGAGGGATAGTTTGCCCAGGGTCAGTGGGCAAAACGAGAAAGGAGTTGGTCAATCAACAGGTTAGAACTAAAGGCAGTCACTCTAGCACTTCGAGCTTTTCAACAGCACCTGCAGGGGAAAGCAATGCGAGTTGTCAGACGGCTGCCTGGGTGAGAATCTTCACACTCTTGGCAAGTGCATATTTCTATATGATTTGCAAGGTATTGTGGGCAATGTAGTTCATTCACACCAGACACAGCTGCTGACAATAATTTAGTTGTGCTCTTGGGTAAAGCCAATAAGATATTTATTTATGGGGTTATTTCTCCCAACACAGATATGCTTGGTAGCACATAAATTAGGTTACTTGCTTTCAGTGTTAACTTGGAAAAACAAAGTCAAAATCAGGAAAACAACAAATGAAAAGCCACAAAGCAAGAAACAAACTGTTCTTTTCAGGTTAACTTCTGATTACTTCCCACATAGATACAGAAGTGATTCTCTCCTAGCTCACAAGCAATTAGGTAAGGCTTAATTGCTAGCAGTTACCAGCTGAAACCCCTTAGCTGGCTTGCCTTCCACTGTGTGGGTCAAATCCTGCTTCAGGAGCTTTTCTGAGTAGATTAAAGAACAAATTTGTATTTCTTTGTGATGGTTGCTGTACTTTATAACAGAAAGTTACCAACGGAGTTTAGATAGAGAGCAGTCCATATAAACAGGATCTTCATCTGCTATTATTCCCCCTTGTTCAACAAGCATGGGTTCAATATCATGGATTGGCACAGATGAATCTCTCAATGGAGCATTTTCAGGAGAATACTTGTTTCCCTGCTGTCTTTCAAGGTTATAGCTAGGGCATAGATCAGTGTTCATACCTGAGCTTCCATTGCTGCTAGAGTTCCTCTCTATATAGCCTGGCCAGTATGTAGTCCAGTTCTTATGTCCAGCCTTCCAATCCAGATCCCTGGACACTGGATCTCTCTTCACATACCTTCTGGCACAGGTCTTAGGGTCCCTTCCACGTGCAGCCGTCTCCCTCACAGGTAGCCTCTGGTGATTCCTAGCTCTGCAGCACCATTCCTCTGGCTTTCCCCAGTCCAATGGTGTATGCTGGCCCTTGGAATACCTCCCAGTATACGTACTGCTTTGGACTCTTCTAGACCTCTCAAAGGCTTTTCTCTTCCTTCTTCCAAAGGGTCTCTTTCCCTCTCTGTCCGTCCGGTTTGGCTTCTGCTTCTGATGATCCTTCAGATGAAACTGATGATCAAACTCAAGCTGATTCTCAGGATACTGAGGACAATTCTCTGGATATCCAAGGTGATCATGAAGATGGTCATCTGTAGAATAAACTCTACTCTTATTCTGCTTGGATGAGTGCTCCTCCCTAATACAGCGCAGCTGTGCTGAATCAGGCCCTGCCCTTTGAGATGAGTGCTTAGGGATTACCTCATAGCCCTCCTGATTGAACACACGTTTCCCCACTTCAGCTCCTCTAATGGCTGTTGGAAACCTGGTGCATTCTGGGACTGGTAGTCTTTTATGGCAAAATTCTGTTTTCTCATTTCTACCTGAACTGACAGGTTGCTTGTTTAGAGTCACTTCACCTTTTCTATAGCTCCTTCCTGAGCTATGATAAGCTTCCTTATCACAGAGTGCTGTCAGACAACGCCACAGCGGTGGCCTATATCAATCGTCAAGGAGGCACCAGCAGCGTGGCTCTCAAAGAAGAGGCAGAGGATCTCTTAAGTTGGGCCAAATTGCATCTGGAGGCGTTATCGGCAGCACATGTAGCGCGGGTAGACAATGTGACAGCTGATTTTTTGAGTCACGTCAAGGTGTACCCAGGAGAGTGGATTCTCCATCAGGAGGTGTTCGACTTACTGGTACATTGATGGGGAACTCCGGTGATGGATCTCATGGCGACGTTTGCATCAGCAAAGGTCGAAAGATTTTACAGCAGAAGGAGAGAAAGAATGTCAGAAGGTTTGGACGCTTTGATGCATTAGTGGCTGGAGGATCAGCTCCTACACGTATTTCCACCTTGGGTGTTAATAGGTCAGGTTCTGCAGCGAATAGAGCAGCACAAGGGTCAGGTGATCCTAATTGCGCCGGATTGGCCAAGAAGGCCATGGTATGCCGACCTAATAGGTCTCCTGGTGGGGCGTCCATGGAAACTGCCGGTCAGGAGAGATCTGCTAGTGCAGGGTCCGTTAAATATGCCTCAGGTGGATTGGTTCTCGCTTACGGCTTGGCTCTTGAAAGGGCAAGGTTGACGGCCAAGGGTTACTAGATAGCAGTAATTTCTACCTTATTGAGGTCCAGGCGTAGATCTACCTCAGTGGCATATATACGGGTTTGGCAGCTGTTTGAGTCATGGTGCGAAGGTAGGCGAGTAACGGCGTTAAAGGCGTGTGTACTGCAAGTTTTGTCCTTTTTGCAGGATGGTTTTGATAAAGGACTAGCAGCTGCATCTTTGCGAGTTCAGTTGGCAGCGCTCTCTTGTTATTGAGGGAAGGTGCAAAGGATGGTGCTCGGGTTTCATCCGGATGTTAAGCGATTTTTATGAGCAGCGTCGCTTTTGAGGCCGCCATGCAGAGCAGCGGTACCCGTGTGGGATCTCAATTTAGTGCTGGAAGCGTTGGTACGGGAGCCATTTGAACCTTTGGCTAAAGCGACATTGAAGGATCTTACTCTTAAGGTGGTGTTTTTGGTGGCTATTTCTTTGGCGCGGAGAATTTCGGAATTGCAGGCTTTGTCATGTAGGGAGCCTTTTTTGTCATTTTATGACAAGAAAGTAGTTTTGAGAACGGTTCCCTCTTTCTTGCCGAAAGTGGTGTCGGTGTTTCACTTAAATCAGGTGGTGTCATTGCCAGTGTTCGAGAAACATAGCAAGGATAAGTCCAAAGGACGGCTACATCGGTTGGATGTAGGACAGGTATTAAGGAAATATTTGCAGAGAACGGCTCTGCTCCGCAAGACGGACAGATTGTTTGTTTGTCTTGTTTGGGGGGGCCAAGACAAGGTGAAGCGGCATCAAAGTCTTCTATTGCAAGGTGGCTTAAGGAGGCTTTTGCTTCGGCATATGTATTGAAGGGCAAGACGGTTCCGAAAGGCTTAAGAGCCCATTCAACTAGGGCACAGGTGGCTTCCTGGGCAGAGTTCAGTTTAGTGCCAGCAGTGGAGATTTGTAAGGTGGCGACTTGATCGTCATTGAATTCCTTTGTTAAGCATTACAGACTAAATGTTCAGGCGGAGGGGGACGCTAGGTTTGGATCAGCAGTGCTTCAGGCTGGTCTGGCAGGTCCCTCCCGTTAAAAGTGTTCACTGCTCTGTTACATCCCCAGAGGTTCGGGACTAGACTGGAGGGATGATAAGAAAGATGAAATTAGACTTACCTGCTAATTGTTCCTTGAGGAACTCCAGTCTAGTCCCGCTTCCCTCCCTGGTGTTGTGCGTTGGACTGTAGCCTGAAGCAAAGTAAGATTTATCAGTAAGCTGCGGAGGCGGCTATAATGGCTTCGGTCCATTGGGGGATGGGAGGTGAGAAATTACTTATCAGTGATATTAGTGGCTACTTGGGGGTCCTCGGGAGAGGGCGAAAGTAAGCCTAAGCAGTACAAGAAACAGGAGTTACCTGTTAAGTTATATAGTTATGCCTGGTTTCTAAAGTTCTAATATCTACTTACTTATTGCTCTGGTGAGTCTGCTTTGTCAATAGGTTACTGGAGCAAGGAGGTGGTTCCTGGACTATTTATACTGGTGTCACCAAAAGAGTGACATGCTCAGTCTCCAAGCTGTGGGAGGAGGTGCTAAACCCCAGAGGTTCGGGACTAGACTGGAGTTCCTCAAGGAACAACAATTAGCAGGTAAGTCTAATTTCACCTTACTTTGATATATGTTTCCATTAGGCAGGGGAATCAGACAACGGTACCCCCTGTCTCCATTACTTTTTGTCCTAGTTATGGAGTCGTTGGCATGGTTTATTAGGGGGAATGCTGTAATTCAGGAGATACGGATGAGGGAAGGGGGAACATTTACTACTACTACTACTACTCTTTAGCATTTATATAGTGCTACGCACGCAGCGCTGTACAGAAATATAAGCAAAAAGACAGTCCCTGCTCATCAGAGCTTACAATCTGGAACATAAGATATTATTTGCAGATGATGATATGTTGTCCATTGTTAACCCTTTCCAGTCGGTGCCTGCTATAATGAGGGAGTTGCAGGTATTTGGGTGGATTTCAGGTTTTAAAATTAATATGGATCAGACAGAGTTGCTGAAGCTCTCTTTGGGGAGGGTAGATCTGATGAGGATACAGAGGATGTTCCCCTTCAAGTGGCAGGCCAATAGAAATAAATATTGGGTAGTGCAAGTGCCTGTACCTTATCCAAGGTGTATGAGTTAAATTACTCATCCCTAATTTAAAAAATCAGTACTGATTTGGATAGATGGCAGGGTGAGGATATTTTGTGGCTGGGCCACATAGCGGCACTGAAAATGAATGTACCCCTTCCCCTAGTCCTGGGGAGAGACTCTGAAAATCATTCAGAGGCAATTTTCTAGGTGTATTTGGAAAAATGAGCCATTTAGCGTGTCTAAGCACATTTTGTGTGTGAGCAAGAAAGAAAGGAGGCTTGGGCGTGCCATGAATTAAGGTATATTATGTTGCCGTCCATTCGCAACATGTCTTGGATTGAAGATGAGGAGCAGAGTCTTAAGTGATTCATCCATATCGAACGGCATTTGGTCCGTTACTGTTCCATCCGATTCTGGCTTTAGGAGATAGATAATTTGCTTCTCCAGTGTGCCTGGAGACTTTGGGATGTGAAAGTGATACACAGATATATTTCCATGGTATAATATAAATCACATTGATGGATCCGCTAAAAAACAAAGATCACATAAAACATAGGACAAAAAAGGGGGAGGGGGAGGGAAGGGGATTGTTTTTTCGTTTTTTAGCAAATCCCTCAATGTGCTTTATATTATACCATGGTGATATATCTTTACATCACTTTTAGATTTGTTTACCCCTTTTTTCTTATGCTTTATGTTCAGTAGTCATTTTTAATATTTCCTATATTATTTTTGCTTTTAATTTTAGTGGGACCCGTCTGTTAGTATATACGGTTTTACTATACTGCGACCTGATAGACTAGCATTTTCTCCTTGTGGGGTAAGTTTTGACAATAGTCCTTCTCAAGAGTACTTTGTTATTGCTTAACTTTCTGTTCTAAGAATTTTTTCCTTTGTCTTCATTTATGTATTTCCTTTTAAGCTACGAATGGTTTATGGTTGTCCTCTTAAGTCAACACCCCTACAACAAGTCCTTTGAAAAAGACTTAAGTATAACCACCAGGGGGCCTTTAATTTATCCCTGCATTTGGTTTTACTGTGGTCATGTGTAGAGTTTGTTTGTTTTTTTGTTTCTCTATTATTTTTTTAAGGTAATTTTATAAAACATTTTCCATATGTACAGGATATAGAGATTTTTCTCATCGCACCCCAACGGATCATTACACAGTGGCTCTTGACATTATGACAAGATGCTTATAAATGTTTCACACTGCGCTCTCTTCAGGAGAACAGCAGTAACATGACAAGAAAAAGAACAAATGTCATTGTTTAACATTTATCTATTTAATATATTTAAATGCTAAGTGGCAATCTCTCCTTAAATGGTAGCTTAACCCCTGATGGTAGTACCATGAGACCACCACTAGGAGACAAGACCACCATTTTGAACCCTGGTATCTGAAAGAGCAGAAGTGGAAGGAGATTGCTCCTGCACCCTACATTAGATGACTAGGGATTGCTTCAGTAAATGAAGAGGGGGAGACTATGGAAGGGTCTGATAGTGGAAGGATAGGAATTGGATGAGGAGGTCTGCATCGGTGGGGGGGGGGTGGAGGGTTGGGGGGGAGGGGAGAGTGCTTTCTGATGAGGGGGATCCAATTAATGGGATTCTCTGGGGGGATAGGGAGTGTTGTTTGATTTGTGCTGCTGCAGCAGGAGAACCATTTAGGTTTATTTGTGCTGGGTGCATGCCACATGCCTCAGTAGACCAGTCGAGGCATGTCGTGCAGGTCCGGGAGGTAAGTGTCTGCCCAGTGCGGTAAATGCAGGATGGATGCTGGCCACGTTTCCTCCATTTACTGCACAGGCTTCACACCTACAACACTCTAAGTTTTGTATTTAAGGTGCAGTAAGCACAAAGTCTTACTGCACTTTAATATGCATGCTCCTAAATTTGTTAAACTGTCCTTCTCCTACAATAATACCCAATGTTTGCTTTTATTTATCTAGAAAGCAGTGATCCAAGAAACAATAATCCTGAAGGGAACAAATTATCAGAAAGAGACAAAGAGGTGACATTTTCCTGTTCTGACTGGAGAACAAAGGGTAGAAATCAACGTATCTCAGAAACGAAGGCAAGAAACTCAAGAGGAAATTCAGGTCTGTGTGAACAAAGTGCCAGTAATAGCACACGTAGGGGGGAACAGCAGAGAAACCAGATAAAAGAAAGATGTTTGTGTGATGCCTGTGAGATATTCCTCAGGGATCCTGTAACTCTAAAATCACAGCAGAGATCTGACAGCGAAGAGAGACCATCTACATGTACGGACTGTGGGAAATCCTTTAGTTCGAAGGGAGACCTAGAGGGACCACAGAAAACATGCACAGAAGAAAAACCGGTTACATGTTCTGAGTGTGGAAAAAATTTCAATAGAAAGGAAGAACTAATGCAACACCAGAAAATCAAGAAAGGAGAGAAAATGTTTGCATATACGGAATACAGGAAAAGCTTCAGCAATAATCCAGATCTGGAACAGTATGAAAACATCCACTCAGAGGAGAGTATTACAAACTTCAATCAGAAAGAAGACTTCCCAAGACACCAAAAATTTCAACAAGGAAAAAGACCTATTTCAAGTAGCGAATGTCAGAGAAAAGACTTTTCAGGGGACAAAGAAAAAAATATAAATGAAAGTCCATTCTCTTGTAAAACTGAACAGTGCTTTAGTAGGAAGGTAGACTTGTTGTCACAGAAGCAGAAAATCTACACAGCAGTGAAACAATTTGCATGTACTGAATACAGTAAAACCTTTAGTTGGAAGAAATCTCTCCCACACCACCAGACTGTCCACACTGGATTGAAACCATTTACATGTTCTGAGTGTGGTAAAAGTTTCACTCAAAAGATGTATCTTGCCCAACACCAGAGAATTCATACTGGAATGAAGCCATTTTCATGTTCTGAGTGTGGTAAAAGTTTCAGATGGGAAGCCAATTTTATATGCCACCAGAGAATCCACACTGGATTGAAACAATTTACTTGTTCTGAGTGTGGTAAAAGTTTCAGTCAGAAGATGTATCTCTTACAACATCAGAGAATTCACACTGGAGTGAGGCCATTTTCATGTACTGAGTGTGGTAAAAGGTTCAGATGGGAGGCCAATTTCATACGCCACCAGAGAATCCACACAGGATTGAAATCATTAGAATGTCCTGAATGTGGTAAAAGGTTTAGTGAGAAAATCTCTCTCTCAGTCCACCAGAGAATACATACAGGAATGATGCCATTTGTTTGTACTGAATGCGGTAGAAGCTTCAGTCTAAAATTGAGCCTCAGAAACCACCAGACAATCCACAAAGGAAGGAGACCAATAACATGTAATGAGTGTGGTAAAAGCTTCACTCAAAAGGAAAACCTCATCAGACACCAGAGAATCCATAGTGAAGTGAAGCTGTTTACATGTTCAGAATGTGGTAAAAGCTTCAGTCGGCAATCAAGCCTTAGAAGCCACCAGGCTAACCACAAAAGAGAAAATCCATTTACATGTATTGAATGTGGTAAAAGCTTCAGTCTAAAATCCAGCCTCAGAAGGCATGAGATGATCCACAAAGGAGAAAGACCATTTATATGTGCTGAATGCGGTAAAAGCTTCAGTCTAAAAACAAGTCTCAGAATACATGAGACAATCCACAAAAAAGAAAAACTATTTTCATGTCCTGAGTGTGGTAAAACTTTCAATCTAAAATCGAGCCTCACAAGCCACCAGAAAATCCATGGAGAAAAACCATTTAAATGTTCTGAGTGTGCTAAGAGCTTCACCCATAAGAAAAATCTCATGACACACCTTAGAATACATACTGGAGAAAAGCCATATACATGTACAGAATGTGGTAAAAGTTTCAATCAGAAGATATCTCTTACAAGGCATCAGTTAATCCATACAGGGGTGAAGTCATTTAACTGTGCAGAGTGTGGTAAAAGCTTCCGTCATAAGACATATCTCTCAGTGCACCAAAGAATCCATACGGGAGTGAAGCCATTTACATGTGCTGAGTGTGGTAAAAGCTTCAGTCATAAGGCATATCTTCCAATACATCAGAGAATCCACACAGGAGTGCAATCATTTACATGTACTGCATGTGGCAAAAGTTTCAGTCATAAGACAAGTCTGAGGAAGCACCAGAAAATCCATACAGGAGTTCAGAATCTGTCTACATGATCAAACTCTTAGAAAAGCATTTCAGTGAGTAGAAGGGATGGGCGAGAATCCATCTGTACATATAGAAAAAGAAGTGGCATATTTTGCAAAACAAGGGGGAAAAACTCTTCAAACAATTAGATCAGCAGATGAGAAACAACAAGTGGTAAATGCATAAATACAGTGGGAAATAGAAAGTTTTACTCTAGGAACCATTCAGCGATCAAAACCAAACACATGAATAGCTAAAGAGAGGAGAACTGAACACTGAGGATGAGAGATTTGATAGTTGCCATCCACGATAGTGGATTACAGATGAAATGGTTCACAGCAAGCACAGAAAAAATGGTAAAACGGATCTATGTAGATTTTTTAAGTGAGAGCTGGAAATAGTTACTCATTTAGTTGCTGGCTGCAAAGTTATGATGGGAGAAAATTTCTATAGGAAAGCCACAATAAAGTAGCACATTTCATCCACTGGAAACTGTAAATACTACAACACTGCTGTACCAGAAAAGCACTGGGATTATGAGAATTATGGTTTTCAAACATGAGAATGGCATTGGTAATGGAAGTGTCAATGCTAAGTGATTATTCTGTACATTGCGTGGGGAGAAAGAAGATCCTAAAGCATCATGCAATGCTGGAAAAGACCACAAAAATGTGACAGAAAGATATAGAAATATTCTTTGTCATATTGGGTGCCACAAGCATGATTAAAAACAATTTCAAGCACACCTTGATAGGTTGCCCATGCATCCTGTGAATATCAGAAGGGAGCAGTCTTTGGCATGATGCAAGTAATGTTGTGAACATTAGCAGTATATTTAAGAGATTGAGATCATACTTCACACACCCTAGCTTAGGAGTGAGACTCGTTACTGTCATGGTGTGTGCAAAACGAACCTATTTGGAGATATTGTCCCCAAAAGAGATTTTTTACATGTATTGAGTGTGGTAAAAGCTTCAGACAGGACAAATCTCACAAACCACCATACCATTTGTTTTAGACTGAAACCATTTACATGTACAGAATATGGTGAAGGGGTCTATGAGAAGATGCCTCTCACAAGCTACCAGAGCATTCATACAGGTATGGACTGTGATAAAAGGTCCAGTCAGATGTCAAAATTCAGATGGTACCATGGCATCCACAACCCAAGAGAGCATTTATGTTGAAAAAAGCAATTATGGACAGTTAGGGGTATGTTTACTAAACTGCAGTAACATAGCAGCGGCTACGTTAACGCGCGTCAGGTAACGTTAACGCGCGCTATGTAACGTTAACGTGTGTTAGCGTTCCTGGCCTCGGTAAACACTGCAGAGGTGGAGAGAGGGTGCAGAGAAGGGGTCAGTGGGTGGGGAGAGGCTCCCACGACACCAACGGGGGAACTGAAGGGCTGGAAACTACCACGAGTGAAAACCTGGCGTTAGATGCACATTTGCAGGAGAGAGAAACCATTTCAGTGTCAGCAATGTACAGCCTAGGCAAGGAGCCCGAGAAAGGTGATAGTAGTGCTCCATCTGCAGCAACAGTATGTGGCCAAGTATGAAAGGCAACTATGGTGATGGTGCAAATGGGGCATAGGGAGACTGCAGGCGGGACATGCAGTGAGGGCAGCTGGAACACAGGGTGAACTAGGCCGTTGCCCAGGTGGCACATAGGAACATAGAAACAGGAAATCAGCAGGACAGCAGCTGACCAGGGCCAAACATGCCCAGTAGTCCGTGTTCCACAGTGTCCCATCAAGGGGACATTACCCAGCAATTACCCCAAAAGTCACACAGGTACCACTATGGCTGTAATAGGGCAAGCAGTGCACATCTGGGGACCACACTAACAAGGGTCCATAGACCACACCCAGGATGGGTCCCAAACAGTTCATTGGCCATCTAACTGAACACACTTTACAGCAGCCCCTAGTAAGGCATTGCAGGGTGTGCCCATACGTTGCCGGAAACATATATACACCCAGTAGGCCAAACTGGGTACACTGTACCTGAGATGCATACTCAAGCCTGTCCACAGTCGGCAGTAACAACACACTCCACTTACATCTACCCGGTCCACCCTGGCCAATAGTTGCTAGAGCACAAGCCTGACATCCCCCCAGCCATCACTCCCCCATGTGGAAGGGACATAACATTGGTAGGCAGTGATGGGGGGGATGTGTGGATGTCCATGTATGCCTCGCCACCCCAGACCCCGCACCCTAGGTACCCGCCTACCTGCACAGTGGATGGCCTGGGACCGCGCATGACCAGCACTGACAGCATATTGTCATGTCGGCATGGCAGGGGGGGGGTGTTTGTGCTGGAGGGAACAGTGCCACCCGCCTGCAGCGGACCTAGGCCTGTTACCAGTACCAGTATGTGGTGTGCAGTGCAATTGAAAAGGTCTTCCTGAGGAAAGTAAGGGTAGCCCCAGGGACCACTACTCCTCTGTGGCAATAGTGTGGTGCAGTACACACAGCCAGTGTGTCCAGAAGCAGAGGGTTACAGGTTCAAGTCCCAGCTGTGGATCTTACAGAGCATCCCCCCCCCCTACATTTTACCCTACAATGCAGATACAACATCAACATGTGCAAACCCCAAAGCCGCGTTGAACAGGGGTCAAAACACCCACTCACACAGGCTCCACTATCCAAAGCTTCATGGAGAGTCAGGCTGTTGGCCCCAGCATGGAGCTGCAGTTATCAGCAGAGCACTACTATTTATTTATTTATTTATTTATTTAACAGTTTCTTCTATACCGCCCCTTCCAGAGATCAGGGGCGCTTTACATTAAACAAAAAATTAGTATATTTCCGTATACTTTACATGGAACAATATTTTAACTATATACATGTTTAGTTACATATAACATATTTTTGAAACTATGTACAGGTTATAAAACATGGAACATAACATAGTTAATTACCAGTAGTTATTTACAATAGTGATATAGTCGTCTGTTTGGGTGAGTAGCTGTTTGGGTGAGTAGCTTTCTTGTGTTAGTCATTTGTTCTGTCTTGAGTATTGTGGATGTGTTTCTGTGATTGTATTGGAGAGGTTTTTTGTTGGTAGGGGATCTCAAAGTGTTTTGTAAGGAGGTATGTTTTTAGTTCCTTTTTGAATTGGTGAAGGTCCTTTATCATGTGGAGGGTTAATGGAATTTCATTCCAGAGGGTGGGGGCAGCAAAGGAGAAGGCTCTATCACTTGTTGTTGCTTTAGTTTTTCTGAAATTTGTTTTTATGTTGAGGGAATGGGTTGCGTTCTGTCTGCGCGTTCTAGTTTCTGATGGGGGGTGTATTAGAGTAGATAATTGTGAGGGAGAGATGTTATTAATGAGTTTAAAAGTAGTTAGGAGGATTTTATATTTTATTTGGCTGCTTATGGGGAGCCAATGCAGGTCTAATAGTATTGGGGTCACATGGTCTGTTAGTTTGGCTTTTGTGATCATCTTGGCGCATATGTTTTGGGCCCTTTGGAGGAGGTATATGTTCTTTAGTGGTAAGCCG
The DNA here is from genome assembly GCA_033557465.1 of Ichthyophis bannanicus. Classification (NCBI taxonomy): domain Eukaryota; kingdom Metazoa; phylum Chordata; class Amphibia; order Gymnophiona; family Ichthyophiidae; genus Ichthyophis; species Ichthyophis bannanicus. The sequence goes on from CM066031.1 coordinate 155,537,771, forward strand.
TTTAGGAGACTATTACAGTAGTCAAAGTGGGGGGTGATGAGGGAGTTGACTACTGATCTAAAGTCATGTGTGTTGAGTAGGGGTCTCAGATGTTGTATTGTCTTGAGTTTATAGAATATGGTTTTTACTGTATGTTTTATGTGTGGGAGCATGGTGAGTGAGTGGTCCAGAATTATTCCAAGGTACTTTACCTCCTTTTTAACAGGTATTGGTGTGTTACTTATTGTGATTGTGGTAGGGTAGTTGTAGTCGGTGTCAGCTTTTCTCGTTATGAACATTGCTTCTGTTTTTTTGAGATTGATGCTTAGGTGATTGTCTTCAAGCCATGTGGTAGTCTCATTCATGCACTGGAGTAAGTTATCATATTTGGGGTTGTTGGGGTTTATGGGGATGGCAAGCATGATATCATCCGCATATATGAAATGGTTGATTTTATACTTCTTGAATATGTTTGTAATAGGCTGGAGGTACAGATTGAAGAGGAGGGCGGAGAGGGCTGATCCTTGAGGGATACCCTGACCTTGAGTGAAAGTTTCTGATGTTTCTTTACCTAATTGTATCCATATTAATCTGTGTGAGATGTATGATTTGAACCATTCAAGGACTGTCCCTCCTATTTTTAAATCTTCTAGTCTGTTGATGAGTGTATTGTGATTGATGCTGTCGAATGCGGCAGATAGGTCTATGAAGAGGAGAAGGAAACCTTTGCTATTTTCATTACTACTACTACCCCCTGCACAGTTTAGCAATATTGGCACTGTGATCAGGACCAGTGTGGCAAGCAGGATTGCCAACCACCCCTATCATTGCACAATGCTGCAATAGGGATGTGTGTGTGTGTGTATGTCTATCAATTGTTTTATGGCTGCCTACACCGCTCTGGGTCCACAATGTCCCACTGTTACCAGCGTTAGCCTGCAAATGTGCATAATGAGGAGCAAGGTATTGTGGGAATGGCCACCGAACAGGGCGGATTGGCAGGATGCATCTGCACAGGATATAGGGCGATGGCTGGGACACTGTAGTGCCTGACCACCACCTGCATGGACAGGGTGGCCACAGCCTGGCATGCTGTGAGGTCACTCTCTCACCCTGACCGAGCAGTGACCATGGCATGTCTATGCTCCCACATAGTGCTCAACACTATTTGTCTTCAGTTATACCTGCGTGTTCCCAGTTCTGGGGCCCTATCACTGAGAAACCTGCTTGGTGTCTGTGCTGTACGTCCCATCTCTGGGTGCACAGGGTTCCCCTGTGAGCATGCACTATGGACTGGCTAGTGGACTGTCTGCAGTTAGACTGTGCATGGTTGGAACACCTTGTAGGGTGCTGCAGGTGCAGTCTGACTGTGCCGTCTGCTGGTGAATGGCAGACCGTGGTGTGGGGCAGTTGAGGTTTCCCCGGCTCATCGCAAGCAATACTGCTGGTCTGCCACTGCCACAGTCATTGGTATGGCTCTGGCCCACCAGCCCTGGAGGGCTTTCCTCTGCCAGCAGGACTGCGGTTGCTTGCCCTAAAGCCAGGGCTCAGGCACCTGTCCCTCCACTCCCTCACCTACAAAATGGGTGATTGTTGGTCCTTTGGGGTATATAGTGTATACCCCTTTGACCCGTAGAGACAGTGCTACATCCACCTCATGCGAGTCTAGACACCTCTCTGCCCTGATAACAGGTGCCCATGGCAGCCAGACCCTAACACTGGGTATGCACTAATCTGGGTGGTGTCTGGCCCCACAGGGCCACATGTGACTGCGGAACACAGATGGACACAGAAGTACTTTCGGTTGCACTGCTAGGAACACCTGGCATACACTGCCAGTGCTGGGGATGTGGTGCTAGAGATAGGTCTTGCTGCACATCTACTGTGGACCTAGTGCTGGGTGCCCATCCTAACCCTCAGGGTGAACACAGAACCTGCACAATGGCATGGTCTGTAGCTACTCTGTGCCAGTATAACACACTGTCAGTCCGTCTTACCATGGTGCAGTACTGGAGAGGTGCAGACCCCATCTGGTGATCAGCTGTAGACCGCTGTTCTGCATGTGCATTGCATCATGGGTGCTGGTGGGGTTACCCTATCCTGGCACACAGAGCAGACGGTTTGTGCGGTGACCTGCAGTCCTTCTGTACCCAGCCATTGATGTGCAACAAGTCATAGAGGTATAGCCTACTGGTTAGTACAATGACGTTCTAAACAGTGGTAATGGGTTTGATTCCTCATTGTTCCCTCCTTTCATGCCTGTCCAACTCAGATATTTTGCATGCCTGTAACAGTCATGTTTTTGCAGATCTGTGCTGCCAGCCCATAATACCCTCACCACAGTTGCCAACATTCCTTCGGTCCGTCTATCTGCATCTGTCAGCTGTGTAGAGTCCTGTCTGCCTGTGCAGTCTGCCACCCCATGTCCTGCACTGCTACCCTTTCCTGCATTTCGCCTCTTTGTGCTTGCCTCACCAGTGCCTGGTCTGCATGGCACCACCACTCTTCTGACCACCCATCATTGTAACTATCCTGCCACCTCCGCCTCCACTGGGGGACACGTATTCCCATTGTCTGCCACCCACTGTCTTTCCAGTACTTTACATTGCCAACACCCTGTGCTGTGGTACAGTTGCCCCCACCATGTTTGTCAACATACTGGCAGCCACATGGGATGCCTGCAGATATGGCAGGTCCAGCAGCTCCCTGCTCTCCCTCCTTCACTCACCTGTTCATTGCCTTTCCTCGGTGCTCTATCTAGTGTTGGGCTACATCTGTCTCTGTGCCTCACAGGTCATGCATGTCATCCTGAAACACTTTGCAGCCCTTAGGGCACACTAACCTAGGCCACCTTAACCTATGGTTCCATAGCCCAGGCTGCCTTCTACGGTGCCTTGTCCAGGGTTGCCTAATACGGCGCTTAGCTTAAGGAGCCCTATAGGGCGCTTTACAAGGTGCCTTATGAAGCACCTTACAAGGCACCTTAGAAGGCGCCTTATGAGGCACCTTACTTATAAGGTGCCTTACAAGGCACCTTACAAGCTGCCTTATAAGGCATCTTGTAACACAAGTTAGTGTAAGGCGCCTTGTAACATGCGTTAGCTGATATGGCTTGCTGTAACGATGCACCGCCCATGCCTTTATATGGGCATCTGTACCTTTACTGCGGAACCTAACGCGGTTGACATTACCGCAGTTTAGTAAACATACCCCTTAGTGTTGAATAAATCTGTCATGGTCAGTGGTAAGAAAGGCAGAAATCTCAGTATGGCATTGATTGACTATAGGAAAGCTTTTGATATTATCCAACATTCTCGGATAACAAATTGCCCCAAAATAAAACCTGAATTGATTTGAGTTCATTAAGTTCACCACAATAATGTGGCAAGCCACATTATTATGAACAGTTTGCTATTTGTAATATCAAGGTCCAGTGAGGAATATTTCAGGGCAACTCCCTGTTGTTACTCATGTTTTGTATGGCACATAATCCATTCTTATTTATTTATTTAACTAACATGTTTTATATATCTATTTTTATATTATTAATTTCTTGGGCTACATATCTAACTTTAACCCTAAAAATGCTAATGATCCATAGGTAATATCACATGGGATACACTGAAAATCTATTGTTCGATGTTCTCATTTCCTGTTACTTGTAAACTTGACATACGTTTTATGCTTAAGTACAAAGTTGTTAAAATGTAAACCGCGCTGATGATAAAAGTGCGGTATATAAAAGCTGTTAAATAAATAAATAAATAAAATAAATAAATACAGATAGTGACAAGATGGCTTTTGTCCTGGACAAATGTGCTAAGGCAAACTTTCTTAGAGAAAAATTGAATAGAACTGAAAAATCTCTCTGACTGGTAATTATGACTTAATGGAACTTGAAAAAGAAGGTGACTTTTACTAGAGAACTAGATCAAGGGCATGCGATCTACTTCGATTTCAGCAAAGCCTTTGATACTGTTCCTCATAGGAGGCTTATCAATAAACTCAACAGTTTGGAGATGGGTCCCAAGATGGTAAACTGAATCAGAAATTGGTTGACTGACAGACGACAGAAGGTGGCAATAAACGGAACTCACTCGGATGAAAGGAAGGTGATTAGTGGTGTGCCCCAGGGTTCCATCTTGGGACCAGTATTATTCAATATATTCATGAGTGATATTGCCGAAGGGCTGAATGGAAAAGTCTCTCTTTTTGCAGATGGCACCAAAATTTGCAACAGAGTGGACTACCCTGTGGGTAACATGAGGAAAGTTTTACAAAAGCTGGAAGAATGGTCTAATAGTTGACAGTTAAGATTTAATGTGAAGAAGTGCAGTGTCATGCACTTGGGAAGCAGAAATCCAAGGGAAATGTATGCAATAGGGTGTGAGAGATTGGTGTGCACGGACCAGGAGAAGGACCTCGGTGTGATTGTTTCTGATGATCTTAAGGTGGTGAAACAGGTGTGACAAGGCGATGACAAAAGCCAGAAGGATGCTGGGTTGCATACAGAGAGGAATTACCAGCAGAAAGGAAGAGGTATTAATGCCACTGTACAAGTCGCTGGAATATTGTGTTCAGTTTTGGAGACCATGTCGATACACCGGGAAGATGTATTACAACTATTTGATAAATTGAAGAGTAGCAAATCACCTGGACCGGATGGTATACATTCAAGGGTGTTGAAAGAACTGAAATATGAGATTGCAGACCTGCTATTGGTAATCTATGAACTATCATTAAAATCAACTGTAATACCTGAAGATTGGAGGATTGCCAATATAACACCAATTTTTAAAAAGGGTTTCAGGGGTGATCGGGAAACTACAGACCAGTGAGCCTGACATCAGTACCAGGAAAAATGGTAGAAACCATCATAAAGAACAAAATTACTCAACATGTAGGTAATCATGGCTTAATAGAAGACAGCCAACATGGCTTTAGACAAGGAAGATCTTGTCTTACTAATCTGTTATGTTTTTTTGAAGATGTGAATAAACAGGTAGACAAAGGTGAGTCGGTAGATATAGTGTATCTGGACTTTCAGAAAGCCTTTGACAAGGTCCTTCATCACAGACTTTTGGCAAAACTAAAAGTCATGGGATAGGAGGCAGTGTACTATTGTGGATCAGGAACTGGTTAAAAGATAGAAAGCAGAGGGTAGGGCTAAATGGCCAATTTTCCCAATGGAAAAAGGTTAATAGTGGAGTACCCCAGGGATCTGTGCTGGGTCTGCTGCTTTTTGACATATTCAAAAATGACCTGGAAAAGGGAATAACGAGTGAGGTTATCAAATTTGCAGATGATACAAAACGATTTAAATTTGTTAAAAAGCAAGAGGATCTTGATAAATTGACTGGGCATCCAAATGGCAGATGAAATTTAATGTGGACAAGTGCAAAGTTATGCACCTAGGAAAGAAAAACCTAAACTATAGTTACACGATGCAAGGTTACACATTAGGAACCACCACCCAGGAAAAAAATTTAGGTGTCATCGTGGATAACATGTTAAAACCCTCCGCCCAGTGTGCAGCGCCGGCCAAGAGAGCAAATAGAATGCTAGGTATCATAAGTGGAGTGGAGGAGTGGCCTAGTGGTTGGGGCAAGGTACTTCAGGCCGGAAGGTCAGGGGTTCAAATCCCACTAGAGGACAGCAACCTTGGGCCGGAAGGACTGGGGTTTCTAGTCCCACAGGTGCTCCTTGTGGTCTTGGGCAAGCCACTTAACCCTCCATAGCCCATGTTCCCTGTAAGATAGTTATCTCCAAGTTATAATGCCCTGTTCTATGTAATTTCAGTTTGTTCAATGTAAACCGCACTGATGCAGAATAGCACGGTATATAAGAGAATATAAATAAATAAATAAATAAGGAAAGGAATGGAGAATAAAACCAATGATATTATAATTCCTCTGTATTGTTCCATAATGCGACCACACCTTGAATATTGTGTGCATTTCTGATCGCCATATTTTAAAGGATATAGCAGAATTAGAAAAGATAGAGAGAATAGTCATCAAAATGGTAAAGGGGATGGAAGGATACCCTGATGAGGAGAGGCTTAAAAGGTTAGGGCTCTTCAACCTGGAAAAGAGACGGCTGAGGGGAGATATGATAGAGGTCTATAAATTAATGAATGGAGTGGAACGGGTAAACGTAGATCAATTGTTTACATCATCAGAATATAGAAAGACTAGGGGACAGACAATGAAGCTACAGGGTAAACTATTTAAGACTAATAAGAGAAAATATTTTTTCAATCAATGTGTAATCAAACTCTGGAATTTGTTACCGGAGGATGTAGTAAAAGCTGTTAGTGTAGCTGAGGTTAAAAAAAGGTTTGGACAAGTTCCTAGAGGAAAGGTCCATAAACCATTATTAAGAAGGGACATTGTGGAACCTGTGTCTTTTGGGGAAACTGCTAGGTACATATGACCTAGATTGGCCACTGTTGGAAACAGGATACTGGGCTTGATGGACCTTGGTCTGACCCAGTATGGCATATCTTATGATTTAATATTCTTATGTTCTTATGTAAAGGATATAAAAAGGCTGGAAGCGGTTCAGAGGAAGGCAACCAAAGTGATTTGGAGCCTGCATCAGAAGACTTATGAAAAGAGACTTGAAGAACTAAATATGTACACTATGGAGGGGAGGAGGGACAGGGGAGATATGATTCAAATCTTTAAATACTTAAAGAGTATTAATGGACAAACAAACCTCTTCCAAAGACGGGGAAGCTGTAAAACTAGAGGGCATAACATGAAGCTGCAAGGGGGTAAACTGAAAGGCAATGTCAGGAAATACTTTTTCACTGAAAGGGTGGTGGATGCTTGGAATGCCCTCCCGATGGAAGTGGTGGGGGCAAACACAGTGACAGAATTCAAAATGTCGTGGGACAGACATAGTGGATCCCTTTATAGCAACAGAATAAAATCAAAATAAACATAACTATCTCTTATATCTGAACAAATAGGGGTGACCTACACGGAGCGGTGTGTACACCCCTAAACAAAGGCATGTGGAGAGGTGACCTGCACGGAGCGGCAAGTGCACCTACTCTTGCCGCCTTGCTGGGCAGACTAGATGGATCATACTGGTCTTTATTTGCTGTCTTATACTATGTTACTATGTATATAAATAGCTAGGAGTAGAGGAAAGAGCAATCATCCAGCATAAACTGAGGCAAAAGATCAGCAAAGAATATTACAGATGAAAATTGATATCGAAAAGTGTTTTTACTGCATTGAATAAGACACATGTCATCAATCAGCTTACAAATCCCATATTCTCCTACAGCTTTGGAATTGTAGACTGGTTTCAGAAAGATCTTGAAAAACTAGATCTCTGATCTAGAAAACTCCTCCATGTTCATGAGGTAAACTATAAGAATCAGTCTATGATGAAATTATACATTTCAACAGCCAGTAGAGGAAAGGGTCTTATAGAAAGATACAGTCCTGCTTAGGCCTCCGGGCCTATTTAACAGCATCAAAAGATCCAAATATCCAAAGTGTTGAAGTATGAAGGTAAATGTTAAAGTATGAATTTAAATGTTAAGAATCCTTAAATTTGAACAAGCAACCCAGTGAAAAGCGGTATATAAATGCAGTTAAATAAATAAATCAAAGAATAGAAGGAATGAGTGAGGTTTCTGCATCCTCAAAGGCATCACTCTGTACAAGTTTTTTTAAAGATTTCTTTCTCTCTCCTATCTGTATGTTACACTGTGGAGAAACCAACAGTTGTATTTTAGATAAAAGCTATGAGAGCATTTACCTATTTTTTTCTAGCTTGCTATTATGGAAATGTTTCACCAATTTCAAAGGGAATTAGATGTTCACCCAGCTCTCTCAGTACCTCAAAGTTCATTCACAATAAAGCAGGGTTACTTACCTGTAACAGGGATTCTCTGTGGTCAGCAGGATACGTCAGCCACACCAGGTGATGTCCTTCCGACGGCGCCACAGATGGAAGTGCTCTCTTTGAGCTCAGAAATGCAAGCCTTTCTGAGCATGTGTCAAGGTGCTTTTCCTTAGAGCTTGCCCCTACCCATAAGAACATAAGAACATAAGATATGCCATACTGGGTCAGACCAAGGTCCATCAAGCCCAGTATCCTGTTTCCAACAGTGGCCAATCTAGGTCATACGTACCTAGCAGTTTCCCCAAAAGACACAGGTTCTGCAATGCTTGTACTGGGTCAAACATTGATATCCTGGGTCCCTTCTTAATAATGGTTTATGGACCTTTCCTCCAGGAATTTGTCCAAACCTTTTTTAAACCCAGCTACACTAACAGCTTTTACTACATCTTCCTTGTCTAAAGCCATGTTGGCTGTCTCCCATTAGGCCATGACTATCTACATGTTGAGTAATTTTATTCTTTATGATGGCTTCTACCGTTTTTCCCGGTACTGACGTGAGGGTCACCAGTCTGTAGTTTCCCGGATCACCCCTGGAACACTTTTTAAAAATTGGTGTTACATTGGCGATCCTCCAATCTTCAGGTATTAGAGATGATTTTAATGATAGTTCACAGATTACTAATAGCAGGTCTGCAATCTCATATTTCAGTTCTTTCAACAACCTTGGATGTATACCATCCGGCACGGGTGATTTGCTACTCTTCAGTTTATCTAATAGTTGTAATACATCTTCCTGATGTATCGATATTCCCTTCAATTCTTCCGCACCTTTAAATACCACTTCAGTCATGGGTAACATCCCTACATCTTCCTCAGTAAAGACCGAAGCAAAGAATTCATTCAGTCTCTCCGCTATCGCCTTGTCGCCTCTTAGTGCCCCTTTAACTCCTTTATCATCTAATGGACCAACTGACCCTCTCACAGGTTTTTTTGCTATGAATGTACTTGAAAAAATCTATATTTCGCGTTTTTGCTTCCACAGCAAGCTTCTTCTCAAATTCTCCCTTTGCTTGCTTTATCAATGCCTTGCATTTGACTTGCCAGTGCTTGTGCTGTTTCCAGGTTTCGTCGTCTGGCTCTTTTTTCCATTTCCTGAAAGACGCTTTTTTGGCAACAGCCTCTCTGACCTCACCTTTAAACCATGCTGGCAGTTTTTTGGACTTCCTTCCACTTTTCTTAAAGCGTGGAATACAGCTGGTCTGGGCTGCCAAGATAGTATTTTTCAACAACACCCAAGCTTGATGTAAGGCTTTAACCTTTGCAACTGCTCCTTTTAGTTTTTTCTTAACTATTTTCCTCATTTTATCATAGTCTCCCTTTAGAAAGTTAAAAGGTAGTACTGTGGATTTCTGCACTATCCCTCCTCCACTAATTAAATCAAACGCGATCATGCTATGATCACTATTGCCAAGTGGCCCCAGCACCCTTATCTCTTGCAGTAGATCTGGTGTTCCACTAAGGACTAGGTCTAATACGGCTTCCCCTCTGGTCGGTTCATGAACCAGCTGCTCCAAGAAACAGTCATTTATGTCATCTAGGAACTTTATCTCCCTAGCATGTCCTGCCGTGACACTGACCCAGTCGATACCGGGGTAATTGAAATCACCCATTATTATTACTGCGCTGTAACTTTTGTTAGCTTCCTTGATTTCTTTGAGCATTTCATCATCCATTTGTTCATTCTGGCCCGGTGGTCGATAGTACACCCCCACTACCATCGCCTTCCCCTTTTTACATGGAATTTCAATCCATAGAGATTCTACAGCAAATTTTGTTTCCTGCAAAACTTTAATCCTTTCTGACTCAATGCCCTTTCTAACATAGAGCGCAACCCCTCCACCAATTTGATCAGCTCTATCATTACGATATAGTTTGTACCCAGGTATCACAGTGTCCCACTGGTTGTCCTCCTTCCACCATGTCTCTGATATTCCAATCATATCTAACCTCTCATTTAGTGCTATATATTCTAACTCTCCCATCTTATTTTTTAGACTTCTTGCATTTGCATACAAGCATTTTAGAGACTGTATTTTATTCATATTAATTTGGCTATTGCTAGACATGAGTAATTTGGGATCTTTAAGCTCTGTCTGCTCCATACTCGAGGGCATTTGGGCTACTTTACTCTTTTTTGGAACCTCTCTGCTTTTGGTAGTATCCTTCAAGGATACATTCTTCTGAACCATCCGTTCTTGGGCGACTGTCCTAGTACTGGCTGAGGGAAGGTGGCTTGACAATGGACCAAAGGCTACCGAGGATGCATGTCGCCTTCATCCAAGGGGAGGATAGTGGGTATGTGTGGCTGACTTGCTGTCCACGGAGAACCCCTGTTACAGGTAAGTAACCTCACTTTCTCCATGGACAAGCAAGATGCATCAGCCACACTAGGTGACTCTGTAGCCATGGTCGGGGGCCGCATGTTTGCTGTAGTAGGAAGAAGGGGACCAGAAACTGAGGAAAGATACAAAGGCGGTGTTTATTAGCATCTGAATCTAATCACCAAAAGAGCAGGTTATCACTAGAGGAAGCCAGATGGGTAGGCCCAAGGTTAGGCGGTATAGATATGGGAACCACATTTGTCTCGGCCAGTGGGGGTTGATGAGCATGACAGTCGCCCTGTCGTGACTTATTTTCTGTATGGTCTTGGAGGTCAGCAGGGTTGGGGGTACATAGATACAGAGTATCATGATGACAGAAGACCATATGGTTTATCTAGTCTGCCCTTCCATATGAACTACTATAGTCCCTGTTTTTCCTTTAGAGATCTCATGTGTTTGTCCCATGTTTTCTTGAATTCAGATATTGTCCTCATCTCTACTACCTCCACTGGGAGACTATTCGACGCATCTACCACTCTTTCCGTAAAGAAATATTTCCGCATATTACTCTTGAGTCTATCTCCTTTCACCCTCATCCTATGTTCCCTCATTGCAGATCTTACTTTTAATTGATATTTAAACATCTCTATTATAATTCCTCTATCCCGCCTTTTCTCTAAAATATACATACTGAGATCTTTGAGTCTGTTCCCATATGGTTTATAACAAAGATCACTGATCATTTTGATAGCCACCCTCTGCACCGACTTCATCCTGTTTATATCCTTTTGAAGGTGTGGTGTCCAGAATTGCACACAATACTCCAAGTAAGGTCACACCAGAGACTTATACAGAGGCACTATCACCTCCTTTTTTCTGCTGGCCATTCTGCTCCCTATATACCCAGGCATCCTTCTAGCTTTCGCCGTCACCTTTTCTACCTGTTTAGCTACTTTAAGATCATCAGACACAATCACGCCCAGGTCCCGCTCTTCTTTCATGGTCAGAAGGACTTCACCCCTTATACTGTAACACTCCCTTGGATTTTTGCAGCCCAAATGCATGACCTTGAATTTTTTTAGCATTAAATCTCAGCTGCCAAATTCTCAACCATTCTTCAAGCTTAGCTAGATCCCTCCTCATATTATCTACTCCTTCATGGGTGTCCATTCTATTGCAGATTTTGGTTTCATCCGCAAAGAGGCAAACCTTACCCAACAGTCCTTCCGCTATATCACTAACAAAAATGTTAAAAAGAATCGGACCAAGGACAGATCCCTGGGGCACACCACTGGTAACATCATCAGGTGTGCCAGAGATAAAGGTCACCATTGCCTGATGCGCATGTGGCCTCTTGTTTCTGCAGTTTTCACTTTACAAACCCGAGGCTGGGATTCTCAGGAAAAGACATCCAGCTCCTGTGACTCATCATGCACAATCAAAGGCTTAAGCAGGTCTTAGCATGGAGCATTGTTTCTTTGCCGCCTTTGATCTCATTTCAGCAGGATGCAGTATCAGAAGAGAGCTCAAACTCTCCTTGTGGCCTAAATGTTCAGAGCCATAGTTGTCAGGATTTGAACCTGTTCAGGGAAACCCCAATGGATTTCTAGTCCACTGCCTTAACCACTCAGTCACATAAAGAAGCCATAGGTCTCCCCACTGAATGTCGAATGCATTTGAAGCAAAGCTGTGGGTGGACAAGCCCTTGGAACAGAAGTAGCTGCACTTTGGGTTGGAGTTGCTGGTGAAGAGGTCCAGGTGCGGGAGCCCCAACCATTGGAAGAGGGATTCCACGATGCTGGGGTTGAAAAACCATTAGTGTAGGTCTAGTTGATGGCTGAGGATATCTGCAAGCTGGTTTTGCATGCCCGGAAGGTAGGAGGCATGTAGAAGGGCACCCCCCTGAACAGGACGAAAGTCCAGATTCTGTGTGTCTCTCTGTCCATTTCCCCTTGCTTGTTGATGTAGGACATGACTACTTGAATGTCTGGATCCAAATGGACTTGTGGATTATGCATTGTTCAGAGGTCTTGAAGGCACATCTGATCGCACAGAGCTCCAGGAAGTTGATGTGATGGTGGCATTCCTCCTGTGTCCAGAGCTTTGAGTTTGGAGATAGAGTAGATGAGCACCCCAGCCCACTGTGGAGGCATCTTTTGTGATGGTCAGATAATGATGAGGCTGTTGGTAATGCCGACCCTGGGAGATGTTCGCCTGCTGCGTCCATCAGGCAAACACCTCACATGTTGTGGGGATAATAGGCGTTTGACTTGAGAGTAGTTGTGAGTGCTTGTTCCAGTGACTTTGCAGGAACCACTGAAGGTGCCGCATGTATAGCTTGGTATAGGGAAGCACATGCTGCCATGTGTCCCAAGAGGTATAACATCGTTCTGACGGTGACACAGTTGGAGACTGATACCCTCTTGCCTAGAGCGGTGATGTTGTTCACTTGTTGTGCTGGCAGGAGCGCCTTTGACAGTGCTTTTCGGTTGTCCGCTCCGATGAACTCCAGGAACTATGTTGGGTATAGATGTGACTTTTTGTAATTGATGAGGAAGCCCAGCGAAGATAGCGTAATGGTCCTCTGTACAGCAGTCTCAACCTTCTGCTGCGAGGGCGCTGCCAAGAAGCAGTTGTCCAAGTATGGGAAGACACACACCCTGGGTTTGTGGAGGTGTGCTATGGCTACTGCAATGCATTTGGTGAAAACCCTTGGTACAGGGGATAGGCCGAAGAGGAGCACCCTGTACTGGTAGTGGCTTCCCAGGATACAGAAGCAGAGGTTCCGCCTGTGGGCCTGATGGATGGGAATGTGGGTATAGGTCCAAGCTAGGGCAGATGCCCACAGATTTCTTGGGGATTAGAAAGTACCTGGAGGAAAATCCCTGGTTGATATCTTCTCAGGGAACAGGCTTTATGGCTCGTGACTTTAGGAGAGTGTATCTGCACGGCCATAAGGGGACGCAACTGCAGTAGAGTCTTGCTGGGGGGCATAATGTGCTGAGGAAGCATAGAGGAGAAATCAATGCGGTAGCCCCTGGCGATGTTCTCCAGGATTCATTTATCCGTCGTGATGTTCAGAGTGACATCAAAAGGAGGGCATGCTCTTGCTCTATGAGGGGGCAGATTATGTCTGGTGTCTGTGCCCCCTCTGGCGTGGCTTCTATTGATAGGATCGTTGGTATACCAGCTGCTGCTTGGAACATTGTGGTTGCCAACGATGGTAGGGGTAGTAGTGCCATAATGAGGGATAGGACTTGTGGGATTGTGCACCCTGCGATCTGTGATGGCTGGAGCTGCGCTCCAGGCCTTCTGAGGCGAGCATCTGGAGAGTTGTACAGCGCTCCTTTAGTTCGTTAACCATGTCGTGAATCTTGTTTCTAAGAGGCTGATCTGTAGCAAGGGGTGTCGACAATTCTCTCATGAGTGTCCTCTCTCAGGCTGGAGGCTTGAGCCAGGCCGTCCATCTATTGGTGATGGCTGCGCCTGCTGTACAGGCAGCAGTGTCAAATACGTCAAGTGAGCAATGATTAATTTTATATTGTACCACAGCTATCCAGGAATATTCTACAGGGAACATGAATTTTTTTTTGTTAAATCTGATCTATTTCCTCAACCTTAGGACATCCCCAGAAGTTTTAACTTCTGTCACAATAAAATATACTTGCTCAGTGCTAATTGTTTGTTCAGAACCAAAGACACTTTAGCTAGTGTGGAATTATACAAAGAACAATACTTTGGTGATGATTAAAAGTGACTTAATTGATTTGTGGGAAAACTAAGTTTTAACCATGAGAAAAACATTTTGTTGCAAGAAATACACATTTATGTAAAAGTGGTCTTAAGTTTGAATTTTATATAAAAGAAGTGAATTATCATTAAGTGATGTATTATTCATCTCTTTTAGTCAATAAGAGGCAGGATAGTAATATATTATTTAGCATTTTGCATCATTTGATTGGGTTTTTTTGGAACCCTTTGGGGTGTTCCAGGGACGTTACCTGTACATTTCTGGGATTGTACGATTCTTTACTCTGGGAAATATCTGTGAGAACAACTGAATATAAAACTAAAACAATGTTAGGGATGCAGTTTGGGGTGGGTTTGGGGCAGAGTGGGCATGGTGGATAGTGTGGCTGCACTTAACATCATTAAATGCAACTGCCCTACCAGCAGTCTGGTAGCATGGCTGCTGCCCAATGTACATTAAACAAAATAAAATACCCCCCCGAAAGAACACCACCAATTTGAACCCCCCAACAAAACACATTCCATCTGATCCCTCCAATCCGATACCCCTCTTTAAGCGCCCCCCTGGACAGCCAACCTGTCCACCCCAATTAGTGCCCTTGAAGGTTCTGCTTAATTCAGAACTACCTACTCCCTTCGATAAGGAAGACTACCCCGTGATAAAACCCTTCTAAGAAACTCGCTCCTCCCACAAAAACCCAACCCGACCTAGGACTTACCCAGGAGAAGGCCCCATGGTGCTCTGAGAGAACAGGGCAGGAGTGGTTCCCCTCCACTCATGCAATGATTGCTGCAGGGTTCAAAAATGGTGGTAGTAACCCTTAGCTGTGGTCTCACACAAGACTCTCCTAAGTGGTTACTGCTGCATTTTTGACTGTTATTGATGGCTTCTGAGTCAGAGGGGGAGCTTAAAGGGCTATACTTGGGAAGATGGGCTTGGCTTTCCAGGGGTATTGATGAAGGGGGAATTTACTAGGGTGTTGTGTGGGGGGGATGGAATGGGTAGCACCACTGCTGCAGTAGCAGCACATTTTTTTTTTGCCAGGACACATGTTACATGCTTCGGTATTTGTCGAGGTATATAACATGGGCCTATGCAGTAAATGCCAAACAAATGCTGGGCATGCCCTCTTAACTTACCACACAGGTTTTGTACTTACTGCACCTTAACGTTTTGCAAACCAGTTAGCAATGGGACATTCTGGCACTGCTGAATATCGGGTCCTTAGTTTTTACCTTGCAAAAAGTAATAAATTACCCCCAAAGAGTATAATAAGAAAAGTAAACAGAAACAAAGTAAATATTTTTTTATTAACTATCTTATGTAGTTAATAAAAGGCCCCCTCTATCAAACCAAGGGCTGTGTAAATCACCCAGGAAACTGGTAAGACTTTACCTTAGAAGCACAAGTATAAATAGGTCAGCCAGAGCTCTATGATCTTGAAGAACTACCAAAAGGGACTGCTACAGTTGGAAAATGTTCTGCATGTGTAAGTATTTATCTTCTGGAATATGCTCTAAATCTTGGGGGAAAAGGAAACTCTTTGGGTTAAAGGTGATAAATCTGTGTATTTTAGAATTCACTGTTTTTGATAAGTCAACTTAGATACCTAAATAAAACCTTAAAACTAAGATGCTAGCAGCTCAGCGAGATGGGAGCTTTCTAGCCTTTACAATGAGTGTCTCATGTATGATTTTCTCCCAGTTGGTGAAGGGTCTTATGTACGCTCTGGATGCAAGGAGCTCTTTGTTCTCAGGGAACAAGTTAGATCTCTGGAGGCTAGAGTAACAGACTTGGAGGACATAAGGAAGATAGAGAGGTATATAGACCTACAGGGATGTAATACTGAAGTCCCACCTCCAGTCTTGCAACCTCCCTGTTGCCATGGAGGAGGGAGGTCATGTGACAGGAGAGTATCAACCTGGAGTGGCAGGAAGTGATCCTGTAGCTAGGACCTGTCCTCCAGGGGATGTAAAACCTTCTCGCACTGAGGAGGTTTCTCTAAGGCCATGTGCCTATGAGGGAAGGGTTAGGACAGCCGTTATAGTTGGTGATTCAATCATTAGGCATTTAGATAGCTGGGTGGCTGGTGGACGTGAGGATCGCCTGGTAACATGCCTACCTGGGGTGAAGGTAGCAGACCTCTAGACAAGGTTTTAAATAGCGCTGGGGAGGAGACTGCTATCTCAATACATGTTGGTATCAATGATATAGGAAAGTGTGGGAGGGAGGTTCTGGAAGCCAAATTTAGGCTTTTAGGTATAAAGTTGAAATCCAGAACTTCCAGGGTAGCATTCTCAGAAATGCTTCCCATTCCATGCGCAGGACCCAAAAGGCAGGCAGAGCTCCAGAGTCTCCATGCGTGGATGAGACGATGGTACAAGGAAGAGGGTTTTGGATATGTTAGGAACTGGGCAACATTCTGGGGAATGGAGGGGCTTTTCTGAAGGGATGGGCTCCACCTTAACTGGAATGGAACCAGGCTGCTAGCATTAACCTTGAAAAGCTGCTATATCTCCTTTTTAAATGAGATGATAGGGAAAAGCTGACAATTGCCCAAGAGCACATGGTTCGGAAGGATGTATCACTAGCAAAAGATTGAAGTTAGGGCACATCGACAGAGAGATTCCAATAAAGACAAAAGTAATCTAAATGCCCTTAAGTACAGAGCAGACAGAGCTTAAAGATTCCATATTATTTATTTATTTATTTATTTATTTATTTTATTTATTTGTAGTTCTTCTATACCGCACTCTTTTTCATCAGCGCGGTTTACATTAAACAGGAATACTCATTTCAATCAACAGACTGTGGTGAGTTTACATATAACAGGAAATATACAACTGGGGTTATAACTTGGGGAAACTATGTACATATTTGTAGCATGTAAAGAACCTATACACGGGATAGAATTTCTTTTCATCATCTTGAGTAAGTAGGGCGGTTACACTTTATATGCAAATGTTAGAGGGTTGATGATGTGCTTTGGAAATGTAGAATGAAGAGGTGATGCTTTATGGCTTTTCTGAATTGCTTGAGGTCAGTAATAGCTCTAATGTTGGGGGGTAGGTTGTTCCAACATCTGGGTGCGTAGTACGCGAAAGCCCTGTCTGTTGTTGATCGTTTGTATTTTGTGGCCTCATGTGGTGTAGCTAGGGTATTTGCCGCTGCTGATCTCCTAGATCTGATGTTGGGAGTGTGATGGAGGAGTTTCGAAATTGCTGACGGAGCTATAGTATTTATCGCTTTAAAGGTTAAAATAAGGGCTTTATATGTTATTCTGCAGTATATAGGGAGCCAGTGAAGCTCCATTAGGATGGGTGTTATGTGTTCGCTCTTTGCAGCACCGTATAATACCCGGGCTGCGGCATTCATGGCTAGTTGTAATGTATTTATGGAGTTCTTTGGGAGACCATGGAGTATTATATTCGCATAGTCGAAGTGGGGTGTGACTATGGCTTGGAATATAGTTCTGAAGCTGTCTGGATCAAGCATATTTTTCAGATGGCGTAGGGTCCTTATCTTGAAATAAATGGTTTTCACAGTGCGGTTGATATGTTCTTTAAAATCTAGGCGATGGTCCAGTATCACTCCAAGGTATTTTATGGAGTGCTTGATTGGGAGGTGTGCGTCTCGTACTCTTAGGGTCTCCGGGGGTGAGAATTCTCTGTTTTTCGTGACAATCAGTACTTCCGTTTTTTTGTAGTTTATTCGCATATTCTGCGTGAGTAACCAGTCTGCTATTGCGTTAAAGCAATCTACTAAAGATGTGTAATCTGGGAGCTTGACATTGAATGGTGTGAATATTAGCACATCGTCTGCATAGGTCAGCGAGGAAATGCCAAAGGATCGAGTGATATCGCACAGGGGCTGCATGTAAATGTTAAATAGGAGTGCAGATAGGGATGAGCCTTGTGGAACTCCTTGTTTTAGCTGGAAAGGTTCTGATGTGCCTGTACCAGTCCTGACGTGTTGCAAGCGATCTTCCAGGTATGATTTGCACCATTGCCATGCTAGCCCGTGGATTCCCTTGTCATATAGGCGGGTTAGTAGTATTTCATGGTCAACCGAGTCAAATGCTGCAGATATGTCGAGGAATATTAGTGCGAAGCCCTTGTTAATGTCGTCTAGTCCACTGATGAGTGTGTTGGTTAATGTGGTTAACAGCGTCTCTACTCCGTGGGCTTCCCTGAATCCGTGCTGACTGGGGTCAAGGGGGGAGGAGGTGTCTATGTGTTGTTGTATCTGATTATTGGTTACTTTCTCCATTATTTTGGATAGCAGCGGTATACTAGCTATCGGGCGGTATGATTCTTCTTTTGTTGTGTCTAGTTGATTGTTCTTTAGCAGCGGTCTTATGGATGTCTGCTTTAGTGCCGATGGAAAGGTGCCTGTTGAGAAGGACATCTTTATTATTTCTGCTATGACAGGGCTAAAGTCGGATCGCATAGATCTTATCCAGTGTGCTGGGCAGGGGTCGTTAGGTGCTGTAGTAGTATTCATTTTGACGATAATGTCTTCAACGCATTTTGCAGAGGGAGAGGAAAGCTGAAGGAGTGGAGAGGAGAGCTGAAAGGGTGGGAAGTTTTGTCCTTGTTGCTGGAGTGGACTTTGGGGTGAAGATGTGTGTGGAGTCGGAGGACTTTGGGATGAAGAGGTTGTTGTTCTGATAGCTTTAGATTGTATAAAATTGGCATACTTCTGAGGGTGTATGGGTTCTTGTTGAGGTGGAGCAGGTTCTTTGGTTAATGACTTTACTATATTGAAGAGCTCCCGGGGTTTGTTTAGGGAGTGGTTGAGGAGTTCGGAGTGGTAAGTTTTTCTTGTGTCCCATATTGTTTCACGATAGGATTGAAGGTGGGTTAAATATATTTGTTGATCTGTTGGGTTGTGAGATTTACGCCATTTTCTTTCGAGGTTCCTCAATAGTGTACGAGACTTCCTTAGTTCCTGAGAGAACCATGGTGCAGATGGTCTATTGACTACATTATTCTTCGTTGTTGGGTTTTTGCAAGCTGGCGGTAGAATGGCGTATTGGTTGATGGTTTCATTCCATGTGGAAACTATGTCGTTTATGTCGGAGGACGGTTGTTTGATTATTGGAAGTATGTTTTTCTTAATTTCTTCTTCGTTGAGCGGTCTGAAGCGAGTGGTGTTTGTTGATGACCGTTTTGTTGTATTGTTGGATGGATCTTGATGTGCTGTCTACCGATACCCAGATTAATATGAATAAAATACAACCTCTAAAATGCTTGTATGCAAATGGTAGAAGTCTAAAAATTAAGATGGGAGAGTTAGAATATATAGCACTAAATGAGAGATTAGATATGGTTGATATCTCAGAGATCTGGTGGAAGGAGGACAACCAGGGGGACACTGATACCTGGTTACAAATTATATCGCAATGATAGAGTAGATCAAATTGGTGGAGGGGTTGCACTCTATGTTAGAGTCATACAGGATTAAAGTTTTGCAAGAAACAAAATACACTATAGAATCTCTATTGATTGAAATTCCATGTAAAAAGGGGAAGGTGATGACAGTGGGGGTATACTACTGACCACCTGGCCAGAATGAACAAACGGATGATGAAATGGTCAAAGAAATCAGGGAAGCTAAGTTATAACACAGTAATAATAATGGGTGATTTCAATTACCCTGGCATCGACTGGGTCAGTGTCACAGCAGGACATGCTAGGGAGATAACGTTTCTAGATGAAATAAATGACTGCTTCTTGGAGTAGCTGGTTCATCAATTGAAAAGAGGGGAAGCCATTTTGGACCTAGTTCTTAGTGGCACACAAGATGTGGTGCAAGAGATAAGGGTGTTGGGACTACTTGGCAATAGTGATAATAGCATGATTGCATTGATTTAATAAATGGAGGAAGGACAGCAAGGAAATCCATAGTACTACCTTTTAATTTTCAAAATGGAGACTATGATAAAATGAGGAAAATAGTTTAAAAAAAAACTCTAAAAGGAGCAGTTACAAAAGTTATAGATTTACATCAAGCATGGGTATTGTTTAAAAATACTATCTTGGAAACCCAGACCAGCTGTATTCCACACTTTAAGAAAAATAGAAGGGAGTCCAAAAACTGCCAGCATGGCTTAAAGGTGAGGTCAGAGAGGCTGTTGTAGCCAAAAAAGCATCTTTTAGGAAATAGCAAAAGGAATAAAATGACAAAAACTGGAAACAACGTAAGCACTGGCAAGTTAGATGCAAGGCATTGATAAGCAAGCAAAGAGAATTTGGAAAAAAAAAAGCTTGCTGTGAAAGCAAAGACGCATAATAACAACTTTTTTCAAGTACAATCATAGCAAAAAAAACTTGAGAGAGTCCGTTGGACCTTTAGATGAAAATGGGATAAAGGGGCATTAAGAGGGACAAAGCCATAGTGGAGAGACTGAATGAATTCTTTCCTTCCGTCTTTACTGAAGAAGATGTAGGGAAGTTACCCATGACTGAAATAGTATTTAAAGGTGATGCATCAGAAGAAATGAAAGAAATATTGACAAACCATGAAGTTGTATTAGAACTATTTGATAAACTAAAGAGTAGCAAATCACCTGGACCAGATGGTATACATCCGAGGATGTTGAAAAAGCTGAAATATGAGATTGGAGATCTACTATTAATAATCTGTGACTTATCATTAAAATCATCATAATACCTGAAAATTGGCAAATGGCCAGTGTAGTACCAATTTTTAAAAAGTGTTCCGGGGTCATCTGGGAAACTACAGACTGGTGAGCCTGATGTCAGTACTAGGCAAAATGAACACAATTACTGGACATGTAGATAATTGTGGTTTAATTGGAGAACGCCAACATGACTTTAGCCAAGGAAGATCTTTTCTTACTAATCTGTTTTATTTTTTTGAAAGTGTGAATAAAGAGGTAAACAAAGTTGAGCCAGTCGATATAGTGTATCTGGATTTTCAGAAAGCTTTTGACAAGGTCCTTCATGAGAGACTCTTGGCAAAATTAACAAGTCACGGTCGAGCTTGCATGCCAAACACCACAAGCCCAATTAGAATCCTCCTACATCGAACGACTCAGCGTCAGCAAGCAGCTACCACGCACAAGCAACCAGACAGGATCCCTTCTCCTCTACAAACTGCAAGTATTGTCATCTCTACACCTCTGCACCTAGGATTCAGCAATCACACTTATAGAGCTCTGTAATCATACTTGCAAACTCCTCAACACCTCTATGTCGCTAGTACTTGTTACCGCCCCTCTAGTACTAACTTGCACCTCAGTCTTATGTCCTTGAAATCTCTGATATCCGTTAAGCTGTAGTATTATTGTTAGCAGCCAGTCTGTGTCACCAGTATATTGTGTATTATATACATTTCAAGCACCGTTGCCAGCATCCCTCAGAATTGTTGCTAGTATAGCAAGATACTGTTACCAGCATTTTCTATACTTGTTGATAGTTTAGAAAAGTCTACTGTTACCAACATCTGCTATAACTGTTACCTGCATTGCGAGCCTACTGTTACCAGCTCTAGATATCATTGTAGTTAGTATAGCGAATCTATTATTCAACTGCTCATACTACTACCAGAGCCTCCAAGCTTTACTATTTTCATTCCTATAAGCATTTTCCTACGAATTCCTAGACCCTAACATGGCCATCTCCCTACTCACCATTTCTAGTTTGTACTTGCTATCCAATATCTTCCAGGACACATCTGCCTTCTCACATGTCCACAATCATCATAATTTCATTCCTATTCTACACAGCATAGGAAGAAGAAATCACACCAGTTCATACCATGCTCCTCCGCTCCCACACCGAATTAGACACTCACATCTACTCTATGTATCTATTAGTAATCCTATCAACACCAATTCTAATCCTACACCAAGGCAGAGTAGCCTGAGATGCGCTCTTATCAATTCACGATCAGCTCGTAAAAAATGGCCAGTGTTAGTAGATCTTGTTGCAAATCTAAAGCTTGATCCTAATGGTCACTGAATCATGGCTCTCTGACACAGACACGGTTGTCATCAATCAGCTTATTCCACCAGACTTCTCCATACACTTATGTCATAGAGCTGACCGGAAAGGAGGAGGAGTATTTATCTTAACAAGAACTACTCTCCAATTCCAGCTTCTATCCTCCAGGAGTCTTAAGCACATAGATATAGTGACCATATCTAACAAGCACATCTCCATTAATCTCATATATAGAGCCCCCTCATCCCCTGCTGAAGATCTTACTAACATAATAGACATGGCCTGCAACCCTGAGAGTCCACAGAAGCCCAATTGGCTAATCGGTGACTTTAACCTATCATCCCTTCAATCCATCCACTCTAACACCTTCCTCGAGGCCATGGCTGATCTTAACTACACACAGTTGGTTGACGCCCCTACCCATCTGAAGAGTAATACTCTCGACCTCATCTTCGCCCCCAAGTCTGAGGCAAACTACAATCTCAAGCTCACTCTCACTCCGGTGCCATGGTCAGACCACAATCTTAACACCTTCCAAATTCCTTCTCTACAACCTTGTGCCCCATCTACCTCCACAGAAACAGCCCCTACAAAAAAGGCTTTCCACTCCAGACCCCTGAACATAGAAGAGTTTGTCAATAGTGTCCTCCCGACACTCCGACAGCCTGCATCAAAGCTGGATGATATGATCGACCTATGGAATAATACTCTAAAATCATGCTCACAACTCCCCTCCTCAATTAGGACCCCTACCCCCAACTGTCCACCGAAGATCAGAAAACAAGCTCCATGGTATTCCGCCGAGCTAAAGTCATCCCTTTTACTCCTAAGGAAGCATGAAAGAAAATGGCGCTGCTCCCGCTCTCCAGAAGACCAAGCATCTTACAATAACCACCTGAAGCAGCACCGGGAGCTCATATCTGAAAAGAGGAGAGAATACCTCACTGAACTCCTCCTTCACTCGATTAACAAACCACGTGACCTCTTCAGCATAGTCAAATCCCTTACCAAAACCTCACCTGCGCCTCAGACAGCATCAATTCATCCGCAATTATATGCCAGTTACCTCCAGTCCAAAATCCTTACAACAAATGCTGTCATGAGCCCCATGCCTAGCCACTTCCCTATCGCGCAGTCTCCTCTTATAGAATTCATCCCCCCAGCAGAGAAATACATCTCTGACCTTATTTCATCAATCAACACTACCACAGCTCCTAACAATCCATGTCCAGCCTACTGGATCAGGACGCTGCGCAAAGAACTTAGTCCTACCCTAGCTCACATCATGAAGCTTTCATTTGCATCTGGAGTTTTCCCTACCTCGCTTAGACAAACTTCCATCCGTCCTCTCCTGAAAAACAATCGACTGGACCCATCCAAGACTGAATCATATCGTCTGATATCAAGCATTCCTCTACTATCTAAACTCATAGAGAAAGTGGTCCAAATACAGATGCAACAACATATCGATACAACAGCCCCCCTCGACCCTTACCAACACGGATTCCGCGAGGCGCACGGTGTAGAATCATTACTGACCATACTCACCAATACATTATCCAGAGGCATAGATAACATTGATGGGTTCATTCTAATCTTTCTCGATATAGCTGCGGCTTTTGACTCTGTCAACCATGATCTACTTCTCTCCAGACTCCAAGAAAAAGGAATTCACGGACTTGCCTGGGAATGGTGCAAATCTTATCTATCCAATCGTCTACAATATGTCCGGATAGGATCATCAACATCGGAGCCTTTCCAGCAACAGCAGGGAGTCCCTCAAGTTCTTCCCTGTCTGCCCTACTTTTTAACATCTATATGCAGCCGATTTGCAACATTATCCGCTCATTTGACATCCTCAGCCTAATCTATGCAGACGACGTTCTGCTTTTCATCCCGACATCTCTAAGCTAGTTGACTGCTTCAACGCAATTACTGACTGGCTCCTGTCTCAGAATTTGAGGATAAACTTCAAGAAGATGGAGGTCTTATTTATCTCCAGGAACAAGAACTTCTCCCCCCCCCCCCCGCCACCTTGAAGGTACGAGATGCAGAACTCCCATGCAAATCAGCCATGCGGTATCTGGGGGTCACACTAGACAACCAATTTAACTTCAAAGAGCATATAAAGAACATGACCAAATCCGTCTACAACAAAATTTTAACATTAAGGCACCTTAAACCTTTACTAGCCCCACATGACTTCAGAACTATCTTCCAAGCACTAGTAATTCCTCATTTTGATTATGCAAATATAATCCTTCACGGTCTCCCTAAGAGCACCCTTAACCCTCTCCAAATGGCCATGAATGCAGCAGCACGCATTCTCAGCGGCATAGCCAGGAGTGATCACATTACGCCCATACTTATGGAACTTCACTGGCTACCGCTGCACAGCAGACTCACCTAAAAAGCTCTACTCACAACCTTCAAGGCCATCAACCGACTGTCTCCTTCATCTATCTCAGCCCTCCTTACAATCACCCCAAACAGCAGGCTGAGAAGGTCAGCAACCGCCAACACTCTCATTATTCCCCGCGAATCCATAAAATGCAATCAGCTAACCAGAATAGGTCCTTTGCATTTTACGCCCCAAGAATCTGGAACAGCCTCCCCCCACACCTCCGAGCAATTAGAGACCTTCCTCAATTCAGAAAAGCTCTAAAGCATCATCTATTCCTCCTCCATTTTTCTCACCTTAATAACCCCCCACCACACTAATATTCCTTCGCCCAAATCTTTACTCCCCCACAACTTGATCCATAACTAAGAATATACCTGACCACCACATCAGGTACATCTTACAGTCCCCACATTCTTACACATGATTCACTATTAATTTCTAACCTGTAAATCTGTAAATAGCTCACAATTTAACTCTGTTATTAGCATTTTAGTTTCCCCTCACCACGTTCAATCCAAGTTTATTTTCCTGTTACAATGTAAGCATTGATATCATTGTTCTGATGTAATGCAAATGTTATTGTTTTATGTAAACCGCACTGACCTTGAATAGCGCGGTATATAAGATTGGATAAATAAATAAATAAATAAAATAGCAGGCAGTGTACTATTATGGATAAAGAACTGGTTAAAAGATAGAAAGTAGAAGACATTTATTTATTTATTTATTCGCAAAGCTTGATATACCACCCAAACCGGATTATCAGAGCAGTGTACAATAAAAGTAGGCTGCTAGAAAATTAAAGGAGGAAAGGAATGCCATTTAATCAACAGGAAAGCACTAGAGAGACGCAGGTAGGATACACAGATAGAAAGATAGAGAAGGACAGAATAACACAGCTAGGTAGTCTGAACACTGAGGGGAAGAGGGGGGTGGCATAGGATAGTGGGACCATCGTGACCATCATGGGGGGGTGGGGAGGTCAAAAACCTGGGAGAAAAGATGGGTTTTAAGGAGAGCTTTGAAATGCGGGAACGAGGACTCAGTGCGGAGCGAGAGAGGGAGGGAGTTCCATAGAGCAGGACTCAGGAAAAAGAATGCGGAGTGACGGGTGAGTTCGAGATGAGCCTGGGATGGGGAGGGAAGAAAAAGGCGATTGCTATGAGAAGAGCAGAGGAGATGAGGGACGGGTTGATGATAGATAAGATCAGATAGATATTGAGGAGTACCTGTGTGAAGAACTTTGTGGATGGTGACGAGGTATTTATAAACAAACCTGAATTTAATAGGAAGCCAGTGAAGAGAGAGAAGACAAGGAGTGATGTGGTCGAAAGGGGAGGAAAAAGTGATCAAACGGGCGGCAGTGTTTTGGATGAGTTGAAGGCGGCGGAGCTGGTAAGAGGGAAGGCCAGCAATAGTCCAAACGAGAAATCACCAGGGAGAGAACAAGAGTAGTGAGGGAATTGGCAGAAAGGTAGGGCCGGAGAGACCTGATACGATGAAGATGAAAGAAACAGCTACGAACAAGGGAAGAGATATGAGGGTGAAAGGACAGGGAGGAATCAAGGGTAACAACAAGGTAGCGGAGAGAGGAGACAACAGGGATGGGGAGGGAGAACATGATGGGGGCTAGAGTGGGAGGAGGAGTAGTGAAGGAGAACCAAATAGCCGAGGACTTAGAAGGATTGACGTAGAGAAAATTATCAGAGAACCAGGAGGCAATAAGGTCAAGACAGGCATTGAGAACAGAGAGATCCGGGGATACAGAACTAGTGTGATGAATGAGAAGAATATCGTCGGCATAAAAATAGGAGGAAATACCGGACTGTTGAATGAGGAGGGCAAGTGGGGCGAGGAAGATATTGAAAAGTAAAGGGGCAAGGATAGAACCTTGTGGAACACCACATTGCAGAGGGAAAAGGGCAGAAGCGGCGGGACCTGAGTGAACGGCAAAGGTGCGGAGTGAGAGAAAGGACCGAAACCAGCGCAACACAGTGCCTTGGATACCAAAGTCAGACAGGCGGGTGAGAAGAGTATGGTGATCAATGACATCAAAGGCAGCGGAAAGGTCCAGAGAGACAGCGATGGATAGGTCACCTCGGTCGTGAGAGCGGTGAACTTCGCTGAGAAGGGCAAGGAGTACAGTTTCAGTGCTGTGCCCAGTCCTGAAGCCAGATTGATGGGGGTGAAGAGAGAGGGTGGTGTCAAGATGTGCTGAGAGCTGGGTGAAAACCATTTTTTTCCAGAACTTTGGAAAGGGGAGATTTGAGACGGGCCTCCAGTTAGCAGGAAGGCTGGGATCAAGGGTAGGTTTCTTCAGAAGAGGGCGAACAACGGCGTGTTTCCAATGGGTGGGGAAACTGCCAGAGGTAAGGTTAGAGTTGATTATGGCCAGGATGTATGGGAGAAGACGAAGAGAGGGATCAAGAAGCCAGGTGGAGGGAAGGGGGTCGAGTGGACAGGTTGTTTTGTGGGATGAAGAGATTACCTTAAGGAGCTCAGCAGAAGTGACAGGGTGAAAGGAGCGCCAAGTGTGGGGAAAGGCACTGGAAGGAGGAGGAGAAGGAATGGTGGGGGGAGCGGAAGGGGAGGGGAGGGGGAGAGAGGAGGGGGACAATGGGGGAAGGAGGAACGGAGAGACTGGATCTTATCAATGAAAAAGGATGCGAGACTCGTAGGACTAGGAGCAGTGGAAGGAAGTGCTGATGAGGGGGGATGAACTGAGGGAGAAGATAATGAGTGGAGTATCTGATACAGGCAGTGAGAAGAATTAGAGGAGGAGGCGATAAGATCTGAGAAATAGTTCCTTTTGGCCTCAGTGATCATGGCGCGGTAGTGATGATGCTCGCAGCGGAAGGAGATTAGAGAGGCGTCAGAAGGGTGTTTGCGCCAGCGGCGCTCGGCACGTCGAAGATAGGTACGCTGGAGGTAAAGACCCGGGTGATACCAGGGATGATGAGACATAAGACGGCAAGGAGTGGGACGGAGGGGAGCTAGAGTGTCAAGGGTATCAGTGAGGGTAGAGGACCAGGAGTCAACCTGCTGATCCACAGGAAGGGAGAAAAATTTGGGGGAAAAGAGGAAGTCAGCTGGGGGGAAGGCTTATAAGGTGAGAGGCGTAACTTGACGTTTGAGAGTCCCTGAAGAGGTGACAGCAGCAGGTAAGATGGAAGCTTGTATGGGAGGTAGAGAGAAAGAGAACAACAGACAATGATGATCAGACCAGGGAAGAGGGATGGACGAGACAGCGGATGGAGTGTAAGGGGATGAAGAAAAGGTAAGGACAAGGTCGAGGGTGTGACCGGAGGAATGAGTTGGACAATCTATGTGCTGGATCAAATCGAGGTCAGAAAAGAGAGACCTGAGGGCCTTATCACGGGGACTGGTTTGAGAGGACAAATGGGCATTGAAGTCGCCAAGAATAACCAAGTGCGAAGTGAGAAGGGATGTCTCCGAAAGGGTGAGGAGAAGAAACTTCCAGAGATCAGAACGGATCGAGGGTGGGGCATAGAGAAGAAGGAAAAATACAGTGGTAGAGATCTTCGAGCGCATTAGTAAGGCTTCAGGATAACGGGGCTGGGGGGAGACAAGAGAGAGAGGGAGGGAGGATCGAAAGATAATTGCC
This sequence comes from Ichthyophis bannanicus, assembly GCA_033557465.1. NCBI lineage: Eukaryota > Metazoa > Chordata > Amphibia > Gymnophiona > Ichthyophiidae > Ichthyophis > Ichthyophis bannanicus. The sequence continues at coordinate 155,565,747 of CM066031.1, forward strand.
ACACCACCGCCGGTCCGATGAAGACGGGGAACATGTAAGGTAGAGTAGCCAGGGGGAAGGCAGCGATGGAGAACACCATCCTCACCCTCACGGAGCCAGGTTTCGGTAAGAAACAGAGCATCAAGGGAATGTTGTAACAGTAGATCATGAACGAAAGGGGTTTTAGCGCGAAGAGACCTGCAGTTCAGGAGGGCAAAAGAAAGAGTTAACAGAGAGGAGACAGGCCGAGGTGATAGTGTAGAGGAAGGCTGGCCTATGTGACAGAAAAGAAGGTTATTCATATTCTGGGTGCAAGCCCTCAGAGGGGGTGAGAAGGCACTCAGGGGACGATGCCCCCAAAAACAGGGATGGAGGCCATGAGGCGAGTCCAAGCGAAGGGCAAGGAAGGAGACAAGAAGACTGGGGCAGCCCTGGGGATACGTGGCAGACAAGACGCTGAGGGGATAAATAGGAAAAGAGATGCAATGAGGCCCAGGCAGGTCAACCCACAGAGAAGAGACTGACCTGATGGGAAATAAGTGCCCCAAGGAGCTCGCCCAAGGAGCAGGTGCTCCTTGGGCGAGCTCCTTCGGCGTGCACCCACAGTGCGCAACGGCGCCCCAATGTCTTTTAAATATGGCAGGGTACCTGGAGTTTGGCGCGGACGTGTTGCACGCGTCCGTGTCACTTCCGGGAGGCGGAGCAGGTTACAGAGGACCAATGGAGAGGAGACAGCACAGCGGGACCTACGGAGAGGGTAGAGGGTCAGCAGGCAGCAAAATAAACAGCAAAAACACAGCAGGAGACAGCAGCAAGGCAGGAGCGGTGCCCCGATGTCTTTTAAATACAGCAGGGTACCTGGAGTTTAGCCAATTTTCCCAATAGAGAATGGTGAATAGTGGAGTACCCCAGAGATCTGTGCTGGGTCTGCTGCTTTTTAGCATATTCCGAAATGGCCTGGAAATTGGAATAACAAGTGAGATAATCAAATTTGCAGATGACATACAATTATTCAAAGTTGTTAAAATCCAAGAGGATTGTGAAATATTGCAAGAGGACCTTGATAAATTGGAGGACTGGATGTTCAAATGGCAGATGAAATTTAATGTGGACAAGTTCAAAGTTATGCAATCCAAACTATGGTTAGACCATGCAAGGTTCCACATTAGGAACCACCACCCTGGAAAAAGATTTAGGTGTCATTGTGGATAAAATATTAAAACCCTCCACCCAGTGAGCACCAGTGACCAAGAAAGCAAATAGAATGCTAGGAATCATAAGGAAAAGAATGGAGAATAAAACAAAGGATATTATTGGAACAAATGATACTGCCAGGTATACCTCGGAACGTATCAAAAGTGACTTCATGGCTCTGGGACAGAGGGTGAAGTAGTTAGGTGCACAGGTGGTTTTCTCTTCAATCCTCCCTGTTGAGGGTAAAGGCCAAGGCAGAGAGGCTCGCATCCTGGAGATGAATGCATGGCTGCAAGGATGGTGTCATCGAGAGCGTTTTGGTTTCCTAGACCATGGGATGCTGTTCCAAGGGTTGCAGAGCAGAGATGGCATCCATCTGTCCAAGAAAGGTCAACGCATCTTTGGTAGTAGACTGGCTAATCTACTGAAGAGGGCTTTAAACTAGATTCGTTGGGGATGGGTGAAGAAAGCCCCCAGGTAAGTGAAAGCCCCCAGGTAGGTGATACATTAAATACCTTTATGGAAATGGGTAACAGGGGTAACATATGGAAAGCAGTGTGTATTAATGCCCGTAGCATGGGAAATAAGATCCCTGAAGTTGAAGCTTTGGTGGGAGTGGCTGACTTGGATTTAGTGGCAGTTACAGAAACATGGTTCACAGAAAACCATGACTGGGATGTAACTATACCTGGCTATACTTTATTCAGAAAGGACAGGGTAGGAAGAAGGGGAGGAGGAGTGGCACTATATGTAAAAACTACTATTAAAGCTTTGGAATTACAGAGCTTAAAAGGGAGAGAGGAGGCATTGTGGGTTAAACTAGAAAGAGGGAAAGAGAAATCTATTTGCATTGGTGTGATATACAGACCTCCCTCACAAGAGGAAGAGGTGGACAGAGAGTTAATTGAAGACATACGCAGCATTGCTAGGAAAGGGGAAGTGCTACTGATAGGAGATTTCAATATGCCTGATGTTGATTGGCACATTCCTGCTGCAGTATCATCTAGAAGTAAGGAGATCCTGGATTCTCTACAGGGAGAACTATTCAGGCAATTGGTAACAGACCCCACACGTGAAGGGGCCATACTGGACTTGGTGCTTACCAATGGTGAAAGTGTTTCTGATGTTGTAGTGGGAGATCATTTTGCATCCAGTGATCACCAGATGGTGTGGTTCAGTATTAGGACTAGGGCTGTTAGAATCCATTCCAAGGTGAGGATCTTAGACTTTAGGAAGACTAACTTTGCGAAGATGGGCCAATACCTCAGGGAGTTGCTAGTGGGATGGGAACAGCTGGGGGATGTAGAAAGACAGTGGGCAAAACTGAAAGGGGGTATTTTAAGGGCAACCAACCTTTTTGTTAAAATGGTAAATAAAGGCAAAAGGAAAAGGAAACCGCTATGGTTTTCGAAGGAAGTAGCTGAAAAAGTGAAGAAAAAGAGGGAGGCCTTCATGAAATACAAGAGATCACAGAGAGAGGAAGACAGGCATCTGTATTTGGAAAAACTTAGAGAAGCTAGCAAAGTAGTCAAGAAGGCAAAGATTCAAAAGGAGGAGGAAATAGCCAATGCAATAAAATGGGGGATAAGACATTTTTCAGATATATTAGTGAGAAGAGGAAGGGCAAAAGTGGTATTGTCAGACTCAAGGGTGCAGGGGGGGAATATGTAGAAGCTGATAAGGATAAAGCGGAATTGCTTAACAAATATTTTTGTTCTGTGTTCACAGATGAAGAACCAGGAGCAGGACCTCAGAAAACACCCACAAATAAGAACAGAAGCGAGGGACATCTTGAACAATTTTCAGAAGACTGTGTTCGTGAGTAACTAGCTCAACTTAAAGTAGACAAAGCGATGGGACCGGATGGGATACACTCTAGAATACTGAGGGAACTTGGGGACGTTCTAGCAACTCCACTGACTGACCTTTTCAATGCCTCGTTGGAGTCGGGAGTGGTGCCAAAGGACTGGAGAGAGGTTCATGTGGTGCCTTTACACAAAAGCGGAAGTAAGGATGTGGTTGAAAACTACAGGCCGGTTAGTTTAACTTCAGTGGTGAGTAAATTATTTGAAACACTGCTGAAAGAGAAAATAGTGAGGTTTCTGGAGTCCAGCGGATTACAGGATCCGAGGTAGCATGGATTCACCAGAGGCAGGTCTTGTCAGACAAATCTGATTGATTTCTTTGACTGGGTGACCAGGGAGTTGGACCGAGGGAGAGCTCTAGATGTGGTGTAGTTAGATTTCAGTAAAGCCTTTGACACTGTTCCTCACAGGCGACTTATAAACAAACTGAGCACCCTAGGGATGGACCCTAAAGTTACTGCTTGGGTTAGAAATTGATTGGGTGGGAGGTGACAAAGAGTACAAGTAAATGGAGCTCACTCTGAGGAGAAGGATGTTACCAGTGGTGTGCCCCAGGGATCTGTCCTTGGTCCGATTCTTTTTAACATCTTTGTTAGTGATATAGCGGAAGGGTTGTCGGGTAAGGTTTGCCTCTTTGCAGATGATCCAAAATCTGCAATAGAGTAGACACCCAGGAAGGTGTAGATAACATGAGGAGGGATCTAGCTAAGCTTGAAGAATGGTCTAGAATTTGGCAGCTGGGATTTAATGTTAAAAAATGTAAGGTCATGCATTTGAGCTGCAGCAATCCAAGGGAGCAATACAGTATAGGAGGTGAAGTACTTTTGTCCACTAAAGAAGAGCGGGACCTAGGCGTGGTTGTGTCTGATGATCTTAAAGTAGCTAAACAGGTAGAAAAGGTGACGGCAAAAGCTAGAAGGATGCTTGGGTGCATACGGAGAGGAATGGCTAGCAGAAAAAAGGAGGTGATAATGCCTCTGTATAAGTCTTTGGTGTGACCTCATTTGGAGTATGGTGTGCAATTCTGGAGACCGCACCTTCAAAAGGATGTGAACAGGATGGAGTCGGTGCAGAGGGTGGCTACTAAAATGATTAGTGGGCTTCATTATAAAGCATATAAGGACAGACTTAAGGATCTTAATATGTACACCTTAGAGGAAAGGCGGGATAGAGGTGATATGATTGAGATGTTTAAATACCTCCGTGGCATAAATGTTCAGGGAGAGAGCCTCTTTCAATTGAAAGCAAGTTCTGCTACAAGGGGACATGGGATGAGGGTGAAGGGAGATAGATTCAGGAGTGATATGCGGAAATATTTCTTTACAGAAAGAGTAGTGGATCCATGGAATAGTCTCCCAGTGGAGGTGGTAGAGATGAGGACAGTAACTGAATTCAAAAAAGCATGGGACCAACACAGAGGATCTCTAAAGGTAAAAAGTGGACTGTTGTAGTTGTTATGGAAGGACAGACTAGATAGGCCATGTGGTCTGTTTCTGTCATCATGTTTCTATGTTTCTATTATAATGCCTCTGTATTGTTCCATGGTGCGACCGCACCTTGAATATTGTGTGCAATTGTGATCGCCATATTTTCAAATGGATATACAGTCAAACCTCGGTTTTCATGATTAATCCGTTCTAAGAAGTCTGACTAAAACCGAAACGTACGAAAACCGAAGCAATATTTCCCATAGGAAATAATGTAAATTCAATTAATCCGTTCCAGACACCCAGCTCCTGTCACTTCTCTCACCTGCCCGATCGTCCACAGGACAGCAAACACACAGATATTGTACTGTACGGCACTGCAACATCTCCTGCTTACATTGACAGCTACCCTGCTACCTCCGAGCCTGAGGGGGCGCTCCAGAGAACAGGCAGGCAGTGGAGAGATCGGGGCCTTCCTCTCTGTGCAATCCTTGCATCTCTGACTCTGGCTCGAGGATGTTGCTCAGCTGACTTTCGCTTCTCAACACGCGATCGGTGAGTCCGGGGGGTAGTGCTGCCGGGACTGGGCGGGCAGTGTATACAGACCAGCGCCATTCTTCACGAAAACCGAGGCGATATCCGATAACCGAGACAAAATCTCAGTCAGAAAAGACGTCGAAAACCGAAACATACGAAAACCAGGGCAAACGAAAACCGAGGTTTGACTGTAGCGGAATTAGAAAAGGTAGAGAGAAGAGTCACCAAAATGGTAAAGGGGGTGGAAGAATACCCTGATGAGGAGAGGCTTAAAAGGTTAGGGCTCTTCAACCTGGGAAAGAGACAGCTGAGGGGAGATATGATAGAGGTCTATAAATTAATGAATGGAGTAGAACAGGTAAACGTAGATCGATTGTTTGTCATCAGAAAATAGAAAGACTAGGGGACATGCAATGAACTACAATGTAATCCGTTCAAGACTAATAAGAGAAAATATTTTTTCACTCACCGCGTAATCAGTCTCCGGAATTCGTTACCGGAGGATGTGGTAAAAGTGTAGCTGGGTCTAAAAATGGTTTGGACAAGTTCCTGGAGGAAAGGTCCATAAACCATTATTAAACAGGACCCGGGACATCCATTGCTTGCCCCAGTACAAGCATTTTGGAACCTGTGTGTCTTTTTAGGAACCAGCCAGGTACTTGTGACCAGGATTGGTCACTGTTGCAAACAGGATACTGGGCTTGATGGACCTTTGTCTGACCCAATATGGCATATCTTATGTTCTTATGTAGATTAGCTGTTTACCCAGTCCAATTACTTCATTTGCTCTATGACAACCTTTTAGCTGTGTTGACAGTTCCTGTATTCCTTCTAGTAACATGTGCTAAGAGGTCAAATTCTTTATGTAAATCTGTTCTACTAGGAGGGAGGGGTGGTCTAGTGGTTGGGCCACATTATTTTGGGCCAGAAGGTCAGGGGTTTGAATCCCACTAGAGGACGGAAGGACTGTGGTTTCTAGTCCCACATGTGTTCTTTTTGGCCTTGGGCAAGCCACTCAACCCTCAGGTACGAAAACATAGATTGTGAGCCCTTCTGGGACAAGGGAAAAATATATACCATACGTGAATGTACACCACCTTGACTGGTAGAAAAGCAGTATATAAACCCAGTTAAATAAATAAACTCTGCATAATGATCATTGAGAGATATTGTTTATCTTAAATTAATAACATCTAGGGAAATATTTTGCAAGAGTCAATCTAGATAAATTAAGTAGTGGATTCCAAGATGGCCATGATATTCGGACACTGATCCCGATCTCAAATTTACTGCCAGTGCTCCGCTTAGTACTTGCATTGTGCTAAAGAGAGCTTCCTTCTGGAGTTCATAAGATGTAACATGCATAGGCATCTCATCAAGGTGCAATTGGAAATTGCTTTAATTTGTCTGTAGCACACAATACGATGGGAAATATTTGTTTCTTCTGCCACGTTTTCTTGGCTTCTGACTGCATTTCTTGGTACATGTGGATCTTCTCTCCCTCCACACAATTCACGGGATAATCACTTGGCACCGATACGTCTATTAACAGCACCATTCTTGTGCTTTTCTCCTTTATCACTTGATCTGGTTTTCTCGCATCTGTCAGAGCGGGAATATCTCAGGTGATCATAACCTCTTCATACTGCACAATTCTCTTTATGGTCATGACCCTAATATTGTAGTGCTGAGGTTCTCAATCTTTTGTGGTCTGTGTATCCCTTATTAAACTCCAAAAGTTCAGGGACCTCCGTTCATACCCAACAGTCTTCCTGGATCCTCAACCCTCATCTCCAAGGCTATCCTCACTAGCCTTCTTTATCTCCATTCCCCTTTGTGTGTCCACCAGTCTTTCTCCAGCCAGTTCCCACCAGTCTCGCCCTTTTTCCCCAGCCTGTTCACATGGGTTATAGCATCATGAAAGGACTTTTTCTCTTATCCTGGGTCCTGTGGTTACAATTTTCAGTGGTTGAAACGTTCCACCTGGTTGTGTCTTTCTATTTAGAAATTTAGTCCCACCAGAACTTCAGAGCTATGGTGTTGTCATTACTGTACTATCGTATATCAAGGTTTACCAGCATGTAGACTCCGGGCTTTGCAGATGGCCCAGAACAATGCTACCAGATTGATTCTGGGGCAATCAAGGTTTATACTCCTCTTTTACGTCAGCTTCATTGGCTGCCCATTGTTGTCAGAATTACGGTATAAAGTGCTACTTTTTGTGTTTAAAATTATCCATAATCTCATAGCTGATAGTTTTAAATTGAACTTGTATAAACACACGTCTAGTCCTATGCATGCCTGCTTGCAAGATACTCTTCTTATTCCATCATTAAATACATATAAGAATCAGGTTGCCTGGACTAGGGCATTTACGCTTCTGTGCCCTGTGTGGAGTTCATTGCGAGCAATTCATGATTTACAAGATTTTTGGTGAAAATTGAAGACCCATTTATTCTCTGAACATTATGGTCCCGATCAAGATTATGTTTCAGTGTAACGGATGGCATCACGCTTTTGTGTTATTGTGACTGTATGTTGTTTATTCATGTATTGCATGTTTTATAAGATTATCTATGTTGGTTGCTACCTGCTTTGATACAGTAGGATGGGAACTAGATATATCATAAATAAATAAGACAAGTAAGTGTTTCCAGCTCTTTCTTACAGAATCTATATATATCTGGGGCAGGGGAGGGGTGTGCAGGAGGCGGGACAGATATAGTCTGGTTTTATGAGGACATTTTGTCCTGTCTATTATTTTGCCTGCATCAGGCAGGATGCTGGAACACACTCGTAGCGTGTTCAGCTGAGTTCTGGTCAGGGGGCACATAAGACTACTGCTCTGATGATGTTGATTTCAGGATACATTCGACTCTGTTGTTTACGTATAGATTTGATTTGATTGTAGATGTAGCCCAGCTCTGTCTTGCACTTAACCGTGTCTTGCTGAATATCCATCTCACTCAAATCAGCTCCTCTACTTCCACTGCTAATACTGCTTCACATAAATCCAGTCATGGAATGGTGCGGCTAGGCTGCGGTGTTAATTCAGCTTTGCGTTAGCTCATAGGCTATTGATATAATACAAACGGAATATAAACATGCATGCACAATTGGAACAAAACAACCCATACGTCTCCACCAGGTGACATGCCGTTGTTTAAAGATGTCCCAAACGAACCGAAATTTTTTTTTGTTAAATTGATGGGCTCTGGAAGATCTAAGATTCTGCTGTTATTTCCCCCCTGCCTGTGGCCATTTTTCCAGATCATCTTGTTTGTCCCTAATTTCTTTTGCTAGGGTCTCTTCTGTTTGATCTTCATATTAAAAGAAGCTACAGAGTCGATTTGCTCACCAATGTGAATTTCATTCCGGGAATTCTGTCCTCCAATGATTTAACTTCTGATTTAATGAAAGTCCCACCCAAAGCAGTTTAATTTCTGCAATGGATTCCACCGGATTGGATATCCTAGCTGGTAACTGTTAGTTCAGGATTACCAGAAGGGTGTTCGGTCCCTCAAGTGCAATCTTTGATGATTTGCTGTCCTTAGCTACAACTACAGCAGAGGTACCTTGGGATTCCATATGTGTAGGAGCAGTACCTACTAGCAAAAAAAAGAACAAAAAAAAGCTTTTATTGCAGGACTGAACCCCAAGCGTTGGAGTCACTGAAATGCAGAAAGGAGAAGCGAAGATTGATGCCAAGAAGCTTGCTGAGTTGCAATAACGGTCTCTCTTTTGCCTGAAGATATGTAGCAGAGTTATCTTTCTAGATACAGCTGGAGAAGTCGACCTAGGTAGTCATGCTTCAAAAAGTCAAGTTCTCCTGGGGTGCAAGATATAAATGAAGTATCCAAAAAAGCAGCAGAGGTTAGCTATTTGTGACTTTCATACTTCAAAACAGGCAGAAATTCATCTGACAGCCACTCAGCAGAGCAACAGAGGTGCGCACAGCTCTTCAACTCATCTGCTGCTCTACGTGCTGGTATCCTCCATAGCTACTGATCAATTACTGGCCCTGCTCCATGGCTGTCACGGGGGCCCGGCTGGCCCCCCCTCCCCCCACTCGCCCATAAATGCCATTGCAGCTGTGTACTAGGCACTGCTGCAGATCTTGTCTCTATAAGTCTGCCGTGTTCACCTGCACTGCCGCCGAGCCTCCGCTCCCCAGTCCCCCAATCAGACCAGACCTCTCAGAGTTTCCCAGTTCCAGGAGTGAGATTTTAAGCCAGTCCTGGATTTCTGACCATCTCATTCTGATGCATTATGGGACCAGAAGCATTGATTTCCAGGGACTACAGCTACCATACTGCACTGCAATGTTAATACACAACCTGAGCTGGCAAAAAAATCTCAGTCCTGGAACTGGGTAACTACCTCTCCCTGAACCGGCTGCTCCACCGTGGATCTTCAAACACATCTGCGATGTGGTTCCAGGAAAGTTACGTAGATCCTGCTCCATGTGTCCTTTTAAGTGCAACACTGTTCATGGCAGCAGCATCACCATTAATAATCTAAGGATAAGAGAGATTGGCTCATTGTGAGCAGGGCCAGCCTTTGGCCAGTTGAACCTATTTGCTCCAAAGGGGCCCCTGCACTAGGGGTGAGAGGTGAGAGCTACTGGATTTTGAAAGGGTTTGTGGAACAGAAAGCAAGAAAGATTTCTTTATAGTTTTCGTTTTTAACACATTCTAATATCAAAATATAAGCTGATAGAGATGTTGTTTTGTTTCTGTACAATGTATTAACGTTAAATCTAGGAGGCCCCACCAAAATGGTTCAAGTTGGACCCTGCACTTGCTAAGGTCAGTCCCGATTGCAAGCAGTTACAAGTGAAATTGGAAAGTAGGGCAGGCCTCCACAGTACAGAAAAAAAACACGAACACAGGTTGGTCAGGAGGAGAAAGTGGGTCAGGTGGCCACTTCCCTCGGCACACAATCTCTGCCAACTGTATAAGGCTCTGACTTCTGCTCTGTGCAAGTTACCTCCCCCATGCTTTTGTTTCAGATTGTAACTGCATTCAGGCCTCTCCCCTGTTTTATTAATAAATGCAAATCAGTTAATTGCTGTTTTGAGCCAGTGTCTTCATTGTTTGGTTTCTGTCCTCACTACTTAGGGATCCTCTGTGTTATCTCCCTTTGTTTTTTAATTTCACTATTTTTGTCTCCACCATTTTTTCGGTAGGGCACTCCAGGCATCCACCACACTTTCCATGAAAAAATATTTTCTGACATTGCTCCTATGTCCACCTAGTTTGACAGTCCTCTTTCCTTTGAAAAAGGTTTTTTTCTTGTGCGTTGCGACCTTTCAAGTATTTAAAGTTCTGTATTATATCTTGTCTAGGGTAGATATGTTCAGGTCCTCTTCTCATTTTGTTCTTCTCAACAGCCTCCAGCCTCTTTATATGCTTACTGAGCTACAACCTCTAAAACTGTATGCGGGACACCACGTGAGGCCTAATCCATGACAATGTGGGAGCATCATCGCCTCTTTCTTTCTGCTGGTTATGTCTTCCTCTATGCAGCTCAGCATCCCTCTGGATTGGCTATTGCCTTATCAAATTGTTCCACTACTTTGAGTTCATCAGACACTGTCACCCCAAAATCTGTAACATAGGCGGGCCCCATGCCTCTCCCATGCACTCACAAGAGGCTAATTGTGATAGAAATTCAAAGAAATTGTTGTGTGGACAAAACAGGCCATAGCTTTAATCAACACCAAAGCAGTAATAAGACCAACATAAGACGAAAGAGTGAGGTCCCTGGGGCCACAAAAGCCTAATGCCATTCCGACAGTTGCTGCCTCAGAGTTCATCATCCAAAATGGGCACTGCAGTTTGCCTGTGGCCTTGTGCCTCTGCTGGAGTGGGCCAACATGAGTCGAGCTAGCCACTGCCTTGGAGAGAGTTTGCCGGGACACTCTGACGCCACTAGCTTGAGTGCCCAATTTCTCATTAGTTCTTGTGACTTGGATTGGCCGCTGTTGGAAACAGGATATTGGGCTTGATGCACCCTTGGTCTGACCCAGTATGGCATATCTTATGTTCTTATGTGTGTTAAAACAAAAGTGGAAAGAAATAAGGGAAATTGAGAGGTGAGAGCATAAGAATGGAGAAGGAGAAAGAGCCTGAAGGAAGGAAATAACTATTACTACTACTACTGAGCATTTGTGTAGCGCTACAAGTCGTACGTAGCGCTGCACAGACATGTAAGAGACAGTCCCTGCTCATCAGAGCTTACAATCTAGTCAAGACAGACAACACAGAAGGTGTAGACGGATAAAACAAGGGGGAATGGTAAAGAAAAAGGAGATCGGTTGAGTCAAGATCCAAAAGCAGCAGCGAAGAGGTGAGTTTTTTCAGCCTGGATTTGAAGAGGGTCAGAGAAGGTGCCTGGCGTACAGACACAGGTAGTTTGTTCCAGGCGTAATGTGCAGCAAGGTGAAAGGAGCAAAGTCTGGAGTTAGTAATAGAAGAAAAGGTCACAGATAGAAGCAATTTGCTAGAACGGAGTTCTCGAGGGAGGGGTGTAAGGAGAGATAAGAGAAGAAAGGTAGTGAGGAACTGCAGAGTGAATGCATTTATAGGTCAGCAGGAGAAGTTTGAACTGGATGCGGAAATGGATAGGGAGCCAATGAAGTGACTTGAGAAGAGGGGTAATATGGGCATGACGAGGCTGGTGGAAGATCAGCAGCGCAGCAGAGTGTTGAACAGATTGTAGGGGAGAGAGAAGATGATTCAAAGGGAGACCAGCAAGGAGTAGGTTACAGCAGTCAAGACGGGAGGTGATTAAGGAGTGGATAAGCGTCTTAGTAGTGTGTTCAGAAGGGAATGGGTGGATTTTGTTGATGTTATAGAGAAAGAAACCATACAAAATACACAATGCAAATATAACTCACATATAAATCATTATTACTTTAATAACTACAAAATACATAAACAAATAGTGGAAACCACCGCTTAACAAAATACATATTAATGCCAATGTGTATGCATGTAAATTACATTCTAATGTCCTCAGAATATTCAGCATATATATTAATTTCTGGCAAAAACCTGCTAATAAGTAATCTTTTACTAATACATAAAATTATACAAATCCACATATACATCTAACACAATCTAAAACGTTGATATCTAGGATAACAACGGTCACACAGAATAATAAATGGTAAACAGTTCCTCAAAAGAATCTTTATTAAATACAATAAGGTAAACTTAAAAATAACATATACTAACTACTTTGCAAATTCTCCCTCAACATTGATGAATCCCTTGCTTTATCAATTTCACAATAACAACCACTAACTCCGTAGATAGATCATACTTCCCGTTGTTAAATCTCTTCCATTGATGGCGCATCGGCCCACTAGCCCACTGGCTCACCGATTCACAGAGAAAGAAACAGCAGGTCTTAGCTGCCAGATGGATGTGTGTGGAGAAGGAGAGAGAGGAGTCAAAGACAACCCCAAGGTTGCGAGCTGAGGAAACGGGAAGGAGTAGAGAGTTATCCACAGAGACGGAGAAGAGGTTTTAGGGGGAAAGATAAGAAGCTCAGTCTTGGCCATGTTCAATTTCAAGCGGCAGTGAGACATCCAAGCAGCAATGTCAGAGAGGTAGGCAGAGATTCAGGTCTGGATTGCCGGAGAGATTTCGGGCATAGAGAAGTAGATCTGGGAGTCATTGGCATAAAGATGGTACTGAAAGTCATGGGAAGAGATGAATGCACCAAGGGACTGGGTATATACAGAGAAGAAGGAGTGGACCCAAGACAGATCCTTGGGGTACACTAAGAGCAGGATAGCAGAAGAGGAGGAGCCATCAGAACTAACACTGAAAGAGCGATGGGAGAGATAGGAGGTGAACCAGGATAGTTTGCAGAGAGAGGGGGAGATTGAAAGGAGGGTATAAGTGTGGGAAAAGTAAGAGAGAATAAGGGAAGGGGAAGGAGGATGAGGGGTAAAGGAGAGGGGAGAACAAAATCAATGTTGCCCCTCCTTGATTGGGTGAGGGTAGCCCCAAAGGGTACACCAAAATAGGGGGCCCCGATGGACGGGTGAGGCTTATATCCCAAGGACCTAACTTATGATCATACTTGGAATAAAAAGTCTGCACTCAAAACTCAGCCCACTCCAAAGAATAGATTTCTGTAAAAACACCTTTATTAGTCATATCCCTCAAAATAAGATATTTACAAAGTATTAAAAAAACCCCAAAAGGGTCTAATTTGTCAGAAATCAATTAGATACTGTACACTCCAAATCTTTTTCTTTTTACCCTCTTGGAACTAAGGAGGCCCCTTCTTCTAGTGTCTTCCTAGATTTCTCTTTTGGGGTCTTGGATGGACACCCCCTCTTCTTCTCTTTTTGTGGTCCTAGACTGGGTATCCCAGACTTTTCAGTCTCTTGCATCTCCTGCAAGACACATTCAGCAGGACAGAGTTCCCAGAATTCACACACTTTTTCTTAGTAGCATAACCAAAATCCCTTTTAATATCGGTGTGCTGGACCTTCAGTATTCAAATCCCAAAAATGCTCTCCAAAATTAGAAACATGATGGCAGAAAAAGACCACATGGCCTATCTAGTCTGCCCTTTCGTATCAATTACAATAGTGCCTTTTTTTCCTTTAAAGATTATCTGTGTTGGTCCCATGCTTTCTTGAATTCAGATACTGTCCTCATCTCTACCACCTCCACTGGGAGACTATTCCACACATCTACCACTCTTTCCATAAAGAAATATTTCCACATATTACTCTGAGTCTATCCCCTTTAACCCTCATCCCATGTCCCCTCGTAGCAGAGCTTGTTTTCAATCAAAAGAGGCTCTCTTCCTGTGCATTTATGCAATGGAGATATTTAAACGTCTCAATCACATCTCCTCTATCTCACCTTTTCTCTAAAGTATACAAATTAAGATCCTTAAGTCTGTCCTCATATGCTTTATAACAAAGACCACTGAGCATTTTAGTAGCCACCCTCTGCATCGACTCTATCCTGCTTGAATCCTTTGGAAGGTGTTGTCTCCAGAACTGCACACAATACTCCAAATGAGGTCGCACCAGAGGTATCTGAGGAAGAAGGACCCCTGCAGAGTTGCCAAGTTACCCAGTTCCAGGAGTGAGATTTATTGACAGTTCTGGTTTTAAATTTGTATTGCAATGCACTGATTTTACCCATTTAAATTAGTGCTGCAGGTTCCATAATGCATCATCATGAGATTAGCAGAAAATATCACTCCTGGAACTGGGTAATTTGGCAACCCTGCCTCTTCCTCCCAGCAGGGCTGGTCCATCTATTGAGCAAGAATGTTGTTTGCACAGGGCCCTGCGTTTCAGGGGGCCCCGTGCAAACAACATCTTGAACACCGGCGGCAGGCAGGGCGGCTTTAGAGGGAGCTGGAGAGGCCCCAGCTCCCTCTAAAAGCTGCTGAAGTGAAACACATTTTTTCCCTTCACTTCGGCAGCTTACTGAAGTTTAGAACCCTGCTGCGCTAAGCGCGGGAAACAGGAAGTTCCCTTTGACCTCAGTATGGCAGCGTTCTAAATGTCAGTACAGCTGCCAAAGTGAAGGGAAAAGGCGCGCTTCACTTCGGCAGCTGTAGAGGTGAGCCAGGACCTCTCTGGCTCCCTCTTAGCTAGCCGCGGGGCTCTTTTGGAGGGGAGTGGAGTGTTTGGACTTGGACTGAAAATGGGCTGTGGGAGGTTGATAGGACTGAAAATGGGCTGTGGGGGGTTGATAGGACTAGATATAGGCTGTGGGGGGGTTGCTTGGACTGAAAATGGGCTGGGGATTTATTAGGACTGGAAATGGGCTGTGGGGGGAGGGTTACTAGGACTGGAAATGGGCTGGGGGTTGCTAGGACTGGAAAAGGGCTGAGTGGAGGGGGGGGGGCTTGAACTGCAAATAGCTGATGGAGAGGGAGGCTTGGAATGGAAATGGGCTGTGAGAGGAGGTAGCTAGGACTGGAAATGGACTGTAGAGGGAAGGCTTGAACTGGAAATAGCTGATGGGAAGGGGGCTTGGACTGGAAATAGGTTGTGGGAGGGGAGCTAGGACTGGAAATGGGCTGAGTGGGGGGGGGGAGCTAGGACAGGAAATGGGCTGATGGAGGGGCTAGGATAGGACTGGATATAGGCTGTTGGAGGGGGGCTAGGATTGGAAATGGGCTGTGGTGGGGCTTGGATTGAAATGGACTCATGGAGGGGCTAGGACTGGAAATAGGCTCATGGGGGCTTGGATTGGAAATGGGCTGATGGTGGGGCTAGGAAAGGACTAGAAATGAGCTAATGGGCTGGGATTGGAAATGAGCTGATGGAGGGGCTCAGGACTGGAAATGGATGGAGGAGCTAGGACGGGAAATGGGCTGATGGTGGGGCTAGGATAGGATTGGAAATGGGCTGATGCGGGGACTAGAAGGGAGCGGATGCTTGGTGGGGCTGGAACTAGAAGGGAGCTGATGTTGGGGAGGATTAGAATGGGCTGGGAGAATGAAATGGAGAAGGGAAAAATATTTTGTGTGGGAGGGAAGAAAAATCTACAATTGGCCGGGTATTGGGAGAGTAAGTGGGGATTGAGGATGGAAGGGTACAATTTGAGTGGATGAAAAAGGAATAAAGAAAAATATGGAGGAAAGAGCAAAAGGAGAAAGATTAGTATGTTAAAGCAGATGTAGAGAGAGAATGGATAAAAACTAGAAGAGAGAAGAAAGGACAAATGGACAGCAGACGATGAAGAGTTAGCAGAAGACATGAAGAAACCAGAATAAAGTGGCTGGAGCAATTGCAACTTAAAAAAAATGCCCAAAAGGTAGAAAAATATCTCTTTATTTTGAATTTATTAACTGGAATATGTCAGCTCTGGGAAATATGCACCATTAACGTCTGCACTTTGTTTAGTACAAGAGGAAATTAATTTATAGTTTCATTTCTACAGTGTTGTACATTCCAAGTTTGGCTTTTGGGGTTCCCAGTTTAATTGTCTTCCTATTTCTAAATTGTGATTCCTTGTTCTTTGTTTGGTGATGGTCTATGTTCTGCATGTGTAACTGAGCTGAGGTTTATGTAGTTTCTATTTGAGATTGCCACTTGTTCTCTTTCTCCAGTAGGTCATGTATTGTTATTCTCTGAGATGTATTGGTTTAATATTTGCAGTGTTGCCTTTTGATAGGTAGAGTATGGTGCTTTGTGAGTCCTGGTAGTGCTGTTACGATATGGCGGGTTTGCTATGGGTTCTAAATGGGTAATGTTTGTAGTAGTTCCTAATGCATTGATTTCTGCCTTCTGGTTGGCGGCGGCGCAACTTTCTCCTCCCCAATCCAGCTGACCCTGATCAAAGGCTTCGGAAGCAACATTTAAATCTCTCTGCTCATCGGGCGCGCCTGCGCCAGAAGGTCTCGCCAGAGGGCCCTTTGGCGTTGCCCTTAGGCGCGGCACTGAAGAACATATAGTCTGCTATAAATAACCTCTAAATAACAAGCGATGATTATCTTAAAACATTCGAATAAACCTACTTGGAACTAAACCACTAGAGAGATCCTTATAGGAACCAAAGGAAGGTAAATTTTGCACTTTCCTTTCTCTACAACAACCCTCTAATCTAACCTAATATGACCAACTTATGCAACCTCTTATTGGCTTTAATTATGATTATTCTCTCTCTTAAACATATTCTAGCCACTCACCCTTATTCTATGTATTTTTACACCAATAATTCCATACAATCATGTTACTGCCAGCCTTTAATGTACTTTTACAAGTCCACATGGCAATCATCAAACAAATGACATAACAGAAAACATTTAATTTTCATTCAAGCTAACACCTTGAAACAACCACACACAGTACACATACATACTTCACCCCATCACCAAATAAACATAGAATTAATTAATGCTAGATCTATTAGAAATAAAATCAACATTACTGCAGACCATCTTCAATCTCAACAAACAAACATACTATGTAATCTCCAGGAACAAGCAGGAATGTAGTCTTCATATATATGGGTATCGTCGGTACCGACGGAGCCTGCGCGGGAACGCTCCCCAGCGTCCAATAAGAACGCTTTTGGGAGCATCCCTCAGCACATGCGCGCTGCCTTCCCAACTGTCCCTCTTCAGTTCTTTGTTTTCCGCGGAGCCGACAGGATCCATACCCTGTCACCGCAGAAAATTCCGTCTTTAAAATTGTTTTCTTGTGGTCGCGTTTGCCTGCCACACGACGCTTACCAGTAGCGCCGGTTCTTTTCTTTTCTTTTTCAAAAAAAAACCAAACAAACTTATACTTTGAGCTGTTTCTCTTCAGAAACCTTTCTTTTTGGTGCTAGGCACCATTTTGGGCACTAGTCCCCATATTCCTAAAACATGGAAAAACCAACTAGTGGTTTTAAAAAATGTACTAAGTGTGGCGGTACTATTTCTGTCACTGACACCCATGATTGGTGTCTTAAATGTTTAGGGCCTGAACATTCTCCATCTGAATGTCTCTCCTGTATGGGGATGACTAAAAGAGGAAGACAGAACCGGGCTGCAAAGCTCGGTACCCTCTTTTCTTCGGATGCCAGATCCATTGCATCAACACCTTCAAGGGCCTCCTCTTCCTCCCATGGATCTCAGGTAACTAAACATAAAAGCCGGTCCTCAAAGGGTAGCTCTCCTGCTAAGCATCGAGAGGCCATTGGCATTGCCCTTGAGGGAACCACACCGGTAAAACAGCCCCGGCGGGAGGCTTCGGCTTCCAAAGCATCAATGGGGGCTCCAGGATGTTCTCGAGGCCCCGACCTCGCAAGAACTACCTGTGCCATGCTCAGGGTTTCCGGCCGTCTTCTCCGGTACCGATACCCAGGCATCGGCAGCGTCGATAGACCAGAGGTTCCTCGCTATCGAACACAGCATCGCAGCTCTTCTCTCAGCTGCGGTACCGTTGGTCCAACGGGCACCGACACCGATGCCGGTACCTACACCGGCACCGGTACCGACGATACCGGTACCGATAGTACCGGCCCCAGTGGGAATTCTTCCCACGCCATCTTTGGCTGGAATCGACAGGTCAGTACTGGATCAACTCGGTACCGACTTCGATCGATACCGGGACCGTGCTTTGCATGAGCATCATGGTCAGGAATACTTCGAATCCTCCGATTCCGAAGACTCTGACAATTCTGCTGGTACTAGAGGGTTTCTCCCAGAGGATCCCTCTTCTCCTCAATGCAGAATGTCACCTCCAGAGGACATGTCTTTTCAGGAATTTATTCGTGATATGGCCAAGGGCCTTTCAATCACGGTAGCTCCTGAAGAGGAACCCAGAGCAAAGGAATTGGAAGTTCTCCAATATCCTAAAGCTCCAAAGGAGGCAGCCACTCTGCCCATCCATGAAATTCTGCATAACTTGATGCTCAGAATGTGGGAGACACCTCTGACTACATCTCCTCACTCTAGGAGACTTGATACTATGTATCGAGTTCCCCCATGTCCTGGATTTCGAAAGACTCAGCTGCCACACCATTCAATGGTGGTGGAGTCAGCCATGCGTAGGATGAAAAGTGCAAAGAGGCATGCATCCAATCCTCCAGGTCGTGAATGCAGGACTCTGGACGCTTTTGGGCGCCAAACCTTCCAGGCTTCCATGCTTTCAGCTAGGATCAGTTCATATATACTGTATATGGGAATGTTCCTCAAGGAAGTTACAGGAGATTTGGAGCTTATGAGCCCATTTCTCCCAGATGACAAGAGACAAGACTTTCTTGCTCTAGTTAAGCATACTCAAGGTGTCTCCAAGTTTGTAAATAGTGCAGCCTTTGACTGCTTTGAATGCATCAGCAGAACCTCTGCTGTTGCCATTGGGGCATGACGGATTGCCTGGCTTCAGGCATCAGACTTGGAGACGTGGGTTCAGGACAAGTTAGGCAACATTCCTTGCACGGGAGAGAATCTCTTCGGCAAGAACTGGCAGGAAAAGGCTAATGAGTTGGATGCTGACAATACTACTCTAGATAGATTGTTGAAATCTACAGCCACTCCATCCAAAAAGAAGTCTTATTAAAAAACCCTCTTTCAGCAAAAAGAGGAAATTGTATCCTTCCTATACCCAGCAGAGTCAATCTCAGGGTCAGGTTGCCCAAAAGAGACAAACTAGACAGCAAAAGAAGCCAAAAGGCCCCAGAGCCCAACCAGCTCTGCAGGTTCAGCCCCCTCAAGGGCTTTGACTCCTTCCTAGAGAGCTTAGCCTTCCTGCCTCTGAGGGGTCCCCAACCCCCCAATATCCCAGGCAGGTTATGCCACTTTGCCAACAGATGGCATCAGATAACAGCAGAAGATTGGACTTTGTCCATTGTAGGAGAAGGGTACAAGCTTCATTTTCACAGCATGCCCCCTCCTGCAATTCTAAAGCAATTCAATTCTCAAACCTCCGCAAACAATCTGCTAGATCAGGAGGTCTCAACACTTCTTGCCCAAGGGGCAATAGAGGAGGTACCCATTCTTCAACGGGGTGCAGGGTTCTACTCCCCCTATTTTCTTATTCCAAAGAAAACAGGAGGACACAGACCCATTTTAGACCTCAGAGAATTGAACAAATACCTGTTTCGAGAGAAGTTCAAAATGATTTCTCTAGGAACTCTTCTGCCATACCTTCAAAGCCAGGATTGGCTTTGCTCTCTAGACTTAAAGGATGCATCCACTCACATTCTGATCCATCCAGATCACAGGAAATTCTTACGATTCATTTTTAGGGGAAAACATTTCCAGTACAGGGTTCTTCCCTTTGGTCTAGCTTCAGCACCAAGGGTATTCACGAAATGCATGGCAGTAGTAGCTGCATTTCTACGAACCCTGGGGATATTCGTCTTCCCTTACTTAGACGACTGGCTCATTCGAGCCCCTACAGGTGCAGAGGCCAGCACTGCACTGTCTCGCACAATGCAAATCCTCCAATACTTGGGGTTGGTAATAAACTTCCCAAAATCCCAATTTGTTCCTTCCCAATGCCTGGAATTCATAGGGGCCTGTCTAGATACCAGACAGGCAAAGGCTTTCCTTCCACAGGCCCGGTGTCTTCGCATAATGCAACTAGCTTCTCAAGCAGCAGGGAAATCCTCCCTAACTGCTCGAGAGCTACTACAGTTGCTGGGACATATGGCATCCACAGTTTATGTAGTCCCATATGCGAGCAGCTCAGTGGACCCTATCCACACAGTGGACACAGGCCACAGGTCATTTATCGGACAAAATAATAAACGCTCATCGACTAATTTTGTCCTTCCAATGGTGGCAATCCCTAGAAAATCTGACACTGGGGTCTCCTTTTCATCAACCCCTTTTTCAGGCCACCCTAAGAACAGATGCATCGCAGGTGGGTTGGGGAGCACACCTGAATCATCTCTCTACCCAGGGAACCTGGACTCCACAGTTGGCTGGTCTACATATAAACCTCCTGGAATTAAGAGCAATCTATTTAGCTTTTCAAGTGTTCCACGCCCAGCTCAGCTACAAGACAGTCCTAGTCCAGACAGACAATCAAGTAGCAATGTTCTATGTGAACAAGCAGGGTGGGATAGGCTCTCTGTCATTATGCAACTAAGCTTTACGACTGTGGGCCCTCGCCAGAGAGTATCAAATTCACCTTCTAGTGGTATATCTTCCAGGCATTCAAAACCTTTTGGCAGACAAACTCAGTCGAGTACTGCTGCCTCACAAGTTGTCCCTCCACCTGGACCAGGTGGCAAAGATATTTCATCTCTGGGGCACTCCAGACATAGACCTCTTCGCAAGTCCACTGAATGCCAGACTTCCCCGGTTCTGTTCCAGGATTCCGGCTCACAATTGTCAGACAAGAGATGCCTTCCTCCTTCACTGGGGTCAGGGTTTCCTTTATGCCTTCCCTCCCATTCCCCTCATCCCCAAAACACTCTTCAAGCTTCAGAGAGACAGGGGTCGCATGATTCTCATAGCGCCACAATGGCCACGCCAACCGTGGTATCCCCTGGTTCTACGTCTCTCTCAAGCTGCACCTCTGGAGTTAGGGCATGCTCCAGATCTCCTTTCTCAAGAGAACGGGATGCTATGGCACCCGAATCCCCAGTCCCTGCATCTCACGGTCTGGTTGCTGAAGGCTTTAGACCTCCAGGATTTCAACCTGTCCCAACAGGTAAAGGATATCCTTCAGGCTTCTAGAAAACTTTCCACAAGAAGATCTTATGCCTTCAAGTGGAAACGTTTTACCATATGGTGCTCCAAGAAGGGATTAAACCCCCTTGGCATACCCTTAGAATCGATACTAGAGTATCTTCTTCACTTATCGAATTCTGGTCTAAAGACCAATTTGGTAAAAGTCCATCTTAGTGCAATTTCAGCTTCTTATAAGCCTCTGAATGGACAACCAGTTTCCTCTCATCCACTCATATCCAGATTTATGAGAGGTCTTCTATTAACCAAACCTCCCATTAAGCCACCACTGGTGGCATGGGATCTAAATCTAGTTCTCAGGCAGCTCATGAAGCCGCCTTTTGAGCCTTTAGCCACTACAACCCATAGGTTTTTGACCTGGAAGGTCATCTTCCTAATTGCAATCACCTCGCATTAGTGAACTGCAAGCTTTAGTGGCTAATCCTCCTTATACTAGGTTTCACCATGATAAGGTTGTTCTTAGAACTCATCCACACTTTATGCCAAAGGTGGTTTCGCCTTTTCATTTAAATCAATCAATTTATCTTCCTGTATTTTTTCCAAGGCCTCACGCCTCTAATGCAGAAAGAATCCTTCATACTTTGGATTGTAAAAGGGCCTTAGCCTTTTACCTACAGAGAACACAGCAGCATAGAAAGTCCTCGCAACTTTTTATAGCTTTTGACCCTAGTCATTTGGGACAACCATTCTCCAAAAGAACTTTATCTAAATGGATTGCCCAATGCATATCCTTTGCTTATGAGAGTAAGGGTCTTCCTCTTCAGGACCATATCACAGCTCATAACGTGAGAGCAATGGCAACTTCCATGGCTAATCTCCATTCTGTGTCTATCGATGACATTTGTCGAGCAGCCACCTGGGCTTCGGTACACACTTTCACAGCCCACTACTGCCTGGATAAAGCCTCCCGTCGGGATGCCTTCTTTGGCCAAGCTGTTCTTCAAAATCTCTTTCAGACCTAATTCAACTCCTACCCACCAACCCTGGTGGAATGCCAGAGATCCATGGGAGGAAGGATTCCCACCTTTCTAGGGTGGCACCTTCCTGGGGCTATCTCCCTGGCATCTTCAGCTAGGGAGTCCCCATATGTGAAGACTACATTCCTGCTTGTTCCTGGAGATAGCGTAGTTACTCACCTGTAACAGGTGATCTCCGGGAACAGCAGGAATTTAGTCTTCACAACCCACCCACCTCCCCTAGGAGTTGTCTCTCTATCTCTTTGTCTCTTTCCTCTTTCCTCTCTCCCTCTATCCTTTTCACTCAGCTACAAATTTAACTGAAGAGGGACAGTTGGAAAGGTGGGAAGGCAGTGCACATGTGCTGAGGGATGCTCCAAAAAGCGTTCTTATTGGACGCTGGGGAGCGTTCCCGCTCAGGCTCCGTCGGTACCGATGATACCCATATGTGAAGACTAAATTCCTGCTGTTCCTGGAGATCACCTGTTACAGGTGAGTAACTATGCTTTACTGAAACATGGCTATCTCCTACTGACCAGGTCATAAGAACATAAGAACATAAGATATGCCATACTGGGTCAGACCAAGGTCCATCAAGCCCAGTATTCTGTTTCCAACAGTGGCCAATCTAGGTCATATGTACCTAGCAGTTTCCCCAAGAGACACAAGTTCCACAGTGCTTGTACTGGGTCAAGCATTGATATCTTCGGTCACTTTTTAATAATGGTTTATGGACCTTTCCTCCAGGAACTTGTCCAAACCTTTTTTAAACCCAGCTACACTAACAGCCTTTACTACATCCTCTGGTAACAAATTCCAGAGTTTGATTACACGTTGAGTGAAAAAATATTTTCTTTTATTAGTCTTAAATAGTTTACCCTGTAGCTTCATTGCATGTCCCCTAGTCTTTCTATATTCTGATAAGGTAAACAATCAATCTACGTTTACCCGTTCCACTCCGTTCATTAATTTATAGACTTCTATCATATCTCCCCTCAGCCGTCTCTTTTCCAGGTTAAAGAGCCCTAACCTTTTTAGCCTTTCTTCATAGGAGTATCCTTCCATCCCCTTTACCATTTTGGTGGCTCTTCTCTGTACCTTTTCTAAAATCGCTATATCCTTTTTAAGATACGGCGACCAGAATTGCACACAATATTCATAGAGCGGTCTCACCATGGAACGATATAGAGGCATTATAATATCTTTTGTTTTATTTTCCATTCCTTTCCTTATCATACCTAGCATTCTATTTGCTCTCTTGGCCGCCGCTGCACACTGGGCCGGGGGTTTTAACATGGTATCCACAATGATGCCTAAATCTTTTTCCTGGGTGGTGGTTCCTAATGTGGAACCTTGCATCGTGTAACCATAGTTTGGGTTGTTCTTCCCTAGGTGCATAACCTTGCACTTGTCCACATTAAATTTCATCTGCCATTTTGATGCCCAGTCTTCCAATTTATCAAGATCCTCTTGCAATTTTTCACAATCCTCTTGGGTTTTAACAACTTTAAATAGTTTTGTGTCATCTGCAAATTTGATAACCTCACTCGTTGTTCCATTTTCCAGGTCATTTATGAATATGTCAAAAAGCAGTGGACCCAGCACAGATCCCTGGGGTACACCACTATTCATCTTTCTCCATTGCGAAAATTCGCCATTTAGCCCTACCCTCTGCTTTCTATCTTTTAACCAGTTCCTGATCCACAATAGTACACTGCCTCCTATACCATGACTCTTTAGTTTTGCCAAAAGTCTCTGATGAGGGACCTTGTCAAAGGCTTTCTGAAAGTCCAGATACACAATATCAACCGACTCACCTTTGTCCACCTGTTTATTCACTCCTTCAAAAAAACATAACAGATTAGTAAGACAAGATCTTCCTTGTCTAAAGCCATGTTGGCTGTCCCCCATTAGGTTGTGACTATCTACATGCTGAGTAATTTTATTCTTTATGATGGTTTCTACCATTTTTCCCAGTACTGACGTCAGGCTCACCGGTCTGTAGTTTCCCGGATCACCCCTGGAACCCTTTTTAAAAATTGGTGTTACATTGGCGATCCTCCAATCTTCAGGTATTAGAGATGATTTTAATGATAGTTCACAGATTACTGATAGCAGTGCTGCAATCTCATATTTCAGTTCTTTCAACACCCTTGGATGTATACCATCCGGCCCAGGTGATTTGCTACTCCTACTTAACCAACTAACCCCTCCTACTCACACTGCATTCAACTGCCCACGCTCTCACAAACGTGGTGGTGGAGTCTTAATTCTAGCAAGAAGCACACTAAAATTTAACATTTTGAGTTCATTAAATACAATACAAGTAATTCAATCATTATACATAACTTACATATGGCCATATCTTTAACTTACAGAGCACCAAATGCTCACGCAGATCAGCTCTCTGCAATGCTTGCTTCAGTCTGTGCAACCAACACTTCACATAAACCCATGCTTTTGTTGGGAGACTTTAATCTTGGATCCACCTCCTCCGGAAAGCAGCTACCTTCCTTGAAGCCATGGATTCATTACAATACACATAACTTATAAATGCTTCCACACACAGATCTGGTTCATCTCCTGATTTAATCTTTGTACCTTCTCATCTTCTCTACTGCAACAATATATCAGTACCCAAAATAGTCCCAGTACCATGGTCAGATCATTATTTGATACAATTATCTTTTCAGATCCATTATAATAATCCCAGTCCTCACATACTAATCCTAGAAGATGATTCAAAAAATTCAACAATGAACAATTTCTTAATGAAACCCTTCCTTTCCTAAACCAAGACCTGAAGGAACTCGATGACCTTATAGCAAATTGGAATGAAACCATTTTAGCTGCAGGAAGACCAGTCAACCACAATAGCTCAAAACCACCATGTAGAAACACGAAATCAGCTCCATGGTATACAGAAGACATAAGAAGAACTAAGAAACTATTAAGAAAACTTGAAAGATCTTGGAGAAAATCTAAATCCCAAAGATCTCAATTTCTCTACAACCAAAAACAAAAAGAGTATAATAACCTCATTCTTCAACACAAACAAGAATACCACACAAACCTTATTCTTAAATCTCTCAACAAGCCCAGAGAACTATTTCAAATTGTGCAGACTCTTACTAAAGATCCCAACCTTAAACAACAAGTAATGATACATCCACAAATATTTGTAGACTTCCTACAATCAAAGAATAGACCTTCTCCTCATACAACTACCACATCTAATCCCTTTATATCCAGACAAATTGAGTACACCTGGGACCAATTTAACATCCCTTCCACCAAACAGCACAAATTATTTCATCATTGAATACAAGCACTGCTGCAACAGATCCCTGTCCTGTAACTTCGTTAACGGCAACAAAAGAAAACTTCTGCCCATTCATACATAACATAGTATACCTATCATTATCTCAAGGATATATGCCTGATATTCTCAAAACTGCTACAATTCGTCCTATTCCTAAGAAGACAACTCTAAGCAAAAATGATCCAGCTGCATATCACCCTATATCATCACTTCCTTTCCTTACAAAGATCATAGAGAAAGTAGTACAACTTCAACTACAAGACCATCTTGACATACATGCTTCTCTTGACCATCACCAGCATGGCTTTCGACCAAATCATAGTGTTGAAACACTCCTCATTCACCTGTTTGACGACCTTAGAAAAGAAATAGACAATAACAAGAATGGGTTTCTTCTAATCTTCTTAGACATATCCTCAGCTTTTGATAAAGTTTCACACAACATATTACTAAGCAGACTAAAGGACTTAGGGCTTTTTGGAAATACAATAAAATGGTTCCACTCCTACCTCAATAACAGACACCAGCTCGTAAAATCTGGAAATAATACCTCATCACCATTCCTATCTAGTCAAGGTGACCCCATACGTTGACTGCACATGAGGGCAGCCCAGTGATCCTTCCACTTTCAGTGGACACAAGCCACAGGCAGGCTTTGGGACAGGGTGAGAGTGACCCACCAGCTGGTGGACTCCCTTGACTGGTGGCAGATTCCCCATCACTTTCAGGCTGGGATGCCCTTCCAAGCACCCACCCCCCAGAGAGTTCTCACCACATATGAGGAAGATTTGTTGTTGCCAGGTTCTGATGGCAGAACTTCCCTATATGAGGTTCTACAAGAACAGGTTAGTGCTCTGCACATATCCCAAGTTTCTGCCGAAGGTTATGACCCCCTTCCACCTCAATTAGGAGATGGTGCTTCCCACCTTCTTTCCAAGGCCTCATGCTGGCAAGGCGGAGACCATCCTGCATACCTTGGATTGTAAAAGGCCCCTGTCATTCTATCTGCAACAGACTCAGGACCTTCGCAAAGCAAACCTTCCAATGGTACACCTTAATTGGAATCACTACAACTTCAAATGACATAAGTACACTTCTCACATTAATATAACTATTAAAGTAAACTTATTTGTAATATAGTTCAATATTGTTATGTAAACTAGTTCATAATGTACTGAATCATTTGTATTGATATTTGATTTGTTATAATGTAAAATGTCCCTAGTTCTTAAAGTTCAATGTACCAGTTCTGTTTGTTATAATGTAAACCGCTGCTGATCCTTGGAAGCAGCGGTATATAAAAGCTGTCCAAATAAAAAATAAATAAATAAAATAAAAGCACCTCAGCTTTTCGTATCCTATGACCCCAGTCGACTGGGGCTCCCAGTGACTAAGCAAACTCTGTTCACTTGGGTGGCAGACTGCATTACCTTCGTCTATGAGCAGGCGAGGATCTCACTAGACCAGTGGGTCATGGCACACCGTGTCAGGGCCATGGCTACTTCCGTGGCAAATTTGCATTCCGTACCTGTGACGGAAATCTGCCGGTCCGCCACATGGTCTTCAGTCCATCCTTCGCAGCTCATTACTGCCTGGAGAAGGAACCCTGACAGGACAGCGCTTTTGGCCAGGCCATACAAAGTAATCTATTTGAAGTGTAGGCAGCTCCTGCCCTCTGACCCTTCTGTGTTAAGGCTACCTGAGTGCTGATTCCCTGCCGGTCACTTGGGTCTCGCGAGAGTCTCTCAGTTGGGACTCAACTGCTGCAGCTCACGGCTCACCCTTTGCGGGGTTCTCAGTAGCCTGTAGCTGGGGAGTCCCATATGTGAGGACGGACTTCCTGCTTGTACCTGGAGAAAGCGTAGTTACTCACCTGTAACAGGTGTTCTGCAGGGAATCAGTCCTCACAACCCTTCCTCTTCCCCTTGGAGTTGCTTCTTTACCATATTTTCATTTTTGCTGTCTTAGCAATGTCATTAGACTGAGGCAAAATAGCACCCTTGGGCAGGAAGGGGACCATGCATGCGGCTTTCTTTGAAAGCTGGGGAATTGCTTCCATGAGAGCTCTGTCAGCGCTGACATCACCCATATGTGTGGACTGATTCCTGTTGTCCCTGGAGAAGACCCCTTACAGGTGAGTAACTATGCTTTCTTCACCAGGCACACAACCTCAGTTTGCTCTGCTCCCACACCCTATAGCATACACCCTGTCATGCCACTCCCCCTGGCACATATTCATACCTCTTATGCCATCTCCCTCCCAGGCACACCCCTATTGGGTTCTCCCTAGTGCTGCCAGATGAGCAGAAATTTCCAGCCCAATGTTCCCATAAAAAAATCCCAAAACAAAGACATCCTTAACCTCGCCCTCCCATTTCTTGATTGGCTGGTCTGGCAGTCCATCAGGTGTGACCATTCCCACCCCACCACACGGCCTCACCCTCCAAACCCTGACTGACTGACTGCAGTCTGGCAGTTAATCATGTATGATCACTCCTACTTTGCAGCTTTTTATTGGTCAGCTCCAGATGTACTGCTATGGGACCTGACCAATGAGATGCAGTCAAGAATGGGCATCATCCCGTGACTCTCAGATCTAGGATTTGCCTTTTGTGGGGTTTTTTTTTGCTCTTTTTCCATGGTTTTCTCACCTAAAAACCCGCAACCCATGAACCAGGCAAAAGGTCACCCAAGTGGGTGGGAAACCGCTGAAATGGCAATACCGGCTCCTTCTCCACCACCTTGGCATATATATTCCCCAGCCCCCTATTCCCTCAATTTCTTTCAGCCCCCACCCCCATGAATCATCCCCAGCATGTTCCAACTGCCCCCTCCCCCAATCATGCAGCAAGGATAGGAGGCAAATGGCTGCACTTTAGGTAGCATCGTCCACTTCTTCCATCTTTGGCCCAACTGCCGATTTGAACTGCACCAGATTCAAATCAGTAGTTGGGTTCGGGTTAGCAGAGGAAGAGAGCAGGGACTGATGTGGTGTTATTCACCACCTCCTCTTGCTGTGCCATTGCTGTGAGAAGGGGGGGGAGAGAGAGAGGGGGGGATCCAGGATAGCCATTGCTTCTGCCTCCAGCTCCTGCATAGAATACTTCATGGCAAGTTCTGCACAGGTGGGAAATTCAGTGAAGCTCTGAATTGTGCAGTTATGCGCTTGCACAGAATTCCTCCAGGGGTACGTTTCAAGGTGCTGGACTTTTCTGTTGCAGGGCTTCCAGACATGTTCTGTTACATTAATGGGTGACTTGCATAAAATGGAGACAGCACATGGAAATTCATCTCGTGTTTAGTCATGGTGGGTATCCTGAAAACCTGATTGGCTGGTTGTGTCCCGAGGACTGGGTGAAGAACCACTGAAACAGAAGGATTAGTACTGCTCTTCAGTTCCTTGGAGTTCGCACGTTTCAAACCTTCTGTGGCTCTGAAAGCAGTGCTGGCTGAAGAAAGACAGAGCAGTGGAAATTAAGGAAGAAACTCCCTCCGCTACAAAGAGTGAACGGGTGAGGCAGGCTTTTAGCGCTATTGAATTTCAGCACCCTGAGCCAGTATTTCACCGGCTTGCCCCTTAACTGGCCATGCCAGTGATTGCAGAGTTTTGGAAGGAGGCTTAGTGAATGAATAATGCAATGATCAGACTTCTGTATGCTTGTGGGTATACACAATTGGGGAAATAAATCCCCAGGTGCTGTACGAGGTTGCTATTTATATTTCTGGCCTTAGCAACAGTAAGTGTTGCCAGGCGCCATCCAATGGTTCCATTGGAACACTGGCATTGTTGAACATAACCTTATTCATAACATTTTATCATTTGAGTGTGATTTGTTGTTTACAGTAACTTGAAAAATTCATCTCGGGCGAAAAATGGAATTAACTCATGAACATTTTCGTGCAATTATTTTTCATAACTTTCGACATGGATTATCAAGACAAGAGTGCATTGATGAACTTAAGTTTTTATACGGCGATAAAGCACCATCCTACAGCACTGTAAAAAACTGGTATAACGAATTCAATCGTGGCCGACGTTTGCTCCAGGACGAATTCCATCAGGGTCGTCCAAAATCGGTTGTTGTGCCAGAAAATATCGATGCTGTGTGTGAACTGATAAAGCAAGATCGTCATGTGACGTCCCGTGAGATTGAGGCATCTTTGGGCATTAGTATGACAAGCATCAATAAGATATTGCATGATCATTTTGCCATAAAAAAGATTTCTTCGCGTTGGATCCCGCATAATCTGACAAACGCTCAAAAGAAGGCTCGTGTCGATTGGTGCAAGGAAATGTTGAAAAAATACGTTCAAGGTGCATCAAAGACTGTGTATAACATCTACACAGGTGATGAATCATGGATCTATGCATATGAGCCCGAAACAAAACAGCAATCGACTGTATGGGTCTTCCAAGACGAACCAAATCCAACAAAAGTTGTTCGTGGAAGAAGCACATTGAAGCAAATGGTTGCCTGTTTCTTCGGCATTACCGGTCACGTGGTGACAGTGCCATTAGAGCAACGTAGGATGGTCAATTCTGAATGGTACACGACCATTTGTTTACCAGAAGTCTTCAGAGAAATTCGGAAAAAGTCGAAGAAGAGGCGAATA
Organism: Ichthyophis bannanicus; assembly: GCA_033557465.1. Taxonomy (NCBI): domain Eukaryota; kingdom Metazoa; phylum Chordata; class Amphibia; order Gymnophiona; family Ichthyophiidae; genus Ichthyophis; species Ichthyophis bannanicus. Next base: position 155,595,826 of record CM066031.1, read on the forward strand.
ATTCTTCATCATGACAATGCGAGCTCTCACACATCGGCTCAAACAAAGGAATTTTTGACCAGCCAAAACATCGAATTGATGGGTCATCCACCGTACAGCCCTGATTTGGCACCCAATGACTTCTTTTTATTCCCGCACATCAAAAACAAATTACGTGGTCAACGATTTTCAGCACCCGAAGATGCGGTTGATGCATTCAAAACACATGTTTTGGAGTTACCTCAATCGGAGTGGAAAAAGTGCTTCGAAAATTGGTTCAAACGCATGCAAAAGTGTATTGATCTTCATGGAGAATATTTTGAAAAACAATAAAACCAATTTTGATCATAAATATTTCTTTTTTCATTATTAGGCCAGAAATATAAATAGCAACCCTCGTACAAGTGGCTTAAATAAGTCAAATGCAGTATGAGGTATCTCCACTAGGTGAGTGAAAGGGTTTGCACTTGTGTCTGTATATAGGGACCATAAGAGGGCGGTATCCAGCCTAGTGTTGCATGGAGAGAAGAAGCTATGTAAACAGGCAATAAAGTTAGTCATCCTCCCCCCTCTACCCGTTCCCCCCTCCCCCCCGCGAGTACAAGCGGCTACTAATCTATGTTTGTTTAACAAAAATAAAATTCACTGTTTGTTACCCACTTTCAAATTCATCTGAGATATTCCCATTCAAATAATTATTAGAACAGTCCCAAATTTAGCCAGATAGCTATCCAGGTAGCAGACTCATCGCCACTGTCCATATAACTGCGGCACTCACGGCTGTGTGTGTATATTTCAGCACCACTCACTATCCAGACAAAAAGGATGTGGAAGTATGGAGCTGGGGGAAGAGACAGGTGGACCAGGAGAAGGACCTCAGAATGATTGTTTTTGAGGATATCAAAGTGGTGAAACAGTGTGACAAGGCGGTGGTCAAAGCCAGAAGGATGCTGGTTTGCATATAGAGAGGAATTACGAGCAGAAAGCAGGAGGTACTAATGCCACTGTACAAGTCGCTGGTGAGGCCTCACTTGGAATATTGTGTTTGGTTTTGGAGACTATATTTCGCAAAGGATATAAAAAGACTGAAACGGTTCAGAGAAAGGCGATCAAAATGATTTGGAGCCCGCACCAGAAGACATATGAAAAGAGACTTCAAGACCTAAATATGTTTACCTTAGAGGAGAGGAGGGACAGGGGAGATATGATATTGTAGACCTTTAAATACTTAAGGAGTATTAATGAACAAACAAACCTTTTTCAAAGACGAGGAACCTGTAATACTAGAGGGCATAACATGAAGCTGCAACGGGGTAAACTGAAAGGCAACATCAGGAAATACTTTTTCACTGAGAGGGTGGTGGATGCTTGGAATGCCCTCCCAATGGAAGTGGTGGGGGCAAATACAGTGACAGAATTCAATATGGCATGGGACAGACACAGTGGATCCCTTTATAGCAAGAAGATAAATCCAAAATAAAACTTAACTGTCCCTGATATCTCAACAAGTCGAGGTGACCTTCACGGAGCAATGGATACACCACTAAACAAAGGCATGGGTAGGTATGACCTGCACGGAGCGGCGGACACACCACCTTGCTGGGCAGACTAGATGGACCATGCTGGTCTTCATCTGCCGTCATATAATGTTACTATGTTAGAAGCAACAGGAGAAGATGGGCTGGATTCGGGAGCTGCTCTCTGCTCTCCTGCGGGCTGCCTGGAAGGGAGGGGCTGGAGTAGAACATCCCCCTCTGCTCTGCCATCTGGAAACACGTGTAGGAACAGCACCACAGGCCCTTCTCCCAGAAATTAAGCCCTGTTGCTGAATATTCCTGAATAACTGAAACACTGTGGATGGCATTTTAAAAAACCCACAGATTGTAGGGTTAAATAATGATCTGAATGTGAATATCTCTGAGGAGTTTGAAAGACAGAAACATGGGATCAGTATGTGGTACCTTTTTATTAAATGGGGCTTGGTGGGTAACAAATAGTGATCTTTATTATTTTGAACAGAATATAGGAGGACTACAGCTTGGGCTCTAAGGAGTGCCCAGCTTTACTGCCCATCTGTTTAGCTCTTCTGCATACAACACTATTAGGGATGCCAACTGGCTCCAGATACGCCTGACATTCTTGATCCAGTCCTAGGTTTACCCCAATGCATGCAGGGACATGTAGTTCTGATTTTTCCATTGCACTCCATAAGAAAAGCAAGACTACATATCCCTGCATGCAGTGGGATAAACCCAGGACTGGATCAAGCCTGTCGGGCGCATCTGGAGCCAGTTGGCAACCCTAAACACTATGCTGAATCTTTAGTTACACTCCTCTAATGGCTCTCTCTCTTCCCATCCTAAATTTATCTGGTTAGCAGACTCTGTATCCCGCTGTCTGTACAGTTTGCCAGAACATTCACTGTTCACCCCAGCACTATCCAGAAAGTGCTGATGAGGTCAGTAATAATTTTCATTGGCTTAAAACAGATAGTGCAGGTGTGATCTGCAGTGGTTTTCAGTAGCACCATCTAGGTAGTGTTGCCAAAAATCCACAAGTACATTTGGCTAGGGCAATTATCCAGATAATGGTTGCTCTTATTCAGATAATTGCCTTTGAATTGCAGGGCCAGTGAATTTTCTTCCTACATGTCAAATACGTTGAATTTGTGTCTCTTTTAGGAGAGTTATTATGCCTACAGAATGATTGATGAATAAACATATACACATTGACAGCTTTTAGATAATTCTTTCTAGCATTCTATTTCTTAAAGAGCATTAAAAGAATTTGCAGGGCTACGTTTCCAAGAATCCTCCCCTTGTGATGTGACTTCCTCCTGGAAGGGCGGGGCCTTGGTAGAGTACTTCAGAAATTCAGGAATACCAGAGGAGCCAAGTGTTGAAGTGACCTAGCAAAGCCCAAAGGTGCACCTCAGGGGGCTGCGTAAGAAGGGAGGGAGGCAGCCAGGGCTGGAAATGGTGCTCTGTAGAAGGGCAAGTGAATGGCTGCAGGGCCACTTTAACCATTTAAGAGGCCCCCAAGCAAACTTGTGTGGATGGGCCTCTTTTTCTGTATTAAACACCACCCTCCCTTTCATACCTGACCCCTCCCCCTCAACTACTGTTAATCTGATGCTGCCGGCCCATTGCTATAGCTTTCCTTCTCACTGCCATCTGATAGGAGGACAGCTCTGTCCTCCTTCTGGCCCCATGAGTGCTGATGCAACTACCCAGGGCCAGCTCTACCATTACGTGAACTAGGCAGTCACCTAGTGTACCAAAGTTCTGAGGGTAGCCTGGACAGTGGCCATCTTGGCCACAGAACCAGCTGGAGAAGACACGAAGGTGTACAAAATGGGATCCCTGCACTCCAGAATATAGCTGTGGTGAATAATATTTAGCACCCAGTGGTCTGAGGTTATATGGACCCATTCCTGGTAGGAAAGGCGGAGCCTACTGTCCACAGGAGGTGCCTCAGAATGGGACCCAATCTGTCATTGCACCAGATAGGCGAAGTTAGATCTGGAAGAGTAGCCTCCCGGGGCGTGCGAGCCCCACAAAAGGATTGAGTCCAGGAACGAGAACCAGAGGAGGGAAAGGAGGGCTTCCCCAGGCAATACTTCTGGGAATCCTGGAAACCTGGGGAATACTGGTACCAGAAACAAGGATAACATGAGGGTGCAAAGGAAGAATACAGTCTGGACTGGTTCCCAGGCCCTTTAGGACTATCCACTGGAAGACGATGAGGTTTGAATGCTCCCGACTCCTTGACCCAAACAATAACTTCTCCTTAAAGGCAAGCTTAGATAACCATGACTTGGAGGCCATATCTGCTGCGCAATGGCAAAGCCAAAGCCAGCAATGTGCAGTCATAGAAAATGCAATATTTTTGGCTGCCAGGCAGACCAGATCATAGATGATATCAAACAGGAAGACTGCTGCTGACTCCAGAAGAACCGAGGTGTTGTCGTGGAGAATAAGGGAGGCGGCTGAAAACTATTTCTTAAGGAGAGCCTCCACCTTGTGATCCATTTGATCCTTGAGAGTCACACCACCCTCCACGAGGAGGTGGTACACTTAGTGACAGCCATCACACACATCCAACTGAGGCAAACAAAGCCACACATTGAAATCTTCCTGAGGAAGGGCATAAAGCTTGTTCATGATCCTGACCCCTTCAATGAGGAGTTAAGCAAGTCCCATTCTGTGCCCACCATGCTCTGGAGAAGCAATGGGAAGGGGCAGGCCCTAGAAGGTTTCCAAACATTCTGCAGAAGGGGATGCACTTGCGGTGCTAGCTCCACTGCCAGGAGACATGACAGCCGCAAGGCGGATGACACTTGATCAATCAGTGCCACCAGCTCTTCTATCTGAGAATCACCTTGGTTATCTGGTGGCGAAGGCTCACTTTCATCAAACATGGAGTTTCCATCAGAGCTGCAAGAGCTCAAGTCAGGATCCTGAGTACAGGAGAGATGGTCCAAGTGCTCAGAATCAAATCTCTGCCAGGGCTGCTTCTGTGGAGGGTCTCCCACAGGGCTTCGCCTGCCCTGTGTAGCAAGACCATCCTCCGACTGAGAGAACAGAAGGGCCTGGAGACCTCTCGATCTGAGTTGCCTTGCCAGAATGGCCAAGTTTGCTGGAGAAAGGAAAAGAATTCTGGAGAGGACAAATTGAAGACTGGGAACTACCTGTCAGTCTGTGTCCCCACACCAGTGAAGGGCAGACAAGCCGCTACAGACCTGCTGAGAGGTTCCAAGAAGTAGGGCTGGCCCAATCATCAGGAAACTAGGTGGACGCCTAGGGCAGCAACCTCTTGGGGGGAGGGGCAAAAAGGAACGGCATTTAAAGCTAAACAATAGATTTTGACAGATGGGGGGATGTAAAGCTTAAGGTTTGCCTAGGTTACCAACACCTTGAACCAACTCTGGAGTGGGTCATGTCAAGAAGCACTGGGGAACAGTCATTAGAGCAAGAGAAGAAATCCAAAACTGGGGCACTGTCCTTTCCCCCAGCTATCCCCCCCCCCAGTCCCATGCTGAAAGAATGACAAAGGGGGATACCCTGAGGGTTTAGCAGAAGCCTCCATGCAGGAATCACAGAGGGAATCCAATTTAGTAACTCAGCATTTGCCACAGACCAGACATCATTTCCTCTTAAATGACATGCAGCTACCTCAAGTAGAGCGGCTTCTGTGATCTGCCACAAAATCCTCTCCAGGGGTTCAGCAGGAGCATGCTAGCAACAGCTGCACTCTGAGTGTGCATACCGTAGACACAGACACTCCACTGTGCGCTGTGGACATGCTCAGAAACTAAGCGCAAAACCCGCATGCTAATGCCATGGCAACCTGTGTAGACTGTGCAAGCATGAGGCAGGAACCAACAGGAAATAAAACCACACCTAACCATGCTTCCTCTGAAATAGTCCCAAACCCAATGGTCTAACCACCCATGGACAAGGCCGGTTTGCTCTGCCAAGACAAAATCTGTTGAGCAGAAGTAACTTAAATCTGGTACACTCCCCCGAGGAGCCCAAAACAGCAACCATGCTAGGTTCAGTGCTACTCAGCTGCTGCCAAGTACTACAGAATGAGGAGCTGGGAGAGCAGGAGGGGATGGAGGATGGGAGCACTGAGGCTGTGCTGGACAAAGAGTCCTTATCCAACAATCCTGGCTGTTCAACCGGCTCTTAACCAAATAAGGACAGGGAATCGAGTCAACGCCCTCCTCCGTGTGGGCAATTCCTAGGAGAGCACCTTTTTGCAGGTGACCCTTTGAGATCCCTCCTTCTTCGGGCTCTAGTGAGAAAGTCACCCCAGAGAGCGGGTTGTTCATGTGCTAAAATAGAATTTCCACAGAGTTTCAACAGAGCTGTATCAGACTGCATCTACCATCTGCTGGAGACAGAGAAATACTGGAGAGTGCCCCTAGCTGCCTCAGCTGTAGTAGCCGGATGAGACACAAGAAACCTCTGGATTTTTTTTTCTCTGTTCGTAGGAGAGCACAACCCACCTGTCTGGACTGGTCTAACAGGATGATATGGAATTATACCTTTGAAGGTTATAATGAGCTCACTAGTGATTAAAGGCTTGATATTCACTGGTGATTTAGGGCCCTATAAACTGCTGCAACAGTTGCTAACCAGGCAGTGGCAATATTTCATGTTGCTTGGGTAGCTACTATGGCTGGGAGACTGTGCGACAAACCCTGATATCAATGCCAGGGCCACATATGACCTCAGCATTGAATATCCGGGATTAAGGGTCAGAACAAATGACTATGCACCATAGCAGCACACAGCCGACCTAAATGAATATCAGGTCTTTAATATATACCAGGCTTAGATATCAGTAAATATAGGGCTATAGACATTATTCTCTTACAGAGTATTACTGAAAGTCGTCTATAATTAGGATTCCTGATTTTCAGTTATAACCAAAAAGTATGATAGAAACCACCAGTGCTCAAATTGTGTCTTCCAGTTATAACAGAGAAACCCCAAATGTAGCGGCAATCAAATGGCATCACCCTGACCTGCAAAACAACATTGGTTTAAGTGGCCATCTCTACTTGTCCTTCCAGGCTGCCTCCCCTTACACTGTTTACATGCAACGTTGCTAAATGATCTCAAAAATTTCCAGCCCAAAGTGGGTTAAAAAATAGCCCAAAGCATCAACACACCCTTAGCTCCACCCTCCCCTTCCCTCATTGGCTGGAGTCTGGCTGTCACATCTCACTGGTCAGCTCCCAATGTGCTGCTCTGGGACCTGAGTGACCAATGAGATGCAGCCAAGGGCCATGGCTCTCTTCCAATCTAGTTTGTCTTTTTTTCTCTTTTAATTTGCTACGATTTTCTCACCCAAAGCGGTGGGGGCAAACAGGCCAAGCACCCACAACCTGGAACCCATGAATTTTTACCTGCAGCCTGAATAAAAAGTTTAATCCTGTATTCATTTCTGTATTCCTCTGTTTGCAAGCTTTTGAATTTTGTGAAAGCTGTGTTTTTTGCCTTTATTTGAGTAGCCACTTCTTTGGAGAACCAAATAGGTTTCCTTCTCCTCTTTTTTTTATTTTTTTTTCCTTACATATTTGTCTGTTGCCCCTTTTATTGCCACCTTTAGTTTAGCCCATAGCAATTCCACTTCCCTTATCTCCCCTCCCCACCCTGCCAACTCCTCCTTGTTTTTGAGGTTTAGGACCTTGAGCTTGCTATGATTGGACTGCACCTTGGCTTTTATCTCAAACCACACCGTGTGATGATCGCTGTTGCACACAGAAGCACCCACCCGGACATCTGACACGCTATCACCATTGGTGAGCACTAAATCCAGTGTTGAGTTTTCCCTGGTTGGTTCCATCACCATTTGTCTAAGTAACGCGTCTTGGAGAGCATCCACAATTGTTTTGCTTCTTTCTAGATTTGCAGAAGGAGTTATCCAATCCACATCAGGTAGATTAAAGTCACCCAAAATGATTGCTTCCCCCTTTGTGGCTATCTTGGGTAATATCTATAATCAATTCGTTATCTATCTTTTCAATTTGAGTCGGAGGTCTGTAGACTACAGCAGTATGGATGACCGTGCCATCTCCTCTTTCCAACATGATCCAGAGCGCTTCTTCTTTTCCCCATGCACCCTGCATTTCAGTAGCTTTAGTACTGTTTTGACATACAAGGCTACTCCTCCTCCTTTTCCATTTACTCTGTCTCTTCTGAATAGACTATAGCCAGCTATGACTATATCCCAATCATGCGATTCATTAAACCATGTTTCTGTAATGGCCACAATGTCCAAGTCCATTTCCACCATTAAGGCTTCCAGGTCTGGAACTTTGTTGGCTAAGCTTCGAGCATTGGTGCTCATTGCTTTCCAGCATTTACCTGGCTTGTGTGTATTTTGCATTGATTTTGCTCTGCCCTCTTCTGAAATGAATAGAGGATTAAACTCAAAGAGACTAAAAGAGAAATAAGGATAGCAAAATCAAAGGCAGAGGAAAAGATGGCTAAAGATGTAAAGCATAGCGACAAAACTCTCTTCAGGTATATTCGGGAAAGGAAGAAGATCAGGGGTGGAATTGCAGGACTCAGAAGTGCTGGGAACGGACTCATTGAAAGTGACATTGAAAAGGCGAAATTGCTAAACAAATACTTCTGCTCTGTTTTTACTAAAGAAAATCCTGGAGAAGGACCACCTGTGACTCCCAAATATAAAAATAGGAATGAAGTAGATACCACACCATTCACAGAAAATGATGTGTTAGAACAACTTGCAAGACTGAAACTGGACAGGGCCATGGGACCGGATGGGATACATCCCAGGATACTGAAAGAGCTCAGAGAGGTTCTTGCAGGGCCGTTAAAGGATGTTTTCAACAGATCCTTGGAAACAGGAGAAGTTCCTCAAGACTGGAGAATGGCTGATGTCGTACCTCTACACAAAAGTGGTGACAGGGAAGAAATGTCAAACTACAGGCCCGTGAGCCTTACCTTGGTGGCGGGAAAACTAATGGAGGCGCTCCTGAAAGAGCGAATAGTGAACTTTCTCAAAACCAACAGGTTGCAAGATCCGAGACAACATGGTTTTACTGAAGGACACTCTTGCCAAACAAATCTGATTGAGTTCTTTGACTGGGTGACCAGAGAATTAGATCAGGGGCATGCAATGGATGTCATCTACCTGGATTTCAGCAAAGCCTTTGATACTGTCCCTCATAGGAGGCTCATCAATAAACTCAGTAGCTTGGGGATGGGTCCCAAGGTGGTAAACTGGATCAGAGATTGGTTGACTGACAGACGACAGAAGGTGATGGTAAATGGAGCTCACTCGGATGAAAGGAAGGTGATTAGTGGGGTGCCCCAGGGGTCAGTCCTGGGCCAGGCACTGTTCAATGTATTTGTGAGTGATATTGCTGAAGGACTGCATGAAAAGTCTGTCTTTTTTGCAGATGACACGAAAATTTGCAACAGAGTGGACTCCCCCGAGGGAGTGATGAACATGAGGAAAGATCTACAAAAGCTTGAAGAATGCTCTAATGCTTGGCAATTAAGATTTAATGCAAAGAAGTGCAGTGTCATGCACTTGGGAAGCAGAAGTCCAAGGGAAATTACGCGATACGGGGCGAGAGATTGGAGTGCACGGATCAGGAGAAAGACCTTGGTGTGATTATTTCTGTAGATCTCAAGGTGGCAAAACAGTGCGACAAGGCGGTGGCAAAAGCCAGGAGGATGTTGGGCTGCATACAAAGAGGAATTACCAGCAGAAAGGAAGAGGTACTAATGCCACTGTACAAGTCACTGGTGAGGCCTCACTTGGAATACTGTGTTCAGTTTTGTAGACCGAATCTTGCAAAGGATGTAAAAAGTCTGGAAACTGTTCAGAGGAAGGCGACCAAAATGATTTGCAGCCTGCGTCAGAAGCCTTATGAGAAGAGACTGAAAGACCTAAATATGTACACTCTGGAGGAGAGGAGGGACAGGGGAGATATGATTCAGACCTTTAAATACTTAAAGAGAAATAATGAACAAACAAACCTCTTCAAAAGACGGGGAATGGTCTTTATCTGCTGTCATTTACTATGTTACAATGAACAACATATGCTCCCTTGTAAATGTTCTAAGTAATTTTTCCAAAATGAGAAACTATGTCATGAGCAGTAAAGACAGCTGTTCTGTCCCCCCAGAAAGAAACCATTTTGGCCTGAGCGGTATATCAAATCTAAATAAACATAAACATAAACATGAAGCTATTATTTCTAATATTTTTGTCAGATGAGCCCTTGTGTAGAGCCGAAAACGGGATTTGGTATTTAAAAAGAGAGTGCAATTTCTGGGGAAGGGGCGGAGGAGCTAGAGAGAGGAATAATGGAGGAGGAAGTATGTGTATGTACTTCAGATTATTAAAGGGTTGCCAATCAGTACATCCCCAGGCTTAGATGGTTTATTTGGGAGATTTTATAAAGTGTTTGGGCATGTTAGCCCCGCCTCAGGAGGGAAGGGCTTACCACCCTCTGCAATAAGCAGGGATCTCAGTTACACCGAAGCTGGAAAGATCTACTGACCTATCTCTTTACTGAATAATGATGTGAAGAATTTTGCAAAAATAGTGGCCAATAGACTGAAACACTCCATCAGGACCATCTTTCGGAGCCTCCTTCCAGAGATAATATCCCCTGAGCAGACTAGATTTATACAGGGGCAACAAGCTACTACTACTAGTACTACTTACCATTTATATAGTGTTAGTAGGTATATCCAGTGCTGTACATGTATACAAAAAACTGTCCCTGCTCCACTGAGCTTACAATCTGCTAAGACAGACAAACAGAACCACTGGGGACAAGGGGATTCTTGGAGAAATGATTAAAATACGGTGGGTGAAGAGGATAAGGGGTCAGGATCCAAGGAATCGAGATACAAAGGCAGCCTTGAAGAGTTGAGTTGTTAGCCGCATTTGAATAAGACCAGGGATGGAGCCTGACGTATTGACTTGGGTGATCTATTTCAGGCAAGGTGGAACAAATGGAGTCTGGAGTTGGCAGAAGACGAGAAGGGCGTAGATACAAGTGATCTGCTTGATGAGTGGAGTTGCCGAGGAGACGTATAGGGAGAGTTAAGAAAGGAGAGGTGGCGAGGAACTGCACATTGAATGCATTTGTAGATCAGCAGGAGAAGTTTGAAGTTTATGTGGAAACGGATAGGGATCCAGTGAAGTGACTTGAGAAGAGGGTTACGTGAGCACAGCAACACTGCCAGCTGCATTTTGAACAGACTGAAGGGGAAAAAGATGATTCAATAGGAGGCCAGTGAGGAGCAAGTTGCGATAGTCTAGGTGGGACTCGGTGGCAAGGGAGTGGATAAGGGTCTTTGTAGTGTGTTCTGAGAGGAAGGAACACGTTTTGCTGATATTGTAGGGAAAGAAACAATGGGTTTTAGCTATCGGTTGGATATGTGCAGTGAGAGAGAGAAGGAAGAGTCAAAGATAACCCCAAGGTTGTGAGCTAAGGAGACAGGGAGGATGACAGTATTATCCACAGAAATAGAGAAGGGAGGAAGGGGGGACGTGGGGTTAGGACGAAAGATAAGAAGCTCCGTTTTAGCCATGTTCAGTTTCAGACTGCGGTAGGACGTCCAGGCTGAGCTTCCAGTCCTGAATTCCTGGAAAAGATTTCAGGAGTAGGGAGGTAAATCTAAGAGTCATCCGCGCAAAGCTGTTCCACAAACAAATCATCACAAGAAGGCAGTTTATGACAGTTTATTTGTGAAGCGTTAAATGAACAATTCAACTACAGGGACGACGTCACAACGGCTGCACATGAGTTCTGAGACTCTGTATCGATGTAAAGTCTTCTTATAGTGAAAATCTCTCCTAGAAGGATATCAGAGTCGTGCATTCCTACTAGACTATAATGATCTCTTATTTTCTGCAAATGTTACCATCTTGATTATATATTCTGGAACTAATCCATGTAAAAACAAAACAAAGTAATTTAAAAAGAAGAGCTTTTTCTCGGTGGTGCCAGCCTTTTTGGGTTTGTGTCATCGCAGCATGCTGGGAAATTGCATGAAACTAGAAACAACTGGTTACCTGTGATCCCTGCAGGGGTAAGGAGGCTCTGAAAGATGGTCCTGATGGAGTGCTTAACGGTTCTCCATAGAAATAAAGGGGGAGCCACTTGAGACTGCTTGGAAACCATTGTTGGATTAACACTGGTCAACATTGAAATAGTTACTGACTTTAAAAGGCCCTAATCTGTAGTATCCTGGTGAGCTGAACACGAATATAAGATTAAAAAAAAATTATTGGCTCTCGTTTTGAAGATATTGCATGTAGTTCATTTTTGACATTTCACCATATAAATTTATCCAGTAGGACATCAACAACATCCCAAATAAGCCTTGAATGATGCCATATTGCATCACATTGCATAATACCAGCAAGCACACATCATCCAGAGTTGATTGCATCATTTTCTGATGCAATGCAATACTACTGCCAGACAGCTGCTGAAGCCATCTGACATCAGCAGTGTACTATACGCAGTCGGAAAGGAAAGTAATCTGGTATTCTGTTCCGATATTGAAAGCCTCATGAATGCCTTAAAAATCACTCATGACCCACAAGACTAGAGACTATTTATTGACTCTTCGAAACTGAGTCTGAAGGCTGTGCTTTTGAACAATGGAAACCGTCTTCCATCTATTCCAGTAGCACATGCCGTCCACATGAAAGAGACATACGATAACTTAAAGCATCTACTGACTTCCATTAACTATAACAAGTACAGCAGGCACCTCTGTGGTGACTTGAAGGTAGTTGCCCTTTTAATGGGATTGCAGCAGGCATATATAAAATACAGGGATTTTCCCTCCTCTTGGAAGCATGCCTTAATTCGCCCTATCCTAAAAAATCCCTCACTTGATCCCCTGGTTCCTGCCCACTACCGTCCTGTCTCTAATCTTCCTTTCCTTTCTAAGCTTTTAGAGAAATTTGTCTTTGCACAACTCCCACATCATTTGGATTCTATTAACTTTCTTCACCCTCGCCAATCTGGGTTTCGTCAGGGTCACAGCGTCGACACTATTCTTCTTGCTTTTACTAATGCACTGCATGTGGCTCACGACCGTGGTGACATTTCGGTGGCGGTTGCTCTTGATCTCTCAGCGGCTTTTGATCTGGTTGACCACTCCCTTCTCCTTCACCGCTTGCGAGAGGCAGGCCTTTGTAGTACTGTTCACCACTGGTTTCATTCTTTCCTCTCTTCCCGATCCTGTGCGGTTCTTTCCCCCTCCCCATCCACCCCTTCTTCAGACTCTTTTCCTTTCCCTTGTGGGGTTCCCCAGGGTTCTGTTTTAGCTCCTCTTCTTTTCAACCTCTTTCTGGCTCCCCTTGCTCTTTTAATTCAACAGTCTGGAGTTTCTGCTTTTCTTTACGCCGACGATATTGTATTACTTCATCATACCTCCCCCTCTTGTCCTGACCTTTCCGTGCTCAATTCCTGTCTCACTGAAGTGGCTAATTGGCTGACTCTTAATTGTCTTCACCTTAATCTCACCAAAACTGTTGCTATTTGGTTCTCTCCCGGTTGTTCACCCCCCCCCCCCTTCTGGCCCCCTCATTTTCTGGCTCCTCTGTTCCCCTGGTCTCCACTTTTCGTTATCTTGGTGTTCACTTTGATTCCGATCTATCTTTTCAGGCCCACCTCTCCCATATCACTAAATCGTCTTTCTTTTTCCTCCGTCAAATCCATGCGGTGCATCCTTTTTTATCCCCTTCGGCCCTTTCTACCCTGCTGTTGTCCCTGGTTATGTCCCGTGTGGATTTCGCCAACTCTGTCCTCATTGGACTCCCTCAGTCTCGGTTGTCTCGAATGCAACGGATACAGAACACTGCCGCTCGCCTTGTCTGTCACACTTCCCCTCGGGATCACATTAGCCCTCTGCTCTTTCACCTTCACTGGTTGCCCTTTCCCTACCGCTCTCAATTTAAGCTACTCACTCTGGTTCACAAAGCTCTCCACACAGGCACCCCGCAATATCTTTCCGACCTCCTTTCCTTTCACTCTCCCCGGTATACTCCTTGCTCTTTCCACCTCAACCGCCCCACTCTTCCTTCCCCTTCTCGTGCTCACCTTCAATCCACCCGTGCTTGTCCCGCCCTCTGGAATTCCCTCCCTTCTTCCCTCCGTTTAGAACCTCACCACACCATCTTTAAACACAATCTGAAAACCCACCTTTTCTCCTTGGCTTTCGATGTGCCCTCCCCTTTTGTGTAATTCCCATTTCCCCTGCCCCTTGCCTACCCTCTTGTTTCTTTCCCCATCCCTTCTTGTTTCTCTTGTCTACACTATCTTTTAAGAATGAATTGTAACTTTCTTTTCCTTTTCCATGGCCTCGGCCTTTCTTATTTTAACCTTGCTTTTAATTGTACACCGCTTTGATTATTGGAGAAAGGTGGTTTTATCAAAAAACAATAAACATAAACATAAACATGTGTTTCTTATGTGAGTGGGTTAGCCGAGCAAGGGATTGGCACTACTTGCAGAAGGAATGGAATCGCAGACAAAATGTAACAGTTGGAGAGAAGAATATCCAGCATATCCAGCTCTGGTTGAGGCTCACAAAATCCTGCTACCACCCCTTCACATCAGATGAAAAACTTTGTGAAAGCCATGGACCGCACTTCGCCAGCTTTCCGATACCTGCATGAAAAATTCCCTCGACTCAGCGAAGCAAAGATTAAAGAGGGAGTTTTTGTGGGTCCTCAGATTCGCGAGCTCTTCAAAGATGACCGGTTCAACAACTTGCTGCAGGGTGATGCGAAACAAGCATGGAATGCTTTTTGCCTAGTGTCAACAAACTTTCTCGGGAATGTTAGGGCAGAAAAATACAAGGAACTAGTAGAAGACATGCTGATGCAGTATCAGAAACTTGGCTGCAATATGTCTCTAAAGATCCATTTCCTTGATTCTCATCTCGATTTCTTTCCTGACAACTGTGGTGTGGTTAGTGATGAACAGGGCGAACGTTTTCACCAGGATATCGCAAAGATGGAGCAAAGATACCAGGGAAAATTATCCACTACAATGCTGGCTGACTACTGCTGGGCACTCCCCAGAGAAGCTCCCGAACAGCTGTACAAGAGACAGGCGAAAAAAATCTAAGAAGTAGTCTATGACTTGTTTTTTTTACAGGTATTAACCGAAGGCCTATTATATTTACTATTGACATGCATTTCGTGATGTAAACATTAATTCTTGTAGATTACAAAAAAACTAGAGCCAACTTTGCAATTTCACTGTCATATTCGTGTTCAGCATATAAAAATTGATAAGAAATAACTATTTTTATTTCAATAACATGACTTTTGTAAAACCTTTTTGACAAGTGATCTGTCTAGGCACTAACCTTGGGGGAAGGGGGGGGGTAGGAATGGGAGTTGGGGAATTGATGCGTTGTTGTGATCTTACCCCAGGCATGCGGGCTGTCAGCATTTTGGTTACAAAATGCTGACTTCAATAAAATGGCCATGTGCCTGAAGGAGGAGTTGGCAGGGTGGGAGGGGATAAGGGAAGTGGAATTGCAGTGGGCTAAACTAAAAGAAGCAATAAAAGGGGCAACAGATACATGTGTAAGGAAAGGAAATAAAACCAAGAGGAAAAGGAAACCTATTTGGTTCTCCAAAGAGGTCATTGCACAATAAAGGCAAAAAACACAGCTTTCACAAAATTCAGACGATTGCAAACAGAGGAACACAAAGAAGAATACAGGATAAAGCTAAAAGAGACAAAAAGAGAAATAAGGATAGCAAAAGCAAAGGCAGAAGAAAAGATGGCTAAAGATGTGAAGCCTAGTGCAAAACCTTTTTCAGGTGTATTCGGGAGAAAAGGAAGATCAGAGGTGGAAATGCAAAACTCAGAAATGCCGAGAACGGATTCATGGAAGGTGACATTGAAAAAGCAAAAATGCTAAATAAATACTTCTGTTTTTACTAAAGAAAATCCTGGAGAAGGAACATTTGTGGTTGACAAATATACAAATGGGAATGGAGTAGATACTACACCATTCACAGAAGACAATGTGTTAGAACAGCTTGCAAAACTGAAAGTGGACAAAGCCATAGGACCAGATGGGATACACCCCAGGAGACTGAAAGAGCTCAGAGAGGCAGGGTCTTTAAAGGATTTCTTAAATAGATACTTGGAGACGGGAGAAGTTCCCCAGGACTGGAGAAGGGCTGATGTGGTACCTCTTCACAAAAGTGGTAATAGGGAAGAAGTGGCAAACTATGCCCTTGAGCCTTAGCTCTGTGGCAGAAAAAGTAACGGAGGTGCTCCTGAAAGAGCGAATAGTGGACTTTCTCAAAACCAATAGTTTGCATAATCCAAAGCAACATTGTTTTACCAAAGGACGATCAATAAATCTGATTGAGTTTATTGACTGAGTGACCAGAGAACTAGATCAAGAGTATGCGATGGATATGATCTACCTAGATTTCAGCAAAGCCTTTGATACTGTTCCTCACAGGAGGCTTATCAATAAACTGACCAGCCTGGGGATGGGTCCAAAGATGGTGAACTGGATCAGAAATTGGTTGACTGACAATTGACAGAAGGTGATGGTAAACGGAACTCATTCAGATGAAAGGAAGGTGATTAGCGGGGTGCCCCAAGGATTGGTCCTGGGATTTGTACTGTTCAATGTATTTGTGAGTGTTATTGCTGAAGGTCTGAATGGAAAAGTCTACCTTTTTACAGATGACATGAAAATTTGCAACAGAGTGGACTCTCCAGAGGGAGTGGATAACATGAGGAAAAATCTACAAAAGCTGGAAGAATGGTCTAATGCTTGGCAGTTAAGATTTAATGTGAAGAAGTGCAATGTCCTGCACTTGGGATGCAGAAATCCAAGGGAATTGTATGTGATAGGGGGCGAGAGGTTGCTGTGCATGGACCAGGAGAAGGACCTCAGAGTGATTGTTTCTGAGGATCTCAAGGTGACGAAAAAGTGTAACAAGGCAGTGGCAAAAGCCAGAAGGATGCTGGGTTGCATACAGAGAGAAATTACCAGCAGAAAGGAGGAGGTACTAATGCCACTGTACAAATCGCTGGTGAGGCCTCACTTGGAATATTGTAGTCAGTTTTGGAGACCATATCTCAGAAAGAATGGAAACAATTCAGAGGAAGGTGACCAAAAGGATTTGGAGCCTGCACCAGAAGACATATGAGAAGAGACTTGAAGACCTAAATATGTACACTCTGGAGGAGAGAAGGGACAGGGGAGATATGATTCAGACCTTTAAATACTTAAAGAGTAGTAAAGAACAAACAAACCTCTTCCAAAGACAGGGAAGCTGTAAAACTAGAGGGCATAACATGAAGCTCCAAAGGGGTAAACTGAAAAGCAACGTCAGGAAATACTTTTTCACTGAAAGGATGGTGGATGCTTGGAATGCCCTCCCAATGGAAGTGGTGGGGCAAATAAGCGATAGAATTCAAAATGGCATGGGACAGACACAGTGGATCCCTTTATAGCAACAGGATAAAATCAAAATAACTAATTGTCTCAGCTATCTCAACAAATAGGAGTGACTTGCACGGAGCCGTCGGTACATCTCTAAACAAAGGCATGGGGAGGGGTGACCTGCATGGAGCGCCAAGTGCACCTTGCTGGGCAGACTAGATGGACCATGATGGTCTTTATCTGCCGTCATATACTATGTTACTATGTAAAACTCTGCCTTTGTAAAAAAACAAAAAAAAAAAGAGCTTTTACAGGTAACCAATGTAATTTAAAAAATAAAGGAGAGACTCTATTGGTATCAGAGTTGCCAAGTTACCCTGTTCCAGGAATGAGATTGTAAGCCAGTCCTGGATTTCTGACAGTCTCATCCAGATGCATTCTGGGAACTGCAGCACTAATTTCATTGGGTAAAACCAGGGACTGCAAATGCGATAATGCACTGCAATGTAAATTTAAAACTAGAACTGGCAAAATATCTCACTCCTGCAACTAGATAACTTGGAAACTCTAACCTGAGCCAGAAAAATCATCCTAGCTGTAACATTTTGAAGCAACTGTAACCTTTGCTGACATGGGTACAATATATCCTGTAATACAGATTCTTGGGTTGAGTCTGGGATGGTGTGTGCAGGATCAGCCCCTCTGCTGTCAGTGCCGGGCGGGTGCGAGAGATGGCAGCAGTCAGAAGTGACTCTTCCCCAACCTCTCTTCCTTGTTCCTCTCTCCTTGCTTCCTCCCCACCCCCCCCCTCCCCGGACCCCTCTTCACCCCCCCCCCCCTCCCCGGACCCCTCTTCACTTCCTCTGATGCCATTAGGAGGAGAGCTGAAGGCCTGCGCTGACCCAGCAAAACCCAAACTAAGGGGTTTTCTGCAGGGGAGGAGCAAGCCAGGCCTGGAAATCGTGCTTTGGAGAAGGGCAGGAGAATGGCTGCAGGACTTTCAGCTCAGCAGGTAGGAGACTGGCGGGGGGGGGGTAGCTGAGGGTTCAGTGCAAAGCAATACTATCCAGCATCTGATACGCACACACACACACAATCGCGCTCTGTGCATGGGGCAAGCAGAAGAAGAAATGAACCTGGCACTGATCAATCCATTCCTTGGACTCCAGAAAACAAAATTCTGCTTTTTATTCACTGTAGATTCTTTTCCTGGTTCCTCGTCGCTGTTCAAGACTTTAGGAGACAGATTTAACAGTCAGACAGGGGTCAGTTTCCACACCTGTTTTGCTGCAGTGCAGAAATTGCCTTCTATTGATGTTCAGGTTTGTTGGTGTTGTGCACTTTGGAGTCAGTGCTGACTCCTACAACTCAGTCCCTGGGTTTCCTTGGCAAAGTGTGACCAGACGTAGATAGACAGACCTATCTCCAGGAACAAGCAGGAATGAGTCTTCACATATGGGTACTTTGGTACCGACGGAGCCTGCGCGGGAACGCTCCCCAGCTTCCCAAAAAGGAAAGCTTTTGGGAGCATCCCACAGCGCCTGCGCGCTGCCTTCCCGCCTTTCCTAACCGCCTCTCCTCAGTTCTTCTTTGCCGCGGAGCCAGCAGGTCGAGCCCTGTCACCGCTGAAGAAGTTCTTTGTTTTATTTTATTTCTTTGGTCGCGTGTCTGCCTCCCCCGACTCCGGACCGGTACCGCCGGTCTTTTCTTTCTTTTCTTCAAAAAAAACAAAAACAAAACAATATATAATTTCCCTCACTTAGTGTATTTTTTCTCTTTGGGCCTTAGGCCTCACAAGAAATTTTTCCTCATGGAAAAACCAGCCTCCGGGTTTAAGAAATGCACTAAGTGCAGCGGTACTATTTCTGTTACAGACACCCATGAATGGTGTCTTAAATGTTTGGGTCCTGAACACTCCATTTCGGATTGTCCATCCTGCTCTTTGATGTCTAAATGGGGTTTACAGAACCGAGCAGCTAAGCTCCATGTGCTGTTTCCTGCAGATGCAGCTTCGGTAGCATCGACGTCTTCCAGGGCTTCTTCTTCCCCCAATGGATCTCAGGTAACCAAACATAAATCCAGCTGGTCCTCGAAGGGTAGATCTCCCTCTAAGCATCGAGATGCCTCCGGGCTTGCCCTCGAGGATCCTGCACCGGCAAAACAACCCCGGCGGGAAGCTCTGGCTTCCAAAGCTCCACCTATGGGGTTACAGGTTGACATCGATGGCACGGCCTCGACCGATCACCTGTTAGATTGCTCTGGGGTACCGGCACAACCTTCCGGTACTGAATTCCAGGCATTCATGGCGTCGATGGATCAGAATGTTCTGTCCATGCAGCAGGCTATCAATGCCTTCATTCAAGCTGCGACGCCGCTGATACCACAACAAACTCCGTTGTCGGTATTGGCTCGGGTACCGGCACCAGCGGCAGTACCGGTACCGACTGCATCGGCATCGACTAGGATACCGACTGCAGCGGTTCCCTGTCCAGGGCTGCTCGTCGGTACCAATGACCCCCGATGTCGATACCGCTCGATACGCGTACCGAGCGTTCGAAGAGCACCCTGACAGACGGTACTTTGATTCCTCTGGTGATTCTGATACATCAGAGGAGTCTGCTGAAGTATCCATAGCCCTTCCTGAAGAGCCTTCTTCTCCAAAAAGAAGAATGTCTCCTCCAGAGGATTTGTCCTTTCAAGACTTCATAAGAGAAGTAGCTAAAGGACTTTCTATTTCAGTAACCTCTGAATCAGAGCCTAGAGCAAAAAAAATTAGATATTTTGGGTTATTCTAAGGCTCCTAAAGAGGCAGTCACCTTACCAATTCATGAGATTCTTTATGAACACATGATTGACTTATGGGAGACTCCTCTCACTATATCTCCTCATTCTCGCAGATTGGATACTATGTATCATGTCCCTCCTTGTCCTGGATTTCATAAAACACAGCTTCCTCACCATTCCATTGTGGTGCAGTCAGCTATGAAGAGGATAAAGAGTACAAAGAGACACTCTTCTGCTCCTCCAGGAAGAGAATGCAGGACCTTGGATGCTTTTGGTAGGAAAATCTTCCAAGCCAGTATGCTTATTGCCAGAATCAAGTTCATCCCTATCTGCATTAATGTTCAACATATATATGCAACCAATTTGTACCCTAATCCGCTCCTTCAACATCCAGTGCCTAGTCTACGCAGACGACGTCCTAATCTACTCACCATTCCTGATTGATCAACCTGACTTTTCACCTATATCAAGCTGCTTCGAAGCTGTATCACAATGGCTTACAACACAAAATTTAAGGATCAGCCATAGTAAAACAGATGTCTTATTCCTCACCAAGAACCAGATGTTCTCCCCACCCCCCACATTAAAAGTAAACAATATTGAGTTGATAGCAAAATCAACTATCCGCTATCTCGGCATCACACTTGACCAACGACTCGACATATTTACATATGTGAAGAACATCACGAAAGCAATTTACCATAAGGTCCGGATACTACGTCACCTGCACCCCCTATTGGACTTTAATGACTACCGAACTATCTTCCAAGCCTTGGTGCTCCCACATCTAGACTTTGCAAATATTATCCTTCATGGCCTCCCTCAGTCAACACTAGGACCTCTTCGCCTTGCAATGAATGCTGCAGCAAGGGTACTTGCAGGTACATCAAGAGCTAAACATATAACCCCAGTCATGATGGATCTCCACTGGCTTCCACTTCAGGCTAGAATCCAGTATAAGTCCCTAGTACTAACATTCAAAGCCCTAAGGAACCAGATCACCTCACCCATCAGCAAACTCATTCAAAGACGGCCGTTCAACAGGATCAGGAGATCTAATCAAGCAAACACTCTAGAGATCCCCAACATTCTAACTAAGTGCAAAAAGGCTACTGCCAATAGAGCCTTCTCCCTATTTGCACCCATGACCTGAAATGCCCTCCCCACTGAGCTCCGTTCCACCCCAGACCTATTGTCATTTAGAAAAGCCCTCAAACAACACCTTTTCCTCATCCATTACCCAGAATCCAATCCCAGAAACAACCACCCATCCTCACATCTTACACCCTACTCCAACCCACCAAAAATCTAACACCATAAAGAAAATGACTAGCTCTACCACCATATCCCCTCTCTTATTTATTATTGGTACTGATCACACATCTTATTGATTAAACCTCTTATAAATATGTTGAAACCAAGCTATACTATATGTATAATTTCTCACCATACTATATGTATAATTTCTCACCATACTCCATGAATAATTACTCTGTAATTAGTTACCCCTGTTATCTCCAGGTTATCTCGTCCATGTTCAATGTAAAAACTCAATTGTCGTGTGACATTGCAGTATGTTTTTTGTTCAATTGTAAACCGCACTGATTTTAATAGCGCGGTATATAAGAGAAGTAAATAAATAAATAAATAAATAATAAATATAGTCTTTACATGGGTATGTTTCTAAAAGAAGTTGTAGATAAGCTGCACACTTTCCTCCCTTTTCTTCCAGAGGATAAAAGGGAAGAATTCCTCATTTGGCTTAAGCATACTCAACTATTTAATAAGGAATAACACGTTCAAGTAAACTCTAATGTAATGTAGTGAATCCTTTATGGTTTTCATTTAAGATCCAGATTCAGGTCACTGACTAGCTCCGCACTTTCAGAGGACTCTGTCCTTTCCACGGTGCTATTATGGTTGCTTCTAATGTCTTTGTGACCGTCCAATATGTCAGTATTCGTTGGCTTGCACTTATGGCTATTGCTCCTTTATTCTTCCTTTATTTATTCATTAAGAAAGTGTAAAAATGATTTTCAAAAAAACAGAAGAAAAAGATCCTGACGCTCAAGTTCGGCGCCACAATGGGATCTTTTTCTTCTGTTTTTTTGAAAATCATTTTTACACTTTCTTAATGAATAAATAAAGGAAGAATAAAGGAGCAATAGCCATAAGTGCAAGCCAACGAATACTGACATATTGGACGGTCACAAAGACATTAGAAGCAACCATAATAGCACCGTGGAAAGGACAGAGTCCTCTGAAAGTGCGGAGCTAGTCAGTGACCTGAATCTGGATCTTAAATGAAAACCATAGAGGATTCATAAAATTACATTAGAGTTTACTTGAACGTGTTATTCCTTATTAAATAGTCAGATATACGTTCAGAAAGAGACCATAATCACATGACTGTTAAGCATACTCAAGACATTTCAAAGTTTTCCAACAGGGCAGCCTTTGACTCCTTTGAAGGTGCCAGCAGAGCTTCAGGCATTGCCATAGCTGCTCGCAGAATTGCTTGGCTCCAAGCTTCTGATTTAGAACCCTGGGTTCAAGATGGCTTAGGAAATCTTCCCTGTACAGGTGAAAACCTATTTGGCAAAGAATGGCAAATAAAAGCCACTCAAATGGATGCAGAAAATTCTGCTCTGGATAGACTTTCAAAGTCAACCTCCATTCCTGCCAAGAAAAAGCCCTTTAAAAAGTCTTTTTTCAAAAAGGGCAGATTCCCTTCTACTTCTGGCCAACAATCTTCTACAGGTCGCTTTGCCACTAAGCATCAGCAACCTAAACAGGCCAGGCCTAAGTCTACAGGGGCTGCTGCAACCCAGCAGACCCAACCTCCTCAGGGTTTTTGACTTGATGCTAGAGAACTTAGCCTTTCTGGCTCTAAAACAGCCAGAGCCTCTCACCATCCCAGGAAGGTTAGCTCATTTTGCTCCCAGATGGGAGCAAATTACATCAGAGCAGTGGACCCTCTCCATCATAAGAGAGGGCTACAAACTTCATTTCTCAGACCTTCTTCCCCACACCATGGTGAGACACTTCAATTCTCCCACATCTCTTCTCGACCTTCTAGGTCAGGAGGTGGCTACCCTTCTTGCCCAAGGGGCATTAGAAGAAGTTCCTCTTCTTCAACAGGGTTCAGGGTTTTACTCCCCCTATTTTCTCATTCCAAAGAAGACAGGGGGATACAGACCCATATTAGATCTCAGGGAATTGAACAAATTTCTATGCAAGGAGAAGTTCAAGATGCTTTCTCTGGGCACTCTCCTTCCATACCTTCAAAGTCAGGATTGGCTTTGTTCTCTAGATCTCAAGGATGCGTACACACATGTCCTCATCCATCCATCTCACAGAAGATTCCTACGTTTTCTTTTCCAAGGAAAACATTACCAATACAGGGTGCTTCCTTTTGGTCTGGCCTCTGCTCCAAGAGTGTTCACCAAATGCATGGCAATAGTTGCTGCATTTCCACGCACTCTGGGAATATTCGTATTCCCATACCTGGACGACTGGCTCATCCGAGCTCCATCTCAGTCAGAGGCCCAGATTTCCCTGGACCGCACAAGACGCATTCTGCAGTATCTGGGACTTGTGGTAAACCTCCCAAAGTCTCAGCTCACCCCTACTCAGTCCCTAGAATTCATAGGGGCCTGGTTGGATACCACCACTGCAAGGGCCTACCTTCCTCAGGCCCGTTGCCAACGTCTAGTGCAGTTAGCCTCCCAGATTCAGTCAAAAAAACACTTAACTGCCCGGGAGATGCTACAACTGCTAGGCCACATGGCTTCCACAGTGTATGTGGTACCCTATGCTCGCCTACACATGAGAGCAGCTCAATGGACTTTGTCCACCCAGTGGACTCAAGCATCAGGAGCTCTCTCAGACCAAATAGCAACCTCCAAACGTCTCTTTTGGTCTCTCCAATGGTGGATGTCCACTCAAAATCTGTTGCTGGGGTCCCCCTTCCAACAGTTGTTGCCCCAAGCAACCCTCCCAAACAGGTTGGGGAGCTCATCTACAAGACCTTTCCACTCAAGGCACTTGGTCCCCACAGGAGACCTCTCTTCATATCAACCACTTGGAGCTTCGAGCAGTTTTTCTAGCTCTCAAGGTCTTTCATACCCTCCTCAGCTACAAGACAGTCCTCATTCATACGGACAATCAAGTAGCTATGTTTTACATAAACAAGCAAGGAGGAACTGGCTCTCTGTCGCTTTGCAACGAAGCTTTAAGATTGTGGGCCTTCGCCAGAGAGCATCAAATCCATCTCCTGGCAGTATACCTCCCAGGAATCCAAAACTCTTGGGCAGACAGACTCAGTCGAGTTCTGCTTCCACACGAATGGTCCCTGCACATGGATCAGGTACTCAGAATCTTCCAAGAATGGGGAACCCCAGACATAGACCTCTTTGCAAGTCCGTGGAATGCCAAACTTCCCCGGTTCTGTTCCAGAATTCCGTGTCAGGGAGTTCAGGCCAAGGATGCCTTCCTCCTTCATTGGGGTCAAGGCTTCCTGTATGCCTTTCCACCCATTCCCTTGATTCCCAAGACTCTGTTCAAACTCCAGAGGGATCAAAGATCTATGATCCTCATAGTTCCACGCTGGCCACGCCAAGTGTGGTACCCTCTACTTCTGCATCTCTCCCAAGCCCCCTCTCTGGACTTGGGAGCTGCTCCAGACCTTCTGTCCCAGGAGGAGAGGACTTTGTGGCACCCAAACCCCAAGTCCCTTCACCTCAGGGCTTGGTTACTGAAGGCCTAGACCTTCAAGGCTGGAATCTTTCTCAGCAAGTAAAGGATATCCTCCATGCTTCCAGAAAACCTTCCACTAGATGTTCCTATGCTTTTAAATGGAAAAGTTTTTCCATTTGGTGTACTGAAAAGGGTCTTGACCCTCTAGCACTACCTTTGAATTCTCTATTGGAATATCTCCTGCATCTTTCCAATGCAGGCCTTAAAACAAATTCGGTAAGGGTCCATTTGAGTGCTATTGCAGCATCCCTTAAGCCTATCAATGGACAGCCTATTTCCTCTCATCCTCTTATTGCAAGATTCATGAGAGGCCTAACTTTAACTAAACCTCCCATTAGGCCTCCTCCGGTGGCATGGGATTTAAATTTGGTTCTTGGTCAGCTCATGAAGCCACCTTTTGAACCCTTAGGCTCTACCTCCTTGAAATTCCTTTCCTGGAAGGTTATTTTCCTCATTGCAGTCACCTCAGCTCGCCGCATCAGTGAACTGCAGGCCTTAGTGGCTAATCCACCTTATACAAGGTTCCATCATGATAAGGTAGTCCTTAGGACCAATCCACACTTTATGCCTAAAGTGGTCTCACCTTTTCATCTTAATCAAGAGGTATATTTACCTGTCTTTTTTTCCAGCTCCTCATGCATCAAGTGCAGAGAGGAATCTTCATACTCTGGATTGTAAGAGAGCTCTTGCCTTTTACTTGCAAAGGACACAGCAACATAGAAAGTCTTCCCAACTCTTTGTTGCTTTTGATCCCTCTCATTTGGGACTTCCAGTCATTAAAAGAACACTGTCCAATTGGATTGCTCAGTGTATTTCTTTCGCCTACCAGAGTAAGAACCTTTCCCTGGAGAGCCATGTCACAGCTCATAATGTGAGGGCCATGGCAGCCTCTATGGCTCCTCTAAATTCTGTATCCATCGACCAAATCTGTCGAGCGGCCACCTGGGCCTCGGTTCATACCTTCACAGCCCATTACTGCTTGGACAAGGACTCCCGTCGGGATGCCTTGTTTGGTCAGGCTGTTCTCAAACACCTGTTCCATTCTTAATCAACTCCTACCCTCCTTCCCTGGATGGATGCCTGAGATCCATAGGAGGAGGTAGAGCCCTTCCCAGGGTCTCATAACCTTGGGGATCTCCCAGGCATCTTTAGCTAGGGAGTCCCCATATGTGAAGACTCATTCCTGCTTGTTTCTGGAGATAGCACAGTTACTTACCTGTAACAGGTGATCTCTGGGAACAGCAGGAATAAGTCTTCACAACCCACCCACCTCCCCTAGGAGTTGTATTTCTCTATCTATCTTTCCTTTCCTCTCTCTCTTTTTGTCTCAGCTTTAAAACTCGAACTGAGGAGAGGCGGTTAGGAAAGGTGGGAAGGCAGCGCACAGGCGCTGTGGGATGCTCCCAAAAGCTTTCCTTTTTGGGAAGCTGGGGAGCGTTCCCGCGCAGGCTCCATCGGTACCTATGTACCCATATGTGAAGACTTATTCCTGCTGTTCCCAGAGATCACCTGTTACAGGTAAGTAACTGTGCTTTCTTCCATGCAGCGAGCCTGTAGCACATGGTTTTCCAAAGTGGTCTTCCATCGAAGTACTAGCCTGGCCTAACCCTGGTTAACTTCTCAGATCAGGCTCACTCAGGGTGGCACAGTGGAGTTTTACAGATTTAGTTTGTAGTATTTAGTTCACACTTTCCAGTGGCAGTTCAAGGTACATTACAATCAGGTACAGTAGGTATTTTCTTATCCCCAGAGGGTTTACAATCTAATGGGCCAATGCAGCAAGACTAATGCACCTTTTGTTTGCAGATAATGCAACTTACACACACAAGTTTCAACAAGCCAAATGCAGAAGAGATTGACGTGCACTTAAACAGCAAATCACAAGCAAACGCAAATACAGTAACGCCAAGTTTATTTACATTATATGCAAATGAGATGTGCATATTAAAATGGAATTCTAATATTGTCTGTGCCCAATGCAGAGAAACGTGTAGAGGATTACGTAACCAGCTGAAGCGCCAATATCTCTACACCTGGTCTGAGGCAGCTTAAACGTCTTGCGTGTGCCCCTGACAGTATTTTCATGGCACCAGGGTCTTTCCCTGATGCCTGGATCATCTGAGGTGAAGTGTCAAACTTCCCCTCAGATGACCCTGTTTCTCTGGGAAAACATGCCAAACTTGTGCTAACTTCTGTGTGCATGTATTTGGCTTGCTGTCCCAGTTTAATTCTGACATTGGCGCCGCAGTGTAATGCATGGATAATTTGCATATGCCCCCTTTCTACATGCCGGTGCTGAAGTCGTGCGTGCTACATCTTTATTTCGTTGCTTGATTGACCGCCTGTGCAAAAGCGCCAGGGCGGTTTACAATAAATGGCTGCAAATTGGAGCTAAGAAAAGAATGCTAATTTTTACAGGGAAGCCAAGAAAATAGAGCGCACAGATAAGGCAGAGAAGCAAGTGTAGAGGGGAGTCTCTGATGGTTAGGAGAGACACATTGTTGGGTCAGTGGGAGGGAGGTCAAATGCATGGTAGAACAGTTGTGTTTTTAGCATAGCTTTGAATTTCGTGAATGAATGTTCAGAACGGAGTGGGGCCAGAAAGGAATTCCAGAGCGCTGATCTGAGGTAAAAGAAAGCAGAGAGGTTTGTTCAAGACGGGCGCGTGCAAGTGAACGAAGAACCAGATGATCATTATGGATCGCACGAAGGACACGGGGGTTGGGGGAGGTGTGTGTGTGAATGAGGTTGGCGAGATATTGTGGGATGCCGGTGTGAATAACTTTATGTATAGTGATGAGTATCTTGTAAGTATACTGGAATTTGAGCAGAAGCCAATGTAGACAGATGAGAAGGGGGGATTACATGATCTGTGCATGAGAATGGGTGAGGAGTCAGGCTGCTGTGTTTTGGATTATTTGCAATTGATGGAGCTGGTATTGTGGTAAACCTGCTAGAACAACATTGCAATAGTCCAGGCGGGACAGGAGAAGGGACACCGTGAGTGTAGCCAGTGAGGGGGGAGAGAAAAGGACGGACTGCACATAGTTGACGGAGGGTGAGAAAAGAATGGCGTATAAGGGAGGTGACATGCTGATGAAAGGAGAGGGTAGAGTCAAGGGTGACACCAAGATATCGAAGGGATGAGGTAAGTGGTATACATGTTCCGGACAAAAAGGGAGCGACTTCAGGACAAGGGGTGCCAAAAGTGAGCCATATGGCTGCTGATTTGGACGGATTCAGATGTAAATAATTAGCAGACAACCACGAGGAGATGCGGGTAAGGCAGGAATTGAGAGGAGCAAGAGAGAAGAGTTATGGTATGGAATAACAGAATTATATCATCGGCGTAATAATACGCCAATATCCCAGACTGCTGAATGACCAAAGTGAGGGGGCAAGAAAGAGGTTAAAGAGAAACGGGGCCAATACAGAACCTTGGGGGACCCTGAATAGAAGGGAAGTGGGAGAGGAAGTGGAGGAACCCATGTGAACAGGGGTGGCCCAAGGGGGGTGCGGGGCCATGTGCGGAGACTCGGTGCGGGGCCTCATTTGCATAAATATTTGCATAATGTTACCATACACTAACTTTTAGTAAGCATGCCTCTTAGTGTATGGATAAAGAAAGACTAAAAGATTTCTACATTACTATAATCCAGTGCCAACCGCCAGGCACATTAGGAACTACTACAAACGCTGCCCATTTAGAACTCGGCAAGAGGAGTGAATTTTGGAGATTATCATGGACAGAGTGAAGGGGACCCGTTCCGTAACAGCTAAGTCCTCTAAAATATCTTTACGTTTTAAGGGGGACTTTTGGAGCTGTGAATTTGGGTTTTTGTAGCCCGAGGACCATTTGGGAGCCAACAGACTCTTTTTGAAGTTTTAACTAAAAGGTTTGTGCTGACGACAGCAAAGTGCTGATTTGGTCGGCTTGACTGAGAAACAGCCGTTTTCAATTTTGAGTAAAAAGGAGGGTTCACTTCAGGAGATGAAAAGTTTCGTCTCACGGTGAACGATCCGACAAAAAATTTGATACTTACGTGTGGGGATAGCAGTTGGTTGTGGAGTCCAGGGCAACATTTGTAGTTGTTTGGGTTGGTGATATAGTATAGGGGAATCATGTTTTTCTAGTTTGCATTTAGAACCCATAGCAAACCCACCGTATCCTAACAGCATTACCAGGACTCACAAAGCACCATACTCTACCAATCAAAAGGAAACACTGCAAATATTAAACCAATACATTTCAGAGAATAACAATACATGACCTACTGGGGAAAGGGAACAAGTGGCAATGTCAAATAGGAATTACATAAACAGAATACCTCAGCTCAGTTACACATGCAGAACACAGACCATCACCAAACAAGGAATCACAATTTAGAAACAGGAAGACAATTAAACTGGGAACCCCAAAAGCCAAACTTGGAATGTACAACAACACTGTAGAAATAAAACTATAAATTAATTTCCTCTTGTACTAAACAAAGCGCAGACGTTAATGATGCACATTTCCCAGAGCTGACATATTCCAGTTAATAAATTCAAAATAAAGAGATATCTTTCTACCTTTTGTGCATTTTTTTTCAGTTGCAATTGCTCCAGCCACTTTCTTCTGGTTTCTTTATGTCTTCTGCTAACTCTCCATTGTCTGCTGTCCATTTGTCCTTTCTTCTCTCTTCTAATTTTTTTCCATTCTCTCTCTACATCTGCTTTAACATACTAATCTTTCTCCTTTTGCTCTTTCCTCATTCCTATTTCATCCACTCAAATTTTACCCCTCTATCCTCAATCCCCACTTACTCTCCCAATACCCAGCCAATTGTAGATTTTTCTTCCGTCCCACACAAAATATTTTTCCCCTCTCCATTTCACTCTCCCAGCTCCATCCCATTCTAATACTCCCCCAACATCAGCTCCCTTCTAGTTCCAGCACCAGCCAGCATCCGCTCCCTTCTAGTCCCCGCATCAGCCCATTTCCAGTCCTAGCCCCCCCATCAGCCCATTTCCAGTCCTAGCTCCCCCATCCATTTCCAGTCCTATCCAAGTCCCTCCATCAGCTCATTTCCAATACCAGCCTCGCATCAGCCCATTTCTAGTCCTTTCCTAGCCCCACCATCAGCCCATGTCAAATCCTAGCTCCCCTCCACTCAGCCCATTTCCAATCCAAGCCCCCCATGAGCCTACTTCCAGTTCTAGCCCCTCCATAAGTCTATTTCAATCCAAGCCCCCACCACAGCCCATTTCCAATCTTAGCTCTCCCCAACACCCAATTCCCAGTCCTATCCTAGCCCCCTTCATCAGCCCATTTCCTGTCCTAGCTCCCTCCCCTCACAACCCATTTCCATTCCAAGCCCCCCCTCCCCATCAGCTATTTGCAGTTCAAGCCCCCCCCTTCCCCTCAGTCCATTTCCAGTCCTAGGAACCCCCCCCCCCACCCATTACCAGTCCTAGCCCCCCCATAGCCTATTACCAGTCCTAAGTCCCCATCAGCCCACTCTCAGTCCTAATCCCATCAGCCCATTTCCAGTCCTAACCCCCCATCACCCAATTTTCAGTTTAAGCCCCCCATAGCCCATTACCAGTCCTAAACCCCAATCAGCCCATTTCCAGTCCTAACCCCCATCACCCAATTTTCAGTTTAAGCCCCCCCCCCATAGTCCATTACTAGTCCTAAACCCCCATCAGCTCACTTCCATTCCTAACCCCCATCACCCCATTTCCAGACTTAGGGGGTTAGGACTGGGGCTATGGGGAGCTATCAGCCCATTTCCAGTCCTAACTCCCACCCCAACAGCCCAGGGAAAATTTAAAATAAAAAAAAAGCTGTCTGCTGCCACTGCCACTGCAGCGGCAACAGCAGAATCGCATATCCCGCGGCCCCCCCCCCCCGACAGAGCCTGCCCTCCCTGCATCAGCTCCGTCGGCTTTCAGAGCGCGAAAGGAGCGCTTCTCCCTCGCGGCTCTGTTAAACCCGCGGGGCCTGATGGGAAAGTCCCATCAGCCCCTGTGGGCTTAACAGAGCCACGGAAGGGAAACTAGTCTCCCTTCAAACTCTGAAAGCCGACGGAGCTGATACAGGGAGGGCAGACTCTGTCGGGGGGGGGGGGGCCGCGGGATATGCGATTCTGCCATTGCTGCTGCTGCGGCGGCAGCAGCAGCAGACAGCTTTTTTTTAAATTTTAAAATTTACTTTGCAAGCAGAATGTTCTTTGTGCGGGGCCCCGTGAAACGCGGGGCCCTGTGCAAAAAACATTCTTGCTCAATGGACGGGCCGGCCCTGCATGTGAACAGAGAAGGAGCGAGAAGAGAGGAATGACCTGAACCAATGAAGAACTGTCCCGCGCACCCCATAATCATGTAAACGGGTAAGAAGTGTGGGATGGTCTATGAGAACAAAGACGGATGATAGATCTTAAGATAGCATAATGGAAAGATCACCCCATTCGTGGGCCAGATGAATCTCATTTAGGAAGGAAAGAAGAATGGTTTCTGTATTGTGACCAGTTCTGAATCCCGATTAGCGTGGATATAAGGCGGAGGTAGAATCAAGGTATGTGGATAATTGTGTAAAAAACATATTTTCCAGGATCTTGGACAGGAAGGGAAGGTTGGACACGGAACGCCAATGAGCAAGAACGGAAGGATCTAGGGATGGTTTCTTAAGTATGGGGCAAACTATTGCATGTTTCCAGATAATTGGAAAAGAACCCGAGGAGAGACTTGAACTGATCATACAAAGTAGTTAGGGAAGGAGGGCAAGTGAGGGTTCTGAGAGCCAGTGAGAGGGGATTAGATCGAGTGGGCAAGTAGTTTTATGGGACGAGCAAAGGGCCTTAGAGAATTCAGCAGCCGTGACCAGACGGAAGGAGCTCCAGGTGCGCATAAAGGAAGGATCCAGATGAGAAGATGCACAGGACTGGGAGGAGAGAGGGGAAGGAAGGGATGGGAATGAGGAGAGATGGAGCCAGAGGCGTACATACCTGAGAGCACGCTACTTCAGCGCTGGCTCTCTGCATCGGCCCCTAAGTTTGTACCTGAGATAATGCAGAGCTAAGTGACTTTTCCAAGGCCACAAGAAATGCCAGTGGGATTTAAATCCTGGTCTCTTTGGTTCCTAGGCCACTACTCTAACCACTAGGCTACTTCTCCACTTCAGGCCTTGTTTTTCTGATTTTGAGCTTGGCATTATTAAGAGATTCCCCCCTCCCCTCCTGCTTGTGGAGGTCCAAAGGAAAATCTGTCCCTCCTCTGTAATCCTCCCCATTTACTGGCTATTGCCACCAGAGCCAGCAGAAGATGATGAACAGCGGAGTAGAGGGGTATCCGGGGGGGGGGGGGGGACTGACTGGTAGTGGGATAAGCTGAGGGGAGTTAAGAGAGCCAGACACTGAGAAGGGTGTCAGGAGAGGGAGATTAAGCTCTAGGCAGGTTTTGAAGGGGAAGAATCGATGAGAGGAGGGATCAGCTGGAGAGAAGATTGGCTATGAGGGTTGATGCTTATGGGAAAATAGTATGAATTAGTCTAGTCTATTATTATGTTTTGGGGGTGAGATATGAGTAGAGGAGAGGTCAAGTGGTTAGGGCAGAAGCCTGGCACTAGAAAGACTGGGGTTCAAATCTCACTGGTACTTGTGGCCTTGGGTAAGCCACTTAACCTCCATTGCCTCAGGTACAAACTTAGATTGTGAGTCCTTTGGGGAAAGGGAAATGCCTTCTGTACCTGAATGTAACTCACCTCAATCTTCTCCTGGAAGGGCATGAGCTAAATACTAATAATTAATACATTTATTGTAACTTAAGATTCACAGTAAGTTAACTTTATTGGCCTGACGCTATTACATGTGTTACAAAAGTAATACACATGAAGGCACATTTTAGAAAGGTCATTTACGTGATGGAAATGACGTTGAGGTGAAAACGTCTGCCTGTCTCTTTCAATTTCAGAAGAGAGAATGTGCATATGTGAGGCCAATGTAAAATCAACATATCTCTGTCCCCCAAAATGGATGTGATCTTCAAAAATGGCCCATGGAAATATTTCATGTGGATGTTTTTTAAACCACAGCATGTCCTCATGGAAAACCCGATAGGCAATAGGGCAGCAAAAGACCTGCAACTGTGTTAAGAACGTAAGAACATAAGATATGCCATATTGGGTCAGACCGAGGTCCATCAAGCCCAGTATCCTGTTTCTAACAGTGGCCAATCTAGGTCATACGTACCTAGTAGTTTCCCCTAAATACACAGGTTGCACAATGCTTGTATTGGGTCAAGCATTGATATCCTGGGTCCCTTCTTAATAATGGTTTATGGACCTTTCCTCCAGGAACTTGTCCAAACCTTTTTTAAACCCAGCTATACTAACAGCCTTTACTACATCCTCTGGTAACAAATTCCAGAGTTTGATTACACGTTGAGTGAAAAAATATTTTCTTTTATTAGTCTTAAATAGTTTACCCTGTAGCTTCATTGCATGTCCCCTAGTCTTTCTATATTCTGATAACGTAAACAATCGATCTACGTTTACCCGTTCCACTCCGTTCATTAATTTATAGACTTCTATCATATCTCCCCTCAGCCGTCTCTTTTCCAGGTTAAAGAGCCCTAGCCTTTTTAGCCTTTCTTCATAGGGGTATCCTTCCATCCCCTTTACCATTTTGGTGGCTCTTCTCTGAACCTTTTCTAATAATGCTATATCCTTTTTAAGATACGCTGACCAGAATTGCACACAATATTCAAGGTGTGGTCTCACCATGGAACGATATAGATGCATTATAATATCTTTTGTTTTATTTTCCATTCCTTTCCTTATGATACCTAGCATTCTATTTGCTCTCTTGGCCGCCGCTGCACACTGGGCCGAGGGTTTTAACATGTTATCCACAATGACACCTAAATCTTTTTCCTGGGTGGTGGTTCCTAATGGGGAACCTTGCATCGTGTAACCATAGTTTGGGTTGTTCTTCCCTAGGTACATAACTTTGCACTTGTCCACGTTAAGTTTCATCTGCCATTTTGATGCCCAGTCTTCCAATTTATCAAGATCCTCTTGCAATTTTCCACAATCCTCATGGGTTTTAACAACTTTAAATAGTTTTGTGTCATCTGCAAATTTGATAACTTCACTCGTTATTCCCTTTTCCAGGTAATTTATGAATATGTCAAAAAGCAGCGGACCTAGCACAGATCCCTGGGGTACACCACTATTCATCTTTCTCCATTGGGAAAATTGGCCATTTAGCCCTACCCTCTGCTTTCTATCTTTTAACCAGTTCCTGAGCCACAATACTACACTGCCTCCTATCCCATGACTCTTTAGTTTTGCCAAAAGTCTCTGATGAGGGACCTTGTCAAAGGCTTTCTGAAAGTCCAGATACACTATATCAACCGACTCACGTTTGTATACCTGTTTATTCACACCTTCAAAAAACATAACAGATTAGTAAGACAAGATCTTCCTTGTCTAAAGCCATGTTGGCTGTCTCCCATTAAGCCATGACTATCTACATGTTCAGCAATTTTGTTCTTTATGATGGCACACAGACTCTAAATGTGGGCACACAGGATATTTATTTAATTTGCCTTTTATACAGTTTTTCTACAAGTCAAAGCAGTGTACAGATCCCTTGTCCCCAAAGAACTCACAATTTATGTTTTTTTATCTGAGACAATGGAGGGTTAAGTGCCTTGCCAACAGCCACAAGGAACACCTGTGAGACTAGAAACCCCAGTCCTTCCAGCCCAAGGTTGCTGTCCTCTAGTGGGATTCAAACCTTTGCCTGAGGTAACTTGCCCCAACCAGGCCACTCCTCCTTCACGGGTATATGCAGTGGAAGGGCTTGATGCATGTGGAAAGGGTCACATTTTTGCACACCTCAT
This sequence comes from Ichthyophis bannanicus, assembly GCA_033557465.1. NCBI lineage: Eukaryota > Metazoa > Chordata > Amphibia > Gymnophiona > Ichthyophiidae > Ichthyophis > Ichthyophis bannanicus. Next base: position 155,630,190 of record CM066031.1, read on the forward strand.
GTATAACATACATATACAAGCACCATTTGGTGGCAAAATGCACAACCCAACTGCACCCCACATGCGTACGGCACATTATCCCCTGCGGAACCATATTGACATGTTTCTGGTCCCCCACATATTCCTGCTCCTAGTGCTATGATTTCTTTAGAGAGGAGCAACATGGTAGCCTGAAGACAGCTGAAATTCTCAGATGCCAAGACGCAGCTCCTGGTGCGCCGGGTACTTATAAAGAAGGACTCTCGTTACCACCCTCGAGGTCTCAGGGCCAGCCATGCGGCAGCATGGAGGGCCTGAGACAGGATCTGCATGGCCAGGTAAGAAATATTTTTTCAGGCCAATGCCTTCATCTCACAGAAAGCCATCTAGCTGCGGACGGACACCAAGTTCAAAATGAAAGATAATTGATTACCTTAACTGCTGGAGATCAAATTGGAGAGTACTCAGTCATCTGTTTCACAACTTTCACACTCTACAACCTAATTCACTTTTAAAATAGCACAGGTTCGAAATATCAGTTCCAGCGGTAGATACGGCCCTAAACAAAGGCATAGAGGGGAGTAACCTGCATGGAGCAGTGGGTACTACTACTACTACTGAGAATTTGTATAACACTACAAGACATACGCAGCACTGCACAGACATGTAAGAGACGGTCCCTGCTCATCAGAGCTTACAATCTAGTCAAGACAGACAACACAAGGGAAACACAAGGAGATCATGTGAGTCAAGATCCAAAATCATCAGTGAAGAGGAGACCTTTCAGCCTGGATTTGAAAAGGGTCAGAGAAGGCGCCTGACGTACAGGCTCAGGTAGTTTGTTCCAGGCATAATTGCAGCAGGGTGAAAGGAATGAAGTCTGGAGTTAGCAATAGAAGAGAAGGGCACAGATAGAAGCGATTTCCTAGAAGAGCGGAGTTCCCGAGGAAGGATGTAGGGAGAGATAAGAGAAGAAAGGTAGTGAGGAGCTGCAGAGTGAACGCACTTATAGATCAGCAGGAGAAGTTTGAACTGGATGCGGAAATGGATAGGGAGCCAATGAAGTGACTTGAGAAGAGGGGTAATATGAGCATGACGGGGCTGGCAGAAGATTAGCTGTGCAGCAGAGTGTTTTTAGAGATTGAAGGGGAGAGAGATGATTCAAAGGGAGACCAGCAAGGAATAGGTTACAATAGTCAAGACGGAAGGCAACTAAAGAGTGGATAAATGTCTTAGTAGTGTGTTCAGAAAGGAATAGGCAGATTTTGTTGATTTTATAGAGAAAGAAATGGCAGATCTTAGCTATAAGATGGATGTGTGTGGAGAAGGAGAGAGAGGAGTCAAAGACGACCCCGAGGTTGCCCGCCAAAGAAACAGGGAGGAGTAGAGAGTTATCCACAGAGACTGAGAAAGGAGGAAGAGGAGAGGAGGTTTTAGAGGGAAAAATAAGAAGGTCAGTCTTGGCCATGTCTAATTTCAAGCGCGGTGAGTCATCCAAGCAGCAATGTCAGAAAGGCAGACAGAGATCTGGGTCTGGATTGCCGGAGAGATTTCAGGTGTAGAGAGGTAGATCTGGGGGTCATCAGCATAAAGATGGTACTAAAAGCCATGGGAAGAGATGAGCGCACCAAGGGACTGGGTATATAGAGAGAAAAGGAGCGGACTCAAGACAGATCCTTGGGGTACACCAACTGAGAGCGGGATAGCAGCAGAGGATCCAGCAGAACAAACACTGAAAGAGCAAGGGGTACAACTTTAGCTACTTAAGAACATAAGAACATAAGACATGCCATACTGGGTCAGACCGAGGTCCATCAAGCCCAGTATCCTGTTTCCAACAGTGGCCAATCTAGGTCATACGTACCTAGCAGTTTCCCCAAAAGACACAAGTTCCACAATGCTTGTACTGGGTCAAGCATTGATATCCTGGGTCCCTTTTTAATAGTGGTTTATGGACCTTTCCTCCAGGAACTTGTCCAAACCTTTTTTAAACCCAGCTATACTATCAGCCCTTACCACATCCTCCGGTAACAGATTCCAGAGTTTGATTACACGTTGAGTGAAAAAATATTTTCTCTTATTTGTCTTAAATAGTTTACCCTGTAGCTTCATTACATGTCCCCTAGTCTTTCTATATTCTGATAGCGTAAACAATTGATCCACGTTTATCCGTTCCACTCCATTCATTAATTTATAGACCTCTATCATATCTCCCCTCAGCCGTCTCTTTTCCAGGCTAAAGAGCCCTAACCTTTTTAGCCTCTCTTCATAGGAGTAGCCTTCCATCCCCTTCACCAATTTGGTGGCTCTTCTCTGTACTTTTTCTAATAACGCTATGTCCTTTTTAAGATACGGTGACCAGAATTGCACACATTATTCAAGGTGCGGTCGTACCATGCAGCGATACAGAGGCATTATAATATCCTTTGTTTTATTCTCCATCCCTTTCCTTATGATACCTAGCATTCTGTTTGCTTTCTTGGCCGCCGCTGCACACTGGGTGGAGGGTTTTAACATGTTATCCACGATGACTCCTAAATCTTTTTCCTGGGTGGTGGCTTCTAATGTGGAGCCTTGCATCGAGTAACTATAGTGTGGGTTGTTCTTTCCTAGGTGCATGACTTTGCACTTGTCCACATTAAATTTCATTTGCCATTTGGATGCCCAGTCTTCCAATTTATCCAGGTCCTCCTGCAGTTTTCCACTTTCCTCTTGGGTTTTAACAGCTTTAAACAGTTTTGTGTCATCTGCAAATTTGATAACCTCACTCGTTATTCCCTTTTCCAGGTCATTTATGAATATGTCAAAAAGCAGCGGACCCAGTACAGATCCCTGGGGTACTCCACTATTCACCTTTTTCCATTGGGAATATTGGCCATTTAGCCCTACTCTCTGCTTTCTATCTTTTAACCAGTTCCCGATCCACAATAGTACACTGCCTCCTATCCCATGACTTTTTAGCTTTGCCAAAAGTCTCTGATGGGGGACCTTGTCAAAAGCTTTCTGAAAATCCAGATACACTATATCAACCGACTCACCTTTGTCTACCTGTTTATGCACACCTTCAAAAAAACATATCAGATTAGTAAGACAAGATCTTCCTTGTCTAAAGCCATGTTGGCTGTCTCCCATTAGGCCATGACTATCTACATGCTGCGTAATTTTGTTCTTTATGATGGTTTCTACCATTTTCCCTGGTACTGACGTCAGGTCAGCTACTTCACTGGGCAGATTAAACAGACCACACTGGCCTTTATCTGCCATCATTTACTATGTTTCATGGTTCTCAGTCTGCCGATCTAGCCATAGGCTACTCCTCCATTACTGCTTAACTGAGGCAGATTGGATCAAGCGCAGTTAGGTTTCAATCAGGATCTAGTACAGACTAATGATGTCTTTACTAGGTGACATGAAGCTGCAGCTATGTCAGGGAAGTTTATGTCTACTGTTCCTCTTGAATCTAGTCTCTTCACTTGATACACTTAGGGGCATTTTTACAAAAATGCTGTAGCTGGGCGTGTGGCGTTTAGTGCGGGAGTAGCACACAACTTGGCCCTGCGGTGCCGGGAGTGCTGTAATAATGCTCTCACACGAAAAATGCTGCACTACCTGAGCACTGTATGATTGGATGGGGTTAGGGTGGAGAATGGGTGGCAGCAATGGTCCATCTCCCACAGAAACGGCCGTAGAACAGTCTCTATGCATGTGTTTGCTTCCTGGCTTTGCATGCCCTGCCCCCTTGCACTTTGGCTCATAACTGAGCTCTGCAGCAGGGTGCACACATTTCACCATCTGCCTTCTCTTTCCTTTGCCGGACACTTGTGGTGTGCTCTGTTGGTGGTATTGGTGACCATGTATTGTTGTCTGTTCTCTCTGCTGGGGTGTGGTGGGCAGAGTCCACCCATCACATTGCTCTTGCCTCTCTCTCAGACTTTGTGTGGCATGCTCTCCATTTGCATTGACATATCCTTGTACTGCAGCAATCCCCTGGGGTCCTATGGGCAGCCTATCCACTATCAGGCTCATCTGGTTCCATGGCATGTTGCAGCTATCTGCATGTGTCCTCTCTCATCCTGCCGACATCTTAACGGTTCTGCCAATCCTCCACACAACACACCTGTCTAGGAGGGTTGCATTGGTGTCAGCACGCAAATTTATTTATTTATTTATTTCCAGTCTCTTTTATACTGCGCTATTCAACATCAGTGCGGTTTACAATAAACAAAGAACTACACATTTCCTAGGGTACTCTGTGTTTACAATGAACAGGTGTTAAAACTTGGATAACATAGGGTAACTATATACAATCGTGCAACAGAGTTGGGTTCGCCACAATGATCTAGCCCTGGGTGTCTTGTGTGGTATACGTGGTTGGGGCTATATCATCATTATCAACCGGGTAGTAAAGGAGAAATAGGTGGTGTTTCAAGGCCTTCCGAAACTGGAATAGGTCGGGGTTTGCACGGATGTTGGGAGGTAGGGCATTCCAGCATCTGGGCGCACAGAATTTGAAGGCCCTGCTTGCAGTTGACTTGGGAGCATTGTGTTATTGATTTTGGGACTATCAGTGTGTTGAGTGCTATCGCTCTTCTGGACCTGTTGGTGGGGGTGGTCTGGATCAACTCAGTTAGTGATGAAGATGAAAGCCCATAGATGGCCTTGAATGTAAGCAGTAGGGTTTTGTACCTGAGTCTCATATGTATCGGGAGCCAGTGTAGGTGCTTCAGTATAGGTGTCACATGGTCTTTCTTGGAAGCACCGTATAGGACCCTTGCTGCAGTGTTCATCGCAAGCTGCAGTGGATTTAGGGTGGCCTGGGGGAGCCCATGTATGATCGCGTTTGCATAATCAAAATGTGGTATGATCAGTGCCTGGTAAATTGTCCTAAAGTCTTCTGGCTCTAGCAGCGATCGTAAGGGTCTGAGGGATCTGATCTTATGGTACACCGCCCTAACTACATTGCCTATGTTGTACCTTCATGTCTAGTCTCTGATCCAAGGTGACACCGAGGTATCTGATTGTAGGCTTGGTCTGGAGATCTGCTTCCTTGACTCTTAGAAAGGGTGGTGTGGAGAAGTTTGAATTCTTTGTCATGAAGAGTACTTCTGTTTTCCTGTGTTGGATCCTGAGGTTTTGGGATTGGAGCCAGTCGGATACTGCATTAAAGCAGTTTGTCAGAGGAGAGAGGTCTGGACTTTCAGTTGAGAAAGGCATGTATAGCAGCACGTCGTCTGCATATATCAAGCAGTTGACATTGAATGACCAGATCAGGTTGCAGATGGGCTGCATGTATACATTGAACATCAAGGCTGAAAGGGAGGAACCTTGCGGGACACCCTGCTTCTGGTGGAAAGGATCTGATGATGTTGCCCCAGAACGTACATGCTGCCATCGATCTGAAAGGTAGGATTTGCACCAATCTAGCGCTTTGTGAGTGATTCCCTTCTCCTTGAGACATTCCAGCAGAAGCTCATGTCTCACCGAGTCGAACGCAGCTGCAATGTCCATGAATATGAGGACAAAACCTTGGCGAATGTTGTCCATTCCTGCTATTAAGTTGTTGAATAGTGTGGTAAGGAGTGTTTCAACTCCATGGGCCTCTCTGAAGCCGTGTTGGCAAAGGTCCAGTGGTGCAGTGGTTTCAATATGTTCTTGAATTTGCATCTGGACTTCCTTCTCAATTATTTTTGCCAGCAGAGGTATGCTTGATATCGGTCTGTAGGAGTCTACCTTCTGTGTGTCAAGTTTGCTGTTTTTTTAGTAGCGGTCTTATGGATGTGTGTTTGAGAGGTTGTGGGAATGTACCTGTTGCAAAGGATTGGTCCATGATTCTGGCTATTATGGGGCTGAAGTCAGACCGTAGATCTTTAATCCAGAATGCATGGCAGGGGTCAGTTTGAACAGTAGTCGTGTTGATTGCAGCTATGGTGTCTTCAATGCGCTGCTTGGGAGGTGTGGAGAAGATGGTGAGGAGTGTTTGATAACTAGGCTCAAGGGAGGTGTCCGGTGTTGAGGCATTGCTGGTCTGGCATAGCTTGGACTGTAGATAGTCTGCAAATTCTTGAGGGTGGATCACGATTGCTTGCTCCGCGGTTGGCTCCTTTGTTAGGTCCTTGACGAGGGCGTACAGGTCGTGTGGTTTGTTTAAGGATCTTTTTAGCGTGCCTGTGTGGAATCGTCTCATGTTCATTGTTACCGCTTCGCGGTGCGCTGCCAGGTGGGAGTTATATGCAAATGCGGTGTGCACATAGCACATGTCTTTACAGCAGGGCCGGAACAAGAGTTTCTGCTGCCCTAGGCAGAAGCTCCAGCCATCCACCTCTCCCCCATGTGCCAAGCTTCACTCCCGCCCCCCCCCCCATGCTGAGCTGTGCTAATGCTGATTTTGGGTCGAGGGGGGGGCACAGCTCAGCTCGGTGACAGGCCATGTGCTTCGGCACACATGGCCTGCCACTTCTGACCCCCCTCTGACATAACTTCAGAGGTTCAGAAGTGGCAGGCCATGTGTGCTGAAGCACGTGGCCTGCTGCCGAGCCTAGCCGCCCCCCCCCTGCCTCCAGAATCAGCAGCAACTGGGGGTGGCAATGCAGCATGGCTCAGCATGGTGAGGGAAGGGCGGCATGGCTCAACACAGGGGGGGAAGGACTGCACGGCTCAACATGGGGTGGGACGGCATGCCATGTGTACCGAAGCACATGGCCTGCCACCCACCGAGATCTACACTCTAGGCTGTCGCCTAGTGGATGGGCCGGTTACTTCCCTGCTGTAGCCACGCCCCCCGCGTGTCCCTTAGCTGCTAAGCCCCTGCTGCAGTAAAAACATGTACTGACTGCACATTTGTCCCGAACTACTTGCAGCATTTTAGTACACATGCTGCTCAGTCTTTATGTACGTCAATTCTGATTCAATTTATTTTTATTCATAAAGCTAGCACAGAAGATTATATGGCCACACAGTACCTCCCTTAAAGCTTCCCACAAATGTTCCCTTTAATTTTATCCACAGGGTAAATTTTGATACTATCAGATGTACCACAAAATACCATTTGAATACCTAACCACCACTAAATGTAGACCGATCAAGTGTGGCAACTGAAAAATATATTTTGGCTACTGCAATTGGACTTAAAAGCTCAAAGCCTGGTCTTATAATGTAATGATTTATCTAGGCAGTGACATTTGTTATTCTGTATTTGCTTTTAGAGAATCTTTTCATAGTTAGACTTGCAAAACCTGGAGTCCATAGAGGAAACTGACTCTAGGTATACACCAGGGGGAACAAATCAGGCAATTCCTAGGAGAGAGGGATCCTGGTGCCGCTTTTTCCTTCATAAAATGTCAGGGGAAACAAGACGGCTGAAATCTGATTAATTCTGAGCAGCCTCACCTGCCCCTGAGTGTGTTTCTGGTTTGTGTTTCAGATGCGGGTGACGTTTGAGGACATCGCTGTCTATTTCTCCCAGGAGGAGTGGCGATATCTAGATGAAGGGCAGAAGGAGCTTTACAGGGAGGTGATGAAGGAGAATTATGAGACCCTGATCTCCCTGGGTAAGGACTGAATTATCTGCATTTTTAGCAAACACAGCATCTAAGTTATTGCAAATAATTAGAAACAGATTTCTGTACCTCCTCAACCAGTTTAATAGGCAAGTGATTAAGTGAACTGGGGATCTTGGATTTCCCCTTAGAATGCTTTAAGAATGATCTGTTGTATCGCAGCAGTATGTGTGTTGAGAGAGGTTATTTTTTGCCCTTGGTGATGTTGGTTGCTGAGTGCCTCAAGGGTCTCGCCTGTCTCCAGCACTTTCATTTGTACTTGATGCCCTTAGCAGAAAAGATGGAAAGATTGGGAGTCGCAGTGTATTTATTTATTTCCTTCTGATCAATGAGTAGCCACTACTAGAAAAAGTGACTGTTCGCCTATCACTGAGACAGGGCTGCAGGCGAAATACCCAAAGCTAAGTCCAGAAAAAATGAACGGACTGGGATTTCACAGTTGTCGTGAAGGCAGTTGATGGTAAGCTTGTCATCGTGGGCTGCCGACTACCTCTTTTTAATGAAGCGACCAGTCGGGGGTTGCAATAGATGCTTCTTTACCTATATCCCCACATATTTCATCGGTAAAGAAATCTTGTTTTTTGTCATCTTTGCCTTCTGCATAGACTTTGCCCTTTTTTAGAGAATGAAAAGTTAATGTTGTTGATGCATTTGTTTTTAGTCAAATATTAATTACTGTAATTTGCTGTATTTAGGGCTGCCTGGAATTCATTTAAAGCCAATGCTGGTTTTGAGGCAAAGCCAGCGAGGCATGGCTGAGGGTACCCAAGCTTAAGGGTGCCGAAAGTCTGCCTCACCGCCTCACCCCTTCATCGCCACAGGAATGTTTCCCTTCACTCCCAGCTGCTGACGCTGCACGCATTTCTAAAACACAAAAAGAGCACAGCAGTGGGAGTGAAAGAAAATGCCCCCACGGCTGTGTAAAATATTTATGTAGCTGTGGGGGAAGGTGGTGAAGCAGAAATGGTAACTAGCTGGGATTGATTCAGTGGGGGGCAGGGGGGAGGTGGCTAGCTGGGACTGATGCTGAGGGATGATGCTGGGTGGAGGGTCTTGGAACAGAAGGAAGTTGACGCTGGGGTGGGGGGGGCTGAGACTGGAAGGGGATCGATTCTTGGGGGAGTGTGACTGGAAGGAGGCTGTTGATGAGATGATGGGTGTGGCTGAGACTGGATGAGGGCAGGGGAGCTGGGACTGGAAGTGGATTGATGCTAGAGGGATTTGGAACTGGTAAGAGGTTTCAGCACTGGGACTGAAAAAGTACTGATGCTGGGGCTGGCAGGAAAAAGGGGATTAATTTGGGCAAATGCTGGGGTCAGAGTGGGAAAAAGACGCAGAAGTGGGGAGTGAGAAGGGAGAAGGGGACAGATATTGTGTGTGTGGGGGGGGGGGGATGGAGAAGAAACAAGGTCATATTCAGGGGAAGAATGAGGGAGCGGGCCATAAAAATGGATGCTGTGGTAAGGAGGAGGAAAGGCAGGGTTAATGAATATTGGAGAAGGAAGTAGATGGGTAGGTGCTGGAGGGGGGGGGGATACTGGGAATCAGTGGCAGCTTGAGGGTTTTTACCACCCTAGGAGGATCATCTGTGCCGCCGCCCCCCCCAAAGACTGTGTCTCCATCCAGCCCGTCATGCCACCTTCCCCCCCCCCCCTGCTGAAATGGTGGTGGCTGCTGAACTGGTGCTTCAGCGCTTCATTGGGCCTTAAAGTGCCCCAGTGTATGAATGCTCACTCACGGCCTGTTGCTCCTGCCCCCCCCCCCCCATGCAACTTTCTTGGAAGACGGGCAGGAGCGACAGGCCAGAACGTCAGGCACAGACACGGACATTTTAAAGCCTACCACAGTGCTGAAATAGAATTCAGCCGCCGCTTCCGGTGGACAGAAACAGAGTATGTTCAGGTTTGGGGGGAGAGAAAATCAAATGCAGAACAGAAGAGATGATATGGCAGGGCAGACTAGATAGGCCATGTGGTATTTTTCTGCTGTCTTGTTCTGTGTTTCTATGAGTCGTCAAAAGAGTCTTAAATCTAGAGAAAGTTGGTTCCAGGCAGAGGGTAGTGGGGGGGAGGGGGGGAGTTCCATAGGCATGGCCCTAGGAAAAAGAAAGCGGACTGGCGAATGGACTGTAAGTGAGCACGGGATGGTGAAGGGAGATGAAAATGGTTAATATGAACTGAGCGGAGGCTGCGTATGGGAGTGTGAAATTGGAGGGAGTCTGCCAGGTATTGCCGGGTGTGGATATAAATGGCCTGATGCACTAGTATGAGAATCTTCTAGCGGATGCAAAATTCCAAGGGGAGCCAATGAAGCTGAAGAAGGAGCAGTGTGATGTGGTCCCGACGAGTGGTATATGTGATAATTCCGGCTGCTGTGTTTTGAATCAGTTGGAGACGGTGAAATTGGAACTGTGGGACACCAGCAAGGGCAAGATTACAGAAATCAAGATGGGACATAACTAAAGACAGAAGAAGAGTTGTCACTGCCGGAAGGGAGAGGAAAGGGCGGATTGCATGAATTTGGCGAAAATAGAAAAAGGACCTCCTGGTGAGCAAAGAAATGTGAAATGATAAGTCCGAATCAAGAGTTACTCCAAGATAGCGGAGAGAAGATATCAGAGGAATAGGGGAGTTAGAGAGGACTGGGGTCACCGAGTGCAAACCATATAGCCAATGTTTTAAACAGGTTGAGGTGAAGACAGTTAATGATTAACCAGTTGGAGACTTGGGACCAGGCAGGTGTTGAGGGGGGAAAGATCAGGTTGAAATGGATTTGTATGATGAAGCAGGGTGATATTGTCAGAATACTAGTAAGCCAACAGTCCGGATTGCTGGATAAGCAGAGCAAGTAGTACGAGAAAGACTTTGAACAGAAAGGGTGCCAGAACTGAACCATGGGGGACTCCACAGCAGAAAGGGCCCAGATTAGAAGAGGTAACACCCAAGGTGAACGAGAAAGACCAAGAGAAGAGGAATGAGTGAAATCAATGATACACCAAGCCCCGAAGACCTGCATCACATAGACAAGAGAAAAGGATAGAATGGTCAACAAGATCAAAGACCACAGAAAGGTCAAGAGACACTGCCACAGAAACATCACCACGATCGTGCAAAGTATGAGGCTCATTGAGGAAAGAAAGTAGAATAGTTCCAACACTATGACCAAGGTGAAAGCCAGATTGAGGAGGATGGAGAAAGTGGATGGAGTCGATGGTGGGAGAGCTGAGAGACGACAGCGTTTTCAAGGACCTTTGAGGGAAAGGGGAGATTCGAGACTGGACGATAGTGAGCGGGGTCAAGGGGATCGAGGGATGTTTTTTTAAGGAGTGGGCAAACTAGAGCATGTTTCTAGGGGGGAGAGGTGGGAAAAGTACCAGAGGAAAGACTACAGAGTTCGACATGGTGAGTATAATGGGCAAGAGGGCGAGGGAAGGTTCCGATAGCCAAGATGAGGGTACAGGATTTGAGGGGCAGATAGTCTTGCGAGATGTGGAGATAGATTTTGTGAGCTCTGCAATGGTAAGAGGGCGAAAAGTGACACAAACATGCAGGGTTATACCAAGCCATAATTGCACCCTGTGCTACTTGCATATCTGGCAAGCCCTCCCACCCCCCAAAATCTCACCCATACCTCCATATCCTCAATGTCCAGTCGGCTGCCTGCCCTTGCCCTTCTACCGCCACTTTTTGTTTTCACGGAGGGGGCAGGGGCAGCAGTGAGGCAGACCTGACTTCAAATTAAAAAACAAGCAAACAAACAAAAAAAATGACCCATACAGTCCTTCGACACTGTGCTTGTAGGCAGGACTGGTCCCTCCCTCCCTTCTCTGATGTAGGTCGCATCAGAGAAGGGAGGAACCAGGCCAGCCAATCAAATGCAGAGTTGCAAAGACCCACATTTGAATGGCTGGTCTGGCCCCTCCCTCCTCTGACGTGACCTACATCAGAGAAGGGCGGGAGGGACCAGACCTGCCTACAAGAGCATAGTTGGAAAGACCCGCTTGTTTGTTTGTTTGTTTTTTATTTGAAGTTAAGTCTGCTCCGCTGTTGCTGGTGCCGCTGAGAAAAAAAGAGGCGGTGGCAGGCCACAGCAGGCAGCATGGGGGGGGGGGGGAGGGAAGCCGAGGCCAGCAGCCCAAAATGCACCCCTATATCCTTTGCACCCTGTGTGGCTGCCCCGCTCGCACAGGGTGCTAACATGACAGATAGGGGAAGAGGGTGAAGGGGAAGGAGGTGGGGCGAGAACAGGGAAGGAGGATATGAAGACAACGAGGAGCAGAGATCATGCACTTTGGAGGCAAAAAAGAGTCCAGTTGGGAAGGGTTGGGAGCTGAGTTGGAAATAATGGAGGAAGAGCTAGATTGGAAAGGGTCCCAAAGACATAGTTGGTGCGTGAAATTTGGTGCAGTGGACAGAGGTGGGGAATAGGAATACCAAGGTTGTAAGAGTAGGAAATGGAAAGATGGTAAGTAGGTGAAAGATGAAAATAGAGAAACTGAAGACCTGAAGGGAGAAACAAGTGGAATGAAATCGAGATAAAAAGGCAGAGGAGAAAAATGATGAAAAGAAAGATAACATCAAAAATTCAGATCCAAAAAACTCCTAATATAGACAATAATATGAACCTAAATACTTAACACCAGACCTTAACAACACGTGATTCAACCACCCTTTTAATGGAAGAGGGAAAAAGACCTCAGTACCCCTCTGGGCCAGAAGAAGACCCAACTATAACAAAGGGTGAGCAAAACCAGACTATCAACAGTTGAGGCTGGCAACACTTGGCACATCAGTGGTCTACAAAAAAACCTCTCTGATGGACAGCAGCTATCCTAACAAGTAGTGTGTACCATAAAATGTACAAAGTCTACCAGACACCACGCACTCGACCTAACTTCGTCATTGATGCCAGATCCTAGATGTGTCAGACGAAACTCAGATCTGTGGTGCAAGATATTCAGATTGATATGTTCAATGCATACAATGATACAAGACCACATCCAAAATCCATCATTCATAAGCAAAAATTTGAACGAACATTTGAAAACAACATTGAAGAGTTTTTGTAGAACTTGTATGGAACTTGATTGAAGAAGTGTGGCACACAAAAAACATACAGGATATCACGTCCTAATTATAAAGTCTATCAAAGTCTCACAATCTACGTTCACAGTGTCGCTGACATATGGGCAAAATGACCACATAATATACAATATACAACCAAATCTTCTGTGAATATGTAACTTGATATGTCCAAATGTCTGTTGGACCCCCAATTGATGAGTAGGATGTACCATTGGAGTGTGCCCCATTAGAGCCCTGACACCGGGTGTTTTGCCAACCCTGGCTTTTTCAGGGAGCTCACCAAAGCAGGACACTGCAAAAGACCAAAAAAGTGTGTAAAAAATGCCCTCACTAGAAGGTGATTGTGTACTATGCGCTAATCAAATACTCACAAAACTCTTGGACAGTCGTTTACATCAACCAAAGCTGCGGTGTACCTTCGCTAACAGAAAAAACAATGCCAAGCATGCATTTTTTCACAGGGAACTCCCCATGATGTCACAAGGCAGAATGAGGCCCGAGTCTCATTCAGGAAAACCTCTGTGGAATAGACATCTCAGGGCATATAAAGAACCACATGCGATCAGTGACCCAGAGCTATGTGTCTCAAAGCCATCGTAAATACCGTGAAGCGGCTCAAAAATGACCCATACCATCCCTCCCAAACCGCACCTCAAAAGGAGGTCTTCCAATCAATATCATTAATTAAAATCCATCGTTATTCAACTCATACAAGCTTCTTGTCTTAGTCTCCCCCATATACTGAAGGAAACACCTGAGTGATCACTATATAGTGTAATTCCTCAAACTGATGGTTAAATAACTGACAATGTCCCACCATGGGTGCACCCTCCACACAATGACAAATTTTACTACGATGTTCAATAAGACGCACATGGGGTGACCTATGTGTCTTGCCTACGTAGCCCAGCTCACATGAGCACAAAATAAGAGATACCACACCCATACTATTACACGAGGTACCCTGATGCAACAGATAAGACCGCCCAGCATACACAAAGGATGTGCCAGCCAACATCACAAAGCATACAGAACAATGACCACAACTCTTGTGTCCAGGAGAATGATTCTCTATGTGACCATCGCATCTAAAAGCTGAAGGGCAAAGAAGATCTTTGAGATTCTTATTCCTAGTGTACACCGGGCACACCAAACAATGCTGCAATCCAGGAATCAGCTGAAGGATGTGTGAGTGCCGTCGAATAATCTTGGCCAACAAGGGTTAAAATGTGTAACAAAATTCACTGTGTGTTCAGCTGTAGATTCGGCATGCTCCCTGGATGTCAATAACCATGATCTATCATTATAACGTGCACGGATAATAGCTTGATGAACCAAATGTGCTGGAAACCCACGTTGTATGAAAGCTAACTCCAAATGCTGGGCTTGTTATTTATATTCAGTGATGGAAGAACAATTCTGATGGTAACGCAGGAATTGAGCCAAAAGAAGACTCTGTTTTAATCTGAGAGGATGCACACTGGAAAAATGCTGATCTATGAGATGGTTTTACAATATACAGTTGCGTGTAGGTGAAGCTTATAACGAAAAATCAGCACATCCAAAAATGGAAGCCTATCAAGCTGAAAATCTGTTGAAAAAGAGATATTCACATCGCACGGGTTGAGCCATTGATGAAATTTTGACAGGGCTTGAACAGAATCCATCCATAGCATAAAGTCGTCATCTATGTACCTACGCCAGCAGCAGATATGAGCCTGAAACGGGGAGGCCTGTAACCACAGTCTCTCAAAACATGCCATATACAAATTTGCAATAGAGGGGTCCCATCGCTTTATCTACTTTTAGTTTAGCTAGTTCCTCAAGAACACAGTCTTCTGAAAATCATTTGAGATCCCTGTCACTTCTTTTCCTCTTTGTGGGTGTTTTCTGAGGTCCTGCTCCTGCCTCTTCATCAGAACAGAAATATTTGTTAAGCAATTCCGCTTTATCCTCATCAGCTTCTACATATTCCTCCCCTTCACCCTTGAGTTTGACAATACCACGTTTCCCTTCCTCCTCCCACTAACATATCTGAAAAATTATTCAATACATTCCACCAAAAACTACATACTTTTGTTTACTTCTCCACATAATCGCCGTAAACATTGAGACATTTATCCAAGCGTGACACTAGTTTGAACATCCCTTCATGGTACAGTTGTGTGTCAAGTTGCTTGAAGCAGTCCATAACGGTGTCTTGCAATTCCTCCTGATCCACAAAGCATTTCCCCACCAAGAATTTCTTCAAAGGTCCGAATAAATGAAAATCTGAAGGGGCTAAGTCTGGACATTGCATACAGCCATAAGACGGAAAAGGCCAGGACGATTACCCAAAGGAGTTAAACTTCTGCACGACAGCGCAAGACCCCACACGTCAAAACAAACCAATCTGTGGTTGACACAGCGGAAGTGGGAGGTCCTGCTACATCCTCCGTATAGGCCGGACTTAGCCCCTTCAGATTTTCATTTATTCGGACCTTTGAAGAAATTCTTGGTGGGGAAGCGCTTTGCGGATCAAGAGGAATTGCAAGACACCGTTATGGACTACTTCAAGCAAATTGACACACAACTGTACCATGAAGGGATGTTCAAACTAGTGTCACGCCGGGATAAATGTCTCAATGTTTATGGTGATTATGTGGAGAAGTAAATAAAAGTATGTCGTTTTTGGTGGAATGTATTGAATAATTTCTTTAAATACAAATGTTAGTGTAATTTTGGCCTATACCTTTAATATCTGATACCCCTCATATTAAATCTTCATCCACTTCTCCCTGTGAGGGGGATCTTTATATCACTCCAGTGTAAACAGATTCCCCTTTAACCCACAGGGCCTTCTCTCTCTCTCTTTTTTTAGGGCCATCAATTCAGTACTGACTCCTGGTTGCCTCTGGGTTTTCTTGGTAATGTATCACCAGAAGTAGATTGTCAGGTCTTTTCTTCCAATGCAATGGAAGGTAAAGTGACTTGCCCAAGGTCACAAGTAGTGCCAGTGGGAATTGAGCCCTTGATCTTCTGGGCACTAGGTAATTGCTCTAACTACTAGGCTACTCCTCCATGCCTTGTAAGCCTAGAGCTTTAATGCTATTTTTTCATATAGTGCCACTCCTCCTCCCCTTCTTCCTACCCTGTCCTTTCTGAATAAAGTATATCCCAGTATAATTACATCCCAGTCATGGTTGTCCATGAACCATGTCTCCATAACTGCCACTAAATCTGAGTCAGCCTCTTCCATTAAAGCCCCAACAGCTCTGGAATGAACTTCCACTAACTCTCCGCATGACAAAAGACCTACAACTATTCAGAAAAGGACTCAAAACACTCCTTTTCACTGAACACTTTGAAAACCCAACTGAAACCCCTCACCTCCCATGAACAATCTCTCAACAAATACAGAACCATCCTACTAACTTTCCCTCTCCCTCGCCCCTACTTAAACAACCCCAGAGCCTTGCCCCACCCATCCGAAGAAAAAGCTAAGTTTAGAATAGGCTGACTCCTGTATATATGTAAATAGAAAGTTGACACACAAGTTTGTACAGTATATTCCCTGTAAATAGTTAATACCACTGTTCCATGTAAAAGTTGTTCAATTGTTAACTGTAAACCGCCCTTGATCTCAGGAAGGGGCGGTATAGAAGAAATGTATAAATAAATAAATAAACATCAGGGATCTTATTTCCCATGCTACGGGCATTTATACATACCGCTTTCCAGATGATGCCCCTTTTACCCATTTCTACAGAGGTATTTAATGTTCAGTGGAAGCTTTATTTATTACAAAAGGCAACACATTTACCCCCCCCCCCTCCCCAATCTCCCTAACCTTAAACAACAGTTAAGTAAAGTACAATCTGAAGTGAAATACCTTGGCATCACTCTCGATCAACACCTCTCCTTCAAACCACAAATAAATAAAACTGCCAAAGCAATATACTACAAAGCCAAAACTCCACCCTCTCCTCAAACCACCAGACTTTCACACTGCATTACAGGCCATGATTCTACCACACTTCGACTACTGCAACTCCATCTGCCAAGGCTTGCCACAATCTATCCTATTTCCTGTATTCACTGGTCTTCACAAAACAGCATGCATCCTCCAAGGAGTGTCAAAATATGATCACATTACCCCCACTGGCTACCACTACCAAGTTGGATCAAATACAAGACCCTCCTTCTGACCCACAAAGCTATCCATTGCCACCCCACTATTCACCTCCACACCCTACTCCAAATCCTACAGTCCAACAGGCCAAGAAGACTCTCCACAAGGAAAGCACTCACCAATCCCCCATGCCAAAACAAAATATAACCAACAAGCATGTGGGTGAGCTTTTGAGTTATATGCTCTTTCCATCTGGAATGCGCTACCGGACTCTATGAGAAACATCACCGACCTCCATATCTTCTGCAAACTCCTGAAGACTCACCTGCATTCCGAACGTTTTAGCCCCACGACCTAACCTTCTCCCTTCCCACGCTCAGCATAATCTTAGATCTTGTACATCCTCTATTGCTACCCACCCAAGTTACTTTGTATATATACTATATATAATTCTGCCCGACCACCCACTATACCTTTCCCCCATACAACAAAGGTCCCACTGTACATATGTTAATCCGTTCTTTAAACTGTTCACTATATATATTTAATTGTTCTATGCAACTGATATTCTTTGTTCTATGTACATCGCTCTGACCCGGTGAAAAGTGGTATATAAGCCTCGCTAGATAAATAAATAAATGCCAATAAGCGGCCCAAACATGGTTGAATATTCACGGGTACTGCCACTACATGACCCAATGCTAACCGGTTAGCATTGGGGTGTTCTGTGGGCAGCACCCAGGGATGCCACTGCTTGGTAAAACCGCGGCAGCGAAAGTTAGGTACATTAAAGGCTGTCCTAACTTTCAGCGCTGAGGCTGACCTGGCCCCAGCATTGAGTCTCCAGGTTTAGCCGCTGTAATCGTGCTAGCCGCTACTGCTGAATATGAGACCCTTAGACTATGGATTTGGTTAGATGCTCCAGGTTAGATTTTGGTTTTGAGATGCCAAAATCAAATGCATAGTCTAGGTGCCAAAATCGACCCAAAACCCACCCTCCCCGCTGAACGCACAATATTAGAGGTAGAGAGGGGTATTTAAATCCTGATCTATCTATAATGCCACCAAAAATCAGAAACAGGCACAGCACTGAAGGCCCGGGTGCTGTTTAATTTTGCAAAAGACCTAAATTGGCTAATAAGGGTTATTAAATCAACTCCCTTAGGCATACGTGTTGTATGATTTTATCAACTGATGATGAATTGTGGAAAGTTTTATGAGTTTATACGCAAGGCGATCTCTTAAGTGTGGAATTCAAAGAAGTAAATAATTGCCACAGAATTTCTCAAACTACTACAAATTTGGCCTCCTGAGCTGCTGCAGGGAAAGCTCAGCGTATCCCTGTTAATCATCAATTAACCAACTTCTCAATTTTCCACCAAGGTCAAACCTGAGAGAATTCCTTTGCTGGCTTCTAGCACTCCCAGCCTGCTTGGGGGTTAAATCAGAACTCCAAAATTAATACAGTAGTTTAGCAAGGCTCGTTTGAATTCTGTTTGCGTTCTTTCCCCTCACATTTTTTTTTATTTTACTTTTGTTTACATTTACGAATGAACACTCAGGCATTCCATGAATGTGCAAAGAAAAACATGGCTTGAATCAACAAAGAGAAATATCTCAAAAAGGAAAGAAAAAATACACCATATAAATTAGACCACAATATTTAGCAAGGAGGCTCCAGGAAAAGGTTTTGGAAACAAAACAAGAAACTCTATATAAAAGGCAGGTAGAGACTTATACGTCAGCCATACGGGAGATCACAGGAACTTCAATATCTTCCCTAGCGATAAGGAATTCTAGGAGTTGCTTGGGCTCAAAAAAAAAAAAAAATTTTTACCTTGAGAGGAAACATAACAAAGAGAAGGAAATTGAACAAAAAGTGGCACTTAAGGACAAGGTCCTGGCCCTATAGGACAGGAACTCCTTCCTCCTAGCTTGAGTAATCCTGGACAAATCAGGAAAAATACGAACCTGAGAGCCCAAGAATTCCTCCTTTAAATTCTGAAAATAAGAACGAAGAACCAAAGCCTTATCAGATTCCAGTGCCAGAGTAACAAGCAGGGTAGTTCTCTCAGTAATCACTTCTAGGGAACTTTCCAAAAACCCAGTTAATTCCCCAGCCCCAAAAGACACATTCGACTGGCCTGATCCCCCAACAAGATCCCCAAAACTCAAGGACAGGTATTGAACCCTGGTCAAAGGGGCAAATGCTCCTGTGGGATCCTAAGCACCTCACAGAAGTATTTCCTCACCATTTCCAGGGGAGGCAAAACAGGAGACTTTGGAAAATTCAATAACCAAAGGTTCTTCCTCCGGGCTTGGTTCTCCAGATATTCCATCTTCCTGGCCAACAAAGTCCTTGCCTTGATTTGGGCCCCCTAAGCCTCTCAAAGGTGTCCAAGTTCTGCTGTAACTTGAGAAATAAGACCAGCCTGCTGTTCCTGAGCCTTGGAAACCTCAGAAATAGTAGTTTTCACACACAACATTTCAGTATTCACAGAGCCCACAACAGTTGATAAGGAAGATGTTAAAGTGGCTAAGGCTTCCCATAGCACATCCAAAGTGATGACAGCAGGTTTTACCAAACCCCGAATAACCGGTAAATGCCCTCCTCCCATCCCCAACAGCTGCTGCTCAGCCGCGGGAATAGTCTCACCAATTGCAGGGGCCACAACCGACTGCTGCAGGGATCCGGAGGGCAAAGCTGGAGATGACGATGAGCCCTCTTCACTTCCCCGCACCGGAACACTCTTCGGAAAGCTGGGGGGGAAGCACTGCATCGGGTGGCGAGGAACCTCCAAGTTGAAATGTGCCCAGCAATGCCGAAATCTCCTCCGTAGCTAGGGAGGCAAGATGGTGGCAGGAGTCGGTATCACTGGAGCAGTTCTGCCTTGATCAGGTCCTTGTTTGGCTGTGTGGTCTTCCATGCTCATTCTTATGATGGGGCGGAGGAAAAGGAAACAGGCTGACCTACCCTCAGGTTCAGCGTTCCCTTCTACCGCCGGTCAAAGGACTCTGGATCTGTGTGGGTTTGTTCCTGCTGGCCCTGGAGCAGCGTTTTCAGTGGCAATTCCGGAGGAGATTTCAGTGTTGCTGGGCGCATCGGGGGTGGTTCTTTCCCTGGAGTAGCGTACCCCCCCTCCCCCTATTTCAACCCGGAAGTTCCTCGTCGCCTGATGTAGTGCTTCACCCCGGCTTTACGAAGAGTGTTCCAGTGCGGGGAAGTGAAGCGGGCTCATCGGCGTCTCCAGCTTTGCCCTCCGGATCCCTGCAGCAGTCGGCTGTGGCTCCTGCAATTGGTGAGACTAGAAGCAACAGTTTGAACAGAACAAGGAGAAACAGAATGGTTTAAAATAAGCAAAGGTGTAAGACAAGGCTGCATACTTTCCCCCTACCTCTTTAATTTATATGCAGAACAAATCATCAGAGAAGCAGGATTGTATGAAGACAACAGAGGTGTGAAGATTGGTGGAAGACTCATCAACAACCTTCGCTATGTTGATGATACCACATTACTGGCGGAAAGTGAAGATGATCTGAAACATTTGCTTCTCAAAATCAAAGAACATAGTCTCAAAATGGGCTTGCACCTTAATGTAAAGAAGACAAAGATCATGACAACTGGCATAATCAACAGGTTCATCGTTGAAGCAGAAGAAATTGAAATCGTGAACAACTTTTAAATAAGAGAATGGAATTAAATAAATAAATAAACTTTAACCTACTTGGATCAACTATCCATAAAGAAGCAACAAGCAGTCAAGAAATCAGAGGACGCATTGCTCTTGGCAGAATGGCTATGAAAGACCTAGATAAGATTATCAAAAGCAGAGATGTCTCCATACAAAGATTCAACTTGTTCAAGCCATGGTACATAAGAACATAAGATATGCCATACTGGGTCAGACCAAGGTCCATCAAGCCCAGTATTCTGTTTCCAACAGTGGCCAATCTAGGTCATATGTACCTAGCAGTTTCCCCAAGAGACACAAGTTCCACAATGTATTTTCAATAACATCATATGGATGTGAAAGCTGGACAGTGAAAAAGATAGGAAGAAAATTGATGTCTTTGAATTATGGTGCTGGCGGCAAATACTGTGTATACCATGGACTGCCCGAAGAACAAACCAATCGGTACTAGAGGAGATCAAACCTAAGCTTTCTTTAGAAGCTCAGATGACAAGACTTTGACTTTCATACTTTGGACACATCATGCGAAGAGAGAGATCATTAGAGAAAGACATCATGCTTGGCAAGATAGAAGGTCAACGCAAAAGAGAAAGGCCAACAATGAGATGGATCGATACAATAATAGCAGCTACGGGTATCAGTTTGTCAACAATGAGCCGCCTGACTGAAGGCCGAACACAATTTAGGATAGCTATCCAGAGGTTCGCCATGAGTCGACTCTGACTCAACGGCACTTAACAACAACATGGGAAGCCATAGCCATTTTAAATTCTTCCTTATCAACTGTTGTGGGCACTGTGAATACTGAAATTGTGTCTGTGAAAACTACTATTTCTGAGTTTCAAAGGCTCAGGAGCAGCCGGTCAGTCTTATTTCTCAATTTACAGCAGAACATGGACACCTTCGAGAGGCTCAGGGGGCCCTAATCAAGGGCCCCCTGAGCCCTTGTTGGCCAGGAAGATGGAATATCTAGAGAACCAAGCCCAGAGGAACAACTTTTGGTTACTGAATTTTCCTCCTGTCTTGTCCCCGTTGCAAATGGTGAGGAAATACTTCTATGAGGTGCTTAAGATCCCACAGGCAAAAATAGAGTGAGAAATCAAAAGGTATGAGCTAGCGTGTATGTAAATGCATTTATGTTGGAAGATCAGCCATGAGGTAAAAACAACCTCTCAAAGCTATACTTCCATTTTACTCAAATTTAATAAGCTCACATCAGAGCCAAATATCATAGGTAAAAACCAGCATAAATTAGTGCTAAAACAATAATTTAAATGTATGTGTAAGGGTCCAAACAGGAAGATCAAAAAACAATTACTTATCCCAACTGTCTTTCCCATAAATCTTCACAGACCACACACAACAAACAGCAGTTATAAAGAAGTACACAGTACTGCGTTTCGGGCAAATACCGACTCCATGCCCTGTTTCAACGCTTAATTCAACTGCAAAAACTGGAATCAATCATCCGGCCTCTCCATCTCTTCGAGATGCCAGCGCATGCTCATTGACGGTCTGAACGCAACAGAAAGACTCTTGCATTAAATGACGCAGCTGGCCAATCACAGCTCACCAGATGCCATATCCACCCTACTATGTTGACAGTAACAAGCTCAATGAATCAGATGAATCAAATAAATCAAAGAATACTTATCCAATCCAATTCTTTGTTAAGTCCCAGTGGTTCAACAGTGGACCATCTGAATATACATCTTTGTTTGAGTGTCTGGAGGAGTTGCTCACGATCTCCACCGCGTGGATTTTCAGGCACACAATCAAGAATCCTCCAAGCTAAATCCTCAAATGCATGATGAAAGTCCAAACAATGTTGAACAACTGGAACTGACGTTATTGCATTTCTAATTCTGGATGCATGTTCATTTAAACGAATTCGTACAGAACGGATCGTCCTGCCAATGTATAAAAGATTACACGGGCAGACTAAAACATATACTGCGAATGACGTTGAACAAGTGGTATGCCATCTGGCTTTATGAATCAAATCGGAATTAGGCACCCTCCATTCACTGCCTATTATAGACTGTGAACAAAGATTGCAGATAGCGCACTCCAGAGGTCCTAATCTCCGAGTTCTTGTAGGTGTCACCTCCTCCCCTCTGGACAGAATTATGTTAAGGGGGCCCCTTGAGACGGGTCATTTTGCCTGTACGTCTTGCAATCAAACGTTTTTCTATAAAGGAGAGAGACATTAACAGGACCCTCATAATAATTTCTAAGCACAGTCAACTTTTTTTCCTTCATTTACCTTTCTTCCTCTAATATTTTGGATATTTGCAGGTGCAACCAGGGCCAATATTAAGATTCTGTCAGCATCTACCTTATAAAGCCACTTACGGAACAGAGCTTTATTCCATTATGGCAATCCTTCTGTGCTAAATATCACTTTGTATCTCTTCCTTATTAACAAAGTATCAATTCTCTGTAACACAGTTCAACATATCAGTTGCTTATGACTCAATTCCTTGTAACTATAGTTGCCTGGCTTTTGGATGGGAAAGGTTAGGTGTCTATAGCTTTATGAATCTTTGAGGTCTTTTTTACTAAAGTGCCTTGTGGTTTTGCACCTAATGTACATGAGCCCGCAAAACCATAGTGCCTTAGATGCAGCACCATCCTGTGAACTGTTGGTGTGAAGGGCATGTTTCTGTGCCCTAACATGAGCCAATTTTAGCACAAGTTCATTTAAGTGCACCTATTGATGTAGAGGTAATTGTACCATTTCTAACTGCAAGCCCTGTAATTAGCTTGAGCGCTGACCGCAAGACTAATATCTCTCACTCTCTGCTGTTAAACCACCCACTTACCATGCACAGATAGCACTGAAATCAGCCCGCGTTAACTGTGCTGACCCTGCACTAACAGTTACTAGGGGCCACAACATGCGGTTAGTGTGTGCCGAAACCCTCACGAACTGCTTAGCACCCTTTAGTAAAAGATTGCCTAAGTTTAGCTGTTTGAGGAGGTGATGCTGAGGTTGGAGTCTGCATTTAAGTGATACTTTCGAAAAACATGTACATATTTTTCACTAATGTGGGTTGTTATAAAATTGCCCACCAAGTGACTTGCCGAAGGTCACAAGGAGTTACTAGGGGACATGAAACTCGAATCCTTGCCTTCACGAGGCTGTTTCTTCTCTTTCATTATCAGGTGTTTCTCCTCTTTAATTCCCATGTTATTTCATACTCTCCCAGGAATGGGAGAGTGAAAATGTTAATCCAGTTCTGGGGAGAGAGAGAGCTGAAGGGCAAGTAGTCATCCTGCGAGATAACTCGTTAGAATCCCCTAAATAAATCCTTAGTACCACTGGTCGAAAATATGCTTTGTCAATATCAAATAATCACAGTCAGTTTTTCTTAAGTGATACAAGATGTATGATACCAGAGTACTCAAAGTGAGGTATAATAACCCCCAGATCCTCCCCCCTCTCTTACCCCATCATCTGCTGCCCCCTCCTCACCATCATCTGCTGCCCCCCCCCTCAGAACTAATGAATATAATAGAAATAACACTCAGCTTTCATTGTTTCCCCTGTAAACAGGCTATGTCAAGATAAATCCTCATATATTATCAAGGATTAAACAAGAGGAAGAGGCAAATGTCCAAGATCCCCAGGAGTCAGGAGAGAGAGAAGTTACCCACTCATGCACAGGTGAGTAAAACTGCTGTACAGAGTAAGATGGAGTATTACAGAATAAATCTGAGTACAAATAAATACTGTACAGAGTAAGAAGAGGAATTACAATGTGCAGGGGAGTTAAAACACAGAGTAAGAGGAGGTATTTCAGAGTATAGGGGAGTGATAATAAATAGTAGAGAGTAAGAGCTGATGCTAAAGAATACAGGGTAATAATAAATGCTGTACAGAGTAAGAAGTATTATGGAGTACCTGTGAGTAATAATAGATATTGTTCAGAAGAAGAGGTGGCATTACAGAGTCCAAACTATCGCTCAAAAATTTCCAAGAATCAAACAGAATACTTCTAATAGTGGTCTTAAGGGGAGGACCTGCTAATGTTATAAAGGTATAAAATTCCAGTGTGAGTATAGGGATGCGCTGAGACCGGAATGATTGTCATTTGACAGAGCCACGTGAGGTGTGGGACCTTCTGCTCTTTGAGGAGATGTCTTATTCATCAGACCATTTAGCAGCCTCCTATAAATTGATTTTTGAATGATTTCTTAAGAATGGGATAGATCTATTGTGGTAGGCTGGTGAAATCCCTGCGGCCAGATCGCTACGGGGCCTGCGACGTAATGCCCCGGAACGCTTGGTTTTCTTTTGCAGAGCTGCTGAAGAAATGGCACCTTTCCAACCTCACCACCGCGATTCGTCTCTCTATAAGCTCGAGCCGTGCAGTTCAGGAAGTCTCATGGTTTCAAGTCTCACTGCAAGACCAGCCTGAACTTCCTGCATTTTGCAGCTCGGGTTGACGGACAGCCCGATCACAGCGGAGAAGTGGGAAACACTCTGTTTCTTTGACAAGTGCACTTCATAAGGCAAGGGGGAATAGGTGGCAGGCTTCCAAGTTCACTAATTGCCTGGGAGTGACGGATCTGTGAGTAAGAGAGTGAGAGAGAGAGAATGGGTGAAGCCTGGAGAGGGGTATGAGAGAGAGACTGGCGGTGACCCAGATCATTGTGATATGTGAAGCAGAGTTCAAGCCCAAAATTTGGTTCAAGATTCTGACCCTAGCATATAAAGCGCTTCACGCATAAAGCTGCCTATCGTTCTTTTATTTCTCTCTAGCCCCCTCCCACTTGCGTTGCTCAGTCCATGCTCATCGCGTCTTCATTCCCCCTCCTTCTAAAGCACGTTCCGAAATGTCAAGAAATCCAGTGCTTTTCTTTGTCGCCCCCTCGTTATGGAATGTTCTCCCTTCCCGTCTTCATCTTGCCTCTGCGTACAAAGGTTTTAAATCAGATCTCAAGACGTTTCTGTTTGAGCGCTTTTCTGGGATTTCTGTCGGGTCGTGGGATCTGGGAGGCGGCCCCAGCCTGGACATCATCCTTTTGTCGGCCCTTTTCTGTCTTGAATGACATTCCTCCTGATTATCCCTTTGTGTGTGTGTTGGTCATCCTATGTCCTAAGTTGATCAAGGTTTCTTTTTATCGTTAAACCTTGTAACCTATCTTAGTATTGTATTTTGTAAACTGCTGTGATTTTGCTATATGGGCGGTGTATCAATTTTTTAATAAACCATAAATTGGTTCTTTGTTTTACCTAACAAGGGGGATGCTAGCCTGCTGCTGTTCTCAGAGGGGATTTCTCCCCCCCCCTCCCCCACACACACTTGAATTTCACTGGGGACAATGTATGGAGGAGTAGAGGAGGAGAAGTGAGAGGGTCTTATCTACTGGGTCCTAGGTTTTGGGGCTGGCTCCTAGATTCAATAAAAAAATTGTTGAGGCCCATATAATGGAACAGTTTTATAAGTTTTGTGGTTTTATTCACTTATGATGCTTTTGCATGATTAATACAAATACATTTTTTCTGGTGTTTTGTTGTTGTTTGAACTGATTTTTCCATCCCTGTTGATTTATGCTCACATTTTTAATATCAGCCTTTCCGTTTATATGCAGCAAATGAAAAGATTAAACAGGAGCAGAAGAAGGGGAAGAATCAAGAAGAACATTCTGTGGAAATGGAAGATATCCCAAGACACCCAGGAATTGTCTCTGTGACTATTTCTCCGAGGATTGAAGGGAGACGTACAAAGAATCATAACCAGGATTCAGAGGATATTCAGAGAGGCGTCGCAGGAGACTCGCTGGATGAAGTCACTGAGTGTGAGGGGAGCGATGAGGAGCTCACAAACATCCCTGAGCACCAGAGACACCTAGAAGCAGGGAAACCCTTTCAAAATAATAACAGTCACCAAGCGGCCTCTAAAATCCTTCAGGAAGAGGGGGCAGGGACAAAAAACTTTCTGTGCGATATCTGTGGAAAAACCTTTGATAAGAAATATGATTTATTATTGCACCAGAGAATCCACCACGGGGAGAAATTCTTTTCGTGCCCTCAGTGTGGAAAATGTTTCAAGCAGAAGGTAAACCTGAAATTACACCAGAGAATTCATACTAAATGGAAACCATTTCCCTGTACGGAGTATAGCAAAAGTTTCTGCCATAACGAAGCATCAGTTACGCACCAGAAAACATGCGCCGGCAAAAGATCTTTTGAAAATACCAAACATGTGAAATCGTATAATATCAAGCAAGTCTTAATGAAGACCCCAAAAATAAATACAGGAGAGAGAAAATCATCTTGTTTGGAATTTAAGGAAAGCTTTACTGGTCTGTTAGAGATGGAAATTCATGAAAGGAGCCACGCTGGAGAGAAACCCTTTACATGCTCTGAGTGTGATAGAAGCTTCATTTCTCTGTCAGAACTAAGAACTCACCAAATGAACTATAGTGGAAAGAAACACTTTACATGTACTGAGTGTAACAGAAGTTTTACTCAGTCATGGCATCTTAAAAGGCACCAAATGCTCCACAGCGGAAAGAAGCCATTTATTTGTACTGAGTGCAATAAAAGTTTCACTCAGTCATGGCATCTGAAAAGGCACCAAATGATCCATAGCAGAAAAAAACAACTTGAAAACGTTGTTCCTGAAAGAAAAAAAATGTTTACATGTACTGAGTGTTATAAAAGTTTCAATAGACTCTCAGGACTGAAAACCCATCAAATGACACACAGTGGAAAGAAATATTTTACATGCACTGAGTGTAATAAAAGCTTCACATTTTCATCGCATCTGAAAAGGCACCAACTGATCCACAGTGGAACGAAGCCATTCACTTGTATTGAGTGTAATAAAAGTTTCAATCAGTCATCACTTCTAAAAAGGCACCAAATGATCCACAGTGGAACCAAGCCTTTTACATGTACTGAGTGTGATAAAAGCTTCATTAGACGGTCAGTTCTGAAAACACACCAAATGATCCACAGCGGAAAGAAACCTTTTACTTGTACTGAGTGTAATAAAAGTTTCACTCAGACATCACTTTTGAAAAGACACCAAATGATCCACAGTGGAACTAAGCCTTTTACATGTACTGAGTGTGATAAAAGCTTTAATAGACTGTCAAATCTGAAAACTCACCAAATGACTCACACGAGATAAGGAAGAGCTGGAAACAGTTACTCATCATGTAGCTCACTGTAAAGTTCTGATTGGAGAAAATTTATATTTGGAAAGGCACAATAAAGTGTCATGTTCCATCCACTGGAAACATTACATTGCTGTTCTGGAAAAGCACTGGGATCACTGCAACAACTTATCATGTCTACTATTGCAGTGCTGCACACACATGTAAGAGAAAGTCCCTGCTCCACAGAGCTTACAATCCATTCAAGACAGACAACAAGGCAATGTGTGTCTTTGAGTCAATGATAATTCTTGGTGACCCAGCAGCCTCTGGGTTTCCTTGGCAAGGTGTGATTGAAGTAGATTACCAGGCCATGGAAGGCAAAGTCACTTGTCCAAGGAGCACCAGTGAGACTCAAACCCTGATCTTTTAGTCACTAGACCTCTGCTGCTTTAACCACTAGACTACTCCTGCATTCCTCAAGACAGATAGCCAGGACAAAATAAGAGATTAAGGCATCTCATTTATTTTGGGAAAAGCTTATAAACAACATGGATATTAAACAGAGAATAAGGGGTTACTACTACTACTGCTGAGCATTTGAATAGGGTTACAAGTCATATGCAGCGCTGTACAGAGACATGTAAGAGACAGACCCTGCTCGTCAGAGCTTACAATCTAGTCAAGACAGGCAACACAGAAGCTGCCGACAGGGAGAAAACAAGGGAGAAATGTAAAGAAACAAGGAGATCAGGTGAATCAAGATCCAAAAGCAGCAGCGAAGAGGTGAGCTTTCAGCCTGGATTTGAAAAGGGTCAGAGAAGGTGCCTGGCGTACAGACACAGGTAGGATTTGAAAGCAACCTCTAAAAGAGATCACGACCCCTAGGGAATTATGGAGAAGAAAGAGATTATGATCACCTGGGATATTCCCATTCCAGTCAATAAAGCGCTCAATGCAAGAAAACCTGATATCGTGGTACAGGAGAAAAACACAGTACCAGCACTGATAATAGAGGTGTAAATGCCAAGCGATCATCTATGTACCGAGTGAAGAAAACACAGCTAGAGACCGAGAAATATGGCGGAAAGACACCAAACTATTTCCCATCATAGCGGGAACACAGGTTTGATAAAAAGGAATTTTCAGCGCATGTGATAAATTGCGTATACATGCTACATCTTACGCAGTCCACTTTGGCATGATACAAAGGCGATGGCGAGCATTAGCAGTAAATCTGAGAGACTGAGATCACACTACATATATATGGGCTTAGGAGCGAGGTTCATTCCTGACACAGTCCACGCAAAACTACATTTGGAGACATTTCCCCCCAGGAGTCAAGACTACTAAAGCTAATGAAAAGAATTAAGATAATTAATTGCAATTGGGTGGACAGCTGAAGATGAAAAAGAAATAGTATACTGCTACTGTCCTACAAAGCTTTCATTTAAATTGAAAGGGTGAACTAAGCGCAACAGAGAGCGGAAGAAAGAGGAATATGATTAAAGGAAAAATTACAGGTAGCAGCAGACGCATATTTGAGATCTGTAGCTGGAAAAATAAAAGTAAAGAAATATGTACGTTGAAATACTTTAAAACAGTTGAGGGTTGATGTAGAAATACCAATAAGAGAAAAAAGGAAGCCACGCCTGTTGTCTGAAGCTTGAGAGCTCCTGTGATCATCCTTTGATAGCACACCACTACTACTTATCATTTATATAGCGGTACAAAGTGTAGGCAGCGCTGTAAACACACACACATAAAGATAGTCCTTGCTTCACAGAGCTTACAATCTGCTAAGACAAACAGTAAAAGCATGAGACTAGGAAATTCTTCAGAAAATGAGTAATATACTCATGGGTGTAGACAGGGGAATAAGGGGGTCGAGATGCAAAAGCTGTCTCAAATGAGTTTGCAGCCTCAATTTGAATAGGACCAGAGATGGAGCCTGATGTACCAACCCAGGTAGTCTATTCCAGGCATATGGTGCAGGAAGGTGGAATGAACAAAGTCTAGAGTTGGCAGTAGAAGAGAAGGGCATAGATAAAAGTAATTTGCTAGATGAGCAGAATTGCCGAGGAGGGGTAAAAGACGAGGTAAGAGAAGAGAGGTAGTGAGGAGCCAAAGAGTGACGACATTTGTAGTTCAGTAGGAGATGTTTGAGCTGTATGTGGAAATGGACAGGGGGCCAATGACATAACTTAAGAAGAGGCATAATGTGAGCATAGCAACACCACAGAAGATTAGCCGTGCAGCTGAGTTTTAAACATACAGTATTGAAGGGGAGAGAGATGATTCACTGAGAGACCAGTGAGGAATTAGGTTGCAGTAGTCTAGAAGGGAGGTGATGAGATACTGGACAAGAATCCTGGTAGAGTGTTCTGAGAGGAAGGGACCCATTTTGCTGATGTTATAGAGAAAGAAACGACAGGTTTTAGCTATCTGAAGAGAAGAGTCAAAGATGACCCCAAGGTTGCAAGCCAAGCAGGCAGGAAGGATGACGGTGTTATCCACAGAAATAGAGAAGGGACGAAGGAGAAAGATGGGTTTAGGGGGAAAGATAACAAGCTCCGTCTGAGCCATGTTCAATTTCAGATGTTAACTAAGCGAAAAATGAGAAAATCCCCAAACAGTGGTGGAACGACACCTTAAGCCTCACCGCACCCCTTGGCTGTCAGAATCTATTGTTTAGCTTTGAATGCTCTGCTCTTTGCTGCCTCCCTAAAAGTTGCCACCCTAGGCACTACCTAGTTTGCCTGGTGGTTGCACCGGCCCTGCTGCCGGCACATACCCAAGGAGCACACAGTATGACATATCCGTTCAGGTGCCTTAAGGGCGTCTTGAGAACCAAGAATTCTGGTGGAAATTCTACCTACTTTTTTGTTGCTTCACCATACTTTCTGCTCATCCGATACTGGGCTTGGTCAGTCATTGCTCTGCCCCATTCCTAGGTAAATTTGGTGTTAATGCCCGTCCTGCACCAATGAGACCTCAGCAATTATTTCCCTTGCTGAGAGCGAATGGTGCGCCTTCCTTCCGTAGTTCCTCCAGGCTTTCCTGTTTAGTCTCACTTATTTCATGTCCATGCAATAAAAAGGAAGGCTGATTCATTTGTGATCTTTTTTCATCCTCATCATCTTGTTATTCTGGTGCTTACCGAAACATGGATAAAAAATGGGGAGCACTCATATCTCCGTCAATCCTGTCCTAATTTCAAAAGCTTTGCCATCCATCGCCCCCACTGTCGAGACAGTGGTGTTGCTTTTTTAAATTTCCAGTACATTTAGACCCAAGAAGGTTTCAATAAAGTCAACATTTGGTATCGACACTCTTTTGATCTGGCTCTCCTCTGCCTTTGTATTAAGCTGTCCCTTAATTTATCTCCCTCCCCCTATAATCAAGCCTCGCTGGATATACTCAGCCAGTTAATTGCTGATTTTAGCTTAATTCCTGGCAACTTTCTTCTGCCGGGGATTTTAATTTGAATGTTGATTCTCCTGCCTTCAGGAGCGAAAGCAAGTTTCTGACCTTGTATGATACAGGGTTTTAACCTGTTGTTCTCAAGAGCGATGCATTCTGTAGGTCACTGTCTCGACGTGGTTTCTTCCTTCAATTCTTTGTCTAGCTTCGCTTTGCCCGATAGTCTACCTTTCTGTTGGACAGATCATTCCGTTATCCAGGCTGCTTTTTCATTACCTGTCTCCCTGCAACCTCAAAGTATTCTCAGGAGATTTTTTTCAAATTGTAAAAACTCTTGACCTAGAGACATTTGCTAGCCATGCTTGCTCCCGTCTTTACGCTTTTATTTCCAATGATTCTCTTGATGATTAAAACTCTCTAGCTGGAATATGGTTTTAAGTGATACACTGGAACCTCTTGCCTCCAATAAGTCTAAAACATTTATCCCAGGCCACTTTAATTCCTGGTTTAATAAGGCTTTACGGAAGATATTAATTAATTAATTAATTAACAGATTATTTATATACCGCTCCTTCCATTGATCAGGTGCGGTTTCCATATAACAACAATAAACAGAGTGGTCTGTTTTTACATATAACATTTGTAGCTAGATAAATACAGTTAACAATTAACAATTAACAATTAGTAAACTATGTACAGTTGAACATAATTAAACTATATACAATGTTTTGTTTTTCATTTACTTATTCGCTTTGTTTTTGGGTGTATCACTTCGTTCTTTTGATGAGTTGTGTATTACTCGGGGTGGGATTATCCTTTATCCAGTTGGGGGGTGTGTGGTGTGCTGGTCAAAGATCCATAATGCTTTGTGAATAAGTGTGTTTTGAGATTTTTTCTGAACTCCATTATGTCGGGTAATTGTCTTAGTTCTATTGGGATTGTGTTCCACAAGATAGGTGCTGCATGGGAGAAGGCTTTTTTGTTAGTGGATTTATTGGCCCTAATGAATTCTTTTGGAGTGGTTAGTTTATTGAGCTGGTCTCTCCTTTGTAGATTGTGTGTAGGTTCTATTTTGATAAGGTTATTTATGGGCAGGGGTGCTGTTTTTGTTATGGCTTTGTAGGTGGTTAATATAGTTTTATATTCTATGCGGCTTTGAATCGGGAGCCAGTGTAGATATTCTAAGATTGGGGTTATATGTTGGAAAGGTGGGGCTTTCGTTATGGTCCTTGCTGCTGCGTTTTGTGCTAATTGGAGTTTTTTTATGGCTTCCTTGTTTACGCCAAGTAAGGTTAGGTTTGCGAAGTCGAAATGTGGGGTTATGATTGCTTGTATGACGCGTTGGAAGTCTTGTAAGTGCATTAGTGGGCGGAGTTGCTTTAATATTTTTAGTTTAAAGTAAACTTTTTTTGCTATATTTCTTACATGTGTGTCCATGCTGAGATGTTTATCCAGTATCACACCTAAGTAGCGTATTTCAGTTTTCAGTATGATATTATTATTTTGCAATGTTATATGCGAGGGGGGAATAAATGTTGTGCATTTGGTTACTATTAGGGCTTCTGTTTTTGAGTGATTGATGTACAGATTGTTTTCATTTAGCCAGGTGTTGATTTCAGTGAGGCAGTCGTTAATGAGTTGTGTAGGGATATTTGGGATTTTAAATGGGACATACATCATTATGTCGTCCGCATATAGGTGATAGAGGACATTGAATTTTTTAAATATTGTACAGATGTGTTTTAGGTATATGTTAAAAAGCAACGCTGATAGAGCTGAGCCTTGTGGGAGGCCTAGTTCTTGTTTGTATGTTTTTGATGAGAGATTACCGATTTGTACCGTTTGTGATCGTACTGCAGAAAGGAATTGGAAGAAACATAAAAATTCCATCTCCTTGTAAGTATGTAACACGCTGCAGATGAGTTCAGGAAATTAATTCAGCAATTAAAAAAGAGCATTTTACTGGAACAATCAAGGCCAGGGAGAATTACCCAAAGGAATTATTTCAAGTTTTACAGGAGCTTGCTCCTATTAAAAATAATCATCCTCAAATTCCTGAGCCAATTTCTCCCTCTCGTTTTTGTGAATTTGTTAAGCTTACTTGACTTTAGGAGGCATTTAAACCTTCCATCAGCACATCGACCAGTTCTGGTCTGAGCCCTTTGGAGACCTCTTTGGGAATCACTTCTACAGATGTACCATTACCTCAAGCTATTTTCACTAATTTTTCCCCACTTCTATCTCTTTAGAAAAGATCATATCTCCCCTTGCTGATCTCCCTCCCCCCTAAAAATGCTAAAAGATCTTCATCCCCACCTCTTAAGCTGTTCACTTGATTTAGTAAATGCTAGTCTGAATCAGGGCCGTGTTCCTGCGGCATGGAAACAAGCTATTATCCTCCCCCTTCTTAAGGATCCCCAATGCTAATTCCTTGGATCCTGCTAATTTTTCACCAATCTCCAATCTTCCATTCCTTGCTAAGGTAGCTGAAAAATTAATCTTTCAACAAATTAATTCTTTCGTGGAATATAATAACTCTCTTCACCCCAGGCAGTTAGTTGGGTTTTAGACCATTGCATAGTACAAAAACTCTTCTTGTTGCTATGCTTAATGAGAACCTGACAAATATAGATGAGCGTAAAGAGACTCTAGTGTTACAATTTGACATGACAGCTGCCTTTGATTTGGTTGATCATCAGATACTATTAACTAGACTACATGAGGTTAGGATCAGTGGTACTGCATTAAGCAGGTTTGAAATCCAACCTGACCGCCCGTTCTTTCTTGGTAGACAATGGTTGCACCTCTTCTATTGAATATTCACTGTCTTGAAGAGTTCCTCAAAGATCAATCCTGTTTCCTGTTTTATTTAATCTTTATCTGGCTCCTTGAGTTACACTGATTCAAGAATTAGATTTCATTGTGTATACATATGCTGATGATATACAGATTGTTATTTCACATGCCTCTAGGGATACTGGGCCTACCAATGTATGCACTTCACCCCTTGCAAATAGCTCAAAACCCTATCACCCACATTCTATATGGTGCATCCAGAACCGAAAATATGATGCCAATGCTGAAACAGTTATATTCGCTTCCCATAATACGCCGAAGAAAATACAAGGTCCTATTGACCATATTCAAAATATCCCACAACTTATCCTCTGACTACCTTCAGACACTACTTCACAAAACACCAAAGAACAGAACTAGAAGAACTAAGACACAAAACACCTTCAACATCCCCACTCTGAAAGCGGAGGGCAGCCAAACCTCACCCAACTGAGCCTTCTCACTTTATGCACCAACCTTCTGGAACATGCTCTCAGACAATAGACAAATTATCCATGACCATAAGAAACTCAAAACCGACTTCTGTGAATATTTCGGAAGCGAGGACTAAAACATCTTTACCCACTATACTTGCACATCTCCACCTTCCAAAGTTTATTTATTTATTTGACTATATTTATATACCAATCATTAGAAAAATTGCCCCAAAACAAGATTACACCATATTAAAGAATCTTTCTTTTGTTTGGATAAGAGTCTCAGAATGAATGGGGATGGGTAGCTACAGGCCACAACACGTTAAAAGCCTGAGAAATCCCAACCCCTTCCTTACATCAAGGACTCTACAAATCCTATTTTCCAAAAGATTTTTTTAAAATATTGTGATTCAACTAGAAAAAGCAGATTTCACATATTCTTAGAGCTCTGCTAACTCTTCTTTGAAATAAAGTAACAACAATGCGATAGTTCACTTCATTAGTCGTAATCGCTTTGTAGTTTAAAACTGGGGTAAGTCCGACTCTAGATGTGAATAAACAACTTATCTTGAAGGTTTTCAATGTCGGAGATCTCCCATTGCCCGACGCACAATCACAAGCGCTGATGCGTTTCACCGCTGTCGCGGTTTCTTCGGGGGAAGTTGTCAACAAACGGCGTATCGCATAACTTTATGCTCGTTTCATACTAGAAAGCTCAAATTCAAAGATGAAATGATTCAAAGTGATGTCAAAACCAGCATGCGCGGCGTCCTTTGCTGGTTTTGGACATCACTTTGAATCATTTCATCTTTGAATTTGAGCTTTCTAGTATGAAACGAGCATAAAGTTATGCGATACGCCGTTTGTTGACAACTTCCCCCGAAGAAACCGCGACAGCGGTGAAACGCATCAGCGCTTGTGATTGTGCGTCGGGCAATGGGAGATCTCCGACATTGAAAACCTTCAAGATAAGTTGTTTATTCACATCTAGAGTCGGACTTACTCCCGTTTTAAACTACAAAGCGATTACGACTAATGAAGTGAACTATCGCATTGTTGTTACTTTGTTTCAAAGAAGAGTTAGCAGAGCTCTAAGAATATGTGAAATCTGCTTTTTCTAGTTGAATCACCATATTTTAAAAAAATCTTTTGGAAAATAGGATTTGTAGAGTCCTTGATGTAAGGAAGGGGTTGGGATTTCTCAGGCTTTTAACGTGTTGTGGCCTGTAGCTACCCATCCCCATTCATTCTGAGACTCTTATCCAAACAAAAGAAAGATTCTTTAATATGGTGTAATCTTATTTTGGGGCAATTTTTCTAATGATTGATGCTAGTATTGCTCTATGAACCCCAGTTTTGATTTTATATTTATATACCGCCTTTTCTGGGTCAAGGCGGTTTTCAGGGAACAAACTTGAAAATACATTATAACAATGTACATAAGAACATAAGATATGCCATACAGAGTCAGACCAAGTTCCATCAAGCCCAGTATCCTGTTTCCAACAGTGGCCAATCTAGGTCATAAGTTCCTAGCAGTCTCCCCAAAACACACAGGTTCCTCAATGTTTGTATTGGGTCAAGCAGTGATATCCCAGGTCCCTTTTAATAATGGTTTATGGACCTTTCCTCCAGGAACTTGTCCAAACCTTTTTTAAACCCAGCTACACTAACAGCTTTTACTACATCCTCCAGTAACAAATTCCAGAGTTTGATTACACATTGAGTGAAAAAATATTTTCTCTTATTAGTCTTATATAGGTTACCCTGTAGCTTCATTGCATGTCCCCTAGTCTTTCTATATTCTGATAACGTAAACAATCGATCTACATTTACCTGTTCCACTCCATTCATCAATTTATAGACTTCTATCATATCTCCCCTCAGCCATCTCTTTTCCAAGTTGAAGAGCCCTAACCTTTTTAACCTCTCTTCATAGGAGTATCCTTCCATCCCCTTTACCAGTTTGGTGGCTCTTCTCTGTACCTTTTCTAATAAAGCTATATCCTTTTTAAGATACGGCAACCAGAATTGCACACAATATTCAAGGTGCGGTCGCACCATGGAACGATACAGTGGCATTATAATATCCTTTGTTTTATTTCCCATTCCTTTCCTTATGATACCTAGCATTCTATTTGCTTTCTTGGTCACCGCTGCACACTGGGCGGAGGGTTTTAACATGTTATCCATGATGACGCCTAAATCTTTTTCTTGGGTGGTGGTTCCTAATGTGGAACCTTGCATCATGTAACTATAGTTTGGGTTGTTCTTTCCTAGGTGCATAACTTTGCACTTGTCCACATTAAATTTCATCTGCCATTTGGATGCCCAGTCTTCCAATTTATCAAGGTCCTCTTGCAATTTTCCACAATCCTCTTGGGCTTTAACAACCTCAAATAGTTTTGTGTCATCTGCAAATCTGATAACCTCACTCGTTATTCCTTTTTCGAGGTCATTTATGAATATGTCAAGAAGCAGCGGACCCAGCACAGATCCCTGGGGTACACCACTCTCCACCTTTCTCCATTGGGAAAATTGGCCATTTAGCCCTACCCTCTGCTTTCTATCTTTTAACCAGTTCCAGATCCACGAAAACTGGAAACAGCACAAGCACTGGCAAGTTAAATGCAAGGCATTGATAAGGAAGGCAAGGGGAGAATTTGAGAAGAAGCTTGCTGCGGAAGGAAAAACGCGTAATAAAGACTTTTTCAAGTACATTCGTAGCAAAAAACCTGTGAGAGAGTCAGTTGGTCCATTAGATGATAGAGGGGTTAAAGGGACACTAAGAGGCGGCAAGGCGATAGCGGAGAGACTGAATGAGGGAGGTACTAGGACTGGAAGGAGGCTAATGCTGAAGCTGGACAGGAAATGGGTTTATGCTGGGGGAATTGGAAAGGAGCTGGAACTGGAAGGGAACTGATGCTGGTGTATGCTGGGTCAGGTAGGGAAAAGAGGCAGAAACGGGTAGTATAAAGGGGGAGGTGGCAGATATTGTGTTGGGGGGGGAGGAAAGAAACACTGCTGCTGAGTGTTGGCTGACTGAACAGAGCAGAGGCAGGGAGGCTGCGCTGCCGCAGGCCTGGGACCATGAACCAGGCAGGCCTAGACAGTGCGCCTCTGCCTCAGCCTACTGTATGGAGGGAAAGAGAGAGATACAAGATGAGGGATGAGAGATGATAGGCATAGAGGGGGAGAGATAGTGAGCTATAGGCTGGGAAATAATGGACCAGGGAAGAAGATCCAGGGAATGGGAGGAACGGGCTGAAGGTTGAAAAGTGGTAGGTAGATGGTTAAAAATGAAATGGATAGTAAGGTAAGGAGTTCTGAAATCTGTGTGGAGAGAGAGAGAGAGAGAAATAAATGGAAGAAAACTGAAAGGAAAACAAAATCAATATCCAAGATGGAAGGAAGTGAAAAAAAAACAAAAGGAGGGACAAGAAGTGACAGATGGACTATAGACCATAAAAAGAGAGCTAAGACAGAGGAAAGCAGAAGCCTCAGATCGGGACCAGCATGATCAGAGAATAAAGTGGTCAGACAACAAAGGTAGAAAAAAGAATTTTTATTTTTAATTTAGTAACTGAACTTTGTGCTGTCTTATATTTGACAATGCATTTCTTATTTATCTGATGTTGCACTGCATGCGGAGGCTGGCTTCTTGGGGTTTCAGTTTAATTTTTGTTTACATATTTTTATTCTTACTTTAGGTTGTGGTCATTTATTCTGTACTTGGGGAGGGTCTGTGTTCTGAGTGTATGATCGAGGCCAGTTGTTCTGTTAACATGGAATTTGTACGTAGGGATCTGTACTGTAGTAATTTGACTTGTTCAGTTTTTCAAATAGGTGTATGGATGTTCTAGGGCCCATTGCAGTATTTATAGTGCTCCTTTTTTCTGGGTAGGCCCCTTGTTGTATGAGTTTTGGAAGTTTATACTGATATGGTATAGTAGATTTGGCCTTGTAGATCTTCGGTGACTTTTGTAAGGTTTTATATTAGTTCACAATATGCTGGTACTGGAGAATGTTATGAAGTTGTTAGTGAGATGACCAGAATCAGATTTTTTTGGGCTATCTCAGCCTGTTTGTATGATGCTAAGTATTTATTGCTAAGTAGTTATTCTTATTCTGGCTATGCATTTGCCCTTTAACTGCAATTTTCTTACAACTTTGGATTTGAAGGAGAAATATTAGTATCATGTGAAAAGAGTTCACAAAGGAGTTTTAGGAAAAAGGAGAGTGGGGTGTAGTCAACATTAATAATAATGAGGGAGGGGCACTGATTTATAGGTTGCAATGAGAGGGGCACCAGAAACCCTAGCACCAGTCCTGCTCTTTAACCTTGTACAAGCATTCCAAAGAACTGAGGGAACAACTGGGAATCCATCAAGCACATCCGAGGAAAGAAGCAACAGAATTTACAAAAGAAGAGAAATACTCTTTACAGAATCAGATCAGCAAACAATAAAAACAAGTAACAAATGTACAAATTATGTATATTTCTGCTGTGTGCCACTGTGATGTTTTGGGCAAGTTTCTGGAGGAAAAGGCCATAAACCATTATTAATGAGGACTCAGGAAATCTACTGCTTACCCCAGGACAAGCACTGTGGAACCTCTGTGTCTTTTTGGGAACCTGCCAGGTACTTGTGGCCTGGATTGGCCACTGTTAGAAATAGGATACTTGATTTGATCGACCTTCATCTGACCCAGAATGGCATTTCTTATGTTCTTATGAGATTCTCTGCAATTTGGTTGTTTATAAAGATATCAGTCATATATAAGTATTTATTTTATTTATTTAACAATCATTTATATCCCGCATCTTCCAGAGTTCAGATGCGGCTTACAATTGAAACAACAGTCAACAAAGCAAGGGCTTGTTTTACATGGAACAATTTTTAACAGTAAACAATGTAATAGTTAAGTACATAACAGAACGGTGAATGGTTAAATACATAACAGAACAAGAACAATTTAAGAACAATTTAAGTACAGACAGACAGCGCATTTCAGGCCACACCTTGTGGAATCACTTAACTGGCTGCCCACTCCGAGACCTTCAACACACGGGAATTGTGCATTAGCCCATATGTAACATCATATAGGCCCAAACATTACTGTCATTTCCCATATTTTCATCATCAGTTCCTTATTTGTAAACTTTTTAATTACATATAAAATGTGTTATCAAAAGCTCTACCAAAAAGTGTTGAAACCTATCTAAGCATGTAGATCCTTTCCTCAGGTATTCACCCGACGTGAATTCATGAATTCCGATTGCAGCAGCTGTAAAAAGTGAACCAACGTCAGCATCGGTTTTAAAGCCAAAGTGTGACTCAACTCAACCAATCCAGCAGCTAGATTTCAGCAAGTGTTATTTTGGAGAACATTCCTGGACATTGGTTTCATTTGAACAGCGTGGACACTTTAATCAGCCGCTGCGGTCGGAAGCAATCCCTGAAGTTCAAATGCCTCTCGAAACATGAATTCATGTCGGGTGAATACCTGAGGAAAGAATCTACGTGCTGAGATACGTTTTAACACTTTTTAGCAGAGCTTTTAATAGCAGGTTTTATAGTCAATTAAAAAATTTAAAAATATGGGGCCGATGACGAAAATGTGGGAAATGAAAGTAATGTTTGGATCTATATGAGGTTACGTATGGGCTAATAGACAATTTCCGTGTGTTGAAGGTCCTGGAGTGGACAGCAAGTTAAGTGATTCCATGATTAAAGTTATTTAAATGGTGTGGCCTGAAATACACCATCTGTCTGTACTTATTTATGATTGGGTCCAATATAGCTCTTGGATTATTTACTACTACTACTACTACTACTAAGCACTTGTATATTGCTACAAAACATACACAACACTGCACAGACATGTAAGAGACAGTCCCTGCTCATCAGAGCTTACAATCTAGTCAAGACAGACAATACAAGGGAAACACAAGGAGATAGGTGAATCAAGATCTGAAAGCGGCAGTGAAGAGGTAATTTTTTTTTCAGCCTGGATTTGAAAAGGGTCAGAGATTATTTGACATTATATGAAGAAGTCAAATCAAATGCAGTGGTAAATACAAAGTGTTACTTCAGGAGCCATTCATTCATCAAAAGCAGACATAAAATTGGTTAAAGACAGATGGGTTTAAACCTGTAAAAGGAGCGATTCAGAATTGCAGCACAAGACATTGAACTATGGATGAGGCGGAGAGCTTTTGTTTGCTTCGTCATAAGACATCCACCGTCCTGGACAGATAATCACACACGATCCCATCCCATAAGGAAATCTAGTTCTGCATAACTGCCCAGTGGAGGAGGAACTTAGTGGGCCTTAAAAATCCTTGTCAGAGAACTAGGCATGGCAGTAAAGGCAAAAAACCCCAAAACAGCATTGCTTAGAAACATGTCAGTACCATGTGATTCTCTGCACAGCGCATGGAGAGACACAAGGGGCCCGATATTCTTCTGGGATGGCTATGCGCTGCTACAGTACATAGCCGTCGCTGATGACCTTTAACCCCAGAAATTCAGTGCCAGGGTCATATGCTTTGAATATCTGGGGTCACCACATGGCCCACAAGCCTGCAGAAGCTAACCGAGCAGCAGCAATATCGAGCCGCCGCCCGGTTAACTCCCATGGATAAAGACAGGCTGCGCCCGGAACACCCACGACACGCCCCAATGCTAAGCGGTTAGCTTCGGGACGTGTAGCAAAGATAATCAGGGATATTCAGCTGCACTAACCGTGTCAGCGCCACGGAAAATCCTGCTCAGCGGCATTTACATGGTTTACAGGTCTCTGACTGAGTAAATGCCTTTGAATATCAGGTCCAAGATCCTCAAGAACCAAGGAATGCAAACTGAGCAAATGTGGCAGAAAACTATAGAAATATGCCCAATTAACAAGAATTTCCCAGCCCACCTTGATAAGTTGCCTGCACATATTTCATCCTTCAAACTCCAGAAGAGATCAGACCCCTGGCTTACAAGTGGGGTTCATTCCTGTCATGGTGGAATGAGAAAGTGTGTTGCATGCGATAGTCATTTGAGATGAACATAGTCCCTCTTAGACTTCTCTTCCAGTTTGTAAGAGTTTCTCATTTTACGTAATAATGTTACTTTGTATAAGTGATGTGTAATACCTAATTATTTCTGTGACACGGTGTTTGTAGGATATAACTTTGAGGGAAACTACTCACCACGCCCACATGTTTTTCAATCCCCTGCCTTAAAAAAGAGACATTGCTGCCCCGTCTATGAGTAATTCATCAACTTCTAAAGTACCAATCATGAAAATTTGTACCTTGAAATATATTATTGTGATTTGATATTATGAATATATGATTTGATTTGATAACTGTATCATATTTCTGTTATATGAATGCTCTACTGTGCTGTTTTATATGTGTTTATGATACTGTTTCATATAATTGCTGTTACTATGATTTAACTTATGTATCTCCGAGTTTGCTACATTGTACTAACTGTGTATCACACTGCTATTTAGCTATTTTAATATTCTTATGCTGTTTCTATTGATGTAGGTTGTTTATGTTAAGTTATACCTGTTGTACAGCTCCTTGGGTTAAGGTTACCAGATGTGCCTGATTTTGGGGAATTGTCCCCGATTTTGAAAGTGTCCTGACTTCATGGACTATAACCACCTCCTGCTAATTTCAGTGGAAACAGATACAAAGCACATACCCCTTAATCCTGGTAAGAGGGGCTATACAATGAACTTCTTTTCTCAAAAAAGAGGGAATTTTAGAATATTTATTTTTTAACAGTTTTTTTATACTGCTTTATCATTTTAGTCAAAGTGGTTTACATTGTAACTTAAACTTTGTAATGTACATTAAATGGGGACATTAATAACTTGGATTCCTCTGAGGCAAATGGTTCCTAAGCCAGTGCTCTAACCATTAGGCTACTCTTCCACACCATAGTTACCTACATGTCTAAAATAATGTTTACCATAAAATAACACAAGTGGATCTGCAATATAGGAGAAAATATTCCACCCAGTGTGTTTTCAGTGACCTGTACTAGAACGTTTTGCTCCATCTATAGATATCTTAAAGCAGCCTTCTGGAAATTTCTCTGTGCTGCAAAGCTGCTGTTTTTGGACAGGTCATTTGTCCCCGTGTAGATGAGAACATCTAGTTTAGAGTCCTTACGTCCTTAACTGGTTTCTATTCCTGTTAGCTGAGGATCTGGGAAGACAGTTCACCTCTTTTGGAACCCTTGGATGATGGTCCTAAATTCATGCCTTTGATAGCGGAATCTCTCAGCTATTCCTCCACATGGCAATATTAGATCACTTAAATTACAATAAAAAGGACGTGTTGGAGGATGTTCTCTGATAGCTACCTCAATGTTTTGCCTGACAAAAATTTTTCTTGAGCTTTAAGATATCTATACACGGAGCCAACAGTTCTAATATAGAACACTGAAAACACACTGGGTAAAGTAAAGTTTAAGCAGATATGTATGTATTCATGCTTATAACTCATAAAGGATTGCTACTGTCTTTTTCAAGCTTTTGAAACTACTGAACTGGCCAATATGAAATATATGAGGAAAAGAGGCCTGAAGAGGGAGGACCCCTGCCCTTGTTTAGACCAGCTCAGTCCTGCCCAAGTGTCCCTAATTCGCTCTCAAAAAATCTTAGGTGAATTTCATTAGAGACGTGGCTAATAAAATCTAAAGAAATACATGATTTTGAAATTGATCTTTTATATAACTCATCTTTAAATATATTTCTTTCTCCTTGTTCTTAGGAGCACAGCAATTTTTTGAAAGTCGTAGACTGTTTATCCTCCCAACACTCTGTAATTTATCATCTTTGCATAAGAGGAATAGAGCAAAATGTGTTACCAGAGAAATCGGAGACACTACCCACCTGTGAATTTTGTTTGGGTGATTGCGCCTTTTCTCAAGGGCCTGTCTGTCCATCTATGCACTTGTGGTTTTAGGGGCCCCTTGTACGAAAGGGTTTAACGCAGGTTAATGAAGTTGACGTGCTTTATGAGTCCACAGCCCTTTTATTTCTGTGGGTGCAATGACACGTGACGTGGCATTTTAGAAAGGATGACCTAGTGCAATCTGGGACTTCCAGGGCAAAACTGCCCCAACATGGACATCTGCACCAGTGTCCATCTAGACGTTCCCACTACAAAATGTGTGGGGGGAGGGGGACATCTGTCTCATGTTAGTTTACATATGGGGACATCTATCGGCATGGAAAATGAAATCAAGAGTCCGCATTCCCTGTCAGTGTTCATTCTCAACATGAGAAATATAGGAGATTGGATTGACCGCTGTTGGAAACAGGATACTGGACTTGATGGACCTTGGTCTGACCAAGTCTGGCTTATATTATATTCTTATAAGTGTACCTCCTTTTCTATAACCTCTGGATGGTTGGCTG
This sequence comes from Ichthyophis bannanicus, assembly GCA_033557465.1. Classification (NCBI taxonomy): domain Eukaryota; kingdom Metazoa; phylum Chordata; class Amphibia; order Gymnophiona; family Ichthyophiidae; genus Ichthyophis; species Ichthyophis bannanicus. The sequence goes on from CM066031.1 coordinate 155,673,855, forward strand.
GCAAAACGAGCATGTTTCCTATGCCTATTTGTGCCTGGGGCAGGTTTAAACTTGGAGTAGGCTCGGGACAAGCGGAGCATTTCTGAAATCGAGCTAGGACGTCCATGTTCTTTGGAATTCCCTGGAAATGTCTACATCATGCTCCCATTCTGAGTTAGATGGTCTCATGCCAGAGACGTCGTTAAGACTGCTTTCTAAAATGCCTGCAGGAACATCTCTATGTATTGGATGTCTGTATGCCCATTTAAAGACTCCAAAGCATGAACTGACCTGCTAAAATGGGCATTATAACAGGATGGACAACACAGGCCCTGGCCCCAACAAACTTTTGCTTATCATTCACGATCGTGGCAGACTCCTCTCTGCCTGCAGGAGATCAGATCCCTGCGGGCAAGGTGGACGTCTGTCACGATCATGGCAAATACTCCTGTCTGCCCATGGGAGATCCACATGGGCAGACAGAAGGAGTCTTTGCCACTATTGCGGTGGCCTTCACCTCCTGCCTGCAGTGATCTGATCTCCCATGAGCAAACAGAAGGAGTCCGCCATGATCATAGCCATTCCCTTCTCTTCTGCCTGCAGGAGATGAGATCCCCGTGGGCAGAACAGTAGGGGAAGGCCATGGGGGATAGTAGCAGAGCGTGGAGCGGTGTCAACGTTGAAGTTGGCTCCCAAATCCATTGTCCCAATTTTTGCGTTATAGACGCAATTGTTCAAATAAGCAGGAGTTTAAGGCTTTGTCAAAACGATTAGCCAGTAATTTTAGAGACAGGGGTTATCCTCAGAGGGTTATACATCGAGCGTATACATGAGCACTTTATAACAATAGGGATTTGTTGCTGGGGTCTCGGAAGGGTAGGAGTTCAAAGGAAATTGATTCAGATCAAATTAATTTGATCACTGTGTACTCCCCGTTGAGTTTTGGGATACAAAAGGTGCTGAGGAAGTACAGCAATATTTTACGCGTAGTACCGGGCTTGACAAATAAACAGCTACGATGTTTATGGCGTAGGAATAGGAATTTAAAGGAACGGCTAAGTCCAGCCATATTAAAATCTGTGATCCCTGGGGGAACGACAAGGAATTTGAAAGGGCATAAAAAGTGTGGAGCCTGTACAATTTGTGATATAACTATGGAGATAGTATGTTTCACACATAAAGGCGTAGTCCACAAGTTAAGACACAATACCACATGTGAGTCATCAAATGTGGTTTATATAATAAAGTGCCCTTGTGAATTGCTTTACATGGGACAAACTACTCGCCCATTTAAAGTTAGGATGGGAGAGCATAGAAGTAGATTAAAGTGTAAAAAGAAGGAGGTCCCTTTGGTACAGCATTGTATGTCTGAGGGACATATTTTTGAACAGCTGCGCTGCTGGTGTGTTGATCAAGTAGAGACCGGTATGTTTGGTAAGTCGCAAGAGGAAATGCTAATTGTTAGAGAACAAAAGTGGATATTTAATTTTGACTCAATTGCTCCTATGGGTTTGAATGCGACTATAGAGTGGTCAGCTTGCCTCTGATCATGATCTGAAGAGAGGTTAATGTCCTTGGTGAATACAGTGGAGCCAATATGGTTCATTTAGTTGCGAGGTGTGTTGGTTTAGTGAGGAGTGGAAATAGGAATATTGGTTGGATTGTGGTTTATTTGAACAGAAATAGTTTTCATCGTGTAAGACGTTGAGGCACTGGGCGGAGATATGGATTGTCAAATAAGAGTGAGAAGGTAGGACTTTAAATTGGCTGGTAAGATCAATAGTCCGCATGCACGGCGTTTTCTATTCGGGCGAAAAGCTTGAAACTGTTTTACGTCGAGAAGGGCTCGGAGTTTCTGTTTTTGAATATGTGTGCAGCATCGTTTTTTTGGTGAGTTTTGAGTAAGGCTGTATTATGAAAAAACACTTTACAGGAATGTTTAGTAATAAGGTAGTTGTTGATGTGCTTTTCTTTTAGAACAAAAGAACGGAGAGAAAATCCCCTGATGAACCATACTTTAGTGAAATGCAAAGGCGCCTAAATAATGGCGTTGGGATTTCAGAAACGGAACGGCTGAAGAAGAGTTATAGAAAAGAATTAAGTGAAGTTAAGTACTCCCTTTGGGGTTCCGATGTTAAAAGTACAATAAGGTCAACAAGTTCATAGTATGAAAACCAATGTTTATGTATTATGGAAGGTTATTGATGTCAACAAGCACATAAGTAGGACGTATAATATGTCTAAACTGTAGTGCTGTGGGTTGTCTGAGACCTTGGGAGATTGGAATACATGTAACAATGAAAGATAAAACTAAACTTATGAGATATTTTGAGCGAGTTGTATAGTTACTGTATTACCTTAAGGTAATCGCTCAAAGAAGTGACCAAGAGTGTTGTTTGGTCCCAAATCGGAGAGGCATTCTGCGACCCCTGTGCTAAAATAACCCACTTAATGTGCATTAACTTCATGCCCCAGTCCACTACAACACAAGCATCCCAAACATTCAGGAATTTCTGACTCTTTCAAGGCTCATTAGAGTCGGGAGTACTCCCAGAGGTTCCTCTTCACAAAAATGGAAGCAAGGAGGAGACTGGAACTACAGGTCGGTTAATCTGACCTTGGTGATGAATAAATTGATGGAATCGCTGCAAAAATCAAGGAGACTTCAGTTTCTAGAATTGAGTGGTTTGCAGGATCCAAAGTGGTTTTTACCAGAGCAGGTCTTGTTAGACGAATCTAATCAATTTGTTTGACTAGATGACTGGACAGTTGAATCAGGGCAGAGCTTAGGAATGTGCTGATTCTGCCTCTCGAGAGCTTTCAACAGCGCGTGCGCGCACACACACACACACACACACACACACACACATACATATATTGAGAGAGCTCAAGAATGGGTTGTCTCTGCCCCTCAAGATCTCTCTTCAATAGCACAGACACACATAGACATAATGGAGGAGCTCAAGAATGTGTTGATTGTGCCCATCAAGGCATCTCTTCAAGTTGTTCTTTGGGTTGTTGTTGTTTTTTAACTTTTGGGTCAATGTTGAGCCCCAGTGATCAGCAGATTAATTTAAATTCCAGTGACAGGGTTCATTTTAATGGGCGCAATACTCAGCGACACTAACATGGTTAGTACCGTGGAATATCCGTGGGTGCGGCTGCTGCATACCCAGATGCCAACTGGTCAGCTTCCTGCAAAGGCGGGCAACCCGGATATTTATTTATTTATTTATTTATTTTATTTATTTATTTATTTCAACTTCTTATATACCGCACTCTTTGACATCAGCGCGGTTTACAAATAACAGAAAGGAACCAGAACAACAGGCTGTTTGGTATTACATATAACATATAATGCCAGGACCAGATGTGACTACAGTATTGAATATCTGAGTGTAAAGTTTGGCGGCGGTGGAATATTCAGCACTAAGCTTCACTAGGCATGTGCATTTTGTGCTCATTTGGGCACTTGCGCATCTATAAATTACGGAGTCCGTATAAAGACTGCAGGGGACAGCACTGCTAAAACACCGGACTGCTGTGGCCCAAAATGAAATTAAATATTCAGCACTAGAGCCCATCCGGCATCTGTCCTGAAGATCCAGTTTTGCCCCTGACTGCGTGGCTATCCCGTTAGTGGGGATATTCAGCCACTAACTGGATAGCAACAGGGCTGGCCTGACCACTAGGCAAACTAGGCAGTGGCCTAGGGTGGCAACTTCTGGAGGGCGGCAAAATCAAGGCGTTCAAACCTAAATAATCAATTTTGACAACCAGAGGAGGTATAAAGCTTGAGGTTTGCTTAGGGCGCCAACACTTTGGACCAACTCTAGGGCCGGCCCTGGATAATAAAACCACGTAACTTTATGTGGTTTACCTGTCTGGATAGCAGCTGAATATTGATGTTAATTGGATACATGCTGGGACTGCCCCAGCTTTGCCCCTTAGGCCACTCTGAAACTAACACTGAATATCCGGGGATAGTTTAAAGTGGCAATGGCCAGCCGCTTTAACTGTGCTGGCCACCGCCACTGAATGTGCTTCCCACTGTGCCCCTTTGTGAGTACTAGAGTCAGTGTTGCCCTTTCTTGTTGGGTTCCTTCACCATTTGTCTGAGCAAAGCACTTTGAGGGGCATCCACAGTCTCTCTACTTCTTTTGGATTCTGCAGATGGAATATCCCAACGCACATCCAGCAGTTTGAAATCTCCTAGCCACAGCACCTCCCCTCTCATTCCTGACTTTTGGATATCCATGGCCAGGTCTTTGTCCGATTTCTCTGTTTGCATTGGAGGTCTGTAGGCCACACCTGTGTTGATAGAAATTTCATCTTCTCATTCCACGATGACCTATTTTGCTTCTTTCTTTCTGCAAGCCCCCTGCATTTCCTTTGCTTTAATACTGGCTTTAACATAATGGGCTGCAACTCCAGACTGTGAGTGATTGTGCTCATTGCTTTCCAGTTCCTTTTTTATGGCTTTCTCATCTTCTTTATAATCATTTGCCTCGTCTTCTCTTTTGCTTTATTGTTGAGAAATTAATTGCTAAGATGGTCTATTTTATTGTTTTTCCCCACTGCTGTCTTGCTTTTGCTGGAGGTGACATCCTGAACTCATCAGTTTCCAAATGCCACCTCCATCCTCTAGTTTAAACAACTAATAATATATCATCTGAAGTTCTCATTTAGGATCCTTTTTCCTGCCATGGAGAGATGTAAGCCATTGTTCCAACATAACCTTTTGTTTTTCCATAAATTGCCCCAACCTCCAATGCATCCAAAACCTGCTTGGTAACATCAAGTTTCAAGGTACTTATTGACGTTGTCTATATGATCTAGCGTTTCCTCTCCTTTTCCATGGGCAGCAGGGCTAGTGCTACTTATTAGGCGAAGTGGGTGGCTGCCTACAGCACCAACATTTTGAGGGCGGTTCTGAATGTAATTGCCACCACGGCATGTCCCGGAGAGAGACGGCAGTGGGAGCTGGAGCAGCGAGAATGAGGGTTTGTCTAGGTCGACCCATATCCTTGCACCTGCCCTAATTGGCAGGTGGTAACCTCTGAAAAAGCTACAGCCCTTGAAATGGGTTTTAGCCTCTTTGCAGCCTCAGGGGTCAGAGGTGCAGCCCCAGCCAAACCTGGGAAGGGAACGGGAGGGAGATGCTGAACACCTTTTGCGGGGGGAGGGGGGGAAGATGCTGGATACCTCTGGAGGTGGGTAGGGAAGGGAAGGGGGCATGCTGAATTGCAGGGAGGGGGGAGGAAGATAGGGACATAAACCGCCCCAGAGGGGCTGAAGGGTCACTTAGGGTAACAACGACCCTTGCATCGGAGCTGCTCACAATGTCAGCATGATGCAAATGAGGCACTATAAAAGGCAGGATGGTACAAGAATCATATAACACAGATATAATACCATATCATTTCATTTATTAGATATTTTACCTGCCCTAACAAAAAGCTCAGGACAGCGTACAATAAAGCATACATATGGTTTTTTTTAATTTATCTCATGCCTTCCAGTAGTGGATCATGGTGAGTTACAGTCAAGTACTGTAGGTATTTCCCTGTCTCTTACAGTCTAAGGTTGTACCTGAGGCTATGGAGGGTTAAACGACTTGCCCAAGGCCACAAGGAGAGTTAGTGGGATTTCAAGGCTGGTTTTTCTGATCTCAGATTCCTGCTTTACCCATTAGACTACTCCGCCTACTGAAAGCATCAATGGAAACCGCAAATACGGAACACAAACCAAGTGACAGCCAGGACTGTACAAGGAAATCAATGGAAACCGCAAATACGGAACACAAACCAAGTGACAGCCAGAACTGTACAAGGAAATCAATGGAAACCGCAAATACGGAACACAAACCAAGTGACAGCCAGAACTGTACAAGGAAATCAATGGAACCCGCAAATACGGAACACAAACCAAGTGACAGCCAGAACTGTACAAGGAAATCAATGGAAACCGCAAATACGGAACACAAACCAAGTGACAGCCAGAACTGTACAAGGAAATATTCTAACAGGCAGCAGAAAGGAACAAATGTGGTACAGACATATAAAAAGAGAGAAAATGACAAACGTATTGGGATAAATAAAAAAGGCTAGATTGAGGTACATTATATGGTCAGGTGATTAAGGCATGTGGATCTGGTCTCAGTTCCAGGATGTGCAGCAAGCTAGTCCTGAAGCAGTATGAGTGAATGGAAAGTCAGTCACTAGAGCAATTAAAGGCTTGGGGGAAGAGATAGGCTTTCACCTGCTGCCTGAAGAGAAGGTAGACTTGAGTTAGACATAGTCCCCTCTGGAAGTGTTCCAGAGTGTGGGGTCTACTCCTAAGAAGTCAGTCTGGTGCGTGTCACAAAATGTGATTCCTTTGGTGAGAGTAGAGATGGGGCGCTCCTTAGAGGGCTATCTTATTCGTTAGATATTCTGGGCTTTTTCATCTGATGGCTCTGAGAAGGAGAGTGAGAGCTTTAAATGTGGCCCTGTATGTTACTGGTAGCCAGTGCAGTTTTTGCAGGAAGGGAGTGATGTGGTCATGCTGCCTCAAATTTCTATCAGTGAAGCTGCAGTATTTTGATTAACTGAAGCTCGTACATACTCTTTGTATTTTAACCAGTAGGCAGGGAAATACAGTTGTTTAGCCATGATCTTAACAGTGCCTGCAGGGCCGGCCCGTCCATTGAGTGAGAATGTTTTTTGCACAGGGCCCCGCATTTCAGGGGGCCCCACGCAAAAAACATTCTGATCTAAAAGTAAAATTTAAAATTAAAAAAAACTGTCTGCTGCTGCTGCCGGGGCCACGGCCCCGCGGCAGAATCGATTCTGCCGCAGGGCCCCCCCTGCCCAGCAGAGCCTGCCCTCCCCTGCATCAGCTCCCTCTTTGCAGCTGCAGTCACACACGCTGGCTTTCAGAGCGCGAGGGGAAAGTTTCTCCCTCGTGGCTCTGTTAAGCCCGCGGGGGCTGATGGGAAGTTCCCATCAGCCCCCGCGGGCTTAACAGAGCCGCGAAAGGGAAACTCTCCCTTCACGCTCTGAAAGCCGGGGTGTGTGACTGCAGCTGCAAAGAGGGAGCTGATGCAGGGGAGGGCAGGCTCTGCCGGGCAGGGGGGGCCCCGCGGCACACTCGATTCTGCCACGGCGGCCGCGACCCCGGCCCCGGCAGCGGCAGCAGACAGTATTTTTTATTTTAAATTTTCCCTGGGCTGGGGGGTGGGGGGTTAGGAGTGGTGATGGGCTATGGCGGAGCTAAGTCTGGATATGGGCTGATGGGATTAGGACTGGTAATGGGCTATGGGGGGCTTGAACTGAAAATTGGATGATGGGGGGTTAGGACTAGAAATGGGCTGATGGGATTAGGACTGGGATTGGGCTGATGGGGAGGTTTGGACTGGTGATGGGCTATGGGGGGCTTAAACTGAAAATTGGGTGATGGGGGGTTAGGACTAGAAATGGGCTGATGGGATTAGGACTGGGAGTGGGCTGATGGGGGCTTAGGACTGGTAATAGGCTATGGGGGGCTAGGACTGGTAATGGGTTGGGGGGTTGCTAGGACTGGAAATGGGATGAGTGGAAGGGAAGGCTTGAACTGCAAATAGCTGATGGGGAGGGGGGCTTGGAATGGAAATGGGCTGAGTGGAAGGGGGCTTGAACTGTAAATAGCTGATGGGGACAGGGCTTGGAATGGAAATGGGCTGAGGGGAAGTGGGGGGCTTGAACTGCAAATAGCTGATGGGGAGGGGGGCTTGGAATGGAAATGGGCTGAGTGGAAGGGGGCTTGAACTGCAAATAGCCGATGGGAAGGGGGGCTTGGAATGGGCTCTTATGGGAGGGAGCTAGGACAGGAAATGGGCTGATGGAGGGGCTAGGATAGGACTGGGAATTGGGAGTTGGGGAGCTATGATTGGAAATGGGCTGTGGTGGAGGCTTGGATTGAAATGGACTCATGGAGGGTCTAGAACTGGAAGTAGGCTCATGGGGGGCTTGGATTGGAAATGGGCTGAGTGGAGGGGAGCTAAGATTTGACATGGGTTGATGGTGGGGCTAGGAAAGGACTAGAAATGGGCTGATGGGAGGCTGGTATTGGAAATGAGCTGATGGATAGGACTGGAAATGGATGGGGGAGCTAGGACTGGAAATGGGCTGATGGGGGGACTAGAAGAGAGCAGATACTGGGTGGGGCTGGAACTAGAAGGGAGCTGATGTTGGAGGAGATTAGAAGGGGATGGGGCTGGGAGAGCGAAATGGAGAGGGGAAAAATATTTTGTGTGGGAGGGAAGAAAAATCTACATTTGGCCGGGTGTTGGGAGAATAAGTGGGGATTGAGGATGGAGGGGTAAAATTTGAGTGGATGAAATAGGAATGAGGAAAGAGCAAAAGGAGAAAGATTAGTATGTTAAAACAGATGTAGAGGTAGAATGGAAAAAAACTAGAAGAGTGAAGAAAGGACAAATGGACAGCAGATGATGGAGAGTTAGCAGAAGACACAAATAAACCAGAAGAAAGTGGCTGGAACAATTGCAATTGAAAAAAAAATGGACAAAAGGTACAAAGATATCTCTTTATTTTGAATTTATTAACTGGAATATGTCAGCTCTGGGAAATGTGCATCATTAATTTCGGTGCTTTGTTTAGTACAAGAGGAAATTAATTTACAGTTTTATTTCTACAGTGTTGTACATTCCAAGTTTGGCTTTTGGGGTTCCTAGTTTAATTATTGTCTTCCTGTTTCTAAATTGTGATTCCTTGTTTGGTGATGGTCTATGTTCTGCATGTGTAACTGAGCTGAGGTATTCTGTTTATGTAATTCCTATTTGACATTGCCACTTGTTCTCTTTCCCCAGTAGGTCATGTATTGTTATTCTCTGAAATGTATTGGTTTAATATTTGCAGTGTTGCCTTTTGATAGGTATGGTATGGTGTTTTATGAGTCCTTGTAGTGCTGTTAGGATACGGCAGGTTTGCTATGGGTTTAAATGGGCAGCGTTTGTAGTAGTTCCTAATGTGCCTGGCGGTTGGCACTGTATTATAGTAATGTAGAAATCTTTTAGTCTTTCTTTATCCATACACTCATGAAGAAGCATGTTTACTAAAAGTTAGTGTATGGTAACATTATGCAAATATTTATGCAAATGAGGCCCTGCACCCCCTTTGGGCCTCCCCTTACTGCCTGAACCAATGTGATCAGACTCATATATGCAGAAGGACTTCATAGTTGCTGCAGCTGACAGAAGTAGTTTTTAAAGGTTGCTGGAAGTTGTGGGCTCAAAGTCAGTGATATGTCCAGCAGTGTCCCAAGATTCCTGGCCTGTGATATCAGGGAGAGCTCATAGTTCCCAAATGGGATTTTGAAGTCAGGTACATATCCACTTGCATCAGAAACCCGCATAATCTCTGTCATAATTTGGTTTAGGTGGAGTTGTTTTTTTTTTTGCCCATTCTTGAGTTGCTGTTAGACAAACAATTTGCTCATAGCTGTGGGCAATGTTCCCTCTAAGCTGCGCTAGGTCCTCTGCCGGCATTCCTGCCGGGGGGGGGGGGGGGCGGAAGCGCGATTGATGCTCCACCCCTCCCCTCCCCCACCAGCGGGAATGCCAGCGGAGGACCCGGCGCGGCTTAAAGAAAACAGTGGCTCTGGGTAGATCTGATTCTAAGGGTATGAGTATCTGTCTGCTAGAGTCTGAAAGTAGATATTAAATAAAATAAATGACAGGATGGATCCTTGTGGTTTGCATAGTTCGATTTCCAAGGTAACAATGTGGTGTTGTTGAACAGAACTGACTGTTGTCTGTCTGACAGATAGGATTTGTGTCATGCAAATACCGTGCAACCAATGATTGCTTCCTCCAGCTGTGCAAACATGATATTGTGATCCACAGTGTCAAATCCTGCAGAGAAACCAGCAGCACTGGTATCGAACTGGATCCCCTGTCACAGTTTCTATGGAGATCATCAAGCAGGGATACAAGAACTGTCTCTGTTGCGTATCCCGTTCTGAAGCCAGATTGACATGGGTCTGGCCAGTTTCTTTCTTTTAGCCAATCACTGAGTTGAAAGCAGATGTCTGTTCCAAGAAAAGGGATATTCAATACTGGTCGGTAATTGCAGGGCTTGTCCTGGACAAGGGAGACTTTTTTCAGGATAGGTTAAGCCACATCCCTTTTTTTAGTTCTGTTGGCAACTTCCTTCCACAAGAGAGTCATCGGCAATTTTTGTGACCCCTTCAATGAAGCTCCTGCTAGCCAGCTGTACTGTCTTAGTTCCGCAAGGGTCAAATGGGCAGGATTTGAAGATTTTATTGAGAAGCTTAGTGAGAGTCTCAGTGTAATAACACAGACATGAACCCCATAAAATACAGAACACAATGACCAACTGTGTAATCACCCTCCCAAGTTGCTAGATCAACACCATATGTTCTTTGGAATAGTGATGTAGTTGGAGATGGAATTGCTAAGAAAAGGGGAAACCACTGATATGTTTCCACAGTGACTTCCATAAGCATTTGCTGATAGGTTACCTCAGAAGTAATTTTTCTACTAGGAAGCAACAAAAGAATTGCTGACAGTTAAGAACACAGTGGAAGGATTGTGGAGCTGTTTTTCATCAATTATATATTGTTTCTATAGGTCAGAAATCTTTGAGGGAGGTATATTTAGAATTACAATCCTGCAACCTCTAATTTCTTCTGTTGCCTTGAGGAGACTCCTGCAGGAATCCTGCTGCCTTTCCATGTCTCCAATCCAGGTAATCCTCAGAGCCACCAGCAGTTGGTGGACAAACTCCAGGGATACAAAGAGAAAAATGCAGGAGGTGAAGCTTCAGAACTGAAAATCAGATGCTGTCCTAGAAGTATTATATGCAATGGGAGAAGTCTGTTCCTTCTCTTTTTCTGTGTGCCTTTTTGGAAACCTGCCAGGTGCTTGTGGCCTGGATTGGCCACTGGTGGAAAGAGCATACTGGGCTTGATGGACAAGGCCATGGGACCAGATGGGATACATCCCAGGATACTAAAAGAGCTCAGAGAGGTTCTGGGGGACCTTTAAAGGATATTTTTAATAGACCCTTTGAGATGGGCAAGGTTCCACAGGACTGAAGAAGGGCTGATGTGATACCTCTTTGCAAAAGTGGTTATAGGAAAGAGGTGACAAACTATAGGCTGAGAAGCCTTACCTCTGTGGTGGGAAATTTAATGGAGGTGCTCCTGAAAGAAAGAATAGTGGATTATCTAGAAATCAATGGGTTGCATGATCCAAGGCCACATGGTGTTACCAAAGGACGATCATGCCAAACAAATTTGATTGAGTTCTTTGACTGGATGAACAAAGAACTAGATCAAGGGCATATGATAGATGTGATCTACCTAGATTTCAGCAAAGCCTTTGATACTATTCCTCATAGGAGCCTGTAAATATGCTGAGCAGCCTAGGGATTGGTCCGAAGATGTGAGCTGGATCAGAAATTGGTTGACTAACAAAAGACAGAAGGTGTTGGTAAACACCCCCCCCCCCCCCTCCCAGGGACCGGTACTGTTCAGTGTATTTGTGAGTGATATTGCTGAAAAACTGAAGGGAAACATCTGCCTTATTTGCAGATGATATTAAAATTTGCAACAGAGTGGACTCCTCTGAGGGAGTGGACAACATGAGGAAAGATCTAAAAAGAATGGTCTAATGCTTGGCAGTTAAGATTTAATGCAAAGGTGTGTTGTCATGCTCTTGGGATGCAGAAATCCAAGGGAACCGTATGCAATAGGAGGCAAGAGGTTGGTGTGCATGGACCAGAAAAAGGACCTCAGAGTGATTGTTTCTGAGGATCTTAAGGTGCCGAAACAATGTGACAAGGCAGTGGCCAAAGCCAGAAGGAAGTTGGGTGGAACACAGAGAGGAATAACCAGCAGAAAGGAGGTATTAATGCCCCTGTACAAGTCATTGGTAAGGCCTCACTTGGAGTATTGTGTTCAGTTTTGGAGACCGTATCTCACAAAGGATATAAAAAGACTTTATTTATTTAGCTATACTTATATACCACCTTTCACTGGGTCAAAGTGGTTTACAAAAGCAGGGGTGAAATACAATGAAACAAGTTATAACATAATTACAAAAAAGGGGAGGGACCATCACTAGGGGGGGGGGGGTTCAAATGTATGTGCATCAATAAGGGGGGTAAAACAATATACATTTGGTTCAGCATTCATCATTTTTACAGATTCCAGTTTTTCAGAGTCTCAGCTTGACCGAGGTGGGGGATGAACTTGGGGGCAGTTTGTGCCTGTCTGTTCATGTCCCAAGTAGATTGCGAATAGGTAAGTCTTTAGCTGTTTCTGGAAAAAGGGGGGGGGGGTCCTTCTTACTTCAGATGTTGGACGGAAGGGAGTTCCATAAGGTGGGGGCATATAGTTCATAAGCACAGCTGCAGGACTGTTGGTTGAATTTTGTTCTTTCGTATGGTACTGTCAGTAGGTCGGTTGTTGACTGTCGTGTTGGTCTGCTGGAGCTCAATTGTGTTATCAGGGTACTCATATGTGTTGTTGGTGGAATGCTTTGTGTATCAGGACCAGAGTTTTATATCTGATCCGTGCCTCTAGGGAGAAAGTGGAGATCTCTTAATATTGGGATGATGTGATCATATCTCTTCCTCTTTTGTATAATTTGTGCCATTGTGTTGAGGGCTGTCCATAGAGGGTTGATGCTGCTGGTTGGGAGTCCTTGATATATCGCATTACAATAGTCCAGGTGGGGGAGAGTCATTGCTTGCATGACTTGTCTCCAATATGTAATATACTAGAATGTATATAGTTTTCCCCTAGTTTACCTCCATGTTTAATCCCTGTTCTATGTAAACGACGGCCAAATTTAACTGGCCAAGTGTTATATTGTTTCAATGTAAACCGCACTGATGACAAAGAGCGTGGTATATAAGAAATGTTAAATAAATAAATTGAAACAGTTCAGAGGAAGGAGACTAAAATGATTTGGAGCCTGTACCAGAAAACATAAGAGAAGAAAGTCCTAAATATGTATTCTGTAGAGAAGAGGAGGGACAGAGGAAATATGATACCGATGTTTAAATACTTAAAGGGTATTTGTTAACTAACAAACCATTTTCAAAGAAGGGGCATAAAATGAAGCTGCAAGGAGGTAAACTGAAGAGCAACGTCAGGAAATACTTATCCACTGAACGGGTGGTAGATGTTTAGAATGCCCTCCGGATGGAGGTGGTGGGGGCAAATACAGTGACGGAATTCAAAATGGCATGGGAAAGTGCAGTGGATCCCTTTATAGCAATAAAATAAAATAAAATAAAAATAAACGTAACTATTTTTTTTATATTTCAACAAAAAGAGAGGGGTGACCTGCATAGAAGGGCGGGTACACCTATTCTAGCCACCTTACTGGACAGTCTAGACGGACCATACTGGTCTTTATCTGCCGTCACTTACTAAGGGGTATGTTTACTAAAAGGCCGGTAAAGTGCGGGCCGCGGTAGAGTGCATGTGCCATATAACGAGTGGGCGTTCCGTCCTAAAGAAGAAAAGCCGTGATTGACAGATGCGCTAAGGTGTGCGGCGCCCGTGTGCGCCCCGCACCTTACCGCAACTGAGAGCTGAACGGGAGGCATATGTGTTGCGCTGATCTGCAAACAGAAGAACAGAGCCACAGCACAATGGTTAAAGCACTGACCAATGGTGCGGGGATCATTGACCAATGGTGCAGGGATCAGGGGATCGAACCCCCACAATGCTCAATGGCTTGCTGAGGTGTTAGTTTATGAGGCAGAGAAATACTGGGCTGAATAAAGAAGCGCACTGTTTTTTTTTGGCGGCACATCAATACTGGACGGCATAAGGCGGCGCGCTGATGTTTTTATGCGGCATATTAATACTGGGTGGCATAAAGCGGCGCGCTGATGTTTCTGGCGGCATATTACTACTGGGTGGCATAAGGCGGCGTGCCGGTTTCGGCGGCAATCGCATACTGGAAGGTATAAGTGGGGCACTGATGTGCAAACAGAAACACAAAGCCACAGCGCAATGGTTAAGGCACTTACCAATGGTGCAGGGATCAGGGGTTCGATCCCCCACTGTGCTCAATGAACAGGGTTTGGTGAGGTGATATTTTAGGAGGCATACAAATAATGGGCGGCATAAGGCGGCGCGCAGATGGGCATTAGGCTATTGCTTAAGGAGGCTATTTAATAAGAGCAGGCATAAGGCGGCGCACTGCTGTGCAAACACAGGAATAGAACCACAGCACAATGGTTATGACACTGACCAATGGTGCAGGGAGCAATTCCTCACAGTGCCCAATGAACAGGGCTAGCTGAAGCATTACGTATTATGGGGAAGGTTGCTTAAGGAGTCAATTTATGTTTATGTTAATTTACAGTACTAGCAAACGCACCCTTAAAGCGTGTGAACATAATGCGCCCCATAAGGCACATTGTAAAGTGCACTGTCTGCCACGGCACCCTAGAATGTTGCTCACAGGGCGCTGTAGAGGGTGTCGTATGAGGTACCGCAAGGTCAGAGTACTGTTTTCGATGGCAGCACTGTGCAGTTTAAGGAATGAAAAGCATAGGTAGGTGCGTTGACATGCAAGGGAGAGCAGCAGTGGAGCACAATGGTTAAGGCACTGACTGCTGATACAGGGGTCATGGGTTTGCTCCCCATGGTGCCTAATATGGAAGGCTGGCTGTGGCAGCAGGTTTGCAATGTACATATTTTGTCCTGCAGCACCGTATGTTTATTTTATTAATTTCTGCCAGCAAACACGCCCTCACGTGCCGTAATTGAAGGTGCTGTATAAGGCACCCTATACGGCACTCCATAGGGCACATTATAAAGTGCACTATCCGCCACGGCACCCTAATATGTCCCCCATAGGGAACCCTATAAGTTGTGTCACAGGATAATGTATAGTGCACCTTAGATGGACGGAAACCATAGGGTGCCCGATAGGGCGCCATATAAAGCGGCACCCTATGGGTACAGTACGCTGAGGGTTTGTTTGCTGGCAACAAAATATGTACATTAAAGACAAATAATGCTTTGGACAACCCTAACAAATAGCCCCAATGTGGGTTTGAACCCATGGCCTCTGGCTTCACAGGCAGGGACGTAACCATTAGGCTACAGCTCTATAGCTGCTAACAAGCCCCTGGCTGGCTGCAGAAAGCCTGCACGTCACCACACAGACAGTCTGCTGTGGTCACCAGGATAGGGTTAGCCCACCCGTACCCATGATGCACTGCACATGCAAATCAGCTGTCCACAGATGGACACAAGATGGGGAATGCACCCCCACAGCACCTCGGCCTGGTTGGGGGAAGTGACCGGGTGCACCCCCACAGCACCTCGGCCTGGTAGGGGGGTACTGACCGGGTGTTTTACTGGCACAGAGTAGCTACACACCGTCACATCGTGCGGGTACTGTACTCACCCTGAGTGTGCAATGAGGCGCCCAGGACCAGGTCCACAACACCTTCCATGGCTGATGGAGGCCCAGAGCAGTGTTAATGCGTAAGATAGGTAGTGGTTGTCTCAGTCAGGTGGCAAACATGGTCTCCCATCAATAGATCCACACTCTACCTCCCTGCAAAGGTGGCAGTAGAGGGCAACATCAACCCCAGTCCTGCTGAGGACCACACCCCCCCGACATAAGACCAGGATATGGTAAGCTATTCCCCTGCAGCAAGCCAACAGCCACTGCACCCTACAAGCAGAGGCGGCCCAAGGGGGGTGCGGGGCCATGTGCGGAGACTTGGTGTGGGGCCTCATTTGCATAAGGTGCCTCATTTGCATAAATATTTGCATAATGTTACCATACACTAACTTTTAGTAAACATGCCTCTTAATGAGTATATGGATAAAGAAAGACTAAAAGGTTTCTACATTGTATATATTGTATATTTTATGGTTGTACATAGTTACCCTGTTAGCCAAGTTGATTATCCTGTTCATATGTAAACACAAAGTACTATTGGAAATGTGTATGTTCACTGTTTATTGTAAACCGCGCTGATGCTGAATAGCGCGGTATAAAAGAGACTTTAAATAAATAAATAAAATTACTATAATCCAGTACCAACCGCCAGGCACATTAGGAACTACTACAAACACTGCCCATTTAGAACCCATAGCAAACCCGCCGTATCCTAACAGCACTACCAGGACTCACAAAGCACCATACCCTAACTATCAAAAGGCAACACTGCAAATATTAAACCAATACATTTCAGAGAACAACAATACATGACCTACTGGGGAAAGAACAAGTGGCAATGTCAAATAGGAATTATATAAACAGAATACCTCAGCTCAGTTACACATGCACAACATAGACCATCACCAAACAAGGAATCACAATTTAGAAACAGGAAGACAATAATTAAACTGGGAACCCCAAAAGCCAAACTTGGAATATACAACAACACTGTAGAAATAAAACTATAAATTAATTTCCTCTTGTACTAAACAAAGCGCAAAAATTAATGATGCACATTTCCCAGAGCTGACATATTCCAGTTAATAAATTCAAAATAAAGAGATATTTTTCTACCTTTTGTGCATTTTTTTTCAGTTGCAATTGTTCCAGCCACTTTCTTCTGGTTTCTTCGTGTCTTCTGCTAACTCTCCATTTGCTGTCCATTTGTCCTTTCTTCTGTCTTCTTGGTTTTTTTTTCCATTCTCCCTCTACATCTGCTTTAACATACTAATCTTTCTCCTTTTGCTCTTTCCTCATTCCTATTTCATCTACTCAAAATTTACCCCTCCATCCTCAATCCCCACTTACTCTCCCAATACCTGGCCAATTGTAGATTTTTTATCCCTCCCACACACAATATTTTTCCCCTCTCCATTTTACTCTCCCAGCCCCATCCCATTCTAATCCTCCCCCAACACCAGCTCCCTTCTAGTTCCAGCCTCACCCAGCATCCATTCCCTTCTAGTCTCTGCATCAGCCCATTTCCAGTCCTAGCCCCCCATCAGCCCATTTCCAGTCCTAGCAACCCCCCAACCCAATACCAGTCCTAGCCCCCCCATCAACCCACTTCCAGTCCTAACCCCCCATCACCCCATTTTCAGTTTAAGCCCCCCCTATAACCCATTACCAGTCCTAACTCCCCATCAGCCCACTTCCAGTCCTAACCCCCATCAACCCATTTCCAGTCAGCCCCCATAGCCCATTGCCAGTCCTAACCCCCCTCATCAGCCCACAGTCCATTACCAGTCCTAACCCCATCAGCCCACCTCAAGTACTAACCCCGCCCCATCAGCCCATTTCCTGTCCTAGCCCCCCCCCCCATAGTCCATTATCAGTCCTAACCCCCCATAGCCCATTACCAGACAGCCCCCATCAGCCAACAGCCCATTACCAGTCTTAACCCCCCCATAGCCCATTGCCAGTCCTAACCCCCCCATCAGCCCACAGCCCATTACCAGTCCTAACCCCATCAGCCCACCTCAAGTCCTAACCCCTCCCCATCAGCCCATTTCCTGTCCCAGCCCCCCCATAGCCCATTATCAGTCCTAACCCCCCCCATAGCCCATTACCAGTCCTAACCCCATCAGACCACCTCCAGTGTTAACCCCCCATCAGCCCATTTCCAGTCCTAACCCCACCCAACAGCCCACCTCAAGTCCTAACCCCTCCCCATCAGCCCATTTCCTGTCCTAGCCCCCCAGAGCCCAGGACCAGTCCTAAACCCAACCGCCCACCGCCAGTCTTAATCCCCCAGCCCATTTCCAGTCCTAGCAACCCCCCCAACCCATTACCAGTCCTAGCCCCCCATAGCCCACTCCCAGTCCTAATCCCACCAGCCCATTTCCAGTCCTAATCCCCCATCACCCAATTTTTAGTTTAAGCCCCCCCCCCATAGCCCACTTCCAGTCCTAAGCCCCCATCAACCCACTTCCAGTCCTAATCCCATCAGCCCATATAGGCTTAGCTCCCCCATAGCCCATAGCCCCCCATAGCTCGCCCATAGCCCCCCATAGCCCATCACCACTCCTAACCTCCCCCAGCCCATCACCACTCCTAACCCCCCCATCAGCCCATTTCCTGTCCTAGCCCCCCATAGCCCAGTACCAGTCCTAACCCCCCAACAGCCCACAGCCATTACCACTCCTAACCCCCCCCAGCCCATCACCTGTCCTACCCCCCCAACAGCCCCCAGCCATTACCACTCCTAACCCCCCCCAGCCCATCACCAGTCCTAACCCCCCCAACAGCCCACAGCCATCACCACTCCTAACCCCCCCAGCCCATCACCAGTCCTAACCCCCCAACAGCCCACAGCCATTACCACTCCTAACCCCCCCCAGCCCATCACCAGTCCTAACCCCCCCAACAGCCCACAGCCATTACCACTCCTAACCCCCCCAGCCCATCACCACTCCTAACCCCCCCCCAAGCGAAATTTTTTTTACAAAAAAAGCTGTCGCTGCCTCTGCCGGGGCCGGGGCCGCCGCGGCAGAATCGAGTGTGCCGCAGGGCCCCCCCTGCCCAGCAGAGCCTGCCCTCCCCGGTATCACCTCTCTCAGCTGCCTCCAGTCACATGCGCCGGCTTTCAGAGCGCGAGGGAATAGTTTCTCCCTCGCTGCTCTGTTAAGCCCGCGGGGGCTGATGGGACTTCCCATCAGCCCCCGCGGGCTTAACAGAGCAGCGAGGGAGAAACTCCCCTCGCGCTCTGAAAGCCGGGCCGGCGCGTGTGACTGGAGGTAGCTGAGTGAGAGAGGTGATACCGGGGAGGGCAGGCTCTGCTGGGCAGGGGGGGCCCCGCGGCACACTCGATTCTGCCGCGGCGGCCCCGGCAGTGGCAGCTTTTTTTTTTTTTTTTAAATTTTAATGTTGGATCAGAATGTTTTTTGCGCGGGGCCCCCTGAAACGCGGGGCCCTGTGCAAAAAACATTCTCGCTCAATGGACGGGCCGGCCCTGCCTACAAGCTACTCCAGCAAGACACATACCAGCTACAAACAGTCTGCTAGTTAGTCCATAGTGCATGTTCCCAGTGGAGATGCATGCACCCAGAACTGGGCTGTCATCATACACAGCAAGCAGATGAATCAGTGACTGGGCCCCAAATGGAAACCCATATCTATCACATGAAAGAAATACTATATAGCACTATGGTGGTGCCTAGCCATGCTGTGGTCACTGCACAGTCAGGGTGAGAGTGATCTCTCAGCAGGACATACTGAGGTCACCCTGTCTGTGTCGGTGGTGGCCGAGCACTACAATGTCCCAGTCAGTGCCCTATGCCCTGTGCAGATGCACCCTGGCCAGGCCACCCTGTCCGGCCTATACCCATGGTACCTTGCTCCTCATTATGCACATTGCCAGCCCAATACTGGCAACATTGCTGGCAGTGTGGGCTGTAGAAGGTGTTTGCAGCCACCACACACTGGATGGACAGACAGCCACCCCCACACCTATGCCAGCATTGTGCTACTATAGAGGGGTTCAGCAGCCATACCCACCACACCAGTCCTGGACACAGTACATGCATGGATATGGTACGCATTACTGTTGGGGGTCACATCCCAGGGTGGTAAACACTGTCAGAGACCAGACCTGCAGCACACACCGCAGACATCTGTTTGAGTGTTATGGTGGAGCTGAATGAGCAAACTGTGCTTTACGTAGGACTGGAGATCTGCCAATTATAATGGGAAACGCTTGATAGCTGTGTACCGTATACCCAGGTGTAGGGTGGCAGTGTGAGGTATGCAACTGTTAGTATTGGGAGATACAGGCAGGGCCCAATGTCCTGCCTCTCCAGGAGGCATTGGCCAATGGGGCCTGTGGGGGGGTGTCTGGCCTTGTTGCTGCTTTACGGCAGAATTCCCCAAATCCAGTCCTGGTGTTCCACACACTGTTCTGGTTTTCATGCTATCCCTCATAAATATGCATGAGCTACATCTGCATACCATGGGGGTGGTGCATAGCTATGCAGCACAGGTATCTTTGTTAGAGGCAGCATGGAACCTGAATGGTGTGGGGCCCTCCAGGACTGCATTTGGGAGACTCTGCTCCAGGTAATGCGCCTGTTTATGGTGTCTGTGAGTGCTGTGGTAAAATATAGGCGTATTAATCATGCATATGTTCCTAGCTATACAGTTTTGTCCTTACTATCACGGTTTAGTTGTAGGAAAAATATGTGGACTGGATTGGCAGTAGCCCCAGCTGGGCTTTGAACCTGTGACCATCTGTTCCTGCACACACTGTCTGTGTGCACTGCACCACCGTGTTGCCACAGATGTACTGTGTTCCCTGGGGAGTACATGACTGTACATCCGACAGAGCCTCTCTGTTGCGGTGGACGGTGCCAGCCTGCTCAGGTCTAAGCCACTGTCTGCTGTGGTTTGCAGCCACTGCCCCTTCCGCCACCTGTACCCTTCCGCAAACATGCAGACATGTTCCTATCTGGGAAAAACATATGACCTGAGTGAGATGTGGCACTCCAGGACTGACTTTGGGGGACTCGGCTGTAGGCAATGCCCATTGTTATGGTTTGTGTGCGGTGTAGGGTAAAATATAGGTGTTGGGACCATGCTTATGTTCTCTGCAATAAAAGAGTATCTGTATTCTCATTGTTTAGTGCTGGGTAACATGATGGGGACTGGGTTGGCAGGAGCCCCAGCTGGGCTTTGAACCTGTGGCCCTCCAGGTACTGGCTGTGTCTGCTGCACCACACTGTGGCCACAGAAACAGTGCAGTCTCTGGAGCTGTGATACCTGGCCGCACGAGTCAGACACCCTGCTCTTCACAATTGTACTGTGGGCTCGTTGACCTTGTATGGGGACAAAGGTGCAAATAAACCTCACAAATGCCCTCCAAAAAAGGGGAAGAAAACCATAACCAAGCTGCGCAACAGTGATATCAATGGGCAACCTGGAAAACACTCCCAGGAAAGCTCCATTAAAATGCAGTGCTTTTGAATGAGTCTACGGAGCGTAGACCCTTCCAAAAATCATTTCTTTTTTTTGGAGCTTTCCTGGGAGTGTTTTGTATGGTTGCCCATTAATATCACTGTTGCCCTGCTGGATTATAATTTTCTTAGAATGTGTTGTGGTCATTTTCATATCATATTTGCTATTTTGTTCTGTGCACATGTATCACACTGCTCACGTTTTTTAGGGTTTCCCCGATTTTGCTGTACATTGCTGACGGAAATGGTTTCTCTTCCCTTTAAATGCGCTCTACCGCGAGTGTTTCACTCGCGGTATTTTTTCCTTGTAAATTCGGGCACGCTCCTGTGCGGGGAGTCTCTCCCCTCCTACATTCCACCCATTGACCCCGTCTCTCCGCCCCTCGGGGGCCTTCCTCCGCCCTCATTTCGCCTTTCCACGCCTCTATCGCACATGAGCGCCCCGCAAACGTGCACGTTTTCGGCGCACGCTTGCGGGGCCCGTTAATGTGACATGCACGCGTACGGGGTGCTTAAGAGCACTTAAATGCATCATTTTAGGGCGCTCAAGTGCGCCCCGCACAAGTGCGCCGTTTAGTAAACATACCCCTAAGTATATTTAGAATTACAGGCCTTTAATCTCAAATTTCTTCTGCTGCGTTGAGGAGACCCCTGCAGGAATCCTGGTGCCTTTCCATGCCTCCAATCCAGGTAATCCTCAGAGCCACCAGTAGGTGGTGGACAAAATCGAGTGATACAAAGAGAAAACTACAGGAGGTGAAGCTTCAAAACTGAAAATCAGAAGCATTCCTAGAAGTAGTATATGAAATGGGAGAAGAGTTCTGTCCTTTCTCTTTTTCCTTTCCCAAGCTAATCTTTTGCCCCCTTGACTACCACATTCTACGCTCAAATAAAGACCAAAGCTGAAAATTGGGCTGTTTCTATTCTTTTCAAAAGCACCCTTTATGTGACTTTATTAAGCATTTTTCAAAAACAATTTCTTTAGAAAAAAAGATGTTAATGTTTGTTATAGTTGTATCTCTTTAACCCCATTGATTTTTTATAGGAACTTTTGCAGAACCAATCCTTTGTGTCTTATTAATTAAACACAACTTTGGTTAGCACAGGTTTTCAAAGAAATGTCTGCTAAAAAATCTATTTTCTTAAAGGAAAGAGACTGGGTCTTGCTGTCTTATGCAGGCTGCACTGTACAAGCTATTCACAGGTGCAGTCCCACCACTGCTGAACATGGGGACTTTGACCTGCTCTGTTCCCAGTATGGGCTGGTTCACCTCTCTTTACACAACCTGGGGCTCCTGAGCTCCCCCAGAAACCCCATGTTGATGCCCAGCTTAGTGTGGACACCTGCTCAACATAGTTCACAGCAGTACAGAAGACCCCAGACTCAAACCATCCACCAGCTTCCCCAGGAGCAAGGATTACAGGCACAAGCCACTGTGCCCCAGCTGCTGTTAGTTTGCTCTCATTGGGCAAAAACTCAGTCTCTTTGTGACATCAGAGCCCAGCCAATTCCACACTGCTCTGCTGCAGCTGAGCAAACTCATTGCCTACATCAAGACATCCATTCCACTGCTCTTACAGGGGGCTCATAGGAAAAGGGGGGGGGGGGGGGAACGGCCAATGTCTCTATTCTGGGAGTGGGCGATTGAAGATTTAGCTTCAAAATCATTACAGAGTTGCCAAGTTACCCATTTCCAAGAGTGAGATCTTTTGCCAGTTCAGGTTTTAAATGTGCATTACAATGCAGTATGGTCTTTGTAGTTCCTGATTTTATCCATTGAATCAGTGGTGCAGGTCCCATAATGCATCAGGATGAACCTGTCAGAAAGCCAGGACTGGCTTCAAAACTCACTGATGGAACTGGGTAACTTGGCAATTAGTATCTTTAGTATTATGTAGGGTTGGCTTCCATAGTTCTGCTGCCTTACACAGGTTACCTATGGAAAGGTTCCGTTTGCCCTCAAAATGGAATCTCTGTCTTTGAAAGTCTCTCGAAAAAGAACTGGATGGGGGGGGGGGGGGGGGTTGATCATTTCTGTATTTGCCTGTCCAGACAGACAGGCGTATCCAGGCCTGGTTTTACTCCATTACGTGTCTAGAGGTCCAGCTCCACCTAGGTCCAGTCCAACCACTACAAACTAGATGGGGCAGCAGCTTCTGATGGCCAGCAAAGTGTAGCGGTAGTCAAAGTAAAACAATAGATTCTGACAGCCAGACAAATTCAAAGAGCCATCGGCACATTGGTAGCAGTTCGATCTTGTCCAAGAACCATTTTTTGACTGTTTTTGCAGTGTGGCACAGTGCTGAGTCCTGCTGAAACATAGTTGTGCCAGAAACATTCATGTGTATTTTAACTTTACTATTCAGCACGGATATGTATTTTGCAGCATTTACTCTTTCACCTTTCTCAAAAATGTGCAGGCCATATCGTCCATTCGCTGAGATACAACCCCATACCATGACCGATGGTGGATGTTTAATGGTCTTGATCGTGTACTTCGGATTTAGTCGCTCGCCTGCTGGTCGACAGACGTAGTTGTAACCACTCCCACGTACTGGTTGAAATGTACTTTCATCTGTGAACATTACCCTCTTCCACCGTTCAGCAGATTTGTCTTTCATCTTGCTACAAAACTGTATGCGGGCAGCAATTTGTTTCCTGGTCATCATAGGCTTCTTGGCAGGTCTTCTGGCCATGAGTTTGAATTCATCCACAAGCCGTCGTTGGACAGATCTGGCACTTATCTTTATTCCTCGATCATTAGCTAACAGCCACACGTTGAGATGAAGTATGTAGCTTAGATGTAATAATGCTTTTGAGGAATCGATCATCTCATCCAGTAGTTATCCGTCTGCGCCCACATTTCGAACGACGTATACAGCCACCTAATTTCAGAACATTCTGAACTGCACACATTGATATATGCAAATGTTTTGCAATAGCACATTGCGAATATCCTTCAGCATGGACTGTGACAACTTGTCCCTTTACAAAGTCATTAATATTGCACTTTCTACCCATCTTGATTGTATATTTTACATGTAACTTTCAATCTTTCCTAGTTGTAAAAATTCAAAACTTCATCCAAGAAATCTACTACAGAGTGTAAGTAAACTAAAATGGACGCCAGACGCATGGTGTGACTAATCGCCATACTGATTAAATAAGTAAGCACGTGTGACATCTCCACAGTACATTATTTAACAATAAATTGTAGAAAAAGATACCTGCCTTAATTTTTTGGCCACTACTGTATATGGAATAGTGAGCATTGTCACAATGGAAGCTGGCATTCTCTGGACTGATGAG
The DNA here is from genome assembly GCA_033557465.1 of Ichthyophis bannanicus. Classification (NCBI taxonomy): domain Eukaryota; kingdom Metazoa; phylum Chordata; class Amphibia; order Gymnophiona; family Ichthyophiidae; genus Ichthyophis; species Ichthyophis bannanicus. The sequence goes on from CM066031.1 coordinate 155,698,078, forward strand.
ATAGGCAGAGATGGTCATAATAGAAAGAAAAGAAGGAGAATGGATGGATCAAGCAAACCACTAATATGTTTCTGCAGCATCTTCCATCAATTACATTTTTGTTTCTATAGTTTAGGAGTTTTTGAGGGAGGAATAGCAGAGGGAAGGGAGGCTGCATCACATAACCAATTTTAATACGTGGCTCTAAACGTGGTGTTGACAAGAAGAATTTACATATATATTGTGTTGATGGACTGCATCTCTCTGGGGCAGGAAAAAGTATCCTAAGTGACAAATTCAGGCAATATGTGGACAAGTATTTAAAGGGGGTGACGAATGGAAAAGAACAAGTTCAGGGTGTGACTCCCAGCAAAAACATAATAACATTGGAAAAGGTTACCATATTAACCCACACATCAATGACCAGTGGGAAGAGGACTCGAGAATAAAATCTATGCAAAATACAATCAAGCCAACTGAGAATTCCTGGAAGGCAATGAGCACAAATGCTCGAAGTCTAGCAAACAAAGCTCCTGACCTGGACGTTCTAATGGTGGAAATGGATTTGATAGTGTGACCATTACAGAAACAGAAGATGGGAAGAAACAGATAGACAAACGTGAGCCAGTCGATATAGGGTATCTGAGTTTTTAGAAAGTCTTTGACAAGATCCCTCATGAGAGACTCTTGGCAAAGTTAAAAAGTCATGGGATAAGAGGCAGTGGACCATTGTGGATCTAGAACTGGTTAAAAGATAGAAAGAAGAGGGTAGGGCTGAATGGCCAGTTTTCCCAATGGAGAAAGGTGAATAGTGGAGTACCCCAGAGATCTCTGCTGGGTCCGCTGATTTTTAAAGTATTCGTAAATGACCTGTAAATGGGATTAATGAGTGAGGTAGTCAAATTTGCAGATGACACAAATTATTCAAAGTTGTTAAAACTCAAGAGGATTGTGAAAAACTGCAAGAGGACCTTGATAAATTGGCAGACTGGACGTTCAAATGGCGAATGAAATTTAATGTGGACAAGTGCAAAGTTCTGCACCTAGGAAAGAATAACCCAAACTATGGTTATGGAACCACCACCAAGGAAAAAGATTTAGGTGTCATCATGGATAACATGTTGAAACCCTTTGTGCAGCGGCAGTAAAGAAGGCAAATATAATTCTAGGAATCATAAAGAAAGGAATGGAGAATAAAACAAAGGATATTATAATGTTTCTGTATCATTCCATGGTGCGACCGCACCTTGAATATTGTGTGTAATTCTGGTTGCCGTATCTTAAAAAGGATATAGCGGAATTAAAAAAGGTACAGAGAAAAGCCACCAATATGGTAAAGAGGATGGAATAATACCCCTATGAGGAGAGACAGGGGCGATATGATACAGATGTTTAAATATTTCAAAGATATTAATGAGCCAACAAACATTTTTCAAAGAAGGGGAAGCTGTAAAACTAGAGGGGATAAAATGAAGCTGCAAGGACGTAAACTTAAAAGCAACGTCAAGAAATACTTTTTCACTGAACGGGTGGTAGATGTTTAGAATGCCCTTCCAACGGAGGTGGTGGGGGCAAATACAGTGACGGAATTCAAAATGGCATGGGAAAGCGCAGTGGATCCCTTTATAGCAAGAAGATAAAATAAAAATAAACGTAACTACTTTTTTATACTTCAACAAAAAGAGAGGAGTGACCTGCATAGAGTGGCGGGTACACCTACTCTAGCCGCCTTACTGGACAGACTAAATGGATCATACTGGTCTTTATCTGCCATCATTTACTATGTATATTTAGAATTAAAGTCCTTTAATCTCAAATTTCTTCTGCTGTATTGAGGAGACCCCTGCACGAATCCTGGTGCCTTTCCATGCCTCCAATCCAGGTAATCCTCAGAGCCACCAGTAGGTGGTGGACAAAATCGAGTGATACAAAGAGTAAACTACAGGAGGTGAAGCTTCAAAACTGAAAATCAGATGTATTCCTAGAAGTAGTATATGCAATGGGAGAAGAGTTCTGTCCTTTCTCTTTTTTCTTTCCCAGGCTAATATTTTGCCCCCTTGACTAACATATTCTACGCTCAAATAAAGACCAAAGTTGAAAATTGGGCTGCTTTCTATTCTTTTCAAAAGCACTTTTTATGTGACTTTATTAAGCATTTTACTAAAACAATTCCTTTAGAAAAAGATGTTAATGTTTCTTATAGTTGTTTCTCTTTAACTCCATTGATTTTTTATAGGAGCTTTAGCAGAACCAATCCTTTGTGTCTTTTTAATAAAGCAAAACTTTGCTCAAGCGGGTTTTCAAAAAATGTCTGCTAAAGATCTCTTTCCTTAAAGGAGAGAGACTGGGTCTTGCTGTCTTACCCAGGCTGCACTGTACCAACTATTCACAAGTGCAATTCCACCACTGCTCAACATGGGGGCTTTGACCTGCTCTGTTCCCAGCCTGGGCTGGTTCACCCCCTCTTTACACAACTTGGTGCTCCTGGGCTCCCCCAGGAACCCTATGTTGATGCCCAGCTTAGTGTGAACACCTGTTCAACATATCTTGACATAGTGCAGAAGACCCCAGACTCAAGCCATCCACCAGCCTCAGTTTCCCCAGGAGCAAGGATTACAGGCACAAGCCATTGTGCCCAGCTGCTGTTAGTCTGCTCTCATTAGGCAAAAGCTCTGTCTCTTTGTGACATCACAGCCCGGCTGATTCCACACTGCTCCGCTGCAGCTGAGCAAATTCATTGCCTACAGTAAGACATCCATTCCACTGCTCTTACAGAGAGCTCATAGGAGAAGAGGGGGATTGAAGATTTAGCTTCAAAACCATTACAGAACTGCCAAGCTACCCAGTTCCAGAAGTGAGATTTTTTTTATGCCAGCTCAGGTTTTAAATCTGCATTGCAATGCAGTTTGGTATTTATAGTTCCTCATTTTATCCATTGAATCAGTGGTGCAGGTTCCATGCTGCTCAGGATGAGCCTGTCAGAAAGCCAGAATTGCCTTAAAAATCTCACCGATGGAACTGGGTAACTTGGCAACTCTGCCATTAGTATCTTTAGTATTATGTAGTGTTTGGCTTCCAGAGTCCTGCTGCCTCACACAGGTTACCTACGGCAAGGTTCCATTTGCCCTTGAAATGGAATCTCTGTCTTTGAAAGTCTCTCGAAAAACAACTATATGAGGGAAGGGGGTGATCCTTTATGTATTTCCCTATCCAGACAGATGCAGGCCTATCCAGGCCTGGTTTTACTCCATTACGTGTCTAGAGGTGCAGTTCCACCTAGATCCAGTCCAACCACTACAAACTAGGCGGTTGCCTAGGGCAGCAGCTTCAGCTGGCCAGCAAAGTGTAGCAGTAGTCAAAGTAAAACAATAGATTCTGACAGCCAGACAAATTCAAAGAGCCATCGGCACATCATCTTTTACCTGCAGACAAGGCCAGTGCAAAGGTATTAGGAGCCCTCAGGGAAACTTCAGCCTTGTGCCTCCTTGCAATTAGCTTTTAGATCTATAATGCCTTCAGCCCAAAATTTTCACTATTAAACTCTGTTGTTATCATCTCAACACCATCCCTCCAAGAACAATCCTACAAAAATGCATCTTTGGACGTCATGCATTTAAATAGCAAACTTTATTTTGTCAATGTATAAATAATGAGGGAGATTTTAAAAGCCGCTTACAAGCACAGTATTACATCTCCATGCATGCTCTGGCAAACAGGACTGACTCTGCTGCTCAACGTGGTATGCAGCTATCAGGGCTTCCCCCTATCTTTTTAGCAACAAATATCTCACGGTTCTTGACTGTCCTGCTGAGCTGGTGGACTTTTTTGTTTTTGAAAGGTAAAATGTTAAAATTTACCAAAATAAGGGTATTTTAGAGAAATGAGTGTTGTCTCTTAGGCACCACCCCGTGCATGTAGGAGAATAAGTGGCACTGTCAAATAGAAACTACATAAACAGAATACTGAGGATATGTTACACATGCAGAACATAGACCGTCACCAAACAAAGAACAAGGGATCACAATTTAGAAATAGGAAGACAGTAATTAAACTGGGAACCCCAAAAGCCAAACTTGGAATGTACAACACTGGAGAAATAAAACTATAAATTAATTTCCTCTTGTACTAAACAAAGCGCAAAACATTAACAATGCACATTTCCCAGAGCTGACATATTCCAGATAATAAATTCAAAATAAAAAAGTATTTTTCTACCTTTTGTTGTTTGTGCATTTTATTTTTCAGTTGCAATTGCTCCAGTCACTTTCTTCTGGTTTCTTCATGTCTTCTGCTAACTCTCCATTGTCTGCTGTCCATTTGTCCTTTCTTCTCTCTTCTAGTTTTTTTCCCGTTCTATCTACATCTGCTTTAACATACTGACCTTTCCTCTTTTGCTCTTTCCTCAATTTCTTTCTTTATTCCTTTTTCATCCACTCAAATTTCACCCCTCTATCCTCAGTCCCTACTTACTCACCCAATACCCAGCCAATCATAGATTTTTCTTCCCTTCCACACAAAATATCTTTTCCCCTCTCCATTTTCACTCTCCCAGCCTCATCCTTCAAGTCTTCCTCCAACATCAGCTCCCTTCTAGTCCCATTCTCCCATCCCCCACAACAGCCCATTTCCAGTCCTAGCCCCCCATCAGCCCATTTCCAATCTTTGCCCACCATCTGCCATTTCCAATCCTAGCCCCACATCAGCCATTTCCAGATCTATCCTAGACCCCCATCAGCCCATTTCCAAACCTAGCCTCCCCATCAGCCCATTTCCAATCCTAGCCCCCCATCAGCCCTTTCCAGTCCTATCCTAGCCTTCCATCAGCCCATTTCCAATCCTAGCCCATATCAGCCATTTCCAATCCTAGCCCCACATCAGCCATTTCCATTCCTATCCTAGCCCCCCATCAGTCCATTTCCAATCCTAGCTGCCCCATCACCTCGTTTCCAATCCTTGCCCCTTCCCCATCAGCTCTTTCCAGTCCTATCCTAGCCCCCCATCGGCCCATTTCCAGTCCTAGCCCTCCATCAGCCCTTTCCAGTCCTATCCTAGCCCCCCATCAACCCACTTCCAATCCTAGCCCCCCATAAGCTATTTCTGGTCCTATCCTAGTCCCCCATCAGTCCATTTCCAGTCCTAGCCCTCCCATCAGTCATGTCAAGTCTTATCCTAGCCCTCCATCAGCCCATTTCCAATCCAAGCCCTCCAACAGCCATTTTCAGTCCTATCCTAGCCCCCCATCAGTCCATTTCCAGTCCTAGCTCCCCCATCAGTCTTTTCCAGTCCTATCCTAGCCCCCATCAGCCCATTTCAAGTCCTACCTCCCCCATCAGCTCTTTTCAGTCCTGTCCTAGCCCTCCCATTTCCAGTCAAAACACACAATCAGCCCATTGCCAATCTTAGCCTCCCCATCAGCCCATCTCCAATCCAAGCCCTCCATTTTCAGTCCTATTCTAGCTCCCCATCAGCCCATTTCCAGTCCTAGCTCCCCAATCAGATATTTCCAGTCCTATCCTAGCTCTCCCATCAGTCCATTTCCAGTCCAAACCCCCAATCAGCCAATTTCTAATCCTAGCCCCATTAGCCATTTCTTGTCATATCCTAGCACCTCCATCAGTCCATGTCTATTCCAAGCTCCCTCCATCAGACCATTTCCAGTCCTAGCTCTCCCATCAGCTATTTCCAGTCCTATACTAGCCCCTCCATCAGCCCATTTCCAGTCCCAGCTCCCCCTTACTCAGCCCATTTCCAGTCCAAGCCCCTCTCTCCATCAGCTATTTCCAGTCCTAGCTCCTCCCTCTAAACAGCCCTGCGGCTGTCCAACAACCTTTAGAGGAAGCTGGAGAAACCCCAGTTCACCTCTGACAGTCAGAGCACTGTTTTTCTTCACTTCAGCAGCTGTGTTGTAGTATATGCGAGAAGTTGTTGGTACGGGGTCCCCTGAAGTGCGGGGCCCTGTGTGAACAACATTTTCACACAGTGGATGGGCGGGCACTATATCCATCAGCACAATCACCCTCCCAAGCTGCGAGACCAACACAATATCCAACAGGGCACGTTCTTTGGAATTGTGATGTAGGTGGAGATAGTCAAGCTAAGAAAAGGAGAAACCACTGATATGTTTCTGCAGTGACTTCCATAATCATTTGCTGATATGTTACCTCAGAAGGAACTTTTCTATCAGGCACCAGGAAGTAACAAAAACTTGCTGGCACTTAAAAACATAGTGGAAGGATTGTGGGGCTGTTTTTCTTCAATTATCTTTTGTTTCTATAGGTTAGAAATATTTTAGGGAGGTGTATTTAGAATTACAATCCTGCAATCTCTAATTTCTTCTGCTGCATTGAGGAGACCCCTGCAGGAATCCTGCTGCCCTTCCATGTCTCCAATCCAGGTAATCCTCAGAGCCTCCAGTAGGTGGTGGACAAAATCCAGTGATACAAAGAGAAAATTATAGGTGTTGAAGCTTCAAAACTGAAAATCAGATTTATTCCTAGAAGTATTATATGCAATAAGAGAAGAGTTCTGTCTTTTCTCTCTTTTTTCTCCAGCTAATCTTTTACCCCTTCACTACCACAATTTACACTCAAATAAAGAGCAAACTAAAAGTTGGGCTGCTTTCTATTCTTTTCTGCTTTCTATTCTTGTCCAAAGCACTTTTGATGTGATTTATTGAGTATTTTGCTATAGTGTCTCTTTAAAAGCAATTTTTTATTGGCACTTTAGAAGAACTATTTGTTTGTTTTTTATTAAGCAAAACTTTGGTTAAAGGGGGTATTCAAAGAAATGTCTGCTAAAGATCTTTTTCCTTAAAGTAAAGAGACTGGGTCTTGCTATCTTACCCAGGCTGCACTGTACCAACTATTCACAAGTGCAGTCCCACCACTGTTGAACATGGGGGCTTTGACCTGCTCTGTTCCCAGCCTGGGCCGGTTCACCCCTCTTTACACAACCTGGTGTTCCTGAGCTCCCCCAGAAACTCCATGTTGATGCCCAGCTTAGTGTGGACACTTGCTCAACATAGCTTGATGCAGTGCAGAAGCCCCCAGACTCAAGCCATCCACCAGCCTCAGCTTCCCCAGGAGCAAGGATTACAGGCACACGCCACTGTGCCCAGCTGCTGTCAGTCTGCTCTCACTGGGCTAAAGCTCTGCCTCTTTATGACATCACAGCCCAGCTGATTTCACACTGCTCTGCTGCAGCTGATCAAACTCATTGCCTACATCAAGACGTCCATTCCACCGCTTTTACAGGGGGCTCATAGGAAAAGGGAGAGGGGGGTGGAGAACAGCCAATGTCTCTGTTCTGGGAGAGGGGGATTGAAGATTTAGCTTCAAGACCATTAGCATTTGAAGTATTATGTAATAGCTGGCTTCCATATCCTGCTGGTTCACACTGACTACCTACAGGAAGGTTTCCTTGTGTTCTAAACAGGAGCTCAGTCTTTGACAATCTCTTGAAATAGATCTATATGGGGGATAAGGCGATCTTTTACATGTATGTATCTTACTGTCCAAGCAGACTGGCTGATCCAGGTCTGGTTTTAACCCCTAGCAAGTCTGGAAATGTAGTTCTCCTGTATTTAACAACCCCCCCTCCCCCCCAAAAAAAACAGTATTATATCTCTGTGCACATATGTGGCAATGACCAAGACTGACTGAGCTGCCGCCTACCAATTTAGTAACAAGTATCCCACTGTTCTTGTTTGAGCTGGTGTGGATTTTTTTATTTTTAAAGATGAAAAGCCAGAATTTACTAAAATAAGGGTTAGAAAAATCTATGATTTCTCTTAGGCATCTCCTCATGCACATAGGCTGCCTTCTTCTGGACACTTTACTTCTCCTCTATCCTAGGACTTGAGTGGTTTTTGAGGTCCCAATCCTCATAAGAAGACTGTGGACTTCTCCACTCTGCACAAGAGAATAATCCTCTCTTTCCTTCTAGTGGCTGTACTGAGGCTAGACCATTACTCAATACCCTTGCTTGCTCACTTGGTGCAGCCTTGCTTAGCTCCTTACCCCGCATTGACCCCAGGGGTTTGCTCTTCCAGCTGTCAACCTGTCAGAAAAAGAAGGCAAAAAGATACTTTTCTCTCCAAAAATTTGACCTTATATGACCTCTGGGACCACTTAACATGGTGTTTTTCAAACTTTTATCCCATATGACCCCATTTTAACAAATGAAAATTCACATGACCCCAGATCTATATAGTAATATATAGTTTCTAATCCCACAGGTGCTCCTTGTGGTCTTGGGCAAGCCACTTAACCCTCCATTGCCCATGTTCCCTGTAAAATAGTTATCTCCCAAGTTATGATGCCCCTGTTCAATGTAATTTCAGTTTGTTCAATGTAAACCGCCTTGATATCATGAAAGGCGGTATATAAGAAATGTTAAATAAATAAATAATATAGTAAATGACGGCAGATAAAAACCAGTATGGTCCATCTAGTCTGCCCAGCAAGGTGATGATGAAATCAAAACAGCAGATCTCCAGCCTCCTTCCCCTCTCTCCACTCATCTCAAGCAGGAAGGCAGCAACGATAGGAGTGGCAACTTCAGCAGCGGTAGTCAGCACAGGCTCCCTTGTGTCAGTGTGAAGTGTCTGCTTACAGACCCCTGTATTCAGCATGAGTTTCCAGTCCAACAGGAAGCTTACCCAGGAGGAGGCAAGGACCAACGTTTGTCAACTGACTCACAGGCCACATGCCGACTGGTGGCTGTCGCTACTTGGCATGTTGTTGTTATGTGCCTTCGGGTTGGTGTCAACTCATGACAACCCTCTGGCTAGTTGTTCTAAACTGTGTTCGGTCTTCAGTCAAGCAGCTCACTGTTGACAGAGTGGCACCCAGGACCATACCTAGCCTGGTACAGCCGCGCAGGTTGCAAACATCTGTGGGCACATTCACAAGGGGACTGGAAATCAAACACTTATTTCCAGTGAGGGTTTCAGCATTAGAGCTCTGTGCCTTTCCCCCTCGCTTGTTCATTTATCCTCCTGCGTGCCAGTGGACTGGACCTCTCTGTGGCACTTACAGTCACCACACAGCCGTGGGACCTCGCTCCTGTGACTGTGAGTGCCACAGAGAGGTCAAGTCCACCGGGAGGCAGGAGAATAAGCAATGAGTAACTGAGGAGCGAAAGACTGCTGCTTGGGGGGGAGGGGATGGCAAGGAAGGACTGCTGCTTGGGGGGAAGGCATGGAAGGACTACTGCTCGGAAGAGAGGGAAGGCATGGAAGGACTTCTGTTTGGGGGGAAGGCATTTAAGGACTACTGGGGGAGGCATGGAGGAAAGAACTGCTGCTGGGGTGGGGAAGGCATGGTAAGAAGGACTGCTGCTGGGTGGGAAGGCATCGAAGGGCTTCTGGGAGGGGGGAAGACATGGAAGGACTGCTGCTGGGGGGCAAGGACTGGAAGGGAGCTGATTCTGGGAGGGACTGGGACTAGAGGAGAACTGATGCTGGGAGGGATAGGGCCTAAAAGGTAACTGATGCTGGGAGGTGCTGGGGAGCTGAATGGGGGCAGATGCTGTGATCAGGATGGAGAAAAAGACTGGGGCAGTGAGGATGGGGAGGAGGACAGATATTTTGTGTAAGAGGGAAGAAAAGGCGGATGTAGAGAGAGCGGAAAAAAATAAGAGAAGAGAGAAGAAAGGATAAATGGAAAGCACATGATGGAGAGTTAGCAGAATATATGAAGAAAGCAAAAGACAGAGACTGGAGCAATTGTGACTAAAAAATAAAACAAAAGGTAGAGAGAAATTATTTTATTTAGAATTTATTAGCTGGAATAAGTCAGCTCTGGGAAATATACATTACTGATGTCTTTGTGTTTGTTCAGTACAAGAGAAAATGAATTTATAGTTTTATTTCTCAGTGTTGTGGTGCATTCCAAGTTTGGCCTTTGGGGTTCCCAGTTCAATCATTGCCTTCATATTTCTAAATTGTGATCCCTTGTTCTGTATTTGATGATGGTCTGTCTATGTTTTGCATATATGACTGAGCTGCGGTATTCTGTTGGTGTAGTTTCTGTATATAGGGTTGCCAACTGGCCGGTTTTCAGCCGGCCTGGCCGATTTTTCCACGGCCAGGCCGGCTGCCGGCGCAGAGGCAAAACCGGCCCTTTAAAAGCCGTTTTTTTTGCTCTGGCCGCAAGATCGGGAGCGGCCAGAGCAAAACACCCGGCTTTTCTCCGCTTCAGAGGGAGCCGGGGAAGCCCACGCGAGGCCCCGGCTCCCTCTGAACAGCCACCAGCGTGAAGAGCCTTTACCTTCACGCTGGCGGCTGTTCCTGTGAAGCCGCGAATGCTGGGAAAGGTTAAAGGTTGCCCTTTAACCTTTCCCAGCATTCGCGGCTTCACAGGAACAGCCGCCAACGTGAAGGAAAAGGCTCTTGACGCTGGTGGCTGTTCAGAAGGAGCCGGGGCCTCGCGCGGGCTTCCCCGGCTCCCTCTGAAGCCTCAGACAGCCGCGATGCTGGTCGGGGGGGGGGGGGCAAGGACTGCATGGGCTGTGATGGGGGGACCTGGACTGGAAAAGGGCTAAGGGGGGGGGGACTTGGACGGGAAAAGGGCGAAGGGGGGGGGACTTGGACTGGAAAAGGGCTAAAGGGGGGGACTTGGACTGGAAAAGGGCTAAGGGGGGGGACTTGGACTGGAAAAGGGCTAAAGGGGGGGACTTGGACTGGAAAAGGGCTAAGGGGGGGGGGGACTTGGACTATAAATAGGCTTTGAGGGGGGGGGACCTGGACTGTAAAATGGATATGGGGGGGGGGGACATGGACTGGAAAGGGGTTTTGATGGGGGTGGAGGGGACCTGGACCAGAAAAGGGCTATGGGGGGGGGGGAAACTTGGACTGGAAATAGGCTGTGATGGGGGGGGCACCTGGACTGTAAAAGGGTTATGGGGGGGGACATGGACTGGAAATGGGTTGTGATGGGGGTGGAGGGACCTGGACTGGAAAAGGGCTATGGGGGGGGGGGGGAACTTGGACTGGAAATGGGCTATGGTGGAGGAAGGGGATCTTGGACTGGAAATAGGCTGTGATTAGGGGGGCTAGGACTGCAAATGGGCTGTGATGGTGCGGGGGGACTCGGACTGCAAATGGGCTGTGATGGTGCGCGGGGACTCGGACTGCAAATGGGCTGTGATGGTGGGGGGGGGGGCCTAGGACTGGAAATAGGCTGTGATGGGGGACTTGGACTGGAAATGGGCTGTGATTGGGGGGGGGGAGCTAGGACTGGAAATGGCCTGTGATGTGAGGGCTAGCACTGGAAATGGGCTGATGAAGAGCTGGAATAGGACTGGAAATGGGCTGATGTGGGGCATGGGAGAATGGGACTAGAAGGGAGTGGATGCTGGGTGGGCCTAGAACTATAAGGGAATTGATTTGGGGGGAGGACTAGAATGGATGGGGAATGAGAATGGAGAGGGGGAAAAAATATTTTGTGTGGAAGAAAAGTCTATGATGGGCCGGTATTGGGAGAGTAAGAGGGGCTTGAGAATGGAAGGGTGAAATTTAAACGGATGATAAAGGAATAAGGAAAGAATTGGGGGAAAGAGCAAAAGGGAAACAATCAGTATGTTAAAGCAGAAATAGAGAGAGAATGGAAAACATCTAAAAGAGAAGAAAGGACAAATGGATAGCTCGCAGAAGACACGAAGAAACCAGAAGAAAGTGACAGGAGCAATTGCAACTGAAAAATAAAACGCCCAAACAGAAGGTAGAAAAATACTTTTTATTTTGAATTTATTAACTGGAATATGTCTGGTCTGGGAAGTGTGTATTGCTAACATCTTTGCGTTTTTGTTTAGTGCAAGAGGAAATTACTTTATAGTTTTATTTCTCCAGTGTTGTACATTTCATGTTTGGATTTTGGGGTTCCCAGTTTAATTATTATCTGACCAAGGAAGTTAGCCTACACGTATCCTCGGTAATTTTTGTGGGTGGGGCTGGGGCGGGGCAGGGGTGGGACTAGGGGCGGAGAATGGGTGGAGCATGGCGAGCCACAAGTGTCGGGTTTTTCTCGGTGAAAAAGTTGGCAACCCTATCTGTATAGGAGTCCTACTTGTTCTCTTTTCCCAGAAGGAGATGTATTGGTTTTCTATGAGGTATATTGTTTTTTTTTCCGGGAACCAGCAGGAAGTCAGTCCTCACATATGGGTGACGTCGACACCGACGGAGCCCGCATGGAGCAAATCCCCAGCTTTCAAAGAAAGCCCTTGGGAGTTGCTACTCCTTCAAAGAACATATTTCCTCTGTTGTCCAGCATTCCTTTTTCTCCCTGAAACAACTCCGCGCGGTTCATCCTTTTCTTTCCCCTTCTGCTTTGACCACTTTGCTTCTCTCTCTTGTTATATCCTGCCTCGACTATTGCAATGTTTCCCTGGCTGGTCTCCCTCAGTCCCAGCTTCTTCGTCTGCAACTTGTCCAAAATACCGCTGTTTGTCTCCTCACCCACGCCTCTCGTTTTGATCACATCACCCCCCTCCTTCTCCGTCTGCACTGGCTCCCTATTTCTTTCCAGATCCAGTACAAGTTCCTCATATTTGTCCATAGGTCCATCCACACAAGCACCCCCCTCTACCTTGCCGATCAAGTTCACCTTCACACCCCTCACCGTTCCCTCTGGTCCATTTACGCCAATCGCATGTCCCTTTCCTCCCATCCCAAGCTCACCTGGAATGTACCCGCTCCTCTGCTTTCTATTTCCTCGGCACACGACTCTGGAACTTGCTCCCCCTCTCCCTCCATTTAGAACCCTCATTTAAGACTTTCAAGGGCAAACTAAAAACTCATCTCTTTTGCTCCACTTTCGACCTCCCCCCCCCCCTCCGTTCCTCTCTCCCCACCCCCTCGCTGATGTCTATTTTCTGTTTGTTTCCCGGTCTTATCTTTCCTGTCCTTTTAAAATTTTAATGGCGTTCCTTTTCTTTTCATTGTAGCTTTGTTAAAAAATTAGTTTGTAAACCGCCCAGATGCTTTGGTTATGGGTGGTATATTAAGTTTTTAATAAAGATAAAAGATTAGTAAGACAAGATCTTCTTTGTCTAAAGCCATGTTGGATGTCTCCAATTAAGCCATGACTATCTACATGTTGAGTAATTTTGTTCTTTATGATGGTTTCTACCATTTTTCCTGGTACTGATGTCAGGCTCACTGGTCTGTAATTTCCCCGATCACCCCTGGAACCCTTTTTAAAAATTGGCGTTACATTGGCCATCCTCCAATCTTTAGGTATTACAGATGATTTTAATGATAGTTCACAGATTACTAATAGCAGGTCTGCAATCTCATATTTCAGTTCTTTCAACACTCTTGGATGTATACCATCCGGTCCAGGTGATTTGCTACTCTTCAGTTTAGCAAATAGTTGTAATACATCTTCCCGGTGTATAGATATTGTATTTCTTTCAATTCTTCCACAGTATCACCTTTAAATACAACTTTAGTCATGAGTAATGTTCCTAAATCTTCCTCAGTAAAGACCGAAGCAAACAATTTATTCAGTCTCTCCTCTATAGCTTTGTCCCCTCTTTCTGCCCCTTTTACTCCTCTATCATCTAATGGTCCAACTGACTCTCTCACAGGTTTTTTCCTACGAATGTACTTGAAAAAGTCTTCATTATGTGTTTTTGCTTCCATAGCAAGTTTCTTCTCAAATTCTCTTTGCCTGCCTTATCAATGCCTTGCATTTAACTTGCCAGTGTTTGTGCTGTTTCCTGTTTTCATCATTTGGCTCTGTTTTCCATTGCCTGAAAGATGCTTTTTTTGGCAACACCAGCCTCTTTGACCTCACCTTTAAACCATGCTGGCAGTTTTTTGGACTTCCTTCCACTTTTCTTAAAGTGTGGAATACAGCTGGTCTGGGCTTCCAAGATTGTATTTTTAAACAACACCCAAGCTTGATGTAAGTCTTTAACCTTTAAACTGCTCCTTTTAGTTTTTTCTTAACTATTTTCCTCATTTTATCATAGGGGTATGTTTACTAAACTGCGCAACTGTGCGGGGTGCACTTGAGCGTGCGCTAAGGTACCTTAGCGCACGCTAATAGTGCGTTTTGGTGCCCCCACACACATGCACACTGCTCACACACGTGCGCGCTGCCCTCAAAAGTGCGCGGTGCGCTGATGTGTGATAGAGGCGTGGAAAGGCATTTCGAGGGCGGAGGAAGGCTCCCGAGGGGCGGGGGGACGGGGTCAATGGGTGGAGAGTGGGAGGGGAGAGGCTCCCCGCACAGTAGTGGGGCTGAATTTCGGTCCAAAAACTACCGCGAGTGAAAACCTCGCGTTAGAGCCGATTTAAAGGGAAGAGAAACCATTTCCGTCAGCAATGTACATCAAAACCGGGGAAACCTAAAAAACGTGAGCAGTGTGATACATGTGCACAGAACAAAATCTCAAATAAAACCTTAAAATGACCACAAGAAAAATTGAAAAAATGTATAATTCAGCTGGGCAACAGTGATATCACTGGGCAACAATAAAAAACACTCCCAGGAAAGCTAAAAAAAAAAAAAATGATTTTTGGAAGGGTCTACGCTCCGTAGACTCTTTCAAAAATCACTTCATTTTATTGGAGCTTTCCTGGGAGTGTTTTTTATGTTGGCCATTGCTATCACTGTTGCCCAGCTTGGTGTTGGTTTTATTCCCCTTTTTTGGAGGTCATTTTTGAGGTTTATTTGCACTTTTGTCCCCATACAAGGTAATTGAGCCCACAGTAAAATTGTGCAGAACAGGGTGTCTGACTCGTGCGGCCAGCTTTCCTATCTCCAGGGACTGCACTGTCTCTGTGGCCAGTGTGGTGCAGCAGACACAGCCAGTGCTTGTAGGACCAGAGGGTCACAGGCTCAAATCCCAGCTGGGGCTCCTGCCACCCCAGTCCCCATAGTTTTACCCACCACTAAACAGTGATAGTACAGACACTCCTTTATTGCAGAGAACATAAGCATGGTTCCAACACCTATATTTTACCCTACACCGCACACAAACCATAACAATGGGCATTACCTACAGCCGAGTCCCCAAATTCAGTCCTGGAGTGCCACAACTCAATCAGGTCATATGCGTTTTCCCAGATAAGGACATGTCTGCATGTTGGCGGAAGGGTACAGGTGGTGGAGGGGGCAGTGGCTGCAAGCCACAGCAGACAGTGGCTTAGGCGTGTGCAGGCTGGCACCGTCCACCGCAACAGACAGGCTCTGTCGGATGTACAGTCATGGACTCCCCAGGGAATGCAGCATATCTGTGGCAACACAGTGGTGCAGTGCACACAGACAGTGTGTGCAAGAACAGAAGGTCACAGGTTCAAAGGCCAGCTGGGGCTACTGCCAATCCTGTCCACATATTTTTCCCACAACTAAACCGTGATAGTAAGGACAAACCTTTATTGCTGAGAACATACGCATGGTTAATACGCCTATATTTTACCACACCAAACACAGACACCATAAACAGCCGCATTACCTAGAGCAGAGTCTCCCAAATGCAGTCCTGGAGGGCCCCACACCATTCAGGTTCCTTGCTGCCTCTAATAAAGATGCCTGTGCTGCATATCTATGCACCACCCCCATGGTATGCAGATGTAGCTCATGCATATTTATGAGGGACAGCATGAAAACCCGAACAGGGTATGGAACACCAGGATTGGAGTTGGGAAACTCTGCCGTAAAGCAGCAGCCAACAGGGCCAGACACACCCACACACACCCCCACAGGCCCCATTGGCCAATGCCCCCTGGAGAGGCAGGACATTGGGCCCTGCCTGTATCTCCCAATACTAGCAGTTGCATACCTTAGCAATGCCACCCTACACCTGGGTATATGGTACACAGCTATCAAACGTTTCCCATGATAACTGGCAGATATCAATTCCTACGTTAAGCACATTTTGCTCATTGAGCTCCACCATAACAATCATTTTGTGTGTGCTGCAGGTCTGGTCTCTGACAGTGTTTACCACCCTGGGGAGTGACCCCCAACAGTATTGCGTACCATATCCATGCCTGTACTTTGCCCAGGACTGGTGTGGTGGGTATGGCTGCTGAACCCCTCTATAGTAGCACAATGCTGGCATAGGTGTGGGGGTGGCTGTCTGTCTATCCAGTGTGTGGTGGCTGCAAACACCTTCCACAGCCCACACTGCCAGCAATGTTGCCAGTATTGGGCTGCCAATGTGCATAATGAGGAGCAAGGTACCATGGGTATAGGCCGGACAGGGTGGCCTGGCCAGGATGCAGAGCAGGGTTTATGACGCCCTTGGCCAGGTTTCCTATCTCCAGCTACTGCACTGTCTGTGTGGTGCAGTGAACACAGACAGTATGTTCAGGATCCAAATGTCAGCAGTTCAAGTCCCAGCTGGGGTTCCTGCAAACCCAATCCCAATATTTTACCCACCACTAAACCGTGATAGTAGAGAGCAAGCTTTAATGCAGAGAACATAAGCATGGTACAAACACCTCTTTTTTACCCTTCAGAGCACATACATCACAAACATGTGCATTAGCTACACCACAGTCCCCTAAATGCAGTACTGGAGGGCCACATATCAATCAGCTGTGATGCTGTCTCCAATATAAGGCCATGTCAGCATGGTGGTGGAGGGGTACTGTTGTTGGAGGGGGCAGTGGCTGCTGCTCACAGCAGACAGTGGCCGAGCCCCCCACACTTGGGTGCAGTGCACCCCAACAGACAGGCCCTGTCTGACAAACAGCCATGGACTCCCCAGGGAATGCCTTGTTTCTGAGATAAGACAGTGGTGCAGCTGATACAGCCAGTGCTTTTAGGACCAGAGGGTCACAGGTTCAAATCCCAACTGGGGCTCATACCAACCCTGTCCCCTTATTTTACCCATGAAGAAAACATGGTAGTAAAGACTGAACCATTATTGCTGAGAACATAAGCATGGGTCAAAAACCTCTATTTCACCCTACACAGCACAAGCACCATAGAAATGTGCATTACCTACGGCAGAATCCCCCAAATGCAGTCCTGGCGGGCAACAAACCCATCAGGGTTTATACTGTCTCCAATCTAAGGATGGAGCGCCACTGGTGGTGGAGGTGGCAGTGGCTGGTGCCCACAGCAGACCATGGCCTAGCTCTGTCCAGGTGGTTGCCGTCCACTGTAACAAACAGGCCCTGTCAGATGTACAGTCATGGACTCCACAGGGAATGCTGCATATCTGTGCCAACACAGTGATGCAGTGCACACAGACAGTGTGTGCAACAACACAAGATCACAGGTTCAAATCCTTGCAGTGGCTCCTGGCAACCTAGTCCCCATAATTTTTGAACCTTAAAAAAATTGGTAGTAAAGACTGGTCCTTTGCTGCTGAGAACATAAGCGTGGGTGAAATGTGCATATTTTACCTTAAACACCAGACAACACATAAACATGTGTATTACCTACAGCACAGTCCCCCGAATGCAGTTCTGGAAGGCCACAAGTCATTCACGTGTTTTGCTGTCTCCAATATAAGGTAACTAAGAAATGCGTGCCGTTTAATGACTCACTCTGCAACCAAAAGGCTTTAATTATTGCACTCTAAACTTAGGCAATTGGTCTCAGAAAAACCGGTGGCACGTAAACCAAGAGCTGATCGCTCGTTGCTGGTGCCAGTTTTACATCAATGACCCTCTGCCGTTTCTAGCCTTATTTCACTTTTTATTACTTTGTTTCCAAATATTTTCTTAAAAAAGTCTTGTTTATAAACTTTCACTGTAAATAAGTTTCTTCTACCAAGTAAAGCTGTGTTCCTCATGTAATAATTCTTGCATAATTCCTTCTTTCTTATTTTTCATCGAAAAAAACTTCATTATACAGAGGAACCATAAAGCTGATAATAAGAAACTTAGCTCCAATCAGAAGATGAACGGGGTTATTCCAACGCTCACAGCTAGGTACCCCAAGCGTTTCACAACTGTTGTTTCTTCAGGGAATCATCCCCTTAAGGCTGTAGAATTGATGCTGTCGGCGCATTTGTCTACTTTTGAAGAATATTCAAAATCATTCCACTATACCGAAACTCCGATGTGAATATCTTAATACGTTGAACGCTGCGCAGTTTTTCTGAGACCAATTGCCTAAGTTTAGAGTGCAATAATTAAAGCCTTTTTGTTGCAGAGTGAGTCATTAAACGGCACGCATTTCTTAGTTACCTGGTGTTATCCGTTTAAAGAGTAACAGACTAAAACCCAGTGGTCTCCAATATAAGGACATGTTAGCATGGTGGCGGAGGGGTACTGGTGGCGGAGGGGGCAGTGGCAGCTGTGCACAACACACCATGGCCCAGACCTCTTCACGTGGGTGGTGTGCACTGCAACAGACAGGGCCAGTCTGACAAACAGCCATGGACTTCCCTGGGATTGCACTGCATCTGTGGCAAGATGGTGGTGCAGCACACACAACCAGTGCCTTCAGGAGCAGAAGGTCACAGGTTCAAATCCCAGGTGTTGGCCCTGCCAACCCAATCCCCACATGCTACACACCACACAATTGTAATACAGGCAGAACCTGTAGTGCAGATAAGCCAAACATGCCCAGCACATCTATATTTTACTCGAAATACCACAGACATCAGAAACATGCGCATGTCCCACAGCTGAGTCCCCCAAATGCAGTCCTGGAGGGCCACAAATATTTCACGTTTTATGCTATGTCTAATAAAGATGCCTTTTTTCCATTTCCATGCGCCGGCCTATGGTATGCAGATGTATGTCATGCATATTCATCAGGGACAGCAGGCAAACCTAAACAGTGTATGGCCCAACAGGACTGGAGTTGGGGACCTCTGCCCAAGAGCAGCAGCCAACAGGAGCAGAAATAACCACACCCACAGGCTCCTTTACCCAAAGCTTATTGGACAGGCATGATATCGGCCCTTGTGAACATCTCACAATACTATTACGTGCACACCTTAGCACTGCCACCCTAAACCTAGAAATACGCTACACATATTTCAAAATGTTGCTATGATTACTGGCAGATATCAATTCCTACGTTAAGCACAATATGCACATTGAGCTGTATCATACCAATAATTTTGATGTCTGCGGAGTGTGTCTCAGGTCTGTTGTCTGACAGTTTTCTCCACCCTGGGGAGTGACCCCAACAGTATTGCATACCATAGCCATGTCTGCACTGTGTCCAGGACTGTTGAGTTGGCCTAGACGTCAAAAACTATCTATAGTAGCACAGGGCTGGCATAGGTGTGGGATTGTGTGTCTGTACATCCAGTGTGTGCTGTTTGCAACACTTTACTCAGCCCACACTGTGTGCACTGTGTCCAGTGTTAGCGTGCCAATATGCATAATGAGGAGCAAGGTACTGTGGGTATACCTCCGACAGACTGGCCTGGCCATGGTGCATGAGCGCAGGGCATAGGGCAATGGCTCTGACATTGTAGTGGGCGGCCATCAACAGCACGGACAGGGTGGCCCCTGCATGTCCTCCTGGAAGGTCACTCTCACCCTGACTGAGCAATGACCATGGCATGGCTAGGTCTCCCTTAGTGCCAACAGTATCTCTCTCAAGTGATATCTATGGGTTGCCTTTTGGAGCCCAATCACTAACCTGTCTGCTTGGTAGGTGTGCGGACATCCCAGTTTTGGGTGCACACATTTTCTCCAGTAATATGCACTATGGATTAGCTAGCACACTGGTTGCAGTTAGAATGTGTAAGGCTGCAGCTTCACTGTGTTTGCTGCTGGAGAATGTCAGATAGTGGTGGTGGGCAGCTGAGCATTTCCAGGGCTGCCGTTTGTCTGCTATCACCTTATGGATGTGCACAGAAATGCATGGACTGCCCTGTATGTTGTCTGCCCCCCCCCAGCTGGACTGAGGTTGATAGTCTCCTCCAGCAGCACCATTGCAGTAATGTGGATCTATTGGTGGTAGATCCAGAGTTCTAGAGGGCAGTCTGGGTGTTACCACAGAATCCGTCTATGGGTCTAAACAGCCTGCCCCCACCCATCACACACTGTCACTGATGGGGACTCACACCATAGCCTATCTCAACTAATCCAGGTGCTGTGGACATGGTGCTGGGTGCCCCCTCTCACCCTCAGGGTGAGCACAGGACCCGCACAATGTGACGTTCAATACCAACTCTGTGACAGTAACCTACCCACTCAGTACTCCCTACCAGGCTGAGGTGGTTTGGGGCTGCATACCCCATCCTGTTGGTATTTCCAGACTGATGATTTGCATGAGCAGTGCATCATGGGTCTGTGTGGTTTAACCCTATCCTGGTAATCAAAGCAGACAGGTCATGTGGTGGCCTGCAGTCCCACTTTAGCCAGAGAGGGGTTTGCTAGCAGCTATGGAGATGTAGCTCACTTGTGACGTCAATGCCTGTAAAGCCAGAAGTCATGGGTATGATACCACAGTGGGGTAATTTGATATGGCTGTCTGAGCCTTTTTCCTTTGTAATGTATTTTGGTGCTGCCACCAACAACACCCTCAGTGCTGTAGCCTGAAGGTTCCTCAAAAGCCCCCTATATGTTTTCTGTAATAAAACATGAAAAGGTGCTGTGGCGGACACTGCACCTCAGAATGTTTCCTCTGGAGTGCCCCATAGGATGCATTAGGTGGCACCCTAGGTTATTGAATTGTGCCAGTGTATTTGCTCTCAAAACAAATCAAACAACAAAAGTCCTCATAAACCACTGCTGATATCAAAGAGTAATGTCCCAGCAAATCATATTTAATAGGCCCACTGTGTGAAGGAACCCATGAGTCCTGTACCATAAGGTGGTTTTGCAACCAATGTGCCACACCTCTGCCACTATGTCTGTATGTCAGCACACCTACGTACGATCAACGTGCATGAACGTCGCATGCCTACCTCTATCGGATCATTATGTGTGCTACGCAACCTAACGTGCATGTCCTATGTCCAGAGCAGAAGCCCCCCCCCCCTTATGCCATCCTGCACATCATTGCTGGGCTCACATTGAGATGAACCACTGAACATGTTCCATTGGGACACATATCCCCATATCACCAGGGTGACTGATAGGCCACTGTGATGAGCTCATAGGACCCCTGGTGATAGGGAGGATGTATTAAACTGTTTAAGCACACACAAACATATCACGAGGGTGACTGATAGCCCACTCAGAGGGTCTCTCAGGACCCCTGGGGATATGGAGGATGTATGAAACTGTTTATTTATTTTATTTATTTATTTAGCAAGCATTTGTAGCCCGCTCCTTCCAGCGATCAGAAGCGGGTAGGATTACTATTGTGAAACTGCCGAATCAAGGCAGGTACAAATTTTGTTTACATACAGATTGTCAGAAAAGCACATCATACAGAGTTAACACTTCTTAGCTATGGGGGAGTTCATTTACATATATACATAAATACATATATACAGGATAATCTTCTTGGACACAGTGGTCAGGGGCTGCTCCATCTGTGGGTTTAGTTCAGGTTGAAATGTGATTGGAAAATGTGCGTTTTGAGTTTCTTTCTGAAGTCTAGAAGGTCATTGCTAGCTCGTAGTTCTGGTGGGAGTTGGTTCCACAGTGTTGGCGCCGCATATGAGAAAGCCCTGTGGCTGGTGTTAGCTTTGGCAGATCTTATATCTGTTGGAGTGTGAAGGATGTTGGAATTGTGGGTTCTTCTGTTTCGGGTAGGAGGTTGCAATCTTACTAGGTTGTTGAGGAAGGAAGGTGCTAAGTTGTGGATGAGTTTGAAGGTGGTTGTTAGTATTTTGTATTTTGTGCGAGCTATTATGGGTAGCCAGTGTAATTGAATTAGTACTGGTGTGATGTGGTCACTTAGATTTTTCTTCATTATGACCCTGGCAGCTACATTTTGTGCCATTTGTAATATGTTTAGGGTTTTTTAGGTAAACCTTGTAGGATGGTGTTGCAGTAGTCAAAATGTGGCATGATGAGTGCTTGGGCCACTGTTCTGAAGTCTTGGGGATCAATAATATTCCGAATGGGTTGGAGCACTCTAAGCTTGTGGAAAACTGCTCTGTTGGTCTTTCGGAGGTGTTTTTCCATCTTTAGGTCACAGTCAAATGTGACTCCTAGATACTTTATTTCTTTTTTTGTTTGGTAAGTGTTGTTACATAGTGTTATTGATGTGGGAGGGTCAAAATTCGGTTCTTTGGAGATATACATTACTTCGGTTTTTTTGTGATTAATTGACATACTACTTTGTTGTAACCAGTCTTGCATCTCTCCGATACATGTCTCCAGTGGGTTGTAGTCTGGGTTTTTAGTGTCTAGTTGTGTGTATAGCATGATATCATCGGCATAGATGTGGTAATTAATTTCGTGCCGTGAGAAAATTTTGCATAGTGGCTGCATATATATGTTAAACAGAAGTGCTGAGAGAGCAGAGCCTTGGGGGATTCCCTGTGTTTGTGAGAAAGATTCTGCTTTTTCTCCGTTGAATTGAACCTGTTGTGTTCGAATTGAGATGTAGGATGAGAACCATTTTAGTGGGGTTCCTGTTATTCCTATTGATTTTATCCTATTTATGAGGGTCCCATGATTAACTGTATCAAAGGCAGCTGAGATGTCAATGAATACAAGAATGTACATTTTCTTTTTGTTTTCAAGGCCCTTTAGGAGGTTGTTAAGTAGAACTAGTAACAGGGTTTCAACTCCATGATGTTGCCTGAAGCCATATTGCTGGTCATCAAGAGGAGCACTGTCAGTCAGATGGTCTTGGAGTTGTAGAAGGACCGTTTTTTCTATGATCTTTGCCAGGAATGAGATACTTGATATGGGACGGTAGGAGGCTGGGTCTTCTCCGTTGAGTGTAGTGTTTTTTAGGATCGGTCTAATGACTGATTTCTTTAGTTCTGAGGGCATGATTCCTTGTTGTAGGGATAGGTTAACTATGTGTGCTATGTGAGGTGCTATGTCTTGTTTCACTGCCTTGATCCAGGATGCAGGACAGGGATCTAGTGGGGAGGTGGTGCTTTTCAGGCTTGTGACAATGGCTGTGATTTGCTTGGTTCCTATTTTGTGGAAGTGCTCCCATAACTGGTTTTGCATTGTGTTGTTCTCACTTCTGATTTGTGGTGTTGGTGGGGGGGGGGGTGGAGGACCAGGGGCCGTCAGTTTGGTCGCGTAGTGGTTTGCCAGTGTTTGGACCTTGATGGATTTGTTGAGGTTGGCATTTTGGTCGGTTTTGGTTAGTGATTTGACTAGTTCGTAATTTTTTTGCATTGTTCACGTCGTCTTTGTATTTTGCGAGATGGGCCATGTATTTAGTTTTGAGATCGGAGGATTTGGTTTGTCTCCATTTTCTCTCTATTTTACGGAGCTCCCTTTTTGATTTTATTAGAGTTCCTGTGTACCAGGGTTCCGAGTTGATCTTATGTGGGTTTGATGTGTGTTTCAGAGTTGGGTTAGATGTATTTTGGATGTGTGTGTTCCATCTGTTAGTTAGTTCGTCTAGGTCTGTGGAATCTAGGTTTATGTGGGATGCAATGGTGCTTATGAGGTGTTCCTCGTTGAGTTTGCTGAATTTCCTAATGGGGTTGGTCATTCTCATCTCCTTTGAGTTTTTGGGTTGGCACTGTAGTTTAAGTTTACAGTTGATTTGGTGGTGGTCTGACCATGGTACTTGAGTTATGTTTATTATAGGTGGTTCATTGCTTTGTTGTGGATTTCTGGGTATGAAAATCATATCTAGGATGTTTCCTCTATCGTGTGTGGGGTTGCTTATTATTTGTTGGAAACCCAATTGGTCGATGGCTTCATAGAAGGAGTCCGTGTGGGACGGAGGAATTGATGCTAGGTTCAAATCTCCGAGGATGATCTGGAATTTTTTGCTTTGTGTGGATGTGATGGTTTCTAGTGCTGTGGCTAGTGTTTCGTGCTGTGGTGAGGGAGGTCGATAGATTAGGCAGATGGATAATGCCATGCTCTCGACTTTAAGTAGGTCAAGATCTGGATTTGTGACCGTAGATGTGGTTGAGAGTTGAAGGCTGGTTTTGGCTGCTATAAGGACTCCGCCTCCTCTTCTGTTGATGCGTGGGCAGTTGTATAGTTGGTATCCGGGCTTCTGTATTTGGTTCATTGTTGCAGAGTCTGAGTCAGTGAGCCATGTTTCTGTTATGCATAGGATATCTGGTTGTTCGTCAGTTAGAATGTTGTGGATAATATGCGTTTTATTCCTTATTGACCTAGCATTAATAAGGATAATGTTACATGTGTGATGTTCTTGGTGTGTGGTTCGTGTGAGTTGTATTTGAGATCCAATAGTGTTCTTTGCTTTGGTTTTAGGGTGTTTTTGAGATTTGTTCCCTTTGATATGGGTGTGTCGTTGGGGTAATTTACTTGGTGTTTGTGTGGTGGTGATAGGATTTAAGTTGTATTGATGCAGGATGGGTAATGGAGGGGGGGGTGGAGAAGGTAGATTGGTGTATATAGTAGAGGAATGCAGTATTGTGAGTGTGGGATGGTTCTATATGAAGATGTTAGTATACACATGCACAAAATCAGGAAGGTGTGAGCAGGCTCCATTTTATGTCTGCCAGAAAGGATTTTGGATTCGAGTGGCGCAGTGTGGGGTGAAGTCAAGGCAGCTGGCCTAGAGATGAGTTAGTGTAGGCCGGCAAGATAGTTGTTGGGTACCAACAGTCTAGCAGGGATAGATGGGTTGGGGTACAGCGTTTCTTATTACTTTAACAAAATAGGGATACAGTCCTAACGTTCCTTATCACTCAGTATAAACAGATACAGTATTGTGCGATACAGTCCTATCGTTACCTATCATTCAGTATAAACAGATACAGTATTGTGCGATACAGTCTTAAGGTTATTGCAAGAAGGTTATTGGGTTACTGCATTGAAATGTAACAACTTGCTGGTTAGAGATACTTTGTTTCATTTAGCTCAAAATAAACAGTAGTAGCCTTTAGAGTTGGTAGGGGTTTACAATGTAACAGCTGGCTTGAGGAGAACAGGGCTTGTGACAGTGGGGAGTTTACACATTATATATACAGAGGTATGTTGGCTCCTACTTGGGGGGGGGGGGGTTAGGCCAGGGTTGCACAGTGGTCTTTTGCATCAGGAGGTAGATAAGTCCAGTAATTGTTTACCTGGGTGATATCGTTGTAGTTGAAAGCTCTTGATGTCGAATTTTGGTCCAGCTATGGGAATCTCGTGGAGCGTGGTGGTCGGGACCGGCGAGCTCAGACCCGGCCTGGGGAGCTCAAGCCGTCAGTCATTTGATTGTTGCACTTTCGTTTTCTGTCCGTTATCGGAGTTTTGGTCATGTGAGTCAGGCTTCTTGATACTTGCAGCCTTGTTGCGGTTGCGGTTGAGTGGATGATGTTTCAACTGCGCCTAATCTCCACCGCCTAAGGGCCACCGCCAAAGGGCCCTCTGGCGAGGCCCTCAGGCGCGGGCCCGCAAGGCGCGGGCGCGCCCTGTAGGGACGCCGCTTTTATGCGGTTCTGCCTGCGTGCGTGTGAGCCTCCCACTGCCCGGATTGGGCAGGAGTGTGTGGAGGGAGGGCTCCCACTGCCCGGATTGGGCAGGAGTGTGTGGAGGGAGGGCTCCCACTGCCCGGATTGGGCAGGAGTGTGTGGAGGGAGGGCTCCCACTGCCCGGATTGGGCAGGAGTGTGTGGAGGGAGTGCTCCCACTGCCCGGATTGGGCAGGAGTGTGTGGAGGGAGGGCTCCCACTGCCCGGATAGGGCAGGAGTGTGTGGAGGGAGGGCTCCCACTGCCCGGATAGGGCAGGAGTGTGTGGAGGGAAGGCTCCCACTGCCCGGATAGGGCAGGAGTGTGTGGAGGGAGGGCTCCCACTGCCCGGATAGGGCAGGAGTGTGTGGGGGAA
This sequence comes from Ichthyophis bannanicus, assembly GCA_033557465.1. NCBI lineage: Eukaryota > Metazoa > Chordata > Amphibia > Gymnophiona > Ichthyophiidae > Ichthyophis > Ichthyophis bannanicus. Next base: position 155,723,874 of record CM066031.1, read on the forward strand.
AGGCTCCCACTGCCCGGATAGGGCAGGAGCTTCACCAGGGCGGTTGGAGGGCTAGCGATGCTCAGCGGCTCCCACAAAGTAGGGACGCCGCTTTTATGCGGTTCTGCCTGCGTGCGTGTGAGCCTCCCACTGCCCGGATTGGGCAGGAGTGTGTGGAGGGAGGGCTCCCACTGCCCGGATTGGGCAGGAGTGTGTGGAGGGAGGGCTCCCACTGCCCGGATTGGGCAGGAGTGTGTGGAGGGAGTGCTCCCACTGCCCGGATTGGGCAGGAGTGTGTGGAGGGAGGGCTCCCACTGCCCGGATAGGGCAGGAGTGTGTGGAGGGAGGGCTCCCACTGCCCGGATAGGGCAGGAGTGTGTGGAGGGAAGGCTCCCACTGCCCGGATAGGGCAGGAGTGTGTGGAGGGAGGGCTCCCACTGCCCGGATAGGGCAGGAGTGTGTGGGGGAAAGGCTCCCACTGCCCGGATAGGGCAGGAGCTTCACCAGGGCGGTTGGAGGGCTAGCGATGCTCAGCGGCTCCCACGAAGTAGGGACGCCGCTTTTATGCGGTTCTGCCTGCGTGCGTGTGAGCCTCCCACTGCCCGGATTGGGCAGGAGTGTGTGGAGGGAGGGCTCCCACTGCCCGGATTGGGCAGGAGTGTGTGGAGGGAGGGCTCCCACTGCCCGGATTGGGCAGGAGTGTGTGGAGGGAGGGCTCCCACTGCCCGGATTGGGCAGGAGTGTGTGGAGGGAGGGCTCCCACTGCCCGGATTGGGCAGGAGTGTGTGGAGGGAGGGCTCCCACTGCCCGGATTGGGCAGGAGTGTGTGGAGGGAGGGCTCCCACTGCCCGGATTGGGCAGGAGTGTGTGGAGGGAGGGCCCCCACTGCCCGGATAGGGCAGGAGTGTGTGGAGGGAGGGCTCCCACTGCCCGGATAGGGCAGGAGTGTGTGGAGGGAAGGCTCCCACTGCCCGGATAGGGCAGGATGTGTGGAGGGAGGGCTCCCACTGCCCGGATAGGGCAGGAGTGTGTGGGGGAAAGGCTCCCACTGCCCGGGTAGGGCAGGAGCTTCACCAGGGCGGTTGGAGGGCTAGCGATGTTTAGGCACACACAACCATATAACCAGGGTGACTGATAGCCCACTCTGATGGCCTCTCCTGACTCCTTGTTGTAACATTATTGGCAGTCACTGCAATGTGAAAAACATAGCACATTGCATCATACAAAGCACTAAGAACCAGTGTGGAAGTGTTGATAAGTTCGAATCCGAAGTATGTAAACACAAGAAGCTCAAAATATTTTTTTGTGGTTTTTAAATATGTGACACACAGCAGTGTATATAAAAGTTGTGGTACGCATGTGCGCAATTGGGGTCGCCAAACTGAGCGTGTGTTTGCGGGGTGCAGTTGCACGAAATACGTCGCTCATCTGCGCCAGTTGCGGGGCGCATTTGCATGAAATACGTCGCTCATCTGCACCAGTTGCGGGGCGCATTTGCATGAAATACGTCGCTCATCTGCGCCACGCTTTTGCATGAAATACGTCGCTCATCTGCGCCAGTTGCGGGGCGCATTTGCATGAAATACGTCGCTCACCTGCGCCAGTTGCGGGGCACATTTGCATGACATACATCGCTCATCTGCGTCAGTTGCGGGGCGCATTTGCATGAAATATGTCGTTCAGCTGCGCCAGTTGCGGGGCGCATTTGCACGGAATATGTTGCTCAGCTGCGCCAGTTGCGGGGCACATGCGCGTAAATGATGGAGCATGCGTGCGATCATGTGATCATTAATCAAAATGTCGCACAGAATCAGAAAGCCATCCTTCGCTCCCCGGGAGCTCCGCCACCTGGCTCAGCTGATCGCTGGCAGGCAGCACAAGCTGTTCCCTGGGGCCTCCGGGTGCACGGACATGGGCAAGGTCCGCAGGGCATGGGAGCATGTAAAACGCAGGTTCAATCGCGAGGCTGATTTCCCACGGGAGGTAAGTGTATTGGGACAGGTCAGTAGATTAATTTATACAGCCAGTGTTGATTGCAGCTGTCCATGCTGCTGTGTCTAGGTAGTCTGTCTCAGTAATGTGTAGCAGGTGAACCTACATTCCATTTTGTCTCTGTATCACATCTGAGTGGATTGCCCTGTACCCAGGAGGTGTTGGACCTGGTCACAGAGGTCCTGATGCTATCCTGGTGACATGGCAGCTGCTGCTGCTGATGTGCCACAACATGCTGTAACACAGCTAGGGCATAGATCTGCTTAAGCGGCTCTCCAAAACATCATGTGGCTATGGTGGGATCTGTACCTGCAGGGGAACACATTTTGGCCACCACAAGGGTATGTGAAACGTGACACAAATGGTATGTCAGTCACCCTGGTGATATGGGTGTCTGTGCCAATGTTGTTCAATACACCCCCCTATCCCCAGGAGTCCTGAGAGCCCATCAAAGTGGACTGTCAGTCACCCTGGTGATATGGGGTTTTGTGCGTAAACATTTTTATACATCCACCCTATCCCCAGGGGTCTTGAGAGCCCATCAGAGTGAGCTATCAGTCATCCTGGTGATATGTTTGTGTGCGCTTAAGCAGTTAAATACACCCTCCCTATCCCCAGGAGTCCAGGCAGCCCATCACAGTGGGCTATCTGTCACCCTGGTGATATGTTTGTGTGTGCTTAAGCAGTTAAATACACCCTCCCTATCCCCAGGAGTCTAGGGAGCCCATCACAGTGGGCTATCTGTCACCCTGGTGATATGGTTATGTGTGCTTAAACAGTTTGATTTAGCCTCCCTATCCCCAGGGGTCCAGGGAGCCCATCACAGTGGGCTATCTGTCACCCTGGTGATATGTTTGTGTGTGCTTAAGCAGTTAAATACAACCTCCCTATCCCCAGGAGTCCAGGGAGCCCATCACAGTGGGCTATCTGTCACCCTGGTGATATGGTTGTGTGTGCTTAAACAGTTTGATTTAGCCTCCCTATCCCCAGTGGTGCAGGGAGCCCATCACAGTCGGCTATCTGTCACCCTGGTGATATGGTTGTGTGTGCTTAAACAGTTTGATTTAGCCTCCCTATCCCCAGGGGTGCAGGGAGCCCATCACAGTCGGCTATCTGTCACCCTGGTGATATGGTTATGTGTGCTTAAACAGTTTGATTTAGCCTCCCTATCCCCAGGGGTCCAGGGAGCCCATCACTGTGGGCTATCTGTCACCCTGGTGATATGGTTGTGTGTGCTTAAACAGTTTGATTTAGCCTTCCTATCCCCAGGGGTGCAGGGAGCCCATCACAGTGGGCTATCTGTCAAGCTGGTGATATGTTTGTGTGTGCTTAAGCAGTTAAATACACCCACCCTATCCCCAGGAGTCCAGGGAGCCCATCACAGTGGGCTATCTGTCACCCTGGTGATATGGTTATGTGTGCTTAAACAGTTTGATTTAGCCTTCCTATCCCCAGGGGTGCAGGGAACCCATTACAGTGGGCCATCTGTCACCCTGGTGATATGGTTATGTGTGCTTAAACAGTTTGATTTAGCCTTCCTATCCCCAGGGGTGCAGGGAACCCATTACAGTGGGCCATCTGTCACCCTGGTGATATGGTTATGTGTGCTTAAACAGTTTGATTTAGCCTCCCTATCCCCAGGGATCGAGGGAGCCCATCACAGTGGGCTATCTGTCACCCTGGTGATACGGTTGTGTGTGCTTAAACAGTTTGATTTAGCCTTCCTATCCCCAGGGGTCCAGGGAGCCCATCACAGTGGGCTATCTGTCACCCTGGTGATATGTTTGTGTGTGCTTAAGCAGTTAAATACACCCTCCCTATCCCCAGGAGTCCAGGGAGCCCATCACAGTGGGCTATCTGTCACCCTGGTGATATGGTTATGTGTGCTTAAACAGTTTGATTTAGCCTTCCTATCCCCAGGGGTGCAGGGAACCCATTACAGTGGGCCATCTGTCACCCTGGTGAGACGTTTGTGTGTGCTTCAGCAGTTAAATACACCCTCCCTATCCCCAGGAGTCCAGGGAGCCCATCACAGTGGGCTATCTGTCACCCTGGTGATATGGTTATGTGTGCTTAAACAGTTTGATTTAGCCTTCCTATCCCCAGTGGTCCAGGGAGCCCATCACAGTGGGCTATCTGTCAGCCTGGTGATATGGTTGTGTGTGCTTAAACAGTTTGATTTAGCCTCCCTATCCCCAGGGGTGCAGGGAGCCCATCACAGTGGGCTATCTGTCACCCTGGTGATATGGTTATGTGTGCTTAAACAGTTTGATTTAGCATTCCTATCCCCAGGGGTCCAGAGAGCCCATCACAGTGGGCTATCTGTCACCCTGGTGATATGGTTGTGTGTGCTTAAACAGTTTGATTTAGCCTCCCTATCCCCAGGGGTGCAGGGAGCCCATCACAGTGGGCTATCTGTCACCCTGGTGATATGGTTGTGTGTGCTTAAACAGTTTGATTTAGCCTCCCTATCCCCAGGGGTGCAGGGAGCCCATCACAGTGGGCTATCTGTCACCCTGGTGATATGGTTATGTGTGCTTAAACAGTTTGATTTAGCCTCCCTATCCCCAGGGGTCCAGGGAGCCCATCACAGTGGGCTATCTGTCACCCTGGTGATATGGTTGTGTGTGCTTAAACAGTTTGATTTAGCCTGCCTATCCCTAGGGGTCCAGGGAGCCCATCACAGTGGGCTATCTGTCACCCTGGTGATATGTTTGTGTGTGCTTAAGCAGTTAAATACACCCTCCCTATCCCCAGGAGTCCAGGGAGCCCATCACAGTGGGCTATCTGTCACCATGGTGATATGGTTATGTGTGCTTAAACAGTTTGATTAAGCCTTCCTATCCCCAGGGGTGCAGGGAGCCCATCACAGTGGGCTATCTGTCACCCTGGTGAGATGTTTGTGTGTGCTTAAGCAGTTAAATACACCCTCCCTATCCCCAGGAGTCCAGGGAGCCCATCACAGTGGGCTATCTGTCACCCTGGTGATATGGTTATGTGTGCTTAAACAGTTTGATTTAGCCTTCCTATCCCCAGGGGTGCAGGGAGCCCATCACAGTGGGCTATCTGTCACCCTGGTGATATGGTTATGTGTGCTTAAACAGTTTGATTTAGCCTTACTATCCCCAGGGGTCCAGGGAGCCCATCACAGTGGGCTATCTGTCACCCTGGTGATATGGTTGTGTGTGCTTAAACAGTTTGATTTTGCCTTCCTATCCCCAGGGGTGCAGGGAGCCCATCACAGTGAGCTATCTGTCACCCTGGGGATATGTTTGTGTGTGCTTAAGCAGTTAAATACACCCTCCCTATCCCCAGGAGTCCAGGGAGCGCCTCACAGTGGGCTATCTGTCACCCTGGTGATATGGTTATGTGTGCTTAAACAGTTTGATTTTGCCTTCCTATCCCCAGGGGTGCAGGGAGCCCATCACAGTGGGCTATCTGTCACCCTGGTGATATGTTTGTGTGTGCTTAAGCAGTTAAATACACCCTCCCTATCCCCAGGAGTCCAGGGAGCCCATCACAGTGGGCTATCTGTCACCCTGGTGATATGGTTATGTGTGCTTAAACAGTTTGATTTAGCCTTCCTATCCCCAGGGGTGCAGGGAGCCCATCACAGTGGGCTATCTGTCACCCTGGTGAGATGTTTGTGTGTGCCTAAGCAGTTAAATACACCCTCCCTATCCCCAGGAGTCCAGGGAGCCCATCACAGTGGGCTATCTGTCACCCTGGTGAGATGTTTGTGTGTGCTTAAGCAGTTAAATACACCCTCCCTATCCCCAGGAGTCCAGGGAGCCCATCACAGTGGGCTATCTGTCACCCTGGTGATATGGTTATGTGTGCTTAAACAGTTTGATTTAGCCTCCCTATCCCCAGGGGTGCAGGGAGCCCATCACAGTGGGCTATCTGTCACCCTGGTGATATGGTTATGTGTGCTTAAACAGTTTGATTTTGCCTTCCTATCCCCAGGGGTGCAGGGAGCCCATCACAGTGGGCTATCTGTCACCCTGGTGATATGTTTGTGTGTGCTTAAGCAGTTAAATACACCCTCCCTATCCCCAGGAGTCCAGGGAGCGCCTCACAGTGGGCTATCTGTCACCCTGGTGATATGGTTATGTGTGCTTAAACAGTTTGATTTAGCCTTCCTATCCCCAGGGGTGCAGGGAGCCCATCACAGTGGGCTATCTGTCACCCTGGTGAGATGTTTGTGTGTGCTTAAGCAGTTAAATACACCCTCCCTATCCCCAGGAGTCCAGGGAGCCCATCACAGTGGGCTATCTGTCACCGTGGTGAGATGTTTGTGTGTGCTTAAGCAGTTAAATACACCCTCCCTATCCCCAGGAGTCCAGGGAGCCCATCACAGTGGGCTATCTGTCACCCTGGTGATATGGTTATGTGTGCTTAAACAGTTTGATTTAGCCTTCCTATCCCCAGGGGTCCAGGGAGCCCATCACAGTGGGCTATCAGCACTCTGGTGATATGTTTGTGTGTGCCTAACCAGTTCAATACATTCTCCCTATCCCCAGGAGTCCTGTGACCTGCGTAAGGTGTCCTGTCAGTCACCCTTTTTCTAAGGTGTATGCAGCTGATGATGTGTGCTAGGACACCCAACCCCCAGGGGGCCAGATCCCAGATTGCAATGGTGGGTATGTCATTAAGATAATGTGGTAGTTTATGGCAGGTAGTTTGCACCTCTCCCATAGTCTGTGAGGTCACCATCTCATCACACATGTCTTTGATGTATCCAGATGATATGCTATGTGCAGATGTCTATGTGTGTAAATTTACCCCATCCCCATTAGCTATGAGATGTGCTTACAAAGGCCTGTATCAGAGCCATGTCCCCATAACTTTATGCTGAGTTAGGTTACACATGTTCCCACCTACTACAAATCCAAAACCTTGCGACAAATGGACATCACTGATGGTGTTGGAAGGATACATTCACCTTTTGTGGTTGGACAGCACAGACAGAAACCCCCACATGAGCACAGGTGCCAACAGCCTATTCTGGTGGTTTGGCCCCTGTCCATGGTGTTGCCAACCACACCTGCTGTCAGCATAGAAGAGCCAGGTCATGGGAACATAACAACATAACATAGCCCATACTGGGTCAATCCCTCGTCCCTCACACACAGTATGCTCTCTGCAACAGTGTGAAAACTAGGTTGTACATAGCTAGCAGGTTCCCCATGAGAGACACGTTACACACTGCATCTAGTGGGTCAAGCATTGCTATCCTGGGCCCTGTAGAAGCCCAAATGTCATGGTAGTGGCCCCTGGCAAGGTGAATAGGGCCACCCACACAATGTTTCATGTAGGGACACAGTACTGACTATTGGTAGGATATCAGGTTGCCATTGGGGTTGGGTCCCAGGATGTGCAAAGATCATGACAACACAAATTTGTTAAACAGACCACATACGGGGTTAGGGGGGTTAGCATGGACACCATCATTGCCTATCAAAATGTGGCATGGTCCTGCAATGTCATGCAAGGGGGCCACAGGGTAGTTCAATGATGTGTTCAGGGTGCCAGGCACACTGTACATAGGTGTCATTGCACACATGTTCACAGACAAAGCTACGTATGCAGGTGGCACTGGGAACAGAAAATGGGCTGGAACAAGCAGGAAGTAGGCCTTACATGTCGTTCTCATTAGTACCAACAGAGCCTGCGTGCAAACAGTCTCCAGTGTCCAATAGGAAAGCTATTGTAAGCAACCCATAGTGCCTGTGTGCGGTGATCTTGCCTTTGCAAAATGGCTCTCTCCAGGTCATTGTTTCCCACAGATCCAGCAGGTCATTGTACCTGGTATCGCAGAAAACCAGCTATTGTAGTGAAACACTTGTGGCACTGTCTGCCTGTTTCTCTGTATTGTAACCGATATTCTACAAATTATACATATTAAAAGGTCACTTTCACCCACACAATGAAACCGTTACAACAAAAGAGGAAAAACCACTTTGTAGGACTCCCCCCGGTTTGCCATTAGGCCCTAATGCCACATCAATCATGGAGAAGCACTCCTGGGCTGCAGAGCATATGTTGATAATGTGCAGCTACTTTCTCAGTCACAGACAACCATGTCTGGTATTGCAAATGCTAATGGCTAGATCCAGACATGTCTGAATGTATGGCCTGTGGGATGGTAGCAAAGAGTGGCTGGCATGACACAGCAGCCAACCTCGGTACCCTCTTTCCCAACAATGTGGCCTGGGGCACACACATTTTGTCAGGGGCATCCCCTTCCTCACGTGGAGCTCAGGTAACCAAACACAAATCAGTCCATTCCTGAAAGGGTACGTCCCCCTTGAATATTGGACTGCCACTGGCATTGCCCTTGAGGAGCACACTCTGGGCAAACAACCCCCACTGGAAGTGCCTAGCCCCCAAAGCCTCTATGGGGCTTCATGATGTTCTGTAGGCCTCATCCTAGTCCAAGAACCTTGCACCATGCTCTGTGGTCCTGGCTTTGGCCAGTACACATACACAGACATCGTCAGTGTTGTTTGACCAGAGGATCGTGGCCATTGAACGCAATCTGGCAGCTCACCATGTGCCATCCATGACCCTGGTTCCACCACAGACCCTGCAAAGTGCAACAATGGCTTGTGCAGCAATTGCATAACCGGCATTGGCAAATGCACCATAGGTGCTGATGAGTACTGGTATCCACACACCAGTACCATGTCACTACGATACTGTGGCCAATTGGTACCAAAACCTCACTTTAACTGAGCCTCCATAGAGAGGATACATCCAATCTCCTGAGGGTCTGATGACTGTGACAGGTCAGAGGGTAACGATGTACCTCTCCAGGACAGGCCTGCCTCTCCCAAGAGGAGAATGTTCCCTACGCAAGATATGTCCTTCCAGGATCTCCACATACATGTTGTTGGGGGTGTCTCCATTTCATTATTTTTTATTTATTTATTTACAGTTTCTTTTATACCGCACTATTCGACATCAGCGCGGTTTACAATGAACAGAAACTACACTTACCAAATATTGATCAGTGCTTACAATGAACAGCTGGGTATACATTAAACAGGTTTACATTCAACAGGTTTCATAAACAGAGGAACATAATAACTATGTACAAAAAGCAACTATGTACAGAACAACTAGGCGCAGCTATATGTTTCTTGATGAGGGAAGAAGCAAGGTGAGATTGCAGCTCTTCGCGTTAAGACTATGGAGAGCATGGGTTTAACGTGTTGAGATGGGGTGTAGAGGTAGGTTGGTGTGAGGCAGTGTCTGAAATATTGTAGTGCTGCAAGAACAGGTGATGCTTCAGTGCCTTCCTGAACTGGGAGAGGTCACTGATGGTCACTGATTAGTAACACAATGTGAGCACTGGCCATGGGAGACAGAGATTCACCTATATCACCAAACACCATATGGGGCCGACATCCTGCCATTACAACAGATCTTACGGAATCTCATTTTGATAATGTGGAAGATCCCTCTGAACACCTCTCCACATTCCCACATGTGCCTCCGTCACCTGGTCTGCAGTAAGGACACCTCCCTGATTACTCCATCCTAATTGAGTGTGCTAGGAGGAGAATTAAACGTTACAAACAACATGCCACCAAACCTCCTGGTAGGGAGTGTAAGCCATTATTTGCCTTTGGTCGCTGCGTCGTCCATACATTCAAGCTGTCAGACAGGACAGGTGCCTATATCATGTACATGGGAATGTTCCTGACGGAGCTCAAACAACATCTACAACTCTTAAGTCACCATCTCGCACATCACAGAGGTCACTACTATGAAGCACCTGTCAAGCATGCTCAGAACATTTCACATGTTGTGAATAGGGCAGCTTCTGACTGTTTTTCATGCCAAGGGAGAGTCTCCCCCATTGCTATTGTGGCAAGGACACCTGGCTGGCTGCAAGCCTCTCACCTGCAACACTGGGTACAGGCTAACTGGTCAACATCCCCTGTAGTGTCAATAAATGTATTTTATAAGCCGGCAGGACAATTTGACCTTAACAAGCCCGTCACATATTGTAGATCCTGCAAAGATGAGAGCTGTGGAAAAGCCCTTCCCTTACAAAACAAAATTCTAAGACAGTCCTATGGTCAGTACGTAACACCTGCAGTACAAGCTGCTTCAAAGGGTCAACATGCTACTATGCAGAGAAAGCTGACAGCTAGTCAGCCTCAGCAGACCCAGCAGCCTCACCCCCCACAGGCCTTTTGCCTCTGTGATGGAGTACTTGCCCTTCCTGGCCCTCCAGGCAAAGCAACTGTCCACAATCACAGGAAGATTAGGTCACCTCATCCCCAGATGGAGGGAGATAACATCACAACCTTGGACTGTGTCCATCATAGAAGAGGGTAGAGGCGTCATGCACATAGCAGTCCGCCTCCATCAATAGTGGGGGCATTCACTTTGCAAACCTCACCCAAAAGGAATCCAAAGGTAACACATTGTCTACCTCAAGGAGCAATGGAAGAGGTACCTCATCCCCAACAGGGTGCTGGCTTCTCACCCCACAATTTCCTCAAACCTACGGGAGAAGGAGGTCACAGACACATCTGACATCTCAGAGAACTGAAGACGTTTCTGTTCCAGATGACATTCAAAATGAACTTGCGAGGAAACGTACTTCCTGACCAACACAAGCAGATATGCCTGTGTTGTTTAGATCACACGGATGCGTACACACATCTTCTCTGCCAACAAGCACACCGGAGGTTCCTTTGGTCCCTCCATCAAGGAAACCACTATCTATAAATTGTTTTTCCTTTAGCCGTGGCTCAGCACCCAGAGTATTCACAAAGTGCATGTCTGTGTTTGCCGGTTTGGTCCATAACAAGGGAACAATCTGGTGGCCCTACGTGGATGACTGCCACATCCAGCCACAGTCACAAACACATGTCCAGGCCTCTCTCGCTTACCCAATGCGTGTACTCCAATATGTAGGCCCTGTCAGCTATCTTGTGGAATCTTGTCTGACTCCTACGTAAAAGCTGGAGCTCATAGGTGCACGGCTAGATATCAGACTGACAAAGACCTACCTGACTCAGCCTCAATGTCCTCGCATTGTGCTACGTGGTTTGACAGCACTACAACAAGCTGTTCACCTCGAGAGATGCATCACCTGCTAGGTCACATGGCATTTACGGTGCATGTGGTTCCGTACGCGTGTCTCCACATGAGACCAGCCCAGTGGCCACACTCTCTTCCTAGTGGACGCAAGCAACAGGCTATCTCTCAGATGTGGCAGTAAACACAAACCCCCATACCCTGTGCCTGGACTGGTGGCAGACAGCACACAAACTGATGGAGGGGTCACCTGTCCAGCAAACCCCTCCTCAGATCCCATTAACAACAGATGCCTCTAAAGTGGGCTGGGATGCACATGTACTGGGCACCTCCACCCAAGCCCCCTGGAATTGTCAGGAGAGTCAGTTCCACAGCAATCTGTTTGAGCTCTAAGCAACTTGCCTGGATATTAATGTCCTCCATTCCCTTCTACAGGCCAATGGGATACTAATTTGCGCAGACAATCACGTAGCTATGGTCTAGGTGAACAAACAAGGAGGAAAAGCCTCTGTGTCCCTTTGTAACGACGCTCCTGAACTGTGGGTGTTTGCCACACAGCAGCAGATCCATCTCCTGGCAGTCTATCTCCCTGGCAATCACAACTCTTAGCCATACAAACTCAATTGTGTTGTGCTCCTGCACAAATGTTCTGTACACATGTACCAACTCTGTTGAGTAGTGCAACTCTGGCCAACGTAAGAGACATACATCTTTGCACGTCCATCATATGCAAAACCTACCCGGTTCTATACACCAATCCCAGCTCAGAGTTATCAAGCAAGGGATGGTGTCCTCCTCAACTGGGGGCAGATATGCCTATATGCCTTACCTACCATTGCCTTGATTGCATAGAGCCTATTGCAACCCCTGAGGGACAGAGGCTACATTATCCTCATAGTCTCATGCTGGCAACAACAGTTTTGATACCTTAGGATTCTACATATGACCCTGGTTTCACCCCTGTATGTGGGGTCAACTCCAGACTTACTGTCGCAGGAGGAGGGGAATGTACGGCATACTAAATCCCCGTCTCTGCACCCGAGAGACTGGCTACTGATGGCTGAACCTGCTTTGGCACTCCCCTCAGTCAGGAAGCGCATGATGTCCTTTGTGCTTCCAGGAACCTTCCACAGGGCAATCCTGTGCCATCAGGTGTACATGACATTTCATGTGGTGATAACAAAAGGCCTGGAACCCCTTTTGTCCTCCGTTTATAAACATGTTTATGCCTTACGCCATTATTCATCAACCAATGGTCCCCAAACAGAGTGAGTCAGAGTCCATTGATGTGGCATTGCTGCTCCTTCTGAACCTATCTCTGGTCAACCCATGTCATCCCATCCTCTCATATTGGGGAACATGAGAGGCCTGCATCAAACAAGACCTGCCCTTACACCACTTCCAGAGGCATGGGATCCCACTCTGTTGCCAGGGCAGCGTTTGCCGCCGGCCTCTGAGGCCACAGACACTACATCCTTAAGGTTTGTGACCTGGGAAATAAAATACCGTCTTGCAATCACATCAGCAAGATGTATCAGTGAATCCCTAGCTCCATTGCCTCATCCACACCACACAATGTTTGAACATGAGCAGGTCATCCTACGGACACATCCACACAGCATGCCTAAGGTGGATTCCTCCTTTCATTTGCAACAAGAGTTGTAGTTACCTGTAGTCTTTACACAGTCAAATGCTGCAAATTCAGAGAGGATGCTTCATACCTTGGACTGTGAATGAGCTGTGGCATTGCATCTGCAGAGGACCCAGCAACAGCAAACGTCCCCTCAACTATGCAGAGTCTCAGATTGATAGCATTTGGGTACAGTAGTGTCACAACGATCTCTACCCAACTGGATTGCTCAGTGTATTACCCGTTATCTAACCTAGATAACACCATTCACTGGTGGCCCATGTTCCCACTCACAATGTGACAGTCATGGCAGACTCATGTGCTCACGTCCATTCTGTAAATATTAACAACATATGTTGAAGCAACTACCTGGTCCGCCTTTCACGGTCCACGTAAGCTTGGATGAAGGCTCCTGCAGGCATGCTCTGGTTGGTCAGGCTGCTCTGCAAAACCTCTCCCATACGTAACACACTCCTAGCTGCCACTCCCACAGGATCCTTGAAACACATGGGTGGGAGAAGAGGCCACCCACAGACCCTCACCACTCTGGGGATCCTTTCCTGGCATTTACATCTACTGTTTCGCCACATGTTTGACCATGTCTTGCGTGTAGCTGGTGATAGCATAGTTAATCACCTGTAACAGGTGATCTCCTGGAACAGCAGGATGAGGTAATCACAACCCACCCATCTCCCCTTGTGGGTTGTGTCTCTCTCTGTCTCTCTCACCTTCCCAATGTCTCTCTCTCTCCCTCCCTGTGTAAGCTGTAAACTCTACTGGAGAGAGACATGTTGGACAGGGGGGAAGGCAGCGCACACGCACTGTGGGATGCTGCCAAAGGCTTTCCAAAAGGATGCTGGTTAGCGTTCTCACACAGGCTCCGTTGGTACCGACGCTACCCACATGTGATGACATATGCCTGGTGCACATGGAGATCCCCTGTGACATGTGATGAACTATGCAATACATGACACACACACACGGCAGTGGAACAGGAGCAGCAAGACGCTGGCCACACTGATGTATGTTTATGTTGGCCACCCAGCAGAGGTGATCATTCACTAATGCCCCCACCTTTTTTTTCACATCCACAGGTCGAGGACCTTCGGAAGAAGGGCAGGGAGCTGCGCCTCCACCATGGCGCCTACCTCCAGCGCCTCCAGGGTGAGAGCCCGTCACAGGGTGATGTTGAATATTGACAAAGTGGCTGATCAGTAACAGATGTTCCATTGGCCAAGAAGCCTGTGTGGTGCCTGCATAGGTACAAGTGCTAGATTTCACACATAACAATGTGCTGATGACTGTCATCTTCCACAGATGGTGATGTCCCTGAAGAGCAGCCCACCACCTCTGCATACTTGTTACGCAGACCCACGACACCGCATGATGTGGAGGTGGTGGTGCTGGAGACAACGGAGGAGGAGGAGGAGGAGGCGGTGGAGGAGGCAGCAGCAGCAGATGAAGACGTAGAGGAGGGGGCAGATGGGGATCCGGAAGGGGTGGTTGGGGGGGAGGCAGGGGAGAGAGAGGGTGTGGGTGATGTGGGGGTAGTGGAGGTGGTGGAGGGTGGTGGGGAGGGGTCAGGGGGGGAGGAGTGGCCAGAGGGGGTGTGGGAAAGTGATGAGGAAGACAGGGCATCACAGGGCACTGTGGGCTCCCGCCAGCCATACCAGTTGCCTCCATCATCCAGGGCCCCACACAGGTCCTACGCAGATGCCACCACACAGACACCAGGGACGATGTGTGTGTGTGGTGGCAGATGCGTGGCCAACCTGTATGTGGCCCTGGATGCAATGGAGCAGCGTATACACATGTCATGTCACTCGCACCAGTGGCTGGCAGGAGCCATTGAGAGAGTGGTTGCCGAGGTGGAGCGTCTACCATGTCGGCAGCCACCCCCTGAAGGGCGTCACAGGCGTCATTGATGGCGCCTGTGACGTCCACACATATGCCCTGTGCTGCCCTGTCTTCCATCACTGGGCATGCAGGGAGAGGGTGTGGCTCATGTGGGGGTGGGGGGAGGGGTGCGGGAGGTTGTTCAGGGCGGGTGGGGGTGGCAGGGGCGTGGAGGGTGTGGTTTGGGGGGGAGGGTGATGGGTATTCTCCTCCTCCCTACACATGTAAATATTTTCCCTTTTTGTAAATATATATACACATTGTTAATGAATTAGAAATGGTCACGTGTCTCACTTAGCATAAGACTATGGATGCCAGCATGGGATATGTGTGTGGACAGAGATGTGCAGAACAGGTAGACATGGGTGGCATACATCAATTGGCTCCTCATGCAGTTTGGGGGGCAAACCATGTGTGTAGGTGTCTGATACCAGGGTGTTGCATGAGATGTTGCAATGTAGTGGGCGTCCCAGGGACATCCATGTCACAGGGATGGGCATAGCTGAAACATATTTGTAAGCATAAATCAGCAGCCAACATACGCATGCCACCCATTTCTGCCTCTGGCACATGCATGCCTATGGTGGGGGGGCAGGCATGTGATCAGTGTTATAGGCAGGGACAATGGTCACACATATGCAACCAATGTCGGGTGTATGAGGGGTTGGACACGGTGATGAATCAGGAAACTAAACATGCAACCTCAAACATAGTCCCCCTGTCGCAACATGGGTGTCTGTGTACACCGCCCCGCTGCAGCCCAGAGGCAGTGAACACACAATGTGCACGTGACACATGGCATATGCTTGCATCTGGGAAATAATACCTGTCTGTGACAACACACCAACAGCAAGGGGCCTGGGTGCAGGTCATATAGTCAGGGACTCCACATGCATTTGCCCACTACATAGGGGACCACAAGGACACACATTGGAAACACACAGTGTATGTAGTGTATGACAGCTGTTTATTGTCACAGCTATCCTTTCCTTTTTTAACGTTTGTACAAACATGTCTAGATTACTGCTCTAATTGCCATCAGCGTGGTTTACATGGCACAGACACATCAGACGATTTTCATATGTCTGCTTATGAAATATAACAGGAAATGCAACTTCCAAAACAAGGTCAACTATATACATAGGTGTTTCACATGATCATTGCAACAGGGACAAACATATGCATTGTTGTTTTACATGCTGATGTAAACATAACTTAGCGACGACGTGGACGCCCACGCCTGCCATGTTGCACACCCCCTCCCCCCCCCCCCGCGGTGCAACACCCTCTTCCGGTGCCAGTGGTGGTGGTGGTGGTGCAGGTGCAGCTCGCCTCATCACATCCAGCATGCCCTCAAGGGCCTCACAAATCCGAGTGAAGGGCATGGCTCGGACCTCCTCACAAAATTGGCGCAGCTCCCCACAGACCTCCCTCGTGTTCTGCTCCACTGCACTGCGGATCCTGTCAAGCACCCGACGATTGCCTGTGGATGGGACACAGGGTGGTCTATGAGATACCTCTCCAGTAATCCACCGTCATACACAAACATGTCACGCACATTCCACAAGATTGTTAATGTGACAGGGCAGATTCTAGTAGACACATGGATAGGGGTAAGATACATCATTCTCACAGTAGTATACATCATAGAAACCCAAAGGACACGTTACAGTACTTTGATGTGGAAGGCAAACACAACGATCTACAGGCTGCGCTGACACACCCACATACTGCAGATGTAGCAACGGGATTGGGCAAAGAGAGCAATCACATGTCCATCGTGTACAGGAGGTGGAGCATGCACCAGGGACAACAACCACAGCTGGGCAGCAGCAGTGATGATCAGAGGAAGGTCTAGGAAAGGCAGCACAAGTGAAGCCACAGTTTGAGGGATAAACACAGTTTGTAAAGGTTACAGGAGATGTGCTATTGACTCAGAGGGATGGAGTGTTAGCACAGGGATATCAAACCTTACCTGCACAAGTGCACTGCTGCTGCACGTGTGTGACACCTGAGGGGTTCACATACACCTTGTGTAACACAGAGGAGGGGTTGGGTATCAGTTCTTGTAGACCTTGGAAGAAATATGGAGGGTTTGGACAGAGCAGGGGGAGCAACAGAGGGGGCATCAGAGGTGGACAGACCCCAGGAACGCAATGACAGGGTTATGTTGCGGAATCCACAGCTGGTGGTACTCACTGGGGAAGGGCGGTGATAGCCAGAGTTGGGGGGGTGTTTTTCTGATTTCGTTAGGCAGCAGGGGTGATAGCTGGGGGTTGGCTAGTCTTTCAAAAAACACAGAGGTCGTTATCTGACCTATGTGATTGTGTGGGTGAGTCCCAAACAGGGCCGGCCCATCCATTGAGCAAGTATGTATTTGCACAGGGCCTGGCGTTCCAGGGGTCCCCACGCAAGGAACATTGTGCTTTTTTGCAACATTCCAAAACAATATTCACAACCTGGCTACTGCCGCTGCCACGGCAGCAGCGGCAGAATGGAGTGTCCCGCGGGGCCCCCTCTGCTCTCTTATCCCCTCTGCAAGGGCTTTCAGATTTGTAAAGGGAGAGTGTCTCCCTTGCGTCTCTGTTTAGGCCACAGGGGCTCATGGGAAATTTCCCCTCGGCTCCTTTAGACACAAGGGCCTGATGGATAGCGTATCAATAGCCCCTGTGGCCTTAAAGGAGACGCAATGGAGACAATCTCCCCTTTCAATACTGAATGGCCCTGCAGAGGGGCTCAGTGGCCAGAGGGGGCCCCCCCGGGACACTCCATTCTGCTACTGCCGCAACGGCAGCGGCAAAACCCAGTTGATTTTGTAAAAACATCACATAGCCAATGTGGGGGGGGGGGGTCAGGACGTGACATGCGGTGGGCTGTGGGTTGGGGGGGGTTAGGACAGGATATGGGTTTTTGGTGAGGGGTTAGGACTTTAGGTGGCCTTTGTGGGGGGCTAGGACCCGTAATGGACTATGGGGGCTTGAGACTAGTAATGGGCTGTGGGATGATGGGCCATGTCTGGAAATGGGGTGATGGAGTTGGGATAGGACTGGACATGGGCTGTTGGGGGACGGTATGAATGGAATTGACTGTTGTGGGGGCTTGGTTTGCAATAGACTCCTGGAGGGGCTTGAACTGGATGTAGCCTCATGGGGGGCCTTAGTCTGGGATTGGGCTGTGTGGCGGGGAGGTAGGATTTGACATGGGCTGATGATGGGTCTAGGACATGACTAGATATGGGCTGATGGGGAACTTGGTTTGGAAAGGAGCTGAAATCATTGAAAAAATAGTATACAGGCAGCTACAAGATCATGTGGACACCTATGCACCTCTAGATCCATCACAACACGGGTTCAGAGAGTCACATGGAGTGGAAACACTACTTACCACTCTCTTCAACACCATAATCTCAGGCATTGACAACTCACGTACAGGTTTCGCACTTATCTTTTTAGATATTGCGGCAGCCTTCGACTCTGTCTGCCACGAGATCCTCCTGATTCGGCTAAGAGAGAAAGGCATCACTGAAACAGCGCTGGAGTGGTGCAGGTCTTACCTGTCTGGAAGATGGCAACACGTACGAGCAAATGGAACCACATCTGAGCCATTCCTACAAAGTCAAGGAGTCCCTCAAGGATCCTCCCTATCGTCTCTTATGTTTAACATTTATATCCAACCCATATGTAACATCATTAGACACTTTAATGTGAGTTGCATGATTTACGCCGACGATGTACTACTTTACCTGCCAATATCCCTGGATTGCCCAGACCTCACCCCAATAACTAAGTGTTTCAATGCAGTATCCGAATGGCTCCTCTCTCAAAATCTGCGCATCCAACATAAGAAAACAGAGGTCCTATTTATCTCTAGAAATCTTGAGTTTATTCCACCCAACCACTTGGAAGTACACAACGCCAAGCTGCAAGTAAAATCAGCCATACGATACCTCGGAGTCACATTGGATCAGAACCTCGACATGAAGCAGCACATAGCAAAAACAGTAAGAGCGATCTACTTCAAGATCAGATCCCTCAGACACATACGCCCTCTACTCGAGCTGAATGACTTCCGTACCATCTACCAAGCCCTCATCATCCCTCATTTTGATTATGCAAACGCCATCCTACAAGGTCTCCCTAAAGCAACCTTACATCCCTTACAACTCGCCATGAACAGCGCTGCGCGAATCCTTTTAGGAGCACCAAGGAAAGAGCACATCACACCCCTCCTGATGCAGCTGCACTGGCTCCCCATCCAAGCCAGGATTAACTTCAAGATCTTAGTGATGACATTCAAGGCCATCAATGGGTTATCCTCTTCTCCAATATGCGACCTCATACAACAACCCATGCCCAACAGGATAAGAAGAACGGCTGCAACCAACATGCTAGCAATACCAAAAGCTATGACAAAATGCGCCATATCAACCTCAAATAGAGCCTACAGCCTGAACGCCCCAAGCCTCTGGAACTCCTTACCACCACACATCAGAGCTATCCCCAATTTGAGCCAGTTCAGGAAGGCCTTAAAACACCTCCTCTTTATTAAATACCTCACAGCCTCCCTCGAACCACAGCCACCAGGTACGAACAACACACAATGACCTCATCTCACATATAGACAGTTACCAATTTCAGTATCCCATTTGTGTACATAGTTTACCAATTTCAGTATTCCACTTATGTACATAGTTCCCCCCGTTATCCAAGTTGATTGCTCCTGTTCATTGTAATGACCTGACTCTTGTTCATTGTCGGATTCTGTTTTGTTTTATGTAAACCGCGCTGATCGTAAATAGTGCGGTATATAAGAAATGTAAAATAAATAAATAAATAAATAAATTTGAACTGGAAATGGATGGATGAGCTAGGCATGGAAATGGCCTGATGCAAGGACTAGACGGAAATGGATGCTGGCTGAGGCTGAAACTAGAAGGGAGCTGATGTTGGGGAAGGATTAGAATGGGATGGGGCTGGGAGAGTTAAATGCAGAGAGGTATATACGTTTTGTGTGGGAGGGATGATACATCTACAATTGGCTTGTTTTTGGGAGGGTACGTGGGGTTTGAGGATGGATTGATAAAAACGTGAGAGAAAGGGATAGGATAGGACTGAGGGAAGAACTAAAGGAAAAAGATGAGTATGTTAAAGCAGATGTAGAGAGAGAGAATGGAGAGAACACTAGAAGAGAGCAGAATGAACAAATAGACATCAGACGATGGTGAGTTAGCACAACTCATGAAGAAGCCTGCTGAAAGTGGCTGGAGCAATTGCAACTGCAAAAACATGCACAAAAGGTATAGAGAGATATTTGATGCTTTTGAAATTTTACATGGCATATGGAAGCATTGGGAAATGTGTATCATTACGGTCTGCGCTTTGTTTGGTACAAGGGACAATGAATGTATCACTGTACTGATTTGGCATAGATTTGTATACCGCTACTTCCAATTTAATTTATAGGTTTATTTCTACAGTGTTGTATTACATTCCATGTTTGCCTTTTGAGGCTCCCAGTTTAATTATTGGCTTACTGTATGTAAATTGTGATTCCTTGTTTTGTGATGCTCTATGTTCTGAATGTGTAAGTGAGCTGAGGTATTCTGTTTATGTAATTCCTATTTGACATTGACAATTGTTCTCTTTCCCCAGTATGTTCTGAAAAGTCTTGGTGGAATATTGTCAGTGTTGCAGTTTGATAGGTGGGGTATGGTGATTTGAGAATCCTGGTAATGCTGTCAGGATACGGGGGGTTTGATATGGTGTCTACATGGGCAGCGTTTGTTGTAGTTCCTAATGTGTCTGGCAGTTGGCATTGGAGTATAGTAATTTGGCAATCTTTTAGTCCTTCTTTATCCATACGCTCATTAAGAGACATGTTGACTAAACATTACTGTATGGTAACATACAACAATTCATGCAAATATGCCACTTATGCTAATGGGGGACCATCACTGAGTATCCGCACATAGCCACGCAATCTCCCTGGGACGCCCCTGGTCACAACCTATGCAATCAGGTGACTCATTGGTTGAGCTACAGGAAGGGGATATGTTGATGGCCTTGTCTGTGTGCAATGCAGTCTATCTTATTTGTTGACGTACAGGCAGCCTTGCGGGACCTGTTTTCCCACCAAACCCATATTTTCAATCTGTATGATACTGTCACCTCTGTAAATCCTTGTATATGGGTGAGCGAAAACATTTGTACAGCTCTATTCATATGCTCTGATTTATTCTCACCTGCAGATGCAGACTGTGGGGAATGGAGGCTCTGTGATGTTACATCACAGAGGATGGTTGGGTTTGTTTATCTCTGCTCTGATTGTTTGATGACTATGTGTCAGTTGACATCCTGTTGTCTGCAAGACATCTGGGTGTCTGCAATGAGGCAGACTGTTGCAAGGGCAATGCTTGTATTTATTTAGTGGCTGACAACATGCTGGACCTTAAACAACATTCCTCATATGTCTGCATCTGTAGGTGTCACCTGACCTTAGGCTATTCTGGTGTGTGACACAATAACATCATCTATCATAGGCCATACCCTTTTGTTTTCTTCACTACATCCCATCTACGTGAAACATACATGTAACAGCTGTGGAAGGAATCTTGCCACATCCACCACACAAACACCAACTAGAGTCTAGTGGTTTCTGTGTTGTGGTTGTGACAGTCTGTTGTCACCCACCTTCGGCATCGCGCCGTGCTGATGCGCCGTGTGCCCTCAACTCCGCCATCATCACATCAGGGTCAACTGTATCCATGCCTGCTGCCTGCCTGGGGTGTTGGCTGTCCTCCATTGCTGCAGCCCCCAGTGTAGTTCTGCTGGTGATGGGTGGCTCCAGGGGCTCATCTCCGGCACTTGTGCTGCCCCCTGAGACAGCAGCCTCGGCCTCCACAAGACTCAGAGGGACTGTTATGTCCAATCCTCCTCCACCTCCCCCTCCTCTTCCTCCTCCGCCTCCTCCTCCTCCTCCTCCTTCTCCTGGGCCCCCATTTCACTGTAGTCACCTGCATTGTGAACAATCAGAGACAGCACACATATGTTTAATCAATCCACCTATGTATACGTGTGTGCTACAGACACCACAGACATGATGGGGGGGGGTGCCGTGCATGTGTGCTGCATACAGGACCCAATACACCCTTCCATACGTGTGTGTCCCCACCATGTACATGTTCCAGGGGCACATGTGTGTGCTGTTCCCATGCACAGCTTGCATGTTTGCCATGTTCCTGTTCCTGGTCCCATTCCACATGTGTCCCCATCCCATCCCTTTCCCCATCTGTGCCAAATATGTCCACACATGCCTGCTGATACCCCACCCTTACACCTGTTTTGCCATCCACTGTATGTCTGTGTAAGATTTTGATTAGGACACATTTTTGTCGGACATACTATCTGCTCAGTGCTACATGTGATTAGCAGTGACCCATTGTGCAGCGGACTAAAACTAGCCAGCACCTCTGGCCCACTGAGAAGCACATGCAGCACTGTGCAGATAGTATGTCACACAAACATGCCCTGATCAATGCCCCTCACAATCATACAGGGGATGGCAATCACAGATGTGGTGGTAGGGTACTGACTCGTGTGTGGGGGCTTTTTCGGGACAGATGGGGAGAGGGATGGGATGAGGGACACATTTTTAATGTTGCCCCTGGACATGGCAACAAAACAGGTTGTGCAGGGGTATATCACACACATGTGCCACCAGGATAGCAACATGGTGGGGATTGGGTGACAGGTATGGGAGGGTCTGTGCAGTTGACTGATGTGTACCCAATGGAAATTTCAGGCATGACCTTGTACCTGACAGTTAGCATACATACCTGCGTGAGGATGTACTGTGTCGAGGGCCTCAGGCAGACCACGGAGGTAGATATGGCCCAATCTTGTGGCCAGCTCTTGTTCCAGGGGCGAGAGAGATGGTATGAAGGGGCCCCCGCCACCTGTACCCAGAGCATGTTGTCTCTCGGCTACCATGTGCTGCCGCACCCCTCTTTTAATATCTGAAAACCTCTTTTTGAGGCTTTCAACATCTTGTGGGGGGCCCCTGCCTCAGACAGTGCAGCACGCACCTCCTCCCACACTGCCATCCTGGTGGCCACAGTTGTGTGGCTACTGAGCCGGCCAAAAAATATGTCATAGTTCTCTATGACATGTGATAGAAGGATGTGGTTCTCCCTCTCGTTGAACCTTATAGCCCTCTTCCTCTGTGGTCCAGGCACAGGTATCCTTTTTCTTTTTGCCGTTTGGCTGTACTGTGCAGCCTGTGGCCCAGCAGATGGTCCAGCCTCTTCCTCCATAGCTTGTGCAGTCACTGCCCTGGGTGTCTCTACACCAACAGGTTGGGCCACCTCCTCCACCCCCTCACCCTGACCCTCCCTCTCCCTCTCCATCTCCCTCTCCATCACCCGCTCCTCTCACCGCACCCCCACTCACCTAAACACAACACACCACAGACCACACTACACACCACAATACAGAATACAATACCACTACAATACAGGACACACTACACAACACAATTCAAACGGAAAACTTTTAAAGTACACAACCCAAAGCAAAAGAAATAATCCTACACTACTCCCACCACAGCCTTTATCTCTCTAACTCTCTTTCTCTCCCTCTCTCCTCTGCACCACTACCACCACAGCCTCTCTCTCTCTAACTCTATGTAATTCCCCCTCCCTCTCTCCTCTGCACTACTCCCACCACAGCCTCTCTCCCTCTAACTCTCTCTAACTCTCTCTAACTCTCTATCTCCCTCTTTCCTCTGCACTACTCCCACCACAGCCTCTCTCTCTGACTCTCTCTATAACTTTCTCTCTCTGACTCGAACTCCTCAAACAACCCTCAACTTGGTCCACATGTGCAGGCTTATTTATAGGGTTTTTGCACGTTTTTTACGTTGCGCATGCGCAATTGTGCGGGCGTGGCGCTCGTGCGCTGCGCACATGCGTGACTCTATGCATGGGTGTCCGAGATGGCCACACGCACATGTACAGAGAGACGCACATGCACGGGACGCACACACAGCCGCCCATGCGCAGTTGCACACGTGCGGTGCATTAGCACTACTGCGCATGTGTGACTCATTACGCATGAGCAGTACGGCGAGTGCCACATGGGCGGCTGTGTGCGTCATGCACATGTGCGACTCGCCGCGCATGTGCGTGTGGCTATGCACAGACGGACGCCCATGCGTAGAGTCGTGCACGCGCGCGATGCAGGAGCAACGCCCGCGCACAAATGCGCATGCGCAATGGCCGCAAACCAAAAAAAAACTATAATTAAGCATGAAAACCTTGTCCACGTTGAGGGTTGTAGGCGACGAAGAGTAGGTGTGTGTTTGTAGAGAGGAAGGAAGAGAATCAAAGCAGGTGTAGGTGTTGATTGTATTGGTGTTGGTTGTATTGGGTATTGTATTGTATTGTGTGTGTATTGTCTTGTGTGGTTTGTAAGGTGTGCACTGTTTAGGGAGGTTTGCTTGTGTGTTTGAGTGTGTTTGTGTAGCCAGATGGGAGGAGTTTATGGCGGCTATTTATGTTGCTGCATGTGTCCTGAGACGTGGGCAGATGCTGCGGTTGCAGGACAGGGGAGATGGTGTCCATGGTGCTGAGGCACAGGGCATGGGTGTAGTCCCGCAGCAACTCAGACCTGCAGCTGTGGGGGCAGTCCAGGCAGGGGCTGTGCGTGCACGGCGCAGAAGGTGTGCTGAGGTGCAGGCTCGGCAGCCTCGCCTCTACAGGCCCAGGGCCCAGCTCCAGGACATGCGTGAGGACCAGGTCATCTCCCTGTACCGACTGAGCACAAGGGCTATTAGGGAGCTCTATGAGGATCTAAGACCTGACCTCAAGCCCCTGACTGATCGGTCCCATGCCATACCAGGTTTAGTCAAGATCCTTGCTGCCTTACATTTCTTTGCCTCTGGCTGTTTCCAGTCATCTGTGGCCGCAGTGGGTGGCATGAGCCACCCCACCTTCTCACGATGTCTCCACCAGGTACTGCGTGCCATGGTCAGCCGAGTGGGGAATTACATAGCCCTTCCCCACACTAGGAAACAATGGGGGACCCTGAACCAGGCCTTTGAGGCGTTAGCCGGGATACCACACGTGATGGGAGCTATTGATTGCACACATGTTGCCCTGGTCCCGCCTAGAGACAGGGAGGTAGCGTTCCGCAACCGCAAACAATACCATTCCCTGAATGTTCAGGTTGTATGTGATGCAAATCTGCATATTCTGAATGTGGTCCCTAGGTTTCCAGGGTCCACCCATGACTCCTATATCCTGCATCACTCGGCACTATTCACACAATTTGAGGAAGGCCGGTATGCCGACTGTATATTGCTGGGTGAGTATTTCATGATTAGTAATCTAGGTATGTCTGTCTACATTTAGTTATGTAACATCTCATATGTAGCAACCTTTTTTTTAAACACTGCAGTTTACAGATAAGAAATGTTGGATAGACAGAGGACTGTTGTGAGTTAACATTATTAGAGGAGTATAGACGTATAGTAACAGGGAAAACAATTAACAAAAGACCATCAGGATCATAACATTATATGATCATAACATGCACATGGTGTTCATGTGACTACACCCCTGTGCTTATGGCTATCCTGTTGCTGGATCCCTCCTAGTGTGTGTGTGTGTGCCAACTGCCCACATATGATGGGGGGGGGGGGGGTGGTTGGTGCCCTTCACATACACCTGTGATGATGGTTAATTGTCATCTAATTTTTGTATGTCATGTAACGTTTATGTTATTGTCAATCCATACAACTAACCCTTGTCATGTGTGTCTTAGGTTCACCCACTCACTCTGTACTGTAGTTGACACCCAGGAGGCAGTATATAATAGGAGGAGGTGTCTGGAAATATCTGATGGATTTTCTGGAGCTTTCCAGCTGGGAGGACACATTTGCATATGTATGATCACGCATCTTGCCTATGTCAAAGCAGGGGTGCAACACAGTATAGGGGGTGCAGTACCTTTGCCCACTGTAGATGAGCGGAAGCTAGCGTCGTGGTGTCTGCCGATCCTCATGTAGCTGACCATTATGTAAAGGTGACGGCAAAGTCAGGGGGGCTACGTGGGTGCATACAGAGAGGTATTGGTACAAGATACACAGGAGGGTACTCTGCCTATGTATATGTCCTTGGTGCAAACCCATGTGGGGTACAGTGTGCAGGTTTGTAGACCGCACCTTCAAAAGGATGTGAACAGGATGGAGACAGTGCAGAGGATGGCTATTACAACAATTTGTGGTCAGCAGTATACAGCATATGGAGACAGACTACCAAATCTTGATAGGTAGACCTTAGTGGACATGATGTATAGAGGTGATATGGTTTACATTTTGCAAGACCTCCATGGCATACATGTTCTGGGTGTGGGCTTCCCTCAAATGGCAGCATGTTTTTGCTTGGTTACTATTCAGACATACACTTTGAATCTCTGATCAGTGGATCGGTGGTATAGTCTCACAGTGGAGGTGGTGTAGATGTGGACAATAACTGCATTACAATACGCATGTGCCACACACACAGAATCTTTAAAGGTATAGATGGAACTGTTGTAGAATTTGTCATGGGTGTACAGACTCGATAGGCCATGTGGTCCTTTTCTGTCATCATATGTATATTTTTCTGAGCTGACTAGTTGTGCTGTCATATGTTTCTGTCAGAATGTGTTCTGCGTTTGTTTCTCACGTCTATAGAAGTGTCAATTTTGTTGCACATGAACTCCTGCATTCACATGCAACATTTTTTCTGCAGGTGATGCAGGATATGGGTGTCGCCCCTGGCTGCTGACCCCTGTGCGTCAGCCACGGACACGTGCAGAGCGGAGGTACAATGAGGCCCATGCCTCCAGCCGCTCTGTCATAGAGCGCACCTTTGGCGTGTTGAAGAGTCGCTTCAGGTGTCTGGATAGGACAGGCGGGGCCTTACAATATAAGCCAATGACTGTGGCAGAGATAATCATAGCCTGTTGCATCCTGCACAACATTGCTCTCAGGCACGATATCCCTGCAGAGATTAATGAGGATCTGGAGGAAGATCCAACGTGCCCCCCTGTACGTGCCAGTGGTGACACACGAGAGGGCATAGCAGTCAGGCGGAGGTTGATTGCAGATATCTTCTCATGTACGTATTGCCTGTCTTCCCACCATCATGTTTTTTCCTATGTGTGTAATGGTTATAGAGGTTGATGTTTGTGTAAAAATATAATTCGGATGCCACACTGCATTAACATTTGACTGACAATCACAATGTCACATATAGGCATGAGTGTGCAACAGACAATGTGGGCAGTGCACAACAGCAGTTGGTGGCAGATGATGTGGGTGGGTGTTCATACGCCTGTGGGAGGTTTTGAGGGTCACATTCCCCGTTAGTGGCTGCTTGTGATAGCAGCTGCTGTGCAAACACAATTATTTGTTTAGATGATATGGGTGGAGCACAGTGTCAGCCATATGGTGCGATGTTCACAGTGGGAGGGCAGTCCATGTTTGGGGACAGGTGTCCAGTGGGGTGTGCTTATATTATACAAGTTTGCTGTGCTTTTGTGGGTGTTAAGCTCCTGTCAGCTGGCTATGTGTGTATGTTCGTTATGTGTCATCTTCATACATAGCACAATACACATGCTTAGTACTAGCATGTCAGGATGGTATTAACTATATGTGAGGGGTGTTAATGCCACCCTACAGTGTGCCTGAATGTATAGGTCAACACGTAGCCCTGACATGGATATGGTGAAGGATGGGGACCTGTGCAGTGTCCAGCCAGGGGGAGTATCATTGCTACATTGTGTTGTTGGAGAATACCCCTTCAGTGCAGTGTTGCATATGTACACACATACAGAGGTGATCTGGCCCAGATCAGCAAGGGGTGGGTTACAGTGGGCAAGTGGAGCGCTGAATGTGTGGGTGGCGTGTGGTTTACCAGGTTTTTCAGGGAGGACATGGCATATCTTGCTGATGCTATCTCAACATATGCCATCATGCCTCAGCTACAGGCTGTGTATGTGTGTAGGGCAGGAGAGTACAGTCCACATCAACAACTACATTGCAGACCCTAGCAAGGGGGGGTTATGTCGGCATACACACACACAGACTTAGGTGTGATCTATTTTTCTGAGGTGCACATATAGGCTATCCATGTTTTGACATTCTCACTGACACACAGTGGGATGGCATGCAGCCATCATGGTTTGGTCACAAGCAGACATGGGAGTGTGGTTTTTCTGACATGACAAAGACATTGCCAGCTATTTGTGCACATCATCAGCACACAGCTGTCAATATTATTCAAGGTATGAGATGTACACACCAGGATATGTATTTGGTCAGTGGATACAGGAGGTGCGCCTGCATATTTCCATGTGTTTCAGCAATTGTCAGTGGGTTAACATACAACATTGGAACAACACTTAACAAGGAGAGGGGGCTTTGTTGGCAATATGGTGAATCAGGGCTAATATTGCGACCTTGGGGTGAGGTGGAAACATGGTGGGAGCAGACACCTCTATTGACCTGTGTGTTCAACAACAGTGAGGTAAGGGAGGGGACAGAGAGATTACGGACACCTGTCGATAGCCTCCAACACCTCCGTGCTGCCTCTCACATGTGAGAGATCTGTACATTGTGATAGAGAGCAGTCAGTCATTATGTGATGTTGTGGGGTCTGACAGCTGGGGACAGGAAGGTGCAGTGTGTGATGCACAGCTAGAACATGACATATGTTTGTTTTTCTTGTGTTTCCCACTGCACAGGACATACTTCGTGAAGATGCTGTTGCTGTGGTGCATTGGCACGTGACTGTACATCACCCAAAATGCAGTGATTTGGGGTAGGTGGATCTACAGCAACATTCTGTGAGCCTGCAGTCAGGGGGAAAAACATGTCCTCAGTGATCTATCATATTGGGCAGATGTTGTGATTTACTTTTTTCACCTATGCCTCCCTAACCCATCTCTTGCTGTTGTCACACGTATCCCCATGTGTTTGTGTTCAGTATGTCCTCTGCCACACTCTCTATGGGACATGTAGAACAGAACTGCATGTGTGTTTAGGTTCTTTATGTTTTGGTGGTGGCCTACACTTGCTCCCTACCCCAACATTGTACCATCAGCCAACAACAGGGTATCACTGCATGTTCACTGGGCCTTTATGTCTACAAATCTCCACTTGTGCACATACAGGCCATGTGTTACAGCTGGCACGCAGAACTTTGCATACTGTGTGGGTGCGTGTTTGTAGGTTGGCTGTGTGATTAGGCAGTGTTCAGGCATAGTACATTATCATGTGCTGTGAGGGGTCTGTGCACCTGGGGGGCGGTTGTGACTGTGCTACCTCTTCCGTAGTGCTGTTTACCTTGTGAACATTATCAACATGTGTTGTGTGCTGTGAGAAGAAACGTGTCTTGTGTTCTGAGTGACCACTGTTGAGCACCTTTATTTTCTCTCAGATATTAACATAATGTGGACATGTCTCAACAGTAGCTTGACATGGTGATTCTACACGTTTTGCTGACATTGTCTCCCTTCACTGTGACCTGATATTGCTGTTTAGTGGCTCAGGGGATTGATGACGTACACCTGATGCACACACAAGGTAGGTTGCGCCTTTGTTATTTGGGGGATTACATCTGTCTTTACCTGTTGATGATTTAATATTTGTCTCATGTGCATGTAATGTTGCCTCTATGGTCACATAAACAGATGCATATACGTTTTAGCTGTGAGACGCCTGTGTAACATGAGCATGGACACAACCATATCCATGTGACACCCGTGTCTGCGGTTACGATTCATGATGTCACCAAAATGCGTTTTTTTTTGGTGTTGCTATCATGTCATGTTTGCCTTTGCATCCCTTTCTTCTGTATTTCCTAAGGTGTGACAGCCTGCAATTTGTGCTGTTTTTCCAATGTGTCTAACAATACAATACGTATCCTCTCCTGACACAGGGCAGAGGACATACCTGACACATCTCTTACAGTGCATCTGGTGTCACCATCACCCACTTGTTGGGGGAAACAACACCAGGGAACTTTTTAAGGTGAATTGAGCCATTGGATGTTTGACCTCTGAGAGTGGGACACATGACTGGGATGGACAGTGTTACTCTTGGACTGCTGCTTTCCCCAGAACAGAGCTGTCCAACACACTGTTGCTGCGATGCTTTTGCTGGGAGTCCTGCCCATTGTAGAGGACACACATGAACTTTCAAGGACTGTGGCATATTGGAATGTGACACTTGACTATGCATGCCCAGAGTTGCAAGAAAACTTTTAACCTGACCTGTTGGATTGCAGATACACTTTGCACTTTGGACGCTGTGTACTGATCCCCACGTGTGTAGCAGCAACTGACATGGACACTGTATGTGGTACATTCCTACACAGTTGTGTTATTGTAGAGTTTTGCCCATGGGTGTGACATGGCACACAGGATACGCTCATCTGTTTCTTTCTACACAAGCATACAGCCATGTTTTTTGGCATAGGGCCAACGATGGAGAGGTCCTATTGTCTATGTCCACCTGCTTTCCACCTGGACATGATAAAATACTATCCCCCCCATGTTATATGTTACACCGCTTTGACCCGGTGAAAAGCGGTATATAAATGCAGTTAAATAAATAAATAAATAAATAAATACAGGTTTTGCCTCAACAATGCTTTCATGCACACCACCATCTTGGATTGATGTTTGCAATGGGCCAAGGGGGTTTACGCGCATGTGTGGCATCACTGTATCATGTTGGAATGTGGATGGTGCTTGTGCATATGACTGACTATGTTTGTGAAACACAACATGTGGACCTATGGCTTCTGTGTGGTTCCCTGTAAGATGTTTGCCCATCATTTCCCTCTTCACATGCTGGTTCTTGTGTTTGTTTACTGTGCAGACTTGACAGTCTGCATGTATGTACACACCTTGCATTGCACGTCTGCACGGTCCTGGGTATGCCCTGTAGTACGGACAATCACATTGCCACATTATGTTTGGAGTGTGGCAGTGTGGGTGACCATTGTGATTCTTCAATTGTGCATTCCATGTATCATGCTATATGTGGCCAAACACTGTGTACCCAACAAACAGTGCAGGGGGACCTCCTTCATGGTGTTATCTCTGCAGGTTTCTGCAGGTAGTTTAGTTTGTATTCTGTCTGTGTTCATGTGCCTGTGCTACCTGTTAGCATATGCTCATTGTGATTTGGATGATTGTTTGGGTCTACATTGTTGCAGCTTTGATTCCTAGATCAGGCATTAGGTGAGAGCTGAAACATTACTTTCCGAGCGTGTTTTTAACATTAAAACATTGTGACAACATATGCTGTTTTCATTTGTGTGCATCCTGTGTTGCCAGATGGATATGTTTTGAGGGACAGATGATGTGTGTTGGGTCCTCAACATGAAGCGCCTACTGTCTACATGCACTCATATGTGCGTAACACATTTGAGGCATGCAGCAGCAGGTGGGGGCTGGGGGTCTGCTGCCCAAAGCATAGCATGCACCTGATGCACATTATATCTCCTGCCCTTCATTTGTGGTCAAGCAAGTGACCTTTCTGTAGGAGGTGGGTTTGTGCCCTGCTAAAAGTGTTTCCGTCTTTCACACCAGGTATGCGCTCACCTTGATATTATGATGGCACTGTCTACACTATCTGTGATGTATAACCCAAATAAAGATATGTATTTGACAGACATTTGTCTCTTTTGCTGCTTGATCATGGTGACAAACATGCAATGCAATGTGTGCCTTTGAATTAGTCCTGACTCCTTGTGACCCAGAGACTCCATTGTTTTCTTGTCAATGTCACTGGATGTAGATTGTCAGGTCTTTCTTCCAAGGTAATGGAGGGTTACGTGACTTGCCCAAGGCCACATGGAGTGCTAGTGTGAATTGAGCCCTGGTTGCTTGGTGCCCAAGCCAGTTTTCTAACCACTAGGTTAGCCCTCCACTCTTTGAGCACATTGACACTTGTATGTAGTCATTTGTTGGTCATGTACATGGGCCACCTGTGCTCACATCCTTGTACGGTGGCAGCTGTGTATATGCCAGCCATATGCCACATCACTGGGTATTACAGGTTCCCATACACACCCTCCCTTTGGGGTATTTGTGTTACAGTGTGCTCAGTGTGCTGTTTCTGGGAGTGGCTACAGCATGTGTTTTAGCTCTGTAGTTTGCAGGTTTGATCCCCACATGTGGTTTATCTTTTTATTTTCTGTTGTGATAACTGGACCATAAGGTACCACCAAGTTCCTCACCTCTACACACACCATTCCCTCTCTTCACTGTACACCAAGGTGCACCCTGTGTGCTGCATAGCCATCAGATATTCTCTGTTACATAGGTCTCTCACTTTATGGTGTTTAAATGGCAGTGCACCAGGGGGTTTGGTATTGCTGTGGTTCAACTGGTGTGTGGTACACCTGTTTGCATGTTGAGCTCTCTCCTGTCCTGATCCAGATTATTAACCTGCTCCACAGAGCGGGCCTCTCTGCTGCCCTTGGGGTTTAGTTTTTTTCCTCTTTTGCATGCTGTATCCACTGCAGAACATTTCATTGTGTGTGTGCATGTGTCCCTGGTCCCAAATACAGACTGCAATTTGATCTGTACGTAGCAGATCTTCATGTGCATTTGGTCATGATTACTGTTGGGGGTTTGCTTGTCCTGACAGCCAGCAGGCGTCTTGTGTAATGCCCTGCACTCTTTTTGTATGCAGCCTTTGCTAATGAGCTCACGTTGGTGGTGTGGCCTACCGGTTTATGCATTGCCATTTGTGGTAGTGGTCGTAGGTGTGCTTTCCTCTCTGCTCTCTTTGATTTGTATGCTTGTCCTGCAGAAGTGGTTTTCATTCGTATGACAGTCATATCTGTGCAGATCTGTGCTGTGAGCACTTGTACCCTCATCTGAGTTGTGAACCATCCTTCCGTTCATCTTCTGTCTGCCAGCTGTGTGCCATCCTACCCTGATGTGCATGCTGCTAACCCACATCCTGCACTCCTACACATTCCTGCATTGCAGCTCTCCCTGCTTGCCTCTCCCTAGTGGGACTATTCCCAATCATGTATTTGATTCTTTGTTGTGGGGACAGAGTCCCTGCAGACTGGGAGAGCTGGAGGCAAGCTGATATCGGGGATAGGCAGCCCTTGAGGTGCAATGGCAAAGTAGTAGAGGTACAAAGGCACTGATTATCGAGTTCAATAGTGTTACCAATGCAGGATGGTAGAGAGGGTTAGCCTGCAATGGATTAGTTTGGAATCCCTGGATGTTAGGCAGTCCTTAGGATGGGTGCGGCAAGAGCTGAGCATTCGCATTCAAGCTAGACCATAACCTCTGGCAACCAGAGGCCTAAGGACTTACTGGGATGCCAACATATGAGAGGATCCTGGACCATATCCAGGCAAGCTGCCATGGTATCGTGTTACTAGAAGGGCCAATATATGGCGCGGCATGGTTCAATCTTCGGGTTTAGAAAAGAGGATCCTCTTCTAGGTTCATACAATTCAAATCCGGGGTAGCAGGAGCCTGGGAGAATCTAGCCTGCAAAAACAGGTTGCCAGGATTTCCCAATGGGAGACTGAGGTGTCAGTACAAATAGATTCCTGCATTGAGTCACCGTGGTGACTGGTGTCTGACAAGCAGCAGTGAGATTAGGACTGGCTTTTATAGTTCCTTACCCAGTGCTCTAACCTTTGGTAATCTGACAGGTACTTATGGTCTTTAATGGGCACTGCTCTAGACAAGATATCAGACTTGATGGATCCTTGGTCTGATGCAGCATGGCATATCCTTTCTTTACCCTAATTGGCTCTTGAAGACCGAGAGAATTGAGGAACTACCCGGAGAGGCATGGCCTGGATTTACAGGGCCATGTTAAAGGGGTTGTACTGTACTAGGCTTAGACCCTGGTCATAATATCAGCGATCCAACCGCTGAGCCATCAAGCTTATTGTTAATCCCAGGACTCCTGCCTTGGCTACATGGGCTCTGTACCCTTGAGACCTTAGCACCTTGTGCCCAGTGTTATGACAATGTGCTCAGAGGTAGTGGACTTGGGATATGCTGTTCTGCCATCCCCTTGCGGAGAGCCCTCCAAGAAAACTGTGCCTAGTGGCGTGCACCATCCTGGAGTCCCTGGCCTGGATGCGGGTGGCACCCTCCCCACAGGGCCAATGGTCTTGTGGCCACACTGGCACTGAAGGGATGTCGGGGAGCAATGAGCTGCCATGGTGCAGAGACCCATGTGCATGACTGCTGTACGCAAAAGAGGATGCCGCTTTTTCTTTGTCCTGTTGGGTGCCACAGGCTTGATTAGACTGAATGAATGGATTCCTCAGTGTGCCATGATAGGGCGTCCATGTATAATGGATCTTATGAATCCCGTGAGGGTATGGTATGGTGCCTGTAGAATGGCCATTGATGGGCTATTTGACAACTGACTTCCACTCTGGCCTGGAAAGGTGCATCTCTATTGAGGTTAAAACCAGTCCAGGTATGCATGGAACCAGGGCCTGCCCTAGCGTTGGCCTGAATTGTTGGAACCCTGTGGTTATTAGCTTCGAATGGCCTGTGCTTTTTGCCTTCCAGAGGTTGCTGCTATAGGCGACCACCTAGTCTGGGCTAGGTAGAGGGCATGGAGGACTGAGCCCATGTACCACAAACTAAAGGAAGGAGTAGAGTTCAGTCAGCCCTTTGGCCGATGGGCATGTCTCATGTGATCAGATAGTTGCAGGCGAGCTGGCTACCTTCTCAGTAAGAGAATGACAAACTCCTTGTTTCATTGTTTGGTAAGAGAAGTAGATTAGTGGGTACTCCTCTGGAGGCAATGATGGGTCGATAGAACTTGTTCAAGTAGCAAGGAGTGCCAGTGGGATGAACCCTGGACTCTTGAGTAATAGGTTGGAGCACTATCCGTTAGACTGCTCTTCCACATATGTGGCGAGATCTGCCCCTTCTCAGCATCCCCTGCATAGTGCTTTCATAGAAGAAAGTGTGCGCTCAGCACTGTAGGGCTTCATATGGGCGGTACTGTTGGTCCGAGTTGTGGCTGCCAGTTACTGTGCAGGACCTGTCCCTTTTGCATGAGGGCCCACCATCTGGCCATGGCGGATGTGCCTGTAGTGGATAGGAATGACTTGGGACCTCAGCCATAGAGATAGAGGAGGTGGCTGGGCTCCGTGTGCCTCTGAGAAAGCACTGCGGTGTTGCTGTTGCAGAATTCGAGAGTATGATTTGTTGAGGACTGGACGATCATCGTGGTTGAGGGGTTTTTGGTTTGTTTTTTTTTGCGCGGCCTGTGAACTCGTTGCAGGCAGCTGGTGGCTGCCCCTTCCCCTTGTCTTTGCAGCCAATTTGCAGTCAGGAAGGGGTCCAACAGTTCGGGGGGCTTGAAGTCACCTGGGGTAGGGTGGGTGAAGGGCACAATTGCCAACATGCACCGCATCTTGCTGCCCCAGGAGGAGTGGTAGAGAAGGCTCCTGGAGCTTCGCACGTCCCTCGTGGACGAGAAGAGGTTGGCAGGAGAAATCGACAGGGGTCCTCGAGGGAGGCGAGGTCCCTTCGGGCGCCAAAGTTTGATCATGCTCAGCCGATATAGCCCTATGTGCGGAGATCAGCACGGGGAACGGAAGAAGAGTGGCGTTCTGGGCGCCCATAGGTATTCGTTCAACCGGCATGTCCCCTCGGTGCCAGAGAAATGAAGAATGGAGTCGGGTTCTCAGCGTCGAGAGTTTCATCGATAGCTGACGGAGAATCGCCATGTTGTGCAGAGATCGCCATGTGAAGGGGGAACAGCTCCCAGGGACTCCTTCCACGTAGTCGGGCCGGGGATAGAGTGCTATGAGCAGCATATATATCCAAAGCCATGGCCTGCCCTATGCCGGTCTGTCCGCTGTTGAGCTCATCGGGTGGTGCTGAGGTCCTCTGAGCAGTAGGTTTGGGGAGTCTGAGTCCTGTTTTGTTGTGGGACCATGCAGTGGCCGTGCATCAAGTCAGGCCATGTCGGCGCCATCGCGTCTGCTTGTGCCATGACCCCCGCCTCATCGTAGCCTCAGCGCCGATCCATGGGTTTTGGGTGGGGTTTTTTTTTGGGAGTGCTATACCATGGCGATGACTATGGACCGGACGACCTATCTGCGTTCGGGTCAGTCATGCTCCATCGAGTCATCACTGTCCCTTTGAGCAGGAGGCGGTTGAAATTTTGAAACGCCCGCGGAGTACACCGGGAGCGCAGCAATAGCGATCGATCTCCAGCAATTGCTGGTGATCACCCGATGTAAGTCCGAGAGAGGATTCCAATGCAAACTAGCCAAGCTGAAGTAACAACTGTCGCCGTGGCTCTGTTGAGATCGAGGGCAAGCCCTGAGGCATGCTTGCGTAGCCATGAGCCGCCGGAAGGTCCTCGCTTCTGAGCTGGTCCGTGGAATGGAAGCCTTTTGCAGCACATCCCCAGCCCGTGCTCGGTTTTTCCTCCATAGCCCTGGCAGGACTCCCCAATGATGTGAAGGGAGGCTGCCCATAAAGGGGAGGACCGTTGCCATCGTCTCTGAGTGGGGGCCGCGGGAGTGGCGATCCTCTGAGGCCTTGCCGCCATTTTCAGAAGTGAGGAAACCATGCACACTAATTATTTCTCTGTGGCGCTATCGCAGGGCTGGACTGATGATCAGAAGAGAAGACAGACCATGGAAGAATTGCAAACTGTAATAAGGACTAAAGTATTAACACACAAAATTTCAAATTAAGTGCATTTCCAATAAGAAGATAGAAAGAGGAGAGTAGAAGAAATCCATCTGGCAGGGGCAGTCAGATAGAATAGCCGACTGAGGAGGAAGGGGCGGCGAGCCCTGTTTGTGGGGGCTACTAGCACATACTCATAATAGTTTTTAGACTCTTCTGAGCTATTGGAGAGTATGTTCCATCCATGGCGCCGTCGGGATGGACGTCACCCCATGGTGTGGCCTGACTCATCCTGCTTGTCTATGGAGAACGCATCCTGCTGCTCATTGGGCCTAATCTCCTCCGTCTCTTTGTGACATCACAGAACCAGCCAATTCCACACTGCTCCTCTTGCAGCTGAGCAAACTCATTGCCTACATCAAGTCCTCAATTCTACTACTTCTCTACTGCTCTTACAGGGGGTTTCATAGGACAAGGGGAAGGGCTAATGTCTCTATTCTGGGAGAAGGGGGTCTGAAAATTTAAGCCTATTAGCAATTTGAAGTATCCAATATCCTTGATGCCCTCACACTGGCTCCTGTCCAGGTTTGTTTGCCTTCCCACCGGAGCTCAGTCCTTTGACAATCTCTTGAAAGAGAGCTAAATATGGGGGGACAGGGTGATCTTGTATGTTTTTGGCCCTGTTCCAAGCACACTGGCTGATCCATGTCTGGATTTAAACCCCTTGCCTGTCTGGGAATGTAGTTCACCGTATACTTTAAAAAAAAGCAACAAAAAACAGTATGACATCTCTGTGCACATACGTGGCAATAACCAGAACTGACTGACCTTCCCTTTAGCCAATTTATTAACAAGCATCCTACTGTTCTTGTATGAGCTGGTGGAGTTTTTGTTTTTGAAAAATGAAATGCTGAATTTACCCAAAATAAGGCTTAGAAAATCTATGATTTCTCTTAGGCATTTCCT